>CM057453.1:1529011666-1531825000 GCA_016271365.2 Neoceratodus forsteri
AGTAAAAATATTGAAAAGTACCAAAGTTATGAGCCTGCGTTCCCAAAATTCAATGTAGGCTCATAACTTTGTTGTTTTTCAATATTTTTACACCAAATTTTCAGCATAGCCTTCTTATGACCCCACCTCATGAACAAGAGCAGAAAAACATTTCCTCTCCTGCCTGAAAGGTGATTTCGTGCAGGGGCTGGGAAATCACCTTTCATAGCAGACCTGCCTAACGACAGTGACATTGTTCATGAGGTGGGTTCCCAAAGAAGGCATGTTGACAATTTGAGCCAACAATATGTAAAAATGCCCATGTTATGGCACTAAGCTCAAAATCCCATTGAAATATATTGAACTGCATACCTGTATCTTCAGTTTGTGGTCTGGCTTTGAAGAGTGAAGACATGTCTGCAGTACAGAAAGGATTACTTTGTTGGACCCCCAATGGTTAAGTAAGGGCTTGGGGGGTGTGGGGTGGTAGATGCTTAGTGGAAGGGTTGGGTAGGTGTGGTAAGGAATGGCCACAAAAGACGTTGATGGACAGTTTTTTTTATTACAGATGAACAAAAAAAAAAAAAAGAGACCAATGATCCCTGATCATGACACTGGGGGATTGGGCACCTCCAGTGTTACAGTTACATGGGGGAAGACATCAATGGACCATTTTTTTTTACAGGTGAAAAAAAATATTTTTCAAATTGACAGATGATCCCCGATCTGGACACTGGGCACCCTCAGTGTCAGAACAAGACCGATGATCACTGATCACTACACGATGGGATTGGGCACCCCCAGTGTCACAGTCATGTTTGTTGGGGGGGGTGAGTTCTGAGAGGGAGGGTCAGCTGGGGGGAATTTTTATAATATAAAAAATATGTATATAATAGGCAGTCATGGCTGAACACGGCCCACTCTGCTGTGCCCAAGATGGTCACCAAATGCTGCTTCACATGCGCAACTGCTAGCGCATGCACAGTAGAATGTGGTGGCCATTTCAGACATGACAGAGTGTGCTGTGTTCCCTCCATGACTGCTGTAAAATAGTGTAATACTGCAGTCGGCAGGGACAAAATGAATGAACTGCTTCACAGACACAGAGGCGACTGTGATGCAATCCAACATGTTGTTCAATTGGAACAAATGCTGAGTCCTTTTCTCAGTGATCATAAAAAGGATTGCAGGGCTCTACCCAATGCAGCCATAAAAACTATGTCAGAGACTTGGGTTTAATTATCAGAAAAAAAGTCTGTTTTACTTAGAGACAAGAAAAAGGCTTGTGCAGTTGATCTTCCTTCCACTATTAGATTATGGTGACATCATATACAGGAGTGCCTCAGTCTCTCATCTGTCTCAACTAAATGTAGTGTACCACAGAGCACTCCATTTTATTTCTGGTTTGCATGCTAGAACACATCACTGTGATCTGTAAACAGCTGTAGGATGGACTTTGCTTACTATTGGGTGGTTAAGAAATCTGCATATGTGGTCCTTAAAGACAATGCAGAGCTTGATGAAATTTTATTTGCCTAATCTACTTCAAAAATCTACAGGATCATATAATTTAAGAGTGTAATATTATCTTGCTGGATCTCCAAAGACATTATTCAAAATCTGGTAAGATTGCTTTTAGTTGGATGCCCCCTACTTTTTGCAATGCCCTACAAGACTCCTTTAAAATGTGCTGCCTTGCTAGCCCTCCTTATTGTAAAATCCTTCTTGGTCAATTGTGTGTTGATAAATGTATATGCCATTGAAAAATTTATAATTTATGAATTCTTATTGGATGCTGCAATTTTTCTGTATCTGTAGTAGTATTGTGTGCAATTTTTTTTTTTGGTTTTTGCATCAAGTAGTTTCCTGCTATCCTTACCTTTCTATTAGATTATACCTGTTTTTTTTTTGTTTGTTTGTTTTTCTCTAAGTCTTTGTAAACTATGAAATTGCACTGTAATTTTACTGTATTTTATCTGTCCTACCCAGGACCTCCTTGTAAATGAGCAATGCTCAATGGAGCCTGGTAAAATAAATAAATATAAAAATAATAGTTTATCACTAAACAACTGTATTATGTTTTTCCCCACTAAGAGATCCTGCTACTTTAACTCGGTCTCCACATGTAAGACACACACCTTCCCTACCCCCAACCTTGCGACAAACTTTTTTGGCTCAGTGTGCTCTCATGATTAGCACTTTACCAGCAAACAAATGTATCGATCAATTCCGCCACGGCCCCGCCGCAACCAAGCAAGTATTGCTTCATCATGGTATGGATGTTTTAAAACGAACGTACACCAGCACGCAATCAAACCACATTAAACAAAAAGTGAGTCTGCTACTGCATTTCGGGAACCGGCAGAATAAACACCGAGGGGGCACCAACGAGATGGGTGCTTTTCCTCAAGGAAGTCCAACGAATATAATGGAAACCTGTTAAATACACAGTCTATGTGTATTGCAAGCACTTTGTTTTATATGGACATTTTTACGTTAGATTCCTGTGAGATATACTGAAATACAGCAGTGGGAAAAAATAGTCCATGTGAATGTGACCTGTTTTATCATTTCTGAAAACAATGAAATGCCACCATTCTGTGCAGCCGCTTGTAATCCCTTTAACGTCTAGGAGTTTATCAAACATTCGTTTGAGAGGATTACGACGCACTTATTGATTCCACAAATCTGTGTTTGGTAAACTCATTCATTAACTATTCTTGATGTGTATCGAGTACTCCTTTAGGTGGGCTGCGTTGTACAACTGATTTTCAGTCTTCCACTCCAGCAGTGGCAAGTCAGACTAGCCAGCATAGAGCCCGTGTTTTTTATTTGTATAAAAGCAGGATCACATTTCAATAGTTAATGTCAATGATCTACACTAGTTCCGCAATTAGCTTGCCTCATGTATTTTTGGGAAAGACTAGCGACGTCATACTCTGAAGAACGATAACCAGCAGCAATATCCAGTTTTGCAATAACTTTAGAAGAAGACACACCCAGTAACTGACCGCAGGTCCACCTTTTAATAATAACCGAGGGCACGGTCGCGCAAGTTCTTAGACTTGGACAGTAGCATCTCTCGAGTTTGCAGCGCGGGTCTTTGCTGCTTCCTGGCAGGACAAGGAGTGCGCTTTGTCACTCTCGGATCATGGAGCTGTCCCACATTTCAGCAGGAGCAGAAGCAGCCCACCGCAGCCCCAGCAGCCAAGGGCTCACCAACCCTGGGTTCCAGGTAAGCCTTTGTACCAGTTTCTTCGGGCTAGCAGCTCATCTAGGGCCAAAAAGGAATAGTTTGCCACAGCTGGAGTGGAGACTGAAAATCCGTTGTGCAACGGAGCCCACCTAAAGGAGTACTCGATGTAACTCAAGAAATGTGGAGGAGGCTGAATGCAGAATCTCATACCTCTCAACTGTATCACATTAGGAGGAAGGTTCCTCATTTTACTTCACAAAAGCTACCTGTTCCACATTGTGAGGACTTGTTCCACATTCAAAGTCAACATTTTAAAGCAAAAATCCACAGTAAATTATGCAAAATATATATTATTCAATTAATAACAGACTTTCTGAACATAAATGAAACATTTTAAGTGTTCTGAGCTTCTTAGGTAAAGATTTGATTAAGTGTTCCACATTTTGCCCATTTGTTCCACATTTTGACAGGCAATGTTCCACATTTGGGGGACAAAAGGTTGAGAGGTATGATGCAGATTTACCTGCTGTGAACTCTCTACTGTTTAAGAACTTTGGAGTAATCATGGTGAAACTAGAACTAAAAGTGGCACTACATAGAGTTTCTCCTGTATTTTCCTGTAAAAAAAATGTATTGCATGATTTCCTATGGGACCCGAATTGCTCTATATTCTAATCAATGTAAGTCTACGGGACAGTTTCCATGTGCTGCAGAAATCCTTGGATAGTGGGGACCTTATGGCACTTCTTTCCTGTGGTCAGTGTTTCCCAGTCCTGCATCCTTGAGTACCCTGGGGTTTACCTTATCTTGCCATGGGGATTTATCCACCCTCAATGCCAACAGCCCCTCCCTCACCCTTCCACTCCCAATGACCCCTATCAGGTCTACCCTTGCTCCTTCCTTATTTATTCCCAACCTGTGATATTGGTCCCACCTTTTCCTTTGTAAAGATTGAGCAGAAGTATTCATTTAATACTTCTGCTTTTGTACGTTCCTCAATGCCCCATTCATCCCCTTTCTCGAGTCTGACTATGCCATCCTTTTTGTCTCTCTTTTCCTCTATATAGGTAAAGAAGGCCTGTTCCCCCTTTTTTTATCCCCTCCACTATTTGGAGCTCCTTTTGTGCTTTGGCCTGCTATACCTCCTTTCTTGCTATCCTGGCCAGCCTGTGGAATTCCTCCATCTTCCACCCTCGCTGTTCTTTTGCTTTTCCTGTGTGCAGCCCTCGTTTCCCTTACTATTCTAGTGACCTGCCTGTTGAACCGGCTTGGTTGTCTAGCCTCTCTTTTCTTTCCCCTAATTTTTATGCAACTGCCTGTTGCTTTCTGAATGGCCATCCTTATGGGTTCCCATAGCCTTTCTACCTCCATTTCCTCAACTATGCTCCCCAGGTCCTCCCTAATCATCTCTCTCATTTTTTTAAAGTTGACTATTTTGAAATCCAGCACTCTGGTCTTTGTTGGGATGTCTTCCTTACCCATATCTAGCCTGAACCACACTGAGCTGTGATCATTTCCACCCAGCGCACCCTAATGTCAATCCCTTATATGAGCTCTGCAGTAGTGAGCACCAGGTCTTGGATTACTTCCCTTCTGGTGGGACCCATCACATACTGTGTCATGAGGCCATCCTGTATTGCATTAAGAATTTATTGACTTCTCTGCACAGAATGTGACGGGGGTGTCCCAAACTATTTTGGGCAGGTTAAAGTCCCCAGTCACTACTACCTCCCCCCTTCCTGCTGTGTTCCTCAACTGTGAACACAGTTCACTGTCCATCTCCACGCTCTGGTTAGGCAGTCTATATACAATGCCTAACCTGATCTTTCTCCCACTATTGTTCTGGATTTGTAGCCACAATTATTTAATGGTTCGCCTATCCATCTCCTCCTCCCTCTCACTCACTATTCCCTCCCTGATGTATGCTGCTACCCGCCCCCCACCCCCCTTACTTGACTCTTTGTCTTTTCTGTATAGCTTATATCCTGGGATCGAGAGATCCCAGTCATGGTTTGCTGTAGCCCAGGTCTCTGTAACAGCCTATATGTCCACTTTACCCTCTACTAAGAGGGTGTGCAATTCCACAATCTTGTTTCCAAGACTGCATGCATTCAGTGATACCACTCTCCACCTGGTTTCTACAGTACCCTTTTTCTGTAGTTTACTTTGATTATCCTTATCTGTCCCCCCCTCCTTCTTCTC
The DNA here is from genome assembly GCA_016271365.2 of Neoceratodus forsteri. Lineage (NCBI taxonomy): Eukaryota > Metazoa > Chordata > Ceratodontiformes > Ceratodontidae > Neoceratodus > Neoceratodus forsteri. The sequence goes on from CM057453.1 coordinate 1,529,017,044, forward strand.
TTCTCCCATTTTTTAGCCTGTTTCCTTGCTCCCTACCCTTATTGCCATCTCTGCCTTTGAGTGTGTGTTGGGGGGGGTTCTGGCCTCCCCTTTTTTGCTACCCCCCATTAGCATTTCTGACATGTTTTGTTACACAAAAGATTCATATTGGATGCCCTTTGATATTAATTACAAAAGATACTGCACCTAGAAATAGCCAAAGATGTTCAGAAATTAAGCCTTGTGGTTCCAAACACTCCATTTCCTGAAGTTGCTGTTGAACTTGAAAGTCTAGTGTTACTTTACCTAATGTAATGCCACCTGGTTTCCAATGGATTCCTTTTTTTCAACTTTTTTTTATTAAAATATACAAAGGGTACAACAGTCCAGTGAACATATAACTAATCAACAAAGTCTGAAATTGTCTAAAAAGAAATTCAACAATACAAATATAAACAAAAAAATTATTATACCCCTCCCTCCAAATAAACCCACACACCCTGAGATCCCAATACATGTTACAGTAGAGCCCTGGTACAGTAATGGCCCTAGTAAATACAGGGTTGTGCTGTCATAAAAAGAGGAACAAAATAAAACACTTAATGCAGTAGGCACAGCCATTGTATCCTAAATAAAATATCTTAAAAAATAGGCAGCTATCTTATAACTTTAAAATAATAATACTGTGTAAGAGAATTTAATATGGATCTATAAGTTAAGTTTAGTGGGCCACTACACCACCCAGACGAAAGAGATCAAGCCTAAATATAAAAAGTATAGCAATTTGATTCAAATCAAATTACAATGGTTCATGCAAGCTCAACAGGAATGCACTAAACAAAGGAAATGGTCAGAGTGTAGAAATAAGATTATGGAGTTTGCCCCACATCTGAGTAAAATACTTCTGCCTATAATAAAAGCAATTAATCAAGCAAATAGGTTGCAGATTACTCTTCATGTTAGTAACCCATTCTTTGAAAGATAGGACAATATTCTCTGTCCAGTGTTCGAGAATTTACCATTTATTTGAGATGGCAATTATGGAACATGTGGCTTTACCTGAAGCTGGGATAGTTTCTTCATAATTCCCTTAAACATAACTTTCTATGACAAAGGGGGTTCATAACTGTAATTTGCTAATGGTTTTTACTTTGATTTCTTCCCAAAGCCTCTGAACTTTAGTACAAGACTATAAAAAATTAGAAAAGGGCCCAGATTCCAAGTTACAGCTTGTACATTTACCTGAGTCTGTTAAACCAAACCTGTGTAACTTAATAGGTGTAAAATATGCATTATGCAACAGTGTGAACTGAATTAGTCTAAGGTAATCTAATTGAATATATTTGTATGCATTCTTCAACAACTTATACCGATTCAGAGATGTCTGATTAAATGCTTTGTGTCAATAATTTGAGTGTAGCACTTAATCTGTAAATTTAATCTTTAACAAAGTTAAATATAAATTAGCAATATGATTTTTTTTATTACTATTCATTTTAAGTTGTTTTAGAATATCAAGGAGATCTATCACCCAAGGGGAAGAGCCTACATATGCCTTTATTGCTATCTTGATCAAAAACAAATTATTAATATACTTTTTGCTGAACTCCAACTCCTTGAGAATTGAGCTTAGAGGACTTAAGTGACCTTGTCTGATAAAGGAAGCCACAAAAGGATTGTAACTCCCAGATAACTAATGTTGGGAACAGGATTTCCCAATTATTGTAAAGTTGGAGTTACACAAAAACAGGCAGGTAATGTCATGATATAGCTCAATATCAAAAAGTTATAGATTTGATTAAGGATTTTCAAAGAAGTACTGTACCTACTATTGTATTTTTCAAAGTTTTAGATATTTTTTTTGGTTTGACATGCAATATTACATCAGGTTGTAGGTTAAATTTCCTCGGGAGTGCAAGTTCTATTTCTAACCAGGTAGGGATGTAAGAATTCAAATTTGAGAGGTTATGAAACCATTTTAAAGATTTTTTTAAATAAGAAGCCATATAATATAAAATAAAGTTTGATAATTTAATACCTACCTGTGGTTTAAGGCACATCAGTTTATTAAATGCAACCCTCGAGATTTTACCTTTCAAATAAAACTATTAGTAAGAGTATGAATATGTTTGTATCATTTTAATTACAGTAATAATAATGCTTTAATTATTTGGTGCAATTCTAAAAATCAAAAGTGTTGTACATAATTAAAAACATCATAAGACAGAACAACTCAACTTAAACATTATTTACAATATAATTGAAATACTTCAATTAAAATTATCCCAAAATACCATATTAAATACTAAATGCCTGCTTAAACAAATATGTTTTCAGGCCTGTTTTAAAGCTCTCCACTGTCCTGCACTCTCTAATCTGATGAGATAAAGAGTTCCACAGGGATGGTGCACCAAACATAAAAGCCCGGGCCCCAGATGGAACACACAGCAGGAACACATTTAACATATTAAGTGGATAGAAACATCTGGAAAAGATATTCATTTTAATTACATTCACTCTTCCCCAGAATGAAATTGGAAGATATTGCCATCTTTTTAAATCATACACAATTTTACTTGTTAAATTCTCTAGATTTAATTTAATAATTTGAGACTGTTCTGTAGATAAGTAAGTACCTAAATATTTTAAGCCAGATTGAATCCATGAGAATCATAGACACAAAATGTTGCTTTTTAATAAAAGATTATATAAAGGCATAACTTCAGTCTTATTTCAATTTAGTTTGTAGTTGGAAAAAAGACTAAAAAGTTGAATAGTTTGAAGGGCTGCTTTAATTGACTCAATTGGATTAGTAATATATAAAAGAATATCATCTGCAAATGCTGATAATTGTAATTGTTTGTTTCTTATTTGCATTTCTTTCACAAAGGGGTTGTTGTTTTAAAACGTATATAAGGGGTTCTAAGTAAAAATTAAATAAAATAGGAGATAGGAGACACCCTTGTCTGGTGCTGCAGAATACTCTAAAAGGAAGGGAAAGTATATTATTACAGAAGATCCCAGCAGAGGGTCAAGAGTACAGAATTCTAAGCCAGCCAATAAATAAGGAAGGGAACCCAAATCTATGTAAAACTGCAAAAATGAAATCATGATCAACTCTATCAAAGGTTTTCTCTGCATCCAGGGATGCCAAAGCAACCAGAATTTTGGTATTCCTGGATGCAGAGAAAATATGTGAACGCTTTCTAAGATGATCCGAAGCCTGTCTAAGGGAAATAAAACCTATTTGGTCTTTCCCAATTAATGGATGCCAAATATTATTTAATTCTTTGAGCCAAATATGCGTTAATTTTATGTCATAGTTTTATTGGGGAGATGGGCCAGTAGTTATTAACTTTATATTTAGGCTTGTTAGGTTTGGGTAGTAAAATTATAAGAGCTTCCAACAGGGAGGCATCTGAAATACACCTATCAAGAATATAAAGAAATAACTATTAAAAGTGGGATTATGGTATCCTTAAATGTTTTATAAAAATTAGCCATAAAACCATCAGGTTCTGATGACTTATTTGGTTTTAAATTGTCAATGGCAGTGTTTATTTCTTGATCAATTATTGGAGATATCAAATCTTGAGCCTGTTCTTCCCTAATTTGGCGGAAAATAAAATTAGTCAAATTTCCTTTAGGCCTTTATCAGATGGAGGATTTTGAATAGGACTGTATAATTGTTTGTAAAATGTTAAAAATTAATTTAGAATATTTTGTCTATCTGTAATAACTTTGTTGCTGTCTTCCAAACTAATTGATTCTATATATTTTGATTGTTCTAAATGTTTAAATCTTTTGGCTAAAATCTTAATCGGTTTATCTCCTAAATCCACATATTTAGCTTTGGTTCTAATAATTTTAAATTCTGCTTTTTCTTTTGTAATCAAAAAGATGGAAGGACAGGATTCACGAAGTGTTCAGCTTCTAAGTTCCACTCTGCAACTGCTGCTGTGGACTGGAATCGCCCGCAGCTGCAGTGGTTGCGATTCACAACCGCAGCAGTTGCGGAGGGTGTTACGGCTGCTTCCATCAGCCATGGCCCATTCCTGCTGCTGCGACCATCTCCCTGGCAACACCACCCACAAGCAGCAATAAATCATGGAGCTGGTCATAATCTGGCTCCAGCTTTGTGAATACCCACCACTGTGGGTAACCTGCAGATCCGCAAGTTGCAACCCACTTGCGCCAAGGTTTACCTGCAGCTGCGGGTATTTCATGAGCTTCATGAATCCTGCCCTAAGTAAATCAAGCTTATTTCTTTCCTTCTCTGACATGGCATTTTGGTTTAGATTTTCCTAATACTCTATTCTAGATTCTAATGTTATTAACCTGTCTAGCTTCTGATGTTCTGTTTTGAAGCAGACCTAATGAAATCTCACCTTATACAACATCTACATGCCACCCAAACCATGTCTAATTTTCCAAGGTCCTAACACTAATTTCCAAAAAGTTTTAAACAGAATTTTGAATAAAGTTAACAATATAGTCTTGTCTTAGTAAACGATTATTAAACCTCCATATAGAGTGTTTTATTAATGGAAGAAGTTAGTTTGACCTGTATATCTATTAAATAATGGTCTGAGAGCATTATGGGTAGAATTTAAAACTCTAGTATTAAAGGTAATATAAACTTAGTAACCAGAAAGGAATCAATCATTGTCAAGGATCTATGCACAGGAGAATAAAATGAATATTTTCTCACATTAGGATATACGGCTTTCCAAGGCTCTACCAGATTACATATCTGAAGTAAGTCCTTTAGGGCTCCATTTCTCACTTGTATTGTTTGTTTTAGTGTCATGGCTTTATCTAATACAGTTTCTAGAAGTGTATTCCAGTCTCCACCTGGTATTATAAGATAAAAAAAGAAGAGAGAATTTTCCCTACTGCCAAACATATCTTCCGTTGGTGTCCAATACAGTTTTCATAAGTTTGAAATTGACAGAACTATCAATCAAAATAGCTACCCCACTTTCAGAAGTAAGCTTCCCTGTCACATATACTGTCTTGTAATTAAACCTTTTAAGCTAATCTAATTCAGAAACTAAAAGATGAGTTCCTTGAAGGAAAATAATATTATATCCCCTTGAGTTTAAGTAATGTAAAATTTTCATCCTTTTAATTTTGGAGCGCAAAAATTTAACATTCCACAAAGCTATTCTGATATTAATAATGCTCATTGTATTACTATGCTAAAAACTCTGAATTTTTAAAGAAAGTGTAACGTATGAAATATAAGACCATAATGTATTATTATACATATTAGGATCTCTTATACACCCTCCCCCCCTCAAAAGCAAACCCTCAAAATACATATAAAAATGGTATCAGAAAAAAAACTTAATTCTATCAACAAGAAATTATTAAGTACACCCCAGTCCTAAAGACTATACTCCTAACAATACTCTAACCATAACCATCTCAGTCCCTGGCTCTCCTAGTTTCCTAAACCAGCCTACCACGAATAGATTTGTCAACTGACAACAGAAATGGGGCTACTCTCCACTGAAGAGCAATTATCTAAAAAGAATGCTCATAAAGTTCCCCTGTTAAAAAACATTTTCAGGAATTAACATTCTTTATGTAAATTGAGTTAACAGTAAATTAGCTTCCTTTAAATAACCCCTATTTCCATATTTTTATTGGAGGGAAGAGAGGAAAAGGAAGATCTGTATAACACAGGTGGAGATTTAAGAATTTAAATGTTATCTGGCTAATCCAGCCACCCTTTAGTTTTCTAAACATTCTTATCAACAGGTGACCCAAAAAAGACTATTGGCCCCTATTGGTACCAGCTACTAAAAGGGTGTGCACTAGGTCTGTGGTGCTCACAACAGTATAGTCAATCATACAGTACCTTAAAACCGTGGCACACACAACCCATCTATTGGACACTGGAGCTAAAAATACTTTTCTCAAAAGTTTATTCCATGTTAAAAGGACAAAGTGAAGATAGGCCAGGCATAGCCTGAAGCATTTCAGGTATTAGACCCTTTATCAAAGGCCTTTCAACTCCAGTGTCCAATTTATAGATGAGTTGTGTGTGCCACAGTTTTGACATACTGCCTCGAAAGTACTACATTCCCCCCAAAAAGTGAAACTTTCAAATAAACACTCTTTACCCTATCAAACAGCCAAATTATAAATGCATTCAGAAGTTAAAACCTTGCTTCCTCTTTGCATAAATACTTGGCTAAAATCATATAGATTACTCTGGATATCACAATGCTGCCTTGCTTACAGAGGCATTTTTATACATACATTTGCCCAAAAAACACCCAGAAGAGTCAACACTAACCTTAAACATGGCTGGTTATCCTGAGTGTGATGCAGGTAAATTTTTCATAATTCACTCCAAGAAGTTTGCCAGAAACTGAAATAGATCTTGAGCAGGCAAAAATAAAAGCAAGTGCAGAAGTAGCTAAATAAAACATTATTCATGGACCCCTTACTTGTCACATTCAACCTGTTAACCACAGTAACAACACTGAAAATAATAACTAATATTAAGAATTCAAATCAATTATCCTAATATCCTTTGCAATTATGAGAAGTGATGAGATAACCTTCAGATCTACCTTATCGGGAAGTTATATAGTACATTCACTAATCAGCTACAAGAACTGATGAATAGTTTAACATCTCCTGAATACAATATTTCAACATAAAGCAGAGATCACCACTGACAACTCCTGGCACTAATTAAGATAAAGAAAAGGTAAATTTTTATTATATTTTTTGATCAGTCACTCCGGATCATATATCACTCAGTGTTATTTGTTAATAAAATATGAAAGTAAATATTACTACCTTGTTTCCTGAAGAGAATGGAAACCCTACTTCGATTATTAAACTTAATGAGGGCTAGATTACTTTCAGATTTAAACTGTCAGGCATAACGCGTTAACCAGAATGTAGACATTTCTAGAATTCTGGAAATAGTGACTGCGCAGTTAAATTTCCTCTGCAAATTATTAAGCCCCCTTCTTAACCCAAGGCAAATTCAGCCCCCATAAGAAATATGATCACCAAATAACACTTTAAAAAACAAATTATTCTCCCCTCATTGCCTAAAAATCCCAACTTCTCCTGCAAGCGAAGGTGACTTTCACAATAAGAACAGCATTCAAAAACAAAACCAAAAACTCTGCTAGCATAAGCATCCCTGCCATATTTAATCTGTTCTACCCCTCAGAAAGTAATACAAGTCTGCATTTATTGCTAAACTATTTAGTAAAGTTATTAACTTTCAAAGCGATAACAATGTGAATATATGCTTCTTTATAATTTCAAACAGCAAGCCTATTTAAAGGCACAAATGATTACCAATCAAGTCTTTCCAACTGTTTTCAAATCTCACTTGCAGTCTGAAGTGTTATTCAGCTTATTTTAAACAGGTTGGGAAAGAGTGTAGAAAGCTATTTTTTAGCTTGGTCCTACGATGCAAATGAAAAAGATTTATTGTCTTTGGTGAAATTAAGATGGTCTGGGTACAGCATCTTAAATGTGATACCAGTCAAACCAGTTTATTGACTATAAGTGAAAATTCTCTCCTTCTTTGTCTAAAGACCTGAGGAAGATTTCGGGTTATGTGAATGTTTTTACCATCCCAGGATAGGTTTGATAAAGACTTAACTTTGTTAACAACATGAACTCTGTCCAAATAATTCAGGAACTTTATTATAAAGGATTGAGGATGCTCCAATTTCACTGGGGCCAGATGTAAGGCTCTATGGGCCGTTTCTATAATATAGCTTGATCCACTGGGTGAGCCTCCAGCAATATTTGCACAAATCACTTGAGCAAAATGAACTGGATCAGAAGCTCTGGAATTCGATAGATTACTATATTGTTCCTTCTGGAGCGACCTTCCAAATCTTCTAATTTTGCTTCAGATTTAGGTATTGTATTCCTCAGCACTAGAGGTTCTGGTTCATAACTGTCTCTCCAATCGTCGAGTGAATAAACTCTGGTTTCCACATCAGTAAATCTTTTGCTTAAACCTTCAATCATCCCTCTGGTAAATTTAGATTCTTCAACCGGGTTTAAGATAGCTTCTTTAAGGGGTTGCATTTCTTCAAGAAATGTATCTTCAGTTAGAAAATTATTTTCTGGAGATGTTGCTGGAGCCTTTGCATGGGCTTGTTTAGACTGCTTTGGGCCACCAGAGTGATCTGGAGTCAGAGGAGGCTTGTTTCACTGGCATTTTCATTTCAGTAGCCACCCTTTCTTGTTTTTTTTTTTTTTTTGCTTTTTTATAGCAGCACATCATTCTGATCTAATTTGAATGGGTTTAGAATAATAGTAACTGTATTTTAGACCCAAAAAAATATAAGCCTGACAGCACAGTGTATAAATAATTAAAGGCTGGTATAAGGAGCAACCCAAGAGAGCTCTTACTCCGACTGATTCATCACCAGAAGTCCCTCAATGTATTCCTAAAAATAACATTGTTCCATGCCAAAAGGCCTTAACACTACTATAAGAAAACCTGTTTATTGTATCAATTGTAGGAATACTTAGCAAATGGTTCATTTTCAGTGTTGAATGTCCTGACTTTTTGAATTTATTTGGATAGGTAACCCTCACCTATCTTAATATTGGATTTTATTTTGAGGGGGGTGATTAATTTTCACAGTGTTTTGCATTAATGTACTTTGTATGCTGTGCATTGTATATCAGGAATAGATTACAATGAACAGTAGAAGATAAGGGTGTATTTTTACTAAGGGGTTCTCCACACATATTATGCAGGTGTTGAGATTGACCAGAGTTGAGGGATATATTTGGAAAATATAGACCCCAAGGATAAACTAGTTACTAGTTCAGCTAGCCCATGGCCCAAGAAGTGATGAGGATCTGCTGCTCACCAACAGTGAAGCAGTCCAAATTGTAGCAGTCCTGGAAGCACTTAGTTCCAGTGACAACAGAACAGTGGCACTGCACGTCTAGATAGGGACTGGGACCACCAACGGTGCAAACATAGTAAGGGAATGGGGTTTCAAAAAAATTGATTTTGGCAAGATGACAGAACAGTTAGAAGAAAAACACAAGGAGTATAGAGCAGGTGGAAGAGCAGAGGAAAAATGGGAAACCTTTTTTTTTTTTCTGGCAGGTCCTCCATCAGGCTTTGCCCTGATCATGGCCCCCAGATTCCCACCAACCATCAATTGCCTGCATCTCCCAGTCACCCCTGGCTTACCCCCTGGAGGGTGGGGCCAAGGCACTGGTTCCCCTAATTCCAGTGCTGCGGAACCAGTAACTAGTTGGGAGTGCTGGTGATGGTAGATAATTGAAGCCTGGGGAGGGCTTCATGTAGATGGAGGACCCACCCCTTCTTTTTTCTGTTTTTCCTCTGGGAGGTGGGGATATGCAATGGTGTCCAGCATCTGCCCTGCCTCCATTACGTGCAAGCACTGGTAGCTGCATGACTTCTGGCCTCTGTCAGGGGTCCGTCGCACTTCCCCACCCTCTCCCTGGAGAAGGACAGCAGTCCACAGGATGCTCTATCCTTCTCTCCCAGCCGGCCCTCCAGCGACCCAGGTCTGTTTCCAAACCTGGGTTGCCAGCATTGCAAGAGGAAATCCCACCGCTGTGCTGATGGGCTGGCTAGAAACCTTTTAAAAAGCAATGATTGAAGTAGCAGAAAGCTCAATTGTGAAGCTATCAAAGGGAAATCGGCCAAAGGGTGAAATGTGGTTTGCCGTCGAAGTAAAGATAGTGGTAAGAGCCAAAATGAGAATATCCTTCTTCCCCCACCCCAGACTGCTAAGTTTCTTTATCAGCTTCCTGTGTGGTACAGCGTCAAAGGCTTTACTGAAGTCCAAATAAGATGTATGATTCACAGCATTTCATAGAATCACAGAACCATAGAAGACTGTCAGCAGAAAAGGACACTATTGCCCATCTAGTCTGCCCCAATACATTTAAATGACTTGTTAATGGAGTACATCAGTTTTGTGTCCTGTATAAATGTAAAAAACTGTGGAAATTAAACTTCTTCAGAACCGGAAGCATTAAAGGCCCACATTTTATGAGTAAAAATGAAACTTTTATTTTTAAATATTCTATGTGATATGGTATTGATGTTATTTATGTTCAACATTAATTATCTGGCATGCATTTCATTTATCAGAATTCTGTTTGTTCTGCTTGTCTAGTGTATTCAGACAGAAATGTCTCTGAAGATTCATGAGTCCTTTACAATTACTGCATCATTTTGCTATAGATATACTAACTGTTTAAAGCATGCATTTTAAATAATTTATTTTTTTAGAATTTGCTATTTATACGGGAAGAAAATGCTGTAGGCGTCATATTGGTCCTTTTAAGAACAGATCCAGAAACAAATGATTTGATACCTTTTATTGGACCAACATGGATGTTACAGAAAAGAACAAAGTGCTCTAGCTTTCGAACCAACCAGGTCCTTCTTCAGAAGCTTTGTGGCAGTTTTATCAAATATCCTATACTATTAACACCAGATTATATTGAAAAAGCAGAAATAATTCTCATTGGTTTAACATATACATTTAAAACATAATAGAAGATTACATCAGAGAAGATAATTAACACCAGTATGCCTTTGACTGAGGAGCCTCAGAAGGGCAAAGGTTATCAAGAATTCTCTACAGCCAGATAGTTTTTGTCACATACATTTTAAAATGTCTCAGTATGCCAAGAAAGCATTCTAGTGATAAAAAAAAAAACATTGGAGTGGCATTCTCTCTAATACATGTAAGATGAACTTACAACTTACATTCCAATTGTCCTTGTATAGTAAAGAATAGATAATGAGAGACAAAATCCTGAAATTAGGTATAACTGCAAATTGAAAACAAGTCTCAAATTAACCTACACATATAAACATGATGTATGAAAGTGTCACTTGTAAGTGTATATGCCAAATAAAAAAAAAATGTTCAAGGACCCCCAAGAAAATGAGACCATGAGCCTGATAAGTGCAGATTTCAACACAGAGTATGTGTATAACAAAAATGCACAGAATCAGTCTAAGCAATCTAAATGAAAACCCAAAGGAATTACACCTTGTATGGACCCCCAAGTAAATGAGATATGCATCTTAATATGAGCAGTTAAAAATGTGACAGTGTGTAATCCAACCACTGACAACTAATAGAAGGAAATAAATGCACACTATATGTGAAAACTAAGTGTCCTAGCCACATAACAATTGCCCCATGCCACGCTCCACCCACACATATGTGTGTACATACACCACACCACACCCCCACACACACACACACACGCAACACACCTGCACACCCCACACAACCACAACACACAACTATAACAAACACATTCCACACCCACCACACCACGCACAACAAACAAAACACACACACCATACCCACAACACACAAAAACACAACACACACTAAACACACACAAAACACACACATACATACATCAGTATACACACACACACACACACTCAAATGCACTCACCACAGTGTTAAGGTGAGAAGTCAACAATGAAGATAACCATAAACTTATAAAATCAAAGGCCCGCTGAAGAACTAAAGTGTTTATGTCCATCTTTTAAAGTAAAGGTCTATGTAAGTTTAGGAGGAATAATGTGTCATGTAACTAACATCAATGTTCAGTCCATCTGCCACCATATTTCTGCTTTTTCAATAAAATCTGGTATTAATAGTATGGGATATTTGAAAAAACTGCCACAAAGCTTCTGAAGAAGGACCTGGTTGGTTTGAAAGCTAGAGCACTTTGTTCTTTTCTGTAACATCCATGTTGGTCCAATAAAAGTTATCAAATCATTTGTTTCTGGATCTGTTCTTAAAAGGACCAATACGGCACCTACAACATTTTTTTGCATCATGGAAGATACTGAAATTCGCCGCAGGACATGGCAGTTGTATAACATTAAGAAGAAACTAGCACAGCTAGACAGTGACATCTACTTTTTATCCCAGTGCAAAAGGAATAACATTATCCCTAAGTGTCTAGCTATTTGGAATCCACTGAGAAACACAGATAATTCTACATATGCTGAACAACTTTGTCGTAGGACCTCTGAGAAATTGAGAAATCACAGAATCCACAGCTCATATGCCAAAAAAGCATTTTTGAAGAAACAGTTTAATGAAATAGCTACCACACTGGAGAGGATGTCTGGTGAGCCTATTCCAGACATCTTGCATGAGATAGACATGAACTACCAAAGAACCTTAAGAAAAGCCATGCTCATTAAAAACAGGAAGTTAGATGCCCTTCAACTTACCATACTTCCTCACAACCATGAAGAACAGAACAGAGTGACTGAACAACTAAGCCACACAGATGGGCACCTTTCAATTGTTAATTTGTCCACCCACACACACACTGACTACTGGGGAATTAAATGTACTTTCTAAGGGCCTCAATTTCTGTCCAACTAAACCACTGGACAGAATACAGTTTTGTGGTGAAATGGAGGAATACTTCTGCAGATTGAGACTCAGAGAATTTTTTCATGGCAGAGAAGACATCACAGACAGGGAAGAAATCACAAACAGTAAAAATACTATGGATAAGAAAAAGAAACCATATGAGTTTACCCCATCAAGTGGTCAAACAAGAAACTGGATAAATACATTAATTGCTTCTGCCAGAGAGTTACTGGTGAGATTCTTAATAGGCAGAAACAGGCATGCTACAACCTCTCTCCATTGGAATGGAGGGCTATACAAACACTAAAATCAAACCATAACATTGTCATAAAAAAAGCTGATAAAGGCTCGGCAGTGGTGATATTGAATCGGGAAGATTACATTACGGAAGCCAACAGGCAGTTAAGTGACCTTACTTACTACAAAGTATTTGGAAGTGACCCAACTACAGAATATAAAAGAGAACTACAGAAGTTAATTGAAACATTTTTAGAGCATGTCCAAGACAAACTAAAGGCCCTCATCCCCAGTGAACCTATGCCAGGGACATTCTACATGCTTCCTAAAACACATAAACCTGGTAATCCTGGTAGACCTATAGTCTCTGGTAATGGTACCCTGACAGAGGGGATATCAGAGTTTGTAGAAGCTGTTTCCAAACCACTGGTTATACAAAGGGATAGTTACATCAAGGACACTACTCACTTCCTGCATAAACTTTCTTGTTTTAAGGACTTACCACCTGATACCCTTTTAGCCACAATGGATTTAACCTCCCTCTACACTAATATTCCCACACACAGATGGCATTTCAGCCTGCCTCAAATACCTGCATGACAAAGAATTGGACGCCAACATTGACCCTGGAGTTGTGGGTAAACTCACTGAATTCATTCTGATACATAACAACTTCAGCTTCAATGGTAAACATTATGTTCAAACTATGGGAACCGCAATGGGAACCAGGATGGCTCCTCAGTATGCTAATCTTTTTATGGTGAATTTGGAGGAGGATTTTCTAAGGCACTGTACACATAAACTACTCGCTTATTTCTGTTACATTGATGATTTGTTTATAATTTGGACAGAGGGGCACTGACACACTTAAAGATTTTCACCAGGAACTTAATAACCTCCACCCAACTATAAAGCTTTCCCTAGAATATTCTGCCACAAGTGTACATTTTCTGGATACCACTGTCACTATTAAGGATGGTACCCTACATACCTGTCTTTACAGGAAACCAACAGACAGACAGAGATACTACACAAGAAAAGTAATCACCCGAGCCACACAAAGAAATCTGTTATATATAGTTAAGCACTTCGGTATCACCGCCTCTGTTCAAATGAGGAAGACAGAGACACACATCTGGCGATGTTGAAAAACACCTTTATTGAGCAGGGACACTCGTCCAGAGAAATTGACAGAGCAGTGGAAGGTGGAACACAGGTCCCGAGAGAACAGCTACTGCAATATAAGGAATGGATGACTACCAGCAGAATACCCTTAGTAGTCACATACCATCCTGACCTTGAACTTCTACGTAAGATTATTAAGGATCTCCATTCAATAATTAGTGAGGATGAAACCCTTAACTGTATTTTCAAGAACTACCACTACTATCTTTTAAGCAACCACCTAATTTAGCCAGCCTGATTATTAGGAGTCAACTTGAACCAGAACAGAATACCATGACATCATATGGTATACGACCCTGTCATCAATGCACAAGTAAGACCTGTAACCTCATTTCCACTTCAGACTGTGTGGTTACATCACAAAACAAACTATTCAGGATACAGGGGAATTATACATGTACATCAAGTAATGTGGTCTATTTTATCCAATGCAAGAAATGTCCTCGCACAGGTTATGTGAGGGAGACAAGCCAACAACTCCGCACTAGAATGAATTCACACAGACATTCTATTAATCACAAGATGATTGAGAAACCAGTAGCCCAGCACTTCTCCCAGGATGACCACTCAATCTCAGATATGTCTGTGATGGTCTTTAAAGGACATTTCAACAGTACACAACAGAGACGGGCTTCTGAAATTAGACTTATTTTACTTCTCAATATGGTGGCGGATGGACTGAACATTGATGTTGATTGCATGACATATTATTCCACTTAAACTTACACAAGTCTTTACTTTAAAAGATGGTCATAAACACTTTAGTTCTTCAGCGGGCCTTTGATTTTGTAAGGTTATGGTTATCTACATTGTTGACTTCTCACCTTAACACTGTGGTGAGTGCGTTTGAGTGTGTGTGCATGTGTGTATACTGATGCATGTATGTATGTGTGTGTCTTATGTGTGTTTGGTGTGTGTTGTGTTTTTGTGTGTTGTGGGTATGGTGTGTGTGTGTTTCGTTTGTTGTGCGTGGTGTGTGTGATGTGTATGGAATGTGTTTGTTATATTTGTTGTGTGTTGTGGTTGTGTGGGGTGTGCAGGTGTGTGCACGTGTGTGTGTGGGGGGGTTGGGGTGTGTGGTGTGGTGTATGTACACTCATATGTGTTGGTGGAGTGTGGCATGGGGCAATTGTTATGTGGCTAGGACACTTAGTTTTCACATATAGTGTGCATTTATTTCTTTTTATTAGTTGTCAGTGGTTGGATTACACACTGTCACATTTTTAACTGTTCATATTAAGATGCATATCTCATTTACTTGGGGGTTCATACAAGGTGTAATTCCTTTGGGTTTTCATTTAGATTGCTTAGACTGATTCTGTGCATTTTTGTTATACACATACTCTGCGTTGAAATCTTCACTTATCAGGTTCATGGTCTCGTTTTCGTGGGGGTCCTTGATAAGTATTTTTTTATTTGGCACTTACACTTACAAGTGATATTTTCATGCATCATGTTTATATGTGTAGGTTAATTTGAGGCTTGTTTTCAACTGCAGTTATACCTAATTTCAGGAGTTTGTCTCTCATTATCTGTTCTTTACTATACCAAGACAATTGGAATGTAAGTTGTAAGTTCATCTTACATGTATTAGAGAGAATGCCACTCCAAGGTTTTTTTATCACTAGAATGCTTTATTGGCATACTGAGACATTTTAAAATTGATGTGACAAGAACTCTCAGGCTGTAGAGAATTCTTAATAACCTTTGCCCTTCTGAGGCTCCTCAGTTAAAGCCATACTGGTGTTAATTAGCTTCTCTGATATAATCTTCTATTATGTTTTAAATGTATATGTTAAACCAATGAGAATTATTTCTGCTTTTTCAATATAATCTGGTGTTAATAGTATGGGATATTTGAAAAAAACTGCCACAAAGCTTCTGAAGAAGGACCGGATTGGTTCGAAAGCTAGAGCACTTTGTTCTTTTCTGTAACATCCATGTTGGTCCAATAAAAGGTATCAAATAATTTGTTTCTGGATCTATTTATATGGGCAGATTTGAAGTTCTTCAAAAGGCTATTTGTGAGAATTAATAGATAATATGAATTTTATTGGACAGAGGTTCAACCTAATTGCTGGTTCCCGTACCTAGGAAGTATTAATAAGGAGTATTAGCCTTATGGTCAACCATCTTAATTAAGAAAGGGTCCCAGGTTTAACCTGCATGATACAAGGCACTGAATACCTAGTAAGATAGTCCCCAGTGGAATTCACAAGTTCATGAGGTAAGAAAGAAAACTTAGGGCAGAACCTGATGTCTACCTGTGCCTAGATGACAGGTGAGCATTGATATAAATTCTTCCCTGTAATTCACTGGTGGTTAATGACTTCCATAGACCCCATAAGCCATCAGCCCAAAAAAGGAAATATTAGCCAGTTTCAGCCAGTATTCAGGTCTGGCCCCATTTTTATCTCCTGGTGTGTTAGAAGATGCTCAGAGCTTTAGTCATCTTACAGCTGGTGTTATTATCAGTGGGAGTGCTTATGTAGCATACAGTATCATTGTGGGAGGGATTTTCCCAGTAGAACTTCAGAAAAGTTTCTTGTGGCCTGAAAAACGCAGGTATACTTGGAATTTATCCATCTGAAAAGTGACTTTACTATTTTTTGTCCAATTACCTTTAAATTACTCCTGTGGGTTTGGGAAACAGACTGGTAGATTTTTAAATCTTGTACTTTGTGTGCTAAGTTTGGTAAAATTTGTTTACCTGAATTTCTCTGATCAAGTTGGGTTACTTTTATGGGTCAGCCTCCTTTTAGGAAATGCTGAAAATCACCTTAGTTTTCCTTCAGAAACTATATTATAAAGCATACCAGAAACCTATTCAGATGATTGTTTGATCGAAGCTGTTGGGCTTGGATATTTTATTTTAAATCAGATTTATGTGTATTGCAAAAGTATAATATGCATTTTTATTCCATCATGCCTAAATGAATGAATTGTCTTTCAATTTATTATGCCTGTCTCATAGTGCAGCATTTTCTATTTTCATTTTTTTAATTATACCACCTGTATTGTCATGTAACAAGTGCACATGAATTGTTTTTACTAACACTGTAATGACTGAAAAGTCAAACATTAAAACTGATTATGATGATGATGATGGCTTTGGGGGCTGGGGATAACCTATGGGAACAGATCCAGAAAGGGAGGAAGAGTGGCAGCCCAGGGCCAGAGCCATCTAGAACCACAAGAGGCAATAGTGGTCAACATACTGCCACAAGTAGGATGGGTAGGATGAGAGGGGATACAGAGGCAGAGCAGGTGCAAGACAGTAAGGGGGTTGGGGTTCCGGTGATCAATGATACTAGGTTTTCAGAAGAAAAGGGGGTGAGGGAGGAGGAATGGAGAAACCCAACCCCAAGACAGGAGGGGGCACTACAGAGACAGGTGAGGGATTTTGCAGCAAAGCAGCAGAAAGGGGAGCAGACAACAGGATCAGCCATGGAAAGTGGGTTTGGAACAGAGGACGGAATCACAGGGCCTGGGTGTAGCAGGTATAAAGGGATGGGTCCAGGGTCCAGCCTATGGAGAGGACAAAACAAGGGATCAAGAAAGAATGAGATCAAACAAGGGGTGGGAGGAACCAGGGTGAGGGAAAACGAAAGCAAAGTGGATAAGGGGATGAGGGTGGCAGGCGAATCAGCACATTGTGCATCGAGTTCCAAAAGGTGGATGACAAGGTTCTAATTGTCAGGGACTCCATTGTAAGGGGTATTGACTGGGGTGGGGCAGGGGGGCAAGGCCTGAGACAAATGTGTGCCAGGCAGCTGAAGTGGTCCATCACAATCCCTCCAGGGGAAAACTGCAAGATGAGAGAATGCACCTAGTGTTCCACTTGGAAAAAAAAAATGACCTTGAAGGGCGTAGCTTGATGGAGCTGCAGGCAAGGTTTGAAGCTCTAGCAAGGTTCTGCCAAAACCTGAACTTTAGATCTGTGGCATTCTCTGAGGTACTTCCTGTTCCAAATGCTAGTGCATAGAGGAAACAGAGAATAGCTGAATTTAACAGCTGGCTGTCTGGATGGTGTGCGTGGAAAGGCTTTGAGGCTGGTGGGAGATTGGGGGGGTCACCGGGCAGGACAAAAGCCTGTTCATGCAAGATAGGTTACACTTAAACAGGGATGGTAAGGAAGTGCTAAGGTGGAAACTGGAAGAGTTCATTGACCGATGCTTAGATATAAACTAAATTGGTGTTGGGGGGGTGCCATTGGTGAAATCAAAGAGCAGGACAGTTGACAGGAGGGGCACCTGGTCCCCTATCCCCCCTCCAGAATATGAGGTGCCCTGTGAGGGCTAAAGATGATAGGGTGTAGGACAGGGAAAAGTGTTAGGCTGGGGAGGGCACAAGGGTGGCTTGTAGGTGAAAAGCCATGTGTGCAAATGCTAGGAGCATGAGCAATAAGTTAGGGGTACTGGCAGCAATCATAACAGAAACAGAACTAGACCTGGTGGGAATCATGGTGTCATGGAGGACATGATTGGGACATGAACATACCTGGGTATCAGCTGTTTAGAAAAGACGAGGTTGGAAGGGGGGGGAGAGCTTTATGTGAAGGGAGGGATTCAGGCAATGGAGGTACAAGGAAGGTGGGGAAGCTGAGGTATTGTGGGTATCACAGCCATGTGGAAGGGAGGTGGTCCGAACAGGGGTGGTCTGCAGTCCACCAGGCTGCAAGAAGAAGTAGACAACAAGATGATGGAGGAAATTCTAAGGATGTCAGTTAAGGGGGAAGTGCTGCTAATGGAGGCTTCAACTTGTTGGATGTGGAATGGCACACATTGTCAGCAGCATCCCTCAGAAGCAGGGCAATACTGAACTCCCATCAAGTTGCCTTACTCAGGCAGATGGTCCAGCAACCAACTAGAGATGGGATGATTTTAGACTTGGTGCTAACAAACAGAGACAGGGTAGAGGACTTAGGGGAGAGGGAAAACCTTGATACCAGCAACCACAGTACTGTGTGGTTCGTGGTAAGAATGTCGGTCAACCTAAACTGGACCGAAGTGAAGGTCCTCGACTTTAGACAGGCAGATTTTAGGAAGATGATTGAATATGTTAAACAAGCACTAGCAGGAATGGGGGAGCAAGGTGGGGTGCAGGCCATGTGGGATTAAATAAAGGGGGCCATAGTGAGAGCCACAGACCTCTGCACACAGACAGTGAGCCAAAACAGAGGAAGAGGAAGCCACTGTGGTTCAGCAAGGAAGTGAAAAGTAGCATCACAGTGAAGAGGAGAGCCTTTCAGAGGTTTAAAATGAGGCAGGGGGAGGAGGATTGGGAGGAATATCAGGTTAGGAAGAAGGAGGTGGGCAGGGTGGTCAGGCGAGCAAAGGCCAGGACAGAACAGAGCATTGCCAAGGCAGTCAAGACAGGGGACAAGACCTGTTTTAGGTATATTGGTGAAAGGAGGAAAACAGAGAAGGGGATTCCCAGCCTAAAAAATGGGAAAGGAGAAAGAGTGGTGAGAGACCAGGAGAAGGCTGCGCTGCTAAATAGCTACTTCTGTTCGGCATTCACAAAGAAGACAGAATGGAAAGGGGGTGACTCTAAGATGGAAGAGACCACAAGGAAGGGAGTGGATATGAGCCCATTTCAGGAAGAGTAGATACTAAGAGACCTTTTGGACTTGAAAGTTGACAAAGCCATGGGGCCAGACGGGGTGCATCCTAGGGAATTGAGGTAGGTACTGGCTGCTCTCTTGAACACTCTATTCAACAACTCCTTAAGTTCAGGGGTGGTACCTAATGATTGGAAGTGTGTGGATGTAATACCCCTGCACAAGGGGAAGGGAGGAAGAGGTGGGGAACTACAGGCCAGTGAGCTTGACATCTGTGGCTGAAAAGCGCATGGAAAAACTGCTCAAGCACTGGATTAACAACTTCTCAGAGGCAAATGGACTTTGGGACTTGGGGCAGCATGGGTTCATAGATGGCAGATCCTGTCAAACCAGCTTGACAGAATTCTTTGACTGGGTCACTAAGGTGGTGGATTGAGGGGGCTCAGTGGATGTGGCCAACCTTGATTTCAGAAAGGTTTTTGACTCTGTGTCACACAAACAACTTTTGCACAAAATGGCCTGCTTGGGGCTGGGGAGGTGGTAATAAAGTGGGTCAGTAAATGGTTGGTGGGACAAATGCATAGGGTAGTGGTCAACAGGGTACCCTTGGAGAAAACAGAGGTCATCAGTTGGGTTCCCCAAGGGTCAGTACTGGGGCCTCTTCTGTTTAATGTCTTTATAGGGGATATAACAGTGGGTCTGGAAGGGAGAATGAGTCTCTTTGCAGACGATATAAAAATGTGTAATAGAGTGGACTCGCCAGAGGGGGTGGAGAAGATGTACAGGGATCTGGAGAGGTTGGAGGCATGGTCTACAGAGTGGCAATTGTCATTATTCAATATGGCGAAATGTAAGATCATGCATTTGGGCAAAAAGAATGGGAGAGCAAAGTATTCACTAGGAGGTAGCCCTCTCCAGGTCATTGAGGAGCAGAGGGACTTAGGCATCATCATTTCACAAGATATAAAGTGGGAAGGCAGTGTGAAGGGGCAGTAGCAACAGCAAACAGAATGTTGGGTTGCATAGGGAGGGGGTTCTGCAGTAGGAAGGGAGCGGTCATAGTACCTTTATACACACAGCTGGTCAGGCCACACCTAGAGTATGGGGTTCAGTTCTGGAGAGGCCCTACCTCAGAAAGGATGTGTAGAAGGTGGAAAGAGTCCAGAGGAGGATGACAAGGATGGTGAGGGGATTACAGCACTTGCCATACAAGTGAAGATTAAGTGACCTGGGCGTGTACTCTCTGGAGCAGAGGAGGGAGAGGGGAGATATGATTGAGACTTTTAAATACCTCAAAGGTATAAACAAGGTGCTGGTGGAGAACCATTTGCACTTGAAGGAGAGGCCTAGGGTGAGGGGACATGAATATCAGATCAAGGGAGGAAAATTTAGGGGTAACCTAAGGAAGTTTTTCTTCACTGAGAGGGTGGTGGACAACTGGAATGGACTGCCAAGGGAGATGGTGGGGAAGAGGACAGTGGGGTGGTTCAAAAGGGCCTGGGATAAACACAAGGGGCTGTTGTGGCAGGGGAGGGCTACAACAAAAGCCCAGTAGAATTATGGGTGCTCTGGGCAGAATGGGTGGGCATGGCAGTCCTTTTCTGCTGTCACATTCTTATGTTCCTATGATGATGCCCTCCCTGATGTAGCTCCCTAGTTACCCAGTCAAAGAAATCTATGAGATTTGTTTGACATAACCTCCGCCCTCAGTGAAGCTGTGCTGCTGGTGTCTCCTGATGTTCCATCAGTCTCTTCATCAGCAGAAACTTTACCACTGATGTGAGATGGATTGGTCTGTAATTGCTAGCCTCATCCCTGCTTCTGGCCCTCTGCCAGTCCTCTGGAACCACCCTGTCTCCAAAGAGGTGCTAAATAGTGTTGCCAGGTTGGCTAGCACTGCACTAAGCTCCTTGAGTACCCTTTGGGTGGATCTCATCCTGTCCCATCATCTTGTTTTCCTTTAGTGCTTCCAACCACTGGTGGACTCTCTCTTCCATAAATGAACTTGTGTCTACCTCTGCCTCCACCCGTTCCCCCACCCACCCCCACTGTGATGACCAAGCAGACGTATTTGTTTAAAATGTTAGCTTTTTCATGGTCTTCCTCTGCACAGACCCTCAGCTCCCAGTCTCCTGATCCTTACTATAACACTCCTCACCCTCCTCTTTTTGCTCATATTCATACCTTAAGAAAGTCCTATCCCCATTCTTGACCTCCTGGGTGATCCACTCCTCAGTTTGAGCCTTTGCTGTCCTTACCCTCCTTCCTGCCTCCCTTTGTTTCTCTAGATAAACCTCCCTGTCTGCCTCTGTTTGGGTCTCCTTGTACTTCCTGAAAGTTGTTTTCTCCTCCCTTACCACCTTGGTTACTTCCTTTAAGAACCACAGTGACCTATTGTTCCTCTTGCCCTTATTTACTACCTTTAAACAGCTTGCTGTTACCTTAGTTATTCCCTCCATTATTTTTTTTCATTGTGTCTCCAACCACCTCCTGGCTATCTCCCCTTCAAGGTATTTCCTAAGGTTGCCACCCATCTCTTTAAAATCTGCACTCCTGACGTCCAGGACCCTTGCTTTAGTGTGCTTTGTCTCCTGTCCAATCCATATGCCAAACTATAAGGTACAATGATCATTTGTACCCAGGGGGCTACCCACTGTGATGTCTGCAATACTGTCCCTGCACGTAAGTACCAGATTCAGCGCTGCCCCATTTCTAGTGGGATCTGAAACCAGCTGCCTGAGAAATTCCCTTTGCATGGAGTCTATCATGACCCTGCTGTGTTAGTTGAACGGTGCTGTCAAAAGAGCGAGAGCAAAATTGCAACAACAAGAACAGCACATGAACAAGAGCACTAACAAAAATGGTGACAAGGAATAACAGCAAGATGTCAAAACTGTGAATCTCAGAAGAGAAAACCAAATAAATCCTGCCACAAAACACAAATGCCACAAGGAGTGGAATGGCACTGGGGGAGTCAAGAGGGAGACAGATTTAGTAAAATGACTCCAGAGGGACACAGCTGGGAAGCAGGATGAAGTTGGGAGGGTGCACTTAAATATTCTCACTCCAGGAGGGACTCAACTCGGGGAGGGGACAGTAGGAGGGTGGCAGATTAACTATTCTCACTCCAGGGTGGGGGATGCAACTCTGGCTGGGGACAAAGTCAGAAGGGGAGCTTTCATATGACAATTCTGGGGGGACAGAACATGGGGGGCACAAAGGCAGGTGGAAAATTAACAAAAAAACCAAAAGGAATCGCAAGCATCAACCCCAGGTCTGCTGGATGTACCAAGGGTACGCATAGGTGGTAACTCTAACTGTTAGGCTACCCTGATAGCACAGGTTCCAGCACACCAGCCAGCTTATATCACTCAGCTACATTACTGGCTACATGTTGCTGCTCAGGAGACTGGGAGCATTAGATTAGCAGGATCCCCTTGTGATTGGGTTGCCAGTTTTTTGTTGTGGCATTCACTGATGATGAGCAATGAAGGAGTGCTGTCGAAAGTTAAATTGATGGAACTGGGCATTCTCCAGGGTACTATCCTGGGGCCACTATTGTTTTCAATATTTATTTATTCTTTATCTACTGCACTCACGAGTACACATACATTAATATATGCAGGTGATATAATACTCTACCATAGCTCCTCCTCTGTGGATATGCTGAACAGATCACTGGGCAAGGATTTTTCTGTCCTTGATGATTGGTTAATGAAACACAGACTTCTACTTAACAGGGAAAACAAAGTGTATGATTTTCGGTTTGAGACCCAGAACTGCTAAATGTTTACCTTAACTATTTTTAATAATTTTGGGAATCAACTTGAGCAAGTGGATCATTTTAAATATTTGGGAATACTCCTAGATTCAAACCTAAACTTTTCATTGCATATAGAATTAATTTGTCAGCAGGTTAACCAAAACATAGGTGTTCTGTTTAAATTGCAGAAGGTAGAGTGCTAGAGAGATTACACCCCAGGGTACTGAAAGAGTTGGCAGGGGTCCTGGCAGACCCACCGGCAGGCCTATTTAATGCCTCTCTGGACTCGGGTGTGTACCTTAGGATTGGAGGATGGCTCATGTGGTTCCACTCCATAAGAGCGGTCTGAAAGATGAACCAGGGAACTATAGACCAATGAGTTTCATGTCCAGATGGGAGCAGTGGTGGATGACCAAGAGAGGTGGCAGGGATTGCAAGAAGATCTAACATGACACCTGGCAACTTAGTTTCAATGCGAAAAAAATGGAAGGTACTACATTTTTGGGCAAAGAATCCAAAGATGAGCTACCATCTGTGGGGGGGGGTGCAGCTAGCTGTGACAGAGGAGGAGAAAAATCTGGGGGTGCTCATAACGGGAGCAATGAACAACTTTGCACAGTATGGGAAAGCATCAGCAGTGGCCAACAAGATGCTGGGTTGTATTACAAGGGGTATAACCTCTAGGAGGGAGGTGATTCTGCCATTATACAGATCGCTGGTCAGACCCCACCTGGAGTACTGCGTTCAGTTTTGGTGCCCTTACCTGAAGAGGGACATTAGATTGCTGAAAGGGGTGCAACACAGAGCAACAAAGATGATCCAGGGTCTGGGGGAGTTGCTATATGACGTTAGACTGAGGGAGTTGAACATGTACCCTCTGTAGGAGAGGAGAGACGGGGGGTATGATTGAGACCTTTAAGTAAATGAGTGGAATAAACAGGACAGGGCACTGAGGGACTGTTCAAGGGGAGGGTGGGGAGAGACACTCGGGATCATGACATGATATTGGAGGGTGGAAGGTTTAGGAGGGAAATGAGGAGGCATTTCTTTACAGAAAGGGTGGTAGCTGCATGGAATGCACTACCGGCAGAGGTGGTGGCCTGTCAAACAGTGGGATGCTTCAAGAGGGTCTGGGATAAGGCAAAAGGGAGGGTCATGGGAGGGGGTAGGGTAGGAGGAACAGCTGCAGAGTAGGGGTGCTAGCTTCAAAATCGAGCAGACTCGATAGACCAAATGGCCCTTTTCTGCTGCCAATTTCATATGTTCATATTTACTTAAATAATAGATGGCTAAGAAATTAATCAAATAGAATACGTTTATTTCTTAAAAATATGTTTGACTTGGTTTATTTTACCCAGCCTCTCCATACTTTTCATTTATGAATTTTATGGTACTATTACCATTTATTTGTTTATTTGAAAAGTTTCACCAGGAAAGACACACTGAGCTGCAATAGCTCGATTCCGGGGAAAAGGGAATTGGGAGTAACAAACAGGAAAAACAGGAAATATGTAAGACATGGTTGAGAGTAAGATGTGAGCTACAGTACATAACATGCAATTTGACATACAGTAAATCAAACATGAGAAAATTATACAGTAAATCGATCATGTGGTGTTCAAATAATATAAGACAAATAGAGAACATATGATAAATCAAGTATGCATTAAGTATGTACAAACCTAATAACCCCAATAGGAGCTTAGGGACCAGAGTAAATAAACACATTGGAGGACAGCACAGATGGAAGGAGTAGGGCCAACTAAAAATAGGCCACCTCTCCCTTTTGGGATGCAGGAATGCCGCAAAGGTAGGGTCAATGGGAAAGGGGAGTATAAAGAGGAGTAAGTATAAATATATACATGGAAGAGAAGCATCACAAAACAAAAAGAAGGGAAGACTGATGAGTCTGAGATGGGAAAACTGATGCATTTATTTGCTTACTACTTTCATTATTATATACGTCACTTTTTGCGCTGTAAGTCATGTCCTTTAAGACTGGCCTCATAAAATAATGGTATGCTGTTATTCAGCCGTCCCTCTGACGAAGAACCTGCAAGAGATTCGAAGAGCTAGGGTGTCTGTTCATCTGCTATCTCGAGCACAATAAAACTCGCTAAGCATTAACTGGCATTGCTTGCATTTTGTCTGTGCACCATTTTCGTATTCTGCTGTTTGTTCATTTTTTGGTTCTGCAGCCACTTTTGTGAGCATGGGACAGAGTCATTTTTGAACTGGTTTATTTGGGAACTTGTAGTGAGGAATCCTTGCCCTATCGCAAGTGAAGGTCATGCCTATCTGTTGTGGGTAGGATAGTACCCTTTGATGTGTGGTTGGATCAGTTTTCATGCTGGCATAGGAGGCCCCAGACAAATTCATATTGCTCCTCAACAGTGCTCCTCCAGTCCCCTACTACTGAGTTCAACTTGTCAGGGACAAGAGACAGCTGACAACTGCTAACAGCATAATGCAGGGCCCCATGGAGCTAGCCAGGTAATCCCCCACAGTGCATTGGGGGTTACGTACGCATATATCTACAGTGCACATTACCACTTAGTTAGAAGTAACAAAGTTAAGAGAAATAAGAGTTATGTGGTAGGGCAGCATATGAAGAGTACATAGTGCAGACGTGCAACTTGGCACTTATATTATAACATCAAAAGTCTCGCACTCAACACCTCTAAATAAAGGAACACCAATGTGGATTCAAGCTATGTTGTCATTTATTTTCACAAGACAAACATGCAGCACAGTATAGGACAATCATCTGACACATTTCAGATTGTAAGATCCTTTATCAAAGGTTGGTTAGACATTCACAGACAATCATTAAATAGATAGTACAGTATAAGATGATGTTAGAATGACGATATATCATTTTAAAATGACAGGATAAAAATCCATCACTATTAATACCAAAAACAAAACATGATTATCAAGACAAAGAAACATTACTAAATAACAATGAAGGGTACCCAGAAATTAGGCAAAATCTATATGTTCTAAAAAATATGGGATAGTGCCGAATAGGAGGGGAGGGGGAGGAAAAAGGGTAAAGAGCAGAGGAGGAATGAACTGAGGGTATAGTGGGTGCATATAAGCTGGGTCAAGATAACCTGCTTAGATATGTACTCATTTCAAACACCATGTTCTCTGTTTCGAGCAGTGTTATAGTCCAAGAGTCTCTTTGTTGCATAATCTATCAATGTTGCTACAACGTGGTATACATGTTTAAATAGCCTTCTCATATAAAATGAAACAATTCTATCACTGCAAGATCTGTGGGAGTGAGGGGGGAGAGGCACAGGAAAGATAAATAAGTTAAAAATATCTAGGCAGAGATACCTGAGGGGAAAGTACATCTCAGCCGTGGGTGGTGGTAAAATATACTGCCCAGATTTAAAAAGTTCTTGTTTCAAGTCCAATACTGACTATCTCCATGGGGATGAATTCAGTCCATATTTCTATACAGAATTTCATAAATAAATACAGTGCCACAGTCTCAATTAATATAAGTTTGACTATACTATTTCCAGTTAAAAGTAAGACATCCTATCCTAAAGCATCCTATAATATGCAATATGTCAAACATACACATAGAGACAGGCCCAATTTAATGATCTGAGAAAATCCTATCTTTTTCTTAAAAATGGTCTGATATCTAGGTTGGTACTCAAACCTGTTGTTTTCATAGCTCCTAAACTCACTATCCAAAATGCCCCTCATTTAAGTATGGGGTCACTGAAATTATCACAGCTGGGCTTCACATTGACTTTGTCTATTGCACAAAAGTTAAAAATGTGTTCTTGAGTATTTGAGGCTTCAAGTATGTGTGCAGCTGTTGTATAGGTTCTGTTCTTCCCTCTCTATTGCACTAACATGTTCTTCGTGGGTTTTAAAGGCCCTTGCAGTTTTTCCAGTATAGAAAGCATTAGAAGTGCATTCAGCCATGTAGATCACCCCAGGTGTGCCACAGGTAATCAATTGTCGGATCTCATGCTTTTTGTATGAATTGTGATTTTCAAAGTCCTTTCCATTTACAATATGTTTACAAAAGACACATCTTTTTCGGAGGGCTTGCCCAAGGTTCAATGTGGGGAATAGCTCCTCCCAAAACCTCTACATAAGCCCTCCTTTAACAGACCTCCCTTGCTTAGGGAGCGTGTTTTCCCTGAGCTCCTGCATGACTTGTGCATCTGTGCTCATCTTGTACTCTGCTGCCTGGTTTGTTTTTTCTCTCCTCTCCCCCTCCCCCTGCCCTTCCTTGTGTCCTTAGCTTCCCTTTGTTTTTGTCTGTCTCTTTTGTCCACTGCTTTCGGCACCTCCCTGCTCCATTTTACTCATTCCTAGTATTGGGGTCTCCTTTCTTTTTTCCCCCGTTCTTTTTTAGGTGATTGCATAGCCATGCTGGTGGACGCTGTGCATTCTAGCTCTATTCCTGTCCCACAGGCTTTTCTTTAGCATTAGCTCCCCTTCTGGCTGCAGGTCACAGATGATGCCGGCATTCCTCAGTACTTGGCCGAGCACCTATGTGTTTCGTCTGCAGTCATACCCTCCTCCTCTTGATGTTTTAGATCCTATTCTATTCCTGCATGCATCCTCACCATTTCTTTCTGGCCTTCTACCTTTCAGCCCTTCTACATGGATACCACTCGGCTACAATGGGACTCCACTCCTGCAGGTTCCAATGGCCCACCTGCAAGTACCTTTCTGTACACTTCTAGTCACACTCACTACCTGTGCTCACCGTACCTGATTCTCTCAAAAATACTATCTCAGAATAATCAACAGTTACTTTAACATTCAGCAGTCCCACATCTGCAAGCCTCCACATGTATGCATTAAACAAATGGAGTGTTGCACAGCACCAGGATTTGGTTAGCAACTCATATTGGTACACTAATTAATGCTTGGTTAGAAACTCCAAGGAAACAGAAAGCAACTCGAATTGATTTGTCTCTCTCTTGGTCTAATAGTAGCACTGTGAAATCTCTGGCTCCTACTGCTTTATGGATCGCTTTGCTGACTCCTCTCCTTCAGAGGTTCTCTCTACTTGGCACTTCTCGTGGATACTTACAGCCTCTCCCATTGCTTCCCACTGAACTATTCACTATCCCCAGTGCACATATTCCACACCTGCTTCATTTACTCCGGTACCCTTTCCATTGTTTAAGGTAATATCAAAAGGGGGGTGGTGTCAGGCAATTCCCATTCCCCTCCAGCAAAAGGCAGGAATGCTATATGCCCCTTCAACGTTCTACTCTATAACAACAGACCAGCTGTAGTTCTACTGTAACTCCATTGGCAAAAGACAGCAGAGCATCCTCACAGCTTTTACCATACCCTACAGATGGTCGAGCTTTCCTCAGTAAAAGGAAGGTCCAATTCAGAGAGGCAGCTTCAAATCAATCATATGTGTGTCTGTAGTATAGTCTCCTTCTCCTGTTTTACCCTAACTTGGGGACTGTGGGTACCTTCCACTGCCATCATTCAGCGGCTGACCTCCGCTTAATGTTCCCGAGCTTTCTTCTCACAGTACGTTCTAGAGCACTTACCCTATTTATCTTCGTCATCTGTATTTACCATTTCCTTCTTGTTACATGAATCTCATTCCTGCTACTAGTGCTACTATACCTATGATTTCAAATAGTATTTACTACTTCATTGTCCTATACCAGCTTCATTGCTGCATCTCTCCTCTCTGCAGCAGTGTTGTGCATTGGCCAGCCCATACCAGCAGTATTCTGGATTCTGTCCGTAACTTGCACTTTCTGAGGTGCAGAGTGAAGGTAGGCTTCCCCAGTCTACCAGGGATGGGAGTCCTTTTTAATCATTACACCATGCTACTACCAACCAGACATCCTCTGGCCCTAACTCTGCTGGATACCATCAAGTGAAGGTTTGCTTGCCCTGGCGAGTGGGGATGGGAGTCATGTCTACCATCTACGGACTATTACTATACCTTCTCTACCTCATATTGGTTGCCGCTTCCCTTCAGCAATGGAACTTCATCCTACTTACCACTTCGACATTCTCCATCCCTCACTCTGCTGGATAGCATTGAATGAAGGTTAGCCCACCCTGACTACCAGGGATGGGAGCCATGTCTCCAGATTCATACCATATCTTCTCTACTTTACGCTAGTTGCCACTTTCCTTCGGGACTGGAACTCTCATGTTCTGCATACCATACTCATGCTACTTATGCTGCTCAGGTTACTACCTCTCAGCCCAATGCCCAACTACCTCTCCCTTCAGGATCAGGACTTTGCTTCACCGATGCAGAGTGACATTCAAGTACGGATCTTCGACTTCGTCCTCATTGTCCTGCATTTCCTAACCACATCTACTCCGGATATTCATGCTTTACTCGTCTCTTCTGGACTCATGTTCTCCATTCTGCTGCTTTACGTATTTTTCTCCTCCACTACTGATGCCACGACTCTTCTGGACTTGGACCTTCTACTGCTGAGCAGTCTCCACTTCTCCTCACTGAGGCTGTTCTTACAGCCTCACCATTTAAGCACTAGAGCGACTACCTTGTCTGGTCTTTTGCCTTAGCTCACTTTGCTGTGTCCACTGTCTGCTTTTCTCCCTTATGCAGGTTGCTGTTTCCCTTAAGGGCCAGGGCATTTCATTCCTTTAGCCTTCCCCCTCTCAGCCCTACCTGTGCCTTCAACTGCAGAACCAGAACCTCATCAATTGATTTGCCTCCATCCTGCTGGTTTGCCACTTCCTCTCCATCGCAGGACCTTTCTGCTTTGACTGATCCACTCGCCATATGGTTCTTCCATGGATCTTCATCTCTAGCCCCTTGGGCCTCCTTCCTTCATCCTGTGGATCCTGCTGGCTTGTTTGATCCCTATCTCACTCCAGGTCGATTGCCTCATGGACTTCCTTGCTGCAGGTCTCCCATCCGGCTGCTGTACGAACTTGTTTTCTTTTGCAGATTTGGAACCTCGTCCTTCATCACTCCAGCACCTTCCATCATTTTTCTGGTTGCTTCCAGCCTTCATCAGATGTGGGACTCCTGCTGCTCATTGTGCTTGGCTTGGCTCCTTGGCCTTCTGTGGATCATCATCCTATGCCTTCTGTCAGCATTCTTGCACTTTGCTGCTGTTCACCTTGGAACTGACATCATTCTGCTTTTCCTGCTCTGGATGTCATCTGGCTTCAGCTGGCCCATTGCTTTCTATGCTTTTTCCTTCAGTTGCTCAGGATCCACTCCGTACTTACTTCTCCCATGAATGGCTGCCTTCTCTTTGCTGGCTTGGGGCTTCATACCATTTGCTGTGGCTCTTTTGGGCCTTGTACCTTATTTCCGACCAGTACTCCTAACAAGTCATCTACTTTTCCATGCGATTCATTCCCTACTTCTACTCCTGCCCTTCTAACAGTACCTTCCACTACTTAATCAATCATTTATTCATTACTCTGGAGTAATACTTCTGCCAGCAAAACATTCATTGGCTTGCATGCCCCATAGACTGTTATGTTATCATTGGAAGTCTCACTCTGCCCATTCAGGTTTTCGCAATCATTCATAGAATCCCTTTCGCCAGGACAATAGGAAGATCTCGTCCATCTATTAGATATACCTTCCAATTCCTGTCCATCCAATCACCATGACTCCTCGAATGCCTCATCTCATTGGCCATCCTCATACATGGAAAGGACTTAAATCTTCTGATCTATTCAGACTTCATAATCAGCATCACTTCTACAGAATCCGGGAATCGCAAGATAACCCATTCAATTATGGACTTCATCCAATTTTACTTTATGCCACTTCTTATTTCAACAATGACTGATGACCAAGTTACTCAACTCCTACTTCTCAACAGTCATAGTTTTAGGAATTGTACAGATATTGTCCAGAATATTCATCGTGGGATCTCCATCGCCTAGCTGATTCCTGACTCCACACCATCCACACCTTCGATTTCATTCCTGGACATAGTTCTTCCTTATACTATTATCCGCACATGTTCACCTAGTACTTTCTCCTGGTTAACCATTCTTCCAGCGGATCATTCAGCCTCTTCTTCTCAAAGTACCTTTGTTAATCTCTACAGCAAAGACCATCACCAAGAACTGGCTCTCCTGAATTCTATCTGGTAATCGGTAACAGTCAAGACAAATTCACCAACTCAGCCTTGCATCCCAATCAATATTTATCAGCTCTAGCACCAAATCCTATGGCATTCATCATTTATTGATCTCACTACCAATCCAGCCTACAGACTCTTCCTCATCCACTCCAAGCTTTTCTCATGTACTTCAGCATCAGGATTACCCATAAACTTAACCATCTATGCCACCACAGTGCATCTCCTAAATGATCACACCACAGGAATACCCACTCATACTTCAGGCAGCGGATCAGCAAATGATTAAGTATAAAGTCATGAACATCATGACCAAAGAAACCATCCATTTTTTATTCACATTTCCAGTCATTCCTTATATACACTATGTTACCATCTGGATGGCTCTGTAAATCATCTTCTGGGCTTTACTGATCACGTATGGCATTACTCTCATCAGACACTTAAACTTCTCTACTTATTTTACTCTGGGATGCTCACCTAGTGACTTTCCCTCACTAATCAATTCTTTACCTTCGGACTACCTCGAATATCAAACCTTATACCAATTGGAGCAGTCACTCATAACTTTACTAATCATCACAACCACCACAGCACACTGTCTGGTCTTATATCAATCTTGTCTTGCTCTCCCACCTCATAACATCCATATAATCCCTTGGACATCCATCCTTTGTCACTTTGGAAATATGGTCTACATTAGTCCTTCTTTAACTGGATCTGCTTTACACATAGGATTTTACCATCCCTACAGAAAGATGTACCCTTCATCTTCAGGATCATCATTCATGTCGAATCATTCTTGAATTGTGAATGAACCATCATCTCTATGGCACTCAAAGACTCTTCTACAAATTCTGCTCTACGGATGTTACCTTAGTGACTCCTTGTTCTATACAGAATTCCTAGCCTCCAGACTATACCCTTACATTTGAGCCTCTCACAAGTTGGATCATTCACCAGTGACTTCTTCTACCATTGCAGTTCCAACATTCCCAGTTTAGTACTTTATTGATCCAGTCATGATCCTTCTACCTATTACAATTCCGTAGGACGGGCATCATTCATCATCTTGGACACTTGAACTTCCTTCGGCCTCCTTCACTTGGATTTAATTTATACTTAGGATTCTATTGCTCATTCAGAACAGATCTCCTCTTCAACCTCAGGATCATCATGTGATCAGCAGCATCCATGGATCGAAGATGGAGTATCATCTCTCCAACAACTCACCAACCTCGAATTAGCTATGGTTACTAAAACCTAGATCCTTCTCCATTTAGTATGCCCAGAAGGATGTGCAGACCCCCGGCCATGGGTCCTCAGAGGTTTCCTCCACTTGTTTTTTTTTCCTCTTCTGAGTGCCAGGAGGTCATATTCTCCGTGAGTTGGAGGAGGTTTCCTTTTGGACCTTCTATTCCCTACAAATTACTACCTACCTACTACTCAAGGGTGGGAATAGAGTAAAGCCACAAAAAGTACAACAAGTTACACAAGCACTCTATACCATATATCTTCTTATTGCTATTCCACAAACACTGAATGGGAGGGCTTGCCTGAGGTTCAATGTGGGGAATAGATCCTCCCACAACCTCTACATAAGCCCTCCTCTAACACACCTCGTTTGCTTAGGGAGTGTGTTTTCATCCACCACCATCCCCTCCATCTCCTTCTATGGCACTCTTCTCACCCTTGCTCCTGGGACTTCTATTCCCTACAAATTACTACCTACCTACCTACCTACCTACCTACTAATCAAGGGTGGGAATAGAGTAAAGCAACAAAAAGTACTACAAGTTAGACACGCACTATGTACCCTATATCTCCTTATTGCTATTCCACAAACATTGAAACATTGGTGGTACCCTTTGGTGCCTTGGTTAAGCTAAGTGGTGTCTTTCTTGTGTTCAGCATAGTAATTGTGTACTAAAATATATTTTAGTGTGTTTGCCCTTCTATAGGCCATTCTTAGTGGGTTCTTAGCAAAATCTTTCAATCTTGGGTCACTAAGAAGTACAGATCAATGTATTTTAACAATCCTCTCTAGGCAAGATGCCTGGGCAGAAAATGTGGTCACAAAGTTAAAATGCATATCTTACCTCTACTCCCTATTTCTGTGCTGTAATAAGCTGTCTTGTTCTTTAGAACAGGCATTTTCTCTTGCCCTGGTTATTGGCCTGTGTTATTGCACTTATAAAATGGGTATGTGTTGTTAAACTGTAATCTTTAAAGCAGCAGTACTAGTTAAAATATAGAAACACAGAACTTGACAGCAAATAAGGACCACCTGGCACATCTAGTCTGCCCATTTCCCTACATACTGTATAAGCTCCAGATCCTATTTGATCTGCGGCCTACCTCCTCCTTCCTACCACTAGTGTTGCCTTCTGCCTGTCCCACGCATTCATGAATTCCATAACTGTTTTTGCCGCCCCAACCTCCTCCAGGAGGCCGTTCTATGCATCCACCACCCTTTTTGTGAAAAAATACTTCCTCACATTTCCCCTGAGTCTTCCCCTCCTGGCCTCATATTGTGACTCCTTGTGCTTGCACATCTCCTTTTCTGAAAGATACTGTGCTCTTGAACTCGGTTGATCCCCTTGAGGTATTTGAATGTCTCTATCACATCCCCCCTCTCCCTCCTGTCATCCATTGTACACATAGTGAGTTCTCTCAGTCTCTCCTTATATTGTTTCTGGTGTAGCCCCTGCATCATTTTCATTGCCCTTCTCTAGACGGCCTCCACCCTGTCGATGTCCTTTCAGAGATGAGGTCTCCAGAACTGCACGCAGTACTCTAGATGAGGCCTCACCAACTGCCTGTACAGCAGCATCACCACCTCCTGTTTTCTACAGGTGATACTTCTCCCTATGCACCCCAGAATCCCACCATCTTTCCTCACTGCCTTCTCACATTGTTTGGCTACTTTTAGATCATTTGTTATGACTACCCACAGGTCCCATTCCACTTTTGTGTTGTTGTATCCCCCACCATTGTGTATTCCTCCCATGGGTTTTTGTTCCCCAAGTACATGATTTTGCACTTCCTGTCATTGAATCCAAGCTGCCACACTCTTGACCACTCCTCCAACTTACCTTAGTCTCTCCTCATTTGCTCCACCCCCCCCTTCCGGAGTGTCATCTGTAAAGAGGCATACTTTTCCTTCTAGTCCATCTGCAATGTCACTTATAAAGACATTAAAAAGGACCGGCCCGAGTACTGAACCCTATGGCACCCCACTGGTTACCCCCTTTCTTCATATTGAACTCTGTTTGCCACCACCATCTGAGTCCTGTTGCTAAGCCAGTTCCTGACCCAATTTACCACCTTGGGACCTACTCCCAGATTTCCCAGCTTGTTACTGACTTCTTGTGTGGGACTGTGTCCAATGCCTTGCTAAAATCTAGATAGGCCCTGTCCACTGCCTCTCCCTGATCTACTACCATTGTCACCCATCAAAGAAATCTATCAGATTCATTTAACACGACCTTCCTGTTGTGAATCAATGTTGGCTTGGGTCCTGTGCCCCACTGGTTTCTAGATATTCTACAATCCTTTCCTTTAACAGAGATTCCATCATCTTTCCCAAAACTGAGGTCATACTGACTGGTCTATAGTTTCCTGCTTCTACATTGCTCCCACTCTTGTGAAGGGGTATTATGTTCGCTCTCCTCCAGTCCTCTGGTACTACTCCCTTCTCCAATGATTTGTTGAATAGGGCTGTCAGTGGTGACAGTATCACCTCATTGAGATCTTTTAGTATTCTGGGATGTATCCCATCTGGCCCCATTGCCTTATCCACCTTCAGTTTCAAGTGTTCCTTTAGGACTTTCTCTTCTGTGAATGGACTGGTGACCACCCCCTCTTTCCTCTATGTGTCTACCTGCTAATATTGGTCTATCCCCCTTCCCTTTGTTTGTGAATACTGAGCAAAAGTATTCATTCAGTGGCTTCTCCAGGTCCCCCTCTGCCCATGCCCCCCCCCATCTTACTAAGCCTCACTGTCCCTCCCTTGGCCTTTCTTCTTTACCTTATGTACCTGAAGAAGGTTTTGTCCCCCTCCTTCACTGTCTGGGCTATACTTTCCTCTGTTTTTGCCTTTGCACTTCTGACTGCTTTTCCTGCCTCCCTCTGATTTGCCTGATACAGTTTCCTGTGTTTCTCCCTTTGGGTTTACTTGTGTTTCCTGAATGCCAGTTGCTTCTCTCTGACCTTCCCTGCCACTTCTTTTGAAAAACATAATGATTTTCTTTTTCTTCTGACTTTGTTTACTAGCTTCAAACAAAGGCTTGTTGCCTCTGTTATGGCTCTCCTGAGGTTCTCTCACTGTACCTCTACTCCACCTCCTTCACCCTGTGCCAGTGTTTTCTTGAGGCATTCACCCATTTTAGTAAAGTTGGCCCTCTTAAAGTCAAGGACTCTGGCTTTAGTGTGGCTTGATTCTTCTACTGTCTTTACTCTGAATCATACTGTATGGTGCTTGCTGGACCCCAGATGGCTGCCCACTGATACATAGATTATTCTGTCTCCATTTGTAAGCACCAGGTCCAATATCACCCCCTGATGGGTGGGTCCCCCCACAAGTTGTGTGAGGCATGCCCCTTATAGGCCTCCGGATTGAATTTGCTCCTGGATGTGGCTACAGCATAGGTGCTCCAGTTTACATCAGGCATATTTTGGTCCCCTACCAACAACACTTCTCCTTTCTCTGCCATTTTAAGGATGTTATCTAGCATTACCCTATCTGTTTCCTCCTATTGCGTGGGGGGTCTGTAGATAACCCCTGTGCGGATATTGGTGCCATTTCCTGACTCCAGTGTGACCCACAGTGCCTCCTCTCCTCCCTGCTTTCCTTTTATCTCAGTTGCCTTGATCCCATCCTTGATGTAGATTTCTACCCCTCCCCTCTTTTTTGCCCTCCCTGTCTTTCCTGTAAACTGTGTACCCAGGTATATTAACATCCCAGTCATGGCTTTCTGTATGCCATGTTTCAGTGACTGCCACAATATCTAGGTCTCCCTCTGCCATCAATGCCACTAGGTCAGGGATCTTGTTACCCAGGATGCAGGCATTTGTACATGTGGCCCTCCAGGTTTTGTTGGCTTCACACCTATTTGTTCTGATCCATGCCTTCCCCTTGTGTCTCCCCTGACATTATCCCCTGTTTCAGTCCTTTGCATTTTCTCGTCCTTAGTATCCTCTTATCTGTCTGCCTTGACCTGGTGGGGGGGAGCAGTTTAGTTTTTCCTGCATAATTCCTTCTCCCCCCTTGGCTAGTTTAAATGTCTGCCAATGAAACATTCAAACCTTTCAGTTAGGATCCTGGTCTCCCCCTCAGACAGATGTAGATCACCCCTCGCGTACAAGCCCGCATCTCTCCAGGTGGACCCCCAGTCCCTAATGAAGCCAAAACTCTCAACTCTGCACCAGTTCTTCATCCATTTGTTGACTCTTCTGGTGCAGAACATCCTAGCATCTCCCATGCCATAGACAGGTAGCACTTCCAAGAAGGTTACTATGCATGCCACCTGCCTAAGACCCCATCTCAACTCTGTGAACTCCCTCTGCACTGCTCCAAC
Source organism: Neoceratodus forsteri (assembly GCA_016271365.2). Classification (NCBI taxonomy): domain Eukaryota; kingdom Metazoa; phylum Chordata; order Ceratodontiformes; family Ceratodontidae; genus Neoceratodus; species Neoceratodus forsteri. Next base: position 1,529,053,877 of record CM057453.1, read on the forward strand.
CTCATTGTTAGCCAGGCCATTTGTCACCATGTGGACAATGATGTCTAGCTCCACCTCCTGTGCAGTTGCCCCCGTGGTCCTCAAGATTCGTCTACTATCCCTCCTAGCTGAGATGCTGGGTAGGCACCTTACTTTCCTCCCTCTTCCCTTACCCACACCCATTTCTACCCCCTAATAATAGAATCCCCAACTAGGAGTTGCTTCCTTCTCCTCTTGGGTCCCTTGCCTCCCTTCTGGGGTCTACACTATGGAGGTTCCCCACATCCACCTTGTCCACCACTGCGGGTGCCCCCATGGGATTGCCTCGCTCAGCCAGAATGGCATAGGAGTTGTTGATTGGAACCACAGGTGGTATGCATCTCTGCCCAACCTCCCTCATCCTTTCTGAGCCCACAGTTATCTAGTCACCCCTCTTTACTGGCATCCTTTGAGGCAGCGAGGTGGCATTGGTGGTCTCTGGGGGGAGAGGAAGAGGTCTCCAGAATCCTAGCCAACTCTGCCTGGAGACAAGCAACCTCAGCCCTCAACCCAGAGAGGTGCATGCAGTTAGGGCAGCACTGCAGCCTCCAGAATGTCTCCCGGAAGATGTCTGCCCCACAGCCACTGCATTGCACCACTCTCAACATGACTATTTTTGACTTCTCCCTTTTCTCCCCCCATTACGCTGCCTTAATGCAAGAGTGCAGTTCTAAAGGTGTCTAACTTGTGGTTGTATGTGTAGCTGTAATCTCTACTGCCCTGTCCTGAAGCAGGAAGTTGAAATCAGTATCCCGAGTGTACTCCCATAAAGGTGGACTAGCCTGAGGAGGGTGGGATGGGTCTAATCCCCTGGAAGAGCTCTGGAAGAAAAACAAACAGCTCCTTCAACGTGAGAAAGAGAGCTCAAATTGTAAAGCCTGAAGAACAAAACAAAATAGTAACAAAACAGTAACTCTGCTTAGACAAAAGAAGCCTTAATGTTTCACCTTTCTCTGTCCTTTCATGCAAACCTAGAAGACAAAAAGCTCAGTTAAAGCTAGTTGCTTTCTGTCAGCAAACTTTAGTCTTCCATCTCAACACACCAACTAACTTGAACTTTTAAATCTTCCCTCTTTTGGAAGGTACTAAGCCTTTGACAGCTGCACCCCCCAATTTGCACACCTAATCCCCTTGAAGAACAAAACAAAACAGTAACAAAACAGTAACTGCATATGGGGAACAAATGGGGCTGGTGCCCTATCACTGCGCTATATCACTTTCAGGGATTTTGCTAATTTTGATCAGGCAAGCTTTCTGCACACCGTCTCTTCTGTAAACTGGGCCTCTATTTTTCAATCACATAATATCAAGACTGCCCTGAATCATTTTACATCTATATTGCTATCCCTTCAGGACATACATACACCAAAACGTACACAGCATGTTAGGACCACACAGACAAGATGGTTGCATAAAGAACTCCTTGCCTCCCTCCGGACGCATGATAAAAGCTGGAACCATTTAAAAATTTATGGTAGACAGATAGTCTGTGACACCTACAAAGTACAGAGGAACATGTGCAAAAAAAACAAATTAGGCATGCCAAAAGCTCATACTGCAAGGGTCTCCTACTTGAAGCTTCCAGCGACCCTAGGAAATTCTGAGTGCATGTAAAATCCTTTCTGGGATCACATCAGTCACAGCACACAAATGATATGATCCTAAATGGTATGTACCATTGCTAATTCCTTCAATAAATTCTTTACTGACCTCTCTAAGTACACTGCCTCTCTCCCAATGAACCACATCCCTCCATGCTCTGCCGAAACTAGTGCACCTATACATTCACCTTTCTGTTTTAAGGTTATTGTGAATGCTGATGTCCTAAAACTACTCAACAAAATCTCTGACAGCACTAGTGTAGGCTCTGACTGCCTGGAGCCTAAACTTCTGAAGCTAGCTGCTCCCTTTATTGCAGCCCCACTGGCTAAAATCTTCACTTTGTCCACTGCCATGGTCATGTACCGGACATTGGAAGGCAGCAAAAGTTACCCTGGTCTTTAAGAAAGGAGACAAAAAGGACATTTCCAATTACTGGCTCATTGCCTTTCTTTCAGCACTTAACAAAATCCTGGAGTAATAAGTGGCTATGCAGATCTCTGAGTTCCTCTCCAAATACAACCTCCTATCACCTACTCAGCATGGCTTCTGCAAAGGGCACAGTATCTCTACAGCGCTACTTCAGTTCTCTAATGATGCCCTTACTGCAATGGATCAAGGCCAAATGACAGGTAGAGTGTTTATTGATCTCTCTAAGGTGTTCGATCTCCTTGATCACCCCCTCCTACTTATCTGTCTTGGCCTCCTTTGCTTCTCTGCAAAAGTTGTGAAATGGTTCCACAGCTACTTAAGCAATAGAAACCAACATGTTAAATTTAACTATGCGGTGTCTGACTCTCCGCATATAACTGTTGGTGTTCCTCAAGGCTCCATTTTGGGGCCTCTTCTCAATTTTTATAAACAACATACCTCCAATCACCCCGGGTGCTCAACTATTATATGCAGATGGTCTTGTACTTTACACTTCTTCGGCACATATGAAGGAAATAACCTCTGTGTTTCTAAAAATCCAAGACTGGATCTACAACAATAAACTTGTCTTAAACATAAGTAAAATGCAGGGCATGCTCTTTGGATCCCCTGCCCAACTTAATGCCAATCGCAGTCTCTTTAATGTCTCCTGCGCAAATGGCTCCTCTCTTACAGTGGTAACCTCTTTTTAAGTATTTAGGCATCCTACTTGATGAATCACTAAATTTTGAACACATCATGACCAACTGCAAATCAGTCAACATTAAACTACGCATTACCTACAGAACTAGTCGGATGCTCACTCCTTCTGCTAGACTGGCTATTGTCAGGGGCGTTCTACTCCCGCCCCTTGTGTATGGTCCCGTCACCTATAAAAATGCCTCTAAAACTACACTCAGTAAATGAGACACAACATTTAACAATATCTGTTGCTATGCCTCCACACCTGAAACACCATTGCCTGCTATATTCAGACGTAAGTTGGCCCTCTGCATCTGACCATCAACTTCTTGCCTTTGGTACGCTACTAGATAATATCACTAGAGCTAGCCTTTCTACCTCTCTTGCAACCGTACTAATGCCCCAAACCCCCACCTATGGCCTCCATTCATCTGAACTCTCTCTACTAAGTACTCCCAGGTATAAGACTCTGAAAGGTACCTCAGCTTTCTCATGCATGGCCCCAAAGTACTGGAACTCCCTCCCACTTGATATTCACTCCACCCCAATCATGCTGCCTTTAGAAAAATGCATCAAACTCTCCTGGTCAAGTGTGCCCAATGGGCACGGGGTCATAATGTTGCAACACATTATGCCGTATGGCAAAATCGCACGGCCAGTATACAGCCAATATTGCCATGCAGCATAAGTCTTTTATTAGAAACTGGACTTCCACTAATAATTCTCAGCTCTGGGGGTCCAATTCAAGGAGTGCACAATTTGTGGAAAAAAATAAATTGTCTGGGACTAGGAATCAAACCCAGTCCCAAACACAGCGCCTGGGTTACTGCTGCTGTGGCTCAGTCCAGTGAGCCACAGTAGCTGCTTGGCAGAACCTACTCCCAGCAGAGGTCTTATTCTCTGCCTGGGATTGTGTGAATGGTGTAATACTGCGTACAACAGTATATGTGGTAGTGCACCATTCGTTGTCATGGACAGCGCTGTTTTGGGTTAGCTATAATGTCATACACTATTAAGCATACGACATTATGGCTTTGTAGGCACCCAATGTACCTGTTTTAACCCTCCACAGGCTGCTCTTATTTCCTACCTCCTATCACGGAATGATCATCTCTCTCCCCTCTGGAATCTGACTACTGTAATATGTAGCACTTAGCATGGATGGTATGCAAAATTTCTAGTACCTATTATTGTATGAACTATATAAATTTGTTCCTATCTGTTTTCTAGCATCATATCATTACAGTTATTACCTGAAATGTCTTGTAGAGTCTCTCTTTCATGTTGTTGCTCATCTTCCATACGAATGTCTGTAAATTGTTTGACTGCCTAAAATGTTGGTAACCTCTCCGGTTGTGTCTGAAAATAATCATTATCATAATTATGGCTATGACACCTTACCTGGTTAACAAAAACTAAAGAAAATAAATAAATAACTCCTGCTTAGCCAAAAGAAGCCTTAATGTTGCACCTTGCTCTGTACTTTCAAGCAAACCTAGAAGACAAAAGCGCAGTAAAAGCTAGGTGCTGTCTGCCAGCAAACTTTAGTCTTCCACCTCCAAAAATTCTAGTAATTTCATTAGCAGTTAGGACAGACTAAAACATCAAAATATCAGCTTTTCTTTTTGTTTTATTTCATTCCTGTGGCAAGATGGATGATTCTGATGTTCTTAAAAGTTATTTGTCCTTTGTAAGGTCCACCATCATAGATATGAGCAGATGAGGATGCTGCTGTGCTGTTGGCCATCAGAAACATGTGCTGGCAACTCCCTGACATATGTGCTTTATGAATACAGTGAGTTTAGTGTGTGATCTCTGGGGAGAATACTTTTGAAGGTGGCCTTGGGTTGCCATATTTATTATAGACCCACGCAAATTACAAAAGTTGTAATTAAATACAATTTTAAAAATAGTTGAATTTAAAATACCCCATTGAAGACTCTAAGACTATCAAGACTACATTATTGCTAAAAATGTTAGAGTGTCATTGTTTGCTAGCTAACTAGTACTGTTTAATTGAAAAAAACAAAAACACTAAAATAAAAAAAAATCGGGGTTGATGTGAAACAGTACTTCCACTTTTCTTAGGTTGCTAGGGATGCTGTAAAAATGGAGCTGTCACTAGGGGGTACTGAAGACAGCTGCTGAGTCACTACACCAGACCTCAGGCAAGACCATGATTTTGCTTTTGGTCTTGCCAGGAGCAAGCTACCACCTGCAGCAGCAACTTTTGTAAAAGTCCCGGTGGTCTCCTTCTGCTTGGGGCTTTAGAGGGACTCCGGAATGTTCATAAAGCTGCAGGTAAGGAGGTGAAGGGAGCAGCTTGGGAGGAACAGCAACATGATTTGTAACCAAATAGGTTTTTTTTAAGCACTGTGACCCTTTTATTTTATGTTTATTTGTTCCGATTTTACTCTATAAAAGTGCGCTGTTAGCGAGGAATCAAGATGGCGGGTTTCTGAGGTGTGAAGGGAGGGTGGCTCATGGGAAGCATTTTGGGTGACTTGTAGTTTTTATAGGCTTGAATTTCTGTGTGTTACTTATAATCTAACAAATGTATGGCTGGCAAGGGGTGCCTGCCAATCAGATTTGCAGACTGTCACTACCCATTTTATAAAACAACATAGTTATGCACTTAGACAATATAAAATAAGGTCTTCTGGAAGTCTACAGAGTTTAAAGGTGATTAGCTCAAAAATATCAGAAGATTCAGTAATGTTAACCTTATTATGTGATCTGTAATTCTGTGGTACATCTACAAGGATGTGCAGCTAGTCCAAAAACCTTCAGGCATGTAATTGAAAGGCTGTAGCCTGTGGTTCTATGGGGGGGAGGAATAGCTCCTCCCCCATCTCGGACTAAAGCCTTCAGGCAATGCCCGCTCTGCTTAGAGCGAGTCACACTGGTATGCTGCGTGACTGGGCTGGCTCCTTTCTCCCCTGTGCCTGGTGCCCTCTCCCCCTGTTGTCTCTGTCCTTTGTCCTCGTCTCCTGTCATTCTCCCCGCTTACCCTCTTGTTTCCCCCAACCTTGCTCTCTTCTTGCCCTCACTTTCTTCCTGCCCGCCCACCTACCTGCTTGTTTGTACCTTGTTGTGCTGGCTTTTTTTCTGTTGGGGTTTTCTGTTTCCTCGCCAGCTCCAGACGCCAGTACCACCTGTTCTGATCACAGTGCTGCTCTGCTGACCTAGCCGCCCATCTGTTCCTCACCTCAGTGCTCCCTACTGCCAGATCCATTTCCACTACTGCGCTCCCCGTGCCACCTCCTCTTGGCCTGCACAAATGCACCACATCTTCTGCCTCTGCTCCTAGCTGCTCCCTGATTGGGTGCATTCCCAGCTTTGTGCTTACATCTGTGGCCAGAGTGCCACCACCATGCTGTGCTTCCCCACCCTTTCCTCGTTGCTCAATGGAACGGGGAACCCTGGACTACTCCTGCTCCATATGGACATGCCCATCGCAGCAGCGGTCCACTGCTGACAGTTGACTCAGCATTTGGAATTCACTTTCCTCTACTCCAGTTCTCCCTCTCCTACCAGACCAGGCTGTCAAGATATTACCAAAAAAATTGCATTTTAAACAGGCTTTTACAGAGAACACAGACAGGATGTACTCCAAGCAGGGATAGTTAACACAGACATCAGCTATCCAAAAAGTAAGTCAGTGATTTATATATCAGCCAGTCTGCAGCAGCAGTGGGTTCCACACTGCTTTGCATTATTTGGGATGCTTCATCGGGGCAGTGCCTTACAGTGCAGGTACGGATTATAGGCCAATGGCTGTTCACCGCATACTCGTGAGAGGTTCCTCCCCTTTAGATTTGCCTTACTTTCAGCTGCAGTCTCCTAAGCAACAGTTTCTTTGTTACGATGGAGCTCTGTGCTATGAAGACTTCATTTTGAATATCTCATAAACCTCTTCCTGACATACTGTAGTCTCCAACGTCATGTATGTTGATTTGTGCACACTGTTACGCTGTTTATATGTGAGTGGCCTGCATTGTACTGCCCATGCTTGACACAGCTTTCCTATTAACTGGATGGCCCAGTTTGTCATTCCAACTGCTGCAAGTTTATACCCATGCTGTTCCAGGATCGATGCCCTTTCCTAGATTCCAATCAACTCTGCGTCCCAGGAGCATTACAGCTGCATTCCTCTGCTCAAGCCTTTTGAGGTTTCTGTACCCCTATCCTTATGCCATTCGTCTTGACTGCTCCCTCTCTCCATTCCATTCAGAGGTTGTGCTTGCCTACATGGAGGCATGCTCTACCACGCTACTCCTTCCTTAGACAGTCTTATGTGCAGGTCCTACCAGTCCAGCTCCTTAGCCACCTCTGGGCTTGCAGTGCCCCAGAACTAATTTCTCAGCTGCTATCTTCCTCGATCTACCTTCCAGACATTTAACCCTGCAGATCCAGGTTGTAGACATCCTATGTCAATACTGAACATAGCCAGTGACCGTTTGTCATCCCTCCTTATCAGTCAGTTAGCAAACATACTGGCAGGCTCGACTCCCTTACCTTACCTTACCCATCAGGCCAACCTTGAGGTAGGGCCACTTCAGGGCTTCTCCTTCCATACCCTCCTCAGCATACAGTGTTCCAGCTCCTTCATGTCATATCACTCCCTGCTTCCCTCCTCCTTCAGCTTGCCTTCCACTATCACTTGGGATCCATTCAGTCCTTCAGAATACTGCTGCCTGTCTGTTTTCATCAGTTTACCTGCCTGCTCCTCGGTTACTCCTCGGGCCAGCAATGCCCCAGGCCTTCGCTCTTCAGTTGATAGCCTCTTGGATTTGCTTTCATGTAATTAACCCCCATCAGCCTGTTGTCTATACTGGGAATGTTTCTGCCTGTCTGACCTGCCAGCAATACAGTACTACTTTGGTTCCTCTCTTGTGCTTTTGCACCTGTTAAGCCCTCTGGAGAAGAGCAAGACAGAAAGACTTCCACTCCTGCCTCGGTATTTGCCTTCTGCCTGGGTATCAGATCATTATCATCACCTTATCATTTCATGGATAACAGTTTACCAAACCTAGTTACTCCTTCGCCTGCTCAGCCTAACTACATATGGGCCCTCAGTTGCTGCCTGACCTGCAGTATTTCCATCGGACATGTTTTGTGACTTTATTCCCGTGCCACCAATCAGTACTATACTCCTCAGCCATTCCGTCTGGCTCTCAGTTCCACAGAGTCACAATTCCCCTGCTCTGCAGTGTTCCTGTCAGCTCAGTGGATCTCTACAGTGCCAGCTTATTTCCTGGGATACTCTTCCATACCCCTGTTGCTAACAGCTGCCCTTTTGACAGCCAGATCTTCTATTCATGTTTTCAGTCAATTCACCCTGCAGCCCTAGGATTGGACATCCTCATATGTAGTAAGGCCATTACTTCCTCGGATACATTCTGCAGATGCCTTCCTTCAGCCATCCTTATTCAACAGTCAACCAGCCAATATGATGATCGGCCAGTTTTCCTCATTTCCAGTCGGACCTACGTGGAGGTCCTGCCTTTCTGTTAGCCCCTTCTCAGGCTGACCTATGTGGAGATCCAGCCAGTATTGCTAGCCTACGTGGAGGCCTAGCTCAATATTAACTACCTCTACCATTCCTTAGGCTGACCTACGTGGACGTCCAGCCAGTCCTGCTAACCTACGTGGAGGCCTAGCTCGACTCATGCTCCCTACTTCCCTTAGGCTGACCTACTTGGAGGTTCAGCCAGTCCTGCTAGCCTACATGGAGGCCTAGCTCAATTCTTTCACCACTCATACCTCTGGCTGACCTACGTGGAGGTATAGCCACTCCTGCTAGCCCACGTGGAGGCCTAGCATCGTTCTTATTACTGCCTTCCTCTAACGGTCTCGTTGTTTACTTGATCACTCAAGCATGCAATTATAGTTAGCTGCTAACTGTCTCAGATCCTCTTCAGCTGAGGATCCTACTTCTGCTTCCTATTTCAAGATTCAAAGGACATTCGACATCTTCTGCCTCGCAAAAGAGACCTAGCTGTTCGCTTATCATACCAGTTCCCTGAAATGACTTTTCTCATTCAAACTCCAAGATTGCCTATTATCAGATTTCTCCAGCCATTCCAAAGTAGAAATTCTGCTCCTAACAAATGACCAAACATGCCTTATGAAACATACTCAATCTATACACCTATGGATGTTGGACTGGGATTCGCTAACCGGACGTGCTACCGGCTTTCTTCATGGACACGTTATCATCAGTACTTCAACTCAAGATACTACTCGCAGCTGGTCTGGTGGCACTGAGGGTTGAGACGCTGGATGCCACACCTCGCACCATGCCAGCGACCCAGGTTTGGGAGCGTACTCGGGTCGCCGGGGGTCGGCCAGGGGAAGGTTGATGATGAGTGCTTGTGTGGTGCTGTTCTTCCTGGGTAGCATGGGAGGGATGTCTCGATGTGCTGGTGAGCCCCGGTGGAGACCAGGAGCACTAGAGCAGCCAGGCATGCACGTAATTAGCGTGGTCGTCACTGGCAGGGTCGCCGTGCGCCAGTGCGTCATTGTGCAACATGCAAGGGAGGGAGTGGGTGGAGCTTGCAAGAACATGGAAAACAACGGCACTCTGGGTGGGCGATGGCACTGGTCCACCATGTCCTCCGCCGGGCCTTTCTCCGACTGGCCTTCCAGGTCCTTCATTCCCCAGCCCTGCCCGAGCCAGAGTTTGACTCTTACGCGCACCCAAGCGGACAGGACAACCTACCCCGTATAGGTTAAACTGGGGGTACTGGCTTTGGGGAGGGGGAGGAGAGAGGAGGTGCAGATTTTGGAAGCTTCAAGCTGGGCAGAAAAGGACCAGGTTGCCTGAGAGAGGATCCAGGGTGCTGCGACCGGAGGGAAAGAAAGTTGAAAAAAAGGAAAAAGATACTACTCGCAATCACCTCAGGACCTACTCTTCAATCAAGACTCGAGATTTGGATTATTCAATGACTTGTTCCTTTTAGTTTATTTAGGATTACTCTCCTTTAGTATGCCCAGAGGATGGGCAGGTCACTAGCCATGGGTAAGGCTGAAATTTTTTCACGGGGGTCACGGATTTCACGATTACCGTGAAATCGGTAGTCCCCTGTGAAAATCACCAAATCCAAAATCATGCCAGATTTTCAATTTTACAGCTGGCGACTGAGGGAAGGAGGAGAAATAGCCTCCAAAAGGCTCACTATCCTTCAGACTAGGGATGTGGGAAGGGGGATAGAGGACTGGACTGTGCTGTTTCGGCTTCTTCGGTGACAGTGAAATGACACGAAATCGGCAGCTGTGCTCCCATGTGCTCTGGAATTGCCACTTGCCTGGTTCTGTTCTACTTCATGTGACCATGAAATGCCATGAAATCAGACCTTTTTTACCGTGAAAATATTTTAGCCTTAGCCATGGGTCCTCGGAAGTTCTCCCATGGGGGGTTTTCCCTCTCCTGCATGCTACTGGCCACACTCTTCAGAGTTGGAGGAGCTAATCATGCTAGTGATTACTTTTCTTTTTGGTCCTTCCATTCTACCCCCAACTAGCATCTGGCCAAAGGTGGGATGCAGAGAAAGTCCAAAACATCAAGTTCTAACAGCTACTATATCCCATTCAGTTACTAAGTACCAATCCTATCTAATCCAGTTCCAGTGTACTACAACCTTACCTATGTTCATCCCCTATGCTAATGTTTCTAAACAACAACCATTTATCCAGCTCCTACATCCTGCAGCGCTGCTCTAAGTCCCGTCCTAGCTCTATATACCTAAGTACCAACCATATCTCATTCAGTTCTAAGTATTACAAGCACTGAGCTATGTACCACACATGGAACAATGTATAACATGCAACCATACTCAATCGAACTGATACAAACTCTGACTATAAAATATGGACTGAGAAGAATATTTTGTGGAATCTCCAGGTATCATTGCACAATACAAATTCCTCAGCAACCTCTTAATACTAAAACAAAGAACTAGACACAGTTACCATCAGCAAATCTTAATATCAAGAAAAAATTATATACTGGCTGCACCACAGAACTACAGAGGCAGTAAATGGTCCTTAATGAACCAACATCTTAACATAGATCACACATTTGAAGCAAAGGGCAGAAGACCAGAAACTAAATCCCCCAGTGTTGAAGCCTGCGCACAATATTTTGTTTTCAAGATACATATTTTTTCATCCATTATGAGTTGGTTTTAGAGCTCACAGTAAACAAAAGAACAATAAATGCTTTGCACCTGAGTATAAATCCTTAGACAAAGCACGGTCCACCAAACGTTAATGATTACAGAACAAAAACTACTGTAGCTTAAGTCAGTACTGTGCAGAACAGAATATCAGAAGGATTTCAGAAGCTCAAGTTCAACATAGAAACAGAATTTGAAGGCAGACAAGGACCTCTTGGCCAATCCAGTCTGCCCATTTTTCCCTACCTGCAGTATCACTGCAGACCCTACCTGATCGCCAGACCATTCTCCCTCCCCCTTCCTATCCCCTAAGATTCCCTAATGCCTATCCCATACATTATCCTGCTACAAGCAGGAAAAATATACATACAAGTGATCATCACTCCCACATCCTTCTTCTCCTCCAAGGCAAATACTCAGACTCCACCCACGTAGTACTCTGTCCTGGGATGCTTGGCTGTGTCCACTCTCCCACATAGCTTGGCGTCATCCACAAATAAGCACATTTTGCCCTTAATTCCATCCCCAACGTGATTGTTGAAGACATTGAACAACACTGGCCCCAACACTGAGCCCTGTGGGACTCCAGTGGTTACCTCTCTGGTGCCAGATAACTCTTCCCCCCCACAATCACCCTCTGGGTTCTGTCCCCCAGGCAGTTTTCCACCCATCTGGCCATCTTTTCCTCTAGGACCTAGGGGTTATCATCTCTAATAACCTCAAGGTAGAAGTTAGTGCAACTAATTCCACTATACAGGACATTAGTAATGCAACACCTTGAGTAAAGAGTCCAGTTCTGGAGGCAGTACCTACATAAGGACATAGATAGGGTGCAGACGGTTCAGAGAAGGGCTACCAAGATGGTGCAGAGATTACATAACAAACCCTATGCAGATAGACTGAAGGACTTAAATATGTACTCCCTGGAGGAGAGGGAAGATATGACTGAGACATTTAAGTACCTCACTGGGAAGAACAAGGTGCAGGAAAAAGCAATTTGTCAAAGAAAAAGGTATTCCTGGACAAGGGGACATAGGAAGAAAATGGAGAGAGGGAGATACAGAGGGAATGTGAGGAAGTACTTCTTTACAGGTTGGGTAGTGGACAAATGGAACAGCCTGCCAGAAGAGGTGGGGGGGGGGCTAATACAATAACAGGATTAAAGAATGCATGGGATAGATATAGGAGAATCCTGGTAGTTGTGGGAAGGGGGCAACCTAGTTCCAAGGAAGCTTGAAGAAGCACAGTTACTAGCGTTCATGGGCAGACTAGGTGGGTTGAAAGCCCTTATCTGCCGACAACATCGATGTATATATCTATGTATTCTTGAACCTCACCACTGTTTTCACCACCACCACTTCCACTGGAAAGCTGTTCCAAGAATCCACCACTCTTTCTGTAAAGAAGTATTTCCTAACATCTCTCCTGAATCTACCCCATCCAGCTTTATAGCATGTCCCCTTGTTTTTCAGCATCTTTTTTTCTAAAAAATACTTCCTTCCTGTACCTTATTTACTCCCATGAGGTATTTAAAGGTCTCTATCATATCCTCCCTTTCCCTCTTCTCTACCAGGGTATACATATTTAGGTCCTTTATCCTCTTCTAGTAGGGCTTCTGATGAAAACTCTACACCATTTCAACTACCCCCTCTGGACTGCCTCCAGTCTTTCTTTTTTTCATTCTTTTTTTTTTTTTTATTTACTAAGCTTTTTGTCTTTCCCCAAAGTTGGGACTTTCTGCCCCAGTCACGGTCCTCACCGCCCTCCACACCCACATGGCCGAGACTGCCCCAGTTGCCCCCTTGACTTAGCCCACAGGGCCGGGCCACAGCACTGGCCAAGGTGACATGGACTTAGGTCAGGTCTGGGGAGCTGGCTGGGAGCTGATGAAGGCACAGCGAGATGGGCATCATGGAGACACTGGTGATGGTGTTTTCTCCCTGTATACTTGGTGGCGGGGATGTGCAGTGATGACCTGCATCCACCCCGACCCCTGAAGTCCAGATGCCAGTTGCTTCTAGTGCACCTGGCCTCCGCCAGGGGTCCCTATATGCACCAGACATTGTTCCCACCCTCTCCCTGGAGAAGGAGAGCAGTCCATGGTACGCTTCATCCTTCTCCCCCAACTGGCCCTCAGATGACCTGGGTCCATTCCCGAACCTGGGTCTCCAGCATCGCAAGCAGAAATCGACTGCTGCGCTAACAGGCCGACTGCCTCCAGTCTTTCTATATCCTTCCAGACATGTGGTCTCCAGAACTGGACAAACTACTCTAGGTGGGTTCTTAGCAGTGATCTAAACTGAGGCATCACCACCTCCCTCTTTCTGCTGATGATACCCCTTCTAATGCACCCCAGCATCAGACTAGCCCCTCCAACTGCCTTGTCTCACTGCCTGCCACCTTTATGTTATCAGATATGATTACCCGCAGGTCACTTTTCTGCTTGATGTTCATCAATACCACTCCACCCATTCTGTGATCTGTGCCTCAGTTTCTGTGCCCCAAGTGCATTATTTTGTACTTTTTCACACTGAAACCCAGTTGCCATACCCTTGACCACTCCTCAAGCTTTCTCAGGTCTCTGATCATCCCTGCCGCCCCCCCTGGTGTGTCCACCAAAAGAGGCAGGCTTTCCCTTCCAGCTTCTCTGCAATGACACTTATAATGACATTAAAGAGGATCTGTTCCAGAACTGATCCTTGAAGCACCCCACTAGTCACCCTCCCTGCCACAGAGTGAACTCCATTTACCACTACCCTCTGTCGCTGATCCCCTAACCAATTTTTTTTTACCTAGTTTACCCCGTTTTGCACCCACTCCTAGGCTACCCAGCTTGTGTACAAGTCTCCAGTGTAATATGGTGTCAAACACTTTACTGAAATCTGGGTAGACCACATTGACTGCTCCACTCTGATCCAGTTACTTGGTCATCCAGTCAAAGAAATCTATCAGATTCATTTAACATGACCTCCCCTCTGTGAATCCATGCAGCCTTGGATCTTGTAACCCATTGGATTCGAGATATTCCACAATCCTTTCCTTCAGCACTGATTACCTTAACTTTCCCAACCCCAATGTCAGGCTGACTGGCCTGTAATTGCCAGCCTTCTCTCTGCTACCGCTTTTGTGAAGTGGGACTATTTCATCCCTCCTCCAGTGCTCCAGAACCACTCCTGTTTACAATGAGCTGTTAAATAGGTCTGTCTGAGGTGCCGACAATATCTCCCTGCGCTCCCTTAGTACTTTTGGATGTACCCAATCTGGCACCATTGCTTTTTCCACTTTCAGATTAGGGAGTCCCTTCATGACTATCTCTTCTGAAAACAAACTAGTGTCCACCTCCCTCCAGTGCTCCTGTTACTTTTTATGGCCCCTTCCCTTCATCTTTCTCTGTGAACACTGAACAGAAGTATTTGGTCAGGATGTATGCCTTTTCCTGGTCCCCCTCTGCACAGTCCCCTCTCCCTTTACCTTTTAACCTTACAATCCCTCCCCTGGTCTTCTTCTTTTCACTTACACACCTAAAACATGTCTTTTCCTGCTTTATTACCTTTTGAAGAATTGGAAACTAGGTTCACTCACCCAAACATTTTTATATTATCTCAATGGTACAGATGTCAACACCCACTCATACATCTGTTGCCCAACATTTCAGGGATTATTACCCTTCCTCAGGGAAACTGGTACTGTGCTAAAATTAAAATTAAATCAAATACAAAATTATATAAAAATATTTCATATTTAAATTTCTATAGAAATGTTTTAACTCACATACTGTGTAAACAGTGCAGTAATTAATTATGCAACCATAGCTCTTATACAGTAGTAGCCAATTTCTTTTAATGCTGATATCCTCTTTTCCATTGATTATAATTCACTTTCTATTTAATACAATAAAATATAATCACCTCAAAATATACGGTTTAATTTATTATTTGCATGTAGTTTTATACAAAGGAGAACAGAATATTTCAGCTGCTTATCTATGTTCTATCTCCTCTATCAGGTATGAATTTCCTGGAGTATATATTATGTTTTGAAAAACACAATAACTCAGAAAATACTAATATAGTAATCCAGTAAATATCTTCTGACTGTCCACCTTAATTCATTAAACATTAAAAAGTTATAACTAATTTTTTTTTTGATTAGATAGTATGGATTTTAGTTTTATATTACACTGGGGTTGTAATAGGTTTATCATGGTGAGATACTGGGCTTGATTCTCAAAGGGCCCTTTAGAGTGACACAAGCTGCAGCAAAAGGCAGCTTGCATCAATGCCTGGTGTGGCAGGGACCCTGTGCCTGATTCTGTATCGGGCAGAATCCAGGTGGCAAAATCCCTCAGCTTACGGCAACCCTGGCTGTGTGCCAAACAGGCAGCACATCCAGAGGGTTGCTGCAAGATGTGGGGTGGCTGTGCACTGCTCTAGCACATCTCTGGTGGTGAGTGACACCCCCCCCAAGCCCTGATTCCCCATTACTACATGTAAAAATCCCCAGTGATTGAGTGGACCCCTCTCCCCGATGTCCCCAATACATAGTTTGTTGTATAATTCTCTGGTGATTTAGCAAGCCCCCTCCACAATCCCCAATGTCCCCAATAAATAGTTAGCTATATAATTCCCTGGCGATCTCATAGCCCACCCTCCCTGATCCACGATGTCCCCAATAGATAGTTTTTTTGATAATTCCCTCATGGTCTAAAGGACCCCTACTTCCCAATCCCTGATGTTGCCTGTAGGTAGTTCGAATTCCCTGCTGGTTTAGTGGACGCCACCTCCTCAATTCCCGATGTTGCCTGTTTAGTTAAATTATAGAAAACCCCTTCCCTGGTGGTCTGGACCCCCCACCTTGGCAGTCAGTGTCACACCACCCAGCTCCCCCATCTCGAAACTGAACCATTGACTGGTACAGCCCACCACTCACCACCATGGCCAGTCATAGACAGAGCTCTCAGTGAGCACTGTGCACTATTCAGTATGCACTCATTGATTGACAGTGAGCTGTTAATCAATGAGTGCCTACTGAATACTGTACAGCGCTCATTGAGAGCTCAGTCAGCAACTGGCAGTGGTGGTGAGTGGTGGGCTGTGCCAGTCACCAGCTCAGTTTCAGGATGGGGGGAGCGGAGTGGTAGGATACTTCCTGCCAGGGTTGGGGTCCACTAAATCACTTAGAAATTCTATATACCTATGGGCAATGTCAGGGAGAGGGGATCTACTAGATCACCAGGGACTTATCAAAAAAGTATTTATTGGGGACATCAGGGATCGGAGAGGGGGTCCACTAGATCACCAGGGAATAATACAATAATGCAACATTCTATTCATTGGGAACATTGAGGATCAGGGAGGGGGATCACTAGACCACCAGAGAAGTTAATTATTACATATCGGGGGGGATCAGGGCTGGGGAAGGGGGTCAACAACACATTGCCACAGGTTGCTGAACTCGGGACAGAGGGCATGTTAAGTACCCTTAAACCAGCCCTGACTGAGTCCAATGGCATAGAAAATGCCCTCTGGCACAACTCAAGTCTTGATTTAGGATATTTGGCAGCCTGCGGCTGCTGCAAGCCCCTGGTGCCATGCCACAACCCATTTTGTGGTGCAAGGGTGGTGCAAGCCCCTTTTGGTACACACAGCCTGTGGCTGACGCAGGCTGCATTTGAGAATCACTCCAGGCACATCTTTTGGTGCAAGGGGTACATTGTGCTATTCCTTGTGGTGCAAGCCCCTTGTGCTACACTGGGAGCTTTTTATGAACTGGGCCCATTGTTTCCACACACTTTTAAATAAACTTACATCTAATAAGGTATAACTGCTTTCCCATTTTTCAGAACGGGTGTCTGCCAGAGGGAATACAGAGACAACATGGTTGTTTTGTTTGTGTACACTGTCAGAAGGCTTTACAGAATTCTTATGTCCTCTAAAAGTGCCACCTGAGTTGAATGGACTCCCAGCATGGCTCAAGTATTCCTCTACTTCTTCAGCGATGTGCGTTCTGCCAGGCACACTATATTTAGTGTGCTCAGCCACAGAATTAGGCACTTACTCACAAGCATACTTGGGGATGTGTGTGATGACGTCACCACATGGGTGCAAGTGCTTGAGCACTGAAGTGCTCAGTGTCGCACAAGAACCCACCAGTAGGTGGCACCAAAATATACTAGAATCATTTTGATACTTGTGTTTCCTGGGAAAGTTTAACCTGCTAACAGTGCAAAGCTGCACCAAATGGTCCAGATATTCAAACTGCACCCAAAAAGTGTGCAATAGCAGGAGCAAGTGCAAAGTCCATTGCACCCATGCGCAAGAGGCGCGATATTCAAAAACTGCACTGGCCAAGATGTGCGTACAGCCGACGACTGAATATCGCACCACCTGCACCATAGCGCAACTAGGGAGGTGAAGCTGAGCATATCTGATGCACCACAGCACAACAAGGGATGTTCAGCTGAGCAGTCCAGATGCGCCATAGCACAACCAGGGATGTCCCCCAGCAGCAGGGCAGCAATGCGACAGCACAACCAGGGATGCAGGGGCCCACCACCCATGCCACAGATGGGCAGAGGAACACACAGCAGAACAGACATCGTCCCCCCACACCCCATGCACTGCACAACTGGGGGGAGGGCTGGAATAACCACTGGCCCATGGAGACCAGCAACCAACCCATGGCTGGGCCATGGTGCCCAATCACACCCCCTGGCAAGCTGTGACCGGCACACAAGGAGGGCCGACCACCCCATGCCACACCATCCCACCAATGCAGAGCACACCCTGCACCATGACCCCCAGACACCCTGCCCAGGAGCAGCGTCCACCAGTGCAGGATACCCCATGCATGCCACCACCCCCACTGTGACAATGCAACCCTGTGCACCACAAATCCATGCAAGGCAGCCCCACCATGAGCACCCATCAGCAGGTGGCAGCACACAGCGATGCAACGACTGCCTACACAGTGCCACCATGCACAACCCCCCTGAGGTACAGCTGAGAGACCGACCATTAGTCGGCAACCGAGGTACCCCACACATGACAGGGCATGCCCTGGACCTTATCACCAGTGGTACAGTACCCTGCACACTCTCCCAAGGACATACCCCGACCCAGAACTGGCCACAACAGCCAGCGCAGACACCCACAGTGGTGCATGGAAGCATGCACCACAGCGGATGAAACACAGTGCATGGACAAACACCCACCCATACCCAAGGGCACACCAACACAGGGATGCAGTAGCATGGCAACCAAGCCCACAGTGTGTGGCCATGGAAACTGTGTATACACGGCCAGCACTTCTCCATGACACAGGAGTGTCAGCCACCCTGCGCAGACACTGTGGAGCTGTACGCCACCAGCATTTGCCCAGAGCACAAGTGAAAGACAGTGGTGCACATCCCCTGCAACACACACAAGCCACAGCATGGAGGTGGGACAACAACAGCAGAGGGCACAGTGTCACCCAAGGCAGACATGCACCACACCAGTGCAGGAGGCATCCCAGCATTGTGATGGGTACAGTGGCTGTCCTGCATGGACAGCCTCCACTGACATGCTAGCGGACCGTGCAGGTCACAGACATGCAAGGGCGTCAGCTGCACAGGCCATGGGCGGGCTGACAGGTGTGCCATGGACACAAAGCATGCACCATGGACCACTGCACACAGTCATCCAGTGCACAGGGAACAACATACACACCACAGACAATGACTGATAGCCAGTCACTTCCCCATGGACACACTCACGCATATGACTGCACCACTCCGACGCCATGCACACCACTGCATCAGAGTACCTATAGCCCACTGCAAATCAGAGACCATCACAGAAGACATATCAAAATAAATGTATTTAAAAACTGCAAACAAAACTATGTACAAGTATTTACAAAGGTTTGTGGGTTGGGACACAAACAAGGTGGGGGTGGGTAAGGGGCAGGGGTGAACAAATGGTAGAGGGAAGGAAGGGTGTGAGGGTGTGTCCAGCGGGGTAGGGGAAATCAGGGGTAGTTCAAAGCTCAGCAGGAGCCTCGCTCCCCACTCCAGCTTCTCCTCCCGCCATGACATCTTCGGACACCGATCCTGTCCAACCTACCGAGGATCTCCAGGGATGCCCTGGCTACCTGGAAAATCTCCCTCAGTGCCATCCTGATCTCCTGCAGCTGCTGTCCACCTAGGACAAGGGAGCAGAGTCAATAGGTGTGAATGCACAGCCCCATGCACAGCCCCATGCAGCCCACCCACTGTGCATGGCATACGGCTGTGGGACATGCCTCTGTGATGGTGTGTGACCACCCACAGTGATTGCGTCCACAAGACCTGCCCACCCAGGCACACACAGCCATGCGGACCACTGCACACACCCACCGGCCAAGTCCTGTACAGCACCACTGTGGCTGTTTAGTGACATGGCTATGTGGTGCAAAGGCAGTGGCACAGCCAGGTACCTGGTGCATGCATGGACCACCATTGATGCACTCCCAGGCATGCAGTGCCACTGGACAGTACTGACTGTAACAAGTTGTGTGAATGGCAGTGGTGTCCATGGATGGTGGCCATGCCCTGCTGCCCACCCTATTACACAGCATGCAATAGTAATCATGGTTGTAAGGCACTCATCATCATCAGGCTGGTCCCTCTGCCTTTGTGGACCTTCGCCCCTCCCGGAGTGACAATCTTCCTGCTGGCGCCTCCTCTCCCTTGCCAGCCGTCACTCGTCTGGGCCTAAGGTGCAAACATTTTCATAAGTTTCATAAGTTGTTTCAAGCTGTGGGACTCACTTCCATAATGCTTGCCTTATCAAAATACTAAAACTTAGTAGTTGTATAAGCTAGATGTTTATCTAACCTTGCCTTAAATATATCCATACCTGACCTCCCCACCACACTTTCAGGCAAATTGTTCCATGCTGACACTACCCTTACAGTAAACCAGTGCTTCCTTATGTTAATATTCCATTTTGGCAATATAAGTTGCTTTTCATGCTTTCTGGTGCTAGAGCGTCCTGTTCTATAGGTCATTTTAAGGTCCTTACTCAGTGTAGCATCCTGTGATATTTTGTACATCATGCGAAGATCTCCCCTTAATCTTCTATAATGTAATGAGTATAAATTAAGCTTAATTAATCTTGCCTCATATGTCAAGTTTTTCAGTCCAGACACAGATCTAGTTGCTCTACATAGAAACATAGAAACATAGAATTTGATGGCAGATAAGGACCACTTGGCCCACCTAGTCTGCCCATTTTCCTACCTAACAGATAAGCTGCAGATCCTAGTTAACCAACAGCTTACTTCCTCCTACCCCCACTAGGACTGCCTTATGCCTGTCCCATGCATTCTTGAAGTCCCCCACTGTTCTTGACTCCACGACCTCCTCAGGGAGGCTGTTCCATGCATCCACAACCCTCTCAGTGAAAAAATACTTCCTCACATTACCTCTGAGCCGTCCCCCTTCTATCTTCAAATTGTGCCCCCTTGTTCTTGCACATCTCTTTTTCTGGAAGATGCTACCCTCTTGGACTTTGTTAATTCCCTTGAGGTACTTGAAAGTTTCTATCATGTCCCCTCTCTCCCTTCTTTCCTCAAGGGTATACATATTAAGCTCCTTTAGTCTTTCTTCATATGTCTTCTGGTGCAGACCCTGCACCATTTTGGTTGCCCTCCTCTGGACAGCCTCCACTCTGTATATGTCTTTGGAGATGGGGTCTCCAGAACTGCACACAGTACTCCAGATGGGGTCTCACCAACTGTCTGTACAGAGGGATAACAACTTCCTGTTTTCTACTATTGATGCCTCTTCCTATGCATCCCAGTATCCCCCCAGCCTTCCTTACTGCCTTCTCACATTGCTTGCCCACCTTTAGGTCATCTGATATAATTACCCCCAGGTCCCTTTCTATTTTTATTGTTGTCAGTATCTCACCCCCCATTGTGTATGCTTCCCCTGGGTTTTTGTTTCCCATGTGCATTACCTTGCACTTCTTTGCATTGAATCTGAGCTGCAATACATTTGACCATTTCTCCAACCTTACCAAGTCCCATCTCATCCTTTCCACTCCATCTTGTGTATCAACCCTGTTGCAGATCTTTGTGTCATCTGCAAAGAGACATACTTTTCCTTCCAGTTCCTCTGCAATGTCACTTATAAAGACATTAAAAAGGACCGGTCCCAGTACTGAACCCTGCGGTACCCAGCTAGTAACCCTCCTTTCTTCACTGTGTACTCCATTTACTACTACCCTTTGCGTCCTGTTGTCTAGCCAATTTTTTATCCAGGCTACCACCTGGGGACCCACTCCAAGGCTGGCTATCTTGTGAATTAATCTTTTGTGTGGGACTGTATCAAATGCCTTGCTAAAATCTAGGTAGGCCATGTCCACAGCCCCTCCCTGGTCTACTACTTTGGTCACCCCGTAAAAGAAATCTATTAGATTCGTCTGACACGACCTTCCCATCGTGAATCCATGCTGCCTTGGGTCCTGTGCCCCATTGACCTCTAGGTACTCAACAATTCTTTCCTTCAGAAGTGATTCCATCATTTTCCCTACCACTGAGGTCAAACTAACTGGTCTGTAGTTTCCTGCCTCTGTCCTGCTCCCACTTTTGTGAAGAGGAATCACATCTGCCCTCCTCCAGTCCTCGGGTACCACCCCATCCTCCCATGATTTGTTAAACAGAGTAGTCAGCGGTGTCACTAGTTCTACCCTTAGTTCTTTTAGAATTCTTGGGTGAATCCCATCAGGCCCCATTGCTTTGTCCACCTTCAATTTTATTAGTTCTTTCAGAACTCTTTCTCTGTAAATGGACTGGCATCAACCTCTGTCTTCAGAGTGTTTCTCTTGTTTGGTTTAGGTAACTCCCCCTCCTCTTCCTTTGTGAATACTGAGCAGAAATATTCGTTCAGTATCCCAGCTTTTTCACTGTCACCCTCACCCACATTCCCACCCTTTATTAAGCTTCAGTATCCCTCCTTTGGTCTTTCTTGTTCTCTAATGTACCTATAAAAGGTCTTATCCCCCTTCTTAACAGAATTGGCTATCCTTTCCTCGGTTTGGGCCTTTGCTATTCTGACTGCCTTCCCAGCCTCTTTCTGCTTTAACTGATAAAGTTCTCTGTCCTGCTCCTTCTGTGTTTCCTTATATTTCCTGAATGCTGTCCTTTTCTCCTTAACCTTCCCTGCCACCTCTTTTGAGAACCATAGCGGTTTTTTTCCTTCGTTGTGTTTTATTGATTTGCTTTACACAAAGGCTTGTTGCCTCTGTGATGGCTGTTTTGATCACTCCCCATTGTTCCTCCACCCCTCCTTCTTGCCTGTTTGCTAGTGCTTTTCTGAGGCACTCTCTCATTTTCCCAAAGTCAGCCCTCCTAAAGTCCAGTACTCTTGCTTTTGTATGGCTTGATTGTATGGCTGTGTTTATCGTGAACCACACTGTTTGGTGGTCGCTTGTTCCCAGATGGCTACCCACTTCTAAATCTGAGATTCTTTCTCCATCCCCATTTGAGAGTACCAGGTCTAAGATTGCTCCCTCCTGAGTGGGTTCTAATACTAGCTGTCTGAGGCAAGCCCCCTGTAGGGCATCAAGAATGACCCTGCTCTTGGATGTGCCTGCAGCAAAGGTGCTCCAGTTAACATCTGGCATATTCAGGTCCCCCATCAACAATATCTCCACTTTTTCTGCCATTCTAAGAAAGCCTTCTATCATTTCCTTGTCCATTCCCTCCCCCTGAGATGGGGGTCTGTATACAACCCCCATGCGGATTGTGGTGCCATTTCCTGTCTCCAGGGTGACCCAAAGTGCCTCATCTGCTCCCTGTTTACTCTTTAGTTCTGTTGCTTTGATCCCTTCCTTTACATAGAGAGCTACTCCTCCTCCTCCTCTTTTACCCTCCCTGTCCCTCCTGTAGATTGTGTATCCTGGTATGTTGACATCCCAGTCATGGTTCTCTGTGTCCCATGTTTCTGTGACTGCCACGACATCCAGGCAACCCTCTTCCATCAAGGCCACTAGTTCAGGGAGCTTGTTACACAGACTACGGGCATTGGTACTCATCACCCTCCACTTTTTGATAGCCTTACCCCTTTAGCCCTCATTTCTGTCCTTACTGCCTTTGCTTTTTTACATTTAAATCTGTTCTGCTCCCTAATAACTTCTGTACCTTGGTGTTTACCTCACTAATCACCATGTTTTGTGGGAGCTTGATTTCCCTGCTCCTTTTCAGTGCCTCCCCTTGGCTAGTTTATGCTTGCCAATGAAGCATTTAAACCTTCACCTAGGATCCTGTTCCCCCTGGACAGATGCAGACCATCGCACCAGTATAGGTCTGCATCCCTCCAGGTGGCTCCCCAGTCCCCAATGAAGCCAAAACCCTGAGCGCCACACCAGTTTTTCAACCACTCATTGAATTCCTGGTGAGAAGTGCCTAGCATCTCCTTGCCATAGACAGGCAGCACCTCCGAGAAGGTTACCGTGTGCTACTTGTCTAAGGCCCCTTCCCAACTCTTCAAACCTCTTGCACTGCTCTGATCCCATTCCTAGCCAGGTCATTTGTCCCTAGGTGGACAATGACATCCAGCTCCCTCCCTCATGCAGCTCCTCCCACGATCCTGAGGATTCGCTTCCTGTCCCTCCAAGCCATGGTGCCAGGAAGGCACCTTACCTCCCTCTCCCTTCCTCCCCCATTTCTACCCCCCTAATGATTGAGTCCCCCACCAGGAGTTGTTTCCTTTCCCTGTGGGGTCCCGTGCCACCCTCCTGTGGGTCTCCTTTGTGAAGGTTCCCAGCATCCTCCTTGGTCTCCACTGCAGGTGCCTCCATAGAGGAACCACTATCCACCAGAAGAGCGAATGAATTGTGGAGAGGTACAGCTTGAGGGATGCAACTCTGTTCCACCACCTTCTCCCTCCTTGAGCCCACCCTGGTCCAGCCTCTCCTCTTTCTTGGCAACCTTTGAGGTGGTGGCATTGGCCCTGGTGGTCCCTGGGTGGGGGAGGAGGTTTCACGAATCCTAGCCAGGTCAGCCTGGAGATGGGCAACCTCCTCTCTCAGACCAGAGAGGTGCCTGCAAATAGGGCAGCATCGCAGCCTTCAGAATGTCTCCCGGAACACTGCCGCCCACAGCCATTGCACTGCACCACTCCCTATCATGTCTTATTTTGTGTCCTCTCTACTGTTTCTCTGGATGCTTATTCTCCTCTCCTCACAACTCTCACCCTTCCTATTCTGGGACAGCAACTTCCTATCTTCTTCAGAGCCTCCTTCTTCCTTGCTCATTATCAGACCACCAGCAGCTAGGGGAGAGTGAGCTATTTTTTCCTTTACGGTTGACAAAACCAATGTTTCTCTATGATCCTTTCCTTCCTACTGCCAAACAGGAAGTTCCTGTTGACAGTTAAATCCAATGGCTATAAAAGTAGAACTGGCTTTCGGTGGGTGGGTGGAGGGGTGGGATGGAGGGCAATTAATAAGAAAAAAGGCTAGCAACAGGAAGTTGTAATTTGACTCACCTGCTTTTATAGTGTCTAAACCACACCCCCAGGTAACTCTCTTTCCTCCTACTGGTTTAGCAAAGTCAGCTGATTAGTACCCTTCCCTGCACAGAACACACACTGACTTTCTTTCTTTTCTTTCTTTTTTTAACCCTAAATAAGACCCCTTCTACTTTTAATAAACTTATCTGTCTACTTTATCTTAACAGACAATGACTCCTGCTGAGATATAAGTTTTAAATTAATAAGAAAATGTAGCTTCTTTTAGTTAGTTGCTTTCTGCTCTACAAGTAAGGCTAGCAACAGGTGCTGTACACTCTCGATTCTCATGATATCTTCCCTATACTGAGGGGACCACAACTGTACACAATACTCCAAGTGGGGTCTCACCAGGGCCTAATACAAAGGCAAGATAACATTCTCGTGTCTGCTAGTAATATGTCTCAAAATGCAGTTCAAATTCTGGTTAGCTTTTTTAGCCTGTTGTTTACAATGTGAGTTAAATTTTAAGTCTGACGTAACTTTGATACCCAAATCCCGCTCTTCAAATGTTGTTAATAAAATGTTGTTCACTATACAATATGCATGATTGCTATTTGTTCTGCCCAAGTGCATAATTTTGCATTTGGAGATATTAAGTTCTAATTTGCTAGTTTTAGTCCATTCATATACTTCATTTATAGCTTGTTGTAAAGAAAGTGTCTCGGTTGTAGAAGTCACTGTTGTACCTAGTCTGCAATCATCAGCAAACTTTGAAATCCATATAGAAGGATTGCTAAGATGCAGAGATGAAATATAGATGTTAAAAAGACAAGAACCCAATACCGAACCCTGTAGTACCCCACTGGTAACTGCAGACCAGTCGGACATCACACCCCTAACTACCACTCTCTGCCTCCTACCAGATAACCATCCATTTCACAATATTGTATTGAATACCTATTTTACTCAAAACTTGAATTAGTTCCGCGTGTGGTAATTTGTCAAAGGCTTTGGCAAAATCCATAAAAACCACATCCACAGGTTTTCCATTGTCCAGTTCTGTGTTAACAGTTTCATAGAAGGATAGTAAGTTAGTTTGACATGATCTAGACTTAATGAAACCATGCTGCACAGGATCAGATAAATTTTTTGTTGATATATAATCAGTCATAATATCTTTTAAAATACCCTCTATGACTTTACCCAATAATGATGCCAAACCAATGGGTCTAAAGTTAGCTGGTTCAGATCTAGATCCCTTTTTGTGAAGGGGGACAACCAAAGCATTCCTCCAAGCTTGAGGAACCTCAGCTCTGTCCATAGATGTTTGGTACAGAAAGCTCAATGGATTAGCCAAGTGATCAGCAAGTTCTGTAAAATTCTTGGGTGAATATTATCAGGGCCTGGAGATTTGTTGATATCCAATTTAATCAGTCTGCTTTTTACCTCAGCAGCTGTTGTTTTAATAGCTCCAGGTACAAATCCCCAATTTTTAACAGTAATAAGTGGGTTACCAGGATTAAAGACTGAACAAAAATAGTCATTTTGTATATTTACTAGCTCTTGTTCGATTAACAATTCTTCATTTTTATCTTTAAAGGGTCCTGTTATTGATTGTTGATTCTTCTTGCTATTGATATAGGGAAAAAAATGATTTTTTATTATATTTAATCCTATTGTCCAAGGTGACCTCCAATTGAGCCTTTGCTTTTTTAATTGATGATTTAACCAGTTTAACACATTCATTATAAGCTATATAATTTTTCTGAATTTTTTCTTTCCTGTACTTCTTAAATAATCTGTCTTTATGGTTAATTAAACATTTGATTTGTTTATTTAGCCAAATTGGAATGGATTTTACGCCTTTTATTTTGGGTTTATTAATTGGGATATGTAAGGTGATTAATTTATTGAGCTTATTTAGAAGTGCAATCCACATATCCTCAGTATTCTTCCCCTCAAAGGCCTTATACCAATCCCACCCTGCTAATTCATGTCTAATGTGAGAAAAATTGGCTTTTGCCAAGTTTAGTTTAATAGCTCCTTCAGATTTATAGTTGTAAGTTTCCACCGATGTCCCCACTAAACAATAGACTTTGGAATGATCGCTGTTACCCAGAGGGGGGAGAATCTGTAGCTCATTTACTACATCACTCACATTTGTTAATATGAGGTCCAGGATTTTATTGCCTCTGGTATTTTCTTGTACTAATTGCACCAATCCTAGCTGATCGAATGCATCAAGATACATTTGTTCGGTTTTATTACCTGCCTTTGCTGCTTTCCAGTCTATATTAGGAAGATTAAAGTCACCCAACACTATTAAATTGTCTTCTGAGTTCAATTTATTAAGCAAATCCAAAAAGGTAACAGCGTTATCATGAGAATTAGATGGTGGCCTATAAAGTAGGCCAATTATAATTTTAGGGCCAATAGATGGTATTAACTTAAGCCATATAGTTTCAGCTTCAATATTATCATAAGGCAATTGTATGCTATTTATGGTATTATGTACGTATATTGCAATGCCCCCACCCTTTCTGTAAGATCTAGATTTTTGATATAAATTGTATCCTGGTATTGATTTCTCCCAAGAATCATTTATATCCCACCAGGTTTCTGTAATACAAGCTATTTGTATATCATTTGTTGCCATAACATTTTTGAATTCATCATATTTATTAACAAGGCTTCTGGCATTTACAAGTATCATTCTCCAACCTTTATACTTATTTTGATTTAGTGTTGTAATTAAATCGGAATGGCTTGCTAATATGGGCTGCCCCCCTTGCTCCAGTTTAAATGAAAATCAATCACTTTGTTCAATTTCCTACCCAGAATCCTGGAACCTGCTAAGTTGAGGTGCAAACCATCTTATTTAAATAAAGATTTGTTGCTAAATGTAATAAAGTTATCCATGTAGCCCAAATTTTCATTGATACAAAAAGTTCTTAACCAGTTGTTTATTATTTTAATAGCTTTGTTTTTATAATTTAGATACCCATGCATTGGTAATATGCTTGAAAATATTAAATCTGCTCCCTTTTGTTTTATTTTCGTTGCTATGTCAGTTATTTTAGATTGAAATGCATTCAAACTAGTTTTGTAGACATCATTAGTACCAAGACGTACTATAATTAATGGATTCTCTGTGTTCTCCATAAGCCCTTCTAATAGAGCTAGCACATCACCTGCTTTAGTGCCTGGAAGGGTGCTAACAGTAGTGCTGCTCTTCCTACCTTCACATACCACAGTATCCACTCCCCTAATTATTGAATCACCTATAACTACTATAACTTTGGTCCTAGCTTTTTCAGATAACAATGTGTTTTGAGGGACCACCCACTGTTGACTAATCTGATGATTTTGTTTGCAATCAACTATAGAATCTTTACAATCCAGCACATCCCGGGTTGGTAAAGTATTTTCTATACAACTAGTGCAGCACTTATTAGGTGATTTTATAGGTTTTGGCCATGAAATATTAGTCTCGGGTTTTGCAGACTCCTGCTTCCCCCAGCTTGTATTAACATATCCTTTTCCAGTACACTTTTATCCTTGATATTTGAAATTTGTAGTTGAAAGTTTGCTGAAGCAAACTCCTGTTCGAGACCTTGCAAATTTTGTTTAAATACATCTTCAGGATCTCTATCATCCTGTAGACAATTGAACATGTTATAAACTGGCAAAGTGTTTTCACTACAACTAGTGTAACATGTCTTTAAAGCATTTTTGGGTTTTAACCATGGAGTGCTAATCACAGGCATAGCAGACACTTCCCCACCTGCTGCAACTTCAGTTACATCATCCTCTTGAACTGCATTTTTTATTTTAGTATCAGGATTTTGTAATTCAGGTACTGTGATATCATATATAGCTTGATCTATAAATCTCTCTAGGCAAATAATTTCCTTTTGGGTCGCTAAGCGTTCTGATAAAGTGTCTATTTCCCTCCTTAAATTTGCAATTAATATACAATTTTCACATACATATTCCTTGCAACCTGGTACCTCAATGAACATGTGACAAGAGAAACAGATTCTTTTAGGTTTACTACCTCGCTTACCCTTGTTTTGTGACATGATGTAGTCTTTAAGTATTGCCTTCCTAAGGACTGAGCCTTTTATTTTGTTTTTGTTAATATCTCAGACACTTTGGATCCTTGAACTCCTCGGACTCAGCGGACGCAGCAGACACGTGTGTCTCTGCACACGACTCCACGCGCGCCCTACGCATGCTCGCCTAGCTTGCTGCAGGGCTGATTTTATAGTGAGTGTCCCAGAAGTGATAATGCTGGTTGCCACACAACAAGCTACCTAGCAGTGGCTTAATTATGCAGTTTACAGTGTGCGATTTTCACTCATACGTGGACGAGGCACAAGTAGTCTCTAATTGCACACAAGCCCCCTTTTAAACACTGAACAGTCAGTGCTCTCTTCCTGCAAATGGCAGGGCTCCTCCATTTTACATACACGTACAATAAAATAGTTTAAAATCCAAAACATGGAGAGAGGAACATCAGTACAATCCTGTAGCAAAGCCCCCTGCCCCCATGTGTGTGCAATCCCACAGCCAGACCCACCCATCCCACACCCTGATAACACCACCACAGACAACACCAGACAGTCCCCCATGTTCCAGACACATGCAACCGTGATACCCATATGGAAGATAAAAGTGCATGGATGTTACACCTACCTGGTCATGGCACCGTGCCCCTCCTGGCACATGCCCGCAGGTGGGCAAGCAAGTCTGGGTCCCTCCGCCTCCGGTCCCCATATCTGTGGCAGCACTGCTTCGCCATCTGCCCCATTCCTGTGGCCTCCTCCAAGGGGTCAGCCACCTCCTGCCACACCTGACTCCTGGACCTGTCCAGGGGTGCCTCACCAAACAGTGGGCCAACAAGTGGCTCCACAATGGCAACCAAGTTTGCCATTTCTACCTGGATCCACTGGGAAGCTCTCCTCCGCGCCTTCTCTATTGCTCGGTATAGTCAAAATGGCTCTCAGCAGTGCAGTTCTGCCACATGCAGATGCTGCGTGGTACAGCGCTGCTATTCCCTATTGCGCTGTCACCGAACAGCATGATAGTGGTGCACCCATGCCTGACGCATGGTGCCTAGAGGGAAAAGGTCGGGAACAGGGTCAAGGGTCTCTGGCGCACGGACAGCCACAACATGATTGGAACCCAATGTATGTAGTGCGATTGGGTGCCTGTGTGCCACCTCCTGTAGCAGCCTACCGTGCTGTTGCCCCTGTGCATCTACAACGCATCAGTGCCACAGTGCCATATAGGTGAACAGCGCTGTAGCACCACTGGCACAATGGTTGCCATGCCCTGCATTGCCTCCCGTGCACAGCATGTCAGCAGCATGGCAGGCACCTGCGCCATCAACCCAAGCATGTGCAGTTAGATATGTACTGCGCATGTCACAGAACTGCACCCTTGGCTCAGCACGTTCAACACAATTGAGCAAAACATAAAAACATGATATTCAACTGTCATATGCAGATCAGCTAATCAGCCATTCAATGGCACAGTCACTGCTTTTGCATCCATTAAAGATGCGCCTCGCCTCATTTGCATGGGTTGTGCTATAAAAGTGCGACATTGGGCTGCACTGGCCATAGTCAGTTACTGCAGTCTATTATTGAGTTGCATGCTGTTTGGGAGTGTGGACTGTGGATTTTGGGACATGCATGGGACTGCACAGTCACAGGTAACACCTGTCATTCTCACAGGCTGAATCATGACCGAACGAGTTGTGGAGGAAGAGGAACAGAGTTATGGGAGGAGGAGGCGGAGGCCAAATTTCACAAAGGCCGAGACAGATGCCCTGTTTGAGGCCTACCTGGACCAGGAGCCACTTCTCAGTGGACGCCAGCGAACACCACAGGCCCATGCTGCTGCATGAGAGGAAGTGGCGTGTGCTGTGTACCTGCATGGCAGCCACCAGTGCACCGTGCAGGAATGCAAGAAGAAGATGGGCACAGACAGGAGGAGGATTAAGGAGAAGGTGGCTGCCATCCAGGCAGCATGATCTGCGACAGGTGGGAGACAGCCGGAGGTGCTACGCCTGACCCCACAGGAGGAGAGGGTTGCTGGCAGCATGCAGCATTGCACCATTGAGGGTGTTCTGGGTGGTAGATTCCAGACGGATGGTAGCCCGTCACTGCATGGTAGGTCATGGTCTGTCTACTGGGGGGGACAGGATAGGTCACATGCAGTGACACGACTTTGTTTTCCCTGACAGCTCCTGAGCATCTGCATGGGTCAGCAGTGGTGGGCCTCACCACTGAGGCCAGTCAGATGGAGATGGAGGAGGGCCCATCCATCTCCACAGGAATATGCAGCTCAGTGCGACAGTGGGCCCGCTTGGATGTCCAGATTGTTGTTGTTGGAGCAGGTGCGGAGGAGGCCCTGCCAGTGTCCCAGCGTGCCAGAGTCCACGGATGCCAGCATGCTGTGACTCGGGCTGGTGCCATGTCCATCACCGATGATGATGTCGTTAACGTCATAGGCAGTGACATGTGTGTGCCACAGGATGGCCACACAGCAGGTAACATCGCGGCCATAGCTGTGGGTGGTGCCGCCGTGGAGACCTGTGTGTCATCACAGTCCCAGCCTGTGCCTGTCAGCACCGGTGGGACAGCACCGGTGTGTGTTCAGGACATTGGGACTGTTGTGGCCACTGCAGTGGCAACAGTGAGCCCTGGGGAGTGGCAGCCAGAGGGGCAGCATCAGCAATTGGCCAATGGGCTGGGGGGTTCAGTGTCGCGGGCGGCATCAGTGCACCACCTGTGGACATGCGCAGGCCTGGTCCTGGTGTGCAGCGCCCACCCTCAAGGGGTGCTGAGCATCAGGACCGCGCACACCCTGAGGGACAGAATGCCGATCAGGCAGATGACCTCTTGGATGAGCATACCCGCATACTGCAAGCATCAGTCCATCAGCAGATGTGGCTTGTGACGGTGGTGGATGCACTGAGTGCGGCTCCGGAGCGGGCAGAGGAGCATCACAGCAGAGAAACCACTCTGCT
The DNA here is from genome assembly GCA_016271365.2 of Neoceratodus forsteri. Taxonomy (NCBI): domain Eukaryota; kingdom Metazoa; phylum Chordata; order Ceratodontiformes; family Ceratodontidae; genus Neoceratodus; species Neoceratodus forsteri. The sequence goes on from CM057453.1 coordinate 1,529,085,306, forward strand.
CCTGGCAGGGATGGACCGAATGTGGGAGGATGTGACCGCTGCCATTGACAGGCTGACACATACAATCACAGCTGCCATGGCCACAGGGGGCACACAGTTATTTGCCCAGGTGGTGCAGACACTGTGCAGTGCAATGTCCACCCCCCGTTCCTGGTGTCATGCAACACCCTCCTTGTTGACACCGGGTTCAGCTGTGGGAATCCCGAGCACGCCTGGCGCAGGCATGTTCGGTGTGCCGCAGACCCCTGCGCGAGCATGGTCGTGTTCACACAGTGGAACCCCTTGGGGACCATCGGTGCCACCCCATGAGGCCAGTGGTCAACCTGCCAGTGCTGGTGGGTTTTGGCAGGGCCGCCCACACATCCGTGGCATCCGGAGCACTGTGGCGCGTGACTGACCTGTCTCCCAACGTGGCTACTGTCTGATGCTGCCCAGTGTGCATTGTGTCATTCAGCGGGCAATGCACGGGTGGGTACCTGGCCCTGCAAGCAGACACACAGTCCATCTGCACACCCTCCCAGCTGCTGTCCACAACTGCATGTGCATGATGATGCCTGCATTGTGCTGTACACCAATGTGCAATGGTGCCCAGCATCTGACACACGCACAATGACATGCAGTGGGCGTGGTGGTCTGTGGACATGTGTGTGGCAAGGGGTGGCATTCTGGGTCGGTGTACCTCCTACCCTTTGTGCATGTCTTGTGAGGTGTGTGTGTGTGTATGTGTGTGTGTGTGTGTATGACCACGTCCCATGTTAGACCTCACCCATCCCTGGTGGTGTGTGCAGTTCCATGCTAGGACACTTCTCTTGATGGCATGCACCCCTGGTGTGTGTCCATGCATGTTTGTGGGTTGTGCCTTAGCCACTGGTGGTTGCACATGGCCCTTTGACTTACCTGGGTTGGCTGAAGTGCTTCTCCGTGATGGTGTCCCGGTGCAGCTGTGCCAGCTGGAGCAGTCGGAGGTCCCATCGCCCAAGGAGGGGGCTGCCCATCACCATTGTCACTGTTGTCCTCATCATCCCCATCGCTGTCCCCCTCTTTGACCTGTGCAGCTATCCCACATTCGTTGGCCATGTTGTGCAGGATGCAACAGGCCAGGAATAGCCCACACACCTTTGAGGGGCTGTACTGTAGGACACCGCCGGAGGTGTCCAGGCAATGGAAGCGTGCCTTCAGCATCTCGAACACCCGCTCGATGACACTATGTGTGGTGGCATGTGCCTCATTGTAGCACTGCTGCGATGGGGTTGCGGGCCACTGGTATGGTGTGAGCAGCCAGGGATGGAGTAGGTATCCACTGTCACCTGTGTGTAGAGGGTGGAGGTTAGTTTGGTGATCAGCATCGCACTGCCCCGGGCCATGTAGGCCACTACTCATGTCACCTCTGACCATGCCCCTCCCAAGCCCTATGTTTGTCTATGTGGTTTGCATACTCACCCACTAGGTGGCCAGTGAGGATGTCCCCACTCTCAAATCTGTGGCACAGTGCCGACTGGTGCCAAAAGAAGGCATTGTGTGCTCTCCCAGGGTGCATGGCACAGACATTGATTATGCACCCCCTGGCATCGCACACCACCTGGCAGTTGATGCTAGCATAGCCCTTGTGATTCATATATGCGGCCCCCTGGGTGCCAGGTGGTGTGCGGATGGCCACATGGGTGCAGTCTGTTGCCCCTAGCACACCAGGAATATGGGATGGGGAACTGTGGAACTCCTGTATGTTTGCTGTGCGCTCCACCGATGTGTTGGGGAAATGGATGTACTCCGCAGCATGTGGCAGCAGTGCACTGAGGAATTGGGTGAGGTGGCGTGATGCGGCTGACTGGGTTATGCCTGTGGTGTCCCCTGTTGCTCTCTGGAAGGTACCCGTGGTGAGCAAGCACATGCAAGCTGTCACTTTAGTCTCCACTGACAGAGCATGGCTCCGTCGTGTGGGTGCCTGCATCACATCACTGCACAGCTCACATAGCCACCTCAGAATTACCCGATTCAGGTAGTACGAGCCCACGATCTCAGTATCACTATACAGCTCAAAGCTGGTGCGGGCTCAGTACTGCCTGTTGGGGGCATACCACTGACAGGCCCTTCCACGGCCGCGCCCCCCTGCTGCCCACCTTCTCACCCCCCTCATTACTGCCTCCATCTGGATGGTGGCACTGGCCATGTCCCTGGCTTGTGTTCACCCCCCCCGGCAGCTGTTTCTATGTTCCCCCCGCTGTTCTGGCTGCTACTTCCCCTGCACCGGGAACACCTGACTGTGCTGACCTCACTGCTGTGTGGCAATTCCCCCTTTTGCACCGTGGCTCCCCATACCTTCCCCTGAGATTGTGGGTTCCAGGTGCCCTTTCACTGTCCTGCCCTGTGTGTGTGTGTGCATGCTTCCTGTGTGGCTGGCTATAGTTCAGCAACTTGTGACTTCCCTGTAGCATTCTTGCACCTCTCCCTTGTTCCTTTTTATTTTGACTCATTTCCGCTATGGCGCAACTTCCGCTTGGTCCCCTATTGCGCATGGCGCATGTTGTTGAATATCGCACTGCGCCATTTATGCATGGTTCCTCCCCATCAGTTGTGCATACATTCATTATCATTGTGCTGTTGCTCAGTGTGATTTGGGGGGTGCAACTGCCTCCTGCTGAATATCACAGAATGGTGCATTTTCGGACTTGCACTGGTGCAACCCTATTGCGCATGGTGCAACCCTTTTGAATATATGGGCCAATATCTTTTTAAAAGCAAAACTTTTTTTGTTTTGACTGTTGCTAGCTAGAGATACACCAGATAAGGATATCATCTGGGCAAATTAAGCTCCTAGTACCTGAGTTGTTTGTTTTTAGAAACTGGTTATTGATGAAATTAATCAGTAGCTGTCAAAAATAAATCTCTATACTAGCTCATGTTTTAAATTAATAGTTTTAAATCTGGGCAAACTAAGTTCTGAATACCCTGGTTATTTTTATTTTAAAAAATAATTAATTTGTAATAATAATACTGTAGTTAGTGTCTGACAGGAAAAAAACCTTCTCCCATAACTCATATAAGAAAACTTAAATTCAATGACAAATATCACTACAAAGTATTACGTTTAACTATTATATTTAAATATTATACAATAACCTAGAGAAAATGCTTCTCAAAATATCACATTTTTTATATATTAACTTATTTATTAATATATTTGAAAAATTTTGCTTAAAGCTTTTTTTTTTGTAATTAAATTTGTATTCAAAAGATTTTCTTTTACGATACATAAGATATATTAACATTCTGTGCATCACATATACAGCCTGGCCAGGGTTTACCCTTGGATGAACAGACTACAAAGATAAACTAATAATAATTTATATATGCAACCCTTACCCTGGTCAAGAGCCTCATCTTGCAACAAGGACCCCCTAACTTGTGCTCAGACAAGGCAACAAACCACAAATTGGCATAAACAAAGGTACCACCCCTGGCTTTAGGGTGAATACTTGGCTCGGCATCTAAGAGGTTGGAGGGTTAGAGCGCAAAATAATATTTATATTTACACCAAGTTCTGGGAGAGAGGTGCCAGGGCTATACTATGTCTCCTATCTGAGGGGGCCCACAAACAAGCTCACACTGGGAAGCACAGATGGACACACCTCTCAACCTCTAAGCATTAAAATCCATAACACTGGTCTTCAAAATTCAGAGCAAATGGCCAGAATGAGCAGCACTTTCTTCATCTAAAGAATAATATGCCTACAAGTAGTGTGCCCCATATATGCTGTATTAAGGAGTATTTCTGTAGAGTTAGTTCAATGATTTAATAGTTTGTGTGTCCAGAAATGACTCTAACATTATGAGGAACATCTGTAAATCTTTGCTGAGTACGGGTAAATTTCTGTATAAAAATCATAGCGCAATGCCAAATTCATACCAGTTGAAAGGTAACATAGAAACATAAAAGTTGACGGCAGATAAAGACCGCAAGGCTCATCCAGTCTGACCATTTCTTTTTCTACCTTATAAATGTGACATCGGCCTTTATTCTGTCAATGGCCTATCTATTCATATTCATCTGTACTGCTCCCTTATGCCTATCCCATGCCTGTTTGAAGCCCTGCACTGTATTCATATCCACCACTTCCTGAGGTAGGCCATTCCATACATCCACCATCCTTTCTGTGAAAAAGAACTTTCTCACATTACCCCTTAATCGTCCTCCCTCTAATCTCATGCTGTGTCCTCTTGTCCTGCTATTTTTCTTATATTTAAACATGTTAGACTCTTTCGTCATGTTAATGCCCTTAAGGTGTTTGAATGTTTTGACCATATCACCTCTCTCCCTCCTTTGCTCTAGGGTATTCATATTGAGCTCCATTAATCTGTCCTCATGTGTCTTCTGATGCAGTCCCTGCACCATTTTGGTTTCCCTTCTCTGGACTGCCTCAATTTGGTTAATGTCCTTGTGAAGGCCTCCAGTACTGCACGCAGTGCAGATGGTGCCTAAACAGTGTCTTGTAAAGAGGGATCATTACCTCCCTCTTCTGACTTGTGATACCCTTACTAATACACCCTAACATCCCTCTAGCCTTACCTACTGCTTTAGTGGTCTGTTTGGATGATTTCAGGTCATCGGTGATGATGATGCCCAAGTCTCTTTCTTCTCTTGTGACTGCCAACAACTCCCCTCCCAGTCTATAGGTGGCTTCAGGGTTTTTCTTCCCTATGGGTATGATCTTGCACTTCTTTGCGTTAAAAGGCACTGTCAGCTTTGTTGGTAAATTTTTTATGTATGGCTGCAGTGTGCCTCCTGGCACACACGTATAACTGATTGTCTCTTGTATGCCATTATGCAAGTGAAACTTAAAGAATTGTCTTACTTTTGCTTATTTTTACAATAGAAGGTGGTCGCTCAGACAGCTGTAAACTCACCCGGACACCGGAAGCATTATCTCGACGAGACTGCGTGGCTGCTACAAGCACAGTCCTGAAGTGTGACTTTTGGAGATGAGATGTGGAAAAATAGATTAATCCAGTAGATCTGCCTTTAGTGAACACTTGCTGCTTCAAACCACCAAAAGAAGAGCACTGAGAAGGGAGCAAATAACTTTTAAAAACCAGGACTGAAATCCTGCACATGCGTAAGTGCAGCATGGGTAAAGATCCCGCGCATGTGCAGGAGTATGCCACTGTAGCGTATGTGCGGGATTTCGGTCCCGTTTTTAAAAGTAATTTACCTCCTCTTGGTGCTCGCTTGTTGTGGTATGAAGAGCAAGTGTTCATTAAAGGCAGATCTTCTGATTAATCTATTTTTCCACCCTCTCATCTCCAAAAGTCACATATTCTGGACCGCGCTGTAGCAGCCGTGACCGTCTTGTTGAAATAATGATTCTGTGTGTTGGTGAGTTTATGTCGGTCACGTACTAACTTCTAATTAAAAATAAGCAAAAGTAAGACAGTTCTTTAAGTTTTACACGCATAAGGGCATACTAGGGACAATTAGTTGTATATGTGCCAGGAGTCACACTGCAGCCATACATCATAAAATTGACCAGCAAAGCTGACAGTGTCCCTGTAAACCCCAGTTGCCACTCTTCAGACCATTTTGCTAGTTTATCCAGATCTCTTCTCATTCTGTTGCTGTTGGTGTCATCTGCAAACAGACAAATCTTACCCTCCTGTTCATCTGCAATGTCACTGATGAAGATTTTATTTATTTATTTATGACTTTGATAACCAGGTAAGTACACTGATCCCTGGGACCATTTTCAGGCACGACCTGGGCCATAACACATGGTACGGGGTGACAGTGGAGTACAAGGTAACAGTAATACACATGAAACAGAGCTGATACAAGCAACAATAGTAAGCACAACATACAGTACAGGTATAATGCATAGGTCCATTAGAGAACAGTGAATGCAAGGTTTCAATATCGGATATGAGGAGCTTTGGCACAAACAAACAAATCGTAGGCACAGTGTACAATGTGTGACTAAAAGGACTGGCCCCAGGACTGATCCCTGAGGTACCCCACTTGTGACTTGCATCTCTTCTGACTGTATACCATTTATCACCACTCTCTGTTTTCTGCCTGTCAACCAGTTTGCCACCCAGTTGACCAACTTCTGACCCACCCTGAGCCTACCCAGCTTATTAATCAATTTTCTATGTGGAACAGTAGCGAATGCTTTGTTGAAGTCAAGGTAGGTGACATCAACTGCTCCCCCTTGGCCCACCACTCTGGTTACCCAGTCAAAGAAATCTATGAGATTATTTTGACAGGACCTTTTCTTTGTAAACCCATGCTGTCTTGGATCCTGTGCTCCTATGTATTCCAGATGTTGCACTATCCTTTCCTTAAGGAGTGCCTCCATAATCTTACCCACTACTGATGTAAGACTGACTGGTCTGTAGTTCCCTGCCTCCTCCCTGCTACCACTCTCATGCAGCGGGATCACATGAGCCCTTCTCCAGTCTTCTGGGACCTCTACTGTGCTCAGAGACTCACTAAACAGTTCTTATAATAGCTCTGCTAGTTCCACCCTTAGCTCCTTTAGTACCCTGGGATGTATGCCATGAGGTCCCATTGCCTTGTCTACCCTGAGCTTATCGAGCTCTTGTAAGACCCTTTCTTTTGTGAAGGGACTAGTGCTCACCTCCCTCCCCCCTATGTCCATGGTGCTGAGCTAGGGTCCCTGCCCTATCTTGTCTTCAGTAAATACTGAGCAGAAGTATTTATTTAGGATAGATGCTTTTACATGGTCCTCCTCCTCACATGCCCCCCATCTCCTTTGATCTTAGCAATACCCCCTCTAGTATGCAGATAGAATCTCTACTATTAGAAATGGGATTGTACAGTATGGCTTTATTCTGACACCGATGGAAAGGAGAAAGGGGTGGTCCCTCAAAATGGCATTGTACATTACAGACAATCAGCAAGCACTTTTCTTTTCCAACACAACACAGTTTGGGCTTTTCTAGATTTTTTCCTCACAGAACCTCAAACAGCCCATCCCTCTTTGCTGGGGACCTCGAGGACATTATTTCCCCATAAGTGTCTTTTACATAGGAGTTGCCACACACTTAAAACATTACATTGCTCCTGACATGATAGACTTAGTTAACATCCAAAGAGTAACCTTGTGCTCTTCTGGTAATCAGTTAGCCCTGACTGGACTTTTAGATGAGGTTCTGCCCACCCTGGCCCCAACCAGCCTCTGACATTCCATCTGGGTTACACAAACAGAGCCTTCAATCCCCTCGGATTGCTGAAGGTGATATTTGGGGCCCTGAGTGGTGTACTCTAGCCTTGTTTCTGGGCACATACACCACCAGCCGACTCCCTGTGAAACATTCCCATGTAGCTGTACTCACAGTTTGTTTGTCCCTTTGTTACAGACATGGACCCTGGAAAAAACACACTTCTCCCCTTTTCTGTTAACTTTCACTGAGACACTCTCCATCTCTGATCTGGGCAGCTGGACAATCTTCCAGCCCCTCATGGGATTTCCTCTTGGACCCACTGGATCTCACAGTTTCATTAATTCTCACAAGAGTTGACCCACTGGGGTCTCAGAACTTATAGGTCTCCACCACTTCCTGTGGTACTGCTGTTATCTCACACACTGGTGTGAGAACAACGACCAGAGATCCTGCACCCAGCCTCAGGGCAGGCTGACGGGCACCTCCAAACTGGGAGCTCCTATCTCCACTGCTCCCACACTCAGACTCTCCACTCAGCTGAACTCAACATTCTAAACTGTCCCCAAGGAGCTGATTCCACTGTGGCTCAGGCTGCTGCGAGAGTTCCAAATGACCTCATTCATTTCTCACTCAGCATAGCTAGGTAAACAATGAGAGGTCTGTAGAGAGCTTCTAATGAACTGTCTACCAGCTGCCCACTACCTTCATAATCTAACACTGATGGGATTCTAGTAACTCCAGGGGACTGGGTGATTACATATATATAAAGGAACAAACTATAGGTGAAGATCCAATAACTGTATCAACCAATAAAAGAAGCAAAGGTACAAGTAGTAACTATCAACCAATTACTCAGTTCTAACATGAGAGAGAGGTCATATATTTTCTCATCTCTGGTGGCCCAGAGACATTCGGGGGGGGGCATAACAAATCAGAGGTCCCACTTTAATTTGAAATGGTGACTCTGCTCACTGGGAAGGGATAGGAGGTGACAACTGGGCCTCAGTTTGTTCTGTGTTGTCTGGAAGGCTGGGGTTCTGGAGAGTGGGTGACAAGCTGACAGGCGTATATTACAGTAAAGTGATGATAGGAAACATCACCAAATGACATGGTAGGTGGCCATCCTATGATGAGCAGCATGCAGAACTTTCTCATAACTAGCTAACTTCCCTAATTTTGCTAGCCACATCTGCATTGACAGGGCATGCTGCTCCCTCCAGTGCTCTAGTAGCAGCCATTTGGCAGTGATTTGGCATTTTGGCGACTGCTTTTGAGTGACCCTCGAATGGGCGACTGTGCAATTACAGCGACTGCATATTTCAGTGAACAGTAAGATAGCCTACCCCCTGTGTCCAGGTACAGTGTGGAGTAGGAATTCTAGGGATGGGGGTGTCCCAGCGGGAGGGTGCAGGGGGGCCAAAACAGAGAAAAGAGAAGTGAGCCATTGATGTAGCTGTATTGTGCGTCGCTGTAGTGTATCATCACCCGAATGCCAGTCACCGTAATTCTATTACTGAAATTACATTCGCTCAACTATTCTCACCCATTTGACATGGAACCTGATTAGGGCACCCATTAACCATCTCCTTTTCACTGTTGGCAATTTGGACATGTAAGAGGGTGGTTTATAGAGGCTGAGCATCACCAGAACAGGACACAAGGTTATTGTCCAGGGCAACCTGGACCGATTACCAGTATGCAACCAAGGAGTGATGAGACCACAATATATATGTGATTGTGCCACATTCTGCTTGGCACCTCCAGCATTTGTCTGTGCACAGCAAACCCAGGCATGCAATCTTTGAGGAGTTCTATGCCATTTGTGTAGGACCTTAAATTGGATAAATCTATTTTACGTGTCTATAGTTGCCTACTTCAGTAATTGCCAGCATGAGCCCCAGGTTTGAGGAGTGATGTCTAGGCCTAACTCCTCTGACTCTCTCTGTCTTACCCCAGCCATGGAATCTGGGGAAATGTCCAGAAGATACTCATAAATGGTGCTACTTCAGGCCATCTTCCCTGCATCTGGCCATAAAATATTGTCCAGCTGATTACACTCTAGTGCCCCGGTGTTGCAGTCCAGAGTCTTCTGGAGGGTGTGCCTCAGTTTTAAATATCTCCAGGTTGCTGCTTGGGCAAATTATACTCCTGCTGGAGTTACTGAAAACTCTTTACTGTGTTAAGGGCCATATTTCTAATATCTGAGGTAAACTATGCCCACCCTAGCCCACTCCTTCCCTTCTATGGGTTGACTGTCCATAGATGGGGATCACCCCATAGGCGGTAGAACTTTGCCTTCTCAGGGGACCATTTGCTGAGTTTGAGAAAGGCTCACCAGATCCTTAAGGTATGTACGATAGTGGGGGGTCAGGACAGCCTTCCTGGGAGCAGCTGAAAATTGCACCATCTGCATGAGTGGGCTTCCCACAATAGACATTTCATAGTTGGCCCACTTGGGGAGTTGGAGCTTGTTACCCCATGGTACCACCTTGACCATCAGTAGTAGAGTGTGGGCTATAATGCAAATAAGGGAGTTTAAAGTCCCCTAGGCTGGGTAGGCTAGTGAACTTAGCCTAGCTAGTGCATCTAGGGCCACAGCCCCAAAAGAAAGTTCTCATTTTTGAGTGAATCAGCTGTATGAGTCTGGGGTCAGTACTTACTAGATGTATTCAATTCTAGGAGCAACCATCATTTTAAAAGCATGTGCCTTACCCTAATGGAAGATGTGTAGGAGCTCCCAGCATCTAAGGTCATTGTCTATGGATTTCAGCAAGGGGGCAAGATTGCCCCTCTCTAGGTGTGAAAGATTCCAGTGGAAGGTGATCCCCAGGTAGATGACACCTTGTTGCATATGTTGCAAGCACCATGGGTAGTTGAGCAGAGCTGATACGCTGGCATCAAAACCCAGAAATTGGGACTTTGTTATGTTCAGCTTGTATCTGGAGAGCCAGCTATACTGACATATCAAGGTGAGGAGACTTAGTATGGACCTGGCATGGTCCAAAAGAGATAGGAGGATATCATCCGCATATGCCATTGCTTTGTGCTCACATCCCATTTTGACCCCTTTTATGTCAGGGTTCAACTGGATGGCTTGAAAGAGGGATTCCAGGGTCAAAAATAAAGAATAGCGGAGACAGGGGGCAGCCTTTCCTGGTGCCACTGTGGAGCTGGAAAAAGGAAGGCATTCAATTGTTGGTGATCACCTCAGCTGAGGTCCCTTCATACAGCACCTGTACCCAGGCTTTGTTCTTCCAAAGAAGATTCACAAACTGTCTGGTGTTATCCATCCCTTTATGGCCCAGGATATCCCAGCTTGATCCTTTTTGTACTAGTTCCCTTATGAGGTCCTTCAGTCTATTAACCATGGGGCTTTAGTCCAGACTTTACAGTCTGCCGTAATCAGGGAGATGGGCCTATAGCTACTACAGAGGATGGGCAGTAGGGAAATCTGGGCTGTCCTCATGGATGCTGGGAGGGTCACAATGGTTGTGGCCTCTTCCAATGCATCCATAAGGGGGAGGAGGAGGACATCCTGGAATGCATTTAAAAATTCAGCTGGGAGCCCATCTCCCCAAGGGGCTTTCCCCACATTAATGGTTTTTAAGGAAACCTCCAACTCCTAGTGCTCCATGGGCCTCTCTTGCCATTCAAATTTCTCTCAGCTAAACCAGGATAGGCCCAGCATTCCAAGGAAGTGCTGCAGAGCATCATCCAAGGGTTGAATCTCCAAGGAATAAAGTGAGCTGTAGAAGGAGAGAAACTCTGTGTTTATCTCCTTCTCAGCACTGGTAAGTTGGCCTCCCCAATTTCTGACAGCAAGGATTCTAGAACATTCCTGCCTCTTTTTAAGCTGATAGGCCAATAAGCACCCTGGTTTCTCTCCTGACTCCTGAAAGGTCTGTTTTAGACAAAAAAGGGCATACTCTGCTTTTTGGTGAATGTATGCATTTATTTTATATCTAAGACCAAGGATATGTACCGTCAGACCTTCAGGGGGTGTCTGAGAGTCATATAGCTGCTTTTCTAAGGCCTTCAGCATTTGCTGACTTTCAGCCAGCTCCTTCTCCTTCATTTTACACAGGTGGCAAGTGAAGCTGATGCATCTGCCCTGTATGAAGGCTTTTAGGGTGCCCCAGTTGATGGCAGCTGAGGTGACTCTTGGCTTGTTGTCCAGGAGAAAACCCTTGATGTCCTCTCTCAGTCCAGCACAAAATCGCTGGTCATTAAGCATGGAGGCATTAAGTCACCACCTGCCCCTGGGAGCTGGTCCTGTCGACGGGGGTAGCCAGGTAAAAGACACAGGGGCATGGTAAGAGAATAATATAGATGCGATACGGGCATCGAGCACATGCAGGGTCCAGGCACCAGAGGTTAACCACATATCTAGCCTCGAGAAGGTTTGATGTGGGGAAGAGAAAAATGAATCGTTCCTGCCTGTGGGGTGGACTAATCTCCAGAAGTCCACCAAATCTAGTTCCTCCACCAAGACCTGGAGAGCTACAGACAATGGGGAGGGCTGCCCACTGGTGGTCTTGCTTCTGTCTAGGGGGATGTCATCTATGATGGTGTTTATATCCCCCCAATAACCAACTGGCCTATTTGTGTTTCCAGGAGCTGCTGTGAGAGTGATCTATAAAAGGAGTCATCAGGACTGTCAGGCCATAAACATTACAGAGTGTCACTTCCTGCACCATTAGCACTCCCTGCACTATGACAAATCTGCCTTCAGGGTCCGAGATGACTTGCGAGGCTTGTATTGGAATATTCTTATGCACAAGGACAGCTACTCCCCTACTCTTGGTGTTATAAGTTGAACCATATACCACCAACAATCCTATCTTAAGCTTTAAAATTTCCACTTGGGATAGGTGCGTCTTCTGTAAAAAGGCACCCCCACTCCTTTTTTTAAGAAAATGCTGAATTTTCCTGAGCTTAAATGGGAAGTGGATGTCTTTTACGTTCCAGGAAATCCACCAAATTCCTTGGTGCACCATTATGCAACTTATGGGAGAGCCAGTAGCATGGGTAATAATTAAGTAATTGAACATGGGGGATGAAACATCCTCTAGATTCCGGGGGGAGGGGGCTGGGAGGCATGTCAGTAAAGTTCTCCCCGTTGGGTACTGCGGCTGAGCCTACCCATCCTAAGTAATGGCCTAATACTAAAATGTGACAACATCATTCTCCTAAAAGGGGAACTTAATAGCCAGGGTGACCGGTTGTAAGCAAAGTTTGGTAGAAGTAGTCACTTTTCCTGCCCCTGGGCCAGGGAGGTTTCCTGAATCTCCAAGGGTGAGTATAGTGAATATGATCTAGAAAAAACTGTGTTATATACTTCTGTGTGGATATGTACCAGAAAGAACAGTAACACACTATACATAACAAATGTATTAACATCATTTCCAACATAAACATTAACAACATTTAACCTTATAGTGGTCTTGAAGGTGTCTTGGGTAAAAACAGAAGTCCATGAATCAGCCTTCAGAGGCCATGGGCATGCTAAAGCCATTAGTCTGCCTCCTACCAATAAATGCCTCCCACTGTGACTTTTCTTCCAGCCCACTGTATTAGTGAAGAAAAATAAAAGGAAATGGGTGGTATAAAACTGAGCGAGAAGGTGAGCAGGATTCTGTGCCGAGGCTGCCCACTCAATATAGTATATGGCACAGTCTGCTCTTCTCTGACCCCAGGCGGGGAAGTTGAGAGGCTTGCCAACCATGCAAGAAGGATTCAGACAAATTCCTATCCACATCATCTGATGGGGTGCATGCAGGGAGCCAACAGTTGGCCTTAGAGTGAGGATCTCAAGGTCCACACCATAGGGCTGAACAATCACAAGGTCAACTAAAAGGCTGCAGTGTCCCTCCTTGCACAGAAGTAAATCACCATGGTTATTCCCTTGTTTTGTCACTGCGCCCAGGGCAAGTCCTATGCATGTGGTAAGAACGGAGTCACTGCGGGCTCTGCATCAAGGAGCATTGACTTTTCCTTGGTTGGCAGCTTATCCAGTTATGGAGGAGGGGCAACAAAGGCCTGAGGAAGGAGGAGAGAATGAGGAAGGGTGGAAGTCTGCTCTATGAATCAATAGTACCTGGCAGTCGGCTCAGCTCTACCTCCTGTTTAATACCAAGCAACATAAGGTGCTCTCTTCCTTTATTAGTGCGATGTGAGCCTGTGCTGGTCTGGGTGCGAGAGGGCACAGTGCAAGGGAGGGGCAGAGGCAGCATGGGACAAGGGTTCTCATTGCTGTGAGAAGGGGTTCCCTGCATGCATCAGAGGAGGGGCTGTACAGCCAGTATGACTGGAGCTGGAATCCTGTGACTGACATTGTATCAGTCCAGGAACACTCCTTCCTTTCAATGCTGCTGCCGTTAGTCTATTGCCAGGGAGCAGCCCCTAGTCCATGCTGTTGCCATGCATTCCCTCCCACAGACATCGTCAGGAACATCCAAATCGAGCATACTGTATATAGTCAAGCATTCAAAGCACTCTGCCCTTCCAGACCCTAAGAATGAAATAGAGGAATCTACCATACCTTACATGCCCACCTGACTACAGTTGAGCAAATTCCACCCGAAAGATGATAGGCTAGCCACTGAGCTGCACCACTCATCCTTCCCTTAACCCTTTGCATTATACTTCCCTCCATGTGATGGGGTTGGGGGAGGCTCTTACCCCCAGGTAATGTCTGGGGTGGTTGTACCAGAAAGGGCGAGATCCGAAGGCCCCTTTCCGAAGGTGCATGATTCCAACCATGCTGATATAAAGCTGGACCTCTGTCCACATGGTGCCCTTACAAGCAAGATCCGGTCACCCCCTCCCTGGTTACAAGCTTAATGAGGGAACTCCCACCCCATCTCCCTCCTGTCAGCTGCCCTCCATGTCCAAGCCTCCTCCTCACCCTCCCTCACCCCAGTGCACCTACACATCACTGTGAACCTGCCACCTCTGCAAATCCAAGTGTTTTCAGCATAAAAGAAGGAAAGAGGGGGTTGGGGGGTAGGCAGGCAGGTGATGATGGCACCAATGAGGTATGGGATTGAGGGGGAAGGAGGAGTATGGAGGGGTGTAGATAGTAGATCACCAGTGATTGGGGTACTTACAGGGGGGAAAAAAAGACAGGCAAAAAGTCCCAGCACCATGGAGAGTTATAGTCCAGGGAGTCCAATCCTGCGAGACTCAGGTTTACAATAAAAGCCATCCTAGACAATGGTTTTGTTCAGGTGTCTTCACCTGGGTGAGTTGTTGTACAGGAAAGGTTCTGCATCTGCCAGATTGGGTCATGGACAGCCAGTCAGGAACCTTCACGTAGAGAGTCCTGCAAGTCCTGTCCCGCTGCTTCTGCCCAGGAGGTGATGACTTCTCTTTGCAAGGCTGCCACATTCACAGCAGGATTCAAAGTTGTTGAGGTGTCACTTTGCTGCTAAACCTGTTCTGAGTGTGGGTTCGATTCCTGCCCCTGCCTTTTCAGTGCTGGCTTTCCAAGCAATTCAGAGCCCATCAAAGAGGAGTCTCTGCTTCGGTTCCTGGGTGCCAAGCCTCTCGTTCTCTGAGGTGCAGCTTGCTTGCCCTTCCCATGCTGTTTTTATTTTGATTTTGGTGTCTGTCAGTCCATGCTTGTATCAGGTTCCATCTCAACCAAGGGGGAAAATCTGTTGGCAGATCCTTTAGGCAGTTGACCTTGGGTTCATGATGTATCCTGAGACTGATGGTGGTGGTTTCCCGCTCAAGAGGAGGGTCTCTATCTAGCCAGTTATTGGCAATGTAGGCTATCGCTTCCTCCAGGATTTCAAACCTATTATAGACCCTGTTCTGGAGGATTTGCAGCTTGGTGGGATATAAGAGGCGATACTGTACTTGTACCTCCTGGAAGATTTTCCTAGAGCCCATGAAACCCTTGCATTTGTGTGCCAATTCAGTTGAGTTGTCACTGAATATATAAATTCTATGACCCTGCCAAAGCAAATGCCTCCGCTCCATTGCCAGGTTCAGGATCTGCTCTTTTTCAAGGAACCTTAGGAACTTGGTGATCATCTGTCTTGGCCGACCCCTTCTTTGAGTGGCAGGGCAGGGGTATGGTGCACCTTCTCGATCTCTAAGGGTGGCCTCCATTTGTAATGCAGGAGTTTGGGAGGTCAGTTTGTAGAAAAGTGAAAGGGTCTTTCCTCTCAGCACCCTCCAGGAAAACCACAAAACGGACATTATTTCCATATTAGCCATACCATCCTTTCAAGCTCCTGGATTCTTGCCTCGTGGCTGAAGTCCTTTTCATCAATGTATGCCAAGTAAGTTTCGGCATCCAGAGTATGGCTTAACGGAGGGAAAGGACGAGGAAGAGGTGTGGTTTGGGGATTGAGGGTTGTGTAGTGGTGGTGGTGGTGAAGGTGTGATGTGGAAGTTGCATGGATAGTGAGAGTGGGAAAACATGCTTGTCTGGCAAAAACATACTTTTAATGATATAATAGTATGCAATATTTTATTGTTTCAGAATGGGAATCA
Source organism: Neoceratodus forsteri (assembly GCA_016271365.2). Taxonomy (NCBI): domain Eukaryota; kingdom Metazoa; phylum Chordata; order Ceratodontiformes; family Ceratodontidae; genus Neoceratodus; species Neoceratodus forsteri. The sequence goes on from CM057453.1 coordinate 1,529,100,987, forward strand.
GTTCAATATGGTCATTACAACCTGGAGCTCACAGGGCTCCTACTGTAACTGGAAAGTCCAAGAGGACTCACATTGTAGAATAAGTTATTCAGAATCATCCCCTCTATCTCCCAGCACAATTTTTTTCAGTTCCATCAAATCTGAATTTATGTCCTTTTTTTTTCAATAATTCGAGTTGGAGTACACTTGGGGAAATTAGCAGTCAGGACAAAACTAATGCCTAAGCAAACATTTTGTGGCAGTGGGTGGTGAACCAGAACATGAATTACATTTTTTTGAATTGAAAAAGTTTTGCTCATATATCAAATCTGAACAGATTGCAATTTTTTTAATTAGCTAATGAGTTAAGAGATTTCACTCACAACTGTGCTTCAGTGATTACCAAAATATCCGGACAGTAAAACTCCACCTGTCCATGTAGCAGATCAATGCTTTGGCAGCAGACTCCTTACATGAAAATGAATGTTGTGTATGTCCTTTGTGGACACCAAATCATTAAATTATGTACTATTAACATTAGTAACAGTCATTGTGTTTATTGTGGGTTACATTCAAAGCTGTCTTACTGAATAAGCATAGAGAGAAAGTGAGAGAGAGGGAAACAGAGAGATTAAAGCCCCTTTTAGATGATGGGCTCTGCACCACAGTGAGCACTTTGCAAAGCAACTAGAATGTTACCTCTTTTGCCATGTACAGGGAACTCACACCATATCCAAAATGAGTGCTCGCTAATCTGGTGTTCCCTGTTTTCCTTAGTTCACCATTGTGTTTTCCTGTTGTATGCTACCATGTAATTGGAGCACAGTGTTCACATCAATCCCAGAGAGAGTTTTACGAGACCCCCCCAGGATCCCTTGTTGCTTACTCGTGCAACACTTCCCTGTACCAGGTCCCAAGATAAGTGCATGGAATATTGTACCAGAGTTCAGCTAAATATATTTTCAGATACCAGCAAGAAAGCTGAACTCAGGAAATTAGTTCCTTTTTCAGAAATGGGGGCTAAAAAGGACTTTAACAGTGCTCAGAAAGTAGTACTGTGATACTGAGCCTGCACTTATGCATATTTATATCCCAAGGATTTGAGTATTTGAAAAGTATACAGTTTGATCCTTTGTACATATTTGCAGATCAGATAGTGCCCAGCCAGAGTCCATTAGGCTAAATTGACTTGATACATTTGGACAGTACATTGTCTAATCGTTTGTATATCTTTGCAAATAAGATAGTGCACTGTCTACACAACCCTAGCCTCAAATTGTGAGGTTTGTTGACTCTCCCCATCCAGAGCACATTTTAAACCAGATTTACCGTGAATTCTGACTGCATAAAGTAAGCTTGGTGATAATGAGATCCAACTGTGTTTTTATCATCATATCAGCAAAGTAAATAGAAATCTCTTTGCTCAGCATTTTGTATAAATTAAGAAAATGTATAATGGGTCTATGGGTAAACTGTGGTCAAGTCTACAGTTTAAGAGAAGGTAAGAAAGTGTTAAAATGCTCATATCATTAACAGTTGGATTAAAGCTAAGAAACAATGATATCATACATAGAAAAGTCTGACCACTAACTAAAACTGTTGGGGCCTATTCACGAAGGGGTATCCCAGCTGCATAGCTCCACATCCCCCGGTGAGTTGCACGGTGGCTGTATTCACAATGATTGGCCACCACGTGGCTCTTCTCCATGCCCCCCCATTATGCAGGACTGTAGGGGCTGATGGGTGTGGAGTGGTAGACCTGGGCAGATGGCCAATCAGCTGCCCAATCCAGGACCCAGCAGTGGATCCCTTACACCCTCAGGGCACCATACTGGTGGCTAGTGTGCAGTGCACTGACAGCAATATTGGGGGAAAGTACCCAGTTGACCACCCCCTGCCCTCCATGTGTGCCCTGATGGCTGGTGTGGCCTGTTGGGGGGGGTTTGCTGAGCCATGCCATCACCGCTGCAGCCGACGACAGCAACCTAAGGGGTGCATACCTGGCCCCAAAGGTTTGCAGCTGCCCATAGTTGGCCCACCCCATGCACATCACTCCACACCTTCATGCATGCCACAGAGTGCTGGCATGCCCCCTACACCACCCTCCTGCCCAGCCCTGTGTGGAACTCTGTGGTCGGTCACTGGATCTGGTGCATAGTAATTGTGAATTGGGTATATCAGTACTGTGCAGTGGGGTGCAATGGGTGCGGGGAGGTGCAGGATGGCTACGTGCCACATGTACAAGGTGCGTAGCAACTAGGCACCATAGTGCATAGGCCCAACTGTGATTGCAATGTAAAAAAAATCATACCAAGAATAAAAAAAAATACAAATTAAACCAGTGTAGGGAATGAGCCTAAATAAATATTTGGTAATTCAAAGACAACTAACAAGTGATGTTTTAAAACATCTAGTGTAGTTTGGGGAGGATTCAAGAGGTCAAGTTCAGCTAGAATATATTGATGCTCAATGTAGTGGGTTAAATCTCAGTAGATGTCTCTATAACCACTGCAAATGAGGATGAAGAAACATCTAGTAACTCAGACAAGCCATTGAGTAATACTATAAAAGGTTGTTTTTTGGTGCGGATTTGTAAAGTTGTGAATTCTTATTACTGTATTCATTAATTACATTCAGACTTCAAGTTCAAAGGTCCTGTACGGAAATCAAAATACGGCTGGTAAATAAATCCCTTCCCACAACACCAGCACTCTCCTGCACTTAGACTCAATTTCTGTTTCCGTCTCATTTAAACTTTTTCTCTTTTCTCTCAATTATTCCACGTTCTATACTAATTAACCACCCCTCAGCATTATTTCTTACCCTCCTTCATCTCTATTGTTTGTTAACCCATGTGTGATTTACTGATGTAATGTCACTATGCATAGTCCTACTTTGTTTCACTGCTGAAATTGTAATCTCCAATTAGGTTTTTGTAAATTGTAATGTTTTGTTGTTGTAGTGTACCACATCCTCCCGGGTCATGCCTAAAAATAGTCATGGTTATGGCTAGTGCACCTACCCAGTAAACAAAAACTAAATAATAAATGTATGGTTGCAGAAATGTGGAAGACAGTTGAGGCAACAAAACCGTCTCAACAAATGTTTTAAAATATTCAAGTATTTTTCTCTTACTGGCAGCACTGAATAGTGTATAAAAAGACAAAACAGCAGTGCACTCCAGACACTACTACTCCTGCAAAGCAAACTTTGTAAAGAGCACAACTGGGGAGACCAGAGACAGAGAGTAGGTTTGCTAATTAGCAAAGCTGATTTTTAGTTTTTGCTTTTTCATTATGCAGAGTGACAAAGTGAAATATTGCAGTTCACACTCACATAGTTTCGGTTGCTACAGCATCCACATTAGTTGATATCAAGCAGTCGCTGTGGTCCAAGAGTCCCAAAATATCAGGTTTTGCAGGGTAGCCCACAGTTTGTAAAGTCCTGGGTTAGATATCTTTAAAGTTATTGGCTCAAGAAAGGGAGTCCAGCTGCTCCATAAGCTCCAGCCCTTCACTCCACTGGAGCGTTATCAAGCGGTGTGACTGAAACAGAGTTTACATCCTGGTACTTACAGTAAGTATAGGTTGAACGGTGATATCATAATGACAACACATGGTGGTGAATGGTGAAAAAATGCCATGCAAGTAATGAAAAACATTTTATTAGAAAATCACTTATCTACATTATTGCTAATACAAAAAAAGTCCTAACCTACCCTAAAATATCATACAAATTCTACTAAGTTTTAACAGTTTACTAAGGATGATAATGCCTGGAAGCAGGGAAAACTACATTCAAAAACAAATATGCATTCAGTCTAAATACCATTTAATTTATACTACAGCCATAAAGTACGAGGTAGAAAGAGATTCCTTTATAGTAGTGAGGCTTCTGGCTCCTGTTTGCAAGGCTGATGAGGCATGAAAGACAGACAAGAGTACACTATGGAGCATCAGAAATACTTCAAAACGAGACTGCTTCTTTTACATTAGAGCCTCTAAAGCCTGGAACAATCTTCCGAAGGAACTCATTGACTCTAATAAGTTTAATATATGTGAAAACAAATTAGACAAATGGCTCTGCTCTCTTCCACCATAGGTTAATTGCCCACTCATTGTGGGGGGGGGAAGGCAATCATGAGGGGCGCAAGCCTGCTTTTGTCCTTATAAACTAAGTAAACTAAGTAAATATTATTAATCAGAAAATATTCCATAATACAACATAAAATATTAGTAATCACAAAATAATCTATAATGCAACATATCACAGAAAAGGTTTGATGTTAATATCATTGTTGAGACCAAGTGGTTTAAGCATCTTTAATCTACTGCTGGCCCAGTGGCAAAGATGGCTGAGGTGCTGTGCACCTTACCTCTCACCACCCTGGCGACCTGGGTTTGTGAATGAGTTGGGTTCTCCAAGGGTCAGCCGGGGAGGGGGGGATGATTGAGTGTCTGATGGACAGCTCTCCTCTTCCAAGGAGGGGAGGCTAGCCAACTCAGCCCTTGGCTGCCCGCAGGTGGTAGCCCAGAGGTAGAGCTGGCAGCTTGAGTGGCAAGAAGGGAGGAGCTTCAGTTGTGTCCTATGTATACACCTCCATGTGCACACGTTTACATGCTGCTGTGGCAGGGGACTGCAGGGAGAAAACAGACAATGGGTGGTGCAGACTATATGAAGCCTTTCCCACCTGTCACCATCCCACACCGTCGCTGGTCACCCACTCTGCAAAATCTGGATGAGAGTAAATGGAAGGGCAGAGGATGGCCCTTCACTTCCTTGCCCCACAACAAGGGTCAGTCCATGGGGGACCAAGGGCTTGGGGACTGCAGAGATGAGTGCCAGGCAGGGGGGTGAGGACAGGGCTGAGCAGCTGTCTGTGCCAACCAGCAGGAAAAAAACATAATGGAAAAAAGGTCTTTAATCTGTATATTTTCTGGCTCTCCTTTTGAAGAACCTTGCGTAGCTTGTCACTACATCTTTTTGGTGGTCTACCCCATTCCAAGGCCACAAATTTCATAAGAGAGGTATCAGACCAATGTTTAGCACTGCATTGTGCTCCCACTGAAGCAGATGATCTGAAACAAAGTAGTGACATAAAGTGTTCCTGGATGTAGACCCTCCAGTGATGTATGATGCATCCCACATACATAAGTCCACAGAGCACCAGAGATGATAAACCTCAAGACTTGTTTTGCAGGTGATAAATTGGATTGGCAGTATAGCCTAGAGGTATAATGAGCTATGAATGAGCTTGGTACATCCAGCAGGCCTGAGTTTGATTCCCACAACCTACATTTGCATACTGTGTGATCCTGAGCAATCCACTTTCCTCCTTAGTTCCTCAGTACTCCTGGGTCACATCTTAAAACAGGCTTTGTGCCTAGTGAGTCTTGACCGGTTATTAAAGAATAAAAAAGAAAATTCCTGCATGTCATTTTTTTTTGCTATCAATTTATGCACCATTGCTCTGGCCCTGTCTCTAGAGGGAGCCCCCAGCCCTGTCACCCAACATCCACCAGCTGGCACCGACCAATACCCCCAGGGCTCCACCCCCGATGGGACTGGAAGGGCACCCCAAACCCCGCTGGAGACTGGATCCAGTGTGGTCGGCACCATGCCTATTCAGAGATGGACCTGCAAGGCACCCTTCATCATCCAGCTGTAGCAAATCTTTTCTCCTCCATTTTTTTGCACAGCCCCCTCAGAGGCACAGCATGCAATGGTGCTGGAGCCAGTAGCATGCATGCTTCTGTACACGTCCTGGCAGGCATCTTGCCTGCCTCTGACCCCATGTCAGTAGCATTGGTGAGACACTCCCTGCCTCCACTAATGGCCAGGCATGTGCCAACTGCTGAGAGACCCCCATCCCTGGAGAGGAAGAGCAGTCCTTGGGATGCTCAATCCTTCTCCTCCCCTGCCGACCCCCAGCAGCCCACTTTCATTGCCGAACACTGGTCACCAGCGTGACACGAGATGTGGCATTCAGCACCTCAACCCTCGGCGCCAGCAGGCCATGTCTTTTGCCTATTTTTTGGTGTGTGAATTCACTGGTTTTGTTGGTATGTATGCACACACCACAAGTGCTGCAGGGGAAGAGGCCATTAGGACATTTTGGTAGCAATGTTCTTTGTTCAGGCTATGACTGCTTATAACAGTTTTGAATCAACTTGTCCCTGATGTTGCATCCCCTGCTAAAAGTAATTCTGGGTTTGGTGCCTACAGCAGGTCCAAGCCTCACATCTCCATGCAAAATAGGCCACATTTTAGTAATGATGGTTCCAAATTTGCCAGCTATGGAATTAAATTGAGTGACAAATGCGACAGGATTATTATTGCCTGCATTCTTTTTGTTTTTAGGGGTAAGTAGGTTCCTTCTCTTCAGTGCACAGACCTTGACAAATGCCTCTGCTGTGATCTTGTTTGAGTATCCCTTTTCCCTAAATCTTTTCTTAAGATCCTCTGCTTGACTGGAAAAATCCTCATCTCCTGAACAATTTCTTCTTATCCTCAATAATTGGCTATACAGAATGGAGTGTATTAGACGAGTGGGGCAAAGCACTGTTGGCATGTAAAAGGGAATTTGTCATTGTGGTTTTTCTGTATCCTTTTACCTTGACTACCATGTAATTACCCTTAGTGGCATATCCAGGACATTCATACTGTCAGGGCTAATCACATGTGAATCATAAATGTTTGTCATTTACATTCAGCCAGTTACAAAATGCTTCCACTTGTTCAATAATGCATTTCCATACTCAGATGATATCAATAAAGTGTAGCCACTTGATAACACCGTCCATGTGAAATAATGGGCTTGATTTTCAAAGCCCCAGGAATGGCACATGGTGCTTGTGGAAGACAGAAGTGATGCAAGGTGCACCCTGAGCCACACCATGCACTGTTCCCAATTTTCAAACACAGCCTGCGCCAGAAAGGGGGCCACCTGTGCCTGTCGAGCCTGCACCATCCTTGTGGCAAATGCATGGTTGCACCACAGCAGTAGAGATGCAGCGATGTTTTACTATGCCCATAAAGTTAATTTGAAGTGCCCAACTTCAAATTTGCATAGCACTATGCAAATTCCCCATTAAAAGGTCAAATTTCACCTTTAATGGACTTTGTGGTGTGCACTTTGAGTTATCTTCGAGCTACAGTTTGAGAAGATGAAGTTGGTAAGAAACAGCCCACAGATCACTTGTCTGACTGTCTGCAGGTCATATGATGCTGGCAGGTAGTTAATTAGAAAAGTATGTCCTGGATGGGATCTTCCACTTAGGACATGCGTGTGCCACAGAGCATTGGAATCCTGCATTCTCCACAAAGGAGAACTGCAAAAGGTCAATTGTTATCATTTCTGCTATGGCAGCACTGAGTTCATGTGCAACTGCATGATTTGGTGGATATTTACTGTTCCTCACAAAATATGCTGTGCAACGTGTTCTGCATTGTTTGGTGTTTTGCATGTGCCAAATGGCTCTCCACTGCAAACTGACATGGATGAGGTACCTTTGACATGCAATGGTGGGTGCACAGGTGTCAAGCCAATAAATGCTGTTATTTTCCCTGTTTTAAGCATAGGGGTTGACATAGCAGAATTACTGCATGGACCACCACTGCTATTCTGACCACTACTGAACATTCAAAATCATCCTCCTCCTCCTCATGCCTGAAGTAATCTTCTGGTGTTATTTCACCACTTTTACAAACATGGCTACTTATACTGAAGGAAGGGGATACGATGCTCACTAAGGTGGATGAGAGTGAACGCCCCACTACGGCATTAGCTCTCCTCCGGTACTGAGTCCACAGTGCCATGTGCCTGCTCTTGAGATGAGTATGCCGGTCTCCAGTGCCCAGATGGCTACCCTTTTCACCATGATTCACATGCACTTGGCAAAGCTAGCCGGTTGCCACTGTTTCATTGTTGCCATCTCGTACTAAAAAATCCCACACTAGGGATTTGCATGCCTTACTCTTCACATGTTGCTGCTGGTGCTGCACATGGAACTGCAGTTTTGGTGGCAATGAAATGGGGGGTATACTGTATGATTTCTGGTGTTGTGCACACTTGGACTTTGACTGAACATCACATTATATGACTATTACTTCAGGGTCATCAACAGACACAGCTACATCAGGACTTTGAGAAGGGGGAGATTGACTAACAGACAGTTTACAAACAGCCACCTTCACTTTCTTTTTGTCCGGTTCCCAAATGGGGTTGTTAGCATCATCATCATAATCACCATCCACAGATTCACTTTGGATGCTGTCCTGTGGAGATATTCCAAACACAGCCTCAATATTATCATCCACACTTTTTTCGTCAACATCTGAATGTTTGGTTGGCCTAACCTCAAGATCAGTGACGAGAGTATAAGTCATCATCATGATCAAAATCATGTTCGACTACTGTGGGGAGTGGGACATCAACTACACTCAAGTCTGTGAATTGAACAACATTTTTCCCACCTGATAACTTTGCCCAGGTTGAACTTCTAGCAATACTCATGTTGTTATCAACCATGCCCTCACTAACTTTACTATCAGCAGGGACAACAGCATCTCCAACCAGCACTGAAGTGACTGATTTCATTGTGAAAAACAGAGTCTGAGAAATCCCTTTACTTGCAGCAACTAGTACCTTTCCCTTCTGCTGCGTACTACCACGGCCACAGCCACGGCCACTCTTAACACTGCTAGCCCCTGATGAACCTGCCTCATCATCACAACAACTTCCACTGATGATATTCTTCTTTGCAGCAGCGCCACAGCCAGAAACAGCTTTGCATGACTGTTTCTTCACAAGCATTTTTTTAGATTACACAGAAAATTAACAGCAACTTTATATTTCTGCAGTTTTGGGGGGATGGGAAGCAAAAAACTAAAGAGATACAGCCGCACAGGCACAACAGAAGACCTTAATCAGTCTTCAAAAATCCAAAAGTCAAAAAACAATATCTCGTTTTGTGTGTGTGGGGGGGGGGATACAGCTGTAGCTACACAGAAGCAAGAAAAATTACTGAACTAAGACTCAGAAATCCTGAGTGCTGCTATTGCGAAGCCACAATAAAATGCATATAAATTTACAACACGCACAAAAATCAAAGGTCAGGCACAGAAACATTTACTGTTCAGTAAACCACAAAATAGACAATCTTTTAAAATGATTGAAAAAATGTCCAGCAAACTGAAAAAACTTAAAAAAAATTAAATGAAGCTGTACTGTGTATACCTGAACACACAAATAATAAAACACTAGCCAACAACAGTTGGAAAAACTGCCTTTCCATTAATCTCACTTCTAGACCACAGATCTGCCCCTCCCCTGAATCACACTTCTACAGTGTCTGTCAGTACAGAGACCGAATGTACTAAATGAACATTCAATATTCACACAAAATCAATAAATGCTGGATGATATAAACACACAAGGGCTTACTACAACTGATTAACTAAATTTTGACACATAATTTTGTGCCAAAAATGCATTTTTAAAGGGTTTTAAACGGTTTGGTTCTCAGAGCTCTGACAGTAAACTATCTCCAGCTTTCTACTACATACACTAAGTGGAACTGAGGGTGTGCAAGACAATATAGAGCCCATGTGACCTTACATCGCATGAATCACTGCAAAATTCACCTTAAAGAGCAAAAATAAAAAGGCGAAGTAAACCAAAGTCCATAGAGAACAATGGGAACTTCGCATTACTTTGAGATCACTTTGCAGAATATTGTGCAAAATTTGAGTTCTGCGTGAAATACTATGCATAGTGAAGTTTATGGACTTCACCCACATCTACACAGCAGATGGGAGCATGCATCACAGCGGAGCTATAGCATCTCCTACTGTTGGATTCTCTAAAAAGAGGCTCTAAATGAGTATCAGACTATAAGCAACCAGGAACATGTATTCAATGGTGTTGTGGGAGATGCAGTCCATACAAAGGAGTCTGGGTCCTGCAGCCAGCACTGCGGGTATGATAGAGGCATATTATGGTTGGCACTGGTACTGAAACAGGTGCCATACCTGCTTGTATCCTGTCATCAGTGCTATGGTGTTCCAAGCATCAACATTCCTGCATGGGAGTGCTGCTTGTCAGTGCTGCACCAAACATTTCTCCATGCCCTGGGCTGGGGAGGTGGTCTGGAGTGTGCAGCAGTGGTCGGGGGCCAGTCACGGCCATGGGCATGGAATGGGCGCTCCAAGCTGGGGGGGAGGAATAACTGGGTGCCATGTAAAAAGAATGGAGGGGGTGTGAGCTCAGAGGTGTAGGCACTCATTGAGAGCCAGCTGGGTAGCAGTGGGCACCATGTCAGGATCCCTATGCCGGGACCTGTGGCACATCTGCTGTTTGTAGTGCTGCCATGCTGGGACTGTGCCATCAGTGGCCATGGGATGTGTGTGCAACATTCTGCCTTAATGCCTTGCACATGTGCAACATTCCCTCTGTTTTGTGACATCTTCATGTACCAAAGGACTCCTATATGGGTTTCCAGCCATATCAGATGTCAATCTGGTACACACCCTGTGCTGTGGAACCATGTATGGTACCCAACCGCAGATGCTGGTGGCACTGGTGGGTATAGGTGTACTTCATTGCCCACCCTTCACAAGATGGTCAATCCATATGGCCCTCCAGGTACCTCTTGGGTGAAATCAGGTGTGACAGTGGCTCACCACCATGCATCCCCTTCCACTGGACACCATTTGGTTGGGCTCAGTATGTCCCACACACTGCTCTGTGCACCGGGGACTGTGCAATTTGGTATGGGTGTGAGATATTGGCTATGTTACCTCAGTATGTCCCACATTATGCTATACCCAGCACAACTGTTTGTGGTAAGTGTGATAACACATTCCTCTGTATCACCCAACAGCTGCAGGGGCTGTAGTGCACAGGACCAGATTTATCCCAGTGCCCAAGATACACTGGGGGGGGGGACTCAGACTGCAATGCATGCTGTGGCACTGCTTCAACATACTCTGTTGGGGGTGGGCTGCAGCCCTTGGTCATTACCTGGCCGGTCTGACGCATGCCATGTCCTGTTGGACATGTCCACTTTGCAATGTACTATCCTGTACTTTGTTTGGGGACCTCACACTACACACTGCATGTTTTCCACCAGAGCCTTGCAGTGTGACACCCAATCCTGTGACTCTGGGCTGGATTCTCCAACAGCAGGGAATGACGGCAGAGTCTGTCAGTCCCCTCCCCCGCGCTGTCCGTTTGGTGGTGGGGGTCACTTGTGGCAACTCAGGTGGACTTTGGCACTGGGACAGCTGTTGTACCAATATATGGTGTAAGGTTCCTGCTGCAACCAACTTTGTTGCAAGTGGCCCTTGATGCACGTTGCATCAATTTAGGAGCTGTTTGAAAATCAAGCCCCATGAGTGGGTTGTATAGTGCCTCAATTTCCCACAATCCCAAAAATAAGTTGGCATATGAGGGGGCTAAACAGACCCCCACTATCCCACACTTCTGCAGGTAATATCTATTGTCAAATCCAAAGAAATTGTGGATCAGATTGAAACTGAGATGCTCTTTGGTATCAGCGTGGCTCAGTTGGTAGCACATCCGCCTCTGCACCAGAAGGTCGTGGGTCCTCATCCCACACCAGGATTGGACTTGCACCTAAAAATCGCTGGCATCTGAGTGCAGTATTGGGGGATGCTGTACTGCTGGGGTGTGCCGTCCTTCGGATGAGACGTTAAGCTGAGGTCCCTTCTGCCCATCCTGGTGTTGTCCTGGAGGGTGTACAGGTGGAAGTAAAAGAACCCAGGGCACTCTTCACAAAGAGCAGGGAACTTTCCTGGTGTCCTGGCCAACATTCCCCTTCCCATAAAACCTGTTCATGCAATTATCCAGGCTTTGTGTGGGTGATGATGTGCTATATGGCCGCCACCGCACATTCAGTCACTTCACTACCAGTCTGGCATTGTTTGTAAAGTGCTTTGGGATACTGTGTATGAAAAGTGCTATATAAATGCTGATTCTTCTTCTTCTAACATAGAAACAGAATTTGTCAGCAGAAAAGGAGCAGTAGGTCCATGTACTCTGCCCTACTTTTCATGCCTGTTTCTACACTCTGGACCATATTTGTTCACAGGTGTCTCTCCCTCCAGCCTTTTTCTACATCTATTATGCCCAAGTGCCTATCCCACACATGTCTGAAGCTCCCCACTGTCTTTGCCACAACCACCTCTTCTACCAGGCTGTTCCAGACATCCAACGCTCTTGCTGTAAAGAAGTACTTCCTTATATCCCTCTTAAACTTCCCCCTCAAGCTTTATTGCATGCCCCCATGTTCTGGTACTCCTCCTTCTCTGAAAGAGACTCCCCTCTTGCACCTTATTCACACCCCTGAGGTACTGATAGGCCTCAATCATGTCCCTTTTCGCTCTCCTGTCCTCCACGGAGTACATGCTGAGCTACTGTAGCCTCTCTTCATATAGCTTCTCATGCAGCCCCCTTACCATTCTGATAGGCCTCCTCTGGACTGCTTCCACTCTGTCAATATCTTTGCAGAGGTGCAGCCTCCAGAACTGTACACAGTACTAGGTGGGGTCTCAAGAGCGAGTGATATTGGCATCACTACCTCCTTTCTCCTGCTCGGAATCTCCCTCCCTAAACATCCCAGAATCTGGCTAGCTTTGCTTACTGCCTTGTCACACTGTTCTGCCACCTTGAGATCATCAGTAATGATTATCCCAACATCCCTCTCTTGCTTGGTAACTGTAAGTACCTCTCCCTCATCTTACATTACCCCTTGGTTTCTCCATGACTTTGCACTTTTTGGCATTGAAACCCAGCAGCCACATCCTAGACCACTCCTCAAGTTTCCCCAGGTCCCTTTGCATTCTTTTCTTCCCTTCCCTTCCCTGGGTGTCCACCCTGTTGCAAATTTTTTTTGTTATTCACAAATATATACACCTTCCCCTCCAGTTCCTCAGCAATGTTACTTATGAAGACATCGAAGGATCCAGTACAAATCCCCATGGTATTCCACTGGTCACACTCTCTCATCCCCTGAGTGACTGCCATTTACTAACACCCTCTGCCTCCTCTCCTTTAACCAGTTTGATACCCAGCTTACTATCTTCTCGCCAACCCCCAGGTTGCTAAATTTCTTAATTAGCCTACTGTGTGGCACAGTGCCACAGGCCTTATAGAAGTCCAGATAGGCCACATCCGCTGCATTCCCCTGATCTACCTCCTTAGTCACCCAGCCAAATAAATTTATGAGATTTGTTTGACATGACCTCCCCACCGTGAAACTATGCTGCCGGAGATCTTGCAGCCCATTTGCCGCCAGGTACTCCATCAGTCTCTTCTTCAGCAAGGTTTCCATTAATTTCCACACCGTTGAAGTGAGACTGACTTGTCTATAATTGCTGCCCTCCTCCTCCTTCTGGTTGCCACTCTTCTGCAGAGAGACCACATAAGTCCTCCCCCAGTTCTTTAGCACTACTCCAGACTCCAATGAGGTGCTGAATAATGTTGCCAGAGGGGCAGCTAGCGCTGTACTCAGTTCTTGTAGTACTCCTGGGTGGATCCTATTTGGCCCTGTCACCTTGTTTTCCATTAGGTTTTCCAATCCCAATCAGATTCTCTCATCCAAAAATAGACATGTATCCACTCCCCCTTCCCTTGGTGCCTGCTGATGTGTGTTGGTCCATCCCCTTCCCCTCCACTGTGAAGACTGAGCAGAAGTGCTCATTTAAAATGTTAGCTTTTCCTTGCTCTTTCTCTGCACAGCCCTCACTCCCCCACCCGATCCTCTCTATCCACCCACTTGCTTTCCTCTGTCACCCACGCACCTGAAGAAAGTCTTATCCCCTTTGTTAACCTCCTTAGTGATCCTCTCCTCTGTTTGTGCCTTCACTGCCCTCACCCTTCTTCCTGCCTCCTTTTGTTTATCTAGATATACTTCCCTGTGTCCCTCCATCTGGATATTCCTGTATTTCCTAAAAGCTGTTTTTTTTTCTCTCCCTTACTGCCTTAGCATAATAAAAATAATTTCAGTGGAAACTATCCTTGAGTTGGACAAAGGGATCATGTGACTACTAATACTTATAAGTGACATGATACAGTGGGTCACTGGACCTTTGCAGACCTCTTGGAAACTCATGAAGAGTGACAGATGTTTTTTTCAGTGGGTCTGATCATACATGCAGGGCAGAACATTGCGTAGTTATAGGGACATTTTACTTCTCCCTGGCAGATGTCGCTTGTAGCATTCTGTCAGTGACAAGTCTTGGCTCTGATGCTGCTATTCATTGAATATACAAGATTAACGTGGGAAAGAACATTTAGTGGCACAACATAAGCTCTTGTTTCATGTTTTTTAAACTTTGTTTTTTTTTCCTATTGTATGTTTATTGGTATTTTAATTTTTTCACACACAACATCAACACATTTAGTACAAATCTAAGACAAAAACAAAACAGAGGCTAAAAAGAAAATTGGTTAAAAAGAAAATTAACAGACATTTCAATACAACATAATACCGTAACCAAAAAAGTGCCAAGTTCATTCGAATCTTGTTACCTATAAATTAATTCCATTGCTACTTATATTCCCCATTTTATCACAGGATTTTATTTCTTCTCCTCTCCCCTTCCCCATCCATAGTTATCCTCTGTCCCTGTTACATCTAGGCCTTAACTCGTAAGGTAAGGAGAAGGGCCATTGCCTCTTCCATACATCAATTCTCCATTTTTATTTTTATTTTCTACTTATGTCTTTTCCCCAGTTCTGAAGGCCTTCCCCCAAAGCTGCAGTCTCTCCTGGTCTCAACGATGCAAGGAAGGGCTCCCACATATTCAGGAAGCGCTCCTCCTTATTTTTGACAGTATAGGTCAAGCACTGTAGTGCAAGCAGCGGTATAGGCAAGGTTCGCCATTGCTGAATTGTTGTTGTCGAAGCTGATACCCATGTATTAAGTATACAGTGCCTAGCCAACACCAGCAGTACTCTTACCCATCTACATAATACTTCCCATTCATCAGGGCCCATCTCCTTCACTCCAAATAGCAAGCAGAGTGGGATTATCCCTAACTGCCTACCCCATATCCTCCCCACTTCCTGTGCAATTGCACCCCAGTAGCTGCGCAATGACTTACAGGATCAAAATTAGTGTAAGTAGGTGCCCAATTGTGTTTTACACTATCCACACACTGGAGAGACTGCAGGGTTAAACTTATGAACCATCAGAGGAGGACAATACAACCAATGTGTAAACTTCTAATGGGATTCCTGAAATTTGTTACAAATCGAGATCCCTTTATGGAGTCTTAATAGTATGTGCCAGTTTTCCTCCGTAAGTTTTTTGCCCATATCTTCCTCCCACTGCCTCTTAATCTTTTGTGTATAGTCTTGAAGAAACTGTCTCCCCAGTTGGGCTGCTTTCTCAATCATACCTTTAGGGTCCACTCGAGTAGTCAAGATTAAGTGCTCTATCTGCCCTAAGGGGGAGTCGGCACCCCTCATTCGTCCCAGAGAGTTAACATAGGCTCTTATTTATAGGAAGCGGAACATGTGGGCCCCAGGAATCTCATACCCTAGGCTCATCTCCTCAAAGAAACATAGTTGATCCTGTCTCCATAAATCTCTCAGACACTTGATTCCCTTGGTTTCCCACATTTGAAATCCTTGGTCCACTGTTCCAGCCAAAAAGTAGGGGTTACCAGCTACAGGGAGAAGCAGAGTCACCTTCTTGCCTACTCCTATTAGTTTTAAAATCTGTGTCCATCCATCTACGACAGCCCTTGCCAAAATATTCCCTGTGTTTAGCCTATGATATGCTTTTTGCCCTCCCTGACCCAGGTAGGCAGAGAGTCTCACCTTACCCTATCCCTCC
Source organism: Neoceratodus forsteri (assembly GCA_016271365.2). Classification (NCBI taxonomy): domain Eukaryota; kingdom Metazoa; phylum Chordata; order Ceratodontiformes; family Ceratodontidae; genus Neoceratodus; species Neoceratodus forsteri. The sequence goes on from CM057453.1 coordinate 1,529,116,832, forward strand.
TCCAGGTCTAGCCATCCTGCCACTGGGGGTCTATTAACCCAATAACTTATGTATCTATATTGTATTGCCAGAAAATAATTCCAAATATCTGGAGAGTTCATCCCCCCCCCCCCCGGTGTCATCCACCTGCAGCCTCCGCAGACTTATCCGTGGACACTTTCCCTTCTATAGGAAGTCAGTGAAGGCTCTCTCCAACCTCTTGAGGTCCACCTTCACTAAGCTGACATGGACCATTTGCATTATATATAAAATTTGTGGCAACACATTCATTTTTATCAGGTCAATACGGCCTAACCAAGAAACTAGAAGTTCCCTCCATCATCTCAACTCTTTCTCAATATCTTTAATAAGTGGAGTATAGTTCAGGTGATACAAGGACCCCGCATCTCTCCCTACCTGAATGCCCAGGTATTTCAATTATGTTTTTACTCTTTTGAGTCTCCATGTCCTCTGTCCCCAGTCCCCCCTCTCCCCTTCCCATAACATAATTTCAGATTTACTGAGATTTATTTTGTAACCTGAAAATTCTGTGAAAGTTTTTATCAGCCCAAGGAGTGGCGGAACTGAGGCAGCCGGGTTCACCACATACAAGAGCATGTCATCTGCATACAAAGTTACTTTATGGGGTATGCCTGATCTACCCACTATTCCTCTTATGTCTGGATGCTCACAAATTCCCACATATTCAGGAAGTGCTCCTCCTTATTTTTGACAGTATAGGTCAAGCGCTCTAGTGCAAGCAGTGGTATAGGCAAGGTTCGCCATTGCTGAATTGTTGGAGTCGAAGCTGATACCCATGTATTAAGTATACAGTGCCTAGCCAACACCAGCAGTACTCTTACCCATCTACATAATACTTCCCATTCATCAGGGCCCATCTCCTTCACTCCAAATAGCAAGCAGAGTGGGGTTATCCCTAACTGCCTACCCCATATCCCCAAATTCCCACCACCAGCGGCTCAATAGCCAAAGTAAACAGCAAAGGGGAGAGGGGGCATCCCTGCCTCGTACCCCTAAATAGGGAGAACCTCTCCATAAGCAATCCATTTACCAGGACCCTAGCAGAAGGTGCAGTATACATTTTCTGGATCAGTCCCACAAATCCCTCCCCCAGGCCGAACCGTTTCATAACTTCCATGAGATATTCCCACTCTATGTAGTTGAAATCCTTCTCTGTATCCATGGAGCACACCGCTATGCTCCCCTCCCTCCAAGATACCAACCATACAACATTCGGCAGCTTCCTCATATTATGGTAAGAGTGTCGATCCCTGACAAAACCGGTCTGGTCCGGGTGAACCAATCCTGGGAGGAGCTGGTTTAGATGCCCTGCCAGTACCTTTGCTACGATTTTAGCATCACAATTTAACAGCGATATTGGCCTGTAGGACAAGCACTCCTGCAGGTCTTTCCCCAGTTTAAGTACCAGACATCTAAGTGCTTCATTAAAGGAGGCAGGAATATCCCTCTCCCCCCGAGCCTCTGCAAACACCACCCACAAGGTGTCCACTACCGGATCCCACATTACTTTATAATATTCTGACGGGAACCCATCCAGTCCACTGGCATTCCCCTTTTTTAGACTCTGTATGGCCTACCTGAACTCCGCCCTAGATATTTCCTTACCTAACTGTTCCCGCTGTTGTTCCAAGATACAGGGTGAATTAATGTTATCCAGGAAAGATTTAGCCCCCCACAAAGTACCTTTACATTCAGCTTAATATAACTGCTGATAAAACTGTTTAAACTGCCTTTTGACGTGGTTCTTATTCCTTGTCACTACCCCCTGTTCGTTTTTAATTTCAGATATGTGTGCATGGGTTCTCCTACCCTTAACCAGTTGGACTAACAGTGGCCCAGGTCTGTTCCCCATTCAAAAAAATATGTTTTTGGCTAAAAAGCATACTGTATAGGTTTCCCCCAATAGGAAAGCATTCAATGCCTCCCTAGCAGCTATTAGCTCTCTCAGTGTGCCTTCTATAAAATTTCTGGCCAAGGTTTGTTCCAATATTTTCACCTGCTGTCCTAGTTCTTCCCTCTTTGCCCCCCTCTTAGCAATGAAACTAATGATGGCCCCTCTAATATATGCTTTCCCCGCATCCCAATATATTCCAGCAAATTGGACTTTCCCCTCATTCATTTCACAATACATTTTCCATGTTTCTTAATGTAGTGTAAACATTCTGTGTTCCCTAACAAATATTTTGGGAATTTCCACGGCGGAAGATCCACTCTAGCTTCCCCATTCGGCATGTTAATACAACTATGACATGATCTGATATTAGAATAGGACTGTGCTGTGCATTCTGTATCCATCCCTTCCACGCCCTAGGCACATAAATACAATCCAGCCTGGACCATGTTTTATGGGGATTAGAAAAAAATGTGTTTTCCTTTGCCCCCGGGTTTACTGCCCTCCATCCATCCACCAGGTCTAGTTCAGCTGTCCCTGTTATCCACGTTTTTAACCCTCCAGCATTTCTCCCTTTGGCCTCTGAGAGATCCAACATAGGATGCATTGCGGCATTGAAGTCTCCCCCTCATTATAAGCCCTCCGAATTGCTCCTTGACTAATGTATCTAGGAATTTTTGATAGAAAGCAGAGTCAAATATTGCCAGTGCATAGATACTGGCCCATGTCATCACTTCTCCATACAGCTTACCTTCTACAAAAGTGAATCTACCTTCTTTGGGGTCCTGAACTACCTGGGAGACAGTAAATAGTAGATGTTTATTAATCAACACCGCGACTTCCCTCTTATTCAAACTGTATGATGAGGCAAAACATGTGCCCACCCACCCTAGTGCTAATGTCTGATGCTCCTTGGGGTTCAGATGGGTCTCTTGTATTAATGCCACCTGTGACCCTTGTCTGCGAAGGGCTGTGAGCAAACCGGTTCTTTTAATTGGGGATGATACCCCTCGTACATTCCACGAGACAACATTTATACTTCTGTTAGTGGGCATCATTACAAAATATTGATGTTCTCTCTCCCCGCACTCCCCTTTACCTTCAATTTAAAGGATACCAGCATTAATGGTCAGGTATAATTTTGGTTGCTTATCTTAGACAACCTGGCACTATAAAATTGCAGAGATTTCAACATGTAAACATTTTAACAAACACAAAAAGTAAATTTAGCCATAAAAACTTGAATGCAACTGTAAGAACTTCCCCAGCTTATATGCAGCCCACCCTTTATTCCACCCCCTCCTTCCATTACCCTGTCAAATTTTAACATAGCATCTAACTGATGCCATTCAATTGGAATGGCAAATCCCTCGGTATAGTAAACATCACCCCCCACCTCTACTATTTCAAATATGTTTTATACAGCATCCCTTTTAATTTCAGTGCTTAGCAGATGAAGCATGACTGCTGCTTTTCTCCTGCCCTCTGATTACACATTTGTACCCCCCCCACCGAGTGCCTCTGGCTTCCTTCCACCTGGACCTTATGACAGCCCCCCTATTATCAGCCTTCATATGCAGCCAAAGGACTTCCCAATAGACACCCAGGCCTTTCAGTTTACAGCTTTCACCTGGGTTTGCAGAGGCAATGCCGGGATAGGCAGCGCAAATCAAATACCATGCGCATACCTACTCCCAGCCTCTTCCCTCAGCTCACCTTACTGATCTTCCCTCTGCTCCGTCGTTCCTGTTTCCTCTGGTTGGTATCCAGTCCAAAGTCTTCTGCTGGTATCACACAGTTTGTTGTCTGCATAAGAGCAGGTGGGGAGCGAGCTGTTTTTCTTGAGTCCCTCACTGCAGCACAGGGGGGGCAGGGAGCCGACTAGACCCCTCCACAGTTCCATCTGCTCCATCGAATATCACCATCTGGGGCATCCTCACATAAACAGCAAAAACAGGGCACATTTTGCCAACACAACCAAAACAGGATGGGTCCCCAAGTCTTTTTATTAGTTAAAGATTGTCCCAGCATTTCTAGCTACAGAACATCATGCGTTTGAGCCAATCTCACAAATGTCTATTTGCGTTTTTTCACTCCCTTCCTCCTCTCCTCAGCCTACTTTCTTCTTCAGGCCATCCACAAAACTGCTGACCCTCTCCATTTCCCAGAAGGTATAAGTGGCACCTTCGTGCTTTATTTTCAATACCGCAGGATACAGCATAAAACCCTCCACCTTTAGCACTTGGAGTTGGGCCAGTATCGGTTTGAACACTTTCCTTCTTTTAAGTAGTCGAGTGGCATAATCTTGAAACAAAAATAGTCTAGTATCTTCATAGATCAGTTCTTTCATACCCCAGTAGGCCCGCAGTACTGTCTCATGATCCTGGAAATTGTGAAACCGGAGTATGATTTCCCTCAGTGGTTGCCCCATCTGCGGTTTCGGGGCCACCACCCTGTGTGCCTGCTCCAGCTTCAGATGTCCACTCTTCAAGTTCAGCCTAAGCAGGACCGAGAGAGTCTCCTAGCAGAAACCCAGGATATTTGATCCCTCTTTTCCTTTTGGTAGCCCTCTTAATTGGAGGTTTAGCCTATGGTGGTAATTCTCCTGGTAATCAAACAGATCTTTAAATTCAGCCAGTTCTTTTTCTAACACTGCTATGTGGCCTGGAATCAGGTCCACCACGTCTTCCTAATTAGATATTCACTCCTCAGCCTCAGTGATTCTCATTGCCTGTTTAGTGACTGGTCCATCAAAGCTTGCAAGCAGGCATCAAGCTTTTGTTCCATTCTCCCCAGCCTGGACTCCAACACTTCCATAACTTGGGAGATAACTTCTCTCCCCAGTGAAGCCATCTCTGTAGCCAATAGAGAGATTGGGCTCAACGGCTTGGGCTGTTTTGTTGGCCGTCTGTTTTTTTGCGCTTTTTTCTGCCACCGCTGTCCTTTTCCAGGATTTTGAAGCAGATATTCATCCATGATAGTAAGATCCTTCAGTTATTTTACTTATTTGAGGATTTTTATAAAGGATGCTGTAGATTTTAATTAGATTTAGTGCATAGAGGTGAGAGCTGCTGAAAACCACATCCTCACTCTTTGCTGCTCATTAGTGCACCTCCTTATTTGTTTTTAATATATAATACACAGAAAAAAAATGGCATAAAGAAAATTAAAACTTGAGCTGGAGGGTAGGATTCTCTGAAAGGACACTAACACACAGACCAATTTTCAGCATCCTTCTGGTTATGTCAAAACTCAGCTACCCTATTTTCAAAGATATGTGAGTGTTTGTTATCCATTGTTGGATTGAAAATCAAAAACAACTGAAACAAAGTATTAAAAAGTCCCCATCAAATAACCTCAACTTTTAACAATTCCTTTCCTGTGAAAATGATGTAGGTTATCCCTCCAAAAACACAGTGCAAATCTTTCTAAGAGTTGGGAAGTCATGGGCAGAAAAAAGAAAGATAAAACTATGCTTTAGCAATACCTGGGTATCAGATGTCATGCTGGCAGAAGGAGTTTTAGAAGACTGTGAGGTGCTGTCATCTTCAGGACATTGCCATCCTTCCAAAAAAGACAAACTGGGCAGCATCATATAACAAACGGAGCTTCTCTTTCCAAACTCCCTTACAACAACATGGGTATAGTACCAAAAACTTGCCACCTACTTCATAGACCTCAGTTTTAAATTCTAGTGATCTTTGGCATCAAGTCTAAGCCACTGGGGCAACACTGCGGTTGATACGTACTGTATTATTGATTGCTTTCAGTCAAATCCCTTCTTAGCCCCGGCCATTCAGATTACATTATTCCTATCAAAAATAAGCTCTAGCCAGAACAGATAGTGCTGTGAAGAGTTACCAAGTGACCAAAGTTGCACATGTGCGTAGAAATTAAACACGCCCAGGTGTAACTTGGCCATTTTTTGGAGGTGTTGCACCAAATTTTCAACATGGCCTTTTTTGGACCCCTCCTCATGAACAGTGCCAGTGTCATTTTGTTCAATTGTCCCAAAAGGTGATTGCCCAGAGCAAATGCGTTATTCTGCACCACAGGTGCGAAAACATGTTTTGGGCAGGTTGTGGAAAATGACAGCTATACCATTTTGAAGGAGGTGTGCAAAAATGGCAATGTTAAAAATGTGGAGTGAAAATATTAAAAATTGGCGACATTAGGAGCGTGTGTAGAAGCTGCATAATGCACACTCATAACGTAGTCATTTTTGGGATTTTTTTCACCAGATTTGCAACATGGACTTTTTGGGACCCCTCCTCATGAAAAGTGGCACTGTCATTTCATGAATCGGTTCCGAAAGGTGATTCCACGCAGTGACAGCGAAATCACTTTTCAGGACCAAGTAACAAAATGACAGTGACAGTTTTCATGAGGTGGGGTCCCATGAAACCTATGTTGAAATTCTAGGGCAAAAATTCCAAAAAATGGCTGAGATATCAGCATAAGTTGAAAACCCCATTGAATGGCTGTATACCACGCTTACCTTTAATTCTTCAGTTCGCGGTTGGGCTTTGAAGAGTGCAGACGTGTCCCGGTCCAGAGAAGATGACAGCGCTGACCTCCAGAGGTAAGTATGGGGTAAGGGGGTGGGGAGGTGGGGAGGTGGGTGCTTAGTGGGAGGGTGGGAGGGGTGAGGGGGACTGCAGCGACAATGAATGACTGTTTACAGTTTTACAGGGGAAAAAAAATTGACAATGAGGGTTTTCTAATTTACAGAAAAAACCAAACATTTTGGCACACAAGGATGGGCTCCTAGTGTGCCACATGAGGATGCCGGTATGGGGATTGGGCACCCCAATGTCGGGCATGACTTGGGAAGGGGAGCACCAGGGGAACAAAAACATGACGAAGGTCCATTTTCTAACTTACAGAAAAATAATCATTTCAGAACACTGGGGTGGGCTCCCTGTGTGCCACATGAATGGGGGGGGGTTGTACAGGATGCCGACATAGGGATTCGGCACCCCCATGTCAGACATGACTTGGGGAGAGGGGCACAGAAAATAGTGAATAGCATTTTGCCATTTGCAACATGCTGGCACCAACAGAACTGCGCATGTGCACCAGTTGTGCGCATGCGCAGTTCACGCACCGGAATGAGGAAGTAGCAGCTGAAATAGTGTGGCTATTATTCTGTAGTGGCCGATTGTAGTGGAGGGGTTTAAACTCCATTGGGTTTTTTGGAAGGATACTTCCAAATGTCCAACGGAAGGGGTTCCACAATCGGCCATTTTTAGAGCTACCAAGCTGACACAAAATGGCTGTAGGCTCTGCCCACAGCCCTAAGGAAGATAGACCTCACAAACTGTGTAGCCAATCTGACCTGGTTGTCTCCCTTCTGCACTCATGGTGGCTCAAGCACTTTGGGCCTGATTCCAAGTCGCAAGGTGCAACTCGCAGGCGTATGCAAGTTGCGCCATGCGGTGCTACGCCAGGGACCCAGCACCAAATTCCAAGACAGGCAGGGTCCCCATCACCTATGTCCCACGATGTGCATCAGCTGCAGGCTAGAGCCACAGGAATGGCACAATGGACTTGGGTGCTGCAAGTTGCGGGCCACAATTTACTGCCCTCCTGGAGCCCTCCCACCCTGAAATGCACTTACAATCACCTGGGGGCATTGGAAGGGGCTGACTGGGTGGCACAGGCATTTGGGGAGGCAGTGCAGTCAATGGACCCTGAGGAGTCCCTGACATTTGGGGGTAGGGGGCATGAATATGCTGGGGGAATGTGAAGCAGATTTATGTGCTTCCTGCAGTGCTGTGGGGAGGCACCCATCAGTTTGCCAGGATGGATGCCCCTTAGACCACCTCCATGCTGGCCTAACTCTGCAGCACCATAGCTGGTATTGGAATGGCGTAGGTGGGTTACAGCAGCCGCCCGTTTCAAATAGGATACAGTTGCTGCCGTAACTCACCCTTGCACCATGCCACAGCAGGTTGCAGGCTTAGTGGGTGGCGTAGCCCACCTTTGGTGCAACCTGTATGCTGCATGGCAAAAGCTGCATCTTGGAATCGTGACTTGCATATCTCATGGTGCAAGGTGCCATTTATGCCATGTGGTTCGGCGTAACTCACCTTGCACCATGCGCAAGTCATCCTGGAATCGGGCCCTTTGTTTGAATCCTCCATTGCTTCAAGTAGATTTCAAAATGGAACTCTGAATACTTTACACAATGGAAGGAAATGATCCAATAAAATGTTTAGGGTTTCTGTAAGGAACTCTAGTACTAAGTCCACAGTACCGGCAAACAAAGAATCCAGTTCCATGGGGACTTTGACAAAACGTACAGTTTTGGCATTTTCTAGGTTTTCGAATTTACAGTCAGTCTTTCAGTAAGACCCTATAAGGATTTGGTTTTTAGTTTACTAATGGAATCTCTTTCTCTGAGCTTAGCTACCTCTTTCATTGATAGACTATTTTTTCTCATTAGTTTTGACGTTTGGAGCCAAAATGTGAAGTTTAGCATCCATTATTTGCACAGTTGCCACCAGAAGCTTAAAGGAACATTGTCAGCATTTTGCTGTTTTGTGAAATTTAAAAGCATCTGTATTTACCTTGTTGCCTGCTCCATGTCTGCAGATTGCATAAATGCCATTGGTTTGCCACAAAGGTAACATTTTATCATTTGTTTTTGTAAAAAGTACATTTTAAGCAACCCAACCAAAATTTGATTTATGGATTTATTTATTTCCAAAGATTTACCAGGAAAGACACACTGAGCTGTAACAGCTTGTTTCTAGATGCATCATGGGCCAGTAAATGCTCTCGCATGCCTGTGTGCCTGAAATGGCTCCAAGCCATGGGTAAGCTTGTTCAGGAATGAGCTGGGCATTTTTCTACACATATGAAATGGGTTAGGTATGACTTCCTACTGTGTGTCTGCCCGACAGTAAATTGCCCAAAATATCTTGCAAGAAAATTATGTTCCCTACAGGTAAATTAAGCAAACAATAATGTCTGCCCAACAAAAGCATCAGACACTAACCACGAACAGAAACAACCCTTGCAGACACCAACAAAATATTGTATTGTTAATTTGGCAGATGTTGGGAACCAAACCCCCCCCAAAAGTTCAGCAAATAACAAGTGGTGCTGCTTACCTGCACCTCATCCTGTACCAGTAGTAGATCCAAACACGCGAGTGACACAGTAAATTTTGCTAAAAGATTTAGAAAGCAGCACGGATGTTTCAAGGCACACAGAACACAGTACTTTGCCCTAATTGTTTGTCATTTGTACTGGACATATGAAGTTTAATATCTGCCGGACCAGAAAGTTGCTGTCAGATGAGGCGGAGAGGGGCAAATGGAGTTTATTGAAGAAATGGAGAAAGGGAATTGGTTTAACAGCTGTGCTGAAATAATTTGCTGTTACGTGTGTTTCTTTTCTGTAGCTTTAAAGTTGGTAACAAGATTAAATCACCTGCAGGGATGCTTTGGGGAAATAACAGATATATTCAGTGGGAAAGCCATAGTTTTACTACAGGGAAAGCGCAGTGGTGATGCGGGGAGCTCACAACAACCTCAGGTACTGTACCACTAAAGACAATGCTGTGTAACATGTGTGGTGATCCCAATAGGTCAGGCCTTGTCTTGCCCCCAGCAAGGATATACCTTGATCTGGATGTACCGGGGAGAAGAAACAAGCTCGTGGACTGGGAGTAAGGAATGTGGAGAGAGGAGCCCACTTTGATCAGGCATCTCCTTCTCAAGAAATCTCAGGTATTGGCAACTCAGCAACTCCACAACAATTCTAGGAAATGTACAACTGCATTTTCAGCCTGGGAACTGAGGCTTTCAGCTAGTTAGTTTCAGGATGGGAGCAAGAGAAGGGCCAACTACTGAAAGGATTTGCTGTTACATGTGTTTCTTTTAAAATGCGATTGTCGGGATTGTGGTTGTCGGTAGCTTTAGTTGGTAACAATGTATAGTAGGGAAATTGGTGTTGGGTAAAATCAATGTCGTGCAGATTCATGTCAGGCAGTAGTATGGATCCCTATGAAACAAACAGTGTGCTTGCTAATATTCAGTTTCCTCTACTCAGAAAAGGAAGCTCCAGTTAAAAATGAGCCTTCTAACCTGTTTAATTTTTTTGAAAGAAAGTTTAAGCCGTGACTCATGCTCATCACGCAGGAGTATGCTTCCATCACTCGCGTTTATGCTTTGACATGTTATTTTTGCTTTTGCCACAATTTCAAATGCATCAAATGATTGTGCAGTAAGAATTTGAAAACAAGGTGGATTTCTCAGCTGCAACTTGTGTTTTTGACAGTTTAAATTGTGTGTGTGTGTGTGTGTGTGCATGCGTGTGTGTGTGTGTGTGTTGGGGGGATTCTTTTAAATGTGTTTTGCTGAAACAGGGCCCTTATTTTAACCACAAATGAAAATTTGCTGAGCCACAAGTGACAAAACCAAACACAAATTTATGCTTTTGTGAGATAGCTTTTTTTGACGCATGGAAATTCTTTTGAGAGTTCTTTTTGCTATTGGGAGTATTTTTTAAGGACTATATTGGGATTAGGATATTGTGTCCTGGCATGCTGGTCTTCAGTGTTTGCCCACTTTTGGGCCCTGCGCACAGCCACATGAAATCCTGTCTGGGCCCAGCTCATCCTGGAATACCAGTCTTTGGACATTGGTGTCTGCCTGGGCCCTGCACACAGCCAGACAAACTGTTTTCTTCTGTTGTGACATGATGATCTTTGGGATCTGCCTGCGTATAAGGCCAACAGGGCTCTGCTTGTGCACAGGGCCCACAGGGTGATGTATGCAGTCAGCCAGATCATTGTCTTGGTGAAGGGCCCCAAGGGCCTCTGTGTCCTGGCAGTCTGACAGACCTTTGTCTTGGTGCAGGGACATGAGAGCCCTGTGCATCCTGGCGGCATTGCTGTTTTTGGTGTCTGCCTGCATGCAGTGCACACAGAGCACAGTGCACAGACAGACCAACCATTTTCTTGGCATAGAGCCCAGAGAGCTGTGCATATCCTGCTATGGCACTCTTTGGTGTCAGCTTATGCACAGAGACTACAGGGCTCTGCAAGCAGCAAGACAGATATTTATCTTGATGTACAGCCCTCTGGGCCTTGTGCATCCTGGCATGAAAGTGGTTGGTGATGCAAGGCTCGGAATGTGTCAAACATTCTGTTTATTCAATTTTGTGAATAACAGGATATGATTCCACTGACAGAAAAAGAAAGGAAATTCATTGCAAAAACTACATTAATGTAGACTGAATACTGAAGAACGTAAAGCACGAAAATCAAGGAAATGAAAAAATTAGGTTTTGGAGTCTCAGAAGTCTTGTCAAATCAGTGATGTGGTGTCCCTTGTTGTATTCAGCCCTAATGCCCACCCTGTCCCCCTGTCCCCCTGCGCCTAAACTTTGTGACCAAAGCACAAACTACAAGTCCAAGCCTGTGCCCCACCGGTCTAGTGATTGAAGCCAGACAATGACTGCTCTCCACATGGGGCCCACAGAATCAGACATACCTTTCTTTGTGCAGGGTCCACAAACATCCTAAAACGCAATTACTACAGTCTCAGGGAAACACTTTACCTTAAAAAAAATCTATCAGAAAAAAAAAAAACAGTTATGACAACCGCACTTCAGATCTCTGCATTTCTGTCATCAAGCAGCCAAATCCCTTGATGCCCCAGCTCTCTCTCCTTAGACCCCAAGCCCTCCATGCAACTGCCGTCATGAAAATTAATGCCAGTCCCTCCACTCTGCTCATAGCCACACCTGACTACAAAATCCAGCAGCTAGAACAAAACATGCCACTCCTCACTGCAAAATCAGTCCCTTCTAATGATGCATGCCACTCCTAATCACAGACACTGCTGTCAACCAAAAATACCACTCCAGATCACAAACAGCAGACACACACCATGATGCCACCAACAAACTGACAGACCCCTGATGACATGTCCCATTATACAGATGGACCCTACACTACCGAAAAACACTTTAATCAAACGAGTTCTCCACGACCAAAAGCGCCACTACATTTTGGAAACAAAATGGAATGCAGTACACCAAAGTCAAACCCAAGAATGAGCTGAACTGCAGTCTAAACGTAAAAACACTTCCATCCTTATGCATTATATAAAACAAATGATAAGTAAGTTTGTCGTACTCAGAAATATACCATTCACCAAAATTATGTTCCAACCCTTTATGGTGACAAAGTTAGACCTTTCTAAAGGTAATTTGAGAAGTGACTTTGGAACCGTTTTGGCTAAGAGACTCATTTTATTATTTTCTAATTAAATCTTGGAGTCAGAACTACAACTTAGTAAATCAATATATATCTTGTTACACAACAAAATATAAGTATATATATATATATTTTATTGGCCACTTCATCTAAAGATACTAGTGGTAATCTATAGAGGACCACACAATTTTTCTAGTTTATTTATATATCTAAAGCATATGGCCAAGAGGGCATAATGTTTGTTATTTTATGTGTAGGCCTACAGAGATATAGCAGGTCTGAGATGAGGAATTGCATATCTGTTTATAAAATGGCAAGAAAAAATCTAGAAATGTCACTGGCCGAGAGACGTCACCTGACCATGCATCTTTATAAATGCACAGTCAGGTGATGTATCTAATTTTCCTTCCCCCCCAAAAAACAACCTAAAGCCATTTTATATGTGTAATAAACCCCTCCAGGGTATGCATTATAGGATTTTAATGCACTTCCCATGGGCATAGGGACACTCAACCTGCAGCCTCATGACTTCTACACCCCAGAGGCATGCATTAAAATCCTATAAGGCACACCCTGTCCTGGCTTATTACTAACATAATTTCTTGCTGTTTAAAAATTCACATGGTCCTATAACCTGCCACTCTGTCCCCTAGCCTGCCCCCCCACACACTATTCTGTGCTGCTGAATGCAGGGTATGGATCCTGTTTTCATGCATATTGCCTCACTGAAAAAGACTGAGTCGAGATCAATACAGAAACTTAATAAAATATTGGCTGAGTTGTGTCAGACAATATTATACTGACAAAAATCATTCTTGACACATCAGAATGCAGAGCATGCCTCTCAACCTGCAAGGCTTCAGATGAGGGGCATTGCCCTTTACAATCAGGACAAATGCTCAAAATCAGTGACACCATTTTTACGCAGTGTATAGTACGGCGTTACAATTTTTGCATCTCTTCAAATGCTTGAAACTCATAGACTTCTTGAATATTTCATAAAGAACACAATGTAGAACATGAAAGATAAGGGTACCTGCATCCCAGAGATCCTTGTCGCATCATCTGCTATCCCTTGCCATCCTCCAATGACAGAGTGCCTGAAAGTGTCATACAGATGGCACCATGGGGTTTCTTCTCCATTCCCCCCCCCCCCCCTTCCCTCTGCATACTAGATGGCACTGCTACAACCACTCGTGGCTTCGGACAGCACAGCAGACCCTTTGGGGAAGCAAGCTCCCTGGTCCTCCTCAGGAGTCACTAGCAGCACCATCGCCTCCCAGTGCTTAGAACCAGTGCTATCAGCAGCACTGTTTCCAAGATCTGGCCACAGTCTGCTTCTAAATCTAGGTCACCAGAATGATAGAGAAACTGAGCCAGCAGATAGCCCTATGGTCATGAATGCATAACTTTCAACCCTCTGCCTCATAAATCAGGGACAATGTTTAAAGGAGTCTGGGACAAACTACCAAAATCTAGGGCACATTTAAAAAAATGGTACCATCAGCTCAGGAAGCCCTCACAGTAAACATTTTCTGAAAGACAGCTAGACAGTAATTTTAATGTCTGGCAATTATTATATATTCTAATTTAACTGTCACTTTTTTCCAAGTTTTACCACTTATGGATTGTATATTGTGCTGTTCTTTCTGTTTATATATCCCCCCCACCCCCACCCCGATGCAGCTGGAAATGAGATGCTTTTGGTTGCTCTGCTCTTCTGGATTAAATAAAGAGGAAATCTGTTGAAGGACTGCTGCAGTGCAAGATTCATCTCTAGTCCTAAATACATGGGGCGGGATATTCAGACTGTGCCAGGCTGTGGCTCAAGCCTGGGCGCAACACAACTTGGATGCGCAGGGGCGTTGACAGGGTGATATTCAATGGAGCTGTGCCATGGCACAGCATGGCTGAATATCGCACCTTGGCCACCCACAGTGTGCATGGTGCAGTGGCACTGTGCCAGCTCAAGTGGCCAGAGTGGAGCAGGGGGATGCGCAAGCGCAAGTGCCATTGCGATGGGTGCAACCACCATGATATTCAAAAGTGCACATGCAAATGGTACCATAATGTATGCAAGGCACAAATGGGGCCATTTGCATGTCATTATGGCATAATTTGCATGCAGGTGCACCGATCCCCTGCGACTTGCACCTGCCGCTCTGCCAGGCTGCAGCCATCGGGGACCAATGCCCCCTGCAGAAGCGGCAAAGTGCCCCACTGCCTGATCGCAGACAGAAGTACAGTGAAATCAACCCTTCCATATCCCTGGTGGTCCAGTGGACCACTCACAGCCTGATTGTGGGCATTCCTGAGATGTAATAGTCCTATATCCCTGTTGGTCCAGTGGACCGCTCGCAGCCCAATCGTGGGCATCAGTAATTAACAATGACACTCCAATCCAACCCTGGTGGTCCAGCGGTATCCCTCCCCACCCGCCCACTGAGCCCCACCTCCCGCCCCCGGTCAGCGGTGGGCGGCAGCTTCCCACCTGCTGCCCGCTGCCCGCCGACTGACTCCGTGCGGTAGCTGTATGCCCATTGGTTCCTGGCATGAGCCAATGGGTGTGCAGCCCATACCATATTACTCAAGTCCAGATATGTGAATGGTTCACATATCTGGACTGTGTAGTATGGTACGGGCTGCACGCCCATTGGCTCACGCTCTGAACCAATGGGCATACAGCCCTACCATACGGAGTCAGTCAGCGGGCGGTGGGGCGGCAGGCAGGTGGGGAGGGGGGTACCGCTGGACCACCAGGGTTGGATTGGAGTGTCATTATAAATTACTGACGCCCGTGATCAGGCTGCGAGCAGTCCACTGGACCACCAGGGATATAGGACTATTACATCTCAGGAATGCCCATGATCGGGCTGCGAGCGGTCCACTGGACCACCAGGGATATGGGACTATTAATATTTCCTACATATGCCCACGATTGGGCATGGGGGGGTGCCACCACGAAGGTATAGCTGGAGCTCGGGTGGCCACCCACAGGTGGCAGCTGCTGTGTTGCACCCTGTAATATGGCTGCTAACCTGTGTGTGGCCAGCTGTTGCTTCTTTTTTTTTTTTTTTTGGGATCACCTGTGTGCTGCGCAGGTAGGGGTTGCGCATGCATGGGCTCAGCACATCCCAGGCTGAATATAGGGATGTGCAGAGTATGCATGGGAATGCCCCCCCTACCTGCACCGCATACATTACTGATGCACTCCAGCGCATCGGGATTTGTGCCAGGCACAATCCCCCTTTGAATATCGCGCTGGGTGCATCATGTGCAACCCTTCTAAATATCCCGCCCAAGGTGCACAAAGTGTAAAAAATCAACACATTTGGCACAGCATAACACTTCCCAGAAGTTCAGAACTGACAGACAAATCAATATCTTACCTCAAACAAGAATGGATGGCCTGGCACCTGTTTCTCAGTCTATGTCAGTCACAGATGGCTGGCTAGCAGCCTGGCTGAGTGCCGGGCTGGCACTCACTGCTGCGGGCAGTCTGTGTTGCTGGAATAGCTGAGCTTGTTTTTTATTTAATAAAATCAATTGAATTACAGCTCTTAGTAGCAGCTCTTTTATGGCACTGGCAGGTTTGGTCAGGTCGGGGCTGGAGTCGGGACTCTGGCTCATGATCATGAAGTTGCTTGCCAGAAGCAGCACTCTCTTGGCTGATGTAGCAGCAGTGGCTTCTGCTGCAATTCCTCTCCAGCACTCTGGAACTCTCCTCAGCTGTATGAGGTCCAAGAGTGCTGAAGGGCCCTGAGGGGGGACAGAAAAGTTCAGGTCTGAGTGGGATGAGATGCTAAAACATCAATGGACCCAGCTTGCAAATGAATGCCCTGTGATTGGTTAAATGGGGCATTCATGTCAGCACGTCTGATGCATCTACGCTCAGTCTGTGTAACACAATAGAAGAAAACATGGAGAAACAAGTTTTGGAGCCACCACGGACAGCATGGCACACTATTCAGGATAAAGGCAAGGAAGGTGGGACGAACAGTCAAAAATTGGATGTCCTGGGAAAATCAGGACACTTGAGAGGTATGATGCAGAGTTACTGTCCGGTTATTCTGGGATAAACAAACAGTATATTGTGTAATGGGACAGTGGCGCTGCATTCTGATTGGATATGAACAATAATGGGACAGTGACTCTGCATTCTGGTTGGGTGCTGTGTGTGTACTTAGCCAATCAGAGAGCTAGCCCAAGTTACCCTCCCACTTCAACATGCACCAATCAATCAGAAATGTCTAACAGTGCTATAGTGTACCTATAAGAAGCAGTTCCTGCTTTCTCACAGACGTGCTGCAGCGGGACAAACAAATTTTGACAATTATTACAAAAAAGTTTAAAAATGTGTTTCAATATAATAGTCATAATACCAATAGTGGTCTGGGTTTCCTCAGTAATAACTGGGTACTGGACCAAGGAGGTTAATAAACACCTCTGCCTTTGGCCTCCGTTTTTAATACCCCTGGTCTGGTTATTATCTCATAAACCCAGACCACTATGGTGTTATTGTCATAATATGTTAAAATTTTTTCTGGATACTGGAAAATTCCTTTTACAGTAGAATATGTTAAACAAGTAGAACACCTGGAAGGACATATTTGTTTCAGTGAGGAGCTGTGGGATTTAGTATTTCTTTTCTCTAGTGCAGGACAGACTGGAGTTTTATGCAAAGCAAAGGGGTACATGACTTTTTATGTTGTCTTCTGCGTGCGCAGGTAACATCTTGCGGTACTAGTAGCACAGTGAGAGGTGTGTCAGTGTTGGTGAATGCAGGGCATGCTTTAGTAGGTGCGTCCCTCATTCCTCAATTAGTCAGCATGCTAGAGCTGATTCAAGAATTATGTAAAGTGCCACCAACTCGAAAGAAATGTGATGCTGCAATCAGAGACAAGCTCATCATGCAGCGGCAGAGATGACACGCCTCCCAAACATGCCTTTCCTGGTGAAACATTTCAACAAACATAGTGGAAGATCCTGCCACTGCCACACAATCCCTAAACAAACATGACATTGGGGGTGCAATCCCTGTGTTAGTATGTCTCCCACCCAACCCACATTGTGTGGCACACTGGGAGCCCACCCCAGGGTGCCGCTGTTCACACAAGGCCAACCATGTCGGCATGTTCCTCCGCCCCACCCCCATTGTGTGGCACACCCAACAAATTGTCCCGCAATGTCTAGTTCCATTTTTTGTACCTGAAAAAAAGAAAATGGTCCTTCGTTGTCCACAGCACCCCCTTCCCAACCCGCACCCACCATCTGCGCACTCCACCTCCCCACACCCCACACCCCATACTTACCTCTGGAGGTCCGGCGCTGCAATCTTCAGTGGAGTGGGAACACATTTGGACTCTTCAAAGCCAAACTTCAAAATGAAGAAATGATGGTAAGCTGTATAATGACATCAATGGGGGGAGTTCAACTTAGGTGGATATCTCGGCCATTTTTTTGAATTTTGGCTCCAAATTTTCAACATGGGATTCTTGGGACCCCACCTCATGAACACAAGAGCTGTCATCTCATTATTCAGTCCCAAAAGGTGATTTCATGATCACCACGTGGAATCACCTTTTGGGACTGAGTAACAAAACAGCAGTGCCATTGTTCATGAGGTGGGGTCCCAGAAAGCCTATGTTGCAAATTAGGTGAAAAAATTCCAAAAAATGACTGTGTTACGAGCATGCATTGCGTAGTTTCCATGCATGCTCATAATATTTTCACTCAAGATTTTCAACATTGCCATTTTTTCACACCTCCTTATGAACAGTATAGCTGCCATTTTTCATATCCTGCCCAAAATGTGTTTTTTGCACATCTGGTGCACAATGGCGCGGTCGCTGTGGGAAATCAATTTTCAAGACACAGTAACAAAATCACAGTGCCATTGTTCATGAGCAGAGGTCCCAAAATGCCTATGTTAAAAATTGGGTTAAAAAAATCCCCAAAATAATTGTGTTACAGGCGTCCGTTGCACAGTTTCTACGCACGCTCATGTCTCCACCAATTTTTCATATTTTTCATATTTTCACTCCAAATTTTCAGCATTGCCATTTTTTTACACCTCCTCATGAACAGTACAGCTGTCATTTTTCACATCCTGCCCAAAATGTGTTTTTGCACCTGTGGTGTAAAACGGCATAGTTGCTGTGCAAAATCACCTTTCTGCTAATGAACTGATAGTGCCACTGTTCATGAGGTGGGGTCACAAAAAAGCCCATATTGAAAATTTTGAGTGAAAATACCAACAAACGCCTGGGGCATTAGGGTTTCCAACCATAACGCCCCACCCTGTAGAGACTGACAGGCATCTGGGGTGTGACTTGGGATTGTCGGTTGTAATGCTCATGCCATTCCACCTCCACCCCTACCCTGAAGCCAGTGGCAGGCATCAAGGTGTGCCTTGGACTCTTCTGCCCCAAAGTTCACCCCATTCTCCTATACTGCACCCATCTCAGCATATTTGCTGCATATTCTTGTGGGGTACCACAAGGCTCAATTTTGGGCCCATTATTGTTTTCACTTTTTTTTTAACTCTGTTCCAACAACCTGTGCTGGGTCTAAATTAATTATGTGTGCAGATGATACAGTGATTGTTTCTGATGGCCTTAAACCAGACCTTGCATTAGTCAAAATCCAACAGGACTTTGACATTTTTCAAAGGTGACTTTTATCTCTCAACCTTGTGCTGAATTCAGGGAAAACTAAATGTATGGTCTTTACAGGTGCAAGGAAAGCTAGAGATATAAATGTACAGATTACTGACTCAAAAGGGAACTCCATTGAGTTGATGGAGAGCTTTAAATATTTGAAACATAGAAACATAGACTTTGACGGCAGATAAGGACCGCTTGGCCCATCAAGTCTGCCCATTTCCCTACCTACAGGATAGGCCGCAGATCCTAGTTAACCAACAGCCTATTTTTTCCTACCCCCAACAAGAATTGCCTTATGTCTGTCCCATGCATTCTTGAATTCTCCCACAGTTTTAGACCCCACAACCTCCTCAGGAAGGCTGTTCCATGCATCCACTACCCTCTCTGTGAAATAATACTTCCTCACATTGCCCCTGAACCGCCCTCCTTCTATCTTTAAATTGTGTCCCCTTGTTCTTGCACGTCTCTTTTTCTGAAAGATGCTACCCTCTTGGACTTTGTTGATTCCACTGAGGTACTTAAAAGTTTCTATCATGTCCCCCTCTCCCTTCTTTCCTCAAGGGTATACATATTAAGCTTCTTTAGTCTCTCCTCATACAGCTTCTCTTGCAGACCCTGCACCATTTTAGTTGCCCTCCTCTGGACTACCTCTATCCTGTCTATGTCCTTGCGGAGATGGGGTCTCCAGAACTGGACACAGTACTCCAGATGGGGTCTCACCAACTGTCTATACAGAGGGACAACAACTTCCTGTTTTCTGCTGCTGATGCCTCTTCCTATACATTCCAGTATACCCCCAGCCCTCCCTACTGCCTTCTCACATTGCTTGCTGACCTTAAGGTCATCTGATATGATTACCCCCAGGTCCCTTTCCTTTTTTGTTGTTGTTACTACCTCCCCACTCATTGTGTATTCTTCCCCTTTGGGGGTCACTTTTGATCATCAACTCACTTTCGACCTTCAAGCCACCATAATGTCCAGGAAAATACATCAGAGATTAGGAATGCTTTTTAGGATTAAATCCTTTCCTATCCCAGAGTCTAGGAGACTTCTGGGCATAGTTTTCTCCTGAGTATGTTTGATTATGGCTTGTTGATTCACTCAGGAACTAGTGTTAAAATGATTCACAAATTATAGTCAATTTATCACAGTGTCTTACGATTTATGACAGGCCTTCTAACTAGAGTGCATCATTGTTTATTGTTAAAAGAAGCCAATTGTCCTTCTCTTATAGGTAGGATAAAAAATAAAGTTAGGAATCTTTGTGTTCAAAGGATCACGGGGTTTACTCCCTCAGGTTATTCAAGATTTTTCCCTACATATGAAGGCTTTTTTGAGACAAGATCCCAGAATAGAGGTTCATTTAGAGTCCACCTTTATAAAAAAACAATTAGAGGTCAGTTTTATTTAGGTCAATCAAATTTTTAAATGGTCTCCCATCCAATGTTACTGATGCTGTTACTGTACGTTAAGTTTAAGAACAATCTTGCTCAATGGCTGAATACCATCTCTGATTGTAATTGCAATTGTTAATATTGTATTGTAACTCAATGTTTGTTTTGTACTGTATGTATGTTTTGTATTATTTATAATAAGTATGTCCTAAAGTTTCTATTGTTATGTTTACAAGTCGCTTGTGAAAACGGGCAATTTACTCATCTTGCTAACAAGTATAAAAAATAAAAAAAATGAAAGTGAAATGAAATATTTCCTTATGGAATGGAGTGAGTGTAAGGCCCAAAGACCCCAAGACCCCAAGGCACACCGTAACACTTATCGGTGTCTGCAGGGTAGGGTGAGGTGAAATGGCATAAGCTTTGTGGCCGACGACCCAAAGGCACACCCCAATGCCTGACAGTCTCTGCAGGGTGGGGGTGGGGTTGGCGTCAGTTCAGTACTTCACTGCCCTTCCTATTATGCATCTCTATGACTCCTGCACTACCAGTGCCAATGCCAGCGAGACAACATTCGGCATTGACAAATGCTTGTTTACAAGTGCTACAGGGCCTAAACTGACTTTTAATCAAGCAAGTCCCCTCCGGCCATGTTAATTGTTGAAGGGTCCACTACCCTTGATTCCATGGTCATTGCAAATACCTTTAACATGGCTTTTATTGACCTCAGTACTGTTCTACCACCTGATTTCTTCACAGTCAGTCACACCCCCTCTAACTCACCCTGCACTCTGTCAAACTACCCTCATTTCTACTTCAGGGAGATTAAGATGAATGAAACTCACCACCACATTGCCTCAGCCATCTCCACTTCCAGAATCAGCAGTGACACCCTGGACCTTAAGCTGCTATCACTTACACTTGATGATGTCCTCTGTCCCCTAACTAAAATTCTTAACCTCTCTCTCCACACCAGTACATTCCCTGAAATATGGAAAACTGCCACAGTGATCCCAGTCCACAAAACTGGGGATAAGACCTGCCACTCTAACTACCGCCCAATCTCCATATTGCCACCACTATCCAAGGCTCTAGAGTGTATTGTTGCGGACCAGCTCACTGATTATTTGGACAAATATAATATTCTGTGCACACAACAGCACGGTATTAGAAAAGGGCATAGTACCACCACTGCCGTGCTTGAATTTACCACTGCAGTGCATAGTTCCCTTGATAAAGGAATTCTTACAGGGGCTGTCTTCATCGACCTCTCAAAGGCTTTTGACATGGTCCATCATTGGCTGCTGTATGACCAACTACTCCTTGCTGGCCTCGCACTGGACTCAGCTCGCTGGTTCAGAAGCTACCTTGACAACCGCTCTCAAAGAGTAAAAATTGCCAATGCTATCTCGGACACCTTGTCTGTCCGCTCTGGAGTACCTCAGGGGTCCATACTGGGCCCTCTCCTTTTCAGCCTCTTTTTAAACTCCCTACCACAATCCTGCTCAGAACAAATCATCCTGTATACAGATGATGCTGTTGTCTTTTCTACGCACAAGAACCTTTCACCACTACAACACAGCCTTCAACTCGAAATTCAGTGCCATTGAAACATGGTTCTCCAATCACAAACTAGTCCTCAATCACAAGAAAATCAAGTCCTTGCTATTCTGCAGTTCACATAACCGTTACAAGAAACACCCCCTTGCCATCTCCACCAAGCAGGGGACTGTCCTCGAACAAGTTTACTCTTTCAAATACCTAGGGCATTTGCTTGACCCCAATCTCTCCTATACGGCTCACATTAACAGTGTGGCTAAAGCTGCCAGCACACGCCTTGGATTACTCTACAAGCACAGGTAGCACCTCACCCCAGAGGACCTGAAGATTGCCGTCCAGAGCTCTGTGGTGTCAATTATTGATTATGGCCTCATTATCTATGGCTCCGCCACAACGTTCCACTCTCAGACATATAACAACTGCCCTTAACAAAGCATGCCAACTCACAACTGGTGCCCACCACCTCACCCACACCTGTGCCCTTTATGAACAATCCGGATGGCTCCAGCTCTCCAACTGTATAAAGTATCTCACATGTGCTATGGCGGGAAAACACCCCCTGGTGTTACTGCCTTGTTACATCAAAACACCAACTGACAGAACACCAGGAGCTCGACAACCCAGATTCTACAAATTCCTTGCTGTCGAACTACGCAGGGCCAATGCTCCTTTGCCTATAGGGCTCCTCTATGGATGAATGGTTTCAGCCACACCATCTCCTCTGCCTCAACACTAGGTCTGTTGAAAACCAGACTCCGGGCCCATCTCATTGCTTCTAGCTCCTGTGACTGCCTCTCCTAGATGATGACCTACACAGCTTAAATCCTAACTTATGCACTGCTTAACCCCAGGATCCCCCAATCCCCATCTCCCCCAGCTTCTGAGGTGCCTCTTCAAATCTCAGGTCTTCATACCACCTCATTAGTCTCTCCTTGCCCCATTACAGCACTTGTCCCCCACCACCCTGCCCCCTTTATTTCTTCTATCACTCCTTCCAATTTATTTTTCGACAAATGCCTCTGGCAGCATCTTCATCCTGCTTCTCTCCTCTCATCCCTGTTTCTCTGCCACCTCCGGGTGCCTGACCCTACCCATTCCTTGTGGGCATATGCATCCTAGCTGTATTCACCATCTTACTATAGCTGCCTCTGTTAACTACCTACACTTCTCCTCATCCTCTACCCCTTACTCTTCCTATAAGTGACCCCTTTCAATAGCACTGTTGTACGTGAATTGTTTACTGTTATTTCACTGTTGCTTCCTTGTTGTTTGTTATTTCTGATGTGGAACCTTTGTAAAAGAGCCTTGGCTCAAACGTACTTGTAATCCTAGAATAAATAAATAAAAAAAAAAGAAAGTTGCTGTGTTTTTATTTATTTTATTTTGCTATTTTCTGAATTGGCAAGTGTCATCATATACAAAATGTAACAAGATTGTTGCTGTTTCCTTTCCATTTTTTGCTCTGAAGCAGCACAATGTGAGAGGGCTATGTCTTTGTATTCAGCATTAATCAACATTTGTTTTGGCATTGGACAGCAAGCCAACTGCTGTTAAATTAACTACAGCATATTGGGGTTTTCCTGCAAGTGAACTGTCTTATACAACAATACCTTTCTTGGCATACTTCCACCCTTCATTTTGTGGTATATATTCCAGGGTTAATATGCAGATTTAGTAACGGTACGCTGCTGCTTCTACCATAGCATCATATCTAACAATCAAATGACTATCTATTTCTCAGTTAAATAATATATGTACTTATTATTGTTTCTGGGACTTTCTCAGGATGATACATATGTCAACATTGATGGTTATCCAAGACAGCAAACAGAGACCAACACTGAGACTGACCAACAGGATCACAAAAAAAGGTATAAATTGATTCAGCAATATAAAAGCAGATGCTTGCTATAACTGTTAATGAAGCTTGAATCCTAAATCTCAGTTCTGCCAAAAATCTGTATACCATATAGGGAGGGAGGATATCCAGAGGGGGCAGGGGTCAGTGGCATAAGCTAGGGACCCTGCAATATGAGCAGACAATAGACCAAATGGCCTTCTACTGCTGTCTCTTTCATATGTTTGTATGTTCATATATGTTAAAACTTAGCAAGGGTGATATTTGAACTAGAGTTTCTACTAAGGATGGTCAGAATTGGTCAACTGGAGATTGAGTTTTTCGATGCTAGCCTGGCATAGAAATGCTTGTTCCTAGGCAGACCTCAGCAACTTGGTGTGTTATCTTGCACTAACATGACTTGATTACCTATAACCCAACCTGAACAATAATACAGAACCAGCATTTTAGTTTGGGGGTTTCCCAGCAAGGATGGACAACCCTTATCTCCCACAACAAATTATAACTTATATAATTTCCCTTAAACCACATCGGGAGGCAATTTAATTTAGTGGTTAGATCAGAATACCATGAACCAAGGACCCAGGTTGTAATCCCTGTCGCACAGTCACCAGTTACTCATTGTGCAACCCTGAGCAATTTACTTAAAGCGCAGCTCTCTATTATAACAAAAAGCTTAAAAACACTAGATTTACACCAACTATGTTTTAACTTCATTGTTTTCTAGTTGTTATTCTTTTTTCCATTGCCCTGCTGTTAGTCTACTAAATATTACAGGTAATGTGCACATTATTTCACTGAGTCTTTCAAAATGTATCTGACTCTCCCCCTGCTAACCACACAATTGTCGTCTGTGACATCACAGTCTGTTGTTATGATGAGCACTGTAATGCCATAAACAAAGGCACTGTGAGGCTAACAGGGGAGCGGCTAATGTTTTCAAATGTTTTCTATACAGACTTTTTAGATGGACTACCCAGATGTGCTGTAGATCTTGGAAAGAAACATTGAAAATGAAAAAAGTATTCCCTAGTAAATTGTAACAGCTTATTTATGAAAGCACATGCTGAAGTGCATAGTTGCACTTTAACCTACCTGTGCTTAACCTCTATGTTATTTCTAGTAAAACAGAAGTTTATAGTTGAGAGGGATACTAGGACCATCTTGTCACTGCTGCTCCCACTTTACAAGCAAGGAAGAAATAAGTATGATCTGCAAACAGCTACCAATTATAAGGATTCCCTAGCCCCTACTACTCAGGGTACCTGGTAATTCCCTTGGCAAGCAGAAATTTGTCCAGGCTTAACCTGAAGTGCCTATGCTGTCTTCTTGTCCACTGTTCTATTAAAAAGCTGTTCTACAGGTTCACCACCCTGTGGAAGAAAATGTGCCTCCTAACATTTTACTTAAGATTCAGGGCAGATCCCAATTTCCTGCTGCAGGGCACCAGATCAAATATTCTGACTGATCCTGAATATATGAAAGATTGATATCATGTGCCCTCTCAGCCGGCTTGTCTGGGTGAACATGTTAAGGGCTTCCAGTCTTTCCTCACAGCTTTCATCTCCAACACCATTGCTCATTGTGGTGGCCTTATGTTGTACCCTCTCAACTGCCCCATTGCCCCTTTTGTATCTGTATCTAACCAGTCTTTGTGCTGGTTGAATCTCCATGTGGCCCTTATGCCAGCTGCCAGCAACATTCTCTACCATCTCCCTTCCTAAACACAGAAATGTAGAAACACAGAATTTGTTAACAGAAAAGGAGCACTTGGCCCACACAGTCTGCCCAGATGGTCCCTGCCTACTGTGTCTCCACAGACCCTAACTGGTCTCTGGCAATCCTCCCTCATCCCTGCCTATTTACTAATATTT
Organism: Neoceratodus forsteri; assembly: GCA_016271365.2. Taxonomy (NCBI): domain Eukaryota; kingdom Metazoa; phylum Chordata; order Ceratodontiformes; family Ceratodontidae; genus Neoceratodus; species Neoceratodus forsteri. The sequence continues at coordinate 1,529,142,329 of CM057453.1, forward strand.
CCCAATGTTCATCCCATGCATTCTTGAAGCCCCCTACTGTTTTTGCCTCCTGCACTTCCACTAGCAGTCTGTTCCAGGTGTCTACAACTCTTTCAGTGAAGTAGTACTTCCTCACATCCCCCTTAAATGGCCCCCTTCATCTTCATTGCATGCTCTCTGGTACTGATGCTCTTTCTCATTTTAAAATAATTCCTCTCCTACACCCTTTTTAACCCTGTTAGGTAGTTGTAGGTCTCTATCATGTCCCCTCTTGCTCTCCTCTCTTCCAGGGTGTACATGTTGAGATCCCTCAGTCTCTCCTTGTAGGGCTTTTGGTACAACCCCTGTGCCATTTTAGTTGCCCTCCTTTGGACTGCCTCCACCCTGTCTATGTCCTTTCTGACATGTAGCCTCCACAACTGGACACAATACTCCAGGTGACTTCTCACCAGTGAGCAATATAGTGGCAACTCCACCTCCTCCTGCTGGAGATACTTCTCCCTATGCATCCCACAGTCCCTACTCACTGCTTTGTGACATTGCCCTGTCACTTTAATGTTAGGGGGAAATTGTGTAACCAGAAAAGGTACACTACGCTGATGCTTGTTTCCAGGTACGACCTGGGAGCACAGGGAAGTTAAGTGACTTGCTCAGGGCCACACAGTATACAAGTGGGGGTTGTGGGATTCAAACCCAGGTCTCCAGGTTAGAAGCTCAGAGACTTAAACCACTACAGTATACTACCTCAGCTATGATAACCCAAAGGTTCCTTTCCTGCTTAGTGACTGTTATCCCCTCTCCATCATCCTATACTCAGTCCCTGGGTTCCAATGCCCTAGGTGCATAATTTTGCACTTTTTGACATTGAACCCCATCTGCACACTCTTTATCACTCCTTGAGTTTCCCAAGATCCCTATGCATTGTGTTTACCCCCTCCTGAGTGTCCACCCTTTAACAGATGTTGGTGTAATCTGCAAATGGCTCCCCTTCACTTCCAGTTCTTCTGCAATGTCACTTATGAAGATATTAAAGAGGACTGGTTCTAGTAGTGAGCCCTGTGGCACCCCACTGGTCACTCTTCAATCATTAGAGTGAGGGCCATTAACATCACCCTCTGTCTCCTTTCCGTCAACCAGTTTGAAACCCAATTCACCACTTTGGATCCCACCCCTAGCTATCTCAATTTTTTTATCAGTCTCCTGTGCGGCACAGTGTTAAAGGCCTCGCTAAGGCCCATATAGACCACATCCGCTGCCCTCCTCTAATCTATTTCTCTGATCACCCAGTCAAAGAAATCAATCAGATTCATCTGGCATGACCCCCCCCCCCCATGAATCCTTGCCGCCTGTGGTCTTGTAGATCACTGGATTCAAGATACTTTACTAACCTTTCCTTTAGCAGGCTTTCCATTAATTCCCCTGCCACTGGGGCGAACCTGAAGGGCCTGTAGTTGCTTGCCTCCTCCTTACTGCAGCTGTTATGTGGAGAGACCATGTCTGCTCTCCTCCAGTCCTATGGAAGATGCCTGTTTCCTGAAAGCTGTTGAATAACGCTGTCAATAGGGTAGTTAGTACTTTCCTGAGTTCCCTTAGTACCCTTGAGAGTGGCAGATCCGGGGGGGGGGTGAAGGGTGCAGCTGCACCCCCCAGCGTGACATACTTACTTGCTTGCTGCTGCGGCATTTCATGCTGTTGAAGAAGTCTGATTGATTGATAGTAAGGAAATATGCAGTCAAAACTAGATTGCAGTTGTAATTTCTACCAAAAATGTAATAAAAAGGATAACAGCAGCCAGTACAAAGGATTACATTTTTTTTTAAATTGCATATCAAGAATGCACAGCACCCCCACTGTAAAATCCTGGATCCGACACTGCTCTTGGGTATATCCTGTCCGGTCCCATAGCCTTGTCCACTTTCACAGCTGCAAGTTCCTTCAGGATACCTTTCTCTGAAAATTTACTTGTGTCCACTCCCCCTCCTTTGTTCCTGCTGCTCCTTGGTGGTCCTCCCCCCCCATCCACTGTGAATACTAAGTTCCTGTTCTGGAAGTCTGCTTTTTCTTGATCCTGTTTTGCACAGTCCTCCACTGCTGCCCTTCTTGTCCTCACTATTCCTCCACTTGCCTTCCTCTTCTCACTTACTGTATGTGACTGAAGAAAGTGTCATCCTCTTTAGCGGCCCCCTTGGCTATCCTTTCCTCTGTCTGCACCTTTGCTCCCCTCACTGCCTTTCCTCCTTCCCTTTGCTTTACTTGGTACACCTCCCTGTCTTCTTCCTGCTGAGTTTCCTTATACCACCTGAATGCCACCCTTTTTTCTTTGACCCCCTAGGCCACTTCCATAGAGAAACATAACTGTCTCTTTTTCCTTCTGCTTTCACTCACTTCCTTCATACAAAGGCTGGTTGCCTTCATTAAACCCTCCCTTATTTTTCCCAGCTGTATCTCTACCCATCCCTGACAATAGCCCACATGAGGCAGTTTCTAAGGCAGTCTCTGATTTCTTTAAAATCACCCCCTTAAAGTCCAGGACCATCATCCTCATGTGGTTTGCCTCTATTCCTGTTTTAATGTTAAACCACACTGTACTGTTGTCACTGGTACCTATGGGACTGCCCACTATGACATCTGCAATACCATCTCTGTTTGCAAGCACCAGGTCAAGCACTACCCTATCCCTAGTGGATTCATTAGGTGCTTTTACACTCAGGGTTTCGAAATGGAATGAGCGTTACCTGTGTGGTGCCGTTGTACTCTGTTGCATTCAGTGTTCCCTTTACACTCCACGAGTACTCCGGCAACCCCTGCCCCCATTTGTTTTGGCTCCCCCACAGAGTTTGCTTCTCTATAGGCTATTTCTGAAGTGCTACTGGAATGGCTATTTTACACAGCCAGACAAATGGAACGCATCGGTGCAAACTGCAAAAATCAGAGATTGCGGTTTGCACAAACATTCACCAAGGGAACGGAACAGATGTACTTTACACACAAGGGATGTAATGGAATACTGTTTCCGTAACAGTCATTCAATTGCAGAAACCTGTCTGTAAAAGCACCTATAGACTAGCTGCCTGAGAAAATCCCTTTGTAGGAAGTCAAGGATGGCCCTGGTTCTTGTCAAAGCTGCATTTGGAAGGTTCCAATCCACATCTGGCAGACTGAAGTCACCAACTAGCAGCACCTCCCTCTTACTTCCCATCTAGATGATGGCTTCCTCAAGTGCCTTATCCCACTTATCTCTCTGTGCTGAAGGTCTGTATACCACCTTGTATGGATAGCGGCCCCATGGCATGTCTCCATGATTACCAACCGCACTTTCAGCCCTTTCCTCCAAGTGTCCCTGCACTTCTGTGGCCCTGATTTCCTCCCTTACATGTAGTACAACTCCTCCTCCCCTCCATGTCTCTCCTGAAGAGATAGTAGCCCAGTATGGCCGTGTCCCAGTCAGAGCTGCCAGTGCACCATGACTCTCTTATGGCCACTAAATCCAGGCATGCCTCTGCCATGATAGCCTCCAGGTCCAGAATTGTATTTCCCAGACTCCATGCATTGGTACACATGGCTCTCCATACCTTCTTCCCTCCCTGTCTGCTTCCCTCTCCTCCTGCCTGTGTTCTAGGAAGCTCCCCCTGACCCCTCTTCCCTTGTTACCTTCTCCACTGCCGCTCTCCTTTACTCCTTCCTTCTTATTTACCTAATGTATACCCCTTGTCCTCTGCTTAGTCCCCCCATTTTCTTGTGCCCCTGTCCCCAAGGAGTTTATTTCCTTCAGCCCCTCCCTGACTTGTTAAATGCTTTGGAATGCATTTTTCATGAAATATGCTATGTAAAACCAGTATTAGTTATACTATGGATTGTCAGGAATTCTGTTTAGCAGCAGAGGGTGGGGTAAACATTTTAATCCTCACTGGGATAGAGAAAAGCAGAAAGAATACTCTGAGACAGTGTATGTAACCATTGGCATTTATGCTCTCCCAGTTGCTGAAAACAAGTGGCATTAATTAAACATTATCATTTCTGTTCACCTGCACTGAACTGTTGGTCCCAGGCCTTGCATTTGTATTGGACAGAGAGATATGAGCACCATAATCAAAAGCTTGCAGCTACCAGGATCAAACTGGCTAATAGCCAAGTGGTTTAATTATCTTGTTACAGCTACCTGGAAAAGAAATATGATGAAGCATATCAACTGTACAAGGAGCACAAAACAGTAATTAAGCACATTATATACGGAGTCCTGCTAGCAGGTAGGTAACTAAAGAGTGACAATATGTTAACTGTAACATGTTGAGTTAAATTGACTGCAATGTTTTATTTATTTAAAATATTCTTCCTTTCCCATCCTATGTATCAGCCATCTCTAAAAATATATGGCCCCAAGCTATCTGACTGGGGTTACGCTGGAACCCTGACACCGAGGTCATTCTTGCTGCGGCATTCCAACACAGTGCTTTTTAGTAGATGTCTTCATCAGTAGTTTCATCCTTTTACATGTCCCTAATGACAGCAAGGTGTTCTGGTGCCAGCAGGCTGTTTGAAGACTAGAAGGAGCCTATTTCAATATTATTTGATTGAGCCATAACAAGGCTGGATTCTGGGGCACACCTCGGCACCCGGTAGCTCTTGGGTTATAGATGCACTCAAATGATATCTGAACAATACTTAACACATCCCTAGTCCTATTTCTAATCTTCTGAATGATCTGTTAATGTGTGGGGCTAGCACCCACACCATTACTTTTTCATTTCCCATTTCCCTGGTTTATTTCCTTTAGTCCCCCCCATGACTGTGGGTACAGCAGTGATGCACCCTTCTTCTAGCCAAAGTGAGTGCCCACCCCCTTCCTCCCCTGAAGGTAAATCCTTCACCTCTGTGGTACACCCAAATGCCAGCCTCAATCTGGGATTCTATAGCTCAAACATGAGCCATGGTCTCCCAGGTGGCAGTGTGATGCACTACCCTCTATGCTACTGGGTCAACTGTCTTTAGCCCTTATCTTGCTAAATTCTTATTTATTTTATAATATTATTTGGTTTCATTATTGCACACCACATCCACACTTGGCCTACTAGTAATTTGTCTTGGTCTTATAAAATTAGTTGGAAATGTCCTGCTTCCGTATTGGCTAAACAAGTTCTGAGACCCATATCTTAATTCTCCAAAACTGCAAAGGTTTAAACAAGTTCATGCCGTGAGATTTGGAATTTGGGCAACTTACATCATTCATGAGCCACTTCACTCTTTCCTGATTGCCTTCTCAAACATGGGTGCCACCTTTTCTTGTATCTAAAAACCTTCAACTAGGCCCTTAAAGTTAACAAAGTAAGCAAATAATTAAATGTTCTTTTGACTTATAAGCCCCTTTTTACAGACATAAACACATTTAAAAAAGGTCATGTACTGTTCAGAGTTTCCATTTCTTGCATTTTCTGAAAAACATGAAAAATTCCCTCCTGTCCTTACCAAATTGCCAGAGAAGTCCCTATTCCTTAGCTTGCAACAGATGAAATTTAGGTACTGGGCCCACTTTAGGCCTATGTGTATGCCAGTGAAATGTTGCAGAATTTTGAATTCACATATTCCACGCTGCCATTTTATGTCCATGGGAGAGGAGGGTACATTCTACTAGTGGAATATTGCAGAATTTTGAATTCTTGTACTCCGTGGTAAACAAACATACCATATTCTGAAAGTGTAGAAGGGCAGATGAATGAAAAATGGGAACCATCTGTGGAGGAATTATTTTACAGCTTTTAGCAGATATTTTTTATGTTGTTTGTGTCTTTTAAATCTTTTAGAGTATTTGTTTTTTGAAAGTTGTCTGTGGACCCAAGTGCAACAAGACACTTTGTGGCATTGGTTATGCTGGCTTTACCACACTTCCAGGGATTGAAAATACTTGGCCTACATCCTTGTGCCCTACACCCCTGGGCATATGGTAAAACCATTGCAACCAGTGTCTTGTTGTGTCCTTATTGTTTATTTCTACAATAGTCCACTGAATTTAAATCATTGGTGGTCAACCAAAATAGTTTTCATAGTAAAAACATTAGCATCACAGCTACTTTCTGAAGCCTTATGGACCTTGGCCCTCACAGAGTTACCTTTCAATCAGCATGCCATCACTGCAATGGCTAGATAATGAGACAGAATAGATCTAGGAGATGAATTGGACTGGCCAGAGAGGTGGCCTCCAGCATATGCTTGACACTGCTGGGCCAGTGACAGGATCAGGAAAACTATAATAGTGTTGTATCAGCTAAGGTTGGAGAAAAGGTAGCAAAGCTGCTTTAAGACACACTGGCTCAGGGGGCAAAATCAAATGTAATTCTCTGGGACCATCAGGTCAGGTGAGGGTGGCCTGGTCAGCTTAGGTGAACTGCTTAGCGTTTCAAGATGCATGACAGTTCAGGTGGTAAAATCAAGTCAGATTAATGGACTACAATGAGACATAGCTGGGTTGAGTAGAAGCAGATTGGCCATAGGTAATATAATCTTTATGATATGGCTGCTTGAGTCATTGTCACAGGTTCTGTCAACTGCCAATGTGAAGAACAAGTATGAGAGCCTGTACTGGTAGGAACTAAACCATGGGGTATGGGGTAGGGGTTGAGTTGTTTTCCAGATCCAGAAGTCAGAGGTCTGGGTGATGATGCAGGCTGGGGAACAGCCAGTGGGGTTTCACAAAGTCTGCATCACTGCTGTTTCTATTTTCTCCCACCCACCTTCCCTACTGTCAGGTACTGACCCTGCAGGATTTGATATGTCACTGGTAGCCCCTGAGGAGGAGCAAGCTCCCTGGCTACCCACAGGGGTCACCAGGGTGGCAGAACCCAATGCACTCCCCATAGTGGGAACAATGCCAAACGGCAGTCCCTCCCCAGCCTCCAGGCTGTCCAATTGGCTCCTTCAGCTCACTAAGAGGCCTTGGTGTATCTGCATGTGATCATGAATCTACCCATTGGGCCATCTGGGGGGACTTTGCTTTTTTTAACTGTGCACCATTTATGAGATATTCCTTTTACCTGTTTCTGTATCCCAGATGCATCACAGCACACTCTTCACATTGAATTTTATACCCCACTCTGTTGCCCATTTGCCAGTTCTGTTCAGATCATTTTGGAGTGTCAGTGCCTGCTCAGCTGTAACTACTGGCCCTCCTAGACTGGCATCATCTGCATATTTTGTTAGTCAGTCAAGAGGCTGGTTATCATAGGAAAGTCAGGGATAAATCTCCTATAATACCCTGCCAATCCTAAAAAGACAACGCTTGTTTGTGGTAGGAATAGGACATTTTGAAAGAACGTGTATCTTGTTAAGTATTGTTGTTAAGGTGGTGAATGCTGCAAGGTGCAAGTCCTAAGGCCAACCTTAGGTGATGAGTGTTTTCAACTATGCCAACCACCAATGCTGGATATTTGTGTTGCTGTCTCTTCAGCTACAAGAAGAGGCACACGCCATGCCCAGATGTAAGACAAATAGGGTTTCTCTACAACGACTAGAGGTGTTATGTCAGTATGATTACACTGGCAAATAGTACAATGTAATCACAACAATGCTACATTTCTGCAAGTTTCATCTAGGTTTAGAAATGTCAAACTTCGGCACACTCAGTAACAAATGGTAATGGTCGCCTTGGTCATGAGATTTCTAGAGGAAATTTTAGAGTTTACCAAAAATCTACTAGGGGCCCGCCTGGACAGTGGCTACAGGGGCCCACCTGGACAACCAACAGGGGAGGGCACAGGGTGACACAGTCTGATCTTTATACCACATGCATGTGACACACCAACTCCGTATGCAGAGTACAGTCACCTGCAGTGCCCCACACACCACCGTATGAGAGGAACATAGTGATAGCTGCATGGAATGGCAGTTTGCAGAGGGTGACCAGATGCCCAAGTGGGTGGGTCCCACCTGTGTGCACCTATGATGTACCACCGTGGGTGTGTGTCACAGGTCAGTCCCTGGCCTATGCCAGGCTGCCACTCTTACCACCAGGCTACTGGGCACTGTTGCCCCAGACATCACCCTGGCTGCATGCTACCACTGAGTGGTGCCCTGTAGGCCACATGGGTGCAGGCCATGGCCCCTGGTACATGTGCTGCCGTGTGGCTGTCTACTCTGCTGGTGTGCCAGGGGGGCACCTGACAGCACTGGCATGTGGCAGCTGGGTGTCTATGTCCTGGCTGTGGTCTGATGGATGGCTCTCCAGATGGTGCCCGTGGTGTGCTGGCACCTGTAGCTTTGGGTACTTCCATCCTGGCATGACTGCTGTGTATAGATGCCAGAGCACATCCTGGTGCACCTCCAAGGGCTGTCTCAGGATGGCCTTCCTGCAGTTCCATGGCCTTTCTGTGGGTGGCTGGCCAATTTCGGCCATCCTTTTGTCTGCCTAACTTTGCGCAGTATACTTCTGGGATGCACAGCAGACAAGCAGCACATTTTGTCTGAATATATGGATGCGTGGCATATTCATGTACTCGCCCCCTGTTTTTGTGCCAGATACATTATTTCTGCATGACTGCACACTCAGAAATGCACTACACATCACTCCCTTCTGAATATCGTGCTTCCGCTCATTTTCTGAGATGTGACGCACATCTCCATTTTGGGCAGCGCATATCCTTTGAATATGTGGGCCCATATGTTTAGTGTTAGGGAATGTTTCTGTCATCTCAGTTCAATATGTTATTAGTTTGTGTGTACAAAACAGCTCTAACATTAAGAGGAACATCAGAAAACCTTCATGAAGCAAGGGTAAATTTGAATGTAAAATTCATAGCGCTATGTAAAACTCATAGCAGTTGAGGGGTATTCTCCTGACAGTGTATTCCTTATACTACTTTGCATGTCTTATCCCTTGCAACACTGCACTGTGTATTCACATATAACTTATGTTTATAGGCATAAATGTATGACTCTGAAGCTTTAAAAAAATAGGCTCTGGCCTAAAGGAATGTTTCTACAATAAAAATGGTAAAATAAAAACAGTCACAAAGGTGAGTGGCTAAACCTGCACTCCTCCACAGTCAGCCACCTTCTCATGAATGAAAGTGCTTGCACGCTTGCTATAGTGAAACTAGCTGATCACATGATCAGTTGGTTTTACTACAGCAAGCTTGCGAGCACTTCAATTCATGAGAAGGCAGCCGGCAGTGGAGAAGGGTAGGTTGAGTCAGTCACCATCTTGACTCCTCGTATTTACTTGCAATAGAACTGGATACTGCTATGTGAGAGTAGGGTAGTGCTGTGATGGGGGGGGTGCATATAAATTACATTTATTTTCTGTGCACATGAGCACTGTACATTAAATAAGTTAGTGGCCGGCCATGGAGGTGGGCGGGTTTAGCCAATCACCCATCAGGGAACATTAAATTAAATAATGAATTGTGGGTGCTGGTGGGGAGGGTGGCATTGGCCTTTTGATAGAGGATGGGGAGATGGGGTTTATATTTTTCTTGGTTTGCGGCTGGAGGGGGAGGGAGGGGGCTATATATTTTTTATTATTATTTTGTCTGTGGCTGAATACTCTTTCCCAAATATAAATAGTTATATTCGGGAACCCTACTATTCGTGGTGTTTAGGAAATACTATTTGGCTCCTGCACAGCCCCAGAAAAAATCAGTAGAATTGCTGTTTAAGTTGTGAGCAAAAAAAATATATAACTGTATAGGGATGCATGCAATAGATTTGGTCCAGTTCTGCCTATGGGATTTAGATGAGAAAAATGGAAAATACACCTGGGAGAAAGCAGAGGGTATGTGGCACAGAAGGGACAAAGCTAGTTAATCAATGTAGATAGTCAGATGTAATGAGAGAAAGATATTTATTGACCCATTTATAACAATATCGGTTTAATTGTTTTATCAAATATGGTTTTGCTTAAGATTAAAGCTGTGTCTTATGAAGATTTTTAACCCTAGTTTCCTAAAATACAAAGGACATTATTGACTGATTTAGATCATCTGTTACTCAGAAGAAACATTACTTCAGCTCTTGATTCTGTCAATTAAATTCAAAAAGTCTTTAGCTTGTTTGGAAGTTCATAATAGCGTATTTATAAAAATTCGAAACAGTCATAAAAAATCAACAATTTTATTTATTTATTTATTTTTAATTAATTGCCTTAGAATTCAAGTCAAATCAAGTCAAATTTTATTGTGTGACAAACAGTAATGTCATGACAACATTAACATTTAGCAGCACGTATTCACTTATAAATATAAAATTACAATAAATACAACTCTTTTGTACAGACATATTAAAATAGATGGTGTAAGTAATTCATTAGACTAGACCCATAACTTCTCTGTCATATATACTATACACTTCTTATTGCATTTCAACAGAAACCTCTTACCTTATTGGGTATTTCCCCTACCATCATCTTCTCAATTAGCAATATATGTTTTTGTGTTTTTTATTCAATTATTTTACAAAATGTAGCTAGTTGATTAAGAACCTCACCCTTGGTTGCTTTAAGTAAATAATTAGTTTGATATTTGGGTTCCATGTCCAGAGTAGTCAAAATATTTCCCAAATATAATGTTTGTTCAAATTTATACAGAGGGCACAATACTAATATATGAACATTATTATCTATCCCCATTCAACATCCACATTTTGGTTCCTTCTGCTTGGTGTATATTCCATTCAGCCTCTGTGAGGCATTATACTCAAAATGGAATCCTGTTATACTTTTTCTTTTATCCGGCTCTTTTTCTATAATTAAGTATGGTTCCATACCAAACTTTCATTTTTTATTTACACCAAGCCAATTGCTTGTTTTGGGGTTACTACTCAAATTATGTTCCCTTTGTATATAAATATCTCTAATTCTATTTTTTAACCTCTAAATTTATAAATTATACTGATTTATTATAATTATCCACCAAGCAGTATAATAAACCAAAAGGTTTCATCAATTTCTCTAATGTATACATATTGGGGCATACAAAGCCCCTGTCCATATATGCTGTTGTTTCCTCCATTCAAATACTGGGCAATCTTGCTTTGCTCATCCTATACACTTTTAACCAGTACATGACTAACCTTTGCACTATAAAACATCTTACCAGTAACTGTCCTAATTCTAACCTTGTTAACGCTGAAGAAGCCCCACCTGGGAGACCTAAAAGCCTTTTATATAATGTAATTATTGGTATCTCCAAGGAATCTGAGTTTCCTGAACTCCATGGGCTGGATATTCAAACTGTGCTATTTTGTGGCGCAAGCCCTTGCACTGCACAAAATAGTTGCGCAGGGGTGTGGCCGGGGCGATATTCAAAGGAGTTGCGCTATTGAGCAACTCCTTTGAATAACCCCAACCGAAAAACCACTGTGCATGGCGCAGTGGAACTTGCGCCACCTCAAGTGGTCAGAGTGGAGCATTCAAGTTGCGGTGGCGCAAGTACCATTGCGCCATGCACAAATTTCCAATATTCAAAAGGTGACATGCAAATGGGGCCATAATTCATGCAAGGTGCAGGGGGGCCATTTGCATCTATTTATGGCCCCATTTGCATGCCATTAGCATGCAGGTGCGCCGATCCCTGAGGACTTGCGCCTGGCTCCCTGCCAGGCAGCAGCCATCGGGGACTGATGCCCCCTGCAGCCCGATCGCGGGCAAAAGTGTGAAAATCCCCCCTCCCCCCGACTGGCCTGATCGCGGGCATTAAGTTAAATAACTCCCCCCACCATCCTGATTGCGGGCATCATTGGTAAATGCCCCCACCAGCCCGATCGCGGCAGCACAAGTCCCCACCTCACACCGATCCCTGAGATTCAGTGGACCTGGCTGATCGCTGGCTGCAAGTGATGAACACACCTCACGGTAGCCCTGGTGATAACCACTCCTGCCTGGCTCCACGGGGCCCCCACCATCCCGCCTCCCCCGCAGCCGGGCGGGTGGTAGCATCCTCATTTCGCCAGCCGCTTGCTCACTTCCGGCCGACCGACGGTACCAGACATTGTCGACAGGAGCAAGAGCCAATGGGCATGCAGCCTATACATAGGCAGTCCAGATATGTGAATGAATTCATTCACATATCTGGACTGCCTTGTACCAGTATGGGCTGCACACCATTGGCTCTTGCTCTGCACCAATGGGCGGCAGCCCTACCGAGCAGTCAGTCAGCGGGTGGCGGGCGGTGGGGCGGCAGGCGGTGGGATGCGCCCGCTGGCTGCCGGGGGATCGTGTGATGGGGCTTTGTGGGTGGGTGGGTGGGGGACACCAGATCACCAGGGCTATGGTCTTGGGGGTGTGATTCATCACTTTGCAGCCCGCGATCGGGCTTAGCGGTCCACTGGACCACCAGGGATCAGTTCTTGGGGTGTGATTCATCACTTTGCAGCCCGCGATCAGGCTTAGCTCCACTGGACCACTAGGGATATGTTCTGGGGGATGGGACTCTGTGCTGCCTATGATTGGGCTGGTGGGGGGTTATATAAGCTTATGCCCACGTTGGGCCAGTCGGGGGTGGGGATTTTTACACTTTTGCCCATGATCGGCCATGGGGCACAGGGAGTAGGTTGAGTGCAGCCACAGGTGGCAGCTGCTGTGTTGCGCCCTGCAATGTGGCAGCTCACCTGTGGGTGGCCCTCGACTTACTCCTTTTTTTTGGCTTCCAAAGTTGTGCAGGCGAGGTTGGGGGCTGTGCTCGCACAACTCTGCACAGCCCGGCTGAATACCGGGCTGTGCAGTTTATGCATGGTTCCTCCCCCTCCAGTTCAGCATGCATTCATTTGCATTGCGCTGTTGCTCAGCTTGCCTTGGGGGGCACAACTGCCTCCTGCTGAATATGGCAGAATGGTGCAATTTCGGACTTGCGCAGGCGCAACCCTATCGCACATGGCACAACCCTTTTGAATATCCAGCCCCATATCTCCACTCCATACAGTATTTGACTCTTTACTTTAGCATTCAGGGCCTTTATACAACCTTCAACAGAGTGACCTCCAAATCTATGTGTAAATCTTTCTATAGCTGGAGTGAACCTTCTAATTTTATTTATAATGTAATTTTATGTTCATTCCATTTCAAGTTGTATGTAAAATTAATTCTCAAATAACCAGATTTCTGAACTGTCTCAATAATGTGTTTGTCACATCTTAGTTTTAAGTCATTTCCTTTTCGTACTATATGTTTGGCATAAATCAGTATTTTTTTTTTATTTATTTCCAATGTTGCTTTTTGACATCTTACATAAAATCGTTCTATAATTCTTCTAATTCCTATGTAACTAGTAGACATTAAAACCACATTGTCTGCATAGGCCAGAAAGGGACAGTATCTTTCATCTATTTTTGGCATATGTAATTCAGTGACATACAATCCCTCTACAATCCCTCTAATATCTTATTCAGATATAGATACCTAGTTATGAGCCTATCTGTTGTAAAGGCACTCTCACTCAAATGTTGATGTACATATGTTTGTTTTTCTTCTTTGTATAATATTGCATTATGTTTTACCATATTAATGTACTATGATTTTTGTATGACAAGGTCCATCTTGCAAATGAGCCCTGCTCAACGGTGCCCGCCTGGATAAATAAAGATTTTGATTGATTGATTGAAAAAAAAAAGATTGAATAAAATAGGAGACAGAACACATCCCTGTTTTAATCCTAAATTAGAATCAAATGTCTCAGTCATACCCCCTTCCTTATATCTCACAAATGTTCTATTCTTCTTCTGCAAGGTTAAAGTTATGCTGATTATTGATTGATCCAGACCATAGTCCTCTAATACCTTCCACAGTTCAATTATTTTAACCCTGTCAAATGCAGCTCTCAAATCAACAAAGACAATATAGATTCTGCTTCTTTACGTTGATGTATTTATTTATTATATGAGATAAAACAAAACATTGGTCCACTATGGAGTCCACTATGGAGTGATCTGGCATAAATCCAGCCTGAGCTTCATCTATTATTCCCAGCCCTTGTACCCATTCCATAATTCTTTTCTCGATAATTTTTGTCAATATTTTCTACGAAGTGTCCAATAAACCTATTGGCTTATAATTCTTGTGGTTTGATTTTTCCCCTTTTTTGAAAATTGAGATAATTATGTTTTCTCTCCAAGTTGTCAGAATTTCCCCATAATTTATGATATGGTTGTATAACATTTTTAACAAGGGTACCCATAAGTTTAAATCATTTAAAATTATGTCTACTGGAATACCATCTGGGCCCAGGGTCTTATGTCTGTTCTACAATGCCTTCCTCTTTTATTTCTTCCTTCAGTGGTATCCAGTCCCCTAGTATAGTTTCATCTGTACTACTGTCTGGATCTAAAAATAATCTGGCATAATAATTCCTCCACATATGTGATTCAATAAAATTTTCTGTGTCCTCAGGAAAAGAGTCCCATCCCCTAGCTACCATTCTCCAGAATTTGTTATTGTTTTTATTTCTTACCGCTTTCTCAAATTCATCCCATTAAGAATCCCTGTACCTCTCCCTATTTTTACTCAATAATCTTTTGTATGTTTTCCTTAACTCTATTAGCTGGTCCTTGTTCACTCTTGTTGGCTTATTACCTGCTAATTTAGCTTTCTTATTAATTTCTCTTTTGGCCTCTTTGCACTCAGTGTCATACCACCTACTACCTTTATGTTCTTTTAAACATAGAAACATAGACTTTGATGGCAGATAAGGACCAATTGGCAAACCCAGTCTGCCCATTTCCCTACCTACAGGATAAGCTGCAGATCCTATTTAACCAACAGCATATTTCTTCCTACCCACCACAAAAATTGCCTTATGTCTGTCCCATGCATTCTTGAAGTCTCCCACAGTTTTAGACCCCACAACCTCCTCAAGAAGGCTGTTCCATGCATCCACCACCCTCTCTGTGAACAAATACTTCCTCACATTGCCCCTGAGCCGTCTCCCCTCTATCTTCAAATTGTGACCCCTTGTTCTTGCACATCTCTTTTTCTGAAAGATGCTACCCTCTTGGACTTTGTTGATTCTACTGATGTACTTAAACATTTCTATCATGTTCCCCCATCCCTCCTTTCCTCAAGGGTATACATATTAATCTCCTTTAGCCTCTCCTCATATGGCTTCTCTTGCAGACCCTGCACCATTTTAGTTACCCTCCTCTGAACTGCCTCCATCCTGTCCATGTCCTTGAGGAGATGGGGTCTCCAGAATTGGACGCAGTACTCCAGATGGGGTCTCACCAACTCTCTGTACAGGGGGATAACAACTTCCTGTTTTCTGCTGGTGATGCCTCTCCCTATACATCCCAGTATCCTCCCAGCCTTCCCTACCACCTTCTCACATTGCTTGCCAACCTTAAGGTCATCTGATGTGATTACCCCAGGTCCCTTTCCATTTTTGTTGTTGTTACTACCTCCCCCATTGTGTAATCTTCCCCTTGGTTTTTGTTTCCCAAGTGCATTACTTTGCACTTCTTTGCATTGAATCGAAGCTGCCATACTTCTGACCATTCCTCCAACCTTGCCAAGTCCCTTCTCATCCTTTCCATGCCCCTTGTGTATCAACCCGGTTGCAGATCTTTGTGTCATCTGCAAAGAGGCATACTTTTCCTTCCAGTCCCTCTGCAATGTCACTTATAAAGACATTAAAAAAGACTGGACCCAGTACTGAACCATGTGGTACCCCACTAGTAACCCCTCTTTCTTCACAGTGGACTCCATTTACAATTACCTTCTGTGTCCTGTTGTTCAGCCAATGTTTTACCCAGGCTACCACACTGGTACCCACTCCAAGGCTGGTTAACTTGACTACTAATCTTTTGTGTGGGACTGTGTCAAATGCCTTGCTAAAGTCTAGGTAGGCCATGTCCACAGCCCCTCCCTGCTCTACTACTTTGGTCACCCAGTCAAAGAAATCAATTAGATTCATCTGACATGACCTTCCCACTGTGAACCCATGCTGCCTTGGGTCCTGTGCCCCGCTGGCCTCTAGGTACTCAACAATTCTTTCCTTCAGAAGTGATTCCATCACTTTTCCTACCACAGAGGTCAAACTGACAGGTCTGTAGTTTCCTGCCTCTGTCTTGCTCCCACTTTTGTGAAGGGGAATCACATCAGCCTTCTTCCAGTCCTCAGGTACCACACCATCCTCCCACGATTTGTTATAAAGGGTAGTCAGTGGTGTCACTAGTTCTCTGCTTAATTCTTTTAGAATTCTGGGGCGAATTCCATCTGGCCCCATTGCTTTGTCCACCTTCAGTTTTAGGAGTTCTTTCAGAACCCTTTCTTCTATGAAAGGACTGGGATCAACTCCCTCTCCAGAGTGCTTCTGTTAATTGGATTAGGCACCTCCCCCACTTCCTCTTTTGTGAATACTGAACAGAAGTATTCATTCAGTATCCCTGCTTTTTCACTGTCACTCTCTGCCCACCCACATCCATTCTATTCAGCCTCACTATCCCTCCCTTTGTCTTTCTACGCTCCCTGATATCCCTATAAAAGGTTTTATCCCCCTTCTTAACTGAGTTGGCTATCTTTTCCTCAGTTTGGGCCTTTGCTATTCTGACTACCATCCCTGCTTCCTTCTGCCTCAACCGGTGCAGTTCTCTGTCCTGCTCCTTTTGTGTTTCCTTATACTTCCTAAATGCTATCTTTTTCTTCCTAACTTTCACCGCCACTTCTTTTGAGAACCATAGTGGCTTTTTCTTTTGGTTTGATTTGTTTATTTGCTTTGCACAAAGGCTTGTTGCCTCTGTGATGGCAGTTTTGATATTTCCCCATTGTTGCTCTACCCCTCCTTCTAGCCTGTTTGCTAGTGCTTTTCTAAGGCACTCTCTCATCTTGCCAAAGTCAGCCCTCCTGAAGTCTAGAACCCTCATTTTTGTATGGCTTGACTCTGTAGCTGAGTTTATCATGAACCACACTGTTTGGTGGTCACTTGTTCCCAAATGGCTACCCACTTCTAGATCTGAGATCCTCTCACTTGTCCCCATTTGAGTGTACAAGGTCTAAGATTGCTCCCTCATGAGTAGGTTCCAAAACTAGCTGTCTGAGGCATGCCACCTGAAGGGCATCAAGAATGGCCCTGCTTTTGGATGTGGCTGCAGCAAAGGTGCTCCAGTTAACATCTGGCATATTAAGGTCCCCCATCAACAGTATCTCCCCTTTTTCTGCCATCCTAATTATGCCTTCTATCATTTCCTTGTCCATTTCCTCCCCTTCCCCTGACATGGGGGTCTGTATACAACCCCTGGGCAGATTGTGGTGCCATTTCCAGTCTCTAAGGTGACCCACAGTGCCTCCTCTCCTCCCTGTTTACTATTTTGTTCAGTTGCTTTTATCCCTTCCCTTACATAGAGAGCTACTCCCCCTCTTCTGCCCTCCCTGTCTCTCCTGTAGGTTGTGTACCCTGGTATGTTAACATCCCAGTCATGGTTCTCTGTGTACTGAGTTTCTGTGACTGCTACGATATCCAGGCATCCCTCTTCCATCAAGGCCACCAGTTCAGGGAGCTTGTTGTCCAGACTACAGGTGTTGGTACTCATTACCCTCCATTTTTTGATGGCCTTACCCCTTTTTGCCCCATCCCTGTCCTTATTGTGTTTGTCACTTTCTCCATTTATCCCTGCGCTTCTCCCTATTGACATTTCTATGTTGGTGTCTACCTCACTTAGTACCCTGATTTTTGGGGGGGGGCTAGGATTTTCCTGCTCCTTTGCAGTGCCTCCCCCCTTGGCTAGTTTAAATGCTTGCCAAAGAAGTATTTAAACCTATCACCTAGGAACATGGTTCCCCTCCTGGACAGATGCAGACCATCACGCCAGTATAGGCCTGCATCCATCCAGGTGTACCCCCAGTCCCCAATGAAGCCAAATCCCTGAGCTCTGCACCAGTTTTACCATGTGTGCTATTTGTCTAAGGCCCCTCCACATCTCCACAAATGCTTCTTGCACTGCTCTGATCCCTTTCTTAGCCAGGTCATTTGTCCCTAGGTGGACAATGACATCCAGCTCCCTCCCCTGTGCATCTGCTCCTGTGATCCTGAGGATTCAGTCCCTGTCCCTCCAAGCCATGGTGCCAGGCAGGCACCTTACCTCCCTCTCCCCTTCCTCCCCAAGTTTTACCTTCCTAACAATGGAGTCCCCCACCAGGAGTTGTTTCCTTCCCCTGTGGGGTCCCATGCCACCCTCCTGTGGGTCTCCTTTGTGGAGGTTCCCAGCATCCTCCTTGGTCTCCACTGTGGGTGCCTCCATAGAGGAACCATACTTTTCCAGAATGGCATAGAAATTGTGGAGAGGTACCACTGGAGGGGGGATGCGCCTTTGTTACACCACCCTCACCCTCCCTGGGCTCACTGTGGTCCAACTGCTCCTCTTTCTTGGCAACCTCTGAGGCAACAGCAGTGATCCTGGTGGTCCCTGGGTGGGAAAGGAGGTCCCACAAATTCTGGCCAACTCAGCCTGAAGATGAGCAACCTCTTCCCTCAGCCCAGAGAGGTGCCTGCAGATGGGACAACACTGCATCCTCCAGAACGTCTCCCGGAAGACTGCTGCTCCACAGCCACTGCACTTAACCACTCCCATCATGTCTTTTTACTGGCCCCCTAACTGTTGTTTCGAATACTTACTCTTTCTCCTGTTTGTTTATTTTTTTTTTTTTTTCCCCTACTTACTTACTGCCTCTGTGCCCTTTTAGCTCCTGATCTTCCTGTTCTGAGACAAGAAGTTCCTATATTTCTCAGTAGTCTCCTTACTTGCTCAGAGTCAGACCTCTAGCAGCTGGGGAGGACGGAGAGCTACTCTTGCCCTTCTAGGATGGCGAATCTTTGGTGGCTCTGTGATCACTGCTTCCTGCCCCCAACAGGGAAGTTCCTGTTGTCAGTTAACTGTGCCTATAAAAGTAGAACTGGTTTTACGGTGGGGGGGGGGGTGGAGGGGAGGGAAGGAGGGCAATATAGTCCCAGTAGAGAAGTTTTAGTTATACCAGTAGCTCCTGCCTCCTGGTGTTCTGTCTGTTCTCTGGCAGAAGCTATCTAGGGCAGTGCTTAAATCTGGTTTTAACCTGGCTCCTTCTAGCTAAGCCACTCCCCCTACTTTGCAAATCTTTCTATACTTAGTTAATTTCACAGATAACAATTCCCTTCTGACACCTGTGACAAGCACCTAGATAAGTATACAGATAACACACATAGCAGATAACAATTTACTTCAACTACCTCTGACAAACACACTAACTCTTTTTTTTTTTTACCCTGAATTGAAGGTCCCAGTACAAGAGTTCTAGTTCTTAGTTCCAGTAGAGAAGTTTTAGTTATACCAGTAGCTCCTTCCTCCTGGTGTTCTGTCTGTTCTCCTTTTATGTGGGAGGCTTTAATTATCAGTGACACAATTCTCTTCATAACTCCTGCAAAGCCCTCTATGATCTTATCATCTTTCCTATTTATAATTTCCCATATGTCTTCTCTTATTCCACTTTCTGTGATTAACTGGTTTGATTCAAAATTATCTAAAGCTTCCCATTTCACTCCTAGTTTTGTTCTTACTAATTTAGTTTTCTCTTCCCTTTCCTCTATATTTTCCCATTTTTTCAACCTAATTACCATTGGATTGTGTTCATTTTCAGCTCTTTCAACTATACATAAATCTTTCACTAGGGCTATTAGATTTAAGTTTATCCAATAATTGAGTATTCTTTTATTCCCATATATGTGAATTCTCCATTTGGATCCCCATTGGTTCTTCCATTAATCAGGGCAAAATTTTTTCCCTCTAGCATATGACTAACTATCTTACCTCTTTTTGTGGACTTACTATCCCATGCGTTTCTTTTGACTGATATTAATTCCTGCCCCATCACTGCACAGAACTCCAATAGTTCTACCATTAATTCCCTACAATGACCCTACCGTCGCATTAAAGTCTCCTACAAGAATTGTACCACCATCTGGTTCTTTTTCATTGTAATCATCTATTGCTTCTTCTGTCTTTGTTATTATGTTATTATCTGTATATTTCAAGGTGACTGGTGGTATATATATGTTAAGAATCATTATTGAGACAGTATTGCCTGTTATTATTGTTCCCAGTATATACCTGGAATCAATCTGAATTTTTCTTGTTTTATATTCCTTTGATATTTTAAGCCACGTTATCAATCCTCCTGTCAGTCTTCCAAATTTCTTAGTCTTTATTGCTTTTTTACTAAATGATTTGTATCCATTTATGTATCTATCCTGATCTGTCCATGTTTCTTGTAAACAAATATAGTCAAATTTTTTCAGATAGTCTTTAAATGTTGGATCTACCAATCTGTCCTTAATTCCAGCCACATTCCATGATAAAATCCTACTATCCTGAAGTCTGTTCTTCCCTTTCCTCTTTAATTGCTCATCAAATACTATCTTATTTGTGTATAACTGTCAATTCTCTCCTTGGTCTTGTAATATCTGGAACCTATGTGATGTTTGGATCAAGTTGATCCAGTGATCTGAGTTATGTTTAACCTATAATGGAGATTGTACCATTACTTCCCCATTGATGCTGATCTCAGTTTTATCTAAAAATTCAGCTTTAGCCACAATTTGCTGGTAATATTCCATATTCTTCATCCATAGAATAATTTGCCTGTTGTTTTCCCATCTCCTTACTTTTTTGATTTTTCTATTTAACCCATCCATCCTTAATAGATTTTGTAACAGTTCAGCTACTTTCATCTTAAAGTTTTTTGCTGTTTCATTTAAAAAAATTATTAATTCCAAGACAGAGATAGGAAAATCTATATTTTTGAGCTCAGATTGCTGAATTTTCTCGAAATATTCTGGGAAAAGTACTTTAATGTTCACCACACTTTCTATTTCTAGCCCCATGTTCCTTAATTTTTTTTTTTTTTTCATTTTCTATTGCTTTAAGGACATAATATTGATGTGAAAGTAATAGTTCCAGTTCCATGTCTGCCATTGGTCATATCACACTTAAGTGATTTAACATCAGGATGTAATTCTTATTCCCCTGTAAAAGTACACCTAAGAATTGTTTAAGATGTTTCTCCAATTTACTGTCAGTATCTTCTGGGATAATTGCTACCCTATACAAGGGCCAAATATAATCTGAATCTGTCATCCTCTTTAGCATGGCTTCCAGCTTAATGATTTGGAACTATTCTTCTTCCCTTTTTTAATATCCTGTAATTTATCTGTCTCTATCTATATACTTTCTTCCTGCTCTTTCACTTCCTCATTCTTTTCCTCTTCTTGCATTGTGCTGTTTTTCTTGTTGCTAGGATCTTTTTTTATTACTTTTTGAATCTTCTATTTTCCTTTCCTTCCTTTTTCTAAGTTTATCTTGCCCTTAATTTTATCTGTCTTCCTTCTTGCATTTATAGCTCTTTCTGGTTGGCATCTTTTTTTATCAACCTTATTTCCATCTTTTGTAATTTTCTCCTTCCTCCCCACACTGATATCTTCTAAATGTTCCTCTTTTCCCCCTATTCTTTCTATCTTATTTTCCAGTTTTAGTACAGTCTCTTTTTTGTATATTCTTTCCTTTCTTTAGTTTCTCATCTTTATTCTTCATTCTTTTATTACTCACTTTTAGTCTGTTGTTTTTATACCTCACTTCCTGCATTAACCCTTTTTTTCCCAAATCTCTTCATTTGCTGCTTTGATCTCTTTTGCCACACTATCCTGTCTCCATTTTTCATCAGCGAGTATTATAAGTTCTTAATCAGAACCCCAATATTCGTCTGCATTAGAATCTATATTTGAGTCTTGTCCTGTACTTCCTATCTTCACCAGTGTCTCCTCCCTTGTTGCATTTATAACTCAGTGTGTTAAATCTATTGCCTTGTAATTTGATGTTTCCCACATTTCACCAACTTCACCACTCCTCTCAGGGTTCTCCAATCTCTTCATGTTTGTAAAATGAGGTATCCTTTCCCCAATATTTAATCTCATAATTTCTGATGTTCTTTTTCCTTGTTCTAATTCCCCCCCATAACTCAACAATCTGCATAATATATTTCCTATTCTCTAAACAGACCCCTTTCACAAAGGATATGTTTTGTCTTATAAAAGGAAGTTTTCATATATCATAGAATTCATTAACAATGGGTCTCTCAATACCCCACTTACTTCTTTGGTCAAAGTTTCTATCTTGGGGGTATCAGACTCAGTTGGACTCATTAGTTGGGTACCTTCTTGTGAGAACTAACTGGTTCCCCCTTAGCTTTTTCTTGCATATTTTTAGCCTTTTCCCTCCCTCATTCTGTATTTTTTCTATGCTAAACACTGAACCATTCATGCTTAACTTACTATCTCTAATCTTCTGTTCGATTCTTTTGTTTGCCTCAATAGTCTCCCTAATCTCCTCTACCATTTTATTAACTTCTTTATTTACAAGTTTCACAATATCCAGATTCTGCAACTCCTGTTCTTTAAGCAAATTTTCCAATTTCAGTTGTTCCCTTATTTCTGAGTTCATTTGTATTTGCAAACTGTCCTCTGGCTTTGATCTATGTTTTGTCTTATTATTTCCAAGAATATCACTAATCAAAGGTTGAATCAGTTTACTTTCTTTTCTGTTACTAAGAGGGGTTGAAGTTTTGTCCATTATTTCCCCCTTCTTTTTCACCAACAGATGGCTAGGACTTCCCTCAACCTCCCCCAAACTCTTTTTCTTCATGTTTAATTGTCTACTTTTATTACCTTTGACTATATTAGGTAATTCACTTTTTGGCACCCTCAGATCTTCTTCCATCATAATCCTGATTTTTTCTGCAGTAATCCTCTACTACTTCTTGTTGGCAATGGCATTCCTATTTCCTAATGAACCTGCTTATTCAAGCACTAATTCTTGCAATACACAATTCCCAATCAATTGTACAAAATAATGTATGTTTTTTCTAAAATATCTTAACATTACAAACATATGAACATACGAAATTTGCCAGAAGATAAAGGCCTAGAGGTCTATCAAGTCAGCTTGAATGTGTAGCTAGCACCCCTTATTCTGCAGCTGCCCCTCCCTCACACCCTTCCCCTCCATTGACCCTCCCACTTGCCCTGTCCAAGCCCCTTTTGAAGCAGTCCACTGTTCTACTGGATACCACTTCTGCCAGTAACACATTCAACCCAGCTACCACCCTCTCTGTAAAAAAGTGTCTCCTCATCTCCCTCCTGAACCTTCCTCCCTCCAGTCTCATATCATGGCCCTGGGTGTCCCTCCTTTCCCTTACTTTGAACAGCCCATCTGTATCTGTCTTATTTATTCCTTTCATGTATGTAAAGGTTTCAGTCATGTCACCCCTGTCCCTCCTCTCTTCCAGCAAGTACATGTTCAGCTCCCTCAGCCTCCTCTTGTATGGTAAGTCCCCCAGCCCCTTGATCATCTTTGTCACCCTGCACTGTACTCCCCCAGTAACTTGATGCCCCTCTTCAGATATGGGCATCAGTACTGCACACAGTACTCCAGGTGCGGTCTAACTAATGACCTATACAGTGGCAGATTCACCTCTTCCCTCTTCGAGGATATACCCCTTGCAATGCAACCCACATTGTGTTGGGCTTTGCAGCTGCCTTCCTATATTGTGCTGAGTTGTTCATTGACACTCACTTAGCACTCACTGTTGCCCTTAGTTATTAAGAGCATATCGTTTCAACTCTGTCAGCCAGTTGGTCAATTTTTCATTCAGCCCACATTATTGTAAGTGCATAAATCCCTCTTCAGCTAATAAGAGAGAGAAAAAAAGAAAAATATGAGCAGTATTCAAATATGATAGCTACTTAAAAAACTCTTTTCCAGATATTTTTTAAAAAACACCAAAGGAGAAGAGAAAAAGAGAAAAAAAAAGAGTCTTTAGTGAATTCCAGACCTTAAAATAGCATTCTCTGCCATGATAAATTCGCAGAATCTCAATCTCTCTTATTCCTCTTTTCTCCTGTTTACTTCCGCTTCTTCTGGAGAAGAAAAGGTCACCTAATTTATTCGGTACCACGCTCCAAGTGTATTCGCATAGATCTACAAATTTTGAAATATAACTTAAAACATTCCTTTGGAGGATCTCACCATGCCACAGGTGAATTCTACAAGTCACAAGTGCCAGTACCAATACTCCTCATTTATCACTCATCAGTTCTGTGGTGGTTCCTTATAGAGTTTGATTGGGACAATATCTGGAGGTCCTTTGTTATTTGTCCAGTGTGACAGAAAATTAACAGATCCTCCTAAAGACAGTTTCTCCACTAAAATTTTTAAGATAGAAACACACATAATAATACAACCTAATACAGTGCACACCTATCTTGGACTAGTCTACTTTACTTATACACCATGGGCCAGATATTCAAAAGGGTTGCACCATGCGCAATAGGGTTGCGCCTGCGTAAGTCCAAACTTGCTCCATTCTGCGATATTCAGCAGGAGGCAGTTGCGCCACAGAAAACATGCTGAGCAACAGCGCAATGCAAATGAATGCATGCTGAACTGGAGGGGGAGGAACCATGCATAAACTGCCCAGCCCGATATTCAGCCGGGCTGTGCAGAGTTGTGCAGGTGCAACCCCCAACCTGCGCCTGCAGGACTTTGAGCCAAAAAAGGCTTAAGTCGAGGGCCACCCACAGGTGAGCTGCTGTATTGCAGGGTGCAACACAGCAGCTGCCACCTGTGGCTGGCCTCCGACCCAGTCCCTGTGCTCCCCCACAGCCCGATCGCGGGCATAGTGTACTCCCCCCTCCTCCTGTTCATATCCCTGGTGGTCCAGTGGACCGAAATTCCCAATCGCGGGCGGTATGTACAATAATTCCCACCCCCCTCCCGTTCACATCCCTGATGGTCCAGTGGACCGAAATGCCCGATCACGGGCGGTATATACAGTAATTCCACCCCCTCCCATTCCACATCCCTGGTGGTCCAGTGGACTGAAATGCCCGATCACAGGCGGTATGTACAATAATTCCACCCCTCCCGTTCACATCCCTGGTGGTCAGTGGACTGAAATGCCCGATCATGGGTGGTATGTGTGATAAAACCACCCCCTGAACATAGCCCTGGTGGCTAGTGTCCCCACCCTACCCACCCACGAAGCCCCACCACCCCGCTCCCCGGCGGCGGCGGGCGGCAGCATCCCACCCTGCCACCCGCCGCCCGCCGACTGACTGCCCAGTAGGGCTCTGCGCCCATTGGTGCAGAGCAAGAGCCAATGGGCATGCAGCCTATCATACATGACAGTCCAGATTTGTAAATGTCATTCACAAATCTGACTGTCATGTACGGTATGGCTGCACGCCCATTGGCTCTTGCTCTGCACCACTGGGCGGCAGGCCCCACCGGCAGCTCAGTCGGCGGGCGCAGGGCGGCAGGTGGGTGATGCTGCCGCCGCCGGGGAGCGGGGTGGGGGCTTCGTGGGTGGGTAGGGTGGGGACACTAGCCACCAGGGCTATGTTCGGGGGTGGTTTTATCACACATACCACCCGGGCATCAGGCATTTCGTCCACTGGACCATCAGGGATGGAACGGGAGGGGGTGGAATTATTATACATACCGCCCGCGATCGGGCATTTCGTCCACTGACCACCAGGGTGTATGGGGAGGAGGGTGGGGAGCCTCATTGATGCCCGTGATCGGGCTGGTGTGGGGGGAGAGTACACTATGCCCGTGATTGGGCTGCAGGGGGCATCGGTCCCCGACAGCTGCTGCCTGGCAGGGCGCCAGGCGCAAGTCCTCGGGGATCGGCGACACCTACATGCTAATGGCATGCAAATGGGGACATAATCACATGCAAATGGCCCCCCCTGCACCTTGCATGAATTATAGCCCCATTTGCCTGTCACCTTTTGAATATCGTGATTTTGCGCATGGCGCAATGGTACTTGCGCCACCGCAAGTTGAATGCTCCATTCTGTCAACTTGCGGTGGTGCAAGTTCCACTGCGCCATGCACAGTGGCTGTGGCTGGGGGGTGATATTCAAAGGAGTTGCTCAATAGTGCAACTCCTTTGAATATCGCCCAGGACACACCCCTGCACAACTATTTTGCGCAGCTCAAGGGCTTGCGCCTATGAATGGCGCAGTTTGATATCCGACCCCATATATCTACACCTTATATTTAAGATATAAAAAACAATTTCTAAAAAATTCCAACACTTACTTTTCAGGTAGTTAGGTTGTATTTTTGGTGAGTGACGAAATGCAAGATTTCAGCACGTAGTGGTGGTTCTCAATACCAGAGTGTTCGCCCTAGTAAATACCAGGGTATTCATCTGTTCACTAGACATTCCACATGTAAATTCACACTTACTTTCATGGTCTAACTCAATTACACCCGCATATTTAAGTCACTATTCAATCACCTCTTCACCTCACTTACACCCAATACAAAATGTGGTGTTGAGTATCAAGGTACGACAAACATAAGTTTCTCAAAAAGTAAACTGCTCTACTATCCCAGGTTAAGCTCCTCACTCTGCCTGCAGTTTTTCAAAAATGGTGCTTACTGCTTTAGAATGCCAGTGCATGCGCTTTTAGGTGCTCTGACCATGTGATCCCTTCAGCCAATACAACCCTCACTTCCTGACTTACAATCTTCTTGTTTTAAAAATAAAGAAAATATCACAAAATAAAATAAAATCAGAGCAAAAACAAAGCAAGACAAACACCATACAGTCTGCCATTAAAAACAGACTCAGCAGACTTTCCCATGTCTGTATTTTACTTCCAACTGTATCGCTTTAAGTTGATCCAGCTCGATACAAGCGGTAATTAAATTTTAAATT
Source organism: Neoceratodus forsteri (assembly GCA_016271365.2). Lineage (NCBI taxonomy): Eukaryota > Metazoa > Chordata > Ceratodontiformes > Ceratodontidae > Neoceratodus > Neoceratodus forsteri. The sequence continues at coordinate 1,529,169,027 of CM057453.1, forward strand.
ACTATATAATGTTCAGCTCCAATTTTCCAATAGCCAATTTAACTAAATAATAACAACTTAGTTGGTTGCAGCTGATATGGCTGATATAGCTGATTCTGTGACTCATTTTGATGTCAGTACTTCAGGCCAGTAAGCCTCCGCAGGCTCCACTGATGCTCTTCCCTCACTCAAGGAGCTCCTTCCACCGCTCGGACTCTCACCAGCTGTGGGGAGCTTAGAGGCCTAGAGCACCCCACCTCAACTCCACCATGACCAGAAGGCACAAAGCTGGTCTGGAAAGGTCAGTGAGTATTAAAAATAACAATTATTAATGTGGCAATGGTGGCATATCTTTACTAAAATAAGAATTTGCTTCTCACTGACTCCTGCTACCATCTTTTTAACTCCTCGATGACTTAGCGACTTGCCTCCGGTTCTCTCCAAGATCAAAACATCTAGCTCAGTATTCTGTCTTTGAATTACAACCTTTGAGCTTGGAGCTCATTTACAAAGGTTCCACGTCAGGAAAAAATACAATAGAGTTGCAATGAAGACATGAACACTATACAGGAGGAATAAAGTAGCTAAACTAAATAGATACAAATAATATATACAGATCAATTTACAATGGTGTTTGGATTTACTAGCTGTAATAAAAAACTATGTTTCGATGGATGTTAACTAGACAATGATCTGTGACATCCATTCTTAATGTCTTTGTTTCCTAAGATGGGCCTAAATAATGGGACATGTTTTGCATAGTTCTGCAAAGAAAATGATTATTCTTACAAAAATAGTACTACCATTTCATCAAAAAAAGGTCAGAAATGCCATCTTCGTGATGCTGATTGAAGTGGTTCGCTCTGCATGCTGGCAACTCGGGTTCGTGCCCTGAGCCCGGGTATCGGGAGTGGAGACCAGCAGGGAGGGGAGTCACAAGCATTTATTGCATGCTTCCCTCCTGGGGGGTGGGACCAGCGTTGGCACCTGTGGACGGATTGGGTGCCATGCTTGGAGGATGTGCTGCCTCGACACACCCATACATGTTCCCGCCTGAAGTCACCTGTGCTCACACAAGGTTGAGAATTGTTGTGGGAAGGGCAGGAAAATGAAAAAAGAGCTCTCCATGTGACAAGATGACAACTGCTGGCTCCTGCCACCATGAAGCCCCAGAGAATTTGCCAGTGAGGCACTTCCCCCCCTGGAAGACAAGGACCCTCCCAACATAGGGATATGTCAGGCTGCCAAGGTAAGCTGCAGTAGGGGCTGGTGGATGGCGTTAGGGGTCAGGTGGGCATCAGGGACCTTGGCACTCTGAAGGTTTGGCTGGATGGGACTGCCATGTGGGTGAAGCATAAACAGAAAAACAAAGTTCAGAAAATGTCTCAAAAAAGTGTTTTTGCCCAAAACAGTACTGTAATACAACACCAGAATCATTAGAAGATTGTAAAACTTGGTTAAGAAACAGACTGTAAAATTTGGTTTAGAAACAAAGTCTGACACACAATTTGTTCCCTTTCCAGTTTATTTTTCAGTGGTGATTGCAGCATGTGTAGTAAACTTCCAAAGAGCCCTGGCTCTCTTTGTGATTACAGTACTGGCCGTTTTCTTTTTCCTCTGGGACATCATTATGGCTAAATATGAAGAAAAAATTGCATCGTCTTTTGCTCCTTGTAGAAGAACTTTAAAAAAGCAATGGTTTTGGATGAAATGGTAAGTACAAAGTAAAATGTATTTATTTAGTTAGTTTTCATTGACCGGCAAAGAAAGGCTAGACAATATTACCTGTTTTCAGACTCATCTGGGGGAAGAGGGATGGACAGAAGCAAATCAAGTGAGACTGTACTAGATTAAATTGCTGGTGGTATTTTAGTGAATGGAGGGAAATTTGGCTAGAACACAGGGGAAATTTACCTACATTTTTCGTAAAGTGTCATGGGATCTTTAACATCCACCAGAACAGCCACCAGAAAAGAAACGCAAGAGACAGCTACAAGAAAAAAATGACTGGAGCCACTAACATACACAGCTAACATCCCTAAAAAAGAGTAGGGCATCACAGTCTTTGGTACAAAACTCCAAAATATTGGTATAGGTTAAAACATCAATTTATTTAATAAAGATAAATAGAAACATTCACCCCTACAACCATCAACATTTGGAGCTATCAACATGCACTTTTTCAGTTTACAAGGAAATTGTCCTAGCAGCTATAGACTAAAAGGAAAACAGTGATTTTTTTTTTGTGATCAGCCAATAGCAGTACAAGCAGTACACTAATGTGGGGTTCCTGCATCATGGGCCTATTTATCTCTCTCAGGCCACAGTCAAGGTACCCTCTTTAGCAAGAAGGTGGACCACAGTGTTCTGATAACTCTTTTTCTGTCACCTTAAACCCTTTTGACTCCCTGCAGAGAGGGTCTCTGCTTTGGATAGAATGCACTCTACTGCCTCCCTCTTTCTCTCTCAGAAGCTTTTACTATGCATGCCTTTATCCAGGTACCCTTTCCTCAGAGATGCAATCACAAACAACCAGTGACTCAGTCTTCAGAAAAATAACTAATTTATTACTAAACACTGTTTGTCCAAATACACTGATATTCAGTAGGGCTGTGCATGGGCCAAACAGTATTCCCAAATACCACAAATAGTAGGCTTCCCGAATATTCGGATGCCCTTCCTGAATAGTTCACTATTCAGCCAGTGTTCAGAAATGACTATTCGGGGAGATTTCCAAGTCTTGCAGTGCTTCGTTGGCCAATCTTTATTTATTTATTTATTTATTTAACCAGGTATAGCACACTAAGCTGAAAGCTTTTTTACAGGAGCGACCTGGGAGCACAAGGAGGTTAAGTGACTTGCTCAGGGTCACACAGTATGCAGGTGGAAGCTGTGGGATTCAAACCCAGGTCTGGTCTGCTGGATGTCACCAGATTTGCAGCTCAGAGCCTTAGACCACTGCGCTAGACTACCTCAATCAAAGGCTACTTCTGGAGCTCATAGGCAAGCACACCATGCAACTTCCTCACTCTGAGCTGGTAGAAGACAGGAGACAGTTGCTTCTGAGAGCTAGCTTCGCAGTACTTCTGAAACCTTAAACTTGCCAAGAAAGAAACCATTTTTTGCTCCACAGACTTTTTTGGGTCAGTTTTATTTATTTGATCAGGGTCAGAAACTCTAGGTTTGGCTTTCCGACTGGGTATTTTTGTTCTTGTTGCTGTGCTCAATAATTTTTATTATTTTTATGTTTGCTTGCACGCATGTACAAGAAACATAGTGCCATCGTCCGAGTATTCGGAGGTGTGGCAGCCGTCTTCCAATTCAGTCAGTGTATTTGCAGGCACGGTCGCAGTTCTCTAATCAACACTGCAGCTGTCTATGACAGCAGTTGAAAATGCAGTGCTGTACAGTTGAAAGGGAGAGCTCCACTTCAGTGAGCAGCACTCCCCCCTCCACACGCATGCACGCACGCACATTGCATTCTCATGCGCTCCCCCCCACGCACATACTGTATGGCCGATGGGGGTGCTCAATCGCCCATTGGCTCCACGCCCCCGCCAAAAAAAGCTTTCCAGTGCCACGCTGGGAGCCCACCCCAGTGTGGCAAACATTGTTATGGCCGACGGGGGTGCCCAATCCACCGTCGGCTCCAGGCCCCCCAAACAGCCTTACAGCTGCCACGCTGGGAGCCCGCCCCAGCATGGCACAAGTCCAGAGTGGTCGACGGGGTGTCCAATCCCCCATTGGCTCCATGCCCCAAAAGTTTCAGTGCCACGCCTGTGGCAACATTGTTATGGCTGATGGTAGTGCCCAATCCCCGGCCAGCTCCAGGACCCCCAAACAGCCTTCCAGCTGTCATGCTGGGAGCCCACCCCAGCGTGGCAAACATCCCGCGCGCCTTCCTTAAAAAAACTTCCTCGCTGCTGTCTTGACCCCTCTCCCACCCGCACCCACCCACTGTGCACCCTGCCTCCCCACACCCCCACCTCACCTCATATTTACCTCCGGAGCTCGGCGCAATGATCTTCAGTGGACCGGGAACACGTCTGCACTCTTCAAAGCCGACCGCAAACTGAGGAAATGCCGGTAAGCTGTATAATGGAATAAATAGGGTTTTTTCAACTTTAATGCATATCTCAGGCATTTTTTGGAATTTTGGCACCAAATTTTCAACATGGGGTTTTTGGGACCCCTCCTCATGAATTCTTGAACTGTCATGGCGTTAATCAGGCCCGAAGGGTGATTTCGCAGTCACTGCGTGAAATCACCCTTCAGAACCAGCTAATGAAATGACAGTGCCAGTGTTCATAAGGTGGGCTCTCAAAAAGGCTATGTTGCAAATTTGGTGAAAAAATTCCTAAAAATGACTGTTTTACGAGCATACGTTGAGGTGTTCCTATGCACGCTCGTAAGTTCGTGAATCTTTTAATATTTGCACTCCAGATTTTCAACATTGACATTTTACCACACCTCCTTATGAGCAGTACAGGTGTCATTTTTCACATCTTGCCCAAAATGTGTTTCACAGATGTAGGCATACAATGACGCAGTCGATGTCGAAATCAATGTATGGGACACATTAAGAAAATCTCAGTGACACTGTTCATGAGCAGAGGTCTTAAATGGCTATGTTGAAAATTGAGTAATATTCTAAAAATGACTGTTTCTGACGTCGCATTGCGCCAGTTCCCTACGCTTGCGATTAAGTAAGTTCGCAATTTTAATATTTGCACACCAGATTTTCCACATTGCCATTTTATTACACTTCCTGAGCAGTACAGCTGCCATTTTTCATATCTTGCCTAATGTGTTTCCGACATGTAGCGACAATGGTGCAGTCGGTAGCGAAAGCAATGTTTGGGACAGATTAAGAAAATCACAGTTACACTGTTCATGAGCAGAGGTCTTAAAAAGGCTATGTTGAAAATTTGGTGACAAAAGTCCATAAAATGACTGTGTTATGAGTGAGCATTGTGCAGTTTCCACACACCCTCGTAAGTTCATGACTTTGTAATATTTTCAGTCCAGATTTTCACCAGTGGCATTTTTCCACACTTCCTTATGAACAGTACAGCTGTCATTTTTCACAACATGGGTGAAATGTGTTTCACACTTTCAGCGCAGAAATGCGTGGTTGCTGTGGGAAATCATTGTTTGGGACAGATAAAGAAAATCACAGTGACACTGTTCATGATCGGAGGTCCCAAAATGCCTGTGTTGACAATCTGCTGTAAAAAATCCCCAAACTAATTACATTATGGGTGTGCGTCGCACATCTATGCACGCCAGGACTTCACCAAGTTTTTAATATTTTCACTGCAGATTTTCAACATTGCCATTTTGTACACCTCCCCATGAACAGTACAGCTGTCATTTTTCACATCCTATTCAGAATATGTTTTTGCACCTGTGGTGCTAAATACCGTAGTCGCTGTGCAAAAGCAGCTTTCCGCTAACAAACTGATATTGCCACTGTTCATGAGGTGGAGGTCACAAAAAAAACATGTAGAAAATTTGGAGTGAAAATACCAACGAATGCCAGAGGCTCTAGGGTTTCCTACCATAATGCCCCACCCTGTAGAGAATGACAGGCATCAGGGGTGTGACTTGGGATTCTCGCCTGTAATGCTCATACCATTCCACACCCTGCAGCCAGTGAGAGGCATCAAGGCATGCCTTGGACTCTTTGGCCCCATTCTCCTATACCGCACCCATCTCACAGTATTTCCTGATGGAATGGGGTGCCATAAGGGCCAAAGACCCTAAGGCACACCGTGACACTTGTCAGTTTCTGCAGGGTAGGGTGTGGTGAAATGGCATGGCTTGTGCCTGACGACCCAAAGGCACACCCCAATGCCTGTCAGTCTTTGCAGGGTGGTGGTGGGGTTGGCTTCAGTTCAATACTTCACTGCCATTCCTATTATGCAGCTCTGTAACTCCTACACTACCAATGCCAATGCCAGCAAGCAAACATTCGGCATTGACTAATGCTTGTTTTTTTTATTTTAGTCTTTGGTAACTGGGTAAGGCCCACTAGGCACAAGTGCCTGTTTTCAGGGGTGACCTGGGAGCACTGGGGAGGTTAAGTGACTTGCTCAGAGTCACACAGTATGCAAGTGGAGGTTGTGGAAATCAAACCCAGGTCTGCTGGATCTGCTAAGCTTATTCACAGCTTGTTATTCTAACCTCTAGGCTATACTGCCAGCCATTGGTGTTTTAATAGGACCAGGAAGGAAGCCCCAAGTTTGGTCGACATTGACAATGCCGACCTCCCCCTCAGCAATAACACAATACCAACGCAGGTATTGTGCCGCCTGTTTTAAAGGTGTTTTCTGTGGGGGGCTCTGCCCCCCACACCCCCAGACTTTAGGATTCCAACTTCAGGACAGAGTTGGTCCGGCGAGGGGGTGGAACACTGGGAGAAGGTAAAACATGGAAAAAGGACCATTACCGTGAATGTCGCTGTAATGGTCTTTTTTCCTGTTTCGCTGCCGGGGTGTCGACCAAAAGGGGTGCACCAGATCAGGAAAGCTGTCTTCTAACACCCCTCCTCCACAGCTCTCTGACACACAGCTCCAGTGTGAGTTTTTGGTGAAGCCCATTTTGTTTTTGTGTTTTCTTTATTGCTGTCATCTGATTCCAGGCTCAGTTCCCTTCATGATTGAGGACGGTGTCTGCTAACTCCCCCTCCTATAGCTTACTGTGCATGACTTACCTGTATGTGCATAACATTTGAGTTTGTGAGGATGTACCCTGCCTGTGCACAGTTACGTGCAGGCAGTTTCTGAATTAATCTTCTGCATTTCTTAGTGGGTGATGCTTGACTCACTGAATTGTTGTGGTTAGTCTTCTGGATCCAGGCTTAGATCCCAGTGCAACTGAGGAGTGTATCAACTGAAAGCCTCCCCCCCTTAGCTCACTGCGCACAATTAACCTATGTGTGCAAGATATGTTTTTTCATGAGTCTGCGCACTGTGCGTGCACAGCTGTGTGTATGCATTTTTTTAATTAAACTGCTGCAATTCTTACTGGGTCAGGATTGACTGAGTTGTATGTGTGTGATCTGTCAGTTCCTTGCTCAGTTCCATGTTCAGCTGAAAAGGTTGCCCCCTTCTACAGCCTTCATAACAGCAGTGTATATTCTATGTGCTACTGTTTTTCATGGTGCAGTGTAATTGATAGGGTTGGCATTAGTATTTTCATTGTTCCAGAAACACTAAGTAAAGAATCACATTCACAAGCACTACCCAGTAGCAGTTTATGTTTTACACAGTAACTACACTTACCTGATCCAGCATGTCTTAGCAACCTCACAAACATGCTTTGTCTAGCCCCAGTAAAGCATATGTACCTGTGTCCAGTTCTGGAGACCCCATCTCCGCAATTACATAGACAGGATAGAGGTAGTCCAGAGGAGGGCAACTAAAATGGTGCAGGGTCTGCAAGAGAAGCCGTATGAGGAGAGACTACAGGAGCTTAATATGTATACCCTTGAGGAAAGAAGGGAGAGGGGGGACATGATAGAAACTTTTAAGTACCTCAGTGGAATCAACAAAGTCCAAGAGGGTAGCATCTTTCAGAAAAAGAGACTTGCAAGAACAAGGGGACACAATTTAAAGATAGAAGGAGGGCGGTTCAGGGGCAATGTAAGGAAGTATTATTTCACAGAGAGGGTAGTGGATGCATGGAACAGCCTTCCTGAGGAAGTTGTGGAGTCTAAAACTGTGGGAGAATTCAAGAATGCATGGGACAGACATAAGGCAATTCTTGTGGGGGGCAGGAAGATATAGGCTGTTGGTTAAATAGGATCTGCGGCCTATCCTGTAGGTAGGGAAATGGGCAGACTAGATGGGCCTAGCGGTCCTTATCTGCCGTCAAAGTCTATGTTTCTATGTTTCTTACCGCTGGCTGCAAGTGATAAGGGACAGGGTGGTAGTCCCAAACTGTACACCACATATAGGACAGTACTGCCACTGCTGTCCCTGGGCCACCAAGCCCCAAAACAATCTATGCAAAACAAAGGAAGCACTGGGGGGGGCAGTAACAAAACACAATAAGGAGTGGAGTATAAAGTTGACAATGCATTTATTTGTGCTAAAGTTGGAGGATACCAACAGAGCCCCAGTTCTGTAACCAGAACCTGTTTTTTGTAAGGGGACATGTTGGCAACATACAAACAAAAGTTAAAATAAATGAGTTTGAGATGCCCTTCTGACAAAATAATCCTGAAGTAATGTACCCAAGGATAAAACACTGCATCAAGATTAAAAAACATCATAAAATTAGTTCATACAGCACCACCAGACAGTATGCAACACAGCACCTTGAAGAATTACTGCCAAATGCTGCAGTATGCTGTAGGGAGCAGTGTAATTCAACAGCAGTTAAGCCCTCTTGTCATGCAATATTTTGTGACATGTCATTTACTGCAAAGAATTGTATTACATCCTGTCTTGCTCCACTGTACATTAGTAATACATAATCCAATTCCAGAGAAGAGGGTTAGACAGAATAACTAGACAATGAACCTCTGTGCGCAAACACTGAGGCAAGGGTTACCCCAAAAGGCATTTGGCTGGGAAGCCAAGTTTCAAGAAAATACAAAATCACACATGCCCACACAATGCAAAGCATCATGGGCTGCATATGCAAATCACCACAGAATGTTATGCTGGTCCAACTTTAAGCAGAATTGCATGGTGCCGAAAGGCCTCTCACACAGTTTGCAAAGGGTGCTAACAGAAGACATAGACACGTGTTTCATCCTACCAGGACTCATCAGTATGCCTCGTCTGTTTGACACCCCAGTGGAATGGACAAGCTACCCTAAGACAGTGTGTCTTGGATATGTTGTGGTGAACCCATTAAAATAAAAAACTATTTAAAAGACAAAGAACCTCTGTGCGCAAACACTGAGGCAAGGGTTACCCCAAAGGGCATTTGGCTGGGAAGCCAAGCAGAGTCCTGGTAGGACGAAACACATGTCTATGTCTTCTGTTAGCACCCTTTGCAAACTGTGTGAGAGGCCTTTCGGCACCATGCAATTCTGCTTAAAGTTGGACCAGCATAACATTCTGTGGTGATTTGCATATGCAGCCCATGATGCTTTGCATTGTGTGGGCATGTGTGATTTTGTATTTTCTTGAAACTAGACAATGACAGAGTGGTGACTTTCTTTATTCAATGGGCTCAAATATTTTTTCTCCCCAAACAAGTCTTCTGGTTCTGGTAGCATTCGGAATAGTATTACTACTAGTACCAACAGTACTATTACTACCACTAGTGTCACTACCTGTTCCATCTGCAAGTTCACTGTAACATTATTCTATGCCAGTAGTAAGAGGGCATTAAAGCTTATATGCCTTGTAGAGGAAGCAGCAGCCATCACCAACAGTGTTCCCAAAGCTACCACTGTGGCTGCTACATCCACAGCCACTGTGCTTCCAACTACTCCCAGTGCAATTCTTGCAACAGTCACCCTTTCTACTGTCACCATCACTGCAGTCACTGTTACCACAATTCCTATACCCATGGTCACAGTACTTACAGCCCCTGTGCTTGTGACCTGTGACCATGAATATCCTAGAGTGGTGAGCCAACGAAGGGCTTGATATCATTTTTGCACAGCTAGGTGTGTCGTGTGGTGGCCCGAGTGTGCCACAAGTAGCTTGCATTGCATTAGTGACAGCTCTGTGTTGGTTTTTGAAGTGCTATTGAGGTTTATATAGTACACCAGGTTCAAAGGGGGATTAATGGCATTGTTTCAGTATTTTTAAGCTATCCTTTAAAAAAACACCTTTTGTCAGCCCAGTGGTACGGCAGGTTGAGGCATCCATGCCTCCCTGCCACCATGCTGGTGACCCAGGTTCGGGAATGGACTTGGGTCACTCAGGGGCTTGGCCGGGGAAGGGGATTGAGCATCCATGGGACACCTCTCTTCCCTCAGATAGGGGGGATCCCCATGACTCGACGCTTGACTGCCACGTGGAGAAGTCTAGATGGCAGCGTGTGTGTAGCCTCACAGTTCTGGGAAAGGCCAGTGTACAGAGTGCTGAGAGTGCCTCTACAGAGGTGGAGCATGCACACTGTGTTCAGTGCACATCCAGCCAATCCCGAGGAGAAAATCAGGAGGAAAAACATGAATGATGGACTTCATGAGGCCCTCCCCACTGGCATGAGCAACCTGCCCAGTCTTGGGGGACTGACGGAGACTCTGGATGACCGCATGCTACAGGACAGGACTGATACTGCTGCCCAGCCTGCCAAGGAGTGATAATAACCTATATAGAAAAAGGAAAACACCTTTCCTGGCCAAATACTGAATACTGAACACCTGGGACCCAAATACTGAATATTCAGGAAAAGGTATTAGCAGAGCCCTAATATTCAAGTATTTACACTATTTACACCTAGTCAAATAATAGCACATGTACAGGATTGCAAAAGAAAGCTTGCACTCTTGTGAAGATAAAAGCATCAATCTTCCCTACCAGTTACAAGATAGAAACATAGAAAAAAAGATGGCAGAAGGAGACCAAGGGTCCATCTATTCTGCCTGTGTGTTCTTTGGACCTTCTCAAATCCCAGAACTTAACCACCCTTTTGCCTAATGCCTCCTACTGCTCCTCTTTAGAGATGGGCGAAGTCCACAAATTTTGCTCCATAAAATATTTCATGAAACACAAGCATTTTGCAAAATATTCCATGGGCGTAAAGTGCAAAATTCAGCCAGTAAAATGCAAAATTTTGCCCGTGAAATGCAGAATTTCGCCCGTGAATGGTGAAAATTCGCCACTCCCAGCTGAAATTCTGCCATTTGCAGATGAAATTCCACCATTCTCAGGTGAAATTTTGCATTTCTTGCCCACAGAATATTTCGTGAAATGCACAAATTTCATAAAATATTCTGCAGGGTGAAATTCCCGACTTCACCGGAACTTCACCAGTGAAATTAAACAGTTGCATCTCTATTCCTGTTGCTTTTGATCATGCTTTAGCCTTGTCCCACCCAAGCTGGAATGATGTCATGGACTTTGCTTCCACTACCTCAGCTGGCAGTTTATTCCATGGCTCCATGACTCTGTCTGTAAAATAGTGTTTCTTAAGCTCCCTCTTGAAGCTCCCCCCCATCTTCCACTTGTGCTCTCTAGTGTTAAAGTCAGAGACTCCGATGAACAGTTCCGAGGATGGCATCTTATTTATTCCTCTCAGGAACTTGCATGTTTCAATCATATCTTTCCTCTCCCTCCTTGTCTCCAGTGACAACATATGTAATGTTTCCAGATGCTTCTCATACAAGTGCCCTTGAAGGCCCTGGATCATTTTGATCACTCTTCTCTGAACAGCCTCCAGCCTGTTTATATCCTTTTTCAGATGTGGACTCCAAAACTGGACACAGTACTCCAGACGGGGCCTTACCAGGGACCTGTAGAGTGGCAGTATTACCTCCTTCCTCCTGCTGCGGAATCCCCTCCCTATTCACCCCAGCATTTTGTTGGCTATGCTATAAGCTTTGTTGATTTGGCTTTTCTGTTTAAGGGTGTTGCATATGAGGAGATCTAGGTCCTGTTCTTCCTGCATGGTGCTGAGCTGGACTCCATTGAGGTGGTACTCTGTCCTTGGGTTCCCTTTACCCCAAATGCATCACCTTACTTTTCTTTGCATTGAACTTCAGCTGCCAGACGTCAGACCATCTTTCCAGCCTCTGCAGGTCTTTTTGTAGGTCCTTAACCACCTCCTCACTGTCAACCCTTCCACCTAGCTTGGTATTGTCCATGAATGGGGCAATTTTGCCCTGAATACCTATGTCGATGTCACTGATAAAGGCATTAAACAGGACTGGCCCCAACACTGAGCCTTGGGGCACACCACTAGTGACTGTACCTTCAACAGACCTCACCCTGTTGACCACTACTCTCTGTTTTCTGTCTCTAAGCCAATTACCTACCCAACTGACTATGCACTTGGCAACACCCATATCCTCCAACATTTTCAGCAGGTGGTTGCGTGGCCCTGAATCAAAGGCCTTACTGAAACTGAAGTAGAGGAGATCAACTGAGTGGCCTCTGTCTAGTTCCCTAGTGAACCAGTCAAAAAATGTGATTAGGTTCATTTGGCATGACCTTCCTGCCATGAACCCATGTTGCCTGTCATCTTACAGACTGTTCTTATTGAGGTACTCTACCATGTCCTGTTTCATTAAGGTTTCCATCAGTTTCCCCACTATCGACGTAAGGCTGACCAGTCAGTAGTTGCCTGCTTCCTCCCAACTCCCACTCTTGTGGAGAGGTACAACATTAGCTCTTCTGCAGTCTCCTGGCACTAACCCCATCTGAAGTGATCTGATAAACAAATGTGCTGAGGGGCCTGACAGTTCACTTGCTAACTCCATTAGCATCTTCAGGTATATTCCATCAGGCCCTGGTGACTTGTCTTCCCTGAGATGATCCAGGACCTTTCTAACCCTACTGTTGCTGATTGATAGTGCTTCCATTTGTGGAACACCTTTGTCGGCAACCTTGATGCCACTGTCTGGTACTGGGCCTTTGTATTTCTTGGTGAACACTGAGCAAAAAATGTTGTTCAGAACAGTGGCCTTCTGCCTATCCTCCTCTACTACTCTGTCACCATCTTTGAGTCTAACCATTCCTCCCCTTTTCTTCATTTTTTCTTGTATATATCAAAAAAGTGTTTGTTCCCTTCTTTAATAATAAATAATAATAATAATAAATTTTATTTAATATGGCGCCTTTCACAAATCAAGGCGCTGCACAATCAGATAAAATTAAAATACAATAAATACAATAAAATTACAAAATCACAGAAGATCAGGGTAAGCTTTACCCCACAGAAAGGCCTTCAGTGCCTGCTTAAAGCACCCCACTGACCTGCACTCACGTAGCTGACGGGGCAGAGAATTCCAGAGGGTAGGGGAAACAAACCCAAAGGCACAAGCACCAGAGGACTTTAAATTAACCCTCGGAATCTCCAGCAACCCCTCGTCAGCTGAACGGAGCTGTCGCAAAGGGGTGTAAGGAACCAGGAGCTCTTTCAAGTAGTCAGGATGCTGTCTGTGTAGGGCTTTGTAAGTTAATAAACCTACCTTAAAGGTGATCCGCCACTGGATAGGCAGCCAGTGCAGATCACACAGCACAGGGGTAATATGGGTTCTCCTGGACACCCCAGTCAATAAACGTGCCGCAGCATTCTGCACTAGCTGCAAGCAGTGGATATCAACCCCAGGAAGCCCTAGGTAAAGGGAGTTGCAGTAGTCAAGGTGTGATGTCACAAAAGCATGGACCAAAACAGGCAGGTCACTGGACGGAACAAGGTGCTTGAGCCTAGCAATGTTCCTAAGATGGTAAAAGGCCAGCTTGACGACTGCCAATACCTGATGTCAAAGGGTCAGACCATTGTCAAGCACCACTCCCAGGTCACGCACCCGCTCAGAGGTAAGAATCTGAGCCCCCCCAGGACTAAACCAGAGGGGAGATAAGTCCTCAACCCCTCTGTCCTGTGACCTGGGTTCACGACCAAAACCTCAGTCTTTCTTGGGTTCAACTTTAGACCACTGGAACTCATCCAGTCTTGGATTTCTACAAGGCAGCTGTTCAATACTGAGATAGCACTAACCTGGTCGGGGGCAAAAGACAGGTAGAGGTGAGTATCATCAGCATAGCAGTGAAACCTCAGCCCATACCATCTTACAATGTTTCTGAGGGGTAGCATATACACTGCAAATAACATGGGCGACAGCACCGAGCCCTGAGGAACCCCGCAAGGCAGAGAGAAAGACTCAGAAGAAAATATTCACAAGACAACTCTTTGAGATCTACTGGCGAGAAAAGATGTAAACCATCTGAGAACTGTCCCCGACAGCCCACAGATGAACCTCAAACGCTCGAGCAGAACCCCATGATCCGCAGTGTCAACAGCTGATGACAAATCAAGGAGTACCAGAATGGAATGGTTTCTCCGATCTCTCGCCATCAGGAGATCATTAAGCGCCCAAACCAGAGCAGTCTCAGTACTATGCCTCTTACAAAAACCCGATTGAGAGGTTCGTATAAATTATGGATGGTTAAATGGTTTTCCCGTTGAGCTGCCACAACTTTCTCAATAACCTTTCCCACAAAAGGAAGGTTAGAGATAGGCCTGTAGTTTGCTAGGTTTTCTGGGTCTAAAGAAGCTTTCTTCAGGAGGGGTGTCACCACCACCTCCTTGAGGGAGCTAGGAAACTCCCCCGAATCCAAAGAGCACCAGACAATCCAAGCTAAGACCGGGCCAATGATATCGCTACAACCCAAAATTAAGGGAAGTAGGGCTCGGATCTAAACTACAGCAAGTGGGACACATCTCCTGGATATGCCTCATAATGTCCACAAACTCCAGCAGATCAAAGGTACTCCAGGAAACTCTGGGTTCTGTGACCAAGTGCAGACCAACAGCATCTCCCTTAGAGTGAAGCTGACGGTACTCCTGCCTGATGTCAGCCACCTTATTCGCAAAGAAATAAGCAATCTTATCATACTCACTTTGTGAAAAAGCTCGATGGACCTGCTGACAGGCTGGGTTGCACAGCCTGTCAACAGTTCGGAAGAGTTGAGCCGGTCTATTCCATGCAGCAGAAATTTCCCTGGACACGAATTCTGCCTTCTTATGGGAAATTTCTGTTTGAAAGAGTTTATAATGCTATAACAAGATAAGATGGTCAGCATCCAAGGCAGTCCTCCACCAGCGATGCTCTAACCTATGCCCCTGCCTCCGCAACTCCCTCAGAGCCCCATCAAACCATGGGGCCCCGGGGCAAAGTGGAAGGGGGCGAACATGAACAGGAGCAATCAGATTGAGAGCTGAAGAAGTGGCCCTATTATAGGCCAAGACTAACAGCTCGGGATCTGTGCAGGACTCGCCAATCAACGAGAGGTCAGTCACCACCATCAGGTCTTCAGGGACTACATCCCACAAAGGGTGGTAACTGACCATTTCCACAGGGGTCGACCTACCCAGGGGGGCCACAAAATTGAACCCAACGGTGTAGTAATTGGACCAACCAACAGGTTCCACCACCAAGTCAGAGGCCTCGATCCCCAGGAGGAAGACCAAATCAAGAGAGTGACCACCTTTATAAGTAACTGAGGAAATACCTGTGTGAAGCCCAGTGAAGTCATCACCTGGGGAAAGTGTTGTCCAAAAAGTGAGGATTCATCGTCGACCCAGGCACTGAAGTCACCCAGAGCCATCAGTCTGGGTGATTCCAATGCCATGTCAGTGGCGAAGTCTGCTACTTCCTGCAAGAACAGCTTATCATCACCAGGTGGATGGTATATGAGAGCTATCCTGCACCCCACACTAGTTACTATGGTGCACTCAAATGAGATAGCCTCCTCAACTGGTACACCAGTTAGGCCCAATTCAGTCTTGAAATAGACCGCACGCCCGCGGTCCAAGCTCGGGCGATGTATAACACTAGTACCGGAGGGATAGCTGTCTCCAAAATAGGGCAGCATTCCCATCTAACTAGGTCTCGGTAATGCAAACCAGATCTGCTGTATCAACAAAATCTGCAATAAGGGCAGTCTTATTGCAAACAGATCTGGCATTGCATAACAGCACCTGAGTTGGACGATGTTGGTGAGCCGTCCCAACTACTTGCCCTCCCAAAGAGGAGGTGCCCTTGGGTATGGGAACCAGAACAGAATGACCATGTTCTAGGCACCATTTTGCCCTAGGGTGTCTTCTGGTCCTGACCATCCTGATGGGAGAGTGATGCTCATTCAGGCTCCGCTGTCTGCGACCCCCCCACCCACCTCCAACTCTCACTCCTGCGAGCAATCCACAGCACTTGACAGTGCTGATAAATATAAGTAGGCGGGGGGGAGAAAAACCGGCAGAGGGTGCAGAGGGCGGAGGCCGAATAGCACAGGATGGGGGGGGCAGGCAGGCATATTCCACTAAATTACAATACACAGTGGGGAAAACACACAAAACTCCAACTTCTAAACTCCAAAGCAAAGCTGCAAGAATTAAATATTCCTAAGAACCCCACAAAACAGTAATAAACTTAAACAATAATACCCCACCCACCAAAATAAACATAAAAGGTACCCTACTCCCCATATTGGATGAATTCAGACCCAAAAACAATAGAAATAATGCAATCCCCTCTCACAGGATACAAAGCACAGAAACAAATATAATTTCACCCCCTTCCCCAGCCCTCTCACAGCCGAGGAAAAAAGGTGGATTTCTAGGCACTCTCACCACCCAGAGCAAACAAAATAATCAAACACAAACTAAAATAAACAAAAACATGACATTAGATAAAATAAATAAATAAAATAAAATGTGGACACCCTGGTCCTCTCACCACCAGGAGATCACAGACAGAAATAAAAATCAGGAGAGAAGTCATCCGAAAGTAGGGGAGGCCACTAAAAGTTCAGTTTAATGGAGATACAGCCAACAGGATCCAAAAGTCCAAATGTGAAGAGACCACAAATAAGTTCAGTTCGGTACAAATACAACCGATAGAATCCAATGTCAAACACGAATATGAAATCAGAGTGTCTCGGAGCAAAAAGGGTTAAACAATAAAAAAAAACAACAGGTAAAAGCAAAAAATCCAGCAGATAAGACTATAATCATTTGGGTCGGCAAGACTCCGCAACCTAAAGGACCCCCAGCCAGAAAAGTACTACTGTACCACCACGACACCAGGGGCAAACCAAACAAATAGCTGGTCCCAGGGATCTAGGGGCTTTCTAGGAACACTCCTTCAACAAGCTCCATTGTGGCCTTAGCTGATTTCACCATACTCTTTGCTTAATTGTTCTTCTGAGCATAGGTTTCAAATGCAATGTCTTCTTGAGTTCTTTTATAGTTCCAATAGGCCTCCCTTTTTGGTTCTGATTGTGGTCCTTACCTGGTTACTGAACCATATTTTTTTTTGTGTTTTGTGTTTGTTCTTTTTGGTCACTGTTCTTATACACATCCTGGTAGCCTCTAAAATGGCTAACTTAACTAGTCCCCATATTTCTTCCATATCTAAATGCTCCTGGATCCTTAACAGCTTGCTTCTGACTACATCCCTCATTTTGTCAAAATTGGCTCCTCTAAAATTTAAAACCTCTGTTTTGGATTGTGATTTTTCTACCCCTAGGGCTAACTCAAACCACACAGAATTGTGGTCACTTTTGGCCAGTGGCTCCCCAATCCCTGTAGCCCTTACTGCCTCTGAGTTAGTGAGGACCACATCCAGGATGGTGTCCAGTCTAGTAGGGGCGCTAACTAGTTTTATAAGTAGGCAGTCTTGTAGACCATCAACCACTTTTTGACTCCTAGTAGAACCTGCCACTGGGATACTCCAGTTAACATCAGGCATATTCAGGTCTCCTACCACCCCTGTATCCCCTTTTTGTTCTATACCTCTGATCTCCTCTAGGAGCTCTTCATCCCTGCCCTCAGCCTGCCCCGCTGGCCGGTATTCCACACCTACTGTATGTGGATCCTCTCCGCCGTTGCCGAGCTAAGTAACATCCACAGGGATTCCACACTCTCCTTTTTGATGCTATCTACTTAGATGACATTTATCCCATCCTTTACATATAATGCTACCCCTCACCCTCCCTTCTATCCTGTCTGAACAGGGCATAGCTTGGGACCGAAAGGTCCCAGTCATTTTTCTCTGAGGCGCAAGTGTCTGTGATGGTCACCAGGTCCACTCAGGAATCCACCATCATTGCCTCCAGGTCACTTATTTTGTTTCCCAGGCTTCTGGCATTGACACATACCCCTTTCCTTATTCTGGTACCCCTGCTGCTATTCACTACTATTGCTTTTGCTCTTGGGCCTGCAGATCCCGATAGTTTCCAACCATTTTCTACATGTTTTCTTAGGTCATGAGGAGAAATTCTTGCTTGAGGGGGAGTGATGACAAAGTTCCTATCAGAAATGTATTTTCTGATAGGTTGCCTAGTGTTAGATTCCCCCTCACCCAGTTTAAATGGTCGAGATGGATGTCAAATTTCTGCCCAAGTGCACTCACTTCTTCCTTTGTTAGGTGAAATCCATCAAACCAGGATAGCTTCCTCTCCCAGAAGCTCCCTCATGAGCCTATGACATGATATCCTTTTTCACAATACCATCCATGTAGCCAAGCATTGAATTCCTCGATGTCCTTATTCCTGATTTTGTTCTTGCAATCCCCTTTGCTCTACACTGGGATGATCTCTGAGAATGTTAGGGCAGTCATTCTAGCCTCCAGCCATTCCCCCAGCTTAATGAAATTTTGTTGGTTTCTTCCACTGTTCAAGCAGACAGGTCGTTTGGACCAAGATGAATCAGAACATTGGTTCCTTTCTCTGCTTTGTCTACCAATCTCCTGATGCATTCGGTGTTGCACTGTGCTAAAGCTCCAGGGAGGCATTTAACCATCACCTTAGGTTGCGTATCTTTACTCAGATGGGACTCAACTCCCCTGATCATTGAGTCCCCCAGAACAAGAAATTGCTTACTCCTGGATCCACCACATTTCCTTGCCACCTTTGGATGCCATCTTTCCTCTACGCCTGGTCCCCTTGATGAGCTCAGGGTCACCTCTCACTCAGCCATCATCCTTCATCTTCTCCAGTGTTGAAAAATGGTTCTTTGTTGGAATGGTATTGGCCCGAACAGATCCTGCATGGTCCATCCTTGAAATATTCCCCTTCCCCTGACCCACCAACCTCCAGGGCCAGTGGGTCTCTGGGGGAGAGGACATGGTTGGCTTGAGCTCCAGATTAACTGGTAATGCAGGCTGGCTAGCTCCCTCCATTCTGCTTCCAACTGAGCTCAAACATCATTCAGGCTCCTGCAAGTAGGACACTGACCCATCCTCTAGAGCAGATTCCTGAAGACAAATGCCCCGCAGCTCCAACAACTTACCATCTCCATCCTGAAACCCACCCAAAATTGTTTTTTTTTAGCTATTCTTACCTTATTACCCACACTGCTCTTTATTACCTTAAGTCTTTCTCTCTACAGACACACAGTCTGGCTCTTTCCTATGGAATCAACTCATGCAGAAACCCCAGTGAAAAGAGAGTGAACCCAGCTGAGCTGGGCGTTCATGCTCTCTCCCTCTCTCTCGCCCTCTCTAATGTCTTGTTCGAGCTAGGCTGTGCTATCACTTCCCTGTACTCAAATTCATCTGATTGAAGCCAATCTGGAATTTGGGTGATGATTGTCTTGCAATATTATCTGTCCTCTGGGTCTCAGGAACCCAACTTTCTCTGAAAGATTATTCAGTATCTGAAACAAAGTGATTGGGCTCAGTTGAGACAGAGTGTTTCTAAGTGTTTGTTCACTAATGAACCCATCCCCTTTTCAGGAGACCTCCACAATGAAGGGTTAAGGAGCTGTTAAGAGATTTTACTGGAGCTGCCGAAATCTCCAGAGTCGGACAGTTTTTATCATAGCAGACTAATGCATCCTGGCCCTCATCTTCTACAGAATGTGAACTAGCAGTTGACAAAATAATTCAGACTACCAAGAAAAAAAGTTGTCTGGTTGTCACATACCTCCCCCTTGTTTGTATGAAGTTGCATATTCGTGAGGTCCATGAATAGTTACTTCATGCAGGTTAGCCAGCCCTTGTTTACTCATACTGGTAAGACGTTAGCATTTTGTGCTCCACTGCGATGCTGTATGGTAAAATCATAGTCTTGGAGTCTGATATTCCATCGAAACAAATTGGCATTTTGCCCACTCATTCTGTTCAACCATTGCAAATAGATTTTGGTCTATGATCACTGTGCAAGACCTTCCATACAGATATTAGCACAATTTCTTGATTTCCCAGACAATGGCTAGACACTTCTTCTCAGTGAAACAAGTGCAGAAACGAGACTCAAGGATACATGGAAGAAGCTGCAAAGCAAGTCACGCAGCAACTAAAATACAAAATAAACTCACAGCTACACTCCAAGGACCGAGACGCCACACATCAGCATACTATAAAAGGCTTTATTAGTAGATAAAAAATCACGCAAGCAGCACCCCCTCACACAAGAAACGTCGACGTACGTTTCATGTCACACTGACGCTTTGTCAAGATGTCATACAAATGAAACAACTCCTCTTAAATACCAAATATATGGCACATGTGACAGCACCAAATACAATGTTAAAGTGACACAGTGCATATTCAAAAGCCAGATGCTTAACAAATGTACACAATACATTTCCTCCATAGTGCTTACACCTAATAAATAGCACATCACTCAGAATCTAAACAACTATTACACAAATGCATTTTATATACTAAATACATTTCTAAAATACTACTAGATTATATGTAAAGCCTGGACTCTCTTGCAGGATCACAATCAACACAGGTTCCAACATTAAACAATGCCAGTTCTTTTTAATAATCTTTTCGACTTCCTTTGTCTGTGTATTAAAAATAGTAGTAAAGTTTGAATTATGATCTCTACCATCCTTGTTTTTATCTTTAATGCACAAACGTTGTTCCCTACATATTCTGTCTACTTTATCCTTAGTACTCTGTATGCAGTTATAATGGTATCCTCTCTCTTGGAATCTCTTGTTCAAAATGTTACTATTTTTTCATATGTGTCCATATTGCTGCAATTTATTTTTGCCTATATATATATTCTTTCTTAAAAAGTAAGGAAATTCTATGCAAAAAACTTTGTTCATGCATCAGTTAGCATTCTTCAACAGTGACAAAGTGAGGAAATTTAATTTTAGGGTTCCACCCCACCCGCCCCGTCAACTGACATCGGGTGTGCATTGGGGTCATAGGCTCCAACTCTCACCCCATCCCATGTGTAAACAAGCTGAGGTGGTGCAGTGTAGGAGAATGGGGTGAGAATTAGGCTGATGACCCCAACGCACACCCCAATGCCAGTTGGTGGGGTGAGGTGCAAGGGTGAGAACCCTAAAATTGAATTTCCTTACTTTTGTCACTGTAGAAGAACCCAACTGATGCATTAACAAAGTTTTTGCATAGAATTTCCTACTTTTTAAGAAAGAATAGAAAGTAGAGAAAGTTATGTTGAGGGAGCACGGGCTCTTTGGGCCCCGCGCTCCCACCAACTTGTAAGTGTCAGGCCACATTACACACCCAATGATGAAAAAGTACATTGACAATACCAAGGCTAGCCACCAAACAAATGTTAATCTAGTAGAACAATAGTAAACACTGTCCACAAAACGTAAACTGTACCACACAATATCTCTGCAAAAAATATATTGCCTGACATGTAAATACTGCTATTAACATCTACAAGACATGACGTCAACACCCTCCAAATTTCAAGTAAAAAGACCAAACTGTGTCTGAGATATAACATGTCAAAGTCTGACATTTTCATTTGTCAGAGTGGCACAGTTCCGCACCTGTTGACATTTAACACACACAATGACTGAAAACTACATCGATGACATTAAGGCTAGGCACCCTATCAATTTCAGGCCACCAGCACAATGCAAAACACTGTCGGCAACATGTAAAGTGAGTCACACAACATCTCTGCAAAACAAAATTTATCTGACACATAGACACCGCAATTCACATCTACAGGACATGCCGTAAACACCCTCCAAATTTCAAGTAAAAAGACCAAACCGTTTCCAAGATATTCAATGTTAAAGATTGGTAAAATATCCCTATCTATTCCATTATATAAAATCTGG
The DNA here is from genome assembly GCA_016271365.2 of Neoceratodus forsteri. Lineage (NCBI taxonomy): Eukaryota > Metazoa > Chordata > Ceratodontiformes > Ceratodontidae > Neoceratodus > Neoceratodus forsteri. The sequence goes on from CM057453.1 coordinate 1,529,190,705, forward strand.
CCATCTTGTCCCTCCCTCACAGTCAAAGATGGCTATCAAAGAATCTCACGATCAAAGAATTTGCAGGCTCATGATCAAAGTATTTGCAGGCTCACGAACAAACAATAAAAAATGCTATAAATAAAAAAATTGAAGTAATTGCTGTAAACCACCACCATGGTTCAACAGAACGAAGCCCCCTGAGCAAACCCCACACTCATTTGACTTCCTAGGGCACCCCTGGGCTGAGAAAACTGATTTTTTAATCTGGCCATCTCGTCCCTCCCTTGCGATGCATGAGCGCATTCAAAGAATCTCGCGATCAAAGAATTTGCAGGGTCATAATCAAAGAATAAAAACTGTTGTAATTTAAAAAGTACAAAGAATTGCAGTAAACCACCACCATGGTTGGTCAGAACGAAGCCCTGAGTAAAACCCACCCTCATTTGTCTTCCTAGGACTCCCCTAAGCTGAGAAAATTGATTTTAAAATCTGGCCATCTCATCCCTCGCTCGCGATGCACGATCGCGATCAAAGAATCTTGCAATCAAAGAATTTGCAGGGTCGCGATCAAAGAATTTGCTCGCTCGTGAACAAAGAGCGAGCGACGAGATGGCCAGATTTTAAAAAGAGTTTTCTCAGCCCAGGGGTGCCCCACAAACTTAAATGAGGCTGGGTTTTGCTCACGGAGCTTCATTCTGCCCCATCTGAAGAACAATAATAATGCATTAAATATCCCTGGTAGTCTAGAGCCCCCCCCCCATCATAATAAAAAATATAATCATGTGTAATGTCTTGGTAGTCTAGTACCACCCCCAATGTTTTTTTTTTTTTTTACATCCCTTGTAGTCTAGTGACCCACCCAAGTTGTATAAAATAATTATTACTGTTAATATCCCTGGTAGTCTAGTGGCCCCCAATCTGTATGAAATAATATTCATTGTTGTTGTACATATCCCTGGTAGTCTAGTGCCCCCCCATCATAATAAAATAAATCATCATTTCATATTTCCTGGTAGTCTAGTGGCCCCACGCCCACCCACCCACCCCTGCCAGCCCACCCAGCACCCCCCCACCCCTTCCTCAGCCAGTGACTGGCACAGCCCACCTCTCACCTCCACAGGCAGCTGCTGACTGTCTGCATTACGAGCTCTAATGCAAAGAGGCGCTCTGAAAATATGATGAAAAGATAGTGGCCATCATGATCAAAGAATTCCTCATGATCTAAGATTCTTTGATCATGAGCCTGCAAACTCTTTGATCATGAGGTGGGACTAGATGGCCAAAACCCCACTCTTCTTTCGCAAAATAACCATATAAATTTCCCCATTGAGTTATAATGGGAAATTAAAACTTCAATAACTTTTGAACGGATTAATATTTTTTTACCAAATGAAAAGTGCCAAGTTCCTTGACGCAAGCTCTTTTGGCTGAGCAAAGTTGCAGAGCAGCACGGCACATGACGGCTGCACAGCGCCATGGACAAAATCAAAAAAGCTGCCCACATAACTGGCAAAAAGTGCATTTTCAGTATTTTGGTGGGCAAAAACTGTAAGTCCAACCGAAATGAAATTTGGCAAATCAAGAGATCTACCACGCCCACCACGCATACCAAATTTCATGCAAATCTGTTGACAGGGTCCAAAGTTATTAACGAGCAAAATTTTGAGTTTAACATAGAAGAGGCTTCATAACCATAAATATAGGGGCGTGACCACACCCCTACAATATATTCCATGACCGAGCATGCTAACATGCTACAGTAAAAGAGAATGGGGGAAGATTTAGGCCTCACGACCCCAATGACACACCAAGGCATCTGTCAGACTGTGGAGAATTGGGGTGGTGTGTGTGTGAGGGGGGTTAGGGGTTCAACCCTAATGTCTAATTTCCTGACTTTTTTTGCTTTAACCCTAAATGAAGCATTAACACAGTTTTTTGCATATAATTTCATTACTTTTTGAAAAAATATAATATAAGTAGTAAAAAACACATATTGGTGGGAGTGCGGAACCCAGCTCCCACCAAGTTGCCAATTTTTGCATAACAATATGCATCTGGGCCCACGTTCCCACTTATGCAAAGCTACAGAGCCATGCAGCAGCACTATAGGGCACCAAACCCTTGTAACAGTAATTTGTGGATATCCTGGGAACCGTAAGAGCTAGAAAAGAAATTCTAACATCATTGTAATCATCACAGTACTTCACGCAACATCAAAAAGACTGTACCCATATCTCACATCGTTTCCGCGCTATGGGCACCAAAAAGCACTGGACAGGCACTCTTTCAACCCTTGTGACAGTACTTTCACAATAGCTCATGACCCGTGCAACGTACAAACAAAATTCCACTGCAGGCTGACTCTACAATGTCAAGTCTTTTTCTAGTGGCTTAGATCACCTGAAGGTGATCTAAGCCACCTGTAGTGAAAAGTCTGTTTCTCACTTCGTTTCCAAGATAACAGCGCCGAAAGTCATGACACAGACTGCAATGTAATCCTATGGGAAAAATGTAAATTACATCATTGAATATCTCTGCAACACATTATTTCCCCAACACCTAAACAGCATAGTTCACATCTCTATTACATCCCCTCAATACCCTGCAAATTTCAAGTAAAAGGACCAAGCTGTTATTGAGATATGGTCATCTCAATTTGGTCCATCTGGTCTTTCTCATTAACATTCCAAAAATACATATACATTTTCCCATAGAACATAATGGGAATTTCAAATTGTAATAACTTTTGAACAGATTAATATTTTTTCACTAAACAAAATGCATCATGTTCCTTTGCCCAAGCTCTTTCTATGTCCCAAGAGTCTGACCATTAGCCCACACGGTGTCCACGCAGTGCCACAGAGAAAAAATGTGCAAAAGTGGCGTAAAGTGCATTTTTTGGCACTTCGCTGCACAACAACCATATGTCTGACTGAAACAAAATTTAGTAAATCAAGAGATCTACCACACCAAACTGTGCATTCCAAATTTTGTGCAAATCCCTTGAATAGTTGCAAAGTTATTAATGTGCAAAATGTGAGGTTTAACATTAAAAGTGCCTACCACAATGCAAAATGCTATACGCAAAATGTTTTTTTAATTTTTATTTATTTATTCAATCTAGGATTACAAGTACCTTTCAGCACCAGGCAGCTCATTTACAAAGGTTCCACGTCAATGGAGGGGTACAGATCCACAATGGAAAACAGACTGGTTTCACAAACAATTAAGCAATTTGTATTACAAAATACAGAATAAGAGAACAGCAAATAAATACACATTAGTTTAGCACGTGATTCAGGGCGGGGAGTGAGAAGAGGAGGGAATTAGGAGGGGAGCCAGATCAAGGAAGGGGAGAGCAACCAGACAGCACTGTCAAGTAGCAGCTAGGATACTAAGGGACGAAAAGCAAGGAAGACAGTGGGGGGGGGAGAAAAAGAGGGGGAGATGGGAGGGCAGGAAGGGAGAGGAGAGTGAGAGGGCAAGACAAGTAGAGAGAACAGTGGAAGAACGGTGGGGGGGTAAGGTCCCGGGAAGAGGGACAAGGATGTTAAGTGGTGCAATCACAGGAGTTTTCAGTTAGGATGTGCTGACGAAGTTTGAGTTTGAATTCACCAAGACTAGTAAGGTTAGCCAAACCATTGTGGAGGCCATTTAACCAGTATGGCACTTTGATACAAAAGGAGCATTGGTATTGGGCGGTCCGGCACATCGGGACTAGTAGGAGTGTGGAAGATGAGGTGTGTGCATGTTGGGTCTTCAGGGATTTGTGAAGTAAGCATCCTAATCCTGAAGGCATGAGTCCAAGGTGAATCTTTTTGGCAAGTAAGCAGGTGTGGTATTTAATTCTCCCACGCAAGTTGAGCCACACAGCCTGCATATAGACATAGCAGGTGTGGGTGAGGTGTGGTGCACCAATTAGGAGTCTACAGGCCTTGTTTAGTGCCACAGTGAGCCTTTTGAGTGCAGTGGTGGAGGCAGTTCCATAAATGACAAGGCCATAGTCAATTAAGGAGAGCACTGAGCTGTGGACAGCAAGATTTAGGATTTCAGGTGTTAGAGACTTTCTCAGTCGATAGAGGAGCCCAATCCTGGTATTGACGGCTCTGGCAACATTTTCAATGTGCAGTGAATAGGTGAGGTGTCTATCAAGGGTAACCCCTAGGTACTTGAAGTGCTGCCTTTGTTCAAGGGGGTCACCTTGGGAATTTTGGATGGTAACAGCATGTTCTTTATGTTGACTGCAGGCTGAGGAGAATAACAGGACTTTTGTCTTCTTGTTGTTTAGTACCAGTTTATGTAAAGTGTGTCACGCAATATCTCTGCAGCAACCTTATTTTCCAATACCTGAATACCATAATTCACATGTACAGGACATCCCCTCAACACCCTGCAGATTTCAATTTAAAAGACCAAGCCGTGTCCGAGGTATAACATTTTAAAGTCTGAGATTTTCATTGGTCAGAGTGGCAGAATTCCGCATCTGTTTACATTTTACATACCTAACAACTGAAAAGTACGTCCATGGCAGTAAGGCTAGCTACCATATAAATTTCAAGCCACTACCACAATGCAAAATGCTGTCCGAAAAACGTAAACTGTGCCACGCCATATCTCCGCAATGAATGTATTTTCTGACATCTAAGCACTATAATTCACATCTACAGGACATCCCCTCAGAACCCTCCAAATTTCAAGTTAAAAAACCAAACTATTTCTGAGATATTTAATTTTAAAAGTTGTTAAAATTGGGCTATCTGGTCCCTCCACATCTGGCCATCTAGTCCCTCCCTCGGGATGAAAGAATCTTTGATTGTGAGCCTGCAAATTCTTTGATCATGAGGAGGGACCAGATGGCCAAAACCCTGTTCTTTTGTTTGCAAAATAACCATATAAATTTTACCATTGACTTATAATGGGAACATAAAAGTGCTATAACTTTTGAATGCCTCAATATTTTTTCACCAAATGAAAAGCGGTATGTTCGGCCAGTGAAGCTCTTTCAAACAAACCATGTCACAGAGCAGCATGCCACATGACGGCTGTGCAGGGCCATGTCCAAAATCCCAAAAGCTGTCTCCAAAAATGGATACTTTTGCATTTTTCAGTGTTTTCATATGCAAAGACTGTAAGTCTGACTGAAACACAATTTGGCAGATCAAGAGATCTACCATGCCCCACGGCACATTCCAAATTTCAGGCAAATCTATTGAACAAGTCCAAAGTTATTGATGCCCAAACTTTCGACTTTAGTATGTAAGTGACCGCTGAACCCTAACTATAGTGGTGCAACTGGCATACTATAATATATATATATATATATATATATATATATATATATATATATATATATATATTATGGAATGGATGTATGATATTAGAGTAGTTGTATTAGGATTTTCTGTTTCCTTGTAGTGTGGACTGTACTTTTTATGGTTAGGCAATAGTAGTAAGAGCACATACAGTAGTATCTTAGAAATGTATTTAGTATATAAAATGCATTTGTGTAATAGTTATTTAGAATCTGAGTGATGTGCTATGTATTAGGTGTAAGCACAATGGAGGAAATATATTGTGTACATTTGTTAAGCATCTGGCTTTTGAATGTGCACTGTGTCACTTTAACATTGCATTTGGTGCTTTCACATGTGCCATGTATTTGATATTTAAGGGGAGTTGTTTCATTTGTATGATGTATTGACAAAGCATCAGTGTGACATGAAACGTATGTTGACGCTTCTTGTGTGGGGGGGGCTGCTTCTGTGATTTGTTATCTGCTAATAAAGCCTTTTATATTACGCTGATATGTGGCATCTCGGTCCTTGGAGTGTAGCCGTGAGTTTATTTTGTATTTCAGTTACTTTTTCTAAGTAGTAGAATAATTCATTTCCTTCTGTAGCCACTTCTGACTGAGGAAAACAACTGGCCTTTCTACCCCATCCCTGGATACTTGAGCACTCCCTTCAGGCCCCTGTCACTTGCATCTGTCTGGACAATGAACACCAAATTATAGTCTGGGATCACCAGCAGTGGCAGTAGTGCCAGTTTCAGTTACAGGAAGGCTGTTTCACAGCACTCCATTCACTGAGTCTTCTCTGGCAGCTTCTTAACTGTGCTGCCTGTCAAAGGGGCTGCAATAAAACTATCATTTTAAACAAACTTATGAGAGTTCTCCACCATTCCCAGAAATGCACTCAGTTGTTTCTTAGTTTGGGGGTGGGCCAATCCCAAATTGCCTCATCCCTATCTGGCTCAAGCCTGATGTACCCTCTTCCATAGGTGGATTTAGAGGGGGGGCTAAGGGTGCTATAGCTCCCCCATCATGGAGCTCCTCTATTAGTAACACTCTGTGCTGCATTCTTAATCATGAAAGCTGCCTGAGCCACACAGGTCTCATCTGTCCTCCAGCAGAGCTGGCTTTAGCTAGATGTAAACTGTGCCCCTGCACCTTGGGGGGGGGGGCTAAGGGTGCGATAGCTTCCCCATCATGGAGCTCCTCTATTAGGAACACACTGTGCTGCATTCTTAATCATGAAAGCTGCCTGAGCCGCACAGGTCTCATCTGTCCTCCAGCAGAGCTGGCCTTAGCTAGGTGCAAACTGTGCCCCTGCACCTTGGGGGCCATGCTCATCTGTCCTCCAGCAGAGCTGGCTTTAGCTAGGTGCAAACTGTGCCCCTGCACCTTGGGGGCCCATGCTCATCTGTCCTCCAGCAGAGCTGGCCTTAACTAGGTACAAACTGTTCTCCTGCACCTTGGGGGCCCATGCTTTTTTCTTGAGGAAAAAAATAATTTAAAACATTTAAAAATGCCTAAATGTTGTTAACGATAAAAATGTTTACCAGCAAATGAAAGTGGAAGACAACTGGCTCTGTTACTGTTACAAAAGGTGGGGGAAGCTCTGCTGCTATGCCACTTTAAGACGTGGTGGAAAAGATTAGGTTAAGTAAGTGCTAATGGTGTTAATGGCTATACTTTACACCTCCCACTTTGACTGCTTTCACAAACAAAGGGCTATATTGACAAGAGAACTTGTTTGTAACCTGGACATGTAGGTGAAACAATGAATGATATGACAAAATATGTTTCAAAAGTATGTGAGCACTCAAAATAGCTCAAAAACCTGACCAGCACAGAGCAAAACTGGATTTCCTGATAGGAACCCAGGAACCCTGAAAACCTGATCACCAGGTAAAAAAACTGACAGGTGGCAACCTTACTGGTGTCCCATGTTAATCCTCTATTCTTTCTCACTCACACCTCCAGAAAAGTTAAGTTGTTTAACTTGTTTGCAAATCAGAGTATCTGAGGTGTGAGTGTCAAGTGATGATGTCCTTGTCCTTACAGAAATGAATACAGCAGTAGTACTGTACTTACTTAAGTTCTTGCGCCAGGCTCAGTCAGATTCATTTCTAATGGTGAAGTCAACTAATTCAGTGCAGACAATGGCACTAATTAAAAGATGCTGGTTAAACTAGTAGACCTGGGACTGCTTTAGTAATTCAGGACAGGAGGGTTAGTGAGGTGTAAATGTTGGATGTGGGGGGCCCACAGGGAATGGAGTGGTGGGGCCCAGCAGGGGGGCTGCACAGGGCCCAGAATGGTTAAGGCCGGCCCTGTCCTCCAGTGTCCTGGTAGTGCAGTAAACAACCACCCCCACCCGCATTACATAGTTGATCCCCCCCCCGAAAAGCGGGTCTCCAGCACGAATTTCTTACTAACGTTCATCCTGCGCCATGTGGTCCGGTCCCAGCACTGTGGCAGCAGTTGGTCTTGCCTTGGTGAGCCTGAGCATTCATTCTCTACTTTTCTAGGCGTGGTGCAGCTCCTTTGTTCATGCGCGGGGGGGGGGGTTCATGTGCATGTGGGGGGTACAGCTGCAGCAAAGTGGAGTGGACCTTAACAATACAGATCTCAACCAGGTCACCTGGTGCTCACTGCTCCTGATTTGCTGTTGCATGCACTAGTGGATGTGGCTAGCAAGGGGTGCCTTCTTTAAATGTCTGGGCTGCTGAAACAAGAGTGAGCTGTAATTCATTAACTCAGAAGATTAATGCTGGAGCAAGAGAGGAGTGAATGTACTACTGAGGAGGAGACAGAGAGAGAGAATGGAGCCCACAAGTGAAGAACAAAGCCCGAGGTTTCAGGTGGCAGCAGTCCAGTAATGCGGGGTCAGTGTGGCCTTGGTAAATCAGCACAAGGCGTTGGAGTGAGGTTCAGGTCATCTTCTGGTAGCTGAAGCAAGCTGTAGCTGAGAGTGCTGCTCATTAGGAGTCATGGGGTCAGTGTGTGCTGTCTAGAGAGAGAGTTTGGTGGCCAGGTGACCGGAGACAGTACTCAGCCAGTGGCACTTAGACTTCAGCCTGCTGAAAATTTATCAAGTCTTCCTTTAATCAGGTACTTCTTGCTTAAAAAACAAAAGGCTTTCACAGTCACAAACTATGGTGGGTGGGGGGCAGCTGCTGGGATGGGGCAAGACTTTAGTGTTCCATCAAACTGGGTGTGTAATAAAGGTAGTACTAGTGTTATTAATTTCTAGTATGGGGAACTTAAATTCATGACATTAAAATTGTTTAAGGTCACTGCTAGTTTTGTCCTATATGGCAAATTGATTTTGGTGCAGATTTGCAGGAGAGGGAGTTGGATAGTAGTGCCCTCCTGTAGCATGCTAGTAATGGTACAAAACTAATGCTGGGGTAGGTCTGGTCTCAGCGACAGCATGAACCAGGAGAGGCAGAAACTAGTACATGAGACCTTTGAACTGAGGTAAAAACTTCAGCATGTACTGTATGTCTAATCTGTGTGGTCTTTTCAGCCGTGGTTGTACAGTGGGAATGAGCACGGAGGGAATTAATAGACATGGGGACTTTGAAGGTGTTCTACTGTATGTTATGGCATGTGCAGGAGTTTCTGCATGCTTGGAGAGTAAAATTGGCAACAGAAGTCATAAGACCTTGTTTGGCTCATTGACACAGGCAGTTACAAAACTGGAAAAAAAGTGATAGAATCAAATATTTAGTTTATGTAGTTCTATGTGTTGAATTTGGGGGGGGGGTGCAAGTTGTGATGTACCCAAGCAAATGCTGTTGCTAATAAAAAAAATGCATTTTTTTGGGAGTCACGTGATGCAGTCCACCAAGTAGCACTCTCTTTCATGAGCTCCTGCCCCCCCGTCAGCTTTAATATTGATTTAACAAGGTCTGAGAACTTGTTCTACTACTCTCTAACTGGTGGAAGTCTTCTGAACAATCGGTGTTTGCCCGATGGAGGCCGGATGGAAATAGAGATGAAGGAAAAAAAAACAAGCATACCCCTCCAACAACTCCTGAGAAGGCCCCGGAAAAGTCTAAGGCCTCTACTGCATCTCAGATACATCCTATCGGTACTGGGAGTATGGAGCCGGAGCCTCTTACTCTTGCTAAATTCTTAGAGGAATTTCAGCCTTTCAAAACAGAAATACTGAATATCACAGGAGAAATTAAAAGCATTTCCAACGCTTTGGAATCCCTCTTCCAGAGAACCTCGGACAACGAAGCACGCATCCATTCCTTGGAACGCAAACAAGAGCAATTTAATCCCGAGCTGGTGGCCTTGAGGCAACGAGAAACCAGAATGGAAAACAAAGTAGAAGATCTTGAGGGTCGAAGTCGCCGCAATAACGCGGTAATAATAGGCTTGCCTGAACGTGAGGAAGGTACAGACCCTATTAAGTTTACCAAGCACTTTATTAAAAAAATCGCCGGCCCTACCCCTTTCGGCTCCGAATACTCTATCGAAAGAGCCCACAGAGCGTTACGTCCTATCCCGCCACAAGGAGCTGCCCTAGGACTTTTATTTTCCGCTTTTAAAATTACTAAGAAAATGGCACTTCCTGACTAAAGTCCGAGTAGCCAAGGAACTTACGTGGGAAGGAGCCAAACTGAGGATAGTGCAAGATTTACCTTCTCAGTACGTCAAATGAGCTGCTTACCATCCTCTAGCTACAAAATTAATAGCGGCTGGTATTAAATTTAAAGTGGGCTACCCGGCCAGGTTTCAAGTACTGGTCTCTGGCTCTTGGATCTCATACGAGAATGCGGAATCCATGGCTGCTGGGCTCAAGACTGCATTCCCTGATTTATTTCGTACTACCTGAACCAAGGATGTCTGTACCTTAGCCGAGAGCCCCAACTTCAGGGTGTAACACTCGACTTCGAGTATGTCAAGTGGCTAGCGTAGGAGGGCAGCACACCCTGCTTGTCCTTGATCTTGCATATGCTTTTTTTCCTCTTGTTGCTCTCTTTGTCTCCTAAATGATGGGAGTCATGTTACAAGATTTCCCTCGGAACTCATCCCAGTATCTACTTTTGTGCCTGCTAATTTTTCAATGTAAAGAGGACCTATAACCAGCCTCCTAGTACTGTTTTGCACAGTAAATGTTCCCAAATAATATTTCAGTATCTGAGGCAGGTGCGAGGGCAAGCTGCTTGATGGTTTGTTTGGCATTTAATCTCTGAAGCCATACCTGATTCTGGAATGGAGTTAGAAAGGATGGTTCGCGTTGCTGTTTTCCCCAAGGAATTAGTGGTTTTCGATATCCAGTTTGAGACTGTACTATGGACATATTGCCACTAGATGGCACCAGAGACTGTCGTTTCCCTCCTATGATTTACATTTTACTTTACTCTGGCTTCTTGTAGGAGAAGATTTTGATGGAAGTAAATTTTTGTATTTCCTGGTCTTTACAGAGGGATGTATGACTGGAATACCTCCCTAGTACAGTTATGAGTTTCGAATGGGCTGCTAATATAAACCCTGCATGCCTTTGTTTTATGCAACTGGAAAATCATTATAATGGAAGAGGCTGTGATGTAATTTTTCTCAGGACCCCCTTCTCATTTTTCTCGACCTGGAATAAGCAAGATGAAGTTTGTCTCTGCAAAAATATATTTTTTTCCCTCCCTTCCCCACCTCCCCCCCCCTTTTTTTTTCTTTTCTTTCCCCTGTCCTTATTATACGGTCCTGAAGGGTCAACATATTCTAATGTTCGTGTTCTTAGCAATATTGTATATGGATGAGTATAATTTACCTGTATTTTCATGTCGTCAGTTAGAGTGGGTATAAGAGAATTAGATGTTGTAATAAAACAGTTAGTCTAGTGGTATTAGCAGGGGCGGGTAGCAGGGAGATGTCTAGGTGAGCTGGTTGTCATGTACCATGAGATTATGGGGTGGGAGTGGAGGGGTTGGGGTCTATAGTGGGTTATTGGGGTTGTTTTTGGGAGTTTCATATTGGGGTTTGGTGGTTTGGGGTAGAGGGAGGGTGGCTGGTATGACAGACACTTCATTATGTGCGATAAGAAAATATGTATGAGTACAGATGGGACTTTAGGCAGGTACCTAGGGTCTTAATGATCAATGACTAATAATATTTTGTTTAACACATGGAATGTTAAAGGAGCCAGGCATAAAATCAAGCAATATAAGGTGCTGAAATATCTAAGTCACCTCAAAGCACACGTTATGTTTCTACAAGAAACGCATCTACTCAATCATGAAGCTGATAAGCTGAGAAGGCAGCAGGTGGGACAGGTCTTTGCTGCACAGGGTAATACCCAAAGTAGAGGAGTCATGGTCCTTTTACATAGATTGATTCCTTTCAGGCCTACCCAAAGTATTGCTGACCCCTCTGGGAGATTTCTAGTCGTGAAGGGTAAGTTGCATACCTTGGATATTGTGTTGGGTAGTGTGTATGGGCCCAACGCTGATACCCCAGGTTTCTTTATGAAAATACTGGAAGTCCTTAACCCTTTTTAGGGCATCCCTATGATTATAGGGGGTGATTTTAATCTCGTATTTGATTCCCTGGTAGACAGGTCTGGTCGAGTCCCCCATGGCCTCTCCCCCACCCAAAGAGCATTTAGGGACCTTGTTGACTCTGCAGGACTCTGTGATGTATGGCGCGAGCTCCATCCCAAGGTCTGGGAGTATACATATGTCTCGCCAGTACATGGCACTTCTTCACGGATTGATTACATTCTCATTTCTCAAACACTGCTGTCTGGGATTCTAGATTCCAATATTGTCCCTGGCCCACTCTCGGATCATTCCGCGGTAGTATGTACAATATCCCTGTTTTCTTTTCCGAAAAAAAGGGGGTAGATGGAAGTTGAATAATCAAATTCTCAAAGAACCTGCTAAGGTTGATTATATAGCATCCCAAATTCAACAGTTTATGGCTTTAAATGCTAATACCACGCGACGATCTGATATGGAATGGGGCGCTCTTAAAGCGTTCCTTAGGGGCATTTTAATTGGCATAACTTTGAAAAGGAAAAAGGAACGGGAAAACAAAGTCTCTTGCCTTCTGTCCCAAATTAGGAACATGGAACGTTGTCTTTCCCCAGTTTCCTCTGAAACGTTTAAGCAGGATCTAATCAAATTAAGGGATGCTTACCTTGATCTGTTAAGAGAGCAAGCCGAGTTTGCTATTCTAAAAACTAACGCTGTATATACAGACCAAGGGGAGAAAGCTGGGCGGCTGTTAGCAATGCACGTTAAGCAATTCGAATCAGCTAGATTTATTCCAGCTGTCCGCTCTTCAGAAGGGGACTCTCTTAAAACTTCACTATCGGATATAGTAGATGTATTAACTACCTATTTCCAGGATCTATATGGTCCCATGATTAATTCCCCCTCCGATGAGGATGTGCAAAGATATTTGACAGATTTGCATTTACCCTCCCTTTCTAAATCTCAACAAGACGCACTTATATCTCCAATTTCCGAGGATGAAATAACTGCTGTAATTAAATCCCTTCTGTCCGATAAAACTCCAGGTCCTGATGGGTTTTCTTCTAATTTTTATAAAGTATTCTCTAGGCAATTAGCCCCCATCCTGCTGTCCCTTTTTCAATTTCTTCTCTCGGGTCAGGGGTCTGATCCTTCCCTTTTTGAGGCCCTTATAGTTTTATTGCCCAAACCAGAAAAACCACAGGACCTTGTCTCAAGCTACAGACCCATATCTTTAATTAACCACGACATTAAAATCTTAGCTAAGCTATTAGCGGACCGCATGAGCGTGGTTCTCCCTTCGATAATCGGAGAGGAACAGGTGGGTTTCATAAAGGGAAGATCATCTATTGATCATTTACAAACTCTTGCCCACGTCTTCTTGGTCTCTAAGGATGCCATCACCCCAAAGGCTTTGGTTTCATTGGACGCCGAGAAGGCCTTTGACAGGGTTTACTGGAACTACCTGCTTGTGACAATGGAGGCATTTGGTTTTCCTAATGAATTTCTGAGTTGGGTGCGCTCACTATATTCATTTCCCTCTGCCAGAATCTCCTGTAATGGAATGACTTCCAGTCCGATTAAACTCCATGTGGGAACAAGGCAGGGGTGTCCACTGTCCCCATTGCTTTTTAACATATATCTAGAGCCTCTTATTCGGAGATTAACAAGAGCCCAGGATGTCCCAGGTATTCTCCTACATGGGCATGTGGTCAAGGTTGCAGCATATGCAGATGATCTTCTCTTGCATATAACCTATCCTGCCACATCTATTCCTACTATTCTTAATATAATAAAGGAATTCAGTAAGGTCTCGAATTACAAACTTAACACGGGAAAAACTAGTTTTTCCTTTGAATCACAGGGTGTATAAACAAGAAATCATTACCTTTGGGCTTGCCTGGCAGCCTAATTCCATCAAATATCTGGGAATTATACTAACCCAGAGTAATACTCAGCTTAAACAGTTACATTTGGATTTATTGGCTCAGAAAATAGATCAAGACCTCCATAGATGGACGCTTCTCCCTTTTTCCTTATGGGGTAGGATCAATCTGATTAAAATGAATGTCTTTCTCTGTCTTTTTTATCCCCTTAATATGCTGAACATTAATCTCCCACTGTCCTGGTTTAAAAAAATTCATAGCATGTTCTCCTCTTTTATATGGGGGTACAAAAAATCCAGAATGGCCTTCCGTAAATTAGCTGCTCCCAAAGATAAAGGAGGGTTAAAGCTTCCACATATGAGGCTGTATTATTGGGCCAGTCAGGCCAATAAATATCTTCAGTGGTTGACAGCAGAGCAGCGATTAGCACACTCCCTATATACCCCGATGTGGAGTTGGATAGTATTAAGAAACATGGTTTCCTCCCAGGTGCACTATTATATACTAAAATAGGACTCCTTCCCTTATCCCTGCGAAATTCTCCCATTGCAGTCTCGATTATGTCCCATTCTCAGTTGTGTGCGTTTCTTAAATATGACAATACCAAGGATCCACCTCAGCCAGTAATTGGTAACCCTAATCTGAAATTGGATAATAAGCCTCTATCTTTTAATTGGCTTCCTCCTATAAAATGCTCCTTGTTAAAAGATTTTATTACACCTGATAGTCAATGGTGTTCCTCTCTGGAAATTTTACATAAGCTTATGATTCCTGGTATAAATATTTTCAAGATTTATCAGCTACGGCATTGCGTATTAAAAATATTTGGGGCTACTCCTCCTCTCCCTGCACAGCTCAATTTTCAGGCTTCTCTTCTTGAGTCGGCTGGAATGCCCCATGCGATGTTGAAAATATACAGTACCTTATTCGCATGGGCATATCCTGATAATTTTGCCCCTGTCTCTTACTGGTCTTCCCTTTTCCCAGACAAGGAATTTGATTGGTCACTTATCTGGCGTAATTATCATAAATTCTTATCCCAGGATAGACTTAAATTAATGCAATATAAAATTTTACATAATATCTATTATACTCCACAAAAATTGGCCAGGATAGGTGCAGTGTCTACTCCGCTCTGTACCAGATGTAGGTTGCAGCCGGGGGACTCTTTGCATATTTTCTGGAAATGCCCCAAGGTTGCCCCACTTTGGACTACCATAAAACAAAGAGCTGACCCACTTTTAGGGCTTTCAGAGTTGTTCACACCTGAAATATGTCTTTTGGGAGATTTTTCTGCTATTACAGTAAGGTGTAGGAAATATTATATGGCACTAATTTCCATGTCTGTTAAAAAGGTGGTTCTTAGGCATTGGAAAGACTCAGATAACTTGTCTTATCTAGAGTGGCTCAGGAGCCTTTGCAAATCTCAGAACGGAGAGAACCATTGCAAGTCTTTCCAACAAACTTAAGAAATTTAACAGAATATGGGGATCTCTTCAAGCCCTGTACTCCTTACAAGTGTGAAACATAGCCTTAAAAAGCACATGATGTTACCTGGATCGTATACTGCTGCGTCAGAAATGGGGGGGGGAGGGAGAGAATGAATCAGCTCAATGTGTATGGTAATCATATTTAATTACGCCAATTGTTCTTTTGGATTTATTCTCTGTATTGTAAACTTTAATAAAAATTTGAATGGAAAAAAAATGCATTTTTATATTTGTTTAAAAAATGTTTTTTCTGTCGGCTTACTGACTTCTTGGGCCTATCATAAAAATGAGATGCCTCATACTATGGGGTTATCCCAGTAAAGGACATTTTAAAACAATAAAAAATATTTTATTTATTTAAAAATGTATTTTCTTTGGAATAAATTGTTCTATAGAAAAAAATATGTTTTGCAAAAATAGCAAGCAGACTTGAAATGATATTTTCAGAAACTAGATAGCAAAGTGACTTTGTTCCCATATTTCTATAGTTATTGTATTTATTTTTTTTTACTGAGATAAAGTTGGGGGATAGGTTAATCTGTACTGCAGGACAAACTGGGATGGGTTGGCTTTATGGTAATCTCATAATGTGCTTGAGTGAGTGACATTTGTGAACTTGTTTACTTGGATTGTCATTTAATTTGTCTGCAATGTGTCTTTATCACCAAGTCTCCTTCAACTGTCACTAATCTTACCAAAATTGGTCCTTTCAAAGTCGCTGTTCATAACCTCCTCTTTGACGCCCGAAGCTGTAATTTCCCCTAAATAATGTAATGTTGGGGTCCCTCCCACCCGGCCCATAGCCTTGACAATGTCCATTGGACCGCTATTCCCTCCCCCCCTTTCCTCCAACCTCTTTCATAGGTATTCTTTCCTGATACATCCAGGCTTGTACCTTCTATTATAGTAATATTTTATACGATTGTAACTTACTATATGCAACTTTATCTGTAAATCACTGTTGTAAATGTGCTCTTATTGTTATCTGTATTGCACCCGTATGTTACCACTATTGTACCTCATACTATAATCATGTCTACCCTCACTGCAATGAGGTGTCTTTGTAAATGAGTCCACGACTCAAAGGTTGTAAACCTGACTTTCAAATAAATAAACTTTTCTCATTTTTATGTTTAGGATGTGCTGCTGCCCAGCTGCAGCCTTTTGATATTTTGTTTTTTTTTTGGGGTGGGAGGGTATTTTGGGCAACATACTGTCATGTGGACTATGAGGACTCTGGGGATGGTGCTAGGGTGCAACTAACAAACAAAGCATGGGGAGAGAGGAAATGAGTAGAAATTGCATTAGAAATACCCTCCAAAATGCACCAGAATGCACCAAAATGTAAAATTTCTGGGGGCCTAGGTGGCCCATCAGACCCCCGGCCTACTATTTTTATTTTTTCTCTGACTTGAGTTCCCCCATCTACAGGACTCCTGGATCCGCTCCTGCTCTTCCCACACAATGTCCCAAGTATGGCACCTCTGCAATCCTGATTTGGCACTTCTCTGGCTTGATAGTCAGTCCTGCGTCCCATAGTCTGGTCAGGACTTCTTTCACATGGGAGAGATGCGCGTCCAGTGTTAGACTAAATATGCCTATATCATCCACAGAGGCTTCAACAGAGTGCCCAGTCCCATTCAGGACCCTGTCAACTAGCCTCTGGAAAGTGGCAGATTAATTCCTCATGCCAAAAGGTATCACAGTGAATTCAAACAAATCAAATAGGGTGACAAATGCTGACTACTCACGAGCATCCACAGATAGCTGCACTTGCCCACATCCCTTCATCAAACCTTTTGTGGTCAGGTATCTAGCCCCTTTTAACATGTCCAGTACCTCACCTGTCCCAGGCATGGTGTATGCTGTGACCTTGTTCAGCTGCCTGTAATCAACACAGAACATGGTTGCTCTATCTTTCTTTGGAATCAGCACCCTGGGGCTTCCCAGAGGTCACTGGCCAGCTGGATCACTCATAGGCCCAGCATCAAACATACATCCTGTATCTCTTCCCTCATTGTTCTTTTTACTGCCACTGGCTTCTGGTATAATGTTTGCCTTATGAGCTTCTCTGTAGAGGTTTTCACCTTATGTACTGTGAGATCAGTGTACCCTGGGGCAGCATTAAAACGTGGAACAAAGTCTTTAAGTACTCCCCTTATCTTGTTTGTGTGTGTGGTTGTGAGCCCCTTAGACATTGTCACAGCACTCCAGGAGGCTTTTCCATTATTCACCTCTAATAGATCTGGAGCAGGCTCCTCCTGATTGCAATCATCTCTGTTGGCTGCAAACCATAAGGGCAATGTCAGCATAGTTATTATTTGGTTTCATCATATTTACTTGGAAAAAATACACTGAGAGTGCCTCCTATTGGTCAACTCTATGACACAATCCACATTATTCAGGTGGTGTATGACCTCATATGGCCCCTTCCATGCCACCTACAGCATGTTATGGCTCACTGAGGGGGGTGCCATTACCTTCTGCCCTATAATGTATGATTGAACTCTGACCCCTTTATCATATCAGGTTATTTTTCTTCTGTTGTGCTGTTGCTAAGTAATCCTGAGCAAGACCCATGAACTCCTTAAGCCAGTTCTGAATGTTCAAGACATAGTGCACAACAAACTCCTTGTGGCTGTCTGTAGAGCTTTCTCACTTCTCTCTAACTCTAGGAATACTCTAACCCATCTAGTATATAGGAGCTTAAAAGGTAACTCCTGTGGTACTTCCTGGTATGAGAACAGGCAGTGGAGTAGGAATTTGACCCAGTCTCTTTTGTTCAATTCTGTGAATGTTTAAAGCATGTTTTTAAACTCACATTGTCTCTCAAATAAGCCATTTGTTTGTGGTTGGTATGGGGCTGTATGCAGTGGCTCTAGCCTGCACTGCTTCCATAACTCAGTTATCAGGTTAGACATAATGTTTGTTTCCTGATCTGACAAAATCTTCTTAGGAAATCCAATTCTGCTGAAAATCTAGCAGCTCGCCTGGTACCTTTTCTGCCTCTATGGAGGACATGGCTACAGCTTCAGGATATTGAGTGGCAAAGTCCACCACAACCAGACTGTACTTCTCTCCCTTGAGCAAGGCATAGCCAGTGTGGGCCCAATATATCCATGGTGACCCAACAAAATGGTTCCTTAATAATGGGGTGCGAAATCAGGTGAGCCTTTGCTCAATCCCCTCTCTTCCCCACATGCTGATGCTCTGGGCATAAGCAACAGTACTCAGCCACATCTTTGTACAGCATTGGGCAGTAAATATTCTGGAATAATGCCTCTTTGTCTATTTCACCCTTCGTGCCTAAACATAGAAATTCAATGTGCTAAATCTACACTACTCTGTTGCTGTAACAGATGTAACACCCAGGATTTTTTATTTTATTTTACTAATTATGTTGTCTGCAATGTATTTTGAATCATGTGGGAGGTAGGTAGGAACTGAGATTGCAGTCCATTAAATCTGATGTCCCTCAGAGAACAAGTTGATGTGAGTAGCAGACGTATTTTGCTCTAAAGGCATTTGTTTTTGGATGACAGAGTCTCTTTCATAAAAAAGGAACATACTAAGGAAACATATGGTGCGGAAAGGCAAAAATGCCCATAGTAGCTCCTACAATTATACATTAAAGAAAATGTCCTTTTTTTGAAAGCAAGAAGTCATAAAGTCTTGTTTTAAAAGTACCTTTATTGTTGCTTATGATAACAGATAATGGTAAAGAATTCCAAGTGTTAACAATTCGCTGTGAAAAAAAAGTGTTCTTTTTGTTGTTCTAGTTCTTATCCTGGTTAGTTGGAGAGGGTGCCCTCTAGTGGTGATTGCCACTTGCTTGAAGTCTAACCCACTATCCCATGTCAGTAGGAGATCACCCCTTAATCTATGAAGTTATAAGGACATTAACTTATATTTGGATAATCCAGTTTCATAAGAAAGCGGCTTGTCTGGGCAAATTGTTTTTGTTACTTTCCGCTGTAATCTTTCCAGCCTATTAATTTCTTTATGAGTATAGGGACTCCATAATTGGGATGCATAATCAAAATACGGCCTTACATAGGCGCGGTATAGTGGCAACAGTATATCTGGGTCTTTGGATTTAATATTGTGTTAATAGCCCACCAAAGTTTATTAATCTTGCTCAGAATATTTGTAATATGAAGATTAAAATTGAAGTCTAAATCAATCATAACACCAGGATCTTTTTCATAAGACATATTAGTCAATGTTTCATAGTATAGCAATCAGTTTGTGTCATGCTCCTTCAGCACCCACCATCCCCTCCCCCTCCCCAACTCACAGTCCCGTGAGTTTCCCTAGCAGTCACTAATGCAGGCTGCATGACCATGCCCCCTCACACCCCACCATTTTAATCTAGCATGTCCTCTCGGCTCAGCCTCCCCTCACCCCACCATTTCTCCCTATACCTTATCTCCCTTCTTCCCCCACCCTTCACCTCCAACACAGTACATACCTCTCTCTTGTACCTCCTTTCTTCACCCCACTGTCAGCTATAGTATCCCTGTCCCTCTGAACTACTGACAAGGCATTTGGTGGCTGCTTATCCCCCCCACCGTCTTAAAGTGTTTTTCTTGTTATTTAACTTGTACCTATGTTTTGAGTTATTCTGTAAGTTCTGAATCCAAGCTGTATCATACATTGTAATGTACCTTTGCTTTCTCCTATTGTACTTTGTTTTGCAATCTATGATGTGGAACCTTTGTAAAAGAGTTTGCTCTCAAAGGTCTTTCCCGAATCACTAAATAAATAAAAATTGGTTTCTATGGTTGTGCTTACCAAAATGATGCACACAGAATTTAGAGATATTAAATCACAGACCCCATCTATTGGAACAGACACCCAGAGAGTGAAGATCTTCTGCAGTGTTTCAACTTCCTCAGAACTGCTACATGAATTGCAGATTTTGCAATCATCCACATATTTAATAATTTGACAGTTTAGATTGTCTGAGAGATCTGAGATGAAGATTTGAAAAATTACTGGAGCTAGGACTGAGCCCTGAGGAACACCACTGTGCACTGGAAGCCAAGATGATACACGTCCATCAATGACAAAAAAGACATGCCTTGAATGTAAACAGGGCCAAGGCAGAGCAAGGCATTTCCAGCTATGCAGATGGCAATGATAACATAAAGACCAAGCTTGAATATGCAAAACCAGTGTGGACCAATTCTGGTGCAGGGAGGTCCTTTAGATCAAAGGAATGTCTGGGGGTGTGATGTCAAAGAGGCAGGGCTGACTATGCAGGGTAGTGGGCTGGCCAGACAACAGTACTTCTGTTGTATGTTTCTGTGAGTAGTTCAGTTATGTTTGGGATTTTGGATTGGTATCATCATTGTTTCACACTTATTAAAACTCACTAGTTCCAAGTTGGGGGTAAGCTTCTTCTACTCTACTTTGAAATTTAGCTATCTTTGAGCTAGGTTTTTCTATGTGATCTCTTTATCAGATTCTCAAAGAACAATGCTTGCATCACACCCAGCATAGAACCCTTTTGTTGGCACATCTGCACTAACACCTTTGCTGCACATTGAACCTGATTCTAGCAGATTGGGTGAATTTATTACACTTTTTCTGATTTACAGGAGCTTTCACCAAATATATGGTGCAAGCCCCATAAAAAGGGTACCTGGGATTGTGACATGCTAGACCAAAAATGTTGGTCTAACTTGAGGCAGTTGGTACACTGGATTGAAAATCCCTATCACTGTCCAGGAGAATGCTGCAAGCCCTGTGCACCATATGTTCAGTATACCTGGGCCTGGTGGCATTTGCAGCCCTTACAGAATCCATCCTGTGTTTTCAAATGTTTGCCATCTCTGTAGAATACTGTTTTCCTCATAGCCTTTAGTGTGTATAGTCCTGCAACATATGTAAATATCATGGAGTATTACATGTTATTTTTATATACTTCATGCATTCTATGTCTGAGTTTTTTAAGGTGCAGATAACCTGGGGTAAACTGGCAACTTTGTGATCAGTTTTTGAAGAGACTAGCTACTGAACTACTGTATCTAAAGTAACATGCTCACTGTTGTGCCTTTGGGGGAAGGGTACTGTACTGTGTGAGCAGTGACTCTGGTGAGATTTGCACCTATAGATACCCCAAGTGTGAGTCAAGCTAATTGCTGGCAACATACTGAGGTGACCAGTCAGGTGTCTGAAGGGTTGTGAAAACTGGTAACAGGGTATAGACTGAGTTCTGAAGAGAACCAGTTGGTAATAGTTACCTTATGTCTCTCTCTATAGACACGCAATCTGGCTCTCTTCTTTAGAACTAGCTCACACAGAAACCCCAATGAAAGGAGACTGAGCCAAGCTGAACTGATCATGTATTCTTCCTTCCTTCCTTCCTTCCTTCCTGGTATCTTGGTCAAGGGAGGCTGTGACATCACTCCCTGTACCCAAACTCATCTGACTGAAGATGATTCAGACATAGAATTTGGGGGACCCCTACCTTGTGATATCGTCTGTCCCTGGGTCTCAGAAACCCAACTTCCTCTTAAGAATTATTTAGCATCTGAAAGAATGTGGCTGGGATTAGTGGAGACAGAGTATCTCTGAGCCTTTGTTTACTGATGACTCCATCCACCTTTCAGGAGGCCTCCCCATTAAGGTTTCAACACCTGAGATGAGATTTTGCTGAGGCTGCCAAAGTCTCCAGAACAGGACAGTTTTTGTCACATTGGAGTTATTCTTCCAGGCTGCCATCTTTTACAGAAAGTAATCTAGCAGTTGACAAAATAATTCAGACTTCCAGTGAAAAAGTAATTTCCTAATCACACAGATTTAAAAACACATACCGATACACTGTGGTTTACAGCGCTATATATTGGAACAAAGGAGCATGTACACTGACTTCAAGATTTTATTTAAACCAATTACATTTCTGACCCTAACCAGTCCAAAGTTACACTTTTTAAAGGTAATAACTTCAAGAATAGTTGTGGGCAGAATTACGAAGATCTGTTTCATGCAATGTTTGCATAATTGTACCATTTTTGCAAATTTTAGCACAGTTTCACAAACTGAGCACAGTATATTTCAAAGCACAGATTTTGTATGTAGTACTAAGTTTGGGTAAAAAAATGTGCATTCTCATTTAGTCTGCACAAGGTGAATGGTGCTAAAGACATCATATATGTACTCTCATGATATGAATGACGTTTTGCGAGTGTTGTGTGGCTTTTTGCACAAAATTAACAATATTTGCATGATTTTACAGATTTAAGTTTTTAATAATGTGCACTTTCAAAAGTGTGCATTATTCATATAGGAAAAACTATCACAATGTTGCCAAGCAGTGATTTATTTTTTAGATGGGGAGAGAGGGGGTGTTTCCTATGATTCCCAGTTGACTTACACTGAGTATGCTCCAGTATTGGTCAGCAATCATGCATTTGAAAGAAAGCTGTTAGGGCAAATAGACCTGCACAGCTGTAATCTAGATTAATCCTTTGCGAGAATAAACATGATTTCTTTTCTTTTGAATCTGCCAGATATAACTTGCCAACCATTGTTTTAAGTATTATTCTTGCAGTGCATTCAATTTATAAATCATATTCAGGAAGTTTTATTTTTGACATAGCAAAGTAGTTAACAAAGGAAGGGACAGTTTTCTTCTGAGCTTTCAAACTTAGCGTAGGATCCATAAGGTCCTGCATCATGTGCAGCAGTACAGTATGCATGCAGTGCTATAATTCCCAAGTGTCAACACCAATAATTCACTGTATGTCAGTAAACCTAGTTGAAACTGTGCAGGGAAATTGTGCTAGCAACTATGTATTAAAAGGATAAGTGTTTTTTTGTGATCAGAAGTACAAGCAGCCCACTCAAATGGGTATCCAGAATCATGTGCAGTGCTGTGGTACACATGCTGTACTGTAATTTTCTAATTTCAAAGCATCAACACCGAAACTCACATTATAGCAGTAGTGCCAGTCAAAATTGTACAGGAAAATTGTACTAGCAGCTGTATTATAAAAGGAAAACAGTATGCTAGATATCTCTACCTGTTGCGTGCACATTCCTTTTTTCACTGCTCACTATTACTGCTACAATGAAACTTTGAATAATCTCCAGTCTGTGTGTCCACCTGCTGTAATGTACATTTATTTTTATTTATTTAGTTTTTGTTGACTGAGTAAGTGCACTAGACAAATTCTACCTATTTTCAGGCACGACACGGGAGAGAGGGATACCAATGAATGCTAACTGAACTTGACCCAGATTAAGCTGTTGGTGGTATTTTTACTGAATGGGGGAAAATTTGGATAGGACACCGGAAAAATTCCCCTACTCTGCCAGCAGGGGGCCTGACTTCCTACAAGTAGAGTGGAGGAGCTCAGTTTGGAGCCAGACAGGAAGGAGGATGGATGTTGTGGAGGTGAGGGAGCTGGTCTCCTCCCAAACCTCGGCAGTGCTAGAGACCAGTGGCTCACCAAACATAGAAAATGCTGAATGTTGTATGGAAGAAAGAGAAACAGAGGCGGTTAGAAAAGAAAAACTGGAGGTATGGATGGGATCTCAGGTGGAGATGAGAGAATGGAAGCAGAAGAGTGCTTCTCAGCATCAGAAGAGCGAGGGACTGTAGTACAAGGGGAGATGAATCAGGCAGAAACACAAGAGTTACAGCGGCAGATAGAAATGGAAGAGTGGATGTTCCAAGTGAGGAAAGCTGTTCTAATGCAGAGAATTTGATGGATCCATACTGATAGCTTGTCAAACACTGCCATGCTAAATCAATTGGATGTTACAGCGAAGCACATAGGCCCGTCGGCTGCAACCGCTAAGAAAATGCCCTCAAGTGTTTCAGCAAAACCTAAAATGGGAACTGGAGTACAAATCTTTCTTCTAAAACTATAAAGAGAAGAATACAGAGGCTAACTCTTTAAAAAGTGGTACTGTCCTTGAAGGTGAGGCCTGGTCTATGGAGAGGGCCCTGCAAGGCGCAGGCTTGGAAAAACCCAGCGGTGCTACACAGTGGAACCCAGGCTCCTCCCCAATAGGAATGCCAGTGCAGGAAGATTTTATAAATATAAGCCCTGAGATACCAGCACTAAATAATAAAAAAAGACATGCCAGAAGTGGACCCTTTGAACGTACCAAATGACTTAGAACTGACTCAAAATCCTATATTAAATTTGCCTTTGTTGGAGACAGTAACAACTGGAAATGAAACTCCTCACATCCAGCTGGAGGATCCCTTAAACCAGATACCAGATAGACAGAAAAAAACATTTTCATCTCAATTCCGCTTACCAGTGCTACCAGAAACCACTCGAGGTTTGGAACTCTTTTGGACAAAATATCATGCCTTAAAGAAAACAGCCTTGTGGTCCCCATTTCTGGCAATACCCTTAATGAAACCAGCCTATATCACAATCCTTTTTAGGAATGAAGGTGTGGACCTTGTGGATGTACTATACTGGGTAAAAATGAGATACACAGTTATAGGAGATGCTGAAGCCATTTTAGATACTGAAAATATCTGGACAGGTGGTTGGAAAATGAAAGTATTGCTAAAGTCTGATGAAAATGGTCTCCTACACATTCCTGACTCTTTCTTCTTGGGCCGAGACAGGGTTTTTTTCTTTTATCCAGGCCAACCAAATACCTGCTACAGGTGTGGGGATCCTACACACTTGAGCAGCGTTTGTGACGAAATAATGTGTAATCTCTGTGGGGAAGTAGGACACATCAGTTCAGCCTGTCTTAATGAAACAAAATGTAACTTGTGTGAGGAACTAGGCCACACATTTCAAAACTGTATATGGGCAGCTCACAATCAAGAGCATCATGATGGGGGATTAGACCAACAATTTATCATCACTCAGGCACAGAAGGCTACAGTTAGAAGATATAATCATCCACCACAGCCTGATACTAATATGGCAGGTCCTTCAAACTTGGATAGTCAGGAAGAGATCCCCCTGAGCACCCCTGTGGAGCTCTCCCCCCTGGTGCAGGAGAAGGAAACAATAGGCTCTGTTAAGACAACCCAGGTTTATAAAGAAATGCCCCCAACCCCATCAAAGCCAGCATGGGTTGCCTTTAGAAGGTCAACCAGAACAAAACTAAAAGTGACACCCCACCCAAAAGCAGTCAAAAGCTCTCCTATCCTGACTTCCAACCACTGCAAAATCCAACAAGATTCATCAGGAGAGTCTGGAGAGGAATCAGAAGCATCCTCAATCCCCTCTTCACTCCCTGATGGGACAACAGACACAGAAAATGGCACAAAAGGTAGAAGGGCCAAAAAAGAAAGGCAAATACAAAAACAAAAGGTAGTATAGGGACAGGTAGGAGAAAATAAAAAAAATGGCCCTAAGCCCAGGATCACGGCTCCCCCTAAAGTGGAACTAACATGGCCAGTTCAACCTTTGAATGCCACACTATAAATGTAAATAGTGTTAAAAGAATTGAGAAAAGGAATTTAGTATTCACCTTCCTTTCCTCGCTAAATCTAAGCCTAATTTTTTTGTAAGAAATAAGGTTCCACACTAATTCAGAATTTAAACAAGCCCAGAGATGTTGGTTAAGTGGACCATCATTCTGGTCCATAGGACAGGAAACATGTTCAGGGGTAGACACATTAGTACACGGTATTGATTTTAAACTATTAAGATTACTTGACCTAATACCTGGCCGGGTATTAATATTAGATGCTGTAATACAAAATAAAGCATACTGACTCATAAATATACATGCCTCCCAGACGAAGACAGGCAGAATAGACACCCTAAACCAAATTCAATCCTTCCTGACACACCTCAAAACGTGTTATATTCGCAAGAGATTTTAATTGTGGATTTAGTCTACAGGATAAAAGCTCACACGCAACAACTAAAAATATTTATTGTGACACTAGATCACTGTGCAAGGTTATTGATACAGCACAGTTAAGAGATGCCTATTTAGAATTAACAAAACTACACTCTCCCACTTTTCAAAAATGTACTTTAGCAACGCATATTGACTATGTTTTTGTCTCTTTAAATATTGTGATTTCTAAAGCTACAGTCAGCTCTTTGGAGTTCTCTGATCATAAAAGGGTATCTATTTCCATGGGGGACAATAGTGCAGAGATGAAGGGTACAGGAGTATGGAGAGATAATACCTCCCTACTATCAGATCAATAACTACTACTATCCTGAAACCAACTATTAGCAGCAAGGAAATCAGTTTATGAATGTTATGAAAGCAGTGTGAGGTGGTGGGAAGACACCAAGCATGACCTGACCTTGCTGCTAAAACAATATAGCAGGGGAAAATGCAATCAGGCATACTTAAGGTACTTACATCAATGCCATCAGCTACAAAATTTATTCTCTATAATGTATACTACAGGCCAAAATTTGAATAACCAGACACAGTTAATCCAAAATGAAATGAGAGAATTTTTAAAACAAAAATCAACCCATCTATTTCAATAACAAAGATTTGGAACCCAAGGAAGAGCTCAGGATATGTGCCTCTTTAGCCATAAGAAACTCCAAATAGAGAAGAAAACAATGTCTAAACTAAAAAAAACAAATATGGGGAGGTACAACATTCAGCAGGAAAAATATCCAGTATAGTCACTGACTACTCTATAAATCTGTTCTCAGAAATCCACTCGAATGAGAAAGACATCAGGAATTATTTACAGAACATAGGCATTCCACCTCCTCTTCCTCTGGTCATAGTGGAAACCAATCAACCAGTAACCTCAAAAGAAATAATAGAAAATATTAAACAATTAAAAAATAACATATCCCAGGGGCCAGACGGGCTACCAAACAAGCTGTACAAAATATTAGGAGAGCAAATAAATGAAGAATTAGCAAATGCATATAATGAGATGTTACAGTCTGAACAGGTTCCATTAAGCTTTAACAAAGGAACAATGATTTATATATATAAAAAAGGAGACCAGGAGAATCTGGACAATTGGAGACCTATCTGCATGCTCAACGTAGACTGCAAAATTTTAACAAAAATTTTAACAAAAAGGTTAACCTTGATTGTGGAAAAGGTGATTTCACCACAGCAAGCATGTGCAATACCGAATCGGTTCATACATGACCATTTAATTTGGATAAGAGAGATTTTTGCATATGGAGCTTCTGAAACATGCCCAGGGTACGTAGTGTCCCTGGACCAACAAAAGCCTTTCGACTCAAAAAGCCACACATTTTTATGGGAAGTATTATACCATTATGCGGTCCCACCAAGTTTAGTGGAATGGATAAAAAACATTATATAGGACGGCTACAGTGATACCAGTAATTAATGGAAATCTGGGCCTGATTGGTCCCAATTAAGCGTGGGGTGTGACAGGGATGCCCCATGAGCCCCTTATTATATGCTTTTTTTATTGATCCTCTGTTAAATAAAATAGAGACTTTGCAATATATTAAACCCATTTTTGGGCCAAATAGCCAAGTTTAACCTAAAGCATCAGCTTATGCTGATGATGTGTGCCTATTGGTTGCAGATAAAGAATAGGTGCTTACAGAAGTAGTAGAATGTAAAGGCTTTGGTGCAGTATCTGGTGCTTCATTGAACCTAGGAAAATGTTGTGGAATAAAGTGGGGCCCCAAGGGGGGAATAAGGAGGATATTGAACCCATAAAGCAAATAGAGGGCCCAATTTCAATTCTAGGAATAAAGTTTGGGACACCAGACATTGATTTGGTAAATTGGAAGGATAAAATAGTAGTGAGGAAGAAAAAGGTGGAGGCATGGAACAAAAGTAAAATGGTAAGAAGAAAATTATATACTTAATAAAACAATTTTTAGTCCCAGTATTTCTTTTTCTAAGTTATGTGCCTCCCCCAAAAAAGTTAGAAACTACACTGCTAAGCATTTTCTTTCAAGCGATCTGGGGCAGTCAGTTAGACCTGATAAAGAGAAACATATTATATTTACCTATAAAGGAGGGAGGCCTTGGGATGGTCAACCCCATCCTTTTCTTCAATAGTATTTTCCTTAGAGCAAACATAAAACCCTTAGTAGCTAATGCAGGAAAAAGCTGGGGAGATTGGCTATATGACAGCTGTAAGACCTGGTTTCATGACTGGGAATCAAATAAACCATGAGTCCAGAAAGGCCCAGATCACCTTCAGTATTTAAGAGAAACTTTCCTGCAGATAAAACAATGGAAAGTATCACCCAGACTAATAATTTTGACACCTATCCATAAAGAACTATATAAAGATCTAGTAATAACACTATGTGAAGTACCTGTAGTATCTGAGAAATGTCCAGTGCAGTACAAACAATCATTGGGGAAATTTCTAAAAAAATTCAAGAATTCCGATTCATATCTGGGATTTCCACTGGCTATCCTGCCACGAAAAAATCAATATAAAATACAATGAAAAACACAAGCAGGCACAAGAGCACATATGCAGTAGACTGCAATGTATAAATACAACTGAAACAATAGAGCATCTTTTTTTCAAATGTTCCCTTATTAAAGAGTTTTGGAGCTATATAGCAAACAGGTGGAAGGAACCACTTATGGAATCCATAACATATGAGATTAGTATGTACGGATATGTCTCTGCAAAATGGAACAAATGGAATTTAAGTACAATCTGTCTCTTGTTTACTGTGATAAAATGGAATATTTGGATGGCAAGATGTTTATTCACTCTCCAGCAGAAGAATTCCTCTCATATTGAAGTATGCAATAAAATTATAAAAGATTTAAATGATATTTATATAATAGAAGGTGCCCAACTTCCACAGGACACTATAGCAGAACTTTGGAAAAATATGCCTTGGGTTACAGAAGTAAACCCACAAGAACAATACAAACTGAATTATAATTATAATTATTATTAGAATTGTAGAGATATGGAACAAGAAGAATGTAGATTAACCTCAAGATGTAGAAAAAGTGTTGAGATTTTCAAGCTAATATATGAACTACTTGTGATGTATGGAATATTGCACTGTTATATATAATCACGATTTTTGTTTTGAATAAAATTTACCCCTACTTTTTTCGAGAAGTGCCATGGGATCTTTAACATTCACCTGAACTATCACCAGAACAGGCAGATGGGACCGCAATTTAACGTCTCATCCAAAAGACTGGCTTTATTTTTATTTAGTTACCTTTATTGTAGACTTTGCATTTATGTATAACTGTTTTTATTTTCATAGACAACAGTTATACATTTATGTATAACAGTTGTCTATGAAAATAAAATAAATATCTGATAAGTATGAACAAATGGCAATGAATTACTGGTAAAGGAAATTACCATAGTCTCTGTTACGGATTTTTGAATCATACATATAGAAATGTATTTTAACCAAATGTATATACAAGTAATGGTGTTTTATATAGCTGTTTTAAGTTTGTAAAATGTAATGTTTTGTGTTTTTTATATTATCGAATTATTCTTAGTACTAACCTTGTAAACACAAACATCTTGAAAACAGGACTTTGGTCCTAAAGATTGTATTTCTACCTTCCTGTATAAAAATAAAGATTTTTACTACTACTACCATTACTCTGAATCCTTTGAAAATAGACACCACCTAAAGGATTCTGTGTGAAGGAAATACATACATACGTACATATATAAATACATGCATAAATAAATAAATAAATACTTTACAGTGCTGTACCTAGTGATGTTGCAAAGTTTTACTTCCCTGGACAAGTTGCAAAATTTGTCTTTGTGGTACACTTCACGAAGTTCCCACTTCACAATGACTTTTTCTGCTGAAATTACACTTTTTCAGGTGAAGTCACAGCAAAGCTGCAACTTCAGCAGTGAGTTTGCATGACATTACTTGAAAAAGTACCACTTTGCCTGCCAAATATTTCACAAACGTGGGACGTTACACTTCAGTTCACCAAGTGAAGTTTGCTAACTTTGCACACCTCCAGGTGTACCTCCGAAGTGTCAGCCCTGAATCGGCTGTACAGCAGTAACAGCTGGAACTGTGCAGGGAAAATTGTGATAGCAGCTATATGGTAAAAGGAAAACAGTGTTTTTTTTTTGTTTTTTGTTTTTTTTGTGATTAACCAGTAGCAATACAAATACACCACTCATAAGGGGGTCCTGTGTCATGTATAGCATGGTATGTGCCCAATTTGTAATTCCAAAGTATCAGCATTTAAATTACCCATATAGCAGAAGTGTCAGATGAAATTACAAAGGGAAATTATGATAGAAACTTTGGGCTTGATTTTCAAATGATGAACTATGATGCAATGTGCCTCGGCCAAAGGTGTGTGATGCAAGTGGCACCTTGCATCATAGTTTCTGACATTCCTGATTTTCAAATGCCTGCTGTGGTAAAATTGGGATGCCATGCAGTAAAGCCACCCACACCACCCTTACAGCAAAAGCTCTCATGCACGAGGTTGCAAGGGTGGGTGCACCACACTGGGGCTATACCATCTCCTTACTTGGGATTCTATAAGCCTTGCCATGGCCAAAACAGGGGGCGGACATTAGACCAGCAAGGAGGTGGTCTAAGGGCCCTGCACCACTGCTTGGCAGGGCAGCGAGTGAGCTGTGGGACCTGGAAGTTGGGAAACAGGGGCTGCTGGGGCAGTGAGAATGCAATAGGATACAAGGAAAGCACAGTAGCAGTTACAGTGAGTAGAGGAGGCACCTGGCAGACGTGCCATATGGCGTACCTGAGAGCTGAGAGGACCAGGTTGGGGGCTGGTGTGGTGATACCATTATGATGTGGCCCCAGGTGGAAGCAGTCCTGTGGGGCAGATGCCAGGGCTGCTTCCATCTGGGGCCATGTCATAATAGTAGCACCTTGCCAACCCCCTTACCTGGTCCCCTCGACTGTCAGATATGCCATATGGCACCTCTGCTAGGTGTCTCTGCCACTCACTGTAACTGCCGTCTTGCCCCACTCATTCCCTGTGGCACCCTCACTGTCCCAGCAGCCCCCATTTTCCACCATCCAACCAGAGTCCCCCCACCTCTGCTGGTCATATAGGCTTGCACGGGGTGGGTGATTGATACCTCCATCAAACTCTACAGGTTTGACCAATATTTTGCAAAGCCCTGTGGCTGTGGCAACTCCTGGGTTTTCAGTGCAGGGACCCTTACTTTTACAAAATTGGGTGCAGGGTTCCTGATGCACCCGGAGTTTGCCACAGCCCTAGATAACCACAAATTGTGGCAATCTGGGGGCTCTTTGAAAATCAAGCCTGCTATATTAAAAGGGAAATACTGTTTTTTTGTGATCAGCCAGTAGCTTTACAAGTGTCCCATCAATAAGGAGGTCCCACATTGCTTGCAGCAGTGAACTATACATGCAGTATTGTCATTCCCTGGTGTCAACACTGACATTTGTCACACAGCAGAAGCATCAGCATAAACTGTACAGGGAGTTGTACCAGCAGCTGTATATTAAAAGGAAAACACTGGGCTGTTTGTGATCAGTCAGTGGTATTATTTGCTGGAACTGTGCAATTGTAAGAACTCATATTTTTTTTTTAATGTGCCAGTTTGCTAAACAAATGTGCAATATTAGTGCTGCGCATAATTTTCAAATTCTGGCAGAACAAAATTCTGCAGAATATTCAAGATTCCACTGAAATTCTGCTGAATTCCATCGGAAATGGAATGGCAGAATTCCACAGCATAAAATAGTTGCGGAATGATTTTCAGCAGAAAAATCACCATTCTGCAGAATAATATTCTGTGGATCTCAATATTTTCAGTGGAGTAATTTTCCGCAGAAAAATGCTGTTCTGTGGAATATTATTCGGCAGACAGTAGATGGAATTCCACAGCCGAACAAGTGACAGTCTGGCAGAAATTCCACCAGCAGAATGGTCATTCTGCACTAATTCTGCCAGTGGAATTCTACATTTTGCACAGCACTATGCAATATGCTGAACTGCCCATTTTTTTAAGAACTCACTTTAAAAATAAATGTGCAATCTAGGGGAAAATGCACAATTTGGGAATAAAATGAGAAAGCAAAATTACACTGGATTTGGGGACAATCTAGTACTATTCAAGAAGGGATAATGTTAGACCCATTAGGGCTAGAAACTTATGTTATTATGTTTAAATAAACTCTTAAAGTCAGCTCTATGACTTGATATATCCCCATATATCAATGTACATCAGTTATAGATTAATATT
Source organism: Neoceratodus forsteri (assembly GCA_016271365.2). Lineage (NCBI taxonomy): Eukaryota > Metazoa > Chordata > Ceratodontiformes > Ceratodontidae > Neoceratodus > Neoceratodus forsteri. The sequence continues at coordinate 1,529,222,978 of CM057453.1, forward strand.
AATTTACCCCACTGACATTGTTTGTTTTTAAAAAAATTGCCATGAATGTTTTAAAAGCGTATGTCAATATATTGCAATATACAGTCTATATGTAGATTCACAGATGCATGTACAGTAGCATTGATCCCAAGCTTTCATTTTAAAGATACCTAATTAAGTTCCAAGCTTTCATTTAAAACATCTAATTAAGTCCCTAGCTCTAACAGTTCTAAAATTATACCTTTTTAAAATTAAATATGTTGAGAAGTGATAATGTGGACCTGTTAAGGCTAAATGAAAGCTTGGTGTCATATCTCTATAGCAGCAGATCCCTATTTACAGTATCAAAATACTCTAATAGACTTCCTGCTGTAGGGCAGGATGGCCACCACAGCATTCTGAATAGCATACTCGCAGTCAGAACAATCATTTTTATTTCATCTTTTTGCCTTCGTGTTTGTCTGTTGTTGAGGTTGTTTTTGAGTAGCGTTGTGACTTTTAAAGATCATTTGTTTGTCTACCTATCCACTGTGAACACTGTGAACAGAGACAGCTTGAAGCATGGCTCAGTCTGATTTTCATCTCTGGAGCGACTTGCTTTGTGAGTTATCATCTTGGTTCCCCATTGCTGTAGAGGTGTGTTTCAGAGGCTGTTGGTGGACCTTTCACCATGATGTCTGTGTGGATGTTGCTGCTGGATTTATCCAAAAGGAGTGGACCTATAGCCCTCTGGCTCCATTGTGTCGACTGCATGGGGAAAGTGTAGTTGTTCATACTGGGGTCAACTTTGGCACAGAATGAAACTCCATGGTAGCCGAGAGTCTTGTGAGTCCCCTACATTCCTTTCCTGGCTGTGTCACAGCTGGATATGCACAGCAGGTTGAGTGGGATAGTGGTACAGAGGATTGTGTACTCACCTGGGATCTATTGCAGAGAGGCTTTTGGGACTGACCAGGACTCAGGTACGGTGCAGCTCTGATTTATTGCTTTATTTATTGAACTGTACTTGTTTGGCAAGTCATCATCAGAGGCCTTAATACTGGGATTTTTCCCCTTTATTCTTGGATGCTGCAGTTGCTTCTGTAGGCTAGTTTATCCAACCCCTGATATGGACTGGCACTCATAGGACTCATATGAAAAGGAACTGCAGATGCTTTTCTTTGTTTGAATGTGTTGGTTTGGTGTGGTTTGGTGTGGGTAGTGGGAGACCCTCCTTCCTTCATCAATTTGCTTTAAAAGAGCCCTCTGACTATCCTGAGACATTGTACTTTCTCAGTTGTTGTAGTTGGGCTCTGTATGAAGTTCAACTTCCGTTTTATTCAGTATGTACAAAATAATATAGTTATTACATACAAAAATAATAACACATGAACAGCATACAGAGGCACATGAGACGAAGGTCCTGGGTACACTCTGGCAAATGTTTGGGGAGCTCACCGGGGCAGTGAGGGGGCTCATGGCAATAGTGTGAGAGACTGTGCAGCCCCAGTGGCAACATGACCACTCCAGTGTGTGCCTGCCTGGTGCATGAGCCACCTCACGGCATGCACCAACCCCACAAAGTGGCAGGTCAGGGTCAGGCAGCACACCAGAGACCCCTTCACCCATGGACACTCCCCAAATCCCTTGGGGCAACCTGGACATTCCATCATCCAGCCAGTGGTGTGGGCATGCATGAACCAGAATGACTCTGTCCCGATGGACAACACCCTTCCCCTCCCCATGGCACATGATCCCTCCACACAGGGGTCATGGGCGCCAGTCCATCCAGAAATGTGGCAAACATAGACCATCTTGATTTTGGAGGCCAGCCCTGCATTTCCCACTCTACCCCTTCCCCCTTCCAGTATCCCTGTTTTGTTTTCCCAAACATCTGCACTACTTCTATCCCTGTCCCACCTACTGTAAGCACTGTTATTTTTCAGCACTACTGTGCACTTTTTGTACACTATCACTTTGATTTTTGTGTTTACGTTAAAGTTTGAAAACTACAACAGTGTTCTTTCTTTTGACACCCACCAACTCCTCTCTGTGAGTCCCCTTATGATGCTGACTCTGTATTCCTAGGCCCTACTGGCCATGCAAGGTCATGACTGTCGAGCTGCTCTAGTATACCCTGCACCTCTGGCTCCATGTCACTATTACTGTGTTCCCCTTGTACCAGAAGTCCTATTCTATGGGTGAGCACCATGCTGTGTAACATGCAACAGGCTGAGAATATGCCACATGCCTTGTGAGGGGTATACTGTAGGGCACCAGCTGAATGGTCCAGGCACTGGAATCATATCTTCAGAATGCAGAAGACACCCTCAATGTTGTTGCATGTGGTGGTGTGTGCCACATTGTATCTGTCCTCTGCCACATCTTATTTATTTATTTGTACAAATCAGATTTATAACCTTTGAGCCAGAGGCTTGTTTACAAAGGTACCTCATCACAGAGAAGACATACAGTATGTACAGTTACAGAAAATTCAAGACACTGAGCAACATAGAGTTACACAGTCGATTTCATACAATAAGCAATTATAAACATTTCATGATGACAAAATCTAGCACATGCAGATACCATCAGAAGGGCAGGATGCCAGTGGGGAATTTTCTTGGGGGGTGAGGTGGCGGTTCAGCCCAGCAGGCTTTGTCAGGTGCAAAAGATAGTAGCAGAGCACCAATTAGAGACAGGTGCAACTGCGGGCATTAAACAATTGGTTACAAAGGGCGGATTTGAAGGTGCCAATTTTGGAGGCATTGGAGATGGTTGCAGGGAGGGAGTTAACCCAGGATGGGGCTCTGTAGCAGAAGGACCTCTGAGCCCAGGTGGTCCTAGTTCTGGGAACCAGAAGAGTGGTTTTGTTAGTGGTACGGATTGAGACAGTGGACGGTGTATGAAGGATGGAGGCAGTCACCCCAGGTGGGGAGAGCCTAAGCAGAATTTTCTTAGTTAGAAGACAGGGTTGGTAGTGGAGTTGTTCATTGAGGTTAAGGAGATTGGCCTTGTCATAGAGTTGACATGTGTGAGTGAGTCTGGAGGCACTGATTATTAGTCTACAAGCCTTGTTTAGGGTGAGGCAAATTTTGTTGAGGGCAGTGATATCAGTAGCACCATATACTGGCAGGCTGTAGTCCACAAGGGACAGTACTGAGGATGTAATGGCAGGTCAGAGGGCATCGGGTGGGAGGCAGTCCTTGTGGCGGTAGAGGATGCCAAGCCGAGTGTTAGTGGAGGATGCAAGGCATTAATGTGAGTGTGAAAGGTGAGGGCTGAGTTAAAGGTGACCCCAAGGTATTTGTAGGAGTAGACTTATTCAAGCGGTTGTAATGTGCTAGGGAGAATGCGGAGTGGGTTGTTGCAAGCTTTGCTTTGGGGGTGGGCGAAGAGCATTGTCTTGTTTTTTTTTAGATTAATGATGAGTCTACACTCCCTAAACCAGGTTTCTGCATCATTGAAGGAGTGTTGGAGAGAGTCCTGGAGGGATGAAGGGTTTCGATGGGTGGCAAAAATGACAGCATCGTCGGCATACGGAAGAATATTGCTGGAGCAGGCACTAGGCAGGGTGTTTAGATAGAGACTCAAAAGTAGAGGACCGAGGATCAAGCCCTGGGGTACTCCAGAGCAGATGGGATGGGTGTCTGAGAGTGTCACATTGACTTTGACACACTGGGAATGAGCCGATAGATAGCTCGAGCACTAGGCGAGGGGACCAGCAGAGAAACCAGTGTGGCAGAGGACATCAAATAGAAGGGGGTGGGAGACAGTGTCGAAGGCCTCAGAGAGGTCAATGTACACTGCACCAGCTAAGGAGCTGGCATCTAGGGAGGAGTGCAGGAAGTTGGAGAATTCCATTAAGGCAATACCAGTACTGTGACCAGCACAGAAGCCATGTTGCTCTGGGCACAAGATGTTATACTTAGCCAGATATTCAGTGATTTGATTGGCCACTACTTTTTCTAGGGCTTTGGAGAGGTGGGGAAGGATGGAGATCGGTCAGTAATTGCTGGGGGAGGACCTGTCACGCCCTTTATGAACAGGTGTGACTACAGCTGTTTTCCATGCAGTGGGGAGTTGCCCCAGACAGGGACCAGTTAAGTAGACTGTTGAGTGGGACAAGGACTTTCTTCCAAGACCAGCCGGAGTATTTTGGGGTCCAGGGAATCATTGCTGGGACTGTTGCTTTTTAATGCTTTAAGTAGGAGAGGTCTGGCTTCCTGGGAAGATATCTTGTGTAGGCAGAACCAGGAGCTCTGTAGGACTGGGGGTGGTAGATCAGGGGTTGAATCAAAGAAGTTATTAGGGAGGACAGAGCTGAGGTCCGTAAAGGAGGAATTAAGGCTGTTGGGGATGCAGGCTGGGTCAGTGGAGGTACAGCCATCAATGGTGAGCTGGAATGGGGGGCGTGATTTCCCATTTAGCTCTTTAATATTGTTCCAGAAGGTCCAGGCAGACCCCCATGATGAGGTGAGGGTGGTCTGGCAGTAGTCTGCCTTGGTTTTATGGATGGCCCATGTGCACCTGTTCTGTGCAGCATTGCAGGCCTATCTGTCAGCTGCCCGGCCCGTTTCAGTGGCTAGGTGCCAGAAGTTATCCCTATTTCTGAGCATTTGGAGTAGGGCAGGGGTAACCCAAGGTGCATTAAGTTTTTTGGAATGGAATTTGATGAGGGTTGCAACGAGATCACAGGCCTTATTAAAGGCTTGTGAGAAGAGGGCGAGGGTGGCATCGATGTCAGGTGCATGATGGATGGGGGACCAATTAATCTGAGGAAGGTACTGTTTGAGTTTAATCAGCCCTCCAGGGCAAAGATGCCTGCAGAGGGTGGTTTGGGTTACAGGTTTGGGGGTGGGGCAGAACAGAGGAATAGGATAGGGGAGTGGTCACTTAAGGAGTCAGGGAGGACCTAAATGTCCTGAATTTTCTGAGGGCGGTGGGTGATAATGACATCCAGGAGGGTGCAAGTTCCTCTAGTTGGATTAATTCTAGTGGGTTGGGAGACAAGTTGTGTCAAGTCTTGGGCAGCGAAGATGTCTCTTACTGGGGAGGTGGAGCAGCTGAGCCAGTTCATGTTGAGGTCCCCCACTAGGACTTGATCAGTCTTATGGGGGAGGGTGGCAAGATAATCCATAAGAGATGTCAATGCTGGGTTCTGGTTCTTTGGGGGAACGTAGGAGACTGTGAGATAGAGTGAGCCCCTGGAGGGGTCTGGGGTGAGTTTGAGGGTAAGGGCCTGGGCACTATTCACAAGCAAGGGGGCAGGAGTGCCTGGCCAATGATGGTGTCATGAGTATAAATTGCACAACCACCTCCATGTTTACCTGCTCAGTCCTCCCGGTATAGGGTGTAGCCTGGGAGGTAGACAAAGGAGTCAGGGGTGGACTTGGACAGCTAGATTTCTACTAGGGCTATGATGTCAGGTTGATGTATCATGACCCAGCACTGGAGGGCAGCAATTTTTTTCAGCAGGCTGCATATGTTCAAAGAGTCAATGCGGAGGCCAGCAGGCCTAGTAGGTGGAGTGGAGGGGTCAGGGCCTGGGTTAGAGTGGATATTACTGGATAGGAGTAGTAGAAAAAACAAGGTTCTGACTACGGGGTGGCAGTATGTTAACTTTTTGGGGGTGCACTGAGATGAGGAGGAGGCCATAGTGGAATAAGGAATGGGCAGGGTTCGAAGGGTTGGGAGGGCAAGGATGAGGTGAGTCCAAGGGGACCTTGTGTTGGCAGTGGGGAGGGCAGCTAGGGGATGGGTGCTAGGGTCCAGGGTATATGGACAGTGTGGGGGTATCAGGCCAGGCTGGAGAGAGGCAGAGGTGTGGTCACATAAGGGCATGGGGTGAGGTCAGGCTGAAGGGAGGTGGGCACTAGCATGGTAATGAGAGGGAGACATTTGAGGAGGAGGTGAACAAACATGGTGCCTGTGGTAGCAGTGGTAGGGTCACAGACGTTGGTGCACAAGGTGCAAGGTTCAAGACCCCACTGGGGCAGGTGGCCTAGGACCTGGGTGAGATGGGGAGATGGGGTTCCAGACAATGAGGGGCTTTCAGAAGACAGGGCTAGAGGCAGAATAGGGGTGAAATGGCGACTCCTAGTGATCACTGAGGGTAGTAAAAGGCCTGAGTGGGGGAGTCAGAGGATTGAGAGGGGGGGAGCAGTGGGTAGGGCCAGTCAGGGAGCAAGGATGGGAGTAAGGGAGAGGAGAAGTGGAAGTGGATAGAGGGGTTCCTAGGAAGTAGGAAGAAGAGGAGTTCAGGTAGAGAAAAATAGGGAACAGGCAGAAGGTCCCTCTAGTGGCTAGCAGGTATAACCTGCAAATGGAAAAGTGGGGACTTAAAATCAGAACGGGCAGGAAGTGATGTCATAGGAAGGTGCCAATAAATTAAGGGGCAGTGTCGACAGGCTAACACCCCACACAAAGATGTTGCTAGATGGGAGAGTTATGTTTTACCTCTTAAGGCACTCACGTTGTTCCTCGCTCCAGGAGGGAGCTCCGTTGTCCATCCAGGCATCTGTTTGGGGAGGGGGACTGCCAGAGGAGGCCTATATGGGGAGAGAGGACAATGACAGTAATTATTATGCAGCAGGATAGATCCAGAAGGGACTGCACATGCACACACTATTGGGCTATGTCCCAAGTACAGCTCCCTAATGCGCATGCGCGAGAATGCAAAGCAATATGGTGATATAGCCTACATCCATGCTATGCACAGATAAGATTAACTTAAATCAAATGCTGGATTTGTACAGAAAAAGCTACTAAAACATTCCCTTGTACCCAGACATGACAGTGCTACTCAGGCAGAATGCAGTCGCTAGGTAGAGAAACAACCCTATCTTAAAGTACCCTTTGAGATGCAGTGAAATACCCCTGAAGCCCCTAGAAAAGCAGTCTCCAAATATTCTATCAGTTGATGAGTGGGGGGAGAAAAAGAAAGTCCAAAACACCTCACACAAAGATGCTGCTGGATGGGAGAGGTATGCTTTACCTCTTAAGTCACTCGCATTGTTCCTCGCTCCAAGAGGAAGCTCAGTTGTCTGGCCAGGCGTCTGTGTGGGAAGGGGGACTGGTGGAGGCCTCTTAAGGCACTTGCATTGTTCCTCACTCCAGGAGGGAGCTCTATTGTCTGGTCAGGTGACTGTGGGGGAAGGGGACTTACGGAGGCCTCTTAAGGCACTTGGGTTGTTCCTCGCTCCAGGAGGGAGCTCCGTTCTCTGGCCAGGAGTCTATAGGGGAGGACAACTGGCGGAGGCCTCTTAAGGCACTTGCATTGTTCCTCGCTCCAGGAGGGAGCTCCTTTGTCTTTCCAGGCATCATTTGAGGGCTGCAGGACAGGTGTGAGAAGCCAGGGCACAAGAGAGAGGCACTGTCCCCTGTAAGGTAGAAAACATATGTGAGAGCCTATTTACAGTATAGCTGCCTGCATCCACAATACAGACCTTGGTCTGTGGTGTATCCTCTGCACCTGTCCACCCTCCCCTATGCACCCACCATTCCCTCAGCGAGGCATGACTGTGCTTTGTTATGGCTGTGTGCCCCCTGTGGGGGGTTCTGAGGGCGTGCAGCTTGCACTCACCAACAAGGTGTCCACTGAGTATTTGGCTGCCCTCAAATGCTTGTCATAATTGTGAATTATGCCATATGAAGGCATTGTGGGCACTGGCAGGTTACCGTGACAGGACATTGGTGATGAACCCAGTTGCATTGCATAATACCTGGCAGTTGATGGGATGGTATCCCTTCCTATTGAGGTAGACATCCACCCCATTGCCAGTGGATGATGGGGTGGATGCAAGATGAGTGCAGCCAGTGGCACCAAGTACTGCAGGTAGGTGCACAACCCGTTAAAACTGCTGCATGGTTTCTGTGTGCTCAGCTGCTGTGCTGGGGAATATGATGAACTCACCAATGTGTGCAGCAGGGTATCTAGACATTGAGGAGGTATTGGTCCAGTAGGCGCAAGGTGGTGGAATGCGACACACCAATGGTAACACCCACCATTGTCTGAAATTACCTGATGGCTAGTAAGTACATCTTAGCCATCACCTTCTGCTCAGCTGTCATGGTGTGGCTATGCTGTGTGTCACTGCACAGCTGCTCATGCAGGAGCTTGCACAGCTACCATAGCATGGCCCTATTGAGAAGTACCAAGTGGTCCTCAGTGAGATTCTCAAAAGAGACTCATGGTCAGTACCATCTGTATGCAGTATATCGACTCCACAGCCTATGGCGTGTCCCAGGGTGGCCTTCTACACTCTGCTTCTCCTCCATGGCCTGTTCCATTAGGAACAGCATGTGAGTGGGAAGAAATAATGAAAACAATAAAAAAGAATAGTTCCCTAGATCCAGATGGAATCATGCCAAGATTTCTTAAGGAACTTGTGGAAGAACCTGTGGGACCCCTCACAGTCTTATTTCATACATCTATTAAGGAAGGAAAAACTATAAAAGAATGGAGAGAAGCATTAGTGACCCATGTCTACAAAAACAGTAACAGGGACATGCGGGAAATTATAGTCCGATTAGCCTTACCTCGGTTGTTGTGAAAATAATGGAAAAACTGTTACAACAACACATAGTAGATCATATACACAATAAAGGTCTTACAGACATCACACAACATGGCTTTATTTCAGGAAGATCATGCCTTACAAATCTAATCCAGTTTTTCGAACCTGTAAGCATGGCTTTAGATAAGAACATGCCAGTGGATATTGTATTTTTAGATTTTTCTAAATCCTTCGATAAAGTATCCCATTTAATATTGTTAGAACAGCTTAACAAAATTAAATTACATCCTAAAATCATCAGCTGGATACAGTCATGGTTAAAACACAGACAACAGAGGGTTACAGTCAAAGGGCATCTATCAAACTGGGGTCAGGTGACAAGCGGAGTTCCTCGAGGATCGGTACTGGGCACAACTCTATTTAATAGCTTAGTGCCACTATTCAAACAAAGGGAAATGCATGGATCTGCAAGTATGCAGATGACTGGAAACTAGGGGGCTAGTACAGACAGAGTCCGATGCAAGGCTAATACAAAATGCCTTAGATCACTTATAGCAATGTGTTCTGGAAAATAAAATGAAATTCAATGAAGATAAGTGCAAAGTGATGCATCTAGGTAAAAATAATCCATCAGTGCAATATAAATGAAATAACATCACCCTGGAATGTACCACTAAAGAGAAAGATCTAGGAGTGATTATTACAAATGACCTCTCCTTTGCTAGGAACACAATTGAAACTGTTAAAAAATGCCAGAGAATCATTGGTGCATAGTAAATGACATCGAAAGCAGAGAGAGTGGCGTCATTGTCCCCTAGTATACTAGCTTGGTGCGCCCCCACGTGGAGTATTGTTCACAGTTTTGTACACCGCAGACTATAAAGGGCAAAAAATTAATTGAGGGTTTTCAAAGAAGGATAACAAGGAAAATCAACAATACCCAATATCTGGGGTATGATCAAAGACTTAAAAACTTACAATTATACTCTACAGTATATAGACAAGTTAGGGGAGACCTCTGCCTTATATTCAGAGCAATTAATGACCAGTATATGCTGGAAACTTTGAGTCTTACAAAGCACATGGGCAATAAAAATACCAGATTGCATATATATGAAAAATAAGAGGTGAAAGCAACAAAACCACAAAAAGGATCAAGTTTTTTATTCAAAGAATAATAACCATGTGGAATGTTCTTCCCCTGTATGTAGTTGAAAACAATAACACAGCAATATTTAAACAAAGGTTAGTCACTTATATGGGAGACAGAAAATATGTTTGCCACCCATGAGAACGGTTGGTGAGTTCAAAAGAAGGCTTATGGCCTCCTGAACTTATAACACACTATGAACCTATGAACCTATGGGTGTTAAATACAGCCACATCTTCTCTGGCTGCAGTGTCACTGCCTGCCTCTAGGGTTTGCCCTGAGTAAGTCTGCCTTTTTATAGGCGGTATTTGTGCTGCACAATGATGCCATACAAACTCATTTTGTGCAGTGCTAATGCGTTGAATATAGCATAGTACCTGTATTCATGTCCACGCCCCTCTCTTTGAGGGGCATATTTTATCTGTTTGCATGCACACTATTCCATTTTGCCCACACTAATGAATATAGCACAAATGGCACACAAAGCGTGCACAATCTGTTTGCCCATTGTGCAAAGTTTTGAATACTGGGCCCCAGATTTTCAACAAAGTCATTTTTCCAAACTACCCCATGAATGTGTCAACTGTTATTTTCCAAATCCTGGCCAAAATGTGTTTTCACACTTGTGGTGCAAAATCACCTTTTGGGCATGATTTGAAAATTATCTCTACTCTTGTTCATGAGGTGAGGTCATAAGAAGGCTATGTGGAGTCATAAGAAGGCTATGTTGCAAGTTTGGGGTAAAAAAGTTAAAAGTGTATGTTGACATTTTTCAACGCATGCTAGTAATTGTAGTAATGTTTGGTATATTGACTCCAAATTTTTAACATACTCAGTTTTTCACATCACCTCATGAATGTGACAGATGTCATTTCTCAAACATTACTTTTCACACTTGTGGTGCAAAATGATTTTCTGGCTATGGTTTTACAAATGGCACCTGTCATGCTCACAAGGAGTGGTCATAATAAGATTATGTTAAAAATATGGGCTAAAAATGTGCAAAACCAACTATCTTATGAGGAAACATTGAATTGTTCCAACATTTATTCATAACTATTTTTGTAGATTTTGGCCCCTAATGTTCACCATATCCCTTGTGTTACCCCACCTCCTGAACATAGCAGGTGTCATTTTTCAAATCCCTTCTGAAACCTGTTTCCATAGTCACACAGCAAAATCAGATGGGATTTTAAAAATCACACCTGTCTTGATCATAACATCAGGTCATAAAAAGACTGTTGGACATTTGGGGTCAAAATATGGGAGCACACTTAAAAGTAGATTTTGACTCTCAGCTGGCCTGTCCGGGGTAATTACAGTCTAACAATGTGTAAAAGGAGGACACCACTGAAAATGAAACACTGCATCTTATCTGCTCTATCCTGGGTAAATATATAGTTAAAGTGTGTACAGGCAAGACCTGGTACAACAGCAATACCAGCAGTGAACATTCAGCGTTGACAGATGCTTGTTTATATAAAAGGCAAAGGATCTGGTGTTCCACTAACTGTCTACGTAAATGGTGCTTCACCAAGACAAGTAAAGTGCAAGCACAAAAGGAGCACCTCCCATAGACACTGTTAATTAGACAGAGCGAAACGTGCATTTTTTTTCACCTACACAGGTGATGCTGTAGCTGCTGGGACCGCCCTTTCCCCTCTGTTTGATACTATTTGTTAGGATGTCTTGCCTTTTGTATGGATGCATTTTCTGCACTTGATTTTTATGACAAGAATAAAAGTCTGTAAGTACTTTCTTGTTTTTGTGCTACTTTATTTATGTGCCTTGCACCTTGATTAATATCTAACTCTGTCTATGGTGGGTGCTCCTTTTTTGCTTTTACTTTACTTGTTTATATAAAAGAATATAAAGAACTTTTAAATCTCCTGAAAATACTGTAATGTAATTGATTGATTGATGGATACAGTTGGCTGCCATTCATGTGGTCAGATATTTCCAGACATTTTGTGAAATATTTATTTTTATTCTCGCTGTTAACACTGAAGTGGTACTGCAGGTAGGCAGGAATTTTTCTAGAGTCATCACAGAAATTTAAGGAAGTATCTAATAATGGCAATGGCTGCAACTGGAGAGAGGGAGGGAGGGAGAGATCATTTAAAATGCATTTCCAGCAGTTTAATGTACTTACAAGTACAATACAATACACTGAGACAATGCAACATAAAACAGCCAACAAATTAAACTTATAAGATGCCAGCCCAGTGACATGGAGGGCTGAGGCATCCATGACTTACCTCCTGCCATGCCGGCTACCCGTGCTCGTGGTACAAGTGGGTCACCTGGGGTCAGCCGGGGATGGAGAGGATTGTGAGTCTGGACAGCTCTCCTCTCCTCTTCTGGGGAAGGATATTTGGCTGCCCCACTGAATCAATCAATCAATCAAGTTTATTTTGTACTGGAAAGAATGTGAGCAAACATATCCCTTTTCACAGTTATCCAGGTTTCAGAGTATCACAACATATACAGCAAAAGAAAAATACAAGAGCAGAAATAACCACATTACAACAAATTTAAATAAAAATTAAGACAGTCATAAATATCGATGAGGATGAGGGAGGTAGAGAGTGGGAGGCGGTAAAGATGAGACAGTAAACATAGAGCTGGGGTGGTGGATGGAGAAAAAGGAGGTGATGTAAGGGATTCCCTTAAGGGAGAGGAGCAGAACCTCACAACTGCTATATGAAACTTACCGCAGGGGGCACTTACAAGAGTAACTCTCCAGGAGCAATTTTTTTGCAGATGCAATAAATAAGGGGATGGAGCCACAGGACTGGATGCCAGGAGATAGGTTGTTGTAAAGTTTCATACCCTGATAGCAGATGGAGTTTTGAGCATGTGTGGTGTGAAGGAAAGGAACCTCAAAAATTTGGCTGGTGCCCCCTCTGGAGCCATGCTTTGGGGCAGATTTGGGGAAAGGGTCCAAAATACTTACTGGCAATAATTTAAGATTAATCTTGTGCAGAAAAAGAAGCGTTTTAAGTTGAAACCGTCTTTCCAGGGGTAGCCACGAGAGAGGAGGGTAGAGGGAACAGTGATTGGTGGACCACGGGAGGCCAGTGACGAAATGTGGAATGTTGTTGTAAGAGGTTCTCAGTTTGGATAAAAGAACAGGTGGGGGGGAGTAGACTGTGCAGCCATATTCAAGAAGGGGAAGGAGCAAGGATCAGGCAAGGTGAGATCTCAAGGCTGGAAGAAGGAATTTTCTGATCCGGAACAGCAGTCCTAACCTCATGTTTATTTTCTTGAAAAGATCAGTAATGTGTACTTGGAAAGTGAGGTGTGGGTCAAGAAGCAAGCCCAGATATTTAAAATTTTTGACCTTATTGATACTATTCCCAGGAAAGTCAGAGAGGGTGAAGTTGAATTCTACATTTTTTTCTGGGGCCTGCAAAGAGCATGTACTTAAGTTTTTTTAGAGTTAAGAACTAGGTTTCTGTGAAAGAACCAAGATTGGAGCCTTAGGAAGTCAGTTTGCGGGTTAGAGAACATGGTGTTGGGGTTTTATCACTGCAGTATACAGCTGCATCATCTGCATAGAGAACTATCTTTGTGTTCTGACAGATTTTTGGGAGATTATTAATGAAGAGAGAGAAAAGCAGGGAGCCTAAAATAGAACCCTGCAGGGCACCACAATTAATCTGGCAGATGTTTGAGAGCACCCCTTTTATGGTTGTCCTGTGAGATCTGTTTGAGAGGTAGCTGTCTACTCAGAAAACTACATTCTGGGATATACGAAGGCAGAAGCGAGAGAGTAGGAGGAGACTGTGGTCCACCAAACTAAAAGCTTTGGTCAGATCAACGAATATCGACCCTGAGTACTGACCATTGTTGCTTGCTTTAGTAATATCACTGGTGAATCTGACTAAAGCCGTTCCCATGCTGTGGCCAGCTCTGAAGCTATGCTGTGCTTCAGTGAGCAGATTAAGTTCTTGAAGAAAAGAGGTTAGTTGTTAGTGAACAACCTTCTCGATGATCTTGGAAAGAGGTGCCAGAAGTGAGATAAGGTGATAGTTCCCTACATCACTCCTGGACCCAATTTGTATAGTGGTTTGATTGCAACTATTTTTTAGATGCTATGGAAGGTGCTAGACAGTGGGAGCAGTTGAATGACTGCCCCTAAGTGGAGGCTTGAGAGTAGAATGGGATGGGGGTGCCAATGTAAGGGTGGGTGCTGCAGGACTCTACAGCATGCATATGCCTACCCATACATCACTGATGTGTCACACCCCAGCAATGGGGAGGAAGTATAGTATGAAGTACAACATAAGATTTAAAAACAGATACTAGATGAAAATTATATCACAAGGCACTGGGTCAGGAAATGCCTGTACAAATTGCTATGTTTTCAGTCTAGCCTTGAAGTAGTTGATATTGGGGCCATACAGAGATTTAGTAAGTGGATGTTCCATGGTGTGGGACCTGACACTGAGAAGGATGATCCCCAGGCAATTTTAATCTAGATTTTGGAGCCTGCAACAATTTCTGGTCAGAGGAACACAACTCCCTCAGCTCCATTACATCTGATGGGGTTGTGCCTGAGGAATACTCCTTCCCCAACTTCTTTATGGAGCACTAGTCTTTACTGTGACCTCCAAAACCATTCTGCTTAAATGGGACATGGCTTATAATATCTACCTCTTTGCACTGGCATCTCATAGGTTTACACATCACTATTCTCTTTACAACAAACTTGGCTGGCTTCCTCTGTCACAATCTTATGAATTCTCCATTGGGGGTTTCATCTACGGTATCCAACATAACTAAGTGCCTCTATCCTTTGTCTCTCTCTCTCCTAAATCCAGTGCACAACGTGTACCCTCTGAGGTCTGATTCTAACACCCATTGATTTATTCCCAAACTTAAAACTAGGTCAGGCAAATCCTCCTTTGCCTATGCTGCCTCCACGTTACGGAACTCCATCCTGCCTGATATTAGACAATGTCTCACATGCTGCCTCATTCCATAGTAGGTTCTGTGAACATCTACTTAAGGTAACAAAGTGCCTCTGTCAGTGGGTTTGTTCTTCCCTGTCCTTGTACTGTAACCTACTTTGGAACCGAGTTATTGTGCAGTTAATATATATACTGTAGTCCATTGTGTGTCACCCCAGATAGTATGTGGATTCATAATTATATTTTGTATGTTTTTTTTACTGTCTGCTATGTATTTGGTCCTACACTATTTCACTCAGTTTTTAATATGTGTTGTCAAGTTTCTGCCCAAATTTTAAGCCCCATGTATTTATTATACTCTGTATTTTGTACATAATTTCCCTGATCATGCCTGAAAATAGCTATTTGTTTGCCTAGTGCACTTACTGGCCAACAAAAACTAAATAAATAAATAACAAAAGGTTGTGAATATAGAAATGACCAAGTCTTTAAATCAATCTGTCACCTTACAGGCAAATAGCACATCGTTCAATTAGCAGGCATTATATGTTGGAGGTAAGATAGCGCGCAGCTGCATTTTGTGCAAATGGCAGGTGGCAGATTTGATTAGCTGACAGGCCCTGGTAGAGAACATTACAGTAATCTAAATGGGAGTTTACAAAAGCATGTACCATATTTGTCAGGTTATATTGGTTGAGGTACAGGTACAACCTTGCTACGTTTTTCACATGGTAAAAGTCATTCTTGGTGGTAGCTGACACCAAAGAATCCAAGGTTAGATGTTCATTCCAGAGCAACTTCCATGTTGCACACAACCTTCCTAGCCTCAAGCTGAGCACAGTCAAACTTGGACTTTTCAATGCCATCCCAAATGGCCAACCTGAGATGATCTGACCCCACCATTAACAGTTGTTTTGTCCTGGTCAAGTACGGGTCCACTGATGGCTTTCCAAGATCTGATCTCTGCTTATCCTCTCTTAACCACAATTACCAGATCACCCTGTCCAGGTACAAATAAGAGGTGCAGTTGATTATCTTCTACATAGCACATCAAACTGAATACATTTCCTCTTCTGTATTCCCCTTCCATTATACAATGCCTTGTTTCATGTTTTTTTCCCCTCCACTGTACATTATAATACAATGTAGTCTACTGTATGTAAATTTGGATGGAATCTTCCTGGTTGTACCCAAAAATAGACATTGAATGCCTAGTGTGCTTACCTGGTTAACAAAAAAAAGCAGTGAAAACTCTGACTGAACCTTCATAGCACGACTCCAGAGGCTGCAGAAATACTATGAACAACCATGAGGATAGGAATGGGCCTCATGGGATGCCACAGTCAGTATTCCAAAGAGAAAATTGAAATTTTTCCCAAAGCTACTGATGGTTGATGATCCATAAGTAAGAAATGAAAACAATCCAGCACCATTTCAGACAGGATGCCAAAACTTCCTCTGGAGATCAACTAATTCTCATGTTTAACAGTGTCAAAACCTAATGAATTGAGAAGAACCACAAAAGTAGCAAAAAAAACAGAAGTAGTTATAGTAGCTATTATTGCTTTTTTCTCTTTAATATGATTAATGATAAGATTTTCTATCTGACAGAAAACGATGAGATGGGTGAAAAAGTACTCCACACGGAAGCTGACATACCCAGAGCTATTCTTTTCATACTTCATCAACATTGTGATCTCACTGACCATAACACTATAACAGATCAAGAAAAGCCTCTCACCTGCTGTGAGAATGGCCACTTGTGATGTCATAAGTGAGATTAAAGTTCTGATGCGGTGTGAATAGAAATAGCATTAGATACTGTAAGTTAGCTTGCAGGCTGAATGCAACCCTATAACACAGAAACAAAATACAACACACTCAGAGTCATAAATTAAATGAAGTAAGCAAAAAAGCCTTCATATTGCAAAGCGCAGTTAATCCACAGCAGACAGTCTAGGTCAGGCAAGTATCATAAATCCCAGCACTTTGTCTTATTCTTTTTTGGGGGGTCTGACCCCCCTCTTGTTTTCAGACCCATCTGCCTGCATAACCAGGCTTACCCCCTCCTGGGTGGGGCCACCGAAGGGACTTCACACTCCCAACGGACCTTGTGGGCAAGCCCCGGATTACCCCCAGGGTTGGAGCCATGACAGCAGGACCCCCGGTGGGCATCAAAGACAGTGAACGGTGGAGGAGAACAGGCTGTGATGTTGGGGGGGGGTGCATTTATTTTGCTGCTTTGCTGCCCCAGGGGCAGGGACATGCAATGACATCCAGCATCCACCCTGCCCCCCTAACGTACTGGTGCCAGTCGCAGCGGTGCCCCCAGCTTCTTCCAGGGGTCCGTCAAGTGCCGGACACTCTTCTCCTCCCTACCCCTGGACAAGGAGATCAGTCCCCAGGATGCTCAATCCCTCTCCTCCTGGCCAGCCCTCTGACTCCTGGGTCCATTCCTGAACCCTGGTCAACAGCATGACAAGCAGAAATCTAACCACTGCGCCAGTGGGCCGGCTCTTATTTTGCCTTATTCTGAGGCTTCATCAGGGAGGTATGTTTCATTATAGAACTGGGTCCCTAAATCCACTAGTCTGATTGGTTGGCTGGGCTCCTTAGCCATGATTAAATCCCAGTATAACCCATGGGTAAAGTTCTAGCCCTTTCTAAGAACCGATTTTGAAAACTAAAAATCAATACACATTTTTTTGTTTTGCAAAACTCCATTTAACCACCATCTTGAATTTATGATGTCTGCACATACAACTGTTTAGAGTCAGTTAAAAAACTCCCAAAATTAATAACTTTTCAGAAAGAGTTAATAAACCCAGTTCTGCAGCCAATATAGAATCATTTATTACATGACTTCATTACCAACCACTGTTTTTGTGATTGTTTGCACCCGCCTCACCTCTCGCTTCCATCTTCCTCTATTGACCTGGTTCCCCCACTCTATTTTCTACCGACTCAAAGAACTGCTGCACCAACCATTTTCAGCCCAAATCATCACCAAGCCCACCCACCACTCAAAAAACACAATACACCAAAAACCTTGCATGTCTTCCAGTAGCTAACTCTTAATATCAGCTAGGCTGTCAAACTACTCAAGCCTCTTACAGCGCTCATACCATGCTTCTTCTCTCGAAATGAAGTATATGAACTGCTCACAGCTCGCAACACACTATACCGCCTTCAACACCAGCAATGTCTCTCTTCCTCAGTATAAAAAATAAAAAGTGAAAAAGCAACCATCACACTATTAGTGTGTGTGTGGGGGGTGGAAGACTGAGAAGACATCTCTTATAGACATATTGTACCTAGTAACAGGAGATATTGCAATCTACAGGAAGGATATTCAACTAAAAATCAATTAAGAAGCATTTTTCTAAACTTTGTAATATTTTTGCCTTTACTTCCTACACATTGTGTAATTGCAATAATCCATGACAGGATATGCGTTATGCTGGGATTCACCCACTTCAATGGCTTGTGACCAAACCACATGCATCATGGGTAAATCCCTGCATAACCCACACCCTGTCATGGATTATTGCTTAAATATGTGCAGTCCTTCCCTTTTAAAGCAGGTCATCAAAAGACACAGTACTGATCAAAACCCTAGAACTAGAGATACAGTGAATTAAAAGTGTACTGTGAAGTTGCCACAAAGTCATCTGACTTTGTATTTCATAAAGTTTCTCGAAGTGCCCACTTTTGGACTTCACATTGCCCAAACTTCACTAAGTGCATCTGCAAGCAAAGTGCATGAGAAATTCATAGTGAATTGTGTTATTTATCCACAGAACATAAAATGTTTGGAGAAGAGAATGACTTTAGAGTAATATGTAACGATGACATTCAGTTAAATTGTTGAATAAAAATTGACTAGCACACATATTTTTAGAAGGTATTTGGAACAACGTAACACTCATTATACAATGGCAAGAAATTTTCTAGTATCCCAGTTAGTCAGTGTGTGCCTGGGACGGTGATGTTATTCAACAACAACATCACTGTATTAAGTCCAGGCACATAGGTGACCGCAGAACTCTCCCTCCCCACGAAAGTCACCGCAATCCTAGCACCGTCCAGAAGCCGCCATGGTTTACTGCCCCCCATGTCCCTTGCTTCACCAGTAGCAGGACTAACAGCAAATACTAAAGTACTGATATTTTTCAGCCTGCTAAATGAATTTAATTATTATGCCAGTTTTTTTTTTCCTAAACCGAGTCTTTTCAGTGAACCGCACTGACTGTAACTGCCAATCATGCAGTTCATGGAAGCTGCTCAGTTCTGAGAAAAAGAGAGATGAAAATGGAAATCCATTTCTGTTGTCAAATTATACAGATCCACCCTCCCCCGCCATGCTCCTCTGTACTCACTGACCATTTTCAGTAAAAACAGTTCCTCCTCCTCCTCGGCGCTGAAAACACCTTAGCACCTGCGCATTTCAGGGTCCTTCACTATAGTCACCAAGTAGTACCATGACCATGGACAGAAACTGCCACAAGTTTTGCAGTAAAAAAAAAAAACAACAAAGTTAAAATATAGCATGGTTTCTGGTTTAATGGGCAGGTGAACATAATTTTTATTCACGGGTGTCAGTGTTAATTACACTGTGAACACTAAAGTGTTCCACAAAATATAAGGCTGCACTTTACAAAAATCTTTTGTTTCACCACTGAAAGCAAGCATTTCACTGACCCGCACAGGTCAAAACTGCAGATCGTGCCACACTTAATCACAACCGAAAGCCCTCAACTCAGACCACTGCAAGTAAGATTGCTGTTCTACTGAGGCTGAACTCACTCTAAAAGACCATCCCGCAGACCAGTGGCATACATCCCGTTCCCTCCCAGTAAAACTGCAGTCCCACACAGCATGGCTTTTGCCTTATTTTTCCTTTCCCATTTGACTTCCATTTTGGGTCTGTCACACTGGGGAGCCGACATCAGCACCACTCTGCCTCCATTCAGTAAGCAGCTTGATGACCAAAATAAGAAACTACTTGACTGTTTTAACAAAGTAAGAGACAAAAAAAATAATTACATCCCCCCACCCACTACAACCAGAAAAAGAACAGCTGATTTTTTTTGGGGGGGAGGACAAGAGAAACGCTATTTAGCTTAACAGACAGCATCATTCAGGCAGCAGGACCATCTACTGGCAAAGACAAAATCTGTGGACTTTTTTTTTCCTGTAAGTAGACATTCACAGAAAGACATCAAATGAAAAAATGCAAACAAATTATGTTTTCCTTTTTTCTTTACAAATGAGCCATTTTATAATAGCAATAAAGCACTCCAGGGTATGTGTTATTGTGTAATAAAATCATTCCTGGGGTGGTGGAAGCACTTGGCTTCACCTCATGCTTCAACCTTTATTTGATTTCTTTCTGTGGATGTCTACTTACAGAAACAAAAGTCCACAAGTGGGGTGGAAAGGATGAGAAGGGACTTGGCAAGGTTGGAGGAATGGTCAAAAGAATGGAAGCTTAGATTCAATGCAAAGAAACTCAAAGTAATGCACCTGGGAAACAAAAATCCAGAGGAAGAGTACAAAGTTGGGGGGGGGGAGTACTAACAACAGCAAAAATAGAATGGGACCTGGGAGTAGTAGTAATATCACATGATCTAAAGATAAGCAAGCAATGTGAGAAGGCAGTAAGGAGGGATTGGAGGATACTGGGATGCATAGGGAGAAGCATCACTAGTAGAAAACAGGAAATTGTTATCCTTCTATACAGACAGTTGGTGAGACCCCATCTGGAGTACTGCATGCAGTTCTGGAGACCACATCTCCACAAGTACATAGACAGGATGGAAGCAGAACAGAGGAGGGAAACTAAAATGGTGCAGGCTCTGTGCCAGAAGCCATATGAAGAGAGGCTAAAGGAGCTTAATATGTACACCCTAGAGGAAAAGAGGGAGAGGGGGGACATGATAGAAACTTTCAAGTACCTCAAGGGAATCAAAAAAGTCCAAAAGGGTAGCATCTTTCAGAAAAAGAGATGTGCAAGAACAAGGCAGGGACAATTTGAAGATAGAGGGGGGATGGCTCTGGGGCAATGTGAGGAAGTATTTTTTCACAGACAGGGTGATGGATGCATGTAACAGCCTTCCAAAGAAGGTTGTGGGGTCAAAAACAGTGGGGGAATTCAAGAATGCATGGGGCAGACATAAGGCAATTCTAGTGGTGGGTAGGAGGAAGTAGGCTGTTGGTTAACTAGGATCTGCAGCTTATCCAAAAGGTAGGGAAATGGGCAGACTGGGTGGGCCAAGTTGTCCTTATCTGCTGTCAAAGTCTATGTTTCTATGTAGAAGTGACATTATTATACAATAACACACACCCTGTCATGCCTTATTGCTTAATTAATGTATTTGATGAGAAATACAGTGACATGACATGCCACACATGTGGTACTATCCGGCAGGAGGAGAGTAACTGAATGCTGATGCAGTCATTGAGATTGGACAGACAGGTTACTTGCATGCCAGGTAGTAGTGAGGAGGATCCTGCATGTCTCTGCTGTCTGTAGATGTGCCCGAGGCTTGAGTAATGTAAAAGCTGTAATGCTGCCACAGAAAGTTATCTTGGAATATGCCCAACAGGTGGTGCAGAAGAGGAAGAGGATGATGGGGACTTCACTCTATGTGATGCTGCTGTTTGTAGCTGTGTTTGAGTGATGTGCAACTGCTGCAACACAGCCCTTGGAAAGGGGTTTTCTTATGCAACAGGCAGTGAAGAGGAGGAGGAAGACATGGCTGAGACCTTCACTCTGTGTGTTACTGCTGTCTGTGCATGTGTTTGAGGCTTGGGTGATATGATCCTGTGATGCTGCCCTTGGACAAAAGTCTTGGTTTTTACTCCACAGGTGGTGAGGGGGCTGAGAATAAGGACTTCACTTTGCGTGTTGATGCTGTCTGTAGATTTGCTTGAGGCTTGGGTGCTATGCAGCTGCTGCAACACTGCCCTTGGTGGTAAGGAAAAGGACCCCTGTGTTGTGCTGTACTGTGGCAAATAAAGTGAGAGAGACCTGTGAAGAGAAAAGGGACACAAGATTTAGTCAGTTATTTGACTCATCTCCTTGTTCCTGACCTGGATGTACCTGTAAAGAGATAAAGGGAGAAAACAACTGCAAAGGAATACATCTTAAGAAAAAAATTGAAAGGAATATTACTCAACATAACGGATGTGACAGCCTGCCTTAGAATGTCCTGTTGCAGCCCTACTAGTGATGAGCACAGGAGGAGGAGAACCCTGTGCATTGCTGAACTGTACTGTTGTGGCTAAAGTGACAGACCTGTAAAGACAAAAGACAGACACAATTTAGTTAGCTATCTGGTTTATCTTGTTGTTCCTGATCTGGATGCCCCAGTCAAGGCAAAAAGAGGACAAGTTTTATGTCTGTTACCTGGCTCATCTTGTTGTTCATGACCTGGATGCACTTCTGAAGAGAAAATGGAGAAAAACCTGCAAATGAAGAAATGTTAAGAAAAAAACTAAATCTGGTCAGAGCCACTATAGCTGCTAATGCAGCCACTTGATAAGCAGTGAAGTCCCGAGCCTAGGTGGGATCACATGAGGGACAGGGGAGAGGAAGGGCACAGCATGGTGGCTCCACCCTGGCAGTCACTGTGCTGCTTGACCAGCATGGGGAGTGAGACTGCACATTTGTTTTGGACAGAGTTAGGGCTAGGGGAGAGGGAGAGGGAGAAGAGGCATGGAGCCCTAATAGAGTGCTGCTGATGAGCCCAGCTCCATTGTGGAAGGGAGGGTGAGTGGAAAAAGTGCCAGCAATGAGCCCAGCTCTTGTGCTGTGGAGAGGGGCCGACAATGAGCACAGCTCCCTTGCTGTGGGGAGGGGTGAGAGAGGTGAAAGAGAGAGTGACAGAACAAGCAGGGGAAGGAACACACAGACAGAAAGAGCGCAGGGATTGTGTGCAGAACTGCAATTATGTGATTTGTTCAGTATCTGATCATGTGCTTCCAGAGCCCCCTTCTCTCTGTATCAGCACTACGTCAGCATAGCTCTCACTATGCACTATAAAAATGGACACTAAGTGCTGAGCATATCAAATCCATACTGAATTTATTGAAAAATTATGTGGTTGTTTTTCAAAGTCCTTCCTGAGACCTCATGAACATTGAGATAGGTGAAAAATAACAGCGCTTTTCAGGTTTTTTGCGTCTACTTTATTATTATATACTTATAAGTTCCAACAAAGAACACAATCATAGCATTACAAGGTAGGGTAAAACAGTGGCTACCTCATACTAGTAAACTTGGTTGCAGTGGTTACAAGGTGTATGTATTCCTAGATGCTTTGATGGTTTCCGCACTTCTTATTTTTGTTGCCAAGTTTAAATAGTCTGGTATACAGTCTCATAAGTTAGGTAGGACAAAGGGCAGACTAGCCCAATTGGTCTTCTTATGCCAACAGTTTTCAATAGGATAGTGAAGGTACCACATGGCACCTGTTTCCTGTGAGGACACCATCCTGTCAGGAAAATCTTGTGTTCCCTTCAGTATCCTAGCCTATGTTTCTATTGCTCTATTATAGACCATAGGAGTGTCCTGTGATGCTTCCTGACCAATCACAGTGCTTCCTTCAGTTGTGCATGAGGTATTTGTATTGCCATAATACTACCTCACATGCTCATACTGTAATGAGCTTCCAGATAACTACCACTCATGCTGGAGAAATGGAACCCCAAAAAGGTATTTTTTTAAATGGTGCCACAATCTACAATAAATTTATAGGGGTGCTAGGAGGGCCTCTTATGGATATAAGTGTTGACTCATGCATCCTTAGGGTACCAGAACTGCTCACCTTTGGTTCACAGTTCTCTTGCCCTAAAAACACATGAGACTTGGAGCCCTTA
This sequence comes from Neoceratodus forsteri, assembly GCA_016271365.2. Lineage (NCBI taxonomy): Eukaryota > Metazoa > Chordata > Ceratodontiformes > Ceratodontidae > Neoceratodus > Neoceratodus forsteri. The sequence continues at coordinate 1,529,246,404 of CM057453.1, forward strand.
TTTGACCTCGGATATCAACAGGATTGAAAATATTCAGCGTAGAGCCACTAAGCTCATCCCACACTTATCAAACTTGGACTATAGCACTAGATTAGCCAAAACAGGACTACACACTTTGTCTCAAAGAAGACTCAGAGGAAACTTGCTACAACTATTTAAAATACTAGGTAGCCAGGAACAGATGCAGATCTGCAGTATTAAATTTTCCACCAGAAAAACCGCAGCCAGACCACATAATAGACAGTTAGAAATTATGAGAGCAAACAGCAATAAACAAATCAACTATTTTACCATAAGGATACCAAGAATCTGGAATAAACTACCACAGGATTTGGTTGACTTGCCTAACATCTTAACATTTAAGAACAAATTAGATAAATAGATGTCTGGGTAGGGACTCAGTAAATGATCCATGTATATGGAGGACAATCACGATGGGCAACTCGCCTTCTTTTGTCCAAAAATACCAAAGTACCAAAGTAACACTCTTATATCCATAGGTGACCCTTGTAGCGACCCTATAAACTTATATTACATTTCTATTTCTCTATACATAAGCACATGTTTGCATAGCATACTTCCTGGTCAGGGGTGTCTCATTCACCAGTGGGTGGTACTAGACCCTTTTTTTGAATCAAGGGAAAGAGGTTGTTTAAAATTGGCAGCACTCTGGAAATTAGCAGCACTGTGGAATTAAGGAGTAATGGGGACTGATTTTCCAAAAGAAGTGATGAGCATGGGTACCACTTTGTATTTTGAGTCTCATCGCAATGGTGAGACAAATCAGGTAGCCAGGACAGGTGGCCAACTGCCATTAAAAAAATGGTATGGCTACATGATTTTGAAAGTTAGAGGTCAACCATCCACCAACTAAGTTATGTTGATACTTGCTAATGAAGTGGGGGAGGGACTTGATGGGCTTAAGAATCCCTTAGCAAAACGATGTCTTGTTTTCCTTATACCTGGACTGCACAAAAACATGACACAATTAGTATTTGAAAAGGGAATTCACAGACCCTGCAGAGATTTTTCATAATTTGAGGATGATGTAGAGTTGTACAATATGTAGTAGAACTTCAAAAAACAATTTCCTAGTTTAAAAGAGAATACTTAGAATCATCGACCCCTGAATATTTGCAGATAGCCAAATAAATGCTAGTTTTCCACCCTTTGGTGTTACGCCGCATATGCTTTTCTAAAACTCCCAGTGACAACACTGCAGGCAGCGCATGCCTTTTCAGCCTGAGTGGGCAATAATGAATGATAATTAGAATCTGCCATTAAAATGCATTTGTTATAATGAGTAAAATGGTATGCAAGTTCTGGGAGATGACCCTTGGGCTACAGCGAAGTGTTAATATTTTAAGCATTCCTCATGAAAACAAAATAGGGAATTAGAAGATTATGCCATCCTGTACACATCTCTTTATCCACCATAGGTGTGCAGGAGGAACAAAATATCTAAAGGAGGCAGTGGCTTGTTTCAGAGCAATGTGCATCCATCAGTTGTTAATATTCAGGTGATCCTAAGTGGAGACTTGCTTGAGAGCAATGTGCATGTATCTATTTTGAACATTTAGGAGATCCTACTGGGTTTGCTCTCGGTGACAGCTTCACAGATTGTTCTACACTAACATCTAGAACCATGTACACATATAAAAAAAAAGTATTTATAATTTCCAGAGAAACACAACTCCATTACCCGCTGAGTCTGCAACAGCACAGACCCTTGTCTACACAATTTTGTAGCTATGGGGTGGGATATTCAAAGGGGTTGCGCATGGCACAACAATGTTGCACCATGCGCAACCCACTGATGCACCCGGCACAATATTCAAAAGGGGAAGTTGCACTGCACAATTCTCAATGTGCCAGGGTGCACCAGTAATGTATGCAGCATAAGTGCGGGGGACATGCCCATGCATATCCAGCACATCCCGATATTCAGCCCGGAATGCGTGGCACATATGCAGGCACAAACCCACCTTGCACCACACAGTGGGGGCACAAAGATCCACCAGTGAAAAGCAGGAGCAAGTCCTAGCCACCCACAGGTGTCCTGCCATATTGTAGGGCGCAACACGGCAGCCTCCAGCTGTGGGTGGCCACCTAACCACCCCAGCCACACACTGGGCATCGTGCCCCCCTGAATGTGGGTGTAATGTCTCAATATCTCTGGTGGTCCAGAGGACCCTACCCCCTGCCCAAACATGGGCATAATGTCTCAATTACTCTGGTGGTCCAGTGGACCCGCTCTCCAGCCCAATTGTGGGCTTCAGTATAATAATTTATTCCCTGGTGGTCCAGTGGACCTGCTCCCCAGCCCGATTGCAGGCTTCAGTATAATAATTTATTCCTTGGTGGTCCAGTGGACTGGCTCCCCAGCCTGATCGCAGGCTTCGGTATAATAATTTATTCCCTGGTGGTCCAGTGGACCTGATCCCAAGCCCAATCGTGGGCTTCTGTTGTAAATAAATGCCCCGGTGGGCCATCAGGACCCCACTCCCTACTCGCTCATTCAGATCCGCCGCCCCGCTCCCCCTCCAGTCAGCGGCGGGCAGCAGCTCCCCACCCATAAGCCACCCAGCCACCCGCCAACTGACAGCGTACAGTACGGCTATGCACCCATTGGTCAACTGCATGGGCCAATGGGCGTGCAGACTGTACTGTACTACACAGTCCCAAAATGTGAATGGTGGACCAATTGGCATACAGCTGTACTGTACGCTGTCAGTCAGCGGGTGGCTGGGCGGCTTGCAGGTGTGGAGTTGCCACCTGCTGCTGACCGGGGGAGAGCAGGGTGGCGGTCCCCATCAGCTGCAGCCTGGCAGGGCACCATGTGCAAGTAGTCAGGGATTGGCGCACCTGCATGCAAATGGGGCCATAATGACATGCAAATGGCCCCATTTGCACCTTGCATTCATAATGGCCTCATTTGCATGGTCACGTCTGAATATTGCTCTTGTTGCACCTAGCGCAGCTGCACTTACAGTGGTGTAGCTCCCTGCTCCTCTTCTGCCACTTGCGCTGGTGCGGTGCCACTGCACCGTGCGCAGTGCGGGTGGCCCCAGTGCCATATTCAATGGTGCTGAGCCATGGCGCAACACCATTGAATATCACCTGGGCCATGCCCTGGCGCATCCCAGTTGCATTGCTCCAGGCTTGCGCCCATGTCAGGCACATGTCTGAATATCCCACCCAAGGTATCAGTTATCATGTTCCCTTCCATTTTTGTGCAATCACTCTGAAACCTTCCCCATTCCCTACAAGACTACAATGATACGCAAGTCTAAAAGGACAAGTCTGCACCTTAAACTGTTTTAATGTGAAAACACAAACACCTTTAAACCTAACAACAAAAATGACTCTACTGTACAAGCTGACCTCATGCCCTCAAACCCTTTCCAGGTCCAAAACCTGGCAAAGAAACATAGAACGTGTAAATGGTAATTTTTCCTTCCATGCCTGCACCATACTTTAATTAATAAAGACATTTAAGAAAATGAAGAAAATGCCTGCTGCCAAAACCCAACCAGCTCAGAGTAAAAAAAAAATCTGACATTTTATTAAAGTAAATGTGCTACACTGGAAATAATCTGTTGTGAATAATGACTGCTGTCAGGAAGCTTTACTTGTGCTGGTTGCTATTGTTTGCTGTGGTGTGATTATTTATGCTACCATGCCACTGGTCGCAGGTCCCTCCCTCCTGTGAGTGCCCCAAGTTTAAATGCCATTTTCCTTTCTTCGCCTGTTGTCACCAGAACAAGAAGGGACCAATTTTGATATGACAGCAGCAGTAGGCCCTCTCCTTCCCACGAGTGCCTGAAATTTAAATGCCCTGTTCTTTTCTTTGCCTGGTGTTACCAGAACAAGAAGGGACTGATTTCGATATGCCAGCAGCAGCAGGCCAGCTTCATCCTGTGAGTACCCGGCATTTAAATGCCCTGTTCCTTTCTTTGCCTGTTGTCACCAGAACAAGAATGGACAAACTTCAATGGATTATCCATAAGTACATACACCTTGGCAGTAGTTTAAAGAGCTTGTGTATTGTGACCTCTTAATGGTAGTATGAGTATTGGAGGCATCAAAATAGTGCAATGATGTGGACCGCTTGTAAAAATGTGAAATCTGGTCCTGTGGTGTAGAAGAAGAAACCTTTGATCCCGTCTCAGATAGTAACAGGAACCAGTACAGAGAGGGCATTGCCTGCCCGTTGAGATCGAGAAGGAAGTGGCCCTGTGGGAGGAGAGATGACCCATGAGCCGGCAACTCTGGATTTCACTTTTGGTATCTGACATGATTGCAGAGTAGGTCCATATGGTCTCTTTCAGAATATTACATTTATTTCTTTTGTTATCATGTTTGTACAGATTTCTGAGTGCTCAGTGTGAGAGACTGCAGGCAGAGCAGAGCAAGCTGTGGCTAAAGTACTAGCAACTTGTTATGTTTTGATTTACTGTCTGAGAAAGCGCTAAGTAATATTTATGTTGTTTTTTTTACATCCCATTGATGTTTTTAAACAGGCGTCAGGGTGCTCTCATGATCGGTAAGGTGACTGATTCGATCAGTGCTCTATGCTATCAGAGCAGCCACTGTCACATAGTTCACTACTGTGTGATGACAGGGCGGCTCCATCGAGGTTCCTTTAGAAACATAGAAACATAGACTTTGACGGCAGATAAGGACCGCTTGGCCCATCTAGTCTGCCCATTTCCCTACCCTGAGGATAAGCTGCAGATTCTATTTAACCAACAGCCTATTTCTACCCCCCCACAAAAAAATGCCTTATGTCTGTCCCATGCATTATTGAATTCTCCCACCATTTTAGACCCACAACCTCCTCTAGGAGGCTTTTCTAGGAAAGCAGCCATATTTTACATGCTGTCTTCTGTTTCTGGAACTACTGCATGTACATTTAAGTAAGATTGACCTCCTCATGAATGCTGCTTAGAGTATTTTGATTTTTTACATCTTCTGAGCTTTTATGTGCCCCACCCACCATATGGTCCATTGGCTTTAAGGGCACAACACACGTCCTGGCCCCTCCCCCCATAAAAAAAAAAAATTAGGTAAAGAAAATAGTTTTAATGCTTTTCCCCCAATGGGAAAATGAAACAGACTGAGGGACGGCAGGCAGATCTGATGAAGCTGCTGATGAATGTCAGTTACTTGACATGTAATAGTTCAGTGCTGCAGAACGTACTAGGTCTTATTTAGTTGACTATTGTATCTACAGTATACTGTTTTTAAACTCCCACTGAGGTGTTCAATCAAGCTGTCACAGGTTTGTTATGTTTGGAAAGGTCAATCTCAGTGCTATGAGTTTAGATGACACACACAGCTTTCTGCTGTGTGAAGACAGGGTGGCTCCACGTGTAGTTCCTTGCTAAGAGATCAGCCTTACTTTACATGTCTACAGTGTCGGTGACAAAACACATGTGTTTGTTTGATCCCTGCAGTTTTGTGACATACTCACCCAGGGCTGCCTTTCATGCCAAATAACAGTTTCAAATCACAGCACAGTTTATAACCCTCATTATGAAATGTGAACTGCAGCTGACTGAGTGAGGGGACCAGGTGAAATTCGAACAGGTCTCCCTCACAAATGATATCCGTTGCTTTTTTAAACTTTTTTCTTTCAGGAAGAAATGCAAACAAATCTGTTCAGCAGGAATATTGCTGCACACAAAAACAACACTCCTTTTGGGTGTGATCCCTATATATCTGACAAATCCTTTCTCAGAAAGAAGGACAACACTACAAAAACAATGAAAATAAGCATGTTACATGCTCCAGTCTTTTACAACTTTAAAATCACTCTTAGCCCTGTGGAACACATCTGCAAATCTTTCCATAAACCTAAGGAAATAAGACAGTGTACAGCATTTTTTTGTCTCAAATACCAAGTTCTTTCCCTGCTACATACATCACAATCTATTATCTACATACTGGGCCCTGTCAATTATCATGAAAATGAAAATCATGTCACGTAGTGTCAGTCTGTAGTGTGAGTAATATACTATCACAGCTGTGTTCAGACTACAGACTGATGCTTTCCTTGCAGTATGTGACTGCAGTCGCGTGCCACGTGAAATGACAACCGACTGCCAGCTTCATCCCAGCATTTTATGAAATTAAAGAAACTGATCTAAAAACTTAAAGATTATGACTAAAACCACTGTGAATAATTAAAACACTCCAAAACTAATGGCCGCAAACAGAGTTCACAATTGGACACTTTGGAACACTAGCTCTTTAATACAAAATATCAATGCTGTTCGTTAAAATTGCAAGCAGGGAGAACCTACTGTTATTGATTTATTTGCATGTCTAATTCAACATTACATTTTTACACTCTTGGGTTGTGGGGAGCAAGAAAATAATGCATTGGGGGGAGATGAAGAAAGCACAGTGGACAGAAAGGAAAACATGCAGAGAGATGTGCTTCAGCTCCACTTTGTGTAAGGAGAAAGCTGTGGTGCATTCGGTATCCAGCCACGTCCACATTCCCCAGAGCCCCCTTCTCTGTAATACATCAGCAAGATGTCAATATAGCTCTTACTGTGCAGCTGTAAAAATTAAAAGGAATAATACTCACCATCTCATGGGATGGTCTGCCCTTGGAATGTCCAGGTAGAGCCTGAGGAGTGGTGAGCAGAGTAGGAAGAGTACACTGTGATGTGCTGTACTGTGGCAGCTGAAGTCAGAGAAAACTGTGAAGACAAAAAAACAGACAAGATTTAGTCAATTATCCTGACCTGCATTTCCTTGGGGGCAGACCTTCAAGGCACTGATTGTTTTTATTTTCTAATGGCTGTCTGAGCTGCATGGATTCCTGCCATTGCTCAGAGCCTGTCAGTTAGGATCGCAGTCTGTTTTTCCCTTCAGGCACACGTCCTGAACCTCAGCACCTTCATTTTCATTGGGCTGGCAGTATAGCCTAGACATTAGAGTAATGAGCTGTGAATGAGCTTGGTACCTGTAGACATGGGTTTGATTCCTACAACCTTCATTTGCATACTGTGTGACTCTGAGCAAGTCACTTGACCATCCCAAAGCTCCCCGGGTCACCTCTGAAAACAGGCATTTGTGCCTAGTGGACCTTACCTGGTTAACAAAGACAAAATAAATAAAAACAAATAACATTTTCACACCTCTTGGCTTGGGTGCGCACCCCCCCCCCCAATGTGGTAACGTTATGCACAGCATCATAACATCACATACATACACACTAGACATGGCATCTCTGTTTCCCCAGCCTGGATCTCATTTTCTCTGGCAGCAATCATTCCTGCTTCAGCCTGTTGGTCCTACAGGCCAATGGGAATGCTTCTGTCAATCAGATTTAGCTGTTCTTTGGTTTTTGGATCAGATCAACATTCTGTTATATATATATTTATGCAACAGGTGTCAGGATAAAAACTGACACATAACTTCAGTTATCTGAGTCACTGTGTGGATAAATGGGTGGTGATGTAATCACTATGTGGATAACTTCAAGTTATTCACATAGTGACTAACATCATCACTCATTTATCCACACAGTGGCATCACTAACTACCACCACCTGTGCTGCCTGCTCAGCAGTACTGCCTCCCAGTTTCACTTTCACCTTCTCACAGTGCTCTTTATAACCCAAGCTATTACAGTCCCAAAGCTCACAAAATGCACACCCTAACCACCCTCAAACTGGAACCACATTTTAAATAAAAACACCCTTAAGAAAAAAGCAATTTTTTCCTCTTTCTCAGCACAGCAATCCTGCAAACCAAACACAGCAACCAGGCACAGAGAAAAGACATGGAAAGGAACTTAAGAAAAAAATAAAATATAACAAAACTGAACCAAAAAAATCCTGTTGCATAAATCAAATATGCGTGGGGTACCTGTGGGATAACCAAGTTATTTTTACAGAAGGCTGTGACCTCTCGTAAACCTCACTCATGGCTACACCACTCGTGAGGTTACTTGGAGGTCACAGGCTACTGTACCAATAACTTGGTTATCCCACAGGTGCCCTCCGCATATCCCACATATATATATATTTATATACTGTATATACACATATATATATATATATATATACACTGTATATACTCACACATACATACAGACAGTTATTTTGCCATCTTCTGAGCTATAATCCATTCTTATGGTGACACTGGCACCATTGTTCATCAGAGACCTTTGTTTTTTAAATGATGTAAGACCTGCAGAAGGATAATTTGGCCTTCGTTGCTGGGTTCTTATTGCCCCAATTGTGTTACACAAGATAATATTTCTCTCACAGTTCCCCTCAGTTGGAACCCTGAGCTGGAGGGGGTACACCTGGCATACCAGGTGGCAGTGGCAGAGCAGAATTGCATAAATCATTGTGGTTGCTCTTTGGTGATCTTTTGAACTGTGATGTTCCGCAAGACATCCCGTTTGACACACTTGACCCCAGGCCAGGTCCTACAGGTCAGGGGGGTACCCACACAGGCACATCCAGGTGCGCCAGAGCAAAACAAGTCTGCTAATCCTGATCTGCAGGCAGACCCTGACCTCGACCATCTGTAGGGTCCAGAGGAGGATACTGAGGATCTTGGGGAAAATCCTGACCCAGAAAGTGTAACTTGATGATGAGGAGGGTCCCTCTAATCAGGAGGAGAAGGAAAGGGAGTGGACAGAGCCGAAGAGAAGGATTCCAGTCCCTCCCCTCTTTGACACCAAGTCTCTGTCCTATCTGATAACTGAGGCTTGTAGGATATTGCAGCTGAAGGAGGTGCAATCTATGGAGGCTTTAGATGTGAACCCTATCCTGTCTGCGACCTCCTCTGCTCTGAAGAGTTTTCCAAACTGTATTCACTGTGGCCAGATTATTGAACAAAAATGGGCAGGAGTGGACCAGAGAAAATACCTGCCAAAATCCATGGTACGGCGTTTGGTACAGAGACGCCACCCCTGGCTGATAAGGCTGTACATAACTCCAAAAGGTACATGACTATCCCAGTTGAGGAATCTCTGACCCTAGTGGATATGCATGATAAGCAAGTGGATGCTTCGTGCAAAAGAGCCCTTATCTCTAACGGAGAAACCTCTGCACCTCCTATGCATCCTTTATTGTCACCAGAGCACTAAACTAGTGGGTTATGATGCTGAGTAGTTTCATTTCCCAGATTCTGAGGGGGCTAGTATTTTGCAGCTGGTATTTTGCACCTTTCTAGGGGATGCCACAGTGGAGAACTTATGGATGTCAGCTCTCTCCGCTTATCATACTATGTCTGCAATGAAAGGGGTACGGCTACAGCATTGGGTTGTGGAAAAGGCATCGAAGACCAAGTTGTATAATTTATCCTTTGAGGGAGGTTTATTATTTGTTTCAGGCCTGGATTACATTTTTGAGAACATCCAGGATAAAAAGGGACACCTTCCTGTGTCAAAGCAACAGCAAAAGGCCAGCTCAAGTTTGAAAAGTCAAGGAGGTGGCTGACAGAGGAAGTATTGAGGGGGTTTTGATCCCTTTTGGAACTTTAGGAACCAGAGTACTAAAGGATCCTACTCTGTGTTCAAGGGCAACAGTAGCAGAGGAGCTGTTGCCCAAAAACTTAATGGAGGTCCAGGGTGAAGAGATGGCACATCACAATGAGGGTACATGAGCCCATCTGTGCTCCCCTTCCCTCGGTGGAAGACTGCACAATTTTTACTCAAGATGAGCCCAGATAACGTCAGATGCTTGGGTCCTGGAGATTCTGGCAATAGGCTATACAATAGAGTTTACATCCATTCCCTCAAAGGGATGCTTTCTACCATCCCCTGTGCTGAAGCACCCTGTGAAGAGACAAGCAATGTCTCAAATCTTAGATCACCTCTTGCAGATCAGGCAATTGTCCTGGTGCCTCCCGATGAACAAGGCCTGGGATTCTACTTGATTTATTTTGTGGTTCCCAAAAAGTCCACATTTCAGACCTATTCGAGACCTGAAACACCTAAACAAGTTTGTTTCCCACACATCCTTCAAGATGGAGTCTTTATGGTCAATCATCTAGGCTGTTCAGCTGGAGGATTATTTAGTATCCATAGACCTGAGGGATTTATATTTTCACATCCCTATCTGGCAGTCTCAACAGAGGTTCCTCAGGTTCAGAGTCCTGCGGCAACACTTCCAATACAGGGCTCTTCCTTTTTGGCTGGAAACAGCCCTGAGTGTTCTTGAAAGTACTCATGGTCCTGGTAGCACAGCTTCAGCAGGAGGGACATCATGTCTACCCTTACCTGGATGGCTTGCTCATTCAAGGCCTTCTGCCACTCTGGTGAACAAATCAGTGACCAGGACCCTGGAGGTTTTATAGTCTCATGACCGGGTATTCAGTCGGGAGAAAAGCTCTCTCAACCTGTCTCACACCATGAAGTATCTTGAAGGGATGCTCAGGACGGACAAGGAGTAGGTCTTCCTCTCAGCAGCCAGGAAGGAGACCTTGGTAGAAACATAGAAGTTGTCAGCAGATGGGGACTGTATGATCCATCAAGTCTGCCCCTGGTTTCCAACCCCCCCTTACTTAGCTGTCTGCTTGAGTATCCCACATTGTCTGTCCCAAGCCCGCTTGAATTCACCCACTGTCTTGGCTCCAACCTATCCCTCTGGCAGGCAATTTCATGGTTTCAAAACACACTCTGTGAAGAAGAATTTCCTCATTTTGCTCCTGAACTTTCCTCCCTTAAGTCTAAAGTCATGCCCTCTAGTTCTGTTGTAGTCCTTTAACTGAAAAAGGTTTTGCATGTGCACCCTGTTATTGCCTTTAAGGTATTTTAATGTTTCAATCATGTCCCCACGATTTCTGCGTTGCTCTAGGGAGCATAATTTGAGGTCATCTAGTCTTGCCTTGTATTGTTTCTGATGCAAGCCCTGCACCATCTTTGTTGTTCTTCTCTGTACCATCTCCAGCCTATCTATGTCCTTCCTGAGGTGTGGCCTCCAGAATTGTACACAGTACTCCATTTGAGGCCTTACCAGGGACTGATACAAGGGCATGATTACTTCATGCCTTCGGCTTGTGATGTCCCTCCCTATGCATCTCAGGATGCCACTAGCTTTTAGTGCTGACTTTTCACATTGTTTACTGACCTTGAGGTCATCTGTTATGATCACCCCCAGGGTTTTAAATAATTGATTAGCAGTTTTTTCCTTGGGACAATACTAACTGTACAGAAAGTTTTTATAAAGGTTTTCTAGAAGTGTTATGTTTGTTAAACACAGTGAGGCAAGTGCTATGCATTTTCACAATGTTTTAGAACATTTATGAGCAAAACGCTAATCAATTTTTAGAGTTAAATAAAACCCTGACCCCCAGGTTTTGCTCCTGCCTAGTAGCCACCAGCTGCTCTCCTACCATTAAGTACAGTTTCCCTGGGTTACATTTTCCCAGGTGCATGACCATGCATTTTTTGGCATTGAATTTCAATTGCCAGGTCCTGGACCAGTCCTCCAGTTTTCGGAGAGCAGCTTCCATGCTATGCTGTTCCTCTGGTGTATCCACCCTGTTGCCGATTTTGGTGTCATCTGCAAACAGGCACACCTTTCCCTTCAGCCCATCTGCAATGTCACTGATGAATATGTTGAAGAGGATCAGCCCCAGAACTGAGCTCTGGGGGAACCCGTTAGACACCCTCCCCTATTATGACAGAGTGCCATTCACTAATACTCTCTGAGTTCTCCCACATAACCAGTTTCTGACCCAGTTTGTTACTTTGGGATCGACTCCCATGTTCTCCAGTTTTTTGACTAGTCTCCTGTGCAGGACAGAGTCAAAAGCTTTGCTGAAGTGCAGGTGAACCACATCCACTACCCCACCCAGATCCACTGTTTTGGTGACCCAATTGAAAAAAGCAACCAGATTTGTCTGGCAGGACCTCCCAGCCATGAAACCATGTTGATTTTTGTCGAGCTGACCAGTTTGCCCCAAAAAAGCTACAATTCTTTCCTTCAGCAGGGACTTCATCAGTTTTCCCATGACTGACATTAGACTAACCGGGCAATAGTTTCCTGGCTGTTCCTTGCTTCCACTCTTGTGTAGTGGTACTACTGTTGCTCTCTTCCAATCCTCTGGCACCTCCCTGCTCTTCAATGATTTGTTGAAGAGCACTGCTAAGAGGGCTGCCAGTACTCTCCGAAGTTCTTTAAGTATTCCTGGATGTATCCCATCTGGCCCCATAGCTTTATCTAGCTTTAACTTGTCTATTTCCTCTAGGACCTTTTCCTCTGTGAAGGAGCCTGTGTCTATTCCTTCAATTGGACACTTCTTTATGCCTATTGTTGGTCCATTTCTGTCTGCTTCCTGTGTGAAGACTGAGCAGAAGCTCTCATTGATTGCCTCTGCCTTCTCCCCGTCTTGCTCTGTGGGTTGTCTGTCCTTTTTTGTGATTCTAACAATGCCCCCTTTGGTCCTCCTTTTTTCTTGTATGTACTTGTAGAAGGTTTTGTTACCCTTTTTTACTTCCTGAGCTATCTTACTCTCTGTCTGAGCCTTTGTATTTCTTATCACTTTTCCTGTCTCTTTTAGTTTCTGGTTGTATTCTGTTTTGTCCACCTCGTTCCCTGACTCCTTGTACTTTCTGAAGGCTATTCACTTTCTTTCACCATGGCTGCCACCTCCTTGGAAAACCATAGTGTTTTTTTCCTCCTTTTCCTCCTTTTTGTTCCTACTAACCTGACGGGCACACTGATAAGAGTGGTTCAGTGGCTGAGGAGCGCATAATTGGCTTCAGTTCACAGTCTGTTGTGGATTCAGGGTCTCATGGTGGCAACCGTAGAAATAGTCCCATTGACTCACTTATTTATTTATTTAAAAGTTTAACCAGGAAGTACATACTGAGCTGAAAACAGCTCGTTTTCAGATGTGTCCTGGTGGAAAGGTGAGTAGGTGATAGCTAACAATAAAAAAATAATGAGGTAAAATACAACAATATAGTTTTACAAGCAGAAATATAAATATTATAGGCAGAATAGTAAATGAAGGCATTTAGAAAATAACACACACTCTAACATATACAGAAAGGGAAAACAGAACTGTAAGAAGAGGGCAAAACTAGAGAATGGAGAAAAAGAGGAAGGGTCACAAGCAGTTGCAAGTAGGATGACAAAAGTCAGAAAGAAGAGATTTTAGGTAGGAAGAACATGCAACCCCTCCAGACCGAGTTGCAGGCAGCCTGGATCCTGACCTCAGAGGGCTATCAGGCTAATATTCCAATTTCCCCACCCTTGCAACAGTCTGAGTTGGTAGGTGAGTTCAGAGAATCTAAGCAAGGGGTCTCCCTTGGAAGTCCCCCCAGATCTGATCCTGACAACCGATGCCAGTGTGTTGGGCTGGGTGCAGTGCTGGACCACCTTCCTTTTCAGAAGTCTTGGTCTATGCAGGAACAGCACCTGCACATCAACATCCTGGAAATGAAGACTGTTTGCTTCACTCTCCTTCATTTTTGCAATCTGGTACAGTCAAAAGCCATGAAAATAATGTCAGACAATGCTGTCATGGTGGTGAACATAAACAATCAAGGAGGCACAAGGAGCAGAGAGGTGCTAACAGAAGCAGCTGATCATCTGTTGTGGGTAGAGGAGAACATTCTCTCACTGTCAGCAGTTCACTTGGCGGGGGAGCTGGACATTCAGGCCAATTGTCTAAGCTATGAGAATGTCCACCAAGGGGAGTGGATGCTGAACCCAGAGGAGTTCGACCTTCTGTGCAAAAGATTTGGTCATCCACAGATCAACCTATTTGCCTCCAGCCAGAAAGCTCAAGTGCAGCAGTTCTTCAGCTGCTACCAGTGTCCACAGGCAGAGTCAGTGGACGCTCTGTCACTGGCATGGAATTTCGGCAGAGTATATGCCTTCCCTCCTCTGCCACTTCTTCCTAAGGTCATATGCAAAATAAGACTCTCAAGAGGAAGCTGTATTCCGATAGATCCAGAATGGCCCAAAAAGCCGTGGTTCTCTGACCTGATGAATCTAGCTCAGCACCCTCTGTTTTGTCTCCCAATTCAGCAGAACCTTCTTTCCCAATGTCCCATTCTGCATCCAGTCCCAGAGGCAATGCAGCTTGTGGCCTGCTTCCTGAAAAGAGGAGACTCCTGAAACAGGGTTTTACATAGAAAGGTAGTGGATACCCTGATGGCCACCAGAAAGAATTCTATGTCTGCAGCTTATGCTTGTGTATGGACCACCTTTTTGGCCTGGGCCACAGAAAAAATATCTGGCCTTCCAAAGCAACAGTTCTGCAGATTTTGTAGTTTTTGCAGAAAGGAGTGGAAAAAGGTTTGGCCTTGAGCACCTTGAGAGATCAGGTGTCAGCCCTTGGAGCCTCCTTGGGCTCATCCTTATGAACTAATCAGGAGGTTATTCAATTCCTACGAGCAGAAGCAGACCTGTTCGGATCCCCTGTTCTTCCCTGGGATCTGAATCTGGTTTTGAATGCTCTTTGTAAAGAACCCTTCATACCTCTTTCATAGGAACTGCAAGACGTGTTGTCCTACAAGGTGTGTTATTTAGTTCCTGTTTGTTCAACCAGGAGGACTGGTGAGCTACAAGCCTCCGTTGTCCCACAAAAAAACTTACCTTGTCATTCATAAGGACAAGGCGGTTCTGTGTTTGGTTCCATCTTTCATTACAAAGGTTCCTACAGCCTTTCAGGTGAATCAGGAAATCTGTCTTCTGTCCTTCTGTCCACAGCCAACTCATCCAAAACAGAAAGAGCTGCACAAGTTAGATTTGTGCAGGGCAGTTAGGACATACCTTACATGGACTGTGGAGTTCATGAAATCAGATCGGTTGTTCTTACTTTTTGGAGCAGCTAAAAAAGGACAAAAAGCCTCCAAGGCCACCCTGACAAGGTGGGTGAGGGCATGCACTACCAAGGCTGTAACACTGTATTTTAAGTGTCATTAACTACACTGTAACTATTGTATAACTACATTGTAACTGCACTGTAACTACAGTGCGGTAACATGTAACTACTATGTAGCTGTTAGCTAGTTTCACATTTGTGTGTTGTGTACTGACACACAATTTGCATGTAGTAACTACACCTTAACTGTACTGTAACTACTATGCAGTTACATTTAACTACTATGTAGTTTTCAGCAAGTTTCACGTTTGCGTGTTGTGTACTTACACAATTTGCATAAAGTAAAAGTTACACATGCAACCACTGCTATCTCCCTTTCAGCACAAATCAATTAATTCTGAGAAGTGTAACTAAACTTTTAATAGTTGTTGTAAAGTGCAACATCTTCTGGCATTATGCAGTTTGTTCTTACAAGGGCAACTACACATGTAATAGTTACTGAAAATTGTAACAACAAATCTACTGTGTAACTACTGTGTTACTAATTTTGGCATTATTAAATTTGTTCTTAGAAGTGTAACTACTGTACATATGAAAGCAAGTCTTGTGCACTGTTTCAACAGTCTGTGTCTATCTGACATTTAATTAAAAGGTAATCAACAGAAAAACTTAAAACTGAATGTTAACTAAAATATGATTACAATGTAAATTCAGTCTGCTACACTTAAATGCACTGACTGGCAACTCTTTAGATGATGTTCCATGTCTGTATTCCAGTTTGCCATGAACTTACAGATTAGGAAACGTGCAGTCTAATATTGTGAATTGATATATAACCGTACACAAAAATATTTCATTTGCATAATTACTAAATGGAGTTGTAACAATATTGTGGCTAAGAAATAATGGTATTGTTTTCACTGTTAATGCCTAGGTAACATGTATTTGCAAGTGCGCACACTTACATTTATCAAATGTCAGCACTGTAGCTGTGCTGTAAGTTCTCATTCAGAAATCAGTCCCTCGTGACCTTGCTATTTACTAAGCATGCAGTCTAACATTGGACCCTATTCACATAGGTGACAGGGAATGTGTCAAATGTGCCAACCCAGGCCTGGCGATCAAAAGCAGCCATCCAATCAGATGGACTCTTCACCAGCAGACTGGATCCTGCACTTTGTGAGGAGTGGGGAATTGTAGGATATGGCTGGTCCTCCCAGTACTGCTGTTTTCCAGTAAGGGGATCTACTGATTGGCCTGTGTTCACCGCTATGCCCTCAGTCCTCATGGTATAGTCAGAGACCTAGAGTAGCTTGGTATGAAGGATGGTGCCATGGCTGCCACCCCATTCAGCCAGTGGGAAGGGCACGTAATGACTAAGGAAGGGTCCCTGCCTGTGTATCTGGCACCACCCACCACCACTCCACACAACAGATCGAGCATAAAGCATGGCATGTAGCCATGCCCCACCCCCATCCACCCAGCTGGGCTGCAGCAGGACAGGGGTGTGGGTGCAGAAGATTTGTGGATCAATGCCACAGAAGCAGCACATTTCTTGATAACTACAGCACTGACATCAAAACATCAATAGTGCTCCTGCAGGTAATGTGGAAGATGCAGCTCCAGCCGTGAACAAACTTCATAGACACTGACTGACCTAACACATCACACCAGTCACATGGTGCTTTGCCAGAGGATGGGGCAGTTGTCTGTATCCAATATTTATACAAAAATCATGTCATGTGATTACTATATTTTGAACACTTCTCATAACTTAATACTAATAAATATCTCTGCTCCCTCTATATACCCAGAAAATCACCAGTGTATTAAATACATAAACATGCAGGTTATAAACAAGTTCCAAATAATACATATTACTATAGGCTGATGATATTCACAAAATCCATGTTTCCTTCTTTCCATTCCATATCTGTTTCAGCTTCACATATCTATAAATTAAACAACTAGAACCAACCTTATTGATATATTTTCCCAGTTCTGATGATTTCATAAATTTAAAATATGAATAAATAACTGACATGCATAGCACTTCTTTCATCTAGCAATGTATACAATTCAGGCTAAAGGTTGCACAAGTATTTAATACATAGAATCGGTTATAGCTTAATTCATTTTTTTGCCCAAAGTATGTGGTGGCTTACAGAGCAAGAGTTAAAGGGCCCAATATTCAGAAAGGCACAAAGTGTAGCGCAAATGTTTGTGCTGCGCTTTGCTGTTGACCAGAGTTTTGTAGATGCTATATTCAGGCAGGTGCTACCCAACCTAATATAGGGCCATGTTGGTGCAGTCAGGTAGCACCACCCTGACCTGACTGCCAAAGTTGGGCTCAGGAGTTGATAGCACCAGAGTGCTATTAACAGTTTTCAAAGGTACCCATACAAATGAGCCCATTGGGCATGCAAAGTGCTAAGGGGACACTTGCATATCAATTATGACCCCATTTGCATGGGTAGTGAAGGCAGGTAGCATGAAGCCCCCCCCAACCCCACCATCCATGGTAGCTGAGCTGTCCATGGTGCTAGTGGTCCCTTCCTCCAATCCCCAGCCCCATAGTAAAAATACAATTCCCTGGTGCCAGTGGTCCTCCCCACCTCTGGATTCCCAGCCCTGTATGAAAAATTAATGTCCCTGGTACCAGTGGTCCCCCCGTCTGATTGCCAGCCCTGACTTGACATATACAATCGATAGTGCTAATGGTTCCCTCCACCCTCTGATCACCAGCCCTGAAGTGACATAAAATCCCTGATGCTAGTGGTTCCACCCACCCTCTAATCACCAGCCCCAAAGTTACAGTATACAATCCCTAGTGCTAGAGGTTCCTCCATGCTCTGATCATCAGCTCCAAAGTGACATATGCAATCCCTAGTGCTAGTGATCCCCCCCCCCAATTGCCATTCCAGGTTTAAAACAAAAAATCTTCCCTGGCATCCAGTGGTTCTCCATACGGTAGCACTGGGCACCCCTTCAACTCACCATATCCTTATTGGCGGTACCATGGTTGCATGCAGCGACCAGCACAGCCCTCCTCATACCTCCTCAAACAGACACCATCTGTCCAGGCAGGGAGGGCACACCTCTTATTTATAGGACAAGGTACATCACCCTGTCCTATAAATAAGAGGTGTGCTCCCTGCCAAGACATACAGTGGGCAACTGAGGATGTGTGAGGAGAGCTGTGCCAGTCACTGTATGCAACCAAGGCAGTGCTGATAAGGATACAGTGAGTAGGGAGGTGCCTGGTGCCATGGGGGGCCACTGGACACCAGGGAGTGTGGTTTTTTTTTTGTTTTAATTCCAGGCTGGTGACTGGGGGGGATCACTAGTACCAAGGATTGTATATGTCACTTCAGGGCTGCTGATTGGAAGATGTGGGAACCACGTGCACCGGAGATTGTATATGTCACTTTGGGGTTGGCAATCGGATGGGGGAAACCACTAGCACCTGGGATTGTTTATGTCATTTTGGGGCTGGGAACCAGGGAAGGGGAACTACAGGCATCAGGGATGTTAATTTTTCATATGGGGCTGGGGATCAGAGGGAGAGGATTACCACCGGTATCAGGGATATTTCTTATCAATAAGGGGCTGGGGACTGGAAGGAGGGACAGACCACTGGCACCAGGGAATTTTATGTTAATGTCAGGGCTGATGGTTGGGTGGTGCAGCAACGGACGTCAGAAGGCTCAGAAGCCTTCTTGGCAAGTACATTGCATTCCTCAAATTATTTACTTTTAAGGGCAATAAGAAAGTTTTGGGGGAATAGGCTAATTTAACTCAGGCTGGGCCTAACAATGACATGGAAAAAAATGGCATGGAAAAAAATTACCTGAAGGCACCAAATGGGGAAAATGACTTGGCTGATATGGAAGTACAGCCCACTGTTTGGTCTGTTCAGTCAGCACTGCAGGGTGCAGGATCAGAGCAAACCGAGGCTGGGCAATGGGTGTCTGGTTCTTCTCCTATACATGTAACTGGAGCACCTGAAAATGTGTCAGTAGAGTTATTAAATGGTATCACTGTAGTACCTGAGACACCAGATATAGCAATGAATACCCCATCTAATTTATCACCATTGCATCTCTCTGATGATTTAAGACTCACACAGAATCCACAGCTGGATTTGCCAGCTCCTGACCCCTTTGTCACTGATAGGGCCCATAACTCCCCACCTCGTGGAGCACCCGCCCTAGACCATATTAGGTCACCTTCAGCTGAATCTGGAACACACCCTTTGCCTGACAATGATCAACAGGAATCATGACCCCACAGAAATAGTAGGTCATATGCATCCTTTTTTCAAGAGCCTTCATACCCCGCCAAAATACATAATGCTGTCCGGTTAATCCAAAAGGGAGATATGGAAGTGTTCCCTGATCACATGTTTGTGGTCAGAAAACTTCTATTGACTTCAATGAACTTCTTCACAGCAGAAATTTATGTTGTTATTCATGTAACTGGAGAACAAACTTCTGATGTTAGCTTTACGCTAACCAGTGGTTTGCAGAATTTCTGGAAGCTCTTTCAGCACTTGAAAATGACACACCTATGGATGCCCTTTGAGGTGATTCCATTGACCAAACCTGCCAACAGTACAATAACTGTCTTATTTTGAAATGAGGGGGTCAGCGTTATGGACCTTCTTTACTGGCTGAAACAGTGATGTAACATTTTGGGGAATCCAGAAGCAATCTTTGAGGAAGATAAAATCTGGACTGGAGCTTGAAAGATTTGGGTTATCCTGCACTCTGCTGCAACAGGCTTGCAACATTTACCAATCAGTTTTTTTCTTGGCAGGGACAGAGGAGTGTTGTTTTATCAGGGGCAACAAAAAGCTTGTTACAGATGTGGTAATACTGGACATATCAGTTCGATGTGTGACAAGCTGAAATGTACATTATGTGGGGATTTGGGACCCACTAGTGAGCATTGTCAGAATGACCAACTTTGTAATTTCTGTGATACGAGGGGCCACTCACACCATACCTGTCCTTGGGCAGCCCACAATCAACCTAACCAGTCTGATGGTACAGAGTAGAGGCTCCTTGTGTCCATGGCATGTAGAGGTGGCAGCCTGAATATTTAAATTTCATGTTATTGCTGGATTTTGCTTATTTTTCCCACTTTTCTCTACACTCTTAAAATCAGGAGGATATGTATATATTTCTCATAATGAAGAAACATTTTTGAATTTATATTAACTTCAGACAAAATTTTGTTGGAAATATCCTAGTTTTGAAAGGATTACACATCCTGTACTTATGGTTTAATATTTTTTCTTTATAAGACATCTTGAGGTTTTCTTTTCCCTCATTCCCTTCCCTAAATTTGGATGAAGTTAATCTCACTATTGTTATTCCCTTATTGAATGAACAAGTGATGTTTGAACTAATTTTCTTTTATAGCTGAAAAGAAAATTCCTTTATATAATGATTTTGGTTTCACAATTCCCCACTTCCCTTTCCCCTAGAATGAAGTTAATTCTACTATGTTTATTTTCTTATTATATTATCAAGTGATGTTGGAGCAAATTTTTCTTTTGGGCTTATTCAGGTATTTAGATGTGTATTATTGTTTGATTTTTCCTTTAATAAACTCCCCATCTCATTTCGAGAAGTGCCATGGGATCTTTAACATCCACCTGAACTACCACCAGAACAGCCAGATAGGACCTCAGTTTAACATCTTATCTGAAAGATGGCACCTCAGGAGTGCAGCACCCCCCTCATGCTGCACTGCAGTGTCAGTATTGGGATATTAACCCAAGTGCCTCGTGTGGGGATAGGACCCACAGCCTTCTGATCTCCTGGCCTCAGAGGCAAGTGTGCTACCTGCTGAGCCACTGACACTGTTATAATAAGCTCTCAATGCAAAATTCATTTGCACAAAAAAGTTGACATATTATTACATAATAGAATGTTGTGACTTGCTATATGAGGACATGGCAATGTTGGTTTAACTCTGTAAATTATTCCTTTTTTAAAATACTAGTGTCTCATTTCTTGGCATTCCCCAGTGCTCCTTAGCCATTAGAAAACAAGATGCATGTTCCCTTATTACATAAATACATCTAAGGTATTTAGGCAGTTTGCTGTCCTAAGAAAATCTCCTTTTTCTTATAGGGTACTATACGTAGCCTTGATTGTAGCAGTTGTGTGCTGGCTCATCTTTGATACTGCCAAGCAAGGGACCAATCAACTTATATCCTTTGGTGGTCTTGTGATGTACATTTTGCTGATGTTCATCCTTTCCAAACATCCAACAAAAGTGAGTATGGTTTCTTTGCTGAATTTTCTAGTTAATGTTACACATCTTGTGGATAAGGCCAGGTTGTCAGAATTGGTTACAGCATATTTTACTTGTTTCTTAAATTAACTTTACAGAAATTTCAAACTCTTCCACTGTGACCTGCTTCAAAAAAATCAGGCCAGTAGCAGAGATGGGTGAAGTCCATTCACTACGCTTTACATAGTAGTCTTCATGGTGAATAAAAAAATAAAAAACTGTTTCACACAGTCCTCGCTGTGAAGTGGATGGATTGAGATGATATGTAGCTTTGAAATGTTGTAACTTCAGTGACGAACTGCCATATACTTCGTAACGCATGCACTAGACAGTGGGTCACATTTCCTGTCCACAATGAAGGTCACATGATATACGCTGCAACAAGATGTTGCCCACAGGGGCCAATTCTTGTGCAGTCTAGACTATGACTGAAAAAAAGAGCAAAATGCATCTCCAAATGCAAAACAAAACTAGACTCATTAGGTTGAAAAAAAATGATATAAATACTGCATACTGCAGAAATCATTGCTCATGTTGAATGCTGAGCCATTGTAGAAGGGATATAAGAAGGTGTTATTGAAAGAGAACACACTTTGAGCAGATATTTTGATAGATTTTACTCTTCTTACTCTGATAGTGCATCTCAAATGAATCTGTTGGGGGGGGGGAAGAGAGTCAGCCTGCAGTTTCTTTTTGTTTTTTTAATTAATATTATATGCTTCTTTTTTTTTTTCTATCAGCACAGCCTTTTGTTTTATGCTCTATGGTCTGAGTTGCAGACCACTGATTGTGAGTGGCTACTGGCCACCATATCTATGATTCTGGAAATGAGTTGATTTTGTTTTTTACAAAAAGACATTTTATATTAAAAAAAATCTTTTTGATCTGTACCAGCAAACAGTCCCAATTATTTGTGCAGGGTTGTGAAGAAATTATCCAGGGCACCTTAATGCTAATGCAGCATACATTTTGTTCTTGAAATAATAAATATTGTATAATAATCTTCTGGGGCTGTGCCAGGCAACAGTCACAGTAATTTTATGGGACAGGGAAGCAACAGTGAAGGGCTTCTCAGTGTTAAGGCACATTGAAGAAAAGTTCACAGCACTCATAGCAGTAAACCATATACAAACAGTTCAACTACAGCTTACCGTTTATCAGAAAATATTGCAATTAACATCCAATATCCCACTAGAGACAGCTCAAAACCATCAAAGCATGACACTGATGTCACTACACATCGCCGCACACAACTGTTTTGCTTGGTGGAACACGAGCTTCCTCAGAGTTACCCACTATAACTAAAGATGACCCTTATATACCCGAAGTATGCAAATTAAAGTGCTCATGCCCAATAAAAAGATAGCATATTTAAACACTAACACAGAGTTAAAAACAAACATAGTGTCATTCAGCCCATAGGTTCATAGGTAGTAATCGAGTCAGGAGGTCATAGACCTATGTCGTTGCCCATGTATTCATCTAGTGATTTTTTAAATGTTTCTATCATGCTGCTCACTGCCATGCATTCTGGTAATGCATTCTAATGTGACACCACCCTTTCACTAAACCATCTTCCTCTCTTAGTAGTATTAAACAATGCTCCTCTTATCTGTAGCCTGTGTGACCTACTTGATCTAGGATTAGGATACCTGCTTAACCTGGTGCTCTCCCATATCAGGTCATTATTGCTAGCACTGTAAGCAAAGTAGAGAGCTCCTCTAATTCTTCTGTACCCCAGTGAGAACAGACCCAACTCTTTTAACCTGTATCTGTATGATTTATACTTCCTGTTGTTTATTCTTTTAGTTGTTTTCTGTTGTATCTTCTCCATCATTTTTATACTGCCAATGCTCTGAGGTGCACTAAAAAGGAGAGCAATATTCTAGATAGGGCCTAACCAATGTAAAGTTACACGAGTCCCTGTGCTTAATGTTATCAAAGATACACTCCAAAATATTGTTACACTTTCTAATGGTTTCCTTAGCATGTGTATCAAAGGATAGATTATTTGTTATATTAATACCCAGATCCCTTTTGCAAGTAGTAGTCTGAAGTATTCTGTTGTTCAGTTTGTAATCAGTCGTAGGGTTGTTATGTTCTAGGAGGAACTAGGACAAGCAATGATCCCCTTGACCTGAAACTTCTTACCCTAACCCTAGATGAAATCCTCACCAAGCTTCTCAATCGCACCCTCATACTTTCACAGTTCTCCCAGATCTGGAAATCTGCTCTGGTTACACCGCTGTTTAAGAGTGGGGACAGATTACTACCTGAGAATTATAGGCCAATATCTATTCTTCCCCCCATTGTCCCAAAGCACTTGAAAGGATTGTTGCTGACCAGTTTGTGGAGTACCCGGAAAAATACAACCTACAATGTGTCCAACAACATGGTTTTCGGAAAGGGCACAGCACATCTATGGCCCTACTGGAATTCACAGGTTTCATTCACCATACTCTTTATCAGGGTCAACTTGTTGACACAACCTTTAATGACCTGTCTAAAGCATTTGACATGGTCAGTCACCATTTGCTGACACATCAACTTGCTGGGCTTGGTATATCTTCAGATGCCCTAAAGTGGTTCACCAGCTATCTAGCAAACCACACACAACAGGTGAGAATTGGGTTTACCCTCTCTGCTTGTCTGCTCTGAGGTTCCTCAAGGATCAATACTGGGACCCCTTCTATTTAGCACCTTCCTCAATAATCTTCCGGCATCCTGTTCCTAACCTGTACTCCTCTACGTAAATGATGCAGTCATTTTCTCAAAGACTGCTGACCCTACCCTACTTCAGGCCCAACTTCAGAAAAGTTTTATTGAAGCTAAGTCCTGGTTCACCTCTCATAAGTTGGTGCTTTTTGCAAAAAAACAAAGGTCATGCTCTTCCATGGCACCCACGGCAAGCATAAAGCCAAACAACTGGTGATTAAAAACAGTGCGGGTGTAGTCCTTGATCAGACTCAATCTTTTAAATAATTAGGAGTTACTCTGGATAGTACGCTCTCCTATTCCCACCATGCTGAGAATGTTGCCAAGGCAGTTAACATTCCCCTAGGCCTTCTACACAGACACAAACACTGCCTTGCTACCGAAGCCCTCAGACTGGCTTTCCAAAGTTCAGTTGTGTCTATTATTGACTATGGTTTGGTTATTTATGGTACCGCCATGGAGACAACCCTACGGCAGCTCACCACAGCTCTGAATAAGGCATGCCATCTACTAACTGGTGCAGCATATCATACTCACACTTGCGGCCTTTACAGACAAGCAAACTGTATTCAACTCCAGGCTCGCATTGAATATCAAGCCTGCCTTCTGGCTAAGAAGGCAGCTCTTGGTCTCCTACCACCAGGTTCAATTCAGCTTTTCAGTCCATTCTGGGGCACTCATAACATACAAAGTTCTGTGAGCCAAACTTTTACTGTCCCTCGCTTTCGAACCTTGCTCCAACAGCAATCCATTGCAGTTAGAGTGGCTAATTTATTTAATTCCTTTCCTGCTGAGATTGTGATGACTGCAACCTTGGGACCATTTAAGCAGAAGATGCATCAATTCTTAGTTTCCAGTGCATCTTGTGACTGCTATGCTTAATCTTTGCAGACACCTCAATGCACTGGGACCTCCCTTTTTTACCATTCACCCCTGTATAGCCCTACCCTATTGCTGCCCTATTTCACATACAGCACTTCTTTCCTTCATCCCTTTCCTATCCCCATCCATGCCCTCTTTTCATCCTACCTCATCCCCCCTTCCTTTACCCTTCCACTCCCACTTCCCCTCCCTCTCTCCCGTCTGTTTCCTCACCTTGTTCTCTCCCTCTACTCCCATGGGTCTTTTCTTACATAAGTTACATTGTGGTAACTCTCTCCTTGCTCTCCTTTTGCTCCTTCCACCCCCCAATTAGCCTCCTATCCTTCACTCCCTGTAATCTCTTCCACCCCTCTTCACACAAGGACACTGGCTGCACTTGACACAATATTTATCTTGCCATATTGTTCTTTTGTTTGTGTAATTACTTTCCTCATATTGTACTACTTACTGAAACCATTGTAATTTGTTATTCTTGTGACTTGACGTGGAACCTCTGTAAAACTGTCCTTGGCTCAAGGGACTTTACAATTTGTTAAATAAATAAATAAAAATGTCCAAAGTGCATAACTCTGCACTTATCCTCTTTAAGTCTGAGTTTATGACTCAGCTTTAAGTTTATGTTTATGGGACATGTAAGGTTAGCTTTGTTACAACAAGTGCATGCTGACCCGTCCCCCCATTTATAGTAAGATATTTGTAAAGCTAGGCAGCAAAAAATGATGAATGAATTCATAGCTAAAGTATGTGGTAGCCCATTTAAATATCTAAAGGCATTAAATATATTAGAACATGTATACAAACACTAAATTCATGAACCTTTAAAAAGTTCTGACTATACCCCCCCATGAAAACATATGGGCTGCTACCTTACAAGACAGATGACACCAGGGGGCCCAATTCCAAGTTGCGTTACGCATGGTGCAAGGCAATTTACACCAAACCTTATGGCACAAATCGCACCTTGTGCCATGCGCTACTCAAGTTGCGATTACAAGATGCAGCTTGCACCATGCCATATGCGGGTTGTACCTAAGGTGGGCTATGCCACCCACTATGCCCACAACCTGCTGCAGCATAGTGCAAGGGTGGGTTATGGCAGCACCCATGCTCTATTCTGAGAGGGCTGCTGCCATAACCCAGATACGCCGTTCCAAGTCCCGTAAATGGCACTGAGGGTTAGACCAGCAAGGAAGTGGTCTAAGGGGCATCCATCCTGACAAAATGACAGATGCTCCCTTCTGCAGTGCCACAGAATGCACATTGCTGTGCTCCATGACCCCCCAGCACAGTGCTGCCCCCCACCCTCCGATTCTGGGATGCCACCCGGGTCAGTTTTGTGCTGTGCACCCCCTTGCACCTGTGCCACCCAGCCTACCCCCCAAAGGCCCCCAGGGGATTGTCAGCATATCCCCGGATGGGGGGCTCCAGGGCACAGTTTGTATCAGTCTGCAGCTTGTGGCACCCAGGTCCATTGCGCCATTTCCATGGTGGAAGCCTGCGGCTGCCGCAAGTCATGGGTCATACATGCCAGGGGCCCTGCCTGTCCTGGAATAGGGTGCAAAGGTCCATGGCATAGCAGTGGCACATTGTGCAACTCACATATGCCCGTGAGTTGCGCCATGCATTCTGGAATCAGGCCCCAGGCATATAACTTAAAGTGTAGCAATCCAACACGTTACGCATCAAACCCAGATTACTTCTAAATATTAAAAAAAAATATTAAAAAAATCTCTATAACAACAGCATCATAAACCTAGCCAATATTCACAGCTGAAAAATCATAGGGAGACATGAAAGTTACTGGATCTATTAATTAGGAGCATGGGGGAAGGGGGCTTGAAATACAATATTGATTTGTCTACTTTCCTGCATAAATTGTGAATATTGGACAGGTTTATGATGTTGTAATTATAGAGATTCACAGTTTATGCAGGAAAGCAGACAAATTGATATTGTCATTGAGGCCCCCCTTCCCATGCTCCTAATTCATAGATCCAGTAACATTCACATCTCCCTATGATTTTTTTCATGAATTTAGCATTTGTATGCATGTTCCACTGTATTTAATGCCTTTGGAGATTTAAATTTGTTACCACATACTTTAGCTATGAATTTGTTTATTCATTATTTTTTGCTGCCTAGCATTACAAATGTCCTGCTTTAAACGGGGGGACTGGTCAACATACACATGTTGTGACAAAGCTAACCTTACATGGGCTGAATGACACCACGTTTGTTTTTAACAGTCTGTGTTAGGGTTTAAATATGCTGTCTTTTTATTGGGCATGAGCACTTTAATTTGCATACCTTTAAGTATGTAAGGGGCATCTTTAGGTGTAGTGGGTAACTCTGAGGAAGAGCGGGTTCCACTGAGCTAAACGTCAGTTGTGTGTGGTGATGTGCTGTGCCATAAGTGTCATGCTTCAGCAGTTTTGAACCATCTCTAGTGGGATACTGAAAGTTAATTGCACTTTTTTTTCTAATAAACAGTAAGCTGTAGTTGAACCATTTGTGTGTGGTTTACTGCTGTGGGTGCTGTGAACGTTTCTTCAGTGTGCCTTTTTTTTCAAGTAGCACCATAGCATTTTTTCCTGGTGCTGGCATTCTTTGCTGTTTCTGTTTAGCGTTAAGGCAGTACACTTTTTTCCAAGTTAGAAATATTACTGTAACAACCCTCCCCAAGAAAAAGGTGAGTTATTAATAGAGCCTTCACTAAAGCATTGGGTACAAGCTCACCACTATCTTTGTCTCTTATAAGGAAGGGAGGAGGCTAGGAGCAGGGGATAAGTAGGAGATTTTGGCAGGAGGAAGAGAGTTCATCCTTGAGTGTCACATAGTAGTTCAGTCTAGGGATTGGAGATTCTTGTGGGGAGTAGGTAGTATCCATACCAGTAAGACCACATAGGTTCTGGTGCTGCATACTTGGGGACCCACTGGCCCCAACTCAGTTGCAGGATGCCAAGGTTGGAGCGGCATGGGGTCTCTTTGGGGCCCAGGGCAATGGTGGGAGTTGGAGGGGGTCCACTGGCCCTGGCACTGTGGCAGGGTGCCAGGGTCAGAGTGCACAGAACCCTTTGGCAGGCTCTCTCTGCTTGTAACATCAGAGGCAGAAGGATCTGAGATTGGACCATTCCAGGGATTTTGCAGGGAGGTTTAAGAGGAAACTGGTAGCCATGCACTTCCAGGACTGCATCAGTTGTAAAAGCCCATTATTTTATTTTTTATTTAAACTGTTGTTATCCTGGTTGGCTCTCTAGGCTAAAGGCCTATTTTCAGGAGCAACCCAACATAAGACAATCAACAATAACAAATTACAACAGTAGCAACAAGTACTATAAACAGTATTAAAAACAGGAGCAGTTAGGCAAATTTAACAGATATTTTAGTCTGTTCTTGAAAGACTGTTTACTTGTTAACTTGTTAATAACCTATCAAGTGAAAAATAAATCCATGTTGAAGGGCAAAGAAAGAATTAAGCTCTTTGACCCAAACAACTTTTCATCAGTGGCACAACAGACAAAGCATCTGAAGTGGATCACAGTTGGAGAGTAATGGCAACTAGTTGAAACAGATCATATGGACATTTTGCAACACATTGCTTATGAAAACACCATGATCATAAATGTGATTGGCTGAAGGGGATAACCAGCTCAACTCACTGTATAAGGTACAGTGATGAACAGTCCGGTTTGATAGTGAGACAAGAGTACAAGAGGTGGTTAGCAGTGCTCACAGTAAACCTTGGTGCCTTCTTCATAGTGATACTCCAACAAACCAGGCTCCACAAAGGAAAATAAGCATTCTCAGACCAAACCCTGTAACTTATGGATTTATTCCAGCAACATTTGAAGATAATTTTTGAAAGCATTTCATTTTAGATCAGGAACAAACCCTCCGGCTGGTTAAAGCTTGAAACGTTGGGGATTTTGTTCCTGGTTTAAAATGCAAAGCTTTCAAAAATTACCTTCAAATGTTGCTAGAATATAGAGGATAATGGCTGGGGATTGGGTGATAACTACGCTGTAATCACCTCGAGTGGTTGCTAGGGCAACATGGTAAACCTCGAGAGCGCAGCTCGAGAGGTTTACTATTACGGCTTGATTGAGGTGATTTCGGTGGTTGACCTGATCCCCAGCCATCATCTTTTATAGTGTACGGTCAAAAAAACACTGTTTGCATTCTATATGTGAGAATTATGGAACTCTGGTGCATTCTTTTGTCTTATGCCACTGTTTGGAAGTTCTGATGTGTGGTTAACAACTTTTAAAATTCTAAACAGTGCATAACAAAGCTGTGTGACTGCTGATTATGGTGGTTAATAGGCACTTACCATACATTATAAATCCATAACTTGCATGGGTTTGGTTTGAGATTGCTTCTTTTCCTTTGTGGAGCCTTATTTGATAGTGAGACAAACCTGCATACATAATTGTAGTTGGTGTTGCATCTATGCAGGTCCTTTGGAGAAGCAGAAAGACAGTGGTTACTGGGCACAGGTGTACCTTTGCTGGGCAGTAGGAGATCTACTCATGGGTTCCCATGTGTTCAGATCATTCTCTTGCATCTGCCGGATGGGATGTTTCGGTGTCCTGTCCAAGGTTTGGACACCTTCCAGCAAATGGCACTGACAGGCAGTGTGGAGGTACGGATGGGTAGGTAATGGCTCAGGATGGCAATAGTGAGTTTCCAGGTTGGCATCCCATCAAGGAATGTGGATCAATTGCTTCTGGGCCTGGAGTGTCCCTTAAAGTTGTTGAGGGAGATGCACTGCAAGAAGCTGTGACCTAATCAGGAGTTAAAGGAAACATCGTTAGTGAGGTCTTCTGAAGAGGTAACCACCTGTGGTAGTGGCGAAATTAAGGTGAAGAGCATGTGTCCTATTTCTTGAGAATGGGCTAAGGCTTGTTCAGGACATATAGTCCGTGATGGGGCACCAGAATCAAAGTGGTGCATAGTATCTGACATAGTCTCAGAATGGGGCAATAGCAGCTTCAGTGTGAGTAAGAGTGGTGCATAGGGGCATCAAGGTAACAGTAAGGGATGGGTGAGTCTCATGTAAGGAGAATTAATAGGTGTCTGTGTTTACTAAAAGCATGCAAATGAAAATGGCCCAAGAACAAATGAACCCTATTACATGGGTCTCCAACCCCCAAATGAGCTTGACATGAATTGAGAAGTGCATGATATGAACTACCCTGAACCTTCATCCCCCAAGTAAATGCATGCTCAAATGATCAAATCTGGCATGGAGTGTGATTAATTGTGTGACATTGTGAATGTTTCTGATATCTGATGTAAGAGGCTGAAGTATGTGATTGCTCAAAGTATTTGCAAGGGGGTGCTCCCAGTGAGCCAGAACATCCAGTAACCACTAGACATGGGAGTTGCCATTGGCTATGCCCACCCCATCTGGGCACATGAGACTCTCAACAAGGCAGGCAGAAGGGGGGGGGTTGCATCATATTAAAAATCTCTATTGGGGCTGTGTGAGACAACAGTCAATTAGTAATTGTGCAGGGCTCAAAAGTAACAGTTCTGTTGTGCACCTCTGTGCTCACGTCACTTTAGTATAGATGCTGGTAGTACAGGGTATAAGGACTTCAGTGGAGAAAAAGATGTGAAAGTCTGGGCAGGGGGCTCCTCATCAGGATGAAAAGAGGGAAAAGCAGAGATCATTAGCACCAGATGTGGCAGGTACCAGCACTTACTGTTCAGCATCATATGGCATAGACAAGGTAGCAGCTGTCTTGGCTGCCATTATTCTAAATAAGGAAGGCAGGAAGTCTGAGTCACAGCCTACCTCCCAAGTAGTCATAGCACCTTGAGGGAAGGCAGTCAAGAATAAGATTGTCAAGGGTAAAGGGGGTCAGGGACAGACTCTGAGGAGGCCAATATACTAACATACTATTTGCCAGCAGATTAGGCCTTACGGTCTATCGAGTCTGCTCGAACTTCAGATCCCTAGTTGGGTGCCGAGGCCCTCCCCTCCCTTGTGGTCCAGAAACCCTTATCATCCATCCCCACCCCGCTGGGACAGGCCATCATCTGATACATCCACTTTCTGTGTCTGTCCCACCCTCTCTTGAAGCCCTCCACTGTGGATCTCTGACCAGCTCTGCCAGGCAGTGCATTCCAAGGGTCCACCACCCTCTCAGTGAAAACCACCTCCTCTTTTCCCCCTCACCCTTCCACCTTCCAACTTCAAACCATGCCCTCTGGTGATACCTTCCTGCTTTAGTCTAAAGATCCTCCATGTTTACCCTATTTATTCCCTTGAGGTACTTGAAGACCTCAATCATGTCCCCTGTCTCTCCCTCCTCCAATGCAAACAGGCAGAGCTCCTCAAGTCTGTCCTCATATATCAAATCCCTAGCCCTCGTATCATCTTAGTTGTCCTCCTCTGTACCCTCTCCAGGGCTGTATGTCCCTCTTCCAAGTGTGGTCTCCAGTACTGTACACAGTACTCAGGTGTGGTCTAACCAGTCCATTGTACAGCCGGCAGAATCCTTCCTTGCTCCTAGAGGTGATCCTCCTTATGATGCATCCCAACATCCTGTTTGCCTTGCTAGCCGCCTCTCCTGCACTGCTCAGAGTTATTCATACATGCATCCACCATGACCCCTAGGTCTTTTTCCCCTATTGAGGCCTCCAGCGCCTCCCTCCCAGGGTGTACCTGTGTTTAAGTTTCCCATCAGATGCAACACCTTGCACTTGGTGATATTGAAATTTAATTTCCATGTGTGAGCCCAGCTTTCAAGGGTGTCCAGGTCCCCTTGCAGGGCCAACCTCCCCTCTTCTCCCTCAACTACTGCTCCCATCTTGGAGTCATCAGCGAAGAGACTCATTCCACACCCTATACCCTCCCTGATGTCTGATATGTATGCATTAAACAGGATCGGACCCAGGACCCGAGCCCCCATGTACCCACTACCAACCTCTAGGGTTTGAGAGCTCCCCACAGACCACTACTCTCTGGGTGCATCCAGCTAGTCAGTTTTCAATCCATCTGACCATCAATGGGCCTACTCCTAACCCCATCAGTTTCTCCACCAGACCATTGTGGGGGACAGAGTCAAATGCCTTGCTGAAGTCCAAGAATAATACATCCACAGGCTTTCCCCTGTCCAGTCCTGATGTTACCCATTCGTAGAACTCCACAAGATTGGTTTGACATGATCTACCTGGCACAAACCCATGTTGCCAACTATCCAGACCTCCCACCTCCTCCAAGTACACCCCCAATCGTTCCTTTAGTATACTCTCCATTAATTTTCCCACCACCGAGGTCAAACTGATGGGTCTATAGTTACCTGGTACTTCCCTCAACCCCCTTTTATGGATTGGCACCACATGTGCCTCTCGCCAATCCCTAGGTACCCTCCCTGTCTCAAGTGACCTGTTGAAGAGCTCCGCCAGGGGTGCAGCCAGTATGTCCGCCAATTCCCATAGTACTCTCGGATGAATGCCATCTGGCCCAGGAGATTTGTCTTTCTTTAGGGCCTTGAGGGCTAACCACACCCTTTTGACGGAGATAGCATCATCCGTCCCCTCCACCTTACTGGCCTTTTTATCCTTATGCAGATGTGACACCCCTGGGGTACCTCTCCCTCCCACTTGCTCCATTTCTGTTGCTACCCCTGATCCCACTCACTGCCGCTTCTATCCCCATTGTGCCTTGCTTTGTAGATATTCCATCCCCCTCCCTAGTGAACACAGAGGCAAAGTACTCATTAAATACCTCTGCCTGGTCCCTCGCCTCTTCCACCCACCCTCCTTCTGATCTCAATCTGCTGAGATGGCCCTTAGTTTTTCTCCACTCCGAAATGTACCGGAAGAACCCCTTTTTCCCTCCATGTATCCCCTGTGCCAGCCACTGCTCTTTACTGGACTTTGCTCCCCTCACCATCTGGGTGACTTTTCTTGATGCAAGATGGTACATTTCCTTATCCCTATCCCCTCTTGTTGTTTTATATTTTTTGTAGGCCGCCTTCTTTTCTCTGACCGCTACCTGTACCTCACTGGACCACCAGCATGGTTTATGTGACCTTGCTCCCTTATGTTTCAACTTAGCGCAGATTCTGACTGCCTCATGAAGTACCCGTTTTATGACCTCCCATCTCCTTTCCACACTTGTCATTGATGTAATCCCCTTCAAGTGATCCTTGAGAATATTTCCCATGCCCACAAAGTCTGCCCCCCTGAAGTCCACTGCCAGTGTCCTAGATCTCACCCCCCCCCGTGCTTATTTGAAACCAGACAGTATTGTGGTGCTCCCAGTCAGGGGTCCTCTACAACCAGGTCCCTTACCAGATCCCCATCTGCCAGAACCACATCCAGGACATGCCCCTCCCTTGTGGGCTCCATCACATGCTGTGTTAAGAACACATCCTGGAGCCGTCCAGCAGCCTCTGCTCCTTGGCCACCTTAGAGGACATGGTTCCCCAGTTTGTACCTGGCATATTAAGGTCCCCCATCAACACCACCTCTTCCCCTTTTGGTCCACACTGGGCAATGATGTTGTCCAGCAAACCATCCTCTAGAACATCACTCATCCCAGGGGGCCTATATACTACACCCAGCTTGACCTTATCTCCTGCTGGGGATCGTAAGGTGACCCATAAGGCCTCCACTTTTCCTCTGCCTCTTCTACCCTAGCAATTTCTATGTCATCTCTAATGAACATAGCCACTCCACCCTCTGCCTCTTTCTATCCTTCCTAAGCATAGTGTACCCCACATTTAGGTCCCAGTCATGGTTTTGTTGGCGTCTCCGAGACCGCCCGCCATATCCACCCAGAACAGCATGGCCTGGAACTCTGGCAACTTGTTTCCCAAGCTCCTGGCATTTACTAACACCAACCCCACCCCTTATCCCTGATCCCTTTG
Organism: Neoceratodus forsteri; assembly: GCA_016271365.2. Lineage (NCBI taxonomy): Eukaryota > Metazoa > Chordata > Ceratodontiformes > Ceratodontidae > Neoceratodus > Neoceratodus forsteri. Next base: position 1,529,280,008 of record CM057453.1, read on the forward strand.
TCGAACCCCACCCAGGTTCCTTATACTTCCATCCTCCTCTGCTCCCTCCTGAAACCTCCACCCCAGTCTGTTTCCCCTCCCCTTGGGTTTGAAGGCTACTCCCTCATCTGGAGGGAGGGCTTCTGGTCAGCCCTCCTTATCCCTCCCCCTCACAAGTTTAAACCCCACTTTTCTTGAATGTAGTCAGCCATCCCTGTTTAAGGACTTCCTTCCTAATGGGGCAAGATGAAGCCTGTCCTTGGCATACAGTCCCTTATCCTCCCAAACTCCTTTCCAGTTCCCTAACACCCCAACCCTCTCTTCACCCCACTTCCTGAGCCAGTCATTAACCTCTGTGATCTTCATTTTTTTCTCCACTGGAGGCCTTTGGTACTGGCAATATCTCCAAAAAGAATGTTGCATCCATTATCCCGACAGACTCTGGCAAGTTCTTGGAACCTTGCTAGTTCCAAAGCGCTATTTCCTCTAGATCGTTAGTTCCCAAATACACCAGGAAATCGGTTTCCTCCACAATCCCTAACCAGTTCATACACCATGAACTTTGCTCTGTGCACTGTCAGCCCAGAGATACTCACTACCTTCACCTGGCTATGGCATCCACCCCCCTGTCCCTCCCACTGGATACCCCTAATCATCGAGTCTCCCGATAACAGAACCTTAACACCGTCATCATCCTTATGGTTACCTCCACTATGCCCTCTCAGCCCCCCATCCCCCCCCTTATTCGTGATCTCAAATCCATGGGAGTCTTCCTGCCTTATTAGAGACCCCCCTTGTCACCCTCCCCTTTCTGCCTCCTTCGTTATTTTGCCCACTTAACTCAGACCCCCTCTGAATAGGTGTCCCCATTAACCCTGTCTTATCCAAACCATTTATCTTGGCCCTGATGGTTTTTCCTTCCCCCATAACGCCATCCTCCCCCCTTGTAATAGTACCCCTGCCTCCAGAGGCTCTCTGTAGATCCCCTTTAGCTAGGGCCCCATCCTTGGTACTGACCCCCCCCCGCTGAAAGGGGGCTCCTCTCCCACCTCCTTGTCTCCCAGTTTCTCTCCAGGCATGCTCTCCTCCCTCATGTCTGCAATATGTTGCATCTCCCCCATCTGCTTAACATTTATGTTTCCCCTTCTCCCTCTGGGACTATTTCTATCCTTTCCATTGCCGGTCTGTGATGCCCTATGGGTTTCCAACTCCCTCCCCCCGGCCTCTGTATCAGTTTCCTCATTTCTACCAATCCCTTCCTCCCCCTCTAGGTTGCTTAGTAGCTCAAATTTATTGTGACACTATGTCAGCCTCCATTAAGTAATCCGAGTTTCCCCTGACTGCTCCTCTAAACTGCCCCTCTTCTTCCCCTCTTGCTCTGTTCTCCTTAGGAGTTCCCTTCCCACAGTCTGCTGTTTTAGGCTTCCCCACAACAGCCCCTCCTGACTCTTCCCCCCTCCAGTCTCTTTGTATTCGGAATGTTCACCCCGTATGCTTTCCCCTTAGCATCAACATCCCTATCTAAGGGTCCTCTGTCCAATATCCCCCTCCTGCTTGCTGTAACATAACGTCCTGTAATTTCAGAGCGTTGCCCCAGTCTCCCCTCAGCCCCACCTTCTGCTGCCCATATCACACCCCTTTATCCTTGGACACCACCCCAGCCCCCAGCTTACTCTCAACCAATATACCTCACTCCTGATACAAGATAGCTGTCCACAGAGTGGGCAGCCTCCCTCTCTCCAGGCCCAATTGAGAATTATTGCCATCCCACAGCCTGTGCAGCCTACAACCCTTCCAAAGATGCCTGCCATGGTGGAATATGGCCACCTTGTTTGTCCCCCTCTGTTTATAATGGCACACCCCCTTTTCTCAGTCCCTTCCCCCTGGAATACAGTTTCTCTCTATACTGACTGCAGTTATTTACAAACCCAATTTCAACCCTACCAATAAAGTTCCCAAGTCTCACAAACACATACAGTCCAGTGTGTGTCCAGTCCCACTAACAGTGTGTGTATGCAGACATCAGGTACCGTATGATGTCACAGGCCCACCAGTTCCTGTTGCTTCGAATTTCAGTCCCAAACAGAAATACACAGCCCTTCAATCCCAACCCCCAGTGGCTTTTCAGTATTTAAGAAACCAGGCAAACATCACATTTAAATTTCACTCTAATTATCACTGCCAAACAAGTGTTCCCAAGCCTCAAAAGTGACAATCTCACAGCCCAAGTAACAGTTCTAACTCAAAGTAGTAATTTTTAACACATAGAACTAATTTCACATACAAAACTATTCAAATATTTCAGTTAAAGCAGAATATAACCCCAGACCTCTGTCCTTACCAGCCTCCTGCTTATGTTCCCAAGTGAACAATGAAAGACAAGGTGATTCCTGCTAATTTCCCCTCCGCCTAACACCAGGCAAAAATCACATTTAAATTTCACTCTAATTATCACTGCCAAACAAGTGTTCCCAAGCCTCAAAAGTTACAATTTCACAGTCCAAGTAACAGTTCTAACTCAAAGTAGTAATTTTTAACACATAGAACTAATTTCACGTATAAAACTATTCAAATATTTCAGTTAAAACAGAATATAACCACAGACCTCTGTCCTTACCAGCCTCCTGCTTATGTTCCCAAGTGAAAGTAGTAGAAGTAGTAGTAGAAGAAACTGAGGGCAAGGAGGATGTAACAGATGCTCCCTGGGAGCCTCACTCCAAAAAACACCAGGACAAGGAGCTGCTGTTGTAACTTGACTTCTCTACTGGGACTAAAGAAGCAGAACTGTATTACTGGGACCTTCAATTTACTGGGACTTAAGAAGTAGAACTCTACTACTGGGACCTTCAATTTACTCGGACTTAAGAAGTAACTCTACTACTGGGATCTTCAATTTAGGGTAAAAAAAAGTTAGTGTGTTTGTCTGAGTTGGTTGAAGTGAATTATCTGAGCAGTTATCTAGGTGTTAATCTCAGGTGACTGAAGGGGACTGTTATCTGTGCAATTTAACTAAGTGTGGAAAGATCTGTTAAGTAGGGTGAATGGCTTAGCTAGAAGGAAGCCAGTATAAAGCCAGATTTAAACACTGCCCTAGATAGCTTCTCTCAGAGAATTGTCAGAGAACACCAGGACAAAGAGCTGCTGTTGTGACTGGACTTCTCTACTGGGACTACATTGCCCTCCTTCCCTCCCCCTCCACCCAAAGCCAGTCATACTTTTATAGGCACAGGATTTGACTGACAACAGGAACTTCCTGTTTGGGAGCAGGAAGTGGGTGATCACAGAGCTACCAAAGACTCACCATCCTAGAAGAACAAGAGTAGCTCTCTGTCCCCCCCCAGCTGCTGGAGGTCTGCCTCTGAGCAAGTAAGGTGACTGCTGAGAAATATAGGATCTTCTTGTCTCAGAACAGGAAGATCAGGTGCTTAAAGGGCACAGAGGCAGTAACTAAGTAGGGAGAAAAAATAAAAATAAAAAAATAAACAGAGGAAAAAGTAAGTATTCCAAACAACAGTGAAGGGGGCCAGAAATAAGACATGATGGGAGTGGTGCAGTGCAGTGGCTGTGGAGCAGCAGTCTTCTGGGAGACATTCTGGAGGTTGTGGTGTTGTCCCATCTGCAGGCACCTCTCTGGGCTGAGGGAGGAGGTTGTTCATATCCAGGCTGAGTTGGTCAGGATTTGTGGGACCTCCTCTCCCATCCAGGGACCACCAGGGCCACTGCCGTTGCCTCAGAGGTTGCCAAGAAAGAGGAGTGGTTGAACCACAGTGGGCTCAGGGAGGGTGAGGGTGGTGGAACAGAGGCACATCCCTCCAGTTGTACCTCTCCACAATTCATATGCCATTCTGGCAAAGTGTGGTTCCTCTATGGAGGCACCCGCAGTGGAGATCAAGGAGGATGCTGGGAACCAACACAAAGAAGACCCACAGGAGGGTAGCATGGGACCCCACAGGGGAAGGAAACAACTTCTGGTGGGGGACTCCATCATTAGGAAGGTAGAACTGGGGGAGGAAGCAGAGAGGTAGGTATGGTGCCTGCCTGGCACCATGGCTTGGAGGGACAGGGAGAGAATCCTCAGGATCGCCAGAGCAGCTACACAGGGGAGGGAGCTGGATGTCATTGTCCACCTTGGAACAAATGACCTGGCAAAGAAAGGGATCAGAGCAGTGAAGGAAGAGTTTGTGGAGTTGGGGAGGGGCCTTAGACAAGTAGCATGCACAGTAACCTTCTCGGAGGTGCTGCCTGTCTATGACATTGGTGAGGCTAGGGTGCTCCACACCATGGGATTCAATCAGTGGTTGAAAAACTGGTGCAGAGCTCAGGGATTTGGCTTCATTGGGGACTGGGGGCCCACCTGGTTGTTATCCCTCTGTACAGACAGTTGGTGAGACCCCATCTGGAGTACTGCATCTAGTTCTGGAGACTCTATCTCCACAAGGACATAGACAGGATAGAGGCAGTTCAGAGGAGGACAACTAAAATGGTGCAGGGTCTACAAGAGAAGCCATATGAGAGAGACTAAAGGAGCTTAATATGTATACCCTTGAGGAAAGGAGGGAGAGGGGGGACATGATAGAAACTTTTAAGTACCTCATTGGAATCAACAAAGTCCAAGAGGGTAGCATCTTTCAGAAAAAGAGATGTGCAAGAGCAAGGGGACACAATTTGAAGATAGAGGGGGGTGGTTCAGGGGCAATGTGAGGAAGTGTTTTTTACAATGTGGTGGACACATGGAACAGCCTTCCTTAAGAGGCTGTGTGGTCTAAAACTGTGGGAGAATGCAAGAATGCATGGGACAGACATAAGGCAATTTTTATGAGGTGTAAGAAGAAATAGGCTGTTGGTTAACTGGGATCTGCAGCTTATCCTGTAGGTAGGGAAATGGGCAGACTAGGTGGGCCAAGTGGTCCTTATCTGCCGTCAAAGTCTATGTTTCTATGTTCTATGTTTCTAACAAGTGAAACCCTGAAAACAAGCAGGGCCCCTGGAATTCTGTATTTCTGCAGCTGTGGAGTCTCTCTGATAACTTCTCACATGCTGGAAATTATATTTAGTGCCAAAGAATTAATTATTCTCATTAATGTTTTCATTAAAATGTAGTTTTTCCATAGTGCCTGCTTCCTTACCCTTTCTTGTTTATCCAAAAGTCCCTAATTCATCTTCAGCAGGTGATGTAATTGATGACATTACATAATATTTTAGCCAAAAGCAGGACTGTATTTTGCCACATTAAGGAATAATTTGCAATACAGAAATGTGTAAATGGCACAGCTGAGTGGAGTTTTCAGATTTTAGCAGAACAAAAGTTTGTGGAATTTTCAAAATTATGCCAAAATTCCTCCGGAAATGGAATGGTAGAATTTTATGGCAGAAAAATGTGGAATGCATTGTTACACAACATTTCTGTGGAATTTTATTCTGCAGATCTCAATATTTTATGTGGAAATGTTTGTGGAATGATTTTCTTTGGAAAAATGCTAATCAGTATAATATTATTCTGTGGATTGCAACAGGTGGAATTTTACAAAAGAACCAGAGAAATTCTGGCAGAAATTCCGATGGCAGAATGGTCATTCTGCATTAATTCTGCCAACATAATTTGCATTTCGCACAGCACTAGTAAGTGGCACTGCAAAAACACAGGAGCCCAGCCACAGAAATTAGGAGCAAAGTGAACAGAGAATCAAGGACCCTGACAACAAGTATCTGATCCTGATAATCAGCATAAGGGTAAAGGTCTAAAAAATGCAAAAGGTGACACTGCCAGCAATATGGTGTGTAAACCTTCCCAAGCTAATGTGCCCAAAAAAAAAAAGGAGCCACTAGCTACACAATGTTCAGGCAATATCCCTCACTCACACAACATCTAGTTACCACCTCCCATCCAAATAATTTGTGGGGGACTAGTTTATTACAGATCTGTCTAATGAAAGTCAGGTAATACACCATCTATCCCAGACATATATCAGCCATGGACAGCACACTAAACTTAATCACAGTTATCTGTATTCAGGGTAAAACACCTGAGCAGGGCTGATGAGGTACTGGGGTCGCCTGTTATTCATCATTATACATGGACCAGGAGGATAGAGGAGGAGGAAGAGGAAGAGAAAGAAGAGGTGGAGAAACTTGATAAAGGGGCAGCACCACTTCTACTGGCACTTCAGAGAAATCAGGGGGGAAAAAACAACACCTTTTTGACATCAAAACTGGACTCCCCTTTTAGTGGTGGTGGTGGTGGTGGTTATCCTTCATTATGTAGTTCTGTTGGTGAAGCAGTGGGGAAAAAAAAGTTCTGTTTGGAAGACGTTATTTCATCATCCAAACATAGCACAGTCATTGATGTGTTTCACAAAGCTGACACACGGTCACACAGTTTCCAGGGAACTAAATGCTGCTGTAGCAGGAATGCTCACAGTTGATCTCTTAAGCTCATTAAGGCTGATTGCAAATAACATTGGGGCTAGTGTACACCCTTGGTGGACTTTGTTGTTAGTTGGAAAGGAAGGTGTTAGTTGTCCCCTCAGCCCTATTCTAACCTGGCCCAAGTGTCTGTGTACATATTCTGCATTATAGTTATTAGTATTGGGCATATGCCCATCCTCATATGATATTCCAGAGCATTTTCCTATTAAGGGAGTCAAATGCTGTATTATAATCTATAAAGGCAGCATATTGTTTTTGGTTTCTGTCTTTGTAGTGTTTTTTTATACAGTGAAACAAAACAAAACAGTTATCTATGGTAGAAAAAACTTCTTTAAATCCTGTTTGATATTAAGAGATACCACCTAGCCTTTTAATCTCTTTTTTAGTTTATCTAGCATGATTGCTGAAAATATTTTCTCCATTACATCAATGAGGCTAATGGGCCTATACATTTTTGGATCTTGTCTATCTCCCTTTTTGAATAATGGTATAATTACTGACCCCTTCCATGAGGTGGGAATAAAACTCTCCTGAACACATTTTGCAAAAAAGAGGGATAAAAATTTGACTCATTGTTCCATTAAGCTCATATGAATTTCTGACAGTAAGAGTTCTGGACCAAGAGCTTTGTTTTTAATCTGTGAATGGCCATCAAAACATCTTGTTCAGTAATCACAAACCAATCAGGGATTATCATGAAAGTAGATAACGATGAATAAGGGGCAAGCAAAAGGGAATCATACATGATACTTGGGGGAAAAAGGAAAGCCATTTATCAGAATTTATGCTAATTATAACCTCATGACAATGTCCATTGAAACCCTTCCCAATAAATGCCCAGAAAGTTTTTTGATCCCTATTGTTAATCATTATCAGCATATGTTCCTATTGGGCCTTACAGTAGTCATGCTTTTTTTCCCAGGTAGTGCCTTAAAACACTTACATTCCTGCCTAAGTAGTATACACATTTCTGAACCTGGATCCTTTTTAGTAAGTTTTAATAAGGTAGTTACATTTTTCTTTTTAGTTGTGCATTCTTTATCAAACCATCCCTTCCTCATATGTTCACTCCTTCTTATACTGTCTGTTTTTATTCTTTTATGGAGAATCCAGGCCTCAGAAAGCTAATGGCAAAGACTTGTTCCGAACAAAAAGCTCTTTTACATATGTATTTCTTAAACCACGCTATGCCCAGTCTGAGGATCACTGTTGGTTGCCTGTCACATGCTTTGTGCAGTTGACACAATTCAACTGACCACTGATCTATAGAGCAGTGGTTTCTCTTCCGCTATGTCCTTCTTGTGCCTAATGGCCTACTGGGCACAACTGCTGGGTTTGACTGCAGCCCATGCACCATACCAGGGAACTGCATCTGTCCCCCCCCCACCCCAACCACTGACATTCCACAACAAGTAACCTTATCAGTTACTTTCATGACACTAGCACACACTGAGGCTGCCATCTTAGTTGAGCTACTAAAGAAAATTGATGCTTGGCTGCACCCATTATCCCTAAAAGGTGGCTTTATAACAAGTAATTATAGCTGAAATGTGGTTAAAACAATAGAGGATGGTGGTTTCTACAGCGTTCCATGCATTGAGCATTGTGCTAGTGCAGGACTTTCTCAGTCAAGCAGACGTCAATGAGCTACTGTGTGTGTCACCACATTTGGCAAATTTACCCACTGATCCAACGCAGTGCAAAAGTTGCAGGAGCTATAAATGATCAATAACCTACCTCAACACTGCATGAAGCAAGAAATGGCACATTGTATCATTCATTCCTCTACACAATTAAACATATATTTCAACAGTACAAGATGCTGTCTGACAATATACTCATTTACACCATCCATGATACCTCAGGAGCTTCCGCAAACTTAATAACAGAGCAACAGCATCTCATAAATGGCTTGGCTTTCATCTTATGGCTGTTTTAACATGCTAACCAGGCAGTTATAGAAAGGGATCCAGAGCCACAAAAGCCCTCATAAATTATTTGGACCTGACGTCTCTTTGCTATACTTGGCCACCATTTTTGGAAAGGAAAGACCCCCAGTACCATAATCAAGAGGCCTGCTCTGTTATAACTCTTGTTCAAGTTGTGAAATATACTGAAATAAGTACAACATGAACAAAACATATGAGAAAAAATCTGGAAAATTGAAATTTTACCAAATATGATCTAGAACCTTCAATATTGCTCAACTCAGTCTAAATGTTGTACCAGTTATGCACATTGAGACTATTCATATAAAACAAGTCTCATTGTCATCATGTCATTTCAGTATGGACCAGTATATGCAATTATTAGAGGAAAATATTTCCAAAAGAGTTTTTTTTTACTCAATTTTTGAAAAGCCTTCATAGCATTTCCTCTGACAAAGTAATCATTGTATTTCTACTACAACATACCCTATTTATGCCTTCTACAATGTTTTTGCTTTCATTTAAAAGACAATTGGCTCAAATATCATGATCTATGACTGAAATATTCCATTTTATGTACCCATACCCCCAAAAGGACGCAGTCACTAATCTACCAAGCATTTGCCAGTTTGGGCCATATATGCATTTCTAGTTTGATTTTGGTATGGTTTGAAATACTATATAGGAGTTTTACATTAGTAATCTGCTTATTTAGGGAATGCTCTTAAAGTAATCAATTTGATGCTTTGTGCCAAGTATTTATAATATGTATTTTTGTATTTTGTATAGGGGTTTATGATATTAGTAATCTGGTTATTTAGGGAATGCTCTTAATGCAATCAATGTGATGCTTTATGGCAAGTATTTTTGTATTTCATGATTTATGACTGATCAACCATGGAGCCAGCATTCCAGGTAGGCACTAAAAGTGGCGACTAATCACAAATTACTCCCGCTGCCTCATTTGTCAGCAAGATGCAAAATGCTGCTCTTTACAAAGACTGACAGAACTTGAATATCCTGCCTTCTCGTATGTAATTCAAAACCGTGGTGATGATGTTGCTTTCTGACTGGAAAAGGATGAGTCATTTAAAGATGAATTCCTAGCAAAGACCCCAGTAATGCATGCAAGTTGTCACAATGCACACATCAACAAAAACACTGTTGAAAAAAAATGTCGCAGAGTTTCGGAACAGGACAGTGAGCAACCACGTCCATCTCATGTGGTCACATAATCTTCAATTAACAGCCAATTTGATTTCAAGAGTAAATGGTTTGTGTGTGAAAGGAGTGGGATAAGAGGGGGAACAGGAAACTGTTGATGATTGTAACTATTGATTGTCAAATACCCATGTGACAAAAAGCCAAAGAACTAAATGACTGTACCATGTTACATAAGTTGAAAGGGTTTGGGGATGAATGCCTAGATCTGATAGCACATGATTTTTGGTACCATAGACCATGTCTTAATAACTAAATAAATAGAACAGTCATGGAAGGTGATGACATCTATGACATAGGGTTCTGTTGGCTAATTTCTAAAATTGATAAGCTAATGTTTGACAATGGAAGTGTCTTCTATATCATTAAACTTCATGACAGATATCACCAGTGGTTAGAAGATCATGGTATAGATGATGCAGCATCCTACAGGTCAGCAAGTCTAAAAAGATACCTACTGACATACTTCACTAATCCCAGTGACTGTAGGGTAACCATAGTTCCTCAGAAAGGTACATAAAGTCTATTGTGTTCAGCTTAGTTGAATGTTGGACAGTTGCTTTCAGAAGTCACCAAGTTAAAGCAAACTATGGAAGAATCAGAATATACAGAAGAAAGTGAAGATGAACCCAATGATGCTCAGACTCAGATGGATGTAAATATGTTCGGTTACAGTGCAGCAAAATTAACAAGGTCTGAACTGAAAGAGTTTGGCAGAGAAGAACATCAAAGGTTTATATCAGCTAAAGAGTGTACATTACGAGACCAAGACATGTGTGAAAAAAACCTGGATGTGTCTTATGAAGCAGCTTCAAGATGTGTGGGTACTACTTTCTACAATTACATGGCTTTGATGCTTATTGATGCTACTCCAGAAGAAGGCAATGATGGGAGAGTTCAGCTAAACCCAAAACAACAAGAGCTGGTACTGAATCTTGGGCAAGACATATGAGCACCAAAACATGTTGGCACTGCCCTATACATACTAAAGGCCAACCGGAGTTAACCATGCTAAATAGATTTGGAAATAGCATTAGCTTCCAAGATGCCCACCATTATATTGCTACCATGGTAGCAGCTACTGATGAGCAGGAAGCTCAAGATGGGGTTTTCATACCCATGAATCTGAAGTCAGGTCGATTCACACAGTGTGCAACTGACAACCTAGACTTCCATGAGAGTACAAAGGATGGTAAAGTTATGCATGGAACATTGCATGCAATGTATCAGTGTGCTGATGAAGGTGAGGATCAATAGTCAATAGGTGTTAGGGTGCCCCTTGTTAAAAAAGGTGAGTCTTCTCACACATATCTTCAACAGTTTGAAGCAGGGAAAGGCAATCTCACTCTCAAAGCCTGTCAGAAGAGTCATTCACTTGCTGGCATGACAGTAGCAACACAGCAAACCAGGGAACCACATCATCCTGTTGACTGGATTTGGCATTTAGTGAATATGGATCCCACAGTTTATTTTGATGTCATAGAACAATCAAAACCGGTTACATGGTCCTCCTTTTATGAAATACTTACCCAACAGGAAGTACAGGCAACTGTGATTGGGTATGGGCCTTTCTTTCCAGAACCTCCTGTAAACCCTGATGTGATCAAAGCATTAGTTCAGCATTGTATGAAGGTCACTCAGAAAACTGGGCAGGAATTCTGCATAATTACCTGTGACAAAGAAGTCTATGAGATTGCTCTTGGCCTTCAGAAAAAGAAGTCGGAGAAGTATGGCAAAGTCATCTTTCGTATGGGTGACTTCCACATTGCACTTAATTTCATGGGGCAGTTGGGTATTTAATGAAAGAAACTGGAATAGAGGATCTCCTTTTTGAAGCCGATGTTTGCCTCTGTGGAACCACCAACAAAACCATGTCAGGCTATTATTCTGTGCTGAGAGCCTACAGACTAGTTTGTGCTGCCATGTGTGAGCTACACTGGAATGCATTTGAAAGTTGGCTCACTGCTGAATATGACAAAGATATAGAGTTCATGGCATTGCTGTCAGAAAGTGTTCAAAGACTGAGAGATGCCATGGATGACAAGGATGCACAAAATGCAAATGATTCATTCGTCCAAACAAGCAGGCTACTGGAAGAAGTAGATACATTAATGAATGAGTTCCATGAGGCAAAGTGCAAATCCCCAACAACAAGGCTCTGGCTTATGTTCATGGATATGATTCAGATTCTGAATCACTATATCTATGCTGGTGAGCTGGACACTAGGAGCAGCACCTGGCTGAAGTTGAGAAAATGCTTCCATATCTTGTGGCTGCTGCTCATAGCAAATATATTTCTTGCATCCCCCATTACCTGTCCACTATGAAAGAGCTGCCAACCACAGTGCCAGACATCACTGAAGCTTTCAGATTTCGCAAAGTCACTGTGCACCAAACAATTGGTAAGTTTAATGGTGTGTTACCTGATATGGCTCTTAATATACAGTGGCATTCCCCAGGATGAAATGCAATTCTGCAGCATTCTGCAGCACACTGCAGAATGCTGCAGAAGACCTACTGAATAAAGCAATGTAATTTTAACGGTAATTAGTCACCTTTGTAGTTTAGGAAAATGTGACACTGCCAGGATGAAGTGAATGCCCCAGTTTCCTACATGACAAAGGGAACTAATTGTCATTGAAATTACATTGCTTTATTCAGTAGGTCTGCTGCAGTATACTGCAGAGTGCGTTAAAAATGTGTTTCATCCTGGTGGATACCACTGTATTGTATAACAAAGATGCCAAGACTTTGCTTTTCCATGGCACAACTTGGCAGCCTGCAGCTATGGAGAAATACTTGTGTTCATTACCAGCACTGACAGCAATCTCTGAACAAATGAAGGTGATGGCCCACCTTTATGGCACTGATGATCACAAACACCATGGAGATTCTGAGTATACAGTACAGAAGGACAGTACAACAATTAAAACAATGATGAATGTAGTCACTGACAGAATGATCAATCCATTCATCCGTGATACCAGTGATCTTCTGAACATTTCTACTGGTCAAAAGGCCACATCAAATGACTTCATTGAAGCCAAGGAAATGGACATTGCAGCCTTAACTGCTGCACAGAAAAGTGGTAGTGAAAAAGTTAAAACTGTAAAGCTTCAGACATTCACGAGTAAAGCCAAAACACCCTGACACACTCAGAAAGTGAAAGAGGTCTATTAAGAGGACAGCAGTGTGGTCAGGAACTTGAACTTTATATGAGATCTGGATAACAACAAAATGGTAGAATCCTTCTGTCACGAATGGACAAACTATCCTTCAGCTCTTTTTTAGCCATATGCCAACCATCCCCAAGGCTATGCCATGTGCAAAGGCAACAAAGCTGATTACCTGGCTGCCCTAAAAAGTTATCTTGGTGAACTGTGGCCAGAGGAAGGTAACTTGCCATCTTCAGATGAACCTACTGTACTAGCTGTTGATGCAGTGGCATTTGTTCAACAATACAAAAGCCTTGATAGTCATACATTTGGTGGCTTGCAGGAAATGTATATAGATACATTACTTCAAACAAAGCCAGAGAGCTGTAACTGCATCAACATTGTAGGATATAGTTATGATGTTAGTCCATCAGTAGGCTCGAAAAGTGAGGAGTGAGAAAAATGGAAAACACTTCATCGTACAAAGAGCAGAGAATATGAACCTCAGGAATCCCTGCCCATCCACTATAGGAAAGACTTCATTGACAACTCCAAAAACAAGGCCAGTCTCCATGATTTCTTAGGAGGTGCTTGGGTAAAGAATAACACTCAGCTACCAGAGGAATGTAGATTGATTCTTGGTGGATTGTTCAAGGACCAAGGTTATTCTTTTCTTCTCTCAAAAGACAACGTGGTAGTAAAAGAAGGTGACAAGACTTTCTATAGATACATTAGTGAAAGGAGAAAGTCCAGAGGGGGTATTGCTAAGCTTAATGGAGAAAAGAGAGCATGTGAGGAGGAGGACCCTGTAAAGGCATCTTTCCTAAATAGATACTTTTGCTCAGTATTTACTGAAGAGAAGGTAGGGCAGGGCCCACAGCTCAGCATCATGGACACAGGGGGAGGAGGTGAGCACTACTCCCTTCACAAAGAAAGGGTCCTACAAGAGCTTGCTAAGCTCAGGGTGAATAAGGCAATGGGACCTGATGGCATACATCCCAGGGTACTTAAGGAGCTAAAGGAGGAACTAGCAGAGCCATTAGCAGAATTGTTTGGTGAGTCTCTGAGCACAGGAGAGGTCCCAGAAGACTGGAGAAGGGCTCATGTGAATCCCGCTCCACAAGAGTGTAGCAGGGGGAGGCGGGAACTACAGACGGTCAGTCTTACCTCAGTAGTGGGCAAGATTATGGAGGCACTCCTTAAGGAAAGGATAGTGCAACACCTGGAATCCATAGGGCACAGGATCCAAGACAGCATGGGTTTACAAAGGAAGGTCCTGTCAAACTAATCTCATAGATTTCTTTGACTGGGTAACCAGAGTGGTGGACCAAGGGAGCAGTTGATGTCGCCTACCTTGACTTCAGCAAAGCTTTGACACTGTTCCACATAGAAGATTGATAAATAAGCTAGGTAGGCTCAGGGTGGGTCAGAAGTTGGTCAACTGGGTGGCAAACTGGTTGACTGGCAGAAAACAGAGAGTGGTGGTAAATGGTATACAGTCAGAAGAGATGCAAGTCACAAGTGGGGTACCTCAGGGATCAGTCCTGGGGCCAGTCCTATTCAACATCTAAATTAGTGACCTCGCAGATGGACTAGAGGATAAGGCTTGTCTGTTTGCAGATGACACCAAGATCTGCAACAGAGTAGATGATCCAGATGGGGTGGGCAGCATGAGAAGAGATCTGGATAAACTAGCAGAATGGTCAGAAGAGTGGCAACTGGGATTTAACGCAAAGAAGTGCAAAATCATGCACATAGGGAAGAGAAACCCTGACGCCACTTATAGGCTGGGAGGGGAGTTGCTAGCATTCACAAAGGAAGAAAGAGACTTGGGCATCATCATCACTGATGACCTAAAATCATCCACGCAGACCTCTAAAGCAGTAGGTAAGGCTAGGGGGTGTTAGGGTGTAGTAGGGTATCACAAGTTGTAAGAGGGAGGTAATAATCCCTCTGTACAAGACACTGGTTAGCCCCATCTGGAGTACTGCATGCAGTATTGGAGGCCACACCTTCAAAGGACATTAACCAAATTGAGGCAGTCCAGAGAAGGGCAACCAAAATGGTGCAGGGACTGCATCAGAAGACATATGAGGATAGATTAACGGAGCTCAATATGTATACCCTTGAGCAAAGGAGGAGAGAGGTGATATGATGAGGCATTCAAACACCTTAAGGGCATAAACAAGGTGAAAAGTCTAACATGTTTGAATATAAGAAAAATAGCAGGACAAGAGGACACAGCATGAGATTAGAGGAGGCTGATTAAGGGGAATGTGAGGAAATTCTTTTCACAGAAAGAGTGGTAGATGCATGGAATGGCTTACCACAAGAAGTGGTGGCTATGAATACAGTGCAGAGCTTCAAACAGGCATGGGATAGGCATAAGGGAGCAATACGAATGACTATGAATAGATAGGTCACTGACAGAGCAAAGGCCAATGGCACATTTATAAGGTAGAAAAAGAAATGGGCAGACTGGATGGGCCTTGCGGTCCTTATCTGCCGTCAACTTCTATGTTTCTATGTTTCTATTAATTCCTGAATTGTCATGTACAAAACATGAAGAAGCAGATACAAGAATTGTCTCCCATATCACATATTGTGTAAATATTTTACTGTCTAATCGGACAGAAGAAGAAGAAGATATTAAATTTACATTTTAATAAAGTCACTGAATTGTTGCCAGGAAGCCACCAGTGTGACTGGCTTCAGCTGTTCCAGCTCCGATCGACATCCCGGAACAGATGGAGCGTATGTGGTGAAATGACAGTACACTGCACTTCAGTTACTCAGTTTTTTTTTTGTTTTTGTTTTTTAGAGGGGGTAGTTTGCTTCCCTTAATTTTGTTCTCCCGCTACAAAAGACATGCCAACTGTACTGAGAGAACACCACTGAGGGTTAAAAGGAATTTTAATATGGAACACGGTGGGGCAGCAGCCTGTTTCCGGTTTCATGGAGGGTACTCAGGTCTCTCTGTGTTTTTGGGGGGCTGAAAGAAGGAGGAAATAGTGGCCATTTTTACTTTTTTTTGATAACCTGAAGCAGCAGCAGTCAGGTGTCCATCCCACTTCTATGTGCAATGTTTTCTTTTCTAGTTTGAAACTCGTGCAGTCCGCAGCCTGCCTCATCTCGCTCAGTTATTCCAAGCTTCATTGTGCTTCTGGTTCTCCGGTACAGTTGTTTTGTACCAGGAGAGAAATACTAAACAACTGTAAGGGAAAAGTAGGAATTTCATTAGTAAGTAGCACCTGATGCCATCAGTGTGTTGACGGCGGGTGGGGAGCGTTCATTCTCAGCGGACAGTGCTACAGCCAATCGGAGGGACAGCTGGGGTCTGGGGAGTGATTTTTCTTTTTACATTTAATGCAGTCAAAAGTGTGCTGGGACTAGATCTGTGATGTTATGCTAGGATAACATCACTGGTCCAGTCCCACACTAACCAATCAGAGCCCAAGATTCTTTCTTGCTATAGTATAATAAATCTTAATTAATCATAATTATGTCCTTAATTCTAAACTATACTCTTTGTATTGAATTTATAATGTTAGCACTGTTTAGTGTGATGCACTCTTGTTTTGATTCTTTCCTTACATCAATGAAACAAAATAAAAAGTTTTTTTGTGCATAAATAAATGTTTTATTTATCTGCATGTGTACAAATTTTGACTGGGTCAATTTGGGGGTATGGGTACACAAAATGGAATATCTCAGTCATAAATCAAGACATTTGAGTCAGGTTTCTTTTAAATGAAAGCAGAAACATTGTAGAAAATAGAAATATAGTATAATGTAATTTCAGTGTGCCTGTGCAAATGGTTTTATACTTGTGTAACATAGATACACTTTGGCTGTTCACCTCTCTATCCATGGGATATACCACTCTTCAGGGGTACGAAGGCAAGTAACCCTAAGGGAGGTTTCTACCCCTTGAGGTGCCACAGGAGTGATTCCCTTGGCTAAAAGTGCCTTAGGAAGAAGCCCAAAAAGAGTGTCAATCAAGGCATACAAAGTAGGGAACAAATATTGGTGTCGAGGACCTGTACATAGGTCAAGTTGGTAGTATGGGTTCAGCTGGTAGCATGGGTCAATGAAGACCTGTATGTAGGTCGGATGGTAGCATAGGTTCATTTAGTAGCATGGGTCAATGAAGACCTGTACATAGGTCGATTGGTAATGGGGTTCAGCTGATAGCACAGGTCAGTTGGTCATATAGTTTGAGTAAAGTAGGCAGGAAATGACAGATGAATCATGACCAACTTGGAGGTCTGACTATAAGGCGTGGAGGCTTGGCTTCCTAAGGAGAGAGAGAGAGAGAGAGAGAGAGAGAGAGAGAAGAGCCAAAGTGGGAGACAGGATGATTACAGGACATCCACCAGACTCCATCCAACAGCAGAAACCTACCTAAGTGGGTAACCTACCTAAGTGACCTAGGGACTACAAGGATGCCTATCTAGTATTATGACCATTGACATGAAGGAGAGGAAAAAAATACCTTTGAGGAGGAAACCTCTGGGGATCCAAGGCCTAGGTTGCCTTCCCTTCAGGCTTTGGGACAGTTTTGGTTAGCGATGGCTCTGCTACTGCAGTTTAATAGACCAATCCAAGGAAATTGCAATTTCAGGGAACACTTTCAGTCTATCCCTCTAACAGGAATGCCGTGGAGGTTTGTGAGTGCCCTCTGCAACAAGAGTCGACCAAGGTGGGAGGAGGAGAGTAGCTGGCATACCGATCTATGAACAAACCAGGTGAAGCAGAGGTGGTCATAGGGAGACTAGCATAAAAGGGTGCCTCCGAACCTGCTCGGGCTGCTAAAGGGACCATTCCCATGACAGCCCCACCTTTTTGCCTATGAAGTCTTAAACGCTACATCAAGAGGTGCCGTCAGTATGGCTGATGAATGAAGGTCCATGCTGAGTAAGGACCTTCCCAACTATGGGCCAGGTGAGAAGGACCCCGTGCCAAGCTTCGCATGCTCAAGATGCAGACTTCAGGGTGTAGAGAGAGATCATCAGCCACAGGGCTAGCCCTGAGTCCTGGAGTAATGGATATGGTTAGCATGTCTCCAAAATGTGGAAAAGTGAGTTGTAATGATCATGACTCCAGCACATGGTAAGGAGCATGGGACCCATACGTGGATTGTAATGGATGACAGAGACATGGGGAGACCTGTACAGAGGTAAGACTGAGCACTGTGGACCCTCTCATGGGTCTTGACTGGATGAGACCTGTACATAGGTCAGGCTGAGCAATATGGACCCTCTTGTGGGTCTAGGTAAGACAAATAGCAGTTGTGAACCACAGGAATGCATGTTGACCAAGTCCATTAGAAAACCAAATTGGGAGTGAATTGGACAGTATATTATGAGTAAGAGAATGTCAAGGCCAGGCAAAGTCTGGGGCCAATGGTTGGAGAGGAGGAGGCTGTGAAGCCGGTTAGGTACTGTAGGAGAAGGCTGCAAAGCCAGTATAGTAGGAGCTGCAGTTCGAAAGAAGTATACATGATATGCTTTCAGACTTGGAAAGGGATGCCAGTATTGAAAGGGGAGAGGTCCTGGAATGAATGGACTTGCAAGCTGATTGCATTAGTGCCATGACGGCTGGTATATGAGCAATACTGGTAATGAAAGGGACAGAAAGACAGGGAGGACTGTAAGGGACAGAAAGGCTGAGAGGGCTACAAGGGACAGGAAGGCTAGGATGACTGTGTAAATCAGGTGCAGAATAGCAGGAAAAGGATGGTAGAAGGCTGGGTGGAGCCAGATGCCCTAAGGTAGAGAGTTGCCTGGAATAGCTGGTTGCAGAATATTAAAGGCAATGCGGAGCAGCAATAGAAGGCCGGGGTGAGCCAGTGACCAATAAAACATATAAGAAGTTAAAGGCTGCTCCCGCTGCCTGGAGCCACAATGCTCAATGTGACTTCTCAATCCCCCGCCATAGGAAAAAACAAAGAAGCCACAAACATGACACCACAACACCAAGCAAACAGGATTTGGTTATCATTAGAAACAAACTGCTATGGGTTTGGTATGAGTAAGATTTGGTAAAGGTGGGAATAGCAATAAATGAGCCTAAATAACACAAACATAGAAGTGAGGAGTAATGCAGTAGGGCTGCAAAAGTAATTGAGCAGCATCCAGCAGCAATTAACTATAACTTGTTGCAATCTGAATGAACATAGAAACTGTAGAGAGAGAGAGGCAATGCACTGAAAACAGCAGCAATATTTGCTTGGTATAAGTTCAGAAAGCAGAATTGAGTTCCATGGACTAGGTTGCTTAGGTTATTGTGAAGCAGTAAACAGGGAGAAGGTGTTAGCCAGGCAGCACAGCCATTAACAGGAGTAATCAATTAAGGGGGAACAAGGCACCAGATTGCAGTGTGAACTGAAACAGACAATGACAATAGCAGGGACTGAGGCTTGTTAGGCAAAAAGCAGGGTGAGCTAAATCAAACAGAAAACAATGCAGTCAACAGAGGGCTGCAATAATAGATGAGAAATGGAGCCTGGGGGGTACAGGCACAAGGTAGTATGAGGCAAGGAAACTCAGAGTATAACCTGAAGCACAAGTAGCAATGTATAGACGGGGCACTAGAAAACTAGAAAGCCCAAAATAAACAAACAAGGCAAACACAAGGACAGGAGCAGGAAGGGAACCAGCACACACAGAAGCATGGAGTTATACAAATCAAAAGCAGAAAAAGAGGAGTCCGGCACAAGCCAAGCAGAGTCCAAGCATGCACGGGGGGAGGGGGGGCAAAGACCTAGTAGGCCTCAGGAGAGAAGGCAGACCGACAGAGCCTCTGGCAGCAAGGAAAAATGCTTGTGTGTGGAGTGAGGAGAGTGGCCCTTAAATAGGAAAAAAGGGGTGTGTGGTCAGTTGCACCACCCCCTTGAACTACAGGCTATAACCTTCCAAATAAATGCAATGATTACTTTGTCAGAGGAAACGCCATGAAGTGTATTCAAAAATTGGAATTGAAAAATCAACCATTTTGGAAATATTTTCCTACAATAATTGTATATTCTGGCCCGTACTGTAAAGACATGATGACAATGAGACTTGTTTTATGTGAATAGCCTCAGTGTGCATAACTGGTACAAATTGTAGACCGATCTGAGCAATATTGAAGGTTCTAGATCATATTTGGTCAAATTTCCACGTGTCTAGATTCTATCATATTTTTTGTTCACATCGTACTTATTTCAGTGAATTTCACAACTTGTACAAGAGTTGTGACAGAGCAGGCCTCTTGATTATTGTACTGAGGAGTCTCTTCTTTCCAAAAATGGTGGCCTGCAAAGTATAGCAAAGAGGTGTCAGGTCCAACCCCATTCAGGAACTCTGGATCCCTGACTATTAATAACTACAAGGCATCCATGAGCCAAGCAATCTCACTTCCTTGCATGTTGAGGCAGCCACTGGACAATGTACATCAACAGCTGAAGCAAGTGATGATTCTGCTTCCATTACTTATGAAACACATATAGCCACTACTTGATAGCAATTCTGTCCTTCATTCCATCAAAGAAGTCACAAAGTACAAAGTTCCACCTTATTAGACTTGCAGTACAAATGTAGACTCTTGGTATTTTTCTTTGGGGGGTGGAGAAGGGAAGATGCATTCTAGCAAGTGAAAAAGTTCTTGATTAAAAAGACGTATGCATAGTAACTGACAACAAAGCTAGCCAATATGTGAATGGCATTATAACCTCAGAAAATGCAGTCCTTTCAAAATGATCCTACAAGTGACTCTGACCCTGACACATCATTAAACATATTAGACACAGTATTACCACCACCAACACCTCTAAAGGACATCCTAGTAACAGTTTCAACCCTCTGCGGGCAGTATTATCATAAGTGGGTATTGAGAAGGTGGAGGAGAAGAGATAGGAGGATGGCAGCTGAAAGTCTGCAGAACATATGGTGAAGGTGCACCTAACTGACTTAAAGAACTTGAACATTGCTGAGGAGCCACTTTTTATGTTTGCTTGTGTGCATGCACAAAGCAAAATCTTGGGATTGCTTGGGCAGTGTAGGGACTGGGGAGGTGTGTACTGTGGCAGCCAATGAAGCTGTTCCTGCAGGAGGTGTGCGAGTGTACTACAATGGTGACAAGGCCACTGCTGATGCTGCTTAGTTGGCTGATGGGCAGAAACTTCTCACATATGAAAGGAAGCAACCCACACTTATCATAGGGCTTTTCTACCCATCAGCCAGTTAAGACATGTCATCATCAGCCTTCCAGCTGTACAAAAGTGGCTCTCTTTCAACTTGGAGCTCCCACTCCAATGGGAGCCCCCTCCATTTAGCTGTATGAAGCAGCATTGTTGTCCCATCCCCAATTTAAGCAATTCAAATCTTCCTGCTTTCTTCATCTGCATCCTCTCCAATTCCACCCTCCATTCCATTTGTAAGCAATACATATCCTTCTGTTCTCTCCCTCTGTGTGGTCTCCTTTCCCTACCACCCCCTTGTGTATTGGACTTTGTCCTATTATGTGCTATGAGACCATCATGGCTGGAGAAAAGGGTTGCTACAGTTTCTGTGTCTGTGCCTAGCCTGAAGTACAATAAAGCTGTCCTTGTCTAGTTGCTACTTGACAATCATTGCAGCACTCATAGTGCCCAAAAGGAGTCTCCTTGTCTTCTCTCCAGATTGAGCTTGGCTGGTGCCTGAGGCCAGGTCATGGAACAACTGTCTCAGAATTGGAACTGGGGCAAAATGAGAAAAAGGAGGTGAGCAGACCGAGCTGGACCAGGGTATGGGCATTTCTGACTCTCTGATACAGTGGTTGGGGAAGGGGAAGGTCAGAAATATTACTCAACTATTCAGTTACTGGTTCTTGTCAATGAGTTCATATCCTTCTCTTCTCTCTCTCTCTCTCACACACACACACACACACACACACACACACACACATACACTCTGTCACTATCACAACTATCACAACATATGTGGGAAGCCTGGAGTCAACTTTGGCTTGGACTTTTTGTCCAGTGGCAAGGTTGTTGAGAAATTGGTGGCACAGCAGCTTGAGGATCACCTTGTGTCCTTCAACATCTATCAACAGCCATTTCAGATGGGTTTTTGGGCTAGACACAGCACAGAAACAGCTCTAGTTAGGGTGCATAATGACCTACTCAGGGCTAGAGATAGAGGAGACAGGTCAGTTCTTGTGCTCGTTGATCTCTCATCAGCATTTGACACTATGGACCACGTCGTGCTTCTTGATTAGTTCTGTGAGTTTTTTGGACTTGCCGGTGTTGTCATCAGATGGTTTGAGTCCTATCTCTCTGATAGAGTGCAGCAGATAGTGATGGGGAAATTCTCCTCCTCCCCAGTGCCTCTGTTATGTGGACTTCCACAGGGTTCGATCTTGTCACCAATGCTGTTCATGGTGTACATGCTGCCCCTGGGGGAGATCATTCGGCAATACAGCGTGGAGTTTCACTGTTATGCAGATGACACCCAGCTGTAATTTGTCATTTGCACACAGAACACCCAGTGCTGTCAACATGCTTAACATATGTCTGGCTAAAATAAGTGACTGGATGGCTTCCAACTGGCTGAGACTAAAATCAGATAAAAATGAGGTACTAATGATCGAGTCGGGTCACGGGCATGATGGGTTGCAGCCTGAAGCGGACAGAGATCCTTTCCTGGTGCCTGCTCCATTGATGGCTTCACCGAGGGTACTTAATCTAGGCATGATCCTGGACAGCAGGCTGACTTTTGAAGATCAAGTCTCGTCTGTAGTTAAGAGTATGTTTTACCACTTGCAGAACATCCCCAGGATCAAGCCCCTCATTCTGCCCAAGGATTTGCCAACTCTGGTACATGCCTTTGTTACCTCTAGGCTCAACTACTGCAACTCTCTATACTTTGGGGTCAAGGGAGGGACCCCCTGCAGACTTCAGCTGGTGCAGAATACTGCAGCCCAGTTATTGATGGGCCCATGTAGGTCCAGTCATGTGACCCCAGTCCTGTGTTCCCTGCACTGACTGCCAGTCAGGTGGAGGGTCCTTTTCAAGGTGGGCTTGCTCACCTATAAGGCCCTATATGGACTGGGCCCTGGCTACCTGTCAGAGCTCCTGTTACCCGCAGCCTCTTTTCACTCCCTCCGCTCCTCTTTGAGAGGCCTCCTGGATGTTCCCAGGGTTTGGCTCAAGACATCCGGTGATTGAGCATCCAGTGTCTTTAATCTGACCCTGTGGAACGCACTTCCATCTGCAGTCCATGAGGCCCACTCAATTGGTATTTTCAAGCAGAGGCTAAAAGCCCACCTTTTCAGTCTGTCTTTTACAAAATTATTTTATGTCTAACTATTTTAATAACAGATGAATGTAAAACTGGAATTTGAAATTTTATTTATGTTGTATGTTTTTGATCTTAATTGCTTAATTTTATGTTTTATTAGGAGCCCAGAGCCTCAGGGATTGGGCGCCCTCGAAATAACCTTTGCCTTGCCTTGCTCTTGATGACCGCTATGCTTTTCCACATCTCATAGGGTGGCCACCTTGAATCACATTGGATTCTGGATGTCTTAAATGTTTCTTGGCAGCAGTTCAAAATTCAGGGCATATGATTGGGGTCGCTTGTTTTTATTTGAAAGTGCATCTTATTGCATTGGAAATCATGTGTTCCATACTTTGGATGTCAAAATGAATGCTGGACACTGGTTTTGTTGGTTCTGTTCACTATACCTGTACAACTGCTCAGTAAAGATGAATTTTAAAACACATCAGGGTGTATATGCAAAATACATACAGTGGTCATTGTAGATAAGTTGCACGGTACTGCGGTATACTGAGGTAGGAGCAGTAGCACTAGCAGTAAGTCATTAATACAGTAGCAGTATGCAGTAGTGCCATCATAATTGATTTACTTGACAATTCATTCACAAAAGCTGGAATGCACCAGGTGGTGTGTTTCCATTCCAGTGTGCCTGCTACCTCTCACATTTCCTGCAGGTGTCACCATAGTCCATTATCTCCTTCCCTCCCCCCCCCCATCTTACAACACTGTCCCACTATGATTTGTATACTGTAGTATTGTTGTGGTCACTGATCCTGATCACAGATTTGGCAGCCTGTCAACAGCTTGTAATTTTGGTAGTTATTATTTTTTTAAGTTTAATTAGTGAGTAGTTGATGGTGAAAAAGTAATACAACCCTAATAAGGCAGCCTCTGTTCTGATCTACGCATATATTAAAAAGCTGCTGAACTGCTTATATGAGGTTTCAAGTTTCAAAAAAGGAAGGGATGGGTTAGTTCTGAGGGCAAAGAAATGGAAAAATGAGTAGTTTTGGTTTTGTTCCTCTTATTCTCTTTAGCTATTTGATGCTTAAGAACAAATGCTCAACAGCCATTGTAAGCAACAGTTCCCGGCATTGTGATTTAACCATCAGATTTATTCTTTCACAAACCCAGTAGCTTCCATTCACACAGTGATTAAATTAGTATCAATTGCTTTAAAAGAAAAAAGAAGAGATGGGCACAACTACAGTACGTTGGTGCTATTTAACAATTTAATTTGAACTGCTTTATATGGCACAGCTTGCATGATATGTTGACAGGAAATAGTAGTCTTGCAAAATTAATCGACTGTGGTCAAGTTAGCTAATTTGATTCCTTTATGTAGATGACATTTTTAATTATCATACAACATTTTGTTGATAGATTTAGGTTTTACGACATACATCAGTACAGCTGCCAGCAGGCCATACAGTACAAATAAGTACCAGTCCAATCAGTAGATAAAGCCTTGTTCATAAACTTTTGACTCTTCTAGTTGTATAATTACTAGGTCACAACATAGGTTAACTTAATATATCCCTAAACTGGGAGAAAACATAAGTTATTAAAGGCTAGGAGAGCTCTTTCTTGGAATAATATACCCCTTGTCAGCAAACCATCATAACAAGAAAAAAAAAAACATGTCAGCATTCATCCTGCCCGAAGATTGCATATCAAGATGAGTTGAGCCTAACCGCAGAAGTTGTCCTGCAAGTTTAGTACTATAGAGGAAACATTCATGTTAACACTGATGCAAGGAAATATCTAACGGAAACAGAAAGGCAAGAGGAAAGCACTGATGAAGAGAGGATGGCAACCAAAAGGATAGCAGATGAAGACTCCTTCACTCACCAGGCACTAAATGCACAGGGAGGCAAAAGGACTCACAAGGTAGGGGGTTGCTTGGCGGAGGCAGGGGGACTTTACAAATATGGGATTGCAGATATGGGCTCCACTTTTTGTGATAATTGAAATTTTGTATTATATACCTGAATGGGCGAGATGTACTGTTTACTCTACATGTTATTTTTTATGTTTCATTCTCAAAAACTACGCATTCGAATCAATGTGCTCATTTCTTGTTAAATAGCACTAACATAGTTGTGCCTATCTGTCCTTTTTTGCTTGAAGGAATCAGCACTAATTTAAGTAAAGATCACTCTGTCAATGGAAGCTATTTTGTGCTTGAAAGAATAAATCTGATGGTTAAATCACAATGCCAGTAACTGTTACTTATAATGGATATATTCATCGATATATTCATCGATCAGAATGGAGGCACCCTTATTAGGGTTGCATTACCTTTTCACCATCAACTACTCACTGATTAGACTTAAAAAAATAATAATTGCATAAACCTTACAAAATAAGAATCTCATTCTTCTTCATTTTCCTTTGTTAGGGCTGTGGGCAGAGCCTACAGCCATTTTGGGATCACTTAGTAGCTCTAAAAACAGCCAATCGTGGAACCTTCCATTGGACATTTGGAAGTATCCTTCTGAAAGTCCAAAAGAGCTTGAAATCCTCCGACACGATCGGCTGCTATGGAATGACAGCCGCACTATTTCAGCTGTTGCTTCTACATTCTGGGGCATGAACTGTGCATGTGCAACTCATGCGCATGCGCAGTTCTGCTGGTGCCATCATGTTGTGAATGGCAAAATGCCATTCACTGCAACTGCGCATGCACGAGTGCCATGCATGTGCTGTTGCATTGCTGCCACCAGCACCGGCAACAAAGAAAACACACCAACATCGGGGTCCCCAATCCCCATGTCAGCATTATGTAGCCCCCCACTCATGTGGCACACTAGGAACCCTCCCCAGTGTGCCCAAATGTATTTTTCCCCTGCCAACATTGGGGTCCCCAATCCCTTTGTTGGCATTATGTAGCCCCCCCCCCACTTATGTTGCACACTGGGAACCCACCCCAGTGTGCCCAAATGTTTTTTTTCCCTGCTGACATCAGGATGCCAAATCCCTGTGTCGGCATCATGTACCCAACCACCTCCCACTCATGTGGCACATCGGGAGCCCACCCCAGTGTGCACAAATGTCTGCTTTTTTTTTTGGATTCCTGTAAATAAAGAAAACAGTCCCCTGATGTGTTTTTTTAATCTGTAAAACATTAAACAGTCCCTCGTCATCGCCCCAGTCCCCATCATCCATCTCCACCCTACCACTGAGCACCCACCTCCTCATACCCCCCACTTTCCCCATACTTACCTCCAGAGGTCAGCACTGTCATCTTCTCTGGACTAGGACATGTCTACACTCTTCAAAGCTGAATCGCAAACTGAAGAATCAAAGGTAAGCATGCTATAATGCAATTCAATGGAATTTTCAACTTATGTTGATAAATAAGCCATTTTTTTTAAATTTTGGCCCCAAATTTTCAACATGGGGTTCTTGGGACCCCACCTCATGAAAACTTCCACTGTCATTTCGTTATTCGGTCCTGAAAGGTGGTTTCACGGTCGCTGCGTAGAATCACCTTTTGGGACCGATTCATGAAATGACAGTGGCACCGTTCATGAGGTGGGGCCCCAAAAAGCCCATGCTGCAAATCTGGTGAAAAAATTCCAAAAATAACTGCATTATGAGCGTGCATTGCACAGTTTCTACTCACGCTCCTAACTTTGCCAATTGTTAATATTTTTCCTCCACATTTTCAACATTATCATTTTTGCACATCTCCTTTTTTTTAAATTTAGTAAACTTCATTTAACATTTCCATTTTACAGAAACATTTAAACAATGTCATAGCATTGGACTAGAGATAGTTGTCCAAAGTGTTAACAGCACACCTTAATAAGTTCAGAGTTCACAAACACACTTGTATTCCTGGTTAACAAAGATAATGGAAATACAACAATCAATAGTTGGTAATGTACAACTCCTCCCCCCTCCCTCATTCTCTCACCTCCTCCCCATTCTAAGTCCCCCCCCCAGTATGCAAACCAAATATCACATGATCTAGACAATTTAAGCTAAATATATAAAATTAGCAGTGAGACAATTTCATTGTGGTTTATACTATCACAACATTCCTCATTATGGTCAGATGGTTAGTGGAGTGTGTAAGGGTCCCATACTCTTTGGTAGTAGTACACTCTCTTAGACATTGGGGGTCTGATATTCAAAGGGGTTGCACCGGCGCAACCCTGCATTGCGCCCTGGTGGGATATTGAAAAGGCTGCCTGGCGCAGCGCAAATCCCGATGTGCCGGGGCACAACAGTAATGTATGCAGTGCAGATGTGAGGGGCATGCCCATGCATATGCAGCTCATACTGTTATTCAACCTGGGATGTGTGGTGCATATGCTGGCACAACCCTGCATTGCACCACATGGGGGACTCAAAGTTGAGCCCATGAAGTGGTGGAACAACTCCTGGCCACCCACAGGTGGGCTGCTGTATTGCAGGGTGTAACACAGCAGCCGCCAGCCATGGGTGGCCACCCACCCAACCAGAACACCGTCCACAAGCACCCACAGCTCCTTGGTAGTCTAGTGGTACCCCCATCCCTCCCGTTACCCTGATTGCCAGTAAATGTACCTTGGCAAGTCTGTTGGCTAAAATTTTGGCTAATATTTTAAAATCGACATTAATCCAGGAAATAGGACGGTAAGTGGAGATGAGAAGGGGGTCCCTGCCTGGTTTAGCAAGAACTGCTATTGTTGTTTCTGCAAGGGAATAATCAGACATACCATGCTTATATATGTAGTTGTATGTATTTAATAAAACAGGAGCCAATTGCTTGTTAAAGGCTTTATAAAACTCTGTGGTATAACTGTCTGGGCCTGGTGTTTTATTTGGTGGTAATGTGTCTATGGTGCCGAAAGGGGATCTTTCAGTGCAGCTATCTGATGGTCCTCTAGATGTGGGAGCTGTATGTTTTGTATAAATTGTTCTACCTTTTCAGGGAGGAACGGAGTGTTTGGGCAGGAATATAGTGCTTGGTAATAAACCTGGAAACAGTTTGTTATTTCCGGGGGTAACAAGATGTCCAGTTGAGTTACGAATGGAAGGAATTATCCTGTCCGCTGTTTGGGCCCACAGTCGAAGGGCCAATAATTTGCCCACTTTAACTCCCTGATCAAAATATTGACTTTTTGATTGGAGAAGATGCTCAGCTTTTTCTGTTAGTAAAAGATTGTAACGGTCTCTAAGAATTTCAAGATTATTGAGGTCCTCAGGGGAAGGGTAGGTGGGAAGGGACAATTCTGCTCTCCTTATTTCTTGGAGAAGACTAGATTACTAGGCAATCTTTTTTGTTATAGTAGCCAATCGGATAATCTCACCCCTGAGAGTACACTTCAATGCCCTCCAGAGCACATCTAGCTTGGACATAGTAGGACATAGTATTAAGGAAGTCGGTGAGAAAAGTATTAAGATGAGAAGTGAGACTGTCAAATCTAAGTAGTTGGCTATTAAATCTCCACACCTTATCTCGGGAAATAGGGGGACCCGGGTTCCAGTGTAGTAAAGTGGGATGATGGTCTGAGATGACCTTAGGAAGATAATTACATGACAGTACTGAAGAAAGGTGCCCAATGTCCAGTAAAAAGTAGTCAGTCCTTGAAAACGAATTCTGGGGAATGGAATGGAAAGAGTATTCTTTCTGAGAAGGGAAGCGTGCCCTCCATGGATTGATTAAACCCACTGTGTCTATCATTTCCCTGAAGGCCAAATGTGCAGGGAAAAGGGAGGACTTATTAGATCTGGAATGGTCCAAAATATTACAATGTACCAAGTTCCAGTCACCACCCAGCAGCAAAGGGCTGGAAGACCACGGGATCAGCTGAGCCATGAGAGAAGTGAAGAACTGGGGATCATCCACTGTTGGACCATAGATTGACCCAAGCATAACTTCAGAGTGGCCTAGCAGGGCCTTAATTAGAATAAATCTGTCTTGATTATCTACTATGGTGTCCAGCAAGTGAAATTGCAGTCTGCATGCCACAATGATGGCAACCCCTCTCCTGTGAGTGCTAGAGCCCATTCCCAATGCCTGACCTACCCAGTCTCCTTAACTGGAGGATGTGAGATGAGGGAAAATGGGTTTCTTGAAGAAAAACAACATCAATATCCAGCTTACGAAGATGCAACAATATTTTTGTTCACTTAACTGGAGACTGAGCACCCTTCACATTCCATGAACAGATTTTATAACCGGCCATCATGAAAACTTTTTTATATAAAATTCTCCCTTGTGGAATCTCCTAAGCAATGAGCATGCCTCTCTGCACCAAAGAACTTGCCACTAGTTGCAATGCATACCCAATCCCTAAATCCCCCCTCCCTCCCTGAATTTGCCCAAGTCATTAACAGAACCGGCCCTAAAAAATCAGAACAAGAGAGAAACAGATGTGCAGGACTCGTTTTGTGGTATTCATAATTACTCACTCCCAGTCCCCCCTTATGTTCTCTTAAACAGACACTAATTTATGTGAAGACAATAATAGAAAAGTAGAGAATACGAATTCCCAAAACCCTCCCCACCCCTCCCCCACCACCTCCATCCACAACAAGAGAAATAACACCCTTAGTGGGCTGATTTAATGCTTGGCCTGCCATGATTTGCAGCCTGGTAAGAATAATTAAAAGAAAAAATATTGCCCTGGAATATACACATGTGTCAGCTGTGGATACCCCCTCCCCCATTACAATACATAATGCCCTGTTGGAGCTGCAATAGAACCACCATTAACCCTCCCCAACTCACAACATGCTGGAATAGAAAATAACTATGTAACACTAACTAAAGAGAAGATTATTCAATTTGGCGGACAAGAGAAGTAGTCCAGAAAAGAACTGGTCCAAGGGCAGTTTAGCAGAGTCCAGAATTGTTGACTGCAGGATTGTTTTTTTTAATATATACATTCTGGGCCCAGCATGACGATCCATCCTCCACAGCATGAAACAAAGAAGGGAAAAAACAAGAAACAAGTGCTGGGTGGAGTGTTTTAATAACAGAGTGCTCAGATAAATATGATAAAAAGAAAAGCATGAAATACACATCCAGCACTCTTCACTTGAATGCTTTAAGTCCCCCTCTGCTCCCTAGTGGTCGATAAAGCCGAAAACCAATGATCGCTTTTCAAGGCAAAAGTAAAAAGAAAATAGTTCCTGGGAGTTGCAAGTTTATCAGGTTGCAGGCAGAGAACAATATTATTAAAAACAAAAGAAGGAAGTCAGCATAATTGCCAGGTATCCTCTGCTGCTTACTTCTATTAAACAGCTTCCTGGAGATAAATTGCTTTGCTGCAGTTTTGCGGTTGATTCGGCACATCAGTCAGTCACGCAGACAAAGTGGGTTTGCAGGGCATACTGTACTAGACAGTTCTAAATATGTGAATGGAGCCATTCACAGATCTGGAACTGTCTAGTACAGTATGCTCTGCAAGCCCATTTGTCGACACTGGGGACCAATGGGCTTACAGCCCATACTGTACCCATCATTCAGCGGGCAGCTGGGCGGTGTGTGGGTGGGATGCAGCCACCTGCCAATGACGGGGAGGAGCAGGCTGGGCAAGGGGTTCTGTGTGGGTGGGGTGGGATAGTGCCACTGGATCACCAGGGCATTTCAATACAGGTGTTTACCATGATTGCGGCAACGGGCGGGGGGTTTACACTAGACCACCAGGGATGTCATCATGTCATATTTTGGGGAATTGGGGACTTGGGTAGGAGGGGGGACCACTAGACCACCAGGGATGGGCATGTTACATACACATCAGGGCATCAGGGACTGGGGGAGGCACTAGACTACCAGAGCTATCTTTAGTAACTTATACTGCTTGATCACAACTATGGACGGGGGGGTTCCACTGGACCACCAGGGTTGTGTGTGCTTGCAGATGGTGTTCAGGGGGGCGGCTGCCCACCCATGGCTGGGCTGCTGTGTTGCGCCCTGCAATATAGCAACCCACCTGTGGGTGGCCAGACTTTTCTCCTACTCTGCACAGGCTCAACTTTGAGCCCCCTCTCCGGGGCATTGCAGGGTGCGCTCGGCATGCGCCAGCACATCCGGGCTGAATATTGGGTTGTGCCACATATGCATGGGCACACCCCCTGCATCTGAGCTGCATACATTATCATTGCACCCCGGCGCATCGGGATTTGCACTGCGCCAGGCAGCCTTCTCAATATCCCACTGGGGTGCAATGTGGGGTTGTGCCAGTGCAACTCCATTGCGCCAGGCGCAACCCCTTTGAATATCCAGGCCAGTAAGTTTAGAGCCAAACACTGTCTAGTCAGCTGCAACCTGGTCAGGAGGAGCCCCAATTATTTGGTGTAATGTGTACTGACTCTAAATAAGGGAAGTTTGAAACTTCAGAAGATCTCAAAATGAAATCATCATGGTGCCCACGCTGAGCTTAGAGCTCCCTACATTATCCTCATGGATGGTTGGCATAAATTTTAAGGAACCATTATGAACGTGATGCTACTGTATATATAAACCAACAGTCAAAATAAGCATTTCATTTTTTGTTTAAGTAAGGGTTAATATTAAAACCCTCATTTAACCCTGGTCTGTTAAATCCTTTTAACTAAAGCTCATGGCTGTTATATATGGCAAAAAGGACCACAGCACTCAACATGGACACCATGATGATTTCGTTTTGAGGTACTATGTATTATTATAAATTATATGGAGGTTTTCAGAAAGAGAAAAAGGAAACAAATTACATAAAAAATAAAATATTTGTTTAAAATATTTATTTTAAGTAAGTATGTCATTGACCTTTTGACCTCCCACTTTTCTTTAAAACAGTTTACAAACAGTTTTATTTTATGGTGCTCAGGGGGTTGACTATGCATCAAGCATAAAGTTTATTTGGCTTAGAATTTGTATGTGTGCAAGTCACCCCAACCTTTCCTTTTCACCACACACACACATATATATATATATATATGTATATATATATATGTATATGTATATGTATATATTATGGTAGCACAGTAGTGCTACCATAGTTAGGGTTGAGTAGCACCTAAGGTTAAAGGGTGAAATTTTGCACCTTAATAACTTTGCTACTGTTCAACGGATTTGCCTGAAATTTTGTATGCATGATTGGGCATGGTAGATCTTGGGATCTGCCAACTTTCATATCAGTTGGATATACGGCTGCGGAGTTATTAAGCGACAACTAAAAGTGCAATTACATTTTTTTGCGAATTCTTTGCTCTTACCTACAGGTCGCTAGGTTTGCGCAACTGGTCTGAAAACTTCAGGGAACATATTGCCAGGGCCCCTGATGTGCCTTTTGAAGATTTCGTGAAAAAATATTAAATGGTTCAAAAGTTATTCTAAAAACAAGTTCCCATTATAAGTCAATGGAAAAAGTTAAAAAGTGCAACACTTTCGCAAATGCACTTTTTAGTGTCGCAAATGGCCCTAGTAGTGTCGCAGATCCGCCATTTTGTTTTCAGTTAGTGAGCAGAAAAATGCTTGGCATTTAAAATTGGGTCCCTCTAGGGACACAATTCTTTCTTTTTTTTGCATGATATGTTTATACCGCCTATCTCATGCTGCACTGGCCCCCACTCCTTCGGGTTCCACACGCTCCTCGACCCCACTAACCTTTATCCAGCCCTCCTCAGGTCCTCATATCGCAGTCGATCCCCCAGGATATCCCGGTGTATCCCTATCACCGGGTGGGTCCCCCTCCTCTGAGGGGGAAGGGCACCGGGGCGGAAAGGAAGACCCCGGCACACACTACATTTAGGGCCCCGGTGATGCTGCTGAAGAGCAGGAGGCCCTGGACAGACACTGGAGGTGCTCGAGAAAGCAGGGAGCCGTCACCTAGGCAGCCAGCAAGCGATTTTCCAGTTTTCTGTGAGGGGGCAGCGTGGTGATGTCAAGGCATACGCCGACGCCCACTCCTCCCCCAGGTAACTTGGGCCGTACACCCTGCCATGCTCCCAGCCTCCGCTAGGAGCCAGCAGGCACCGGATCTGTCCCCTGCCCTCCCCCCCAGAGAAGGAGAGCTGTCGTGGAACGCTCGATCCTTCTCCTCCCTGGCTGGACCTCCAGTGACTGGGTCCGTTCCTGAACCCGGGTCACTGGCGTCGCAAGCAGGAATACGACTACTGCACCGGCGGGCCGGCGACATAATTCTTTCTGTGTTCACCTAGTCGGACCCTGAGGATGCTAGCCATGTCTTTATTTTGGGGTAAAACACCCCAGAAAATATGTTTTTCAAATTTCTGGAAACACTAGTGTCGCAAAGTAGTGTCACACCTGAGACAATTTCACAAATTTTTGTGAAAATTGCCACAAATTGCAACACTGCTTTTCCAGACTATGGCCAAAATGACAGGAGTTCTTTGCCACCCTGCTGCAAAAGAACGGTTTGGTCTTTCGGGCTGAAATTTGGAGGGAAGGCAGCCAGCATCTCACAGATGTGCATTTTGGTGGTTTGGTGAAAAAAATATTGCATGGCTGCCAAGTTACGGTACTCTGAACTTGGCATTTTTTCCCATTGACTAACATGATGGCATCCGCTGTGCCTTTCGAGGCTCGTATCTCGGAAACGGTGCGAGATACGGAATTTTCATTGTGACTATGCGTAGCCTGTGGCTACGCATTCTGCGAAAATGTAGCCAGTAAAATCATGAATCATGTGAATTTTTTTTTTCTACGTCGTACGGTTACTGAGATATAAACAATTTAGTATTCCAACACCTCATTTTCTGCTCCAAGGCCCATTATTATGCATACATTCTTTGCACACACTGTGTTTCTCTATGTAGCTGTTGGGGAAAAACAGGGTATGCGCTTCTGTTAATGTTACTGTTACCACTTGCATTTACGTACTCGTTTGCGTTACTGTTCCCTTCTACGCCACCGTGTGCATTACCCTTTGCATTCTTGTTTGAGCTTGCCTTTGCGTTACTGTTAAAATTTGCATTTCCACTACTGTTTGTGTTTGCGTTTCGGTTTGCGTCACCGTGTGCATTGCCATTTGTGTTTACAGCAGCCCTTTCATTTGCATTTGTCTTTCGTTTTGCGTCTTCGTTGCTGTTACTGTTACCATTAGCGTTTCCTATTGCGTTACTGTGCCCGTGCACATTATGGTTTGTGTTTCCATATGTGCTTGCATTTCCTTTTGTGTTTCTGTTTCCTTTGGCATTATTGTTGCTGTTACCATTACCATTTGCATTTACAATTGCGGTTACGTGACCGTGCGTCATTACGGTTTGCATTTATCTGCGCATTTGCATTGCGTTTATGTTTCATTTCCTTTGACATTATGTTCGTGTTAACTCTACCGATTGCCTTTACAATTTCAGCTGATGCGGTGCCCGTGCGCATTACGATTCTCTTTACGCGCGCGCTTCCGTTCAGCATTTTCGTTTCTGTTCCCTTTGGTGTTCTTGTTGCTGTAACACTTAACATTTGTGTTTACAATACCGGTGCCATCACTGCGTGCATTACCAGTTGCGTTTTCGTTTGCGCTTGCGTGTCTGCATCACTGTTCGCTTCGGCATCACTTTACACTTGCGTTTCTATTAACGTTTGCTTTACCATTTACGTTTACTTTACCATGTACGTAACCATTGCTGCTTGTGTTTGCATTGCTCTTCCTGTTACTATGTAACAAGACATCAGGGTCCCATGCTCCTGCCACTGCATTCCATTCACTATTTATCATCTTCATTCTCAAAAAGAAGGGAAATTAGAGGTAAAAAACTCTGTTTAATCTATCAGTTAGGGTTGTTCCACAGTGACAAAAGTGAGGGAATTTGGTATTAGGGTTAAAAGGCCCCCTTGGACCCCCCAGACCACCCCCCCAACCGGCATTGGGGTGTGCATTGGGGTCATCGGTCCTAACTCTCACCCCGTTCTCCTATACCTCCACTTCTTTACACATGTGATGGGGTGATAGGGCCGATGACTAATCGCCTATGTCGGTGAGAGGTGGGCTGAGGGTCGAGAGCTATTCTTGCCACTTTAATCGCTGACGCTAACTAATTACGTTAACCTAGTTTTTGCCTCTATATATATAGATACATATATAGATATATATAATATATATATATATATATATATATATATATATATATATATAGTAGTGCCACAGTAGTGGCACACTATTATTAGGAGTTAGAGTAAGCACTTTAATGTTAAATCTCAAATTTTGCACCTTAATAACTTTGCCATCATCACGATGGATGTGCCTAAAATATTGCATGCACAGTCTGGTACCATAGATCTTTGGATCTGGCAAGTTGTGTTATGGTCGGATGTACAGTTGTGCAGTTGCAGAACACCAAAAACGTTAAAAAAGGACTTTTTGCATGTTTCTTTGCTTACGCCCACTGCCTGCACAATTTTTCCATTTGGTCTGACATCTTCATGCAAGATGCTGTCTGGATCACCGATGTGCCTTTTGAAGATTTGGTGTAAAAATATTAAACCGTTCAAAAGTTATTCAGAAAAACAAATTTCCCATTATAGTCAATGGGGAAAAAAATATATGTGTCTCACGAAAGTGTTGCAAGTACAATTTTTCTTTTGCAAATGGCCATCTTACTTTCATGCTGCTGCCATCTTGTTTTCCAGTTAGTAGAGAGAAAAAAATGCCTGAGCGTTTAAATGTGGGACCCTCTAGGTAAACTTAGTCTGTTGAGGTTACCTAGTCGGGTCCTGAGATATCAACCTATCTTTTGGAGGTAAACCCTCAGAAATGCTATTTTAAAAATCAGTGCCCCAGTACTTTCACAAATTGTGCAAGAAACAGCCATGACACTTTCTCAAATGCAAAGATTTTGTGCTGATTTTTGCAAAGCGTTCATAATTTGTGAAAGTGTTTTGTTCAAAAACTGCAAATCTTTGCTATCACCCTGCAACAAAATGGTTGGGGCTTTTGGGCTGAAATTTGCAGGGTGGCAAACCCTGGTCTCACAGATGTGCCATTTGGTGGTTTGGTGCCAAAACATTCAAAGGGCCCAAAGTTACAGCATTACAAAGTTGAGATATTTCCCATAGGATAACATTGTGGTGCCTGTGACGCCTTTCGGTGCCCGTATCTCGAAAACAAAGTGAGATATGGATTTTTCGTTACCTACAGTTTAGTTTACCTTTAGGTGAACTAACCTGCAGAAACAAGTTTGGAAATCATAGATTACACTGTCAGTGGAATTTTTTTCCTTCTTGCTATGGTTATGGAGATATTGGAACATTTGTGTCACAAGGGTTCCAAGGGTACCTTTTCAGCTCATTTTGGTGCCCATATCTCATAAACCATGTGAGGTACAGATCTGGTTGACTTATGTCATGTGGAGGCTTCACTGTCATGGCTACAATGACACTTTAATTTTTTTTTTTGTAGCTGCTACAGTTGCTGAGATATTAGCAGATTAGTGCCACAAAGGTTCCTTACCCAGTAGGGCTGCTGTATGGCTCTGTAGTTGTGTGTAAGTGGGGCCCGTGCTCCCACATACACATATCATTATGCAAAAAATGGGCAATATGAAGGAAGTGCAGGGCCTGGAGGGCCCGAGCTCCCACTAACAAATAACACTTACCAGTTACATTACACTTTCTCAAAAAGAAGGGACATTCATGGCAAAAGACTCTGTTAATGCATCAGTTAGGGTTCATAGCACAGCAACAAAAGCAAGGAAATGTAGTGTTAGGGTTATCACCCCTACCAACCCACCCCCCATCCCCCACCCTCCACACACCAACAGGCATTGGGGTGTATGTTGAAGTCACCGCACCAACTCAGACCCCATTCTCCTGTACTGCACCACCTCAGCTTGTTTACACATGGAATGGGGTGAGAGTTAGGCTGCAATTACAACACACCCGATGCCTGTGTCCAGTTGTGTGGAGGTGGGGGTGGGTGTAACTAACATCATTCATTTCCATACTTTTGTCAGAGTGAACCCTAAATTGATGAATTAATGAGTTTTTTGCTATGAATAAATATATATATATATATATATATATATATATATATATTATATACACACACACACACCATATATATATATACATATATATATACACACTGTATATATATATATATATAGATATATATATATCTATATATATATATATATCATATATATATATATAATATGGTAGCAGTAGTGCTACATGAATTAGAGTTGAGGAGCCATTTCTATGTTAAACCCCGAAACTTTGCACCTTAATAACTTTGTAACTGTTTGATGGATTTGGCTGAAATTTGGAATACATGATCAAGAACCATAGGCCTTGGTATCTGCC
This sequence comes from Neoceratodus forsteri, assembly GCA_016271365.2. Classification (NCBI taxonomy): domain Eukaryota; kingdom Metazoa; phylum Chordata; order Ceratodontiformes; family Ceratodontidae; genus Neoceratodus; species Neoceratodus forsteri. Next base: position 1,529,317,269 of record CM057453.1, read on the forward strand.
AAGTTTTGTACTTGTCGGATACATGGCTGTGGAGTTATTAAGCGTGAGTTGCGCGTGCATTTACACTTTTTCTGGAATTCTACGGTCGCGCGTACAGGTCGCACGGTTTACGCGACTGGCCCAAAATCTTCAGGGAACGTGTGGCCAGAGTCCCCGATGTGCCTTTTGAAGATTTGGTGAAAAAATATTAAACGGTTCAAAAGTTATTCAAAAAACAATTTCCCATCATAAGTCAATGGGAAAAGTTAACAAAAAGTTCGACAGTGTCGCAAATGCATTTTTGCTTTCGCAAATGGGCCTGTTACTTTCTCAAATCAGCCATTTTGTTTTCAGTTGGTGATCAGAAAAATGGTCGGCATTTAAATTTGGGACCCTCTAGCAACCTCATTCTTTTTGTATTCACCTAGTCAGACCCTGAGGATGCTTGCCATGTCTTTATGTTGTGATAAAATACCCCAGAAATATGTTTTTCAAATTTCTGGAAAAAGTACTTTCGCAAATTACTTTCGTGCTCACGAAAGTGTCGAATTTTTTTGTGAAAGCTTTCGCAAATTGCGACAGTAGTCTTCTATCTGTGGGAAAGTGACAGCGATTCTTTGGCACTGCGCTGCAAAGAAGCGGTTGGGAGTTTTGTGCTGAAATTTGGAGGAGCATGGCGACATCTCACAAATGTGACCTTTCAGTGTTGTATTGAAAAAATATTACACGGTGGCAAATTATGGCACTCAAACAGCGATTTTCCATAGGATAACATTCACAGGCGTAGCGCATTACAGGAATCCTTTGGCACCCTGCTGCAAAATAGCGGTTTAGTCCTTTTCCTTAAATTTGGAGGAAGACAGCCAACAGCCCACAGATGTGCCTTTCAGTGGTTTGGTGAAAAAATATTGCAGGGAGGCAAAGTTGGCACTCCGAACTTCTCTTTTTCCCATAGGATAACATCGACGACATTCGCGGCCTTTCAGGGCCCGTATCCGGAAATGGTGCAAGATACGGACTTTCGTTGAAAAACACGTAGCCCCGTTGGGGCTAAGTATAAAATTAGCCAGGACGGTTGTAAATCATACGACTTTTGACTTTTTCTATATAAATACGGTTCCTGAGATATAACGTATTTAGTATTCCAAGTTCTCATTTCTGCTCCGATACTCATTATTATGCATACATTATTTGTACTCACTGTCTTTCTCTATGCAGGTTTTGGGGAAAACCAGCCTGTGTGCTTACATTACTGTTACTGTTGCCCTTTCTGCTTGCGGTTCCGTACCCGTTTCACTTACCGTTGACGTCTGCGCCACCATGTGCGTTATCCTTTGCATTTTCATTTGCGCTTGTGTTTCTGTTATTTTTTGCCATTTGTGTCTACAGTACTGTTTCTCTTTCTGTTTCACTTTGCGTCTCCACGCCCATTGACATTTCCGTTTGCAGGCACCATGTTGCTATGTGACAACACATCACATAGCAGACCGTTCCGTCTCACTGTACCACATATGCGTTACCCTTTCTGTTCTCACTCGCCCGTGTTTACCATATGCGCCACTGTTAACACATCTGTTTGCGTTGCTGTTCCTGTTACTATGCCACAAGACATCATGTGGGCGGGGAGCACAGGGGCACAAAGGGCCCTGCGGCTCCGCCGCTACAGCCATTCACTATTTCCGTTATCATTCTCAAGAAGGAAATTAGAGGCAAAAACTCTGTTTAATGCATTAGTTAGGGTTGTTCCACAGCGACAAAAGTGAGGAAATTCGGTGTTAGGGTTAAAACCCACATGTGGACCCTACCCACCCCCAACCAGCATTGGGGTGTGCATTGGGGTACGTCGATCTAACTCTCACCCATTCTCCTACACTTCTGCTGCTTTACACTGTGATGGGGTGAGAGTTGAGGACTGGCCGCCCAATGCACACTCCAATGCAGGTTGGGGGGGTGGGCAGGGGTCAAGGAGGTTTCAGCTAACTCCCGAATTTCCTCACTTTTGTTGCTGTGGAACAACCCTAACTATCTGGCTAAATTTTACCTCATCTATATATATAGTTAGGGTTGAGGAGCCATTTACATGTTAAACCTAATATTTTGCACCTTAATAACTTTGCAACTGTTAAACGGATTTGCCTGAAATTTGGAATACACAATCAAGAACCATACATCTTGGGATCTGCCAACTTTCATAATGTTCAGATATACAGCTACGGAGTTATTAAGCGTGATCTGCCTGCGCGTTTACGCTTTTTTGCAGTTCTTTGGTCGTCTCTACAGGTTGCATGGTTTACTCGACCGGTCCAAAATCTTCAGGGAACATGTGGCCGGGGTCCCCAATGTGCCTTTTTGAGATTTCGTGAAAAAATATTAAACGGTTCAAAAGTTATTCAAAAAACAAGTTCCCATTATAAGTCAATGGAAAAGTTAACAAAAGTTTGACAGTGTCGCAAATGCAGTTTTTAATTTCGCAAATGGCCCTTTTACTGTCGCAAATCCACCATTTTGTTTTCAGTTGGTGATCAAAAAAATGCTTGGCATTTAAATTTGGGACCTTCTAGCAACCTAATTATTTTTGTATTCACCTAGTCGGACCCTGAGGATACTAGGCATGTCTTTATTTTGGGGTAAAACACCCCAGAAATATGTTTTGAAAATTTCTGGAAAAAATACTTTTTGCAAAGTACTGGCACTTGACACTGTATCAAATGAATTGCGGCTTGCAAGAGGATTCGACAATGCCACTGGGCTGTGGAAAATGACAGCAGTTGCACCACCCTGCTGCAAAAGTGTTTTGGGCTGAATTTTGGAGGGAACGCAGCTGACATCTCACAGATGTGCCTTTCAGTGTTTTGTTGAAAAAATATTACACGGTGGCAAAGTTACGGCACTCCAAATTTGACGCTTTTTCCCACAGGATAAAATTACGGCGTCCGATGCGTTACAGGAATCCTTTGCCGCCCTGCTGCAAAATAACAGTTTAGTCTTTTGGGCTGAAATTTGGAGGGAAGAGAGCCAACATCCCACAGATGTGCCTTTTAGTGGCTTGGTGGAAAAATATTAAAGGGAGGCAAAGTTATGGCACTCCGAACTTCTCTTTTTTTTCCCCATAGGATAACATTACGGCGCTCGCCACACCTTTCAGGGCCCGTATCTCGGAAACGGTGCAAGATACGGACTTTTCATTGGAAAAATGCTTAGTGCAAAACTAGCCAGGAAAGTGATAATTCATATGACTTTTAAATTTTTTTTCTATGTCGTACGGTTCCTGAGATATAAGCAATTTACTATTCCAAGTCCTCATTTTCTGTTCTGAGAGCCATTATTATGCATACATTCTTTGTGCTCACCGTCTTTCTATATGCAGCTTTTGGGGAAAACTATTGTGTGCGTTTCCATAACTCTTACCCTTAACACTTCTGCTTGTGATTCTGTACCTGTTTCAGTTACTTTTCCTGTCTATGCCACCTTGTGCGTTACCCTTTGTGTTTTCATTTGCGCTTCTGTTTCTGTAATTTTAACCATCTGTGTCTACAGTACTGTTTATCTTTGTGTTTCGCTTTGTGTCACTATGTGCATTACCATTTCTGTTTGTGGGCACTGTGTTACTATGTGACAAGACAATGGCGGGCCCTTCCCCGTCCTTATTATCGCTTCTTGTACATTCACTATTTATCAATGTTTATCTTTGTGTTTAAGCTTTGTGTCACCGTAAGCTTTACCATTTGCATTTGTGGGCACTGTGTTAGTAAGTCCAAAACGCGCGTACGTTCACTATTTCTCATTATCATTCTCAAGAAGAGGAAATTAGAAGCAAAAACTCAGTTTAATGCATCAGTTAGGGTTGTTCACAGCAACAAAGTGAGGAAATTCGGTGTTGGGGTTGAAAAATCCTTGGACCCCTAACACCCTCCCAACCGGCATTGGGGTGTGCATTGGTCGTCGGTCTAACTCTCCCCATTCTTATACCTCTGCTTCTTTACACATGTGATGGGGTGAGAGTTAGAACTGAATAGTAATGCTGGTGAGGTAACTGAGTCTCAGCTAACACAGGCCTCACCCTATGAATAACCCTAACAATTCGCTGAGATTTTGCCTCTATATATATATATATATATATATATATATATATATATATATATATTATAGCGTAGCATAGTAGTGCTACATAGTTAGGAATTGAAGTAGCCCTTTTGAGGTTAAAGGGTCAAACTTTGCACCTTAATAACTTTGCCACTGTTCAATGGATTTGCCTGAAATTTGGAATGCACAATCAAGAACTATACATCTTGGGATCTGACAACTTTTATAGTGGTTGGATATATGGCTGTGGAGTTATTAAGTGAGATCTGTGTGCACGTTTACGGTTTTTGTGAATTCTTTGCTCGTGCCTACAGGTTGCATGGTTTGCATGACTGGTCCAAAAACTTCAGGGAACGTGTGGCCATGGTCCCTGATGTGCCTTTTGAAGATTTCATGAAAAAAATATTAAACGGTTCAAAAGTTATTCAAAAAATAAGTTCCCATTAAGCGTCAATAGAAAAAGTTAACAAAAGTTCGACAGTGTATGCAAATGGCCTAGTAGTGTGTGTAAATCCGTCATTTTGTTTTCAGTTGGTGATCACAAAAATGCTTGGCATTTAAAATTGGGACCATCTAGGGACACAATTCTGTTTGTGTTTACCTAGTCGAGCCCTGAGGATGCTAGGCATGTCTTTATTTTGGGGTTTAACACCCCAGAAATATGTTTTTCAAATTTTTGTAAAAAGCAGTGTCGCAAAGTAGTGTCGCACTCATGACACTTTCTTGATTTCATTTGAGAAAGTGTCATGATTTGCGACACTATTTTGCGACACTATGCCCAAAATAACAGGAATTCTTTGCTACCCTGCTGCAAAAGAACGGTTTGGTCTATTGGGCTGAAATGTGGAGGGAAGACAGCCAACATAACACAGATGTGCCTTTTGGTGGTTTGGTGAAAAAATATTGGAGGGCTGCAAAGTTACGGCACTCCGAAGTTGACACTTTTTCCCATAGGAAAACATTACGGCGTCCGCCACATTACAGGAATTCTTTGCCACCCTTCTGCAAAATAATGCTTTGGTCTTTTGGGCTGAAATTTGGAGGGAAGAAAGCCAACATCCCACAGATGTGCCTTTTGGTAGTTTGATGAAAAATATTACAGGCGGCACAGTGATGGCACTCAAAGTTGACACTTTTTCCATTGGATAACATTACAGCATCTGTAGCGCCTCTGAGGCCGTATCTTGGAAACGGTGTGAGATACTGGACTTTTAAATCATAAACTGCTTAGCCCACCAAAAGGGGGCCAAGTACAAAACTAGCCAGGAAAGTCATAATTCATATGAAATTTACATTTTTTTCTATGTCGTATGGTACCTGAGATGTAAGCAATTTAGTAATCCAAGTCCTCATTTTCTGCTCCGAGGCCCATTGTTATGTATACATTCTTTGTTTTCACTGTGTTTTTCAATGCAGTTTTTGGGGAGAAGAAGGGTGTGCCCTTTTTACTGTGCCAGTTAGCATTTCCAGTTTTGTTTCCGTTACCGTTTGCGGCACCGTTCCCATCTATGCCACCGTGTGCGTTATGGTTTGCATTTTCGCTTGCACTTGCGTTTGCATTTGCGTTTCTGTGTCACTTGGCGTTATTGTTGCTGTTACCGTTACCAGTTGCATTTGCAATTGTGGTACCATGCCCATGCATTATGGTTTGCGTTTCCATACGTGCTTGCATTTCTGTTTCCTTCGGCGTTATTGTTGCTGTTACTGTTACCATTACCATTTGCATTTACAATTGCGGTACCATGACCGAGCACATATGGTTTGCATTTCTGTACTCACTTGCATTTGCGTTTGCATTTCTCTTTCCTTTGGCATTATTGTTGCTGTTACCATTACCATTTGCATTTATAATTGCTGTTCCGTGACCATGCACGTTACAGTTTGCGTTTCCGTATGTGATTCCATTCCTGTTTATGTTTCCATTTCCTTTGGTACTATTCTTCATGTTAACTTTACCATTTGCATTTACTATTGTGGTACCATGCCAGTGCGCGTTACGGTTTGCATTTACGTACACGCTTGCATTCGCGTTTCCTTTCCTGATCCCTTTGCCGTTCTTTTTGCTGTAACACTTAATATTTGCATTTTAAATATCGGTGTCATCACTGTGCGTGTTACCAGTTGTGTTTTCGTACACACTTGCGTGTCCGTTTGCATCACTGTTCGCTTCCCCGTCACTTTGCGCTTGCATTTTTGTTAACGTTTGCTCTAACATTTATGTTTGTGTTACGATCTCTGTAACTGTTGGCGCTTGTGTTTGCATTGCTGTTCCTGTTACTATGTGACAAGACATCACATGGAGGGAGCGCGGGACCCCGACACTGCATTCCATTCATTATTTATCATCCTCATTCTCAAAAAGAAGGGAAATTAGAGGCAAAAAACTCCATTTAATGCATCAGTTAGGGTTGTTCCACAGTGACAAAGTGAGGAAATTCTGTTCGGGGCTGAAAGCCCCTGGACTTCCAGCCCACCTCTTCAACTAGACATCCAGATGCAAGCCGCCGGTGTCATCCAACTCTCACCCCATTCTCCTACATCTCAGCTTCTTTACATGTGATGGGGTGAGAGTTGGGGCACGACCCCAAGCACGCTGATGCTGGTGAGGTGAGCTGAAAGAATCCAAGGAATTTTCAACCTAACACCAATTTCTAGCTTTTGTCACAGTGGAACAAACTCCTAACTGATGCATTTAACAGAGTTTTGCCTCTAAATATATATATATATATATATATATATATATATACATTATTATACAACAAAGCACGGGGTTAGTAAAAAATTTCCAGATGTACAGTACATTGGAAATTTTGTGTGTGTGTGTGTGTTTACTACCATCCTCACTGTGCTTTGTTTTGCAATGTAGTTTAAAGCAGGACCACTTCTGTACCATTATTTGGCTAACCCTGGCTGTCAAAACCCCTCGGTATACCACACCATACCACATGGCATACCATCTAACAAGACTACTGTACATTTACAGCTTGATTAAAATTGAAATTCTTTTTGACTTGTATTGGATTCATAATAGTACACATGTAATATTATAAAACTGTGCATGCACAGCACACAGTCGCAGAGTTTAAGTGGCAGGATTGAAATTTGAAAATGCAAATCACTTACTAGTTATTACATTACTGCTGTCACATATAAAATTGAATCCAGTAAAGACAATTTTTCTTGCTGTTTTAACATAAAGCAAAGAATTAGTGTGCTCGCTTTCCTCCATGGTAGTTCCTTCCTGTTTGGCCTAGCAGCACATGTTGCTTTTTCATTATGACCACCCAAGAAACTGAAGAGATTGTCATTTGCCTCAGAAGGGCTGGCTGTGGAATGGCACTCACTTCCTGATGGCTGAGTACATCAACCCACTCCAGTATTTTGTCATGTGAGTGTTGATGGTGTGGTGCAGTACCACATTCCAGGTCATGAAGCCTCATTTAATTGTAACACTTTTTGAAGTTGATCAATGTGACGTTTTGTTAAATAACATCACGCCAGGATTTAACTATGGGGCCACATGCTAGTTTAACATTGGTTCTGATATTATGTAACAAATTATCCAGTTCAACTATTGAAGGGGCAAAATAAAGCATTTCAACAACATAACACTCTGTGTTATTTAGAACATGCAACACTGACAGGCATTCTTACTTACGTGACAGAATGGTGCAGTGCATAGGCATACTTGGCCATCCAGAAGAGGGAGCCATTATGCACCTGGACCTTCAGGAGTGAAAGAATATTCCTTCAATAGCTTGGAAGGGCATTATAAAAAGAAGAACAAGTGCTGCCATCCCAAACCGGAACTGTTATGGTCATTAAGTGATCTTACAAATTCTTTGTTTGCATCACCCAGAAAGGTACACTGCTGTTTCAACAGAATCTGTGTGTACAAGACCAACAGCAACCATGCAAAGCAAACTAACAAACCCACTAATATATTATTCTGAATCTGAGTGGCATCTGGTATTGACAGAAAGAGTAAAAACACAAATACCACTTAAAATGTCACTCATGGCTATTTACAAATGCCTATTTTAACAAGCGATGACAGTGTGACACTATGACTAGTACTACCACAAAACAAAATACTATTTACAGTATATTATCAGTATCCAAGGTACATAAATGGCAACGTGGTGTCACTAATGACACATCAATAAAAGCAAGGGATTTTTACAAAAGAAAAGTCATAGTAAAAACGTACGAAATAGAGAAATGAGAAACAGAAGCACTAGTCGACTGGTCCTTACAAAGTATCACGTGAAATAATCGCAAATTGTAACTCTTGTATTTTGATATTTAAAAAGACATTTAAAAAAATTAAAATAGGGCTTGCAGTATAAATAAGCAGTACTGTGCCTGTCAGCTTATAAACAATTTACTTGTTAAAAGGAAAAAAAAAGTATACACACTCATGCAGAAACTGCCGACGAGTAACACAGAAAAAAACCCCACCATGACACCATCAGCTGAATGTGCTTAGTTCATTTATTGATGAATTTGCAATGAACAGGTGCATCTATTCATTAATTCATTAATATTTCACGCATCTGAAGGAAGGTTCCTCAACAGTTCAGTATCCTCCCCCTCAGTGCTATGCTACAGTATTGAGTATTAGTCCAAGTGCCAGGTACAGGACATGAACTCATGGCTTTCTGATCATCCGGGCTGTTGGGGTCTGAAGATCTTTATTTATGTATTTATTTATTCATTTTTGTATAACTCCATGAAATAGTATAAACAGCAGCCAAATCACCGAAGTGCAACCTGCACTATTTCACTCCAATTAACAATATAAAATATACAAATATATTCCATGAAAATATTGTGATAAGCTGTTTTGCAGTATATTATTACTGTTTTAACTGATTCTCCCACCCCAGCAGGTAGTGTCCCATCACGCTCACCCATCCCGAAATGGAATGGGCCACCGGCACAGTCTCCCACTATCCTCCATGGCTGGCAGCCCACTGAACTGTCAATGAATGAGCACATGCTCTAGCACATGTTAATCCTTTGATAGTTCAGTGAGCTGCTGGCTATGGAGAGAGCAGAGGGTGGTGCCAGTGGCCTGCTCCATTTTGGGATGGGGGAGAGAGATTGGACACTATCTGCTGGGGTGGGAGTGGGTGGCTGGCAGCCACTAGACCATGAGGGATTGGAATATGGCAGGAAACGAGTAAAAAAAATGTTATACTACATATGGGGATCAGGGATAGGGAGAGAGGGGGCTCATTACCACTAGACCACCAAGGATATTTTACTATACTAATATAATAAAACTAAGAAATAAACAAGTGCATCTTGTTAGAGTTGTACCACTACAGTGTGTGCGGTGTGGTAATCTCAATGTGGTATGCCTACCAGTCATGAGAGCCGATGTTAGACAAGAGATGGTACAGTAAGCTAAGTAGGTAATGCAGTAAAAAAATGTCCAGACGAACAGTAGCATAGAAATTATGTTTTTTTTGTTTGTTTTTTTACTACAATCCCCACTGTGCTTTGTTTAACAATGTTGTTTAAAGTAGGACCACTTCTGTACTATCACTCGTTTAACCCCTGGCTGTCAAAACTCGTAGACATACCACATTAAGATTACATCACCATACACTCTAACAAGATGCTCTGATGTATCACTAATTTAAAAATGTACTTGCTATAGTTTAACCACATCAAAATATGTGGCTTGGCAGAGAGAGTCAGCTAATTGGTGTGGGTAGTTCCTCCTAAGGTGCCTGTATCAAAATGTTCTGAATATAATGTACATGAATGACACAAAATATATTTTGTTCAAATTTGTCTTATCAAAAGTAAGGCCAGTGATTCAATCCTCCAAAATTACTTTCATTGGTTTTACCATGTTTTGGGATAACACAACAGAGAACAAAGCCTGAAAATCCCTTGACAATCCCTGGGTAACCCTGGCTCTTTTAAAATCAGTGGCCCACTGGGATAACCTTTGGCACGAGGCTCTTGGGTCTGGACTTCCTGCAGATAGACAGCACTATCGGGCAGCCAGAAATGTCTGTACTCAGGAAATTAGATGTGCTAAAGTTGAGTACTCTACAACCTGTCTTTCTTCCTCCTGGGGTAATGGGACTAAGTTCTGGCAAAATCTTAAGGACCTAACAGGTAAAATTAACACTCTTCCCCATTAAATATCAATGGAGTTACTACCCAAGACCCACTGCTCATAGCAGATACATTCAAAAATGCTTTTACCAATCTAAGTACTGTTCTCCCTCCGGATTTCTTCAGTAACCCCACTAACCACCTCTGTCCTGTCTCCATCATCTGCCCCTATTGGTATCCCTCCCTTTCGCTTCAGAATAATATCTCCACGTGAAGATAGATCCTACCTTTCACGAGTCTTGGGCAAGTCAAGATTCAGTGACGACTCTCTTGATCTAAAATTACTTCATTTAACATTTGATGCTGTACTCCCACCCCTCACCAAAATTCTTAATCTTTCTCTCTGTCTCAGTCAGTTTCCCTCCCAGTGAAAATCTACAAAAGTCACCACTGTTCACAAGAGTGGTGGCAGAACTGCCCATGGTAACTATCGCCCCATATCTCTCCTTCCTCCTATTTCTAAAGCCCTTGTAAGAATAGTGAATGATCAAATCTCTGAATATCTTGCCAAGTATAATCTGCAGTGTAGCCAACAACATGGCTTCAGGAAGGACCACAGTACTTCCACAGCCCTTCTGGAGTTCACTGGCTTTATTCACAAAGCTCTGGACCAGTGTCACTTGGTTGGGTCTGTGTACATAGACCTAACAAAAGCATTTGACACGGTCCACCATGGTCTTCTCTATGCCTTCCACTCAGAGCTGGGTCTATCCTCTGATGCTACCACCTAGTTTGATAGTTACCTCTCTGGGAGGTCCCAGAGGGTTAAAATCCTAGATACCCTCTCTTCCAGTAAGCCAGTTTGCTCAGGGGTTCCACAGGGGTCAATTCTTGGCCCTCTCCTGTTTAGTGTTTTTCTAAATACCCTTCCCCAAGCCTGCTCTGGCAACCTACTCTGCTATGCAGATGATGCAGTTATTTTCTCTAGTCATATTGAACCTCTTATGCTAGAACAGTGCCTGCAAAATAGCTTAACACAAATTGAGTCCTGGTTCTCCTTTCATAAACTTATCATCGACTACAAAAAGACCAAAGTAATGCTGTTTGCAAACCACCAGAATAAACAAAAAGGAGTGTCACTAAACATCTGAAATAGTCAACTCTCATCACTTGAGCAGATTAGGAGTTTTAAATACCTCAGGATCACCTTAGACTCCTCCTTCCCCTACCAAGAACATATTAATCTGGTTTACAAAGCAGTAAATACCACAATCTGCCTCCTCTACAAGCATAGGAGCTGCCTGACAAACGACACCCTCCACCTGGCTGTCACTAGTTACGTTCTATCCCTAGTGGATTATGGTATAGTAATCTATGGATCTGCATCTGACACTGCTCTTAAAAGAATAATGCTCTCCCTCAATAAAGCATGTCGCCTCATAACAGGAACACCAAAGCTAACCCATACCTGCGACCTTTACAGTCAAGTGAACTGGCTAAACTTTAAGGGTAGGCTTGACTATCACACCTGCCTGTTGGCCAAGAAGCCTACCACCTCACTATCCCCTCCCTTGGTCCAGCAGCTCATCTCCCCTGCCTCTACCCCTCATTCTACTAGAAGTTCCGATAAGGCCATTTACCTAGTCCCTTTGTGTAAGACATCCCTAGGGCAGCGAGCATTATACCACAGGGTCCCTGTCCTGCTCAATGGCCTGCCTCCACTGGTTTCCTTCACAATGAAATTGGGCCCCTTTAAAACTAAACTTTGCCACACCTACTCTCTGTAAATAGTTGTGACTGCTCCTAGCTTTTATTGGTCAATCTAGGACTGCTCATGGCTTGTCCCTCAATTTTCCCCTGCTCCTCCCACCTTATCTTGGTCTACTTTCTCCCTCCCCACCCTGTTCTCCTCCTGCCCTTTACTCATCCTTTACCTGCACTCTTTCCTACTCCTCCTTCTCTACACCTTACATCCCTCTACTCAACTTTTCTCCATACCCCCCCAGCTGTCTCACAACTCTCAACTGACTTCCTTCTGGTCCCCTTTCTTTTCTTTAATTTCCTGTCTGTTTACATAGTTATCTAGCACTGCCTGCATCATGTTTGTTTCATTATCATGTACTCCACCCTCAGTTATGATGCACTTATGTATAATGCACTGCATTACTTGTATACTCTTATCCTATGTATTACATACTGTATTAATTTCCTGTAATGTTTCGTAACCTGTCTGTTTTAAATGTACTCACCATGTTGTTTCTTTGCCATGCACTCCACCCTCATTTATGATGCACTTATGTATAATGTGCTGTATTATTTGTATACTTGTATCCTATGTATAATGTACTGTATTACTCTCCTGTAATTTTTTTTGTAACCTGTCTGTTTGTAAATCTGATGTGGAGCCTTTGCAAAAGAGTCTTTGACTCAAAGGGTTGTAATTCCAAGACGTCAATAAATAAATAAATAAATCCTTACCTGGTTATCAAAGAATAGAAACCGATCATGGCTGTGGTGCACAATCCCTCCCTAAAGGCAGTAATACAACAATGTTTTAAGAATGTTAAAGCTGAATATTTGATACAAGTCAGCAAGCATACAAGACTTCCCCACCCATCCAAATAACAGGAGGCAGCAATACAAGTTAAAAAAGTGGCACTCGAATATAAAAGTCATATTAACTGAGCTGCCCAATTTACAGGAGATCATTAAAGAATTAAGTTTAATTAGAATAAACCTTTACATTTGCATGGTATGAATTTTGGTTTATGATCTTTCCCACTGCAAGCCTATATTAAGTTAGTGGTCAGTTTGTTCTCCTGATGTCTCCCTGTGACACACACTTTATTTTTCTGTTCAGAATATTAGAAAAAGGAGGGATGTTAATTTATTAAAGAGGACGTATTGGAGATACTACTGGAAAAAAAAGTCAGCATGAGTGGCTTTGTTAGCCATTAACAAATTTCATACTTTTCTGAAAAATGTAACAGTTTCAACAAAGAAAATAGTGATACTGGAGTGGGGGACAGCAAGAATGTACAGTATATGAACCACAGCAGGGATGAGAAAAGGAGAGGCAAGGTGAAGCTAGGAAATAAAGATTGTATAGATGATAATAGACTTTACAAAGAGGATACTAGAATTTAATTTAACGGTTGCATAACAGAGGCACTCCCCTGTCATTTGAGTCAACAAAGCACTAACAGTGGAGTTTGTCATGTACTGAACTTGTCTGTGTGGCATTGTTCTTTAGAGGGTGAGGTATGATGCCATTTGAATGGTAATGGAGTGGGTTGAAGGGCTTGGCTGTCACCAGTTCTTAGTCTTGCTACACGTGAACCTCTGACCAGCCAGTTCTTGAAGAGTGTAAAAGTCAAGAAACTGACATCACTTGACCTTGTGACTTGTATTGTTGTAGCTATAAAGGGCAGGTTATTATGTGAGGGGAAGTGATCTAAACCAATAGTTCTCAGACTTTGTCACAGTGAGCCTCCCCAAATCCATGGAAAAGATTTTGAGCCTCCCCAAAAACTGAAATAATCTTGGGCCCCCCCAAAGAAAAATAACACACTGTACTTTGCTCAGTACCCATGAATAAATTGAAACCTCTTTGAGTATTCGGCTTACATTCAGTTCTTTGTCTTATATTGACGTGGAACCTTTGAAAAGAGTTCCTGTGCTCAAATGTGTTATCTGAACAACAAATAAATAAAATAAACAAATATTATTCAGCTTATTGTAACCCCCTCCCCCACCCACAGGCCAGCCTACTTGCTCTATTTTCATTCTTGAACCATTGTTACCCCTTGTTGCAGTACCTTCATGGGGTCAGACTACTTCCTCTGTTTCCTCTCTATATGAAATAACCTTCCTACATACTTTCCCTTGCCCCCTCCTACTTTGCTCCGAAGCAACTTCTTAGGTCTACTTTGCTCCTTCCTGCTATTGCTCTTAGCACTTCTATGCTCAACCCTTGTATTTGGGCTGTTCTGCCATCAGTCTACAAACTGATCAATTACCACCACTCATTATTAATTTGTTCATATTTGTTTGCACTGTTGTTCATTGTGTATTTCTTAATTGTTTTGCAGTTACCTTTTGAAATGCATTCACTCCCTACCCTTCCCCGGGTACACCTGAAATGAGCCTTGGCTCATTCACCTTCCCTTGTCACCTATTAGTAAATAGTTACATAAAATTCACCTACTATTGTCCTCTTTCAGTTTGCTTCATCTCTTCACACAAAATAAACAAAACTCAAAATTTAAATACAGTACTTTTTCAGACTTGCTTGAGCCTCCCCTGGAGCAAGTTGGGGCCTCCCCAGGGAGGCTGGCCTCACCATGTGAGAACCTCTGATCTAAACTGAACCCACTTATTTTGAAGGCGAATGTCACATTTTAAAATCAACCTTGATAAATCTCTGCTAGTTTGTTTTTTGTTAGTACGTGGTACCTGAAGAAGGTTCATTCAGTGTAGTGTGAATGTGCTTTGATTAGAAAATCTAGATGCTTTTGATATGATGCCGGAAAAGAGGCAGCTGCATTTTTACAGCAAATCTAGAATTTGAAAACAACCCAGTGATTAGGTGACCATGGACTACATATAGTTTACCACCTGCCATACAGAAAATATAAATTCATATCAGAAGAAGACATGTTGCAGTTACATTCAAATTACTGTCATGTTGATTTGGCAACCAAATAATTTGCTTTTCTTGCCATATGTGACTATGTAGTATAAAACATTTTTCACATCTTGTTCTTATTGTTTAGAGGTCTGTTCATCTTCAACAGTTGCATAAGGCAGCCAAGCTATAAAAGGAGAAAATGGTAAAAATGACAGACTGTGATAGCACAGTAGTCTGATGCAATAATGTGCTGGCATTCTGCATCCATATGCTTTGAGTTTGATTTGTGATGTCACTGGCTGTGTGGTGAATTGAAATCCCATAGTTTAGCAGTCAGGCATGTGTGCAATTCCAGTGTGAAGACTTCACTCTCCAGATAGGTGGATCTCAGAGGAATGGAAAGAATTAGTACTAATTAAGTGGGCATTTGCTGCAGTAGGAATTGCCAGCATTGGAAGATGCAGTCTTGCCAAGGTTTTAGAGTACAGTGCAAAATCTTTGATCAAACTTATGACTTCAGAGCTGATTATCCTCCATGCAGCCTCCACACAGCCCGCAGACCTGTGGATGACAGTCATGCCTGTTCTTCCAAGGACACTAACTAAGTTTAGTGAAGTTTGTAAACTAGTGCTAAGTTTCCAAAACTTAATGAGAGCAAGTTGATTTAAAGCAGATCAAGGAGGACCTCACAGTACTGTATATGCATAACAGCAGCCTAACAGAAATACAAAATGCACTTTGTGTTAGTTTCATGCCAAGGTATCTTATAACAAAAAATATATCATTGCATTGCTTTTTTTACTGTTGAGTCCCCCCCACAAGTTTAGAGTCACAACATTCAATTGGGGACTGTATGATGTTATTGTGGGCTCAGCACAGTTATCTTCCTTTCAATAAAAGGCATATTAGAGAAGACACTTTTAATAAAAGGCATAATAGGAAGGAGGCGGAGAACTATAGGCCAGTCACCCTGAACTCAGTAGTGGATAAGATTATGGAGGCATGGTTTAAAGAAAGAATAGTGGCACACCTGGAATAAATGGGGCCCAGGATCCAAAGCAACATGGATTCACAGCAGGAAGGGTATGACAGACTAATCTGATAGATTTTTTTTGACTGAGTGACAAAGGAAGTTAACCAGGGGGGCTATGGATGTCTCCTACCTCAGTTTCAGCAAGGCCTTCAACAGCATCCCACATAAAAGGCTGGTAAGCAAGATGGGTAGCCTGGGCATGGGGCACAAGGTGGTAAACAGGGTTAGGAACTGGCTAACAGACAGGAGGCAGAGAGTGGTGGTAAATGGGATCCAATCTAGGGAAAGGGGAGTTATCAGTAGGGTACCACAAGGTCAGTCCTTGGGCCAGTCCTGTTCAATGTCTTCATTAGTGACATTGCAAAGGGCTGGAGGGAATGGTCTGCCTGTTTGCAGATGACACCAAGATCTGCAACAAAGTGGAAACTCCAGACAAGATGGAGAAAATGAGAAGGGACCTAGGGAAGCTTGAGAAATGGTCTGAGGTACGGCAACTGAGGTTAGGAACATAGGAATCATGTTGGCGGATGGGGGCTGCATGATCCATCTAGTCTGCTTGTGTTTCTGCCCATCTCCCTGTTTAGACTGCACCCTGATGTGTCCACAATGTCTGTCCCATGCAAGTTTGAATTTGCGTACTTTCTTGGATTCCACCACCTCCTGAAGTAGGCTGTTCCATGGGTCTATGACCCTTTCTGTAAAGAAGTACTTCCTGAGGTTGCTTTTGAACCTGCCTCCCAGCAGACACAAGTTGTGCCCCCTTGTACATGCATGCCTGTTTTGCTGGAAGAGGTTTCCTACTTGTGTTGTATGGATTCCCTTAACGTACTTAAAAGTTCCGATCATGTCCCTTCTGTTTCTTCTCTGCTCAAGGGTGTACAGATTTAGTTCCCTGAGGCTTGCCTCATATGGCTTATGATGCAGTCCATGCACCATCTTTGTAGCCCTTTTCTATACCGTCTCCAGAGGGGTCTATGTCTTTTTTGAGGTGGGGCCTCCAAAACTGACCGCAGTATTTTAAATGTGGCCTCACCAAGGACCTGTGGAGAAGAATGATAACCTTGCTCTTTCTTTTTTTATCACTGCACTGTTTCTCATGACCCGCCTGCCCCATTCAGCCCAACCGTCCCCCCCAGCCCCGACACCCAGAATTACTGGGGCTTACCTTATGCCCAGCCCAGGAGCAGTGCCTGCAGAGGGTTGGGTGTCATCCTGCTGCCAGGTTATGTTCCTCCTTTCTGGGATTCCACATTCTAGTGGTGTAGTGGATGGGGTGTAAGCCTTCAGAGTGGAGGGTCAGGGGTTCAAACCCAGGGAGGGGACAGAGAAAGCACACCTGGGTGAGTAGGAGATTAGTGTGTGTCTCTGCAGGGGATGCAGCTGTTAGAGCAAGGGAGAAGTATAAGTAGATAAAAGGATGTAAGAAAATTGAAGGGACAGGACACTACAAAAGAACTAATGTCCCTCTAGTGGCAGATCTTTCATGGGGGAGGGAGGTTTGCACTAGTCTCTTCACAAAAGAAAGGGTCCTACAAGAACCCTACAAGAGCTTGCTAAGCTCAGGATGGACAAGGCAATGGGACCTGATGGCATACATCCCAGGGTACTAAAGGAGCTAAGGGTAGAACTAGCAGAGCCATTATGAGAACTGTTTAGTGAGTTTCTGCACACAGGAGAGGTCCCAGAAGACTGAAGAAGGGCTCATGTGATCCCGCTCCAGAAGAGTGGTAGCAGGGAGGAGGCAGGGAACTACAGACCAGTCAGTCTTGCCTCAGTAGTGGGCAAGATTATGGAGGCACTCCTTAAAGATCATGTGCAACGGTTTTTACATATTTTTTATAAAAGCTTTAAAAGCTGACATTCAAGTCCCTGTGTCATGATTAGTGTTTCCTGAAAATTTCATGCTGATTGATTTCGTGGTTTTCTTTAAATCAGCATTTGTTAACTTGCTCTACAGTGGCTGAAAACAGTGGAGTTATTTCTGTCCTCTCAGTCAAACCTAGAGTGCGATGACATCATTTTGGAGTAGCTTACTGTTTCAGATTTCCAATCAGGGCAGTACTTTGTAGAGTTAATGGTTTGCTGAGCTCTCCAAGTTTCTTACAAACCCAGTCTCTGGTTTGTGTTTCGATAGATCAACTTAAAACATACCATTATCTTCTGATAAAGAGCTGATCATTTCAGTTTCAGTGGTGAATTGAAGTAGTGGAAATCTTTCTCTGTGAGAAATCAGCTTGTCTGTATCACAGCTTTCAGTTATTTCTAATCAAAAATCTTATTTTTTTTCTAATTTTATAGCACAGGACTGTTTAATGATTATAAAACAAATCTAAATTTTGTTCATTCACAAACAGTTTGTCTTTGATGTAGCCTTCATAAATATGTTCATGTAAGAACATTTTTTTATGTCAGATTGACAGAGTACATGTACTTGAAATACTATAGCAGAGTGTGACAGGCACCTGTCTGAACTCAGAAATTTCAGTTCTTTGGTGGTTTCTGTGTGAAAATATATCATATATGCGTACAACTAGAAACACTACATGGCATCCCAATGCACCATGTCTCTGCCCCACAGTTGAGGCAGCTGCATTCTGCTACTGCCTGTCCCTGCCCCACAAGCCCCCTGCCTTCTGCTCCACATGCGAGACTGCTGCATCCTGCTTCCCACTGTCTTCTCCCACACAGTCAGGGATTGTGCACCCTGCTGCTTCCATGTCCTGCCTAAAGAATCAGGGCTGCTGCTCCCTGCCACCCCCTGCCAAACAATTGGGGATGACGCACCCTGCTGCCCTTTCTCCCTCACCCTCACAGTTAGGGAAGCTGCACCTGTTGACCCCTGTTCCTGTCTCCACAGTCAGGACTGTTGTGATGTGCTAAGCCCTAGTGTTCCAGGTCCCCTGTCTCCACAGCAGGGGCTGCTGTACCATGCTGCCCTAGCCACCAGCGGTGGGGCTTATGCCACACCCTGCTACCCACTTCCATTGCTCCAAATGGGCAGGGCTGCTGCACCATCTGTCCCCCATCTCATAGTCAGAGCTGATGCCCCCTGTGTTCTGCACCACAGTTGAGACTTCTGCATCATGCTGTCCTCTATCCCTTGTCACCAGAGACAGGGCTGCTGCACCCTGCTCCTTTCTACACATTTTGGGTTGCCATGGCCTGTTGTGCTGTAGTTCCCCATGCCGCTGCACCATGCTGCCACTTGCCCGCAAGATGCAGGGCATTTGCTGTGCCCTGTTGCATGCCTCCACAGTTGAGGCAGTTGCACCCTGCTGTCCCCTGCCACCACAGTCAAATCCTTTGCTATACCCTGCTGCCCACATCCCTTGTCCCAGACAGGCATGGCTGCTGCACCCTGTCCCACAGTTTGGGCTGCTGTATCTTGATGCCACCCCTATCTCCTGCCCAAACATTCAGAGCTGCAACACCCTGCTGCCCTCTGTCCCCACGCTCACAGTCAGGGTCATGGCACCCTGTTGCCCCCTGTCCCTGCCTCCATAGTCAGGTCTGCTGTGCTGTGCTACACCCTAGAGTCTCATGCTGCCTGCATCCACATTTGGGGCTGCTGAGCCTTGCTACACATTTCCATTGCCCCAAATGGGCTGGGCTGCTGCACAGTATACTCCCAGTACCTCTGTCAGGGCTGCTGTATCCTGATGCCCACCTGCATCCTGCCCCACAGTCAAGGCTTCTGCACCATGCTGTCCTTTGTCCCCTGCCACCTGTTGTGTCCTGCTGCACCACACAGCCCCTTGCCTCCACAGGCAGGGGACGAGGTTCACCAAATGCCCTTATTCTTGTGCTGCACCCTTGCTACACCCTGCTACCCTCTCTCTCTCACCTTCATAGTCAGGTACACTGCACATGTTGCCCCCATTCCTATCTCAGCAGAGTGTAGCAAAGGATCTGACTCTGGTGGCAGTGGGACAGCAGGGTGCAACTGCCTCAACTGTGGAGGCATGCAGCAGGGTGCAGAAAATGCCCTGAATCTTGTGACAAGTGGCCGCATGGTGCAGCAGCCTTAACTGCAGAGGCATGGGGCTCTAGGACACAGCAGGCCACAGCAACCACAACTGTGTAGAAAGGAGCAGGGTGCAGCAGCCCTGTCTGTGGTGATAAGTGATAGAAAATAGCATTTTGTAGAAGCCTCGACTGTGGGGCAGGACATATGGGGCATCAGGGTAGAGCAGCACTGACTGTGAGATGGGGTACACATGGTGCAGCAGCCCTGCCCATGGAGGCAGGGAACATGGCACTTTAGGGCCTAGTGCAGCACAGCAACCTTGACTGTGGAGACGGGAACAGGGGGTAACAGGTGCAGCTTCCCTAACTGTAAGGGTGGGGGAGATAGGGCAGCTGGCTGCAGCAACCCCAATTGTTTGGGCAGGGAGCAGCAGTGTGCCATAGTCCTGATTCTTAAGGCAGGGGATGGAGGCAGCAGGGTGTACAATCCATGACTGTGTGGGAGAAGACAGTGGGCAGCAGAGTGCAGCAGCCTCAAATGTGGTGCAGAGGGTAGGGGGCTTGTGGGGCAGGGGACAGGTGGCAGTAGCCTGCAGCTGCCTCAACTGTGGGGCAGAGGCGTGGTGCATCAGGATGCCACATAGTGGTTCTAGTTGTACATGTACATGATGTATTTTCACACAGAAACCACCAAAGAGCTTACATTTGTGAGTTCTGACAGTACATGTGCTTGAAATACTGTAGCAGAGTGTGACAAGCACCTGTTTGTCAATCTGACATGAAAAAAAAATGTTCTTACATGATTGTATTTATGAAGGCAACATCAAAGACAAACTGTTTCTGTGAATGAACAACATTTAGATTTATTTTATATTGATTGAACAGCCCTGTTATATAGTTAGAAAAAAATTGAGGTTTGATTAGGAAGAACAGAGCTGTGATACAGACAAGCTGATTTCTCACAGAAAAAGATTTTCACTACTTCAGTTCAGCATTGAAACTGAAATGATCAGCTTTTTAAAGGAAGAGAATGATATATTTTAAGCTGATCTTTCTAAACACAAACCAGAAACTGGGTTTGTAAGGAACCTGGAGAGCTCAGCAAACAATAAACTCTACAGAGTGCTGCTCTGATTGGGAATCTGAAACAGTAAGCTACTTCAAAATGATGTCATTGCACTCTAGGTTTGTCTGAGAGGACAGAAATAACTCCACTGTTTTCAGCCACTGTAGAGCAAGTTAACAAATGCTGATTTAAAGAAAACCACAAAACCAAACAGCATGAAATTTTCAAGAAACACTAATCATGACACAAGGACTTGAATTTCAGCTTTTAAAGCTTTTATTAAAAATATGCAAAAACTGTTGCACATGATCTTTAAGGAAAGGACAGTACAACACCTGAATCCATCGAGCACAATATCCAAGAAGATCATGGGTTTACAACAGGAAGGTCCTGTCAAACTAATCTCATAGATTTCTTTGACTGGGTAACCAGAGTGGCGGACCAAGGGGAGCAGTTGATGTTACCTGCCTTGACTTCAGGAAAGCTTTCAATACTGTTCCACTTAGATGATTGATTAATAAGCTGGGTAGGCTCGGGCTGGGTCAGAAGTTGGTCAACTGGATGGCAAACTGGTTGGCAGGCAGAAAACAGAGAGTGGTGGTAAATGGTATACAGTCAGAAGAAATGCAAGTCACAAGTGGGGTACCTTAGGGATCAGTCCTGGGGCCTGTCCTCTTCAATATTTTCATCAATGACATGGCAGATGGATTGGAGGGTAAGGTTTGTCTGTTTGTAGATGACACCAAGATCTATAACAGAGTAAATGATCC
Organism: Neoceratodus forsteri; assembly: GCA_016271365.2. NCBI lineage: Eukaryota > Metazoa > Chordata > Ceratodontiformes > Ceratodontidae > Neoceratodus > Neoceratodus forsteri. The sequence continues at coordinate 1,529,338,874 of CM057453.1, forward strand.
AGATGGGGTGGACAGAATGAGAAGAGATCTGGATAAACTGGCAAAATGGTTGGAAGAGTAGCAACTGGGGTTTAACACAAAAGTGCAAGATCATTCACACGGGAAGAAAAACCCTGAAGCCACTTATAGGTTGGAAGGAGTTGCTGGCAATCACAAGGGAAGAAAGAGACTTAAGCATCATCATCCAGATGACCTGAAATCATCCAAGCAGACCACTAAAGCAGTAGGTAAGGCTAGAAGGATGTTGGGGTGTATTAGTAGGGTATCACAAGTCGAAAGAGGAGGTAATAATCCCTCTTTACAAGACACTAGTTAGGCCCCATCTGGAATACTGCATGCAGTACTGAAGGCCACACCTGCACAAGGGCATTAACAAAATGGAGGCAGTCAGAGAAGAAACCAAAATGGTGCAGGGACTGCATCAGAAAACATATAAGGACAGATTAACAGAGCTCAATATGTATACCCTAGTGCAAAGGAGGGAGAGAGGTGATATGATCGAAACATTCAAATATCTTAAGGGCATTAACAAGGTGAAAGAGTCTAACATGTTTCAATATAAGAAAAATAGCAGGACAAGAGGACACAGCATGAGCTTAGAGGGATGTCGATTAAGGGGTAATGTGAGGAAGTTCTTTTTCACAGAAAGGGTGGTGGATGCATGGAATGGCCTACCTCAGGAAGTGGTGGATATGAATACAGTGCAGGGCTTCAAACAGACATGGGACAGGCATAAAAGAAAACAATAAAGATGAGTATGAATAGACATGCCATTGACAGAGTACAGGACTATGGCACATTCATAAGGTAGAAAAAATGGGCATACTAGATGGACCTTGCAGTCCTTATCTGACATCAACTTCTATGTTTCTATGTTTCCTCCATTTTCACCCCAATTACCTGGGGCCTCAGTAGCAGAGGCATGCATGTGGAGGCACGCATGTGTACTTCGGCCCCGGTAACAGCCCCTTCCGCCCAGCCGTTGGCCAAGCGCCTGTGCACCCTTCAGCCTGTACTGCACCCTGGCCTCCACCAGGAGGCAGACAAGAGCCAAGGGATGCCGCGTTCCCTTCCCGGAAAGGAGAGCTGCCTTTCGGCTGCTCCATCCAGCTTTGCACCCTCCCCCCCCCACAACAGCCTCTGACAGCCCGTACTTGTTCCTAAACACAGGTTGTCTGCACTAACAAGGTAAGGCGTCCAGTACCTCAGCACTCAGCACCACCGGGCTGGCTTCTAAGCTTGCTCTTTCTACTTGTAATTCCCCTTCCAATGCAGCCAAGGATGCCACTCACCCTCTGTGCTGCGGCCTTTTCACACTGTTTTCCAACCTTTAAGTCATACGCAATGACTACTCTGAGGCCTCGTACTGTCTTTGTCTTCTCTAACTGATGCCCTCCAGTGTGTACTTTATCCCTGGGTTTCTTTTCCTATGTGCATAACCTTGCACTTCTTGGCATTAAACTTCAACTGTCAATCCCTGGACTATTCCTTGAGTTTTTTCAGGTCTGCTTCCATACCTTTCGCTCCCTCCTGCATGTCTACTCTGTTGCAGAGTTTTGTGTCATCTGCAAACAGACAAACTTTCCCCTTCAAGTCATTTGCAATATCCCTGATAAATATGTTAAAGAGGATAGGTCCCATGGAGGATAGGTCCCCCACCATAGACCCCTGTGGAACTTCACTGGTCACTTTGCCTTCCCGTAATAATGATCAATTGACAAGCACTCTCTGCATCCTATCTTGCAGCCAGTTGGTGATCTAGTTCACTATCTTATGACTGACTCCTGTATGCTTTAATTTGTTAGCTAGCCTTCTGTGGGGGACGGTGTCGAAGGCTTTGCTGAAATCCCGGTACACAATGTCCACTGCTCCTCCCTGGTTGACTGCTCTGGTGACCCAGTCAAAAAAAGTTGATCATATTGTTTGATAAGAGCATCCTGCTGTGAAGCCATGTTGCCTGGAGTCCGTCTTTCTCCTGTCTTCCAGGTGCTTCACTATCCTCTCCTTTAGCAACAACTCCATAATTTTTCTTACCACCGAGGTCAAACTGACCGATCAATAGTTTCCTGCCTCCTCCCTTTTCCGCTCTGTGTAAAGGTACTACAGTTGCCCTTTTCCAGTCCTGAGGTATTATTCTGCTTTCCAATGACTTGCTGAAAAGCTCAGCCAGTGGGGTAGTGAGTTCTTCCTGAAGCTCCTTCAGTACCCTAGGGTGAATGCCATCTGGCACCATTGTTTTAGCTACCTTGAGCCTGTTCAGCTCTTCTAGGACCCTTTTTCCTTGTGAAGGGTCTTGTGTCTGCTCCTGTGGTGTTCTGCACTGATCTACTTAGTGTAGGACCTTTCCCGCTGTCTTCTATGGTGAAGACAAAGCAAAAGAAATCATTTAGTAACTCTGCTTTGTCTTCATCTGTAGCTGCCATCTTGCCTTCCTTTGTTGCTAACCTATCACTATTTCCCCTTACTCTTACTTTTGTCCCTATATATATCTGAAGAGGTTTTATAGCCCTTCTTGACCCCTGTGATATTTCTCCAGTGTCTGTGCTTTTGATCTCCTAACTGCCTTTCCTGCCTCACTCAGCTTGTTTTTGTATTCTTCTCTATCTAATTCAGTTTTAGTTTGTTTATATTTAGCAAAAGCCCTCCTTTTTCCTTGATTTTGGTTGCAACTTCCTGGTGAACCAGAATGGATTTTCATTTTTTGATTTGAAGATCTGCCTAGTGCATGTAGCTGCATTTAAAGCAGTTTTAAGGCCTCCCAGTCTTCATCTTCCAAGTTTCTGCCATCTAGTAAAGAAGTGCAAAATAATGCACTTGGAACAAAGGAACCCAGGAGAGAGCTACAGTATTGGGGGGAGGAGTTGCTGACAGTCACCAAAGAGGAAAGAGACCTGGGAGTTATAATTTCAGATGACCTTAAGATGTCTAAGCAGAGCACAAAGGCTGCAGGGAGGTCAAGTGGCATGATGGGGTGCATAGGCAGAGGTATCACTAGCAGAAGGTGGGAGGTTGTGATTCCATTGTATAAAACACTGATGAGGCCTCCCCTAGAGTACTGTGCGCAGTTCTGGAGGGCTTGCACCACCAAACATGTGAGGAGAGATTAAAGGAGCTAAATATGTACTCACTGGAGGAGAGGAGGGATCTGGGACACATGATAGAAACATTCAAGTACTTTAAGGGCATAAACAAGGTGCAGCGGAGAGACATCTTCCAATATAGGAGTACAAGAACAAGGTGACATTATACAAAATTGGAAGGTGGCAGATAAAGAGGAATGTGAGGAAGTTTTTCTTCACAGAGAGGGTGGTTGACACATGGAATAGTCTACCACAGGAGGTGGTGGGAATGAGCACAGTGGAGGGATTTAAACATGCCTTAGACAAGCATAAGGGAACTCTGGAGGTGGAAAGGAGTGGGGAAAAGCCACTGACCAGATAGGGTCAGAGGCTGCAAATGAGTATAGGACTTACGGGCAGAATGGATGGGCCTGGCGGTCCTTATCTGCTGACAATTTCTATGCTTCTGTGTTTCTATACTGAACCTCTCAATAAGTTAATGTAATCCCATAATTTTAAATATGTAGTATTACTTGTTTTGAAACTGTATTAAGGGTAGGGCAGGAATAATGAAGAGTGTAAAGACTAAAATGCAATCACTAAAATATGGTGGACTACAAAGTTTGGTAAAGAATGGTCATGGAAAAGCACATTAGCACAGGCCTGTTAATCAGATCATTATATACTGTAATACTGCTAACGTCAGTGTCAAGCATTGTATATTTCATGGGTATGTCTCTTTCAGGCTTCAACACCTCCCCAATTAACTTCCTATACACACTGCTTTTTAATTATAATTAAACTGACAGTTATGTATGTATTTGAAACAAAGTTCTAAAGTCTCTCAAAAGATTTCAACAAGTATAAAATATACACCATGTTGCAACATGCACTGTTTCAGGTTTGGAAAGTATGTTGTAAATCTTATGTAGCACATTATAGCTAACATGTTCTCTTTGTGAGTTATAACAGTGACATCTTATTTTGGAAAAAATACTAGACCACTAAGATAGTGTAGGGTCTGCATCAAGAACAGTATGAAATGAGACAGTGAGTTAAACTTATACCCTCTAGAGCAAAGAATTGGGGGCATGATAGTAACATTCAAATACATAAAGGGAATCAAGAGGGCCCATACAGGAAACCTATTCCAGGAAAACAAGACAACACGTACAAGGGGTCACAATCTGCACCTAGTGGGAGGCAGATTTAGAACTAATATAAGGAAATACTTTTTCACAGAGAGGGTAATAGAACCATGGAACAGCCTGCCCTCAGAGGTAGTAGCATTGAAGACAGTACAGGAATTCAAACTAGCATGGGACAGGCAATGCGGGCATCTGAAGGGGTAATAAAACAGGGAGGGAATAGAAATTTTTGGGCAGAAATAGATGGATCATGCAGTACCCATCTGCTGGCTACTTCTTATATTCTGATGCTTAGTAAGTCATGTCATGGTATTTAGAAGCAGAATGTTTGTAGCTCTCTCATAATCACTGGTCAAAGAAACAGAATCAGTGTGGGAGGGGTGGACTAATCCCTTCACACCTACAGTACTATTAAGAAAAGCAGTGAGAAACAGCTATTATTCACCATGACAAAAGGCACTCCTGGCAGTATTCCAGTCAAATGGGGAGGGTTGGGATAAGATCACCTCAATCATTAACACCAGCTGCTATTTAGGTCATGCAGTCTGTTGGAAAAGAGGTCTGGCAGTCAAAAGGTTAGTGTAGTCTGACAAGCAGGAGTAGTTACATACACAAAACAGAGAATGTGGTGCACAGAAATACAATTCAGACAATCTGAAAATAATGTTGCAAGGTGCCAGTTTGTAGTGAGTCAACTGTAAGGCAGCAACAAGCTACTCCTCGATACTCAGAATCACTATGATTCTTTTTCAGAGCACTCCCCTCCAAAAGAAGAATCTTAATGATTCAAAGCACTGAAGAACAGCTTTTGTTGCCTTGCAGTTTGCTCAGAATTAACTGACACCTTGCAACATAATTCTCGGTTGTTTGCCTTATTTATTTGCCCACCATTGTCCTGGATTCACCCTAAGAGAGAGACAGAGTCAGTGAGTGGCGGTGCTCAGACCAGCAATTAATTTATTAGTAGTACAATCTTGATCTGTCCCAAAAATTGAAAAGATTCTTAAAGATTTCCATTCCATCCAAAACATATTTGTTAACTCATACATATTCTTCTTTCCAATCGTCCTTTATCTTCTTATTATCTATATAATCAAATATATCAAATATATCAATTTATTTTCAATCCTCGTTTGTCTTCCTCCTCTTCTTTCCCCAGATGTAGATCTGGGAGCCCGTTCGCCTTTTTCTGGAGGTAATGTTGTGTACCCATTACCGCTTTTCTTTTCATGCTGTTGCTGTTCTTCCTTTTTGGGTTCTTTTTTCTCCTCCTCCCCTGCCCCTTTATTTTACTTCCTTTTTCCCCACAGCTTGTCTCCAGCCTGCGTTGGATGACAGGCATTCCCCCCTTTTGCACTATCACCCAATCTGTCGCCTCCATTTTTCAATGCTTCCCATGATTTCTGTATTAAACATCTTGACCCCTACATCTGAAGGATGAACCCCGTCTGGCCAATAATACTTATCTTCTCTCTCATCTATGCCTCTCCTTATGACTCTTCCCCTGTTTGTAAGGAATAATGTGCCTACCAGACTATTCATCTTTCTCCTTGCTCTCTTAATTGCCACATGACTGTGTGCATGCCTCCATACTCGGTGAAGGACCATATCTGACAATACTAAGGTCATGTGAGGCCACCAGTGTCTTATTGTCTCCACATCATGCTGTATTTGTAGATATATATCCAACCAGGGCCTGCACCCAATATCATTCCACCCTAGGTGCACAATGATCATGTCTTGCGGTGGTCATCTCTCCCTCATGTCCCTCAGGGTCAGCAATAATTGGGCCCATTTCATGCCCCTGATTCCTTGCCAGGACAATCTACACTGTCTGGGGTCTTGATAAAGTTGCCTGCCCTCTGCTTTCTTGGATGCTGTCCTTTCTGCCCAGTAAATGTATGAATGCCCGCATATCCATATCTCCAACCTCTGATCAGGTCCTGTTGTAAAATAAAGCAACATATATGATATTCTATTTGGTCCAGGCCCTCCTTTTCTACCCCTCTCCTCCCTCCCCTCCTTCCCCCCCCCCATTGTTCCCTGTTGTGCCTACCCTCTACTTAACTTGTAGTTGCAAAAGAGAGATGGTTAATAGTTACTCACTCAAGGGTCATACATAATGCTTGTAACACTCTGATTTCCAGTGGCCAATCCTCTGTACCTGCTCTCTTGACCCCCCTGATGCTGCCATTTGTGATGCTGCCCCAATTCTGAATGAATGGGATAAATAATATTTTGGATCCTCTGCTAGAAAGGTCATACCTTTTTTAAGGACTGCTACTATCTGGTAGCTTGTCACCCCTTTTCCATCCCCATGGATGAAAAACTGGCCTCTATGTTCAGGTCGCACTGCAGCGTAAGCCCACAGTGTTCGAACCGGGCAAATTTTTAACTCACCCTGTCTCCCCGAGTGAATCAAGCATCCTTTCCCTTCCTGATCTGTTTTTGATTTTTTTACCCGTAATGTGATTGTCTCTGGCCACCATTCTGTGTCCTCCCAGCACAAGCCCCTAACATCTCTTACTTACCATGGGCCATCGTTTCCTCACTCCTGAGGTCCCATAGTACATGGTCAAATAAATGGCTTGAAATAACACTGCATCCTCAGCTGATTTGCAAATTGTTGATGTGGCATTTACCAGTTTAGTTAACAGCTTTTCTGATACCAGCCATCTGTAAGTCCCTTTAGCTGATTTGAAGGAGCCCCCACCCTTGGACCATCCATCTGATCAACATAGTTTTGTTGGATCCCACCATCCCTGAGGTTGCAGACTATACTTATAGCTGCTAAATGTACCCCATCATTGCATGTGATAAACCACGCTCCCACTGTTACACTACACATTTTCCTAGCTGATGAATCTATGACCTGCCCACTTACCTCCATCGTTGTACTTCTTTGAAAACTTGGAAGACTCCCAGGCCCTTCATAGGTTCAGAGGATCTTGTGGGACCAGGAGTTGTGAAACAGAACTGCCTCTGCTTTTGGTTTGATGGCCCAGAACCTGTCCAGCTGTAGACAGGAGGCTGCCAGCCCCAGTGTTTTGCACCCCATCAATGTGCCTAGCTCTAAAGGACATATTCAACTTCAACCCCTGTAAAACTAACTGTCACAATATCCTCAACACTGATTTTGACATGGCACACCAGGTCTTGAGGACATCGACCACCACCCTGTTATCACACCAGAAGGTCACCTTCTGGTTACAGAGCTCTTCTCCCCACACTAGCATGCTAACCCAAATCGGGATGATCTCCATGAGTGTGATGTCTCTGATTCGTCCCCTCTATATCCATTCCTTCAGCCTGGCCTCTGAAAACTATCATCCCTGAAATAACCCCCATGCCCAGCCCTCCTGCTGCATCTGTGTGTAGCTACAGACCAGTATTAAAAACCCACTCATCCTGCCAGAAAGATGTCCCATTAAATGCCTCTATACACTCCTCCCATATTTTCAAGTCCTCCTTGGTGTCCTTAACGAGGTTGACCTAGTGATGCTGCCTCATCAAGCCCCTCATTACTTTTGCTATCCGTCTAGTGAATGCTCGTCCTGGACTAATGACCCTGCAGGTGACATTGAGGTGCCCGATTAATTGCTGCACCTGTCTGAGTTGGACCCTGTGCCTAGTCTTATGTTCCTGTATGAGTTCCCTTAACTTCCTTATTTTCTTGTCTGGTAACCTAAAAATCTCTTCCTGAGCATCTATCTCAATCCTTAGGAATTCTATAATCTAACTGGGATCCTCGGTCTTCTCTCTGTCTCCTTCTGCCCACTTCCTATCAAAAGGAAATCATCTAAGTAGTGAAGAACCATCCTGTATCCTGTCTTCTGTTGAAATATCCCTTGTAAACATGTGCTAAACAATTCAAAAGAGGCACAGGCAGTCGAACACCCCATAGGCATGGCTTTGTCAAAATAGTATTGCCCGTCTAGCTTAAAACCAAGTAAATCCCAATCTTGTGGCTGCCCTAGTTGGAGCCTGAATGACCTCAGTGTCTGTGGTGTCACCCCAATAATCTGTACCTCCTCTTCTAGAGTTGTGTATGTAACCTTGGAATCCCTTTCATCAATGTAATCATTTACCGACTCTCCTTCAAGGAAAGATAGGTGGTGGACGACCCTGTATTCTCCTGGCTGTTTCTTGGGTACTAAACCTAGCAGGGATATCCACAGTTTTTCTAAACGGGGGTTCCGGAATGGCCCCACAGTCTGCCCTGTGTTCTTTTTCTTCTGTATCTGGCGTCTCAAAATCCCCTCTTTGCCCCATACTGATCCTAAGTTCTTGGCTTTCCTGCCTACCCTGGGCCCTTGAAAATGGATGCTGAAATCCCGTTTAAATCCCTCTGTTAGCTATGAGGCCTCCCTCTCATCTGGGTGACCTTTCAACCCTTCTAATTTTTTTACGTTTATTGGTGTCTTTGCATGCAGAATTTAATACCCTGTTAAGATGCTGTCCTGACCTTTATCAGTAGCTTTGTCTACCCTCCCTCTGTAGCCTCTGTTCCCTGGCTGTCCTCTAAACCCCACCTGCCCCCTCGAAGGGCTGACTGGTGTTGCCCTGCACCCATTGTACTGTTCCCCAGAATTCCAATTTCTCGCATCTTGAAGCAGGGTGATTATCCCCACATTTCGAACTGGCGTGCTAAATCTACATTGTGGCCAAGAAACAAAAGGCCCTGTTATATCCCCAGAATTATTTTTGGAGTAATGTAGCCTTTCCCCCCTTCCCATTCAGGCATGGCCTGGTCCATGACATAGTCTATCTACAAATCTAAGTGCTTCGTATCTTAACAGACATCCCCTTAGGTGGCCATTCTGTGCCTGAAGACTTCATCATAGTATAACCAGCCAAAACCTCCCTTTGCTCTGTGTATGATCAATTGATATATGATGAAAGCAATTCCCAGTTTGGGCTTCTTTTCCATTACAATGGTGGAATAAGTTGCGAAACCTACAAACCAGGCATCCCAGGTCTTGCCCTTGGTGAACTTATCCTCCTCCTTTTTCCTCAACAGTAGTACTACAGCTGCCATCTCACTCTTGCCTATGCTCTCCTTTTCATTGTATTTTGTTACCGCTGCCCTGCTTACTAGGGCAAATATATCCACATATTCCCCTTTCCATATCTTCTCCTTCATAGCTAGTGGTACAAGTTCCCCTATTCACATTCCCAGAGCACCTATGTCCCTGCTCCCTGCCCCCAGTCCTGTGCCCTCAGCAGGCATTGTGCCTCCCTCTTTCATCTCCTTCACTGACTTAATGTCAGATAACGCCTTCTCAAGCTGCCCTAAACCATCCTCCCCATGGTTGTAATCATCTGTTGACCTTTTCTTTTATACTACTGCCTTACGTTCACTCCCACAATACCTGTTGAAGAGCTTGGTTCGGGCCCTGCTGGTCCAGGTTAGTGCCCTCCTGTGGTATCTGGGAGCAGCACTGGTACAGGTCCCAGAGTGGCTGGCATCCTCAGTGACAGTAATGGAGGACAAGCAGGAACTGGGCTGGGCACAAGAGGAGGCTCTGGTTGAGGTGGCTGTGGGATGGGAGCAGCCGGCTCCTGCCTTTCTGGGCTGGCAGGCCTTGGTGGTGGTCTCTAGGGGCTGGGTGATCGAGCTGGAGCCCAGGGCCACCCTGTCCCTTTGCCAGCCACCTGCCCTGTCCCCTCCCCTTTTCTTTGTCTGCTTTCCATTTATCCCCTTGCCTTTGAGGTTCCATGCCCTCCACCAGCTCCCACACCTTGTTAGCCTCTCTGCTAACTCTAGTATAACATTAGTAGGTATCTTCCCTTGTTGGTTTGTTCTTTCTCAGGGCCATGTCTATTTCCATTCCCTAAATAGGAAAAAGCTGCTGTAAAAGAAAATGCATTGGTTAATAAATATTCCCAGTCTTTCTCCCCTTGTGCGCCTCCTGCTTAATACACAACACACTTTCTCCCTAGTGCATGAAATCAGCCTGCCCCACCTCTTGCATCAAATCCGCCCCATCTACCCTTGTGTCTTATCTTTCATCTATTCTTGGCCTCCTTACCTATTACTTTAGATTAGAAAATAATTCCCTGCTTTTCTCCACCGCCCCCAGTAGAACTGTGCCTGCTGCAAGTTGCCTCTTAACTGCTTGCTAGCTGAGCCACCACTTCCTTTCTTTGGATATGGCCTGTTGCCCTTCCCATGTGCTTTCGCAGAGCTAGGCGTAACTAACTTCCGTATCCCAAACTAGGTCCCTTCAGCCTAGCAACTCTGCTTTTTTTGTTAAATCTTCTAATATCCTGTATCCTGAGAACATATGCCCTGGAATATAAACAAACCATGACCTTTTAGCACCACATCCTTTTCTCTGGCATGCTGTTTTCTCTCTTCTGTCTCTATTTCTTTTTAAATGATGTGGATAGCCCTTTCTCACTGACAACCATGTGGCCCGCCAGCTCATGTGTCCCTGGTCACAGCTGGGCTGTACCATGCCTCCCCATTGTCCAAAGAACCCCCCCTTTTTTTTATACTGAGCCAAATTGCATCCCCCAGATTGAATGAACTTCTCCCCCTTCTGGCATTGTACCACCGATCCAACTCTCTCACTCGACTGGTGGCAGTCTCCCTTCCCCTAGCCAGTCTGTTCCCTGATTGCATTGAAAACTCTGCGGGCTTTCTCCCCCCATGCTGTGGCTGCTGCCACCTGCTCCAGGGGCCCCTCCCCATCTCACCAGACTGCTTTACAGGGCATCACCCTCCTCCTGTGCCTTGTGCAACAAACACCCTCAGGGTCTTTTCCTCTGCCTTCCCGTTGACCCCATTTCTTTGTACATTCCTTCCGCTAGTGCTCGGAGAAATGCAACAAATCCCACCCAGAATTTGGGCCTCCCCCCAGGCAGGTCGCAGCTGCCCCATTGAAACTACCCAGCTCTGCGGGCCTATGTTGGACCCAATTCACTCCTCTAGTAAGTCTCCTCTAAAAAACACCATTTTTGCAGGTCTGTTCCTGGGTCCTACCACCGTCTGGCAAGAGGTCCCCCTTCCTTCTTTTCCTAATTGGAAAACACTTCTACAGGCTGTTGCCTGGCTTGCTGCCCTATTTCACCAGGTGACCTCCACACAACACCACCAGTTTATGGCCTGCCCGGACGCAGTCCACAGAGGCTCCCAGACCAAACACATGGCCTGGCTTGCGACCATTTCACAGGCAATGTCCCAGTAATTCCATCGACTTGTGGCCTGCCTGGGCCCCACAGCAACTGCTTACACAGGCTTACTAACAGAATATGGCCTGGCTAGCAGCCCTGTCTCCCAGGGCAACTCCAAAGCTCTCAAAAACCCAGATACAACAATGACAAAACTCGCCAGCTGCATTCCCAACTTTGTTAAAAGTGATAATGCATTTAAAACCAAACATCCCACACTATCTTCACACACAAGTATCCTTAGGCCCCAGGCTTACCTGCTGCACATGGCTAGAAGACGTGAATCTTCCATTTCTTCCAATCCTTCCTGATGTTCCTTCTGTTACTGAAGCCTCTTTCTCTTTTCTTTTAAATGCTATGGCCAATTAGCCAGCAACCAGTGATTTCAAATAAACCTTACTTCATTTCTCTAAAACATGCCTAAACTTATTTTTTAGCTGATCTGATGTGCTGCTCCCAGCTGCAAAAACTGAGAGTAGCATGCCAAGAGGCAGCCTGCTTCCTTGCAGCTGCTTACATACCCCTAATGACCCCTCCCCTTCCTTTGGGTCTCCACCAATCTGACTGCTACTTTTTCCTTTCCTGTCCCTTCCCTCTTTGTGATGCCATCTATACCGTATCACCTCCTGCCTCCTACCTTGTGAGTCACCCCCAGAGCCCCTCCCCCTGACTTGTCTGGGCATGTTAAAGTCTTCTTGGGCTGGTCCACCTGGACAATTGAGTCTGCCTTTCAGTGGCAAACTTCATTCTCTGTGTTATGTCCTGCATATCTTTGTGGTTGCAGCAGCCCTCTTTATTCTGAGTTTTGTTAGTTGTATAGTTACATGCAGGCTAAAATATTCAATTGAAAAACAAAATGTAATGATAAGCACTGTACATTGGAACAGTAATCAAAGCAAGCTATCAAAGTATAGCTGCAGCAAATAAACAGTATGAGCATTGTTATGCAGCATGATAATGGTTGGAAAGAGAAGTACAGAGCAAAAACAAAAACAGGCTGTTCCAAGTGGCTAGATAGACTGGACTTGAAAACTTGCAAGCTGAAAACATTCCTCAGCTGGAGACGGTGTTTGTTCCAGTTATCTGATGTTAGGAATGTAAATGCCTGTCTATAAAATTAATTATTTACTTATTGAGATCACAGTGTCTTAAATAAAGGCAGTGTGTTCAAGAGGTTAGAGTAGAGAAATGTAAACCATGAAGTCCAATGTTCAGATCTTACAACTACTGGCTGTATCAGCTTAGGCAAGCGTTTTGATCTACATTAGCTCTTGTCCTGTCAGCTGTAGAACTTGACAAAACATTTGGGAGCATACTGTACATAAGGTGTTGCATATCCTCTGGGCAATCCTGGGTACACAAATGGAAAACATGTCCAGTATTGCAAATATGTTTGGAATCCTGACAGAATGATGCCTTTTGCTTTGTTTGCTCTGGCAACAATCAGCCACAGAGAATAATAATCAGCAGTCAGTTTTCATTGAGAGCTGCAACCTCTGCCCCTATGCTAGAACCTCTTGCACCATAAAATTGCAAACATAATTTGTTCTCTTTTTCTACCCACAGTAGCTACATAGAAACATAGGATCTGTCGGCAGGTAAGGACCATGAAGCCCACTTAGTCTGCTCATTTTCCTACTTGGTTTGGCAATCCCTATGCTTATCTGGACTGCCTTTCCCTGCTGTGCTGTACATCAGGTGCCTTTATGCTTATCCCATGCACTTTTGAATCCCCATGCTGTTTTCCCTTCCATCACCTCTGCTGGCAAGCTATTCCATGGATCCACCACCCTTTCTGTGAAAAAATCTTCCTAGCATTCCCCCTAAGCCTCCCTCTCTCCAGCCTCATGTTATGTCCCCTTGTCCTTGTACACTTTCTTCTCTGAAATATGCTCCCCTCCAGTACCCTGTTTATTCCTCTAAGGTATTAGAAAGTCTTTATTATATCCCTTCTCTCTTCCAGTGAATAGATGTTAAGTTCCTTGAATCTTTCCTTATAAGGCTTGTGGTGCAGTCCGAGTATCATTTTTGTTGCTTTTCTCTGGACTGCTTCCATTCTGTCCATGTCCTTCCTGAGATGTGATCTCCAGAACTGGACACAGTATTCCAGATGAGGCCTCACTAATGACATATACAGTGGCATCACCTTTTCTCTCCTCCTACTGGTTATGACCCTTCCTATGCACCCCAGCATTCTATTTGCTTTCCCCATTACTTTTCGCATTGTTGGGACGCTGTCCTGGAGTCATTGTCCTGTCAGAATACCACTTGCTTTACACATTTTCTGATTTATGTTAACTCAATTGTTTTCTTGATAAGTTAAGTACATGCTTATGGCTTTTAGCCTTTTTTTGTCCTAGGTGTGAGGTTAATAGGATTGCCAAAATACAATCAGTTAAGTAATTTTCTTCATCATTGGCCGGTTCCATGATTTATTTGCTCTTCTATTTGTAGCAATCACTATGTTTGCTCAAATATTTATTTATTTTATTTATTCAATCTTGGATTACAACCTTTGAGTTAGTAGCTCATTTGCAAAGATTCCACATCAGGTAGAAAAGGTATAACAATAGGTTAAATATAGTCATTGCCTGATTTAGGGCAAGGCCAAAGACTTTGCTCAATACAGTTACACACAATCATAGCTTGGCTCTAGGTAAGGTCATAACAGTTAGACAATGAAGGTTTCAGACAGTCAAGTAGATATACAGGATAAGTAGTAAAATGTAGACAATTAGGAATGATACAAATTGAGTAATAATCCTCAGTAGGTTGACAAAAAGCTTCTGGCTAAGGCAATTGATTTAATAACAATAGATCAGAGGGCTAACAATTCTGTGGAGTTGAGGTATATTCAGATGGGCTGGTAGAATCATGGAGCTAGGTGTAGGGAGGAGAGGCTAGCAAATTCATGAAGCTAGGTATAGAGAGGAGTGGCTGGTAGATTCATGTAGCTAGGTATAGAAAGGGGAGAGGAAAGATCATAGGGGAACTTGGCTGGGAACAAATGGGAGAGAGGGGTGGGTAAAGGAGGGAACAGTCAGTGGGGAGGAGGAAATGAGTAGGTATAGGAGGGTGAACCAACAGGGGCAGTAGTGGGGAGTGGAGGGGTAAGGGGAGGGGTAAGGAGCAGGTTAGGTAATAAAGGGGAGTGAGGGGCCAGTGCCAGGCCATAGGAGGGAAGTGAGTAGGTATAGGAGGGTGAACCAACATGGGGTAGTAGTGGGGGGGAGTGAAGGGGTGAGAAGAGGGAGGTAAGCAGCAGGTTATGTAGTAGGGTAGTGAGGGGCCAGTGCCAGGCCACAGGAATTAAGGTACATAGGTATAAAGTGCTAGTGAGGAAAGTTCAGCAGCCTAGGCCATGAGTCTTATTTATTGGAAGCATAAGCTAGCTATTTGGCTGGTGAGGTGAGTTCAGAGTTTTAGTTTGAAGGGACCTAGTATGGATTCTGTGAGGAGGTCACCAGGGAGTGAGTTTAGCAGCTTAGGGACATGATATCCAAAGGATCGTTGTCCTAAGGTTGTGCAGCAGAAAGGGACTTTGTATTGAATATTGTGAGATCCTCTGGTCAGACAGGCTGGGTCTGTTTGGCATAACATAGACTGAACTCCAGGGGGCGTCAGACCAATGGTGGCTTTCTTGGCCAGTAGACAGAGTTGATACTGGATTCGGTTGCCCAAGTTCAGCCAGCCTGAGAGCATTTATAGGTCACACATATGGGTTAATAGTGAAGCACCTAGGATTAGCTGATAGGAATTGTTTAGTGTAAGGGCAGCTCTTTTTAGGGTAGACTTAGGTGTTGAGATATAGGCAACAAGGCCATAATCTATGACAGAGAGTACTGAGCTGTTTTTGGCAAGTTTAAGGGTGTCAATAGTTAGACAACGGCTATGCCTATATAGCTGACTGATTTTCCTGCTGACCATCTTAGAGACATTATCGACATGCAGTGAGTAAGCTAGTGTGCTGTCCAGAGTAACACCAAGGTACTTGAAATTGTGCACCATCTCTAGGATTTCATTTTGCTTATTATGGATATATAGGACATTTTATTTATTTTTGCTGTGCAGGGAGATGAAAAGCATCGTTTTTGTTTTCCTATAGTTGAATAGCAGTCATGCATTGGTAAACCAGTCTTCTACAAGTCTGAAATCACTCTGAAGGTTTTGCTTGAGGAAGTTGAGGTTAGGATGGCGGGAGTAGAGGACAGCATTGTCCGCATATAACAGGATTTTGTGTTGGCATATTTTAGGGAGATTGTTTAGAAAAAGACTGAACAGCAAAGGCCCTAATATGGACCCTTGGGGGACTCTTGTGCTAACATTTTTTCTATCCGGGAGGGTGTTGCCAATTTTGACCTGCTGAACCTGGTCGCTAAGATAGCTGTGGAACCAGTTCAGGGAGGTAGAGGACATGGTGGATTCACGTAGTTGGGCTAGCAGGAATTCATGATTAACTATATCAAAGGCCTTAGTGAGGTCAATAAAGGTTGCTCCCACTAAGTGCCCCCGATCCAGAGAGTCATGTACTGTATGAACCCAGTGAACTCAACAAAAGCAGTCATTGTACTGTTTCTTATAATACAGATGATTGCGATATCCATCTACATGTTAATTAAAGAAATCATGGTTCTGCATACTGAGTACAGGTTTGTTACATGATGATCACAATGACTTTCACCAGTTTTAAAATTATGAATATTTAATGACTTGTATCCAGTGACAGTCTCTCACTGAGGCACCTTTTTCTTTAAAACATTTTGTGTTACATAAAGATGAAGAGATACTCAAAAAGTTTATTTTCATAGTGTAATCACACACTGCACTTTACAAATGGTGACAAAAGTTGCCCCTAACCCTGCCAGCTGTTGATGATTAAAGATAAACCACTTCAAAATCTGTCAAAAAAATTGCTGTTTTCAATGTCCAATGTACTTGTGCAGGTTTGAATCCTACTAGTCCGATTCCTCGATGATACATTTGGTTTAATTCACACAAAACAGAGTGCCTGATACCAAATGCTTCCACAGATGTGTGCTATACCAATTGTACACTACTAGTACAGTAATTGTTACTTTTACAATAGTTACTTCTATACTTTACAACTGTTAGTAAAAGGAAGAAGTTATTTTTGGGTATAAGCACAAAGTGGGTAACAGAAATAGGTGAAAATAGCAATTTTAAAATGAAACTTGGCTGTGAGATGGCAGGTAGTGGACATCTCGTCTGGGCAGTTATTTGTCATTATACAATGACAAGAGAAAATCCTTGTCCCTGATTGGTCAGACTGGGACAGGAACCAGGATGTTATCCCAGCATAACATCCCAACTCTACTCCCAGTGCACTGACGACCACGTTCCAAGTGAACAAAAGATCACTCCACTGTCATCCCAAGCAGCAGCTACAGCAGTTCCTGTTGTGCGCGGAATCGAAGTTTCCGCCCTGCTTGACAACTGTGCTCCCTGTCACACGCCACCCTGGTAACCACGCTGCCACAACCTTAACATTTCCAGCTCAGACACTTTAAAAATACATAAACAAATGCAAGCCCCGAAGTCCACTCACTCTGCAGCTACGATAGTGCGAGCACGTGCAATGTCGAAATATGCCGCGCTCGCTTGCTACCTCAAAAAGCGCAATCCCCGACTCAGTAAATGGCAAACTCTCAAGAGTCACTGACTGACAGTTTTTCTCCAGCATTCCCCGACCCCAGCTCACCTCGTAATCTCCAAAAGTAAAACACATTCTTCATCCTCCTCCCTACATCCTGCCATCTACCATCACAGACTTCCATTCACAGTGGTAACACCGGGAGTCTCGCAGAACAATGACGCGCTGGCAGCTCCGATCAAAATGTTATCCACAGTGATACTATCCCAGTACATTAAGCAAACTGTACCGAGAGAACTGCAAACAAGATACAGTTGTTTGTGTGTGTGTGTGGGGGGGGCAGCAGACAGATTCAAACACACATCAGTTTGTTTAGGAGCAGTACCACCTACTGGTCAAAACAGAACTACTTTTCTCTTCAGTACACCTCCACATTGAAAATCAAACACAAAATCTATTTAAAAATGCATTTTTTTCCTCATCTTTCTGTCTTTTAAAATTAACGAGCCATTGTATAATAGGAATAATGCCCTCCAGGGTGGGTGTTATGCTGGGATAAATCCCTTCTCGGGTGTTGGATGCCCTCGGCTGCTGGCCTCGGCCCAACCACCCAAGACGGGATATGTTATCCCAGCATAACACCCACCCTGTCGGGCATTATTCCTTTATAAGTAGATAGGTGTGTATACACTCATTTTGTACTTTTTGCCCATGCAATAAAGCTGCTGAAATATTATCTGAATCAATATGCATTTGCTCTATTTCTCCATGTGGATGGTAGGAGCGCATATCTGTGCTGCATTTGTAAAGTATTGTGTTGCATGCAGCATGACAATCATAGTGAAAGTGTTTCCTCTGTGCATTGAATTCTGTCATGCAATGTGTTGAACTGCTACACTATCAAAGTCAGGACAACGAAAAATATGATCAGCCTTATGTTAGCAAAGCTGTAACCACCCTGGTTGTGCCCATCATTGTCAGCAGTTTCTGCTCCCACGTTTACTCTTTTTTTCTGAACTGCATTATGGTTGCAAACGAAGAGTTAAATAACGGCATTTAATTAATCCAGTGTGTATCTGTCATTCTGTTTTAATCACACCATGATCTTGATGTACACTGCAGCTGAGAGTAATGCATATGTCTGAAAATGTAAAGTAATGTAAATAAACAATGTACTGTAATTGCTCATCAAACAAATGCTACTTTATAAGCATAAAATCATAAATTTCAAATACTCCACAAATATGTGTTATAAAATGAGTTCCAAATTTAAACAGCAAAGTACAATGCAATCTTAAAAAAAATGTTCACCCATAACACATCTAGAGTGACCTAATCAAAATATATGTAGATTTTCTATGCCACTAAACACTGCCCCCTGTCACCCCCTCATTTTTATACATAGACTGCCTACATATTGATGTCTGTTTGCATACCGTAGTTGGTGGCGTTGACACAAAGAGAATGTTGAATTCAGGTTGAATGGCAAAATCTCATTTATAGTGTTAGATGCACAACTACATACATAAAGAAAACCACCATTAAAGATGAGTAGTCTGACAGTCAAGTAACTGAGACCCTGGCTCTTCTGAATAAGGTAACAGTACGATGGCTAGTGCGTGCAGCTTTTGAAATTTAAAACAAAAAATAAAAGAAATATGAACCCATTCACCAATAATGTTGTCTTTTATTATAATGTAGGCACTTGAAAGGGGTGGGGATGGGGATGAGTTGATTAATACTTCTCCTTCCTTGCTTTAATAGATGATCACAGCAGCGCTATTTGCCATTTGTGTGTGTGTGTGGGGGGGGTCAGCAGCACATATTTCATTGTATATCCTATGTGTATATAAGCACTTATTAACATAGTCAAATGATGACACCATTTCATTCCAAAGTCCAGTGAGCTATTTATTAACATTTACATTCTGAATTATTAGAGGACAGCTATAGTTAGTAAAATGAATGCAGATTTGAACACTTTTAATTCTATCTTCTAACTAAGATCCAGAAAAAATGAACATGTTTCTAAATAAAAAAAAATGACATTTTAAGATACTGCTTTTTTTCCCATCACAATGTATAATTTATGGATATTTTAGTTAGCATGATGGGGGGTGACAGTTGCGAGTGACAGACAGTTTAAATTGGTAATCAGATATCATTACTTCTCTCTTGGTAGTATATAAACTACTGTTAGGAAAACCAAAAAAGCAACATGGCTGATGAATCACAAATAAAGCAGTATCCAGTACAGGGAAATGTTACTGCTATGGCTCATTGTTCACAGATTATATTACTAGCTTGCTATGAACGTTATGTATTAGAGCCACATTGCAATCAAGACAGTTACAATTTAAATAGGCAGAAGGAAACACAACAGTTAACAGACACTTATTTCTGTAAGAGTTTAAAGAAAAATTAAAACCAACTATGTGTAACTGTCAGGTGAAAAGTGATCTGAACACACAACAGTACATCTGTTGCCAACATCTGATAGTTTTTTCCTCTTGATTTCTGCCTTCAATTTACTTATGGTTAGCTTGTCTTTTGAGAATCTAAAAAACACAAATACCATGACATCTAACCTTGATAGATGCATTACTACACCTGACAACACAGCAGCATAGCGTACTGTGTGAAAAAATGTATACATTAATTTTATTACAAAAAGGTTCAAATCGATGCCTGTATTCAATCTATGACTAAGCTTCTGTATGCATGTGATCATCATGAATGTCACAGTTCTAAGAGTCTAAATAAAATGATGAGAATGTACTGCTACAGTTTCAGTGCACTCTCATGCTATGAATATACATTTTTCACAAACCAGTGATCCTCCGTCCCCTTTGGAAAGCCAGTTTTGAAACAGAAATGATACAATAGTCAAGGTAAGATGGGGCAATGCAATAGCTACTGTAGGTAGAAAAAGAAAACAAACTATAGTCATTAATACTATTCTTTTCAATGTTTCCCTAGTTTTGGAACTTTGTCCTTGATTTTCTTATGTCTCCCATGTCCCTGATTTGTGATGCAGAAGGTTAAGAGATACGGGAGTGAGAATAACTTTTTGGTTGAACTCATCAATACTCAGAAGACACATTTGAGGCTACAGAAGCTTTTTTTCCTCTTTTGTTTTCTGTTTGCTGTTTCCTTACTGGAAAAAGCTAGACCAACATGTAAATAGTCATGGAGACATCCTGTATCTGCCTTTTTTTTTTAAGAATGGCATGGCAGGACAGGGAAATCAAGTGATTTAATTAATAAATGTTATACAGTGAAGACGAGGCTGTGGTGAAATCTGCACCTAGGGCTTCTTAGTTCATATTGTCCTGATCTACCCTGTGAACCATTACTCTGCATTCTCAGTTCTCAGGTTTAGACTATTAAGCTTCTTTTTTATTGAGGATTTATTTATTTATTTAAAATTTGGTAACTGGGAAAGGCACACTGCGCTGAGGCTCATTTCCAGGTGTGACAAGAGGACAAGGAGTGTAGAAATAATTTATTGCATCACCAGTTAAGTTTTTAATCTGGTGTGGTGCTTTTTACTTCTATGAATTTTAAAGTCTGACCCATAAGGGATTACAAAATATTTCCTATTTGCAGCCTCATGGGGGGGGCACAAAATGTTTTGCCCAGTTGTACAACTGAGAGGACAAGAGTTAATTTTGGAGTGGATAATAAAAAAACTGTATGGCTAAACACATGTAATCTGTGTCCAGCCTTTATTTAACCTAATTTACACACATTGGCATGTTTCAGAGACTTCTCAGTCACTGTCCTTTTTTCTTGGAGTGTGGCTGTGATCAGACTGCCATTGACATAATTTAAGGGCTAACATCAATGGCAGCTGCACACAAGGACATAGAACAGCTGAGCTGATCAGCTGTCTTGAGCCAGGAAATACATTTTCCTCAGCAGTTGCTAAGGAGTACAGAAGCATGAGATGTTAAAAAAATGCCATTCTTTTTAGAAACATGTTAAAATTGTGAAATACGAGTGTTCAGCAGAAAATCAGGACCACTGCTCAGCAGCACTTAATGCAATTCTATTACCACATTACATACTAACATACTTAGTTGCCAGCAGTGTAGGGCTAAAGGGCTATCGAGTCTGCTCAAAAATCAGCACCCGGTCAGGACACTGCTGCTGCCCTCTTACCTCCACCCATAAATCCCCCCATTGAACATTTGAAATTAACACTTACAGTGCCAGTTAAGATACACAGTTCAATACCCGACAGCCATCTTTATTTGCCTTGCTCATTTTTTTTAATCCTCTTTTTTTAAATTAGTGTTGAGGTGCAGCTCAATGAACATGACTTGTATGTCAGTCAGAACAGCTCCCATTATCGGGCCGACGTACCTAAAACAGAGGGTGAAATACTGGCCCTTAGACTAAGTTAAATGGGTTTGTGGGCATTTAACTGACTTGTTTGTCAGTCAGTATAGCACAGCTCCACTTTTCATGTACCTAAAACAGATGGTAAAACTTTGACCCTTAAACAATCAACACTAAGATTAAAAAGAGAGGATTTAAACAAAAAATGAGCAGGGCAAATAAATACGGCTGTCAGGTATTGAATCGTGTATATTAACTGACATTATTAAACTTCATTTTAAATATTCAAGGTGGCAACAGAATTGAATTAAGTGCTGCTGAGCAGTGATTTTAATGTTCTGCTAATCACTCCTGGTTCTTGGACTGGTCGTTGCTGACTTTTAAAAAAGTGTTTAGTTTTACAGAACTGATACACTGGTCCGCTCTTGGAAAACAGACTTGTATTGGGTGCAGTGGCTGGCTGGCTGGCTGCTTTTGAAGCACAATGCCATCTGGTTATAAAAAAAAGAAAATCGCACTCTAGGCAAGCAATCACACTGGAATGAGTGGTAACTGCCATCATGCGGAGATCTGAAGATAAGCATTTAAGATCTTAATTTAAACACCATTCAACACCTCATTATCACATCACTCTGTTCACAAAGCCTGGCATACTGAGGTACCGGAGAAATACCACCCACCATACTGAGGTACCATGCAACTTCTATTTAAAAACCACTGTACACCTGTATTTTTATAGCCAAGTAAAGATTAAAAACATAGAAACATGGAATTAGTCAGCAGATAAGGACCAGTTGACTCAGCCAGTCTGTCCCTGCCTATACTGTCACCATAGACCTTAACTAATCTCTGGGTATTTTTCCCTTCCTCTTTCCTACCAGGATTTCTTTGTGCCTATCACATGCATGCTTAAAACACACCATTGTTTTTGCCCCCATCACCTCCACTGGAAGACAGTTCAGTACAGGAGAATAAACTTCAAGAGTCTGGCTGGACAAGTGTGGTGCTGAAATACTGGAAAGTGACCATTGTGGTCCCTATCTTCAAAAGGGGACAACAACATCAGACCTCAGTAGCTACAGGCTGGTCAGCCTGACAGCAGTGCTGGACAAGGTTCTGGAAGATATTATGAAGAACAGAACAGCAGAGAACTTGGTTGAGGCCAAGCCCCCCCAGAATGGTTTTATGAGGGTCAGATTGTACCAAATCAACCTGATTACCCTTTTCAATGAGGTGACCAGAGAGGTAGATGGAGATAACATAGAAACATAGAAGTTGTTGGAAGTTAAGGACCATTTGCCCCACCTAGCCTGGGGTAGTGGCAAAGACATTGTCTATCTGGACTTCAGTAAGGCTTTTGACACTGTGGCATATGATATGCTTTTGGGCAAAGTACAATAAATGGGGCAGATACAAGGTGGATTATTGAATGACTTAGAGGCAGAAAGCAGAGGGTTGTGGTGGATGGGTGCTATGAGTAGAGAGGGGTCACAAAGGCATTCATCAGGGATCAGTGCTGGGACCACTACTGTTCAACATTTTAATCAACAATCTGGAGCTGGGGGCTCCAGCAGGCTGCTTAGGTTCACTTATGAAACTAAAAGGGCCAGGGTGGTGAACTTCCTTGGGAATGGAGATAAACTTCAGGAAGACTGACCTGAACAACTTGGGAAATAGGTTGGACTCCTGAAGTCTTGTATTCTGTGTAGCCAAATGCAAGGTGCTACACTTGGGTAGGAAAATATGTAGGACCTACACACTATGCTCCAGAG
Source organism: Neoceratodus forsteri (assembly GCA_016271365.2). Taxonomy (NCBI): domain Eukaryota; kingdom Metazoa; phylum Chordata; order Ceratodontiformes; family Ceratodontidae; genus Neoceratodus; species Neoceratodus forsteri. Next base: position 1,529,361,984 of record CM057453.1, read on the forward strand.
GAAGAGGAAAATTACCTGGGGTCATAATAGACAAGGGACTGAAGTATGACCAGCAGTGGCAGATTGCTGGGGTATATCAAAAGCGGGGGTACCAGCAGGCCAGAGGAAGTAATCCTGACACTTTACAATGCCTTGGTCTGGGCCCATCTGGAGTACTGCGTACAGTTCTGGGCTCATCACCATCTACAGACTGATAGCCATTCTTTCGGTATTGAGCAAAATCCTGGAGAAAATTGTTGCGACTCAGACTACCTACTACCTAATTCAATTAAATCTGCTATCAGATACCCAGCATGGTTTCAGGAATGGACACAGCATGACCACTGCCCTCCTTAAATTCACCACTGACACACTCTCTAAAATGGATACTAGCAATCTTACAGGGGCTGTTTTTGACCTCACAAAGGCTTTTGACCTAGTTGACCATCCACTGCTCCTCTCCACGCTTTAACACCTATGCTTCTCCTCCTTCGTTGTTGACTGGTTCAGTAGCTACCCGTCTAATAGGACTCAAATGATGAAATTTAACTCATCACTATCTAATAGTACTACCATTAACATTGGGGTGTCCCAGGGTTCCATCCTTGGGCCCCTTCTGTTGTCACTCTACATTAATAATGTTGGTGATGCTCTCAAATCCTGCTCTGCTATTCTGTATGCTGATGATCTTGTCATCTATACCAGCTCTACTAGTGCAGCCTGTATTAACACAACCCTCTCAGCCAACTTTAAAAATATACAAAACTGGTTAAACGTCCATAGGCTAGTCCTCAATGCAAACAAAACTAAAACCATGATGTTTGGCTCAGCTCCAAAGCTCCATGCCTGTAAAACTGCACTGGTGGTTCATGACTCAAGGTGGTTCACAGCTAGAATGTGTGACTTCTTTCAATTACTTTGGTGTCCTGTTAGATCAATCCCTGGATTTCAACCTCCATGTTCAGTCAACCTGCAAAGCTGTCAATGCTAAACAGGGTGTAGCCTACAAGACTAGCTATGTGCTCATGCCCTTGGCTAAACTGGCCATTGCCAGGAGAATTCTGCTCCCTACCCTAACCTATGGGGCTCCCATACTTGCTGCTGCTCACTAAACCTCCCTACTCAAATGGGATGTTAGGTATAATAACATATGTCGATATGCCTCCTCGGCTCGTCGACTCACACACCACTGTTAACTCTACAATGACCTGGGTTGGCTCTCACCCTCTGCTAGCAGGAAATACTACCTAGGATCTCTCACTGATTCAATCATTCAGCAGTGGACCCCGCTATTTCTGGCTGCACTGCTAGTGCCCCAAATCATGTCCCATGGTCTGCGATCTGATGACAGATCTTTGCTATGTGTACCAAGGTGTCGCTCAAACAAAGGATCTGGTGCATTTGTTCATGCTGCTCCTCAGTTGTGGAATATCCTGCCCCCTGACCTTAGACTATCCAACTCTCACCGTTGCTTTCAGACAGAACTGTGACTTTATCTGTCTCTTGCAGATATATGCACCTGCTTTGACCCCACTTGATGTCTGATGGCCAGTCTGTAGCTGTGTCATGACTTCACTTCAACCCTCTCTCTGTTACTTCTTTGTCCCAGCCCTTCTCTCTTCTCCCCACTCCCATTCTCTACATGTATTCCCCATTGTTCCTCATGCTTGCTTGCCTCTGTCTTCCTCCCCGCTGACCCCTGGCATAACTATATCTCAACCTGTATTCCTACACAATACATGACTGTACATTTTCTGTTAATTTTTCTCAGGTTGTTTGCAATTGTATTGGTTAAATGTTTTCCCTACTTTAGTGTCTTTGTAGTGTGCTCTGCTCAACTCAATGTAATTAATGCACTTTTGAATTGTTACTCTGTATGTTTCTACATGTTTTGTACTCTCCCAGGTTGTGCCTGAAAATAATCATTTTATAGCTAGTGCACTAACCCAGTAAACATAAACTAAATAAAAAAAGGACACTGAGACAGTTGAGAGGGGGCAGACATGATGGACCTAGAGTCTCTTCAGGCCTTAAATTACTCTCTTAAACCTTGGATAGAAATCTGCCTTGTGATTGGCCAAAACCTAGTCACGCAACCAAACTCCATAACAACAGGCAGTAGTCTAAAAAACTATTGCCTGCTACAGTGACACATGTGCATGATCAGTTTAAAAAAAAACATGGTGCCAGCCCCCAATACTAAACACTCCCTAGTGTAATTTTTCACCCCTTTTCCTGCACCAATTTATTTCCAATTTCCTTGGTAGTCTAGTGGCTTACTCCCTGTCCCTCCAACTCCAACTCTGAGACAGCGGTCGGTATTTATTCACCCTCCACCACCGGCCATTATCTCATGGAAGTATACTAACTTACATTACTGAAATATTTTTTTATATTGTATCTGTGTGAGTACAACATCAATAAAGTTATCTGAATAATGAAAGTTAGTATTCAACATGAGATGGCGGCAGGCAGTAGAGATTAGTTGATGGTGAATACAAGGCATTGACTCAAGGTCATGTTAGGGGGAGCATGGATGTGATCACCAGGGCTGAGAGGCATGTAGGTAGGCCATTAGACTACCAGGGAACATATACTGAAAAAAATGGTTCCACCAAGTCGCGGTAACAAGAATTTCACTGACCTCCCCCACAGCAACACATTGTCGCTGACATCCTCGACACCGCCAGGTCCTGACCACGACCAGGGAACACACCGACACCTGTTCGGTGTTAATGCTACCTGCATCCCCCGGACTTATGGATTCCAACTCCAGGGGGGCAGATGTCAGGGGAGAGTGGCCAAACCCAGAAGTCAATGAATCATTCATCGCTCAGACAACCGATTTGATGCTGCGGGTGTTGACGGGTTGGTGTCGCTGTGGGGGATTCGCTGTAACAGTGTCGCTGTTACAACAGTATATGGAAAAAAATTATAATCAGTACCAGGACTGAGGGGACCACTGTCACCAAGGAATTAGGAAGAAGAAGAAACCACAGGCAGTAGAGACCAGCACAGTGGTAGATATTGAGCAGAGTTGTTTTGGAATATAGTGGGAAAATCGTGGCCCTCAGGCTGAACTACTGACTTCCAATAGTCATACTGCCCTCAGACTTCAGGCAATAAAACTATTGTCAGTCAACTGTTCAGCCCCCGGATTCAAGGTTTGCTCACTTTATCCCTCAACCCAAGGAAATGATTTTACAATATTACTAGGATAGTGCAGGGAAATTCAGGAGAGATTTGTCAACCTAGAATCATCCAGATGTTGGGTGCTAGCTGATAAAATGTGGGACAGATTATGAAACCTGGAGATTCCTATTCAGTATCTCGTAAAACCTAGGACTTCTGTGTTTACTTACTTTGCTGTTTATAAAGTATCAACGATTAATAGTGAGGGCATATAGTTTATTTGGCGTTAGCATATCAAAGAGGCAGTGTGCAAGGAGAGTAGTGCATGGGATCCATAAAAAGAATGCTAAAAGAGAGGCAGGTTTTTACTGAGCTAGCAGTTCGGGAGTGCAGAGGGGATCACATGCAAATGGCAGAAAATACTTTTTGGCCCCCTCCTTCCATTTCCTGAAAAGTTAGATGGCAGACCTTGGCAAGCATCTAAGCAAGGCTGCCTGGCCAATGCACGGTTACAAAAAAGACAGGGTGAGGGTTGACCTGCCATCGCAGTGGTAGCACTACCACTCGTGATGCCAATGACCCAGGTTCAGGAACGAGCCCAGGAGCTGGAGGGCCAGCCAGGGAGGGGAAACTTGAGCATCTGATGGACAACTTGCTTCCCCTGGGAGGGAGGAGGTAACAGGCCAGTGCTGGTCTGACCACTGGTGGAGGCCAGAGGTGAGCAGCCCAATGCCTCACATGGGGGGGAGTGTGGTAGGATGTTGGCATACATGCCTTAACGTCACAGTGTAACCACCAACTCTGGGGAGAAAAAGGGGAAAAAATGGAGCTGACTGAAGCTCCTCCAGCAGAAGTGGTGCCCTTCACCACTCATCTAGCAAGGCCACAATGGGTGGTTCAATGAAAACAAGAAGGATTTGGGGGTCCCTCCACCCCAACCCTGCTTGGGGGGGCATGGCCAAGGCTACATGGGGGCCCTGACTGGTGGATCACAGTTGAGGTGGGTCAGGGGAAGCCGGTCAGATCCAGGGGGTTAAAATACAAATAAAAAAAAAAAAGACAAGGTGAGATTCAGTGGTTAAATTGCTTCAAAAACAAACAATTATAGCACTCATTGCTAGCACTGCATTTTAAACAAATTGTGGGGGAGAGGAGAGTAGAGGCTTACATGAGCTTCTGTTTTAAATCTGAATTGCTGAATCTTGCACAGTACAGACAAATCTTGCCACCACATAAATAAAACAGGATTTCACTGAAATTGGGCAGTGTGTCTGCATGTGTGGCCAAACAGATTAATGACCCCCTTCCCCAAGAAATGAGCATTTCTCTGCAATATAAACACCATTCCATAATACTGTAATAGTTTCATTGCAGTGGACTTTATTTCTTAATTATAATTTTTGGGATGTTGTTAATACAAATATATTACATCTTTTTGGGGAAATTGTAACCCACTAATTCTCTAAAAGTGGATCTGACTCATATCAATGATCTGGCGAACCAGTCGGTGGAGATGGTGAAGCTGAACTGTCTGGGACTGGAGACAGAATGGCTGCACACTCAGCCTTCCTGGTCTTCTCTGAGATCATACCTGTGTGAGGCAGGGAGGGGAAGAAGGACAGACTGAGAGATGATAGAAGAGTTTAATGGGTGGCTTAAGGAATTGTTTCAGGAAAAGGGGTACCCCCTCCGTGGGGGAATGGGGGGGGCATCTGGGATGACAAGACTCTTCAAGGATGATGGACTCCACCTGATAAGAGAAAAGGGCAGTGTGCAAGGGCAGAAGTTTGACATCTATATCTGGAGACTGGGACTAGGGGAGCCATGATGACAGGAGAGAGGAAGGTCATCCTAGCTAGTACTAGCTAGTACTCCTCCTTATATGGGAGCTTGTAGCAGCACAGTGGGTAAAAATAAAGTTCAGGTCCAAACTGGGCTAGGTAAAGGCACATTGGGGGGGGGGCACAAAATGTGCAAACAGCAAGTAAAACAAGAAGCTAAGAGGACCAGAGAAGAACATGGATAAAAGACAGGGAAATACGAGGAGGGTTCAGGCATAGATGAAAAGCCTTAAAAAGCAGCTGGCATATTTGGAAAAAACATTAGAAAACATAATATTTAGATACAATTCAGCTTGTATTTTGTCCATCTTCTATAGATTTCTCATCTCCATTATTTATTACTAAAGAAATTCCGCAAAAAAACAAGATCTTTAGCCCTTAGAGTCCCCCTGCCTTTATAGTTTATTCCCAACTTGATGTTATATTGCTCTGTTGTGATGTCATGGTCTGTTACCATGGGAATAACTGTGATATCACAAGCAGAGTATTACGACATCAAGTTGGGAAGAAGCAATAGGAGCTGATGAACTCCCAAGGAACAACTATCCTGTGTTCATGCACATGACCTCAGTAATAAATAATGGAGATAAGAAATACAGAGCTAATGAAACACATAATCTGCTTCATGTCCAGATATTATGTTTTTAAAATTTCTTCTCAAGGCGTCGGTGGCTCTTTAATAACAAGAGCCTGGGTAATAAAATCTGCGAGCTCCAAGCAATGATTAGACATTGCATTTAGGATTGTCAGGTCTCAGTTGTTATTTTCTGAGACTCACGCAGAAATGTAGGTCTCAGAAAATAATGACTGGGACCTGACAGTCCCTGGGTACTCAGTGTACCAGAGGGATTCAGTTCAACTCAATTCAATGTATTTATTTCACCAGGAAAAGGCTCCACTGAGCAAGCTCATTCGCAAGGAGGTCCTGAGTAGGACAGATGATATACATACAGTTACAGTGAACAGTAAAAACAAGTACAGATTGCCCCCCCAAGGCAGGACTACTGCACAAGACATGAAACATAGAAACATAGACTTTGATGGCAGATAAGGACCGCTTGGCCCATTTAGTCTGCCCATTTCCTTACCTACAGAATAGGCTGCAGATCCTAGTTAACCAACAGCCTATTTCTTCCTACCCCCCACAAGAATTGCCTTATGTCTGTCCCATGCATTCTTGAATTCTCCCACAGTTTTAGATGCCACAATCACCTCAGGAAGGCTGTTCCATGCATCCTCTACCATCTTTGTGAAATAATACTTCCTCACATTGCCCCTGAACCGCCCTCCTTCTATCTTTAAATTGTGCCCCTTTGTTCTTGCACGTCTCTTTTTCTGAAAGATGCTACCCTCTTGGACTTTGTTGATTCCACTGAGGTACTTAAAAGTTTCTATCATGTCCCCCTCTTCCTTCTTTCCTCAAGGGTATACATATTAAGCTCCTTTAGTCTCTCCTCATACGGCTTCTCTTGCAGACCCTGCACCATTTTAGTTGCCCTCCTCTGGACTGCCTCTATCCTGTCTATGTCCTTGCAGAGACGGGGTCTCCAGAACTGGACGCAGTACTCCAGATGGGGTCTCACCAACTGTCTGTACAGAGGGATAACAACTTCCTATTTTCTGCTGCTGATGTCCTCCCTATGCATCCCAGTACACCCCCAGGCCTCCTACTGCTCTCCTCACATTGCTTGCTAACCTTTAAGATCATCTGATATGATTACCCCAGGTCCCTTTCCTTTTTTGTTGTTGTTACTACCCCCCCATTGTGTATACTTCCCCTGGGTTCTTGTTTCCCAGGTGCATTATTTTGCACTTCTTTGCATTGAATCCTAGCTGCCATACTTCTGACCATCCCTCCAACCTTGCCAAGTCCCTTCTCTTCCTTTCCATGCCTCCTTCTGTATCAACCCTGTTGCAGATCTTTGTGTCATCTGCAAAGAGGCATACTTTTCCTTCCAGTCCCTCTGCAATGTCACTTATGAAGACATTAAAAAGGACTGGACCCAATACTGAACCCTGCGGTACCCCACTAGTAACCCTTCTTTCTTCAGAGTGGACTCCATTTACAATTACCTTCTGTGTCCTGTTGTCCAGCCAATGTTTTACCCAGGCTACCACCCTGGGACCCACTCCCAGGCTGGTTAATTTGACTATTAATCTTTTGTGTGGGACTGTGTCAAATGCCTTGCTAAAGTCTAGGTAGGCCATGTCCACAGCCCCTCCCTGGTCTACTACTTTGGTTACCCAGTCAAAGAAATCTATTAGAATCGTCTGACATGACCTTATCACTGTGAACCCATGCTGCCTTGGTCCTGTGCCCCACTGGCCTCTAGGTACTCAACTATTCTTTCCTTCAGAAGTGACTCCATCACTTTCCCTACCACAGAGGTCAAACTGACAGGTCTGTAGTTTCCTGCCTCTGTCTTGGTCCCACTTTTGTGAAGGCGAGTCACGTCCACCTTCCTCCAGTCCTCGGGTACCACACCATCCTCCCATGATTTATTAAAAAGAGTAGCCAGTGGTTTCACTAGTTCCCCCCTTAATTCTTTTAGAATTCTTGGGTGAATTCCATCTGGCCCCATTGCTTTGTCCACCTTCAGTTTTAGGAGTTCTTGCAGAACCCTTTCTTCTGTGAAAGGACTGGGATTGACCCCCCTATCAAGACTGCTTCTGTTAAGTGGATTAGGCACTTCCCCATCCTCTTTTGTGAATACTGAGCAGAAATATTCATTCAGTATCCCTGCTTTTTCACTGTCCACCTCTGCCCACCCTCCGTTCATCCTATTCAACCTCACTATCCTTCCCTTTGTCTTTCTACGCTTGCTGATGTACCTATAAAAGGTTTTATCCCCTTCTTAACCGAGTTGGCTATCTTTTCCTCAGTTTAGGCCTTTGCTATTCTGACTTCCCTCCCTGCTTCCTTCTGCCTCAACTGGTACAGCTCTCTGTCCTGCTCCTTCTGTGTTTCCTTATACTTCCGGAATGCTATCTTTTTCTTCCTGACTTTCACAGCCACCTCTTTTGAGAATCATAGTGGCTTTTTCTTTCATTTTGATTTGTTTATTTGCTTCACGCAAAGGCTTGTTGCCTCTGTGATGGCAGTTTTGATGATTCCCCATTGTTGCTCCACACCTCCTTCTAGCCTGTTTGCTAGTGCTTTTCTGGGCACTCTCCCATCTTGCCAAAGTCAGCCCTCCTGAAGTCCAGTACCCTCACTTTTGTATGGCTTGACTCTGTAGCTGAGTTTAACATGAACCACACTGTTTGATGGCCACTTGTTCCCAGATGGCAACCCACTTCTAGATCTGAGATCCTCTCACTGCCCCCTTTTGAGAGTACAAGGTCTAAGATTTCTCCCTCATGAGTGGGTTCCGAAACTAACTGTCTGAGGCCTTCCACCTGTAGGGCATCAAGAATGGCCCTGCTCTTGGATGTGGCTGCAGCAAATGTGCTTCAGTTAACATCTGGCATATTCAGGTCTCCCATCAACAGTATCTCCCCTTTCTCTGCCATTCTAAGAATGCCTTCTATCATATCCTTGTCCATTCCCTCCCCCGACATGGGGGTCTGTTCATAACCTCTGTGCGGATTGTGGAGCCCTTTCCAGTCTCCAAGGTGACTCACAGTGTCTCCTCTCCTCCCTGTTTACTCTTTTGTTCAGTTGCTTTCATCCCTTCCTTTACATAGATAGCTACTCCTCCCCCTCTTCTCCCCTGCCTGTCTCTCCTGTAGCTTATGTACACTGGTATGTTAACATCCCAGTCATGGTTCTCTGTGTACCATGTTTCTGTGACTGCTATGATATCCAGGCATCCCTCTTCCATCAAGGCCACCAGCTCAGGGAGTTTGTTGCCCAGACTACGGGCATTGGTACTCATTACCCTCCATTTCCTGATGACCTTACTCCTTTTTGCCCCATCCCTGTTCTTCTTGCCTTTGTCACTTTCTCCATTTACCCCTGCCCTTCTCCCTATCAACACCTCTATGTTGGTGTTTACTGCACTTACTACCGTGATTATTTTGGGGGGATAGGATTTCCCTGCTCCTTTCCAGTGCCTCCCCCCTTGGCTAGTTTAAATGCTTGCCAATGAAGCATTTAAACCTATCACCTAGGATCCTGGTTCCCCTTCTGGACAGATGCAGCCCATCATGCCAGTATAGGCTTGCATCACTCCAGGTGGACCCCCAGTCCCCAGTGAAGCCAAATCCCTGAGCTCCATACCAGTTTTTCAACCACTGATTGAATCCCATGGTATGAAACACCCTAGCCTCTCCTACACCATAGATGGGCAGCACCTCCGAGAAGGTTACCGTGCATGCTACTTGTCTAAGGCCCGTCCCCAATTCCACAAACTCTTTCTGCACTTCTCTAATCTCTTTCTTAGCCAAGTCATTTGTCCCTAGGTGGACAATGACATCCAGCTCCCTCCCCTGTGCAGCTGCTCCAGCAATCCTGAGGATTCGCTCCCTGTCCCTCCAAGCCATGGCGCCAGGCAGGCGCCTTACCTCCCTCTCCCCTTCCTCCCCCAGTTCAACCTTCCTAACAATAGAGTCCCCCATCAGGAGTTGTTTCCTTCCCATGCAGAGTCCCCTGCCACCCTCCTGTGGGTCTCCTTTGTGGAGGTTCCCAGCATCCTCCTTGGTCTCCACTGTGGGTGCCTCCATAGAGGAACCACACTTTGCCAGAATGGCATAGGAATTGTGGAGAGGTACAACTAGAGGGATGCGCCTCTGTTCCACCACCCTCACCCTCCCTGAGCCCACTGTGGTCCAACAGCTCCTTTTTCTTGGCAACCTCTGAGGCAACATCAGTGGCACTGGTGGTCCCTGGATGGAAGAGGAGGTCCCACAAATCCTGGCCAACTCAACCTGGAGATGAGCAGCCTCCTCCCTCAGCCCAGAGAGGTGCCTACAGATGGGACAACACTGCATCCTCCAGAACGTCTCCCAGAAGACTGCTGCTCCACAGCCACTGCACTGCACCACTCCCATCATGTCTTATTTCTTGCCCCTTAACTGTTTGCAATCCTTACTCTTTCCTCTGTTTTTTTTTCTCTCTCTCTCCTTACTCTCTGCCTGTGTGCCCTTTAAGCTCCTGATTGTCCTGTTCTGAGACAAGAATATCCTATATTTCTCAGTAGACCCCTTACTTGCTCAGAGGCAGACCTTCAGCAGCTAGAGGGGGCAGGAGAGCTACTCTTGCCCTTCTAGGATGGTGGGTCTTTGGTGGCTCTGTGATCACTCACTTCCTGCTCCCAAACAGGAAGTTCCTGTTGTCAGTCAAATCCTGTGCCTATAAAAGTAGAACTAGCTTTGCGTGGGAGGGTGAAGAGGAGGGAAGGAGGGCAATATAGTCCCAGTAGAGAAGTCCAGTCACACAGCAGTCCTTTTTCCTGCTGTCTTCTCCCAAGTTACTAGCAGAATCTTTCTAAGGCAGTCTTTAAATGTAGCTTCCTTCTAGCTAAGCCACTCCCCCTACTTACTAGATCTTTCTACAAGTAATTTAAACCTCACAGCTATCAAGTTCTTTCAATCACCTGAGATTTACGCCTATATAACAGTTCAGATAACCATTCAGTTCAGTTAACTCAGACAAACACACACTTTTTTTTGTTTTGTTTGTTAGTTTTTTTTACCCTAAATTAAAGGTCCAAGTACATGAGTTCTACTTCTTTAGTCCCAGAAGAGAAGTCCAGTCACCCAGCATTCCTTTCTCCTGGTGTCTTCTGCCAAGCTACTAGCAGAATCTATCTAAGACAGTCTTTAAATGTAGCTTCCTTCTAGCTAAGCCACCCCCTACTTACTAGATCTTTCTACAAGTAATTTAAACCTCACAGCTAGCAAGTCCTTTCAATCACCTGAGATTTACACCTATATAACTGTTCAGATAACCATTCAGTTCAGTTAACTCAGACAAACACACACTTTTTTTTTGTTTGTTAGGTTTTTTTTTACCCTAAATTAAAGGTCCAAGTACAAGAGTTCTACTTCTTTAGTCCCAGCAGAGAAGTCCAGTCACACAGCAGTCCTTTCTCCTGGTGTCTTCTGCCAAGCTACATGACTATGGGAGAAGGTTGTCAGTAAGGGTGCCCTACCAGCATTGCCTCCCTGGATTGTCCCCCAGGGTGGGGCATGGAGTCGGGCCAGATACAGAAGATGTCAGATTAGGTCGGCTGCCAAGGAGTGTCACAGGATGACTGGGGACCAGAGAAGCGGGGCATCATGTATGGTGGCCACTATTTTAAATGGTCTCTTGAAGGAGGAGATGTGGTGTGCAATGAGGCCAGCATCCACACACCTCCTAAGTGATCTAGGCACAAGTTGCTGCAAGACCACTAGCCTCCGCTAGGGGTCTGACTTGTACCGGGCACACAACCCCCCCTCCCCCTGCAGAAGGAGAGCCATCCCAAGGAGCCCAGAAGATGCCCTGGGATGAAATGGAGTCTGGAACGTGGTGATACTGTTCTGATTCCCATACCCAAGGGCACCTCCAGTTTGGGAGGGTAAGTATTTGGGACAGCTCGCCAACCTCATCCAACTCAGGCGCTGTTATGTAATGCTAGATCTGTCTGCAACAAGACTGGTCTTATTGCAGACTTTGTTGTGAGGGCAGATCTGGTTTGCATTACCGAGACCTAGTTGGATGGAATGCGACCCCTTTTTAGAGGCAGCTGTTCCGCCAATTTTCGGTTGTGTACATCCTGAGGTTGGACCATGAGGGGAGGAGTTAGCGGTCTGTTTCAAGACCGGATTGGGCCTAACCGGTATACCAGTTGAGGAGGCCAGGTCATTTGAGTATATCGTGGTAGCCTGCGTGGGGTGCAGGATCGCCCTCTTCTACCATCCACCAGGTGATGAGAAGCTATTCCTGCAGGAAATAGCAAACTTCGCTGCCGACATGGCCTTGGATTTGCCAAGACTGATGGTTCTGGGTGATTTCAATGCCTGGGTCGACGATGAATCCTCGCATTTTGGTCAACATTTCCTCCAGGTGATGACATCTCTGGGCTTCACACAGGTCATTTCCTCAGCTACACATAAGGAAGGTCACTCTGTTGACCTGGTCTTCCTCCTGGAGATCGAGGCCTCCGATTTAGTGGTGGAACCAGTCAGTTGGTCTGATCACTATTCAGTTGGGTTCAATTTTGCAGCCCCCTCGGGTAGGTCGGCCCCTTTAGAGTTGGTCAGGTACCATCCTTTGCAGGATGTGGTCCCTGAAGACCTGATGGCGGTTATTGACCTCTCGCTGTTGGATGAGTCTTGCACAGATCCCAAGCAGTTGGTTGTCACCTATAATGGGGACATATCTTCAGCCCTCGATCTGATTGCTCCTATCCGAGTTCGTCCCCTTCCGCATCACCCTGGGGCCCCGTGGTTTGACAGGGCTCTGAGAGAGTTGCAGAAATTGGGGCGTAGGTTAAAGCATCGTTGGAGGAAGACTGCCTCTGATGCCAACCACCTTATTTTGCTAGAGCATTATAAACTCTACCAAACACCAATTTCCCGTAAGAAGGCAGAATTCCTTTCCAGGGAAATTTCTGTTGCACGGAACCGACCAACTCAACTCTTCAGAACTGTTGACAGGCTGTGCAACCCAGCCTGTCAGCAGCTCCGTTGAGTTTTTACACAAACTGATTGTGATGAGATTGCTCCCTTCTTTGCAAACAAGGTTGACGACATCAGGCAGGAGTGCCACCAACTTCATTCTAAGGGGGCTGCTGTTGATCGGTGCTCTGTCACAGAGCCCAGAGTTTCCTGGAGTACCTTTGACCTGCCAGATTTCGTAGACATTATGCAGATTGTCCAGGAGATGCATCCCACGTGCTGTAGTTTAGACCCAGGCCCTACTTCCCTGATTTTGGGTTGTAGTTAGATTATTGGCCCGGTCTTAGCTCGGATTGTCTGGTGTTCTCTAGACATGGGTGAGTTCCCCAGTTCCCTGAAGGAGGGGGTGGTGATCCCCCTGCTGAAAAAAAGCTTCTTTAGACCTGGAGAACCTAGCAAGCTACAGGCCTATCTCTAAACCTCCCTTTTGTAAGGAAGGTTATTGAAAAAGTTGTGGCTGCTCAACTGGATAACCATTTAACCATCCATAATTTATATGAACCTCTCCAATCAGGTTTTCATAAGAGGCATAGAACTGAGACTGCTCTGGTTTGGGTGCTCAATGATCTCCTGATGGCAAGAGATCGGAGACACCATTCTATCTTGGTTCTCCTGGATCTATCATCAGCTTTTGATACTGTGGATCATGGGGTTCTGCCTGAACACTTGAGGTTCATCTGTGGGCTGTCAGGTATAGTCCTCAGATGGTTTTCATCTTTCTTCACTGGGAGAATCCAGAGAGTGGTCTCGGGTTTGTTTTCATCCGGGGTTTTCTCTCTGCCTTGCGGGGTGCCTCAGGGTTCAATGCTGTCCCCCATGTTATTTGCAGTATATATGCTACCTCTCAGAGACATTGTAAGACAGTATGAGCTGAGGTTTCTTTGCTATGCTGATGATACCAAGCTCTACCTGTCTTTTGCTCCTGACCAGGTTAGTGCTATCTCGGTACTGAACAGCTGCCTCACAGAAATCCAAGATTGTATGAATTCCAGCGGTCTAAAGTTGAACCCAGGAAAGACTGAGGTTCTGGTTGTGGACCCGGGTTGTAGGGTAGAGGGGTTGAGGACTGGGCTCCCCTCTGGTTTAGTCCTGGGGGAGGCCCAGATTCTCACCTCTGAATGGGTGCGTAACCTGGGAGTAGTGCTTGATGATGGTCTGACTCTTCATCACCAGGTATCGGCAGTCATCAAGCTGGCCTTTTACCATCTTAGGAACATTGCCAGGATTAGGCACCTTGTTCCATCCAGCGACCTGCCTGTTTTGGTCCATGCCTTTGTGGCATCGCACCTTGACTATTGCAATTCCCTATATCTAGGGCTTTCTGGGGTTGATATCCACCACTTACAGCTAGTGCAGAACGCGGCAGCACGTTTATTGACTGGGGCATCCAGAAGATCTCATATTACCCCTGTGCTGCACGCTCTGCACTGGCTGCCAATACAGTGGCAGATCACCTTTAAAGTAGGTCTGTTGACTTACAAAGCCCTACATGGATTAGGTCCCAATTACTTGAAAGAGCTCCTGATTCCTTACACCCCTTTGCAACAGCTCCGCTCGGCTAACGAGGGGTTGCTGGAGATTCCAAAGGTTAATCTAAAATCAGCTGGTGCGCGTGCCTTTGGGTTTGCGGTACCTATCCTTTGGAATTCTCTGCCCTGTCAGCTTTGGAGGTAGGATGGTGGGGAGTTTCAAGCAGGCGCTAAGTCTTTTTATGGGGAAGGCATTTTCTGCATTATTTTGATTTTATATTGCCTGTATCTGCACTTGTGCTTTGTTTTAATGTATATTGTACAGCGCTTTGAAAACTGAAAGGCGCATAATCAAATACATTTTATTATTATTATTTATTATTATTATTCTCCGCCCAGCTGGCCCTCTGACTTCCTGGGTCCATTCCCGAACCCGGGATATCGGTGTCACAGAAGGATACCATGCCACTGTGCAGTTATAGCTAGTTAAGGAATCTACCAGGTAGGTGGCCATTCTTGATGAGGTGCTCACCAACTCAGAGGTGGTAGGAATTGTAAGTGTAGGGGAGGCACTAGAGAACAGTGACCACAACTCCATTTGGTATAAACTGGCCCTTGGGACAGGAAAACCACAATCCAGAGCTGAAATCCTGGATTTCAGAAGCATAGACTTCAACAAATTGAGGTAATAGGTTAGGGATAAGTAGGTTCGGGTACACAATATAGGTGGTGTGGAAGAGAGATAGTGGGCAATAAAGGGGGCCATTCCTGAAGCATCTAAATTATGCATGAGAATGGTACCCAAGAGGAACAAGGTCAAGAGACCATTATGGTTCTCGGCAATAGTCAGGGAAGCAGTGAGGGCCAAGAAAATGGCCTTCCATGGGTACAAAGAATCACAGGTGGAGGAAGAATGGGGATAATACATAATGAGAAATAATGAGGCAAAGAGGGTGGTTAGGGAGGAGAAAGCAGACATAGAGCCATGTATTGCAGAGGGGGCCAAGGGCTGAGAAAAACATTTCTTTCAGTATATTAATAAAAAAAAAAAAGAAGGAGGAATCATTAGGCTATCTGAGGGGGGGAGGTGATAGAGAAGGATATGCAAAAGGCTGCTGTCCTTAATGATTACTTTTGCTAAGTCTTCACTAGGCAAGATGGCAGGCCCTTGCCAGATAGTGGCATCAAAATGGCCACAAAGAGGTCACAGAGATGAAGCAGTCAGTATTTACTAGTGACCGGGTTAAGAAAGGACTTTCGGACCCAAAGATATATAAGGGTCTGGGACTTGATAGGATGCGTCTGAGGCTACTCAGGGAACTGGCAGCAGAACTAGCTAAACCCCTGACAGGACTACTCAATGGCTCATTGTGGACCAAGGTACTTCCACTCCATGGGGGGTTGGGGGAGACAAGGAACAAACAGAGAACTAAAGACCTGTCAGTCTTACCTCTGCTGTAGGGAAGCTAATGGAGTCACTAGTCAAAGAGGACCTCATGGACTTCCTGGAGAGCAGCGGTCTACAGAATAGTAAACAGTGCATGTTCATGGCATGGTTGTCTTATCAGACTAACCTGATAGTTTGCTTTGACTGGGTGATGAGGGACTTGGATAAGAGCCATGCCATGGATTAACTCCACTTCAACTTCAGCAAGGCTTTTGACTTGGTGCCTCACAGACACTTGATGAACAAGATGGAGGATATGGGTGTGGATAAGGACATTGTAAGTTTGGTAGGTAACTGGCTGAAGGGGAGGCAGCAGAGGGTTGGGGTTAATGGGGTCAAATCAGAAGAGACGGAGGCTTATGTGGGGTACTATATGGATCTGTCCTGTGCCCAGTCCTGGAGAAGATTCCAGGAATCTGGGGAAGGTTGTGTTTGTTTACATATGATACTAAGCTTTGTGGGAGGGTGGATAGTGACAAGGGAATCAGGGAAATGCAGAGTGACCTACAAAGGCTAGAGATGGAGTCTAGGGTTTGGCAGTTGAAATTCAATGCCAAAAAGTGCAGGGTAATGCACCTAGGGAACAAGAACCCCAGGACAGAGTACTGAATGGGTGGGGTAAGACTTAGCTCTATGGCTGAAGATCAGGACCTTGAAATTATCATCAGTGACACTCGCAAACAATCAAGTCAGTGCAGCAAGGCCTATAGTAGGGCAAATAGGACATTGGAGTGTACCAGCAGGAGTACTGACAGCAGAAGGAAAAAAGTAATACTACCCCTTTATAGATCTTTGGTGAGGCCACACCTGAATTCTGGAGTCCTCAATTCAGGAAGGATAAGGACAGGCTTGAAACTGTGTAGCTTAGGGTGACAAAGATGATTCAGGGCCAACAGGGTAGGTTTTACACTGAGTCCCTCAAGATACTGAACATGTACTCACTGGAGACCAGAAGGGAGAGGGGGGATATGATAAAATATGTAGATGGTTTGGTGGGAAATGGAGTATATGGTTTTCTTTTCTTGAATTTCTTCAGCCCCCCAGAGGCTCTGCATAAAACCCATTCAGTGGTACTGGTGAAGGGGGCCCTTTAAATGATACGATCTCACTCGCAAGTTGATCTGTTATGTTTCTTTATTTCCCCTACAGTACGTTTCACTCCTTTGAGGAGTTTGTTCATGTGGTTCTCTTTTTTCTCTTTTGTATTATATTTCTCTTTTTGTCTTCCTATTTCTGTTAATACATAAAATAACATTTTATTTATGTTCATTATTTGTTACTTTGTCGTTATAACTATTAAATATTTATATTGCATATCATACCACAGTCCTGCTATGTTCTTGTCTTATACATCATTCTGTGTTTTGCAAGGCTTCAAATATTCCATTTTGTATTTCTACTTTTTAGCCTGTGAAAACATAATACATAAACCTTTCTGTTATGCATGGTGCCAAATGTGAAGAAACCTGCTGAAATATATAGTTTCTAAGGTTAATCAACCTGTACTCCTGTATAGTTGAGAGAGCAGCCTACCTTTAAATGTTTTCAGACTTTCTTAGATTCATTTGGAATTCTGTGAATGCACAATCATTAATAGCCATGTTTTAGTTATGTGTTCTTTTATTTATATTTAAATTAAAGCACTTTATTGGAGCTTTGTGCTGCTTAATTAACTTAGTGTGCCAAGTTAGTCTGTTTTCTTCAAGGATAATTATAGATGCAACACTTCAAGATGGCTGAGCGGCTCCTCTCTGGTTGTGTGCTGCTTCCTCTGCTTACCTCTTGTGCCTGTTTTGTAAGCTCCCACGGTATGATGCTCATGCATGATGACATCATACCCTCACTACCGCGTATGCACGGGGAGACAGCTGATGCAGTCAGTAGCTTCTCTCTCACTAAGTGAGTGAGACAGGATGCTTACAAAATGGGCACTCATTTCTGCAAGTTATCTCCATTGCCTGGCACATGCATGCATCATTTATGTACATACTATTTACATGTCAAGTTCTTTTATTTTGCGATGCCACAAGACGATTGCTCACATTCCATGTCTGAGGTTTGAGGGGGCTGCTAGCTACCATGGACATGGTTTTTTTATTACAAGGGGATTGGGGCTGGGGGGCCACTAGACCACCAGGGACATGATATTTTCTATTAAGACAATGATCAGGGCTGGAGGGAAGTTAGCTAGCAGTGACTGCTGTACATTGCTCTATTACCACATGGCTTCCCCGTGGCTTGTGGCACACCTTCCTGGTGCACCCTCTGTTTGGCACAGGGCCATGGTTGCCACAAGCTGCAGGATTTTTTCACTGGGGCCCTACCCAATAGCGAATCGGGCGCAGGGTCCCTGGTGCACTGGCGATAGGCACAAGCTGCCTTCAGCACAGCTTGTGCCAACCTTTGTGAATCAGGCCCAATGTGTCTATATAGGAGTCCATTGAAATGGCCATGATTAGAAGGACTGTGTTGTGTTTTGTGCTACTTTTCAACCAAAAAAATGGAAACTGTTACTCTTGTTAATTGTGATCTTTGCTAACACAGTATATGAGAATGAATACTATATTTGATCCATTCAAAAGTTATTCAAGTTTTCCATGTCCCATTATAGCCCTTGGGAAAATTTACAGTATATGTGCCTTGCGAAAACTTTCGCGATCACATTTTTGTTGTCGTGCTCCCTGAATTTGTTTTCATGCTGCCACCATCTTGTTTTCAGTTAGCAAGAGAAAAAATACATTGTAACTCAAAAAGTAATGCCCTTTGGTAAAAACCAACAGTTGTGTATACCTAATCGGGCCCTGAGGAACATGACCCTGGCATTCGCTTTTCACCAGGTTGTCTGGAAATTTGTTTTTCAAACTTTTTCAACCCTTCTGCCATTTTGTGTTCACTGCAACATTTTTTGTTACCATGACAAGAATCGCAATCAAAAAGAAGGAACCTCAACAACTTTTTTCTGTGCGTGACACCATTCCCATTACAGAGATAAGAGTGCTGTGACCACATTAATCGTGAAAACACTGCACACATTTTCTAATGTGTTGTTTTCTTTGTCACTTCATTGTGCCAAGGTGGATTGTGCTTTTGGCCTGAGATTTTCAGGGTGGCAAACCCCGGTCCCACAGATGTGCCTTTTTGTGGTTTGGTCCCAAAACATTCAACGGACCCATAGTTACAGCATTCCAAAGTTGAGAACTTTCCCATAGGATAACATTCTGGCGCCCACGGTGCCTTTCAGTGCCCATATCTCGAAAAACGAAGTGAGATACGGATTTTTGCTACTTATAGCTTAGATCACCTTCAGGTGAACCAAGCCTGTGAGGAAGTTTCAAAGTCATAGATTATACCTGCAGTGGAATTTTTTTGCTAGGTTGTATGGTTACTGAGATATTGGCAAATAATTGTTACAAGAGTTCCTTTTCAGTACTATGGGATTGCTGTATGGCTTCATTTTAATATGTAAGTGGGAGCATAGGGCCTGGAGGGCCTGCACTCCCACAGACACATATCATTATGCACAAATGGTCAGTTTGATGGGAGCACTGGGCCCTAAGGGCCCGTGCTTCCACCAAGAAATACCAGTTAGCAGGTACTGTACACTGTAAATAAGCGGTTTGGTCTTTTGGCTTTAAAATTTGCAGTTTATAAAGGGGGTGTCCCAGAGATGTGAATTATGCTGTTTAGGCACAACAAAATTTCATCTGTTCCATAGATACGCCATAACGAAGTAGAGATTTTTCCTGTAGGATAACATTGCAGCACCCACAGCGCTTTTCAGTGCCTGTATCTTGGAAATGACATGAGATACGGATTTAGTCAACTTATCTTGCATGGAGGCTTCACTTACATGATTACAACGGCACTAGAATTTCTTTCATAGCTGCTATGGTTGCTGAGATTTTGGCAAACTTGTGTTACAAGTGTTCTTTGATGTACAGGGCTGCTGTATGGCTCCATAGTTATGTATAAGTAGGAATGCAGGGCCAGGAGGGCCCGTGCTCCCACAGATGAATATTGTTTTGCACAAATGGGCAGTTTTGGCCCCGTGCTCCCACCAACACATACCATTTACTGGTTACATTACACTTTTTCAAAAAGTAAGAAAATTCATTGTAAAAACTTTGTTAATGTTTCAGTTAGGGTTGACGTCACAGCGACAAATGTTTGGAAATTTGATGTTAAGGTTAAACCCCCTACTATCTCACCCCCATCCTCCACACACTAACAGATGGCGGGGTGGGCCATGGGTCATCAGTCTAACTGACATCCCATTCTCCTATACTGTAGCATGTCATCTTGTTTACACATGGAATGTGGTTGAGAGTTGGACTGATGACCCCATGGCTTTTACCCGACATCTGTTGTGTGGAGAAACTTTTGTCGCTGTAACATCAACCTAACTGATGCATTAATGAAGTTTTTGCAATGAATATATATATATATATCTATATATATATATAGATATATATATATAGATAGATATATATAATGTACAAGGGAACATCATACGCTGAAATGTGTATGGCAACTTCAAGCCACAGTAAGTAACCACTTTGACAAGATATGCATGTGGTTTCATTGTCCGGGATCCACACTAGTCTGTAGCCCATTGGAGTATGTTTGTGTTTGCCAGTTTGTCCCTGAGTACTCTTCCATTATTATTATGATGATGATGATGATGATTATTATTAGTAGTAGTAGTATGTGTATTTGTAGGACAGGTAGGATCCAGCCAGTCTACCAACTCATCATGTCTGGCTGCAGTCAGCCTTCATCAGCCCTGCCCTTATGAAAATGGAAATAGATGCATGCATAGACTGCAGGTTTAACTTTGCAGCACTGCCAGTGACAGCACAGCCAGCAGATGCAGTGCTAAATGACTAGAAATTTCAGGAGTAGTGTTTAATTGTGGTGACGGTACCCTTTGCTCCTAAGCCATTTCATTTTTTTTAAATAAGTAGACTTTATTACATTTTCAAACAACAACACCAGAAACAGTATAATGACTGTAAAACAGACTGTAAGAATCAAATCAACATCAAGAT
Source organism: Neoceratodus forsteri (assembly GCA_016271365.2). Taxonomy (NCBI): domain Eukaryota; kingdom Metazoa; phylum Chordata; order Ceratodontiformes; family Ceratodontidae; genus Neoceratodus; species Neoceratodus forsteri. The sequence goes on from CM057453.1 coordinate 1,529,382,505, forward strand.
ATGTAAACAAAATATAAAGAGAATAAAGAAACAGACAAAATGGACTCCTCAGTTAACCCTCCCCATCCCCTCTCATACCACCCACCCAATACCACTGCCTTTTCCTTGAGCCTGTGAATTCCTATTATGAGCCAAGGTAAACCAAAGAACATAGTGCCAGACTAAAATTCACAAAGATTCAGCGTAGCAAGGGGAGGTCTATCACTAACTCGGGGGGAGAGGGATATTACAGTGTAAAAAGGTTCCCACATAGTATGGTAATGATGTTGACAGCACCATATAGATGCTATATGCTTTCAACCATTAAAGCTAGGAGAATTTCTTGGTACAATTCTTTATAGTGTGGCACTGTAGTATCTCTCCAATGACGATGCATAATGAGTTTTGTGACCATTGTAATCAACTACATGTGTGATTTGCATATGTTAGGCAAGCCGGGAGGGAAAGATCTAACTAAACAAACTTCTGGGGTAAATAAGTCTTTTAAGCATAAGAGAGGATCAAGAGAGTTTTTTTACACTAAGCCAAAATGGAACAATTATTGGGCAGTCCCACAATACATGCTTTAATGTACCATCCTCCTTTCTGCATCTATGACATGATGCAGAGGGTGTCTTTCCCATTTTGAATAACTTACTAGGTGTAAACATAGAAACATAGAATTTGATGGCAGATAAGGACCTCTTGGCCCAAACAGTCTGCCCATTTTCCTACCTACTGGATAAGCTGCAGATCCTAGTTAACCAGCAGCCTACTTCTTTCTACCCCCAACCCCTAGAATTGCCTTATGGCTGTCCCATGCATGCTTGAATTCCACCACTGATTTTGACTCTACAACCTCCTCAGGGAGGCTGTTCCATGCATCCACAACACTCTCTGTGAAAAATACTTCCTCACATTACCTCTGGACGCCCCCATCTCCAAATTGTGCCCCTTGTTCTTGTACACCTCTTTTTGAAAGATGCTACCCTCTTGGACTTTGTTGATTCCCTTGAGGTACTTGAAAGTTTCTATCATGTCCCCCTTCTTCTTCCTCCTTTCCCCAAGGGTATACATGTTATGAAGCATACGAAATTGTGTAAGATGAAACCTATCCTGTTTAAGAAATTTATAAAGCTGTTGCCAGACAGATTGCCAACGGATGCTTCATACTGAAGATCAAGGGCCTGTTGCCAGTAAAAACATACACCCAATAGACTATGTGGATCTGAAGATTGAAAAAAATGATGAAGTTTAGACACTATATGTGACTGAAGTCTCATCAAAGATGATGCTATATGCATGTCATCCACGAGAATCTTTAGACCTAATTTAAAATACATTCTTACTGTCTGAAAGCACTAATCAGGCATTTTTGTAGCTACTGGGAAAAGCTGTGCCTTTCCTAGTGCTTTCCTTTAAGTGACTTGCTCATGGTCACACAGTAAGCAAGTGGTGGCTGTGGGATTCAAACCCAGTTCTCCAGGTTTGCAGCTCTGTGCTCTTAACCACTATGCTATACTGCCTCTCGTCTTTGATGAGTGAGTCCATTGGCCCAACCATCCTAAAAATACTTAATTGAGCACTGCAAGGAAAAATAAACTTTCTCAGAGGCCTAGTCCACTGTGCCTACCTATAGTCACTGCAAACCTCTTCCTCCTCAGTGGCCAACTCCACTACAATTACAATACCTCCAGTCATTGCAAACCTTCTCTTCCTGCTTACATGCCAGATAGGCATTCATTTTAAGCACTACCTACACTGTGAACCCCTGCACATGCTATTCTACCAGCAACAATAAACATATCAGATAGGCATACCATTTTGAAACATGGTAGGCTTGCTGGCCTGGCTGCAGTTTTTGAGGTACAGCCTATATGGCAGCCAAGATTCTCGTGGATGACATGCATATAGCATTATCTTTGATGAGACTTCAGCAACTTCCCAACTGGCCAAAGCATCATCCCTGATGAGACTTTAGTGTCTTCTTGACGTCCCTTTGTTTGCCAGATTTGGGCTGTGAAAACATTGGCGGCTGCCTCATATTTTACACTCCATTCCGCTTGTGAATACAATGCCAGCTGCGGGAGGTATTTTACATTTTACGTGTAAACACATTCTTTGATGAGGGGTGCAAGGGTAAAGTCCCCAATGAAATGTTACATAACACTGCTTCGATAAATATGATGGACAATGAGGACTCTACCCATCATATGAGGGACAATGAGGACCTGCTTCATAATGAGGGACAATGGGGACACTAACCATCATAATGAGGGACTGTGAGGACCCTGTAGCCATAATGAGGGACAATGAGGGACGTGCTCATCATAATGAGGGACAATGGGGACACTAACCATCATAGTGAGGCGACAATAGGGAACATTAATCATCATAATGAGGGACAATGGGGACACTAGCCATCACGTAATAAGGGACAATGGGGACACTACCTTCATAATGAGGGAGATTGGGGACCTGTCCATCATAATGAGGGGCAATGGGGACACTAAACATCATAATGAGGGGTGGGAGGGACATGCTCATTATAATAGGGAGACATTGAGGGACACTAACCATCATAATGAGGACAACGTGGGACCTGCTCATCATAATGAGGGTCAATGAGGGACACTAACCTTCATAATGAAGGACAATGAGGTCACTAACCATCATAAGAGGGACAATGGGGACACTAACCTTCATAATGAAGGATAATGGGGACCTAACCATCACAATGAGGGTCAATGGGGCACTAACCTTCATAAGAGGGTCAAGAGGGACCTGCTAACCATCATAATGATGGACATTGAGATACTAGCCATCATAATGAGGGACAATAAGGCACACTAAACTTCATAATGTGGGACAACGAGGTTCTCTAACCATCATAATGAGGGACAATGAGGGACACTAATCTTCATAATTTGGGATAATGAGGGACTCTAACCATCACAATGAGGGACAATTAGGGACACTAACCTTCATAATTATGGACAATGCCTGACAATTAGGGACACAAACCTTCATAATTAGGGATAATGAGGGACACTAACCATCATAATGAGGGACAGTGAGGGACAATGAGGGAAACTAGCCATCGTAATGAAGGACAATGAGGTACACTAACCTTCATAATGAGGGACAGTGAGGGACAATGAGGGACACTAACCATCATAATGAGGAACAGTGAGGGACAATGAGGGACACTAACCATCATAATGAGGGACAGTGAGGGACAATGAGGGACAATAACCATCATAGTTGGGTACAGTGAAGGACAATGAGGTACACTACCCATCATAATGAGGGATAATGAGGGACACTAACCATCATAATGAGGGGCAATGAGGGACAATGAGGGACACTAACCTTCATAATGAGGGCAATGAGGGACAATGAGGGACACAAACTATCATAATGAGGGACAATGAGGGACACTAACCTTCATAATGAGGGGCAATGAGGGACACTGAGGGACACTAACCATCATAATGAGGGACAATGAGGGACATTAAACATCATAAGGAGGGACACTAACCATCATAATGAGGGACAATGAGGGACATAACCTTTATAATGTGTGACAATCAGGGTCCTGCTCATCATAATCAGGGACAATGAGGACACTAACCATCATAATGAGGGACAATGGGGACACTAACCTTCATAATGAGGGACAATAGCGGACACTATCCTTCATAATGGGGACAATAGGGACACTAACCATCATAAAGAGGGACAATGGGGACACTAACCATCATAATGAGGGACAATAAGGCACCTAAACTTCATAATGAGGGACAGCAGGTACACTAACCATCATGATGAGGGACAATGGGGACACTGATAATAGTGAGGACAATGGGGACTCTAACCATCATAATGAGGGGACTATGGGGACACTAACCTTCATAATGAGGGGCAATGGGGACCTGTAACTAATGAGAGACAATGGGGACACTAACCATTATAAAGAGGGACAATGGGAACCTGCCATCACAATGAGGGACAATGGGGACCTAACCATCATAATGAGGGGCATAGGGGACACTAGCCATCAGAATGGGACAATGAGGACACTAACCTTCACAATGAGGGTCAATGAGGGACACTAACCATAAAATGAGGGACAATGAGGGACAGTAACCTTCATAATGGGGACAATAGGAAGCAATCATCATAATGAGGGACAACGTGGGACACTAACCATCATAATGAGGGTCAATGAGGGACACTAACCTTCATAATGAAGGACAATGAGGGTCACTAACCATCATAAAGAGGGACAATGAGGGACACTAACCTTCATAATGAAGGATAATGAGGGACACTAACCATCACAATGAGGGTCAATGAGGCACACTAACCTTCATAAAGAGGGTCAAAGAGGGACACTAACCATCATAATGATGGACATTGAGGGATACTAACCATCATAATGAGGGACAATAAGGCACACTAAACTTCATAATGTGGGACAACGAGGTTCTCTAACCATCATAATGAGGGACAATGAGGGACACTAACCTTCATAGTGAGAGACAATGAGGGACACTAACCTTCATAATTTGGGATAATGAGGGACTCTAACCATCACAATGAGGGACAATTAGGGACACTAGCCTTCATAATTATGGACAATGCCTGACAATTAGGGACACAAACCTTCATAATTAGGGATAATGAGGGACACTAACCATCGTAATGAGGGACAGTGAGGGACAATGAGGGACACTAGCCATCGTAATGAAGGACAATGAGGTACACTAACATAATGAGGACAGTGAGGGACAATGAGGGACACTCATCAATGAGGAACAGTGAGGGACAATGAGGGACACTGCCATCATAATGAGGGACAGTGAGGGACAATGAGGGACAATAACCATCATAATTGGGTACAGTGAAGGACAATGAGGTACACTAACCATCATAATGAGGGATAATGAGGGAAAATAACCATCATAATGAGGGGCAATGAGGGACAATGAGGGACACTAACCTTCATAATGAGGGCAATGAGGGACAATGAGGGACATAAACTATCATAATGAGGGACAATGAGGGACACTAACCTTCATAATGAGGGGCAATGAGGGACACTGGGGACACTAACCAACATAATGAGGGACAATGAGGGACACTAAACATCATAAGGAGGGACACTAACCATCATAATGAGGGACATTGAGGGACACTAACCTTTATAATGTGTGACAATCAGGGTCACTAACCATCATAATCAGGGACAATGAGGGACACTAACCATCATAATGAGGGACAATGAGGGACACTAACCTTCATAATGAGGGACAATGACGGACACTATCCTTCATAATGGGGGACAATGAGGGACACTAACCATCATAAAGAGGGACAATGAGGGACACTAACCATCATAATGAGGGACAATAAGGCACACTAAACTTCATAATGAGGGACAACGAGGTACACTAACCATCATGATGAGGGACAATGAGGGACACTAACCTTAATAGTGAGAGACAATGAGGGACTCTAACCATCATAATGAGGGACTATGAGGGACACTAACCTTCATAATGAGGGGCAATGAGGGACACTAACCTTCATAAAGAGAGACAATGAGGGACACTAACCATTATAAAGAGGGACAATGGGAACCTATCATCACAATGAGGGACAATGGGGACACTAACCATCATAATGGGGGCATTGAGGGACACTAGCCATCAGAATCAGGACAATGAGGGACACTAACCTTCACAATGAGGGTCAATGGGGACACTAACCATCAAAATGAGGGACAATGAGGACAGTAACCTTCATAATGGGACAATAGTGAGCCAATCATCATAATGAGGGGCAAGGAGGGACAGTAACCATCATTATGAGGGACAATGAGGGAAAACCATCATAATGAGGGACAATGAGGGACACTAACCTTCATAATGAGGGACATTGAGGGACACTAACCATCATAATGAGGGACTATGAGGGACACTCACCTTCATAATGAGGTACAATGAGGGACACTAACCTTCATAATGAGGGACAATGAGGGACACTAACCATCATAAAGAGGGACAATGAGGGACACTAACCTTAATAATGAGGGACAATGAGGGACACTGACCATCACAATAAGGGATAATGAGGGACACTAACCTTCATAATGAGGGACAATGAGGGACACTAACCATCATAATGAGGGGCAATGAGGGACAGTATCCATCATAATGTGGGACAACGAGAGAAATAACCTTCATAATGAGGTACAATGTGGGACACTAACCATCATAATGAGGGACAATGAGGGACACTAACCATCATAATGAGGGACAATGAGGGACAATAAGGGAACATCAACTATCATATTTAGGGACAATGAGGGACACTAACCATCATAATGAGAGACAGTAAGGGACAATGAGGGACACTAACCATCATAATGCGGGACAGTGAGGGACAATTAGGGACACTAACCATCATAATGAGGGACAATGAGGTTCACAAACCTTCATAATGAGGGAGAGTGAGGGGCAATAAGGGACACTAGCCATTATAATGAGGAACAGTGAGGGACAATGAGGGGCACTAACCATCATAATGAGGGACAGTGAGGGACAATGAGGGACACTATCCATCATAATGAGGGACTGTGAGGGACAGTGAGGGACACTAACCATCATAATGAGGGACAATGAGGGACACTAACCATCATAATGAGAGACAATGAGTGACACTAACCTTCATAATGAGGGGAATGAGGGACAATGAGGGACACTAACTATCTTAATGAGGGACAATGAAGGACCCTAGCCTTCATAACGAGGGACTATGAGGGACACTAACCATCATGATGAGTGACAAGGAGGGACAGTAACCATCATAATGAGGGACAATGAGGGAAACTAACCATCATAAAGAGGGACAATGAGGGACACTAACCTTCATAATGATGGAAAATGAGGGACACTAACCATCACAATGAGGGACAATGAGGGACACTAACCTTCATAATAGGGGACAATGAGGGACACTAGCCATCATAATGAGGGACAATGAGGGACAATGAAGGACACTAACCATCATAATGAGGGACAATGAGGGTCACTAGCCATCTTAATGAGAGACAGTACGGGACAATGAGGGACACTAACCAACATAAGGTGGGACAGTGATGGACAATGAGGGACACTAACCATCATAATGAGGGACAATGAGGTATACTAACCTTCATAATGAGGGACAGTGAGGTACAATGAGGGACACTAACCATCATAATGAGGAACAGTGAGGGTCAATGAGGGACACTAACCATCATAATGAGGGACAGTGAGGGACATTGAGGTACACTAACCATCATAATGGGGGACAGTGAGGGACAATGGGTGACACTAACCATCATAATGAGGGACAATGAGGGACACTAACCATCATAATGTGGGACAATGAGGGACAATGAGTGAAACAAACATTCATAATGAGGGCAATGAGGGACAATGCGGGACACTAACTATCATAATGAGGGACAATGAGGGACACTAACCTTCATTATGAGGGACAATGAGGGACATTAACCATCATAATGAGGGACAATGAGGGACACTAAGCTTCATAATGAGGGACAATGAGGGACACTAACCATCATAATGAGGGACAATGGGGACACTAACCTTCACAATGAGGGGACAATGAGGGACCTAACCATCATAATGAGGGACATTGGGGACACTAACCATCATAATGAGGGACAATGAGGGACACTAAAATTCATAATTAAGGACAATGTCTGTCATTGAGGGACACTAACCAACATAATGAGAGACAATGAGAGACACTAACCATCATAATTAGGGGCAATGAGGGACACTATCCATCATAATGAGTGGCAATGGAGGACACTAACATTCATTTTGATGGACAATGAGGGACTCTACCCATCATAATGAGGGAAAATGAGGGACACTAACCTTCATAATGAGGGACAATGAGGGACGCTAACCATCATAATGCGGGACAATGAGGGACAATGAGAGAAACTAACCTTCATAATGCGGGCAATGAGGGACAATGCAGGACACTAACTATCATAATGAGGGACAATGAGGGACAGTAACCTTCATTATGAGGGACAATGAGGGACATTAACCATCATAATGAGGGACAATGAGGGACACTAACCTTCATAATGAGGGACAATGAGGGACACTAGCCATCATAATGAGGGACAATGAGGGACACTAACCTTCATAATGAGGGACAATGAGGGACACTAACCATCGTAATGAGGGACATTGAGGGACACTAACCATCATAATGAGGGACAATGAGGGACACTAACCTTCATAATTAGGGACAATGTCTGTCAATGAGGGACACTAACCAACATAATGAGAGACAATGAGAGACACTAGCCATCATAATGAGGGGCAATGGGGACACTAACCATCATAATGAGTGACAATGGGACACTAGCCTTCATTGTGATGGACAATGAGGACTCTACCATCATAATGAGGGACAATGGGGACACTAACCATCATAATGAGGGACAATGAGGGACACTAACCTTCAATGAGGGACAATGGGGACACTAACCATCATAATGAGGGACATTGGGGACCTACCATCATAATGAGGGACAATGGGGAACCAAATTCATGAGTGGGACAATATCTGTCATTGGGGACACTAACCAACATAATGAGGAGACAATGAGAGACACTAACCATCATAATTAGGGTCAATGAGGGACACTATCCATCATAATGAGTGGCAATGGAGGACACTAACATTCATTTTGATGGACAATGAGGGACTCTAACCATCATAATGAGGGAAAATGAGGGACACTAACCTTCATAATGAGGGACAATGAGGGACACTAACCATCATAAAGATGGACTATGAGTTACACTAACCTTAATAATGAGGGACAATGAGTGACATTAACCATCATAATGAGGGACAATGAGGGACACTAACCATCATAGTGAGTGACAATGAGGGATACTAATCATCTTAATGAGGGACAATGAGGGACACTAACCTTCATAATAGGAGACAATGAGGAACACTAACCATCATAATGAGGGACAATGAGGGACACTAACCATCATAATGAGGGACAATGAGGGTCACTAACCATCTTAATGAGAGACAGTAAGGGACAATGAGGGACACTAACCAACATAGGAGGACAGTGACGGACAATGGGGACACTAACCATCATAATGAGGGACAATGAGGGTACACTAGCCTTCATAATGAGGGACAGTGAGGTACAATGGGGACACTAACCATAATACTGAGGAACAGTGAGGGACAATGGGGACTACTAACCATCATAATGAGGGACAGTGAGGGACATTGGGTACTAACCATCATAATGGGGACAGTGAGGGACAATGAGGGACACTAACCATCATAATGAGGGACAATAGGGACCTGCTCATCATAATCGCGGGACAATGAGGGACAATGAAACAATGGGGACATAATGCACAAACATATGAGGAAAATGAGGGACACTAACCACCATAATGCGGGGCAATGAGGGACAGTAAAAATCATAATGTGAGACAACGAGGGACACTAACCTTCATAATGAGGTCCAATGAGGGACACTAACCATCATAATGAGGGATAATGAGGGACACTAACCATCGTAATCAGGGACAATGAGGGACAATGATGGACTCTAGCCATCATAATGAGGGACAATGAGGGTCACTAACCATCTTAATGAGAGACAGTAAGGAACAATGAGGGACACTAACCAACATAAGGAGGGACAGTGACGGACAATGAGGGACACTAACCATCATAATGAGGGACAATGAGGTAGACTAACCTTCATAATGAGGGACACCGAGGTACAATGAGGGACACTAACCATCATAATGTGGAACAGTGAGGGACAATGAGGGACACTAACCATCATAATGAGGGACAGTGAGGGACATTGAGGTACACTAAGCATCATAATGGGGGAAAGTGAGGGACAATGAGGGAAACTAACCATCATAATGAGGGACAATGAGGGACACTAACCATCATAATGCGGGACAATGAGGGAAACTAACCTTCATAATTAGGGCAAAAAGGGACAATGAGGGAAACTAACTATCATAATGAGGGACAATGAGGGACACTAACCTTCATTATGAGGGACAATGAGGGACATTAACCATCATAATTAGGGACAATGAGGGACACTAACCTTCATAATGAGGGACAATGAGGGACACTAACCATCATGATGAGGGACAATGAGGGACACTAACCGTCATAATGAGGGACTATGAGGGACACTAACCATGATAATGAGGGACATTAAGGGACACTAACCATCATAATGAGGGACAATGAGGGACACTAACCTTCATAATTAGGGACAATGTCTGACAATGAGGGACACTAACCATCATAATGAGAGACAATGAGAGACACTAACCATCATAATGAGGGGCAATGAGGGACACTAGCCGTCATAATGAGAGACAATGGGGGACACTAACCTTCATTATGATGGACAATGAGACTCACCATCCTGTGGGGACAATGAGACCTGCTTCATAATGAGGGACAATGGGGACCTAACCATCATAATGAGGGACTGTGGGACCCTGCTTCATAATGAGGGACAATGAGGACAGTGCTCATCATAATGAGGGACAATGGGGACACTAACCATCATAGTGAGCGACAATGAGGAACATTAATCATCATAATGAGGGACAATGAGGGACACTAGCCATCATAATAAGGGACAATGAGGACCCTAACCCATAATGAGGGAGATTGGGACACTGCCATCATAATGAGGGGCAATGGGGACCTAAACATCATAATGGGGGTGGGAGGGACGTGCTCATTATAATAGGGAGACATTGAGGGACCTGCCATCATAATGGGGACAACGTGGGACACCATCATAATGAGGGTCAATGGGACACTAACCTTCATAATGAGGAGAGGACAATGGGGTCACTAACCATCATAAAGAGGGACAATGGGGACACTATTCATAATGAAGGATAATGGGGACCTAACCATCACAATGAGGGTCAATGAGGCACACTAACCTTCATAAAGAGGGTCAAAGAGGGACACTAACCATCATAATGATGGACATTGAGGGATACTAACCATCATAATGAGGGACAATAAGGCACACTAAACTTCATAATGTGGGACAACGAGGTTCTCTAACCATCATAATGAGGGACAATGAGGGACACTAATCTTCATAATTTGGGATAATGAGGGACTCTAACCATCACAATGAGGGACAATTAGGGACACTAACCTTCATAATGAGGGACAATGACGGACACTATCCTTCATAATGGGGGACAATGAGGGACACTAACCATCATAAAGAGGGACAATGAGGGACACTAACCATCATAATGAGGGACAATAAGGCACACTAAACTTCATAATGAGGGGACAGAGTGCACTGCCATCATGATGAGGACAATGAGGGACACTAACCTTAGTAGTGAGAGACAATGAGGGACTCTAACCATCATAATGAGGGACTATGAGGGACACTAACCTTCATAATGAGGGGCAATGAGGGACACTAACCTTCATAATGAGAGACAATGAGGGACACTAACCATTATAAAGAGGGACAATGAGGAACACTAACCATCACAATGAGGGACAATGAGGGACACTAACCATCATAATGAGGGGCATTGAGGGACACTAGCCATCAGAATGCAGGACAATGAGGGACACTAACCTTCACAATGAGGGTCAATGAGGGACACTAACCATCAAAATGAGGGACAATGAGGGACAGTAACCTTCATAATGGGGACAATGACGGAAACTAATCATCATAATGAGGGACAACGTGGGACACTAACCATCATAATGAGGGTCAATGAGGGACACTAACCTTCATAATGAAGGACAATGAGGGTCACTAACCATCATAAAGAGGGACAATGAGGGACACTAACCTTCATAATGAAGGATAATGAGGGACACTAACCATCACAATGAGGGTCAATGAGGCACACTAACCTTCATAAAGAGGGTCAAAGAGGGACACTAATCATCATAATGATGGACATTGAGGGATACTAACCATCATAATGAGGGACAATAAGGCACACTCAACTTCATAATGTGGGACAACGGTTCTCTAACCATCATAATGAGGGACAATAGGGACACCTAACCTTCATAGTGAGACAATGGGGACCCTGCTTCATAATTTGGGATAATGGGGACTCTAATATCTAATGAGGGACAATTAGGGACACTAACCTTCATAATTATGGACAATGCCTGACCAATTGGGACCCACAAACCTTCATAATTAGGGATGTGGGGACACTGCCATCTGATAAAAGGGAACAGTGAGGGACAATGAGGGACACTAACCATCATAATGAGGGACAGTGAGGGACAATGAGGGACAATAACCATCATAATTGGGTACAGTGAAGGACAATGAGGTACACTAACCATCATAATGAGGGATAATGAGGGAAAATAACCATCATAATGAGGGGCAATGAGGGACAATGAGGGACACTAGCCTTCATAATGAGGGCAATGAGGGACAATGAGGGACACAAACTATCATAATGAGGGACAATGAGGGACACTAACCTTCATAATGAGGGGCAATGAGGGACACTCAGGGACACTAACCAACATAATGAGGGACAATGAGGGACACTAAACATCATAAGGAGGGACACTAACCATCATAATGAGGGACATTGAGGGACACTAACCTTTATAATGTGTGACAATCAGGGTCACTAACCATCATAATCAGGGACAATGAGGGACACTAACCATCATAATGAGGGACAATGAGGGACACTAACCTTCATAATGAGGGACAATGACGGACACTATCCTTCATAATGGGGGACAATGAGGGACACTAACCATCATAAAGAGGGACAATGAGGGACACTAACCATCATAATGAGGGACAATAAGGCACACTAAACTTCATAATGAGGGACAACGAGGTACACTAACCATCATGATGAGGGACAATGAGGGACACTAACCTTAATAGTGAGAGACAATGAGGGACTCTAACCATCATAATGAGGGACTATGAGGGACACTAACCTTCATAATGAGGGGCAATGAGGGACACTAACCTTCATAATGAGAGACAATGAGGGACACTAACCATTATAAAGAGGGACAATGAGGAACACTAACCATCACAATGAGGGACAATGAGGGACACTAACCATCATAATGAGGGGCATTGAGGGACACTAGCCATCAGAATGCAGGACAATGAGGGACACTAACCTTCACAATGAGGGTCAATGAGGGACACTAACCATCAAAATGAGGGACAATGAGGGACAGTAACCTTCATAATGGGGACAATACGGGAACTAATCATCATAATGAGGGGCAAGGAGGGACAGTAACCATCATTATGAGGGACAATGAGGGAAACTAACCATCATAATGAGGGACAATGAGGGACACTAACCTTCATAATGAGGGACATTGAGGGACACTAACCATCATAATGAGGGACTATGAGGGACACTAACCTTCATAATGAGGTACAATGAGGGACCTACTTCATAATGAGGGACAATGGGGACACTACCATCTATAAAGAGGGACAATGGGGACACTAACCATAATAATGAGGGACAATGAGGACACTGACCATCACAATAAGGGATAATGAGGACACTAACCTTCATAATGAGGGACAATGGGGACACACTAACCATCATAATGAGGGGCAATGAGGGACAGTATCCATCATAATGTGGGACAAAGGAAGCAACCTTCATAATGAGGTACAATGTGGGACACTAACCATCATAATGAGGGACAATGAGGGACACTAACCATCATAATGAGGGACAATGAGGGACAATAAGGGAACATCAACTATCATAGTTAGGGACAATGAGGGACACTAACCATCATAATGAGAGACAGTAAGGGACAATGAGGGACACTAACCATCATAATGCGGGACAGTGAGGGACAATTAGGGACACTAACCATCATAATGAGGGACAATGAGGTTCACAAACCTTCATAATGAGGGAGAGTGAGGGGCAATAAGGGACACTAAGCATTATAATGAGGAACAGTGAGGGACAATGGGGGCACTAACCATCATAATGAGGACAGTGAGGACAATGGGGACACTATCCATCATAATGAGGAGGACATGTGAGGGACAGTAGGGACACTAGCCATCATAATGAGGGACAATGGGGACACTAACCATCATAATGAGAGACAATGGGTGACACTAACCTTCATAATGGGGATGAGGGGACAATGAGGGACACTAACTATCTTAATGAGAGGACAATGAAGGACCCTAGCCCTGCACAACGAGGGACTACGAGGGACACTAACCATCATGATGGAGTGACAAGGAGGACGTGCTCATCATAATGAGGGACAATGAGGAAACTAACCATCATAAAGAGGGACAATGAGGGACACTAACCTTCATAGTGATGGAAAATGAGGGACACTAACCATCACAATGAGGGACAATGAGGGACACTAACCTTCATAATAGGGGACAATGAGGGACACTAACCATCATAATGAGGGACAATGAGGGACAATGAAGGACACTAACCATCATAATGAGGGACAATGAGGGTCACTAGCCATCTTAATGAGAGACAGTACGGGACAATGAGGGACACTAACCAACATAAGGTGGGACAGTGATGGACAATGGGGACACTAACCATCATAATGAGGACAATGAGGTGCTCTGCAACTTCATAATGAGGGACAGTGAGGTACAATGAGGACACTAACCATCATAATGAGAGAGACAGTGAGGGTCAATGAGGGACACTAACCATCATAATGAGGGACAGTGAGGGACATTGGGTGCACTAACCATCATAATGGGGGACAGTGAGGGACAATGGGTGACACTAACCATCATAATGAGGGACAATGAGGGACACTAACCATCATAATGTGGGACAATGAGGGACAATGAGTGACACAAACATTCATAATGAGGGCAATGAGGGACAATGCGGGACACTAACTATCATAATGAGGGACAATGAGGGACACTAACCTTCATTATGAGGGACAATGAGGGACATTAACCATCATAATGAGGGACAATGAGGGACACTAACCTTCACAATGAGGGACAATGAGGGACACTAACCATCATAATGAGGGACAATGAGGGACACTAACCTTCACAATGAGGGACAATGAGGGACACTAACCATCATAATGAGGGACATTGAGGGACACTAACCATCATAATGAGGGACAATGGGGACACTAAAATTCATAATTGGGACAATGTCTGGCATTGAGGGCCTATAACATAATGAGGAGACAATAGAGACACTAACCATCATAATTAGGGGCAATGGGGACACTATCCATCATAATGAGTGGCAATGGGACGACTAACATTCATTTGATGGACAATGAGGGACTCTACCCATCCTAATGAGGAAAAATGAGACACCACTTAGCCTTCATAATGAGGGACAATGAGACAGCTAACCATCATAATCACGAGGACAATGAGGGACAATGAAGAGAAACTAACCCATAATACTGGACGTGAGGGGACAATGCAGGACACTACACTATCATAATGAGGGACAATGAGGACAGTAACCTTCATGATGAGGACAATGAGGGACGTAGCTCATCATAATGAGGGACAATGGGGACACTAACCTTCATAATGAGGGGACAATGGGGACACTAACCATCATAATGAGGGACAATGGGGACCACTAACCTTCATAATGAGGGACAATGGGGACCTAACCATCGTAATGGGGGACATTGAGGGACACTGCTCAACATAATGAGGGACAATGAGGGACACTAACAGCCATGAATTAGGGACATGTCTGTCAATGGGGACACTAACCCAACATAATGAGAGACAACGGGGAGACCACTAGCCATCATAATGAGGGGCAATGAGGGACCCTGCCATCACTGTGAGTGACAATGGACCACACCTGTCATTATGATGGACAATGAGGACTCTACCCATCATAATGAGGGACAATAGGGACACTAACCATCATAATGAGTGGCAATGGGACACTAACATTCATTTGTGATGGACAATGAGGACTCTACCCATCATAATGAGGGAAAATGAGGACCTAACCTTCATAATGAGGGACAATGAGGGACACTAACCATCATAAAGATGGACTATGGAGTTACTAACCTTAATATTAAGGGGACAATGGTGACGTGCTCATCATAATGAGGACAATGGGGACACTAACCATCATACTGAGGTGACAATGGGGATGCAATCATCTTAATGAGGGGACAATGGGG
The DNA here is from genome assembly GCA_016271365.2 of Neoceratodus forsteri. Lineage (NCBI taxonomy): Eukaryota > Metazoa > Chordata > Ceratodontiformes > Ceratodontidae > Neoceratodus > Neoceratodus forsteri. The sequence continues at coordinate 1,529,398,819 of CM057453.1, forward strand.
ACACTACCACTAATAGGAGACAATGAGGAACACTAACCATCATAATGAGGGACAATGGGGACACTAACCATCATAATGAGGGACAATGAGGTCACTAACCATCTTAATAAAGAGACAGTAAGGGACAATAGGGACACTAACCAACCTAAGGAGGACAGTGTCGGACAATGGGGACCCATAACCATCATAATGGGGACAATGGGGTACACTAACCTTCATAATTAGGGACAGTGAGGTACAATGGGGACACTAACCATAATGCAAAGAGACAGTGAGGGGACAATGGGGACACTGTCAGCCATGTGAGGGACAGTGGGGACATTGAAGTGACACTAACCATCATAATGGGGGACAGTGAGGGACAATGGGGACACACTCATCATAATGAGGGGACAATGAGGGGCCTTGATATCATAATGTGGGACAATAGGGAAACCAACCCTGCTAAATACAGGCAATGAGGCCAAAATGGGACACTAACTATCATAATGGGGACAATGGGGACAGTTACCTTCATTATGAGGGACAATGAGGAACAGTAATCCATCATAAAGAGGGACAATTAAAGGACACTAACCTTCATAATGAGGGACAATGAGGGACTGACCATCATAATGAGGGACAATGAGGACACTAACCTTCATAATGAGGGACAATGGGGACACCTCATCATGTGGGGACGTTGAGGGACCACTAACCATCATAATGAGGGGACAATGAGGGACACTAACCATCAATTAGGGACAATGTCTGTCAATGGGGACACTAACCAACATAATGAGGAGACAATGAGAGACACTAGCCATCATAATGAGGGGCAATAGGGACCACTAACCATCATAATGGTGACAATGGAGGACACTAACCTTCAGTATATGATGGACAATGAGGGACCCACCATCATAATGAGGGACAATGGGGACCTCAAGCTTCACAAGCTGGGGACTGTGAGGGACACTGAACTACAATGAGGGACAATGGGGACATTAACCACCATAGTGAGGGGACAATGAGGGACACATAACCATCATAGTGAGCGACAATGGGGACATTAATCATCGACAATGAGGGACAATGAGGACGACCAACCATCATAATAAAGGGACAATGGGGACACTAACCTTCATAATGAGGAAAATGAAAGGACACCTACATCATAATGAGGGGCAATGGGGACACTAACCATCATAATGAGGGGTAGGGAGGACGTGCTCATTAATGAGAGAGACAATGGGGACACTAACCATCACTTGTGAGGGACAACGTGGGACCTACCATCATGAGGACCAATGGGGACACTTCTTCATAATGATGGACAATGATCACCTATACCATCTTAAAGAAGGGACAATGGGGGACTGCCTTCATAATGAAGGATAATGAGGACACTAGCCATCACAATGAGGAGTCAATGGGGACTCTAACCATCATAAGGAGGGTCAAAGGGGACACTACCCATCATAATGATGGACAATGGGGACACAAACCTTCATAGAAGTGAGGAGACAATGTGGGACACTAAGCCATAATGGGGGACAGTGACGGACAATCACGTACCATCATAATGAGGGACAATAGGGGACATCAACCTTCATAATCAGGGACAATGAGCAAAAGGGACAAACCCTTCATAATTAGGGACAATGAGGGACACCTATCCATCATAATGAGGGACAGTGAGGGACAATGGGGACACTAGCCATCATAATGAAGGACAAGGGACAATTACTAACCTTCATAATGGGGATAGTGAGGGACAATGGGGACACTAACCATCATAATGAGGGAACAGTGAGGGACAATGGAGAGACACAAACCATCATAATGAGGGACAGTGAGGGACAATGAGGACCTGAACCATCATAATCGGGGTACAGTGAGGGACAATGAGGGACCAGCTCATCATAATGAGGGATAATGGGGACACTGTAATCATGAGGGACAATGAGGGACAATGAGGGACCACTAACCTTCCATAATGAGGGGCAATGGGGACACTGGGGACCACTAACCATTATAATGGGGGACACTAGCCATCATAATGAGGGACAATGGGGTGCACTCGCCTTCATAATGTGTGACAATCAGGATCCACTAACCATCATAATCAGGGACAATGAGGACACTAAAATTCATAATTAGGACAATGTCTGTCATTGGAGGACACTAACCAACATAATGAGGACAATGAGAGACACTATCCATCATAATTAGGGGCAATGGGGACACTATCACATCATAATGGTAGCAATGGAGGACTCTAACATTCATAATGATGGACAATGAGGACCACCATCATAATGAGGAAAATGAGGACCTACAACATCATAATGAGGGACAATGGGGACACTAACCATCATAATGCAGACAATGAGGGACAATGACAGGACCCTGACCTTCATAATCGGAATGAGGACAATGAGGACAGTAACTATCATAATGAGGGACAATGAGGGACAATAACCATCATAATGAGGGACAATGAGGGACACTAACCATCATAATGAGGGACAATGAGGGACACTAACCATCATAATGAGGGACAATGAGGGACACTAACCATCATAATGAGGGACAATGAGGGACACTAACCATCGTAATGAGGGACATTGGGGACACTTAGCCATCATAATGAGGGACAATGAGGGACATATAGCCATAATGACAATCTACAATGGGACACTGCCAACATAATGAGAGACAATGGGGACACTAGCCATCATAATGAGGGGCAATAGGGGACACTAACCATCATAATGGTGACAATGGGACACTAACCTCATTGCATGATGGACAATGAGGATCTACCCATCATAATGAGGGACAATGAGGGACACTAACCATCATAATGAGGGACAATGAGGGACACTAACCTTCACAATGAGGGACAATGAGGGACACTAACCATCATAATGAGGGACATTGAGGGACACTAACCATCATAATGAGGGACAATGAGGGACACTAAAATTCATAATTAAGGACAATGTCTGTCATTGAGGGACACTAACCAACATAATGAGAGACAATGAGAGACACTAACCATCATAATTAGGGTCAATGAGGGACACTATCCATCATAATGAGTGGCAATGGAGGACACTAACATTCATTTGATGGACAATGGGGACTCACCCATCATAATGAGGGAAATGAGGGACACTAACCTTCATAATGAGGGACAATGGGGACCTGACCATCATAAAGATGGACTATGAGTTACACTAACCTTAATGAGGGACAATGGTGACGGTAACCATCATAATGAGGGACAATGAGGGACACTAACCATCATAGTGAGTGACAATGAGGGATACTAATCATCTTAATGAGGGACAATGAGGGACACTAACCTTCATAATAGGAGACAATGAGGAACACTAACCATCATAATGAGGGACAATGAGGGACACTAACCATCATAATGAGGGACAATGAGGGTCACTAACCATCTTAATGAGAGACAGTAAGGGACAATGAGGGACACTAACCAACATAAGGAGGACAGTGACGGACAATGAGGGACACTAACCATCATAATGAGGGACAATGAGGTACACTAACCTTCATAATGAGGGACAGTGAGGTACAATGAGGGACACTAACCATAATACTGAGGAACAGTGAGGGACAATGAGGACTAACCATCATGTGGGGGACAGTGGGGACATTGGGTGCACTAACCATCATAATGGGGGACAGTGAGGGACAATGGGGACACTAACCATCATAATGAGGGGACAATGAGGGGCCTTCATCATCATAATGCAGGACAATGAGGGACAATGGAGAAACTAACCTTCATAACAGGCAATGAGGAAAATACAGGACCACTAACTATCATAATGAGGGACAATGAGGACAGTTACCTTCATTATGAGGGACTATGAGGGACATTAACCATCATAATGAGGGACAATGAGGGACACTAACCTTCATAATGAGGGACAATGAGGGACACTAACCATCATAATGAGGGACAATGAGGGACACTAACCTTCATAATGAGGGACAATGAGGGACACTAACCATCGTAATGAGGGACATTGAGGGACACTAACCATCATAATGAGGGACAATGAGGGACACTAACCTTCATAATTAGGGACAATGTCAGTCAATGAGGGACATTAACCAACATAATGAGGAGACAATGGAGACACTAGCCATCATAATGAGGGGCAATGAGGGACACTAACCATCATAATGAGTGACAATGGAGGACCTAACCTTCATTATGATGGACAATGAGGACTCTACCATCATAATGAGGGACAATGGGGACACTAACCTTCATAATGAGGGACTGTGAGGGGACACTAACCTTCATAATGAGGGACAATGAGGGACATTAACCATCATAATGAGGGACAATGAGGGACACTAACCATCATAGTGAGCGACAATGAGGGACATTAATCATCATAATGAGGGACAATGAGGGACACTACCCATCATAATAAGGGACAATGAGGGACACTAACCTTCATAATGAGGGAAAATGAGGGACACTAACCATCATAATGAGGGGCAATGAGGGACACTAACCATCATAATGAGGGGTAGGGAGGGACAGTAACCATCATAGTGAGCGACAATGAGGGACATTAATCATCATAATGAGGGACAATGAGGGACACTACCCATCATAATAAGGGACAATGAGGGACACTAACCTTCATAATGAGGGAAAATGAGGGACACTAACCATCATAATGAGGGACAATGAGGGACACTAACCATCACAATGAGGGTCAATGAGGGACTCTAACCTTCATAAAGAGGGTCAAAGAGGGACACTAACCATCATAATGATGGACAATGAGGGACACAAACCTTCATAGTGAGAGACAATGTGGGACACTAACCTTCATAATTTGGGATAAGGAGGGACTCTAACCGTCACAATGAGGGACAATGAGGGACACGAACCTTCATAATTAGGGACAATATCTGACAATGAGGGACACAAACCTTCATAATTAGGGATAATGAGGGACACTATCCATCATAATGAGGGACAGTGAGGGACAATGAGGGACACTAGCCATCATAATGAAGGACAAAGAGTTACACTAACCTTCATAATGAGGGATAGTGAGGGACAATGAGGGACACTAACCATCATAATGAGGAACAGTGAGGGACAATGAGGGACACAAACCATCATAATGAGGGACAGTGAGGGACAATGAGGGACACTAACCATCATAATGGGGTACAGTGAGGGACAATGAGGGACACTAACCATCATAATGAGGGATAATGAGGGACACTAACAATCATAATGAGGGACAATGAGGGACAATGAGGGACACTAACCTTCATAATGAGGGCAATGGGGGACACTGAGGGACACTAACCATTATAATGAGGGACACTAACCATCATAATGAGGGACAATGAGGTACACTAACCTTCATAATGTGTGACAATCAGGGTCACTAACCATCATAATCAGGAACAGGGAAACCTTCATAATGAGGGACAATGGGGACGCTAGCTTCCATAATGAGGGACAATGAGGACCCACTAACCTTCATAATGGGGACAATGGGGACACTAACCATCATAATGAGGGGACAATGAGGGACATTAACCATCATATTGGAGACACAGTAAGGGACAATGTGTCACCTATCCATCATAATGAAGGACGGTGAAGGGACAATAGGGACCTCGCTTATCATAATGAGGACGTAGGACGCTGCCATAATGAGTGACAGTGAGGGACAATGGGGACCTGTCATCATAATGAGGGACAGTCATGGGACAATGAGGACCACTAACCATCGTGATGGACAGTGGGGACAATGGCGCACACTAACCATCATAATGAGGGACAGTGGCGACAGTTGGGACCTGCCATCATAATGAGGGACAAGGGGACACTAACCATCATTATGAGGGACAATGAGGGACAATGAGGGACACTAACCTTCATAATGGGAGCAATGAGGGACAATGTGGGACTGAAACTATCATAATGAGGGACAATGGGGACCTGTAGCCATGATGGGACAATGTCTGTCAATGAGGGACCTGTAACATAATGAGGACAATGAGAGACACTGCCATCATAATGAGGGGCAATGGGGACACTAACCATCATAATGAGTGACAATGGAGGACACTAACCTTCATTATGATGGACAATGAGGGACTCTACCATCATGAGGGACAATGAGGACCTAACCTTCATAATGAGGGACTGTGAGGGACTCTAACCTTCATAATGAGGGACAATGAGGACATTAACCATCATAATGAGGGGGACAGTGCGGGACAATGGGGACCCTGCCATCATAGTGATGGACAGTGAGGGACAATGGGGACACTAACCATCATAATGAGGGACAGTGAGGGACAATGAGGACACTAACCATCATAATGAGGGACAGTCTGCGGGACAATGAGGGACACTAACCATCATAGTGATGGACAGTGATGGACAATGGGGACACTAACCATCATAATGAGGGACAGTGAGGGACAGATTGGGACACTGCCATCATAATGTGGGACAAAGGGACACTAACCATCATTAAGAGAGACAATGAGGGACAATGAGGGACACTAAACTTGATAATGAAGGCAATGAGGGACAATGTTGGACACAAACTATCATAATGAGGGACAATGAGAGACACTAGCCATCATAATGAGGGGCAATGAGGGACACTAACCATCATAATGAGTGACAATGGAGGACACTAACCTTCATTATGATGGGCAATGAGGGACTCTACCCGTCATAATGAGGGACAATGAGGGAGACTAGCCTTCACAATGAGGGACTGTGAGGACACTAACCTTCATAATGATTGACAATGGGGACGTGCTCATCATAATGAGGGACAATGAGGGACCTGCCATTATAGTGGCGACGCAGGGGACACTAATCATCATAATGAGGGACAATGAGGGACACTAGCCATCATAATAAGGGACAATGAGGGACACTAACCTTCATAATGAGGGAAAATGAGGGGCACTAACCATCATAATGAGGGGCAATGAGGGACACTAACCATCATAATGAGGGGTAGGGAGGGACAGTAACCACTATAATGAGAGACAATGAGGGACACTATCCATCATAATGAGGGTCAATGAGGGACACTAACCTTCATAATGAAGGACAATGAGGGTCACTAACCATCATAATGATGGACAATGAGGGACACTAACCTTCATAGTGAGAGACAATGAGGGACACTAAGCTTCATAATTTGGGATAATGAGGGACTCTAACCGTCACAATGAGGGACAATGAGGGACACTTGCCTTCATAATTAGGGACAATGTCTGACAAGGAGGGACACAAACCTTCATAATTAGGGATAATGAGGGACACTATCCATCATAATGAGGGACAGTGAGGGACAATGAGGGACACTAGCCATCATAATGAAGGACAAAGAGTTACACTAACCTTCATAGTGAGGGATAGTGAGGGACAATGAGGGACACTAACCATCATAATGAGGGACAATGAGGGACACTAACCATCATAATGTGGGACAATTAGGGACAATGAGTGAAACTAACATTCATAATGAGGGCAATGAGGGACAATGCGGGACACTAACTATCATAATGAGGGACAATGAGGGACACTAACCTTCATTATGAGGGACAATGAGGGACATTAACCATCATAATGAGGGACAATGAGGGACACTAACCATCATAATGAGGGACAATGAGGGACACTAAAATTCATAATTATGGACAATGTCTGTCATTGAGGGACACTGACAACATAATGAGAGACAATGAGAGATTCTAACCATCATAATTGGGGCAATGGGACACTATCCATCATAATGGTGGCAATGGAGGACACTAACCTTCATTATGATGGACAATGGGGACTCTACCCATCATAATGAGGGAAAATAAGGGACACTAGCCTTCATAATGAGGACAATGAGGGACACTAACCAACATAATGATGGACTATGAGTTACTAACCTTCATAATGAGGGACAATGGTGACAGTAACCATCATAATGAGGGGACATGAGGGACACTAACCATCATAGTGAGCGACAATGAGGGACACTAACCATCATAATGAGGGACAATGAGGGACACTAACCTTCATAATGAGAGACAATGAGGAACACTAACCATCATAATGAGGGACAATGGGGACACTAACCATCATAATGAGGGACAATGAGGGTCACTAACCATCTTAATGAGGAGACAGTAAGGGACAATAGGGACACTACAACCTGGGAGGACAGTGGCCGGACAATGGGGACACTAACCATCATAATGGGGACAATGGGTACACTAACCTTCATAATTAGGGACAGTGAGGTACAATGAGGGACACTAACCATAATACTGAGGAACAGTGAGGGACAATGAGGGACACTAACCATCATAATGAGGGACAGTGAGGGACATTGAGGTACACTAACCATCATAATGGGGGACAGTGAGGGACAATGAGGGACACTAACCATCATAATGAGGGACAATGAGGGACGCTAACCATCATAATGGGACAATGAGGGACAATGAGAGAAACTAACCTTCATAATGCGGGCAATGAGGGAAAATGCAGGACACTAACTATCATAATGAGGGACAATGAGGGACAGTTACCTTCATTATGAGGGACAATGAGGGACATTAACCATCATAATGAGGGACAATTAGGGACACTAACCTTCATAATGAGGGACAATGAGGGACACTAACCATCATAATGAGGGACAATGAGGGACACTAACCTTCATAATGAGGGACAATGAGGGACACTAACCATCGTAATGAGGGACATTGAGGGACACTAACCATCATAATGAGGGACAATGAGGGACACTAACCTTCATAATTAGGGACAATGTCTGTCAATGAGGGACACTAACCAACATAATGAGAGACAATGAGAGACACTAGCCATCATAATGAGGGGCAATGAGGGTTACTAACCATCATAATGAGTGACAATGGAGGACACGTATGCATTATATGATGGACAATGAGGACTCTACCATCATAATGAGGGACAATGAGGGACACTAACCTTCATAATGAGGGACTGTGGGGGACACTAGCTATTCATAATGAGGGACAATGAGGACATTAAACACCATGTAAGGGGACAATGAGGCGACACTAACCATCATAGTGAGCGACAATGAGGGACATTAATCATCATAATGAGGGACAATGAGGGACACTACCCATCATAATAAGGGACAATGAGGGACACTAACCTTCATAATGAGGGAAAATGAGGGACACTAACCATCATAATGAGGGGCAATGAGGGACACTAACCATCATAATGAGGGGTAGGGAGGGACATTAGCCATTATAATGAGAGACAATGAGGGACACTAACCATCATAATGAGGGACAACATGGGACACTAACCATCATAATGAGGGTCAATGGGGACACTATCCTCATAATGATGGACAATGAGGGTCACTAACCATCTTAAGAGGGACAATAGGGGACACTGCGCTTCATAATGAAGGATAATGGGACACTAGCCATCACAATGAGGGTCAATGGGGACTCTAACCGCCATAAGAGGGTCAAAGAGGACCTAGCCATCATAATGATGGACAATGGGGACACAAACCTTCATAGTGAGGAGACAATGTGGGACACTAACCTTCATAATTTGGGATAATGAGGGACTCTAACCGTCACAATGAGGGACAATGAGGGACACTACCTTCATAATTAGGGACAATGTCTGACAATGAGGGACACAAACCTTCATAATTAGGGATAATGAGGGACACTATCCATCATAATGAGGGACAGTGAGGGACAATGAGGGACACTAGCCATCATAATGAAGGACAAAGAGTTACACTAACCTTCATAATGAGGGATAGTGAGGGACAATGAGGGACACTAACCATCATAATGAGGAACAGTGAGGGACAATGAGGGACACAAACCATCATAATGAGGGACAGTGAGGGACAATGAGGGACACTAACCATCATAATGGGGTACAGTGAGGGACAATGAGGGACACTAACCATCATAATGAGGGATAATGAGGGACACTAACAATCATAATGAGGGACAATGAGGGACAATGAGGGACACTAACCTTCATAATGAGGGCAATGGGGGACACTGAGGGACACTAACCATTATAATGAGGGACACTAGCCATCATAATGAGGGACAATGAGGTACACTAACCTTCATAATGTGTGACAATCAGGGTCACTAACCATCATAATCAGGGACAATGAGGGACACTAAAATTCATAATTAAGGACAATGTCTGTCATTGAGGGACACTAACCAACATAATGAGAGACAATGAGAGACACTAACCATCATAATTAGGGGCAATGAGGGACACTATCCATCATAATGAGTGGCAATGGAGGACACTAACATTCATTTTGATGGACAATGAGGGACTCTACCCATCATAATGAGGGAAAATGAGGACACTAACCTTCATAATGAGGGACAATGAGGGCGTGCTCATCATAATCTGGGACAATGAGGGACAATGAGAGAAATATGTCATATAATCACGAGGCAATGAGGGACAATGCAGGACACTAACTATCATAATGAGGGACAATGAGGGACAGTAACCTTCATTATGAGGGACAATGAGGGACATTAACCATCATAATGAGGGACAATGAGGGACACTAACCTTCATAATGAGGGACAATGAGGGACACTAACCATCATAATGAGGGACAATGAGGGACACTAACCTTCATAATGAGGGACAATGAGGGACACTAACCATCGTAATGAGGGACATTGAGGGACACTAACCATCATAATGAGGGACAATGAGGGACACTAACCTTCATAATTAGGGACAATGTCTGTCAATGAGGGACACTAACCAACATAATGAGAGACAATGAGAGACACTAGCCATCATAATGAGGGCAATGAGGGACACTAACCATCATAATGAGTGACAATGGAGGACACTAACCTTCATTATGATGGACAATGAGGGAATCTACCCATCATAATGAGGGACAATGAGGGACACTAACCATCATAATGAGGGACAATGAGGGACACTAACCTTCACAATGAGGGACAATGAGGGACACTAACCATCATAATGAGGGACATTGAGGGACACTAACCATCATAATGAGGGACAATGAGGGACACTAAAATTCATAATTAAGGACAATGTCTGTCATTGAGGGACACTAACCAACATAATGAGAGACAATGAGAGACACTAACCATCATAATTAGGGTCAATGAGGGACACTATCCATCATAATGAGTGGCAATGGAGGACACTAACATTCATTTTGATGGACAATGAGGGACTCTACCCATCATAATGAGGGAAAATGAGGGACACTAACCTTCATAATGAGGGACAATGAGGGACACTAACCATCATAAAGATGGACTATGAGTTACACTAACCTTAATAATGAGGGACAATGGTGACGTGTACCATCATAATGAGGGACAATGGGGACACTAACCATCATAGTGAGGTGACAATGGGGATACTAATCATCTTAATGAGGGACAATGAGGGACACTAACCTTCATAATAGGAGACAATGAGAACACTAACCATCATAATGAGGGACAATGGGGACACTAACCATCATAATGAGGGACAATGAGATCACTAACCATCTTAAATGAGACAGTAAGGGACAATGAGGGACACTAACCAACATAAGGAGGACAGTGACGGACAATGAGGGACACTAACCATCATAATGAGGGACAATGAGGTACACTAACCTTCATAATGAGGGACAGTGAGGTACAATGAGGGACACTAACCATAATACTGAGGAACAGTGAGGGACAATGAGGCACTACCATCATATGAGGGACAGTGAGGGACATTGAGGTACACTAACCATCATAATGGGGGACAGTGAGGGACAATGAGGGACACTAACCATCATAATGAGGGACAATGAGGGACGCTAACCATCATAATGCGGGACAATGAGGGACAATGAGAGAAACTAACCTTCATAATGCAGGCAATGAGGGAAAATGCAGGACACTAACTATCATAATGAGGGACAATGAGGGACAGTTACCTTCATTATGAGGGACTATGAGGGACATTAACCATCATAATGAGGGACAATGGGGACGCTAACCTTCATGAGGGGACAATGAGGGACACTAACCATCATAATGAGGGACAATGAGGGACACTAACCTTCATAATGAGGGACAATGAGGGACACTAACCATCGTAATGAGGGACATTGAGGGACACTAACCATCATAATGAGGGACAATGAGGGACACTAACCTTCATAATTAGGGACAATGTCTGTCAATGAGGGACACTAACCAACATAATGAGAGACAATGAGAGACACTAGCCATCATAATGAGGGGCAATGAGGGACACTAACCATCATAATGAGTGACAATGGAGGACACTAACCTTCATTATGATGGACAATGAGGGACTCTACCCATCATAATGAGGGACAATGAGGGACACTAACCTTCATAATGAGGGACTGTGAGGGACACTAACCTTCATAATGAGGGACAATGAGGGACATTAGCCACCATAATGAGGGACAATGAGGGACACTAACCATCATAGTGAGCGACAATGAGGGACATTAATCATCATAATGAGGGACAATGAGGGACACTACCCATCATAATAAGGGACAATGAGGGACACTAACCTTCATAATGAGGGAAAATGAGGGACACTAACCATCATAATGAGGGGCAATGAGGGACACTAACCATCATAATGAGGGGTAGGGAGGGACAGTAACCATCATAGTGAGCGACAATGAGGGACATTAATCATCATAATGAGGGACAATGAGGGACACTACCCATCATAATAAGGGACAATGAGGGACACTAACCTTCATAATGAGGGAAAATGAGGGACACTAACCATCATAATGAGGGACAATGAGGGACACTAACCATCACAATGAGGGTCAATGAGGGACTCTAACCTTCATAAAGAGGGTCAAGAGGACACTAACCATCATAATGATGGACAATAGGGACAAAACCTTCATAGTGAGAGACAATGTGGGACACTGCCTTCATAATTTGGGATAGGGAGGGACTCTAACCGTCTGGTGGGGACAATGAGGGACACGAACCTTCATAATTAGGGACAATATCTGACAATGAGGGACACAAACCTTCATAATTAGGGATAATGAGGGACACTATCCATCATAATGAGGGACAGTGAGGGACAATGAGGGACACTAGCCATCATAATGAAGGACAAAGAGTTACACTAACCTTCATAATGAGGGATAGTGAGGGACAATGAGGGACACTAACCATCATAATGAGGAACAGTGAGGGACAATGAGGGACACAAACCATCATAATGAGGGACAGTGAGGGACAATGAGGGACACTAACCATCATAATGGGGTACAGTGAGGGACAATGAGGGACACTAACCATCATAATGAGGGATAATGAGGGACACTAACAATCATAATGAGGGACAATGAGGGACAATGAGGGACACTGCTTCATAATGGGGGCAATGGGGACACTGGGGACACTAACCATTATAATGGGGACACTAGCCATCATAGTAGGGACAATGAGGTACACTAACCTTCACAATGTGTGACAATCAGGGTCACTAACCGCATCATAATCAGGAACAGGGAAACCTTCATAATGAGGGACAATGGGGACGCTGCTTCCATAATGAGGGACAATGGGGACCACTAACCTTCATAATGGGGACAATGAGGGACACTAACCATCATAATGAGGGACAATGAGGACATTAACCATCATATTGAGACACAGTAAGGGACAATGTGTCACTATCCATCATAATGAAGGACGGTGAAGGGACAATAGGGACCTCGCTTATCATAATGAGGACAATAGGACGCTAACCTTCATAATGAGTGACAGTGAGGGACAATGGGGATGCTACCATCATAACAAGGGGACAGTGCAGGGACAATGAGGACCACTAACCAGTAGTGATGGACAGTGAGGGACAATGACGCACACTAACCATCATAATGAGGGACAGTGAGCGACAATTAGGGACACTAGCCATCATAATGAGGGACAAAGAGGGACACTAACCATCATTATGAGGGACAATGAGGGACAATGAGGGACACTAACCTTCATAATGAGAGCAATGAGGGACAATGTGGGACACAAACTATCATAATGAGGGACAATGAGGGACACTAGCCTTCATAATTAGGGACAATGTCTGTCAATGAGGGACACTAACCAACATAATGAGAGACAATGAGAGACACTAGCCATCATAATGAGGGGCAATGAGGGACACTAACCATCATAATGAGTGACAATGGAGGACACTAACCTTCATTATGATGGACAATGAGGGACTCTACCCATCATAATGAGGGACAATGAGGGACACTAACCTTCATAATGAGGGACTGTGAGGGACTCTAACCTTCATAATGAGGGACAATGAGGGACATTAACCATCATAATGAGGGACAGTGCGGGACAATGAGGACACTAACCATCATAGTGATGGACAGTGAGGGACAATGAGGGACACTAACCATCATAATGAGGGACAGTGAGGGACAATGAGGGACACTAACCATCATAATGAGGGACAGTGCGGGACAATGAGGACACTAACCATCATAGTGATGGACAGTGATGGACAATGAGGGACACTAACCATCATAATGAGGGACAGTGAGGGACAATTAGGGACACTAGCCATCATAATGAGGGACAAAGAGGGACACTAACCATCATTATGAGAGACAATGAGGGACAATGAGGGACACTAAACTTGATAATGAAGGCAATGAGGGACAATGTTGGACACAAACTATCATAATGAGGGACAATGAGAGACACTAGCCATCATAATGAGGGGCAATGAGGGACACTAACCATCATAATGAGTGACAATGGAGGACACTAACCTTCATTATGATGGGCAATGAGGGACTCTGTCGCAATGAGGGGACAATAGGGGACTGGCAACTACAATGAGGGACTGTAGGGACACTAACCTTCATAATGATTGACAATGGGGACGTGCTCATCATAATGAGGGACAATGGGGACCTGCCATTATAGTGGCGACCCGCAAGGGACACTAATCATCATAATGAGGGACAATGAGGGACACTAGCCATCATAATAAGGGACAATGGGGACACTAACCTTCATAATGAGGGAAAATGAGGGGCACTAACCATCATAATGAGGGGCAATGAGGGACCTTATCATCATAAAGGGAGTGGGGAGGGACGTGCTCACTGCAATGAGGACAATGGGGACACTATCCATCATAATGAGGGGTCAATGGGGACACTAACCTTCATAATGAAGGACAATGAAGGTCACTGATCTATAATGATGGACAATGAGGGACACTAACCTTCATAGTGAGAGACAATGAGGGACACTAACCTTCATAATTTGGGATAGTGAGGGACTCTAACCGTCACAATGAGGGACAATGAGGGACACTTGCCTTCATAATTAGGGACAATGTCTGACAAGGAGGGACACAAACCTTCATAATTAGGGATAATGAGGGACACTATCCATCATAATGAGGGACAGTGAGGGACAATGAGGGACACTAGCCATCATAATGAAGGACAAAGAGTTACACTAACCTTCATAGTGAGGATAGTGAGAGACAATGAGGACACTACCACCATCATAATAGAAGGGGACAATGGGGACACTAACCATCATAATGTGGGACAATTAGGGACAATGAGTGAAACTAACATTCATAATGAGGGCAATGAGGGACAATGCGGGACACTAACTATCATAATGAGGGACAATGAGGGACACTAACCTTCATTATGAGGGACAATGAGGGACATTAACCATCATAATGAGGGACAATGAGGGACACTAACCATCATAATGAGGGACAATGAGGGACACTAAAATTCATAATTATGGACAATGTCTGTCATTGAGGGACACTTACCAACATAATGAGAGACAATGAGAGACACTAACCATCATAATTAGGGGCAATGAGGGACACTATCCATCATAATGAGTGGCAATGGAGGACACTAACCTTCATTATGATGGACAATGAGGGACTCTACCCATCATAATGAGGGAAAATGAGGGACACTAACCTTCATAATGAGGGACAATGAGGGACACTAACCAACATAATGATGGACTATGAGTTACACTAACCTTCATAATGAGGGACAATGAGTGACATTAACCATCATAATGAGGGACAATGAGGGACACTAACCATCATAGTGAGCGACAATGAGGGACACTAATCATCATAATGAGGGACAATGTGGGACACTAACCTTCATAATAGGAGACAATGAGGAACACTAACCATCATAATGAGGGACAATGAGGGACACTAACCATCATAATGAGGGACAATGAGGGTCACTAACCATCTTAATGAGAGACAGTAAGGGACAATGAGGGACACTAACCAACATAAGGAGGGACAGTGACGGACAATGAGGGACACTAACCATCATAATGAGGGACAATGAGGTACACTAACCTTCATAATGAGGGACAGTGAGGTACAATGAGGGACACTAACCATAATACTGAGGAACAGTGAGGGACAATGAGGGACACTAACCATCATAATGAGGGACAGTGAGGGACATTGAGGTACACTAACCATCATAATGGGGGACAGTGAGGGACAATGAGGGACACTAACCATCATAATGAGGGACAATGAGGGACGCTAACCATCATAATGCGGGACAATGAGGAATGAGTGAAACCGCCTTCATAATCACGGGCAGTGAGGTCAATGCAGGACCACTAACTATCATAATGAGGGACAATGAGGGACACTAACCTTCATTATGAGGGACAATGAGGGACATTAACCATCATAATGAGGGACAATGAGGGACACTAACCTTCATAATGAGGGACAATGAGGGACACTAACCATCATAATGAGTGACAATGAGGGACACTAACCTTCATAATGAGGGACAATGAGGGACACTAACCATCATAATGAGGGACAATGAGGGACACTAACCATCATAATGAGGGACAATGGGGACTAACCGCCATAATTAGGGACAATGTCTGTCAATGGGGACACTCCAACATAATGAGGAGACAATGAGAGACACTAGCCATCATAATGAGGGACAATGAGGGACACTAACCATCATAATGAGTGACAATGGGGGACACTACCATCATAATGAGGGACAATGAGGGACACTAACCTTCATAATGAGGGAAAATGAGGGACACTAACCATCATAATGAGGGACAATGAGGGACACTAACCATCATAATGAGGGACAATGAGGGACACTAACCATCATAATGAGGGACAATGAGGGACACTAACCATCATAATGAGGGACAATGAGGGACACTAACCATCATAATGAGGGACAATGAGGGACACTACCCATCATAATAAGGGACAATGAGGGACACTAACCTTCATAATGAGGGACAATGGGGACACTAACCATCATAATGAGGGGCAATGAGGGACACTAACCATCATAATGAGGGGTAGGGAGGGACAGTAACCATTATAATGAGAGACAATGAGGGACACTAACCATCATAATGAGGGACAACATGGGACACTAACCATCATAATGAGGGTCAATGAGGGACACTAACCTTCATAATGATGGACAATGAGGGTCACTAACCATCTTAAAGAGGGACAATGAGGGACACTAACCTTCATAATGAAGGACAATGAGGGACACTAACCATCACAATGAGGGACAATGAGGGACACTAACCATCATAAAGAGGGATAATGAGGGACACTAACCTTCATAATGAGGGACAATGAGGGACTCTAACCATCATAATGAGGGACAATGTGGGACACTAACCATCATAATGAGGGACAATGAGGGACACAAACCTTCATAATGAGGGACAATGAGGAACACTAACCTTCATAATAAGGGACAATGAGGGACACTAACCATCATAATGAGTGACAATGGGGGACACTAACCATCATAATGAGGGACAATGAGGGTCACTAACCATCAAATGAGGACTATATTGAACTAACCATCATAATGAGGGACAATGAGGACACAAACCTTCATAATGAGGACAAGAGACACCAACCTTCATAATAAGGAGACAATGAGGACACTAACCATCATAATGAGTGACAATGAGGGATACTAACCATCACAATGCGGGACAATGAGGGACACTAACCTTCATAATGAGGGACAATGAGGGACACTAACCTTCATAATGAGGGACAAAGAGGGACACTAACCTTCATAATAAGGGACAGTGAGGGACACTAACCATCAAAATGAGGGACAATGGGGGACACTAACCATCACAATGAGGGACAATGAGGGACACTAACCATCATAATGAGGGACAAAGAGGGACACTAACCATCATAATGAGAGACCATGAGGGACATTAATCATCATAAAGAGGGACAATAAGGGACACTAACTTTCATAATGAGGGACAATGAGGGACACTAACCATCATAATTAGGGACAATGAGGGACACTAACCATCATATTGAGGAACAAAGAGGGACACTAGCCTTCATAATGAGGTTCAATGAGTGACATTAACCATCATAATGAGGGACAATGAGAGACACTAACCATCATAGTGAGGGACAATGTGGGACACTATTCATCATAATGAGGGACAATGAGGGACACTAGCCATCATAATGTGGGACAATGAGGGACACTAACCTTCATAATGAGGGACAATGTGGGACACTAACCATCATAATGAGGGGCAATGAGGGACACTAACCTTCATAATGATGGGTAATAAGGGACACTAACCATCATAATGAGGGGTATGGAGGGACATTAACGATCATATTGAGGGACAATGAGGGACACTAACCATCATAATGAGGGACAATGTGGGACACCTAACCTAATGTGAAGGGTGTAATGAGGACACTAACTGCGTCATAATGGAGGACAATGGGGACTTTTAACATTCATAATGAGGGGATAATGGGGACACTAACATTCACAATGAGGGACATTGAGGGACACTAACCTTCATAATGAGGGGCAATGAGGGACACTAACCATCATAATGAGGGTCAATGAGGGACACTAACCATCATAATGAGGGACAATAAAGCACACTAAACTTCATAATGAGGGAAAACGAGGTACACTAACCATCATAATGAGAGACAATGAGGGACACTAACCTTCATAGAGAGAGACAAGGAGGGACACTAACGATCATAATGAGGGGCAAGAAGGGACATTAACCATCATAATGAGGGACAATGAGGGAAACTAACCATCATAATGAGGGACAATGAGGGACACTAACCTTCATAATGAGGGCAATGAGGGACACTAACCATCATAATGAGGGACTATGTGGGACACTAACCTTCATAATGAAGTAAAATGAGGGACACTAACCTTCATCATGAAAGACAATGATGGACACTAACGATCATAAAGAGGGACAATGAGGGACACTAACCTTCATAATGAGGGACAATGAGGGACACTAACCATTACAAGGAGGGACAATGAGGGACACTAACCTTCATAATGGGGGAAAATGAGGGACACTAACCGTCATAATGTGAGGCAATGAGGGACAGAAACCATCATAATGTGGGACAACGAGGGACACTAATCTTCATAATGAGGTACAATGAGGGACACTAACCATCATAATGAGGGACAATGAGGGACACTAACCATCATAATGAGGGACAATAAGGGACAATGAGAGACACTAACCATCATAATCATGGACAATGAGGGACACTTTCCATCATAATGAGAGACAGTAAGGGACAAAGAAAGACACTAACCATCATAATGAGGGACAGTGAGGGACAATGAGGGACACTAGCCATCATAATGAGGGACAATGAGGTACACTAACTTTCATAATGAGGGACAGTGAGGGACAATGAGGGACACTAACCATCATAATGAGGAACAGTGAGGGACAATGAGTTACACTAACCATCATAATGAGGGACAGTGAGGGACAATGAGGGACACTAACCATCATAATGGGGTACAGTGAGGGACAATGATGGACACTAACCATCGTAATGAGGGACAATGAGGGACACTAACCATCATAGTGAGGGACAATGAGGGACAATGAGGGACACTAACCTTCCTAATGAGGGCAAAGAGAGACAATGAGGGACACAAACTATCATAATGAGGGACAATGAGGGACACTAAGCATCATAAAGAGGGACATTGAGGGACACTAACCTTCATAATGAGGGACAATTAGGGACACTAACCATCATAATGAGGGACAATGAGGGACACTAACCTTCATAATGAGGGACAATGAGGGACACTAACCATCATAATGAGGGACAATGAGGGACACTAACCTTCATAATTAGGGACAATGTCTGACAATGAGGGACACTAACCATCATAATGAGAGACAAAGACGGACACTAACGATCATGATGAGGGGCAATGAGGGACACTAACCATCATAATGACGGACAATGGGGGACACTTACCTTAATAATGACGAACAATGAGGGACTCTAACCATCATAATGAGGGACAATGAGGGACACCAACCTTCATAATGAGGGACAATAAGGGACACTAACCATCATAATGAGGGACTATGAGGGAAACTAACCTTCATAATGAGGGACAATGAGGGACACTAACCTTCATAATGAAGGACAATGCGGGACACTAACCATCATAAAGAGGGATAATGAGGGACACTAACCTTCATAATGAGGGACAATGAGGGACACTAACCATCACAATGAGGGACAATGAGGGACACTAACCTTCATAATGAGGGACAATGAGGGACACAAACCTTCATAATGAGGGACAATGAGGAACACTAACCTTCATAATAAGGGACAATGAGGGACACTAACCATCATAATGAGTGACAATGGGGGACACTAACCATCATAATGAGGGACAAAGAGGGACACTAACCATCACAATGAGGGACAATGAGGGACACTAACCTTCATAATGAGGGACAGTGTGGGACAATGAGGGACACTAAACCATCATAATGATGGACAATGAGGTACACTAACCTTCATAATGAGAGACAGTGAGGGACAATAAGGGACACTAACCATTATAATGAGGAACAGTGAGGGACAATGAGGGACACTAACCATCATAATGAGGGACAGTGAGGGACTATGAGGGACACTAACCCTCATAATGAGGGACTGAGAGGGACAGTGAGGGACACTAACCATCATAATGAGGGACAATGAGGGACACTAACCATCATAATGAGGGACAATGAGTGACACTAACCTTCATAATGAGGGCAATGAGGGACAATGAGGGACACTAAATATCATAATGAGGGACAATGAGGGATACTAACCTTCATAATGAGGGACTATGAGGGACACTATACATCATAATGATTGACAATGAGGGACATTAACCATCATAATGAGGGCAATGAGGGAAACTAACCATCATAATGAGGGACAATGAGGGACACTAACCTTCATAATGAGGGACAATGAGGTACACTAACCATCATAATGAGGACTATGAGGGACACTTACATTCATAATGAGGTACAATGAGGGACACTAACCTTCATAATGAAGGACAATGAGGGACACTAACCATCATAAAGAGGAATGATGAGGGACACTGACCTTCATAATGAGGGACAATGACGGACACTAACCATCACAATTAGGGACAATGAGGGACACAAACTTTCATAATGGGGAAAATGAGGGACACTAACCATCATAATGCGGGGCAATGAGGGACAATGAGGGACACTAACCATCATAATGAGGGACAATGAGGGTCACTAACCATCATAATGAGAGACATTAAGGGACAAGAGGGACACTAACTATCATAAGGAGGGACAGTGAGGAACAATGAGGGACACTAACCATCATACTGCGGGACAATGAGGTACACTGACCTTCATAATGAGGGACAGTGAGGTACAATGAGGGACACTAACCATCATAATGAGGAACAGTGAGGGACAATGAGGGACATTAACCATCATAATGAGGAACAGTGAGGGACATTGAGGGACACTAACCATCATAATAGGGGACAGTGAGGGACAATGAGGGACACTAACCATCAAAAAATGAGGGACAATGAGGGACACTATCCTTCATAATGAGGGACAATGAGGGACAATGAGGGACACTAACCTTCATAATGAGGGCAATGAGGGACAATGAGGGACACTAACTATCATAATGAGGGACAATGAGGGACACTAACCTTCATAATGAGTGACAATGAGGGATACTAACCATCATAATGAGGGACAATGAGGGACACTAACGTTGATAATGAGGGACAATGAGGGACACTAACCATCATAATGAGGGACAATGAGGGACACTAACCATTATAACGAGGGACAATGAGGGACACTAACCTTCATAATTAGGGACAATGTCTGACAATGAGGGACACTGACCTTCATAATGACAGACAATGAGGGACACTATCCATCATAGTGAGGGACAATGGGGGACACTAACCTTCATAATGACGGACAATGAGGGACTCTAAACAATCATAATGAGGGACAATAAGAGACACTAACCTTAATAATGAGGAACAATGCGGGACACTAACCATCACAAAGAGGGACTATGAGGGACACTAACCTTCATAATGAGGAACAATGAGGGATATTAACCATCATAATGAGGGACAATGAGGGACACTAACCATCATAGTGAGGGACAGTGAGGGACACTAATCATCATAATGAGGGATAATGAGGGACACTAGCCATCGTAATAAGGGACAATGAGGACACTAACCTTCATAATGAGGGACAATGAGGACACTAACCAACATAATGAGGGTCAATGAGGACACTAACCATCATAATGAGGGTAAGGAGGGACATTAACCATCATAATGAGGGTAAGGAGGGACATTAACCAACATAATGAGGGACAAATGAGGACACTAACCATCATAATGATGGACATTGTGGGACATTAACCATCATAATGAGGGTCATTGAGGGACACCAACCTTGTAATGAAAGGACAATGAGGAACACTAACCATCATAAAGAGGGACAATGAGGGACACTAACTTTCATAATGAGGGATAATGAGGTACACTAACCATCACAATGAGGGACAATGAGGGACACTAACCTTCACAATGAGGGTCAATGAGGGACACTAACCATCATAATGATGGACAATGAGGGACACTAACCATCATAATGAGTGACAATAAGGCACACTAAACTTCATATTGAGGGACAACGAGGAACACTAACCATCAAAATGAGGGACAATGAGGGACACTAACCTTCATAGTGAGAGACTATGAGGGACACTAACCTTCATAATTAGGGATAATGAGGGTCACTAACCATCACAATGAGGGACAATGAGGGACACTAACCATCATGTGAGGGACAATGGGGACACTGACCTTCATAATGACCGGACAATGAGGACTCACCATCATAATGAGGGACAATGGGGACACTAACCTATAATAATGAGGAACAATGAGGGACACTTACCATCATAATGAGGGACTATGAGGGACACTAACCTTCATAATGAGGGACAATGAGGGATATTAACCATCATATTGAGGGACAATGAGGGACACTAACCATCATAGTGAGGGACACTAATCATCATAATGAGGGATAATGAGGGACACTAGCCATCGTAATAAGGGACAATGAGGGACACTAACCTTCATAATGAGGGACAATGAGGGACACTAACCATCATAATGAGGGGCAATGAGGGACACTAACCATCATAATGAGGGGTTAGGAGGGACATTAACCATCATAATGAGGGGTAAGGAGTGACATTAACCATCATAATGAGGGTCAATGAGGGACACTAACCTCCGTAATGAAGGACAATGAGGAACACTAACCATCATAAGGAGGGACAATGAGGGACACTAACCTTCATAATGAGGGGCAATGAGGGACATTGAGGGACACTAATCATCATAATGAGGGACAATGAGGGACACTAACCATCATAACGAGGGACACTAACCATCATAATGGGGGACACTAACCTTCATAACGAGGGACAATGAGGGACACTAAGCATCATAATGAGGGACAACGAGGGAAACTATCCAACATAATGAGGGAAAATGAGGGACACTAACCATCATAATGAGGGACAATGAGGGACAATGAGGGACACTAACCTTCATAATGAGGGGCAGTGAGGGACATTGAGGGACAGTAACCATTATAGTGAGGGACAATGAGGGACACTAACCTTCATAATGAGGGACAATGAGGGACACTAACCTTCGTAATGAGGGACAATGAGGGACACTAACTATCAAAATGAGGGACAATGAGGGACAATAACCTTCATAATGGGGACAATGACGGACACTAACCATCATAATGAGGGGCAAGGAGGGACATTAACCATCATAATGAGGGACAATGAGGGAAACTAACCATCATAATGAGGGACAATGAGGGACACTAACCTTCATAATGACGGACAATGAGGGACACTAACCATCATAATGAGGGACTATGAGGGACACTAACCTCCATAATGAGGTTCAATGAGGGACACTAACCTTCATAATGAATGACAATGAGTGACACTAACCATCTTAAAGAGTTACAATGAGGGACACTAACCTTCATAATGAGGGACAATGAGGGACACTGACCATCACAATGAGGGACAATGAGGGACACTAACCATCATAATGAGGGACAATGAGGGACAATAACCATCATAATGAGGGGCAATGAGGGACAGTATCCATCATAATGTTGGACAACGAGGGACACTAACCTTCATAATGAGGTACAATGAGGGACACTAAGCATCATAATGAGGGACAATGAGGGAAACTAACCATCATAATGATGGACAATGAGGGACAATGAGGGACACTAACCATCATAATTAGGGACAATGAGGGACACTAACCATCATAATGAGAGACAGTAAGGGACAATGAGGGACACTAACCATCATAATGAGGGACAGTGAGGGACAATGAGGGACACTAAACCATCATAATGAGGGACAATGAGGTACACTAACCTTCATAATGAGAGACAGTGAGGGACAATAAGGGACGCTAACCGTTATAATGAGGAACAGTGAGGGACAATGAGGGACACTAACCATCATAATGAGGGACAGTGAGGGACTATGAGGGACACTATCCCTCATAATGAGGGACTGTGAGGGACAGTGAGGGACACTAACCATCATAATGAGGGACAATGAGGGACACTAACCATCATAATGAGGGACAATGAGTGACACTAACCTTCGTAATGAGGGCAATGAGGGACAATGAGGGACACTAACTATCATAATGAGGGACAATGAGGGACACTAACCTTCATAATGAGGGACTATGAGGGACACTATACATCATAATGATTGACAATGAGGGACATTAACCATCATAATGAGGGACAATGAGGGACACTAACCATCATAATGAAGGACAATGAGGGACACTAACCTTCATAATGAGGGAGAATGAGGGACACTAACCATCATAATGAGGGACAATGAGGGACACTTACCTTCATAATGAGTTACAATGAGGGACACTAACCTTCATAATGAAGGACAATGAGGGACACTAACCATCATAAAGAGGGACGATGAGGGACACTGACCTTCATAATGAGGGACAATGACGGACACTAACCATCACAATTAGGGACAATGAGGGACACTAACTTTCATAATGGGGGAAAATGAGGGACACTAACCTTCATAATGCGGGGCAATGAGGGACAATGAGGGACACTAACCATCATAATGAAGGACAATGAGGGTCACTAACCATCATAATGAGAGACATTAAGGGACAAGAGGGACACTAACCATCATAAGGAGGGACAGTGAGGGACAATGAGGGACACTAACCATCATAATGAGGGACAATGAGGTACACTGACCTTCATAATGAGGGACAGTGAGGTACAATGAGGGACACTAACCATCATAATGAGGAACAGTGAGGGACAATGAGGGACATTAACCATCATAATGAGGGACAGTGAGGGACAATGAGGGACACTAACCTTCAAAATGAGGGACAATGAGGGACACTATCCTTCATAATGAGGAACAATGAGGGACAATGAGGGACACTCACCTTCATAATGAGGGCAATGAGGGACAATGAGTGACACTAACTATCATAATGAGGGACAATGAGGGACACTAACCTTCATAATGAGTGACAATGAGGGACACTAACCATCATAATGAGGGACAATGAGGGACACTAACGTTCATAAGGAGGGACAATGAGGGACACTAACCATCATAATGAGGGACAATGAGGGACACTAACCATCATAATGAGGGGCAATGAGGGACACTAACCTTCATAATTAGGGACAAAGTCTGACAATGAGGGACACTGACCTTCATAATGAGAGACAATGAGGGACACTAACCATCATATTGAGGGTCAATGAGGGACACTAGCCATCATAGTGAGGGACAATGGGGGATACTAACCTTCATAATGACGGACAATGAGGGACTCTACCCATCATAATGAGGGACAATGAGGGACACTAACCTTAATAATGAGGAACAATGAGGGACACTAACCATCATAATGAGGGACTATGAGGGACACTAACCTTCATAATGAGGGACAATGAGGGATATTAACCATCATAATGAGGGAGAATGAGGGACACTAACCATCATAGTGAGGGACAGTGAGGGACACTAATCATCATAATGAGGGATAATGAGGGACACTAGCCATCGTAATAAGGGACAATGAGGGACACTAACCTTCATAATGAGGGACAATGAGGGACACTAACCATCATAATGAGGGTCAATGAGGGACACTAACCATCATAATGAGGGGTAAGTAGGGACATTAACCATCATAATGAGGGGTAAGGAGGGACATTAACCATCATAATGAGGGACAATGAGGGACACTAACCATCATAATGATGGACAATGTGGGACATTAACCATCATAATGAGGGTCAATGAGGGACACTAACCTTCGTAATGAAGGACAATGAGGAACACTAACCATCATAAAGAGGGACAATGAGGGACACTAACTTTCATAATGAGGGATAATGAGGGACACTAACCATCACAATGAGGGACAATGAGGGACACTAACCTTCACAATGAGGGTCAAAGAGGGACACTAACCATCATAATGATGGACAATGAGGGACACTAACCATCATAATGAGTGACAATAAGGCACACTAAACTTCATATTGAGGGACAACGAGGTACACTAACCATCAAAATGAGGGACAATGAGGGACACTAACCTTCATAGTGAGAGACAATGAGGGACACTATCCTTCATAATTAGGGATAATGAGGGTCACTAACCATCACAATGAGGGACAATGAGGGACACTAACCATCATAGTGAGGGACAATGGGGGGGAAACTAACCTTCATAATGACGGACAATGAGGGACTCTACCCATCATAATGTGGGACAATGAGGGACACTAACCTTAATAATGAGGAACAATGAGGGACACTAACCATCATAATGAGGTACTATGAGGGACACTAACCTTCATATTGAGGGACAATGAGGGATATTAACCATCATATTGAGGGACAATGAGGAACACTAACCATCATAGTGAGGGACAGTGAGGGACACTAATCATCATAATGAGGGATAATGAGGGACAGTAGCCATCGTAATAAGGGACAATGAGGGACACTAACCTTCATAATGAGGGACAATGAGGGACACTAACCATCATAATGAGGGGCAATGAGGGACACTAACCATCATAATGAGGGGTAAGGAGGGGCATTAACCATCATAATGAGGGACAATGAAGGGACACTAACCATCATAATGATGGACAGTGTGGGACATTAACCATCATAATGAGGGTCAATGAGGGACACTAACCTTCATAATGAAGGACAATGAGGAACACTAACCATCATAAAGATGGACAATGAGGGACACTAACCTTCATAATGGGGGCAATGAGGGACATTGAGGGACACTAATCATCATAATGAGGGACAATGAGGGACACTAACCATCATAAGGAGGGACACTAACCATCATAATGGGGGACACCAACCTTCATAATAAGGGACAATGAGGGACACTAAGCATCATAATGAGGGACAATGAGGGAAACTATCCATCATAATGAGGGAAAATGAGGGACACTAACCATCATAATAAGGGACAATGAGGGACAATGAGGGACACTAACCTTCATAATGAGGGGCAGTGAGGGACATTGAGGGACACTAACCATTATAGTGAGGGTCAATGAGGGACACTAACCTTCATAATGAGGGACAATGAGGGACACTAACCTTCATAATGAGGGACAATGAGGGAAACTAACCATCTTAATGAGGGACAATGTGGGACACTAACCATCATAATGAGGGACAGTGAGGGACAATGAGGGAATCTAACCTTCATAATGAGGGACAATGAGGAACACTAACCATCATAATGTGGGACAATGAGCTAGAATGAGGGACACTAACCATCATAATGAGGGACAATGAGGGACACTAACCATCATAATGACGGACACTAACCATCATAATGAGGGCAATGAGGGACACTAACCTTCATAATGAGGGACAATGAGGGACACTAACCATCATAATGAGGGACAATGAGGGAAACTAACCATCATAATGAGGGACAATGAGGGACACTAACCATCATAATGAGGGACAATGTGGGACACTATCTTTCATAATGAGGGCAATGAGGGACATTGAGGGACACTAACCATCATAATGAGGGACAATGAGGGACACTAACCATCATAAGGAGGGACACCAACCATCATAATGAGGGACAATGAGGGACACTAACCTTCATAATGTGTGACAATCAGGGACACTAACCATCATAATCAGGGACAATGAGGGAAACTAATCATCATAATGAGGGATAATGAGGGACACTAACCTTCATAATGAGGGACAATGAGGGACACTAACCGTCATAATGAGGGACAATGAGGGACACTAACCATCATAATGAGGGACAGTGAGGGACAATAAGGGACTCTAACCTTCATAATGAGGGACAACAAGGAACACTAACCATCATAATGAGGACAATGAGGGACACTAACCATCATAATGAGGGACAATGTGGGACAATGAGTAACACTAACCATCATAATGAGGGACAATGAGGGACACTAACCATCATAATGAGAGACAGTAAGGGACAATGTGGGACACTATCCATCATAATGAGGGACAGTGAGGGACAATGAGGGACACTATCATAATGAGGGACAATGAGGGACACTAACCTTCATAATGAGTGACAGTGAGGGACAATGAGGGACACTAACCATCATAATGAGGGACAGTGCGGGACAATGAGGACACTAACCATCATAGTGAGGGACAGTGAGGGACAATGAGGGACACTAACCATCATAATGAGGGACAGTGAGCGACAATTAGGGACACTAACCATCATAATGAGGGACAAAGAGGGACACTAACCATCATTATGAGGGACAATGAGGGACAATGAGGGACACTAACCTTCATAATGAGGGCAATGAGGGACAATGAGGACACTAACTATCATAATGAGGGACAGTGATGGACACTAACCTTCATAATGAGGGACAATGAGGGACATTAACCATCATAATGAGGGACAATGTGGGACACTAACCTTCATAATGAGGGACAATGAGGGACACTAACCATCATAATGAGGGACAATGAGGGACTATGAGGGACACTAACCTTCATAATGAGGGGCAATGAGGGACATTGAGGGACACTAATCATCATAATGAGGGACAATGAGGGACACCAACCATCATAAGGAGGGACACTAACCTTCATAATGAGGGACAATGAGGGACACTAACCTTCATAATGAGGGACAATGATGGACACTAACCATCATATTGAGGGACAATGAGGGAAACTAACCTTCATAATGAGGGACAATGAGGGACACTAAACTTCATAATGAGGACAATGAGGGAACTAACATCTTAGTGAGGGACAGTGAGGGACACTAACCTTCATAATGAGGGACAATGTGGGACACTAACCATCATAATGAGGACTGTGAGGACAATGAGGACTCTAACCTTCATAATGAGGGACAATGAGGGACACTAACCATCATAATGAGGTACTTCTAACCATCATAATGAGGGACAATGAGGACACTAACCTTCATAATGAGGGACAATGTGGGACACTAACCATCATAATGAGGGACAATGAGGACACTAACCATCATAATGAGGACAATGGGGACACTAACCTTCATAATGAAGGGCAATGAGGACACTGAGAGACACTAACCATCATAATGAGGGACAATGAGGGACACTAACCCTCATAAGGAGGGACATTAACCATCATAATGAGGGACAATGAGGGACACTAACCTTCATAATGAGTGACAATCAGGGACACTAACCATCATAATCAGGGACTATGAGGGAAACTAACCATCATAATGAGGGACAATGAGGGACACTAACCTTCATAATGAGGGACAATGAGGGACACTAACCTTTATAATGAGGGACAATGAGGGACACTAACCATCATAATGAGGGACAATGAGGGACACTAACCATCATAATGAGGGACAATGGCGGACACTAACCTTCATAATGAGGGGCAATGAGGTACAATGAGGGACACTAACCATCATAATGACGGACACTAACCATCATAATGAGGGCAATGAGGGACACTAACCTTCATAATGAGGGACAATGAGGGACACTAACCATCATAATGAGGGACAATGAGGGAAACTAACCATCATAATGAGGGACAATGAGGGACACTAACCATCATAATGAGGGACAATGTGGGACACTATCTTTCATAATGAGGGCAATGAGGGACATTGAGGGACACTAACCATCATAATGAGGGACAATGAGGGACACTAACCATCATAAGGAGGGACACCAACCATCATAATGAGGGACAATGAGGGACACTAACCTTCATAATGTGTGACAATCAGGGACACTAACCATCATAATCAGGGACAATGAGGGAAACTAATCATCATAATGAGGGACAATGAGGGACACTAACCTTCATAATGAGGGACAATGAGGGACACTAACCATCATAATGAGGGACAATGAGGGACACTAACCATCATAATGAGGGACAGTGAGGGACAATAAGGGACTCTAACCTTCATAATGAGGGACAACAAGGAACACTAACCATCATAATGAGGGACAATGAGGGACACTAACCATCATAATGAGGGACAATGTGGGACAATGAGTAACACTAACCATCATAATGAGGGACAATGAGGGACACTAACCATCATAATGAGAGACAGTAAGGGACAATGTGGGACACTATCCATCATAATGAGGGTCAGTGAGGGACAATGAAGGACACTTACCATCATAATGAGGGACAATGAGGGACACTAACCTTCATAATGAGTGACAGTGAGGGATAATGAGGGACACTAACCATCATAATGAGGGACAGTGTGGGACAATGAGGACACTAACCATCATAGTGAGGGACAGTGAGGGACAATGAGGGACACTAACCATCATAATGAGGGACAGTGAGGGACAATTAGGGACACTAACCATCATAATGAGGGACAATGAGGGACTCTAACTATCATAATGAGGGACAATGAGGGACAATGTGGGACACTAACCTTCATATTGAGGGCAATGAGGGACAATGAGGGACACTAACTATCATAATGAGGGACAGTGATGGACACTAACCTTCATAATGAGGGACAATGAGGGACATTAACCATCATAATGAGGGACAATGTGGGACACTAACCTTCATAATGAGGGACAATGAGGGACACTAACCATCATAATGAGGGACAATGAGGGACTATGAGGGACACTAACCTTCATAATGAGGGGCAATGAGGGACATTGAGGGACACTAATCATCATAATGAGGGACAATGAGGGACACCAACCATCATAAGGAGGGACACTAACCTTCATAATGAGGGACAATGAGGGACACTAACCTTCATAATGAGGGACAATGATGGACACTAACCATCATATTGAGGGACAATGAGGGAAACTAACCTTCATAATGAGGGACAATGAGGGACACTAAACTTCATAATGAGGGACAATGAGGGAAACTAACCATCTTAGTGAGGGACAGTGAGGGACACTAACCTTCATAATGAGGGACAATGTGGGACACTAACCATCATAATGAGGGACTGTGAGGGACAATGAGGGACTCTAACCTTCATAATGAGGGACAATGAGGGACACTAACCATCATAATGAGGTACTCTAACCATCATAATGAGGGACAATGAGGGACACTAACCTTCATAATGAGGGACAATGTGGGACACTAACCATCATAATGAGGGACAATGAGGGACACTAACCATCATAATGAGGGACAATGAGGGACACTAACCTTCATAATGAAGGGCAATGAGGGACACTGAGAGACACTAACCATCATAATGAGGGACAATGAGGGACACTAACCCTCATAAGGAGGGACATTAACCATCATAATGAGGGACAATGAGGGACACTAACCTTCATAATGAGTGACAATCAGGGACACTAACCATCATAATCAGGGACAATGAGGGAAACTAACCATCATAATGAGGGACAATGAGGGACACTAACCTTCATAATGAGGGACAATGAGGGACACTAACCTTTATAATGAGGGACAATGAGGGACACTAACCATCATAATGAGGGACAATGAGGGACACTAACCATCATAATGAGGGACAATGGCGGACACTAACCTTCATAATGAGGGGCAATGAGGTACAATGAGGGACACTAACCATCATAATGAGGGACAATGAGTGACACTAACCATCATAATGAGGGACACTAACCATCATAATGAGGGACAATGAGGGACACTAACCTTCATAATGAGGGACAATGAGGGGCACTAACCATCATAATGAGGGACAATGAGGGGAAACTAACCATTATAATGAGGGACGAGGGACACTAGCCTTCATAATGAGGTTCGCATCCTCACACATGGAGATACAAGGTCGGAGCACTGTGGAAACCACTGTGCTCCCTTGTAGAAACTTGAGTTCTGATTTAGCATCTTGAAATATGAATTTTTGCTTCAAAATCTGAATTTCCAGCAGATTTAGGCAGTTCCTTTTTGTGAAGGACAGGGTACTACTGAGAGATAAAATGGGGGTGTCCCTCATAACCAGGAGCAGTTGAGAGGTTTGCGCTTGTTATCCAGATTTTTCATTACTCCATAGAAAACTGTTCAGTATAGAAATTGCTTTCTCTTGGCTACCATGTCTGTTCTGTACATTAAGGTTGATGTGCTAGCATCTGGCAGAGTAAGACTGGCATCTTACCTGCATTTATTTGTAAAAAAATATTTTGTTTATATCATTATGTTTGCTTGCATGCATGTGCAAGAAACATAGTGCCACCATACGAGTTTTTGTAGGTATGCCTCCCCCACTTCCAATGCCCTGCTGCCTTTTGCAGCTGCAGCTGCAATGTGCCAGTGAATGTCCGAGCTGTCTATGACAGCCGTTCAGATGCAGAGGTGTACAGTTCTGAGGAAAACACCACCACAATGAGTGGTGGTAATGTGTAGGTAATTTGCATACTGCTGTTGGCAGTATGCAGATTGCCTACACATACATCAGCACTGCATCTGAACTGTCATAGACAGTTCGTTATCCCCTCCCTCCCGAACACTATGTAGCACACTGGGAGCCCACCCCAGCACACTCATGTGCTCCCCTCCACCCCCACACACTGTATGACCAACGGGGGTGCCCAATCCCCCTTCAGCTCCACTGCCCCCCCAAACAGACTTCTAAGTGCCATATTGGGAGCCCTCCCCAGCGTGGCAAAAAGTCTTTATGGCCAACGGGTGTGCCTAATCCCCCGTTGCTCCACTGTACCCTCCAAAAAAAAAAGAATTATAGGTACCACACTGGGAGATTTGGTGAAAAAATTCTCAAAAATATGATTGTTTTATGAGCATACATTGCTCAGTTCCTACGCATGCTCGTAACTTCATGAATATTTAATATTTTCACTCCAGATTTTCATCACTGCCATTTTACCACACCTCCTTATGAGCAGTACAGCTGTCATTTTTCACATGTTGGCCAAAATGTGTTTTCGCACATGTAGAGCACAATGGCTCAGTTGGTGTGCTAAATCAATGATTGGGACAAATTAAGAAAATCACAGTGACACTGTTTATGAGCAGAAGTCTTAAAATGGCTATGTGGAAAATTTGGTGACAAAAGTCCATAAAATTACTGTGTTACGAGTGTGCATTGCGCAGTTTCTATGCACCCTCGTAAGTTTATGAATTTGTACTATTTCCAGTCCAGATTTTCAACACTGGCATTTTTCTACAACTCCTTATGAACAATACAGCTGTCATTTTTCATACTCTGACCAAAATGTGTTTTCGCTCTTTCGATGCAGAAATGCGTGACCACTATGGGAAATCAGTGTTCGGGACAGATTTAGAAAATCACAGTGACACTGTTCATGAGCGGAGGTCCCAAAATGCTTGTGTTGCCAATCTGCTGTAAAAAAATCCCCAAACTAATTACATTATGGGTGTGCATTGAGCAGTTTCTATGCATGCTCGTGACTTCACTAGTTTCTTTTTATATTTTCACTGCAGATTTTCAACATTGCCATTTTTTACACCTCCCCATGAACAGTACAGCTGTCATTTTTCACATCTTGTTCGAAATGTGTTTTTTGCATCTGTGGTGCCAAATGGCAGTCACTGTGCAAAATCAGCTTTCAGCTAACAAACTGATATTACCACTGTTCATGAGGTGGGAGTCACAAAAAACCCATGTTGAAAATTTGGAGTGAAAATACCAATGAAGACCTGTGGTGTTATGGTTTCTGACCATAATGCCCAACCCTGCAGAGACTGACAGGTATCAGGGGTGTGACTTGGGATTGTCACCTGTAATGCGCATGCCATTCCACCCCCAACCCCACCCTGCAGCCAGTGACAAGCATTGAGGTGTGTCTTGGACTCTTCGGCCCCAAAGTTCACCCTATTCTCCTATACTGCATCCATCTCACCATATTTCCTGATGGAATGGGGTGAGCATAAAGACCAAAGACCCCGAGGCACACCATGACACTTGTCTGTGTCTGCAGGGTAGGGTCTGGTGAAATGGGTTGGCCATTATGCCTGACGACCCAAAGGCACACCCCAATGCCTGTCAGACTCTGCTATTATGCATCTCTCTAACTCCTACACTACCAATGCCAATGCCTGCAAGCAAACATTTGGCATTGACAAATGCTTCTTTTTTTCTGCAGTGCTCAGACTTGCTGGCATTATGCAAAAGCAATAGAGAAAAAATATAAAAATATTTCTTAGAACTAAATACTGTCTAGAGCAGAGAAAGGGACAGAATTATGCAAACAATACCATGTGATAGGATATAGAGTTTCCATATGGACCACCATTCTCCTGATAATGAAATGGCCATTGGGGGCAGGAAGGAAAAAGTTACTCACCATAGAAATGTTGTTTCTTCTTGAGGGAATCCCTATGTTTACACTTTATGCAATCATCTCAGCCAAGAGCAACGCCCCAGAAATAGAACCTATGCAAATTTTAAAATTTGGAATGTGGGTTCAAACTCCGCATCTGCTCTTCACTCTGGCCATTGCTCAGATCCATTTCCAAGCCAGAGTGGAGCTAGGTAAAAAGCTATCAAAACTATTTTTAGAAAAATTGTTATAGAATATTTTAAATACCAAACAGAAACAGACAAGTGAAATGTTACCATATAAACAATAACAACAATGTTACAATTGTAGGATCTGCAATAGAAATGCTCAAGCAACTTCTGTGAAAAAAGGAACTGATTCCTGTGTGAACCTACATTATTTCAGGTTCTGGGACAGCTGGCAGGGTTAGAGAGTCTAATCATAGTGTGTGATCCCTTAAATAGAAACAACATCACTACATGAGTAATTTTGCCTTCTAACCACAGGTATAACTCAATGTTTACGGCTACCTCGACTGAGTTGCAACTGTGATCCATGAAGTGAGGGGGCAGAGCAGCAAGATGGCTGTGGTGCCGCTCCGCTGCCTCGCTGCTCCATGTTGCCCATGGTTTGTACTGTGTTTGCTCAGTTTTGGCTTGTTTTTAGTATTTGCTTTTAAAAGCTAGTTTGAGTTTACTCAAGATATAGCTGCCTGAAATAGCGCAACTGAACAGCAGAACATATTGTATGTTTGCTAAAAACTCAGTTGCTTGCTAGTGCAGCACTGAATGTCCATGTTAAGCTTGGGTTGCGTTACGAATAGTGACTGGAGCTTAGATACCACCAGCTAAGGCTGTCTGCTCTACTAAAATAGCCAATATTTGCTGAACAATGAAGTCCAGTTAACTAGGAAGAATTATGCATGGATGTCCTCCTGCTTGGACTCGAAAAGAACCCCAAGAGAGTAAGGTGAAGGCAGAACTGCACTGAGTATGCTGTGGGGCTTTATCTAACCTTATTTAAGGTATGCCATTGTTTTCTGGCATGGGAGACTAAACTAAGCTTCTTATCAAAGTTATTGCTCTCAGTAGAGTGTTTGTTTTCTCTCAATCACAGGTGTACTCATTTACAGCCCTGGAGTCTCATCAGGTGGGAGCCTGGGACAGAAGACTGATCGAACATAGCCAATGGACATTTTCAGAGGTTAAGAAGCTAAGGAAACTTGCCAGCAGAAACTCTGTCCAAAATGAGCATTTTTATATATATAGAAGTTCTGTTCATGCTACAAGTCTCTGTGGTTGGCAGTCGATATCAAGGGCACTCACTTTTCTGATTGTAATGGACAGGGTTTGATTCAAGAAATCCCCTTTCATAGAGGTACTCCCTTTGATTTGATTTTACTTCAGTAGTATATCTAACAATGAAGAAAGATTACCTGATTCCTGAAAAATGGTAACTGAATGCCCCTTGTGAGACAAACTCCCAGGGATGGAGAACAGGGAAACAAACATATTCTTGGCTTTTATAATTTCCCAGCTTTGCAAGGTAGACTATTTCTAGTCTTAAACATGGGCTGTGCTGCAACTCTCTTCAGAGGTAAATGTTTAAATTTTATTGGATTGCTTTGGTTAACTGAATGGAGGACACCTCACGTGCATGTGGTACTTACTGAGCCAAACTTTGGATATATAAGACTTTGGAAATAATTATTTTTTCATTTACACTATAGAAACATAGAATTTGACAGCAGATAAGGATTGCTTGGCCCACCTAGTCTGACCATTTTCCTACCTAACAGATAAGCTGCAGATCCTAGTTAACCAACAGCTTACTTCCTCCTACCCCCCACTAGGACTGCCTTATGTCTGTCCCATGCATTCTTGAATTCCCCCACTGTTCTTGACTCCATATCTTCCTCAGGGAGGCTGTTCCATGCATCCACAACCCTCTCCATAAAAAAATACTTCCTTACATTACCTCTGAGCCGTCCCCCCTCTATCTGCAAATTGTGCCCCCTTGTTCTTGCACATCTCTTTTTCTGAAAGATGCTACCCTCTTGGACTTTGTTGATTACCTTGAGGTACTGAAAGTTTCTATCATGTCCCCTCTCTCCCTTCTTTCCTCAAGGGTACTGTATACATATTGAGCTCATTTAGTCTTTCTTCATATGACTTCTGGTGCAGACCCTGCACCATTTTGGTTGTCCTCCTCTGGACAGCCTCCACTCTGTCTATGTCTTTGCTGTGATGGGGTCTCCAGAACTGCACACAGTACTCCAGGTGGGGTCTCACCAACTGTCTGTACAAAGTGATAACAGCTTCCTGTTTTCTACTATTGATGCCTCTCCCTATGCATCCCAGTATCCCCCAGCCTTCCTTACTGCCTTCTCACATTGCTTGCCCACCTTTAAGTCATCTTATATAATTACCCCCAGGTCCCTTTCCATTTTTACTATTGTCAGTATCTCACCACCACCCCCATTGTGTACTCTTCCCCCAGGTTTTTGTTTCCCAGGTGCATTACCTTGCACTTCTTTGCAC
Organism: Neoceratodus forsteri; assembly: GCA_016271365.2. Taxonomy (NCBI): domain Eukaryota; kingdom Metazoa; phylum Chordata; order Ceratodontiformes; family Ceratodontidae; genus Neoceratodus; species Neoceratodus forsteri. The sequence goes on from CM057453.1 coordinate 1,529,436,927, forward strand.
TGAATCTGAGCTGCCATACATTTCACCATTCCTCCAACCTTGCCAAGTCCCTTCTCATCCTTTCCACTCCATCTTGTGTATCAACCCTGTTGCAGATCTTTGTGTTGTCTGCAAAGAGACATACCTTTCCTTCCAGTTCCTCTGCAATGTCACTTATAAAGACATTGAAAAGGACCGGTCCCAGTACTGAACCCTCCGGTGCCCTGCTAGTAACCTTCCTTTCTTCAATGTGGACTCCATTTACTGCTACCCTTTGCGTCCTGTTGTCTAGCCAATTTTTTATCCAGGCTACCATCTTGGGACCCACTCCCAGGCTGGCTAACTTGTGTATTAATCTTTTGTGTGGGACTGTACCAAATGCCTTGCTAAAATCTAGGTAAGCCATGTCCACAGCCCCTCCTTGGTCTACTACTTTGGTCAGCGAGTCAAAGAAATCTATTAGATTCATCTGATACAACCTTCTCATCATGAATCCATGCTGCCTTGGGTCCTGTGCCCCACTGGCCTCTAGGTACTCAACAATTCTTTCCTTCAGAAGGGATTCCATCATTTTCCCTACCACTGAGGTCAAACTAACTGGTCTGTAGTTTCCTGCCTCTGTCCTGCTCCCACTTTTGTGAAGAGGAATCACATCCACCCTCCTCCAGTCCTCAGGTACCACCCCATCTTCCCATGATTTGTTAAAGAGAGTAGTCAGCAGTATCACTAGTTCTACCCTTTGTTCTTTTAGAATTCTTGGGTGAATCCCGTTAGACCCCATTGCTTTGTCCACCTTCAATTTTATTAGTTCTTTCAGAACCCTTTCTTCTGTAAAAGGACTGGCATTGACACCCGTCTTCAGAGTGTTTTTCTTGTTTGGTTTAGGTACCTCCCCCTCCTTTTCGTTTGTGAATACTGAGCAGAAATATTCTTTCAGTATCCCTGCTTTTTCAATGTCACCCTCTACCCACATTACCTCCCCTTTATTAAGTCTCAGTATCCCTCCTTTGGTCTTTCTTCACTCCCTAATGTACCTATAAAAGGTCTTATCCCCTTCTTCACAGAGTTGGCTATCCTTTCCTCAGTTTGGGCCTTTGCTTTTCTGACTGCCTTCCCAGCCTCTTTCTGCTTTGACTGATAAAGTTCTCTGTCCTGCTCCTTCTGTGTTTCCTTATATTTCCTGAATGCTATCCTTTTCTTCTTAACCTTCCCTGCCACCTCTTTTGAGAATCATAGCGTTTTTTTCCTTCATTGTGTTTTGTTGATTTACTTTACACAAAGGCTTGTTGCCTCTGTGATGGCTGTTTTGATTACTCCCCATTGTTCCTCCATCCCTCCTTCTTGCCTGTTTGCTAGTGCTTTTCTGAGGCACTCTCTCAGTTTCCCAAAGTCAGCCCTCTTAAAGTCCAATACTCTTGCTTTTGTCTGGCTTGATTGTATGGCTGTGTTTATCGTGAACCACACTGTTTGGTGGTCACTTGTTCCCAGATGGCTACCCACTTCTAAATCTGAGATTCTTTCTCCATCCCCATTTGAGAGTACCAGGTCTAAGATTGCTCCCTCCTGAGTAGGTTCCAATACTAGCTGTCTCAGGCATGCCCCTTGTAGGGCATCAAGAATGACCGTGCTCGTGGATGTATCTGTAGCAAAGGTGCTCCAGTTAACATCTGGCATATTCAGGTCCCCCATCAACAATATCTCCCCTTTTTCTACCATCCTAAGGATGCCTTCTATCATTTCCTTGTCCATTCCCTCCCCCTGAGATGGTGGTCTGTATACAACCCCCATGTGGATTGTGGTGCCATTTCCTGCCTCCAGGGTGACTCAGAGTGCCTCATCTGCTCACTACCCCTCCTCCTCTTTTACCCTCCCTGTCCTTTCTGTAGATTGTGTATCCTGGTATGTTGACACCCCAGTCATGGTTCTCTGTGTACCATGTTTCTGTGACTTCCACAATATCCAGGCAACCCTCTTCCATCAAAGCCACTTGTTCAGGGAGCTTGTTACACAGACTACAGGCATTGGTACTCATCACCCTCCACTTTTTGATGGCCTTACCCCTTTTAGCCCCATTCCTGTCCTTACTGCCTTTGCCTTTTTTTACATTTACCTCTGTCCTGCTCCCCAATGACTTCTCTACCTTGGTGTTTACCTCACTAATTACCGTGTTTTGTGGGGGGAGGCTGAGATTTCCCTGTTCCTTTTCAGTGCCTTCCCCCTTGGCTAGTTTAAATTCTTGCCAATGAAGCATTTAAACCTCTCGCCTAGGATCCCGGTTCCCCCCCCGGACAGGTGCAGACCATCGCACCAGTATAGATCTGCATCCCTTCAGGTGGCTCCCCAGTCCCCAGTAAAGCCAAAACCCTGAGCTCCACACCAGTTTTTCAACCATTCATTGAATTCCCTGGTGAGGAGTACCCTAGCATCACCCTTGTCATAGACAGGCAGCACCTCCGAGAAGGTTACCGTATGTGCTACTTGTCTAAAGCCCCTCGCCAACTCTACAAACTCCTCTTGCACTGCTCTGATACCATTCCTAGCCTGGTCATTTGTCCCTAGGTGGACAATGACATCCAGCTCCCTCCCTCATGAAGCTGCTCCCATGATCCTGAGGATTTGTTTCCTGTCCCTCCAAGCTGTGGCGCCAGGCAGGCACCTTACCTCCCTTTCCCCTTCCTCCCCCATTTCTACCTCCCTAATGACTGAGTCCCCCACCAGGAGTTGTTTCCTTCCCCTGTGGGGTCCCATGCCACCCTCCTGTGGATCTCCTTTCTGAAGGTTCCCAGTATCCTCCTTGGTCTCCACTGCAGGTGCCTCCATAGAGGAACCACTATCCACCAGAAGAGCGTATGAATTGTGGAGAGGTACAGCTGGAGGGATGCAACTCTGTTCCACCACCCTCTCCCTCTCTGAGCCCACCCTGTTCCAGCCTCTCCTCTTTCTTGGCAACCTCTGAGGTAGTGGCATTGGCCCTGGTGGTCCCTGGGTGGGGGATGAGGTTTCACGAATCCTAGCCAGGTCAGCCTGGAGACAGACAACCACCTCCCTCAGACCAGAAAGGTGCCTGAAAATAGGGCAGCATCGCAGCCTTCAGAATGTGTCCTGGAACACTGCCACCCCGCAGCCATTGCACTGCACCACTCCTATCATGTCTTATTTTGTGTCCCCTCTCCTGTTTCTCTGTATGCTTACTCTCTCCTCTCCTTACAACTCTTACTCTTCCTGTTCTGGGACAGAAACTTCCTATATTCTTCAGTAGCCTCCTTCTTCCTTGCTCAGTGTCAGACCACCAGCAGCTGGGGGGGGACCGTGAGCTACTTTTTTTTGCTTTAGGGTTGACAAAACCAATGTTTCTCTATGATCCTTCCCTTCCTACTGCCAAACAGAAAGTTCCTGTTCTCAGTCAAATCCAGTGGCTATAAAAGTAGAACAGGCTTAAGGTGGGATGGAGGGCAATTAGTAAGAAAAAAGGCTAACTATCTACACTATCAAGGATTTTAGGAGCATCAAAAAATACTGTGTGTGGACCTATGTTTAAATTCTGATTATACAATAGGGCTTCAAAATCAAGAGATGTGATTGGTTAACTGGCAGCTCTACGGCATTGTAAAATTCAGCATTACCAGTGCAAAAGGTGCCAGCCAGCCGTATCTCAGTAACTGCAAAAAAATGTTTTTGAATCATTCCGAGCCGCCACCTTATCTTCCTCGGTAAACGTTGCTACTCTCTGCTCTGTCCCCACTCTCTCTTCACTTCTGTGCCACTATCTCTTACCACCTAATTCCTAAAAAATATAAAAACACCAATTTTACCAGAAAAACAACCTTTACATTTCCCTATACACCATTCTGGTTGCACATCCGGAAGCTAAACACAGAACCACAATCCCCGATGCCCCACTCATAGCACTGAAGACACCCTGCTCTCTGCCTGTTTCAACCCACCTGCTCACAACAAGTTAGCAAAGCTCAGACCCACAAACTGTCAAAAAACAAAACCCTGAAGCCTGAAATCTTGCCTTCTGTCTTTCTCTATGAGTCACCAACACGGACACTTAATTTTCACACACTGCTCTCTCTCCCTTCAGTCGGGCAACGCACACATTTTAAACAAACAAACCTTCACAGCCTGTCTCGCTTTGTGAGCTCCACCCAGCTGACCTCTCGTTTGCTGTCCATTACAGCCCTCTCTCTCTCTTTCATGTACAAATTGCTGTCTCTCACAATATTTATGTCTCTCGCTCAGCAGCATGCTCTATCTTATAAGCCAGCACAGATCAAATGACTCCCCTAGGCTACAGTTTTTTTAATCCAAATACACTGGACTATTTTATCTAGCGTAAGAACAAATTAAATACAAAGCTATAAAAATGAACAATAATTATTTTTCTCTTCAGTTTTTTGAACAAAAAATTAAGAGGAACATTGTATAATCGCAATAAACCACTCCAGGGTGTGGCTGATGCTGGGATTTACCCACGCCTGGATGGGTTGGTCACGAGGCCGTGGGTAAACCCAGCATCACCCACACCCTGACATGGTTTATTGCCTAAATATTCTGTTGGGTAAGCAGATTATAAGCATAATTGAATACATGGATAGGCAGTTGGTAACAGATAGAATTACAGATAGTATAAAAGCTCAGCATTAATAAGGACTTCACTCTGAAGCCTAATAATTTAAAACTAAAGGAATGTGGTAAATTGGGAAATAGTTTTTGTACCTAATTATCTTTGCCACAAACTTACAGTTAATGACGAAATGCACTGATCAGAACATTGAATTTATTCATTCTGGATTGAAAATTAAAAACCAAATGCACTTGTATTTTCTTTACATAAACGTCTAAAAGCTGTGTAAAAGTAATGATTTTATATTGTTAGCCTTAATTGTGCTTATGTCTTATTTTGCCTGTAGTATTAATTATAGAGTGAATACACCTAAGGAGTTATTATTTAAATTTTAACATTTGTTGTAAATTTTTGTTATATCTGAACACCAGGAATTTATCTACAGGAATAACAGGTACTGCTGAAGAATTCTAGTTAAGACTATGCAGCTGGAAGCAGTTTAATCACAGTACCTGGAAGCAGGTTAATTAGCATACTAGGTTCATGAATTTCAATGGAGAGCTGCCCAGATTCATTTAAATAGGTTATGTGCAATTTGTGTTTAAAATTGTATTCACGTGCTTTCTGTATTTTTAGGACAGCCACCGAGTAAGCTTGTTTTTATTTCCTGCATACTTAGGATAGTCTGACTTATGGTCAGACCTGTAGGAACATTAATTCTTTTATTTAATTAGTCATCAGAACACCTGCTATGATTTAACTTAATGGTAAATTGGTTATTCTCGAGGCTGATGATATTGGCCACTTGGATGGGATGCTTTAATAAAGATCCTTAAAGGGCCAAGTGCAGTTAGTCCTAGGGGACTTGAAAAGTGTTCCTAGGGAGTCTCGCTTTTTAAAAATCATCATATTTCTGCCGACAGACATTAGGAGACACTAACGAAGTTTGGGATAAGTAGCCATCTGTTGTTTTTTTATCTGATAATAGGTCTGAGTATGCATGACAGAATGACCTGACATTCACTGGAGCTATAGTTCTTAGGATCCTATATCTAATGTCATAGAGATTGGTCAGAGGGAAACACTTGCTGGGGAGTCAATAACAAGAATACGGAGCAACATGCGCTGCATGGTACCCCGCAGCATTCCCTATGCTTTAAGGTTCCTACTGCCCATGTGGTTTGGCCTATTTTGGATCTAATGGACATAATCTGCTACTTTTGTTTGGGACATAGTACTGTGCATTGACCTTAAAAGTCAGATTTTATTACCTTAAAGGTATGTTCCAGTTCCACTCTTTGGTGACATACTGATGATCTGTTATAGAGAATGAGTTTACCTAGCAAGGATGGGGGTCCCATAAGGAAATCCCAAATAAATCATTTCCAGACGGATGCCATATGGTGGCTACTTTGACCTTAAACCCATTTTCCTTATCCCTGGTGGTCCATTATACTGGCTGTAACATGCTAAGACGGGTTTTTTTTTTCATTTTTTTCTGAAAATTTGATTAACTAATAGTGTCATAATGATTAGAAAGCACAGGCTATAATACTATATTACATATTTTCTAGTTTTTCTTTGGTTTATACAGCTGAATTACAAAATATTTGAACAGCACTGACAACCAATAAGCTGCTCTGTTTAAATATGATTAATTATTTTTTATTTAAAATGTAATATTTATGGATGTCTAATGTAAGAGAGCGTTGGTTAAAATTCTGTTATTTTTGGCCTATCAGGCATGGGTAAGAGAATTAGATTATCAATTGTTTTTTGTTGCCTACAAAATGAATATCTGTATTTATAGTAAGTTCAAGTGTGACATTTAATTCTGTTATACCGTGCATTTGTATGGAATGTCTTGTATTTGTTTTTATTATACTGTAATGGCTTGTTAGCCAAACAACACACTTTATAAAGACTCAGTAGCAGCACCTTGGGAGGATGGGTCCAGAACCTAATTAGAAAAAAGATTCTGCAAGAGAGCAGTTCCAACGCTAGTATCCCTTCTGGACTGTATGTCTAAATAATAGTGCTTTGTGACAGTGTGTGCCATTTTCCAGGTAACTGCTCTGCAAAGGAATTGCTCTGCAAATATCTAACAATGAGATGCCCCTAGAGGATGCCACAGAGGCAGGGGTATCCCTTGTGGAGTGTGCCTTTAAGCCTTTTGGTGGCATTTTTTCAGCTTTTTCATAGCAGACCTGAAAGTAAGAGACAAGGCAGTTGGGAGGGCTAGTGAGATACAGGGATGCATAGGGAGGGGTATCACCAGCAGAAACAAGGAGGTGGTATTGCCTCTGTATAGAATGCTAGTAAGACCCTACCTTGAGTAATGTGCCCGGTTCTAGAGGCCACATCTCCAGAATGACAAAGATAGAATGGAGGCAGTCCAGAGGAGGACAACTAAAATGATACAGGAGCTGCATCAGAAACCCTATGAAGAGAGACTTAAGAACCTAAATACATACAAGGAGTAACAGCAGAGCTGCACTATAGCAGTTTGGGGTGCCCAGTGATTATTAATAGTCTAGAAAGAATGTTATATAGTCACACACTGAGGGGTCGGAGTTCACTTGATCCTTGCTTTTAAAACCCTATTTATTCAAAGAAGCCTGATAAAATGGCCCTCCTGGGTCAGGGAGATGGCAACAAAGTTCAGACATTTCACCTGCTCAGAGGCTTTATCAAAGATCTCTAAACAGAGTTTTAAAAGGCAATGATCCAAGTGAGACTTCCATTTTTTTTAGTGTGTTGGGTGAGTGTCATGGCTTTCTTTTCTGGACCTCAGTATGTACTGTACACCCTGGAAGAGAGAAGGGAGAGCAAGGGTATGATAGAGACATTTAAATACCTTACAGGGGTAAATAAGGTACAGGAGGGAAGTATTTTCCAGAACAAAAGGTGCTCAAGAACAAGGGGCATGATAAGAAGCTGGAGGGGGGTTGATTCAGGAGAGATGTGAGGAAGTACTTCTTCACAGAAAGAGTGGTGGTTTCCTGGAAAAGTCTCCCAGTGGAGGTGGTGGGGGAGAAAACAGTGGTGGGGGTCAAGAGTGCATGGCATAGACACAAGGGAATCTCAGCAAAAGGCAAGGATGTGTGTGTGTGTGAATGGGTCAGAGATCAAGTAGGATCTGCAGTGATACTATAGGCACAGAAAAATTAGCAGACTAGGTGGGACAACTGGTCCTTATCTGTCAGCAGATTCTGTTTCTGGTTTCCAGCACAGATGTCTTTGCAGCTGGTCTGTCTTTGCCAACCTCACAACAGCCATTACCTCCTCAGTCTTATCGCTAGTGAACTATGGCCTTATAATCTACGCTGCCGCCGACCCTACGGCGCTTCATCAAATACAAGTAGTCATCAATAAGGCCTGCTGGCTCCTCTCTGATGCCAACAGAAATACACATACCTGCACCCTATACGCACTCACCAATATCCTCTCCCTTGAGGAAAAACTATTATACCTGACCTGTCTCTTCCCAAAAAAATCCACCTGGGTTTAACCCCAATAGGTGTTGTGGCTTCTCTTCAGGCAGCCACCATCTCAGCGTCCACACAGGCTGCCCCCAAAACTATCTGGAAGGTGCCTAGAGTTGGGACCACCCTGGCCCAGCGATCCTTACCCCTCAGAGCTCCATCCTGGTGCAATGCCCTCCATCTGGCTGCCACATCAATCACCAATCTAGGTTCTTTTAAAGCTGCCTTAGGGGCCTATATCCTCTCCTCATGTCAATGCCAGTGTAACTGGTAACCTGTGGATCCTGCACCATGCCGCTAGCCCATGCACCCGCCCTGGCCAGGCAGTGGAGAGCCCTCACTATTTCTAGCCTACAGGCTCCTCACCTCCCTTGGTTACCATATAGTTGCACTGGACTATGAATGCATTGTATTATGTATAAGACAAGGCCTCCCTGAGGTGGTTTACTACCAACTCCTATCATGCATTGCTTTAGCTACCAATTGTATAGGTCTTAACCGCTCTTTAGGTGAATATGTCGATAACTCTGCCCAGTTTTAGCTATCAAATGTATAGGCATTAATATGTGCTTATTGTACTTATACTTTGTATGATTGCTCACCCACATTTATTCTGTGTATGTACTGTATAAATGTCCATGTTTTAGTCTGACGTGGAGCCTTTGGAAACAAGTCTATGACTCAAAGGGTTGTAGTTCCGATTTCCTAAATAAATAAATAAAATAAACAGTTAAAAAATTGGGTGCTCTGGGACCTGGCATCTTTTTTCCAGTTCATGTAGATAGACAAGGTGCATTTTAGGTCCAGGCTATGCAACCTTTCCTCACCTGGACTGGAATGTCTGGGTAGAGTACAGTATTCCAGTATTTGAACAGGCTCTAGCTGGGACTTCTGTGGGTTTATCAAGAATCTGAGGTTCTTCAAGGTGCTTTTTATCAACTGAACTCAGCACCTTGGCTCTTGTTCTGTTTTCCCTGAAATGAGCCAGTCATCCAGGTAGGCAAAAAACAACACATCTTATTTCTTCAGATGTGCTGCCACCACTGCCAGGCACTTCATGAAAACCCATGGAGTCATGGTGAGACCAAATGGGAGAGCTGTGAACTGGTATTTGCAGTTTCCCAGCTTGAATCTGAGGTATTTTCTGTGAGACTGTCTGACTGAGATATGAAAACAGGCATCTTTTAGAGCCAGGGATCCCAGCCAATGAACTTTCTGCAAAGATGGTATCAACGCTCTTAGTGTGACCATCTTGAATTTTAATTTTTTCTAATGTTTATTCAGAAACCTGGGGCCTGATATTCAAAACTGGGCAACACAGAGCACAATGACTTGTGCTTGCCCATTGCCTACAACTCTAAGGATGCAATTCCACAAAAGTGGACCGAAGGATGAACCAGATGACTATATCCCAGTAAGCCTTACATCTATTATGGGGACGTTAATAGAGATGATCCTTAAAGAGAGGTTGGTAACCTTTCTTGAAGATAATGGTCTACAGGATGGAAAGCAACATGGGTCTGTCTCTGGCAGATCCTGCCAGACCAGCCTCATTGACTATCATGAATGGGTGACTGGGGCACTTGACAAGGGCCAGGCCATGGATGTCCTGTATCTGGATTTCAGCAAGGCCTTCAATTCAGTGCCACATGGGAGCCTGAACAGCAAGTTGGGTTACCAGGGAGTAGGGACAAAGCTGGTGAGCTAGATCAAGAACTGGCTTCAGGACAGGCAGCAGAGGGTAGTGGTTGAAGGGGAACTCTCATCTCCATGGGCTGTGACTAGCAGAATGCCACAGGGCTCAGTACTGGGCCCGGTGTTTTTTGGCATTTTCATCGCCGACATCTCACATGGCATTAAGAAGAAGATTAGCCATTTTTCGGATGACATGAAGATCGGGGCAGTGATGAATGACACAGTAGGATGGCAGAGGCTGCAGGATGATCTAGCTAAACTTGAGTACTGGTAAAATACATGGCCACTGGAGTTCAATGCAAAGAAGTGCAAACTCATGCACATGGGAGCAAGGAACCCCAGGAGGTGTTATCTGTTGGGAGGGTTACAGATAGCCACCACAGAGGAGAAGAAAGATCTCAGGGTGATAATAACAGGGCAAATGAACCACTCAGCACAGTGCAGAAAAGGAGCAGCTAAGGACAATAAGATGCTGGGGTGTATGGCTAGAGGTATCACATCCAGGAGAGGGGAGGTAATCCTGCCACTGTACAGGTCATTGGTGAGGCTGCACCTGGAGTACTGCATGCAGTACTAGTGCCCATACTTAAGGAAGGATGTTAAATTATTGGAAGGGGTCCAGCAGAGAGCAACAAGGATGATCCTGGGATTGGAAGACAAACCCTAGGAGGAGAAGCTGAGGGAAATGAACATGTATTCCCTGGAGGACAGGAGGGATGGGGGGATATGATAGAGACCTTTAAATATCTTGAGGGTATTAACAAGATTGGTACAGAGGGGAATTTTAAGTTGGAGGGAGGGACACTAGAGGGTATGGGGTAAGATTGGAGGGTGGAAAATTCAAGAGAGAAATGAGGAGGCACTTTTTCATGGAAAGGGTGCTGTCTAGGTGGAATGCGCTGAATGAAGAGATGGTTTCCTGTAAGTCAGTGGGCAGTTTTAAGAGAGAATGGGACAAAGTGATGTGGAGGGTCACCATTATTTGGGGAGGGGATGGAGGGGCAGCTGCTGTGTGAGAGGATGGCTAGCTGCACACTCGAGCAGACTTGATAGACCGTATGGCCTATATCTACTGGCCATTTTGTATGTTCGTACAATGTTATAATCAGTTGAATAATGCGCCAGTGCTATCTGACTGAACACAGGAGCTTGTCAGTGCAGCACTAAGCAGAGTAGTGCTGCCCCAACTTGGAATCTGGCAGTGCAGAGAACAATGCTACCAAACCTGATAGCACCAGTAGTTCCTGGCACAATTTTTAGATGGCCCCATGCAAATGAGTCCATTGGGCATGCAAGTTGCTAAGGGGCATTTGCATGCCCATTATGGGCAAATTTGCATGGGAAATGATGGCATGTTTGTGCCCCTGCAACCAACTCTGCCCCCACCCTGATTACCCTGTCCCATAAATTGTACATATTCCCTGGTGTTTAGAGGCACCCCATACCCTCCAATCATGATCCTGATAGATTACAAGAATGTCCCTGGTAACTAGTGGTCTCCCCCACCTTCCGGTCACTGGTCCTGGTATGCAAAATGTCATCCTGGTGTCCAGTGGTCCCACTCACCCTCTGATTGGCAGCCCTGGTATATGAAATGATATCTCTGGTGTTCGGTGTTCCCCTGTTCTCCAGTCACCAGTCCCAGTGTACAAAACATTATTCCTGGTGTCCAGTGGTCACCCTCACCCTCTGATTGGCAGCCCTGGTATATGAAATGATATCCCTGGTGTTCAGTGTTCCCCTGCCCTCCAGTCACCAGTCCCAGTGTACAAAATTTTATCCCTGGTGTCCAGTAGTCATCCTCACCCTCTGATTGGCAGCCCTGGTATATGAAATGATATCCCTGGTGTCCAGTGGTCATCCCCACCTTCCGATCAACAGCCCTTGTATATGAAATGATATCCCTGATGTTCAGTAGTCCCCCATCTTCTGATCACTGGCCCTGTATTATATGTCATATTCCCTGGCATCTAGTGGCACACCTACACCCCAATCCCTGTATCCATACCAACGTACTCTTCTGTGGCATCTAGCAGCTCCCCTCCACACCATGGGCACTGACAAACCCACCATGCCAACCCCCCTTACCTTAAGTGCACATGTACTGTCTACTGTAGACAGTACACAAGCTCCCTTTCCCACCACATGTGGCAGACAGCCAAAATGGTGAGAGGAGGGCTGTGCCAGTCACTGTATGGGCCTCTATGACACTGGCACTTAAGGTAAGGGGGTTGGCAGGGTGGGTTTGTTGGTGCTTGTGGTGTGGGGGGCTGCTAGATGCCATGGAAGAGTATGATGTTACATGGAAGGGGATCAATGAGTTGGGGAGTGCCACTAGACACCAGGGAATATGACATATCACACAAGGCCAGTGACTGGAGGGTGGGGGGACCAATGGACACCAGAGATAACATTTCATATACCAGGACCAACAATCTAAGGTTAGGAGGACCACTGGACACCAGGGATATCATTTAGTACACCTGGGCCAGTGATCATAGGGTGAGGGACTACTGGACACTAGGGAAAATATTTTGTATACCTGGGCCAGTGATTGGAGGGTAGAGGAACCACTGGGCACCAGGGAATTAGTTTCACATATTGGTATCAGTGATAGGAGGGTGGGGGAATATTGGACAGAAGGGGGGTTATTTTTGTGTACCGGGGATTGCAGCCAGAGGGTGGTGGGCCACTGAACACAGGGAACTTACTTTACTGTAATGGGGCAAGGGTTCAGAGGGCGGGTGGTGCTACTATCCATCAGGGAATAGGTGTGCTACAGCACCACCAACATGGTTGTTGGCTGCAGTTGTTCAGCCAGCCACTAGGGTTGCCCAGAGTAAGTTGTGCTGCTTCTCGGCAGTATTTGCACTGCACAAACTGGCCTACACTAACCCTTTGCACAGTACAAATACACTCAATATTGTGCTGCACTAGTACTCCTGTCCCCTTCCCTCCCTTTGCCCAGTGCAACCGTTATTTTTTTGAATATGCACTTAAAAAAAGGGTTCCAGGTAGTCTGGGTGCTGGCATTAGGGTGCTGGTACACAGAGCGTCAGTAGCAGGGCACCGGCAGTCACAGTGCTGCAAGGCTGCAGGGGACAGACAGCGCTGACACACCCAGCATGGCGGGGCTGTGCCACACACCACACACCTGCAGCCATGCCCACTGTAAGGCAGTGGGGTGGTGAGAGACACAGCACCACCAGGAAGTACCATGGGGCCCACTGCAATAGTGATATGGCCCCCCCATGGACACACAGCACAAGGGATCGGGGCGGCATGCAGTGGGCCACATGGCACAGCCACCGACCCACATGCCCAGTGCCATGGTGTCACTACACACACCACCCAACAGCAGTCACCCATCTCGCAGCAGGGGGTCATGCATGGGCAACAGGCCACTATGCACCATGCCCACCTAGGATCAGGGAGGCAGGGGTGGGTGGGGTCAACAGGATGAACAACAGGAAGGGGTGGGCAACCTGAAGATGGGCATCTGTGGCACAGGCACAGGGAGGGGGTGCACACATTGGGACTGGGGTGCACAGGTGACACATGGGAGACCACGGCCCCATGGCACAATGCCACAGCAGGGGCAAGGGTGGGCATGGCAGTACATCCAAGGGTTCACAGGAAACAGGAGGGTGACACCACATGACAGTGCCATTCCATGTAGGGAATAGACAACGGGACGAGGGGCTGACCCTGCCAGGGACACTGTGGGACATACAGCATGTAGACACGGTGCTGCCGGTCTGACTGATAGGGTCCTATGCTGACATCTCGACAATCGGTTGCACAACGGGGATATGCAGACACCAGAACATATGGGCAATGGAGTGTAACAAGCAGGAACCAACAATGCCGCATGTGGCAGGGGGGACCCATGCACTTGGCAGAGGGGTGCAGAACACCTGTACAGGACAGCACCTCCCCATCCCGGGATGCCAGCAGCCCTACCCAACCCCACAGCCCCAGCCACTGTATCACAGTGCACCCTGGACACCCTCAGTAGTGCAGGCCACTGACACCCACCACCACACCCACATACACACATCCACACCCTCACATGTGCAGGCACACAAAGGACATGGGAGACAGTAATGCTGTTCACACACATTTACTGGGCACTGCAGGATGTGTTAATCATCACACATCCACTGGTGCTGTGGGCCACCCATGGTGCAGCTCTACAGGCATGCACATGCAGTGGGCAGGCTATTGTGACTACACCTGCAGCTGGAAGTGCATGGCAATGCCCTTCAGATAGTCCTGGATGCTGTGCTCCCCATACTGCGCAACCAGATCCATTATATGCTGGCCCTTGTCCCAGAGCCTCCTGGAGGTGGTGCAGCGGGCTCCCCTGCCATGTACTGCTGTACCTTGATCTCATTGAGCTGCTCCTTGGCCACAGTGGATGAAAGTCCAGATGGAGGGATGGGCAGCCCCCAGCAGTGAGTTGAAGCTCCTGTGCCAGCCCTCAACCATATTGGTGGTTCATGGCAGACCGAACCATGTGGCAGTGAAACCATTCCAGACAACCATGGGGAAGGCAGGATTGCACCTGTGACCACTGCAGATGGGTTGCCGAGCCAACAGTCCTCAAAATAATCCAGGAGTGGTACCAGTATGTCCTCCCACTCGGCAATGAATGGACATGTCTGCAGCTCCTCAAAGGTCTGCACCACATCGTCAGGTGGCACGTATGCCACAGCATGAAGCAGATGTATATCCATGGTGAAGTTGGGATCGGTGGTGTACTCCTGCAAGACATCCAGCAGCTTCTGTACCTTCCACCACACCACCTGGCACAGGTGGAAGAAACACCCCCGCAGGGTGGTATCAGGAAAGACGGTGCGGAACGCCTTGTGTGCAGCCAATTCATAGTCCACCATGATGGTCTCCGGGGACAGGATAGGATGCAACTCTGCCAGTTTCCTGAACACAGCGGTGTAGGCCACTGTGGTGTGCATTGCCATGAGCACGTAGACAGTGGGGATGACATCGCTGTACTCAAGGCCGTGGATTGTGTACAGCTGCCTGAACGGGGTGGGCAGCATTTGAATATCCCATCAGTGTACCAGTTGGCACAGCTGTCCATGTACTGTAGGTTCCTGGAAGTGGTGAAGATCAGGTATCTGCCTGGCCCAGACCCTGAGTCCCATAGGAGGAAAGGCTCCCCCTACTGTGTACGGCTGTAGAGCTCAGGCACTGCCAGATCAGAGAGCAATGCTGGCAGCTGTGGTACTGTGCTTGCCGCCCTCCTACTGTGCCACATGGACCATGTAGATTTTCCAGGTGTAGCAGCCACCCCCCCAACGGCCTTTGGCAGTAGACTGCAGCATGCTGCCACCACCTGTTGCAGGGTTTCTGGTGTCTGCAGCACCCTCCTCCTGATGTTGGCCCACACACACCACACAGTGATGTCCGCATAGTCTGGGACGTGGCTGTGCATCCCCAGGGTGGTCACCAGCTCCCCCTGGCTGGTGTGTGCCTGTGCCTTGCAGTGGCCTCCATGGTATTCAACAATTCCAGTAGGTCTTGAGGCCTCATGTGCACTCCTTCCTGAAGAGGAATCCTTCGTGTAGCACCAGTCTGTTGTCCCTCAGGCTGTCCACATATTCCAGTGTTATGCCTGCAGCTCCCCCTGTGACTGTGGCTGCTCAGCAGCACTGCTGCTTAAGTACCCTACTGGCTGCAGGCCATTGGCCACCTGCAATGTGGTGTACCTGGATGCCCTGCCAGCCAGCTCCCTGTGGCATGCCCCTATTGGGGTGTGCACATTACTCTGGGGGGGGCATCCCCCTGTGTGTCTGTTCCACCCGGTGACCCTCCGTATCACTGCCTGTCATCCCCGTATCCCTCTGCATGGTCTGGCCATGGTTGTCCCTCTCTGCCACTGCCTGCACCCCACAGGGTGCTGCTGCACACCCTGGTTGATGCCCTCTGGTGTGCCTGCCCAGCCAGCGCACACAGTTTCGTCCTGCTGTGGCACACCCCCTGCACTGGGTGTGTGTGTGTGTTCCCTTGGCAATACACATTCCTAGGCACACCCGCGAGTGCCTTCCTGTCATCGTGCTTCCCTGTTAGTCCCTGCAGTTGGGTGGATGTTGCTGCCTCCATGGCCTTGTCTGGCACCCTTCCAACCCCTGGCAGGTCACAGCTGGTGTCTGGCCCCTGCGGCTGTTTGGGCTGTCTGATGCAGATACATGTCCGGTCCTGGCTGCTGTGGCAGTCAGCTGTTGCAGTGTGCCTGCCGCCATTTGCCCATTCCAACCCTGTGCCTTTCTGCATCCTGGTCCTGGGGCTGCCCCTTTCCTGCTGGTTGTTCCTTTGTGGCACCCTGGGTGCGACCGTAGCCATGCATGCTCCCACTGTGCAGGTGCTGTGACCTCCTGGCACTCTGCTTGCAGGCGCCGCTGTCTCTGGGCACCAGATGTCCTCTTCTACCAGTGCTCTGCTGGAAGGTGTGCTCTTGTGGTCCATGCCCTCCCCACCAGTGCTGTGTTTGCAGCGCCCACAGGCCAGTGCCCAGACCACCCAGAACCTAAAAAGATCCCCTTTGAATATTGCTCATGCATGTAAACCCTGGGCAAACAGGGCGCAATCACTTTGCCCTCCAGGCAATGCTTCTAATATCTGGTCCCTGAGGTCTAAACTGCATCTCACTACCCATTTTGCTTGTGAGTCAGGAAGTATCTTGGAAGTAGTTCCCTGCCCCACTGAGAGGAGAAATCCATGGCCTTGTTTTGAGTATCATGGGAAAGGATGGTTGTACTCAGTGAGGAAAACCTTAAGGACACCACATGAGCCAAAACTCTAGCAACATCATTGGCGTCCACCGCCTTGTAGAAATGATATTTTGAGGCATCCAGGGCTGATCTTGTGGTAGCAATCAGGCCCTATGCCAAACCATCCTCTGTTCTTTCTGCCTGCACCAGACTTGTGTTCCAAAGTGCTTTCTGGTACTGCGTTATATGTGCTGAATAATCTGCCTACCCAATAAGTAGGGAAGCTGTTGTATAAACATTTTTTGCCATAGTATCTAAATTGTTAGTCTTTTTTTCAGGGGGCTGTGCAGATAGAGTAATTTTTGTTCACTCACAAGAAGCAGTTTGGACTGCCCCATGATGATCAGGATGGGAATACAGATAGTCCACTTCTTGCTTGCCCTGATTTTTTCTGTCAATTTTGTTGTCGATGGCTACAGTGGAAGCGGATGCAGCCACAATTTTTGCTATGGCCTTTATAAGAGGTTTAAGTATGAGAAGTAACATCCTTCTTGGTGGAGCTACTCCTAGCATGCCCATAAAATCAGCAATCTTCATCCTCCTCTGTTTCTAATGGGACGGGAGTTGGAGGGTATTAATCATTTGTCTGACAAATGATGAAAAAGATGAGTAACCCTCAATTTGCCTTGGAGGAGATCCAAAATCACCTATTTGTTTATTACTGAAACCCCCGTCAGGGGCTTACCTGTTTGCCCACTCAGGGCTGCCTCTGTTTTGGTTTTCCCTCGATCTGGTCCCCTGATTTCCCCATTTTAGCCTTTCTGGCCCTCGCTTCCTGGCCAATCCCCTCAGTGTCCCAGATCCTCCCTCCAGCCCCCGCAGCATTTATTCCCAGAATACGGTCAGAGGAGTTAAAAAGCAGAGACACTAATTTGTTTTGCGCCGCAGGTGCCGTCTGGCGATTCCACGCATGTGCAGGGGCTTATTGGTCTTTCAGCCATTCAAGCATCCATTTAAGTGCTTCTCTAGTGGTCTCAGTCCCATATTAAGCTAAATGGGGACTGAAGACCCATAGGAGGCAAAGGGAAGAGCCACCAGAGTGAGTTTTTTTGGAGCGCCAATCGTGCTTTAAAATCAGGAGCCACCTCATTAATATTCATGAGGTGGCATAAATATGAATGAGGCAAGTCTGTCCAGCACTTGTGGGCTATATGAATGGTACCATTCATTCACAAAATTGTGAATGACGATCACAGTACATACTGCAAGCCCATTGGTCGACAGTGTGGACCAATGAGCTTGCAGGTGTTACTGTAAGCTGTCATTCTGCAGGCAGCCACAGAGGTGAGCGGGTGGGTTTACTGCCCGCTGATGACCTGGGTTGGGGAGCAAGGTGGGATGGGGGTCCTGTGTGAGTGGGGGGTACCACTAGACTACCAGGGTTGGGACTTCAGATGTTGTACTACGATTGGGGTACTGGGCAGAGGATGGGACCACAGGACTAACAGGGACACTAGATTAAGTATTTTATGGAGATCAGGGTATGGAAAGGGGAGGGGGGAACCACTGGACTACCAGGGACAATGACAATTATTTTATGGGGATCGGGGTTTCTTGCGGGGAAGGGGAAACCACTAGACTACCGGGGCTCTATATGCACTGTACAGAGATTGGACCTGGTGCTTCGGGAGGGGTTGCCACCCAGGGGCTTGTGGATGCTGTGTTGTGCCTCACAATACAGCAGCCCACCTGTGAGTGGCTACCAGTTAGGCCTGTTTTTCACAGGCATAACTTTGTGCACATGTATGCGGCACATCTCGGAGATGTGCCGGCAGATGCGCGGCACATCTCGGCTGAATATCAAAATGTGCCACATATGCATGGGCATGTAGCCTGGAGATGCACTGCATTCATTATCTTTATGCCACGGTTCATCTGGAATTGCACAGCACATTTCCCCCTTCTGAATATCGCCCCAGGGCACATTTCTGGGGTTGCGCCGGTGCAACTCCTTTGAATATCTAGCCCTATTTGTATGATACATGAGCTGATACAGAAATATGAAAAATGCTGATCTAAAGCAAAGGGAAGATGCTAGTCCCAA
Source organism: Neoceratodus forsteri (assembly GCA_016271365.2). Classification (NCBI taxonomy): domain Eukaryota; kingdom Metazoa; phylum Chordata; order Ceratodontiformes; family Ceratodontidae; genus Neoceratodus; species Neoceratodus forsteri. Next base: position 1,529,455,494 of record CM057453.1, read on the forward strand.
TGTGCTGTCTTTAGTTAATTGAGGAAGGACTGGCCAGGTTCACTGCTCCATTTGTACAGTATACATTTTGCCTAGTGAAGAAGAGACTTGCCCATGCCTTTCTTTCCTGTAGGTTATCCAGGGCTGATCTAGTTGCTCTGATTTCTAGCACAGTCTCTTGAGAAGGATGTGTTTGCACTTTGGCCTACAGCTCCTTTACCTTGTGGTACAATGCACACTGTTTTTCCATCTCCCACCACCACCATGCTGGCACTTAGTTAGTGATCTATCCCCATAACTATGCTCTCTCACTTCCACAGTGTTGCCTTGAATATGTGACCATGACTGAGCCCTCATCCATAGTCATATACTGCTGCCATTCCTCTTGTGGGTAAGTTCTGAACTCTGTGTTAGCTAGCATGTAGTTCAGGAATCACCAACTGCACGTGGACATGACCTGTTCTGATGAGAGGCTTATATTCTGCATGTAATAGTGAGGAATAGTTCAATATCACAACTGGCCCCATGCCAACCCTTTGTTTCTGGTGGCACCACACAGAACAAAAAAAAGATTAATAATGGGGTGGGAATATTTAGCATGTGTATGTTATGACAAATGTGTTGGTATGAGTCCTCTAAAGTGCAGTGTATATTTATATTCCCATCTTAATTCCAGACTACAGTATGTGAAACAGAAAATGTTTCTTGCACAAGGTAACACTGCATTTCTCTCTCCATATCTATACCAATACCTATACCTATATCTATACCTATATCTATACGTATACATATTATACTGGCTTGCTAGGGCCAATATAGTCAGGGTTGGAGGGCCACTTTAATAACTTTGCAACCATTTGTCCAATTTGCCTGACACTTTGTATGCATGGTGTCCAGTCATAGATCTCTGGATCTAGACAGTTTTGTTCATGACGGATGTACAGTTGCGGAATCATAGAGCGTCACAAAAATGAAAAAAAAAAAAAGTTTGCGCTTTTTTTGGTCAGGCTTAAAGGACTGAAGAATGCATCTGAGTGGATTCAAATTTGCATGCCTACATGTGGTCTGGGTTAAACTGGTGCATTTTGAAGATCTGGTGAAAAAACATGAATCTGTCCAAAAGTTATGCAAGTTTTTCATGTCACATTGTAGCCTATGGGAAAATTTATATGTGTATTTCGAAAACTCATGAAAACATTTTTTTTATGCACAACATTTTTTTGTGCATGTAAACATTCCATTATAAGGAATAGGGATGTCACAAAAACATTTTTGTCGTGAAGGCATTGTTGTCGTCGTGAAAACAATGCTGGACATTGTCTCACGTGTATTTTTCTTTGTCACTTCATTATACTAAGGTGGATTGTGTTTTTGGGCTGAAATTTGCAGGGTGACAAGCCCTGGTCCCACAGATGTGCTCTTTGGTGGTTTGGTCCCAAATCATTCAACAGGCCCATAGTTACAGCATTCTGAAGTGGATAAATTTCCCATAGGATAACACTGCATGCTTGCAGCGCCTTTCAGCGCCCATATCTCAAAAACGATTCCAGATACCAGTTTTTTGCTACCGCTGCTTAGTCCACCAAGCCTGTGAGGAAGTTTTGAAGTCATAGATTACACCTGCAATGGAATTTTTTTCACAGCTGTACGGTTACCGAGATATTGCCAAATATGTGTTACAAGGGTTACTTTACTGTTTATTTATTTATTTAGTTTTTGTTGACCGGGTAAGTGCACTAGACAGATTCTGCCTATTTTGAGGCACGACCCGGGGGAAGGGGATACAGATGAATGCCAACTGACCTTGAACCAGATTAAGCTGTTGGTGGTAATTTTAGTGAATGAGGGAAATTTGGCCAGGTCACTGGGGAAATTCCCCTACTCTGCGAAGGCAGAGGGCACTGCGTGGCTCTAACGCAGTGTTTGCTCAGTAGTGTCTGAGCTCTGAACAACAGCAGATGTGTGGGAGGCTAAGGAGTGGGTCTCCTCCTTGGCCTTTCTAACCTTTTCGTTATGGAGACTACCGAAGAAAAAGCTCTCATTTTTGGAGATTCCCTACCTCTGGAGGAATGTATGGTACTGGATACATCATTGGAAGCTTTTTTTCCTGGTGATTCAGAAGTTTGTGCTTCTAAAACTGCAGATGTACAGCCCGAAGATGTTTTACGAGCGCAGCTTCTGAAAGTGGAACAATGCTACGAGGCAGCACGGAGGAGTTTGTGGAGGTGCAGGAAGCGTGTGGGAAGCATAGCAGCAGGCGGACCAGGAAGTGGAGGCGCTGAAAGGATAGTCATGATGCCACGCATTTACAGCCGCTGCAAATGGAGAGTTTGGGGCATGAAACGATAGTCTTTCACCAGCAGTACCTTCACATGCCTTGGAAATGCATTCGGAAGCTGGAGAATATATGGAGACGACGGACATAGAGGAAAATGCTGAAAACCACACTAAGGCACCAACTTTATGTTCTGGACAGGAGGCAGGTAGGATAACGCCTATCAATGGGGACTCACAAAAGCCTAGCATTCCCCCTAAAGCCTCTGAAGGAGCCCCTAGATGTTTTTCTTCTTCTTCTTCTTCTTCTTCTTCTTCTTCTTCTTCTTCTTCTTCTTCTTCTGCCATACCTAGTAATCCAAAGTCCCTTAGTAAGCGGGGGGGGGTTTCCAGAAAGCACTGATCTTTTTTTGTTAGAAAGGCAGTACTCAGAGGACGGGGTGGACACAGCCTTACAGGCTGCAGGATGGGTATAAAGCCCATCAGATCAAGGCCGGGAAGCAGCTCTTGATGCTACTGCGATGTCTTTGCCTTCCCACCCCCCCGGACCTGAAGAGCTGCCTTCATCTAGTTTGTCTCCAGGACAATGCATCCCAAAGGACTTTGAGACACCCCAGCAAACAAGTGACATTCACCCCCTTAATGTTGACTATTAAAGCACAAGAAGTGCAAGATTCAATGGACTCGGTTCAGGAAGTATGTCTTGGAACACAGGTATTAACCCCCGGTTCTGGCCCTCGGGATGGGCCTGCTACGGTTCATATAGACACAGGACCTGAGAGGGTTTGGCATGGGAAGGTTGCAGAACATTTATTTCCAGCCAGTACCGGTCCTTTGTTGGAGCCTGCAGAACGAAGGAATGCTGTTTGTTTAAAGTATCGGGGTGATCCTGATATGATACCTGATCGGAAATTTGTGGGGAGAACTTTACTAAAAGATAGTATGAAGTTTTTTGCTTACAAAATCTATGCCTTAGTACATGTTCCGGGTGATGTAATGTTTGATATTAGTTTTAAGCACCCGGCTGACCTAGAAAGATTTTGGAAGCAATATCGCTTATTAAAGCTTTCTCCTCTGTGGAAACCATATTTAGCTATCCCTCTCACTAAACCCTTAATGAAAAAAATTACAGTTCTTTTCAGGAATGAAGGGGTTAATGTGGCTGACATTACATATTGGTTACAGCAACATTGCACAGTACAGGGAGCCCCAAAGCCAATTTTAGATGATGAACAATTATGGACAGGGGGATGGCACTATCAGATAGTTTTGAAACTGGAACAAGGGCAAACCTGTCACTTACCCAATTCTTTCTTTTTGGGTAGAGACAGAGGAATAATTTTCTATCCCAGGCAGCCACAGGCTTGTTTTAAGTGTGGGGTGGTGGGGCACCTGAGCAATGTCTGTGACAAGCAAAAATGTGGCCTATGTGGTGATCTGGGACATGTTGGGGCTCATTGCAGGTAACCCTTGAAATGCAATCTCTGTGATGAACAGGGTCACTCCTTTCGCACTTGCTCTTGGGCCTCACATAACAGTAGGGATGTCTTGATTCGGGCGGAGCAAGATGTATATGTAGCCACAGCCCAAAAAGAAAAACTACGCATGATAGAATTATTGACGAACGGGCCCATTGGTTCCCCTATACCCCAACATAACCCTAGGGATGAGGAAAAGGGAGACAGGGTAGAGACAGATGAGACAAGCCTTCAGGGCATTACCTCTCAGTGTACGCCGACAGAGGATATGGTGCCGGTATCAGGGTAGGTACCTATAGAGTGCAACAACATTCCAGTCTCGAAACCTATGGAACAGATAGGGGAAATCCAAGTTTCCATGCCCACCCCCTTAGTACACACAGATACAGATTTCAAAAGGGTCACCAGATCCAAGGCAGGGAAACTGGGATCAGCTGCTTTAAAACAAACTAAAGATGTTGAAGAGGTGGCTGTACAAAATTCCTATGCCTTACTGTTTGAGGATGAGGTGGATGAGGAAGATCGTGAATCAGATATCTCCTCGGTAGCCTCCTCTTACACAGACGGAGTTTTGGAGGTAGGCCCCTCGGATAAACCAAAGACAAAAAAGAGGAAAAAGAAACGTTAAATGGGTTTGGCATTTTTTGTTCCCTCTATTCTTTTTTTTGTGATATTAATGGCTCTGGTTTTCTGTAGAGTTAATGTTAACAGCATTAAGGCTTATGGAAGAAGGCAGAGCACTTTTTTGAGTCTTAGTATCGGAGATGGTGATGTCTTTCTATTACAAGACACTAGACTGCATTCTCTGGCTGAAGTAATTCAAGCTCAAAAAGATTGGAGATGGGGTGTCTCCTATTGGTCTGTAGGTGAGGAAGCTTGTTCTGGGCTTGGGGTACTTTCTAGGGGTGAGGTTAAAGTGTTGCATGTGTATGACTTATTGCCTGGACGGGTTTTAATTATGGATATAGTTATATGAAACGTGGGATATCAGGTGATTAATATTTAAGCACCACAAGGTAAGGCGGATAGATCTGCTCTGTTTAAATGTGTAGGGCCTTTTTTGTACACCTCAAAATTAGTTTTATGGGGTTGGGACTTTAATTTTGGACTTACTGCTAGGGATTGGGGCAGACACACGGAAAAAATATTTTGTGATACAAAGGCTCTGAATACGTTTTTGACCTATTACCACATATGTGATGTGTATGACATATTACATGTGAAACCAAATCATACTTTTTTTAAAGGTAGACTATCTACTCGTATTGATTTTTGGCTGGTATCTGCCCGGTTATCATGCCAAGCTGTTAAAGTGCGGCCTTTGGAAACCTCTGATCATTTTATGGTAGTTTTATATTTAGGGGACGCACAGAAGATACCAATTGGAAGAGGGTATTGGAAGATGAATATTTCCAAGCTTCATGATGACTGGGTTGATACTGGTGTCAGGACTTTATTGCAGGCTAGGAAAGACCTATGGTTTTTATATGATAGTCCCATAGAATGGTAGGAAGATTGCAAAAGAGACCTGCAGGATTGGTACAGCATGGTCTCAAAACAACATGCGAATACAGACTATATTAAATATCTTAAACTCAGAACTTTATACCTTCGACTGGTGTCTCAGGGAAGAAATAGCGAGAAAAGTCGGACTGACCTTGCGTACACAAAAAATCAAATGTTACAATATCTAGGTAGCATAGTCCGGAGGAAAGAGTCACAACAGAAATATAATACGCATGGGACAAAGGATGAGGTCAACCCTTTTGAAGTCCAGGATGGTGTATCTCATAATAGAATTTTGACAAGTCTTAAGGATGCACAGGGTAATTTAAAGGATAACAATCGGGATATTATGTTTATTGTACAACAACACATAGCAGCTACTTTTCAGAGGAAAAAGAAAGAACCCTTCACTTTTTTCCAGGGCATCTGTACACTGACTTTAAGTAAATCTGAACAAGATGCACTACTTATCCCGATTACTCATACTGAAATCATGGGAGCTATTTCACAATTGTCTAATAAAATGGTACCAGGTAAAGATGGGTTACCAAATGACTTTTATAAGAAATATAGTGAGATTTTAGCTCCCTGCCTGGAAATAATTTTTCAGGCCGTTTGGGAAGAGGAAAGACTTGCACCCTCTATGCAGCTTGGAATAATGTTTTTTTCTTTTTAAGAAAGGAAACCCACAGGACATATATAACTGGAGACCATTAATTTTGAATTCTGATTATAAAATACTAGCAAAAATACTTAACACAAGATTAGCAAGGGCAGCACAGACAGTGATATTACCAGAACAGACGTGTGCAATCCCAGGCAGGAATATTGTACAAAACTTGATAATAATTAGTGAAATTATAGAATAAGGCCTGAGGCAGAATTTGTCAGGATATCTAATGGCACTAGATCAAGAAACTGCCTTTGATGCTGTTAGTCATGACTATATTTGGCAGGCTTTAGGTCAGTATGGAATCCCATTAGGATTCATCAATTTGGTAAAAGTTCTATATAAAGAAGCCCAAGCACTACCTTTAGTTAATGTTTTTTTTGGAGTCCCAATATTTTTGAAGAATGGAGTGAAGCAGGGTTGCCCAATGAGCCCCTTACTGTATGTTTTCGGCCTAGATTATGTATTGAGAAAAATTAAGACAGACCCAAGAATTGTGGGAATCAAAAACAATGATGGGTATGAATTTTCCACGATATCGGCTTATGCGGGTGATTGCATTTTCACTGTAGCGGATAGCATTTCAGGCCTTCTTATAAAATCTACTTTCCAAGAATCTACTGAAATTACAGGTATTAAGATTAATGTGGCAAAAAGTACTGTTTTGGTTCTTGGGGAAAAAGATATTGTATCGGATTTTCCCATTACAATGACAATAGAGCAGGTGAAAATTCTTGGTGTTTATTTTGGGACTAGGGATTCAGAATCCTATAATTGGAATCTGGTTTATGATAAAGCACTTCTGAAGGTACAGGCATGGTTGAAGTGGAAAATGTCGAGGAAGAAAAAAGTACCTTTTACGGGCATATTTAGCCCCTGTTTTTTTTATATTTATCTCATATTTTTCCCTTACCGTACAGCATGCACACGAAAGTTTTGGGCTTATTTTTTCTTTTCTTATGGGGTAGCAGATTAAACCCAGTCAAAAGAAATCATACCTACAGGGCACATAAAGAAGGAGGTTTAAACATGATACATCCAATTATATACCTTTTTGGGAATTTTATTTACAGCTCCATTCTCCCTTTGTTGGTGCAGTCATCTATTTCAGGGCAAGTTTGCTTTCAGCTTTGGGGTAATCTCTTTTTCAATGCATGGGGTAGGGGTAAATGGCACCCTACTGACCGCCTACTTCCTAGTTATGTGCAGGCTATGATTAAATACATACGTACTTGGAAGCTTGATATCATTTGGTGTCAGGGAAGAAAGAAAAAAGTTTTTTATAAAATGATACTTGACTCTTGGTACCAGGAAGATCCGATATTTCAAGTATCTCCTCATATCCAAATCCCCTTTTTATTGGACAATATATTGGAGAAAAGGATCCCTCAGAAAATGCAGGATTTTGCTTGGTTATGTGGGCACCAAAAATTACAGGTGAAAAGCAATCAGAAACACAAGCAACTTTCAGAAAGAGAATGTGGAGAACTACACTGTGCTGGGGTTGTGGAGACAATACAGCATTTATTTTTTGATTGCATTCATGTACAAGGCTTTTGGCAGATGCTATCTGTCCTCTGGGGTGAAACATCCTTTTCGCTAATTGATTATGATATCTTGGTTTTAGGACAAATTCCAGTTTCATGGAACAAGTGGGCATCCAGTATGATACACGTTGTTCTGGTATGTATCAAATGGTCTATTTGACAGGCAAGATGCGCTCGATCTTTGCAAGGTAAAACAGTGCAACAACAGGATGTTTTTTTTTAATATACAACAAGAATTGGATAGCATCTTTGTTTATGAAAAACGTTTCTTGAGTAAAGAGGTGTTTGATGCTTTTTGGAGAAATATTGACTGGGTGGGTTAGGTTTTTTTATTTTCTTGTCTTTCTAAAAACACTGAGCTTTTAAGAACAGATGTATCTGTTTTCCAATATTTAAGTTTATATGCTTGTTTATGATTCTGGTTGGGGTTTTTTTTCCCTGTTATGGTTTTTCCTTTATTAGAGTTTTTTGCTTTGCTTGTTCTCTTTGTGAAAAGTTGTGTTTTTGTTTTTTTCAATAAAAATTTCCCCTACTCTTTTCAATAAGTGCCATGGGATCTTTAACATCCACCTGAACTACCACCAATCCAGGCAGATGGGACCTCGGTTTAACGTCTCATCTGAAAGATGGCACCTCAGAAGTGCAGCACCCCTCTCATGCTGCACTACAGTGTCAGTACTGGGATATTAACCCAACTGCCAGATGTGGGAACTGAACCCACAGCCCTCTGATCTCCTGGCCTCAGAGGCGAGTGTGCTACCTACTGAGCCACTGACACTGTACTATGGGGCTGCTGCTGTATGGCTCTGTATTTAAGTGTAAGTGGGAGTGCAGGGCTTGGAGGGCCTTCGTTCTCACATATGCATACCATTATGCAAAAAAATGGGCAATGTGAAGACATCACAGGGCCCGGAAGGCCCACGCTCCCATAAGCACATACCACTAACCACTTACATTACACTTTTTTAAAAAGGAAGGAAATTCATTGCAAAAAACTCCATTAATGCATCAGTTAGGGTTGCTGTCACAGTGACAAAAGTTTGGAAATTCGATGTTAGAGTTACCACTGCAACCCGTCCCCCACCCTACAGGCACCATCAGGCATTGGCGGCATGCCATGGGGTTGTCGGACCTAACTCTCACCTTATTCTCTTATACTGTAGAGTGTCAGCTTGTTTACATATGGAATGAGGTAAGAGTTGGGCCTGATGACCCCAAGCATGCCCCGATGCCTGTTAGTGCCTGTAGATGTGGTGGTGGGATATTGGCAAATTAGTGTTACAAAGGTTCCTTTTCAGGTCTATAGGGCTACTGTATGGCTTTGTTGTTATGTGTAAGTGGGAGAGCAGGGCTCAGAGGGCCCGCACTCCCATAGATGCTTATCATTATGTAAAAATTGGCAATTTGGTGGGAGCGTGGGGACCCAAGGGTCCCCGCTCCCACCAGCACATACCATTTACTAGTTACATCACACTTTTTCAAAAAGTAAGGAAATTCATTGCTAAAAACTTTGTTAATGTTAATGCCTCAGTTACTGTTGATGTCACAGCAACAAAAGTTTGGAAATTCAATGTTATGATTACCCCCCTACCAACACACACCCACCACCCCATCCTCCACACACCAGCAGACGTTGGGGTGTGCCATGGGGTCGTCGGTCCTAAACTCTGAGGAATGGGGAAAAATAAGTGTAAAAGGGAAAGTAAGACAAGCTTGTTTTCACAAATATGTATCTTGTTTTTGCAAATAAGTCTCTTGTTTTCACATATAAGTATCTTGTTTTTGCAGGCAGGGTTACATAGTGTCATGGGGAGCCTTCTCCATATGAATTTTTGAAATTTAAAGGAGAAGATTCCTGTTTATGTATGAACTGGATATTTCTGACATATTTTTCTTACATCATATAAATTACCTTAAGTATGTCAATAAGAGATCAGTCATTTCTTCTGTTGTAACACATATCTAGATTCTGAGGCACTGACACAAGCTTGTGGAGCTTCAGGCCATGTACATGCAAATGAGGCACAACCCCTCCCATTCTTCGATGTCACTGCAGAAACAGCTCAGAAGAAAGCATAAGGTTTTCAATGCTTCCTATTTTTATTTTATGTTAAGTTTGCAATGGCTTAAGACAGTCATGTCATACCACTCACACAGTGTGTAGTACTAGTAGTCTTTATTTATGCATAGCAAATAATACATCTAACAGTATTTCATTCACAAGCAAAAAAAAATCTATTTCTTTGCACTGATTATACCTCACTGTTAGACAGTTGTAACCTCATGGGAGGAGCAGACCAAATGCTTCCATTGCCCAGATGACACACTTCCTCCTTTCAGCAGCTGGAGAAATGGACAGCTAGATCACCTGGTTTAAAAAGTGTATTTTTTACATTTCAAATGCTCCTTAAACCACAATTGCTGACTGGAAATACCAAGAGAGGGAATGAATATGACATGGGAGGAGCAAGGGCATAGCTACCGATATGCCTGACACGCCACGGCGTGCTGCAGCAGATCAGCTGGGTAGCAGCACCAGCTGGTTTCTCCACACTGCCTCGCTTTGTCTCCTTTTTTTTTTGCGCACTTTCCTGGCTGCTCGTTTTGCCAAATCTACCATTGATTGGTGGGGGGGGTGGGGTTGGGGAGGGTTGCTCTGCCACCTGCCTGCCTTGCTGTCTGGGGATGACGTCCGAGTCCGACGTCCGTAATTATGCTGCATTCCACTGACTGTGTACACGTGACCGTAATTATGCTGGGGGCGGGGCTGCTGGGCTGACGGACCTGATTGAAAACTAGGCTGCTCTGACATTGCCCTTTGTCTCAATCAGGTCCGTTTTGTGAATTGAGGTATGGCCTGTGGAGTAAGGGGCGGGTCAAGGGTCGGGCGGGCTCTTTAAATGCCCGTCCTAGAATCACTGTGGTCTGTTTGTGTTGGGGCTGTAGACTCATCTCGGAGCAGAAGAAGGCTTATCAGGACTTCAGGAGGACAGAGCCTAGGAGAAGAATCAAGGGGAAAGTACGTCAGCCAGTGCGCCGCTCTGACGAAGAAGATCGGATGGTTTATTTTGTTTATCCTGTCGATTCTGGTCTTTCCTGCGACTCGAGTGTGATGCCAATCGGTACCTGCTGTAAAAGGAGCTGGAGGAGGAGTTGCACTGTTGCTGCCTGCTGGCACTGCTGCTTTGCCTTTGAGAGTGCGAGTCCTGGCAGTTCGACGACCGCGACGCTTATAATTTAAATTTTTCAGAGCGGGAGATGTCTGAGTGGCTACACAATCTGGTCTTCTGCTGCCAAGCCGCCTGCCAGTCGGGGAGTCCTCTTCGGGAATCTGGTTCACTTCGGGGACCATTGAGAGTAGACAGAGTGACTCTAAAACTCAAGTAAGTAACTTGACACATTTTAGGACAGTGGACTAACTGAATGATCAAAAACATATGCCAGCCCATAAGGTCAAATGAGCAACCACTCATAATCAGAAGTCTGTTATAGAAATGATGTTAGTCAGTTGGTTTTAAGGGTTTTGAGCAGCTGACAAATATTTTTACAAGCTTCAGCAACTTCCACTAAATGCAATACAGACCTCTTGCATCTAAGTACAAAGAGTTACAGTAGAACAGCATTTAACCTACAACTCTGTAGTTTCTATAGTAGCTGATTTTCAAATACTGGTTAACATTCTTTTATAGTTCAAGTTGTACTAGTCTCTTAGTAAAAAAACAGTGTGGGGTGGGGGGACTTTCGAATCCTATTCTAGATGTACTTTTCTTTCATTCATGCAGTGTAATGATCATGGTGATTTTAGTTTATTTCATCTGTTTTACTGTGCCAGTGGGCCTGTATTCTCTCTCTCTCTCTTCGCGTCTTTATGCCTGCACTTTTTTTCTTTTGGTGAGCATGTCATGGCAGTCCTGGTCAGCATACACTCTCTCACGTCACTGCCCCATCAAGATTTAAGTCTTTTTTTGCCCCAGGCTTATTTTAGGATCAGCTCTTTGGGTATTTGAGGAGTTATATGATTGAGTGATATGTGATCCTATGATGCCTTGTTGGGCTCTTTCAATGGTGCAGTTACTTTGTGCAGTTTAGTTTGATGTGAATTAGTATCTCCCTCCCCACTGCAGGTTCCTCCTGGTTACCACAGCACCCCTACTACACCATTGCTGTTACAAATTCATGCCTCCTCCATGCCCCCTCACCCCCCCGGCACATATTCAACCTTCAGTGTATTGTGATGGAGACAAAAAAAAAAAAAGCTGGCTTGCTGACCCTCGACTGTCCCCACCCTCAAGCTCTTGGCATTCTTTGCACTAAGAGGGACATTGGACTGGGACCCCATCAAAAAACAGCTACCTGCCCTGAGAGGTGTCACCATGATTGCCACGCTCAGGACCATACATTGCACTCATGTCCCCCCTTCCTGACAGAGGGAACTATAGCTTTTACAGTTATTTAAGCAATATATGAGAGGGTGTTGATGATGCTAGGATTAACCCCTGCCCTGGGGTGTTCGGTCACGAGGCTACGCCTCGTGACCAACACCCCAGGGGTGGAAAAATCCTAGCATCACTTGGATATTGCTATTATACAATGTTTATATAAAATGTTTAGTAATTTTTATTTTTAGTAATATTTTAATTTTAAATTGGAGAAATAGTGTTAGCATGCCAGATTGCAAGAGAAAATAGTGCATTGCATTGCAGTTTGTTTGCTGGGATAGTGCGGTGTGACTTTGAGCAGGAGTCTGGTCTGGTGAGAATGGTGCCAACAGTAAAAGACATGCCAAGTTTTATTGTGGTGGAGTTCCATGACTGCTGTTTTGGAGTGTGCTCAGCATTTGTTATAGGTCAGGTTCACATTCATTAATTTAAAGAAGCTGTACATTTTGTGTGTGTGTGTGTGTGTTACAATAACTTGTAGCATTAGTCCCTTGTTCCCTCCCCCCTGGGCCCTGGACACATCTAGAAATGAGCTACTTAAGATACAAAAGGGCTGGCAGAGGTTAGAGTAATGAGTTTGGCTTGGTACATCTAAGCAGATCTGAGTTTGATTTCCACAATCTCTACTTGCATACTGTGCGACTCTGGGCAAGTCACTTCACCCCTCCAGTGCTCCCAGGTGACCCCTGTAAATAGGTACTTGTGCATAGCTAGTCGGCCTTGTCTGGTTACTAAAGGAAAACAAGTGCAAAAATTAATCTGTGCAGTCCTAATATAAAAACTATGCACAGTACTATGGGTGTATGGGCAGTTTCCAACTTTCCACCTCTGCTTCTCTCATTTTTCAGTCCTTCCCTTTGGATAATTGGCAATATAATTTGTGTTCTAGCTATTATCCACCAAGTCATTTGGCTTTTTTATTTCACTAAACAACTTTACTAGCTGCTGTTGGTTACTAGATTATGTCAAGATACCATGTGTTTAATTGGAAAAAAAAGATAATATGGTAAAATGGCTAAAATAAAATTTGTGGTGGCTAAAAGAAATATTTGGAGTTTTGCCAAATGGCTAATTTTGGTGTAAAGCCAATATTGATTATAATCTCCTTGACCTATTTCAGTTAGTCCTATCATATTGCCATCCAATTCTTCAGCATAAACGCATTTAAAACAGTCTGCTGCTTTAATGGGTCTTGTACCCAGGGAGCCTTACCCAGTTACCCTAAAATAAATGCAAAAAATGAGGGAGGTCAGACAAATACCCAGAGATCAATTATCAAGCAGCAAACTATGATGCAAGGTGCCTGCACCAAAGGTGTATGGCACAAGTGGCATCTTGCATCATAGTTTATGGCAATCCTAATTTTCAAACACAGGCTGTGGCGAAATCATGATGCTGTGTGGCAAAGAACCCCTGTGCCACGCTTGTGGTGAAGGCACTCATGTGCCAGGATGCAAGGGTGGTTGTGCCATGGTGGGGCTGCACCATACCCTTGTGTTGGATTCTATAGGCCCTGCTGTGATCACATTGGGGGGATCAGATTAGACCAGTCAGGAGGTGGTCTAAGGTTCCTGCGCCACTGCTTGGCAGGGTGATGAGTCAGCAGTGGGTCCTGGAAGGTGGGAACGGGGACTGCTGTGGCAATGAGGGCACCATAGGGCATGAGGGGGATATGGCAGAAGTTAGAGTGGAAGAGGTGCCTGGCAGAGGTGCTATAAGGCATATCTGACAGCTGAGGGGACCAGGTAGTGAGCTGGCATTGTAATGGTATTATAACAGCCCCAGGTGGAAGCAGCCCTGGCATTTGCCCCACAGGACTCACAGTCCCTTGCAGTGTAGTCAGGCATTGCCACTACCACCCACCACATATAAGGGTCTGTGGGTCCTATGGGGAAGGTGCCAGGGCTGCTTCCACCTGGGGCTATCATAATACATCCCCACTCCAGCCCCCCACACAATTCCCTCAGCTGACAGATATGCTGTAAATATGGCACCTCTGCCATGTGACTCATCCACTCCATGTCTGCCACTGCGCCCCTTCATGCCCTATGGCACTCTCACTGCCCCAGCAGCCTCTTTTCATCACCTTTCTAACCAGAGTCCTCTCCCCACCTCCATGGCTCGTGTAGGCTTGTGGCGGGGGGGTTTGACTGATCCCACCATCAAACCATGCAGGTGCACCCGCTGTTTTGCAACACCCTCTAGCTGTGGCAATTTCTGGTGCTTGGGCACAGGGACCCCTAATTTTACAAAATTGGGTGCAGGGTCCCTGATGCACCCAGAGTGGTAGAACTGTTTGGCTTCAGCTGTTTTAAGGTTATATCTGGCCCTCTGAATTGAAGTGTAAAAATGTACAGAGACTGCAGTCGTCCAACGAACTAAGGTTTTTCCCTTCATTTGAGTGACCCTTGTAGTTGCTGTGAAGCTAGCCCCCTTCATTCTAGGGTTGCTTTTGTCCATGCTTGCATATTCTGTGCACTTTTCTTGTATTCCCCTATCTCTTCTCCAAGGTGTAGATATTTAGATTAGTCTCTCCTCATAGGACTTCTGATGTAGACCCTGCACCATTCCAGTTGCCATCCTCTGGACCTCCTCTACTCAGTCTGTTATGGCAATGTGGTCTCTAGAACTGGACACAGTACTCTAGATGAGGTCTTACCAGAGATCCTTATACAGACAGACAACACCACTTCCCTCTTTTTGCTGGAGATGCCCATCCTGATGCACTTTAGCATCCCACTAGTCTTGCCAACTGCCTTGTCACAATGGCTGGCCACCTTTTTCAGTCATCCTATGATTACCCCCAGATCCCTTTCCTGCTTGGTGTTAGTACCACTCCACCCATTTTGTACTGTGCCCCAAGTGAGTTATTTTGCCCTTTTCATATAGAAACCAAGCTGCCATATCCTTTACCACTCCTTGAGTTTTCTCAAGCCACTTCTTGTCCTTTCCACCCCCACAGTGTGTCTGCCCTATTCAGCCTCTTAAAAGGTTTCTTACAAGCTACTCTGGACTAAATACAGGGATCTATTCTGTTAAAGTGTCTTAAAGTTAAAAGCTCTCTTACAAGCTACTCTGAGGAGTGTGAGTGACTACCTAAAATCTAAATAGAGGGTGGGATCTGTTAAAACCCACTCTAAACCTGCCCTCAGTAGTACTGTAATAAATCACACAGACACAGTTTCTTCATTTGGTGTTTATTATTGACATGAAAACAACAAATTAGTGCAGACATTACTACTAGTGATGCAGAAAATTCGAATGCTCAGTTTGGTGATGACAGTTTAAATTATGTTAAAACATGATTGCGGCATGTAACTAAATTGCTGGTCATGTATTTTAACTGCTTACATGCCCAAGTGGGCAGGTACTTTTTTTTACGAATTTCATACCCTGCCCATAGTCTACAGTTGAGAGTAGTGAACTCTGGGTTACAAGACTCAGGGGTCATTTCCTGCCTGTGTCAATATAAGATTCCTAATTTGGCATTTGCTGTTTTATTTACATGGTCTATGTTTGTACTGAAGGAAAGGGTGTCATCTAAGTGGATGGCAAGATATTTAAAGAAAGTTACTTGTTCAATGACATCTCCCTTTTGGCTAATGATGATTAATGGGACATTGTTCTTCTTTGAGTGAGGCAGTGAGAGATGCATGATTTTTTTTATGGTTTAGGAGGAGTTGGTTTGGAGAGAATCAGAACTCAAACTTCCTAAACTATCTTGTAGGTTAGTTGTAAACTCTGACAACTGGTTCCCTAGCATGGAGATTACTGCATTAATATGTACTCACTGGAGGTGAGATGAGAGAGAGGGGACATGATAGAAACATTCAAGTACCTCATAAATATAAACAGGGTGCAGGGGGGAGGAGTATCTTCCAATACAGGAGGAGTACAAGAACTAGGATGCATGCATGACATGAAATTGGAAGGTGGCAGGTTAAGTGAGAATGTGAGGGAGTTTTTCCTTCATTGAGAGGGTGGTGGATGCATGGAATGGTCTGCCACAGGAGATGGTGAGAGTGAGCACTGTGGTTGGATTTAAACATGCATGGGACAGGCATGGGGTACCATAGAGGTTAAGCAGGGGGAGGGTCAAAAGCTGTAATCAACTACAGGACTTACAGACAGAATGGATGGGCCTAGTGGTCCTTATCTGCCAACAATTTCTGTGTTTCTATGCATCATCTGCATAAAGCAGAATCTTAGCTGGGCAAGCAGTAGGAAGTGCATTTATAAAAAGGCTGAAGAGTAGGGGTCCTAGAATTGAACCTTGGGGGACCCCTAGCGTTACTTCCCTTGGATCAGATGTTACCCCTCTTATCCTCACACACTGTGATCATTGTGACAAGTAGCTCTTAAACCAGGAGACCACGTTGAAGGACTGGCTTAACATTAGGATGTTGTCTAATAGGATATGATGATTCACAGTATCAATGCTTTAGTGAGGTCTATGAAGATTGACCCCACTGTCTTGCAGGTGTGAGGTATAGTCTATGAGCGCTGTGATTGTGCTGTGTTTTTGCTGATGCCCATGTTGAGGGCAGAGAAGATTATATTTGTACAGGTACTCAGTAAGTTGATCATACACAATTCTTTTGAGTGCTTTTGAAAGGGGGGAATAGTATGGATATGGGACTGTTTCACCAGGCTGACAACGGAGCTTGCTCCTTTTTTTTTTCGGAGGGGCATTGTGGAGCACATCTCAGCCACCATTACTTAATTATGGAGTTGTCTCAGTCAGTAAGCCATTCTGCTTCTATAGTAATTTCTGCCTAAAAACATTTTTTTAGGTTTGAAGTTGTTTATTTAGCATCTCGTCCTTTATTTACTTTCTGCTTTCCCTGAGGAAGTGATTGCTGTGGTGATCTGTGGGATCCAGCAAGTTACGTCTGTGTCAGTGTAAACTGGGACCCCACTACTTAGGACCTGAAATAATGTAATTATTTTTATTTATTGAGATCTTTCTTGTACAGTTCTTTTGGGGTTTGTGGTCTGGCCTTGCAGTCGCAAAATGAGGGAGGTCGTGCAGTGCATTCTCTGTCTGCTTGTGTGAATGTTGGTGCTAAATGCAGAGCAGCAGCTTCAAGGAAAATTATTTCTGTCCCAGTTTTTATTTGTGTTCAGTTAGTGCAGATCGAGAGGCACAGACTCCATACAGAATGGAGATCGAGTGTTTCAGTTGTGGATAGGGCTTTTATTTGTGTCTATTCATCCCCACATGCACTGCAAATGAAATGCAACAGAGAATGCAGACTGGTTGTGGCATTCATTGGGTGCAGTGTGGCACAGCACTCTGCAGAGTTGATATGGGTTTTTTCATCCCAGGTATGGTCCTCTAAATTAAATTGGCTGGGCATCAGTTGCAATCGCACTTTAGGAGCTGCAGGTATGGTGTCAATTACTGTGAATGGCAGTAGGAAAAGTACAGGCACAGGCAACACCTGTCTCCAGGGGCCATCCACCTCTCAGTCCACAGTTCACATATAGCTGATATTGACTATGGACTAGTGGTCTATGGGGTGGAAATGGATACAGTGCTCGAGCATTCAGATGGCACTAAACAAAGCCTGCAGACTCACCCTGGATGCTGAGCATGGCACTCACACCTGTACTCTGTATGAACATGCAGATTGGCTGTCCTTATACAGGGTCAAAAATTCTAGAATTGCAGCCTAGGGAAGAAGGCTCTATTGGGTAAAACACCACCTTGTGTAGGCAATTTGATCAAGGTGGCCAACTCATTACAGGTCACCAGAGGGAGGAGCTAGATGACTCAAGTGACAAGTGGCTGTGGTTTTGAGCATTGCTAGTGTGAGATGTTTCTCTGACTCATTTTTGAGCACCCAGGCCAGTAATAAAGGTTGTCAGTGCTATTGCGGTTCTTAATTTTACCAACCTGCATAGGCCAGCAGGCCATTTGGTGAATCGTATCGCGCATGCTCATATTGCATGGGACACAGCTTGAGCAACTGTTAATGGCCCCAACAGCAAATCTTCCCTAAACACAATCCTTGCCTTCCCCAGCCTCTCCTACAGCTAAAGCTGACCACTGTCTTCAACAGGATTACCTCTCCTGTTCTGGCTGTGCTTTTGAAGTGTCCACCACACACTCTGAAGTGCCATTGTTCACTTACTTTTATTCCCAAAGGCCAGAATGGTTTCCATTAACCTTACTTAAGCAGTGCATTCTCTTGCTTACAGTGCCCGCTTCTGCTGCTATGCTGTTAACCATTACTTACTGTTGTCATGGAACCTCGGTCATTTTATTGTAAAATAAGTTGCACAGGCCCCAGGCAGTTGAATACTGAAACATGAGTGTGTCAATGTTTATTCTGTCATGGGCTAATACTATAAACACATATTCACTCTTTCATGCGATGGGAACTTTCATAGCATTACAACAGTCACACAAACATCATCCTGTGATGATAACAATTGTAAATGCAATATATTAAGCAGTCTGGTGCTGGCTGGTCATGGGTTGACTAGTAGGAGTTTCACAGGCAACACCACTGCACAGGCATCCATGGATTTCAGTTGGCACAGGCATGTCCAGCAGATAGCAGCCATTGTAGACACTATAAGAGAAAACTGATTGCAATCATGCAGAACTGTTCATTTCATATACTCATTGGAGGAGTCTCTAGGGACTTGTGAAAAGTGTTCTCAGAAAAACAGGTCAAAATAGTTGTTTAGCCACTAGCAAACAGGGCTACTGACTGGGGAAAACCCAGTAGCCCCATATACATTTCCATCAGCCAAGCTGGTGTATTTATTGAAATGTGTTCTGCAGTACAAAGTGCACAAGGCTAACAAACTTACTGGCCTGATTCAGAATACACCAGCATTTTGACCTCTGAAAAAGGAATCCTGATTGTACTGATTTGTTATGCCACGGACATTCACAAAGCATTAAAAACCAATGGCATCTTATCATATAACATTGTAAAACTTTGGAATGCAGTTGGTAATAAGGGCTCCCTGTACCACCTGTATAGTATAAACTCACAACTGGTCATTGTGTTTCCACAATCATTTCAAAGACATGCTGCTTAATTTTGGGCACAGTACCCCCTTTGGATTAATCTACATTACAGTGGTTAACTAAAACTGGAATTGGCTAGCTACCATTACAGCGGCGCCAGCTGAATGGCTTGATCCCACTACATCTGGTTCACCTTTTCGCATCTCTTGGCAGACATTCTTGATTTGTACTAGTCAGGCTATTAATTACTTTTTTGTTTTGCCTTAGTAAAGGCAGGGGTCAGCTGTGGTTGCACAGGAGCAGCGTTGAACACACATCAGTCAGAAGCTCCACGTCAGTGAACAATTTGTCGTCCACTATATCAAGGTACAGTACAGTCCTTCAATCACCCTTTCAAGCATCTGCTGTATTTGCATGTCTTTCCAACAGCCCTATTCTTGCATTTCTAAGGCTAATTTCTTCATTGACAAGATGGAGGCTGGTAAACGCAAGCAGCCATCTGGAGCACATGTCCGAAAGGCAAAACGTGCCAGAATGGAGGAAACTGCAAAGATGTGTAGGGTGATGCAGTCCTTCCTCACTCGAGGTTCATCAACTTCTGGGTAAGAAATGCATATTTGACAATGCATTGTATTATAAAGAGCACTGGCAGTTGTTTGGCGCAGTACATTTAACGTTGGCGCATTTGTGTGTTTCAGGGTTCACAACACAGAGCCACAGCCCAAGAGTGCCCCAGAGAATGCATTGGATAACTGTGCACTGCTCATGAGAGATGACACAGAAGTTGAAGATTCAAAATTGCATTCCGTTATCGAGGAAGCTAATATCACCTGTCATTTATTGGACACCTCTGAAGAACTTGCCCTTGACAGCTGTTCCTTGGATGAAATGACCATGATGGAAGCTGTCCAGAATCACAGCAGTTCCCAGGAAGAACCCACCATTGACTCTTTCCAGACAACCAGCTGTCCACTGGAAGTAGTGGTCACTGTGGATGCCCCAACTAAGAGCATCCCCCAGGAACTGGATCAGAATCCCTGTAGTGCTGATGACCTTGGCTGTTTTAATCGGGCACATCTTGCAGATGCTGAAAAGAAGCAAATTCGTGAAACACAGTGGCTACCACCAACAGACTTTCACTTTCCAGGGCGTCTGATGGGTCCTGAAGGCCCAAGCCAGCATTTCAGGAGTTTTAATGCACAGCTGTTGAATGAATACAGATTTGCAAGGTATTCACAGACATTGGATGGTGTATTCTGCACTCCATGCTTTGTATTCAGTTCAAGTTGCATGATTCTGGTATCTACACCAATGAGGGATTGGTCCAATGGTAAAAAGACTCTGGAAAGGCACAGAAAATCAAAGGACCATGGGAATGCTGTTGCTAGAGCAGATGCATTTCTTTCAGTTTGTGCTGGGAAGTTAAGAACAGCAAGCCAATCTCTTCTGGAGTGCGCCAACAAAACGACAGAGAGGACCATGCATGTCCTACGTCACATAAGTGTGATTATTCTATTCTGTGGAAAGCAAAACATTGCCCTAAGAGGAAAATCTAGTGTGCTTGGAAACTTTAATGTCATGGTACAGTACACTGCAACAATGGATCCAGAGCTACAAGAACACATCACAGCAGCTCCAAGGAATGCCATGTACATGTCATTGCAAATTCAAAATGAATTGATAAGGGTAATGGGACAACAGGTGCAGAGACAAATATTGCACAATGCAAAGGAAGCAAAGTGGTACAGCTTCATAGCAGATGGCACTACGGACATTTCCACAAAGGAATAGATATCTTTATCAGTGCGCTATGTGCACCGTGACTCTTCTGGGAACAACGAAATCCATGAAGATTTTGTGGAATTCACAGAAGGATTTGACAGCACCAGCCAGGGTCTCACAGAACTGTTTCTACGGCAGTTAACAGCTTGGGGCATGGATCCAACACTGATGAGAGGACAAGGCTATGACAAAGGCAGCAACATGAGTGGTAGATTCAATGGCGTGCAAGCAAAGATCAAGGCAGTGGCCCCAGAAGCAATGTACACTGTTTGCAAGCCTCACAGTCTGAACACTGCAATTGTCCACTCATGTTCCACAAGGCAAATAGCAAATATGTTTGATACTACTAAGAAAATAATCTTGACACTGAAATCGTCATATAAGCGCCATAATGCCTTTCTGTCAGAGCTCAGAGAATTCCGCAATCTCCCATCTGACTATGATGATGAGCCAGCAGACCGTATATCACCAATTCCTGCAGCTGGAAACACCAGATGGATGAGCCAAACTGATTCTCTGGCAAAATTCAAAGACAAGTTTTTGGTGGTAGCCAGCACTCTAGAAAAGATAGCTGAATATGACAGTGAAGGAGACAGACTGTTGGATGCAATACTGAGATTTGATTTCCTGGTGACACTGTGTAGCGTGGATTTGGTTTTGACCAGAACAAAACCACTCCATCTTTACCTGCTACAGGTCAGCATTGATCTAATTCAGGCCTCTGAAGAAACCTCCACAGTTATTGAAAGACTGAAGGACATGAGGGACAGTTCAGAGAAGACATTTGGGGAGCTGTAGCGCAAGATCATGGCTTTGGCAGATGCTGCATGTATCGAAGAGTCGGTGCCCCGGACATGCAGAAGGCAAATGCAACGCAATAATATCGATGCTGCCACTGCTGAAGAATACTACCGGTGTAATATATTTATTCTATTTTTAGACCATGTGATTTCTGAACTACAGGAGCAGCTAATTGACTGCCGCCCTCGTTTCCTTGCCCAGTACCTTGTGCCAAAAAAACTTGGGTTTCTGCAGGAGGCACAGATGGCAGATTTGTTTGCTGCCTACCAAATGGACCTAAGCAGCTTGGAGGACCTTGAAGTGGAGTTGGAACTATGGAACACAAAGTGATGTGGTGTTCCTTTGGCAGAGAGACCAGATTCGATTCTGAAGACCTTGAAACAACTAAATCCAGGTATTTATTCGAACATAAATGCTGCCTTATCAGTCTTGGCCACCATGCCAGTCAGTGTGGCGAGTGCAGAATGATCATTCAGTGCCTTGCGGAGGATCAAGACCTGGCTCAGAAGCAGCATGAGTGAAGAATGCCTTACAGGACTTGCTCTTCTGCATATACATCAGGATATTGACATTGATGTAGATCGTGTGCTCAAAGACTTTGATCCGTGTGGTGTGAATGGTTTAGGTGATGGTTACAGTACCGGAAGCAAAACCCGAGCACCACTGAGGTTACCCTATCCCTCTCACTGTAATCTACTGCCTGTTATGTTTCAGTTGCTGACTTGTCTGTGGCTATTCCTGGGCTGCAACAGTACAAGACTACATTTTGATTGGATTGGGAGCTTGGCTCTCTGGTGTGTCTGCTTGTGTGGTTTTCAGTGGAGTAGGGAACATGGCTATGCTTCTGTGGTGCGGGGCCTTGGGGCATAGCGGTTTAAAATTGATCCAGAACCAAACCCATAGGTATGGGCTCTGTGGTGTGAGTGGTTTAGGTGATGGTTGCAGTACCAGAAGCAAAAAAAGAGCACCACTGAGGTTACCCTATCCCTCTTTTACTATAATCTACTGCTTGGTATGTTTGAGTTGCTGACTTAGCTGTGGCTCTTCCTGGGCTGCAGCAGTACAAGACTACATTTTGATTGGATTGGAGCTTGGCTCTCTGGTGTGTGTGTGTGTGTGTGTGTGTGCCTGCTTGTGCGGTTTTCAGTGGAGTAGTGAACATGGCTATGCTTCTGTGGTACGGGCTCTTTGGGAGTGAGTAGTTTAAAACTGATCCAGAACCAAACCTAGAGGTATGGGCTCTGTGGTGTGAATGGTTTAGGTGATGGTTACAGTACCGGAAGCAAAACCCGAGCACCACTGAGGTTACCCTATCCCTCTCACTGTAATCTACTGCCTGTTGTGTTTCAGTTGCTGACTTGGCTGTGGCTATTCCTGGGCTGCAGCAGTACAAGACTACATTTTGACTGGATTGGGAGCTTGGCTCTCTGGTGTGTGTGTGTGTGTGTGTCTGCTTGTGTGGTTTTCAGTGGAGTAGTGAACATGGCTATGCTTCTGTGGTACGGGGCTCTTTGGGGTGTAGCAGTTTAAAATTGATCCAGAACCAAACCCAGAGGAATGGGCTCTGTGGTGTGAATGGTTTAGATGATGGTTACAGTACCGGAAGCAAAACCTGAGCACCACTGAGGTTACCCTATCCCTCTCATTGTAATCTACTGCCTGTTACGTTTCAGTTGCTGACTTGTCTGTGGCTATTCCTGGGCTGCAGCAGTACAAGACTACATTTTGATTGGATTGGGAGCTTGGCTCTCTGGTGTGTCTGCTTGTGTGGTTTTCAGTGGAGTAGGGAACATGGCTATGCTTCTGTGGTGCGGGGCTCTTTGGGGCATAGCGGTTTAAAATTGATCCAGAACCAAACCCATAGGTATGGGCTCTGTGGTGTGAGTGGTTTAGGTGATGGTTGCAGTACCAGAAGCAAAAAAAGAGCACCACTGAGGTTACCCTATCCCTCTTTTACTATAATCTACTGCTTGGTATGTTTGAGTTGCTGACTTAGCTGTGGCTCTTCCTGGGCTGCAGCAGTACAAGACTACATTTTGATTGGATTGGGAGCTTGGCTCTCTGGTGTGTGTGTGTGTGTGTGTGTGTGTGCCTGCTTGTGCGGTTTTCAGTGGAGTAGTGAACATGGCTATGCTTCTGTGGTACGGGGCTCTTTGGGGCGTAGTAGTTTAAAACTGATCCAGAACCAAACCTAGAGGTATGGGCTCTGTGGTGTGAATGGTTTAGGTGATGGTTACAGTACCTGAAGCAAAACCCGAGCACCACTGAGGTTACCCTATCCCTCTCACTGTAATCTACTGCCTGTTGTGTTTCAGTTGCTGACTTGGCTGTGGCTATTCCTGGGCTGCAGCAGTACAAGACTACATTTTGACTGGATTGGGAGCTTGGCTCTCTGGTGTGTGTGTGTGTGTGTGTCTGCTTGTGTGGTTTTCAGTGGAGTAGTGAACATGGCTATGCTTCTGTGGTACGGGGCTCTTTGGGGTGTAGCAGTTTAAAATTGATCCAGAACCAAACCCAGAGGAATGGGCTCTGTGGTGTGAATGGTTTAGATGATGGTTACAGTACCGGAAGCAAAACCTGAGCACCATTGAGGTTACCCTATCCCTCTCATTGTAATCTACTGCCTGTTACGTTTCAGTTGCTGACTTGGCTGTGGCTATTCCTGGGCTGCAGCAGTACAAGACTACATTTTGGTTGGATTGGGAGCTTGGCTTTCTTGTGTGTGTGTGTGTGTGTGTGTGTGTGTGTGTGTGTGTGTGTGTGTTTGTGTGTGTGTCTGCTTGTGTGGTTTTCAGTGGAGTAGTGAACATGGCTATGCTTCTGTGGTATGGGACTCTTTGGGGCGTAGCGGTTTAAAATTGGTCCAGAACCAAACCCAGAGGTATGGGCTCTGTAGTGTGAATGGTTTAGATGATGGTTACAGTACCGGAAGCAAAACCTGAGCACCATTGAGGTTACCCTATCCCTCTCATTGTAATCTACTGCCTGTTACATTTCAGTTGCTGACTTGGCTGTGGCTATTCCTGGGCTGCAGCAGTACAAGACTACATTTTGGTTGGATTGGGAGCTTGGCTTTCTGGTGTGTGTGTGTGTGTGTGTGTGTGTGTGTGTGTGTGTGTGTGTGTGTGTGTGTCTGCTTGTGTGGTTTTCAGTGGAGTAGTGAACATGGCTATGCTTCTGTGGTATGGGACTCTTTGGGGCGTAGCGGTTTAAAATTGGTCCAGAACCAAACCCAGAGGTATGGGCTCTGTAGTGTGAACGGTTTAGGTGGTTACAGTACCGGAAGCAAAACCCGAGCACCACTGAGGTTACCCTATCCCTCTTTTAGTGTGGTTGTGTGTATATGTGTGTGTGTGTGTGTGTGTGTGTGTGTGTGCGCCTCTGTGGGACTGGCTACCTTGTTGTGGTACAGAGGTTTGTCACAATGTAATATTGTAACCAAAAGCCAGTATGTCTGAAACCTGTTGGTGTGGTATGTCTGGTGTGATGGGAATGGACCGGCTACCTTGATGTGGTACAGAGGCTTGTCGCAATGCAATATTGTAACCAAAAGCCAGTCTGTGTGTCTG
The DNA here is from genome assembly GCA_016271365.2 of Neoceratodus forsteri. Lineage (NCBI taxonomy): Eukaryota > Metazoa > Chordata > Ceratodontiformes > Ceratodontidae > Neoceratodus > Neoceratodus forsteri. The sequence goes on from CM057453.1 coordinate 1,529,480,527, forward strand.
AAACCTGATGTGATATGTTCGGCATGGTGGGAATGGATCTCTGTGGGACTGGCTACCTTGATGTGGTACAGAGGCTTGTCACAATGCAATATTGTAACCAAAAGCCAGTCTGTGTGTCTGAAACCTGTTGTGATATGTCTGGCATGGTGGGAATGGACCTCTGTGGGACTGGCTAGCTTGATGTGGTACAGAGGCTTGTCACAATGCAATATTGTGACCAAAAATGAGTCTACACTTTTTTGGTGGTGTGGCTAGTGGTGTGCTGGCATAATACATAATGCATTGGGGGAGGGGGTATGGATGGGGGAGGGGTAGCTTGCCCTAAGGGGGTAGCTCACCGTAAGGGGAGTGGGTAGCAGTGACTCCACACTTGGTGTGCAACTCAGAAATTCCTGGCTACACCCCTGGAGAGGAGTGAGGTAAGCAAATACACAGCACTTCATACATGAGACTTCTCCTTTAATAACTTTGGAACCGTTTAATGGATGTGCACAAAATTTGGCAAGCATAATCTCTAGTAGCATGCCTCTTGACATACCAAATGTCTTGTGCATCTGCTGTGTGGTTCTGGAGATACAAGCTCTCAAAAAATCCTAAATATACATGTTTTCAACATTTCTTTCAACAGCCATTTCTCAGAAATGGCTTTGTGTTGCTGTCTGAAAATTTCTATGTCTAGTGGCACCCCCCAGCCACTGATCACTGGCCACTGTTCCCCTCTCCCTGGTGTCTAGTGGCACCCCACCCTCTTTATTTACTTATTTATTTATTTCATTAATCCCTTCAGTTTGTTCTTTTAATTGTCAAGATCAGGGGGCTTGGTCACCGTGTCGGCACTGCAAGACCACCCCCAAAAGTGTGGAATACTTGGGAGCACACTCCCAGTGTGTTCAAATGGTTCTTTTGTTTCCTGTAAAGAAGAAAATTGTCCCTCAACATGTTTTTGTTTTTTTTGGTCCTGAAATGAAGAAAGCAGTCTTTTATCAACCCTACCATCCCTCTCCACAATCCCCACCCTCCCACTGAGCACCCACCACCTAACACACCCCCCTACCCCATACTTACCTCCGGAGGTTATCTGTTGTTATCTTCTGTGCACCAGGACATGTCTACACTCTTCAAAGCTGAACTGTGAACTGAAGAATCTAGGTATGTGCCACAATGTATTTCAATGGCATTTTGAAGTTATGGTTATATCTTTGCCATTGTTAAGTAATTTTCACCAAATTTTCAGTGTGGGCTATTTGGAATCCAACCTCATGCACACCATGACTATTGTGTCGATATTCAGGTCTGGAATGTGATTTTGTGGTTGCTGTGTGAAATCACTTTTTAGGACCAAGTAACAAAATGACAGTGCCACTCTTCATGCGGCTGGGTCCCAAACAAACCATGTTGAAAATTGGTGAAAGCATTCCTAAAAATGGCCGAGTTATGAGCAGTCATTGAAATATTTCTATACACATGTATAACTTTGGTAATTTTCAATATTTTGACTCCAAATTTTCAACATAGCCATTTTTTTCACACCACCTCTTGAATAGTTGAACTGTCATTTCTTACTTCCTGACAGAAATGCATTTTTGCACACATGGTGTGGAATGGTGTTTTTGCCACAGATTTGAACATTTTCACCTATGGAGTTTATGAGGAGGGGTCATAAGAAGACCATGTTCAAAATTTGGGGTCAAAATATAAAAACATGCAAAAGTTACAGGCAAATAAGAATACAAGTAAGCTATCTAAAAAAGTAAGGAAATTCATTGCAAAAAACTTTGTTAATGCACCATTAGGGCTGAACCATGAAAAGTAGAGAAATGCAACCTTAGGGTTCCCAAGCATAAGCCCACACCCCCATTGTGCATGCAGGAACAGGTATGACGGATGTGTTTTGGCATTGTGAACCCTAATGCTCACCCTATTCCATGAGTAAGGTAAGATAGGTACAGTATAGGAAAATGGGGTGAGAATTAGGGTTCACAACACCAAATCACATCTGTCATACCTGCTCCTGCATGCACAGTGGGGATGTAGTCTTACGCTTGGGAACCCTAGAACCCTAAGGTTGCATTTCCTTACTTTTCATGGTTTTATTTTTATTTATTTATTTATTGTGATCTCAGATTAACACTTTTTGAGAACAAGCTCATTACATAGGTTCCACATCAGGTAAAAAAATTAACAAGATAACATTAACAACAAATAATACAGTAATACCAGTTGGAAATACAGGTAAAAGGTATATACAGGACTATGCATACTGTGCTGAAACATTTCAGGATTACATTCTCATTAAGTAGAAACACAGACCAGGCTAAGTACTAATGTGTCAGGTTTGAGGGAGTGGGTAGGGAAGGTTTAGGTATGAGTAGCAGAGTGAGAAATATGATCAAAGCAGGATTCAAGCAAGGAGGGACCAGGGAAAGAGCAGGGAGGTGTGAAGGTTTAGCCAAAGAGAAAAAAAATTTAGTCCAGGGGACCATGTCAAAAAAGGGAGCAAGGCTCATGGGCCAGGCAGAGGAAGAACTGGGTTGGGAGAGTTGGGTAGACAAGTATGAGAACTAGACGGCGACTTAGGGTGAGCAGTCACAAGTGACCATGAAGACCAGGTGCTTCCTAAGTTTTTGTTTGAAAGCACCTAATGCTGTAACAGAAACAATGTCATGTGGCAGGGTGTTTAACAACATCGGTGTATGGTAGGTAAAGGCCCTCTGGCCTAATGAGGTGAGACAGCGGGGAACTTTGAAGGCCATACAGTCAGTGCTCCTGGTGGTGCAACGGAGTTCACAGTGGGTAAGGAGCTTCAATATCCCAATAGCAGTGATGCCCTGCCTTATCTTTTTGACCAAAAGACAGGTTTGGTACCCAGGTCTGGCATCAAACTGAAGCCAATTAGCTTGTTTACACAGATCGCAGGTGTGCGTTAGCCTAGGAGAACTGGTAACCAGCCGGCAAGCTTTGTTTAAAGCTACAATAAACCAGCGGAGGGCCATGGCTGTTGCTGAGCCATAGATTATGAGTCCATAGTCAATGATCAAGATCACTGAGCTGTGGATGGCCAAATTGAAAGCCTCCTGGGAGAGACTTTGCTTGTGTCTATGCAGGACACCAATTCTCCTATTAACAGCCTTAGCAGTGTTGTCTATGTGAAATGAGCATGACATTTTGCAGTCCAACATAATCCCGAGATATTTAAAATGTTGAACTAATTCCAGTGGGGTTCTGGCAAGATTGGTGATGCTGAGGGGGTAGGTGCAATGCCTGTTCTGGGTGTTGGAGAACAACATTAGTTTATTTTTCTATAGTTGAGGATTAGTTTTTGCCCACTAAACTAGTGTTCTGCATCCAAGAAACTAACTTAAAGCTTCCTCTCCAATAGCTCTGGGTCAGGGTCACTTGTAAACCACCGGCAGCTGGCCATGGAGATGAGAGGTGGGTTGTGCCAGTCGCTGATTGGGTTGGGTGGGGGGTGCTGGGTGGACTGGCAAGGCTGGGTGGGGGGCCACTAGACTACCAAGGAATTGGTGATCGTAATGTATTTTATGATGATCGGGGGGGCTGCTAGATTACCAGGGATATGGACAATATAAACTGTATACAGATCGGGGGGTGCTAGACTACCAGGGATACGAAGAGCATTATTAATTTAATTCACATTGGGGAGGGGCCACTAGACTACCAGGGATATACAGAACACTATAAATTTTATACAGATTGGGGGGGCGCTAGACTACCAGGGATAAGGAGAACATTATATTTTTTTTACAGATTGGGGGGACCACTAGACTACCAGGGATATACAAAACATTATTTATTAAATACACATGGGGGGCCACTAGACTACCAAGGATACGGACAACATTCATTGTTAAATGCACATTGGGAGGGCCACTAGACTACCAGGGATATTGAAAACATTATTTATTTTATTCAGATCGGGCATAACAAAGCCCCTGAGCAAAACCCACCCTCATTTAACTTGCTAGGGCACCCCTGGGCTGAGAAAATTGATTTAAATCTGGCCGTCTCATCCCTCACTCGCGATTCACGATCACGATCAAAGAAACTCGCGATCAAAGGATTTGCAGGCTTGCGGTCAAAGATCGTTAGCGAGCCACGAATTAAGATTTTAAAAGCTTATAACTCTATTTTTTGACTGATTTGGATGAAACCAAAGGCATGGCTCAATAGATCGGAGTCCCCTGAGTAAAACCCATCCAAGTTTTACTTCAGAAGTGACCCTGAGTTGAGATTTGTGTTTTCCAATCAGAAATTTAAAACAAGATGCCAGACTCGCATCAAAGAATTTTTAAAATTCTCGGGACAAAGATTCTTGAACCGCGAGGCTGCAAATTCTTTGACTGCCAGGTGGGACAAGATGGCGAGAACCCCATTCTTTGTTCACTAAACATACACATAAATGTTCCCATTGACTTATAATGGGAATTTAAAAGTGGCATAACTTTTGAATGTCTTAATATTTTTTCACCAAACAAAAATTAGCATGTTCGGCCACCAGAGCTCTTTCAAATGAGCCATCTCGTAGAGTGGCATGCCACACAACGGCCGTGCAGGGCCACATCCAAAATCCCAAAAGCTGCTTCCAAAAATGAATAATTTTGCATTTTCCAGTGTTTTCGTATGCAAAGACTGTAAATCCGACCAAAACACAATTTGGCAAATCAAGAGATCTATGATGCCCCACTGTGCATACCATATTTCAGGCAAATCCGTTGAATGGGTCCAAAGTTATTAATGCGCAAACTTTTAAGTTTAACATAGAAGTGACAACTGAACCCTAACTATAGTGGCGCGACCCTGCCACTATAATTATATATAATTTATTTATAAAATGGGTAGGGAAATTAGTCTCTGCTGGTTAGCTGAAACACATCACATGACCATGCGTATATCAGAGCATGACCACATGCCTACACTTTCACCCCCCTCCAAAATAATTTTAGTCATTTTATAAGATAGATAACCCACTGTAGGATGTGTGGTCGCAGTCTGATATACACCTGCCTTGGTTGGTTGAACGTACTCAGCCTGTGGCCTAGTGCATCACAATGTACACCAAGGCGTGCATATACTGAGGTGCAATCATACACCGTACAATGGGTTATATCATGGTAGCACAGTAGTGCTACCATAGTTAGGGTTGAGTAGCACGTTTAAGGTTAAAGGGTCAAATTTTGCACCTTAATAACTTGTCACCGTTCAATGGATTGTCCTGAAATTTGGCATGCATGATTAAGAACCATACATCTTGAGATCTGTTAACTTTAGTACCGGTCAGATATACAGCTGTGGAGTTATTAAGTGTGATCTGCATGCACGTTTACGGTTTCTGGTGAATTCTTTGCTTGCGCCTACAGGTAGCATGGTTTGCGCAGCCGGTCCAAAAGCTTCAGGGAAAGTGTGGCCGGGGTCCCTGATGTGCCTTTCAAAGATTTCATGAAAAAATATTAAATGGTTCAAAAGTTATTCAAAAAACAAGTTCCCATTATAAGTCAAAGGGAAAAGTTAACAAAAAGTCCGACAGTGTCGCAAATGCACTTTTCAGTGTCTCAAATGGCCCTAGTAGGGTTGCAAATCTGCCATTTTGTTTTCAGTTAGCGATCAGAAAAATGCTTGCCATTTAAATTTGGGACCCTCTAGCAACACAATTCTTTTTGTGTTCATCTAGGCGGACACTGAGGATGCTATGCATGTCTTTATTTTGGGGTGAAACACCCTTGAAATATGTTTTTCAAATTTCTGGAAAAAGTAGTGTTGCAAAGTAGTGTCGCACTCACAACACTTTCGCAAATGCTTGTGAAAGGTGTCGTAAATCGTGACTCTATTTTTCCAGACTATGGCCAAAATGGCAGCAGTTCTTTGCAACCCTGCTGCAAAAGAATGCTTTGATCTTTTGAGCTGAAATTTGGAGGTAACGCAGCCAACATCTCACAGATGTGCCTTTTCATGGTTTGGTGAAAAAATATTGCATGGCTGCAAAGTTATGGTACTCCAAAGTTGGCATTTTTCCCCTCAGACTAACATGGTGGCGTATGCTGCGTCTTTCGGGGTTTGTATCTCGAAAACGATGCAAGATACAGATTTTTTGTTGTGAGCTGCATAGCCCTGTGGGCTATGTAATAGCAAAAACCTAGCCAGAGAAATCATGATTTTTGAGAAATTTAAATTTTTTTCTACGTCGTGCGGTTGCTGAGATAATAGCAATTAAGTGCTTCCAATGCTCGTTTTAAGCTTCGATTCCCATTACAATGCATACATTTTTTTGTACACACTGTGTTTCTCTATGCACCTGGTTGGCAAAAACAGGGTATGCACTTCCGTTACTGTTCCTGTTTCCACTTGCGTTTATGTTCCCGTTTGCGTTACCGTTCCCATGTATGCCACCGTGTCCGTTAACCTTTGTGTTGTCATTTGCGCTTGCATTTTCTTTACTGTTACCCTTTGCTTTTCCACTACTGTTTCCATTTGCATCACCGTGTGCATTGCCAATTGCATTTACGGCAGCCCTTTCATTTGCATTTCCATTTCTCTTTCATTTTGTGACTTCCTTGCTGTTACTGTTACCATTTGCGTTTGCAATTGCGTTACTGTGCCAGTGCGCATTACGGTTTGCATTTCCATATGTGCTTGCATATCCTTTTGCATTTGTTTCCTTTGCCGTTATTGTTGCTGTTACCGTTACCATTTACAATTGCGGTACTGTGCCACTTGTGGTGAATGTGTGGGCAGGCCTCCTTCCTACTGTATGTCCTTCAACTAATGCATGGATTTTGTGAATGTTATTTTTCATTTCTTGGAACTAGCTACAATCATTAAGACTGGCTGAAAAACAGCAATAAGCACTTCAACTACTTAATACAGCCAAGCCTTGACATGAGAGTACCCAGAAAAGTATATCCCCAGCAGCAATCAAGTTTAATTTTTTTCAACAATAAAAAAAAATTGCTGAAGAATCATGCATTGAAGGCAAGTATGGCCTGCACAAAAACTGGAGAACAAGGGAGAAATTATTTTACTTAGGAATATTAATGATCATTTATTCATCCCATTCAGATATAAACTTGCCTTCAGAAACTTTTCAATTTCAATAGCTACCTGGGCTAATCTAGGTCTTTAGTGGCAGAGGACTGTGATGGTGTGCCTGGGGCCTGGGTTTTAATCTCTAGTACAATCTCCTTATTTCTTATTACAATCTGTTCTTTTCCCAAGCAGTTGTTACTGCCCCAGTATCTAATCACCTTTCAAACTGAACTGAATGGTTATGCTTAGCATTGCAAGACAACTCCACATAGCCAAGGTCTTACTTTCTAGACACAATATGCTTCACATGTATGTCCCGAACAGTACCTGCATTGCACAGCCTTGTAGACCTGATGCAGGGGAAAGTCAAATAAATCATTTTTAAACTGCAACTTTATTTAAACATCTCCCAGGTTATAACATTTCATTGTTGCTAAATAATTTGCAGCACTCAGCACCATGATATAGTACAAATAAGATTCTCTGTGGATTTTTTTTCCATCTGTGCTCATATCTTTATTGCGTCTCTGGAGCACTTCTTGGTATCTCTGGTTCAAATTTTTGCATGTCTTGAGCACCTCCACTGCACCCGAGTGTCTCTCTTCTTGCATTGATTCATATCTTCATTGTGCTCAGTATCCTTGCACTTCTAATGAACTTTTACAGTACGTACAAAATGCAAACGTCTAATCCTTAGTTAAGCACAGCATCATATTAGGGCAACCAGTCTTCTACAGGGATTTCACATGGTGAAAAATATTGATGCATTTACTTCACCTTGCTTAACCAGACTTTTATTTACATTTACTTTTCAGATACAATGAGAGACAACCCCACATGATGAAATGAGCACCATAACTTCAGAGAACATATTACATGAAGCTGTGGATACCATCACATAATTTATTTCTGAAGATTCCATCAATATGCTTAATAAAAAATATTTCCAGCACCAATAGGAATTCACAAAAAGACATGTGACTACATTGCAAGATCAAATATTACAGATGATGAAAAATGCATTCTAATAAAACATCACAAGCCATATATTAGTTACACGTTTCTATCAAAAAGCTTTGTTGTCAAAAGAAGAAAGCCTGGCAGTTCTCTAAGGTAATGTCAGTAGCCATGGCTAGGCCAATGGGCCTTCTCTGAGGTCTTGACAGGGGAAGGGGGGATTGGTGTCCAGGCTACTACCCCCGATGGTGAAATCACACCCACAAGACAGCAGACGGGAATGGGATCACCTGAGAACGATCGGGCCCTCCCCAGCCATTCCATCACCTGCAGCCCAGGTGGCTGGGAGTCAGAGACCCCATTGGCAAGAGGGTGCGATCAGGGCGGTGGTCCGGGAGGCCCAGGTTTGGAATTGTGTGGCCAGCAGCTGGAGGCAGAGTGGTGCAGGGATGATTTTAAGGAGCCACAAGTCAAGCTGTGATCTCTTTGCCCTGCATCATCCAAGGCAGGAAGCCTCCCACCTACCCACAAAAGATAGCGAAAGACCACTGCCCCCTACTGGGGGAGAACCACCAGAAGGGGTTGCAGAGAAATGTTTCCCTGGTTTTCCTGTTAAATACATTTTTTCCCTGGGTTTTCACCTGACAGAATGGTTCTCAGATTCAGGAGTCATGTGATGCTCTGAACCTAGTGGCAGCTTCCCTGCCTAGCTCCCATTCCTTCCTCATAATATTACTTGCTTTACTTACAGTGAAGTTATTTTTCGGTGCCAGCTGCTTCTCTTCTTGCTTCTGATTCCTTCCAGGTCCAGACAACACTTTTTTGGGGGAACAGAGCATATGCAGAAATGTGGGCTGCACTCCCACAGTGTACCCCACTGACAATGCCAGACAAGATCGCTAAGAAGGCTAAGGCCCAGCAAGCGGGCATTGGGCATACCTCTAATGTGACTTCAGGGCCTGCACCATTGATGGAGGAGAGGTTTCTTCGGGAGATGGGCCCTTTCAAGGATATGCTTTGGGAGCTCATGGAGGAATTAAAATCTCTCTGTGTGGACCTCAATGATTTAGGTCACAGAGTCGGGGACACGGAGGCTCGGCTGTTCTCCATTGAAGGTTGGAAGGAAAAGGAAACCTCTGATTTGGCCCACCTGAAACAGAAGCTTACCCAAGGGCTCCACAGATTGTGGGCAGATACTGCGCTCCTCTCCGGAAACCCATCCAACCCAGGCGGTGTTATGTAATGCCAGGTCCATAAGGAACAAGACTGCAATTATTGCATATCTTGTTGCAACATCCGACCTGGCATGTATCACCAAGACCTGGCTGGATGAGAATGCGGGTCCTATATTAGACTCTGCTGCTCCGGCTGGGTTCTCGGTGATACACCGCCTGAGATTGGATCGTAGTGGCGGGGGAGTAGCCATCTTTTTTAGAACAGATCTGAATCTTGTGGATGTGCCAGTGGGTAACACTAGATCCTTTGAGTGTATCCTGCACGCGGGTGCAGGGTTCAGGATTCTCATCTACCGTCCACCCCGGTGGCGGTGGAGAATTCCTGAAGGAGTTAAGTAGACTTAAATCGTCGACCTTGGCATGGGAGTCGCCCAGATGGTTAATACTGGGTGACTTCAATGCCTGGGTCGACGACGAACACTTGCACTTTGGTAGGAACTTCCTCCAACTTATGACTATGTTGGGCCTGTCACAGGTAGTTACCTCTGCTACCCATATAGGGGGTCACTCATTGGATCTGGTGTTCCTACTGGATTTGGAGGTTAAGCATCTGGGGGTGGAACTGAATGTGTGGACGGACCATCATACCATAAGATTCAGCTTTGGGGCACCCCCTAATAGGCCTGCCTCTACGGAGATGGTCCAGTATCGCCCTTTAAGGGGAGTTACTCCAGAGGGTCTACTAGCGGTACTGGACCTATCGGGTATTTCAGGCGAGAGCCTGGGTCCAGGAGACCTCGTTCTTGCCTAAAATAAGGTGGTGAGTGAGGCCCTGGACCTAGTTGCTTCTGTCCGTGTTCGCCACTCACTCGGCGCCCAAGGACTCCATGGTTTGATGAGTCCTTGAAGGAACTGAGGAGAGTGGGGCGAAGGCTAGAGAGGGCCTGGCGGAAGTCCGGCCTGGATGCTGACAGACTTAGGTTGATGGATCATTATGGTATCTATCAATCAGCAATCACCCGTAAGAAGGCAGAATTCCTGTCCAGGGAGATTGCTGCAGCACGGAACCAACCAGCTCAACTCTTTTGGACTGTTGACAGAATGTGCAATCCACTCTGTCTACAGTCTGGAAGAGATTTTTCACAAATAAAGTGTGATGAGCTTGCTCGATTCTTCACTGATAAGATTGCTAGCATTAGGTCTGATATCAGCCAGGCTCACTCTTTAAGGGTTTGCAGTGATCGGCGAGGGGAAACAAACACCTGTGTCACCTGGTCTGACTTTGGTAAGCCGGAATTCATGGATATTGTGAGGACTGTCCAGACTTTACGCCCAACCAGCTGTAGTTTGGATCCGGGCCCTACGTCATTGTTATTAGGTTGCGTAGATACTATTTGCCCGATCCTTGCTGAAATTGTCTGGAAATCTTTGGAGCAGGGGGTCTTTCCTGATCCCCTAAAGGAGGCAGTCGTTCGACCACTCCTGAAAAAACCTTCACTGAATCCGGACTGTCTAGCTAACTACAGACCTGTCTCTAACCTGCCCTTGTGGGTAAGGTTATTGAAAAGATGGTTCAGCCTACAACTGGATGACCATCTTACAAACCACAATATCTATGATACTCTTCAATCAGGATTTAGGAAAAGACATAGCACTGAGACTGCCCTTGTCCGGTTTTAAATGATCTCCTAATTGCGAGAGATCGAAGGCTCGTACTATCTTAGTCCTTCTTGATCTCTCTGCAGCATTTGATACTTGGACCATGGTGTGCTTTTGGAACGCTTGTGGCTTTATTGCAGACTGTCTGGTACAGTCCTGCATTGGTTTCGATCTTTCCTCACGGGACGGAGACAGAGGGTTGTCACTGGAATTTATTCCTCTGATGCCATCTTCCTGTCCTGTGGGGTACCGCAGGGCTCCATTCTGGCACCCATGTTGTTCGCTATCTATATGCTGCCATTGGGAGACATTATTAGGCGATACAGCTTGGGTTTTCACTGCTATGAAGATGATACCCAGCTGTATTTGTCCTTTAATCTCGGACAGGAAGACGCAGTCTCTATGCTTAACAGCTGTCTGTCCGAGATTAAGGATTGGATGAGTGCCAGCTGGCTGAGGTTAAACCTGGATAAGACTGAGGTGTTGGCGGTGGACCCAGGTCGCCTTGAGGCGGGTTGTAGGGCTGGGCTTCCTTCGGGCATATGGCTCGATGGTGCCCAGCTCTCAACCTCAGACTGGGTGCGTAACCTGGGCGTTATTATTGATGATGGTTTGACCCTAAAATTGCAGGTGTCATCCATTGTCAAATCCTCTTTTTACCATCTTAGGAATATCACCCGGGTGAAACACCTAGTTCCTCCGGATGACCTTCCTACATTGGTCCATGCCTTTGTGACCTCTCGCCTTGATTACTGCAATGCCCTGTACCTAGGGCTACTGGGGGTTGATATCCACCGCTTGCAGCTGGTGCAGAATGCAGCAGCCAGGCTGTTGACTGGGACATCCAGAAACAGTCATATTATGCCTGTGCTGCGCGGACTGCACTGGCTGCCGGTTCAGTGGCGGATCACCTTCAAGGTTGAGTTACTGGCCTATAAAGCCCTCACATGAACAGGGACACGTGGTACCTACAAGATCTCCTTACTCCCTACTGTCCCTCTCGTTCCTCTGATCCGCCGACGAGGATTGCTAGAAATTCCAGGTTCGTTTAAAAACATCTGGGGCACGTGCATTTTCTTACGCGCCCCTACCCTGTGGAATTTCTACCTCGCCGGATACGAAGCTGCCTGACCGTCGAGAGTTTTAAGTCTGAGTTAAAAACGTATCTATTTTTGAAGGCGTATGGAGAGTGATTTTTACTGTGATTTTATTGTCATTATTATTGTTATTGTTATATTCTGTAATTAAATGTTTGTTCACCTGTATAGCGCTTTGGTTTCTGAAAAGCGCTTAAAAATAAATTTTACTTACTTACTTACTACTTACTAATGTGCTGACAGTGCCCAGCCTTTCAGTTCATTTTGGGACATTTTACTGATATCTGTTTGCTGGGGAGCAATAAGCTAGTTGTATAAAAGCTGCAGTGTTTGGACTTTCCCTTCCCAGTTACACGCTGAGACTTTTATTGGAGAAGTTAATCATACTATTTGTTTGCCTCGATCTTTACTGGAAATGTTACTTGCTGTTGATTGGCTGCCAGACATTTGTCTTTTCCTTTTTTTTTTAAGGGAGGGACTGGAGTTTTTGTATCGTCCTCTTTATTGGTATGGTGCTATGTTACTGTTCGATATATCTTCCTGTATATGTTTTCCCATTTAAGGATGTTTTTTTTCTTACTAGGTCTCAGTAGCTGGTCTGGAGGGAGGGGGAAGGGGTGATGGCGGGGTTGGTTCATGGTTCTAGAGTACATCATGCACTTGCAGAAGGGGTTTGTAGGGGTTGGGGTGGGTTTTTGCTTATTGTTGTTCTGCATTTTTGGAGGGCAGTTTGTTTCTGGCATTACTGAAGTATACAGGTGCCTGTGGTCTGCAGATGATCTCCTTCTGCACTTGGAGGATCCTGTTTCTTCTATCCCGGTGGCTTTGGCAGAGATTGATCCATTTTCTATGCTGGAAGGGTATAAATAGAATCTACACAAGATCCAGGTTATGCCCCTAAATGGGTTTGTATCTAGAGGGGAAATAGAGGAGTCTGGCTTGATGTGGGAACCCACAGCCTTGAAATATCTGGGTATTCGCCTGCCTCACCTCCTTTCTGACCTAGTTCCTTTGAACCTTCCTCCCTTTTTGCAATCTATTAAGGCGTTTTTGTTGAAGTGGGTTTCTCTCCCTTTATCTTTCAGGTGTCGTTCCAGTATTATCAAAATGAATATCCTTCCTCACCTGTTGTATCCCTTGGGGATGCTGGGGACTTTTCTTCCCAAAGTTGGATTTCTTTCTCTCCAGCGCTTGCTTAACCATTTTCTCTGAAAGGAGGGGGCAGTTAGGTGCATGTATGCTAAACTTACTTTCCCAAGGGAGATTGGTGGGTTACGCCTTTTGAACATCATTCTTTATTGCTCAGCATTGCATGGCTCCAGGTGCTTGCGATGGGCTGCCCCCCGCTGGCTTTGGAGGGGGAAGGTTACAAACCACTTTTGCTACAGATAGAAGCCAGTTTGTGTCAGGAGCTTGGTATCTTTCTCAGTAGTTTGCTTTATATTAATCTTTTCAGATTGCCCTCCTGTCTCCATCTGCGCCATCTAGTGTGGTCCCTCAAGGCCCATAAACAGCTTGAGCAATTTCTGGGTGAGGACCGGACTTGTTCCTATCCCAGCCAATTTTTGTGATTCTTAATATCCATATTGAGGGCCGGCGGATTCCCCCCCTTTATTGTCCACAATCACGCGATGTCCCAGTTTCTTCTTTTTGGGACTCGGGCCTTTTTTTGTCCCTAGCACAAGTGCAGGCTAAGTTTTCTATCCCGTTTTTTTTATATTTTTAAAAATTGGCAATTTACCAAAGCAACTACCTCTGCTCTGGGCCCTATTCCCTTTGGTACAGCGAAAAGTGTGATTCTGCCCCAGTTAATTGTTCTGGTTGCTCAGTCTCACCCAGCTGCTGGGCTATACTCAATTTTGCAAAAGGCAGGCCCATCTGCCTTGTCTGGTATATGTTTTTATTGGCAACATACATTTGGCTGGAACTTTGATAGTTCCTGATGGCAAACTATTTGGTGAAACCTTTATAAATATACTAAACGAGATAAATATAGGTGGACCCAGTTCCGCATTTTACACAATTTGTATTATACCCCCATAAATTGTTCCAGATGAAGAGATCCGATTCCCCACTTTGCACCAGATATGGCCAGGCTCCAGGCCATTTGTTCCATATGTTGTGGGACTAGCCCAAGATAATCTCCTTCTGGTTAAGGATTAAAGCCTCATTAGAATTTATGCCTGATATTTGCTTAGTGGGAGATTACCCTCCTACTCTTTTTGGCCACTGCAAGGCGCACATGGCTCTGATCTCTGTGGTGGCCAAGGTTATTATACTGCGGCATTGGAGGGATGATGTCATGCCATCCTTTTGGGAATGGTACTCTGAGGTTCTGCAAGCTCTTGCAGTGGAAAAGCAAACTGCTAGAATGAACTGGAGTCTTCATCTCTACCAACAGCTCTGGGAAACCTTGCATACTCAGTTAGTCATTCATGTGACCTCCTAATATTCTGCTCCTTTGCACCTGCTTCTGATTTTTTTTCCCCCATGTTTCTCTTTTCCTAAGTTTCACTGACATGTCCTCTAGGTGCTCTGGGGAAGTGTGGGGGGTGGGTTCTTGTTGTTGGGTGTGATTATATTACTTATAGTTTTAGTTTACAGTCTGTGCTTAGCTAGTTTAGTTGGGTGGGGGGCTTGGGGGTTTGTTGGGGTAGTTTATTGTTGTAGGAGTCATTGTATATTCTTGTTTTTGCTGTTCTCTCTTTTGGAGTGTAATTTCAATAAACTTTAAATTGGAAAAAAAGAATGGTTCTCAGATCCGGCCAACTGGTGTGGTGGTAGCAATAATGTCACAGCCTCTGTAAGCAGATAGGGAGTGTCTCCAAGGTTGTTGAAGGGCGAGTCAGGTTAGCCCAGCTAGGAAGTGGGGGGAAGGGGGGCCTCCAGTACCCAGCATGAAGTGGGGCCTCTCATACAAGTGATCTCAGTGGGACCCTGGTCTGCGCCCAGCATGGAAAGGCCAAGGTTACCAGGAAAATGCCCCTGGGATGCACCAGGCTCATGGGGGGGTGGTCCATCGCATCGGGCCCCTGAGGGCAGGTTTTCCACAGTGGAGGTCCATGATCTCCTGGGTCAGACAGAGGGAAGGAAGGCAGAGGTCTACAGACAGCATGGAGAGCACAAGGCCTCCCACCCTGATGGTCTGACTTCATGAATAGGCCAGCAGCCTGATGCCTTGCCAAGGGGGGGCAGGTGGTGGGTGGTAGCCCCTTCCTACATGAGGAGAAGGGGCAACATGAACCTTAGAGAGGCTCCCTTCAGTGCATGTCCAGTCTGTATTAGAAATTGAATTGATTAAACACATGGCTATGGCCATTTAAATTCCAAACTGGTGTTTTTTATTGTCTCAAATGGCAAGAACCCGGGGGGGTGAGGGGGAGTAAGAATGAGAACTAGACAAACAATCTGATTACAATGCATACTAAGGCAGTTTCAGCAGGCATGGCTTGACCAATCTGATTACACTGCATACTCAACTAAAGAAGATGGCTTGCACTAGTTAGAGTGCGTCTTGTTTCCCAAGACAGACTGGCCATGCAAAAATTCTCATTGAGCAACTGGAAGCATGTCAAAGCAGATATTCTCAAACACTTAGAATACCACAAGAAATCAGATGCCAAACTAAGTGCGTTTATCACAACTGAGAACCAAGGTAAAAGGGTGGACTTCTTATTCTCACATTCAACCTAACTACAGGTTGCAAACATTTTTATGTTTGCTTGCACGCATGTGCAAGAAACATAGTGCCATCATCCGAGTTTTCAGACGTGTGTCACCCCCTCTTCCAATTCAGTCAGTGTGTTTGCAGGCGCAGCCCCTGTCCGCCAATGCATGCTGGAGCTGTCTATGACAAGCTCCAAAATGCAGTGGCATACAGTTGAAAGGAGGAGCTACGCTTCAGTGAGCAGCGATAAGATATCGCCTGCTCATGCGCAGCTCCCCACACACACACACACACACACACACACACATACACACACATGCATGCCGTTGCCCCCCATGCACTCTATAGCCGGCCAGGGGTGCCCAATCCCCGTCGACTGTTGCTGCGCCTCAAAAGCCTTCAAATGCCACGCTGGGTGCTCACCCCAGCATGGCAGAATGTCGATAGCCGACAGGGTGCCCAATCCCGTTGACTCCACTGTCCTCCCCAAAGTGGGCACCACTGGGAGCCCACCCAGCGTGGCAACTGATGCTATAGCCGGCGGGTGCCCAATCCCCGTCAGCTTCACGCCCCCAGCCATCCCTAGGCCACACTGGAGCCCACCCCAGCGTGGCAAACATCCTGCGCCCGCCTTTTTAAAAAACCCTGAAAAGCAAAAACGGGTCCCACGCGAGTCTCCCAGCCCCTCCTACAACCCGACCCACCCACTGCGCACCCTGCCTCCCACACCCCCTCACCCCATACTTACTCCAGAGCACGGCGCGACAATCTTCGTGGACTGGGAACACGCCTGCTCTCTTCAAAGCCGACCGCTGAACTGAGGAAATGCCGGTAAGCTGTATAATGGGCTAGATAGGGTTTTTTCAACTTTATTGCATATCTCAGGCATTTTTTGGAATTTTTGCACCAAATTTTCAACATGGGGTTTTTGGGACCCCTCCTCATGAATTCTTGCACTGTCATGGCGTTACTCAGGCCCGAAGGGTGATTTCGCAGCCACTGTGTGAAATCACCTTTCTGGAATGATTAACAAAATGACACTGCCAGTGTTCATAAGGTGGGCTCTCAAAAAGACTATTTTGAAAATTTGGGAAAAATTCTAAATGACTGTTTTACTGAGCGCAAGTATGCTGACAGTCTTTCACGTGACGTCAGTAAGTTTATGTAAATTTCAATATTTTCATTCCAGATTTTCAGCATTGCCATTTCACCACACCTCCTTATGAGCAGTACAGCTGTCATTTTCACATCTTGGCCAAAATGTGTTTCTGCCCATGTAGCGCACAATGGCGCAGTTGATGTGCGAAATCAATGTATGGGACACATTAAGAAAATCACAGAGACACTGTTCGTGAGCAGAGGTCTTAAAATGGCTATGTTGAAAATTTGGTGAAAAAAATCCTAAAAATGACTGTTTCTGACGTCATTATGCAGTTCCTATGCATGCTCGTAAGTTTGTGAAATTAATATTTTCCTCCAGATTTTCAACATTGCCATTTTATTACACTTCCTTATGAACAGTACAGCTGCCATTTTCATATGTTGCCCAAAATGTGTTTTGCACATGAAGCACAATGGTGCTGTTGGTGTGTAAAGCAATGTTTGGGACAGATTAAGAAAATCACAATTACACTGTTCATGAGCAGAGGTCTTAAAATGGCTATGTTGAAAATTTGGTGACAAAGTCCATAAAATGACTGTGTTGCAAGTGAGCATTCTAGCGGTTTCCACGCCCTCGTAAGTTCATGACTTTGTAATATTTTCAGTCCAGATTTTCACCAGTGCCATTTTCCACACTTCCTTATGAACAGTACAGTTGTCATTTTTCACAATATGGCGAAGTGTGTTTTCACACTTTCAGCGCAGAGATGCGTGGTCACTGTGGGAAATCATTGTTCGGGACAGATAAAGAAAATCACTGTGACACTGTTCATGATCGGAGGCACCAAAATGCCTGAGTTGACAATCTGCTGTAAAAAATCCCCAACCTAATTATATTACGGGTGTGCGTTGCACAGTTTCTATGTACGCTTGCCACTTCACCATTTTTTTTTTATATTTTTACTGCAGATTTACAAAATTGCCATTTTTTACACCTCCCCATGAACAGTAGAGCTGTCATTTTTTACATCCTGTTCGGAATGTTTTTGCACCTGTGGTGCTAAATGCCGTAGTCGCTGTGCATAAGCAGCTTTCGGCTAACAGACTGATATTGCCCCTGTTCATGAGGTGGGGTCACAAAAAAAACATGTTGAAAATTTGGAGTGAAAATAAACGAATGCCTGAGGTATTAGGGTTTTCAACCAACGCCTAACCCTGTAGAGAATGACAGGCATCAGGGGTGTGACTTGGGATTCTTGCCTGTAATGCCTATACCATTCCACACCCTGCAGCCAGTGAGAGGCATGAGGGTATGCCTTGGACTCTTGGCCCCAAAGTTCACCCCATTCTTCCTATATCGCACCATCTCACCATATTTTCTAATGGAATGGGTGCGACAGGCCAAAGACCCCAAGGAACACCCTGACACTTGTCAGTGTCTGCAGGGTGGGGTGTGGTGAAATGGCATGGCCGTTATGCCTGACAACCCAAAGGCACACCCCAATGCCTGTCACTCTCTGCAGGGTAGTGGTGGGGTTGGCTTCAGTTCAGTACGTCACTGCCGTTCCTATTACGCAGCTCTGTAACTTCTACACTACCACTGCCAATGCCAGCAAGCAAACATTCAGCATTGACAAATGCTTGTTTTAACCTCTTTCATCAGATGTTCAGAGTACTGTGAGAGGCATGGTATTGCACTTCAGGATCACAGGGATAATTCATCATCTGACTCATAGCAATCAAGGAAACTTAGAAGCTTTAATTAATTTCTGTGTTGATGCTGGTGACAAAGAGCTACAAACACCCCTGGAAACATGCCAGAAAATGCAACCTATATTTTCAACATTGCCCAAAATGAGCTGCTGAGTTGCATGAAACATTATATTCAGCAACAAATAGGGATAGCAAGCAACAACCTTGGGGGGCATTTTATTCCATTCAAGCAGAGGAGATTACAGATATCAGCAACCGGGAATAACTTGAAATTGTGCTAAGATACATGAAAAATAGCCAGCCTACCCAGATGTTTATTGAACTCATTGTGAATCTGTGACAGGGATGGATACATGCAACTAATTTCAATTATGTCTAACAGATCTGACATGAGAGCACAAACAATTGCAAGTTCCCTCTCTATCTCTGGGGTATGCAGATGGAATAAAGGAAAGGGGAGTGTACAAACAACCAATATGCACTTACTTGACGTCCTGTGACCTGGGATGACCTCCAGAGCACCTGGACACCTCTCAGGGCCAGTCAGAGCTGCAGTAAATTGGGATTTGCAACAAACAGTCTGCCAAAATTAATGTAAGTCCACACAGAACATGGGTCATCCACAATAGGGTAAAAACAAAGTGACTACGGGAATCCGGAGAGCAGGTAAATGGGCGAGACCAACCTGCACAACAAACAACTGTGTTGCACCCAGAGATCACACACTGGCTTTTGGCCCCATTGCCCCTCAAATATATATATATAACACCCTCCACCCTGTACACACGGGGGGGGGGATCACAGAGCTGCATGATCATGATGCCCAGATTTGCCACTGTGCAAAAATCCTGACCACTGAGAAGACATTCGCCTTAATCGTGATGTCCACCATACCTCTCAACTGTACCACACTACGAGGAACGTTCCTCATTTTACTTCACAAAAGCTCCCTGTTCCACATTGTGAGGACTTGTTTCACATTCAAGGTCAACATTTTATAACAAAAATCCATAGTGAATGATGCAAATAATATATTATTCAATTAATAACAGACTTTCTGAATATAAATGCAACATTTTAAGTGTTTTGAGCTTCTTAGGTAAAGATTTGATTAAGTGTTCCACATTTTGCCCATTTGTTCCACATTTTGACAGGCAATGTTCCACATTTGGGGGGAGAAGGTTGAGAGGTATGATGTCCACATTCTGATGCCTGTTTCCCACACCCAACTGACACTGTACCATAGAACATAAAGCCTAAACAGGGTCCTTTTATTTGGAGTCAAAGCTCTTGAGCATATTCTTTAAAGGGGAAATTGTTGCAGCAGTCTCTGATATGATCCCACAAGTTTTCCTCAGGTTTATATTTCAGTTCATCAGTCTCTAGAAGGCACTGCACATTATTCACAGGGGAGGCAGTTTGTAATTCTTCTGACCTGCGTAACATTTTTGGTTCATAGTCCAGAATAAATTTGAGGCTGCAAGCAACCCAGACAGGCATACAGTCTCCTTTCCGTACATCGCTTTACCAGCAACCGTCTGGCTTTGTGCCCCATAATTCAAAAGCCTCTGAGAACAGCTACTTTGCATGTTTAATCAGCCAATTGTTGCCTCAGCCCAGTCCCCCTCAGGAAACTGGACCTACACCAAATTTACAGTGGCAAGGAGAGACAGGCACCCCTTCGGGGTCTGAGGATACCACAGATGCCATCCCCTACCCTCTCCTAAGAACTGACCCCTGTGGGAAGAGAGTCTCATGTCCAAATTTGAGGAAAACCCCCAGAGGGCTCTAATTTAGGGACAAGAAGGGCTGACATCCCCTGGGGCGGTCAGAGGTGCCACAGATGTCTGCCCTCCCTCAAGAACTGACCCCCATGAGGAGAGAGTCTCAAACATCCAAATAAACAACATGGTAACCTAACATGGATATTTGGTAGCCCAACTAGTCTCTAGCCACTCAACTAGTATCACAGTCCCTTAGCATGGCAGCAGTGCAGTGCCACTTGATCCTGTGAGGAATTTTCTTCAAGATCCACTTCATTTTCTTGCAGAGCACATCCTTCATTTCTTCACTCTGATACTCATCACAAATGCAGCACCCAAACTGGGCATGGCTTTGGTGCCCAAAAAGGTACATCACACACAGTTTCAGGCAAGCAGCCCAAGTGACACATTTCTGAAGCAATTACCCCTGCTGATGGGAATTTCCACAGTTCCAGGTTCCCAGCATCATTCCTAGCCTTCATATACCACAACATACTCAGACAACTGTATCAAACCCAATTAGCTTTATTGTTCCTCAGAGGAAGGCTTTTAGCTGAAGAGCTGGGGCTTTACTGAACACTGAGTGAAGGTATTAGTACTTGGAACTGTTTTGCAATAAAGTTAATTTGGCTTGATACAATTGTCTGAGTACTTTGTGGTATATGAAGGCTAGGAGTGATGCTGGGAACCAAGTGTGTTTTGATAGGGTTAGCCACCCTTGCCCAATGCACCCCACACTGTGCGCAGTTTGTAAGAGTTTGGAGCCGGCAGGAATTTCCATCCTGTCAGATTACAACCTCACTTGAGGCACAGTTGAGTGCCACTGGAGTCACACTTCAAATAAAATTAAATGTCCCCTCAGATCTTCATTTTTCACACTGTCTGACAGCCCTTACTCACAGAAGAAACCCTGGAACTTCCTTGAAATGGGTTTTTTCTCCTTCGGGGAAGGGCACCCCCTCTTTAAATGTCCTTGTTCCAAGACCACCAACAAGAACTAGACATATTTCACAATACCAGACTATAAGAAGAAGTTGCAGAACAGTGGGAGCTGGCACTGTGCCAGGACCTAGTCTCCCACTAACTGACTCAGTAGAATCTCTGCTCTCAGCAGAGAACTATAACGCCTCCCCTTTAGAATACTAGGGCAGTCTAGCTGTCTCAGTCCTCCAGGAACATAGAAACTGGCATTAGTGTAGAGGTCCACAGACACTCATAAAGAAACATACTCATAACTCCCGAGGGGGGGTTACACAGTGCAGAGCTCAAGGGTATGATGGTGTCAGGAATATGGCTGGGGCACAAAAGGGTTGTGTCATTCTATTTCAAAAAGTGGCATTGTAGGCAATGTATCATCACCGTGCTAGTCAACAGTTAACATTGGTTCTTTCAGAAGCTTGTTGACAACCAGAAATAACCTATATGGTGAGTGCTGTGAAGCAAGTTGAGGAGGTGGCAAGCAAGTGGAGGTGGTGAGGATGAAGACCATGGCAGCTTTCAAACAAGGGTGGGGTAAAGCAAGGGCTCAAAGGGGGACAGCTGGATCAATAAAAATTTCAGGTGGAGGGTTATACCCTGAGGCCTATAAGAGGTCTTGGAAACACTTGGGTAGACTAGATGGACCATGGCCTCCTTCTGCCATCACTTTTCTTTGTTTCTAAGTTGGGATCTCCTTCAAATATTCTCCAAAATGACAAAGGCATCAGGAGGAGTCACTTCAGCAGATGAACTCTGACAGATCTAAAAATAGTGAAACACCTAGGGAGAAACAAAGACTGAAGTTACTGTGTGCAACCAGATGGGAGTAGAGGCATAGATCCAGTCAAGATTTTCACAACCTATATAAAGCTATGCTTGACTATCTTGGAAAAAAAAAAAGTTAGAACCAACAGGGAAAACACTGGGATGCCAACAGTGTTTCTGAAGCCAATGGACTCTACAGTTCCATCACAAAGCCTAGTTTCACTGTTGCTTTTCAGTCAGACTGATACTCCTTTGGCTTTACTAAGGCACTTAGCAAGTTACTACAGGGATCTTCCCAGGACCCTGTGTATGCTTACAAACAGATTAAACTTGTGTTCGATGAATTTTACATAGTTCATGAAAATCATGAAAAAGAGTTCCAGATCCTCTTTAAAGTAATGACCGAAATGGGAAAACCATGTGATTGAGAAGACTTATCTATTCCACATTGCTACAACTGCCAAACCCAGAGGAATATAGTAGAGACTGATACTCCTGAGGATTACTAGAAGAGGGTCATATGTACTCCCTTTCTTGAGCACATTTTGGAACAGTCCAGAAGATTCACAGTTATGTCTTACACAGATGTACAAGGCCTCTCACTCATGCCAACAAACTGTTGACAGCCTAACTAATGAAAAAGAAAATTAACTTATAAGCTCTTTTGGTGATTACCTGCCTCCCCCATCAACTTTCCACCACAAGCCCTGATTAGGGAAAAGAAAATGGAAATCCATTTCTTGCAGCACTCCAGGCTCATTATCTGCTGACCTAAAGGATATCTTTGCACAGACAAATACCCACATTTCCAAAAATAGCATTTATGCATAATGTTCTTTTGTTAAGTTCAGTTATAACTGTTGAAGAAAAAAGAACAAATTATTCATTAAGGTTCATTAAGTCACAACTACAAACCACAAAGGGACAAGATCACCTAAACAGCTTACTGTTGCTCTTTGTACATAGATTCCAATATATTGTGCAGTTATTGACCTATTTACTGAAAAAAAAATCCAAGATGTATGCTTCTCCTGAATCCATTGTTAAATGGTGGATATTAAGCAATAACCTTTTCAAAAATTTACTTTGTTGATCTGCAGTTCTGGCAGGACAGTGTACTGTACATTTTTATTAGATGTTAGTATTTTGCCCTTAATTTGCTTTCCATAAATCAAACTGAGATAAACAACTGCTGTGTTCAATCTTTTTTTGTTTCCTGCACTTGTGCACCCAAGGTTTTGTGATGAGTGCAAGGGGATTTCGGGGGGGGGTGCAGGGGGATCACTGGCTGAGCCCATTGCAGATGAAACTGCATTGGGCTTGACAGTCTTGATCAATGACCACACACTGTGGTCATGACACAACTCACTGTTTTGTGGGCACAAATTCATCTACTTCAAAGGACTGAAGCCGCTCCAATCAGAGAGGCCTTCGGTCCTTTGAAGTACATGAAGTTTCCACCCAGTGAGCAGTTGATCAGCATTTAATGTCAGCAGCCTGTGACAGGCTGACTCTCCACTCCAACTGAAAAGAGTATGGGGCTGAATGTCTGGCCTCAGAAACACACTTGCCTTAACATACTCACACATTATGCATGAGAAAAAAAAAAGTGTCCAGTTTATTCACCAGCAACATACAGCCTGCCATCATCACTCACGTACAACCACCTGGATCCTGTAAAGTCATGAGCAGAGTTGTACTGGCTCAGCTGGATACAGAAAATTTCTGGGTGGTCCCCCCCCCCGTTGTGTGTAAGGCACTGTACGTATGCGTGTACGGGGGAAGGCTTGTTCTAAAACAGCTGAGCTTGGACCAAGTTGGCCTACCTGTCTGTGTACACATAACATGCCTGGACCAGTGCTGCAGCAGTGGGAAAAGAACCAAATGTGTCAGAGATAAAGAGAATGCATTCTGATCAGAGTATGCACACAACTAGTCTCATAGTGGTTGGCACAGACAGAAACATGATACAAAGGGTGGGGGTGGAGTTTTCTGAACAATTGTCTGATCTGATTGATTGCTTGCTGCCTACGTGAGCTGCATGCTCTTCATAATTGGCTGGTTGTGCTGGTGGCACCCAACTCAAGAGAGTGGTGGTCTATTTAAATGTTGCTAATGGGTAGTGTTTTGGTCTGTTTTATACTGTATTTAACACTTTGGAGCAGCACATGACAACATCAGAAAGTCGGAATTTTGAAGAAGAGAAATAATAGACTGCATGAGAAAAAAAAATACTGAAAACTAAAAGTCTGTGGAGGCAAGCTGGTAAAAGCTTGTCTTTGACTGAGCACACCCACAGAGTGGAGAGCATAGTTGGGTGCAATAAGAGTGAACAGGAACCCCCTGCAGCATCTTTATCTTGGTCACATTCAAAAGCCATCATTCCTTACCCTACCCAGCTGAAACAGAGGACTGAACAATTGAACAAACAGATTACAGCAGCGAAAGCAGGATGATGTTGTGGTAAAAAGGTCAGAAACATTTTTAGAACAAGGTTGCACACATGCATCTTTTCCAACAATAAAGTGCTGGACTGGTATTTGTTTATTCTGTTTTGGAGCTGCACTGTATACATGGCTCTGCTAACTGAAACCTTCTGACCTTCCACATAAGTTACCAGTGTCCAGCCACAGCCAGTCCCCGGTGTCTTCAAAAAATATTCAGGGTTAAAAAATGATTGGCGTGGAATGTGTGTGAAGTGGTTTAGATCTGGACCAACTTGGGGTGGGCTCTAAAATAATTACAGTAATACATATTTATTTATCAAAACAATAGGTGAGCCGCAACTGCTGAGAGTAAGTAAGAGACAGAATTTAGGATTCCTCCCTAGCCAGGCCAGCTACTACTGTACCCAGAGCCCACACAGCGCCATCAGCAATGTTATGTCTAGTTTCATTTAATATTTTAGAAAACTTATCTTTGGATATAAAATAGCTAGAAGTGCCTATTTCAAGAACAAACATGGAACATTTTTACCACTATATTAAAGCCTGACCTAGAGATAGGTTTATTGCTTGAATCATGATCTAAACATGAGAGGAATCTGTAACTCTGCAATTTGGGCAGGCAATTAAACAGTTGGGTAACCACACCATTTCTATTTCCTTTCCAGATATCCTGCTCATATCATTTACTACTATGGTAGATCAAAACTGAGCTGTTTATAGCCTACAGGAGTTGCAGACGAGGAACTGCAGACGAGTTCTGAAAGTTAACTGCCCAGACTTGGCAAACATGAAAGCTGCCCACAATTACGTATGTGAAACTTAAGACTAAGCAGACAAAAATAAAATGTTGCAACAATCCGAAAATCCCCACAGTCTTGTTCAGCAGTATAAATCAGGATTTTCATTTGTTAGTTAACTTGATGCTTGGGATTGTGCCATGGCTGCCTTTTCGGAAAGATAGGTTACAGTAGACCAAGCATGGACCTCGGAAGTGTAAAGTTTTTTTTATTATTATTATTACTATTCATGGTGGGACAAGTGGAGATGTAATTTATTATGTTTGCTTGAGCGCATGTGCAAGAAACATGTTGTGGCAGCTTGCTGCTGAAGCAGGTTGTGGAGGTACGGCAGTGTGGCGGCCAATGCCGCCATTGCATTTGCAGGCTTGGCCCTGTTTATCCAATGTGGTGGCACGCTGCTGCTGACACTAGCTCAGCAAGCATGCCAATACCCAAATTAGCTGCTGCAATGAGGGAGCACCCCATCATTGCAGGGTGTGCACGAAAGAAACTGGCTGCTGCAATGATGGAGTTCCCCATTACTGCAGGGTGTGCCTTGCCTGCCGAGACATTTCTGTTCACCCCACTCCTTTCTTTGTCCATCACAGGAGCAGGAGTGCAAATAAACCCTCCTGCTTCCTCCTTCTGCATGCTGTCCTCCCTGCTCCCTGCATTCTCCATCCCGACAACCGCAGTGCACGTGAACCCTCCCACTGTATCCTGCCCACCCCGGTCTCTCTGTTCCCAGTCCCAGCATATAGGTAAACCCTCCCACTCCCTCCCTCTGTGTGCTGTCTGCCCAGCACCCTCCATTCGCATCCCAGCAACCGAGAGCAAGTAAATCATCCCACTCCCTCCCATTGCATCCTCTCCACCCCGCACCCTCCATTTCCCATCTGAGCAACCGTAGTGCATGTGAACCCTCCCACTCCCTCTGTTCCCATTTCCCAGCATGTAGGTAAACCCTCTCTCTCCCTCCCTTCCACTGTGTGCTGTCTGTCCCACTCCCTCCATTCCCCATCCTGGCAACCCTAATGCACGTGAACCCTCCCGCTCCTTCCCACTGTGTCCTGTCCACCCCGCTCCCTCCATTCCCATTTCCTGGCATGTAGGTAAACCCTCCCTTTCCCTCCCACTGCATGCTGTCCACCCCACTCCCTCCGTTCCCCATCCTGGCAACCCTAGTGCATGTGAACCCTCCCGCTCCCTTCCACTGATATTTCAGGTTATTACAGATATTAAACCATTAGTCCAAATGGCTAAAATAGAGGTTTACAACCTTACCACTTAATACAAACAGCCAGAGCTCAAGGCAAACATCCCACAACGTGCATGTCTACTTGTAAACTCTGAAATGTGTTTTGATACACTACATGCAGTTCTTTATGGAGTATAACACTTTACAAGGTTGATCAGTCAGTGGAATAATGAAGAAAAACATCTGCTTAGTTTATCTGCGTAAGTATGTCAGCATTAATCAGTTTCTTATCTGTCCAGTTTCCTGGCAACAGACACTATTCATGCTTATAGCACTTCAGCCACTCAGAAATGTTCATTTGGCCATTGCAGGGTTGGGGGCATACATTTCCTTTCAGCAACTCTCAGAAGGTATGCTAGGAATAACAGTACTCCTACTGATTAAAGCAAAGCCATTCCAGTTTTACCTGAACAAGCTCACTGTTATGATAGCTGGGGTGGTCTAATACATTTACAAGAAATCAAATTCCTGATTTATATATCTAAACAAGTAAAATTATATCACTATCTAGCAGGAAAGCAAAGATCTTTCTTTTATAAGCCTATGGACAACTTAAACAGAGAACAAAGTGAAAAGTAAGAAACCACTGGCTAGTGAGAATATCTATGGGGATTTATATGGGGATCTGATTGTGTGTCTATGGGGAAAATACAGGTCTGTAACAGGGGAATGGTTATTTGGATCTGGGAGCTGTGTGAGCGGTGTGCATTCATTGTATGCAAGGCATGCATTGCATGCCTATTATTCTACTTTTTAAGTTTTTCCCCTGTCAGTGTCACTTAGTTTTTATTTGTAAAAGTTTTGATCTGGTGCAGTAGCGGCGACGGTCTGCCAGCCTCAGAGAGAATCAGTCTCCAAATGGGAGAGGCAGCGTGTTTAAACAACTGCTGAAAGGTAAGCAGTACTATTAGTTTTAAACTAACATTAGCCAATTTCTCAAAAAGTAAAAGGATTTGTTGAAATCAGAAGCAATGGTGGCCAGAATTGTGGTGGGACAGGACAGGAGCGGGTAGCCTATGTAAAGAAAATTACTTTTGTTCTGTCCAGAAGCTGCTGCAAAATTAACAGAATCTGTTTTATAGCAGCTTGTGGACAGGACAAAAGTAGTGTTCTTTATATAGGCTCACCATTCCAGTCCCACAGGTCAGATGTAAAGATTTGAAAGATATGATGACTAAGCAAAATTTTTTACATTTCTTTTATTTTCTCTCCCCCCCACACACACATTGTTACAAGTACTCCGCTAATGCTTGCCCGCAGTTCACTAACTAAAATTCATTCTGGCGGTATATATAGTACAAGTATGATTCCAACAAGCTGTCTTTTATTTGTTCCTGTTTTTTTAAATGGTATTCACTCCTCAGTGGAGGATATCAAAGAGAGAGGGAGCAGCTGTCACTTTTCCAGCTGCTGGTTGCTGCTCCATTCAGCTCTGTCCCCAATACTACTGTGTGGACACCTTAATATTAAAAATAAAAAATAATTTTCTCATCCCTTCTTTTCTCTACAGCTCCCATAATAATGCTCCAAGTTTGAGCAACAAATTTGGGTTGCTGCATGACCTTGAGCAACACATTTGACCTCCATGTACTTCAGTCTAATCAGCTCTAAAGTAGAGGCATGAATCCCATGGAAAATTAGATTGCTGCACCTCAGTTGGGTTACTGTGGG
The DNA here is from genome assembly GCA_016271365.2 of Neoceratodus forsteri. NCBI lineage: Eukaryota > Metazoa > Chordata > Ceratodontiformes > Ceratodontidae > Neoceratodus > Neoceratodus forsteri. The sequence continues at coordinate 1,529,508,598 of CM057453.1, forward strand.
CACATTTTATAGCCTAGAGGTTAGAGCAATTAACTCATTCACAGAAGAACACCATGCACAGACCACTATAACCAGATGGTGATTGTGTAAATGTGTGGTACTCCAGACTAGCTTTCATTGCGAGTCCCCATAGTATATAGTGATTGTTGTAATTTCATTTTTGGCGCAGAGGGATTACTTGCTGTAGTGTGTGGGATAGGCTTCTGTCTGGGTTTTTGGGGGGGGCTGAAAAAATGTGTTCAATGGTACAGTTGAAAAAATTACTCACCTTAGTAATTATGTTTCTTCTATTGGAGTCTTGCTGTATTCTGACAAGTGCAGTTAGCCCCAGCCTTTAAACTGCCCCGGAGAACAAAGGGTTAACATTTCTATACAGAGCATAGAATGCTGAGCTCGAGCTTGGTTGATGTCTCTGTCTGTTTCCCTTTGAACGCTAACTGTCAGATTCTTATGAGCAACACTCTAATAGTATTCTATGTGGAAATTGTAAAATAACATTTTTAATAGCCAACTGGCAACAAAAAGTTTTGAACTACCAAAAGAAGACTCAAGTCAGGAAACCCAAAACTCAAAACCCAAACCAAACAGGAATATAACAAAACAAACACCTGTACAAGAAGAGGGTGTAAAAAAAGCACCCCTGAGGTACAACACTGCACCCCCACCCACTTCCCAAAAACAGGTTCTGAGAAGGGAGGCAGGGAAGGAGGTCAGAATACAGCAAGACTCCAATAGAAGAAACATAATTACTAAGGTGAGTAATTTTTTCTTCAAACAACTTGAAGTCTTGCTGTATTCTGACAAGTGCAGACTACCAAGCAGTACCTCCATGGAGGAGGGACAGAACCTACTTTGGGAATATATTTTATTTATTTTTCTTTATTTAGTTTTTGTTAACCGGGTAGGTGCACTAGCCATAAAATGACTATTTTCAGGCATGACCCGGGAGAGTACAACAAAAGGAGAACAGTTGAACAACAGCAACATGGGTACAATAATACAAATAGAGGAACAGTACAGCAGTGCTACAAAAATACAATGGGTAGAAACAACAAAAAATAATGGCAAGCATTATACAGATAATGGCAGTAAGATATATAATAAGTGCAGAAACCATGGACCCGACCTGTGGAGTGAAAGGGTTAATAAGATAGTAAGGTTATATAGAGAGAAATGTGAGGAATGTTCAAACATAATAAGAAAGACTGACAGAAGGAAGGTCAGGGGTGGTAATTGGCAAAACAACAGTGGATGGTCAGCAACAAGGTTCGAGAAGGAAGACAGCTAGTAGTCAAGAAGTTATTTACAAAGAGAAGGAAAAATATGGGGAAGGGAAGAGGAGACAGTCTTGGAGCTGGATTAGAGCAGGGGTGACATTACTGGTAAGTCTCAGGAGCTTCAGGTTGGGTCAAAGCATGTACAAGCATCAGCTAAGGATAGATAATGACGATGTTCACTTTTAAATCCAAAGTGAGACTGAAACAGCCGGAGGTTGAGTGGAAGAGCATTCCATAGCCTGGGAGCAGAGAATTGGAAGGCCCCTGTGCCTTTAGTCGTCCAACATCTCAGAACACAGAGCAAGGATTTTTCAGCTGATCGCAGGCCATGGGAGGATGGTTGAGGGACCAGCAACGCCACCAGCTGGGATGGTTTTTTTTCCAGGACAATCGAGTCCATTAGTGATCCAAGGTAGTATTGTCTGCTGGCAGAGGGTGAGAGCCAATTCAGATCCTTATAAAGAAGGCAGTGATGTCTGAGTCGAGGCGACGAAGAGGCAAATCGGCATATATTGTTATAAGTTACGTCCCATTTTAGTAGGGAGGTTATATGGGCAGAGGTAAGAATAGAGGCACCATAAGTAAGGGTTGGGAGCAGAATACCTTGGGCAATTGCTAATTTGGCCGAGGGTGTAAGTATATAGCTCGTTTTGTAAGCTACTCCTAGTTTCGAGTTTACAGCTTTGCACGAGGACTGAACGTGAAGATTAAAATCCAGGGACTGGTCCAGGAGGATCCCAAGGTACTTGAAGGAAGTAACATTTTCAAGTGGAAATCCTCCTGGGTGAAGAACCTCCAGCAAACTAGAACAGGTCTTAATCTTTGGTGCAGAACCTAGCAGCATGGCTTTCGTTTTCTTTTCATTTAGTACAAGCTTACGGTCTAGTAGCCAGTCTAAGACCTTATTGAAGTCTGAAGTAAGTGATGTGTTTGTGTAGGCAATACTAGAAGAACTAGTGTAGATGATCAGGTCATCAGCATAGAGAATAGCTGAGCAGGATTCCAGGACCTCAGCTGCATTGTTGATAAAAATTGAGAACAGAAGGGGCCCAAGGATAGAGTCCTGGGGGACCCCAAGGTTGATAGTAGACATGTTGGACAGGAAGGAGTTAAATTTGACAGCTTGTGACCTGTTTGACAGATAGCTACAGAACCAGTCCACAACAGGGGTTGAGAAATGGAACTTATGGAGAGTGGAGAGAAGCAGGGGATGGTCTACAAGGTTGAAAGCCTTAGTGAGGTCAATGAAGATGGCACCTGTGAGTTTTCCAGAGTCCATGTTGGACAGAATGGTGGACCAAGGGGGAGCAGTTGATGTCGCCTACCTTGACTTCAGCAAAGCTTTTGACACTGTTCCACATAGAAGATTGATAAATAAGCTGGGTAGGCTCAGGGTGGGTCAGAAGTTGGTCAAATGGGTGGCAAACTGGTTGACGGGCAGAAAACAGAGAGTGGTGTTAAATGGTATACAGTCAGAAGAGATGCAAGTCACAAGTGGGGTACCTCAGGGATCAGTCCTGGGGCCAGTCCTCTTCAACATCTTCATTAGTGACCTTGCAGATGGACTAGAGGGTAAGGCTTGTCTGTTTGCAGATGACACCAAGATCTGCAACAGAGTAGATAATCCAGATGGGGTGGGCAGAATGAGAAGAGATCTGGATAAACTAGCAGAATGGTCAGAAGAGTGGCAACTGGATTTAATGCAAAGAAGTGCAAAATCATGCACATAGGAAGAGAAACCCTGAAGCTACCTTTAGGCTGGGAGGAGTTGCTAGCAGTCACAAAGGAAGAAAGAGACTTGGGCATCATCATCACTGATGACTAAAATCATCCAAGCAGACCTCTAAAGCAGTAGGTAAGGCTAGGGGGTGTTAGGGTGTGTGTAGGGGTATCTGCATGTCGTAAGAGATAATAATCCCTCTGTACAAGACACTGGTTAAGCCCCCATCTGGAGTACTACGGCGTATTGGAGCCACACCTTCACAAGGACATTAATCCAAATTGAGGCAGTCCAGAGAAGGGCAACCAAAATGGTGCAGGGACTGCATCAGAAGACATATGAGGACAGATTAACGGAGCTCAATATGTATACCTTGAGCAAAGGAGGGAGAGAGGATATGATCAAGCCATTCAAACACCTTAAGGGCATAAACAAGGTGAAAGAGTCTAACATGTTTAAATATAAGAAAAATAGCAGGACAAGAGGACACAGCATGAGATTAGAGGAGGCCGATTAAGGGGGAATGTGGGAAATTCTTTTCAAGAAAGGGTGGTGGATGCATGGAATGGCTTACCACAAGACGTGGTGGCTATGAATACAGTGCAGGGCTTCAAACAGGCATGGGATAGGCATAAGAGAGCAATACAAATGACTATGAATAGATAGGTCACTGACAGAGCAAAGGCCGATGGCACATTTATAAGGTAGAAAAAGAAATGGGCAGACTGGATGGGCCTTGTGGTCCTTATCTGCCATCAACTTCTATGTTTCTATGTAGAATATCAGTAGTTAGTTGAAGAAGAGCTGTGGTGGTGCTATGACCTTTTCTGAAACCATGCTGAGTGTCTGAGAGGAGATTGTAGCGTGTAAGGTAGTCAATGGTCTGTGATGCAACTATTTTCTCTAGGATCTTGTTAAGGACAGAGAGAATTGCTATAGGTCTGTAATTGGCCATGTCCTTTGGGTCACCTTTTTTAAAGACAGGCATTACTCTTGTAGATTTCCATAGGTCTGGCACAGTGCTATGAATAAGGGATAAAGTGTAGATTCTGGCAATCGGAGAGACAATGAGTGGAGCAGTCAGCTTAAGAAGACGAGGTTCCAGTGAGTCAGAACCAGAGCTGGTATTGGCAGATATGGATCTCAGTAATTTGTGAATCTCCGCCTTTGATATAGCCTTGAAATAGAATGGTGGTGCTGGAGGAGCATCATACGAGCAGGCAGGTATGGTTGTCTGATGGTAGTGTGGTAGGTAGATTGAAGTGCTATCTACTAGGTTGTAAAGCCAAGGTATAGTATGAAAGATCAGAGAAAAGATTGTTAAAACTGTTTGAGATGGTCCTAGGGTCATTACAATGTGCCCCATTTATGATCATTTCATCAGGTGTGACCGACTGCGAGGTACCGAGAAATGTTTTGACATGGGCAGGCTCTGAAGTACTGCTATGCCAAACCGAGCATCACTCCTAGCCTGAATATCCAGAGAGTAATGCTTGGTAAAGGTATGGACTGTTTTCCAGGTGGCTGCTTGACAAATTTCTAAGAGAGGGATATCCCTGGCAGCAGCCAGGGAAGCAGCTGTACCTCTTGTGGAATGAGCCCTCAGGCCTGAGGGTGGAGTTTTCCCAGTTTTTCATAGCAGAATTGTATACAAGACATGATCTACCTGGCAATAGATCTCTTGGTGGCAGGTTTGCCCTTTCCTACTTCTCCATAAGTAAGGAACAACTAGAGGGAGTCAAACCTGTGACCCTTGGTACACTCTATGTAGTAACTAAGGGCTCTTCCAACATCTAAACTGTGTAGCCTCCTCTCTCCTGAGGAAGAATGATCTGTGAAGAAAACAGGAAGAGACATATACTGGCTTAAATGGAAGTCTGAAACCACTTTGGGCAAGAACCTTCTATTGGTTCTAAGGACCACTTTATCCCTGTGAAAGGAGATAAAATCATGTTCCACTGACAGGGCTTGCAATTCGCTGATACACCTGGCAGAGGTAATGGCTACCAAGAACACAGTTTTCCAAGTCAAGTACTAAAGCTCTACTGAGGACATAGGCTCAAAAGGGGGTTGCATAAATTGAGCAATGCAAACATTCAAATCCCAGGCAGGGACAGGGTCTCTAAAAGGAGGATTGGTGTGAAGCAATCCTTTACAAAATTTGCAGAACACAGGGTGAGAAGATAGTGAGGAAGACTTCCCCACAGAGAGAAACGCAGAAACAGCTGACAAGTGTACCTTAAGAGTAGCTGGTCTGAGGCCTAGACCATTAAGATGGACCATATAATCCAGAACAGTAGGCAATCCAGCAGTATCTGGAGAAATATGCTTCTTAGAACACCAAATGCTGAATCTCTTCCATTTGGAGTTACAAGTCTTTTTGGTGGAGGGCTTTCGAGAAGCTTTGAGAATATCCAGAACCCCTTGGGAAAGATGCAGTTCTGCAAACTCTAACTCTTCAAGAGCCACGCCTTGAGATTGAGAGACTGGAGACTGGGGTACCAAATCCTCCCGAGAGGATGTTAACAGGTTGTAATTCCTGGGAAGAGACAGGGGAGGATGGACTGCTAGGGACAGCAACAGGGGGTACTATGGCTGTCTGGCCCAATCTGGAGCAATCAGAATCACTTTGCAAGGCTGAGACCTTATTTTGACTAAAACTTTGAACAGGAGTGGGAAGGGAGGGGAGGCATACAGAAACTTCCCTTCCCAATTCAGAATCAGGGCATCCAGGGGGACTGAGCCCAAGGCTGGAGGTCTGCAACAAAAGAGAAGGAGTTGGTGATTGTCTAGAGCTGCAAAGAGATCTATCTCTGGAGTGCCCCACCTTAAAAAAATTTATTTATTTATTTAGCTTTTGTTTACCGGATAAGTACACTAGACAAGTATTATGCCTATTTTCAGGAACGACCCGGGACAGTACAATATGAGGAACAACAGTCAAGGAGACATGGCAAAGAGAGTACAGTTTTTTGTCACAGTAAACAAACATGTGGGAAATACATCATTTGACGCTAGGGGAAACATACAGTAGTAAGCACATTTCAGATTATACACTCAAACTAGCTAGTTCAACTGACAGATATATACAGGTCATCATACATAGGAGTGGAGCATAGCTGAAGGACTGGATTGGTCATAATATAACTTATAACATTGTCGTATACACTCCCTAGGCTAGTTGGATCGCGGACAGGTATATACAGCTCATCACATTTTTCTAAATATGCACATGTTAGACAGAAACAGAAACACTTGGTAGTACAAGTTTCTACCAAGTGACCAAGGTGCAATATGTCATGGTTAGCCTATGACCGTGAAATCACTTTCAACACTTGAGGGGTCCAGGGACCATTCATGATGGCCCTGAGAGATCCTGCTCAGTGCATCTGCTAGCACATTGTCCTTCCCTGGAAGGTGAACTGCTACCAGAGAGGTTTGCAGGGAATAAGCCATGGACCACAACTTCATGGCTTCCATACACAAGGCCATGGACCGAGTGCCTCCCTGCTTGTTGATGTACCACATGGTGGTGGTGTTGTCCATTCTGACCTGAACCACCTTGTTCTGTACTGATTGAGAGAAAGCTTTCAGGGCTAGAAAAACTGCCCTAAGCTCTAGGAGATTGATATGGAGAAGGGATTCATGGGGGGACCACAGCCCCTGGGCAGCGAGGGCCATCAGATGGGCTCCCCAGCCCTGAAGAGAAATGTCCGTGGTAAGGACCACTGAACAAGGCTGAGTGGCAAAAGGAACACCTTGTCTTAAACTGTCCTGATCCTGCCACCATTGGAGGGCTTAGATCAAGGTCAGCGTCATTGGGATCAGTTTGGTAAGGGAATCTTTCCTCTGTGACCAAAAAGCTCTCAGATGGAACTGAATATCCCTCATCTGGAATCTCGTCCCTTGGACCACTGCTGTTGAAGCTGCCATGTGGCGCAAGAGCTGGAGGAAATGCCTTGCTGGTCGAGATACCTGAAGGCTGAAGGAAGAGGCTAGTTCCATAAGAGCCCTTGCCCTTTCTAGAGGGAGAAAGGCTCTTGCTCTGACTATGTCCAGTTCTGCCCCCTATAAAAGTAAGAAGCCGAACTGGTTCGAGAACTGACTTGGGAAGGTTGAGAAGAAATAGTAGAGAAGTGAGCACTTGCTGGGTCACTTGCAGGTGAGACTTGACTTGGTCTGGAGACTGGCCCACTATTGTCAATCGTCCAGATATGGAAAATGGAAATCTTTGCCTTCTTAGAAAGGCAACTACTACTGCCAGGCACTTTGTGAAAACCCTTGGGGCTGAGGTTAGGCCAAAGGGCATTGCTCTGAACTGATAGTGGCCTGAGGGCAACTCGAACCTGAGGTACTTTCTGTGGGAGCACCTGCTGGGAATGTGAAAGTAGGCATCTTTGAGGTCCAGGGAGGCTAACCAGTCTCCTGGCCTTAGAGAGGGAAGGATTATTCCCAGAGTTATCATCTTGAACTTTGGTTTTAAAAGATGTTTGTTTAGATATCTTAGGTCTAGGATGGGTCGCCACTCCCCTGTCTTTTTTGGGGTCAGGAAGTACCTGGAGTAAAGCCCTTTGCCCCAGTGTAGGGTAGGTACTCTCTCTCTATGGCTCTTAAGGCCAGAAGAGAAGAAACCTCTGCCTCTAGGGCAAGGGTTTCCGAGAGATTTGCAGGTGGAAAAGGTATGGCTCTCATCTTTGGAAATTTCTTGAAGCTGAGAACCAGTCCCTGGCTTACCACTTCCAGGACCCACTTGTCTGAGGTAATAGACATCCAGTCCTGGACAAAGTAAGCCAGCCTGCCCCCTACTGGAATAGGACAGTTGACCCAGGCAGCTTTAGGCTGAAGAGTGGATGCAGCCCTGCTCATCCCCCTTCTGCCCCTCCCTCTGAAGAACCCCCTCTGTGAAAAGGAAGAAGAGGCCTGTGCTTGGTAAAAAGGCCTTTGAAAAGGCCTGCCCCTAGACTGCTGCCTTTGAGGAGTTGCCTGCCTCTCCTTGGCCTGAGCACTCCTGTATGTGGTCCTGTACTCGTCCATTTTCTTCATGTAATTCTCTGCCTGCTCCCCAAACAGAGAATTACCCACTACAGGAAAATCCATGGCATTGGCCTGGGTATTCTGTGAGAGGCTAGTACATCTGAGCCAAGCCATTCTCCGAAGAGCCACAGATGTAGCCATGACTCTTGATGACACATCATTAGAGTCTACAGCAGCATGAAACTAAACTTTAGATGCCTCAATTCCATCTGCAGCCACTGCCTCCAGCTCCTTGGCTAGCTGGGGGGAGGCCCATTTAGCCAGTGCCAGTACAGTGTCCCACCTGGACTTCTGGTACCTGGCTGTATAGGCCATATAATTCGCCTGAGTCCCAGGGAAGATGCCATGTACAGCTTTTTTGTCATGGCATCAACCTTCCTAGAGTCTTTGTCTGGGGGGTGTGAGGTCAAGGGGATGCTTGCCTTATCACAGGCAGCAGCCTGCACAACCCCAACATGGCTGCATTGGTGGTATAAAAACTCTGTTTCTGAGCCTGAGAGTGTATACCTCTTGTCCATTCTTCTGTCCACAGGAGGTATAGAATTGGGAGACTTCAGAATTTTTTATGTCTGTTTCCCAAAAGATTTGTGGAGAGGAATAGACAGTCTCCTGGACTCTGGGATGTCCATCATTTCTACATAATCAGGCTCCTCCTGATCCTCCGTTGCCTCTTCCATAGGAAGTTGGAGGGTCTCAGCCACCTTTCTGTAGAACATAAAGTGGGAAGAGGACTCAGAAAGCCTAGGAGGGGATACACCTGAAGGTCTGTCTGGGGAGAGGTCCGGTTCCACAGGCACATCTACACTTTCACCATCACCATCATCAAATTCCCCTTCCTCCTCAAACTCTGGTTCACAAAATTCTTCCAAAGTATAATCGTAAACCGGGGGAACCGACCAAACCGAGCCCCTGACAAAAGGTGCCGGATCAGTCGGAACCGGGCGAAGAGATTCCACAATCCGAATCACTCTGGCTATTTCTTCGGCAGTCGGAACATGGACTTCTGGATCCGAACCGGATGATTTTTTTTTTGTGCTTTCTTTTTGTCGGAACCGACCCCTCGGGATCGGCTCTCCTTTTGCCCGAAGAAGTATCGCCCTGGTCAGAGGGCACTCCTTCTGGTTCGGTCGGAACTGAACCGGGCTGGCCATCCGGGTCAGTGGACTTCTTAGCCTCCTTTTCCCTCAGTCTATCTAATCTCTTTTTCAGGGTAGATTTGGGAAAATTCTTGCAAATTTGGCAGTCTGAATCAAGGTGGTCAAACCCCAGACAATAAATACAGGTGGTGTGGGGATCGACCTTAGCAAAGATCTCCCCACACTCACTGCAGTGTTGAAACCCAGTGGACCCATTTTTTTTCTTGGGTTTCTCAGACATGGCCAACCTAACCAAACTTACCCTTTTTTCAGCAGCCGCCAGGCAAGACTCCCTTATCAGTTCCTAACCATGTCACGGGTCTTGGAAAAAAAAGTTTCAAAACACGTTTTTTTTTTAGAATCGATAAGAACCGGTAACCACACACTAAAATTTACACAAGAATTAAATAAATGATCAGTTCAGCTGAACCAATCCACAATTTTTACAAGTTCCACACAGAAACACAGTACAAAACTATCTAGTACTCATGATACCACAGACAGAGACTAAACCGAGTTATGCGGGAAACTTTTTTCGGTTAGAAACCGATGAAAAAATGACACTTAAACCGACTTTCAAACCGAGCTGCAGGAGGAATCTCTGGAGCGACTGTTCAGTGAGGCAGAGTAAAGAATCTGATGGTTAGCTTTCAAAGGGAAACAGACAGAGATATCAACCAAGCTTGAGCTCAGCATTCTATGCTCGGCATAGAAATGTTAACCCTTTGTTCTCCAGGGCAGTTTACAGGCTGGGGCTAACTGCACTTGTCAGAACACAGCAAGACTTCAAGTTGTTTGAGGCCCCTTTTCTGGGAGCATGGCAGGGTGTGCTTCTACTTGTTTTTGTTGATGTATGCCATATGGAGTAGCACCCCTTATAATCCCCATTTACAGTTTATGAATGAGCAAGGGTGAAAAGCTAATATTGGATAAAGACAGTTGGATACAGATCATTTGTAAATGGAAAAGTATGGCTTTCTCACTTAGCTACTCCCAGCCAGTGACCTGTAAATTGGCAGGGGACCGCATGCTGCACCCTAAATAAAGGTATGTCATTTGAAGCAGATGCAGTTTAGAGTAGGGACCCTGCTGATGGTTGGTCTGCCTCAACGTTGGCAGCTGTGTGATTTCACAGCCTGGCCCTGACTGAGGTGACAACTGAGACTCATACTCCTTTTGAAATCAAATCAGTAAGTTGCCAATTTAGGCTGAAAACATGTTTAATGTTGCATTTAACCTGTTTTCGGGGGAGGGGCCAGGGTGTGCTCCGACTTGTTTTTTTGTTGATGTATGCCATATGCTACACCCCTCATTTAGAATCCCATTTATAGTTCATGAATGAGATTCACAAGGGTGAGCAGCTAATATTGGACATAGTTTGTAAATGAGCCCTGACGTGAATACCAAGAGACCGCCCCCCCCAACTCCTTTTGAAATCAAATCAATAAGTTGCCACTTCAGGCTGGAAACTGTTTTAATGTTTCAATTCAGTTACCCCTTTTCTTGGGGTGGGCTGGGGTTCAGGGTGTGCTCTGACTTGTTTTTTTCTGTGGGATAGACACTGAGGGGGGGTTGGGGTTTGTTGTGGCTAAAGAAGTGCTGCAAAATTATCTGAGGGCAATTAACAGTTAGCTGTCAGCTGATATAAAATTCCCCATAGGCACTGGGTTTCTCTGCCATTTTGCAGCCCACCTATTTCTGCTGATTGCTGCTTATTCTGTGCCAATAGCAATATATTATTAGCAGGTGCAGCTAATAGTAGTTTTTATGTTTAATCAAATTTAAAAGAAAGATTAGTAAACCTGCATAAACTTGGAACGGTTGCTGCATATATGTATCTGTAGCAGCTGCACAATGTTTATAAATGTGTTACGCAGAACAGTTTGTTTATGGTTTGACGTTCTCATTTATATACAAGGAAATATAAGCAGCAGATGCTTAAAGTTTAAACCTCCACTGCTTATATTTCCTATCCTTGTTGTACTTAGAGGTTGTATGCGGTTTAGTAGAGCTTTTCATGTGCATTACATTTAGGCAGCCATGCTCAGTTTCAATTCAGTGTCTTACAGGAATGGTCAGACTGCCGGCAGACAGAGTAAGTGATTTCTTAAGCCATGTTTACACCACAGCTGCAAACTGAGCACTGTGCTGCTCAGAGTGCACTGAGCTGTCTGTGCATCCGCTGTGTCTACATTTACATGCATCCCCATTCTCTACCGCAAGTTACACCGGTAGCTGGGTGGGGGATGATTGTAGGGTGTGTGACATGGCTCTGATGCGTTCCCTCACATGTCACGTCTGGTGGTTGCCATGCCTTCCAATATACAGGAAGTGCTGGCGTGAAAGCTATTTGTAAAATACACCGTACCACATGTATGCTAACCAGCACCCCACCACCGTAAAAAAAAGACACTGCCCTGGGATTTCTGCTTTTTTGTACTATTCTTTCATTTGTTCAGTCAGGGGACAATGAACTGCTGTGGCTTGTGGGGAAGTTAAATTCTCGCAGTCCTCCTGCTTTCTGCACAAAGGAGGCATGGAGTCCACGGCACAATGGGTAATTTGCAAGGTGCATCAGATGCAGTGCACAATCGGATTCACACACAGGGCTAATCCTCTTGAGTCGCATGGTGATCATTCTCCTGCTGCATTGACAAAAACTCAAGCAAAGGCACTCTGAGGCGGAACAGTGAGTGTTCACATGGTGACATCTGCAGCGCATTAACCTGTGCACATGGGTTAATGCACTGCAAATGTAGTAGTGTAAACAAGGCTTTAGTGTGCTTTCTGATTCAGGTGCACATTCCTACTCTAGCACTGTGTGCCAACCAGTGCTAGAGTGGGAATGTGCCCTTTAATTAGAAAGCACAATAAAAAATCACTTCCTCTACTGCCAGCAGTCTGACAATTCCTGTCAGGCACTGAATTGAAACTGAACAATTCATTTAATAATGGATTAATTTGATATTAATGAAGTAAAATGATTCTTTAAGCAGCAGCCAGCTATTCACCGCTGTCCACCACAGACTGCCCACAGCCGCCGCCAGTGATTGTGACTGCATGACTGCCAGCCTGCCTGGAAGAAGATTCAGAGTCAGGACAAGATGGGTGCTTTGCCTTCATTCTACTTCTTTTTTTTTTTTTTTGTAGGTGCTTGACTTATGTTTCTTGCTCTGTAATAGAAGGCATAGCAATTTAAATTGGCCAGTAGAAGATGGAACTCTAAATTCTCTAACCACATTACATATAGGGTAAGCTGCTCTGTGTGTGTGTGTGTGTGTGTGTATGTATGGGGGGGTGAACTGAATTGTGTGCTACAACTGCTCAGTCTCAATATGGTGTCTTACAGGAATAGCCAGACTGTTCGCAGAAGAGCAGGTGATTACGTGCTTTCTACATTCCAATTAAAGTGCACATTCCAACTGTAGCATTGGTTCCAACAAATGTTCTAATCAGAATGTGCACTTTAGTCAGAAAGCACAATAATAAAAAAAAATTGCTGTACTGCAGTGCTAGCAGTATGACTACTCCTATAACACACTGTATTTGAATAAAGGGAATTCTGCATTTCTGTATTTACCCTTAAGATGGAAAAGCCACAAGCACTTTGAAAGGTTGAAATGCTTAGGCCAGTTTTACTGTTCCTTTCAGTAATCTTTTGAGTGGTTAGTCAGCAGTATATGATTTATTTGCCTGAACTGGCAGGTGTGTTGTGCTTCCTGCATTTAAAATCAAACAATAAACTATTAAATCATATCATATGATTTTAATATTTTTATTGTGTGGTCTTAAAAGCAGGAAGTGCAGCAGGATGGAGAACAGGTCACAGATGTAAGGGTGGAGGAACCACTGGCTGGTAGCGATCACCACACAGTGTGGTTCTCTGTCTGTTTGGGTAGAGAATTCCACAATACAAAACCAAAGGTCCTGGACTTCAGAAAGGCAGACTTTGGCAGGATGGGGCCATTAATGAGAACACGCATAGATGGCAACCACCCTGACATGGACCGCAGAGCAGAAATGGGCAATCCTACAACTAGGGCTGAATGAATCCACTAAAGCTTGTGTCAGGAGCCAGCAAAAAGAAATCAAGCACCAAGCATTGAAGCTGGATAACCAGAGAGGTCACGGAAAAGGTGAGGGATAAGAGAAAGGCCTTCTGAACCTACAAGAGAACCAACAGGGCAGAGAATAGGGAGAACTATGTGAGGAAATCCAGGGATGTGAGCACAGCGGTCAGGACTGCAAAGGCAGCCGGGGAAAGGAAATTAGCACAGGGGATTAAGGAAGAGGAAGAGGATTTCTTCAGATATATCAGGGAAAAGAGGAAGTGCAAGGATCAAATAGTTGGATCAGGAAAGGCAGTGGGTGGGTAGACAAGGGGGCTGAGAAGGGAGAAGTACTTAATGCGTACTTCTATTCAGTGTTCACAAGGGAGAGGAATGGGTCCATTCCTGAAGGGAAACAGGGCACAGCCATTGGGGGGGGAGACAACCACAGACGAGGTTATCACAGTGGAAAGGGTGTTGGAGGGCCTTAAGTCCCTCAGGGTAGACAAGACACCTGTGCCACACGGGGTACATCCCAGGGTGCTGAGGAAGCTGGCAGAGGTCCTGGCAGAGCCAGTGGCAGATCTGTTCAACACCTCGCCAAATACAGAATGTGTGTCCAGCGATTGAAGAGAGGCACATGTGGTACCTCTCCACAAAAGTGGGCCCAAGGATGAACCAGGGAACTACAGACCGGTGAGCCTCACCACAAATGTTGGGAACCTGATGGAATCTATCCTCAAAGGCTGGTGCAGTTTCTTGTGGATAATGATCTGCAAGATGACAGATGGCACGGGTTCGTCACTGGCAGATCCTGTCAGACAAACTTGGTTGATTTTTTTGACTGGGTCACGAGGGCACTGGACAAGGGCCATGCAGTCAATGTAGTCTACAAGGATTTCAGCAAAGCCTTCGATTCAGTGCCACATGTAAGGTTGACCTGCAAGTTGAGGGGTCTTGGTATAGGGTGGATGCTAGGCCGATGGGTAGAAAACTGGCTTAGGGACAGACAACAGAGGATAATTGTGGGGGGGGCAATGGAGCCCACGGCAGTAACAAGTGGTGTCCCACAGGGATCAGTACTGGGACTAGTCCTGTTAAACAATTTCATCACAGACATAGCAGTTGGGATCAAGGAATAAAATCAGCCTCCTCGTCGATGACACCAAGATCTGTGCTGAGGTCAATGAGGAGGGGGGGTTGCAAATTACTGCAGGAGAATGTGATAACTCGAGGAGTGGTCGCACACCTGTCAGCTTGGGTTCAACGCCAAGAAGTGCAAAGTGATGCTTTTTGGAGCCAAAAACCTAGGATACAGCTACTGGATGAATGGTATCAAACTGCTCACATCCAACGAGGAGAAGGATCTGGGGGTGCTGGTGACAGGGAATGAAACCACTTGGCCCAGTGTAGGAAGGCAGCAGTTAAGGCTAACAGGATGCTAGGGTGCATAGCAAGGGGGATTACATCCAGATGTTGCAAAGTCATACTGCCCCTGCACAGGTCCCTGGTGAGGCCACACTTGAGAGTACTGTGTGAAGTTCTGGCTCTCATACTTGAAGAGGGGTGTCAAACTACTGAAGGCAGTGCAGCAAAGAGCAACAAAGATGATCCAGGGGTTGAGGGGTAGAACTTATGAAGAAAGAAGAGCTCAACATGTATGCCCTGGAGGATAGAAGAGAAAAAGGGACATGATCAAGACCTTCAAGTAGCTGAAAGGAATGAACAGAGTAGGCTTCCAGGGTGGGTTCACTCTCCAGAATGGAAGAGAATCCCAGAGGGCACTCCCTGAAGTTAAAGGGGGGCAGATTCAGGAGGGAAAGGAAAAGGCACTACTTCACTGAAAGAGTGGTAACAGGGTGGAATACACTGCCTAAGCAGACTGTAGGGGTACTTCCAGAGGGGGTGGGACAAATTCAAAGGGAAAGTACACACCAGGGTTGGCCAGTTGGGGGAGGGAAGAGCTAATGGTCATGGGCCGCTGCAATCTAATGGGCTGAAGTGCTGCACAGTTGAGCAGACTAGATAGACCATATGGCCTGTATCTGATGGCAAGTTCATATGTTGACCAACTAAAGATACCGTTTGAGTGCTGACCACACAAAAGTAGCTTTTCACAGTATTATGCAATATCTTTTTTACTAAATGTAGCACTTTTGTTTAAGCCAGGTTGAAATTCTCTTATCTATATAGAGGCGACTTTTTAAATATGCTTAATCTGTTGTATACATAATCTGTTTTACCAGCATCTTTACAAACATATATGTATGTAATGTTTTTGGGCTGCTTTGTCTGATATGAGATATGTAGTTCTGGTGACAAGTCACATATCAAAAAGCAAGTGATCACTGTCACCAACCCCCGAAGAACATTCAAGTTTATAATCGGCAGGGCCACCCAAACTTTTCACATATTTGAATCAAAATCCATGCAGATTTAAAGTCTGTATACAAGAGAAACCTACCCTATCATTCAAAAGCAAGCAATGTAATTAAAGCTCGATCTAGTTGAATGGTGTAGTTTGCACCTTTTCTCACCATGCTACCAGCATTTTATTGAGATTAACTTCTTTTGATATTGCATGCAACCGTATAATGGTTCTGAACCAAGTCCTTCATTTACTAAAGACTACTGTCCATAATCACAGCACACCAAATATATTCGTAGGCCCTTCAGACAAAGCACCATATAGCTGCTTATTTCAACAGCAGTGTTTCTTGATCGTCATCAGTTTGTTTCAGCAGTTGTGTTTTTCTGTCCAAACTCTTGGAGAGGTGAAAGAAATTGAAGGCCATGTAGCCTTAATAGTTTCTTGAGTATTTCTGTAGTGTTGATCTGGTCTTTACTTCCCCAGATGTGCTTTTCTGGTGTTGTTTATAAATTAATTTATTCATTCAATTTTGTTGACCTGGTAGGCCCACTGAGACTAAAATTTCCTTTCTCAGGGGTGACCGGGAGAAGGGGATACAGATGGTAACCAGTGGAAGTTGACCCAGATTAAGCTGTTGGTGGTATTGTTCGTGAATTGATTGCTCGCAGGTCGCCTAACTTTTGCTGTTTTATGCAATATTGATGTAGAGGTTTTCTTTTTTTTATGCTTGTGTTTGGAGCTTCTGGCACACACATGAAAGTTGCATTGGGTAGGGTATACCAGATATAGTTGGTTTAAATATGAGCTATTACATATTAATAATACAAACATAGAAATTGACGGCAGACAAGGACCACAAGTATGTCGATCTAGTCTGCACATTTTCCCTGCCTGTTGTAAAAGCAGTAGACACTACTTGATTTCAGGCACTATGTTCTCATTCCTATTGCTAGCTGCTACCTGATACCTGTCCTATGCATGTCTGAATCACCCCACTGCATTTGCCCCCCCCACAACTCCGCTAGGCCTGTATTCCATGCATCTACCACCCTTTCCATGACAAAATACTTCTTCACACTACTGCTCGTCTACTCTACCACCTTCCAACCTCATGTCATGCCACAACCCCCTCATTCCAGGACATCTCCTTTTCTTAAAGATGCTACCCTCTGGCTCCGGTACATTATTTATGCCTTTTAGATATTTGTTTTTGTCCTATCTACCCATCTCTTCTCTCCTCCAGGGTGTAGATACTGAGCTCTCCCATTCTCCCCTCATCAGACTTTTGGTGCATCTTCAGCACTACCTTTGTTACCCTTCCTTGAACTCCCTCCACCCTGCCTAGGTCCTTAAATAGAGATGTAGCCTACAAACCTGGACACCTAACCATATTCAAAATATGTACTTTTCGATACCTTAACTTAAATAAATCCTGTTGCTTGCCTTGGTACCCAATCTTCAGTGGACCAGGAACACAGCTGCACTCTTCAAAGCCAACCGCGAACTGAAGAAATACCAGTAAGCTGTATAATGACATTTTTTTTGTTTGTTTTTTTAACTTATGTGGATATGTCGGCCATTTTTGCATATTTTTGCTCCAACTTTGCACCATGGGGTTCTTGGGACCCAACCTCATGAATTCAGTCACTGCTATTTCATTATTTGCTCCCGGAAGGTGATTTTGTGGTCACTGTGCGGAATCACCTTTTGGGGCCAATTAACGACACAGCAGCGTTACTGTTCATGAGGTGGGCTCCCAAAATCCCTATGTTGCAAATTTGGTGAACAAATTCCAAAAAATAAAACTGTTATGAACATGCACTGCATATTTTTCCCGCTTGCTTGTAACTTCAAGAACTTTTGATATTTTCACTCCAGATTTTCAACATTGCCATTTTTTTTCACACCTTCTAATGAACAGTACAGCTGTCATTGTTAACATCCTGCCCAAACTGTGTTTTCCCACATACGGTGGGTGCACAATGGCACATCGTTCATCATTCTGAGACATCAATGCTTGGGACAGAGTAAGAAAATCATACTGACGCTGTTCATGAGCTGAGGTTCCCAAATGCCTATGCTGAACATTTGGTGACAAAATGCCTATGTTATGAGCATGCGTTGTGCGGTTTCCACACACACTCGTAAGTTTAAGAATTTTTCACATTTTCACTCCAGATTTTCAACATTTACATTTTTGCACACATCCTGAACAACAGTACCATTGTCATTTCTCACAAACTGCCGAAATGTGGTTTCACACAACTGCTGCAGAATGACACAATCACTGTGGGACATCAACATTCAGGACAGATTAACAAAATCACACTGCCACTCTTCACAACCAGAGGTTCCAAATGCTTTCATGAGGTGGAGTGACAAAAAGCCCATGTTGAAAATCTGGAGTGCAAATACCAACACATGCCCAGGGCATTAGGGTTTCTAACCATAATGTCCCACCCTGTAGAGACTGACCAGCGTCAGCGGTGTGACTTTGGACTGCCGGCTCTAATATGCATACCACTCCATCCCCTTCCCCACCCTGCAGTCACTGACAAGCATTGAGGTGTTCCTCAGCCTCTTGGGCCCCACAGTTCACCCCATTCTCCTATACTGCACCCATTTCAGCATATTTGCTTATGGAATGGGGTGACTATAAAGCCAAACACCCCAAGGCAGACCTCAACACTTGTCAGTGTCTGCACACTACGGTGAGGTGAAATGCCAAGACCGTTAGGCGATGACCCAAAGGCACACCCATTTCTGCAGGGTGAGGGTGGCATTGCCATCACTTCAGTACTTCATTGCCCTTCCTATTCTGCATCTCTCTTCCTCATACACTTCCAATGCTAATACCAGCAAGCAAACATGCGGCATTGACAAATGCTTGTTTATTTATGTAACCCTATGACCTTAGGAGCTCATGTCAAAGAATCCTCTGAGAGGCATATTTATTTTCTTTGTGTGGATTAGGCAAGCAGATGCCTCTTTTCATCCATACTCTAAGGCCTCACAGCTGGTAATAATAATAAAAAAAAGACTACAGTAAATACAACAGTCAATTTTATTCCTCTAAACTGTAAAGAGACCATGTACTTTTCCCAGCCAGTTATTTTTTTTCAGTATCACTATCACTAGCCATAACTTAAAAAGGGCTAGTCAGTGGGGATGTGGGGCAGCCCAGTGAAAAAAAAAATGATTTCAGAAAGAACCACTCCCTCAATGTCATCAGCAGAGCCTCCTGTATACTGGGGACCTTTCATAAATGTCAAGAGTCTGCCTAGCAACTGCTCAGCTCATTTCTGTAAGTCCAACTTGCCAAATCCACATAGAGGTGCTTATTTCATGCTTTGTTTTCCAAACAGTTCACAGACTAGCTAGCTAAGTAAATGTTCATTAGTAGAAAAGTTTGAAAATATTTGTTCTTCCACATGATTTATTTCATGCGGAGCAGCATTTTCATTTACTAGTTCTAAAAAAAAAAAAAGTCACTAGTATTCACACTAGAGGAACAAAGTGTAAATTTAAAGAATCTTGCAGTTAAAAAAAGTCATCTGCTGTGGTTATTTTGACTGGGTAATTGGACGTGAATACCTGCTGCTTTATAATAAATTATGTGGTTTTGAATGTTTTGCACCTATTTAAAAAACTCTACAAATATTGTAGAACATAGAGCTAGTAGAATATGACAGAGAGAGGTGGGCACATTCATTAGTTTTGCTGCAAAAGTCTGTTTTAGAAACAAGTTATTACACTACAGATTGAAATTCAACCATCTGTACAACAAAAATAAATAAAATGAACTTTCAAGCAGGTTGGTATTTGAGTTTAATTCATGTAGCATTAGTCAGCCCATCTGCAGCTGTACTGAGTTTCCATAGCTGTACACAGTACATTTCACATGGTTGTCCTCTATGGCTAGAAGGGGTTAGTCAATTTATTTATTTTACTTTCTGTAGTCATAATTCATTCATTCCATTTTCAACAATAATGCTAGAGTCAAAGTAAACATTCTGGCAGTTCTCTGGTATTTTATTTGAGTATATAGATTTCTTATCCATAGTAGGTATTTGTACATATGGGCTACGAATCTTCTGAGATTTTTTGCTATTGTTATTCTTTAGTAATCCACCAAGAGTTGGTCTTAAAGAATATGTTGGCAGTAACACTCAACAGTGTACATTCATTGTTGTGTGTCGGGGGCCGGGGGCATCTGGCAGTGTGGGTTACAATGCTCGCCAATCCCTTAATGTCTATAGACCAAAGCCTCCAGAAAATAGTTATGCATCCTAACTCTAATACAGTGGAGCCCTCTTAAGTGCACATCCTCGGGACAAAAGTTTTTTGCACACTTAACCAGAAAATCACTTCCAGGCACATTTCACTGTTTTGGTAAAGTGCTTTATTAAATACCAGGTACTCAAGTTAAAATGACATTAGTGCACGGTCCTGCAACACAGTACTACTTAAAAAACAGTAATATTCCTTTGCTTTGTATGTTAAAGTGTAGGATTCAAAATTAAACAGAAGCTAAAGTCAGTCTTTTGCAGAAATGAATTTTCTTACTGTGGCCATGCGAGACAGCACCACTGCTGCAGTTAAGATCTTAAGGTGGACTATTTAAGTTGGTGCTGTACAAAATGTGCACTCAAAAGCTGGGTTGGACTTAAAATCAATAGGAAAAGTAAAAAAACAAAAATGTGCATTTAACCAAAGTGTACACTTACATGTAGTGCATTTCAGAGGTACAGTTAATGTTGGATGAATGGGGGGAAAATCAGGATATGGAAAAAATGTGCATTTAGTAGGGATATGCACTTATCTGATGTGGATTTAAATGGGCTCCACTGTACCAGTAAACATTTTCTTCTAAATCGAATAAATTATTAATTAATGGTTATAAATTCAATGTGTAAAAGCTAGTTTGTATGCTAGATCATACCACTACTGGCAAGTCAAGAACAGGGCCCCAAGAAGCCACTTTTTAGGTGGACCCCTTGAACCCCAGTCTGATCTTGGCCATGGCAGGTGTTTGAATGCCTGTCTGGCCCCCCCAGTCCATTAACTTTGAAATGCCATCAACAAACTCAGTTACTAGCTATCTCCTTAGCTAAAAGATTCCTCAGGAATTCAGGATCATAGGCCATGTGCTACAGTGTAGCCTAATGAGTTGATTTCCCCTCCTAGGAAGAAACTGTCCCCCTCACCCATCTCTCTGTCTCAGACACTGACAGGTGCCCCGACAGGCTTGGCTTTTTTCAAAAGCAAAAGCAACAGAACTTACACGGGTGGCCCCGATGTTCACCAGCCCCCCATTTGTTACTTCAGCGAAGTTCAGCAGGAACTTGTTACAGCTACACCAACAAACAATAGCAATGGCAAACAAAAAAGAGTGAGTCCTTAATTTTATTACTTCTGTTATAAAATTACACTGTTTTTACTGCAAAATAGTCAATCCGCCATTTGTACAGTAGCATTCTGAAGTTCTGTGCCCTAACTGTAGCAGCTCCTAGATTTTATGTGTTTTGAATGGCAGTTGGCAACTTTACTTTTCATGCTGTGCTGTTTGCCAATAACAATTCATCATGTTGAACATAGTTTACTTAAAGGTATATATTCTTCTATTCAGTCACAGAGTAACAACGATTAGGTGCTAAGTGTCAGCATTTGCACTCTGTGTTTACCTGCAGCCACTGTGCTTAACCACTCCCTGGTTTGTTGCTTAACTGCTACCTGGTTTGTAGCTAATGTTGTTCACCAGTTTCCATGTTTCCCATCATTTTAAAATTAAAAACAACCTGTCTTAAAAAACATTAACATGAGGCAGGATGAAACAAAAATGTGCGTGTTCCCGAGTGCTGTTCTTGTAAATTCTGGTGACAGCCCTAGATCTTCTTGTTTTCCTGTAAGGAGTGACACTGTGTGGATATTAAAATATGTGTCTTAAAGAGTACTGCTCCATGCTGGTGTTCCTGAATGCCAGTTGGAGTACAAGTGTTCTGCCTTGTTCCAAAAAACAAAACTTCCAACAAGTATGGCATGGTTGCGGTAATAAGACTGGTGAAACTGTTCCTGTGTGGACGTGTTCTGCACGCTGGCATTCACGGATACCAACATGAAGCAGCAAAGTCTACATAGAAACATAGAATTTGATGGCATATAAGGACCGCTTGGCCCACCCAGTCTGCCCATTTCCCTACCTAATGGATAAGCTGCAGATCCTAGTTAACCAGCAGCCCACTTCTTCCTACCCCCAACCCCTAGAATTGCCTTATGACTGTCCCATGCATGCTTGAATTCCACCACTGTTTTTGACTCCACAACCTCCTCCGGAAGGCCGTTCCATGCATCCACAACCCTCTCTATGAAAAAATATGTCCTTAAATTACCTTTGAGCCGCCCCCCTCTATCTTCAAATTGTGCCCCCTTGTTCTTGCACACCTCTTTGTTTGAAAGATGCTACCCTCTTGGACTTTGTTGATTCCCTTGTGGTACTTGAAAGTTTCTATCATGTCCCCCCTCTCCCTCCTTTCCTCGAGGCTATACATATTAAGCTCCTTAAGTCTCTCTTCATATGTCTTCCAGTGCAAACCCTGCACCATTTTAGTCCCCTCCTCTGGACAGCTTCCATCCTGTCTATGTCTTTGCAGAGATTGGGTCTCCAGAACTGCACAACTCTATTGAGACAAGCTACAAATGGTGTTTTTCATGGACCAAAGAATCACTGGCCTTTCATGTCAGTGAACAACATCTATGTAAACAGCATTTTGTAGTGTTTGGACAGCTGCTGTGAGAGTTTCTGGTGTGCATTTGATGTAATTTCACTGGTAGTTGTCATGGCAGTGGCTGGGTGCACTGAGGAAAATGCCATTTAGCCATTACAACACCACTGCAAGCAGGAGAAAAAAAGCGGGGGATCCTGTGTATTCTAGTGAGGCTATTACCTTTTCATGTTGGTGCGCTTGCGCAGCCAACATCTTGTGGTAGTGCAGATTTGGAGGCATGGTCACTGTTGAGCGAATGCAGGGCACACATCAGTAGGTGTGTCCCTCATTCCCCAATCAGCCTGCATGCCGGCGCCACACCATGCATACATAATGTGATGAGCATATCTAAGGAAAGGTCTGCTGCAATTCGAGCAGAGCTCGTCAGATGCAGCGGACCTCCCGACATGCTCGGCCACACTGTACGCATGGTGGCCACCCAGCTGCCGACTTCAGGGTTGCCCAATTCCCCTGCCGGCTTACCGTGGCCCCAGTATATGTGCCGATGGGGGAGCCCACTCCCTGTCGACATAAAGCACTCCCCCATTTGTTATATGGTGAGAGGGGTGCCCAATCCCCCTCAGCTCCCCCTCCATTTTCCTTGTGTGCCAACAGGGGTGCCCAATTCCTGTCGGCATAAATTAACCCCCCCCAATTTGTGGTGTGCCGAGTAGAGGTGCCCAATCCCGTCGGCTGCAGAACCCCCAAACAGTTGGTGGCACGCTGGAGCCCACCCCAGTGTGCAAATCCTGAGGAAAAAAAAAACTGTCCTTGATGTTGTTTTTAACCCTGAAACATAAAAACAGTCCTCATAGTCTCCTCCCACAACCCACACCCACCCTCTTGCACCCTGCCTTCCCAACCCCCTCACCCCATACTTACCCGCGGAGTCTGGCGTGACGATCTTCAGTGGAGAGGGAACACGTCTGCACTCTTCAAAGCCGATGGCGAACTGAGGAAATGCCGGTAAGCTGTATAATGGAATAAATAGAGGGTTTTCAACTTTGCTGCATATCTCAGGCATTTTTTGGAATTTTGGCACTGAATTTTCAACTTGGGGTTTTTGGGACCCCTCCTCATGAATTCTTGCACTGTCATGGCATTATTTGGTCCCGAAAGGTGATTTCGTAGTCACAGTGTGGAATCACCTTTCAGGAGCGAGGAACCAAACGACAGTGCCAGAGTTCATGATGGGGGCTCTCAGAATGCCTATGCTGCAATTTTTAGTGGGAAAAATCCAAAAAAATTACTGTTTTATGAGTGTGCATTGCGCAGTTGCTATGCACACTCGTAACTTAACGAATTTGCAATATTTTCATGCCACATGTTCAGCACTGGCATTTTTCCACACCTTCTTATGAATCGTACAGCTGTCATTTTTCACATCCTGCCCGAAATGTGTTTTCGCACTTCCGACACAGAATAGCTCAGTCGATGTGGGAAATCAGTGTTCAGGACAAATTACGAAAATGACAGTTACACTGTTCATGAGCAGAAGTCCTAAAATGCCTATGCTGAAAATTTGGTGACGATATTCCATAACATAACGGTGTTACAAGCGTGCGTTGCGCAGTTTGCATGCACGGTCATAAGTTCACGAATTTATAATATTTGCACTCCAGATTTTCAACATTGCCATTGTTCTGCAACTCCTTATGAGCAGTACAGCTGTCAGTTTTCACATCCTGACCAAAATGTGTTTTTGCAGTTCCGGCGCAGAACTGCATGGTCGCTGTGGAAGGTCCATATTCGAGACACCTTCTGAAAATGACAGTGACACTGTTCATCAGCAGAGGTCCTAAAATGCCCATGTTGAAAATTTTGGGCCAAAAGTCCATAAAATGAGTGTTTTACGAGCATGCATTGCGCACTTTGCACGCACGATCGTGACTTCATGCATTTGTAATATTTTCACTCCAGATGTTCAAAATTGGCATTTTTCCACACCTCCTTATGAACAGTAGAGCTGTCATTTTACATATCCTGGCTGAAATGTGTTTTTACACATCTGGCGCAGAATTGCACGGTCGCTGTGCGAAATCAGTTTTCGGGACACTTTGAGGAAATGATGACGACACTGCTCTTGAGCAGAGGTCCTACATGTCTATGTTGAAAATTTGGTGCCAAAAGTCCATAAAATGACTGTGCTGCAAGCGTGCATTGCGCAGTTCCCACGCAGCTTTGTAACTTCGTAAATTTGCAATATTTCCATGCCAGATATTCACCACTGGCATTTGTGCACACCTCCTTATCAACAGTACAGCTGCCATTTTTCACAGCCTGCCCAAAACACGTTTCCACCACTGTGGTGCACAATGGCGTGCTCGCTGTGGGAAATCAAATTTTGGAACACATTAACAAAATCACAGCGCCACTGTTCATGAGGGGAGGTCTCAAAAAAACTTATGCTGAAAATATGCCTAAAAAACTCCCACATATAATTGGGTTGTGGACGTCTGTTGCACAGTTTGTATGCATGTTCATTGCTTCACCAATATTTCATACTGCCACTCTAGATTTTCAATGCTGCCATTTTTTTTTACGCCTCTTCATGAACAATACAGTTGTCATTCTATACATCCTGCCCAAAACTGTGTTTTCGCCTCTCTGTCGCTAAATGGCACAGCCGCTGTGCAAAACTATGTTTCAGCTAACAAAGTGATTGTGCCACTTTTCATGAGGTGGCCTGACAAGCAGCCCATGTTGAAAATGTGGAGTGAAACTACCACTACACGCCTACAGTGTTAGGGTTTTCAACTGTAGCACCCCACCCGGTATGGACTGACAGGCATCAAGGCTGTGACTTGGGATCATCGGATGTAATGTTCACGCCATTCTAGTCAGTGTCGGTGGCTCAGTAGGTAGCACACTCGCCTCTGAGGCCGGGAGATCAGAGGGCTGTGGGTTCAGTTCCCACATCTGGCACTTGGGTTAATATCCCAATACTGACACGGTAGTGCAGCATGAGAGGGGTGCTGCACTTCTGAGGTGCCATCTTTCAGATATGAGATTAAAACCGAGGTCCCATCTGCCTGGATTGGTGGTAGTTCAGGTGGATGTTAAAGATCCCATGGCACTTATCGAAAAAAGTAGGGGAATTGTTTACTTCCAAAAACCAAAAAACATCAATACAGGTACTCATTAGAAACAAAAACAAATAGAAACTGGAAATAAAAACATCACTGTGTAAATATCAAATGAAATAACAGAAAAATACAAGAAGGGAAAAAAAAAAAAAAAGATCAGAAATCGGAACATGACGGTATTCAAAGTCCTTCTGTAATCGTAAAGCTGATTCAATTTGACTGATCACCAGCATGGGTAAAATACATGTATGCTGTATGGAAAAAGAACATTTTGCCTGCCAAAGATAGAACTTGATGCAAGCAAAGATTACATTAAGGGTACTAGGATGAAAACGGGAAAAAATACCCCGAATATTCCCCTAAAACCAAACATTCATATGTAATCTGACATACTATCCCCCAACCCCATTTCACAGACAAAGCAGACCAAAACTGTACTGTACGTGGACAATTATGGAAAAAATGACTCTGGGTTTCTTCTATACCCATGCATTCAAAACGAATGCAGTTCCTTTCTGCTAGAGTATTATGTTTTAAATTCCCTTTACCCCGAGCCTCCCATGGCAACTTAACCATGTGACATCCCACATCCAACCAGGAATCCTCCCGTCCGTCAGCACTTTAAGAGCTAGGTGTGTTTTCATGGGGTTACACCTGGTAAAATCCACCCGAACAAAAAAATTCTGGGACATTACACACTGATATATACCTCTCCGGGAAAGCCTAAAAACCTCATCTTTTGCCACCTTCCACATACGAAGTTTAGTGACCACTACTGGCAAAAAGAAAGGTACTTTATAATTAATTTTCACAACAGGTGCTACAGTAGACCACCTTGATTAAAAATCTTGGAGGAAAAACAGAGTCCAGGCATCCCATGGATGAGAGTTAGTGGACGACACTTCTTTAAATGTAGTTTTAATAAAAAAAAAAAAAGAAAAAGCAACCGGATTAATCATACCAAGACCACCCGCCTTAATCGGAAGATGAGTAAAATCCCGCTTGATTGGGTTCAATCGGCTACCCCACAACATTTGAAAAAAAATACTATACAAACGAGTTTCCCGGTTCCTAGGTAAGGGAAAAACTGAACTCAAATAAAGAAACAATGGAAGTAAAAACTTTCAGATTATTAATACACGTTTCTGCTTAGAAAATGACCAGTTTTTCCATAAATGTACTTTCTTTTCACCTAACACAATGCGAGATTGCCAATTAATATCATTTAAATCTCCTGGCCCAAAGAAACAACCTAAAATCTTGATGGGCCCCGTAGAAATAGTTATCTGTCCAATCATGGAATCAAAAACCCCTTCACCTAAAAAACACTAACATTTTTCTCGTAATTCACTGATGTTCCCGAACGCCAACCAAGCTGGTCCACCACATGTAATGCAACTAGTCCTTCAGCTGCATCCTGGAGCAGAAAACACATGACATCCACATAAACTGCCAAACACTGTGGCGGAACCTCTAGAGATGGAGTTAAACCTCGGATGTGTGGATGATGAAGAAGTTCCCGAACCAAAGGGTCCAATACGAAGGTATATAACAAGGGACTGAGCGGACAACCTTGGCGCACCCCTCTACAGAAATCAATCCCTTCCCTGACTAATCGATTAACAAGTGGAACATTTTAGGCATTGCTATATAGAAGTGCCACCCAGTTTCTTATTTTAGTAGAAAACTCATATCGCCATAGGACATCAAATCAAAACCTGTGTGCCACCTTGTCAAAGGCTTGAGCCTGGTCCAAAGAAAGTAAATACCCAAATAGTTTCCCCAAACATCCAAACTCACACACATTCCGTAGTAGAGCCAAATTCTGATGGATGTGTCTACCTGGAATGGAACATGTTTGCACCGGATGTACTAAAAAAGAAGCAAGCTGTTGGAGCCGATGACACAGGATTGCCGGAAAAATTTTGTAATCTGTATTCAATAAACAGATTGGTCTCCAATTTTCAATGCGGTACTTAACCCCTTTTTTAAATAAGAAAACAGTCAAGGCATCCGAGAATCCACTTGGCATCTGTGGAGAATCCAGAATCTCATTAAAAACAGAAGTCAGGATGATACTGATGTCATCCATCATGAGTTTGTATAGTTCATTAATTAAACCATCTGGACCAGGTGAGATCCCTGCTTTTAAAAGCGTTACTTCTGATCTAACCTCATCCAGGGTAATGGGTCTATCTAAAATAAGGGAGTCAGAGGGAGTAATAGTAGGTGGGTGAAAAGTAAACAAGTCCTCCCATTGAATGGTGGGCTGGAACACTTTACCATGTTGGGATTGCAAAAAAACCCTGGCTATGTGCAGCATGTCAGTGTCTGCTTTGCGTAGGATCCCCTTAAAATCATAGAGACCCTCCATACGTTTACTGTCTAATGCTTGTTTGCATGCTGAAAAAGGGTCCAAACTTGGCAAAGACTTAAGCCCATACGATAATTCATCATGACTCTTACAAGCCTTCCCATAATGGTAATTTCTCATGCTTTGCCTGAGGATGGCTATTTGTTCCTCTATATGAACATCAGAAACCGAGGAAAGTGACATTAATTTATAAAACTGTGCTCTGTGTTTTAAATAGGCAAGATAATCTGTAGACTGGATATTAAAATGATGAGTCTTAGAAGCCAAACGAAACTCCAATTTAGTTTCTATCCACCAAACACCCCAGGAATCATACATCCCAGCTACCGAACACATTCTGTCGCCTGAAATAAACATAGCTGAAATCGCTCAGTAGCAAGAACTGCCGGGTTGTTTCCACCGAGCCGGCAAGGCAGGAAAGGCCGATGGAATCTTAGATAATGAAAATCTTGCCTGTAACAATAAATGGTCTGAAAATTCACATGGGGCCAAAAAAAAAAGTGTAAGGTAACAAATATCTGGAAATAAAAATAAAATCAATCCGTGTTGCAAGGCTGCCACATTTATAAGTGGACCCCAAGTCAGAATATAGTGTTCTATAAGCATCTGTCAAGGAGGCCGTCAACAATAATTTAAACAAAGCATGAGAATCACAATACATCTTATGCTGCATTTGATTTTTAAATCTAATATCCAACCCACAATTGAAATCCCCCCCTAGAATAACGTGCCTAGGGGTAGACAAGTACTGTTGTATTTCTGAAAACAAGGCAATCCTGGCTGATTTAACCTGGGGTGCATAAACGTTAATGACCCGGAGAAAAAACCCTCGGCAGACAAAGTCCAGGAGCAACGCCCGGCCTGGGACTATGTCTACCAAGCCAGTGACTTGAACAAAAGGATGACAGAATAATATCCCCACCCCATCTGCAGCATCAGGACCAAAGGACCAAAAAGAGGGTCCAGAATGCCACAATTTCCTGGTGTAATTGATGTCTGTAAGGGTAGAAAAAAGCGACTCTAACAGTAAAATAATATCTGCACGTAAGGTTTTACAAAAATGCAAAAACCCAAGACATTTTTTTGAATTCTTGAGACTACAAGAATTCAAGGAAGCTATCGTCAAAAAAAGCCAGTGAGCATGACTAAGACTTGCCCTTTTTACGTTTCCGTCCTGACTTCTTTTTGGAGACCAGCAATTCGGGACCTCCCTCCTCGTCGCACTCTATCCCAGACAAAACCCCTGAGGCCACTAATAAATCAGATTCAGAGTCCCCATCCGCATCCTGCAGGACCTGAAAAGTGTTATGCGTAGTGGTAAGGGGTGGTAAAACAAGTTTTTTTGCATGAGACCGAGTCATACGTCTTGGGTGAGGTGCCTGAAACTCTGGGGCAGATGGGGGAGCTAGGATGGACACAATAGGAGCAATGTGCCCCTGACCCTCTTGTGGTTGTACAACCTCGGGAAGTATACCAGAGGAGCCTGATACCTCTCCCTCAGGAGGAGATGAACCTGTAGGATCCAGACCAGGAGGATTAGGGCCATGGGAGGCTACTTCCTCCGTATATGGTCTAAATCGACCCTGGGCATCTGAAATCAGGGTTTCCTTATCTAGGCCTCCTGAATTGTTCTGGCCCGCGTATGGACATTGATGGTAAGCATGTCCCTGGGCATCACACAGATTGCAGTGGAAGACACTGCGACAGGTACTACTGTCGTGATCAAGTTCCCCATATAAGGCACATTTGATTTTATCACACGCACTGCTGAGATGGCATGGGTTCCTACATTTATAACATGCCTTGGGTTGGCCTGGGTAAAAGCAGACACCTCGATCCCTTCCCAAGAAAAAGCTATTTAGAACATGTTGAACCAAATCCCCCACAATATGCAATTTTATCTTAAACTTCCAACTGCCTGTCCAAATGCCCTCCCCATCAATGACTGGTTCAGGAGGACCCAAGACAGTGCATTTACTCTCTAGCCAATACAAAATGTCCCCCACATTTACCCCTTCATTCCTAAACATAACATGCAGTTTTAAACAGTGGTTTCGTGATAGGAAAGGGCCAAAATGGAGTCCATAAAGGGGTCATTTTAAGGGAATCATACTTTTATCAGAATTTGTCAAGACCCACAAACGATTTAAAACTTATATCAAAAGTTTCCTCCCCCCGAATGTTAATAAGGGCGTAAATGTCTGATGCCTGAAAATTCATAGATCCTTTGAGAAGCCTGCATGCCACAAAGAATCGATCAGGCTGTTCTGGAAGCCTCCCCCTGTACCTAAGACGGACAGCATTCCGTCTGGGGGCTTGTTCCAAGCGATTATTATGAAACAGGTCCGAAAAGCGAGGACCTTTGTTAAATTGCTCTCTCCGAGGAGAGGAAGGGGGGAAACGTTTGATATCCCAGTAGGAGTCCCTGAATCTATCCCAACAGTGAACGATGGAAAAGTCTCACCAACTGAGGCAATACCTGCCTCCGCCTGCAATTCCTCTGATTGCACTGTCCCTGAAGGCTCCTGAGCAGCCGTACCCTCCAGGGAAAAAGTAATCCACTCGGCATCCAGTATCCACTTGCCATCCTTCTTCATCCATCCTTCGTCTAGCAGGGCTGTCTCCTTGCTCCAGTCCCTGGCTGGGAAGCCCCCCATCGCTGCCTGCGACTTCCACGCTGCTCCTCGCTCCTCCCTTGATGCCAAAGGCATCCTAGCTGCATCAGAGTCAGTCGAACCCTCCTCCATCATGGTCGTGTGCTCTGTGCACTTCTCACTGGCCTGCTCAGCTTTCAGGCTGCCAGTCTCCTCGGGCTGTGCTGTAACAGTATCCTTCTTCTCAGGCCATTGATGTCCTGCATCTCCCGTCTCTCCCGTAGTGTGGTTCCCTCTGCGCTCTTCTCTGGAAAGCTCCCCTGGTTTTCACACAGCAGCGCTCACCATTGCACTTCCATCCTCCTCCATCTCATTAGCAACAGCTCCCCTGCCTTCAACAGGTAAGACATCCAGCTCCATGCCAAGTCGAGCTCCAAATGACAAACACTGTGTCAGTCAGTAGGTCCCCCTACAGCTAGCATGCAGTAAGGGAATTTCCCCGGTGTCCTGGCCAAATTTCCCTCATCCACTAAACAAAATACCACCAACTGCTTAATCTGGTTCAAGGTCAGTTGCCATTCATCTGTATCCCTTTCCCCCGGGTTGTGCCTGAAAATAGGCAGGATTTATCTAGTGCACTTACCTGGTCAACAAAAACTACATAAATAAATAAAACAAATAATGAATTCCACCCCCACGCCCACCCTGCAGCCACTGACAGGCATCGTGGTGTGTCTTGCACTGTTCGGCCACAAACTTTGCCCCACGCTCCTATACTGCACCCACGTCAGCGTATTTCCTTATGGAATGGGGTAAGCATAATGCTCAAAGACCCCAAAGCACACCATGACACTTGTCAGTGTCTACAGGGTAGAGTGAGGTACAATGGCATGAGCATTATAGCTGATGACCCAAAGGCACACCCCAATGCCTGTCGCTCTCTACAGGGTGGGGGTGGGGTTGGAGTCACGTCAATACTTCACTGCCATTCCTCTTATGCGTCTCTAGCTCCACCACTGCCAATGCCAGCGCGACAGCATTCGGCATTGACAAATGCTTTTTTTGTTTTGGTTTGTTAAAATGTGCTGTAGTTCTGAAAGTGGCCCAAGTACAGATCTAGCAAAGCGGGAGCAGCAATGGCAGCCAAAGACAAAAGTATGGAACTGTCATTTAGTCTAAGATTCCAGGACGAACTAGATGTAGAGGGATCATGCTGCAGATGAGGGTGCTATACGTAGCTGTTAATTAAAAATTCATTGTTAAAGATTAACGCAACTTCTGTCTACTGCTCTTGGCTAATCAAATTACGGAAATGTAAACTGCAATACTATAGTCTTTAATCAATAGCTATCTACAGTGTCCTCATCTGCAGCATAAGCCCTCTACATCAAGTCAGTCCTGGAATCTTAGACTAAATGACAGTTCCATACTTTTTTCCCTTGATCACAAATGCTGCACCCACTTTGCTAGATCCGTAGTCAAGCCAGTTTCAGAACTAAAGCACATTTTAACAAAACAAAATTAAAAAAATCATCAGCCTTGCTAGAATACATAGAATCCCCCACTTTTTTCTCCTGACAGCACCAATGTTGTAACAGCTAAATGTAATTTTCCTCAGTGCACATAGCTGTTGCCATGACAACTGCTAGTGAAAGTATATCAAATGATACCAGAAATTGTCACAGCAGCTGCCCAAACTAACTACAAAATGCTCTTTATGTAGATGTCATTCATTTACATGGAAGGCCAATGATGTATTGGTCCATGAAAGACACACTGCTGGTGACTTGACTCAATAAACGTTGCTGCTCCATGTTGGTGTCCCTGAATGCCAGTATGCAGAACATGAACATTTTCACCAGTCTTATTACCACAACCACGCTGTACCGGGAAGTTTTGTTTTTTAGAACAAGTCAGGAGAAGATGGAAGGTTTGATACCTTTTATTGGACCAACAAGTGTCTTGTACAAAGATGGAATTATACACAAGCTTTCGGGGCCGCATAGGTCCCTTCTTCAGGTGAATAGCAAAACTGAGCAACAAGCAGCATTTATATCCATTGTAGAGCAATTAAAAATCAGGAAGTGAAGTAGGAAGGTGATAAAGGGGACTAGAGATGAAAGTCTAAGATACAAAAAATAAAAACATGAGAATAAATGAGGAGGGGGTCATAGCAGGAACAGGTCAATAGGAGATCAAAGGAAGCTAAACAGAAGACAAAAGCATGCAGATAGGATCTGAGATCGGAGGCTGGCTGAAAGGGTAGAATGGACAGGAGATGCCTAAAGATGCAAGGAAATCAAGAAATTAGGAGAAACAAAAGAACAAAGGCATAGATAAACAGAGATGTGAAAACAAGAGGGAGTAGGTGGGACTGAGCTCAGGAGTTAATAGGAGAGGCAGGGAGGATGTGAGGTATAGGTAAAAAAACAGAACAGGCAGAACTCAGAGAAAAAAATATAATAGTCAGAGAGATACAGAACCAAAGTGTGATGAATAGAGACATGATTAGGTACACAATAAAAAAGAATTACAGTTTACCGTAGTGGGTCATGAAACCGATGTCCAGATTCAGTCCAGAAATGTTAGATTTAAATTGTTTTATATATTTGGAACACTTATAGTCCTACTGGCATTCAGGAACACCAACATGGAGCAGCACTCAGTAAGACACATGGTTTTAATATCCACACAGTACTGCTCTTTGTCGGAAAACAACAAACTCCAGGGCTGCCAGCAGCATTTACAAGAGTAGCACTCAGGGGATGTGCAGGTTTTTATCTCATTAGGCCTCATGTCAGCATTTTTAAGGCAAGTTTTTTGTTTTGTTTTTAATTTTCAAATTATGGGAAACATGGAACCTGGTGAACAAAGCAAGTGACAAACCAGGTAGTAGTTAAGCAACAAACCGGAGAGTGGTTAAGCACAGTGGCTACTGGTAGGCACAGAGTGCAAATGCTGATATTTATCACCTAATTGGTGTTACTCTGTGACTGAATAGAAAAATAAATACCTTCACTAGACTATGTTCAATGTGATCAATAGTTATCGGCATTCAGTATAGTATGAAAAGTAAAGTCGCCAACCCCTATACAACACACAGAGAGTCTAGAAGCTGCTACGATCAGGGCACAGAATGTCAGAACACTACTGTTTCAACATACCGTACTGTACAAATGGTGGGTGGACTATTTTGCAGTAAAAAACAATGTTATTTTATAACAGAAGTAAAAAAATTGAGAACCCCTTTTTGTTTGCCATTGTTATAAATGCAATTAGGCACTCCTAGGGGTTACATTAACCATATGTTAAATCTCCCCGGGCATGTGGCACTCAGCTTTGCCACATACCACGTAACATCCTTAGGGGGTGATTAACAGTTAATGTAACTTCTTGTCATACCTTGTTGCTTAAAAAACAAACACTTTCTGTGAGTGCAAGGCATTGCCAATGAAACTATTCCACTACCCAAAGTGAAGGGGTGTCAATCTGAATTTATTAGTATTTTTATTGGTTTGACAATAAATGGGATCACAAACTATTTCCCACACAAAAGACCCTCCCCCTCCTCTTGAGTATTTGAATGCTCTAATGGCATGCATTCTTCTCCATGTGCATGAAGACTAAAGCTTCCAGTACAAACAAACAAACAAAAAGTGGAGTTCTCAAACCCAACTAACCTAAAACACATGGGTAATAGTGATCACAACAAGATTGTCTGTGCTTTAACAATCTCTAGATCAACAATTATCTGTAATACAG
Organism: Neoceratodus forsteri; assembly: GCA_016271365.2. Lineage (NCBI taxonomy): Eukaryota > Metazoa > Chordata > Ceratodontiformes > Ceratodontidae > Neoceratodus > Neoceratodus forsteri. Next base: position 1,529,542,765 of record CM057453.1, read on the forward strand.
TCATCTGAGGCCAAAACAGGGCAAATTTTGAAAGGATCAAAACAAAGCTTCTAAAATTAAATTGGGACTTGAAAATGGCTCATCTTTCTGTGAATGAATCCTGGAAACTGCTACATGGGACTATCTGTAGTCTTCAGGAGAATAATGTACTGTACCTATTTTAAAAAATATATAATCACAAAGCCTTGTTTAACCTGTTCCATAAAGAAACAGATCAAAAGCAAAGAAAAAGCATTCCACATGTTGAAAATGCATCCCTTTGAAACAAACAAAAATATAGAAAGGAACAACAAAAAGTTAAATCTATGACAAAAAAAGGAGAAAAACTTGAATTCAAAATATCACATACTAACGACATTAATAAAGCCATATATACATATATCAACAATAATAAAAAAATAACCTTAGAAATACAGGCCCATTAGTGCACAATGTAATTGAAAGTGATTATGATTTAGAGAAAACAAATTTGTTTAATTCGTATTTCTGTTCCGTTTTTACAGAAAAAAGCAAACCAAATGACAAACTCCCATATCATTGCACAAACAAATATACAATAAAAGAAAATGAGGTCCCGATGGATATCAATGAAATCAAATTTCACACCAGCCCTGGGCCAGATAACATACATTCCTGATTACTAAAAGGAATGGGTAATGTTTTAGCTAAACCACCTTCGGGTATTTTTCAATAAATCACTGGAGGAGAGGGTGGTGCCTGACAACTAGTGACATGCAGTAGTTGTACCCATTTATAAAAAGGGGAACAGGAGCCAAGTGTGCAACTATAGGCCCATAAGCCTTACTTCACTGTGCAGTAAATTAATGGAAAAGCTAATAAAAAAAATCCTTGAAACAGAAATAAGTAACATGGATCGAACTGATGAGAACCAACACGGGTTTAAAAGGGAGAACTCATGCATGACTAATCTGATATATTTTTATGATAAAATAAGTCAATGTCTGGACAAGGGCAACCCAACCAAAGTAGTGCTGCTTGACTTCAGGAAGGCATTTGACACTGCCCCCATGGCATACTAGTTAATAAAATGATAGCCATATGTTTCAGCGTATGTGTGGTTAAATGAGTAGAAAGCTGGCTCATCCAATGAACCCTGCATGTGAGAGTTAATGGAGACTCATAGGGGGCGGATGTTAACAGTGGGGTACCCCAAGGCTGAGTCTTGAACCTGTCTTTATTTGGTATTTTCATTAGCGACGGCCATATTACTCAGGGAATTTTTTCGTCCAAGTTTGCGGATGATACCAAACTGTGTGGAGAGGTGAACTTGTTAACAAAATACACATCCTAAGTGGAAAACCTCAAAACCATAGAGAATTGGGATATATTAAACAAAATACCTTTCAATCAAGACAAGTGCCACATGTTACACTTTGGTAAAGCAAACCCACTGCATTCATACCACCTGATGAACAGTCCTCTCAAATCCATCTGTAAGGAAAGGCACCTGGGTATACTAATAAATGACAAGCTCTCATCAGTTGATCACTATAAGAAAGTTGTAGCATCTGTGAATAGATTAATAAAAGCAATCCAATGCACATTCATAACTCGAAGTGAACAATGCATTATTCCATTATATAGAACGGATGTCCGTCCAATCCTGGATTATGGCTTCCCTTTTTGGAGTCCCTACATAAAGCATGATGTCAACCTGGTGGAAAGAGTACAGATGAGGGTGACAAAAATGGTTCCCTGACTCAAAAATTACACACATCACACTAGATTAACCAAAACTGGATTATTCAAACTCAAGTGTAGGAGAATGAGGGGAGACTCATTATTACTTTTTAAAATTATAAATGGCCAGGAACAAGTCACTCAATGTGGACTAAGTTACTGTATTACATTACCTAACCTTAGATCACACAAGAGATAACTTACTATGCCCAGGGTTAATACTAATAAAAGACAAAACTATTTTACTATTAAGACAACATGTCTATGGAATCAACTCCCTAACAAGATAGTTTACCAAACAACTTTTTGGGGTTTTAAAAACAAATTGGACGATTACATAACAGCTAAGTTTTGCCAACATTAATACACCCACTGAGAGTGAGAGACAACCTCAATGGGCAATAAGCCTTCTCTTGTCTTTAACACTTAGTAATACATTACTTACCAATTCAATCTGCAAAGAAACAAAAAAGGAATTAACAACCCAATGCAGGCTTTCTGGTCGGATAAAAAAACTAACAGAAAAAATAACACGCAAACTTTTTATTTTGCAAAGCAACACAAGGACAGTACACGTGTATGAAAAATAGAACATAAGTGCTGCGTATATAAAAACACATGGAATGCATAAATACTCAATTAATAAGCAGTTAATTAAACCTAAGAGTAAGATAGACTATCTCAATCGACATCCTGGTACACTAGGCTGACAGTGACAGGCTCCTGACACTGAAAGTCAATCAGCTGCTTGCTGACCAGCTCCATGCAAATCAAAGGACTGAAGCTATCTCTGTTTGGAGCAGTATGATGCTTTGAAGTACACAACATTTTCACCCATCAAGCTACTTTACCAGCAGACTTCCTGGGAAGAAGAGGTGTTTGCGGAGTGAGGAGGAGGACTGAAGCCCCATAGAGCTGGAGCCGGAGGATGGAGGATTAAGGTTCTAAGGAACTGGAAGCCTGCCAAGAGGACTGTGAAAGACAGCTGTTGAAAGGAGAAACTGTCCGGAGGGAGTGGAGATCCTTGATATGTGTATCCTCAAGAGGGGCAGAGTACAACCTGACAGTCTGAAATCTCCATAGGTCCCTGGTGAAGGAAGGATGGACAGAGAAGATCGAGCCCTGTAGATTGAGCATGCTTCTCAGTTCATCTATCTCAAAGGCTGAAGATGGTTGGATTCTAAGGAGGGAAGCTGTTTAAAATATTTTTTATTTTTTCTGTTTCTGATCGGTCTCTTTAGGAAGAGTTGAAAATTTGGTGTACAAATATGTAAAATGCCCAGGTTATAACTAAATGATACACTATTTCAATGTTCACACTTAACTTTGCTTATTTTCAATATTTTGACTCCAAACTTTCAACAGTCATTTTTGCACAACACCTCATAAACGTCATGTGTCATTTTTAAAATCTTGTACCAGATGCGTTTTCGCACCTCTGGTGTGAAATTACATTTCAGTCAATATACTATAAATGATACATGTCATGTCTATAAGGTGAATCCTAAAACAAGTATCTTCAGAAGTTGGGGTCAAAATTAAAAAAAATTGCTTAGCAATCAGCAAACGTTTGGGACTGACAAATGCTTGTTTTATACAAACTGGGGGGAAGGGGATCATTCAAGGACAATGATAGTTGATTTTAGGGGGTGGACTTTCAGAACATGGGGGAAATTCTCAAGGGCATTTAGGAGATAAACCCAGGTTTGGGCGTGGAAGGTAGGTGGGAGATCATAAGTTGGGCTACAGAGGCCACCAGGACCTGTGTAAGAGTGAAGCTTAAGGGCGGGGTAGGTATCAGAACTATGCTGATGGACCAAGGAGGTCCAGGAGGCGGTAAGGGAGAAGAAGGCTGCCTTCAGTAGGTACAAAAAAATGAGAGGAAAGAGGGATAGAGAGAGAACTATCGCCTTGCAACCAAGAAAGTCACCAGAGAGGTGAGGGGGGCAAAGGCCTGAAAAGAGCAGAGGCTGGCGCAGGGAATATGGGGTGGGGAAAAGGGGTTCTTTAGGTGTATTGGTGAGTGGAGAAAGGTCAAGGGACAGCTCAGTAGGTTGAGGACAGCTGGGGGGTGGGTGGAAGGGGCTAGAGAGCAGGCGGAGGTACTGAATTAGTACTTTGCCTCAGTGTTCACTAGGGAGGAGGCTGAGGAACTTCCAAAAAAGGTGTTGAAGGACACACAAGGTGCAGCAGACCTGACTATTGGGGTACCTGCTGAAGAACAAGCCACTGGGGGGGGTAGGCCAGGGGTGAGATATCAAGCTGGTTCTGTTGATTGGGGGGGAACAGATGCTGATATTCCTATCGGTTGGGTGTGGGAAGTCCTCCAGGCCCTAAAAAAAGGATAAATCTCGCAGCTGGCCCGGTGGCGCTGAGGGTTGAGGTGCAAGATGCCTCACCTCGCTCCACATTGGCAACCCAGGTTCAGATGCGAGCCCGGATCACCAGGGTTTGGCAGGGGAAGGATAGGATTGAGCATCCGGAGGACTGCTCTCCTATCACAGGGAAGGATCCAGAGATCCACTGCTCTGTAGCGGCCCCTGGTGACAACCAGGGGGCACCACTAGAGCGGTGCCAGCAAGGGGCAAGTGCGGCAGACATCAGCACGCCGTGCCCAAACATCACTGTATGCCCATTACTCCACAAGGGGCGAAAACTAGGCAGAAAATGGTGGAGCATCGATCTGGTGGCTGACCACCCCGGTGCCCCTCGGTTCCCGGGAGGATCCTGCCACAGAGTAGCATGAGCAATAATGGCCAGCTCTGTGGGGTGCCAGACCAGACCCGGGGGGTGCGGGTGCTGGCGGTCAGAGATCAAGGAGATCCACTCCGCAAGTAGTGCAAAAAACAGAGCTGAGAAAAAAAAAAAAAAAAGGATACATCTCCGGGGCCTGATGCTATTCATTCCAGAGTACTAAGGGAATTGGTGGATGTATTAGCTGCGCCATTTGCGAATCTCTTTAACTTGTCGCTCCAGACAGGGAGGGTGCCAAGGGATTGGAAGCAGGCGCATGTTGTTCCCATACATAAAGGGGGAATCGAGAGAAGAGCTAGGAAACTATAGACCCATCAGTTTGACGTTGGTGGTGGGGAAGGTAATGGAGAGCACACTTAAAGGCTGGGAGGTTTCTTGGAGGAGACGGGTTTCCTGGATGACCGACAGCATGGGTTTGTGCCAGGTAGATTGTGACAAACAAACCTTGTAGAGTTCTGGGAGTGGGTGACATCAGCACTCGGCAGAGGGAGACCAGTGGATGTACTGCTCCTGGACTTCAGCAAGGCATTCGATTCGGTCCCTCACACTGGCCTAAGGGAGAAGCTGGGGGGATGGGGGTAGGCCCATTGATGGTTAGGTGGATCGGAAACTGGCTTTCAGGTCGCACTCAGTGGGTAGTGGTCAGAGGGGAGGTCTTGTTAGGGCGGGAAAACCCCAACTATGTGTACACCCTGGGGGGGGGGATGAGTTGTAGGCCACGGCAAGAGAAAGAGACCCAGCAGTCTTGGTGAATGTTAACATGAATAATTCAGAGCAGTGCAGGAGGGCTGCAGTCTGGGCAAATAAGATGCTGAGATGCATTGTTAGGGGGATTGCCTCAAGGAACAGAGAGGTGATTTTGCCACTGACAACAGTCTGGTTAGACCACAGCTTGCGTACTGTGTGCAGTTCTGGAGGCCGCACTTAAGGAGGGACATCCAATTCCTGGAGAGGGTTCAGAGGAGAGCAACCAGAATGATCTGGGGCCTGGGGGATAAGACATATGAGGAACGACTAGGGAAGCTCAACCTGTTCTCACTGGAGGAGAGGAGGGACCAGGGAGACATGACTGTGGTCTTCAAGTACCCCAGGGGAGTAATAAGGTAAGCCGAGATAGGATCTTTCGACTGAAGGAGGGTGGAATCACCAGAGGACACAGCTGGAAGATTGAGGGTGGTAGGATTGGGGGGAAAGCAGGAGGAAGTACTTCACCGAGAGAGTGGTGGAACCATGGAATGCGCTGCCTGGGAAGCTGGTACAGGCAGCTATGGTGGAGGGATTCAAGAGAGGGTGGGACAGGTATAGGCAAGAGGTGAAGCAGAGGTTGGTTTGCCGGGGGACAGGACTGGGGATGGAGTAACAGTGGAAGGAGACAGATAGAGGGCTACGGTACCCAATGAGGGTGCTGAAGCACGAGCAGACTTGACAGACCAATAGGCCTACTCTGCTGGCGTCTAGCATGTTAGTATGTTAAATTTGTTTCTCTGTTCATAACCTTTTCAACTGAGCCCATCTCCCAGTTCCTTCCCATTTCAATACAGTGTCAAGTTGCCTCACAGGGATGGGAGTGAAGCTGTGGTAGATGCTTGACTGTTCAAGCAGAATAATCGGGCATCTCCCTCAGCAGCAATTGTATCCTTGTGAGGTAAGCATTATGGTTTGGATCAGTTAAAGCAAAAGGAAGCTGGGAAGGCAGTCAGAACAGCAAAGGCCCAAACCGAGGAAAAGATAGCCAACTCAGTTAAGAAGGGGGATAAAACCTTTTATAGGTATATCAGGGAGCGAAGGAAGACCAAGGGAGGGATAGTGAGGCTTAATAAAGGGGAGGGAGGATGGGCAGAGGGAGACTGTGAAAGGCAGAGATACTAAACAAATATTTTTGCTCAGTATTTACAAATGAAGAGGGGGAGGTACCTAAAACAAACAGTAGAAACACTCTGGATACAGAAGTCGATACCAGCCCATTTACAGAAGAAAGGGTTATGAAAGAACTCTTAAAACTGAAGGTGGATAAACCAATGGGGCCTGATGGGATTCATCCCAGAATTCTAAAAGAACTAAGGGTAGAACTAGTGACACCACTGACTACCCTCTTTAACAAATCATGGGGGGATGGAGTGGTACCCGAGGACTGGAGGAGAGAAGATGTGATTCCCCTTCACAAAAGTGGGAGCAAGGCAGAAGCAGGAAACTACAGACCTGTTAATTTAACCTCAGTGATAGGGAAAATGATGGAATCACTTCTGAAGGAAAGAACTGTCGAGTATCTAGAGGCCAGAGGGGCACAGGACCCAAGGCAGCATGGATTCACAGTGGGAAGGTCATGCCAGACGAATCTGATAGATTTATTTGACTGGGTGACCAAAGTAGTAGATCAGGGAGGGGCTATGGACATGGCCTACCTAGACTTTAGCAAGGCATTTGACACAGTCCCACAAAGATTGATATACAAGTTAGCCAGCCTGGGAGTGGGTCCCAAGATGACAGCCTGGGTAAAGAATTGGCTGGAGAATAGGACACAGAGTGTAATAGTAAATGGAGTCCACTCTGAAGAAAGGGGGGTTACTAGTGGGGTATCGCAGGGTTCAGTATTAGGACCGGTCCTCTTCAATGTCTTTATAAGCGACATTGCAGAGGGACTGGAAGGAAAAGTATGACTCTTTGCAGATGACACAAAGATCTGCAACAGAGTTGATGCACAAGGTGGGGTGGAAAGGATGAGAAGGGACTTGGCAAGGTTATTTATTTTATTTTGCTTTTGGTGACCGGGTAAGTGCACTAGGCAAACAATGCCTATTTTCAGGCACGACCCAGGAGAAAACAGTTTACAGACAAACAATAAACATGTGACGCAGCACATGACGGCAGTACAAATGGATAAAAGCAGTGTGTAATAAGTAAATTGACATTCTGAATAATGAAGGTTAAGATACTGTGAATACGGGGGAAAAAACAGGATTGGTATCAAAAGAAAAACAACATGGGAAGGTAGTAAGTTACAGTACAATAAGTGCCATGAAAAGTAGAGAGGGAGAGAGAGGGAGGAAAGAGGGGATGAAAAAGCGTGGCAGGTATAGATCGTGAGAGGAGGAAGGGTAAAAAGGGGGTAGATAGGATGGAGATGGGGGAGAGGGCAAGAATGAGTGAGGGTTCAAGGTGGGTTAAAACAAGTACAGGGATGTAAGGTGTGAAGGTGTTCCCGATGTAGTTTCTTAAAGATAGCATGGGTGTTTGTTTGACGGATAGAGAGGGGTATAGAGTTCCAGTATTTCGGAGCAGTATAGGAAAACGCATGAGTGCCCATATTAGTTCTACATCTTGGAACACGCAGAAGGGCTTTATCATTAGATCGTAATTCATGAGTGGGAGGTTGTATTTCCAGTGCGGAAGAAAGGGATGGGGGAAACCTGTTCTGATGACAGAGTCAATTAGTGATCCAAAGGTCTGAAGATGATAGGCGGAAGGGCTAAGCCATTTTAGGTCCCGATAGAGGTGGCAATGGTGCTTGAAACGTGGTGAGGCAGTGGCATCGCGACAGATGTTATTATAAGTGGTGTCCCATTTATGAAGGGAGGATTTAGATGCAGATAGGAAGATTGACGAGCCATATACTAGTGCAGGTAGAAGGAAACCTTGAGCCACTGCTAGTCTGGCTTGAGGGGTAAGTGCATAGCTGGTACGGTAGGCACTTCCTAGCTTAGCATTTACCGACTTACAGATAGTAGAGATATGAAGGTCAAGGTCAAGCGATTCATCCAGGGTGACACCGAGATATTTGAAAGATTTGGTAGAGGGTAGAGGAGAGCTGTCCGCACAGGAGATGATAAGGGATTAGGATTTGCTTGAGTCTGGCCTGAGGGCCAAACAACATTGAGTAGGATTTGCTAGAGTTGAGGACTAGTTTATTATCAGTGAGTCAGGTTTGGATACTCGAAATCCGATGCAAAGGGATGGTGTAGGGAGGTTGAAGTTTTGCTGGTGAGATATGCAGATCATCCACGTAGAGCAGACATGAACAATTCGTGCAATTGAGGGATGTCATCAATGAAGATTGTGAAGAGTAGAGGACCAAGAATAGAGCCCTGGGATACTCCAACATGGATAGGTGCAGGATCCAAAATTGCAGAGTTAAAGACCACAGCCTTTTGCCCGTCGGTCAGGTAGCTTTCAAACCAGGTTATGGTATCTGGGGAGAAACCAAAAGACCGTAGTTTTGACAGAAGGAGTAAGTGGTTTACCAGATCAAAAGCTTTAGTTAGGTCGATAAAAACTGCTCCAGTCTGGAGGCCTAGGTCCATGGATGAGTTAATGTCACTAGTCAGCTTTAGCAGGGCAGAGGTGGTACTATGACCTTTACGGAAACCGTGTTGGGAACTGGAAAGGAGGTTATATTTTTGGAGGTATTCAATCGTTTGTGTGGTGACTAGTTTTTCCAAGATTTTGCTTAAGACAAGAGTATAGCGATGGGACGATAGTTCTTTATTTCCTTTTGGTCTCCTTTATTTGGAATAGGAGTGATTTTAGCAATTTTCCATATAGTTGGGACTATACCACGGCATAAGGACATATTAAAGATTGTGGTTAGTGGGGAGGCTATGAAGGGGGCCGCTGCTTTCAAGAGCCTTGGTTCAAGACCATCAGACCCAGGGCTATTGTTGTCATGGATGGTGAGAAGTAGTTTTTCAACTTCTCTTTTTTGAATGATCCGGAACCTGAAAGAGGGGTTTGAGGGTCATGGTTTGGTGTCACAAGGGGCAGAGGAATGGTCAAATGTATGGCAGCTTAGATTCAATGCTAAGAAGTGCAAGGTAATGCACCTGGGAAACAAAAACCCAGGGGAAGAGTACACAATGGGGGGTGAGATACTAACAACAACAAAAATGGAAAGGGACCTGGGGGTAGTCATATCAGATGACCTAAAGGTGGGCAAACAATGTGAGAGGGCAGCAAGGAGGGCTGGGGGGATACTGGGATGCATAGGGAGAGGCATCACCAGTAGAAAACAGGAAGTTATTATGCCTCTGTACAGACAGCTGGTCATACCCCATCTGGAGCACTGCGTGCAGTTCTGGATACCCAATCTCCACAAAGACATAGACAAGATGGAAGCTGTTCAGAGGAGGGCAATTAAAATGGTGCAGAGTCTGCACCGGAAGACATATGAAGAGAGACTTAAAGAGCTTAATATGTGTAGCCTCGAGGAAAGGAGGGAGAGGGGGAACATGATAGAAATGTTCAAGTACCTCAAGGGAATCAACAAAGTCCAAGAGGGTAGCATCTTTCAAAAAAAGAGGTGTGCAAGAACAAGGGGGCACAATTTGAAGATGGGGGGGTGGCTCAGAGGTAACTTAAGGAAGTATTTTTTCACAGAGAGGGTTGTGGATGCATGGAACGGCCTTCCGGAGTTGGCTGTGGAGTTAAAAACAGTGGTGGAATTCAAGCATGCATGGGACAGTCATAAGGCAATTCTAGGGCGTGGGGGTAGGAAGAAGTAGGCTGCTGGTTAACTAGGATCTGCAGCTTATCCATTAGGTAGGGAAATGGGCAGACTGGGTGGGCCAAGCGGTCCTCATCTGCTGTCAAATTCTGTGTTCTATGTTTCTATGATCTGCTCTGTGATGTAAAAGGAACTAGGAGAATAGGAAAGTAAGCAACACTTCGCTCCTAAAACAAATCCCGTGGAAGGCCAGCTTTTTTGGCCAAAGTGCTAGGGCTTTCGGATGTTCTCCAGCGAAGTCTTTTTTTCGCCATTTGGTAAGTTAATAAAACGTAACTATTTGCAGCATTTATTTGTCTCTGTTACGGTGGTTTTTGACTCTTGAGTGCAGGACTTTCACCTTCATTTCCTGAAACTGGGCCTAAAATGCACCATTTCATACATTTTTAAAATTTCCTGGGAGTATGTCCCTAGACTCCACTAGTTTTGGTTTTCCAGCCCAACCCAAATGCGCCCCCTTCTGTAAATTTGTGGTAGTTTCTGTGCAGTTGTGCTATACTGCAGTTTATAAAATGGGTACGAGATGTGCTGCCTCCTGATTGGTTAACCGGTTGCAGTAGCCATGTCCTTATCAGCACATATACATAGCAACTGGTACTTGTTATGCCAAGCAGGACGCAGTACAGTCAGAGATCTATGCCTGCCAGTTTTCGAACATAATTGTCTGCCAGGCTCTCCCGCTGACCACTCTCAACTATTCATCCTACTTGCAGTTTCGTTTTCAAATCTGCACCTACACACTACACCCTCGCTGCCAATGCTGTCTAGGCACCAGAGACACACCACTTACAGTACAACAGCACCACAGGAAAATGGTTTCATTCCTTTTTTCTCTCTCATTAAATAAAAATCTGACCTTAAAAAACGGCGAGTACAACCCTATCTGATCAGCATAGAAATCTGCACGTGCCGCAGCTTTCAAATAACAATCGTACCCCAAACCTGCCTTTTCAAAAGGAGGCATACCTCTTCTTGTCCCGCTCCTCCACTAATTCTTTAACAACATACAACTATTTATTTCAACATTCCTAGTTACCATTTCAATTAAAAATACAACACACCAAGCTGCCGAAACTGTAACTGCGGAAGCGCCATCATGTAAGCACTGAATACAGTGCCCAGCAGACATGATCAATCCCACTCCTTACCAGAAAAACTCCTTCTATGTTGCGTCACATTCTCATAAAACACACACACACACACACACACACAGAGCCAAAAGCATATTGTTGTCAACTGTGTGTGTTGTTGGGGGGGGGGGCGCATAATGAACTATCAGAACCACAGCGGCTGATGAGATCCCATGCTCCTGTTCCTGTAAATAACTGATTCGGCGTTTCCTCCCTAATCATAAAAAAAAAAAAATAACATACACAAAAAGAAAAAAACATATTGTGCATAATTGTCTTTCTCAGTGGAAGATGGCAGGATCAAACAAACATGCACCAAAGCACCTTACTTAATCAAGCATCTTCACAATAATAAAGTGAGATGGACTACTTTTTCTCTCTTTAAATTCATAACATCATATGTTTTAATAATTTTACTTAAAATTCTTATCTGCATTTCTATTTAATGATTTTACTAAGGAACCTGTTTTATAAGCACAATAACACACTCCGAGGTGTGGGTTATCTCCTGATAAGAGCACGCCTACGTGCATAAGGCACTCTGTGCTTAACGCACCTGGGTGTGCTCTTGAAGGAGATAACCACACCACAATCATTACTGCTTAATGCCATGTAGACAATGATTGACATTCTTGTGTGTTTTCTTTGTGCGGATTCTGATGTAGGCTTCTTGAAAGATGGTAACCCTAATTTACTCCTACGACCCTCACTTCCTTTTTTTGGCACGCACAGCTGTATCAACCAGAGGAAACAGGAAAATGTGTTTCTTACTGTTACAGCCCCGCTGCAAAACAAATGGAGTGAAAGAATGGTTGTATTAACTAATAATTACTGGTGCAAATTTTTATCAATGGGGAAAACCGGTTGATATTCCCCATAATCACCAGTCAGTTGCTACGAGTTTCACACACACACACATTAGTTCAGCACGAGGGTTACAGCACACAATCAAACAGCTAGGGAATGCGGCTGCAAAACTGTTAATTTCCACCAACCTGTAATCTGCTCTTCAGTCTAATCATTGGGTGAAAATATCCTGTGTCTGGACACTTTAAAAAAACAAACAAAAAAAAAAAAAAAACGGAAACAGGAGAATTTTAACATTGTCCCTTAGTTCATTTCAGGGACTTTGTCAGACGACCTCCGTAGCTACGGCGATGAACTATCATGCAGCAACGGATAGCAAGCACATGGAAATACAAAGTTCCCACAGATGTCTCACAGCTCTGGGATTTGTTTTTTGAGTGAAGCAAAATGCTGCATGAACTCATATTTGAAAAGGAGTTCTGTTTTTTGCAGCAAGCAAAACAAAACGGTATTTGAATTCAGTGTTTTTTTGTGTGTAATTAATCTATGTCAGGAAAAAAATTTCTGGCAGCAATTATAGAAAATAAGACAGGGTACTAATCATTAAGAAAATTTGTAACATGGCTCTGGACAGAGCAGTGAAATGGAGCATACCGATTGGTGGAAATGGGTCAGCTGAGCGAGTCCTAGCAGTGATTAAGCCAGGAGTAGAGCCCGCTAGGCTAGTACCCACAGTGTCCCGAAAGCAGCACTCATTAGAGCCCACTGGGGTAGCACCGAGAGTGTCCATTAGCCAGAGGGTGCAGCACTGGGATGAGAATCAAGAGGGTACATATGCCATCGCTACATGGGAGCTGGGCGGCATCGGGATCGCGCACAAGCAGAAGCCTGTACATAGCGGCATTCATGAAGCAGCGATGAAATCGTCGGCGGAGTCCCGAGCAGTGCCCCCTCCCCGCCATGACTCAGAGCATCTGAGAGACAGCAGGGCACGTAATTAACTGTGGCAGGAAGGGAGACAAATGTTCAGCATGCAGATTTCATGGCACAGAAAGACACAAGGCACAGAAGCACAGGAAATGCATAGTAAGTGTCCCAATATTACATAATCGCAGTGAAAAGTTTTCCCATACTGCTCTGCTTCCATGGGGGATCGGTATATAACATCAAACGACAATGTATAGAACACCTCGCTACGAATTCAGAAATTGTAATGTTGCTCTCTCTTTCACACATTAATCTTCTATTGGTGTTGGGTGAGAAATAGGTGCCACTATATAAAAGGTTGTCCAGCGTGCATCGTGAACGTGCGTGCTGTCAGATCATCACACTGACTGGAATGCAACAAACCCTAGCATACTGTAGCAAGCAGCAGTAATAGTTTCGGCAAGTGTTCTCTATTTGTGACTGCTCTATTTCTCACACAATATCCCCGTCGCGCTTGCCATGTTACAAGAGCATTAATCACCTCCAGCGACGGGCTCTACCGGGGATTAATGCCCGCTGGGTGGTTGGACCCTCGGCCTTTGGCCTCATGCACCCCCCAGGGCATTAATCCACTGGTAGAGCCCTACTCTGTCACTGATTAATGCTTACTTAATGTTCACCCTCGGTGAGGGATGCATTGATAAACCCCTCAAGCTTCGCTCTCGGGGTTTAATGATGCATCCCTCACCTCAGGTGACAGGTGAACATTACATTTTCATAATGATCAGTACCCTATGCATTATTCTCTATTTAGTGTGATGCAGTGGTGCAAGTGGCAGACAAGTAGTACAAGAACTCAGAACACTAGCAAATAAGAAAAGCAGAATGATGAGCCTCACTGAGGGATAACTGTTATCAAGGCACATCTATCTGTATAGATACTGCTAGATTCAGTTAGAGATACTGAAGTAATTCTAGTCAGATTTTGTGATACATAGACAGTGTCGGTAGATAAGGGCCTATGGCCCACCCAGTCTGCCCATTTAAGTCTGTAAGTTCAGTTTATGTTTTCCAAGAAGTCTGTTGCCCCTTATCCCTGACCTCCAGAATTCCTTTATGTCTATCCCATGCATTCTTAAATCCCGTGATTGTTTCAGCCCCCACCACTTCCTCTGGCAGGGTGTTCCACTTGTCCACCACCCCTTCTGTGAAGAAATTCTTCCTCACGTTTCCTCTGAATCGTCCTCCTCCAACTTCATCCCATGCCCTCTAGTCCTGGAACATCTTTTCGCTTAAAAATAGTGCATTCCTGCACCCTGTTCCTCCCTGTAAGATACTTGTATGTCTCTATCATATCCTCTCTCCTCCTCCAGGAGTACATGTTCAGTGCCTTCAACCTGTCCTCATAGGACTTGTGATGCAATCCATGCACCACCTTTGTTGCCCTCCTCTGAACCTTCTCTACCCTGTCTATGTCCTTACCTAGGTAAGGTCTCCAGAACTGCACAGATAGAAACTTCTGATTTCGGATCACAGGCTCAGAAAAAGTCATTATGTTGCCGAATTAAAAATGATAGTTCCAATATCAGCGGGATGAAGTACGGGAACTCAGTTCCTGTTGTAGCAAAGGTACAGGAACTCCGTTCCTGTTCACTTTCATTACACTGTGATGTATCTAACATATCAGACAACAATGAGTAGCAGCTCCTGTGTCAGCAAGCGGCAGCTATAAGAGTACGTGCAGCTCTACAACAAAGCCCTATTGTCTGCTCGCGGAAAAGTTGCTTTCAGAGCTCTCGCGAGAGAAGACAAACGACCGCTATACTGCTGCCTCTCCGGAACTATCGCTGTAGAAATGGAACTCGAAACCGGCGGCAGACGGAAAGGAAAGGGGCTCTCGCTGTACGATAAAGTACAGATCATCAAAAAAATAGAAAATGGCAGCCTTCCCAGAATGGCACAACGCGACCTGGCCAGGCTCTTCGGCATCTCGCAGCCGGCAATGAGCAAGATGCTGCGGGACCGTGACCGGATTATGTCCGACTGGGCTGCAGACCAGAATCCCGAAAGGAAGAGAAGACGGGGCAGCAGGTATTGTGCGGTGGAAGACGCGCTCGTCAGATGGTTCGAACACGCAAGTAGCAGCCAGGAGCCTCTCTGCATTAACAACAACGCACCGCTATCTGCGCAGAGAGCGGATTATGTCCATTTAGCTGCTAAAACGGCAGAGGAACATCACCACCACATCCGGTCGGGAGGCTGGGACGAGTGGTGCAGAAAGACCAAGGGGGACACAGCATGTGCCGACCATTCCGCTTTGTTGGGATCGTGGCAGACGGCCGTTCTGCACACCCTTCTGAAGGACTACGCACCCGAGGATGTATTTAACACCAGCGAGACCGATCTGTACTATGGAGCGCTACCCAGTTCTGCTGCCCCCATACCCGGTGGTGATGAGACGAGTGCAACCGTACTCCAGAACAGGAAGGAAAGACTTACGGTCCTTCTCACTTGCAACATGACCGGGACAGAGAAGCTCCAGCCGCTTGTGGTCGGGAGCTGTCAGGTACCATCTTACGTAGTGGCCGGTCAGCGCCGCTCGTTACCTATTGATTACCGAGTAAATAGTAACGGCAGGATGACTGCGCCCATATTTCTCGACTTCATGAAGGAGTGGGATGGGACTCTGCAGGAACAGGGTAGACACATCGCGCTGACTCTGGGTAGCTTCAGCGGACAGCCCGAGCCTCCGCTGTCGAACATTCACCTTATTCTGCTGCTGCCAGGCACTGTGCAGCCCCTCGCCCAGGGCATCACACAGTGCTTCAAGGCGTACTACGGACGTGCAGTCATCCGCTACACGCAGGTGATGGAGGTCATCCGCCAACAGGACAGCCGCGCGACTGTCCCCGACTTTGGGCGCGAGATCACGCTAACGGACGCCGCTCACCTGATGCGCGAGGCGTGGGCGCAGGTGACCCCAGACATCATAATCAACGGCTTTAGGAAAGCGGGCTTCTCGCGGCAGGATTCTGCAGCTGGCGTATCTCTGCTGCCAGAGGAGGACTGCATGCGACCCCTTGCGGAGATGAGCGCCGAAAACTTTCCGGAATTGGTGGCTATTGACGACGACGGGGATACCACGAACATCGACGCTGCCAGTGGTGTCCTGCAGCGGGAATCCTACGAGGGAAAGGAAAGTAAAAGTATGGAGGAGGAAGCCACGCTCATTCCAACTGCAAAAGAAGCACAGCTTCATCTCCGGGCATTGAGACGTTTCCTAGAGGTTAACGGCAACGGTGATTATAGCGGTTTTTACCGCCTGCAATCGGACGTTCAGAATGCTGTGTTGACGATGAACAGGCCGGAGATTACAAACGCGTCACCGCTGTGATGATACTGATTAAAAAGAATTGTACTGTATTTGTGGTGCTGTTAGAAGTTTCTTTTTTATGGTTTTAGAAAACCACTTGTAAAGGAGTGAGTTGAAACATGTCACACCCAGTGTATGTTGACTGCAAAGTGGTCTTAACAAAGAACAAGAGACCCAGACTTATTTTATGCTCGGCTGCAGTTATTTCATGCTTTGTAACATAAAGAAACATAGCGAGCATAAATTGTCCACGTGCAGAAGGTTATAAAAGTACTTTATAGGCAAAACTAAAACAACAAATTCTGTCCTACTAATATTATGGAAATAAAGGTGCTTTGACTGATGCATAAGAGTAGGAAGGGATGCATGACCATCCACAATCACTGATTGGCAAAGAAAACTGTCAAACTGGTACTACGACTAGAAGAGTGGTACCAATGGCTTTTTTGCCCGCCCCCTCCAGTTTTACATAACTCAGAACCCCCCCTACAAAATCAATGTTAAAAAAAAAAAAAAAAATTTAATAGGAACCAAACACAATTTTGTTGCCCTCAATTCTTAAAGGGAATCTATACATTTTAGCTCTGCCTTTTACTGCAGAAGGCATTAGTTCTTTTTTGCTTTGTGTCCACTGTACAGAATAGTTGGATGTTGCATGAAAGCGGCATAAAGGCTGCCACATGAGGTATCCCAGAAATGGGGAGGGTGGTAATTACAGGACAGAGGGTCAGAAAACTGGTTGGCAGCCCTGAAAATAAATAAGGTTCCAGGGCCAGGTGGGATACATCAAGGAACTGGAATTGGAACTGGCTGAACCCCTGGCAGGGCTGTTCAGTTGTTCCCTACAGTCAAGGGTGGTTCCAAAAGATTAGTTTGACTGTAACAAAGTAAAAGATTTAATAGTTACACAACGAAAGCAGAAAAGGGGGTACGCGCAATAGCCCCAAGTAGACATTCAGTCCTGAGGTAGCATATGGAAAAGCAGGGTAAACTAGATGGGCTGACGTTTTCTGCTGACATTTTTGTTTGAGATCTTCACATCCCTGTTTAGCTTTTGGTGTTGCCACATCAGTGATCAAGTTGTGCCAAAAGTATTTATTTTTACATTTTGTATCTTGTGATGCCCCCAAGAACCAAACCGTGCTCCTGTTCTGGTCGCACTCTGTGATCTCCAGTCACAGCATGTGAGTATGTGCCTGACAAGCATTACCCAGCACTCCCAAGCAGCACTATAGTGAGAGCAATGCACAAAAACACTTAATGCACCAACACTGAAGAGGGCCACAGTGAAGGCACACATTGTGTTGTATTCATTTATGAAACTAACAAATTGCAGTAGTAGAATGTATGGTGATTTAAATGGAGCCCTTTCATGAACTTGTACTGCTGACCATCTCTGCTCTCACTGTAGCTCTACTTGGGAAGTGCTGGGTAGACATGGTGCAGAAAATGCAAGCTGCGCAACCAAAGCAACAGAAATGCGATGCAGTACTTTTGGGATATTGTGTTATACACAATGAAAAAAATAAGTACTTTTGGCACAATGATGTATGAACACCATAAGCTAAATTGGACAGTAAGAATCTCAGATTGGAAAAGCAGAGCTAAAAGGTACAGAAACTAATTACATGTATTTGTTTGCTCTTTTAGATGCTATTCTCAGTGGAATGTATTTAATGTATTTAAATGGTATAGCCAAACTGAAATGCAGTTTATTGTTTACAGTGGAACTCTGGTTCATTACAATTGGAATGAAATGCAACTGAGTCAAAAGTTGTAATACATACATTATAGAGGTTGTCTCACTACAATGGGCAACCACCATTCTTTTCTCAATAAAATAACAACACTGACATTATCACTGTCATTTTATTGGCAGTAAAATAACAGCAGTGACATCTCACCTTGTATTCTAATTAGCCAGACCTCTGAGCAGCAACAGTAAACAAAATGGAGGACCCAACCTCCCACTTTCAACCTCACACAAAGCAATAAATAGCTGATAGCAAACTATGCATATCCACTCCATCCAACTGCCAAGTACACTCAGCACTCACTATAACCAGGATGTTTATTTTTATTCAGTGCATGATGTTCACACTGTTGTTTCACAACCATCTGAAGTTTAGGCAACCCTTCACCTTTGTCTCAAGTGCCCCTTCAATTACATGCTGTTGTTTATTTCATTTAGCCTCCACAAATGTGTTACATACCTCACCTCCGAGTCCCATAACTTAGTGGAACTGAAAGCTGTCTTTTCCTCTCAAGCTTACCTTCCTAGTGCTGGCATAAAAAAAAATAGTTAACCACATCCAGTTAGATATGAGTGGGTGCCCTCAGTGTGAACTTTGTGTTTGAAGTCAGAGACAACTTTTGATCCTTTTTAAATATGGAATGTGGATGGAGGATACTTGGTAACTGGGTGGAACAGAAACAGGGTTCAATTAAACAATAGTATGTAAGTGGAGGGGGAGTTCCAGAAACTATTTGGGGGGGGGGGGTGCTTCTAACACTATTAAAGAGAGAGTCTAGTAAACATTTGTAGGCACATCCCCCAATAAATGTCATGCCAATAAATTAGATTTCTAAGTTACTTTGTTCAAAAGTTACAAGTCATTTTGAACCTTAATTTTGCTGACTGTTCAAAAAACCCAGTTTCAGTGAAGATCTGCTGATGATGCCATAACAAAAACTCACATCCTAGTACTCCCTGCTAGCTACCTTGTAGGACATAATTCTCCCAGATAACATAATATAAAACTGCAGTTGTAGTTAAACATTTGAAAATGTAAAGCTGACACTGGGTATATTGGGTAGATACATGGCATGCATTTCCATAAAGTGCAGATGCAAGGTGCTTAAAGGTGTGATGGGGTGTTGGAATGCAGTGGCAAACATGGCATTAGAATGCCAAAGTTGTGTGAAGTTTTTAAAAATACTGCAGGGATGAGATTTCAGAATTCCACCAGATTGCAGTTGTGGAAAGCAGCAGTGACACAATCTCAGAAAGTAGCTGGGATGCACACTTTTGGGATGTGTCAGGGATACTAAAATTCAGAATGTGGCAGTCTCATACATTTTTAGAATGTGACAGAGACACAGTTTTGAAATGCAGGAGACACCTAGTTGTGGAATGTGGCAGGGATATGCTGTTTCATAATATGTCATAGAGGAGTTATTTCAGCATGTGGTGGTGATGCATAATTTCATAATGGAGTGGCAACATGCAGTTTCACAGTGTAGTGTCAACACAATCTCAGAATGTGGTGTTCATATGAAATTTCAGAATGTGACAGGGATGCACATATTAGAATGTGGCAGAATGCATAATCTGAGTATGGCACTGAGGGAAATGCATTTTCTGAATGTGGTGGGCATGCACAATTTTGGAATGTCGCAGGGATGTACAGTTTCTGAATATGGCAGGGATGCCACGTTTTAGAATCTGGCTTGAACATGCAATTTTGGAATGTTGCGCACACCCGCATTTTCGCAGTGTGGAGGGGATGCACATTTTCAGAATGAGATGGAGATAAGCAATTTTGGATTGTGGCAGAAACACAGTTTTGGAATGTGGTGGGACATACAACTTTTTAGAATGTGTTGGGACGCCCAGTTTTGGAATGTGGCTGGAAAATGCAATTTGAGAATGTGGCAGAAACTCATTATTTTTAAATGTGAGAGTGAGTATTTTTGGAATGTGACAGGTATGCACAGTTTGGTAATGTAGTAATGACAGAATTTCAGAATGATGCATGGATGCACACATTCAGAATGTGGCCCAGACACAATTTCAGAATGTGAGAAGGACATACACTATCAGAAAGTAGCGGTGATGTGCAGTTTTGGGTTGTGGCAGTGATACAGTTTTGGAATGTGGTGACAGTTTCAGAATGTGGAATTGACACACAACTTTGGAATGTAGCGGGGATGTATAGTTTTGGAATGTGGCAGGAACGACAATGTCACAATATGTTAGGGATGAGATGCTGAATTATGAAATGTGGTGTTCCATACAATTTTGAAATGTGATGGACAAGCAGTTGCAGAATAAAATGGTGTCCTGTCACATTCTGACAGTGAGCATTCCCACTGTATTCCAGAATTGTCAGTCCCTGGCAAATTCCTAAATGTGTGTATCCCAGTCGCATTCTGAGATTGAGCGCTCCCACCACATTTGAGACTGTGCATCTCTGACACGTCCTGAAATTGCATGTCATCCCCCCCCCCATCATTCTGAAATTGTACACCACCTTGACATTCCATAGCTTTACAATCAATCAGATCTTTATTTTACCAGACGAAACACAGTTGAGCAAGCTCATTTGCAGGGTGGACATGGGCATTCCAGAAGTACCTCCTTGCGCATTCTAAAGTACAGTGTCATGCATCTGAACATTCTGGAAACACATGCATTGCACTCAACTTTGTGTCAGTTTTATTTATTTATTTTTTGTTCCAAATGATTACTACAAGTTATTTGGAGAAATAAGTCTTATAAGGTTGTTGACACAGAGGGCTAGACAGTGAGTTCTTGTTATGGCATTATCAGAAGCCCTTCACTGAAACTGGCTTCTTTGAACAGGGAATAAAATTAAGGCTGCAAAATGACATTTTTTTAAGCAAAGTAACTTACAGATCGAAGTTTTGATATGAGGCTATTGGGGATATGCTGATTCTAATTCTGCAATGTAGCACTTTTGGCTGGACTCCCTCTTTAAATACGTTCTGTACAAAAAAAAAAAACTGTCAATTATGTGTGTTTGAGTAGGAGCACTCAATTGCCTGTGTCACTTTTACACGTGATGCATACTAATGATATAATTACTGGTAATCTAAACATATGTGGATAACCGTGGTGTTATTTTCCATTACACAAAGTGGTGTGTAATGGTTATCTGTCAGTCAAGCTTGAAATCCTCCAAATGTGGAAAAAAAAAAACTGTATCTGCACCCCAAACAACATCCTTCTGATCAAAAACACCTAAACCACTTTATGATTCATTTAAAAACTTAGTCTGGTGATACTATCAAGTTTTCTTTTTTCTTTTCTTTCCTTTTTATTAAAATGTATGTTTATTAGTTTTGTAAGAACTTCTTACATTTATCCACAACTGACAAGTTTTCTAAAATGCGAAGCCACACCATCAGCTGTTCCAGTTTCACTCACCAACTGGAAAACCAGTGCACTGCAGCTCTGCTGTTTAGTTTAAATTAGTAAACAAAATTCAGCAGGATAAACCAGTTAAGTTTCTCAGCTAAAGAAAATGTGGTGTGTGAGTCTTGGATAATGGGGGTAGTTGATTTGGGGTAGGAGTGGAACAAAGATTTGAAATGTTTTTAAAGCTGAGAAAAGGGGAGCAGTAATGTTTTCATTTCTCCCTGCACCAGCTATATAAAACATGGGGGTTAATACAAAACTCAATAGTTTTAAATACCCTTGGTGTGTGGTGCTTAGATAACCCCTTTAAGCTTTGCTTCAGGGGTTTATATTGCATCACATGCCTCAGGTGTGTTTAAAAAATCTTGTTCCGCACCACATGTATTATTCTCTGTAACACAGTACTGCCAGCACTACATGAGAGAATAAACTGATTGTGTCATGGAAATAAAGTACTCAGCCTTTTGGCCTTGTACTTTATCCACTTGACAATCAGTATTACCTTGTATGCTGATGACACAGTAATTTTATTACTTAAAAAGAACCTTTCTTGATAATTTATGTTTTTCAGAGTAAATAAGAGAAAGCTCTCTTACCTCCATGGGAGCTCCACTGTGGCACTTTGATTCTAATCCCAGGAATCCCTCATTGAATGTTTACACTTTAGGCAGTCATCTTGGCCGAGAGTGATGCCCTGAGATAGAACCTATTCAAATTTTAGAATTTAGAATGTAGGTTCAAACTCTGCATCCATACTCCACTCTGGCTATTGCTCAGATCTGTTTTTATCTGCCTAAAGAGAGCAGTCTCCTTATAGTGACGTCTGGTACTGGCAGGTTCTCCAGTTGGTTTTGTTATATTTATTTAAAAAAAGTATTTCAGTCAGTTTTCTCGATTACACTGCATTGGTTAGGTTTTTCGTCTGTAAATTATGGTTTCTGTGGTTCCCCTTTTGACTCCCAGGAACTGGAGAATGCCTTTCCTGGCTACCATTGTTATTTTCTTCACTGTTTGGCTAGTAAATCACATTGTTTCACCATTTTTTTTTTGTGTGTGTGGTTTACTGTATTTAGCTATCCAATTTACAGAGACCACAGCACTTTTGCTTTCCATTTCTGTCTCTGCCTTTTCACCTTAATTAATTGAGTCCTGTTACAGGAGCTGCAGTTTGACCTGTGACACAGTTTCTTGAGTACAATAGCCATTTTTTCCTGTTGGGGGATCTTTTTGATGATTTCAAGGTTCTCTCTTTAATTGGTGTGTCAGACAGACCTTGTGGACCTTCAAAAAATTGTACAGATTGTTTTCAGCACCTGGCAAGGACGGTCACGAGCCATGTTTGAAGTGTTTAAGTCCACAACATGACTCCATACATTGTAAGTCCTGTCATATTTTTTTGCAAAAAAAAAAATTCATTTAAAAGGGTAAAAATTTCAGAAAGAAGCATGCCTTCCTAGTCCACCTCTGTGTCACCTAAAAATAGTAAAAAAAAAAAAAAAACTCTGAAGGTGGTCTCAACAGCGGTGGAAAGCACACATCTGAAGAAGCCATCTCCTCATGTACAGCAGCAAATAATGTAAAAGTTAACAAGAAAAAGATAAAGCACAAAAACACGTATCCTGGATTTTATTTTGTTTTTGTTGACCGGGTAAGTGCAGTAGCCAAATTCTTGCCTATTTTCAGGCACAACCCGGGGGAGAGGGATTCAGATGAATGTCAACTGACCTTGAACCAGATTAAGCTGTTGGTGGTATTTTTTAGTGAATGGGAAATTTGGCCAGGGCACCAGGGAAATTCTATTACTCTTTTCTAGAAGTGCCATGGGATCTTTAACATCCACTTGAACTACCACCAGAACAAGCAGATGGGACCTTGGTTTAATGTCTCATCTGAAAGATGGCACCTCAGGAGTGCAGCACCTCCCTCATGCTGCACTACAGTGTCAGTATTGGGATATTAACCCAAGTGCCTGGTGTGGGGCTAGAACCCACAGCCTTCTGATCTCCTGGCCTCAGATGTGAGTGTGCTACCTGCTGAGCCACTGATACTGAGAAGGTACCCCCACTTTAGGAGAGCAGACTTGGGGGAAAATGGGGACATGCTTGAAAGAGGCACTAATGGGAATGGGGTGGGAATTGGGTGGAGGAACGGTGGGTAGTATTTAAAACAGTGATTTCAAGAGCAGCAGAACTATGCATTAAGCAGTTTAGCAAGGTGAAAAGGAAGAGGAAGCCATTATGGTTTTCCAAGGAGGTAGCAGAGAAAGTGAATACCAAAAAGATCACATTCAGGCAATACAAAAAGACACAGGCAGAAGGGGATAGGGAGATGTACCAGGAGAAGCAAAGGGAGGTCAGTAAGGGAAGCCAAAGCTCAGACAGCAGAGTGCATCACAAAATCAGTGGGTAGAGGAGTCAAAACCTTTTACAGGTACAGAAGTGAAAAAAGAAGGGCAAAGGGAGGGATAGACTGAAGGGGGAGGATGACAACAGTAAAGCTGACATGCTGAACAGATATTTCTGCTCAATCTTTACTGAGGAAGATGAGGGTAATAGGCCTGAAAGAAGTACAAGGGGTGGGAACGGCGCAGAAATGGACACAAGTCCCTTTACACGGGAAAGGGTCCAAAAGGAACTGGAAGGAATAAGCGTTGATAAAGCAATGGGGCCAGATGGGGTGTACTTGTATCCCAGGGTCCTAAAGGAACTAAGAGAGGTCGTGGCTGAACCTTTGGCAATCCTGTTTAGCTGAGCACTGGAAATGGGAGATGCCCAAAGACTGGAGGACAGCAGATGTAATCCCCTTATACAAAAGCGAGAACTAAGAGGAAGCAGTGAACTACAGACCAGTCAGCCTGACCTCAGTAGTGGGAAAGATCATGGAAGCAGTGCTGAAGGAGAGATTGGTGGAACATCTGGTTGCTAACGGACTACAGGGCCCAAGGCAGCATGGTTTCACGGGGGTCATGCCAGACCAACCTCATTGAATTTTTCAACTGGGTGATGATGTGGATCAGGGTAGGGCAGTAGACATGGCCTAGCAAGGCCTTTGACACTGTGCCACATATAAGGCTATTAAACAAAGTAGGGCAGTGGACATGGCCTATCAAGGCATTTGACGATGTGCCACATAGAAGGCTATTAAATGGGGGATTATGGGAGTGGGCAGGACAGTAGTGTGGTGGGTGGGAAATTGGCTGGGTGGCAGGACACAGAGGGTGGTGGTAAATGGCTGTCACTCCACAGAGGAAAGAGTGACCAGTGGGGTACCATGGAGATCAGTGCTAGGACTGGTCTTGTTCAGTGTCTTCATCAGTGACATTGTACAAGACCTAGAAGACAGAATTTCCCTGTTTGCTGATGACACGAAGCTCTGTAACAGAGTGGACACACCAGAGGATGTAGACAGAATGAGAAGGGACCTGCAGAAGCTTGAAGAATGGTCAGGGGTTTGGCAGTTGATATTCAATGCAAAGAAGTGCAAGATAATGCATGTGGGGCACAAAAACTCTGGAGCAACATATCAGGTGGGAGGTGAGGATATAGCATGCACCAAGCAGGAAAGGGACCTTGGGGTTATCATCTCTGATGACCTCAAGGTAGGGAAACAGTGCGACAAGGCAGAAGGTAAAGCAAATAGGATGCTGGGATGCATAGGCATCACCAGCAGGAAAAGGGAGGTCATAATTCCACTGTACAAGGTAGTAGTGAGGCCCCACCTAGAGTACAATTCTGGAGGCCTTACCTAATGAAGGACATAGAGTAGAGAAGGTTCAGAGGAGGGCAACAAAGACTGGTACAGGGATCGCACCACAAGTCCTATGAGGACAAGCTAAAATACTTGAATATATACTCCCTGGAGGAGAGGAGTGGGGGGAGAGAGAGAGAAGGGATATGATAAGAGACATGCAAGTACCTTAAAGGGAGGAACAGAGTGCAGGAATACATTATTTTACAGTGAAAAAGACATTCCAGGTCTAGAGGGCATGGGATGAAGTTGGAGGGAAGGTGATTCAGAGTAAACATGAGGAAGAATTTCTTCACAGAAAGGGTGGTGAGCAAGTGGAACATCTTGCCAGAGGAAGTGGGGGGGCAGAAACAATCACAGGATTTAAGAAGAATACATGAGATGGACATAAGGGAATTCTGGAGGTCAGGGGTAAGGGGCAACAGACTTCTAGAAAAACAAAGTGAACTTGTAAGCTCAAGTGGGCAAACTGGGGGGGGGGCATAAGCCCATATCTGCTGACAGTGTGTCTGTATCTGTGCAGCACAGTCATCAGAAAGGCTTTGTAAAGATAGTTCAGATGTCAGGATGTCCTAAAGAAGGAACCCTGAAACAGCAATGGCAAAAATAAAAGAACTGTAGAGCAGACAGTGGAAACGGCATCTGCCAAAAAGAAATTGAAAGAAAAATAATGTTACTGCCACTCCTTCTGCACAAAGAAAGGAGTAGGCAGATGGCACAGAAAAAAATGCCCAAAAGAGAAGACATATCAGAAATGTGGCAATTTTTCCACACTATCCTGGTCATGTGAAATTTGAATAAAATATTGCCCCCCCCCGGTTCAGGCTCCAACCTATCTGCCTGTGGAGGAGGAGGAAGATGAATATTATGTGCATATGACCACATGGCATTAGAGGGCACATCTGAACAAGCTTTTGAATCTCTTCAAAGTCAAGTTGAGGACTACACATTTTTTTCCTCATTTGTCAGACAAATGGTGAAACCTTCAAACCCCACCCTCCACTAGAAACAAAGGAGGATGCTGGTTTTATGGACATGCTGGGAGTAACTCCACCAGGAAGGATGTTACTTCTCATACATAAATAACGTTAAAAAAACCATAGCAAAAATCATGACTGCCCTCACTTCAGCTGCAGACATCGACAACAGTAGCCATCCACAAAAAACACTGAAAGAAAATAACATGGGCAAGCAGGGGTGGGATATATGTATGTCCATCCTGGTGATCATAGTCCAGAGCTGCTGCTTGTGAGAGATCAAAAATAACTGTCTGCACAGATCCATGAAAAAGACTAAAAAAATTGGCTACTGTGGCAAAAAAGGTTTATACAACAGCTTCCCTACTGATCAGGTAGGCAGTTTGTTCGGCACGTGTAGAGCTCAATGCCATAAAGCAGTTTGGAACACCATTCTGGCACTGGCAAAAAGAGCAGATGATGATTTTGCACAGAACATGATTGCCACAGCATGATCAGCCCTGTATGCCACAGATGATCATTTCCATGCTGTGGTGGATACTAATGACACTGCTGCCAGAGTTTTGGCTCAAACAGTATCATTAAGAAGTGGGTTTCCTGGCTAAGCACTACCATCTTTTCCCAGGATATTCAAAACAAGCCCATGGATTTCTCCTTTGAGGGAGATTCATTATTTTGTT
Source organism: Neoceratodus forsteri (assembly GCA_016271365.2). Classification (NCBI taxonomy): domain Eukaryota; kingdom Metazoa; phylum Chordata; order Ceratodontiformes; family Ceratodontidae; genus Neoceratodus; species Neoceratodus forsteri. The sequence continues at coordinate 1,529,569,519 of CM057453.1, forward strand.
ACAAAACAGAGGCCTACGTAAAAAAAAGTGTTTGAATACAAAACCACTTCCAAAAGTAAGAATGAGAACGAAAAGGACTCTTCCTCCTATAGGCCATACAGAAAGAGAGGCAGAAGTATGGGATTCTTCCCAAGAGCCTATGGCTCTTATGCAGCCTATGAATACCAGTCACAAAAAGGTTACTGTGGTGGAATGGGGAAAAAGGGCTTCCAGGCTTCAGCTCTAGTGCCTAGACTCCAGCCAAAGCCAGGTTGTCCAACCTTTGCTAGTGGGAGGGAGACTAGCACACTACCTCCAGGAATGGGTAAATATTACCAGACAAGTGGGTGCTGCAAGTAGTGGGCTAGGTGTTGTGTGTGCAGTTCAGTCACTTTCCAAACCTGCAGAAACACATACATGTTCTAGCTCACTCTCCCACATAAAAAAGTCTGCTGGAACTGGAAGTAAAAAACAATAAAAATGGTTAATAATCAAAGGCAATAGAAAAGGTACCTGTCTCTCAGTGAGGTCGGGCCTATTCTCAAGATACTTCTTGACCTACAAGAAAAATGGGAATTGATGACACATTTTAGACCTCAGGTTTCTGAACAAACATGAAAAAAGAAAAATTCAACATGGTCATACTAAGGACAGTGATAGCATCTTTGAAGAAAGGCCATTTGCTGGGATCACTGGATTGAAAGACGCCTATTTTCATTTACCAAGTCAGACAATCTCACAAAAAATGCCTCGATTTCAAGCTGGGTACTGCCAGTACTAGTTCACAGCTCTCCCATTTGGTCTCCCTCAGCTCCATGAGTTATAACAAAGTGTCTGGTTGAGGTGGCAGCAAACCTGAGAAAACAAGCTGTGGCAGTTTTCTCCTACCTGGACAGTCTCAGGGAAAACAGAACAGAAAGCAAAGTACTCCGTTTAGTTGGTAAAAAGCACCCTGGAGAACCCGGGATTCCTGATAAACCTGCAGAAGTCCCAGCTAAAGCTTGTTCAAATACTGAACTTTGTAGGAGCAGAGCTAAACGTGAGAAAGGTGCTATATTAAATAACATTTATTATTGTTATTATTAAACACCCTGCATGGGAAAGCTTTCCTCCTGCAGGACAGAGTTACAGCTTTGATGGCGACAGCAGAATATTTCGCAGCGGGTCAGCCAAAATCTGCAGGAGACTTCCTACAGTTACTAGATCATATGGCCAGATCCACAGCAGGGGTTGAAGTTAAGTTTTTCAGCCAATAGCCAGTGGGGCTAGTAACTGGGAAAATCCACTGGCCCAGCTGGTGTACATACTGAAGTGTTGCTTTCTCTGGTACAAGCCCGCAGGGCTAGTTAAATGAAAATCTTACTAGCCCGATGCAGAATCTACCAGCATTTGGCTAGCGGGCTAGTGCCAGTTTCAACCACTGCACAGGTGTGGTTTCATGGGCCAGGTTCCAAATGAGAGATACCCTGTGCCATTTAAAGGGACAGCTGATCCCAACAATGGACCCACTTTCAATGTTGGTGACAGTGACAAAGGCAGTAGTGGAATCTTTAGAGTGATGAAAGGAAGAAGGCAACCTCAAAGGGGGCATTCCCTTCCTTCAACAATCACCAACATGTATCCTTACTATAGATGCCTCACTCCTGGAGTGTGGCTGTCACCTACAGGACTTCACAGTAAGTGGACCATAGACCCCACAGGAGTTCCTAGAATACATAAACCTGCTAGAGCTCAGAACAGTGCTGCTAGCAATGTAGTCTTTCTCTTCCCCGCTACAGGTTCAGACTGTCCAAATCAGGACAGACAACACCACAGCAGTCTACTACATAAACAGTGAGGAATGAGATCCTCAAAACTGTGTACAGAGGCAATGAGGATCTGGGACTTGGCTTACTGCTTAGAAGCAAGCAGTTTTGTAGTGCTTAAAAAAAGAGAAAACAATGGTGGTTGTGCTCACATCACTAAATACTAGGATGAAAGGGCTTGGTGCTAGATAACGGAAAATTACAAGGAACAGCATCTTCTACAGCAGAAAGGTCTATCTGCACACAAATAAATAATGGCATGCTACGCTTTATTAACCAACAAAGTGTAACTTCTTATTTTAGACAGTATGATGAAATTCCTTCACTTTATACTGTTGGTGATGAGGTGGTGTAAAGCTGTACCTTATTGTTCTAATCATATTTCGTGTTAATTTATGTGTGTAATAGAAGCATAGAAACATAGAATTTGATGGCAGATAAGGACTGCTTGGCCCACCTAGTCTGCCTATTTCCCTACCTAATGGATAAGCTGCAGATCCTAGTTAACCAACAGCCTACTTCCTCCTACCCCCCACTAGAATTGTCTTATGTCTGTCCCATGCATTCTTGAGTTCCCCCACTGTTGTTGACTGCACTACCTCCTCAGGAAGGCCGTTCCATGTATCCACAACCCTCTCCATGAAAAAATAATTCCTCGCATTACCTCTGAGCCGTCCCCACTCTGTCTTCAAATTGTGCCCCCTTGTTCTTGCACATCTCTTTTTCTGAAAGATGCTACCCTCTTGGACTTTGTTGATTCCCTTGAGGTACTTGAAAGTTTCTATCATGTCCCCTCTTTCCTCAAAGGTATACATATTAAGCTCCTTTAGTCTTTCTTCATATGACTTCTGGTGCAGACCCTGCACCATTTTGGTTGCCCTCCTCTGGACAGCCTCCACTCTGTCTATGTCTCTGCTGAGATGGGGTCTCCAGAACTGCACACAGTACTCCAGGTGAGGTCTCACCAACTGTCTGTACAGAGGGATAACAACTTCCTGTTTTCTACTATTGATGCCTCTCCCTATGCAACCCAGTATCCGGCCAGCCTTCCTTACTGCCTTCTCACATTGCTTGCCCACCTTTAGGTAATCTGATATGACTACCCCCAGATGTATTTCCATTTTTGTTGATGTCAGCATCTCCCCTTCCCACTGTGTATTCTTCCCCTCGGTTTTTGTTTCCCAGGTGCAATACTTTGCACTTCTTTGCATTCAGTCTAAGCTGCCATACATTTGATCATTCCACCAGCCTTGCCAAGTCCCTTCTCATCCTTTCCACCCCACCTTCTGTAGCGACCCTGTTGCAGATCTTTGTGTCATCTGCAAAGAGACATACAATACTTTACCTTCCAGTTCCTCTACAATGTCACTTATAAGGACATTAAAGAGAACCGGTCCCAGTACTGAACCCTGCAGTACCTCACTAGTAACCCCCCCTTTCTTCAGAGTGGACTCTGTTTACTATTACCCTCTGCGTCCTGTTGTCCTGTCAGTTTTTTACCCAGGCTACCACCATGGGACCCACTCCAAGGCTGGCTAACTTGTATATTAATCTTTTGTGTGGGACTGTGTCAAATGCCTTGCTAAAGTCTAGGTAGGCCATGTCCACAGCCCCTCCCTGGTCTAGCACTTTGGTCACCCAGTCAAAGAAATCTAACGACCTTCCTGCTGTAAATCCATGCTGCCTTGGGTCCTGTGCCCCACTGGCCTCTAGAAACTCAACAATTCTTTCCTTCAGAAGTGATTCCATAATTTTCCCTACCACTGAGGTCAAACTAACAGGTCTGTAGTTTCCTGCCTCTGTCTTGCTCCCACTTTTGTGAAGGGGAATCACATCTGCCCTCCCCCAGTCCTAGGGTACCACGCCATCCTCCCAGGATTTGTTAAAAAGGGTAGTCAGTGGTGTCACTAGTTCTACCCTTAGTTCTTTTAGAATTCTTGGATGAATCCCATCAGGCCCCATTGCTTTGTCAACCTTCAATTTTAAGAGTTCTTTCAGAACCCTTTCTTCTGTGAATGGATTGGTATCGACCTCTCTATCCAGAGTGCTTCTATTCTTTGATTTAGGTACCCCCCCTCCTCTTCTTTTGTGAATACTGAGCAGAAGTATTCGTTCAGTATCTCTGCTTTTTCACTGTCACCCTCTGCCCACCCTCCCTTCCCTTTATTAAGCCTTACTATCCTTCCTTCATCTTTCTTCACTCCCTAATGTACCTATAAAAGGTTTTATTCCCTTCTTAACTGAGTTGGCTATCTTTTCCTCAGTTTGGGCCTTTGCTATTCTGACTGCCTTCCCCATTTCCTTCTGCTTTAACTGCTAACGTTTTCTGTCCTGCTCCTTCTCTGTTTCCTTATACTTCCTGAATGCTACTTTTTTCTCCTTAACCTTCCCTGCCACCTCTTTTGAGAACCATAGTGTTTTTTCCTTCATTCTGTTTTGTTGATTTGCTTCACACAAAGGCTTGTTGCCTCTGTGATGGTTGTTTTAATTTTCCCCCATTGTTCCTCCACCCCTCCTTCTTGCCCATTTGCTAGTGCCTTTCTGAAGCACTCTCCCATTTTCCCATAGTCAGCCTTCCTAAAGTCCAATACTTTTGCTTTTGTATGGCTTGACTCTATGGCTGTGTTCATCATGAACCACACTGTTTGGTGGTTGCTTGTTCCCAGATGACTACCCACTTCTAAATCCGAGATCCTTTCTCTGTCCCCATTTGACAGTACTAGGCCTAAGACTGCTTCCTCCCAAGTGGGTTCCAACACTAGCTGTCTGAAGCATGCTCCCTGTAGGGATTGAGAATAACACTGCTCTTGGATGTGGCTGCAGCAAAGGTGCTCTAGTTAACATCTGGCATATTCAGGTCCCCCATTAACAATATCTCCCCTTTTTCTGCCATTCTGAGGATACCTTCTATTATTTCCTTGTCCTTTGCCTCCATCTGAGATAGATGTTTGTGTACAACCCCCATGTGGATTGTGGTGCCAGTTCCTGTCTCCAGAGTGACCCACAGTGCCTCCCATACTCCATGTTTATTCTTTAGTTCTGTTGCTTTGATCCCTTCCCTCACATAGAGAGCTACTCCTCCTCCTCAACTTTTATCCTCCCTGTCCCTCCTATAGTTTGTGTACCATGGTATGTTGGCATTCCAGTCATGGTTCTCTGTGTACCATGTTTCTGTGACTATCACGATATCCAGGTGTCCCTCTTCCATCAAGGCCATTAGTTCAGGGAACTTGTTACACAGATTACAGGCATTGGTACTCATCACCCTCCATTTTTTGATGGCCTTACCCCTTTTAGCCCCATCCCTATCCTTGCTGCCTTTTCTTTTTTTTTTAATTTATCCCTGTCCTGCTCCCTACTGACTTCTCTTTCTTGGTGTTTACCTCACTAACTACTGTGTTTTTTTGGGGGGAGGCTGAGGTTTTCCTGCTCCTTTTCAGTGCCTCCCCCTTGGTTAATTTAAATGCTTGCCAATGAAACATTTAAACCTATCAGCTAGGATCCTGGTTCCCCTCCCAGACAGATGCAGACCATCACACCAGTATAGGCTTGTATCCCTCCAGATGGACCCCCAGTCCCCAGTGAAGCCAAAACCCTGAGCTCCACACCAGTTTTTCAACCATTCATTGAATCCCATGGTGTGGAGTACCCTTGCCATAGACAGGCAGCACCTCCAAGAAGGTTACCATATGTGCTACTTGTCTAAGGCCCCTCCCCAACTCTACAAACTTCTCTTGCACTGCTCTGATCCCATTTCTAGCCAGGTCATTTGTCCCTAGGTGGACAGTGACATCCAGCTACCTCCCTCGTGCAACTGGTCCCATGATACTGAGGATTTGCTCCCTGTCTCTCCAAGCTGTAGCACCGGGCAGGCACCTTACCTCCCTCTCCCCCTTCCTCCCCCAGTTCTACCCCCTAATAATTGAGTCCCCCAACAGGAGTTGTTTTCTTCCCCTGTGGGGTCCTGTTTCACCCTCATGTGTGTCTCCTTTGTAGAGCTTCCCAGCATCCTCCTTGGTCTCCCTTGCAGGTGCCTCCATAGAGAAGCCACTATCCACCAGAAGAGTGAATGAATTGTGGAGAGGTACTGCTGGAGGGATGCAACTCTGTTCCACCACCCTCTCCCTCCCTGAGCCCACCTTAGTCCAATAGCTCCTCTTTCTTTCAACCTCTGTGGTAGCGGCGCTGGCCCTGGTGGTCACTGGGTAGGGGAGGAGGTTTCACGAATCCTAGCCAGGTCAGCCTGGAGAAACCTCTTCCTAAATACCAGAGAGGTGCCTGCAAATAGGGCAGCATCACAGCCTCCAGAATGTCTCTCGGAAGACTGCTGCACCTCAGCCATTGCACTGCACCACTCCCTTCATGTCTTATTTTGTGGAACCTCTCCTGTTGCTTTGTATGCTTACTCTCTCATCCCTCTATTTATTTTTTCAACCACTTTCCTACTGCCTATGTGCCTTTACAGCTCTCGCCCTTCCTGTTCTGGGACAGGAACTTCCTGTATTCTTCAGCAGTCTCCTTCTTCCTTGCTCAGAGTCAGACCTCCAGCAGCTAGGGGGAGAGGGAGAGCTACTCTTTTCCTTCAAGGATGATGAAACCTGTGTGTCTCAATGATCCTTCCCTTCCTACTGCCAAACAGGAAGTTCCTGTTGTCAGTCAAATCCAGTGTCTATAAAAGTAGAACTGGCTGAGGGTAGAGGGGAGGAAAGGAGGGCGATTAGTAATAAAAGTTCTAGCTTTTTAGTCAGCTGTGACTTGCTCTAAACGTAAGATTCCTTTCTGCCAAAAGCTAGCACTAGGGAACTGTAATTGGAGACACCTGGTTTTCTACTCCTAAGCCACACCCCAATTAACGTCTCTCCTCCCTGATACAGTCCCCTTTCCCCAACACAGAAAACCACACTGACTATCTTTTTTTATCCTAAATGAGACCCCCCACTTCTAATAAAGTAACTGTTCGCTTAATCCCAACAAGCACTGACTCCTGCTGAGATACAAGTGTTCTATTAGTAATAAAAGTTCTAGCTTTTTAGTCAGCTGCTCCTTGCTCTGAAAGCAAGATTCCTTTCTGCCAAAAGCTAGCAGTATGGCAATAAAAATATAGCAGGGATGCCCATGGTGGCCCAGTCTAACTTGCAAGGGATCATGGGTACAAAGAAAACATGGGCCCTAAAATGATGCAATCCTTTGTTGCTTGGCAGAAAATGTTAGCTGCTTAGCCAGGGACTAGAGTTTGATTAAACCATTTAAAAGAAAACAAAAGGGTTAATTAAGCATAGCTGGTAGGCCAAGTATACCAATTTGCTTGTGAAAGGCTCATGCCTGTAGAGGAGCTGAGATGTCTGGAACCTTTTATCTTGAAAGATCTACCCTGAGTTAATCTAATTACAGCTGAATATAACTAGCATTTAGGTAAATTGCTGTTCTAGGTTTAGCTTAATTACGGTCATTAAAAGAAGGCAGGGGAAGGCTTATGCTTGCTCCAGGCTGGTTCAAACTGACTTGAAGAAGAAATAAAAACTCCCTTGCATGCTCAGGAATGAACACTTGTTTTTTGTAATAAAATATTAAAACCTGATTGGTGGTGTAGCCATGGAGATGAAATACTAGCCAACCACAGGGCAAACTAGTATCCACTGGAGCTGCCCTTTGAGAAACCCCATAAAACAAGGGGTGCAAGACTGTATCAGGGCCTTTTTGCCTATTGCCAATTCAAGTTACATGTGAAGGAACTTTTTGCACTTACAACCCTGTCCTGCTGAGGGAGCAGAGACATTTTCTTTTTCAAGAAATTCTCCTGGACCACAAGAACCAATATTTCAGCTATCATTTCTAAGGACACTTTGCACTTCAAAGTCAGTAACCAAGGACTGGGTGAGGTAGAACTTTAACCTCAGAATTATAAAGTGTAGTTTTTTGTTCTTTTTTTATATATTTTCCATTTTCTTTTCCATATCCTGTAACCAATGTCTAAAATTATTTGTCTTTAAGTTATTTACTGGATTTAATAATTAATGAGTAAAGCTTTTTGCTTACTTTAAGATAATTCTGCCAGCATCTTGTGTGTGTGTTGGTTTGGGAGGGTTTGTTCAAACTATACTACGCCTCTGTGACTGCTTAAGGGCCAAACACCACCAAAGTAAAGTACCACAAGGGACTCAGTGGTCAAAAGGAGGGGAAGAATACAAAAGGTCTCAACAAGGGGTCGGTGGGGGTTTGAACCAGTGTCTTCATTTCTGGGGAAAGACACATGTAGGGTGGAAAGGGCATTCCTCAAAGGCTTATACATGCCTGTGGCTTTCTGCTTCATTGAGCAATGGCCAAGAGGGTTCTATCCCAGGAACATAGACTCAAGACTGTACTATATTTGCACCTCCTCGCATGGAAAGAGGGAACTTTGGGATCCTCTGGTGTACATTCAGTTGTGAAGCGAGTGTGCTAAAAGGACAGAGATGGGGTATCCCTGACCCTGATCACAAGGGGATTCATTGTAGCCCTGACCCTGATCACAAGGGGATTCATTGTAGCCCAGGGAATTCCTCCCCCACTGGAGTGGGCTTGTGACAGGTGATGCTGAATAAAGTTTTAAAACTGGTAAAAAATGATTTTATAAAGTCAGTTTAAATAATAGTCACTGCACTAGTTCCCAAGTAGTGTCCATTTTTAAATAGTGTCCATTTTTTTTTCTTGGCTCTGTTTCATAATCCATTGAATTGTCCAATTTTTTGTGGCTCAGTTGCCTAAATCCATTTTTATGCAGGACCCCTCAAAATGGAGTGTCCACTTTACTGATGCAAGCGGAAGTAAACCACAAACCGGATCGAGCAAGTGTGCTTCAACTGTGCATGGAGGGTTCCTGTCCTGGAAGTTGCTGTCAGCTGCAGTCTGTGGTTTATAAAGTGAAGGAAGACTGCATTGTAATGCCAAAAATGAAAAGTTACACTTCATTGGTTAATAAATGGTAGTGTGTCATTTGTTTGTGTGCAGATAGACCTTTTTTCTATAGTGGATGCTCTTCATTATATTTGCAATGCATCTGTCTGGCAAAAACAATGTCCTAGCTGATTCCCTAAGCAGCATCAGCCAGGGCAATCATGAATGGGCCTTAAACCAACAGGTACTGGCCACAGTGTTCAGATATTGGGGTGTACCCAATATAGACCTGTTTTGCATCTTGTGAGAACTGTCAGCTCACACAGGTTTCTTGCAGACTACCAGACGGGAATGTCCCAGAGGATGCCCTGGCACTGGACTAGACAGGGAAGTTCCTGTATGCTATCCCACCATTTCCATTGATTCAGAAAGTACTCCTGAAAGTCAGGAGGAAACCTGCAACAATAATCATGGTAACTCCAGACTGGGCCAGACATGCATGGTACTCTATGCTTCTGGTCATTTCCGACAAGAATCCAATCAACCTGCCAATCATTCACAATGTATTGACTTTGTCCCAGGGAACAGTAATATTTCTAAACCCCAGGAACCTACACTTGAGGTCATGGTTCTTGAGTCAGAATTTTCAGCTCTATCGTGCCGGTTCGACAAATATTTTGTCGACCAACATTACAGCGACAGATTTATGTCAACTGTAATTTGTGATCGACACAAATCCATCAGAGAAACAGTTGCTGTGCATCGGGGGACTTCACCCTGAACCCTCCATGTGAGGGAGCTCTTCCTCCCATACCCCCAGGCATAAGGAATGTCAGAGTTGATTCAGGGAAGGGGGTGCAGGACCAGGGGAAAGAGTGTCGGGGTCCTGGGCGGACTTTACAGTGAACTGTTGATGTTGTCGGTATCGATGTGTTCACTGTAAAGGTTTCACTGTGCAGATGGCATACCAGAATTTTCTGGTATGAATCTCTCTGAAGATGCTTAAGATTTCAAAGAAACTCGCTACCAGGAAAGCTAAATCCTAAAACTGGAAAAGGTTTTCTTACTGGGCCACTAGAAAAACAATCCCAAGAGAGGCAGGGTTGCCTATAATTCTGCAGTACCTAGCACACCTACAGTCCCTAGGCCTACAGCCTCCAACATTTTTAAGGTACAGTTCACATCAGTATCAGCTTACATATCAGCTGGCAAGGAAAAGTGTTTCGCCTCACAACCCATTTTCACAAGTTTTTTTTTAAAAGGACTAAACCACTGGCACCCATCACTGAGGGACCCTGCCCCACTGTAGGACCTCAATATATGCTTTGCCCAGCTTATGGATGCTCCTTTTGAGCCAATGGAAACTGCTTACCTGAAGTATGTCACATGGAAAATCAAATTCCTGGTTGCAGTCATTTCTGCTAGCAGGGTAAACAAACTGCAAACTCTAGGGTTGCCACCTTTGTACGAGGTGAAAACCAGATACTAAACCACACCCTGCCTCACCTCTTTTTTTATGACTGATGAGTATATCACTCCTCCTCCTCCAAAGCCATTTGTAAAGTTAGAATACATTTTAACATTGATAGGAAATCATTTTTATTCTGTTTTTTTTTTATTAATTTTTTATTTTGTTTTTATTCTTTGGTAATCAGGTAAGGCCCATTGGGTACGAGGCCCATTTTAGGGGTGACCTGGCAGCCAAGAGAGGTTAATTGATTTGCTCAGTGTCACACAGTATGCAAGTGGAGGCTGTGGGAATACTGTAGAGTAGATTATATTTGCAGTCAGTTTATTTTTGCTATATTCACTATTTGAGAATATCAGTGAATTTAAACAGACTGCAATTATAATGGGATAGCCTTTCTATGCACAGTGCTCATTCAGCTATGTGCTAAGGAGCTGTGAAACTACCACTGATTACCAGCCATTAACACCATTAACGCCCATCTATCTTTTCCAGTACAGTTTTTCCTATTTCTACCAATCTTGCCACCCTAGGTATAAATAACAAAGAACAGTAAAACATCTTTTGTTTTGCTAAGTACCTGCCATCTTCAGTGTGTTTCCAGTTTCCTGCTTGTGTGATACAGTAACTCGGGGTGAAAATGTAGATGTTTACTAAGATTAACATTGAACTTTTTTATTTATTTCAAACATTCACAATAATTAAAACAAAAATAAACTTGTAATGTCAGCATCATTTTCAGCTGAAAGAGGAAGCAACAAGTCAAAAAAATCTATCTTTTCCAGCACAGTTTCTCCTATTTCTACCCTTCTTGTTCTATATGTTACCATACCACTGGTGCTCTAATTCAAGCAGACGCGAATATACAGTAGCAGGAGCATTTGCAAAATCTGGCAACCATGAATTCAATGAGTTCTACAGTAACAACTGGGTCTGCAGGATGTTCAAGCTTATTCACAGCTCATGGCTCTAACCTTTACTAAACATCCTCCCTTTTCCTTTTCATGCTAGTCATGCATTCTGATATTTTTTAACACAATTTTGATAAATTAATCATCTATATTTGTGTTATCTTTGATTTTAAATTGTGTTCACGGTACCACAATAGCTACTGCTGTTTCATTTAATATTTCTTAGATATTTCACAAGACTGACACACCACTCCATGCTATACATCTGAATGGTCTGTAATGGTATAATTAATACCATGTTATGTCTAGGTAGTATGAAAAATGAGGGCAGTAGCTGCTAAGGACTCAGGTGAGATGGATCCATAAAGTGACAAAGGCAATAAAAATTAGATAATTTAACAAAAATGGGTCTGAAACATCAGATTATAGGACAAACAAAAAGGAACACAAGAGAGCATATAAAGATATAAAAATAGTTTACTATCACAGCAGTTAAAGACCATAGTTAAAATTCAGAATGGAAAAGATTAGGTTGGTTAACTGATAATGGTCTTAATGGCCATACTTAACACCTCCAAGACGGACTGGTTTTACAAAGGCCTGTGACATCAGAACTTCTTTGTAAGCTGGGCATGCAGCTAAAACAGTGAGTGATTTGATACAATCAGTTTTAAGAGTATATGAGCATTCAAAATGGCCCAAAAACCAGACCAAATTTAAACAAAACCAGATGACTAGATAAGGACCCTAAAAAACAGATTATCTGGTCTAAAACTGGACAGGTGACGACTCCAACCCCGTCAGGCCCCACCATTACTTTGTCCACTTTCAGATTTGCAAGTCCCTTCAGGAATGTCTCCTCTGAAAAATGACTAGTGTCTAGCCCCCACATGTGCTGCTGTTGCTTTTGTGTGGCCCCTTCCCTTCACCTTACTCTGTGAAAACTTAACAGAAGTATTTGTTCAGAATATTTGTATTTTCCTGGTCCTACTCTGCACAGCCCCCTCCTTCCCTTCTTAACCTTACAGTTCCTCCCCTGTTTTCATTTATATACCTAAAAATGTATTGTCCCCTTCCATTGCCACCTGGGCTAGTCTCTCTTCAGTTTGCAGCTTTGTGGTCCTTACCGCTTTCACTGCTTCTTTCTGTTTCCCGATAACCTCCCTATTCTCCTCCCTCTGTGTTTCCTTATACATTCTGAATGCTAACCTTTTAGCCTTTGTGTTTTCAGCCACTTTTTGAGAACAATGGTGGTCTCTCTCTCTCCTCTTGTTTTTGCTCACTTGCTCTGTGTAGAGGTTTGTTGCCATCATTGTACCCTCTTCTAGCTTCGCCCACTGTTCCTCCACCTCACCTATGTCATCCCTGATGCATTCACCCATCTTTATAAAATTTGCCCTCCAGAAATCCAGGCCTCGCACCCTTGTTGTTTAGAAGATGTGGAATGATTGTGGCAAGCTCTGGTAAAACAATCCTCATTTTAGTGTTTTGCTCAGTTCTACTGTTTCAGGGGAGGAGGGTTGCTGAAAAGAAAAAAGTACAGTACACTATTTTTTTATTAAAGAGTTTGAGCACAGTGGCAGAACTGTTTTATGTGCAGAGCGATCATGCCTTGTTAAGGCACTCAGCATGTACCTTTATTACACCTGCTTGCTGAAAACAATGTCAGTAAATTGTGGTAGTTCAGAGGCTGTAGTGCTGTTCTGATGAGCACAAAGCACAATCGCATTACAGTCTCTGCTTTAATCCAATGACAGGTATCAGCTGATCAGTGCAGCATAAAAATTGACAGACGTGAAACAGCCCAATATCAGCTGACCGTGAACACTTGGTTACGTGCTGTTTTCTAGTTCTACAGTATTACTCTGTTTCTCATCATAATTTGTGATGATCACCAACAACTGCAAACTGAACATAAAAAAGGGGGGAGGGGGCAAGACATTACTCTTCAACTAGGTTAGTAGTCAGGTTTATTGTTCGACTTTTGAAGTCATTAAAACATGAGTAGGTAAAAATGCAAAGAAAAGTACAGATTTTTAGACACAGCGACCATAAGTTACAACTTCTTAATACTGTAAACCAAGTAAAATGATTACATCCCAGTTTAAAAATACCCATTTCTCCATATGATTGATACATTTAATTGCATCAGCTATATATAATTACTTCTGAAGAGAAATTTCCATGGAATAAGGGCAGATATGGCAAAGCCTGATTTTCGGAGAGGTATTCCCAAAAACATTCACTATCACCAGATAGTAAAACTTTTCTGAAGGTCCTCTGGGATAGACCCAGCCACAGTGATTACTAGCATATCACGAAGGACCCCACTCTTCACAGCTACCAGCTATAGGTTAGCTCAAGTTCCAATTATATATCACCAACCTTTACCTGGCAGTACTACACTGAGTCTGACCCTTGTACTAGCTGGGTAAGCTTTCCTTTCAGGCCATTTGAGCCAACTGGGTTTTTAATAGTGTTGACCACTAGATGTTTATAGAACGGAGTAAAAACAATGCTTGTCTGCTGTCCAAGTGCAGGGCAGCATCTGGTCCCATCCCAGTTTTTGTGTTCACACACAGTAGACTGAGTATCTGCTATGAAACTATCATATGTTGAAGACAGTGGGCAGCTTTAAGAGAGGCTGAGATAGGCATAGAGGAAAAGTAAGGATCCTGGGTAGGGAGGATGGGAGGAGAGGGGAGGGCAGAGACATTAGCTCAAGCTTGTGTACCCTGCAAAACGAGCAGACTTGATAGACCAAATGGCCTTCTTCTGCTGGCTTCTTCGTATGTTTGTATGTTCGTATGTACAAAGGATCACTTATATGGTGCTGCAGAGATTATCCCAGGACTCCTTTCCTTCTTCTGACTATGTACCAACAGAGCCACAACCATGTACTAATCACTCTTGCAGGACAAGAAATTATGAAATTTATTCTATCACCAATCTGTCTTGCCCATATTATCATTATTACATTTGTCTACATATTTAAACAAGTACTAAAGCATTATTGAACAATTTCACCCCTTTAAATATTCCTAAAATATATGATATACATAAAATACTACAAATAGAGCCCCAACAGACAGAAAAAAGTCCATCTGCACACAAAAGTCAATCAGGTTCCATAGTTAAATGATAAATTCTAAAGCACATGACATTAGAAAGAGTCTCAAGTATCAAAATTCTTACTTCCAGCTCTTTCTTCGAAAATTAGTTCAATCAGTCCTCCTACTTGACAACCAAAGCTGCCAACAAGGAAAAGCTAGGGTTTAATCAACCCAGGGGTCATGAAATCCAGAGTGCCAACAAGACACGTACCCAATATTGAAAACACTTGGTGCACACCTGAGCCACTCTACACCCTCCACTGACCTATCATTTCAGAAAATCCACAGCCCCCAAGGGGGAAAAAAGTGTGCCAACAAAATGGTGTCCTTTTGCAGACTCCATTCAAAATTTACTAAACCACACCTAACATTTTCCAAACAGGAATTGATAGTTCCATCTGAACACAGGAGTCCATCAATTTGTGTGGCATTGATTTAGAAGTTATTATAAGTAAATGCTGGTGCTGTGGCTTTTTGAATTAGATTCAAAGTCATTTATTTATTTATTTTTTGTGTTCATCCCTTTTATCAAATCTCAGGCCATAGCCAGCATATTTTCTAACAAAGCAAATAGTTTAGACAAAACCTTTGAATTGAGTCAGTTCAGAAAACGTAATAATCTCAATAGAGTTCAATTAAAGTTTGAGCTCCATATCATTTAGCCCTTAATAGAACACTTGCAGGTATTCAAGTCAATACTCTACCATATTAGTTTAGTGGTGTTTTGCTGCGGTTCAAAAATACTGGCCCAGTAAAACATTCACTCACACTCATTCTCTCTCACAGAGTTTTGCATGGTTTCCATATGATTTCCATCTGTTCCTATCAGTGTTAATCCCAAAAGGTAACAACTCCTGTCTCCATAAGGATTCTTCACAGTCATCTCTCCCAGACTCCCACATGTCACTTCATCCTGCAGGATTCCATTGCTCTGATGGCCAGGTCAAAGAAATTTACATTGATAGGGACAAAACACATCCTCATGCAGCAGGAGTTGGACAGCACAGCCTTCTATTTCAGCTTGCTGGAAAGAAAGGCTTCAACTAACACTATAATCTGTTCCAGTAGTAAAACGAGGAAGGACTGCTTCTATGTGCAAAGTACGCCCCTACATAAAGCTGACTAAAGTGTAAAAAGGCAACATATTGTATAATGAAGAAACAAATCCTAGACCCCTATCAAATATATTCGATACTAGATCAAAGGTGATGGGTTCCCTCAGTGAATTATTTCCATTCCAAATCACACTAATGACCTCTCCTGCAAGCAGGACACTTGTCTCTGGACAACTCCATTTGGCACATTCCAGAGTTCCTGTGCCAGTTCCTCAGGCTAGCCATACCTGCCCATTTTTCTGTTTTGCCTGTACATTTTTCACTATATGTATTTAAATTGTTTGCCCTGTCAAAATCCTTTGAAATGTCTGTATATTGTCTCCTGAACTTATGTACAATCCTTACTACCCTGAAAACAGGCACTTGTGCCTAGTGGGCCTTACCCAGTTACCAAAGACTAAAATAAAAAAAAAAGTATGCTTTGTTTACCTGATGCTATGTGTTACTCTGTTTAAACATGTCTCTTTATTTTCCTTGTAATATCCCAGATTGCACCTGAAAATAGGCATCTGTTTTGTCTAGTGTGCTTACCTGGTTAACAAAAACTAAATACATAAATTCCCAAAACTGAAAGCAGACTTTTAGTTGCTGTCCCCTGGGTATAGCCAAAACCTGAAAAGGTGAGCACTGCTGTTTTAATCACTCCAAGGAAAATGTCAACGGGGTGCAGACCACAGCACAGCTGTAATGCAGTGGTATAGATTGCATAGGACTCTATGGCATTGTACACCAGCTGATTGACTCACCCATTTTAATAGTTTCCAAAGGGTAGATGACTCCATGCCACATAAGCATTTCCCCTGTTGTCCAGTAAATGTGAGATATTTACATCACAATAATGCAGCAAGTAAATTACAACTAAGACACACATTGTTTTTAATACCATATTGGCTCTGATCAGAGTTTGTTACATATAGGCACTACAGCCAAATAAGGCTCACACTGAATTGTTGACAGCTTCTGATTTCATAACAACATAGAAGAAAGTTACAATTTTTATTTATTTAAATAGTATGTGTTTCATAAAAAAAATAACTAATGATAGAAAGATAGATCTCAGCTGCAGGCAATGCTGAGTTGTTGGAGATCATAACAGATGATAATATTGGTATGGGTAGCTCAACCATTCTGGCTAAAGACTGACTCTGATAAACTGCACAAACCAGAAGATTACAGGATTTATGCTTGACTTTTTAGGGCTACAGTGGGCAGAGCCCTGCAAACCTCTTGCTTTGAGTAGAAAAGCACTCCCGCATTCCTTGTGAACCGACACATTTGGGTGTCAAAAAATGTCATTTCATTTCATTTTTATTTTATACTGAAGGATCTGTGGGCTAATAACCCATTTTCACAGATGTCCAGTGCTACAAATACATACATTGAACAAATACAGTAGACACTTAAATACAGTAGTTAAAAGTCAATTATTGCACTTGCATACAGAGTTCATCAACATATGGTTCCTTAGCTTTACCTTAAAACTAGACATTGTGGGGACACCAACCATAATGCTGGATAATTTATTGTAAATAGTAATAGGTAGAAAAGTTATGGTATTCTGGGCAAATTTTGTATGGAAGAGGGGAACCTTAAATGAAAATCTATCATGCATTCTGGTATTAACTGAATGGTCATTTCTGACAAATAAAGTGGTTATACTGTGAGGGAGCAGGCCAAGTTGAATTTTGTGGAGAAAAAATAATGAGTGAAAGTTAAAATGCTGGTCTAAGCGTAAACCATTAAATAAGCTATATGAAAGACAGCAGTGAGTAGACCTCAAACAACCTATGGCAAATTGAATAATGCTATGGTATTTTGACCTTAGTTTGACAAACATTCCTTCAGTCATATAGGAATAGATCACTGTACCATAGTCCAGAACTGACAATAGTAGACTGTGAGTTAACATATACCTAACTTCATTTGAAAGACTTTTCTTTATTTTAAAAAGGAAACCCAGTCTCTTATGAAGCTTATTAATTAGGTCGATAACATGAGACTCGTATGAGAGGTGTGAGTCTAACAACAGGCCAAGATACTTAAACACCTTCACTTGCTCAATGTGATTACCAAAATTATCATGTAATAATAATTCAGATGTGGGACATTTCCTAGAGCTAGAAAAAAACATGGTTAATGTTTTACTAGAGTTTAATACTAATTTGTGAACTTCAAACCAACAATGTAATAGACTATACTCAGATTGCAGTGTTGCTTGAAGTGTGGGTAAATCATATCCAGAACAGAAAAGAACTGCATCATCTGTGTATAAAATAAGTTCAGTGTGTTTAAACAAACTGGAAAGTGAATTAACAAAAAGAGAAGAACGTAAGGGCCCAAGTATGGAGCCCTGTGGGACTCCACAACTCACAGTAGCCGCATTAGATGTTATTCCACCAATAGAAGTTCTCTGACTCCTGCCGGAGAGGTAGTTTCTGAACCAAGTGACCAAACCATCTGAGAAATGGACAGCAGAAAATAATTTCAATAACTCAGCATGGTCAACCAGATCAAATGCTTTGGTGAGGTCTGCGAAGGCTGAGGTGACAAACTTTCCTTCATCAATTACCTTGATAATGTGGCCTGTGAACCTCATCAAGGCAGTCTCTGTGTTGTGTTTAGAATGAAATCCATGCTGAGAGTCTGTCCATGGTTCATATTTCTTTAGATGCTTGGTCACCTGGTCGGAAACAACCCTCTCCAACACTTTTGACAATGGTGCCAATAGTGAAATGGGGCAAAAATTATTCAAATTTGACTTATTACCAGATTTAGAAATGGGCTTCTTCACCAGAGCACACTTCCACTTACTGGGAAATACACCTTGACACAATGAAAAATGAAAACGTTTAGTAAGCAGGAGAGCAATTTGATATCCAACTCTCTTTAGGATCTTATAATCTAGGTTGTCTGGACCAAGATTCGGTTTGGGTTTCATTTTGTGAATATACTTAAGGACAACACTGGGAGTAAGATAACGAAAATAAAAACTGGGAACAGTGTTGGCTGCCTTACTCAAAATGTCATTATCACTGGTGGAAGAGACTCCATTTGGTGCCTCATCATCTGGTCTAAACCTATCAAGGTTTGAAAAATGATTATTGAAAGCATCAGCTATCTTTATGGGATCTGAAATTACTGAACCATCCACTTCAATAGTACAGCTATCTATACCCCTTGTTTTACTCATAATTTAATTTAAAATATTCCAAGTGGCTTTTGAATTACCATTAACACCAGTGAGTTTTTCTTTATAAAATTCAGATTTACCTGCATGAATAACTATTTGACACTTATTTCATAACTCTCTATAGTTTTGTTGATGATGTAGCTGTTTAGTTTTTCTAAATTTGCCTCTGTGAAAGGAACCCTCCATGCTCGCACTATGTTTTTATGCTTTTTTTTTTTTTTTTTTTTACTTTCAGTGGTCCATGACTGCCGAAATACATAGCCCCCCACCTGACTCTCCCTCTCAGAACCCACCACCCCACTCCCCCCCCAAGAAATGTAACAGTGGCACAGGGGGGTGCCCAATCCCCCAGTACAGGAGTCCTCGACCCCCCAGTTCTGCGCATATGTGTTTTTGTTATTTTGTATCTATTTTTTACCTTATTCACCTGACCCTCCTCTTATCACCCCCCACAAATATAATAGTGACACTGGGGTGCCCAGTCCCACAGTTTTGGGATTGTCATCTCGAGCATCTCCGTTGTGTTTTTATTTTTATTTTATTGTAACAAGAAAACCATCCATCGATGTCTTTTGTGCCGTTTCAGACCCCCCCCACCTGACCCTCGCACTCAGCAACCCCCTTCCAGCCCTTACTTACCCATCATGGGTCATAATCCTCTCCAGACCGCAGACACATCTTCACTCTTCTAAGCCGGACGTTGAACTGAAGAAACAGGTATGCTGTTCAATGTATTCAATGGGGGGTTGAACTTAGAGCCATAACTTGTTTTACTAGATATCAGTTCTGCAAAAGCTTGGGTAATCCAGGATATGTTGATCCTGCATTCCAAATCTTCAGCAGTGAGACACTTCAACTTAACCATTTGCACGTTTGGCATTTAGGACACTGTTACTTTTTCGTTTCACTTAGATGTATGTAATGCACTTATATAACTCAAAACAAGCAAATATAGGATGTACTACTGTAGAACTTGAAAGGATCACTGTAAAAAAAGTCATTATCTTTGTGGGTCAGTTAGCTTCAATGTAATTATTTTTACAGTGAAAATTGTTTTTCAACGAAAGCATACAGTGCAGTATTACTAGCAGTCTTTTACAGTTTTTTTTTTAAACTGCTCCCTCAAGTACTGTAACAGATTTGTTAATCATAATGCTCAGACCACTGTGGAATCTAAAGTGTACATACCAGTGTAACCCCCCTGCAAATGGGGGTTCCCAAAAGTCTTCTAGGAACTGGCTAAGTGCTCCCAGCTTGAAGGGTGTTCGGAGTTTAAGCCATTTAACTGTGAATGCTTTTAGAGCCTCTGGTACTGTCTCTTTAATAGCTGCCTGCTCGCAGGCTAAATTAGTTTGAATGGGGGAACTGTGTGTTTAATGCTGAAATCCCACCCGAGCTGTTGCCTAATCGTTCTGTTTCTGCAGTTGTTAATAGCGCAGAGGGAGCCTAATTGAAAGATGCAACTGTTTGCCAGGATTTGTTTAGAGTGATATTGAAAATACAGTTTGTTTAACCTGCCTTTTTTGCAGTCTGGACTGTTTCTGCTTGGCCCCTCCATTTTGGACCTGAACTGCTGAGCTGGGCCAGTTGGGTTAAGGGAGCCCTAACACAGAGACTGCTTGAGTCAGCCAGAACTTGGACTCTCACCTGGAGCTGCTACAAAGACGGATGTATGGCAGGTGCTTCTGGGAAGTGTAGTTTGGACTCTGGTGCCTTTTTGCACCAATAGAGGGAGCCTGCAGTAATTGACAGCCGAATCAACCAACCAAACTGGAGGGAACCCAAAGGAAATGCCCTGCACTGCTGCTGGCAAGCCAGTTCGGTAGTGACAGTGAAGAGAGAAGGAGCCCTGCTCTTGCTGCAGTGTGTAGTTCGCACAGGAAGCGCAATGGAGGCCCTGAAGTCAGCCTGCAGCCACTGTGAGTATCAGTTTGGACTGAATCTGAGTTTGTGAGGAGAAAGAAGAACCAGAAGTGTGGAAACCAGGCTTGCCCTGTAAAAGACCGAAGATTTGCCGAAGTATGATCGGCCTGTTGGGGACTGCTGATCCTGTGTGTTCTCCTGGGTTTTGCAGTGTTTGCAATCGGAATGTAGAAGCAGCTGCCTGGTATAGTAATTTCCTTTACATATGAATGTGTTTAGTGCTTCTGGGGATCGTGACTTTAATTCCCTGATTACTGTTAGTTGTGAGCTGAAGCTGGAAGCTGAACTCAATTTAATCAGACTGAATCCACCTGCTATTCAAAGCAGCTGTGCCCTGTCACGAGGGTCTCATCTCCATGCCTTACTCTTCTGGCAATCCAGAACAACCACTTCCATCAGGTTCTCTGCTTGGGGTATTGTAAGTACAAATTGGGGTAGCTCCCTGCTTCCTTCATTTAATCAAAGTGTGTCAACTGATTTGTGTTCTCTTCCTATGGACTGAGCCATTCAGCTCTGGATTACAAGTGTGTGTTGTGCATATATTTTCTTCCTACAGTGCCCCATCCATCTGCACCAGCCAGCCAACCCTGGGCAATGGACCTGGCTAGCCCCCCCCCATCCTGGGTACCCATAGTGTGACTTTTTGGACCCTATATGCATGCACAGTACTGTGATTTGAACCTTACTAAACCAAATCAACCTGATTGCCCCCTCCCGTGTTATTGTCCCCTAAATAAATCAGGTTTGTTGTATTGAACTATATACTGTCTGTGGTGTCAGTACATATAGAACCAGCATTGCACTGTGTTGTGTATGTTGCTTAACCTTGTTTTACAGGGGGGCCTCAGAGACATGCTGCAGAATCAGTCTCGAGGGTAAGTGGTATCTATATGTGTAAAAAGTGTTCATATGTGGGGTATTGGGAAGGTAACCCCAACGTACTGTGTGGGCCACTAGTGGGAACAAAGGGGGGGGGGGGTCACAGTGTCCCAGAAGGCTGTCCCCAAGTTAGTTTAACCACTACCAACCCTGACCTCTGGGTGGAGGCACCTGTCATTGAACCTAGGCCCCTCAACCTGTCACTAGACAGGCAGGGGTAGTAGCCCTTGGGATAGTGCCACCTGGGGGTTACACTAGTATTACAGATATCAGCAAACACAGTAATGCACTGTATAAACAAGCACAACATGGCGTGCCTCTGCAAAACAAGAAACCACCCCTCTCCCCCTCATAACCATTCTTACCTAATCACACAGTTGTATTTGCAGTGACCCAAACTCCTAGTTATCTGATTTTTACTGTAGATCCCACAATGAAGAGCTCCACCGCACTTATTGCTAGCCATCAAAGCAAATGACTAAGCTCTAGCCATGATTCGTTAAGCGGGACCACGTGGTCAGTACATTTTACTTCCTGGTTACCGGCAATACATTAATTCATAGTAAAAGTTGAATTGCGGACTACCTCTGCAGTATAAAGTGATGTAAACAGCACAATTTGCAAGGTGAGCCAAACTTTATTGAAGAAAACATTGTGAAAATCAAAAACATGTCCGTCCGGTTCAGCATCAGCTCAGAGCTGTTTGCTGCTTTACTTCTCACTGCTTCACACTGCTCCTTCAGCTCCATCTGCTCTATCTGAAAAAAAAAGGAGCCATAATCACTACAGTGCTCAGTCTGGTTTCCAGCATTACCATTTAGACAGACACTTACCGTTCAGACTATCATAATGTGCCTGTAGGATGCCAGCCTGCTCAAAACCTCTCCTGCAGTCCTCTAACCTAGCTGCCAATTTTGTAAAGCTGCTCACCAGCCACTCAGCCTGGCGGTTTTTCAGAGTAGTAGTTCTGAGATCAATGTTGATCTCGCTAGTAGGATCACATTGTGTCATTTCAGCAGCCACCTCATTGGCATAGCATTTGGTAAAATGTAGCTTTAATTCATCTGTGAAAACTTTATTTGCAGCAGCGTCTAGCAGTTGCAGGTGATCAGTGCAGGAAGCTGGCACAAAAACAGAAACAATATTGTGCTTGTCAAATGTCTCAATGGCTTCTTTCTTGTGTGGTGTGACCCCTGAAAAGATCGCATATTAACAGGGTAGTCTGTACACTCAGCAGCTGCAGTTTCTGTCTTATTGACTGTACATATGGGACAATAACCATTTCAGTGTACTGAATAGTTGTTTCTGCATTTGCCCAATGACTCTTGGTATGTGTGTCATGCCAGTCAGATGGGAACTTATAGGAAGGATGGTACTGTTCAGTTTTGCCAGGATAGATTACTGTATCTGAGGGGGTAGGTAGTAGCCAGAGAGGGTGCAACAGAGAACTTCTGGGATCTGGCATTTATCACCCAAATCTAGAACCTCGATTTGCTTCTTCCCTACAGTGTCCATGGTCCATTCTGAGCAGGGCACCAAGTTCATACCAGTCTCATCAAGGTTTAAAATGAGCTCAGGGGTAATGAGCTCCTGATGGGCAGCAGTAGCAATTCTTGCCTTTAAAATTTTTTTTTTCTAGGTCTCAAAATCAAGGGGTATTTTCCTGGCAGCCTTCACACCTTTTCTTTTACTAAAACCCATCCTATTGAGGAATAACCATGACCACTGCCTGGAAAAGCACAAACTACCACCATTTTCCACCAGTAGCTCTGGGTTTTTTGCCTTGACAATGTCAGTGGCTACTACAATCAACAGTCTACCAATAATGACAGCACCTTCAGACTGCAGTGCTTTAATAGTGTTTTTCAGCTCCTCTTCAATGTCAGACATCAGTAAACATGGCTGTCACTGAGATTTTATGGGAAGCTTCTTAATGAGTTTGTCTGGGTTTGGTGTCTATGTCAGCTTCTCCTTATAATCACACTTGAACGTGCGTACTGTACTCTGTTTAATTTTTTTCTTTATACTTGCTTTCATAATAGTGAGTGGCATTCATGCCCCCATGCTCACATGGATACGTTTTCTGATTTCAAATCGGATTTCAGGGGGGTACACCACATAATGAGACCAATGTTTTGTGGCAGGAGGAGAGGAAGCAGCAAGTTCTTTTGTCACAGACTCTGCCATCAGAGTGGAAATGCCAGCAGTCACTGACAGAACATCAGCATCCAAGTTGCCTGCTTGTAAGGCAGAAAAATCTCTCTTAGTGGCAGGTTTGCGAGGTGAGTTTAACCATTTTATCAAAGATATCTTCATTTTAACTCAGGTAAGCTACAGCAAAGAATACCCATTCTACAGTGACCAAATCACCAAGCGCTACTACCACTACTACAGATCAACTGTAATACAGCATCAGCAATGTGTTCAGCTGACTTTTAAAGAGGCAAGCGTGCAAGAGTATGTGGGCATAATCTGGTAACCTGACACGGCAGTGTGATATAAACTTTACGTGCTTATATCTAGTTCTTCAGTACTAACTTGATGGACCCCTGGTGTATGTTACGTTCATCAATAATAACCCCAAAATATGCAAGGTAAAGGCTGGCACTGGGATCTTTTAGGCTGTTAGTTAACTAGGATCTGCAGCTTATCCAGTAGGTAGGGAAATTGGCAGACTAGGTGGGCCAAGCGGTTCTTATCTGCCATCAAAGTCTATGTTTCTGTGTTTCTAATCCTGAGGGTGGTTGGGGTTGGATATGGTACTGCTCCTACTGTTGGATCTGGGCATGCCATCTTTTTGCCTTTTTTATTTTTTTATTTTTTTTTGCAATATACTTATTATTGCAAAGCAAATCCAGCCTCCATGCTCTGCGCTGCTTAGTGCAAGGTCCTTGACTTTTGCATTCCTTTGGCTTTTTTTAAAGGTACTGTATTTGTTGAAAATGAAACATTGAAAGGAGAGACACGCGTGGATTGTGTGTCCTGCATGCAAGTATGTATGTGGAGTAATAGGGCTGAGTCTGATGAGAGATGCTAGAAATCCAAAAATGTGTGTTATATTTTAAAAACAAAATTTAAATAAATACATGAGCTTCTCCCTCTCCCAAAAACCAAGTAGAGAAACCATCTCCATCAGCTATAGGTCTGCTGCTATGATGCTTTCTTTTTGCAGCATTTTTATTTTCCTTCACTACCATTTCATTTTACAAGAAATCACATTTGTTTTGTACAAAAATGATCTTTTGGGCTCAAGGTTTGTCTGATACTTTTCTCTGCTGGTAGTCTGTCTTAATCACAGGATCCAAAGAGTTGAGATCCTTAGGTGCAGTCAGTGCATGTTGTACTGTGGAAATGCAGACACATTGGTAGAAAACATGCAAGGCAGTGCTGAAATATATTATTGGTGAATTCAAATGCCTGCAACTAAATCAGCCTATGTGTTTAAGCAGCAGTGCAAAAACAAGCCTCCTAGTTTAAAATGATGTTCTCGGAGGTGGGACGAACCGTGATACTTTAAACTGATCATTCTTGGGATGGTTTTCTGCTTGCTTGTTCTCCTTCTCAGGAAGTCTGCATACACATACTTTTATATCTAGATTAAATATTTCTGTGGATTACAGTAATAGATGGGCCCAATTGCCGCTAAGAGTCTTTATTCAGGCCGGGTGTTGGGGGGCTAGATATTAGAGATATGCTGAGTTGTTAGAAGATAGATTTTGTGAGTACTGGCTCATTATATTTTGAGATTGCAGTGTTATTTACCAAGGGTTGCAGGAGCATCCATTCTTCATACACAACCTACATATCTTTCATGTTGGTGTCATTAAATTAAAGGGAAAGAAAAACAAAACAAGCCCCCAGCTGAGGTGTGACTTTATATTACCTCATCCTGAAAGAATACGTTGAGGGATTGGCTGTGATGAAATGTTCATCTCTAAGGAAAAAAAATAAGACCAAAGCATATATATAAATAGTATTTATAATAATCAGACATCTACCATATTTTCCATATTTTGGCATGCAGGCACTGATGTTTGCCAGTGCCATTAGTTAAAGAGCTGAGTAGTGATGGTTCATGCCCAGGTCCATGATAAGAGGAGGGAAACAGCAGTGAATCTGTAAGGGTTTGCCACAAAACCATGTTCTGTAAATTCCTCCCCCCACCCCAAATCATAATTCAAGTTCAGTTTTATAGGATATTCACCATCCAGAAGGCAGTCACATAAAAACACTAGATTTGGGTTGTTTTTAATACTGTTGACATTTTGGAGTTTATAAATTAAAAAAAAAAGATCTACTGTATTAGTTTATAAATGTCGGCCCATGAAAGCTTGTGATAGCCACTGAGTTTTCTGTACTACCTATTGTGCCACGTGGCAAACACTGGCACTGCTCCCCCAGTTTGCTTCCGTTAACTCTGAGCCATGGGCTATGAATGTAACCAGCACACAACAGTTTGCTGTAAACGAGAAATCAATTTCCTGATAGATGGGCTCGAGTACAAACCGTGCCACTTCCCAAACATGTATGATCAGTAATGAATAGTCTACCAGTAACTTATTTTAGAGCATGTTCTTTGGGTACAGATTCTAGTAAATATGCAGTTTATTGGAAGAGTATGTGATTGTTGTTCTTGTCTACTTACATTGACTATCCTTTATTAGAAACATAGACACACAGGCACATGAGAATATGCTTATACTATCTTAAAAGATTAAGAAATTCTTTGAAAAAAATTAATGCACCATTTAGGATTAAGACTAAAGTGAGAATACCAGGGAAATGTGGTTTTAGGGTTTCTAACCCAACCTCCCCCCAACACACATACACACCTGAAGCAAATCAAGGGTGGAGTCTTCCTTGGGGTTGTCAACCTTAAAGCTCACCCACTGTGGCAGCAGAAAAGCTCAGATGTGATGGACACAGGTGCGTATGTTTCAAGAGTGTATAAAATGGGGTGAGCTTAATAGTTGACAACCCCAAGGAAGACTCCACCCTTGATTTGCTTCAGGTGTGTGTGTGGGGGGGTGTTAGGTTTGGAAACCCTAAAACCACATTTCCCTAATTTTGTCTCATTAGTCTTAACCCCCCCCATCCCCCAATGAGCTAAGGACTGCTTGGAAAAAATGTCATTTATACATGGTCTTATCCCCTGTCATATTAGGATTTGTCTCACTTTCTGTGCCACTTTCTTTTTTGTGCCCCATGTCTCAGCAATCAACAGATGATGTAATTTGCTGTTTATGTTGCACGAGTCTGCACCTGTTAGCTGGTGCTGTCAGTGGGCTCATGCTACATTAGAGAGAGAGCTGTCACGGAGTGCTGGCAACAGTAACTTTTACAGACGAAAAACTGTGTAACAAAACATTCAGGCTTTACAATTCCGCTGTGAGGTACAGTATGTAACATTCTGCTATGGCTATCACCTGTCCCAAGGAGTGTTGCAGTGAATCAATAGTGCAGGGCAGGTGCTGGTGAAAGGTGGCCAGCCCAAAACCACCCAAACAGTCCCAAGGAACCAGCACTCAAGGCAAAAGCACAAAACAAGATTGCAGAATTGTAAGACAAATATCAGTTTATTGTGCCAGATCTGGCACTATCCTAAAATGACACTGGATAACACCATGTATGAATGATATTTTTTCCCCGTGGTCCTTATCTCATTGGGGGAAAAAAACTGGTAAAGACTGCAAAATACAGTAACTTCAGACAAACAAAAAAACATTTGCCATTGATCTTTAACACAATTTTTTTTGCAAAGAATACATAAATAAAGTTACACTTTAAGTGTCAATAACTACACTGAATTATAATGTAACTTCACTGTAACTGCATTATAGAAAATTTCCCTAGTGTCAGTGATTTACTTCCTCTTGGTCCTGATAGCCTTGGTGACTATTGTAAAGTAGTGCAGACTTTTTTTTCTGCCTGTAAAATTTCACATAGTAACTATTTCTTTGCATTCACATAACTTCATGAAGCTCACATGAAAATTGGTGAAACCTTCATCCTGCACAACAAACTTTCATCATGGAAAAAAATATTATTTTGCATTACTATTTACATATTGTGGCTCGTGAGGGAAAAGTAGTTTTGTGAGGAAACATAACGTCATGGGTAAAAATATTCCATCACGTGGGAGAATTTTCCTCTAAGACTTATGACATACTTTATTTTCCCCAGAAGTTGTACTGAGAGTTTTTATAGGAGCTGAAGAAACTAACAGTTCATGTTATCCCCTCTTGTTTCTGCTTCTACTCCTCTAAGGGAATGAGAATTCTCCTTTCAGAATGTCTTTAATCTGGTCTCTTTTTCCTAGACAACCAGTGATTTAACCTGGCAGCTCAGGTCGGCACAAATCACATTATTATAACTAATCCATTGCCATTCCTGTGATAGTAAACCAGAAGTACAAAGGTGTAGGACTACTGGAGTTCCAGTGTTTCCGAAAGTATGTGGCGCACTGTAGGAAACACCACAACTGCTATTTTTCAAAGCTTACCTTACATTTGTCTTATTCTTTAATAGTGCAGTATAAAAGGTGTAGGACAAATGAATATTCCATCACCTGCAGCCCTATCAGGTCTGGACAGAGTGTGTTTGTTGCTGCTATCACCTTGAGTGACTATACAGGGATGGATTTACATAGCCATGGACCCTATGCACAGTAGTAACCATGCCCCCCCCCCGACATCTCATTGGCATAGGTTATGCAGTCAAACCTTGTCATGCAAACATTCAATACTTAAAGCAAATTAAGCAATAACATGTTTTGTTGTATTGCAGTTGTGTCTTTAACTACAAAATTAGCTATATTTCTAAACGCTGTTGTAAAAATGTGAATTAAAAATACACCGATGATCAATCTAAGGATGTCACATGTTTGCCAGACTACCATATGGTGACATTTATTGCCTACTAACAAATACTGCTGCCTTTATCTTTATTTAGAGAATGTGATACACACATTTTACACAGCTGATGCATTTGCGTGAAAAAGGTGTACATCTACCCTGTTAATCTGCTTCACTGCACACTGAACCAGCTCTTGTTTTTTTAATCAATATTTTATTTGAAGATCATGCATGCACTGCTTATAACAAAATTAAAAAAGATACTCCAGCTCCCATTCAAAAATTATAAATTCAAATGAAAAGCATACAGTACTTAAAGAGCTGCTGATGCCTCAATGAAAACTTTGGAAAACCTAATATTTCAGTACAATTCAGCTTGCATTCCATGTATATTCTATAGATTTCTCCTGCACATTAGCTATTACTGAAGATATTTGCATAAATACATGATTTTTACACTTCAGAGTTCATCTGCCTCTATAGCCTACTCCCTACTTCATGTTCATAATCCTCTGTTGTGACATAATCTGTTGCCATGGAAGTAACTGTGATGTCACAGGCAGTGCATTATGATTTCAGGTAGGGAGAAAGCAACAGGAATAGATTAACTCTTGAGGAGCAAAGATCTTGTTTTCATGCAAATTACAGCAGTAATAAATAATTGGGAGGAGGAATATATAACTAATGTGAAATACAAGCATGACTGTGTCTAAATATTATGTTTTGTTAAAGTTCACCTGAAGGTGTCAGCTGCTCTTTAAAATCCAGGACTACTTTGTGAAATAAGGATCATATCAAGGAAAACAAAAAGATTTTTATCTGTCTAATTACTTCCAGCAGGTAAGGTTTAGGGCTAAGCTTAACCTTACATTTTCCAACACCATCACAGCAACACTTTTACAAATACAGGGGCATGGTGATCCTTCCCAAACTTGTCTGTAGGCTGTGGCAGTGTGGCACTTACTGCTGCAAACTGCAGTCAGATTTCCAGTCAGACACCCATTTGAAGAAGCCACATTTTATTTAATTCAGAATGGACTGTTATGGATTGGATTTCTGCAGTAGTTTTTAAAGCCTTTTCGATTAATGTATGTATGACCTACACCTTGTACAGTAATATATGCACCCCTCACTTCCACCTCTGATCAACACATCAGTGATCAAAATAGAACATTAATAATGACAGCCAGATACCTTTTTTTTTGCCAGATTAAGTCCAGTCCCTCCAGATTCTTCCGGCTGCTGCTGATGAAGATGTTGAATCAGGCTGAGGCTCCACCTTCAGTGCCCATTCAGTGTGTCCACTCCCGAGTAGCCACTACTCCCAACTCCACCATCAGAAGTTGTCCTCAGTCCTCTTGTAGTAAACAATCATGCTGCTTGTGTGGGCTACTGCCCTCATTAAGCTGGTCTTGGCTGCCATACCTCCTAGTCCCTCTCACGCCAATGTATAGCCAGCAGTCAGAGGATTAGGCTCCCTCCCGACCCTCACATCGCTCAAAACTCAGCCAGCCGAGTGAGTTGGATGACCTTTTTAGTTCCCTTCCTTCCTGCTGCTCCCCTCACTAGTTTTCTTGCCTGCTCACAGCCTCCCACTATAAAGTCAGTCAGACTGTCTCTGCGGCCTGCATGTGGGAACTGACATCCTTGATCCTCCTCACAGTCAAGTCCCACTGGCTGCCTTAGCTGTCTATCCCCTGGCACTGTCTTCCACACACTGATCTGTTCACCACTGACAGCAGTCTCTAGGCATACTCTCTCCTCAGAGGCTCGGATTCAAAACAAATGACATACCTGCCACTCCAGTGCTCCTGTTCAACTTAAATAAATGCCCAGATACTGTGAGCAGACAGTTCATCCTCTCTCCTCATGACCCATCCTCAGAAGATAGTAGGTAAAAGGCCCCAGAAATGGAGGTGTTGCCTACAGCACACTGATGTTCGTGACACCAGTGGTCCAGTTCATGTCTGCGTACATGCAAGGGGAATACTGTGTAGGCCCTCACAGGTGGGTTTACTGTGTGGATGGCAAGTGCACAGTGAGTGAATGGAGAAAACTGTGGTGGCGGCCAGCCTGCCAGACTGACTCATCTCTTGACACACACAGCCCGCCACAGGAGTGATCTAATACATTAAATGGGGAGGGACTGAGCAATGGCTTAAATTTACCTATTTATATAAACTTTTGGTATGAATTATTATTTTGCAGTGACACACATAAAAATACTGTGCTGCAGTACTATGCAGCATCAGTGCTATGATCCCAAACCTTTATATACAGTGTCCCCAAAATATTGAATATCTGCAATTGATAGTTATGGAGTATACTGTATGTGTATATATATATATATATATATATATATGACAAAGAACCTCTGTGTGCACCCTTTGCAAACTGTGTGAGAGGACTTTCAGCACCATGCATTTCTGCATAAAGTTGAACCAGCATAATATTCTGTGGCGATTTGCATATGCAACCCATGATGCTTTGCATTGTGGGGGCATGTGTGATTTTTGTGTGTATATGTGTATATATATATATACACATATATATATATATATATATACGCACACACACATAAGTGTGTGTGTGTTTGCATAATCATTTTGTTGCAATGAATAAATTGCAGTACCAGTACTCCAAAACGTCATTCTTTCTTTACATTTAAAACATACATCATAAATGAGCAGCAGTATCCTCAATAGTAATTTTGAATAACTATAACATAGCTTTTGAATTTGTATTCCAAATGAAATGTTTCTTTTATGGGACAGTGATGTTTACACATTTTGAGGATTTCTTCATGTTACTGGCACATGGAACAAAAAACAGTACACAGACTAAATAAATGTATCTACCAAAAAAAGTTCAGTAACAAGCCATTACACAGTAAGCATAGCCAAATAATTACAGAGCTTTAAAAAGTCAAATGGGAAAACTCCAGGCATCAGTCATTAATTTATAAGCAAGAAATAGACAGATTCATTTATCTAAATAAATGGTAAAAAATGATGGTAAAAATTATCAAGTGTTAAAGAATTAATGGAGGCCTGAACTGAGGAGTTTTAAAAAATTTTGACACGAGGAACCACTGTGTCAGTTTGATGCACGAGTCTGACTGGCTTCACAGCTAGAGAGCAATGCAGATGATTGACAGTGTTCCACTTACTGGGCCACATCCATGACTCACAGCAGTGAACAGTTAATGGTATATCCTGAAATATTGAAGCAGTGTAAAATGATTAAAAAATCAAGGGCCTGATTCTTAAAGTTCCCGGAATGGTGAAAGGGGCTTGCACCTCAAGGAATGGCTCAAAGTGCCCGTTGCACCAAAAGATGTG
Organism: Neoceratodus forsteri; assembly: GCA_016271365.2. Classification (NCBI taxonomy): domain Eukaryota; kingdom Metazoa; phylum Chordata; order Ceratodontiformes; family Ceratodontidae; genus Neoceratodus; species Neoceratodus forsteri. Next base: position 1,529,600,970 of record CM057453.1, read on the forward strand.
CCGGGAGTGATTCTCAAATGCGGCCTGCATCAACCACAGGCTTTGTGTACCAAATGGGGTGTGCATCATCCTTGGGCACAAAATATGCTCAACATGGCGTTAGGAGGCTTGTGCAGCCAGAAGCTGCCATATCCCTGATATCGAGATTCTCTAAATCCTGCCAGAGGGCACATTTCTAAGTACCCAAAAACCAGCCAGGTCTGGTCTAAGGGTACTTACATGTGTGTCCTCTGAGAGGGTTTAGAGCACCAGTGTGCTGCAACTGCCCCTCCCCAATTCCCATTGAAATTAATTCATTCCCATCCCTGGTGACTACCAGTCTCCCCATTCCCAATCCCTGTCGAAATAAATTCATTCCCATCCCTGGAGGCTAGCGCCCCCCCATCCCTGATCCACTGCTAAATAGGTTAATCTCTGTCTTTGGTGGCTAGCAGTCCCCACCAGCCCTGATCCCCTGTTACAAAAATTAATCTGGCTCCCTGGTGGTCTAGTGGACCCCCAGACCCTATCTGCCCAAATAGTAAAGTATGTATTCCCTGGTGGTCTAGCAGCTCCCCCCACCCCCACCCCCACCTCAATCCACCTGAATAATAAGGTATTCCTTCAGCTGCTGACTGAACTGCAGGGAGTGTGTACCATATTAATTGGCAGCTCTGTCAATCAGTGAGCATGTACTGTATATAGTAGGCACTCCCTGCAGTTTAGTCAGCAGCTGACCATGGTAGTGAGAGTAAGGCTGTGCCAGTCACCGGCTGGGGAATGAATGGCAGAGGAACGGGGTGGTGGGGCACTGCCTGCCAGGGTGGGGGTCCACTAGACCACCAGGGAAGGAATACATTATTATTCGGGTTGATCGGGGTGGGGGTCTCTAGACCACTAGGGAACAAATACTTTACTATTTGGGCAGATCGGGGCTGAGTGAGTCTGCTAGACCACCAGGGGCTGAAGAATTTATTCTTTCCGGGGTGGGCTCCACTAGACAACCAGCAAATAAATACTTTAGTATCCAGTTAAGATATTGCTGCAATAATATCACTGCAATAATATCATAGCAAAAATCTCAAAGTAATTTATAGTGACAGGGATATAAAAACATTACGGAATTACCGCTACCCCTGTTGCTATATGTACAGATGGGGAAGGGATGAAGTAGTTATAGGTGTGGTGCCTGATTGAGCTGCTGCAGTGGTGGAGTGGCTCAGACACTAGCACCTGGAGTGGAAGAGACCTGGGGACCAGGATTTGGTTCTCCGTCTCCTGGTACAGGACTTTTTTTTTTTTATAAAGAAATGTCCCCCCTTCTGAGTTTCTCCCTGTCCCCTCAGTCCACAACCCCTTAGAGTTGATTATATTAATTCCGAGGAGTATAGGTGGCAAAGCTCCCCATGTCGGGGGTGTGGGGACAGAGCCCCCCACAAAACAAAAAAACTCCTGATGTTGTACTGTCAGATCTTCCTGGACATAAAGTCTCCACCACTCATTCACACTACTGGGAGTACGCCGGAGGTGCTAGGACCCTGCAGGAGTAAACTATTTTCAGGAGAGCTGGCACCTGAGATGGAGCCACGAGGAAGTGGCACTGCGAGCCCGGCGCATGCGGTAATGACTATCTTGACTTCCACCCTCCAACCGCCTCAGTTCCTTTTTTCCCACCGTCAAGTGCGCTTCAGTGATGATGTCACTCGCCTGCTGAGAGTCAAACTTCAGACTAGCAGCTTAGTTTTCAGTTTATTGTTTTGTATTTTATCTTTGATAAGTACCAATTATATTTAATAAATTCTACTTTTACAAGAGAGAAGTCTTCAGTCCCCCATTGACGGAGTCACCCATGAGTGGGGCAGGTGATGGCAGGGAGACTTCATATGAAAGCTGTTCAGTCAGTGGGGCCGGGTCTGATCCGCCGGCCTCCCCGGAGAGGGGGTCTGACAACGGACGGTCCAATGCTCAGGGAGATGGGCAGTCCCCCTAAAAGCATAAAAAGAAACAGTTCCATTCTTGGCACCATTCAGCCTCGAGTTCTTCTTTGGCACACATGTCGAAGAAGAAACAGCATCACTCGAGGTCACCCTCTAGTACATCTGCACGTAGACGGTCAGCTATTAGGGCCAGGCACCAGTCTCCACCTCTATCAGAGTCACCAGTTTCTGTCTCTGGTGGCTAACCTCTTCGACACTGGAGCTTCTCTCTGACTATTGGAGGGGGCTTCTGATAAGCAGTTTCACCATTGGGCTGCTCTTATGGAGCAGTGGGCTCGGAGGTTGGCCCGATTGCCTGAACCAGCCAGTCGGACACAGGGGCCTTCAGGCCTGTTGGATTTGGAACAGCAGGCGGGGCAGTTAGGACTTCCTAGTCACACGGCGCCATCTTTGGTGCTGTCGACTTTGCACTCTGGTGTCTGTCCCCCTCATACGGCTGCGACACAGGGGTCTACACCGATGTCCTTATCTCCTGCCATTTTTCATCCTGTAATTTCAAATCACAGTTTTCAGACTTCTGTGATGTTGCCGTCTTCTGCAGTGCAACTTCTCGTGCACCAAGGTCTCTTGTGGCGCCGCGAGTGTTGTCAGTGCCATCTGCAGTGCTACGAGCTCTGTCGGTGCTGTCCTCAGCATCGGGGCTGGCGGCGGTGCCGGGTGTGGTGCCGCGCTATCTGTTGGTGCCAAGTACGGTGTCGAGCTCTTTGTCAGCACCATGTGCGATGCATTTTATATGATGGCTCCTTCTTTGTTCTTGATGCTGTTTTCTTCTACAGTGCCGGGGATCGGTGTGGCACCGTCTAGTTTCCAGAGGTTTTTAACTCCGATTATTTCTCCTTCTCTTCTTCCTCCTGGTTTTCACTCCGTTCCTGTCTATACAGTCCCGCTGGACTGTCAGGAGATGATTTTGAGCCCGATCCAGATCTTTGACTGGGTGATGATGTTGATGCTGACACTGCCCTGTGGGCAGGGACCAATCCTCTTGCAGAACCTGTTATTGAGGACCTTTCCTTTAAGTCTCTGCTCAAGAATTTAAATTCTACTGTTTCTCTCCAGACCAAAGAAATCGATCCTAGGAAGCTTCTGTGTCTCCAATATCTTCATGTCCCAGTAATCCCTATGGATTTAACCCCTCCAGTACAGCCTTCTTTTGAGACCCTTTCACAGATAGTGTGAAAGAATTCAGCTCTTATTCCTTCTGTGGCTAAGTCCATAGATAAGAAATACGCCCCTCCCAAGGATCGCCTCATCCTGGCCTCACAAGCCTTTGCTGATGCCATAGTGGTCCTGGCAGAGAATGATAAGACTGTCCTCCCTCAGGAATCTACAGCCCATCCTATAAACAAAGAATCTCACAAGATAGACACCTTAGGTAAGAGAGTCTTTGCTGCCTCAACCCTGGGCATGTGCATTGCCAGCTACCAGGGATATTTTTCTCAATATGAATATGTTCTTTGGCATTCGCTCAAAGCAATGGTAGAATCTCTGCCTGAATTGGAGATTAACTCAGAGCTACTTCAAACCATAATTAGGTGTATTGAGTCCAATAACCAATAGGTTAAAGCTGCAATGGATGCCTTCGATACTGCTTCTCGGGTGGCAGCTGGCATTTGTACCCATCGCCACTCTTGGCTGCATACTCAGGGCTTCACGAATGATGCCCAACAGCAAGTCATGGCCTTACCTTTTGACAGTATGTATCTGTTTGGAGCTCAGGTGGAGCAAGCACTAGAGGCCATGTGGAAGACTAGGTCTGCCATTAAGACGGTCAGACCTACGCTTGCCCCCTCTCGAAGGAGTGGGAACAAGCGCTAATTTCACAGCCATCAGTCCTTTCGGGGCAAAGGTAGAGGAGGTTTTAACAGAAACAAGACCCCTCAGCCACAAAAGAAGGTGCAGCAGAAGGCACAAGCCCCAAAAGCGGCCAATGCCACCTTCTGAGTTTCTGGCCCAGGTACCACCTCAGCTGCCTGAGGGGGGACTCCTCCTCAGCAGTGGGAGGATGTCTGACTCAATTCTACAACCAGTGGAAATCTATAACATCAGACAAATGGGTCCTCAGGATAATCTGCGAGGGGCACTCCCTCGATCTATCGGAAACCCCTCCAGATCATCCTCCCAAACGACAGCCCAGGCTATCGGCGGCACAGTCAGACCTTCTTGCTTCTGAGATACAAGGCCTTCTGAACAACAGGGCAGTAGAAGTAGTTCTGCTGGATCAATGAAACACAGGTTTCTACTCCCATTACTTTCTATTACCAAAGAAAACTGGCGGCATGCACCCCATTCTGGATCTCAGAAAGTTAAACAGGTTCCTACACAAGGAAAAGTTCAAGATGGTATCACTCGGTACCCTGCTACCCTTGATTCATCAGTATGATTGGCTAGCCTCCCTAGACATGCAGGATGCTTACCAACACATTCTCATACACTCAAAGCACCACAGATACCTAAGGTTCGTGGCGTTGGGTCAATACTATCAGTTCAGAGTCCTGCCCTTTGGGCTATCCTCGGTGCCTCGAGTTTTTACTAAATGTTGTGTAATTCTCACGGCGCACCTCAGGAAAATCAGAATACAAGTATTCCTACATCTGGATGACTGGCTTCTAGCAAGTCCCTCCAGGCAAGAGACTCTGGAGGCCATGGCCACTGCCTCGGACTTCCTCACATCCATGGGAGTCCTGCTGAACCTCAAGAAGTTACACTTGCAGCCCTCCCAGAAACTTGTCTTTATAGGAACTCTTCTGGACACCTCCTGTGTGAAGGCTTTTCTCCCAGAGGACAGAAGGAGTGATATCTTACAGATGGCCCAATACATCAGAGAACATGGCTCGATTCACGCTACCTCGATGCAACGGACGCTGGGCCTCGTGGCATCCTCGGTGTTCACTGTACCCTTGGGTCACCTTCACATGAAAACCTCTCAGTGGATGCTCAGTACTCAGTGGTCCCCAACCGCTCACCCTCAGTCCTTTCACATCAAGGTGACAGAACCTCTGAAAATGTCACTCACCTGGTGGTCTCAGGAGGACAACCTTCTGGAAGGATATCCCTTCACCCCTCTGGACCATCAGATCTCCATTACCATGGATGCATCCCTGATGGGTTGGGAAGCTCACTGTCAGGATCTCCACATCCAGGGTATGTGGACCTAGGACAAGTCTCAACTTCACATAAACATCCTGGAAATGAGAGCCGCCCTCTATGCAGTCCGAGCTTTGAAGGACATACTCTGTCACAAAAACATTCTCCTTCAAACAGACAAGGCAGTAATGTATTATATCAACAAACAGGGTGGCACTCACTCTTACCCATTATGCAGGGAAGCAATGAGAGTGTGGGAATGGTACCTGGAGCACAAGGCTCTGATTCAGGCAGTTTACCTGCCAGGAGCACAAAATGAGCTGGCAGACCGTCTCAGCAGAACAGAGGTGGATCCTCACGAGTGGTCTCTCGACTCAACCGTCGTTCAGTCACTCTTCAAAGAGTTGGGAACACCAGACCTGGACCTTTTTGTGTCCCCACTCAATGCAAAACTGCTTCTCTTCTGCTCCAGAAATCCAGGACCTGGTGTTTTTTGTCAGGATGCATTCAGGCTGCAGTGGACAAAACGCTTTCTATATGCATTTCCTCCTCTTCCCCTAATTCAGAGGATACTGCTCAAACTGGAGTCCCGGGGGGCAGAATAATTCGCATAGCCCCCTTTTGGCCTCGGCAGATATGGTTCCCACTACTGAACAGGCTATCAGAACCCCCCAAAATGCTTCCCCTTCAAACGAACCTTCTGACCCAGGGTCCTGTGATCCATCCCAACCTGAGGTCACTTCACCTTCACACTTGGCTCCTGAAGAGATGAGGTGAACAGGTTTAATGTTTCGTAGAGTTTCAGATATTTTCGGCTGCACGTAAGCCAGCCACTAGAAAAACTTACACGGCTAAATGGAAGCATTTCTCTATCTGGAGTGCAAAATCCTCTTGGAATCCTTTTTCCTGCCCAATGAATAGTCTTGGAGTATCTCTTAGACCACTGAAACATGGGTCTGCAGTACTCCACAGTCAAAGTTCATCTTTGTGCCATTTTGGCATATCATGAGCTGGTACTTTCCATGTCGCTGGCTCAGTTGCCTGTAGTTAAGAGGTTTCTTAAAAGTATTCTGCATACTAGACCTCCTATTAGACATCCAGTTGCAGCCTGGGACATTAACATTGTGCTAGACATGCTCACTCATAAACTTTTCGAGCCTCTAGCTACTTGCGAGTTGAAGATCCTCACTTGGAAGACGGCCTTCCTGGTGGCCATTACTTTGGCCCATAGTCTCTGAAATACATGCCCTGGTCACAGACATCCCATACACTGTATTTCACAAAGGCAAAGTAGTTCTTAGGACTCATCCTAAGTTTCTGCCTAAGGTTGTCTCAGAATTCCATCTAAACCAACCTTTAGTCCTTCCTACCTACTTTGTGAACTTCCAGAATAAAGGGGACCGTACCCTTCATTCACTGGGTGTAAAGAGAGCATTGCGGTTCTATCTAGATAGAATGAAGGTAATTTGCAAAGCACAACAATTGTTTGTTTCCTTCAGTGCGACCCGGCTTGGTCAACCTGTTGCTATCAGGTGCATTTCAGTGTGGCTGGTGGCATGCCTTCGTCACTGCTATTCTATGGCACAGGTCAAGCTGGAAGACAGAGTGTACGCTCACTCTACCAGAGCAGTCATAGCATCTCTGGTGGAAATCCATAATTTGCCCATTGCAGATATTTGCAATGCAGCTACCTGGATCTCCGTGCATACATTCGTTAAGCACTACGCCTTGAATGTCCATGCCAGACGACATCAGCCATTTGACAGGACAATTCTTAATGGACTTCTGTCCTAAGCACGTGAGCTCTTTATCTCCTGCCGCCCATCTTGGGGGATTATTTAGCTCAGTACTCTCCCATTAGTGTGAAAGAGTAGTGGAGACTTTATGTCCAGGTAGATATGGAAATTACGTACCTACCGTAATTCTTGATCTTCTTGGACGAAGTCTCCGCCGCTCATTCACACGCCCACCCACCATCCCCCGAGCTCACTTTTCTGTTTATGGCCTTCACTCCCTTAATGGCTGAACTGTGAAGACTTTGTTGTTGACCCTTCTTACACGGGTCATTCGGACTATCTTATGTCTGATATTTAGGTTAGTCCTTCTAGGTTAGTTATGCTGCATCTCCTTGGAAAAAAAGGTACTGAGGCAGTTGGAGGGTCGATGCTGAGATAGTCATTACCACACGAACCGGGCTCGCAGTACTGCTTTCTTGCAGTTCCATCATCAGCGCCGGACCTCCTAAAAAAGTTCACTCCCGCTGGATCCTAGTGCCTCCGGCGTACTCCCATTAGTGTGAATGAGTGGTGGAGACTTCATCCAAGAAGATCAAGAATTATGGTAGATACATAATTTCCATTTTGTGTGTTGTGTCGCCATTTGTGCTGGTCTGTGTTTTCACTGACCTTGTATTTGTTTTCAGGATTTTGGTTGCAGCATTGTGTGTCATGATGTTTTTGTGTGCGGGGTTATCACTGTGATCCAAATACTTTAGTATTCGGGCAGATTGGGGCTAGGGGTTCCGCTAGGCCACCAGGCACAGCCATTAATTTATGTAACAGAGGCTCAGGGCTCTGGTGGGGGTCTGCTAAACCACCAGCGAGTACTTTATTAGTCATGCAGATGGGGGCTGGGGGGGCAGCCCGCTAGACCACCAAGGATGGGAGTACTTATATTAACAGGGGATTGGGGGAGGCTGCTAGACCACAAGGGACTGTATATTTTACATGGGTCCAAGTGCTGCCTGACTACACCAGCAGTTTGTGGCAAACCTCTCGGGTGCACCCTCTCTTTGGTGCATGGCAACCTTTGCTGCAAGCTGCTGGACTTTGCTGCTGGAACCCTACCCGATAGTGAATTGGGTGCAAGATCCCTGGTGCACCAGCAGTCAGCGCAAGCTGCCATTGGTACAGCTTGCACCTACCTTTGAAAATCGAGCCAAGTCTTTACCAAGCAATTAAATGCAAAACTGCCATAGAATTGATGACTGCATAGCTCTGGATGACTGCAGTCATACAACTCTTTATTTTTAATTTTATTTATTTATTTAGTTTTTGTTGACTGGGTAAGTGCACTAGCCATAAAATGACTATTTTCAGGCACGGCCCCGGAGAGTACACAACACATCAGCATACAACAGACCAATAGTACAGGGCAAAACAAGTACAGTCAAAGATGAACAAACCTAAGTTACATAAGCCAGAATAAGCAAATCATGACAAGAGACATTACATAAACATGACTAACCTAGTACATATAATCATTCAACAGTCCAAGAGTACGTGGCATAACAAATACAGTTGGTGAATAACAAACATAAGTTACATAAGCAGGAGTAAGCAGATCATGACAAAGAGAAGTTACATAAGCATGACTAACCTAAGCAACGTGAACCAGCAGCATAAGATACATATACAATTCAAGTAAGCAGTGTTAGGGAAAGAGAGAGACCAGGAATAGTATGCGAGAGCTAGAGGTAAGAAGGAATGTCATAACAGATGAATCAAGTAGAAGATTGAAAATATGGAGGCCTTGGTGAAGGACATGACCCACCTAGAGGTTTAGCAAGATAACAGTCTTGCTAAGGGGCTTTTGGGTAGAGAAGTGAGAAGGAGAAGGAGGGAGGGAGGGAGAGAAATGGAGTAAAGAGTAGTGGAAGTGATTTAAGTAGTGGTAGTAGCAGTAGTGGGACAAGAAATGAAGAGAGATAGAAGAGAAATAAGGAGAGATAATTAGAAAGATGGGAGGAGGAAAGCGCTATCAAGTAGGGTCAAAGCAAGTGCACACGTTGGCAAGTACTAGATAACGATGGAATTCCCTTTTGAAGCAGAGATGGGACTCCGGTAGTCTAAGGCCAAGAGGAAGGGAGTTCCAGAGCTGAGGGGCCACACACTGGAAGGCACATGCTCCTTTAGATGTATGGCATCTAGGCACCTTCAGCAGAGATTTATCTGCAGATCGCAGTCCATGATTGGAGGTAGCAGGAGCAAGCAAAGCAGCAAGGGACAAGGGAGTATTTTCTCTGACAATGGAATCAATAAGTGTTCCCAGTGTGTATTGCCTACTAGCTAAGAAGGAGAGCCAATTAAGGTCACTGTATAGGTGGCAGTGATGCTTGAGCCGAGGCGACGAGGAGGCATAACGGCATATGTTGTTGTATGTGACGTCCCACATTTGCAGGGTTGTTTTGTGAGCAATGGGAAAAATAGGGGCACCATAGGTAAGGGTAGGGAGCAGTATCCCTCTGGCAATAGCTAGCTTAGCAGATGGCATAAGCAGGTAGCTATTTATGTAGGACACACCAAGTTTAGAGTTGACAGCTTTACAGGTAGTCTGAATATGGGAGCTAAAAGAAAGGGATTGGTTGAGAAGGACCCCCAGATATTTAAAGGACTCCACTGATTTGATCTGTGCTCCCCCTAGGTCACTTACCATCAGTGGGACGGGGCAGCCCTTGAGCTTTGGAGTTGAGCCAAACAACATAACTTTTGTCTTATGTGTATTAAACATAAGCTTATGTGTGCAAAGCCAGTTTTGGACATTCCTAAAATCAGCAGTCAGAGATGCATTGATGCTGACTACATTTGAGGAGCTACTGTAAAAGACAAGGTCATCCGCATAAAGAATAGGTGAGCAGTGTTGAAAGGCATCTGAAATGTTGTTTATATAAAGAGAGAAGAGAAGGGGGGTCTAATATGGAACCCTGAGGAACTCCAGTGTTAGTGGTGGAGTAATTGTACAGGGAAGAGTTGAATTTCACAGTTTGTGTCCTGCTCAGAAGGTAGCTACTAAACCAGTTACAAACTGGGAATGATACATTTAGATTCTGAAGAGTGGTAAGAAGCAGGGGAAGGTTGACCAGGTCAAATGCCTTAGTAAGATCAATAAAAACAGCACCTGTTAGTTGTCCAGTATCCATGCTGGAAAGAGTATGAGATGTGAAGTTTAGAAGTGCAGTCAAGGTACTGTGACCTTTTCTAAAGCCATGCTGGGACTCGGAGAGAAGATTAAACTTAGGTAGTCAGTGACTTGGAGAGCCACAAGTTTCTCAAGGATTTTACTCAGGACCGAGAGGATGGCAATGGGCCTGTAGTTGGCTATGTCCTTAGGGTCACCCTTTTTAAAGACGGACGTGATGCGTGCTATCTTCCAAATGTTGGGTACCTCACCTTGTGAGAGAGAAAGTGTAAAGATTGTTGCCAATGGGGAGGCAATAAGGAGAGCAGCAAGCTTCAGAAGTCGAGGTTCAGTTGAGTCCGATCCAGAGCTAGTGTCCGAAATGGCCATCAGGAGTTTGAAGACCTGCAGGCGGTTTATGGCCTTGAAATAGAAAGGTGCTCTATCAAGTGATATGTCAGACCACGAGTTTACTAAGGGCGTTTGGTGAACAGAAGGGTGTTGGGAGTTAGGTCCGGATTGTAAAAAGGAGGAAGTTAATGGTGATAAGTCTGAGAACAAGTGGTTAAAAGCATTTGCTATGGTCCTTCCATCATTGCAAATTGAGCCATTTAATGTCATATCACTAGGGTTAACTTATTTAGAGGAACCAAAGAAGTTCTTCACATGTGCCCAAAATTTCCTGGGGTCTCCAGCTGAGCTTATCAACAGGTCTTTACAGTATTTACTGTTTGCCAGTCTAACCTGTTTTTTACATGAGTTCCTTAGAGCTCTATAGGCAAGCAAATCAGATTGGAGACCTGTACATTTGAACAGCTTCCACTGTTTGTCTCTGTTGCGCATGGCAGCAAGCAGGTCTTTATGTAGCCATCTAGTGTGCTTCCCACTAACACGTCTAGTCATGTGTGAGGTGTGCTTTCTCTGCATGGCCAGGAATTCATTAAGGAAGGTCTGCAGAGCAGCTTCAACATCACTTGAGACATAAACAGTTGTCCAGTCAATGCAGGATACACCATACAGAAAGTCACCATGGTCCAGTTTAGCAAAGTCCGTAAAAGTTACAAAATGAGGTGGTGGAGAAGGGGGAGCAACTGTTGACCATATACAGAAGGTGGGGGAGTGGTCAGTTAGGGCATCAGCTAGGATACCTGAGCCAGATATATGTTCAGTTCGGTTCACCAGTAACCAGTCAATGAGGGTAGAGGACTGAAGTCCCGAGGAGATTCTTGTAGGTTCATTTATCAGTTGGTGGAGATTATAGCTGTGTAGAAGGGAGAGTGACAAGCTATTAGATGGACCCATCCAATTAATGTTAAAATCTCCTACGATGATCACCTCATGTCTGTTGTAAATCTGTGAGGTATCATGAAGCATTTCCCTAAGGCCAGATAGACCAACAGATGGTGGGCTGTAGACACAGGTAATATGGAGCTTCTTGGCACCTAGAGCAAGAGTGGTATGCAGAGATTCACAAGCAGCAGTGGTGGCATTGCCTGGGATAAGCTCCATTGTAAGGTTACTTTTATGGAGTAGAGCAACACCACCCCCTCGTTTTGTGGCTGCACGGTCTCAACGAATCATGGATTAGCCAGCGATGGAGCAGAGAGAGTCCAGTATCCCAGGTTTGAGCCAGGTTTCTGTGAGGCAGAGGATATCGGGATCATAAATTTTAACCCAGGCCTCCAGTTCAGGGATGTGACAGGTAAAACTTTGTATATTCATGTGGACGATTAGAAGCCCTCTATTAGGTAACTTATGTAGATCACTTGAGGAAAGGCAGGTTATGGGACCTGGATTCAACTCAATATCACCTAACAGAAGCAGAATCAGAAGTGCAAGGAACCGTAGTCTACCACAGCAGAGGGCTAAGAGCATAAGATGACCACATGTCAATTTTCTGAAAGCAAGGACAGCATAGTAGGCACAGCCTTTGCAAGAGAGTAGACTGTTCAGTGGTGGTTTGGCTTGACATAAAGAGATAAAGTTGGAGAAATAAAAATCCGAGAGGTCAGAGCAGTTAGCACTCCTCATGCCAGTGCTAGGAATAGAGAGAGAGATCCCATTTAGTCAGAGTAGTAGGAAAGGGACAGAGAGCAACATAAATAGGTTGAAAGCAGCCATGCTATGACCAAAGGTAGAAAATGCAGAGGGTTAGTAGAGCTAGTCTGTCAGTTTAGTAGGGAATGCAGTAGGCTAGCAGAGAAAATATGAACAGCTAGGTAACACAAGACTATCCAAATGACCCCAAAGATCCTTGTGGGTATGACTGTTTCAGTGTAAGAGAACTGAAAAGAGTGACAGCGTTTGAAGTGAGAGTGAAACAAGTGAGCAGTCCACAAGTTGCAACAGTTAGAAGTGAACACTATCCACAGGTTTGGCACAGGATGTGGGCAGTAAACTTGGAGGCTAGCAGATCAGCAGATGGGATACAAGACACACAGCACATGAAGTGCAGACTTATTTAATGTGAGCGTGCTAAGGGCGCCTCTACTGGCCTTGAAGTATTAGGAACCAATGGAAAATTGGACACTTAGCACATGTGATAGAGCGAGAGAGCTATAAAAGTACAAGCCTGACCAGGGTGGGTGAGGTGGGGGGCAGTGGAGAGCTGGTGCGCAGCGCTGGCAGAAACCTCAGTTCAAGTGCAGATGCACCTCCCGATACTCAGGCTTAACGTACCTGGGCAGAATTGGCCGACAAACACCCTTGCAGAAGCAAGGGAGGCAGAGTCCTTAGTGGTGTTTTCCATGCCTGTGTTTCAAATGGCAGAATCCTGGTCCTCGGTGTAGCCGCGGTTCGAGCCTGCAATCAGCTGTCCTGCAGTGGAGGTCCTAGCTCCGGAGAGCAATGGAGACCTGTCGGAACAATGAAGGGACAGAAGAATAAATAGCAGCATGGGAGGGAGGAAGGTACAACAAAAGAAGTAGGAGGGTATTTAGGTAAGTGGGAGGGTGTGATCAGAAGAAGGAGACCTACCTCCAATTTCAGTAGGGCAGAGAAGCAAGCAAAAGAGAATCAGGAGATGGTATCACTACTTTACTTGGGCTTAAACTTTAGGTAAAATAGGGCTGAAATTTCTAAGTTTTGTCTTTTAGAGAGCTGTAATCACTGAGACTTGGCTGTAGAAAAGCTGTGCAGCCAGCAAAAGAGATTTAGTGGCAGTAATCCAATTCTTTCTTTCTTTTTTTGGCTGGAACTTAACTTTTTGTTTTTTTTAGCTGGCACTTAAAACTTTAGAACACACAAAGGGGTATGATCTCCTACTTTTATCTTTCAGAGAGCTGTAATCACTGAAGTCGGGTTGTAAAAGAGCAGTAATCACTGTATAGTATTAGTAAGAGAGCTGTAATCACTGTACATATCACTTAGCATTATACTGGCTAGACAGAAAACTTGGAATTGCGAATAATGACTTTAAGTAAAATAAATGCTTGACTAGACTCTTTACAGGGAGACAGAATACATTTTAAAGAAAGAATAAAAGGTGCCAAAACACAGACGTGCCTGATTCAAACAGCTTGTGGCGAAGAGAGTAATACAAGTACAGGCTGAGAGCCAGTCAGGTACGGCCCCAAGAGCTGCAACTACCAATCAGGGTTCAGGCACCTCAGTTCAAGCCCAGATGCACCTCCCGATGCTCAGGCTTAACGTACCTGGGCAGAATTAGCAGACAAACACCCTTGCAGAAGCAAGGGAGGCAAAGTCCTTAGTGGTGCTTTCCATGTCGTGTTTTAAACGGCAGAATCTTGGTCCTCGGTCTAGCCACGGTTCGAGCCTGCAATCAGTTCCTGCAGTGGAGGTCCTAGCCCCAGTGGGCAACGGAGACCTGGACAGAATTAGCTGCCAAACACCCTTGCAGAAGCAAGGGAGGCAGAGTCCTTAGTGGTGCTTTCCGTGCCGTGTTTCAAATGGCAGAATCCTGGTCCTTGGTCTAGCCATGGTTCAAGCCTGCAATCAGCTGTCCTGCAGTGGAGGTCCTAGCCCCAGTGGGCAATGGAGACCTGGGCAGAATTAGCCAACAAACACCCTTGCAGAAGCAAGGGAGGCAGAGTCCTTAGTGGTGCTTTCCATGCCGTGCTTCAAACGGCAGAATCCTGGTCCTTGGTCTAGCTGCGGTTCGAGCCTGCAATCAGCTGTCCTGCAGTGGAGGTCCTAGCCCCAGTGGGCAACAGAAACCTTTTGGGTACACTAGATCTTTCAAGATGCTCACTGGTAGCAGGTCCAAGCCCCAGAATGCACTCTTATTTTTAAAATTCCCACTCTGAATGGGGCCAAGCCCAGGATGAGCATTTGTTATTTAATTATCCTGCTCATCAGTATAGTATTTTTATGTGAGAACCGAAAATTCTTTGGTCACACTTTATGTACAACCAAATAATTTTCAGCTTGACTCACAACTCCATAATTGGATCCCTTACTAAGCTGGGCACCCAGGATTTCTGGTGTGCCCAGAAAAAAGTATTTCAAACCCCAAGAATCCCTCAGTATGCTTAACTAATGCAGTCAGTCTCCTGTGTTGAACTGCCTCAGAGGAGAATGCAATGTATGTAAATGATGAAACTCTCACTGGCTCATGCCAATTTCAAACTGCTGCCCCTAGTAACTGCTGTGTTCTGCAACACTCAGATTCATTTCTCCGCCTCCCAGTTTGGATGCCTCAGAGAGCTCTCCTCGACTTTCTTACTGTGATTATTTTTTCGGTGTAGTACTGTTTTATTAATTTATTTGATGATTGCTGCCAATATTCAGGTTAGTTAGTTTAATTTTAGTGGGGTTTTTTTTTTCAGTTTTTTTAGTGGTCATTAATGGTTCCAGGGAACCGCAGGTTCTGTGGTGTTTTTGCCACATGTTTTATATATTAGCATACCAGAGCCTCGGTTCCCCTCCTGGACCTGTAGTGCTGTTTATTTTTAACTTTTTTAAGTTTTTGCATGGTTCCTTTCCTGTCAGGAACCGAGCATTTTCATCAGTTGCCAAGTTTAAATTTCTGTCAGGGACCCGATCATTGCTGATATATAGTTAATATTGTTTTCTTTGTGGTCGAGGAACCAGCTGATTTTTCTTCTGAGTTGTTTTCTGCAGTGCCTGACACTCAAGTCAGAGACACCTAGACAGAAAAAGAAGACAGGACCTACTGGTTTTAAAAATTGTATTGGTTGTGGACAAATAGTGGCCAAAGCTGATAGGCACAGTTTGTGCATTGTTTGTCTGGGAACTAGTCACATCTTTGCAAACTGTGGCATCGGTAAAACCTTTTGCCCTAAAACTCTAAGAAAGATGGCCAAAAAGCTTGAAGAAATGGCTACCACTTCCTCTCCTTTTAAGCCCAGTAAAGAAGCTTCCACCTCTAAAAGAGATAAAAATAAAGAACCATTTGAACCACATTCCACTGAAAAACCTGATTCCTCTACCATAGATACATAGGTACTGTCGGCAGATAAGGGCCTATGGCTCACCCAGTCTGCCCATTTGAGCTCGTAAGATCACTTTAAGTTTTTCTAGACGTCTGTTACCCCTTAACCCTGACCTCCGGGATTCCTTTATGTCTATCCCATGCATTCTTAAATCCCATGATTGTTTCAGCCCCTACCACTTCCTCAGGCAGGCTGTTCCACTTGTCCACCACTCTTTAGTGAAGAAATTCTTTCACATTTCCTCTGAATCACCATCCTTCCAACTGCATCCCATGCCCTCTAGTCCTGGAACATCTTTTTCACTGGAAAATAGTGTTTTCCTGCATCCTGTTCCTCCCTGTAAAGTACTTGTATGTCTCTATCATATCTCCTCTCTCCCTCCTCTCCTCCTGGGAGTACATATTCAAGTCCTTCAGCCTGTCCTCATAGGACTTGTGATGCAATCCCTGTACCATTTTTGTTGCCTTCCTCTGAACCTTTTCCACTCTGTCTATGTCCTTACGTAGGTAAGGTCTCCAGAAATGGATACAGTACTCTAGGTGGGGCCTCACTAGTGTCTTGTACAGTGGAATTATGACCTCCCTTTTCCTGCTGGAAATGCCCCTGCCTATGCATCCCAGCATCCTATTTGCTTTACCTGCTGCCTTGTTGCACAGTTTCTCTACCTTGAGGTCATCAGAGATGATAACCCCAAGGTCCCATTACTGCTTATTGCATGCTATATCCTCACCCCCCCCAAATTGTATGTTTTTCCAGGGTTTTTGTTCCCCATATGCATTATTTTGCATTTTTTGTGTTAAATTTCAACTGCCAAACCCTTGACCATTCTTAAGGCTTCTGCAGGTCCCTCCTCATTCTGGCATGTCCACTCTGTTACAGAGCTTTGTGTCATCAGTGAACTGGGAATTCTGCCTTCTAGGTTCTGTGCAATGTCACCGGTGAAGATGTTGAATAGGACCGGTCCCAGCACTGATACCTATGGCACCCCACTGGTCACCTTTCCATCTGTGGAGTAACAGCCATTTACCACCACCCTCTGTGTCCTGCCACCCAGCCAATTAACCACCCACCACACTGCTGTCCTGCCTGCTCCCCTGTTCCCCAGTTTGTTTAACAGCCTTCTATGTAGCACAAAGTCCAGATAGGCCACTTCCACTGCCCTTCCCTGATCCACCTCCCTTGTCACCCAGTCGAAAATTTCAATGAGGTTGGTCTGGCATGACCACCCCCGATGAAACCATGCTGCTTTGGGTCCTGTAGTCCATTGGCAACCAGATGTTCCACCAATCTCTCCTTCAGTAGTGCTTTCATGATCTTCCCCACTACCGAGTTCAGGCTGACTGGTCTGTAGTTCCACACTTCCAATTTGTTCCCGCTTTTGTATAAGGGGACTACATCTCCTGTCCTCCAGTCTTTGGGTACCTCCCTTGTTAACAGCAATTGGCTAAACAGGATTGCCAGAGGTTCAGCCACTAAGTCCAAGAGACCAGTGGAACCGGCTACAGAACCAGTTCCTACTAAAAGAAAGTACAAAGAAAAACATGTCGCTGCACCTCCTGCTGAAAAAACAAAGGAGCTCTCAGCAGACATTAAAAATACCCTCAGCTGAGGACATTGCCAAAGCCCTAAAATATTACAGGCCCTCTAGGCTGTTGGTACCTTGGTTCCCTTCTTGGTTCCACTAATTCCTCCTTCAGTTCCCCCCACTCAGGAACTGGCATACCATATGAAGAACCAGAAGAGGGTGAACCCATCAAGCCTGAAGTCTCCCAAGAGCAGGATTTTGGTTCTCCTCTCCGGGGACTGGATGATTATTCGTCTCACAATTCTTTTGTGATGCAAATGGTCAATACCCTCAATCACTCCATCCAAGAGACAGTGGAGGATGAAGAGGAAGCAGACTTCCTGAACATGGTGGGTCTCACCCCCACTAAGAGACTCCTATTGCCTATCCATAAGTCCCTTAGGAAAGCTGTGTTAAAAATTCTGCAGACCCCCACTTCAGTTCCAGGAGTAGACAGAAAAGTGGACAAAAAGTATCAGCTGGATAGATCAAATGTTGACTTTCTGTTTACACATCCTGACCATGAGGGAGTGGTACAGGCTGCTGTAGTGTGCCTTTGGCTTACCATCCTCCTGGTAAGGGCTCCAGGAAGATTGATGGCATGAAAAAGGAGGGATACCTGGCAGCCTCCCTTCTTGTCTGGCAGGCCAGTTATATGGCCTATATAGCCCAGTACCAGATAGCCCTTTGGTCTACTGTACTTGCTACGACAGATAAGATTCTGGGGAGGTGGCAGTGGACCTAGTTGAGACAGCCAGAAAAGCTCTAGATGCCACAAAATATCACTTTCATGTGGCAGTGGATGACAATGACACTGCTGCCCTTATGAGAGTGTTTGCTTGACTTAGGGCTACAAACCTATCCCAGGATACACAAACTAAGGCCAAGACCCCAATTTTTCAGTGGCAATTTGGGTCTAAATTCTGCGGCAAGTCCCCCTGCTGCCGCAGAACTTCTGCCGCATTAGTTTCCTGTTTCTGTGAAATTCTGCAGCGGAGGTTGAGGGGTTTGTCAGCACTAGCACCCCCAGCACCCAGGTACAGGAAAAATGTTTGTTTTTGGGCTGGGACCTGCAAACCAGAGAAGGTTATCAAATTAACTCCTGAGTTCTTAGTATTAGAATGTAAAAAATCCAACCCATCCATTTCAACCCCATCACCCTCCTCACCCCAGGCTGAGAGTCCCCAGGGCCATCAAATCTGAATGAGTAATATCTTTGGTGGCTACTACACTGCACAGCAATCCTCATCTGTCTAGTTTTACCACTAGGTCAGAATGCCAGTTTCTCATTCCAGCAGTGCTTTGTGGGTTGTGCCTTAGCCACTGTTGGTTGCACATGGCCCCATGACTTACCTGGGTTGGCTGAAGTGCTCCTCCATGATGGTGTCCAGGTGCAGCTGTGCCAGCCGGATCAGTCGGGAGTCCCATCGCCCAAGGGGGGGCTGCCCATCATCATCATCACCAGCGTCCTCATTGTCCCCATCGCTGTCCCCCTCTTCGACCTGTACAGCTATCCCACATTCATTGGCCATGTTATGCAGGATGCAACAGGCCAGGAATAGCCCGCAGGCCTTTGAGGGGCTGTACTGTAGGGCACCACCAGAGGTGTCCAGGCAATGGAAATGTGCCTTCAGCATCCCAAACACCCGCTCGATGACATTACGTGTGGTGGCAAGTGCCTCATTGTAACGTTGCTGCGATGGGGTCACGGGCCGGCGGTAGGGTGTGAGCAGCCAGGGATGGAGTGGGTATCCACTGTCACCTGTGTGTAGAGGGTGGAGGTTAGTTTGGTGATCAGCATCACCCTGCCCTGGGCCATGTAGGCCACTACCTATGTCACCTGTGGCCATGCCCCCCTAGGCCCTATGATTGTCCATGTGGTTTGCATACTCACCCACTAGGTGGCCAGTGGGGATGTCTCCACTCTCGAATCTGTGGTACAGTGCTGACTGGTGCCAGATGAAGGCATCGTGTCCTCCCCCAGGGTGCGTGGCACAGACATTGATTATGCGCCCCCTGGCATCGCACATCACCTGGCAGTTGATGCTGGCATAGCCCTTGCGATTGATGTATGCGGCCCCCTCGGGGTCAGGTGGTGTGCATATGGCCACATGGGTGCAGTCTATTGTCCCTAGCATGCCAGGCATATGTGTGGAACCTGTGGAACTACCCTGTGGAACTCCTGTATGTTTGCTGTGCGCTCCGCCGGTGTGCTGGTGAAATGGATGTACTCCGCACCATGTGGCAGCAGTGCGCTGAGGAATTGGGTGAGGTGGCATGACATGGCTGACTGGGTTATGCCTGTGGTGTCCCCAGTTGGTCTCTGGAAGGTACCCATGGCAAGCAAGCACATGCAAGCTGTCACTTTGTCTCCACTGACAGGGCATGGCTCCGTGGTGTGGGTGCCTGCATCACATCACTGCACAGCTCACAGAGCCACCTCAGAATTGCCCTATTCAGGCGGTACCAGCCCACAATCTCAGTATCACTGTACAGCTTGAAGCTGGTGCAGGCTCAGTACTGCCTGTTAGCATACCGACGGGCCCTTCCATGCCCACGCCCCCCTGCCACCCGCCTTCTCACCTCCCTCATAACGGCCTCTATCTGGAAGGTGGCACTGGCCATGTTCCTGGCTTGTGTTCACCCCACTTGGCAGCTGTTACTGTATTCCACCCGCTGTCCTCACTGCTACTTCCCCTGCACCGGGAACACCTGCCTGTGGTGGCCTCTGTGCTGTGTGGCACTTCCCCCTTCTGCACTGGCTGTGGCTCCCCACACCTTCCCTGTGCCTCTGTGTTCAGGGTGCCCTTTCCCTTGCCTACCCTGTGTGTCCCTCCTGCCATGTATGTGTGGCTAGAGTTCTGCCTCATGTGCCTTCCCTGTAGCGTTCTTGCGCCTCTCCCTTGCTCCTTTTTATTTTGGCTCATTTCCACTATGGCGCAGCTTCCGCTTGCTCCCCTATTGCGCATGGCACAAGTTGTTGAATATCGCACTGCGCCATTTATGCATGGTTCCTCCCCCTTCAGTTGTGCATGCCTTCATTATCATTGCGCTGTTGCTCAGCGTGATTTCGGGGGTGCAACTGCCTCCTGCTGAATATCGCAGAATGGCGCAATTTCGGACTTGCGCAGGTGCAACCCTATTGCACATGGCTCAACTCTTTTGAATATCTGGGCCAGCATGTTTTCTTGGCCCTGTCTGGGTTTCTGCAACAAGAGGAAACACCGACCTGGTATTCTTTGCTTTTTTTGGTTTAAATGGCATTCAAATGCCATTCTGTTTCTATCCGGAGTGCCAACTTTAATTGCTACCACCTTCTGGACCTACATACCTCCTGGGGGCTCCTACCCCCTCTGAGACAGAACCCTACTTTTCCCTGCTCTCACACAAGTAAGAAAAATAACTGCATTTTGATACTGCTGCAAAATACATTTTGTGGGGACTGCTTCATTGCAGGTGCTCTCCCTCTGTTATCACTTTGTGCCCTTAGACAACCCCACAAGCCTTCTGGGGAACTCTCCTGCAGTACTACACAGAAATGGACCATCTTGCTATGGTCCTGTGCAATTCATAACCAGGGCGAAGGAGCAGAGAACTGTCATCTACTCCTGCCGTGTCTACTGGCACCTGATGTTTAAGCCTTGGTCCCAGTTTGCAGGAACAGTCCATCAGCCCTTTTCAGAGGCCGACTTTTGCATCTTACAACAATCACCCCAATGGTTACTTGCCTAATGTCTGACACTAATTTTTATGAGTTTACCTCCACTAATGAATTTCTTCCTGCAAAACAAGATTTTGTGTGTCTAACAGTTCAACTGAGCACTACTTTACAGTAACTCTGACGGTGAGAGGGGGTGCAGACCTTATATGTTAAAAGTGTCTCTTTATAGTGTTCATGTTTTTCAGGTACCTCCCCCCGCCTCCTCTACTTGTTCCCCCCACCCATCCTCCCCTCACTGTACTCTTCAAACTGCAGGAAATCTTCCTGTATTCTGACAAATGCAGTATGGTCTCACCATAGGACTGCCCCGGAGCCAAAATGGTTAATAGAACCCATGCTAATGATGGAATGTTAAGTTTGAGCTCAGTTTTCAAACCACTGTCCCTGGTTGCACTTCCTGCAACCATCAGATTCTTTACTCCGCTTGCCTCGGTAAGACTTCTCCAGAGAGCTCTCCTTCACTTCGACTGAAGAAGTTATTTTCTCAGTTTATTTTAAAAGTCTG
Source organism: Neoceratodus forsteri (assembly GCA_016271365.2). Classification (NCBI taxonomy): domain Eukaryota; kingdom Metazoa; phylum Chordata; order Ceratodontiformes; family Ceratodontidae; genus Neoceratodus; species Neoceratodus forsteri. Next base: position 1,529,622,130 of record CM057453.1, read on the forward strand.
TTTATTTTATTTGATTTTTTGAAGCACTGTCCTTGGTAAACAGGTAGAATTAGTCTAGATAGTGTTAGTTTGGTAAGTTTTGTCAGTTCATCCTTGGTTCTTCCAACTGTGAGGGAACCGATAGCTCTATCTCGTGTTTACTGAATAAATTTAACAATTTGTACCATCCAGTAAGGCAGTTTTATTTGGTCTAAATTTTGAGTCTTTTTTACCAAGGTAATTCTCGGATAATTTTCAGTTCTAACCAACCGATAAATGTCACAGACCAAGAAATGAATGGGCCCCACATATTTCCAGCATTGTACAGTGTGTGGGGAACCTTTCACTAAGGCAGATCCTCATCTTATTTATGTAATTTGTCTGGGGTTTGACCACCTCAAGGAGGACTGCAGAATTTGTAAGAACCTCCCTCGGTTGATGCTTGATAGGCGATTTAAACGACTGCAGGAGAAGATGTCTGAAAAAGCCACTGAACCGGCAACAGACAGCCATAAAGAACCAGAGGACCAGCCCTCTGACAAGGGCGACTCCTCCTCTGCTAAGAAAAGACCTGCCGAACTGGCCACTAACCCGGTACATACAGGCAAAAGAAAAAAGAAAGAAAAACATTTTACGGCTGAACCACAACCAAAGGCATCAGTTCCTACCGCTGAAGAGATAGCGAATGCGATTTGCATTATCCAGTCTCTTCAGGCCAGCCCAGTTCCGGTTGAAAAGCAACCGCATCTGGTTACCACAGGCTCTACTTCAGTTCCCGGTTCATTGGAACCCGAAACAGAGACTTTTGAGAAGAATATGATGAGGATGCTGACGATAATGAAGAAGAGGACTATGGGGAGCCGATTGAACTGGACATTTCCCCAGATCCTCACCGACCTGATTCCCCTGATAAGGGAACTGACGATTATACTTCTCATTTTCAGTTCATTAGGCAGGTGGCCCAGTCCATGGATCTCCCCACTCAGGAATTTACTGATGAGGAGGAGGAACAGGACTATAGAGAAACTATGGATGTGCCAACCTCTAAAAGGGTTTTGTTGCCCATCCATAAATATCTGAAGAAACAGGTCTTAAAGGTGCTGCATACCCCAACTTCTATTCCACCCCTGGAGAAAAAGGTGGACAAAAAGTATTGGGTGGCCAAGGGTGGAGCAGAATTTTTGTTTGGGCACCCTAGCCATGATGGAGTGGTACAGGCTGCAGCCTGTGTTAAGGCTGGCATCCCTCTGGCATCACACCCTCTTGACAAGTACTCCAGGAGAATAGACTCAATTGCTAAAAAGCAATACCTGGGGTCCTCTCTTGCTATCAGACAGGCCTCCTATATGGCCTATGTTGCTAGATATCAGAAGACTTTGTGGAACACTGTGATGGAAATCACAAAGTCAGTTCCAGCCCCTGTGGCAGCAGATCTGGAAGAGGCTGCAAAAAGGGACAGAGAAGCTTCTAAAGTCCAATTTTGCATGGCAGTGGACAGTAATGACACTGCTGCCAGACAGATGGCCTCTTCTGTATCCTTAAGGAGGTTTTCTTGGCTAAGGACTACTAACCTGACACAAGACACTCAGTCCAAGGCTCCCTCTCTTTTCGGTGAGCAGACAGAGGCCTACATGAAAACAATGGATGAGTACAAAACAGCATACCAGAGTGCTGCTGCAAAGGACAAGACCTCTACACCCCATAAGCAGCAAGCCAGGGGTCATAGAGGCAGGCTTTATAGGGCGTTCTTCCAGCCCTAAACTTATCCACAGTACCAGCAGCACCAACAGCAGAAGGGCTACTTTAGAGGCAGGGGCAGAAGAGGTGGTAACCGTACAGGCCCCAGCACTCAGCCAGCATCCCAACCTAAGCCAGCATCCTGAGAGGTCTGCCCGGGTTGCCTCCCCAGTACAGGTAGGAGGCAGGTTAACCCACTACCTCCAGGAATGGCAATCCATTACCACAGCCAAGTGGGTCCTGGAGGTAGTGGGCCAAGGTCTGGCTCTTAGTTTCAAACTCAGACCAAAACTGATGGCAAAAGTTTTTCAGCCTTCCTCTCCAGCAGAAACTCTGTTGCTAGAAAAGGAAGTATTAAATATCCTATCCTTAGGGGCAATAGAGCCAGTCCCTCTGCTACAGAGAGGGAAAGGCCTCTATTCAAGATACTTTCTCACTACCAAGAAAATAGGGGAATGGCGACCCATATTGGCTCTCAGACACCTAAACAGGCATTTACTGAAACCAAAATTCAAAATGGTCACCCTGTCTACAATTCTGCCAACATTAAAACAAGGGGACTGGTTGGCATCCCTAGATTTAAAGGATGCCTACTTCCACATCTCAGTTAGACAGTCACACAGAAAGTTTCTCAGGTTCAGGCTGCCTTCTGGCCATTATCAGTTCAGAGCAATGCCTTTCGATCTCACTTCTGCTCCAAGGGTGTTCACAAAATGTTTGGCTGTGGCTGTGGCACACCTAAGGAGTCAGGTGGTGGCAGTATTTCCCTACCTGGATGACTGGCTAGTCGTAGGGCAATCTCCTCAACAGGTCAGGCATTCCCTGGTGGTCACACAGGATCTTCTACAGTCTCTGGGGTTTCTGATAAACCAGAAAAAGTCAGCAGTACAACCAGTGCAGCTCTTCAAATTCATAAGGGCTCAACTGGATTCAGTAAAATGAAAAGCCTTTCTTCCACAGGAAAGAGTAAGCACCTTGGTACAGTTGGCAAGCTCTTTCAAGCTTCACAGTCTCAGACCTGCCAGGCACTTCCTGCAGTTATTGGGCCACATGGCAGCATCAACAGCTACAGTGCTGGGTGCAAGGTTTCAAATGAGAGATGTTCAATATCATCTAAAGCAACACTGGCTCCAGAGGAAAGATTCACTATCAAAGCTGGTCCCAGTGATGGTCAGAGGAAGAAAACCTCAGACAGTGAGTCCCGTTCTTACAAGAGCAACCCTCTCTGGTGCTCACCCCAGATGCATCCCTTCTAGGGTGGGGAGCACATCTAGGGGAGCATAGTGTTCACGGTTCATGTTCCAGACAAGAGTCCCTGCTGCACATCAATCTGCTGGAACTCAGGGCAGTCTTGCTAGCACTGCAGGAATTTGCCAGCATGCTTCAAGGGAATGTGGTCCAGGTCAGGACAGACAACACAACCACAATGTACTATATCAACAAGCAGGGAGGCACAAGGTCCATGCCCCTGTTCACAGAGGACATGAGAATTTGGAGTCTGGCTTACTCACTGAATATTTGGTTGTCAGCAGTTCATCTGCCAGGCAAAGACAATGTGTTGGCAGACGCACTGAGTAGGATACATCAGAACCATCACGAATGGTCCCTGAACAGTCAGGTATAACAGGTGGTTTTCAAAAGATGGGGGACTCCAGAGATAGATCTCTTCACCTCACCAGACAACCACCAGCTCCCAAAGTATTGCTGCAGGCCCCCAGTGACAGGTTCAGTGCCACTGGATGCACTAATTCTAGATTGGACAGGGAAGTTCCTGTATGCTTTCCCTCCATTTCCCTTGTTGTTGAGGGTTCTGATCAAGCTCAGATCCCAGTCAGCTACAATGATCCTAATTGTTCCAGACTGAGCCAGGCAGCCATGGTACTCCTGGCACTGGAACTTTCGGTAGCCAAGCCAGTCAGCCTCCCCAGGAGGTAAAAATTGCTGACTTCATACCAGGGCAGGATTCTGTACCCAAACCTTTGGTCTCTCAGGCTCAAAGCCTGCCTCTTGAGGACCTAGCGTATGCCAACCTTCACCTCTCAGAAGGTGTCATGGAGGTCCTTAGGGTTTCTAGAAAACCCTCTACCAGGAAGATTTATACTTCCAAATGGAAAAGATTTTCTATTTGGCGTCAGAATAAAAACCTGGATCATAATCAGGCAGGCTTGCCTGTGGTTTTGGATTACTTAACTCATCTTCATTCTCTGGGTTTAAGGCCCTCCACATTGAAGATGCATCTGGCTGCAGTCTCCGCTTACCTGTCAGCAGGTAAAACATCATCCTTGTCCTCTAATCCTGTGTTTAGGAGGTTCTTTAAGGGATTGCTGCATTTGCACCCACCTCATAGAACTCCCACTCCAGTGTGGGATCCAAACATTTGCATAGCACAGCTTATGCAACCACCCTTTGAATCCATGTCAACAGCTGATCTCAAGTATGTAACTTGGAAGACTGTGTTCCTGGTTGCCATAACTCTGCCAGAAGGATCAGTGAACTTCAGGCCTTGTCCATGGAAGCTGACTATATGGCTTTCCATAGGGACAAAGTGGTCTTTGGACCAGTAACAAATTCCTTCATAAGGTGGTTTCAGATTTTTATATTAATCAGCCCATCACACTTCCAGTTTTCTTTACTGACCATTTCACTTCAGGTGAGTGTATACTGCATAACTTGGATGTTAAAAGAGCTATCAGCTACTACCTGGAGCATACAAAAAGTCACAGGGGGGATAGGATCCAACTCTTTCTGACTTATGGAGAAGTGGGAAAAGGTAAACCTGCCACTAACAGATCCATAGCAAGATGGATTGTGGCATGTATCCAGTTCTGTTATGGCAAACTGGGCAAACAGCCCCCTCAAGGGCTCAGGGCCCATTCCACAAGGGAGACAGCTGAGTCAATAGCAACTTCAAGAGATATCCTTTTATTGGAAATCTGTAAGGCGGCTACCTGGAAAACAGTTCATACATTCACTAAGCATTACTGCCTGGATACCCAAGCCAGGAGTGATGCCAGGTTTGGCACAGCAGTTTTGCAGAGCCTGTTTCCTAAATAGGTCCTCTGCCCACCTCCAAAGGCACTGCTTGGTTAGTCTGCATTTGTCAGAATACAATAAGATTTCCTGGGATTTGAAGAAAACATTACTTACCATAGTAATCTTGTTTCTTCTAAAGGAATCTTACTGTATTCTGAGCTCCCACCCTTCTTCCCCTGCTAGGACCTACAGGGCACTGTACACTGCCTGTATATTGATGTTGGAAACCTGTGGGTACCTATTAGTTTCTTGAGCATCTGTTGACCTGAGTCTTAGAAATGCCCTATGTTGTTTAAGAGGTGTTTTTTTTACTCTAGTTAGGGTAATTAAGATTAGTTACGTTTAGATTAGTTGATTAGTATTATTAGCTTCTGCATGCTTCATAAGAATCTGACAGTTGCAGGAAGTGCACCCAGGGACAGTGGTTTGAAAAATGAGCTTGAGCCTAACATTCCATCATTAGCATAGGTTCCATTAACCATTTCGGCTCTGGGGCAGTCATATGGTGAGACCATACTGCATTTGTCAGAATACAGTAAGATTCCCTTAGAAGAAAAAAGATTACTATGGTAAGTAATGTTTTCTTAAGTCCTAGTGGGTTACAGCCACAGCCCAGTGCTTTGACAGAGACCCCCCCCCACCACCACTGTAACATCCTAGCATACTTCATATAATCTGAAGGGTGATACTCCCTCTTCTCGCCCCCTTCCCCTGTATTCTTTATGTCATACTCCTCCTACCCCTATCCCCCAAAGGGAACCATTCTCCACAGTCAAGGGCTACTATTTCTCCCCCTCCCCCCCTCACACCTCTGCACTAATGGAACGTTCTGTTCTCATCTTACTAATGTGTTATCAGACCAATATTTTATGTTTCAACCTGTCCACCCCTACATACTGCTGATAATAACAATTCTGCCTCTGTTCTTCAGCTTGCCATACTCAAACTCAGATATGGCCATTGTCCCAGATTTGAACCCCTGGCCCACTGGCTTCCTGATGGTAGCCAGCCTTGTGGGGTTCTATTCTCATTGTGATTTATTATACTCAGATACATCCCTGCCTCTCCAATTAGGGAGATGCACAAATATGTTTACACATTTTTTTATCCTATTTACTACTGTATTCTCATTGTTCAATATTAGTTTGTTAAATAGCAGACCATTTCTGCAAGTTATATCTGTTGTACCTTGCACAAGGTACTCAGCGAACTGCTTTATGCCCTATAGGCAGCATATGACCATGTACCATACACAGGCTCTAGCGCCCCTACGACATCTTGCTCCCCTGCTGCTTAGTTTCTTTACCCTCATCAAGTGGCAGACACATTTACACACACAAACACTTCCACAGTCCTATATCTCCATACTCATGGATTACCTGAAATTTATGAGGGATAAAATCCCCTATAAAATGTAAACAGGTCCTCTCATATCTCAAGAAACTGTGTAAAAACATTGCCTTCTTACAAGAGACCAAACTGGTCCCATTGGAAGCCGCTAAACAATGCAGGAACTGGTTAGGCCTTGAAGCACACAGTTGTGCCCCTACAACCAAAAAGGGGGTCACTATACTAATCCATGAATCCTTAAATTGGACTATAGAAAAGTAACAGCAGGATGTTGAGGGGCGCTGGATACTAATACAACTTACTACTCCACAGGGTCCTCTAATCCTGGGCTCCGTTTATGGACCCAACACTGACTCCCCGAGTTTCTTCCATGCGTTCTGTCGAACACTCCAGGAATTTTCCTCCCCTTCAACGCCCTGCTTGATATGAAGGGGCTTTAATCCAACCATCTCCCCGGACCTTGACAGATCCATGAAAACCACTGAACCACACCCCTGGTCGGCCAAAGCCCCGTTAAGTATGATAGCGGAACTTTCCCTTCTCACACCACAAATCCCTCAGTATGCTTGACTAATGCAGTTATGCCAGCTAGGTTCAGCTGCCCCGGTGGTGGAGTTTATGCTAATGATGTCAGAGAATCAGCCAATTTGGTTGCAGTAAGAGAGTGCTGCCTGTAGGTTGTGCTGGAGGCTAGTCAGATTCATTTATCCTCTGACTTGAGCAAGTCTGCCTCAGAGCGCTCTCTCCACAACTTCACCTGAAGACATTTATTTCTTTCAAAGTCACTATTTTATTTTAGCTTGTGCTGACTTTAGTGTTTTTAGTAATATTTTAGTGATTTTGAGTTGTTTTTCACGGTTCCCTTCATTTGCAATTTTTCTCCTCACAGCAGATCCACCCACAGTTCCCGTGCTTTATTTTTTATATAAAATATTGTTTCTGAGTTAACAAAATTAGCACTTTTCACTTTTTAATCTTACTTTTATCATGGTTCCCTATGTTTTAAGGGAAGCTGGTTTTTCAGATATTTTTCTGTATTTTACTTCATTTGGGAACCGTTTTCTAGCGGTTCCTCAGTGTTAGGGAACCAACCACATTTCTTCATTTTTCCTTTCAGGGAACCATTTTTTATAGGTTTTCTGATGAATTGGCATGTCAGATAGACCCAAAACGTGGACTGGACCCACTGGTTTTAAAAATTGCATTAAGTGTTTTAAAGTAGTGGCCAAGGTAGATGGCCATGAACTTTGCTTCAGTTGTTTGGGTCCAGACCATATTCTTACTAACTGTGAACTTTGTACTAAATTTTGTGAAAAAAAAAGTTAAAAAAGTCCCAGAAGGCTGGAAATAATGGCTTCTCAGTCTGCCTCCCCCTCTAATAAAAACCCAGAGCAGGGGTCCTCCTCTCATCAAAAAACTAAAGACAGGACCTCCAAGGACCCCATAGAAAACAAGTTTGATAAAAATAATAATGACCAAGCCAAGAAAAGAAGTGATGATCAGGTTCCTGATTCAGTGCATGCCAAAAAGAAACAAAAAGAAAAACATATCATTGCCCCTTCCACTGAAAAGCAAAGGGAGATGCCAGTATCACAAAAAGATGTACCATCTGTGGAGGAAATTGCTAAGGCTCGGCAATTATATCAAACCTTTCAGACAGTCAGCAACCCCTTTAGTGCCCCACCTGATCGTGCCACTAATATCCCCTCTGACCCTGGGCTTGCCAAGGCTTTTACTATTAGGGTGACGATGGTGAAGAGGAGGGTGAACCTTTGGAACCAGACATATCCCCTGACCAAGAGTTTGGCTCCTCCTCTAATGGCCAGGAGGATTGCTCCTCTCACTATACTTTTGTCCAGTATATGGTGGACATTTTGAATCTCTCTATTCAAGAGACCACTGACAAAGATGAGGATGCAGACTTTCTGGATATGATGGGTCTCCCTCCCTCTAGAAACATAAGTCCCTTCACAGGGCCACTTTTAAGCTACTTCAGAATCCCACCTCTGTTCCAGGGGTGGGCAAGAACATAGAGAAAAGTATTAGCTAGATAAAACTAATGCTGAGTTCCTTTACAAACACCCAGATCATGCAGGAGTGGTGCAGACTGCAGCCAGTGACAAAGCAAAGGTACCTCTTTCTCCCCAGCCTCCAGAGAAAGAATCTAGAAAACTGGACACTATGGGTAAGAAATCTTACACCACAGCTTCTCTTCTGCTTCACCTTCCTATTTACATGTCGTATATAGCTCAATACCAAAAGGCTCTTTGGAACTCTATCCTGGCTGTCAGACAGCGAACCCCAGACAAGGTGGCTCAAGACTTGGCAGAAACTGTAAAAACTGCCTTAGAAGCCACAAAATATCGGTTTTATATGACTGTGGACAAGGAGGTATCTGTCTTTGCCTGTATGGACAACTGGCTGATAGTGGACAAGTCTCCCCAGAAGGTCAGACACTCCCTTAGCTTCACACAGCGCACCCTAGAGCCCCTGGGCTTCCTAATCAACACAGAAAAGTCCCCCTTTGAACCAGTCCAGCTACTGGCGTTCATTGGAGCAGAACTGGATACTCAGCAAGGGAAAGCACTGCTCCCATTGGACAGAGTGCACAACCTTCAAAACCTGGGAAACTAACTTGTCCTTGGACAGCCAAAGACAGACAGACACTTCCTCAGATTCCTGGGCCACATGGCCTTTACTACAGCTGTGGCCCCAGGCACCAGATTTCAGATCAAATACATTCAGTACCATCTGAGGGCTCATTGGACCCAGGAAAGAGACTCTCTGTCAAAGCTCATTCCGGTCACAAAAATCCTCCTACAAGCCCTGGACTGGTAAAAGGACTAGGAAAACCTCAGAGAAGGAATTCCATTCCAGCAAAAGGAGCCCTCCAGAGTGCTCAGTATGGATACTTCCCCCTTAGGGTGGGGTGCACACCAGAAAGGCAAGTCCATAAGCGGGGTGTGGTCTCCCAGATAGTGCAGATGTCACATAAATTTCAAGCTCAGAGCTATGTACCTGGCTATCAAAGCCTGTGCCCCCACCAGCTGAAAGGCAAATCAGGACAAACAACATCACTGTTATGTTTTACATCAACAAGCAGGGAAGCACAAGATCAACAAAGCTCTGCACAGAGGCCATGAAGATTTCGTAAATTAATACAGAGGTTACAGGTTCTATAGACCGAAGTCCTTTAATGAACTTGCCACCATTCATTATTTTAATGGTGGTAAAAATATTTTTAAATTCCCATATGTGTATCTAATCTATGTTTAAAAGTTTCAATACTAGCATTTTCCACTACACTTCTAGGGAGTGTGTTCCATGTTGTAATAATTATCTGACTATACCAATGATTTCTTTTATGAGTCTTATTTATCTCTCCTCTAAGTTTATAATTGTGTGATCCTGTATTATCATTATTTGAAGTGTACTTTATGAGTTCAAGTGTCTCTGATAGAGCATCATCATGATAAGCTTTAAAAGTGAGGCACAGATCTCCTTTCATGTTTGTATATTCCACAGAGTATAATTTTAATTCTTATAACCTTGTGCCGTATTGTTTATCTTTTATCATTGTAACCCTTTTTATGATTCTTCTCTGGACCTTTTCAATTTTGTTTTTACCATCGATTGAATATGGAGCACAGAAGGGAGAACACTACTCCAGATGTGGCCTAATCAGGAAAGTGTACTGAGGAATAATTTCCTCAGGGTCTCTGCTTTTTATATTTCTGAGGATACATAGCATTTTTTTTGTGGTTTCATGTATATGTTTATCAGTTTTAAGGTCTGATGTTACATGGACCCCTAAATCCTTTTCATTAGTTTCTTTTTATGTTTGCTTGTGCACATGCACAAGAAACATGTTGCAGCAGCTTGCTGCAGAAGCAGATTGTGGAGGTGTGGCAATGTTGTGGCCAATGCCCCCAGTGCCTTTTGAGGCTTCGCCCGCTTTCCCCAATGCAGTGGCATGCTGCTGCTGACACTAGTACAGCCAGCGTGCCACCACCTTCAAAGGTTTTTGCCGCTGCAATCAGGGGCTGCCTCGTCATTGCAGTGTCAGCCATTCCGCTGCAATGAGGGAGTGACCGTCACTGCAAGGCGTGCCTTGCCGTCAGATCAATAATTTGCTGACGGGGAGCTCACTTCCTGTCACGACTTACTGTAACCCCTCCCCATTCATTGTTTGCCGAGGGGTGCCCAATCCCTCGGCTTCATGCACCCCCCACCAAGTCTTTTATTTGATGACAGGGGCCCAACTCATTGTATTTCAGTCTCCCCCTGTGAAATTTTTGATGGGGAGCCCACCCCATCAGCATAATGTCCCCCATTTGTTGTATGTCGAGGGGGATGCCCAATCCACCTCGTCTCTCCCCCCATATGTGCCAACAGGGTGCCCAATACTCATCGGCTCCAGTTCCCCCACCCCAAAACAAACAGGTGGCACATTTGGAGCCCACCCCAGCGTGACAAAAGTACCTGCTAAAAGGAAAAACCGTCCTGCGATGTCTATTTTTTTTTAAACCCTGTAAAGAAGAAAATGGTCCTCGCTGTTAGCGCCCTCCCCAACCGCGCCTATCTCTACGCATCCTTACCTCCCACCCCTGCCCCATACTTACCCTCTGGAGCTCCAAAAAGGATCTTTGGTGGACCAGAACATGACTGCACTCTTCAAAGCCGACCGCAAACTGAAGAAATGCTGGTAAGCTGTATAATGGCATAAATAGGGTTTTTTCAACTTTGGTGCATATCTCAGGCATTTGTGAGAATTTTGGCACCAAATTTTCAACAAGGTGTTATTGGGACCCCTCCTCATGAATTTAGCCACTGTCATGGAATTATTCTGTCCCAAAAGGTGATTTCATGGTCACTGCACTGAATCAAGTTTCAGGACCGATTAACGAAACGACAGTGCCAGTGCTCATGAGGTGGGATCTCAAAAAGCCTATGTTGCAAGTTTGGTGGAAAAAAATCAAAAAAAGACTGTTTTATAAGCGTGTGTTGCGCAGTTGCTACACACACTTGTGACTTTGTGAATTTGCAATATTTTCACCCATATTTTCAACATTGGCCTTTTTCTGCACCTGCTTATGAACAGTACTGCTGTCATTTTCCACATCCTGGCCGAAATGTGTTTTTGCACTTCTGGTGCAGAATCGCATGGCCGCTGTGGGAAATCAGTGTTCGGGACACATTAAGAAAATCACAGTGACACTGTTCATGAGCAGAGGTCCTAAAATGCGTATGTTGAAAATGTTGTGCTGAAAGTCCAGTACAGCTGTCATTTTTCACATCCTGGCCAAAATGTGTTTTCATGCTTCCGGTGCAGCATAGCACTGTCGCTTTGGGAAATCAGTGTTTGGGACAGATTAAGATCGAGTGAGTGAGAGAGGGGGAGTGACCGAGCTCAGCTGAGCTCTGTCGGAACCGCTGTGGATTTCTTTGTGGGCAGAAAAAGGCACCAACACAGGCAGCAGCCCAGTGCAAAAGGGCAGCCTGCAGCGCCGGGAGAAACAGAACGAGGGAGTGGGGGAGGGAGAGTGAGCGAGCTGCAATGGAGCTCTGTCGGGACTGCTGCGGATTTCTTTGTGGGCAGAAAAAGGTGCCAACACAGACAGGAGCCCAGTACAAATGGGCAGCCTGCAGCACTGGGCTAAACAGAATGAGCGAGTGAGCTCAACAGAGCTCTGTCAGGACTGCTGCAGATTTCTTTGTGGGCAGTAAAAGGTGCCAATGCAAGCAGGAGCCCAGTACAAAAGGGCAGCCTGCAGTGCTGGGAGAAACAGAATGAGCGAGTGAGAGGGGGGAGTGAGCGAGCTCCATGGAGCTCTGCTGGGACCTTAGAGTTGCCCACCTTCCCACCCATGGTCCTCTGTGGTCCTATTTTATAGCAGGGTCTCTGGAGTGGAGACAAAGCATTGATTGGATACTTTTAGGATTGCTGTAATAATACAGATTTAGTTCTGTTTATTTCTCTAACTGAGATAAATACTGAGCTATCTTGTTATGATTGCTGTAATAATACATATTTATTTGTTCTGTTTATTTATCTAACTGAGCTGAGTAATACTTGGAGTACAATAGGATTTCTAACTGGGCTAAGTGAAACTATATGAGAGCTGAGAACAAAAAGTATGGTAGCTGAGGGGTGAAAAACAGACAAGGAGGCTTTAGGATTGCTACAGTAATTCAGTATCTAATGGATGAGATTTGAGACTGAATTAACCCGGTCGGCAAGGGGGCAGTAGGGGAACAAGTGTGGGGGGGGGACAGGAATTTGAGTAAATAGGGGCCTAACAGTTGTAGTAGGGTACAGAACCTGGGAGTAAGAGCCCGTAACATAAGATGAGGGCCAAAATGGGGCAGGTGCCACATATCAATAGGGAGGGCATCTTTGGAAGGGTGGTGGGGTGTACAGGGTGTGGGTCCACCATGAACCTGGACTGGGCTTGGAGGATGGGGGGGTTGTATGGTCTGTAGATGGATGACTGACTAGTTTGAGGGAGGAACTGTGGAGGTTAGGGAGGAGTCTAAGTGGCAAGGCAGATGAAAATGGTAGGCATCCTGGTTGGGGGGGAATAGGGGATGGTAAAGGGGTACGGAGGAAGGATAACTAGGGAGTGAAACCGACCCCAGTATCAGAGGCACTAACAGAAAAGAGAGAAGGGAGGGGTGCCCGAGGCGAGGAGGGCCTCCTGATGAGGGAGGAAGAGACCACGAAGAGTACCTGGGTGAGAACAGATGGCTGCCAGTAGGGAGGGACCAGGGGTGGCACGGAGGGGAACAAGTAGGAGGGGGAACCGATAGGGGGAAGAGATGTAGGAGGGGTATTAACTAGGAATAGATTTGAACCTCTGTTATGAGAGAGAGGGGGAGCAGGAACATACTGAAGGGGGGAGGATAAACGGGGCATGAAAGTGATGGCAACAGGTAGGGAAAGAGATAGCGAGGATGAAAGGGTAGAAGGGGGCTAGTAAGGAAGGAGGGGTGGTGACTGGAGGAGAGAGGGCTACGGGAAGGGGAAGGATGGGAGGGGCATCACTATCGGGGTAGAAGGGAATAGGGGCTCTAAATCAACAACAGCAAGGATAGGAGAGGGGTGGAAATCAGGAGGGGAGGTCGACATGGGAAGCCCAGTAGGAAGTAGTCAGGATGGGAAAGTGTTCAAGGGGGATGGAAGGAATAAGGCAGAGAAAAGGGGTGAGGCGGAGTAGGGGTACAGATACAGAAGTCACAGAGGAGCAGCTGGTAGGGGTAAGAGGCAGGAAGAACAAATACTGGGGTGGTGGAAGGGGCATTAGAAGGGAAAAGGGGTAAGAAATGGGGGGGTACTAGACCTGTGGGATTCTATACTGAAAGGGGTGAGATGAGGTGGCAGGGGGGAAGGCACAACCATATTTGGGTTGAAGCTGTCCCCAGGTTGACTGCAGGAGGGGCAAGGCAGGCACTGCTCAAGTGTGCAGCGAGGGGGAGGAAGAAACCTCATTTAGTGTTGTATGGGGTACAAATGACTTGACATGGTGGACTGTGGAAGTAGTGAACAGGAGGTTTGAGCAGTTGGGCAGGCAGTGTGAGGGGGTGGGGGAGTCGGTGGCATTCTCAGAGGTACTGCCGGTACTATGTGCAAGCATGGGGAGGAAGGGTAGGCTTGAGGAGTTCAACGAGTGGCTGAGGGATTGGTGCCACACCAAAAATGATGGGTTAGTGACTAACTGCGGTATGGTCTGTGGGAGAATAGTGATCTGTACACGGGGACAGGGACACTTGAGCAGGAAGGGAGGGAGTATTAAAGCAGGTCTCACTCCCAGATATAGGTAAAGGCAGAGGCATAGTAACCCTGGAGGGCGGCAGAGTGGTCTGAGTGTAATACAGAAGGCATCACCACCCGGTAAGAATAAGGAGGAGAAAGGGTGCAGACTACCGGGAGGAGGGACACAGGCCAAGGAGGAGAAGAGTGATGAGAAGGAGGGGTACGGGTGGAAGGTGGTCTGACTAAATGGACAGAGAACTGGTTACAGGGGAGAGTGCAGAGGGTGGTGGTGGTGTGGTAGCTCTCGGCACCAACAGCAGTGACAAGCGGGGTGCCGCAGGGGTCAGTGCTGGGCCTGGTGCTCTTCAGGCTCTTTATCTCCGATATAGCACATGGACTGGGGAGCAGGGTTAGTCTGTTCACACATTTTACCAGATTGGGAGAGGTGCTGAACGAAGAGGATGGATGGGGAAAAACTGCAGGGGGACCTAACCAAACTACAGACATGGTCGGTGGTGTGGCAGCTAGGATTCAGTGCAAAGAAGTGTAAGGTGATGCACTTCAGGGCTAAGAACCAGAAGAAGGACTATTATTTGGGGATCACAGAGGAGGAGAAGGACCTAGGAGTGTTGGTAACTGGGAGCATGAACAACTCAGCCCAGTGCAGGAAAGCAGCAGCGAAGGCAAGCAGGATGCTGGGATGCATCGCAAGGGGTTTCTCGTCCAGACACAGGGATGTGATCCTACCTCTCTAATGATCATTGGTCACACCACACCTAGAGTATTGTGTGCAATACTGGAGGCTATACCTGAGGAGAGATATAAAGTTACTGGAGGGCGTGCAAAGGAGAGCAACAAAAATGTTAAAGGGGATGAAAAGAAAGGAATATGAAATTAGGCTGATGGATCTGAACATGTACACACTGGAAGAGAGCAGGGATGAGGGGATATGATTGAAGCATTTAACTGCCTCAGAGGGTAAATAAACCTAGCACCGAGGGGATGTTTAAACTGAGGAGTGGAAGAGAGACGAGTGGGCACGGACTAAGGTTGGAAGGGGGACGTTTCAAGAGGGAAATGAGGAGGTACTACTTCTCTGAGAGGGTGGTGTCTAGTTGGAATGCACTGCCAGAGGGGGTGGTAACATGTAGGACAGTCAATAGCTTTAAGGAGGAGTGGGTAAAGCAAGAGAAGGAGTCGGGGGGCAGGGGCTGGGAAAAGCGGGGGAGGAACTGAGGGGGAGGAGGCTGGGGCAGCTGCAATCTAGGGTGCTAGCTGCACACTCGGGCAGACTTACATAGACCAATTGGTGTGTTCTGCTGGCAGATTTGTATGTTTATATGTTCGTATGTAAAATCACAATGACACTGTTCATCGAGTAGAGGTACTAAAATGCCTATGTTGAAAATTTGGTGACAAATGTCCATAAAATGACTGTGTTATAAGCGTGCATTGTGCAGTTTCCACGCACCCTTGTAACTTCATAAATTTGTAGTATTTTCACTCCAGATTTTCAACATTGCCATTTTTCCACACCTCCTTATGAACAGTACAGTTGTCATTTTTCACATCCTACCTGAAATATGCGTTTATACATCTGGTGCAGAATACTGCTGTTGCTGTGGTAAATCAATGTTTGGGACAGATTAAGAACACCATAGTGACAGTGTTCATGAGCAGAGGTCGCAAAATGCCTATGTTGAAAATATGGTGAAATAATTCCACTAAATGACTGTGTTACACGTATGCGTTACGCAGTTTCCATATACACTCATGGGAGGATGGTGTGGTACCCGAGGACTGGAGGAAGGCGGATGTGATTCCCCTTCACAAAAGTGGGACCAAGACAGAGGCAGGAAACTACAGACCTGTCAGTCTGACCTCTGTGGTAGGGAAAGTGATGGAGTCACTTCTGAAGGAAAGAATAGTTGAGTACCTAGAGGTCAGTGGAGCACACGATCCAAGGCAGCATGGGTTCACAGCGGGAAGGTCATGTCAGACTAATCTAATAGATTTCTTTGACTGGGTGACCAAAGTAGTAGACCAGGGAGGGGCTGTGGACATGGCCTACCTAGACTTTAGCAAGGCATTTGACACAGTCCCACACAAAAGATTATTAGTCAAATTAACCAGCCTGGGAGTGGGTCCCAGGGTGGTAGCCTGGGTAAAACATTGGCTGGACAACAGGACACAGAAGGTAATTGTAAATGGAGTCCACTCTGAAGAAAGGGCGGTTACTAGTGGGGTACCGCAGGGTTCAGTATTGGGTCCAGTCCTTTTTAATGTCTTCATCAGTGACATTGCAGAGGGACTGGAAGGAAAAGTATGCCTTTTTGCAGATGACACAAAGATCTGCAACAGGGTTGATACACAAGGAGGCGTGGAAAGGATGAAAAGGGACTTGGCAAGGTTGGAGGAATGGTCAGATGTATGGCAGCTAGGATTCAATGCAAAAAAGTGCAAAATAATGCACCTGGGAAACAAGAACCCAGGGGAAGAATACACAATGGGTGAGGAGGTAGTAACAACAACAAAACAGGAAAGGGACCTGGGGGTAATCATATCAGATGACCTTAAGGTTAGCAAGCAATGTGAGAAGGCAGTAGGGAGGGCTGGGGTATACTGGGATGTATAGGGAGAGGCATCAGCAGCAGAAAACAGGAAGTTGTTATCCTCTGTACAGACAGTTGGTGAGACCCCATCTGAATACTGTGTCCAGTTCTGGAGACCCCATCTCCGCAAGGACATAGACAGGATAGAGGCAGTCCAGAGGAGGGCAACTAAAATGGTGCAGGGTCTGCAAGAGAAGTCGTATGAGGAGAGACTAAAGGAGCTTAATATGTATACCCTTGAGGAAAGAAGGGAGAGGGGGGACATGATAGAAACTTTCAAGTACCTCCAAGGGAATCAACAAAGTCCAAGAGGGTAGCATCTTTCAGAAAAAGAGACTTGCAAGAACAAGGGGACACAATTTAAAGATAGAAGGAGGGCGGTTCAGGGGCAATGTGAGGGAAGTATTATTTCACAGAGAGGGTAGTGGATGCATGGAACAGCCTTCCTGAGGAAGTTGTGGGGTCTAAAACTGTGGTAGAATTCAAGAATGCATGGGACAGACATAAGGCAATTCTTGTGGGGGGCAGGAAGATATAGGCTGTTGGTTAACTAGGATCTGCGGCCTATCCTGTAGGTAGGGAAATGGGCAGACTAGATGGGCCTAGCGGTCCTTATCTGCCGTCAAAGTCTATGTTTCTATGTTTCTATGTTACACTCGGAAGTTTGAGCATTTTTAATATTTTCACTTCAGATTTTCAACATTGCCATCTCTTCACACCTCCCTATGAATGGTACCAGCTGTCATTCTTCACATCCTGCCTGATCTGTGTTTTCGTGCATCTGGTGCACAATGGCACGGTCATTGTGGAAACTCGAATTTCGGGACACATTGACAAAATCACAGTGCCACTGTTCATGAGAAGAGGTCCCAAATGCTTTCATGAGGTGGGAGCCACAAAATGGCCATGTTGAACATTTGTACTGCAAATACCAACAAATGCTCGGGGCGGTATGGTTTCTAACCATAACGTCCCACCCTTTACAGACTGACAGACATCAGGGATGTGCCTTTGGATTGCTGACTGTAATGCTCATGCCATTCCAACCCCACCCTCCAGCCACTGACAGGCATTGAGCTGTGCCTTTGACTCTTCAGCCCCACAGTTCACCCCATTTTATATTGCACCCATATCAGCATATGTCCTTATGGAGTGGGGTGACTGTAATGCCAAACACCCCAAGGCACACCTCAACACTTGTCAGTGTCTGCAGGATAGGGTGAGGTGAAATGGCATGAACGTTATGGGCAACAACACAAATGCATACCCCAATGCCTGTCCCTCTCTGCAGGGTGGAGGTGGGGTTGGCGTGAAGTTCAATACTTCACTGCCATTCCTGCTCTGCATGTCTAACTCCTGCATTTCCAATGCTAATACCAGCAAGCAAACATTCGGAATTGACAAATGCTTGTTTGCAATGGTATACCATTTAATGTATAATGGTTAGATGGGTTGTTTCTTCCCAAGTGCATTACTTTACATTTTGCCTCATTAAAGATTCACTTATAATCATGTGCCCATTTTGCTAGTTGGTCTAGATTTTGTTGGAATTTTTCGGCAGAGTCCAGATCAGTTACCATGCCGCTGACCATGCAGTCATTGGCATATTTGCACATCCAAGCCATTTGATGCCTGCATGGATGAAACTAGTATGTTGAAAAGTGTGGGGCTGAGAACAGAACCCTGAGGTACTCCACTAGTCACTGGACCCCCATCTGACATGTATCCCCTTATAGCTGCCCTCTGCCTTCTGTTGTTTAAGCATGAGTCTATCCAGCTAATGATATTTGGGTGTAACTGCAGGCTTATTAATTCCTCAATCTGTATGCTGTGGGAGACTGTGTCAAATGCCTTTGAAAAATCTAAAAAGACAATGTCCACTGATATTCCTTTGTCTAACGCAGCATTTACGGGCTTAAAAAATTGTATTAAGTTGGTTAAACAAGATATGCCTGGAAAAATCTGTGAGTCAGATCTATGTGACCAATTTGTTGTAAATGTTCAACAATCCTTTTATGTAGTAGCCTTTCCAGCACTTTTCCTAAGATTGATGTTAAACTAATAGGTCAATAGTTACTAACATCCTGTTTATTTCCTCCCTTAAAAATAGGCGTGATTAACGCCTCAATCCATTCCTTTATTGTTTTTCCTTCTCTCAATGAGGTATTAAAGAGACCTGTGATAGGTTCTACTAGCTCTGATGCTAATTCCTTTAGGAATGTTTGTGTAATTACAACTGGCCCTGCAGAGCTCATTAATTTGATATTTTTAGCAGCATCTGTAACCTCCTTTTGTGTGAATTTAGGAAAACCCCTGTTTTGACATTGAATGTCTTTTGTAATCAGCTGTTTTTTCTTATAGGCACTGAGAAAATATTTATTGAGCTCTATGGCCATGTTGTATTCATTATTCACTAGACCAGCCTGGGTCATTATAGGGCCTACCATGTTACTGTTGTTGTTTTATAATGAACCTATATAGTCATAGAAAATGGTTTCGTTATCTTTTACATTGGTTGCTAGCTCTTTCTCCAAATTTTGTTTTGCTTTCTTAATTAGATTTTTTTGATTTCTTGACCACTGCTTTATATAGAGTGAAGTTTGTTTGTGTTGTTCTCTTTTGTATTTCTTATATAATTTATTTTTCTTCCTTATAATTTATGTATCATATGGTTCCACCATAAGGGTACCCTTAGTCTATTGCAATATTTTGTTCTCTCTGGGACCCATTGTTGAATACATATTTGTATTATTCCATTTAGGATATTCCAGGCTTTCTCTAAATTTTGATCTTGTAACTCTGATTTCCAATCCCAGCTTTCAAGAAACTGTTCTATATTGCCATAGTTGTCCCTATAATAATCCTTTAATTTTGTTACACCGTTGGCCAGTTTGATTTGGTTTATTTTGATATTTAACTGTACCATCATATGATGGTGGAAGACCAGGTTTGCTGGCAAAGGCACCTAGCTTCTCTTGAGCTTTGTTCTTCTTGGTTTACTTGTAAGGACAAAGCAAGGAACAACATTATCAGAGCAAGAAAAAAGAATAAGACTTCTTTTGGCTAGGCAGATTTACTGTGTGTTATTATTTTCTTTTGCGCTTACAGGGTTTGTTACTGTATTTTGTTTACATTTTACTGCTTTATTGTTCT
Organism: Neoceratodus forsteri; assembly: GCA_016271365.2. Classification (NCBI taxonomy): domain Eukaryota; kingdom Metazoa; phylum Chordata; order Ceratodontiformes; family Ceratodontidae; genus Neoceratodus; species Neoceratodus forsteri. The sequence continues at coordinate 1,529,641,747 of CM057453.1, forward strand.
TTGATTCAAATTGCTGTTGCAGGGTATACTTTCTGCTGCATTGTTACAGGGCATACCTACAGGTTTGTTACTGTTTTGTACTTCCAGATTACTGCTGTAATCTTCTCTGATTCAAATTGTTTTTTGCAAAGTATATCTCTGTTAAAGTGTTCTGCATGTTGTTCTAATAGGTTTTGTTACTTTTTTACTGCTTAATTTTTCTCTGTAGCAAAGTGTTTTTTGCAGGGTATATCATCTGTGAAATTGTTACAGGTGGTGGTGACAGATATTGTTACTTTTTTATCTATCATTAGGCTAAGCAAAATTACTGTTTGCTACTATTTTATTTTTTGTTGACAGGTTTTTGTTTTGGGCTCAAAGGTGTTGCAGTCTCCTTCTCACACTGAATGAGCTAATTGTTTTCCTCCCATAGCTCTTCCAGGTGATTAGGAGTGTAACTGGGGGGGTGGAGCTGACAAAGTCTTAGTAACTTCCAACAGAGGGAAGAGTTAAAAGGCCAGGTTAGTTAGTATTTTTGAGGTGGAAGACTAGATTTGCTGGCAAAGGCACCTAGCTTCACCTGAGCTCTTTTCTTCTAGGTTTGCTTGTAAGGACAGGGTAAGGAACAACATTATCAGATCAAGGAAAAAAATTTAAGGCTTCTTCTGGTTAAGCAGATTTACTGTGCGTCATTATTTTCTATTGTGCTTACAGGGTTTGTTACTGTTTTGTTGCTTACATTTTACTGCTTTATTGTTCTCTAAATTAAATTGCTGTTGCAGGGTATACTTTCTGCTGCTTTGTTACAGGGTGTGCCTACAGGTTTGTTACTGTGTTGTGCTTACAGATTACTGCTGAAATCTTCTCTGATTCATATTGTTTTTTGCAAGGTATATCTTCTGTTAAAGTGTTCTACATGTTGTGCTAACAGGTTTTGTTACTTTTTCATGGCTTTGTTTTTCTCTGTAGCAAAGTATTTTTTGCAGGGTATATCTTCTGTGAAATTGTCACAGGTGGTGCTTACAGGTTTTACAGTTTTATCTATCATTAGGCTAAATCTCCAAAGCTAATTACAGGAGCACATACAAGATACAGACTGGAGAATAGCGACTACATTTGTTGTTGGTTGATTGTTTCTGCTTTTACCTCCTTGTTTCTTTCATCTGTGGGTCTTCTTTTTCGGCAGGGGCAGGAACCAACCACCCACCCCATCCCCAACCACCCCATGCTACACTCCTTCTATAGATTAGCACAGTCATGACATTTCCTGTAGCAAAGCAGGAACAGGAGGATCAGAGGGGTATCCACACAGTGACACAGTGACCTCACTTACAGAGGAACAATTTAACTTGTTATAAAAAGTCATACACAAACAAACAAAAATAATCAAACTTTTGCTCTCATTTTCCTTCTAATTACTCAGACCAAGTTATAAACTCTGCAGCTCAATTGGAATGGATATTAACTGCAGGTACTGTGGGACACTTTTCAAAAGGGCAGTTATACAGGATTTAGGACACTGTCCTACATGCTGGTGTTCCATTGGAGATCTAAGGGCTCAGCTCTGGGCAGTATGGGCAGAGACTGCGTGCCTCAAATAGCATATTCAGGAGGAAATATATTACAAAAACCACCTGCCATTTCCCCAACATCCAACTGAAGCACCTCAACTGCAGACAGTATTTAGTCCAGGAGGTTGACAGATGGTTAGGAGGGGCAAATCCAGCCCCCTCATTCAATGCCCACCAACGTATCACCTCCACAAACCATATAAAAACTACAAATCAGTATCTGCCTCTATCTCTGAAATCAAACAAAGGGGCAGAGGACACTGCAGAGCAGGACACTGCCGCACAGGATCTAACGCTACAAAACTTGCCCAAAACAGGGGACTAAAACAAAAAAAGCAAAAAGGAAACCCAAAACACTTCTGATCATAGGAGACTCCATGATTCGGGGAGTTGATACCTACCTCCAGCCGGGGTTAATGGTCAGATGTCTCCCAGGTACTTCAGTGTGGAGAGACACTGACTGCATTGCTAAAATCATGCAGGAAACAGGAAAAAACATCTACATCCTGGTACACATATGGACTAACAATCTCACCAGCCAGTCAGTTGTGGAGACCTAGGAACACCTGACTAGGCTGGGAGACAAACTGTCATCCATTTCATCCGGCATCTCCTTCTCTGAGATCCTGTCAGTCTGGGAGAGGGGGCAAACAGATGGAAGGTCTGAGAAGGGGAGATAGGGGAGCTAAACATGTGACTCAAGAGCTGGTGCCAGGAAAAAGGACACAAAACTGGCAACAGTTTTGGAAGCAAAAGTACTTTAAATTTGATGGCCTGCATCTGACTAAGGAGGGAGTCAGTGCACTGGGGCAGAAGTTTGATGTCTTTGCAGAATATTTAAACTAGCAAATGAGGAGAGGGGTGCAACACCCAATACATCAAATGGGAAGAACAACCCTTCCCCTCAGCTAGTGATCAAACAGGAATTCAGCATGTTTGTAGTTCTTTTGCATCAACAGGTAAGGAAAAAATCCCTCCCCTGCTTTTCCCAGGCCCTGAAAGCCAGCCTAACCAAATCTTCTACCCTCCCAAAGACAGTCCTACTCCCTTTTTCTGCTTCAAATCCATTAACCAGTATGTCACCGTCAAGCACCTAAAATATCTCCCTGCCAAAGGTAGTTCTGGAAGTGATGGGCTTTTCCCAGCATTCCTAAAACTTATCTTCCAAGCAATTGTTGAACCTCTCACTTTCATTTTCAACCTTGCTCTTAAAACATCCACTGTGCCTGACCCCTTGAAACATGCAAATGTTGTACCAATTCACAAAGCAGGATATCCCCTCTCCCCCCCCTGATAATTATAGACCAATCTCCCTCCTACCTCACCTAAGCAAAATGCTGGAAAAAATAGTACACCACCAGCTCTCTGAACACCTGGACAAATATAACCTCCTATGCCCACTCCAGCATGGTTTCCGCAAACACCGTAGTACTACCTCAGCCCTGGCCTTCTTCTCCAACCCCATTCTGTGAAACATGGACATGGGCAAAGCCACAGGTGCAGATTTTTGGACCTGTCAAAGGCTTTTGACCTTGTTGACCACACCCTCCTGCACCTCACCCGACATCATTTTGGCTGCTTCCTTGAAACCGCTACCTGGTTCAAAAGCTATCTCTCTGGCAGGTCGCAATCTGTCACAATAGGTAAAACCTCCTCTACTGCCCTACCAATATCTACTGGAGTCCCCGAAGGATCCATTCTTGGTGCACTCCTTTTCTCTATATTTATAAATGCTCTTCCTGCTGAAAACCTTACTTGTGAGGCACTTCTCTATGGAGATGACTTGGTCCTCTAGCATAGTGATAAATCCCTTGAAGCCATCTCCTCCACCCTCACACTAAACTATGGAGCTGCGCACCAATGGTTTCTCTCTAGAAAACTCCTGGTCAATGAAAAGAAGACCAAGGCCATGCCAAGTTCATCAAGTCAAACTCCTCCCTCCTGGTTCTAACCCCTGCTGGCCCCTCTCTCGAAAATGTCTCCTATTTTAAATATCTAGGTGTTACCCTGGACTCCTCTCTCACCTTCTCCGAGCATATAAATAACACAGTATGGCGAGTCAACCAAAAACTTAGTGCTGCTTACCGACTCAAACTATTTCTGTCTGATGAAGTGTGCCTCACTGTTGCACAAGGAAACCTACTGCCCCTACTGGACTACTGCTCCCCTGTCTACTCATGCATTATGTCTACATTTCACTCACGACTTACCACAGTGTACAACAGCATATGTCGCTTTGTTCTCTTTGCTCCATACACAACTCACCAGGCCCTAGGGTGGCTCCCTCTACAAGGCCATTTTGATTATGCCATGGGCTGCCTGGTAGACAGTACAATCAGGGGCAGCAATTAGTTTCCATACTCATCCCTCCTGACATGCAGAGTGGCTCCTAGGAGCCTCCAAATTTCATCTGTGTCTCCATTCCACGTCCCACACATCTCTACCTCTATGGGTAAAAAAAGCTTTTTCTGTCTCTGCCACCTCCCTTTGGAACAGTCTCCCTTAAGCAACCCGATCGTCCTCCTCCCACCTGTCTTTCAAGAAAGCTCTAAAAGACTGGCTCATAATTGGTGCCACTTGTCACTGTTCTCCCAACTAACACTGGGCATCCAGCCCCTCTCCCTCAGCTGGATGCTCCTGACTGCTACCTGCCCCTCCCTTCCTATCCATGCCTTTCCTCTATAACCCCATGTCCCATGCTCCCAAAGGCAACATATTGCACTTATGCACATCATGTATCTAACGCCAAAGTCCTGCCTGACCTCCTGGCTAATTCTTGGACTCATCCAGTGTCCTTACTACTGACTGCTTTAGCTTACACTGTCTCTACCTATAAATACCCAACAATATCTCTACCTCTAGTTACCCCTCAACACTGTCTCTACCTGTAGTCACCCCTCAAAGGCTCCCTATAATTCCAGGTACTTGCTGATCTTTATTGTCCTCATGATGTTCAACCAACTTGTTTAACCATGTACTCACCTCATGCTTGAGGTGTGGTCTCATCACTCTGTACTCCTATTGTCATTATACTGTATGACCTACTCAATACCAATGTACCCACCTCACGTTGAGGTGTATGTCTTCTTTTACTACTCCATATCTGTGTGCACTGTATTGTCTAACTAATGCCACTGTGTGGCCCGGGTCATGACTGAAAATGGTCCTCTGGATCTGCTCATTTACCTGGTTACCAAAGACATAAATAAATAAATAATCCAGCAGAGAAGACAGGCTTGGCTGGCTCCTGAATTTTAGCAGGACCCTGAAGATCAAGGAAAATGCAAGGAAAGCATACATGAACTTTCCTGTCCAATTTAGAGCCAGGGCATCCACTGGCACTGTGCCTAGGACTGAAGGCCTACAGCAGTACAGTTGGATCTGGTCACTGAGGCTGGAGGTGAAGACATCTATCTCTGGGGTGCCCCATCCCATGAAGACTGTGGCCAGCACTTGTCTGTTTAGGGTCCACTCATGGCGACCCTGACTGATGCAGATCAGGGCATCTGCCACCACATTGTCCTTGCTTGGGACATGAATAGCAGTGAGCTGTATGTCCAAGGAGTAAGCCAGAGACCAATGAAACTGAGCATATGAACTTATCAGGAGACTGTATCATTTTGGGAGACTTCAATTTCCCTACCGTCAATTGGACCTTAGGGACCAGACACAGTATTTTAGAAAGGAAATTTATAGATGTTATGTCACAAAACAATCTGGAACAGAAGTTATTAACAGTTACATGAGGCAGAAATATATTGGACCTAATATTTGTAAATTTTGATGCAGGTACCCAGGGCTCCAGGTAAGGTGTGTACCAACCTATTTTACTCACCTCATTTTAGGAAATACTCTATAGAAATTTTTTTAATGAGTACCAGTACTCACCAAACATTTGTAAATACTCCCCACGCCAAAGAATAGTGCTTCATAACATAACTGGTGATTCAAAAGGAAAAATTTTTTGTCCGATTTACAGCGCTTGTATGCATCCCACTTTTGTTTTACTCACTATGTTTTAAAACTGGTGAGTAAATGCCTACCTGCCAACATTATCTGGAGCACTGTTGGCACCTGAAATTCTTACCTAGAAAAAAACCTACATTTTTTTAATAAATGTACTCCTCAGTCCACTCTAGCAAGTCATTTGTACACATCTGAATTTCGTTTTACTCATCTCACTTTCAAAATGAGGAGTACAGGTACTCATCCCAAAAATCTTATCTAGAGCCCTGCAGGTACTCATAGTCCTAAAACTCTCCCTCTATTAGGTAGTAGTGATCACTGAAACATAGAAACATAGAAGTTGATGGCAGATAAGGACCGCAAGCCCATCTAGTCTGCCCATTTTTTTCTACCTTATGAATGTGCCATAGGCCTTTACTGTGTCAATGGCCTATTTATTCATACTCATCTGTATTGCTCCCTTATGCCTATCCCATGCCTGTTTGAAGCCCTGCACTGTATTCATATCCACCACTTCCTGAGGTAGGCCGTTCCATGAATCCACCACCCTTTCTATGAAAAAGAACTTATTCACATTACCCCTTAATCGACCTCCCTCTAACCTCACGCTGTGTCCTCTTGTCCTGCTACTTTTCTTATATTGAAACATGTTAGACTCTTTCACCTTGTTAATGCCCTTAAGATGTTTGATTGTTTTGATCATATTACCTCTCTCCCTCCTTTGCTCTAGGGTATACATATTGAGCTCCATTAATCTGTCATCATATGTTTTCTGATGCAGTCCCTGCACCATTTTGGTTGCCCTTCTCTGGACTGCCTCCATTTTGTTAATGTCCTTGTGAAGGTGTGGCCTCCAGTACTGCACACAGTACTCCAGATGGGGCCTAACCAGTGTCTTGTAAAGAGAGATTATTACCTCCCTCTTACAACTTGTGAGACCCCTACTAATACACCCCAACATCCCTCTAACCTTACCTACTGCTTTAGTGGTCTGCTTGGATGATTTCAGGTCATCTGTCATGATGATGCCCAAATCTCTTTCTTCCCTTGTGACTGCCAGCAACACCCCTCCTAACCTATAGGTAGCTTCAGGGTTTCTCTTCCCTATGTGCATGATCTTGCACTTCTTTTCTTTAAACCCCAGTTGCTACTCTTCCGACCATTTTGCCAGTTTTTCCAGATCTCTTCTCATTCTGCCCACCCCATCTGGATCATCTACTCTTTTGTAGATCTTAGTGTCATCTGCAAACAGGCCGACCTTACCCTCCAGTCCATCTGCAATGTCACTGATGAAGATATTGAAGAGGACTGGCCCCAGGACTGATACCTGAGGTACCCCACTTGTGACTTGCATCTCTTCTGACTGTATACCATTTACCTCCACTCTCTGTTTTCTGCCCACCAACTGGTTTGCCACCCAGTTGACCAACTTCTGACCCATCCCAAGCCTACTCAGCTTATTAATCAATCTTCTATGTGGAACAGTATCGAAAGCTTTGCTGAAGTCAAGGTAGGCGACATCAACAGCACCCCCTTTGTCCACCACTCTGGTTACCCAGTCAAAGAAAGTTATAAGATTAGTTTGACAGAACCTTCCTGTTGTAAACCCATACTGTCTTGGATCCTGTGCTCCTGTGTATTCCAGGTGTTGCACTATCCTTTCCTTAAGGAGTGCCTCCATAATCTTGCCCACTACAGAGGTAAGACTGACTGGTCTGTAGTTCCCTGCCTCCTCCCTGCTGCCACTCTTGTGGAGTGGGATCACATGAGCCCTTCTCCAGTCTTCTGGGACCTCTCCTGTGCTCAGAGACTCACTAATCAGTTCTGATAATGGCTCTGCTAGTTCTACCCTTAGCTCCTTTAGTACTCTGGGATGTATGCCATCAGGTCATATTGCCTTGTCGACCCTGAGCTTAGTGAGCTCTTGTAGGACCCTTTCTTTTGTGAAGGGACTTGTGCACACCTCCCTCCCCTCTGTGTCCATGGTTCTGAACTGTGAGCCTTGCCCTGCCTTCTCCTCAGTAAATACTGAGCAGAAGTCTCTATTTAGGATAGATGCTTTTCCTTGGTCCTCCTCCACACACTTCCCCTTACCCTGGTCCTCCTCCTCCATACACTCCCCCTTACCCCCTTTGATCTTAGCAATACCCCTCTGGACTGTCTCCTTTCACTAATTGTGAGAGGGCAGCAAGGAGGGCTGGGGGAATACCGGGATGCATAGGGAGAGGCATCACCAGTAGAAAACAGGAAGTTATTATCCCTCTGTACAGACAGCTGGTGAGACCCCATCTGGAGTACTGTGTGCAGTTCTGGAGACCCAATCTCCGCAAAGACATAGACAGGATGGAAGCTGTCCAGAGGAGGGCAACTAAAATGGTGCAGGGTCTGCACCAGAAGACATATGAAGAGAGACTTAGGAGCTTAATATGTAAAGCCCGAGGAAAGGAGGGAGAGGGGGACATGATAAAACTTTCAAGTACCTCAAAGGAATCAACAAAGTCCAAGAGGGTAGCATCTTTCAAAAAAGAGGTGTGCAAGAACAAGGGGCACAATTTGAAGATAGAGGGGGCGCTCAGAGGTAATTTAAGGAAGTATTTTTTCACAGAGAGGATGTGGATGCATGGAACGGCCTTCCAGAGGAGGTTGTGGAGTCAAAAACAGTGGCGAATTCAAGCATGCATGGGACAGTCATAAGGCAATTCTAGGGGTGGGGGTAGGAAGAAGTAGGCTGCTGGTTAACTAGGATCTACAGCTTATCCATTAGGTAGGGAAATGGGCAGACTGGGTGGGCCAAGCGGTCCTTATCTGCCGTCAAATTCTATGTTTCTATGCCCACCCCAGTGTGCCAAAGTAATTCTTTATCTTTTTCTGACACTGGGATGCCCACTCCTGGTGTCATATGCACCCCCAACACCCCCTTTTTTCAGCCAACCTCAGGGTACCCAATCGCCGGGTTGGCATGGATCCCCCTCCACTAGTTTGGCACACTGGGAGCCCACTCCAGTGTGCTAACATTTATTTTTCATACTATTTCACCTGTAAAAAATAAAAACGTCCCCAAGGATTTTTTTTTAAACCTAAAGAAAAAGAAAATGGTCCCTAGTCGTCCTTGGCACCCCTCCCCATCCCAACCCTCCCTGTATGCCCGCTCCACGCACTACCCCTCACTTACCTCTGGAGGTCCAGCGATGTGATCTTCTGTGGACCAGGAACACCTCTGCACTCTTCAAAAGCCAACCACAAACTGAAGAAAATCAAAGTAAGCCCTAATGGCAATGAATGGGGGGGTTCAACTTAGGTTGATATCCCAGCCATTTTTGGGAGTTTTGGTCCTAAATTTTAAACATGGGGTTCTTGGGACCCAACCTCATGAACACTGGGACTGTCATTTCATTTCTCAGTCCCAAAACATGATTTCACAGTTGCTGTGTGAAATCATCTTTCAGGACCGAACAAAATGACAGTGCCACTGTTCATGAGGTGGGGTCCCAAAAAGCTCATGTTGCATGTTTGGTGAAAAAACTCCCAAAAATTACTGTGTTTCGAGCGTGCGTTGTGCAGTTTGTATGCACACTTGTAACTTCGCCAGTTTTTAATATTTTCACTCCAAATTTCCAACATTGGCATTTTTTCATACCTCCGTATGAACAGTATAGCTGTCATTTTTTGCATCATGCCCAAGACATGTTTTAGCACCTATGACGCAGAATGGCGCAGTCGCTGTGCGAAATCAAGTTTTGGGACAGAGTAATGAAATCACTGTGCCACTGTTCATGAGAGGAGGTCCAAAAAGTCCATGTTGAAAATTTGGTGAAAAAATTCCTAAAAATGACTGCATTATGAGCGTGCATTATGCAATTTCTATGCATGCTTGTAACTTCACCAATTTTTAATATTTTCACACCAGATTTTCAACATTGCTATTTTTTCACACCTCCTCATGAACAGTATTGATGTCATTTTTCACATCCTGCCCAAAATGTTTTTTCACATCTTTCAGGATTGAGAAATTAAATGATAGTGCCACTGTTCATGAGGTGGGGTCCCAAAAAGCCCATGTTGAAAATCTGAATTGAAAATACCAACACCCGGAGCATTAGGGTTTCCAACCATTACGCCCCACCCTGTACAGACTGACAGGCATCGGGGGGTGTGGCTTGGGATCATCATCTGCCATAATGCTTATGCCATTCCACCCCCCCCACCCTGCAGCCACTGACTGGCGGTATGGCATGAGTGTTATGGCCGATGACCCAAAGGCACACCCCAATGCCTGTCAGTCTCTGCAGAGTGGGGGGTGGGGGTTGGCATTAGTTCAATACTTCCTGCCATTCGAGAGATGCGTAATAGGAATTGTGGTGAAGTATTGAAGTAACACCAACCCCCACCCCCACTCTGCAGAGACTGACAGGCATTGGGGTTGTGCCTTTGGGTTGTCGGCCATAACACTCATGGCATTCCACCTCACCCCACCCTGCAGACACCGAGCCCTTACACTCAGCCCATTTGAAAAGGAAATAAGCTGAGATGGGTGCAGTATAAGAGAATGGAGTGAATGTTAGGGCCAAAGGCCCCAAGGCACACCTTGATGACTGTCAGTGGCTGCAAGGTGGGGGTGGAATGGGTTGAGCATTACGGCACACGACCCCAAGTCACACTCGTGATGCCTGCCAGTATGTACAGGGTTGGCATTATGGTTGGAAACCCTAACCCTAATGCTCTGGGCGTGTGTTGGTAGGTTTTGCTCCAAATTTTCAACATGGGCTTTTTGGGAGCCCTCCTCATGAACAGTGGCAGTATGATTTCGTTACTCAATGCCACAAGGTGATTTCAAACAGCGAGTATGCCATTCGGTGCCACAGGTGCGAAAACACATTTCAGGCAGGATGTGAAAAATGACAGGTGTACTGTTGACAAGGAGGTGTGAAGAAATGGCAATGTTGGAAATCTGGAGTGAAAATATGAAAAAGTGGTGAAGTTACGAGTGTCCATAGAAATTGTGCAATGCACGCTTGTAACAGTTATTTTTTGAAAAGTTTCCACCCAATCACACACCACTAAACATGTCACCACAATAGTAGCTACACCATCACAAACAGTTGCAGACTAACACACTGGCTTTTAGTTACAATATTGTATTGTGACAAGCCTCTGTACTACATCAAGGTAGCCAGTCTCACAGAGATCCAGCGGCGTCACCCCAAAATTCTGCTAGGAAATGAACAGCTCAGACTCAGATGGACCGACTGGACTGTTGTGCAGGCAGCAAGATGCTGGCTGGTTGGCAGCAAAGCTCTCAGGTGACCGGCGCTCTGCTCAAGGCTCCCCTTGGCCCTTGCTAGATAGTGGCACCAGAGTTCAGCAAAGCACTACAGTCTCTACTCCGTCCTGACTGAATCTACTCCAGTGATCTATCCCCCCACCTGTCTTGGGCTGGTGGGCCTGGCGGCAAAGCTACCCATCTGTCGGCTCCCCCTCGACTCGCTCCTCCAGGCAGTCCATAACTGGCAGTGACTGCAGGGTGTAGCCAGCAATTTCAGATGTATACATCAAGTTGACACACTGCTACCCCCCCCACCCAACACAAGCATCATTTACACTATAGCATATGCTATAAATTGGGCATATACTGTAAATATGACAAGTAAAGATATAACACACATGATCCCATTCCTATACAGCAAGAAGGCCTTTCAATAACCAGTGTCAGACAAACAAACTGGCTTTTAGTTACCATGTTTCATTGTGACAAGCCTCTTTACCACATCAAGGTAGCCAGTCCCACAGAGGTTCATTCACACGGAAACAGACTGTGCTAGCCAAAAGTGTCAGACTAAAACTTGCTTTAAGTTACAATGTTGCATTATGGCAAAGCCTCTGTACCACATCATGGTAGCCAATCACACAGAGGTCCACTCATCCAGACACACCCACCCCAGACACACACCCAACACACATAACACCCAACACCGACCCACGCACACCCAACGCCCAACACCCACCCGACACACCAGGCACACCCCCACACAACACCTAACACCCACCCACCAAACACACGCCCACACAACACCCAACACCCACCCACCACACACCCACACAACACCCAACACCCACCACACACACACTCACACAACACCCAACACCCACTCACACACCCCACCCACACACACACACCCCCACCTACCCACACATGCATGCACACACACACCCACCCCCACACACACCCACTACTGGAACTCCTGCTGCTTTACATCCACACAGAGTCCCTCCCAGACTCCCACCCACCCAGGTGCCATACAAGTTTTAACTTATTTAACCTGTGGAATTCTCTACCTCGTCAGATACGAACCTGCCTGACCGTCGAGAGTTTTAAAGTAGAGCTGAAAACTTTCTTATTCTCTAAAGCTTATGGCTTAGGATTTTATGATTTTATATTATTAATATTGTACTGTCTGTTTACTGTTTGTAAAGTGCTTTGATAATTGGAAAAGCGTTTTTTAAATAAATTTTACTTGCTTACTTATTTAGAGGTGACAGAAAAAAACTCAAGTTCACCGCAGGTAATGGGGGTAGCATTTAAAACTAAAGCTAAGCTACTGGTCAAAATGTCAAAATAAAGAAAATGTATTGTTTTTACCTAAATGGTCTGAAGTTCACTGCAGGTCAGGGGCAGCATTTTTGTTACTAAAGGTAGTGCCAGTGGTGGTAACAGACAACAAGAGACTAAGCTACTGCAGCCAGTCAGTGTGCAATAACAGTACCTGATGCCTTGAAGGATTCAGTGGTGGAAACAGTCAGAACTCAGAAGCTGCTGCACTTATTTCCAGTGGCTGAGCAAGACAGTAGGACATTTTCTCTCCAGTGTTCACTGCTCTGAGTCTTGACGCTACAACGACCAAATGTGGTGGGCCAGCTGAACCGAGTGACTGGAACAGAATATGGTGGGATAGCGCACAATCGATTTCCACACACAGGTCGGACTCACTGTACAAGAAAAAACAAACACTAAGAGCTCAATTGCTTTTCTTTACAGAGAGCCAGTCTCAGCTGCTCCCTGACTGACCACAGATGCTGGCAAGCTTGCTTCCTCCTCCGCTTAGGCTCAGTCGGTCCACCAGCTGTTCCCATTCCTTGCTGCATCAAATTCATGGCCACACTGCTCTCTTCTTCTGCTGTGCCCTGCACAGCCTTCTTCTCACTCTCTCCCAGTGCACTCTGAAGACGTAGCATGGAGGTGTGTAGCCAGGAATTTCAGATCTGCACACCAGGTGGACTCACTTCTACCCCCTGCCCCATTGTTCGGGCCAGCTACCGCCCCCCATCCATGCCCTGTTCATGCCCTCTCACCCAACAAGTGCCATTTTCTCTGGTGTATACCAGCACACCACTAGCCAAATCATCATCCACAGTTGTTGAACTAACAGACTGGCTTTTAGTTTCATTGCTGCATTATGACAAGCATCTGTACAACATCAAGCCAGGTAGCCAGTCCCACAGAGGTCCATTCACACACCACCAGCCATGCCACCACACCACCAACCTGGCTCTTAATTACAATGTTGCATTGTGACAAGCCTCTGTACCACATCAAGGTAGCCAGTCCCACAGAGGTCCATTCACACACCCCCAGCCATGCCACTAAACCACCAACCTGGCTCTTAATTACAATGTTGCATTGCGACAAGCCTCTGTACCACATCAAGGTAGCCAGTCCCACAGAGGTCCATTCACACACCACCAGCCATGCCACCAAACCACCAACCTGGCTCATAATTACAATGTTGCATTGTGACAAGCCTCTGTACCACATCAAGGTAGCCAGTCCCACAGAGGTCCATTCACACACCACCAGCCATGACATCACACCACTAGCCACACCACCAACCTGGCTTTTAGTTACAATGTTGCATTGTGACAAGCCTCTGTACCGCATCAAGGTAGCCAGTCCCACAGAGGTCCATTCACACACCACTTTGTCAACAATACAAAATTATGTTTTTATCCCTGCATTTTCAAACTGGGAGTGTAGTTGGTACTGGTAGAAGATACACAAAGGGATAACCCCATATTTGAGAATAACACCATATTTTTTTGACAGAAAGGTTCTTTATTAAGAAATCACTTACAGCAAGTAATATTAAATGTGTAGGCACCTCTTTTCATTGCCAATAAAATCTCTGTCAATGAGGTTCATTACGTTATTGAACATATCCTAAAACACCAGACACACAGTATGTTAGCCAGATAATGACTACTATACCATACGTTTGCATTAAAAAAACAGCTGGTCTGCCTCTAGTCTGAGGCAGACAAAACAAGGTACCTGCTTGTACCATAGCAAACTTATTGGCTAATAGTTGCCTGTACATTGGTCTTACTGACTGACCTTCTTAATAAAGAACCTTTCTAACAATGAAATATGGGGTTGCCCCTGTCTTATCTTCTACCAGGCTCCCTCCCAGTTGGACAACATAGCCTGCATATTCTTCAACAACAGTGCACAGTTATAGACAGATAGCCACCCACGAAAGATGAGTTGAAATGGTGGTGCTTAAACAGTAAACACTGAAAAAGTCCAAGAACAAATCAAGCACCCACCAAGCTAGGCAGCAAATGCACAAAAGCACCAAAGCACCAAAACCAGCTAAGCAGCAAAACCAAAAGTTCTAATTCGGTACTTAGGTGCTTGTCATTAGTTAGGTACTTGTTAATGTGACTCCCCACCCTAGGATACATCATTGTGGCATGTCGGAGTTCAGTCTATATTATTGCTTATTTGGGGACTCTGCCCCCCACACCCCCGCTGTAGTTTCTGTACTCTAGTATTGCAATAGTGACACAATAAGGTTCAGAGTTGATCACTAAATATTGCTTATTTGGGGGCTCCGGCCCTCACACACACCCCATGTAGTATTGCTCAGTAAACATTGATTATTGTGCTGTACATTTGCTTCTGCAGAAAACTAAATTTGGGATGTGGTGGACGGAGCCCCCCAAATAAGCAATAATATTTAGTGAAATCCGCTGGACGGCAAAACTAAGAAGCAGAATTATCAACATTACTTTACTGAACAACTCTGAAACTAACTTAAATAAAGTGCCCAACACCCATCGCTTTATTAGCCTCATAGAACTGCACTATGTGTCATGCATGATGCCGAAAATCTTGCAGCAGTGCAACAAGTCCTGGATCTATAGTAACGCCCACTTAGTACTGTACATCTGGACCCCACCCCCCAAAAAAAAGAAGGAAACGTGGCAGGGCAAATCAATATATGCACCACCACTGGAAGAGAGAGACAGCACTTCAGCTGGGTGAGTATTGAGCAGAGTGAATTTTCGACTTGCTGCACATTTTTTATCCCTCTGCAGTACTGCATGTTAGGAGATTTAACATAAATAATAAGTAAAGATTAATGTAAGGTTGCAGGAAAGGTTTCCACTAACAAGAATGCACACTGGTTCTAGAAAACCTGGGTATAGCCAGCATTAACAGATAATAATTAACTTATGCAAAGGTCAGCAGCAACATGTATCAAATCTCCTTATAGCATAGTAGAAAATAATTCTATCTTCAGTTCTGTTTGACAACCTTTCCTGCAACCTTACATGAATCATATTTCTTCACTTATGTGCGTTAATGCAGCACTGCAGGAAGATCAAAACTATGCAGCAAGCAAGTTAATTAAGCTTGTATCAGAGTGGGCTCAGCAAGACATCTTTCCATCCTAACCCTTTAGTTTAGAATATTGCCTCATAATCTCTTATCTTTCAGGAAAGTTTACTTCATGTAATATTTCCCACATCCACTGAGACACGACACTTGTTTCACACCGAAATTCGCAGGCTCACAGCTATCCACAGCAGTGTAAATACACTTCTGCAGCTGCAGGTGCTGTGCTGCTACTAGCTAGCCTTGTGAAGGACTGCTCTGGACTAAGTACTAGTACTAGTACCATAACGACCACCGTCCACTAGTACTCCACTGACTAAAATAACAGCAGTTACACTTCTAACCCCAGTAATACTCAGGTATTCATAACTTTCTGCAGTAAGCCTTCTAGGTAGGACTGCCTGGAAAGAATAGAACACATGCAAATGATGGAATTCTTTGCACGTGACAACTTTTCAAATGCTGCCCTGTACTAACTGCCAGTGTTCTAAACTCCTCAGATTTCACTCTTCGCCTGAAAAGTCTGGTCGCTTGGAGTGTCACTCGCCTACCTTTCATCTACATGAAGAAACTTTTAAAAACACATATAAGTATCTTTTTGTTTTTATTTGCTGCCTTTTACTAAGTGTATTTTGTTATTAAACTTTGTGTAGCGTTAGTTTTGTTTTCCCGGTTCCTCTCGGTTTGGTATAACCATGGGGGAACCAGGTTAGTTGTACTGTTAGTCAGGGTTTTCTGACCAAAAAAAACCTTTAGTTTATATTTTCAGTTATTTAAAAAACTGTTATTTGTAAAACTGATAACTCCGGTTACTGAACTGCTAATCCCGGTTCCCTATATTCTTATCGGTTCGATTCTTCTGGTTCCTTCTCGATTCCGGAACTGACTGCAACCACTAGATATTATTTAAAAAAGCTTTATTATTTAGTGGTTGCTGTTTTTCTTTATTTTTTTTGATGGAATGTCAGAAAAACCTAAAAAGAAAACCAGTGAGCCCAGTTTTAAGAACTGTACTCAATGTGGGGAAGTTTTTATAAAGGCAGACAAGCACAGTTTGTGCATGGCCTACCTGGGCTATGAACATTTAAATGAGGAATGTGATATATGCAAAACATTCCCAGATAAAACTGTTGAGAAACACCTGGAACGGCTAAGAAAGAAGCTTCCTCAACCTAGGGGTCCCTCTGGCTCTGACCAGCCGATACCCCCTGTTAATGTGGGTGAAACCACATCTGTTGTTGCCTCTACCCGAGATGGGTGACAAGGGAACAAAGAGAGCAAATGAACCAACTGACTCCCCGGTTCCCTCTAAAAAGCTAAGAAGTTTAAGTACACTGAACCCCCGGCTTCTAAACCGGGGACCTCTGTGTCTTGTTTTACAATGCCTTCGGCTCAGGAGATTGCCCAGGCATTTAAAATCATCCAGGAGTTACAAAGTATTGTTCCTTCTAATCCACCTGCCCTGACCCAGGGCCCCTAGGCTGGCAGTACTGGAAGATCTTCTTTCCTTGAGGAAGAAGATTATGGAGAATGTGAGGAGGAGGATGGGGAACCTATTGAGCCCGAGGTATCCCCTGAGCAGGAATTTGGTTCTCCTCCCAGGGTATCTGAGGACTACTCCTCTCACTTCACTTTTGTTCATAAGAAGGCTGATGCCCTGGGCATCACCACTACAGAACAGACTGAAGATGAGGAGGAGGAGGTGGAATATATGGAAATGATGGGGTTAACCCCCACTAAAGCCCTTCTCCTCTCTGTGAATAAGTTTTTTAAGAAGGATGCACTAAAACTCCTTCAAACTCCAAATTCTATCCCTCCCTTTGACAAAAGGATGGATAAACAATACCAAATGGATAGGGAAGGGGCAGAGTTCCTGTTTTCCCATCCTGGTCATCCGGGGGTTGTGCAGGCAGCTGCCTGTGACAAAGCTAGAGTCACTCTGTCCTCACACCCTCCGGACAAGGGCTCTAGAGAAATAGATACATGGCCAAGAAGGGGTACCTGTCAGCCTCTCTGGCCATTTGTCAAGCAAACTTTCAGGCCTGTGCTTCCCAGTATCAAAAATCACTGTGGCAGTCAGTTTCGGCCATGGCTCAGAAAGCCCCCTCGCCCCTGTCAGATGACATAGCTGAAACTGCTAGGTTTGGGTTAGAGGTGGCTAAATATCAGTTCCAAATGGCTGCTGATACTAAAGATACTGCAGCCAGATGAATGGCTAACACGGTAGCATAGAGGAGATTTGCCTGGCTCAGGGCCACAAATCTCACTCAGGATACTCAGTCTAAGGCACTTGATTTCCCCCTAGAAGGGAATGTTCTATTCAGGGAATCCACTGTGACCTACATGAAAAAGGTGGATGTGTACAAGGCCACTTACAGAAGCAACTCTGCTAAAGAGAAGGCTTTATCATCCACCAGGCCTTATGGAAGGGGAGGCCGAGGTAGGTCCTTCCACACCAGGCCCTTTTTCCAATCAGTGGCCACACCCAGTACCAGCAGTATCCACAACAGGGGTACTTCAGGGGAAGGGGTAGAAGGGGTTCTAGGCAAGGGTCACAGACCCAGCCTCAGCCCCTAGCAAAACAGACCCCCTGAGGCACAGGCCACCTCCTCCCTCCCTGTCAGGGGCAGTCTGTCCCACTTCCTCCAGGCTTGGCTAAACATCACCAAAGACAAGTGGGCCTGGAGGTGATGGGTCAGGGTCTGTCTCTGGATTTTGAATCCCTTCCTCTTCAAAAAAACAGGGTCTTCTGCTCCCCCCCTCCCAGAAAAGAAACTGCTAGAGGCAGAGGTTTGAAACCTGCTACTGCTAAGAGCAGTAGAACCTGTTCCAACCCCCTGAGAGGAAGGGGTTTCTATTCCAGGTACTTTCTCACCACAAAGAAAAGTGGGGAGTGGCAGCCTATATTGGATCTCAGAGCTCTAAACAGGCATCTGAAGAAACCAAAGTTCAAAATAGTAACTTTGGCATTGGTTCTGCCAACACTCCAAGAAGGAGACTGGTTGGCATCACTGGACTTGAAAGATGCTTATTTCCACATCCTTATAAGGGAGTCCTACAGAAAATCTCAGGTTCAGATTCCCGTCAAGCCATTACCAGTTTTCAACCCTGCCTTTTAGCCTTTCTTCTGCCACAAGGGTGTTCATAAAGTGCCTAGCAGCAGTCGTGGCACACCTTCGAAGGCAGGAGGTTACAGTATTCCCGTATCTGGATGACTGGCAGGTGGTAGGCAAATCACCAGACCAAGTCAGACAGTATCTACAGATCACCCAAGAGTTCTTGGAGTCTCTGCAGTTCCTAATCAATCACAAGAAATCAGTCCTCATTCCCACACAAATCCTGCAGTTCATAGGGGCAGAGATCAATACCCTGCAAGGCAAGGCCTACTTGCCTCTGAACAGAGTCCGAAGTCTCCAGCTGACTATAAATTCATTCAGCTTGCACAAACCCAAAACTGCAAGACAGTTTCTGCAGCTACTGTGCCATATGGTTATGTCCACAGGCACGGTGCTCGAGTCCAGGTTCCAAATGAGAGATATCCAGTTCCACCTCAGGGCTCACTGGAGTCAAAGAAAAGACCCTCTTTCAAAGCCCATCCCAGTAATGAGGACTTTGTTACAAGCTCTCCAGTGGTGGAAGGAGGAACCCAACCTAAGAGAAAGGGTTCCTTTTCAGAGAGAGTCTCCCTCAGTTCTTACAACAGAAGCATCCCTCCTGGGTTGGGGTACCCATCTAGGGGATCACAGGACCTAGGACACCTGATCAGCTGCAGAGTCCCTTCAGCACATAAATTTGCTAGAACTCAGAGCTGTGTTGCTGGCTCAAAGCTTTTTCAGCACTGGTAGAAGAGAAGGTGGTACAAGTCAGAACCACCACAATGTACTGCATAAACAAGCAGGGAGGCACCAGGTCAGGCCTTCTCTGCACAGAAGCCATGAAAATTTGGACTTTGGCTTACTCCTTGGGAGTATCGCTGCAGGCAATCCATCTGCCAGGAAAGGACAATACCCTGGCAGATGCCTTAAGTCAAATCAATCAGGCCCATCACTAATGAACCCTGAACAGACAAGTGGTGCAAGTGATCTTCAGGAGGTGGGGCACTCCAGAGACAGACTTGTTTGCATCCCACTAGAACCACCACCTGCCACAGTACTGTTGCAGACCACCAGATCAGGGTACATTTCCTCTGGATGCCCTGGTTCTGGATTGGTCAGGGAAGTACCTGTATGCCTTCCCTCCCTTTCCCCTGATATTCAGGGTACTGCTCAAGTTCAGATCCCACTCACCATCTCTAATCTTGATGGCTCCAGATTGGCCAAGGCAGCCATGGTACTCTACTGCTCTCCATGTCTGTAGCCAAACCAATACACATTCCTCGGAGGCACAACCTGTTGACCTCCAGTCAAGGAACTCTGATGTACCCGAACCTCAAGTCTCTTAATCTCAAGGCTTGGCTCTTGAGGAACTAGAATATGCTAATCTACACCTCTCGAAGCAGTGTTAAACATCCTGAGAGGTTACAGGAAACCCTCCACTAAGAAAACCTATTCTTCCAAATGGAAAAGGTTTTCAGTCTGGTGTTCAACTAGGGGCTTGGTGCCAGTACAGGCTGGAGTACCAGCTGTTCTCAACTACCTCTCATTTACATTCCCTGGGACTATAGCCCAGCTCCTTAAAGGTTCACCTTGCAACAGTGTCTGCTTATATTTCTGCTGGAGCAAAGGTAACCATAGCCTCGGAACCTATTTTTAGAAGGTTCTTTAAGGGTTTAGCCCATTTGCTCCCCCCTCACAGGGAACCGATGCCAGCATGGGACCTCAATGCGTGTATAGCTAAGCTCATGGGCCCTCCTTTTGAACCCATGTCTACAGCTCACCTGAAATACGTCATATGGAAAACAGTAATTCCTAGTGGCAATGACTTCTGCAAAAAGAATCAGTGAGCTTCAGGCTCTCTATCGACCAGGACTATATCTCTTTTCATAGGGATAAGGTAGTCCTGAGAACAAACAGAAAATTCCTCCCCAAGGTGGTTTCGGATTTCCACCTTAACCAATCTATTACCCTACCCATCTTTTTCACTGACCACTCCAGTTCTGGTGAAAGAAGACTTCACAGTCTGGATGTCAAGAGAGCTCTGAGCTACTACATGACAGCCACTAAGGACCATAGGCAGGACAGAAAACAACTGTTCCTGACTTATGGGGATGTGGGAAAAGGTAATCCAGCTTCAAAAGCGGCTGTTTCTCAATGGATAGTCCAGTGTATCCAGTTCTGCTACACTAAAGCTGGTAGGGAGCCCCCAATAGGATTGTAGGCTCACTCCATGAGAGGGACAGCTGCTACTTTAGCAGTGGCAAGAGATGTCCCATTGCTTGATATCTGTAAAGTAGCTACTTGGAAAACAGTACACACCTTTACAAAGCACTATAACCTGGATATTCAGTCCAGGTGTGATGCTAGGTTTGGCACAGCAGTCCTGCAAAGTCTGTTTCCAAAGTAAGTGTTCTGTACCCACCTCCAGTGGTACTGCTTTGTAGTCTGCAGACAGTTATGAATACCTGAGTATTACTAGAGCTAGAAGAAACAAGCATTTGTCAATGCCGAATGTTGTCTTGCTGGCACTGGCATTGATAGTGCAGGAGTTAGAGAGATGCATAATAGGAATGGCAGTGAAGTATTGAACTGATGCCAACCCACCCCCACCCTGCAGAGACTGACAGGCAATGGGGTGTCCCTTTGGGTGTTGGCCATAGTGCTCATGCCATTTCACCTCTCCTTATCCTGCAGACACCGACAAGTGGCACAGTGTGCATTGGGGTCTTCCGGCTTTATGTTCACCCCATTCCATAAGGAAATACACTGAGATAGGTGCAGTATAGGGCAGTGGGGTGAACTTTGAAGCCAGAGCGTCCAAGGCACATCTTGATGATTGTCACTGGCTACAGGGTGGGGGTTGGGGTGGTTGTCACTGGCTGCAGGGTGGGGGGGTGGAATGGCAAGAGCATTATGTCTGACAATCCCAAGTCACACCCCTGACACCTGTCAGTCTCTACATGGGCGTTCGGCACCAAATTTTCAACATAGGCATTTTAGCACCTCTGCTCATGTACAGTGTCACTGTTATTTCCTCAAAGTGTCCCAAGAAGTGATTTCGTACAGCAAGCACACTATTCTGCGCCGGAAGTGTGAAAACACATTTTGGGCAGGATATGTGAAATGATGGCTGTACTGTTCATCAAGAGGTGTGGAAAAATGGCAATGGTGAAAATCCAGAGTGAAAATATCACAAATGCACGACGGTACGTGCATGCGTGCAATCTGCCAACGCACGCTCGTAACACAGTCATTTTATGGAGTATCATCACCAAATTTTCAACATAGGCATTTTAGGACCTCTGCTCATGAACTGTGTCACTGTCATTTTCATAATCCGGCCCAGACACTGATTTCCCACAGCGACTGGGCTATTGTGCGCCGGAAGTGCGGAAACACATTTCGGGCAGGATGTGGAAAATGACAGCTGTGCTGTTCACAAGGAGGTGTACAAAAATGACAATGCTGAAAATCCGGCATTAAAATATTGCGAATGCGCAGTTATGAGCCTCGCGAGAGCAACCTCGCAACGCACGCTAAATAGGCATTTGTTGGATTTTTTCCACCAAATTTGGAACATAGGCTTTTTGAGAGGCCACCTCATGAACACTGGCACTGTCATTTTGTTAATGGGTCCTGAAAGGTGATTTTGTACAGTGACTGCGAAATCACCTTTCGAGGCCGATTAATGCCATGACAGTGATAGAATTCATGAGGAGGGGCCCCAAAAACCCCATGTTGAAAATTTGGTGCCAAAATTCCAACAAATGCCCGAGATATGCAGCAAAGTTGAAAAAACCCTATTCATTCCATTATACAGCTTACCGGCATTTCCTCAGTTCGCAGTCGGCTTTGAAGAGTGCAGACGTGTTCCCGGTCCACTGAAGATCGTCGCGCTGGACTCCGGAGGTAAGTATGGGGTGAGGGGGGTGTGTGGAGGCAGGGTGCGCAGTGGGTGGGTGCAGGTGGGGGCCAGGAGACTATGAGGGATCGTTTATTTGTTACAGGGAAGAAAAAAAATTACATCGCGGGACAGATTTTTTTTTTTCAGGGGACGTGGCATGCTGGAGTGGGCCCCAGCATGCCACCTGTTTTTGGGTGCTGCAGCCAACGGGTATTGGGCATCCTCGTCGCAGAAAATGGAGGTGAATTGGCGCCGACGGGATTGGGCACTCTGTCGGCACACAATGAAAGGCGGGGAGGCAAGAGCTAGGGATTGGGCACCCCTCGGCATATAAGAAATGCGGGTGGTTGATTTATGCCGATGGGGTGGGCTCTCCATCAGCACACAATAAAAGCGGAGGGATGCAAGAACCAAGGGATTGGGCACCCCTCTCGACATATAGAAAATGGGAGGGCTGCTTGTGTGGCCACAGTAAGCCGCTGGGGATTGGGCACCCTTGAAGTCGGCCATTGGGTATGAAACAGACGCCATGTTGCTCATGTGGGCGGTATGCAGAAAGGGTCTGTTGCGCCTGACGAAGCTTTGCTCGATTGCAGCGACCTTCTTAGATGTGCTCGCTACATTAGCATGCATGGGGTATGCAGGCTGATTGGGGAATGAGGGACCACCTACTGATGCGTGCACTGCATTCACCCAACAGCGGCCTCGCATCCAAATCTGCACCACCACAAGATGTTGACTTGCACGCAAGCGCGGCAAGCCAACATAAAAATTACTTATCATAGTAATCTTGGCTCTTCCCAGTGATACTCAGGTATTCATAACTTCCCACCCTACCTCCCCTTCCAGAACATCAGCCTCTGCACTCTGACATGCTATGCTACCAGAAAAGGGTATATTCCTATAAATGTATATGTGCCACATTTAGGTACAATTTTTAAGAAACAGGGTTCATCGTGTTTACCCCTTTTTCAGGTGTTTGACATTTCTTGGGGGTTTTTTTAACTGTAATGTTCTCCCTCCAGTTGAAGTTTCTTTGTCGTTAAGAGGTTGGGATTTTCAAATCTTAAATTATATTAATCGTTAATACTCTTAGTATTACTTCCATGGGTCTGCCTTTCCAATCTCCTAGGAAATCTAAGGAGTTTAGAACACTGGCAGTTAGTACAGGGCAACATTTGAAAAGTTGTCACATGCAAAGAATTCTATCATTTGCATGTGTTCTATACTTTCCGGGCAGTCCTACCTAGAAGGCTTACTGCAGAAAGTTATGAATACCTGAGTATCACTGGGAAGAAAAAAAGATTACTACGGTAGGTAATTTTTTCTTCACTACAGGACCAGAACTGGTACTTAAGGAGCAAATTGTGAGCCAAGACTGATCAGAGATCTCCTCTAGTAGTCTAACCTACAAGTTTCTGCTGTGAGAGGTCCTATCTTGTCTCCGGGTGGGGGGTCTTCAGGCAGCCCAGACTCAGTACTGCAATGAGAGTAGATGCACGCAGGGCAGCAGCACAACTCCTCTGGCTCTCTCTCACTCTTCATCTACGGATAGGTCAGGCACAGGCTGGGGCCAGCTAAGCTGTTGACTCTTTCCACCCGTCAGCTGGGCATGCAGAGCTGGGGTGCTGCTGGTAAACCTTTGTCTACACAGTACTCTGTTCAGATCTTAGTATAGATAGTGATCAACATTTATGCAGCTCCTCCTCGGTGATCAGTCTTCTTAGCAGGGCACCGTCGTGGGTGAGGGCCCTGGCTGCTGTTTGAACTGCTTCTTGGTGGTGGCACTCCCTCTACGGCTGCAGCTCCAGTCAGACCTGTTGACTCTCTCGATGATATTCCTCTCTGACTCAAGATATTCACACGCAGTAGCTCCTACTCTTCTGAACAGGAACAACAAAGTGGAACTAGTAGTTTGTTTCAGGGGCCTTTAAACATGCTACCCTTATAGCCTTGCCTCCTGATTGCAACCAGCAGACCTGACTGAGAAAGGCTGCTAGATGTATCGGGTCCGCTTAGCGTTCACATCACAAATGCCTAAATTTACCAACTGGCACCTTCTCCTGGGAAGCACAGGGAGGACTATCCAAGGTAGGACACAAGCGAAAAAAACAAACAAAGGAATATGCAGACATGCCAGGTGGCTTTTTGCTACCCCCTGCTACTTGGTAAGCATGCCATGGCGTGTCTGGCATATGCCTGCCTACACCCTGTAGTCCTGCTTGGCAGAAAGGCTGGCTCCACTCTCTGCTCCTGCTACCTCCCTCCCTCCCACTGGTCTGCTGCATGCCATGGCATGCCAGGTGTATGTGTGGCTACACCCTGCAATGACGGGGTGCTCCCTCATTGTGGCGGCAACTTTCTTTCAAGTTGGTGGCACGCTTCTCAACTGCTGTCATAGACAGCGTGCTCATTCGTTGGTGCCACAGAGACAAGCCCAAAAAAGCATTAGTGGCATTGGACACAACACTGCCGCACCTCCACAACCTGCTACTTCAGCAAGCTCCCACAAAATGTTCCTTGCGCATGCGCGCAAGCAAACATAAAAATGTAATACTAAATGAATGCTGAAAATAGAATAGATGTCTCAGCCATAGGTCTTCTTCAGGAATTTATCTATAAAGAGAAAAATTAAAGTTGGTAGAAAAAGATTTTATTTTCTCTTTATAGATACTTCCTGAAGAAGATCTATGGTTGAAACAATCATTTTAATTCTATGTCCCTTTTTTAAGCGTGCATTTGGTATTACCTTTTTGTTTTGTTTTCAGCCCCCACCCTGATGCAACACCTTGTTTTTTTTTGTTTCCAACAATCTATGTGATGAACCCTCACATGGCATGAGACAATGTCTCTTAATGTGACATCAGCCTCCATGATTCATTTGAGAAGATACAGTACATCAACTGTATTCATTTGCATTTCAAAATATAATAAAATATAAGTTTAGAAAAATAGGGGTAGAAGCTGTGTCCCTGCCACTGTAAATGAGATTTTGTGGGGGTTACACAGGGTAATTAAGGGCTTGAACACACTGAGGAGGTTAACAGTTTTAGAGGGTTGAAACAGTTTAAAATGTAGTAACATGGTTTGCAGACACACTGCAATTGTTGTTCAAATGTTTTTAAAAAAACATGCTTCAACACTGCTATAGACCTAGGCTTTAGCATGGATTTTGAAATGTTTTAAAATTAACATGGCTTTGTTTATTAATGTGTCTGCCAAGCATGTGTAGTCCTGGGCTCCTAGCTCCTGAGTAACCTTTACCGTGGTGCATCTGGTTTTATAAACAAGGAAGTGTCATTGTGCGGAGAGTTTGAAGTAGCCACTGTCTTCACTCTTGGGCTTCATTCATTCAGTTGAAGAGAATAACAACTGACAGAAAAACATGACAGACCATTCAGCTAGCTGATCAGAGGAAGTAACCCGATTTCTTATTGATTATTGGGCACAAGAATCTGTCCAGAAACAGTTAAATAATTTTACCAGAAATGCAAAAATTTATGAGATGATATCTGCACATCTCATGGCCAGGGGGCACGATCACAGTGCAGAACAATGCTGCAAGAAAATCGAACAATTAAAGGTCCATTATCATAAGTCCAAAGACAGTAATAGAAAATCAGAGTTTGGGAGGGTTACTTGTCCATTTTATGATGAATTGGATCGGATTCTTGGCACCAGACCTGCGTCTGTACCTCCTGTGGTAATTGAGAGTGGTGATTTAAGTGGCACCACAGATGACGATGTGGCATGTGATGATGTTACCCATGAAGTACTTAATGAAGTGAGTAAGTTTGTGCTGCTGTCCTTGTGGTAGTGTGCCGTGGAAGTAATCAATACAGAAGCAGAAAAGTGAACATAGCAAACTGTAAATCTGATATTTACAGCATGCTAAACTAATCAAAAAATGTAATGTTTAGCTGTTATGGTGTACAGCATTTTGAAGAAAGCCTCTGAGCACAGAAAGGCAAAAGGAAAAAAAATTGAGGTGGAAAACAAACCAGACGAATGTTACACTCCTAGAAAGCAACGCTATGCAGGGGTATGGCTTCTTCTGTTTTGGGGGAAAAAATATTCTAGAAAAGCAGAAGCCGTCTCTGTAAAAAAAAACAAAAAAAAAACATTATTGCTTTTTAATCATCTCAAACAAGATGGTCTAGCTCCATAGACAGTTTCCGTCGGCAACACTGATGCTGAAGTAAAAGTGGAAACATGTTCTTACAAAGGCTTCCCTCGCAGTCCTGGATATCATGAAAAACACTCCATTGTGTTGCTGGATAATGTTCAGAATCTTTTATTCATACATCAAAGCAGCAGACAACACACAGCACCCCCTGCCATTAATTGTTGGGGGAACTGCGTAATGTCCAGCGCTTTTATAAATGAATAAAAATGTTGTAAATATTTTCTTAACAGTACAATAGAGTGATTTTAATGATATTCAAACCCAAGATGGGCATGCACTGAATGGGGTTGGAAACCCTGTGTAAACACAAGGTAGCCAACTGGAAAATGCTAAAGCACAAGGCAAACTATGATTGCATTCGGGTCACAGGGGGTCTGGGTGAAAACAGCATATGCACACAAGTGGCATTAGTGCAAAATAACCAAACAAACTCGAGAAAAAATCAAAAACTCTTCAGTGCAACGTAAATGTGTTTATCTGTGCAGAAAATCATGGATATTTATATGGTCTGAAAAGATTATGGTGTTTAGCCCTCACTCTTCTCCTCAAGTGAAAAAAACAAACCACTAAAGAGGGGTCAGTTTTGGGTAACTTGAGTCTTTCTTTCATTTGGGGCTAATGAATAAAGACTACGAGCGTCAGCCTCTAATTCCCATCATTAGTGCTTCCCCTGCCTAACACTAGGGTGGACTGCACTCCTTCCACATCCTGTATTCATACAGAAGGATAAGTTATGTCCATACTGAATTTGTGAGCATAGTTACACACAGCTAATTTGCAGTGAAAGATTATGGAGTTTGTATTCCTGAAAAAAACTTTGCACTGCAGCGTCTTTCTTACATGTGTTGTCACTTGTGTCTGCCTGGACAAGCTCAGGGAAAAGAGTTAGGGGTCCATGGGGTGGTGTTCTGCTTGTTTTCTCCCTTCACTAAAGGATGCTGGAATGAGGGCTTGAAGTACACGCACACATGCAGGTGCTTGACCATACTGCTACCTGTGGTCACCCTGGTAGAGGTAGCCCAGCTGAGTGTGCAGACCACCACTCCTGAAGGTGGAGAGCATTGTTTCTGGTGCTTGATTCAACCCCCCCCCCATTCCAGCATTCAAATGATTGAGGTATGTTCCGCAATCTTGGTCATTGACATCATGAGCAGTAATGGTGCTGTTGCACTGATGGGCTGGCCCATAATTTTCACAATTTAAAGATATTAATATATGTATTTTTATACCGGTAGTGTGATATTATGAGTTCCAAAGTAAGGTATGCAGTCCTAAGCATAATCACCATGTGTGCTCCAGTAAGTTGTTATTAAAGACACAGTTTAGCAGCACAATGCTATACATTCAGTACAGTGAGACAAGACCATAGCGCTGTGCCGTATCACAATGCTTCTGATATACTGTCGCACCAATGTTTGATTTCAGAGGTAATGCATTTGTTAAAAATCAAAGAGGAGGCTGCCAGAATCCTCCCACAGGCCCCCAGGAGCTGGGGCTGAGATGAGAAGCGTGAATCATTTTCTTGTTAGTTTTGATTTCAGTTTCTAAGGCTTTCAACTTCCCTCAATCTCCTGGAGAAACGTTATAACAAGTAACTGAGGGAATTCCATCCACCATCCCCTCTCTTGCTCTCTCTCCCTCACACATACACACACTCACACTCTCATGCTTTTACAGCACATATTCCAAAGCAGGGCAGCTTGCATTTATTTTATTTTATTTGTTTATTTATATTTTGGATTTATAACCTTTGAGCCAGGGGCTTGTTTACAAAGGTACCTCATCAAAGTAAGGACATACAGTGGAACATAACATTACACAGTAACAGAAAACAGTGTGAGACAGAATAACAGTAGCTTCCATATGCAACAAATTACAGCATACCAAGAGACAGTGCAAATTAGAATATTACAGTAGTTTCCATACAATTCACGTGATAGAACTTTTCTGGGTTTCACATAGATCACGCATTGTTACAGAACACTGGAGGTGGGAGGCCATGGGGAGCACGAGGGGGGGTGAGGTGGGAGTTCGGCCTGGTGGGCTATGTCAGAAGTGATAGTAGCTGAGGCTTGTTAAGGACAAGGTGCAGCTCCGGGAGCTGAGCAGTTGGTTCTTAAGGGCGGATTTAAAAGCGGCAATTTTGGGGGCAGGGGAAATGGAGAGAGTTAAATCAAGATGGAGCTCTGTAACAGAAGGACCTTGGGGCCCAAGTGGTCCTGGTTCTGGGGACCAGGAGGGTGGTCTTGTTGGAAGTTCGAGTTGAGACAGTGGGCAGGGTAGGATGGATGGAGGCAGTAACCCTGGGTGGGGTGTACCCAAGCAGAATTTTCTTAGTTAGAAAGCAGGTTTGGTAGCGGAGTCATTCATCTAGGGTAAGGAGATTGGCCATGTTGTAGGGTTGACATGTTTGGGTGAGCCTGGGGGCATCAGTCATCAGCTTGCAGGCTTGTTTAGGGTGAGTCGTATCTTGTTGAGGGCAGTGGTGTCAGCAACAGCATAGACTGGAAGGCCATAATCTACAAGGGACAGTACCAAGGACATAACGGCAAGCCAGAGGGCATCAGTGGGAGGCAGTCCTTGTGCGGTAGGGGATGCCAAGCAGTGTTGAGTGGTGAATTAAGGAGGGCATTAATGTGGGCGTGAAAGGTGAGGGCTGAGTCGAGAGTGACTCCAAGGTATTTGTAGGAGTAGACTTGTTCAAGCGGTTGTTGGGTGCTGGGGAGGATGGTGAGTGGGTTGTTACTAGCTTTGTTTTGGGGTTGAGCGAAGAGCATTGACTTGTTTTTTTTTTGTGATTGATGATGAGTCTGTGCTCCTTAAACCAGGTTTCGGCATCATGGAGGGAGTGTTGGAGAGTGTCCTGGAGAGAGGTAAGGTTTCGATGGGAGGCAAAAATGATGGCATCATCGGTGTACACGAGGATGTTGCCAGAGCAGGCATTGGGCAGGGTGTTTAGATATAGGCTGAACAATAGAGGACCCAGGATGGAGCCCTGGGGTACCCCCAAGCAGATTGGGTGGGTTTCCGAGAGTGTCCCATTGATTCTGACACATTGAGAGCGTGCTGTCAGGTAGCTTGAGCACCAGGTGAGGGGGCTAGCAGAGAAACCAATGTGGTAGAGAGCATCTAGTAGCAGAGGGTGAGACAGTGTCGAAGACCTTAGAGAGGTCAACATACACTGCACCAGTGAGGGAGCTGGAGTCACGGGAGGAGTGCAGGAAGTTGGAAAACTTTATTAATGCAGTGTCATTGCTGTGACCAGCGTGGAATCCATGTTGTTCTGGGCACAGGATGTTATGCTTAGCCAGGTATTCATTCAGTTGATTAGCTACAACTTTTTCTAGGGCTTTGGAGGGGGGGTAGGATGGAGATTGGTTGGTAGTTGCTGGGGAAGGACCTATCACCCCCCCCCTTGTGAATAGGCATGACTGTAGCTGTTTTCTACTCAGAGGAGAATTGCCCCAGGCAGAGGGACCGGTTAAGTAGCCCGGTGAGTGGGACAAGGACTTCATCCAGGACCAACCAGTGTATTTTGGAGTCTAGGGAGTCACTCCTAGGACTGTTGCTTTTTAAGGCTTTAAGTAGTAGAGGTTTTGCTTCCCGGGTAGATACTTTGTGGAGGTAGAACCAGGGGCACTGAAGGACTGTGGGCGGTAGATCAGGGGTTGGATCGAAGAAGTTACTAGGGAGGACAGAGCTAAGGTCAGTGAAGGATGAGTTGAGGCCATTGGCAATGCAGGCAGGGTCAGTAGTGCTGGTGCTGTCAATAGAGATCTGGGCTGGGGGGGGGAGTGGGACTTCCCATTTAACTCTTTAATGTTGTCCCCGAAGGTTCGGGCGCACCCCCAGGAGGAGGAGAGGGTGGCCTGGTAGTGGTCTGCCTTGGCTTTCCGGATGGCCCATGTGCACTTGTTCCATGTGGCATTGTAGGCCTGTGTGTCAGCAGGATGGTCTGATTTGTAGGCGTGGTGCCAGAGGTTGTCCTTGTTTCTGAGCATCTGGAGTAGGGCCAGAGTAACCCAAGGTGCATTTTGTCTTTTGGAGCGGATTTTAGTGAGGGGCATAAAGAGATCACAGGCCCTATTAAAGGAATGTGAGAAGAGGCTGAGGGCAGTATCAATGTCAGGTGCCTGGTGGATGGGGGACCAATTAATCTGGGTGAGATACTGTTTGAGATTAAACAACCCGCCAGGGTGAAGGAGCCTGTGTAGCATGGTTTGGGTTACAGGTTGGGGGGTGAGGGCAGACGAGAGGAATAGGACGGGGGAGTGGTCGCTTAAGGAGTCGGGGAGGACTCGAATGTCTTGAATTTTATGGGGGTGGTTAGTGATGATGACATCCAGGAGGGTGCAGGTTCCTCTGGTGGGGTTAAGTCTAGGGGCTGGGAGACGAGCTGAGTCAGATCTTGGGCAGTGAAAGAGTCCTTTATCAGGGAAGTGGTAGGACTGAGCCAGTTCACGTTGAGGTCCCCCACCAGGACCTGTTCTGCCTTGTGGGAGAGGGTGGAGAGATAATCCAAGAGAGACGTTATCACTGGGTTCTGATTCCTTGGGAGTACATAGGTGGCCATGAGATAGAGTGGGCTCCTGGAGAGGTTTGGGCTGAGCCTGAGGGTTAGGGTTTGGGTACCATTGACAAGCATGGGGGGGGGGGAAGCACCTGGCCAACTATGGTATCCCAAGTGTAAATTGCACAACCACCCCCACGTTTACCTGCACGATCCTCCCAGTAAAGGGTGTAGCCCGGGAGGGAGACGAGGGAGTCAGGGGTGGTCTTGGGCAGCCAGGTTTCAACTAGAGCTATGATATTTGATCCAGATCTAACCAAGCAAAGAGAGAAAAAAAAAACAGCTTTTAGCTCTTATTTTAAATGTTAATGCCATCAAGCTCTCCAATACAAAGATCTGTAGGAGTCCCGTTTTGTGTGTTTGTAGTTTAGAAAAAAAAATTTAAAAGGATGTGTTGCAACCAAAATGGATATTTTTAATTATTCATTGTCATTACTTATCGACAGATATCTGGCAGTGGTGCTGGGCGAGTTGAAAGGAATCAGGACCCCTTTTTCTTGTATCTCATTGTTTCATTACCTCCGGGGAAAAGTGAGAGGCTCACATGGAATCTCAGCCCTTTGCTATTGGCTCAGACCCTGGACATGTTAGGGCAAACTCCACTCAGTCAATGCAGGATCAATGTGAAGCTGCAACTAATATCATGAGAAGGCTTAATCTGGTTCATGGTCAGTTGGCATTCATCTGTATCCCCCTTCCCCTGGTTGTGCCTGAAAATAGGCAGGATTTGTCTAGTGCACTTACCCGGTCAACAAAAACTAAAATGAAAAAAAAAAAAGACCCTTTGATCTGGAATCCAAGATCAAAACTCAAGTGCCTGCTTGTAACAACTTGAGTGGTGGCAATGTTCAGGGGGAGAGAGGGATGCTTGAAGCGTATATAAGGGGCAAATATTTAACAGTACAAATGTTCTTTTTCCATGTCTTGTCTCTGTGCTGGTGTGTATGTGTGTGTGGGGGGGGGGGGCACAGAAGAACAAGGAAGTGAAGAAAGATGAAATTAAATTTAAGGTTCCTAATATGATAGTAATGACTGGGGAGGGGAGTCAAATTTAAAACTTGATCCCTGTATATTTCTTATATACAAAAGACAGTAGAAAAACTGAAATCCCCTACCCTTAAAACTGAGATACCCTAGCTTTTAAGTGGTGTGTGTGTGTGATTGTGTGTGTGTGTGTCTGTGTGAGTGCATGCCTGCATGTGTGCAGGAGTCCGTTATCTTTGGTAACTGTTGAAAAAAAGTTTTATGACTGTGTGCGTTCTGGGTATGACTCTACTGCAATATGTATGCACTATCACAAAAATGCACTGAGGTTACCATTTAATGGATAGCTGAGCTGAGAGGCAACATTTCCTTTCCAGTAGGGTCTCGCTTCTGCCTATTTGTGCTGCTAAGTGAAGAACTGTTATTCAAGGTAACCCAGTAAACATTTGGCTCTAGCCGGGTTTGAATGTGTGATCTCTTGATTCCCAAACAGGCGCTTTAACTACCAGACAGCACTGCCTCACCAAAGTTTAGGTTTCCTCCACTAGTGTTTGCAATATGTGTTGGAAACTTACACACCAAAAACAACAGCAGAAAGATTTAGTTAGGCTTTTCTGACCTCACAGTTAACTTATTAACGACCTCACTTTCCTTTCTGTCACATCACAAACATGGCAACTGCC
Source organism: Neoceratodus forsteri (assembly GCA_016271365.2). Classification (NCBI taxonomy): domain Eukaryota; kingdom Metazoa; phylum Chordata; order Ceratodontiformes; family Ceratodontidae; genus Neoceratodus; species Neoceratodus forsteri. The sequence continues at coordinate 1,529,674,358 of CM057453.1, forward strand.
AGTCCGCCAAATTAGTTTGTAGGTATCTGTATGTTTTGGAAACTCAGTGGAAGGCATACTAGCTGGTGAAAATTAAAGGGGAAAATAAATATGTGCTAATTGGCAGTTGCTTGTAATGTTCATAGTTACAGAAATTAAATTCACACATCCAAAGGGTCCATATTTACCTGTATCTAGAGAAGCAACCATGTAAAAATGTGTTTTGTGTTGTTTCCTCTTGATGGACTACATTCTGAACAGTTCTCTTCATGGACTCTGTAATTTGACGTTTTCAGTATGTCACCTTTTTGTGCAGAATGCTAAACATTAGCTGCTGACCTATCAGACCAGTGTTTGCAGTTCTGTGGGCAAACTGTGACACATTCAACACTCCATGTATTACTAGTTCCATGAAAAGAACCGCACAGAATGCTGTTCATACTGTACATACAACATAACCCAAAATAAAATTTTTCATTTCAAGTTGTATTCAAGTACTATTAAATATAGATCATTTTGTGTTATTCATATAATTTCTAACTATAGGACCATTACATACAGTTGCAATTAGAAATAATCCCCTTTCCTCTTTAAGTATCAAATATAAACAAGCATTTGTCAATGCCGAATGTTGTCACACTGGCATTAGCAGTGGGAGTGGCATAGCTAGAGACGCATAGTGCTGTGATTTTGTGAATGTGCCTCAAAAGGTGATTTCGCACAGCGAGCACGCCATTGTGCGCCACAGCTGTGGAAACACGTTTTGGGCAGGCTGTGAAAAATGGCAGCTGGACTGTTAATAAGGAGATGTGCACAAATGCCAGTGGTGAAAATGTGGCATGAAAATATTGCAGATTGACGAAGTTACAAGGATGCATGGAAACTGCGCAATGCACGCTTGCAACACAGTCATTGTATGGAGGTTCGGTACCAAATGTTCAGCATAGGCATTTTAGGACCTCTGCTCATGAATAGTGTCACTGTCATTTCCTCAAACTGTCCCAAAAACTGATTTCGCACAGCGGCCGTGCAATTCTGTGCCGGACGTGCAAAAACACATTTCAGGCAGCTGGAGTGTTCATAAGGAGGTATGGAAAAATGCCAATGATGAACAGCTGGAGTGAAAGTATTACAAATTCAGAAAGTCATGCACTTGCGTGCAAACTGTGCAACGCACGTCATAGAACACTCATTTTATTGACTTTCATTCCCAAATGTTCAACATAGGCATTTTAGGGCATCTGCTAATGAACAGTGTCACTGTCATTTTCATCATGTGTGTCGAACACAGACTTTCCACAGTGACCATGCTATTCTGCGCCGGAACTGCGAAAACAGATTTTGGTCAGGAAGTGAAAAATGACAGCTGTACTATTCATTAGGAGGTGCAGAACAATGGCACTGAAGAAAACCTGGAGTGAGAATATTAGAAGTTTGCGAATGTATGAGCATGCGTGCAAACTGCTCAACGCACGCTCGTAACACTGTCATTTTATGGAGCATTGTCACCAAATTTTCAACACAGGCATTTTAGGACCTCTGCTCATGAACAGTGTCACTGTAATTTTTCGTAATGTGTCCCGAACACTGATTTCACACAGCGAACATGCTATTGTGAGCCGGAAGTGTGAAAACACATTTCGGCAAGGATGTGAAAAAGGACAGCTGCACAGTTCACAAGAAGGTGTAGTAAAATGCCAAATTTGAGAATCTGGCGTGAAACTATTACGAATGCGCTAAGTTATGAGCGTGCATTGTGCAGTTGCCATGCACCTCGTAAAACAGTCATTTTATGGAGTATTGTCACCAAATTTTCAACACAGGCATTTTAGGACCTCTGCTCATGAACAGTATCACTGTCATTTTTGTAATGTGCCCCAAACACTGATTTCGCACAGCAACCACGCCATTCTGCGCCGGAAGTGCGAAAACAAATTTCGGGCAGGATGTGAAAAATGACAGCTGCATGGTTCACAAGAAGGTGTGGTAAAATGCCAACTTTGAGAATCTGGTATGAAAATAGTGCGAATACGCTAACTTACAAGCGTGCGTTGCGCAGTTGCTACGCACGCTCGTGAAACAGGCATTTTATGAAGTATTGTCACCAAATTTTCAATACAGGCATTTTAGGACCTCTGCTCATGAACAGTGTCACTGTCATTTTCATAATGTGTCCTGAACACTGATTTCGCACAGCAACTGTGCTATTCTGCGCCGGAAGAGCGAAAACAAATTTCGGGCAGGATGTGAAAAATGACAGCTGCATGGTTCACAAGAATGTGTGGTAAAATGCCAATGTTGAGAATCTGGCATGAAAATAGTGCGAATACGCTAACTTACAAGCGTGCGTTGCGCAGTTGCTATGCATGCTCGTAAAACAGTAATTTTTTGGATTTTCACCAGCAAACTTGCAACATAGGCTTTTTGAGAGCCCCTCTCATGAACAGTTGCACTGTCATTTCATTACTCGGTCCCGGAAGGTGATTCCACGCAGTGACTACGAAAGCACCTTTCGGGATCGAATAATGCCATGACAGTGCAAGAATTCATGAGAAGGGGTCCCAAAAACCCCATGTTGAAAATTTGGGACCAAACTTCCCAAAAATGCCCGAGATATGCATTAAAGTTGAAAAACCCCTATTCATTCCATTATACAGCTTACCAGCATTTCCTCAGTTCACGGTCGGCTTTGAAGAGTGCAGACGTGTCCCCGGTCCACAGAAGATCGTCGCGCCAGACTCCAGAGGTAAATATGAGGTGAGGGGTGAGGGGAGGCAGGGTGCGCAGTGGGTGGATGCAGGTGGGGGAGGGGACATCGAGACTCACAGGGACCATTTTCGTTTACGGGGAAAAATGGAAAAACATTTCGGGCAGTTTTCCTTTGTAGAGCATTTGGCACGCTGGGTGGGCTCTCAGCGGCCACCTAACTGGTTTGGGGTGTCAGTAGCCGACGGGGATTGGGCACCCTCGCCGGCACACAACACGGGGGAGGAGGAAGTAATGCCGATGGGATTGGGCACCCTCGGCATTCAACAGTTGGGGGGTTTATGCCGATGGGGAGGGCTCCACTGTCGGCACACAAAGATGGGGGGGCAAGCTGAGGAGGATTGGGCACCCCCTGGCATTCAACAACTGGGGTTATGCCGGCCAGGTGGGCTTCCCGTCGGCACCTAAGCAGTGGGGGTTAACCGACACCAAAGTTGGCAGGCGTTAGGTGGCCTCCCACTTTCGCCGACCATGCACATAATTGTGGCGAGCATGACAAGAAAAGGACCGCTGCATCTGACGAGCTTTGCTCGGATTGCAGCGGACCTTTTCTTAGATGTGCTCACCCCATTATGTATGCATGGTGTGGCGCTGGCATGCAGGATGATTAGGCAATGCGGGACGCACATACTGGTGCGTGCCCTGCATTCGCAGAAAAAGCAACAACGCCTCCAACTCCCCACACTGTCGGAAGATGTTGGCTGCGCAAGCACGCCTACATAAAAAAGGATATAAACTTTAATGAGTTAGTACTGGTATAATAGCAGAACAAAAATAGTAATTTTTAACATTAGCCAGTTATCGCCTTTTGTTTCTGACATCTTTTTTTCTTTCTTGTTGTCACTTGAGAAGTTTGCTACTGGACAGTAGAACTAAAGTTATGGGTAGGGCACTGTGCCTGGCAGCTGATATATTTAGTGCCATTCCTCCACACACCTGGTCAGCATTGTGGCATCATTAGGGAACCAATCTGGCAGCAGGGCAGTGGCCCCCTTTTTTTGTCACCCATGATGTCATAATCAGGGAGGTAACAATGCTGATGAGGAGGCAGTGTGGTCGAGTGGTTAGAGCACAAGTTTTGTAACCAGTAGATCACAGGTTCAAATCCAGCTAGAGTCAAATACCCACTGCATGATCTTAGGTAAGTCATTTAATCTCCTAGTGTTCTCGTCCAACCCACCAGTCCAAATGGATAGAAAGATGACCCCACTAGAAAAGAGGTGCTTCATCTCAGCAGGGATAGCCCTGGGTAAATAAACTGTGCATATGTAAATAAATACAAGGTGGACATATGTGCCAGCCTCCAGGCAGAGTGACGTCCAACTCATCACACCTGGAATGTTAGATGAAAAATCTTCTAATCAAAAATGTTGTGTTTTACAATTTTTGGACAATAAAACCACAGTAAGCCAAGGCCTGTTTTCAAGAATATGAACAGAGAGCACAAGAAAGTTAAGTGACCTGCTCATGGTCACACAACATGCAAGTAGTGGCTTTGGGATTCAAGTATATATATACATACATATATACACATATATATACATACATATATACACACACATTACATATATATATTTTATAGTGGCGCAGTCGTGCCACTATAGTTAGGGTTCAGCGGTCACTTACATACTAATGTCAAAAGTTTGGGCGTTAATAACTTTCAACGGATTTGCCTGAAATTTGGAATGCGTGGTGGGGCATGATAGATCTAGATTTGCCAAATTGCGTGTCAGTCAGACTTATGGTCTTTGTGTACGAAAACGCTGAAAAATGCAAAATTATCCATTTTTGGAGGCAGCTTTTGGGATTCTGGATGTGGCCCTGCACGGCCATTGTGTGGCATGCTACCCTGTGAGATGGCTTGTTTGAAAGCGCTTTGGTGGACAAACATGTCGCTTTTCATTTGGTGAAAAAATATTAAGGCATTCAAAAGTTATGCTACTTTTAAGTTTCCATTATAAGTCAATGGGAAAATTTATATGCATGTTTTGCTAGCAAAGAATGGGGTTCTGGCCATCTCGTCCCGCCTGACGATCAAAGAATTTGCAGCCTCGTGGTTCATGAATCTTTGTCTCCAAGGATTTTTAAAATTCTTTGATCGCAGGGTCCGCCATCTTGATTTCAATTTTTCGATAGGAAAAACACAAATATCTCGGCTCAGGGGTCACTTCTGAAGTAAAACTCGGATGGGTTTTACTCGGGGGACTACAATCTATCGAGCCATGGCTTTGGTTTGATCCAAATCAAAGTTCTGAGCTTTTAAAATATTAGTTCGTGGCTCACTAACGATCTTTGATAGTGAGCCTGCAAATTCTTTGATTGCGAGATTCTTTGATCGCGATTGTGCATCGCGAGCAAGGGACGAGATGGCCAGATCTAAAAATTGATTTTCTGAGCCCAGGGGTGCCCTACAAAGTTAAATGAGGGTGGGTTTTGCTCAGGGGCTCCATTCTGCCCCATCTGTATACAAAAAAAATATGTTTTCAGTATCCCTGGTAGTCTAGCGCCCCCCCCCAAGCATGATTAAATAGATAACTATCTGTAATTCCCTGGTAGTCTAGTGGCCCCCACAGTGTATATTTCATACATAGTGTTTTTTTATATCCCTGGTAGTATAGTGACCCCCAATCTGTATTAAATTATCATAGTTGTTCATATCCCTGGTAGTCTAGCAGCCCCCCATCATAATAAGATACATAACAATGTGCAATTTCCTGGTAGTCTAGTGGCCCCACCAGCCGTGCCACCCAGCACCTTCACCTTCCCCAGCCGGCGACTGGTACAGAGTTCTCACCTCCATGGCCAGCCGCTGACTGTATTATGAGACATGAATGCAAAGAGGCGCCAGAAATACCTCAGAGCGCCTCTTTGTATTAGCGCTGACGTACAGCACATCAGCCGGCGTCGTGTGGAGGTGAGAGGTGGACTGCGAGGCACCAGCTGGTGAAGGGTGGGGGTGCTGGGTGGCTAGCACGGTTGGGTGGGGGGCCACTAGACTACCAGGGATATGAACAAGTATGATGATTGAATACAGATTGGGGCCATGAGAGTACTAGGATATAATAAATCAATATGTATAAAATACACATTGGGGGCCACTAGACTACCAGGGCAAGAAATTCCAGATCATTATGTATGTTATTATGATGGGGGGACCGCTAGACTACCAGGGATATGAACAAGTATAATAATTTAATACAGCTCGGGGGGGGCCACTAGACTACCAGGGATATAAAAAACACTCTGTATGAAATATACATTGAGGAGCCATTAGACTACCAGGGAATTACAGATAGTTATCTAATCATGATCGGGGAGGGGGCGCTAGACTACCAGGGATATTGAAAACATTATTTTTGTATTCAGATGGGGCCAGAGCAACCTGAAGGCAAATGCACCCTCATTACTCTAAGGGCACCTCTGGGCTGATAAAATTGATTAATCTGGCTATTTCGTCCCCTGTTCTTTGTTCGCGAGTGAGCAATTTCTTTGATCGCGAGCCTGCAAACTCTTAGATCGTGATCGTGCTTCACAAGCAAGGGACGAGATGGCCAGATAAAAAATCAATTTTCTCAGCCCAGGGGTGTCCTAGGAAGACAAATGAGGGTGGGTTTTACTCAGGGGGGGTTCATTCTGATGAACTATGGCGGTGGTTTACCGCAATTCTTTGACATTTTTAAATTACTACTGTTTTTAATTTTTGGTCATGACCCTGCACATTCATTGATCGTGAGATTCTTTGATCGCCATCTTTGATCGTGAGGGCAGGGCAAGATGGCCAGATTTTTTATAATGGAGTACATAGGGAAATTTTACCACTCTTTAAGATTGAATACTCGGAAACTGGTCTTTTTACTTCAGATTTGGAGGGTGTGTACAGCATGTCCTGTTGATGTGAATTATGGTGTTTATGTGTCAGATAAGAACATTTTTTGCGGAGATATTGCATGACGCACTTTACATGTTGCAGACAGTGTTTTGCATTGTGTTGGTGGCTTGACATTGATAGGCTGCCTAGCCTTAGTGTCATGGATGCAGTTTTCAGATGGCGTGTGTGTGTGTGTGTGTGTGTGTGTGTGTGTGTGTGTGTGTGTGTGTGTGTTAAATGTCAACAGGTGTGGAATTGTGCCACTCTGACGAATGAAATTTTCAAATTTTGACATGTTATATCTCAGACACGGTTTTGTATTTTTACTTGAAATTTGGAGGGTGTTGATGGCATGTCCTGTAGATGTCAATAGGGGTGTTTATGTGTCAGACAATATATTGCTTGTGGAGATATTGTGTGGCGCAGTTTATGTTTTGTGGACAGTGTTTTCTATTGCTGTACTACATTAACATTTGTTTGGTGGTTGGCCTTGTTGTTGTCAATGTACTTTTTAGTCATTGGGTGTGTAATGTGGCCTGACACTTACAGGTTGGTGGGAGCGCAGGGCCCAAAGGGCCCCACACTACCAACTTGCACAACTTTCTACTTTTCTATTCTTTCTCAAAAAGTAAGGAAAGTCTATGCAAAAAACTTAGTTAATGCATCAGTTAGGGTTCTTCTACAGTGAAAAAAGTAAGGAAATTCGATATTAGGGTTCCACCCTTGCACCCCACCCACCAACAGGCATTGGGGTGTGCGTTGGGGTCATTGGCCTAACTCTCACCTCATTCTCCTACCTGCACCACCTCAGCTTGTTTACACATTGGATGGAGGAGAGTTAGGCCAATGACCCCAAGGAACACCCGATGCCTGTTGGTGGGGGCGATTAGGTGGGTGCAAGGGGAGATCCCTAAAATCAAATTTCTCACTTTTTCATTATAGAAGAACTCAACTGATGCATTAATGACGTTTTTGCATAGAATATATATATATATACACACATATACATGCACATATATATATATATATATATATATATATATATATATATATATATTCTTTGCAAAAAAAACTGCATTAATGCAACAGTCAGTATTCAGACTGAACTGACAACAGTGGGGTAATCTGATGTAACACCCCTGACCCACCCCTGAAGCAATGGTTTTGTGTTTTAGAGTCTGAGCGGGGTGCGTTATAGTGGTGGAGCAAGAATTATGTGGAGGTCTGTTAGGCGCGATTAGTATTATTGTTTGATTCGAGAAGTAAGCTGTGAGGATGCTAATTGATGGGCAGCAATATTAGGGTATTTTGTTTGGGATATTTTATAGATCTGTATGACTATTTAGAGCAGTAGTGCAATGCAGATGGGCAAAACATTTGAATCTACCTTTTTTGTATTGTAAGCAATTTCAGTCATTTTTCCAATTAACAGATTATTAATCTAACCACTGATTGTGCCTTATTGCTTAATTATAATATGGCTATAAAAAATCCAGTAATCTCATTGGCAGAGGCGCTTGGAACCCAGTGCTGATATCCCATGATGCTGCACTGGAAGAAGGTCCAGTAGCCTCTTCACAATATCAGTAGTACCAGCCATTCCTGACTGCCATCACAAATGTTGCTATCACCTTTACTCACTAAAAAACTTCAATTAGACCCTAAAAATAAAATTGTATTACACTTATAAACAGAAGAATTAAATGTTATTTGCCCTTATAATAATCTTATAGTGTACAGTGGAATGCTGTTATGCATGTAATTCCATGCCTTGAATATGCTTGTTCTGCTGCACTAGTGACATCATTATGTTGTTCTGCTGCAGTAGTGATGCCACTACTGCAGCAGAACCACTTGGAATGCTGGCACATTGTTGCTTTCCTCTATTTAATTATATGGTAAGACAGCATTCTGGAACCTCTGGAGACTTTACAAGTCAGTGTTACTATGAAAAAGAGATAAAAAAGCAATGCACACATTTCACATAATACTACTATGAACTATAAAAAATATCGGATGAGTAACTTTATGCGCAACCTGTGTGTTCTGTCACCTCGGGGTTCTGATTCCCATGGACATCTCAGCTTTGCTTTCGAGGTCAGAGGGAATCAAAACCCCCTCTGTGGCAGAACACAGTGGTTGTGCATAGTTGCCTGTGGCCTCGTGCTTTGACCCACCCTAGGTGTGACGTTAATCAACAACGACGCACACCCTGACATGTCTTATTGCTTAAATAACTATCTATGTAAAAACATTTGTATCTAATTGTAAATTAACACAAAAAAAGGGGACACATTGTATAATAGCAATATACCCCTTTGGGGAGTGGGTATTTTGGTGGATTTACCACATCTGGTGTGGTTAAGTAACTCTGCTGAGCTTTGTGACCGAACCACACCAGGCATTGTAAATCCATCAATATATCCACTCCCCGCAGAGGTACATTGTTTAAGTGACCACCTCTCAGCACCAGATGATGGCCACCTGTAAGCACACCTGACTGTCCAGTGCACAATGCCTCCCCCCAACCAACAACCCCAGTGTTCAAGGTGCTTCCTCCCCAAGAGACACTTTGTAATTGTGATTATGATATGACTTTAAAAAAAAAAAACTTAGTGCTGCAACAGTACTTTGTAAGTTACTATTATTTGACTATTTATTACTAACTGATCACTACTATACATTTCAGATGTAGACAGCAACATCAACAATGATGTCCCTGGTCAGCAACTGATTGACGAGGCTGAGACACAATCAAGCCACACTTCAATCCTGGAAGCTGAAGTTGATCATGACCAAGAAGAGTCATCAGCGTCAGGACAAAATAATTCTACAAAACAATCTTCTAAGGAGCCACTCACGAATCTTAGAAAAAAAGAAGAAAATGACAAAAATGCAAGAGATGATGGCGTCAGTATTTGAACCAACAAGACAACGTATAAAAGAACACGTCAGCAAACTAATTGATTTTGAATGGGAGAGGGCTTCTGCAGAGCGTGAAATGGAGGAGAGACTATGGAAGCAAGAGTCAGAACAGACAGTCCAACCAATACAAATGCTGATCCAGTTAGTTAAACCTAATTCAGACACATCACACAGCCTTCCTCCCTCACAACCTCCATTGCAACAACAGGTACAACAAGGTCAGTCAGTCCATGTGATGTAACAGCAAACATACCACACAAGGCAAAACCCGGTTCCGCTGATGTCTACCCAGCCTCTTCAACATTTTGCAATAAATACAGGTCAGCAGGCATCTTTCATGCAATCCACTCCAAGGAGAAGCTTGACAGCTGAATTGCTGAGTGGCTCATTTACATGGCGGAATTGTACTGCTGAGCGGACAAGCAACCTAATTATTATCTTATTTGTATTGCACATTGTTTAAATAGCTAACATATCTGATGAATATATTGAACCATGTGATTGTAGTTGGTTTGTACTGCAACATTTATTTACACTATATTTTTTTTTATTTTTATTTTATTTAAACAGCAGTTTGGAAAACCTTTGAGCCATAGGCTCATTTACAAAGGTACCTTGTCACAGTAAGACAAACCAAAATACACAGTATAGCAGTACAACACATAAGTATAACAGTAAAATTAAGACATAGATACAAACAAGCTGGTACAGGTAGGATGGATGCAAACAATAGCAGAGTTATATCGTCCTTAGCAGCTTAGTAATAAGCTTTGTCATAAGTATTAGTACGGCTTTGACTAGTGGCAGTTACAGCATCGGGTGTTAATAAGGTGGTTACGTAAGGAAGTTTTGAAGCACGATATAGTTGGAGCTTCGGAGATGGAGGGGGGCAGTGTGTTGAACCAGGAGGGGGCCCCAAAGCTGAAGGCTCTTTGGCCGTGAGAGGTCCTAGCTCTAGGGATAACAAGAGAGGTTTTCCCAGAGGTCCGAGTATGAACTAGTGGGACAGAGTGGCGTATGGTGGTGGTCAATCCTGGTGGGGAAAGCCCAAGGAGGGTCTTTTTTGTAAGGGTACAGGTAAGATATTTGAGGCGCTCCTCGAGATCAAGTACCAGAGCTTTAGCATACGGTAGACAGGTGTGTGTCATCCTAGGTGCTCCAGTAATTAACCTGCAGGCCTTATTCAGAGTAGTGCGAATTTTATGGAGTGCAGTCTGATCAGCAGCACCGTACACCGGCAGTCCATAGTCCACTAGGGACAGGATAGAGGAGGTGATCATGAGTCAAAGAGCCTCGGGAGGCAGTGTTTATACCGATGTAAGATGCCCATTCGATATTAGTGGCATGGCTAGGCAGCGATGTGTCCATGGAAGGAGAGGAGGGGTCAAAATGGATCCCTAGGTATTTATAGGAGCAAACTTGTTCGAGTGGGAATGAGGACCCAGAGTGAATGAGGAGTTTGAAGTTGCAGGACTTGTTTTGGGGATGAGTGAAGAACATGGTTTTTGTTTTTTTAAGATTTATCACCAATCTATGTTCCTTGAACCAGCCCTCGGCTTCAGTGAAGGACTTCTGCAGCGAGTCCTGGAGGGCAGTAGGGTTACGACTTGAGGCAAAGATGACTGCATAATCAGCGCATATAGAATGTTCCCGAGCAAGAGCATGGAAGGGTGTTAAGGTAAAGGGAGAATAGTAAGGGGCCCAGAATGGAGCCCTGTGGAACCCAGAAAAGATGGGACAGATGTCTGAGTAGGTCCCATTAATTTTACTGCCTGTGGTAGTCAGACAGATAACTGGTACACCAGGAGATAGGCCCAGCAGCAAAACCAGAGAGACTAAGGGCATCAAGAAGGAGGGGGTTGGAGACAGTGTCGAAAGCTTTCGAGAGGTCAATGAAGACAGCACCAGCCAGAGAACCAGTGTCTAAGGAGGAGTGGAGAAAGTTGGAGAACTCTAGGAGGGCTGTGTTGGTACTGTGGCCCGCTCGGAAGCCATGCTGCTCAGGACAAAGGACATTATAGGTGGAGAGGTAGTCAGAGATTTGAGAGGCCACCACTTTTCCAAGGCCTTGAGAGAGGAGAGAGAATGAAGATCGGTCGATAGTTTCCAACCACAGTCCTATCACCACCTTTAAAGATAGGGGTGACAGTGGCAACTTTCCAGGCAGTTGGAACCTTCTCCAGGCAAAGAGAGTGGTTGATGAGGCATGTGATCGGGGTAAGGACTGTGTCTAAGACCAGCCGTAGGATACATGGATCCAGGGTGTCACTGCCTGTACTATTACTCTTGAGTGCAGTGACAAGGTGCGGCCTAAGTTCTTGGGCAGAAACACGGCGGAGGAGAAAATAAGGGCGAGAAAGATTTACAGCAGGTGCTGGGGGAGGAGGGTCAAAAAAATTGTAGGGAGGATAGGGCTAAGGTCAGTGAATGAGGTGTTGAGGTGGTTGGCTATGAGGGCTGGGTCTGAGGAGATCACACCATTAATATTGATCTGGGTGGGTGGGGGGTGCCTCATTTAACTGTTTAATGTTAACCCAGAAGGTTCTGGGATTCCCCATGAGGCAGTGAGTGAGGACCAGAGTGCTCAGACTTGGCCTTTCTGATGGGTCTGAGGCACTTTGTTTTATGCAGCATATAACCGCTTGTCATTGGGGCCGCCAGTCTAATGGCACGGTGCTATAGGTTGTCCCTATGTTTGAGCTGGTGGATCAAAGCTGGGGTAACCCAGGGGGCATTCTTCCTTTTAGAACGGCGGGTCAACACTGGGGCAAATATATTAAGGAATTTCAAAGTTAATGATAAAAATTCATAATGACACAATATTTAGTTGCAGTACTGTTTTATGACATTTTAAGCTATCATATACATGAATTAAAACTTCTGATAATTGTATATCAATATTTAAAAACTCAGAAATCAATATTAAAAAACTCAAAAATAAATACATAAATAAACATTTTCTAATTCTTCTGTATATACCAGTACACATTAATTGCAGAATTGTCACTGAACATTCATCGCTGTTTTACAGGTAGTCATGTTAAAAAAAGTAAATTGCTTATATGTCATTTGAACAGTTATGAGCACATATGTGTGACCTATGGAATGAACTAAACTGTTTTCATTTCAACTATCGGTATATTTCTGAAACTGTTACATACAGTAGCTTGGTAAAGTAAGTTCTAAATAAATTGATAATAATATGATAGCACTTGCTGTATGTAAATCATTAGTCTATTCATACATATGCATACAGAGTCGTTTTCAGTTCTCATTCATGCATGTCAAAGTACTCTGCAATGGCATCCCTAACACTATTTGCATGTACAGTCTGTGTTGCAGTTCCACAGTCTTCAATAATGAATGTATCTGAGTCAGGCTGCAGGAACCTACTGAAACCTCCTGTAGAAATCCAGTCTAAGTCAAATATTTCGCCTCGTCTCTCGCAGATGTTGTGTAAGACACAACAAGCCGAAATTACTGTTGGGACATTTTGGATGTCAAAGTCCATACATTTAGTAAGCAATGCCATCGTGCTTTTAATCTCCCAAAGGCACATTCAACTACCATCCTGGCCTTACTAAGATGGTAGTTGAATTTTGCTCTTCTTGTTACAGAATTGTCAGCATATGGTTTCATCACCCAAGGAAGAAGAGGGTATGCTGGGTCACCAAGAATTAGCACTGGGATAGTTGTGTCTCCAAACTTGCATGTTGGCTTGGGGAACAAAGTGCCTTCCCGACCTCGATGAAACAAACTGATTTTAAAATACGTGCATCGTGCACTTTCCATGGCCACTCAATGTTTATGTCCGTAAAGCAATATTTATGATCCACCAGAGCCTGCATTACAACAGAATAACATTTACGATTATAGCATTCAACAGCATGATTTGGTGGGCATATAATAGGGAGGTGTGTCCCATCAATGGCTCCACCACAATTAGGGAAGCCATATTCTCTCTCAAATCCCAACATAATGTCTTCAATTTTGTGCATTTTAATTATTCTTGGAAGTAATATTTTTACAAAGCATTACATACTTCCAGAACAATTTGACCAGCCGTAGTTTGTCCACAACCAAAAAGGTGCCCCAGAGTCCTGTTCTCAATATTGGTGGCAAGACGCCATAGTGGTATGGCCACTCTTTTGTTTAGAAGTGCTGCTTCCCTCATCTGTGTGTCACATTTATGAATGTATGGTTCCAGTTCACCACAAAGCACATGAAACGTTGACCGTTTCATTCTGAAATTTGAGAGCCATTCCTGATCTGACCATGTCTTGAGCACAACATCCTCCCACCAACATGTGCTCCGTTCACAGCTCCACGTAGAACGGTAGACAATGCTCAAAACACTGTTTTATCTCCATTGATGAGCAAAAATAAGTCAGTAACAGTGATGTTTTGGAATACATGGCTTTCCGTCTTCGTCATATTCTCTGGTACTTTTTACATTGATATTGATGTAAGATAGTAGCAATCGCAAACATTATATCGCTGTTACAGCTGGCAGACATTTTCCTATCATCTTCAGCTGAACTTAAATTACAGCTTGCATAGATCCTATACAAGAATGACATAAGTGAATGAAAGTATGACTGTTTCTTGACACCATAGTCATTAAAAAACTCATCACTATGTAAGCAGTAATGCTTGGCTGGATGTTGATAGTACTGACATACCTGCACACCCAGAGGCATAGTTAGGCATGAGACTGCCAGTCAGCCTCTGGATGTGTGGGTATCTCAGTACTTCCAGCACCCAGCCATGTCTTATTGCTTCTTCAAAGCTCTGCATTATTCCAGTACTAGAATGCCCCCCCAAGCACACACACACACACACACACAGAATTAATTTATTTATTTAACTTTTGTTGACCAGGTAGGTACACTAGACAAGTTATATGCCTATTTTCAGGTACAACCCGGGAGAGTACAATGAGAATACAAGTTCATACACAGGACATCATGACACAAGTAAGGCAGAATACAGAGTTAAAAGGAACAAGGTGAACATAATAAGTACACAGTATGCGCCATTTAAAATATATACATAAATATATATACAAGAGATACCAAGGTTACAAGCAGAAACAATATACAAGGTATAAATGATTCTGAGCTAACTTCAATAGCTGCAGCATAAGAATGGTAACATGAAATACATGAAATCAACATTCTTCAGAGATCAACTGGCATACAAACAAAGATGCATACAGCCTGAGGTGGAGTCAGAATTGTAATTTTATCTGATGCCAGGTAAGGAGCAGCGAGTTCTCTGTCAAAGTGGTACAGATAGGTGGGGATTCTTCATGATCAAATAAGCAGCAGCAATGGAAACTGAATACTACTTGATTATTTAAATTTCAGTAAGTGTGTAAGTGGGGCTCATAAGTGTAAATAACATTAAATTATTTACTTACTTGCTTTATGAAGACATTTAGGGTGATGGTGGAGGATGCCACAATGAATAACTCATAGCACTGTAGAATGTGGTATGGCCCAAGTAAAGAAACTGCTGAGTTACATAGCCGGGGAGATGACTTCAAGGAGTAGAGAGGTGCTCCTTCCGCTGTGCAATTGCCTGGTTAAACCATACAATAACCCATACCCCATTGTGCCTTATTGCTTAATTAAATACTGCATGCAGTTTTGGCATCCCTACTTAAAGAGGGACATTACTGTTATGGAGAAGGTCCAAAGGAGAGTGACCAATATGATATTAAGATTAGGACTGCCACCATATGAGGAAAGGCTGTAGGAACTCAAACTGTACTCAGTCACTCCAACTTACATGCTTTTTCATGGAATTTATTACTTGTGTCATGATTTTATTGTTCATGTACATGTATATGGTGCTGTCACTTTATATGTTACTATTGTTTACCTCCCATTTGTATCCTGCCCCCAGTGGCACCCAGAAAGCAGATTAGACTTTGTGTACCTGACCTACTTACCACATTTTAAACACATAATAAATAAGTAAATGAAATACCTTCAAGGGAGATGATGCAATGGATGTGAGACATGCAACGGCTTGACTCATAGTATGCCATTCAGCTTCAGGAGGGCAAGGCACAAGCCAATATCTCATGAATGGCAGAAACACAGATGTATTATGTAAGCCTTGTCCCCTCACAAGTAGTCATAGAAATGGTCAGGTTCCCTACCCAATTAATACAATGTATTTCAACATTATACATTGTAAAAGGTACCTTTCTTTTTATCTGTGACTGTTGCTTGAAACATAGACACATAGAATCTGATGGCAGATAAGGACTGCTTGGCCCACCTAGTCTGCCCATTTTCCTATCTAACAAATAAGCTGCAGATCCTAATTAACCAACAGCTTACTTCCTCCTACCCCCCACTAGGACTGCCTTATGTCTGTCCCATGCATTCTTGAATTCCCCCACTGTTCTTGACTGCACGACCTCCTCAGGGAGGCTGTTCCATGCATCCACAACCCTCTCTGTGAAAAAATACTTCCTCATATTACCTCTGAGCCATCCCCCCTCTATCTTCAAATTGTGCCCCCTTGTTCTTGCACATCTCTTTTTCTGAAAGATGCCACCCTCTTGGACTTTGTTGATTCCCTTGAGGTACTTGAAAGTTTCTATCATGTCCCCTCTCTCCCTCCTTTCCCCAAGGGTATACATATTAAGCTCCTTTAGTCTTTCTTCAGTATGTCTTCTGGTGCAGACCCTGCACCATTTGGTTACCCTCCTCTGGACAGCCTCCACTCTGTCTATGTCTTTGCGGAGATGGGGCCTCCAGAACTGCACACTGTACTCCAGATGGGGTCTCACCAACTGTCTGTACAGAGGGATAACAACTTCCTGTTTTCTACTATTGATGCCTCTCCCTATGCATCCCAGTATCCCCCAGCCTTCCTTACTGCCTTCTCACATTGCTTGCCCACCTTTAGGTCATCTGATATAATTACCCCCCGGTCTCTTTCCATTTTTACTGTTGTCAGTATCTCACCCCCCATTGTGTACTCTTGCCCTGGGTTTTTGTTTCCCAGGTGCATTACCTTGCACTTCTTTGCATTGAATCTGAGCTGCCATACATTTGACCATTCCTCCAACTTGCCAAGTCCCTTCTCATCCTTTCCACTCCATCTGGTGTATCAACCCTGTTGCAGATCTTTGTGTCATCTGCAAAGAGACATACTTTTCCTTCCAGTTCCTCTGCAATGTCACTTATAAAGACATTAAAAATGGACCGGTCCCAGTACTGAACCCTGCGGTACCCCACTAGTAACCCTCCTTTCTTCACTGTGGACTCCATTTACTACTACCCTTTGCGTCCTGCTGTCCAGCCAATTTTTTATCCAGGCTACCACCTTGGGACCCACTCCAAGGCTGGCTAACTTGTGTATTAATCTTTTGTGTGGGACTGTATCAAATGCCTTGCTAAAATCTAGGTAAGCCATGCCCATAGCCCCTCCCTGGTCTACTACTTTAGTCACCCAGTCAAAGAAATCTATTAGATTCGTCTGACACGACCTTCCCATCGTGAATCCATGCTGCCTTGGGTCCTGTGTCCCACTGGCCTCTAGGTACTCAACAATTCTTTCCTTCAGAAGTGATTCCATCATTTTACCTACCACTGAGGTCAAACTAACTGGTCTGTAGTTTCCTGCATCTGTCCTGCTCCCACTTTTGTGAAGAGGAATCACATCTGCCCTCCTCCAGTCCTCAGGTACCACGCCATCCTCCCATGATTTGTTAAAGAGAGTAGTCAGTGGTGTCATTAGTTCTACCCTTAGTTCTTTTAGAATTCTTGGGTGAATCCCATCAGGCCCCATTGCTTTGTCCACCTTCAATTTTATTATTTCTTTAAGAACCCTTTCTTCTGTAAATGGACTGGTATCGACCCTCATCTTCAGAGTGTTTCTCTTGTTTGGTTTAGGTACCTTCCCCTCCTCTTCCTTTGTGAATACTGACCAGAAATATTCGTTCAGTATCCCTGCTTTTTCATTGTCACCCTCTACCCACATTCCCTCCCCTTTATTAAGCCTCAGTATCCCTCCTTTGGTCTTTCTTCGCTCCCTAATGTACCTATAAAAGGTCTTATCCCCCCTTCTTAACAGAGTTGGCTATCCTTTCCTCGGTTTGGGCCTTTGCTATTCTGACTGCCTTCCCAGCCTCTTTCTGCTTTAACTGATAAAGTTCACTGTCCTTCTCCTTCTGTGTTTCCTTATATTTCCCGAATGCTATCCTTTTCTCCTTAACCTTCCCTGCCACCTCTTTTGAGAACCACAGCGTTTTTTTCCTTTGTTGAGTTTTGTTGATTTGATTTACACAAAGGCTTGTTGCCTCTGTGATGGCTGTTTTGATTACTCTCCATTGTTCCTCCACCCCTCCTTCTTGCCTGCTTGCTAGTGCTTTTCTGAGGCACTCTCTCATTTTCCCAAAGTCAGCCCTCCTAAAGTCCAATACTCTTGCTTTTGTATGGCTTAATTGTATGGCTGTGTTTATCGTGAACCACACTGTTTGGTGGTCGCTTGTTCCCAGATGGCTACCCACTTCTAAATCTGAGATTCTTTCTCCATCCCCATTTGACAGTACCAGGTCTAAGATTGCTCCCTCCCAAGTGGGTTCCAATACTAGCTGTCTGAGGCATGCCCCCTTTAGGGCATCAAGAATGGCCCTGCTCTTGGATGTGCCTGCAGCAAAGGTGCTCCAGTTAACATCTGGCATATTCAGGTCCTCCATCAACAATATCTCCCCTTTTTCTGCCATTCTAAGGAAGCCTTCTATCATGTCCTTGTCCATTCCCTCCCCCTGAGATGGGGGTCTGTATACAACACCCATGCCGATTGTGGTGCCATTTCCTGTCTCAAGGGTGACCCAGAGTGTCTCATCTGCTCCCTGTTTACTCTTTAGTTCTGTTGCTTTGATCCCTTCCTTTACATAAAGAGCTACTTCTCCTCCTCTTTTACCCTTCCTGTCCCTCCTGTAGATTGTGTATCCTGGTATGTTGACATCCCAGTCATGGTTCTCTGTGTACTATGTTTCTGTGACTGCCACAATATCCAGGCAACCCTCTTCCATCAAGGCCACGAGTTCAGGGAGCTTGTTACACAGACTATGGGCATTGGTACTCATCACCCTCGACTTTTTGATGGCCTTACCCCTTTTAGCCCATTCCTGTCCTTACTGCCTTTGCCTTTTTTTACATTTACTTCTGTCCTGCTCCCTAATGAGTTCTCTATCTTGGTGTTTACCTCACTAATTACTGTTGTTTGTGGGGGGAGGCTGGGATTTCCCTGCTCCTTTTCAGTGCCTCCCCCCCTTGGCTAGTTTAAATGCTTGCCAATGAAGCATTTAAACCTCTCACCTAGGATCCTCGTTCCCCCCCTGGACAGATGCAGACCATCGTACCAGTATAGGTCTGCATCCCTCCAGGTGGCTCCCCAGTCCTCAATGAAGCCAAAACCCTGAGCTCCACACCAGTGTTTCAACCATTCATTGAATTCCCTGGTGAGGAATACCCTAGCATCACCCTTGCCATAGACAGGCAGCACTTCCGAGAAGGTAACTGTATGCGCTACTTGTCTAAGGCCCCTCCCCAACTCTACAAACTCCTCTTGCACTGCTCTGATCCCATTCCTAGCCAGGTCATTTGTCCCTAGGTGGACAATGACATCCATCTCCCTTCCTCGTGCAGCTGCTCCCACGATCCTGAGGATTCGCTTCCTGTCCCTCCAAGCTGTGGCGCCAGGCAGGCACCTTACCTCCCTCTCCCCTTCCTCCCCCATTTCTACTCCCCTAATGATTGAGTCCCCCACCAGGAGTTGTTTCCTTCCCCTGTGGGGTCTCATGCCACCCTTCTGTGGGTCTCCTTTGTGAAGGTTCCCAGCATCCTTCTTGGTCTCCACTGCAGGTGCCTCCATAGAGGAACCACTATCCACCAGAAGAGCGAATAAATTATGGAGAGGTACAGCTGGAGGGATGCAACTCTGTTCCACCACCCTCTCCCTCCCTGAGCCCACCTTGGTCCAGCCTCTCCTCTTTCTTGGCAACCTCTGAGGTAGTGGCATTGGCCCTGGTGGTCCCTGGGTGGGGGAGGAGGTTTCACGAATCCTAGCCAGGTCAGCCTGGAAACGGGCAACCTCCTCCCTCAGACCAGAGAGGTGCCTACAAATAGGGCAGCATCGCAGCCTCCAGAATGTCTCCCGGAACACTGCCGCCCCACAGCCATTGCACTGCACCACTCCTATCATGTCTTATTTTGTGTCCCCTCTCCTGTTTCTCTGTATGCTTACTCTCTCCTCTCCTTACAACTTTCACCCTTCCTGTTCTGGGACAGTAACTTCCTATATTCTTCAGTAGCCTCCTTCTTCCTTGTTCAGTGTCAGACCACCAGCAGCTGGGGGGGAGAGTGAGCCACTTTTTTCCTATTTTTTTCCTTTTGAAGCACTTCAATTACACCTCTACTGTTGTGTGGCACTGAACAGCATGGTACTACAGCACAGGCCGTTTAGGGCTCCCTGCAGCTACTGGCATACATTTGGAAGTCTGTGACTGCTTGGCCATTCTACAGCTGCATAGTCAAACTGATAAATAAGCAAACAAGGGGGCGAGAGAGAGAGAGAGAGATGAATACTTGACGAGACTCTTCATTTTAAAGGAAATTATAAAAAGGGTCTCAGGAACTCTATAATCTGATTGGTTGTCAGCATTCTGACCGCCCTATACTAATCTTCTTGTTAATATGCTTGTAGAGCCTGATCACCAAGAGTGGTGATCTCTTTTATGCCATGTCCTGCAATTTTTAAAAGATTCTATTTTTAGAACCCTGAGCCAGCATTTGTTCCAACAAATTCAAAAAGAGCAAAGATGTCCTTTTCTATAAAAAAAAACTTAAGCTGATTCAAAACAGCTATGAAAATGATATTCTCCACCAGGCAGCTGGCATAACGAGAGCATAAGGGAGAGACTGTATTAGTTAACAGTTCTTTAGTAATTATTAGCACCTTGTTCCTCAAACAAAGAGATAAGACTATGAGGGTAACCAGGGCCATTGATGGCCTCACTGAGCAGATTCTGTGGCTATGGACACAGCTGTGATAAGGTCTTGACAGGGCTAAGACTCAAAACAAAACAAGCCGATTTCCCAATTTTTTTTGTTTTAACCTAAAAGCCCCAAAACACAATCAGTTGTGGTTTTTCAGGCTATTTTGGTTAACACTGAAAGCCAGAAAGGGGCAGCCATGGAGTTACAGGATGGAAAATAGAAAGGGGCAGCACCCTGGGAGCATGGTGCTCTCGGGACAATTATTTACCAGCACTTGCTCCAGCTCTGTAGCTCTCTTTTTTTAAAATGGTAAATGAGGCTTTTACTCTGCATCACTGTCAGTACAAGTGACAAGGCTCCCTTTTTATTCACTGAAATAGACCTTGCTGCAGAGGGAGATTGCATGCCGTCTGGTGTGCGGCAGAATCGAAGACACTGAGACAGCATATTCATTTTTGTCTGTGTTTGTGCAGCGGGGAAAATGATTATTGCAGGTGGCAACATGACAGTCCTGCAGGTGAGAGAGTGAGAGATGGCAAGATCTTGGTGTCCAGAGGGTCCCAATTCACATCGGCTGTTACAGTGCTTGTAAATCAGCAGTTGTGTAGTACTTTTCTGGTTGTCATGGATACAGGTGGGCGCTCATGCAAGCTCATGAATGAGTGTTTATGGCAACAACTCGGGAACATGCAGCACTACACAGCAGATGGACTATTTAACTTTAAAATTCTCCCTCTGGACAAATAAATTAATGTAGGGTACACTTTAAAGAATGTTTTTGCTTTTACCCTTCTTATAATAGCAATAATGAACTCCAGGAGTTACATTAACGTTCAAGTTAATCACCCTCCAGGGCAATACAGCATTCGGCCGTGCCTCGTGCCACATTACACCCCCCAGGGGGAGATTAACCAGAACATTAGCGTAACCCCCATTGTTCATTATTGCTTAATTAATTCACTGTCAGACAACAGTAACCTACTTTGTCTCTGTTATAACTGCTTTCTTTTTTGTTTGTTTTATTCCTGAGGAGGAGCACAGCCAATAATTCCAGATAATTATAAACAATTCAGTTATTATTTTAGATTTTCATTTTCACGTTCCTATGTTGGAGGATGAGTGAGTGAGCCCTGTCTAAATTCTAGTGCACCGGATCCATCATGAGTGCCGTAGTTCAGGATGGGGGGGAGGGTTGCTCTGTTGTTCCCATACTGTTGACATTGACTTTGTTGGTTGAAATATTGTTTGGCTGCAGCCATTACAATACAAGAAGACATACATAAATATGGGAAAAATAACATGCAAATACAATAGCTACAATGCTGTTCTCATAAAGTCTGAATATACACATATAAAAAATTTATTATACCACTAGCACTGCTCCTATAGCCTTATTATTGCCTCTATAGAAAACTGCTGCTGTGTGTCAGGAATTTAAATATACTAATTTAATTACTAAAAAATAGCAATAATTCACCAGCACTAAGAAAAGACCAACTTGTCTCATTCTTTTTTTAAATTCAAGTTTATTGACAACAAACAGGTACATCATATTATACATTCCATTAACATCCATACCTTTCTCAAGTTATAAAGCAGTTTCTTTGTTTTTTCCAATTCATCTTGTCTTGTCTGAGCAGTTCCATAAATACTATGTTATTGTTTCCTCTAACAGCTATAGACTCATTTGTTTTTTTAAAGTTCTAGGAAATTGACCAGCGTGCCCCTTCATCCCAAGCCAGAACAAAGCCCGTTCCCCTATTTTCGGATCTCTAATCTCAATCCCCCAAGCCCCACCTGTTAGTAGTGGATCTCTCCTCCTCCACCCCCAGG
Source organism: Neoceratodus forsteri (assembly GCA_016271365.2). NCBI lineage: Eukaryota > Metazoa > Chordata > Ceratodontiformes > Ceratodontidae > Neoceratodus > Neoceratodus forsteri. The sequence continues at coordinate 1,529,696,756 of CM057453.1, forward strand.
CCAGCAACTGATCTATCATCCACTGTTTCATTTGTAGAACACCAGTTCTCCCATCTAGTCCACCTTCTCAGGTAAGTGGGGATTCGGTTATTAATTTTAAAAGTGAGTTCTTCCAAATCCGCTATCATACCTACTATCTTTATCCAGTCTTGTGTAGTGGGGGGAGTAGAGGACCGCCATTTTTTCGTGATAGCCTTATGTGCTGCTGTTATTAATATGGACCAGAGATACATTGTGTCCATATCTTTTATTTCTTTGGGGGGAAGCCTCAAAATCATTCTAGGCCAATCTAACGGGGTCTGTACCAGGAATATGTTCTTAAGTGCCTCCATTATTTCACCCCAGAAAGTTTGCAGGCCTGGACAGGACCAGAAAATGTGTAAGTGGTTTGCTTCTACCGACCCACACCCCCTCCAGCATTGTGCCATGCAATTTGGAACCCTTTTACTTACCTTGTAGGGGGTCAAGAAATATCGGACCTTAATTCGCCAGGAAAATTCCTGCCAATATGGTGATTGGGTTGTTTTTTTAGTTAAGGAAAAAATTTGGTCCCAATTAAGTTCTTCCAGGTCCTGTGGAGCTTCCTCCCACCATTTTGTTTTGATTTTGTTAAGTGGATCCCCTTTCAGCAATGAAAGAGCTTTGTAGAGAAAGGAGATCAGCCCTCTTTGTTTACTAGCCCTACAACTTTCCTGGATAGCCCTGAGAATCTGTTGGGCTCTATCGGAGTCTGGATCTTTTTTCTTTAGTGCAGAGATATAATTTCTAGCCTGCAAGTATCTGAAGTGATCTGTGTTTTGCAGTCCGAATTTATTCCTGAGGGATTCAAAGTCTAAGAAAGTATCACCCTGCCAAAATTGTGCAAGGCATCTAAGACCTTTCTCCTCCCACATCTGGAATCTTCTGTCTAGTCGTCCCAGTTGAAAATCTGGGTCCTACGCTAGCCTTTTTAAGGGCCAGATGGAATTTCTGAGTTTATATTTCTGCCATATTCTGTGGACCGATTTTCGTGTATCTCTAGTCGTGGTTAACCGGGGGTGCGGACATCTATTTATATTGGAGACCCATAATCTGGTTTCCAGGGGCTGTAGCCCCATCCCTCTCTCCTCTTCTTTTTCCATAAGTTGCCAGCCTATTGCGGTATTGGGATTGGACCACATAATGGCATTTTTTAGCTGAACAGCCAAAAAATAGTCCTTGAGATCTGGGAGGGATTGTCCACCCTTTTCTCGATGTGTTTGAAGGATTCTTAGATTTATTCTGGGCTTCTTAGAGCTCCAGATGAATTTAGAAACCATTTTGTTGCATGTTTGAAAGATTGATTTATGTATATATAGTGGAATGCATTGAAACAGGTACAAAAACCTGGGAAGCACGTTCATTCACAACGTGTGTATCCTAGCATATGCTGGGAGATTCAGTAGGGACCATCTCTCAAAATCCTTTTGAAGGGTTTCCACTAGGGGGGCATAGTTTGCAGCAAACAGTCGAGAGTACTGCTTTGTTAGATACGTGCCTAGGTATTTCATTTTGACCGCCTTCCAATTTACTGGAAAGAGATTGCACAGTTCTGGATTAGGTTTGTAGAAAAAAGTGAGCACCTCTGTTTTGTTATTATTTATGAATATCCTGAGTGTTTGCCGAACTCAGACAGAATAGTCCAAACTTGTTTTATAGATTGTTGGGGTTGTGTGAGGCTCAAGAGCACATCATCGGCATAAAGCGATATTTTTTTATGCAGGTCTCCCACCATCACCCCTTTTACGCCCTCCGCTCTGCGGATCGCCTCCGCAAGCAGCTCAATATATAGAGTGAAGAGCAATGGGGACAAGAGACATCCTTGGCGCGTTCCTCTGCCCAAACCAAATCTCTCCGATACTCCCCCATCCAACCGAACATATGCCTGCGGGGCGGAGTAGAGCATTTGGATCACATTAATGAATGATTGGGGGAAACCTCTGTGTTCTAATGCTGCAAATAAGAAACTCCAGGAGACTTTATTAAAGGCCTTCTCGGCGTCTAGGCTCATCAGGCATGCCAGTGTGCCGGATCTCTGAACAGTATCTATCAGGTTTATCGCTGATCTGACACTGTCGGGGGCGTGCCGGCCAGTGATAAAGCCCGTTTGATCCAAGTGTATGAGCCTAGTTAATATTGGGTTTAGCCTGGAGGCTATTATTGCTGTAAAAATTTTGTAATCCACATTTAGTAGTGAAATGGGCCGATAAGATTCATATAGTGTTGGGTCTTTCCCCTCCTTATGAATAACTGAAATGGTGGCATATCTCCAAGAGGGGGGTATAGGGTCATTCCCCGTCCATACCGCCGTAAAGACCTCCAGCAGAGTGGGAGAGATCTCTGGCTCAAAGGTTTTATAGAATTCTGCACTGAAGCCATCTGGCCCTGGACATTTTGTTGTTTTTAAGTTTTTTATTACATTTTTGATCTCTTGCTGAGTAATGGGTCTAGTAAGGGTCTGTGCTTCAATCCGGGACAAGGGAGGGAGAGGGAGAGAGTCTAGGTATTTCTTTTTTTCTGGTGGAGAGGTTTCCTCCTGGGGGGAGTATAACTTTGAATAGTAAGCCACAAAGGCCTTTGCTATCTGGGCAGCTTGGGTGGTTTTCTGGTTATTGTCTGGGGAGGTTATCTTGGTAATTGTCGCCTGCACTATGTTTTGTCTAAATCTGTAGGCTAGTATTCTGGTCCCTCTAGGTCCCCCTTCATAGTATCTTTGCTTTAAATTGAATAAAGTCTTCTCTATTTCTAGTTTTTGTATTTTTTGCAACCGGTTCCTGGCTTCAAGTAATTTCTTTTCTCTCTCTGGATCCCATTTGATTTTCTGGTCTTTTTCCCAATCTTTGATCTGGGAAGTTAATTCTAGTTGCTTCTGGGTTGTCAGCTTTTTCTTATGGGTAGCTATTTGAATCAACTTCCCTCTAATAACTGCTTTGAGGGAATCCCAGAGGATTTGAGGTGATATGCCCGGGGTATTGTTTTCCTCTATGGAACGCTTGAGGAATTGTTTGAGTTCTTAGAGGTATTCAGTCTCCAAAGCGTTTTTCTTTTAGGTAACCCTAGATCTACTTCCAGAAAGAGCGGACTATGGTCTGACAAAACACTGGTTCCCACCCACGTGTAGGCAAAGGTGGAGACATCCCTTGAAAACGTAAAAAACATATCCAACCTCAAGTAAATATGAAACCTCGGGGAGTGGCATGTGAATTCTTTGCTGGTAGGGTATTTTTCCCTCCAGATATCAACCATACCCAGTTGCTGGGCCAACCTTTTAAATGCTTTGGCTTTATTATGTTCTGGCCTGGGTATTTGAGATGTGGTGTCCATCTCCCTATTAAGTATTATATTCCAATCTCCCCCCATTACAAGTGTTCCCTTCGCCTTCTCTGCAACTAAACGTAACAGGGTCGCATAGAAGGTGGTCGGTGATCCTGGGGGAATATATACATTGATCAAAGTGATCCACTGGTCTTGCACTGTTCCCGTTACCAATAGGAACATTGCACCAGGATCCTCAATCACTTCATGAAGCTGGAAGGGCAGAGTGGCCGAGAGCATAATGGCCACCCCTCTTTTTCTGCCCCCCTCAAGGGAGGAGTGGAAGAGCTGTGGCAGAGCTCTGCATTTCAGCTTTTGAACCTCTCGAGGGGTGAGGTGTGTTTCTTGCAGAAATACTACGTCACAATTTTGGACGTTCAGGTATCTCTGCAACCTATTTCTTTTAACAGGGCTTGTACAGCCATTTATGCTAAAGGAGACTATCTTTGATAGGTGGTCAGCCATTTGTATATATATTTATCTCAGCTGTTATTCTCAAATACTTTACATTCTTGAGATACAGGATTTGATCAATATAAGTACCTTGCAACATTATAAACCATGTAACTTCATAAACTTTCAAATTTTTTGTTAACTTTAACAGTAAATATAGTGAACAGATAAACCATTGCTTTGGCCTCATCTGGCATCGAGCCTTAAGCAAACTCCGTGAACTTACATCCATGGCCAGAGATACTCTAAGCCATAAGTTCTTAATTCTTTCTGATGAACTTCCTAGGTGTGACTGATTGGTGTAATTCAGTGAAGGAGGAGATGTCCCTATTGGACTTGTAAGGAGGCTCGGCCGTGCAATGAGTCCTCCTTTTGACTGCATCTGAAAGATTCCGAAGTGGTCATTCTCCTTTGCGTCACCTCTTTGACATAGCATCATTTCAGGTGTCGCTTCTTCTCCCCCCCCCCCGAAAACTATTCATCTCCCCTTCCGCCCAACCCCAAAGGGGCCTGGGGAGGAGGGCGGAGGGGACGAGCTAGAAATCGCTCTCGGTTTAAGTAAGCAGATTTTAAGGTGTATTTTACCCCATTGTGGCATCTCCCATTATTTCGAGCCCCCTTTCCTTTTCCCTTGCCCTTCTTCTGCTTCCCCTTTCTCCCCTTGTTAGAAAAAAGAGGGAGAAAACAGAAGGGGTTTTATCCTCTTGACCTGCAATGCTGCTTCCCACGACTTTCTCCAGTATCCCCTCGGGTCTCCCCTGCTCGAGTCCCACCCCCCAACCCTAGACCGTCTCAGTCTCTACCTCACTTACTTTGTGGTGCCTCTGATCTATTTCAAGTGCACTCAGCTATTGTGTTTTGCCCATTTAGTTCTGTCTGCCCTGTTTGAGGGCCCCTCCCCCCCTGTTGAGGTAGAGGAGTCCTTCGGAAACACCCGGGCCATAAGGTTCCTAGCTCCTAACTCAGCCCAGTTAACCCTGCTATCTATCTCTCCCATCTCGTCCCTGCTCCCTCCCTCCCCCCATCCCAGTCCATTGACTCCATGGTCAGCTGTTATGTCTGTGGTCAGTGAGAGTTCAGTTACTGTTCCTTCACTTGGGTCATGATTCCTGTTTAAAGTTATGCCGCACCTGGGTATCCCCGGCAAGCTGGGTCATCCCTCTGATCCATCTGCGGGATTTTACCTCACCTCCCTAATTACTATTTGTGGCAAGTCTCCTGAGGAGCCCCCAACCACCAAGTGATCTCTCGTTTAGGCCTTTACTTTACTTCCTCTCCTGTCACCATGATTTGCCTTCTACTCCCCTCTTACACCCTCCCCATTTCCTAATCTTCATTCCCTGCCCTTGTATTGGTCTGGGTGCCATGTAGTGGTTAGGGGGGACTATAGCAGATCTAGGGAGCAATTTCAGACCACAGGTGATGTACCAGGCAAGGACAGCCCCCCACCTCGAACTTACACATAGCCCTAGGTTCAACTCTCAGTTCATGGATAGTTTTTCAGTTCTGACACCATCTGTTAACTTTAAAGATTATTCAGGCTTCTTTGATCATTTAACCCGAGTGGTCTGTGGTCTGCAAGATCTTGCCACGGGTTGATACCCCGGCGCATCTCAGGTCCTCCAGAACTGGAAGAACCCCACGGCAGGCCTCACGGTCCCAGGAGGTGCCACAACAGGCCTCTCTTTCCCCTAGAGAATCCCCGGAGGAGTGAGTCCCCACTCAAATGACCCGGTCCCTCCCAAATTGCCCAGGGGGAGAGCCCTCAGCCCCCAAGATCCCGGAAGAACTGTGCAAGGGGGGGGTCCGCAGCTCCAAGTCTCTGCAGCGAGGCCCTCCAGTCCCACTAGGCAGGGCCTCCCCCTCACTTCATCGAACTAGCTCCGTTATTTCTTCTTGAGGGGAGGGGAACCCGCCCGGCGCGGTCAGAATCAGTGCTTGTCTGCACATGATTTCAACGGCATATGGCTCTGCTTGCCTGTCGCCTCTCGGCCAGACAGCCACGCCTCCAGACCCTGGATTCCACAGTTTCGGTTTCCCCCCCTCCCCATATCACAGACTAATGTACTCAGAGCTTCCCGTTGCAAGAGTTTTCTGCAGCTCCTCCCGTCTTGATTTTTAAAACAATGACTTTAGTCTCAGCTTCACATAAAAATAACTTGTACAGTCTGTTACCAGTTCTCGTCCATTTTATCGGGGGAAATGCACTACGGGTGAGGCCTCTCCAGGAGCAGTTGTACAGTCGGTCCGGACACAAGGCCGTCTTCCAAGGTTCGTTCCATTTTTATTTCTCCCCCCCCCCTCAATCCTTCCACCTCCCTTCCCCCTTCCCGTGATCAAGCTATGTTGCCTGGGACTGATAATCAGAGTTTCCGGGCAGGCTGTACTCAATCGGTGAGGCCTCTCAGATCCCAGGCGTCTCAGTTCCCGAATGTACTTACTTCTGAATGAAGATAGATCAATTTGTTCGGGAGCTAATTGTCATGAGGCTAGGCCTAGCATCAGTCGAAAGTGGCCGAGAGTCGAGACCAGAGTTCGGATACAAGGTCAGTCAGGGGTGATTCGGGATCAAGTCCAGGAGCCAGGGAGTCGTCAAGGGGGCCATTCGTGCAGAGTGCAGGTAAATTCAAGAGGTTACCAGGATTTTCTGAATGTGCACAGTTCATTTAGGGCTCTGTTGTTCCTCTGTAGGCATTTCTTCTTCTTGGGGGAGGTCCTCTTCCTCGTCCTCATCCGATCGTGATGTCTGGAGAAGATGCCTTGCTGCTTTATTCACTGTTGCCGAGTTGCCATACCTCTGGATCATCGAGGCGACATCATCACGAAGGGTTGTATTTGGGTTTCTCTGCGTAAAGCCTTTTTTTGCCGTCCCCTTCCGTGCTATCGCCCATGCCAAGGAGAGAAGGTCCCTCTCCAGCTTCTCCTTTGCCATTTGTGGGGTGATGATACCTAGGCTTTCGAGGTACGGGGTTGCCGTCAGGAGGTCTTTGAAGATCTTATTACCTTGTTGTGTGGTGATTTTAAGTCTAGCAGGATGCAGGACTTATGCTTTTAGGCCCTTGGCTCGCAGCTGCTTGATCACTGGCCAGATGGTCTTCCTCTCGTCTTGCACTGCAGCCGTGTGATCGTTATCCAGGGCTATTCTGTGACCTCTGAACAGGAGGGTGTTTTGTAGCCAGGCTTTTTTTAAAATTTCTTCTTTTCATCTGTACGATGTAAAGCGGACTGTGAATGACCGAGGCCTCGCATCTACATTTCTGGGACGTGGGACCAGCGACCGGTGGGCTCGATCTATTTCGATATCCAGCTCTTTTGGTAGCTTTAGTGACTCTCGAAGGAGGTCTTGTATGAAGGTGATGGTATCCGGCTCTTTTCCTTCTAGGCCCTCTGGGACCCCATATATTCTAATATTTTGCCGCCTGCTTCTTCTCTCCAAGTCATCGAGCCGTCTATTCAGCTCTCGATCTCGGGCCAGTAGGTAGAGGATGAGTCAATCTTGCTTGTAGGTTTGATCAATGGTCTGTGAGAGCCCCAGCTCCAGCTGTTCTGTTTTATGGTCTATTTGATTTAAATCTGACCAAAGATCTGTGAGGGTATGGTCTATTTTCACCACTGTGTGAGCTGTCTGCTTTATCATTTCTACGATGTCTTCTGATGGCTGATCTCACTGCGGTGAGGCCTGCTGTGGGCCTGGCTGCACCCCTCGAGGCTCCGGCAATACATCGATTTCCACTTGGAGCATCTCTCTCAACTTTTGTACAGGAGTCATCTGAGGCTTCCCCAGTTTATTCCGTTTTTTTTTTCACCGGAGATGCCATTCGTCTTGAGCGATTAAAGCAGATTGTTATCTTTGGGGTCGAGGAGCTCCTGTTTCAAGGGCGCCATAATGGTCGGTGACGTCACCGGAAGTCCAACTTGTCTCATTCTTATGCTTTGCTATGCTACTTTATCTTACAACTCGCTTTGTGCTTCCATAAGAAAACTCATTTGAGCACCCGGAAACATAGGACACCATAAGTACAGTGTTTATTTTCTAACGAGACATGAAAAATACAGTGTTTTAATTTCTTAGGGCTCAAAATGAGGTTTCCTATGGAAGCACAAAGCGAGTTGTAAGATAAATAAAGAGGCATAGCAAAGCATAAAAATGAGACAAGTTGGTCTTTTCTGAGCGCTGGTGAATTGCTGCTATTTGTAGTAATAAAATTAGTACACATATAAAAGTGTTCTCCAGTGGCACATGTAAAGTGAACCAAGCAACAGCATATACAGCAATCTGTATAGCATGTCAAACAGCACCATTTAATGCACGCATAATCTAAATTGTAAGCCCACTATCAAACTTTGCAAATAGTTTGAAAATGAGGAATATAACATAGCTGTGTATCTGTCTGGATAGATGCCTTACTAAGAGCATGTAAACCAAAAAATGTGGCTCTGGTAATCACAAATCCCAGTGAATAAAGAATCAACGAGGACCAAAAATTACCAGCCTCGAGTGTGTTCCCATATACAGCACTTACATGATAACAGTCAGTTTGTGAAGAGTACACCAAGGAATAACTAGCTTCCGCAGTTGGTTAAACACCTCCAAGTAAACTCAGGATAACGGACTATTACCATTATACCACTAGTGCGACTGTTGAAGTGCACATGCCAGTGATGACACTGTTAACCTTTCCTATGTGCACTGGGGACTGGGGATAAACCAACACGGGCATGTTTTACATATATATTTGTTATTTTACAATTGGTCACTGGGAATGGCATGCTGAGCAAAAGCTCGTTCGGGGGGGGGACAAGGGAGTGCAAAGTAAAAATAAGCAAGCGAGAAGATCAAATAATGCCAAGGATTAATAAGGCAACATGGCTGCAGGTACAAAAGTTAATGGGTATGTTATTCAACATACTGAACGGCAGTGCAGCCTTAGAGCTCATAATTACATACAGAGACTGCATAGGGCCAATAACTGAGACCTGTACGTAAGGTGTATGTGGAAATGTGGGTAAACTATCATGGGCATGTCAAAAATGTGACTGAACTATTGTGGGTGTTTCTACAACTAAATTAGTGGTTTTAGAAATATTGAAACCTAGAATCTGATGGCAAATAAGGACCGTTTGACCCATTCAGCCATGCGCTGATCAACCCACTCTTCTCTACTATGCTGTGTCACCCCGCAGCTTAGCTACCTGTGCACAAATACAGGAGATACTGGGCATGGATGAAGAGATGCACAGTGTAAACTGACTGGGACAATTGCCAAGCAATCTGCTGCACATAGGAACAAGGGAGGGAAAGAACTGTCACGCTGCTGTTAAATCAGGACAAAAATGGCTTCAATGTTAAATACACAGTACTGACCCAGATGTTCATTAGCAGTTGGCCCCAGTGGGGTGTAGTTATGGGAAGTACCGAAAATCAGTTTTTAAACATACCGTCTATGTATGTAACTTAAAGTAACCTCTGGAAAAAATTACTTACAAATTTCTGAGAAACAATATACAAATTTAATGAACCACGGAATCGAGATATCTCAAGCAGAAAGCAGAAATAACAAACCAGAAAGGAGGAAAGCCTATGGATGTAGTGGCACCATGAGTGCAGATAGGCTTTTTAAAATGTATGTCACTATTGTCTAGGGGCTAGGTTCACTAGGGTTAGAACTTCACTCTAAAGTGTACCTGCACTGTGTTTCCATGATCTCTCGGATGATGCCCCAAAGAACGTACTGATTTGCTTATGAAATCTGAAGTTTAAAATGCCCTCCTCCCCCCACACACATACACACTTTTAAACTTGTGCATATTGAAATATACCTCTCTACCACAGCACCACAGTAAGTCACCCTCCCCCATTTCCCAGGGCAGTCATGTGCCCCCACTGAGTGCTGTGAAGCTCAGCTTAAACTGTGTGTGTGTGTGTGTGTGTGTGTGTGTGTGTGTGTTTTCTGTTCCCGTTTCTCAAGGAATGCGAGATCTGCAGTTTAATGAATCATTAAGTGTGAACTTCCTGAGCCCAGGCCACCTCCATCTGCATTACCAGATGTGAGGTAGCAACGAGTGGGCATCTCCCTCCCCAGCAGTGCATGTGAAAGCCCTAAATGGAGTGACCACTGCGCTGCTCCTTGCCAGTGTAAGACGCGGTCCAGAAGTTGTACTACTCCAAGTCATGCTGCAGGAAAAGGAGACCAAGCATGCACAGAGAACGTGAACACCATTCCTCCATCGGACAGATGCTCACAGAGCTCCATTGTCTGGGAAAGGCCGCTGAGAAGGGGCTCACAAAGATGGGGAAGACTGAGAGTGAGTTACATTGTACTCCAAACTTCCGGAAATATGTATAGCCTGACTGGACTGGTTTCTTTATTTTCCTTTCTGTGGATTATTGTACACAGCTAATTCCATCACTGGCACAATTTGGCATCCATGTATTGTACCCCTAGGGGGTTAAAATATTTGGATGGACCCATCGACCCCCCCCCGACCTAGTTGAAAATAAACAGTAAGCAAATGCAAGCAGTAAGACAGATCCAAGTGGCATTTAACAGCAATTGTAGGGCTGCAAAGCTGCTGTGGCTAATACAACTCTTACAGTATGTTCCCATGGATTCCTGTTTAAGAGCCAAGTTTCACACAGATATTAACAGCTGCCACATGTATACAAACTTTGAAAGATGAATGTAAGGTGATAATTTTTTTGGTACAGATTTTCCAGCAATCAGCATTTAAGGTGGCAGACTGGTGGAAAATGAGGACACACATACACAGTCATATACTCTCTTTTGGATGAGACGTTAAACCAAGGTCCTATCTGCCTGTTCTGGTGGTAGTTCAGGTGGATGTTAAAAATCCCATGGCACTTCTTGAAAAGAGTAGGGGAATTTACCCAGTGCCCTGGCCAAATTTCCCCCATTCACTAAAAATACCACCAACAGCTTAATCTTTTTCGAGGTCAGTTGGCATTCATCTGTATCCCCCTCCCCGGGTCATGCCTGAAAATAGGCAGAATTTGTCTAGTGCACTTACCCGGTCAACAAAAACAAAATAAATAAATAAATAAATATAAGTCAAAAGTAACAGAAGAAACAAATATACAAAGGTAGGGCAAAAATTAGGACACTCAAGGAGGAGGAGGGGTACAAAAAAATAGGACCGCAACATAGAACTTACAATTGCCCGGCAACATAGCAGATATTGCCTCACTTTATACAGCACAGTTGTCAGTGGAAACGCATTAACGCAAGTTCTCTGGTTACAGTAAGAAGTGCAGAGAGTTGTGGGTCATGGTCCAAATGCAAGGCATCATGGTAAGCAGCTGAATGACAACCATGCTATGAAATGGGTTTAAGCACAGTATGTTACATTCTGTGTGGCCGGATTAACACGTTTTTAAACATGTCAATTAATGTCTGTGTGTCTGCAATGCCGTGTCATGATTAAAACATTTCAAAAAAATGGATTACAACACAGAGACCCAGTGTGTCCTCACCCTATAATTGTAATGAAAAAAGAAGCCCTTATAAATTGCCTGAAATGGTGTTGCCCATCTCTTCCACCATTCCTTTTACTGATACAGTGAGCAAAGGTGCCAAAGTACCTCCCCATCACAGATCTCTTTTATAGTAGTAACACACTATCACCAAGACACTGCGTTGTGGCGGGGTGGGGCTAAGAACATATTTGGCTAAGAGAATTACTGCCTTACACTTTTAATGTGATATTAGCCACTGATCACCCAGCCTGTCCCACTCTTTTTTTTTTTTCAGTTCTATTTATGCACCCCCTTCCACTAACTTCTCTCCAATGAGGCCTCTTGAATACTGGCTCTGCCCATCCACCTGAAGCTCTGACAGTCCTCTCCTGGCTGGAGTCACCTCCTTCTATGGGCTCACCTTAACCCCTCAGCTCTGAGTCCCCCGAGGAAGGCCCGCCACTCCCTCCGGCACTCTATCTAGTGTGCTGGCAGGCTCACCTCAGGGGGAGGAACCAGGTCGGATGTCTGGATGCCCGGCATTAGACATGGGGCCGCAACCACTGGGCCTGCCTTTGCCTGTCAGCAGAGTTTTTTTTGTTTCCTTGTTGTTTCCCCCGGAGCTCGGACGTGCAATGATGTCCATGGCACAGCGTGCCGACGTCCGCCGCAGCTCTGTACCCACTAAGCTTGTGCTACATGTTCTTGTGCTGCCCTGACTGCCATCAGAGGCTGCTCAAGAGTGGCACAGACCCCAGAACCCTCCCCGGGAAGGGAGAGCAGTCCTCTGGATGCTCAATCCCTTTCCTCTCCTGCCGACCCCTGATGGCCCGGGTCCATTCCTGAACTCGGGTTGATGGCATGGCGTGAGGTGTAGCATCCAGCGCCTCAACCCTCAGCACCACCTGGCCTGCCTGAACCCACTCTAATGGTACTGGGGAGCCAGGGACTGAGAAGGCCATCATACCCATGTTAAAACATTTACCACACTGCTAAAGGATGAGCCCTTTTATTTTTGTCATTATTAAAATTATTTTTTTTCTCATTTTTCGCTGTTTGTCCCCCTTGCCCCACACCCAGATGATCATTGGGGTATGTGCAACCTTCCTCCAGCCAAGAGGGTGGGCCCACAGCTGCCATCATAGCAGGTACTGAGGCCACTCCATGACTGGTGGGTAGCAGGGTTGCACAAACTCTCTGCAGCCTGCATCCTTCCTCCCCGAGAGCAGAAAGCCTCACTGCTACAATGCGCTTGGCCTCCTGCTTGGGCTTCCAGGGCTCATTCTCAGACCCTAGCCCTCCACAGCGGCAGTGCATGCATTTTTTTTTTTTTTGTCTGAATTATTTCTTCCTGTTGATATATTTATTTATTATTGTACTGGGAAAAAAAGCTACTGAGTTAGTTTGCACTGACAGACTCGGAATGATTATATTCAAAGAAACTCCTACTCAATCCCCACCTAGTGCAATCACCATCAGTAAATCATTCCACCACCTCTTCTTTGCAAAATGAATCTCTGCCTTGTTACCCTCCTGAACTCTCTGTCACTGTAAAAGCACAAAACAAATAACAAAACATCACAACAAAGGGATAGCAGCAGGTGTCTCTTTCACTGGTGACTCAGGAGGGGATTACATTCATTTTTTCCCAGTTGTAACAGGGATTTTCCCTGGGTCATCTCCTCAGTGGACACTGATAAATGTATCTAGATGTCAAATACACGGGAGGTCCGTCTTGCAGTCAACTGGTCCACACATCAACACAGTCTAAATGTCGACCGAATTCTTTTTTTTTTTTACTCTGTTTTTGCTCCCCCCAGTCCTCGCCTAACAATTGAGGATGCCATGTATGCAATAACACACTGCCTTCAATCACCTGGTAAGTGCAGTGCTTTATAGCATTATGGTACACCCTGAGCATGTTGCTGTGCTTCAAAAAATTGTTTCAGAAGTTGAAAAGTAAAGAAAAAAGAAAGTAAAATCTGAATACATGGTCATGTCACCAGTTTAAACCAATCAGATTGATTGATCCAAGCCTTTTTATAAGGTTACACCCTTTTTGTGGCCTGGCGCACAGGCTAGTTGCTGCCTTGAGAGAAGATGCCATTACCAGGATGTGCATAAGTCTTGTGGCCCCACCCTCCCTCTCACCCCAGGAGCCAAACACCCTTTTGTGGGCACTGAGGTCATGTGCTCTGGTTTTGTGGGCACTGGGATCATGCGTTATTTTTGGGGGCATTGGGGTCACTTGTCCTGGTTTTATGGGCTTTGGGGTCAAGTGCTCTAGTTTTGTGGGCACTGGGGTTGCGTGTCCTGGTTTTGTGGGCACTGGGGTCATGTACTCTAGTTGTTAGGGCACTGGGATCACATGCTCTGGTTTTGTGAACAGCGGGGTCACATGCTTTTTTTCTGGACACTGGGATCACATGCTCTGGTTGAGTGAGAACTGATGCCATGTGTCCTGGTTTTATGGGTACTGGGGTCACATGCCCTGTGTTTTGGGGGGACATTGGGGTCACATGCCCTAGGTTTGTGGGCAGTGGGATGACAAGCCTTTGCTTTGGCATCTGCCCCTCCTATTGCCTTCACTGGTGACCTTGGTCTGCTGACCCCCCCCAGCTACCACTTGGGGGTCAGGCAAGCATCAGCCTCTGCACCACCACCACCCATCCTGGATGAGTGCAGTCCAGTGGACGCTCAAGCATCCTTCCACCAGCTGAACCCAGATTATCGGCGCTGCAAGCAATAGCGCTACTATTGAGCCAGCGGGCTGATTACTTCCTATTTAAAGTACCAAGTTAATATGATGATACTGGTTGGAACACCTACAAATGTGGGGAGGGTGGGCTCTATACAGAGCTGGATTAAAAGCAACAGTATTTGTTACTTAGGAAAACATTTCGTTATGTAGTTTTTAGTAACAATGTATTTCTAGCATCCTTAGATACACAGAAACAGAACTGCCAACATAAAAGGTCTGCGTGGCCCACCCAGTCTACCCAGGTTGTCTAGTCCCTGCCTTGTCTGTCTTTGCGGACCCTATCAGGTCTATGGCAACACTCCCTCCTCCCTGCCATTTCCTAATATTGCCCTATGTCTATCCCATGCATGCTTGAAGCCCCCTACTGTTTTTGCCTCCACTACTTACTCTGGCAGTCTATTTCAGGCACCCACTACTCTTGCAGAGAAGTGGTACTTCCTCATATCCCTCCTAAATGTCCCTCCTTCCAGCTTTATCACATGTTCTCTGGTTCTGGTACTCTTCCTCATTTGAAAGAGGTACATGTCCTGCATCCTGTTCACCCCTGTTAAGTAAATGTAAGTCTCTCTCTTGGTCCCCCTCAGTTGCCTGTCTTCCAGGGTGTACATGTTGAGATCCCTCAGTCTTTCCTAGTAGGGGTTTTGGTGCAACCCCTGCACCATTTTACTTGCCCTTCTCTGGGCTGCCTCCACCATGTCTATGTTCTTTCTGAAGTGCAGCCTCCAGAACTGGATACAACACTCCAGGTGGGGTCCTCACCAGCAAGCAATACTGTGTCAACACCACCTCTCTCCTTCTTCTGGAAATAACTCTCCCAGTGTATCCCAGTATCCCACTAGCCTTACCCACTGCTTTGTCACACTGTCCTGCCACTTTGAAATAATCAGATATGATAACCCTAAGGTATCTTTTCTGCTTAGTGACTGACAGTAGCTACCCAATTCTATACTGTTATTAGGTTCCCATGCCCTAGGTGCATGATTTTGCACTTTTTTTGGTATGAAAACCCAACTGCCATGCTCTTGACCACTGCTCGAGTTTCCCAAGATCTCTATGTATTCTTTTCACCCTTCCTCATTGTTCACCCTATTACAGATTTTAGTATCATCTTCAAAAAGACATGCCTTCCCTTATAGTTCATCTGCAATGTCACTTAGACATTGAAGAGAACGTGTCCCAGTATTGAACACTGTGTCACCTCTCTGGTCACTCTCCCATCTTTAGAGTGAGTGCCGTTAACCACCACTCTCTGTTGCCTATCAGTTAACCAGTTTCTAACCACATTCACCACTTTGGATCCCACCCCATGGCTGCTGAATTTCTTAGTCTTCTGTACAGCACCATGTCGAAGGCCTTGGCTAAAGTCTAGATAGGTGATGTACACTGCCTTCCCCTGATGTATTTCTCTGGTCACCCAGTGAAAGAACTCAATCAGACGCATCTGGCATGACCTTCCCCTCATGAATCTACACTGCTTTTGGTCCTGCAGCATATTGGATTCAAGATACTCTACCAACATTTCCTTTAACAGCGCTTCCATTAATTTACCCACCTCTGAGGTGAGGCTTACTGGCTTATAGTTACTAGCCTCTTCCCTGCTGCCGCCCTTACATAGAGGGACCATGTCTGCTCTCTTCCAGGCCTGTGGAACCATGCCCGATTCCAGTGAGTTGTTGAATAAGGCCACCAGCACGGCAGCACCTCCCTGAGTTTTTTAGTACCTTTGGATGTATCTTATCTGGTCCAGTAGCCTTGCTCACTTCCAGAACTGCAAGTCCCTTCAAAACTATTTCCTCTTAAAGTGGCTTTCGGTTTGACTTCCTTTTCCTTTTGTTCCTGCTGATCACTAGTAGTCTGACCCCCCTCCTTCCACTGTAAAGACTGTGCAGAAGTACCTGTTTAGGAAGTCTGCTTTTTCTTGGTCCTCTTCTGTGCAGTCTCCCCCTGCTGCCCTCCTTATCCTTACTGTCCCTCCCCTTGCTTTCCTCTTCTCACTTGTGGACCAGAATAAAGTTTTATCCTCATTTGTTGCCCCTTTTGTTATCCTTTCCTCTGTCTGCAGCTTTGCTTCCCTCACTACCTTACCTGTTTCCCTCTGTTTTACTTGGAACAGCTCTGTCTTCTTTCCTCTGTGCTCCTTGTATCTCCTGAATGCCACCATTTTTTCTTCACCACAGTGGCCACTTCTCTAGAGTGCCATAAGGATCTCTTTGTCCTTTTGCTTTTACTCACTTCCTTCATGCAGAGGTTGGTTGCCTTAATTATGCCCTCCTTTATTTTTCCCTACAATTCCTCTACTCATACCTGGCGCACCGTACCCCCCCCCCACTAGGCAGTTTCTGAGGCAGGCTTCCCTTTCCTTAATATCTGCCTTCCTAAGGTCCAGGAGCCTCTGCTCCCATCTTAATGTTAAACTGCATTGTATGGTGATCAGTAGGGCTGTGCGAATACCTTTTCCCGAATATTCTGCTGAATATTCAGTATTCGGGTCCCAAGTATTCCGTATTCGTTATTTGGTATTCGGACAGAAAAGGTGTTTTTTTAAGAAAACTTTAAAAAAGCACTTCAGCAACACCATTAATCACCCATTGAACCTGGTATACCATATACACCTCAATGACACTTCAGCCACCAACATTGAGCTCTCACTAATGCAACACAAGCTTCATGTGGCACACTCGATCCACCACAGCACACACACACAGAGCACTCTGAAAACGATATCAAGCACTGCATTGAGTCAGCACTAGAGGGTGCTCATGGTCACAGACATGGGGTAGAAGGTGCTTTGACCATGGGCATAGGAATATTGGAAGCAGTGGCTGCAGTAGCGGTGATAACTAAAAGGGTGGCTGCTGCAAGAATGGCACCGGTGGTGGTGAGAAGCACACTGGCTGTGGATGTAGCAGCCATAGTGGTAGCAGTGGGAAAACTGGTGGTGGTGTCTGCTGCTTCCTGCACAAAGCACTTATGCTTTAATGTCCCCCTACTACTGCACAACAGGATGTGACAGTGAACATACAGATGGAACAGGTGGGGACACTAGTAGCAGTAGAACTGCTAATGGTATTAGTAGTAGTAGTATTACCAATGCTACAAGAACAAAAAGGCTTGCTTGGCAAGAACAATATTTGAGCCCGCAGAATAAAGAGAGACACCTGTACGTCACTGTCTATGTAGTCTATCTCACCACCTTCTCTGGAATTGTATTATGTATCAATAATTTACAGTGGAGCAAGACAAGATGCAATTTAGTACTTTGCAATAAATGACATGCCACAAAATATTGGATAACTAGAGGGCTTAATTGCCATTAAATTACACTGCTCCTTGCAGCATACTGCAGCATTTTACAGTAATTTTGCAAGATACTGCATTGCATACTGTCTGGCACCATTGTATGAACTACTGTATGTTTTATAATCTTGATGCAGTGTTTCATCATTGGGTATGTTAGTTTTAGATTGTTTTGTTACAAGAGCATTTCAGTCTCATTCATTTTAACTTCACTTATTTATAGTGTGTGTTTCTTTAAGGGTTGTATATTCATAGTGTGCATGTACGTTCCCGACATGCACACTGAGAAAGACCAGGTTCTGGTCAAAGCACCAGGGCTCTATTGGCATCCTCCAGCCTTAGCACAAACAAGTGTATTGGCAACTCTATGCTCCACTGCTCTTAACTGTATTTTGTTACTGACCCGCCCCCCGACTACTTCCTTTGTTCTACATAGATTGTTTGGGGCTTTGGCAGCCACTAGCAGTAATTGCCTGGATGTGCTGTACGTTTGTGGGTCTATCATCCTGTTCCTTACCACTTGCGGCCAGCGGTGTAGATGCTTTGCTGGGGCTGGACCAAGCATGATTGCAAGATTGCTAAAGACATGATGGATCAGGCCACTAGTGGTTATTGTGTAAAACACAAACTATTACCACATAGTACCTGTGTGTGTGATGCTTTACTTAGTGCTTGTGGAACTACAGTAATACACCAACCTTTCCAGTTATACTGCACCACAAAAAAGTAGCAGTAAAGAAAAACACTGCTAAGAAGGGGGAAGAAAAAGGCAACCTATTTAGTCAACATGGAACCAAGCAAGGAATAGACAGATGACATACAGTCAACTCAGTGAGACAAGCCTGCCCCACTAAGTGCAATGGTTTAATTAACAAAACAACAACAAACAAACAAACAAAAAACTGTATGTGCACAGTTGTGCACACACAAGACACAGACTTGCGGGGGAGAATATTTCACAAACACAGGCTAATTGTGTGCAGTGGGTTGTAGAAGTTGGGGCGTCAGCCAACACACTCCTCATGTGTACAGGGATCTATCCCTGGAACCAGAAGACTAACAATAATAATTCAGTAAGTCAAGCCTGACTGGCTTAGAACTGAAGAAGTTTATTTCAAAATCTGTTTGCACACAGCTGTGCACACGTGTGGCCCTGCCTCATGAAAAAATGTATTAAGCATGCACATGCAGGGTGAAGCCTCACAAAATCAAATATTGTGCACATATACAGCAAGTCATAAGCAGTGACCTGCAGGAGAGGGAGTTAGCAGACATCCTCATCAGTCATGCAGGGAACCAAGCCTGGAACCAGACAACAGCAAAAAAACTAAACACAAAAATATGCTTCACCCCAAAAAATCACACTGGAGTTATGTCAGACAGCAGCAGAGAAGGGGTGTTAACAGATTTCCCTCCTAGTCCCTGTAACTGAGTACAGCAAAAAGGGCAAAATACCTGTCAGAAAGCCAAACATAGCTTTTCTGATACGATCAACAAAAACTATACTGACCCAAAAAAACCTGTGAGCAAAAATCAATTTCTTTTTAGCAAGTTTAAGGTCTTAGAAGTACTGCAGATCTCTCAGAAACCACTGTCTCTGTCTTCTACCAGCTCAGAGTGAGAAGTCACATGGTGTGCTTGCCTTTGAGCTCAAGAAACAGTTTTTGATTGGCCAACAAAGCTCCGCAAGACTTGGAAATCTCACCGAATAGTAGTTCCCAAATAGTAGCTGAATAGTGAACTATTCGGAAAACACATCTGAATATTCGGGAAGCCTACTATTCATGGTATTTGGAAAATAATATTCGGCCCATGCACAGCCCTAGTGATCAGTGGCACCTAGGGGACTGCCCACTGTGATGTCTGCAATACTGTCCCTGTTTGTAAGCATCAGGTCCATCACTGCCATGTTCTTAGGCAGTTTGTTGACTAACTACCTAAGAAAGGCCCTTTGTAGGAAGTCATGGATGGCCCTGCTCCCTGCTGAAGCTGCAGATGGAAGGCTCCAATCCACATCTAGCATACTGAAGTCACCAACTAGCAGCACCTCCCCCTTTCTTGCCATCCTAATGATGTCCCTTCCAAGTGCCTTTCCCAACTCCTTTCCCCATGCTGGAGGTCTGTATGCCACCCCATGTGGATCGTAGTCCCAGTGCTTGTCTCC
Organism: Neoceratodus forsteri; assembly: GCA_016271365.2. Classification (NCBI taxonomy): domain Eukaryota; kingdom Metazoa; phylum Chordata; order Ceratodontiformes; family Ceratodontidae; genus Neoceratodus; species Neoceratodus forsteri. Next base: position 1,529,716,238 of record CM057453.1, read on the forward strand.
AGGATGACACACTGCACCTCCAGTCCTTCCTTTTCCTCAGGTTCCCCTGCATTTCTGTAGCCTTGATTCCTCCCCTCACATATAGTCCAACCCCATCTCCCCTCCTCCCTTCCCTGTTTCTCTTGAACAGAGAGTAGGCCGATATGGCCATATCCCAGTCATACCTGTCAGTGCACCATGACTTCATTATGGCCACCAAATCAAGGCTAGCCTTCTTCATCATGGCCTCCAGATAGCAGATACATAGTTGAGATATAGACTGCTCTTCATGCCTTACTTCCTACTAGACTGCCTCCCTCCTTGCTTTCTCTCTCCCTTTCTGCCTGTGCAGTTTCCTGGAGTTCCCCTGACCCCCAATTCCCTTGTTACCCTCTCTGTTACCTGTTTCCTTTACTCCTTTCTTCTTGCCATCCTGATTTTTCCCATCTTGTCCTCCACCTTGTCCCACCCCTGTCTTCCTGTGCTCCTGCCCTGGGGAATCTTCCTCACCTTGGGCCCTCCCTCCTTGTTTCTTAGTCGTCTGGGGGGAGACACACTTTTTCTCCTTGGGTATTACAGCCCCCCCCAGCTAGTTTAAATGCTCATCCAAGTGACATTTAAACTGTGGCCCCTTCCTAGAAAGATGCAGGCTGTCTTCCCTATAGAGGCCCATATGCTCCCAGGCCAGTTCCCAGTCCCCAATGTAGCCAAAGCCCTCCTCCATGCACCATGCCTTCAACACCTTTCCTCTCCTTGGCCATACACATATAACACATCAGCAAATGCCACCATGTGTGCTACTTGCTTCAGACCTCTACCTAGCTCTATGAAATGACCCTGCACTACCACTACCCTTACCAGGTCATTTGTCTCTAGGTGAACAATGACATCTATCTTCCTCTCATCTTCTGCTACCCTATCAATCCTCTGGATCTGTTCTCCATTCCTTCAACCCAAAGCATCAGGGAGGCACGTCATCTCATTCTCCTTTCCTCTTCCCACTCCCTCATCTATCCCCATAGCAGCAGAGTCCCCCACCAGAAGCTGCTTTCTCCCCAGCTGGGGCCTCTTACTCCCTTCTTGGGGCATCCGCTTTTGAGGACCCCCCCCCCAACACACACACATACATCCATATTAAGTATTACTGAAATATTAGCCTCTATCTCATTATTAATATAGAGAATACTGGATGGGCAACTATGCACAACCAGTGTGTTCTGCCACAGAGGGGTTCTGATTTTCCTCTGACCTTGAGAGCAAAGTTCGTGAGTTTATGGGAATCAGAACCCCAAGGCTAACAGAACACACTGTTATGCGTCTACTCATCCTGTATTTTTATGGCTGTAGTATTACGGGAAATGAGTGCATTGTGTTTTTTTCTCTTTCTTAATGAAACTGACTTGTGCAGTCTCTAGAGGTTCTAGAATGCTGTTCTACCACAGAAGAGCACAATTACATTCCATGACCTTTGAACTGTGGTACAACAGTATGTTGAAAAGTATGGATTTCTGTATAGAACAATGCTCTAATATACACTATATTATCAATTTATCGTCAGTAAATTTTCATTTCTCTCTAATGTTTTAAAAACAGCTTTTATTACTAATTTTATAATTAATGACACAAGTCATTACAGATGGCTGCCACTAGCAATTAAAAAAAAAAACCCTTCCTCAAGGTTACTTTTTGATTTTTACAGACTGTATTCATACCGTGGATGTATTAGGAGAGTGCTGGCACACATTTCTTATAGCAAACTGCATCACACCACACCAAAATATTTTATCTGTCAGTAGTGGGTGCAACCAGAGAGAAGTTATGTTTTAAAAGACTTCAAAAGAAATCCCATACTGTATCTCAGTTCAGGACTGAAATACAATTAAAAGAATAAATGAAGATATTGATGTGTTTGCCAGAAATGCAATACAGTATTATCGAAAACAACATTTTTTTTCCACTCACAAATACTGCTGCTTCAAAGACCAGAGAGACAGAAAACCAAAAAACTAGGCAGTACTGTACAAAACAGTGAACCAGGTGCGTGCAGATATCAGTTGGTAATGCTGCATTGCATCCTTCCCCTTTAATCCTTTTATCTGCAATTCAATTACACTGTTCTCATTACTTGTAAATTCACCAAGGTCAAGCGTGCTGCACCCCTCCCATCCACACACATTCATATTGTGTTACTGAAATATTAGCCTCCATCTCATTATTAATATTAGTAAGTTACATTTCCCCCTCTGCTGACAGATGCTACATGTGGGACAGGGTGCAAAGTGGCCCATGATGAATTAACCACTTTATATAGTACAGTTACGTAAGAACTTACCGTAACAGTAGATCTTCAAGAACAGCTCTTGCAGCAGGTTACACCATTAGGACTGAAGCCGGCAGATGTCAAGACCCCACAGAAAAATTCTAGCTAGCTATCTTCAGCGGGAACCACCCCCGACGTCGGTCCCGCCTCCGACGTCAGACATAGTACATAAGGGGGCGGTCCCGCCCGATTCCCCAGTTCTCCGCCGGAGACTTCCGGCCCGCAGAGCTGATTTGTCGAAATGGGAGACGGATCACGTCAGAAGTCAAAGGAAAAATCCTGATAGTAAAGGCCTAAGCCATACCTCCTCAAGGGGAAGGTGGGCGGAAAGTACCTGCTGCAAAGAGCTGTTCTCGAAGATCTACTGTTCGGTAGGTTCTTACGTAACTGTACTATTTTACTTGAGACACAGCTCTTGCAGCAAGTTATCATCTAGGACTGATTCCCAAGCAGTATCGCTGCCAACATTCTGGGAGGAGGAAACTAGGAATTACCTTCCAGGTCCTGAATCTGGGACAGAGACCCTGTAGCACAGCAAGGCGAAGCTTGACTCTTCGCCGAGGCGTGTCAAAACTATAATGCCTGATAAATGTATGCACAAAGCTCAAGTGGCTGCAGCACATATGGCAGAGGTGGAGCGTTTGGAGTGCTGCAAGAGGTGGCCACAGCCCTAGTGGAATGACCCGGACTGTTCCGGGAGGCTTATGTTTGATATCATAACAGTATGAAATACACTGGACAACAAGCCAGCGAGACAGGGACTGTTTGGATACTGGTTGACCCATGATCCTTTCAGAAAAGGGAACGAAAAGTTGCTCTGAACTACGGAGTTGTTTAGTTCTGTTGAGGTAATACCTCAAGCTGCGGTGAACATCCAGGGTGTGGAGCAGTGCCTCTCCTCTATTAGAGTAATTCGGGAAGTAGACCGGCAGATCAATATCCTGATTGAGAGTGAGTGTAGAAACCACCTTAGGCAAAAATTTTGGGTTCGTCCTCAGGGATACTCTGTCCCGGTGGAAAACTAAATAAGGCTCTTTGCACTGAGGTGTGAAGCTCAGAAACTCTTCTCGCTGAAGTAACAGCAACCAAAAACAGCGTTTTCCGCTGACAAGCGGCTCGCCTTCAATCGTGACGGGTTGAAGGGCGTGGTTGTTCAGGACAAAACAAATCCCATGGGGCACTGGGTACTAATGGGTGGTCTAGATGTAACACCCCTCTCAAAAATTCCGAGGCGTCTAATTGTGCCACTGTCGATGTCCACAGGAAGGTGGTAGGCAGAGATGGCACAGAGGTGCACCTTGATAGAGGAGTGTAGGCTAGGCCCGAGCGGAAGGGGGAGCAGGTAGACCAACACCACTCTCACGGGCAACCTAAAGGGAAAAATCGCATGCTCGCGACCATAAACAAAAACGGTGCCATTTCATGGCATACGTCGCATGCATTGCCGGCTTTCTGGCTGCAGAAAGAACTTCCGCAACCTCTTGCGAGACCCCATGATGCAAGATGGCTATGTCTCTAGGAGCCATGCATGCAGGTTCAGTGAGCTTAAATCTGGGTGGACCAGTGAACATTCCTCCTGAGACAAGAGGTGGGAGCTGAACTGCAACGGGAGCGGAGGTTCCCGGGATAGTTGAATCAGTAAAGGGAACCATCTCTGTCTGGGCCAAAGGGGCCACATGATCATGGTTGCTTGCTCCCTCGCGGTTGAGAAGAACTCTCTGGATCAATGGGAAGGGAGGGAAGCGTGAGAGAATCTGTCCCACAGGAGAGACAACGCATCTCGCCAGAAAACACCAAGCCCTGGATCTAGCGAGCAAAATTGGGCAGTTTTCGTTGGATGGGGATCTTGAACAAGTCCAACTCTGAGTTCCCCATCAAAGAAACAGATCCTCTGCTACCTCTTGAAGAAGTTCCCACTCGTGGACTCTGGCCTGGGAGGCGACTCAGGCGCGTCTGCAATCGTGTTGTCACCCGAGGAACATGTACTGTGATCAGATTCGCGCCAGTGTGTGATTACCCAATCCCACACCTCATGGCCTCCTGCAAAGGGGTAGAGTGTGCACCTCCTTGTTTGTTGAGGTAATATCACCGCTGTGTTGTCTGTCTGAGCAGGAGTACTCGGCAGGATTTCTGACTGAAAGGCCTGCAGGGCATAAAGGACCGCCCTCATCCTCTGGGACATTGATATGGAGATGAGCCTCCAGGGGTCCAGTTACCTGGGACTTCACCCCCTCCAGGTGTGCTCCCCACCCTAGACCTGAGGCGTCTGTGGTGAGGATTACCTCCAGGGATGGCGCTATAAACAGGACGCCCGTGGAGAGTGACCCTGGGTCTAGCCACCACTGCCAGTCTTGAATCACGGTGTTCGTGATTCTGACCGGATGCTGCATGTGGTCTTGCCTTTGATCCCATTGCACCTTGAGCATCCATTGAGTTACCCGCATGTGGAGCCTTGAGAAAGGGACAGTAGGAATGGCCGCAGCCATGTGTCCTCGAGCAAGCAAAGGACCCGACCTGGCAGGGGCCGGTCTTGTTCGGCCTAAACTCCCTGATGAGGATCTGATGCCTCCGCTCTGTCGTCTGGAAGAAATGCTCTTCCTGAATGGTATCCAGTACTGCGCCTATAAATTGCAGTTTCTGTGGCGGTACCAGGAGACTTCTCGTGGTTGATTAGGATGCCCAGAGATCGGAACAGGTCCTGGGTGCTCTGGATAAACTCGTAACAAGCGCCTCTCTGGGTGGCCATGAGAAACCAATACGTCCAGTCGGGAACACATAATGGCCCTGTCTCCTTAGAGGCGCTGCCAGACTGCCATGCATTTGGTAAAGACCCTGGGTGCAGATGACAGTCCAGATGGAAGGGCTCGGAACTGAAGGTGGTGGTTTAAAAACTCAGGGTGCAGGAACCTCTTGTCGCCTGAGCTATAGGGATGTGCAGGTATGCCCTGCATGTCTAGAGGCAACTGAAGGCGTCTTGCTTCAGCATGGGAATGAGACCGGAAGAGTCACCATCGCGGAATCTCTTGCGACTGACATGTTGAGGGTCGCTGAGGTCAGAATTGAGACAGAGGTCCCCTGTTTTCTTTGGAACCAGGGAAGAGAGTGGAATAATATCCTTGTCCTCTCTGGTTCTCCGGGACGTACTCTCTCGGCTCCCTTTTGCAAGAAGCGTGAGTATTTCTTGCCAGATCTGACTTGTGCTGACGGGTATCAGGAGAGCAAAGGGAGGCCTAGGGTGGCTTTTCTGCAGATTCTATAGTGGCCTTTTTCCGAGCCAACTGAAGAACCCACCTGTCGGTGGTTATAGCCTGCCATCCCGGCAGGAAGTTCGGAATGCGACCCTCGACCATGATTTCCCGTTGATCCTGAGGGTCGGGAGCCGGAAAGGAGTCAGGCTGTGGCAGCTGAGGGTCCCGCTGGCTGGACCAGCTTGGAAGTATGCTGGCTACGGCTTGCAGGTTGTTTCCCATGGGCTCTGCAAAAGGCGGAGCCCCTCTGTTGTGGAGCGGGGCGGGACTGTTGCCTCTGCGTCCGTCCATGAAATCGGCTTTGGTTCCTACGAAAGGAACTAAGCTTGGGTCGGTACATGGCCTGAACCGACCTCACCGCCTTCCCGGCCTCTTGAAGTTTGGTAATAATCTCTCTCTGAGGGCTTACCAAACAAGACTTCTCCCTCAAATGGGCGTCTATGATATTCTTCTGGACGTCCGAGTAAGACTCGAGGCAGCGTAACCAGGTGTCTCCGGATGTATCGCCTGAAGCTGCTGCTCGGGCCGAGAGTCCGCGGAGTCATACGCGGCTCGTAGCACTTGGGTTCCCACGTCCGAACCCGTACGAAGGAGCTGAAGCATCTCCTCCTTCTGCTCACCTTCCAGCAGTTTCTCAGCCGCATCCAGACCCTGTTCCCACAAGGCATTTTGGAACTGCACCATGTGGGTCAAGTAATTCAGGGATCTGATGGCGCAGGTAGCGGAAGCATACATGCGCCTACCCATAGCGTCCAGCTGTTTGGACTCTGGGTCCGGTGGCAGGGTGCTCAGATGTTGCGGTCTCTGGGACCGGTCATGTGAGGCTGTTATGACCAGAGAGTCGGCCTGAGGATGCTGAGTCAAGTACTGGTCTTCCCTGGGAGCCTTGTACAAGCGATCAGCTTTCTTCGGCATCGCCGGGAGCGAATGTGGGCGCTTCCACGCTGCCTTGGTGACGTCCACGAAAGTGTCTACCAAGGGTGGCGCCACCACAGGCTTGGGGTCCTTCTGCCGAAGATACTTTGCAAGGCATAGCCTTTCGGGGTCTAGCTCTTCCGCATCCCATCCCATGTTCTCTTGGATGTGTCTCATAATATCCGAGAATGAAGGGTCATCCGGAGGAGACTTTGGCATCTCGCATGGATCCGGAGAAGGGATGGAGAGGGGAGATGAGGATCTGGATGTTGAGAACTCTGATCCCGTGTCCTCCGTCGAAGGCGATCGTCGGCGTCTTCTGGGTCTCTTAGGGCTGGGTGACCTGGAAGAGAATTTGGACGGAGGTCTCCATTTGTCTGGTCTCCCCTTGAGGTGTTCTGTGCTCCCGGGGAGGAGGTAGTTGGCCTGCCGACCCCGATGGAGAGAGGGGTGCAGGAACTGGAGGAGTAATCGGTGTAGGAGGAAGAGGAAGTGGAGTGGGAACCATGTCCTTCTTTATGGTGTCCCACCAGTAAGTGAACAGCTCCTTCACTTCTATCATGGAAAGGCCCGACGACGGTCTGGGCACCGGTGGATGGTCGTCAGGTCCCGGCGTCGGCTCCACAGGGGGCTCGGGTTCCCTTGGCATCTCGACAGGACTGGGGTCACCCATCTGGTCCTTGGGCTGAGTCAATTCCTCCTCGGTGATGGTCTCCTGACCGACATCGGTCGGAGGCGTCGGGGTTCTCTTCTCAATAGGAGCGGGCGCCGGTCCCCCTACTGGCGTCCGATGATGCATTGGCCTGGCCGGCGATGGTCATCTGGCCGACAGCAGCTCCGGGGATCTGTGGCGAGAGGATGATGACGGGCGCACCGGCGTTGGGTCCTGCGGCCTCTTCAGAGAGGTAAGCTCCATAGTCTTGCGAGGAGGCAAGGAAGCCGACCTGATGTCGGGTTCAGAAAGGCGGGAACCCGACTTATGGTGATGGTGGCAATCCCCAGACTTGACCAGGGCCCTGGAGGATGAGGAAGGTCTGGCATTCTTGGCCTGAGAAGAGGATGAAGACTTCTTGACCACAGCAGGGGGAGGCTGAGAGCTGGCCCGGGAAGGGGAGCAGTCAGACCTGGAACCAGAACTGCACGAGTCTGAGGCCCTAGACGGGGACCTGGAAGGGGCCTTCTCCCTACGTTTCTCAGCGTGCTTGTGGGCTTTCTTCGAGAAGTCCCCCTTGGAAGACATGGTCTTGAGTTTTTCTTCCAGCAAAAAAGCCTGAAGGGCCTTCTGGCGACGGATCCGGGTTCTGCTATTAAACCCCTGGCAGAAGAAGCAGGCCCAGGTGTCGTGGTCTGGGCCTAGGCACCGGGCTGAGGCAGTGAGGTCCTTGAAGGGATCTGCTTCCCACAAGCACACTTGAGGAGTGACCGGAGTTGGAGAGGACATCAGAGAAAAGCTTGATTGTAGAGAATCGAATTTCCCATAGGAAAGAACTTAACCACAGCGGCTAGAGACTGAACCGAAGGGTCGAGACATACAAGTAGGCGGCGGGGAAAGAACTGAGGAATCGGGAGGACGCTTCCCTTATGTGTACCGTCTGGCCGTCGGAGGCGGGACCGACGTGAGAGGCAGTCCCGCTGAAGATAGCTAGCTAGAATTTTTCCGTGGGGTCCTGACGCCTGCCGGCTTCAGTCCTAATGGTGTAACCTGCTGCAAGAGCTGTGTCTCAAAGTAAGATCAATAATTTTCTCTTCATTCAGCGACACTCAATGTAGTTCCCAGCTACACTGCTGTGGTTCATTTATTTACAGCAGCACATGTTCCTCTTTGGGTATGATTTGCATTGTCAGAGCATGCAGATAATACCCCCTCCCCCCACCTACACACCTTCACACACACACACACACACACACACACGCACACACAGTGTCTTCTTTCATAAATGGATAAGTGAATCCAACCTGCTGAGAATTAAAAACAAGCATTTGTCAATGCCGAAAGTTAAGTCGTGTGCACTGGTGCCATGGGGGGAATTCTGACGATGTTGGCAAATTTCAACACAGGTTCATAGCTTCATAGTTTTTCATATTTTGACACCACATTTACAACATAGCCATCTTATTATGCCACCTCATGAAGAAAGGAAGAGTACAATTTCAACTCCTGTCCGAAAGGTACTTTCATGCAGTGACTGCGAATTCACCTTTCAGGATGCAAAAAAAAATGTTTTGCCCAGGATCTGGAAAATGACAGCTGTCACATTTATGAGGTGCAGTGAAGAGATGGCTATGATGGAAATTTGGGACCATAATATTGAAAAGTACCGAAGGTACGAGCCTGCATTTGTTAATTTAAGTGCATGCTCATAACTTTGCTGTTTGTTAATATTTTCACACCACATTTTCAGTGTAGCATTCTTATGGTCCCACTCATGAAAAGTGCCAGTGTCATTTTGTTCACTCATCCCAAAAGGTGATTTCGCAGAGCCACCATGCCATTCTGTGCCACAGGTGTGAAAACATGTTTCAGGCAGGATATGAAAAATGACAGCAATACTGTTCATAAGGAGGTGTGAAATAATGACAATGTTGAAAATCTGAAATGAAAATATTAAAAATTAGTGAAGTTAGGGCGTTGCATAGAAACTGCATAGCATGCTCATACCTATGATCATTTTGAATTTTTCACCAAATTTGCAACATGGGCTTTTGGGACCCCACCTCATGACCAGTGGCACTGTCATTTAATTAATTGGTCCTGAAGATGATTCAGCACAGTGACCATGAAATCACCTTCCGGGACCAAGTAATGAAATTACAGTGACAGTGTTCAGGAGGTGGGGTCTCAAAACCCATGTTGAAAATTTGGTGCCAAATTCCTAAAATGGCTCATGATATCAATCTATGTTGACCCCCCATTGATTCCCATTATACGGCTTACCCTTAAAATCTTCACTTTGCGGTCGGCTTTGAAGCGAGCAGGCGTGTCCCGTCCACAGAAGATCGTTGCTCCAGACCTCTGGAGGTAAGTATGTGTAAGAGGGGATGCGGGGAGGTGGGTGTGCAGTGGGAGGGTTGGGATGGGGATAGGGAGACAATGATGGACCTTTTTTTTCAGGTTTAAAGAAATAAAGACAGTGGGGATGGTTTTCTTTTTTTTTTATAGGAAAGGATGTGAACATTTCTGGACACTGGGAGTGTGCTCCCCAGTGTCTGGGGGGATGGGGAATGGAGGGTGCGAGGAGGACAGCAGCAGTGGGAGGAAGAGGGAGGGATTGATTTGCTGGCGGGGGGGCCTCGAACAGAACGAGGGCGTGGGGAGGACAGCAGCAGTGGGAGGGAGAGGGAGGGATTGATTTGCTGATGGGGGGGCCTCAAACAATAAAAGGGTGTGGGGAGGATAGCAACAGTGGGAGGAAGTGGGAGGGAGTGATTTGCTGGTGGGGGGGCCTCAAACAATAAAAGGGTGTGGGGAGGATAGCAACAGTGGGAGGAAGTGGGAGGGAGTGATTTTCTGGCGGGGGGGCTCGAACTGGAACGTAAGGAAGACAGGAGCAGTGGGCAGGCTCAGTGCATTCACATATGCCTGCCTACACCCTGTAGTCCTGCTCAGCAGAAAGGCTGACTCCACTCTCGGCTCCTGCTACCACCACCCCACTGGTTTGCTGCAAGGTGTGGCATGCCAGGCGTATGGGTGGCTACACCCTGCAATGACGGGGCACTTCCTCATTGTGGTGGTGAATTTCTTTCAAGTTGGTGGCACGCTTCTCAACTGCTGTCATAGACAGCATGCTCATTCATTGGTGCCACAGAGACAAGCCCAAAAAAGCATTGGCGGCATTGGCCACAACACTGCCGCACCTCCACAACCTGCTACTCCAGCAAGCTGTCACAACATGTTTCTTGCACATGCGTGCAAGCAAACATAAAAAGCATGAACCATAAAAAAAAAACATTGCCTCTGTATGCACCCAGGACCTTCAGCTCTTCCACCATCTCCCAGGATGTTCCACTGTGTAGGAGGAAGGTGCAGATATGATGCATGAGTACTGAGTTGGATGAGGTGGAGGCAAAAAGCAAAGCAAGAGGGTTATTTATATCAGATCCACAGAGCAAGTCTGCTGGGTTGTGGGTCATATGGAGACAGAGGGCAGAGCAGAAGGGGGATTAGTGATATTAGAGGGCAAGTCTGCAGAGTTGGGGGTTGGATTGGGGCAGAGGCGGAGCAGGAGGGGGTTTATTTATATTATAAAAAATGGCAGCAGCTATTGGAGGGGTTGAGAAAACTTTGAGACCGCAACTTTCTTTCTCAATGCACCCAGGATCAGCAGCTCTTCCACCATCTCCTGCAATTTCCCCACAGTGGAGGCGGAAGATGCCAATTAAAGTTAATAGTAAGCCTTGGTTGCTCGTTAGATGGGGAGGGGAGTGGAGCTTGATGGGTTTATTTATATCAGAGCCACGTGGCAAGACTGATTGTTTGGTTTTAGCAGTGAAATACAACAAAAAAAGACAAAAACTGAATGACTTCAGTCTGTCAAAGTGGCATTTAACACAGAAATTATGTTCTATATGTGAAAATTTGTTAAATTCTAATGTTTTTGTCACAATAATCTGCCGGCTTCTTGTGTTTGAATGTTGACTTTACTGAGATCCATTTTCATGGGAGTGAGAGTGCTTTTGCCTGACTCAGATATAGCACCAAAGCCATGGAAATATGAATGGTGCTGAACAGAGATGGCAGACACATTGTCTACGTTTAAATATTTTCTGTCTGTCAATAATCTGATGACTGCTCTAAATACCAGCATGACATCTGTTATTTATGCTCATTATAACAAAATCACCATGGTTTCATTGTTGCCAAGCAAATTCGCACCCCCCCGATACACTCACACCCAACAATGTCAGAAATGTAATAGGGAGGGATCAAGCTGCGTTGTTTCTCTAAATTGTAAACATTTACTGTATTTACATATCACTCCTATATCAGCGCAAGAAGCTGCCACTGGCTAATGGTGGGGATAGCACGTGAGACAACTGCATGACACTTACATAGTAGTTAGCAGGGCCGTCAGTGGAAAACCAGATCATCTCCCAGTGATGTTCATATGACGGCATTTTTTAATTGCAGGCCACTCATACTGTACTTTGGCATCTGTACACATAAAGTCTGACATAACATGCCTTGAATTTACTCTGATCAGTAATGCGGGCACTCTTTGTTTTGCAGAGCATTAGATATAAACCAGCAAACGTTTATTGTGCCTATTACTGCAGACCCTAGCAGCGAATACCTGACAGAACAGCTTGAGTTTAGATTTGGTGTGTACTGTGTGCACAATAGGAGGATATCGAGTAACAAGCACAATGAAACCTTACATTTCTTTGGGTCAGTTACGCTGTTACTACCTGCATAGACATACACTTGCAACACTAAAATTGAAAATGCTGAATACCTTTCTGGTTTTATCCTCGCTACTGTGTTTCTTCCCCTCACTTGACAGACTTCTCCAATTATCTATCTTATGTTATTAAGGCTACCACTATGATATTTGTAAAAATGTACTGTCATTATGTCTGTTATGTATTTCTCCTTGATTGCAAATGGTTGTACCTATTTTATATTGTTACTGAATTGTCCTGATGTTATCTATGTACTATCTCTGTTGTACTCTCCCGGGTCATGCCTGAAAATAGGCAGGACTGTTGCCTAGTGCACTTACCCGGTTACCAAAAGCGAATAAATAAATAAATAATTGTTTTTTTTTTGTGGGGGGGGTTATAGCACTGTAGTACTGTATTTTAGTTTGTGTGTATACAGATAGATGTAGATTTCAGAGTGTCTGCTTGTTCCAATTAAACCAACTTCGCTTCCTGTATAATGACACTTGTATTTAAAAGAAACTGTTGACTTGGCCATATCAAGACAAGACTTTTAGAAAAAATAAGAAATAATTCCAGTTTGTCCGTAGGTATTGGAGTGCTATAATCTGACAGCACAATGATCCAATAAGCAGACTGGTTGAATAGTGTGACAGCATGAAAATAATGGTAATAATAAATGGTATGAACAAGTGCCATGCAGATATCAGAGAGATCACTATGGCAACAGCACAAAGCTCACATTTATCATTCTATAACATATTGCAGAAGCAGTCTGTCTTTGTTCAGTGCATCCTTGCTGTGATATGTGACCAGCATCCAATTCAAGTAATACAGAGACATACTGTATAGTACTGTATGGGCAGAAGAGGCATACTACACGTACGTTTCACAAAGGCTATACATCAGAACTGATCCTTCTATGAAACACCTTAAATGTTTAATGCTGTCTCTAGTATCACAGTCACCCGACATACTACCATTTAAAAGGTAAACAAGCATTTGTCAATGCCGAAAGTTCGCCGTTGGTATTGCAGTTGTACATGCCTCCCATATGTTTCTGTATGTATTCCTCTGCCTTGCATTTTGAGGCATCACATAGGTGCAACTGGAGTGCCAGAACCGCATCAGGCTGGACCGGTCAGAAGGTGTGCAAACTGTGCACGTCCTTACTGAACTGGTCCACTCACAGTGGTCTGGTTTTCACCCAGTGCCAGGGTATGGGTGAAAACCAGACCGCCTGAACCAAATCGGATCGGTAAAACACTGCACAGTGAGACTGTCTGGACCACAACCTTTGGGTCAGTCATGCTGGGTCCAGCTTTTATTGCGCTGGTCTGGTTTTCATCAAGCCCCTACGGAGTAGAGTGGGTGTGGAAATCCTGTAAATTGGTACATGTTTGTAAAGCATAAACTCATCCCTGCTTATGAAGGGGGGGGCATGATGGACCTACAGCCACTTCCAATGTTACTATGTATGGGGCCGGGGATAAAATATGGGGGGTGATAAACAGAGAGGCGGAGCAGAGAATAAATACTAAGAGAGACATACACAATGTAGACAGGGGCTATGTGAACTGCTGCAGTGCATCCCAGCAGCTGAGCAATAAGCAGGACAGATGGAGAGTGAAAGTTGATACCCCCCACACTCACCCCCAGCATTACCTGGCCCCACAGAGCTTCCAGCAGCATGAAGGACCAATTAATTATCTCACTTGGTCCGTTACTCTTCTTCAACTGTGGGTGGGTCAGCTGCTTACCTTGTGCTGTTACTGCTTGGCTGCTGTCACTTGTCCAAAGGCGGGATCACCTCAACTGATGAGTGGGTGGGGGTCTCACTGAGCTGTTGCCACTCGTACCAGAGCACATGGGGGTCTTGCTGAACTTGAGCCACTCATACTAAAGTGCACGGGGGTCCCAATTCCTCTGCACGCGTGTGTTGCCTCTGTGTGCACTTCCACAAGGCTGACCCCAGCCGGACTGCAGGGAAGGAAGGCAGTGTTATTGGTTGGGATTTATCCGTCACTCCCTCCTGCACTTGCTCCAGTCAGAAGGTAATTGGCAGTGTCCAGGGATCAGGACCGACAGGCACAATGCCATCCACAGATCTCAAACCCTGCTGCAGGCAGCTGTACTGCTCACACCCTCATGCCACCTTCTTTCCATCCTCCTCCTCCTCCTCCTTACCGGGTGCAGTTCGCTGTGGTTTTGGGAGTGCGGGGTGTTGGGGCCACACGGAATGGGCTGAGCTGCAATACAGACTACACTGTAAGTCACTGAGGGAATGTGCCAGCTCCCGCTTTCCACAGCACACACCAGGCATGTAACGGCACGGGCGAGCCCAGTATGAGATTGAGCACATGCAGGTAGGTGGACGGTTTCTGTGTGACACAATGGCGTGTGTGGAGGGAGGGCTTGCCAGCTTCATCATCACTGGGCACTGCCCCAGGTCAGTGTGAGTGAGCCCAGGAGTGACACCATAGACTTGTGGCACAAGGGGCTGGGATTCTGTCCACAGAGCCACCCTGCAAGCAAACCACTCAGCAGCTCTGTAAACAAAATATTGGGGCACAGCACCCTTGGGAAGGGACCGGTGGAGTGGCGGGGGGTTACTTCAGCCAGGCTGATCAGGACATCAAACAGCTGTTTGCTGGTCGGTGTCCTGCAGATGAAAGGAAAAAGCCACCACATGATTGGTGCAGCTTTTTCTTTTCAAGTAGACACCGTTTCAGGCAAAACACTGTCACAATCAGCCTGGCTGATGATTGGTGTGGCACGGTCAAGCCCCTTGCAGACCACTCTGCATTGGACAGACAGTGTCACACCCTTGAAAAGTAACTCATATCAAGAAGATCGCAGCATGTGCAGACTTAAAAATGCAAACAATCTTTCTATTGCAACCATCTGAAACAGTCGGTGCCTAGGTGGGACAAGAGGCTACAATTTGATTCTGGCAGATTGCATCAGGGGTGTCATTTAGTGAAGGCTAGGGGAGCATGGGTATCATTTAAGGTTGGTCAGAAGTTGCGGTGGAGATCCCTGTGATGTCCACTGCAATTCCTAAAATAAGGTTTTCCTAGTATTTTCTTGTATAAAACTTCTTCACAACCCCTACGATTCTGGAAAAATGATGCAACAGGATTACATTTTATATAACAAGCATTTGTCAGTGCCGAATGTAGATTGCATTGGTCTATTGAGCTTGCTCAGTGGCCCTCTGTCACTGGCTCAGTCTGTTTGTCCCGGTGCTGCAGGCTGCTCTTTTGTACTGGCCTGCTGCCTGCATTGGCACCTTCTTCTGCTGCGGAAGAAATCCGCAGGTGTCCTGACAGAGCTCCATTGAGGTGGCTCACTCCCCCTCTCTCACTCGCTCATTCTCTTTCTCCTGGTGCTGCAGGCTGCCCTTTTGTACTGGGCTCCTACCTGTTTTGGTGGCTTTTTCTACCCACAAAGATATCCACAGCTGTCCCAACAGAGCTCCGTTGAGGTCGCTCACTCACCCTGTCTCACTCGCTCAGTCTGGTTCGCCTGGTGCCGCAGGCTGCCCTTTTGTACTGGGCTGCTGACTCTGTTGGCGCCTTTTTCTGCCCACAAAGAAATCTGCAGCAGTCCCGACAAAGCTGCGTTGAGCTCGCTCACTCCCCTTCTCTCACTCGCTCATTCTGTTCTACCAGTGCTGCAGGCTGCCCTTTTCTACTGGGCTCCTGCCAGCGTTGCTGCCTTCTTATGCCCACAAAGAAATTTGCAGCAGTTACAATACAGCTCTGTTGAGCTCACTCACTTGCTCATTCTGGTTTTCCTGCCACTGCAGGCCGCCCTTTTACACTGGCCCCTGCATGCATTGCTGCCTTTTTCTGCCCACAAACAAATTTGCAGCAGTCCCAACAGAGCCCCGTTGAGCTCACTGACTCCCCCTCCCTCACTCGCTCGTTCTGTGTCTCCTGGCACTGCAGGCTGCCCTTTTGTACTGGGCTCCTGCCTGCATTGGCGGCTTTTTCTGGCCAGAAAGAAATCTGAAGCAGTCCTGACACAGCTCCACTGAGCTCGCTCACTCCCCCTCTGTCACTCTCAGATTCCGTTGCTGCTGGTGCTGCAAGCTGACCTTTTGTACTGGGCTCCTGCCTGCGTTGCCGCATTTTCTGCCCACAAAGAAATCTGCAGCAGTCACACTAGAGCTCAGTTGAGCTCACTCACTATCGCTCTGTCACTCGCTCATTCTGTTTCTCTTGGCGCCGCAGACTGCGCTTTTGTATGGGACTCCCGGCTGCATTGGCACCTTTGTCTGTCCACAAAGAAATCCGCAGCTGTCCCGACAGAGCTCCGTTGAGGTCGCTCAGTCTCCCTCTCTCTCGCTCATTCTGTTTGTCCTGGCGCTCCAAGCTGCCCTTTTGTACGGGGCTCCTATCTGCATTAGTGCCTTTTTCTGCCCACAAAGAAATCCCAGCAGTCCTGATAGAGCTCCATTGAGCTCACTAAGTCCCCTTGTCTCACTCGCTCGTACTGTTTCTCCCACCGCTGCAGGCTGGCCTTTTGTACTGGGCCCCTGCCTGTATTGACCACTTTTTCTGCTCACAAAGAAATCCGCAGCAGTTCTGACAGCACTTCAGTGAGTTTGCTCACCCCCCCACTCGCTCTCTCATTCTGTTTCTCCCAGTGTTGCAGGCTGCCCTTTTGTACTCTGCTCTTGTGTTGGGGCCTTTGTCTGTCCACAAACAAATCTGCAGCAGTCCCAACAGAGCTCAGTTGAGCTCGGTCACTCCCCCCGTCACTCGATCGATCTTAATCTGTCCCAAACACTGATTTCCCAGAGTGACTGTGCTATTGTCTGGCAGGAGTGCAAAAACATATTTTAGCCAGGATGTGAAAAATGACAACTGTAGTGTTCATAAGGAGTTGTGAAAAAATGCCACTGTTAAAAATGTGGCATGACAGTATTACAGATTTGCGAAGTTACAAGGGTACGTGCAAACAGTTCAATGCACGCTTGTAACACAGTCATGCTATGGAGTCTCGTCACCAAATTTTCAACATAGGGATTTTAGGACCTCTGCTCATGAACAGTGCCGCTGTCATTTTCTTAATCTGTCCCGAACACTGACTTCCCACAGTGACCACGTTATTCTGTGCTGGAACTGTGAAAACACATTTTGGTCAGGATGTGAAAAATGACAGCTGTACTGCTTATAAGGAGGTGTGAAAAAATGGCTCTGTTGAAAATCTGGTGTGACAATATTACAAATCTGCGAAGTTACAAGGGTGCGTGGAAAGTGTGCAACGCACACTTTTAACACAGTCAATTGATGGGTTATCATCACCAAATTTTCAGAATAGGCATTTTAGGACCTCTGCTCATGAACAGTATCATTGTCATTTTCTTAATCTGTCCCGAACAATGATTTCCCACAGCGACCGCTCTATTCTGTTCTGGAAGTGCGAAAACACATTTGGGCCAGGATGAAAAAAATGACAGCTGCATTGTTTATAAGTAGGTGTGGGAAAATGGCAATGTTAAAAATCTGGAGTGAAAATATTAAAAATTCGCAAAATTCACGGACGTGCGTGCCAACTGCGCTCGCGCACTTTTCGTAACATTTTATGGATATCGCATAATTAAATTTTCAACATAGGCATTTTAGGACCGCTACTCATGAACAGTGTCACTTTCATTTTCTTAATCTGTCCTGAACACTGATTTCCCACGGTGACCACGCTATTCTGCGCCAGAAGTGCGAAAACACATTTTGGCCAGGATGTGAACAATGACAGCTGTACTGCTCACAAGAAGGTGTGACAAAATGCCAATGTTGAAAATCTGGCATGAAAATATTGTAAATTTGCGGGGATACGAAGCGTGCGGTAACAGCTACATAGCCTTGCTCGTAAAACAGTCATTTTGATTTTTTCCACCAAATTTGCAACATAGGCTTTTTGAGAGCCCACCTCATGAACACTGGCACTATCATTTCATTAATCAGCCCCGAAGGGTAATTCCACACAGTGACTGCGAAACCACCTTTCCGGGCCAATTAACGCTATGGTAGTTCAAGAATTCATGAGGAAGGGTCCCAAAAACCCCATGTTGAAAGTTTGGTGAAAAAATTCCCAAAAATGCCTGAGATATGTACTAAAGTTGAAAAAACCCTATTCATTCCATTATACAATTTACCGGCATTTCCTCAGTTCGCGGTCAGCTTTGAAGAGTGCAGACGTGTTCCCGGTCCAGTGAAGATCGTCGCACCAAACTCCAGAGGTAAGTATGGGGTGAGGGCGGTGTGGGGAGGAAGGGTGCACAGTGGGTGGGTGCGGGTTGTGGGAGGGGTTCAGGGAGACTACGAGGGACCGTTTTCAACTTTACAGGGGCATGTGGCACGCTGGGGTGGGCTCCCAGCATGCCACCAGACACTTGCTTTGGGAGGGGCAGCTGTAGCCGATGGGGGATTGGGCACCCCTGTCGGCAAACAACAAAAGGGCATGTGGCACTCTGGGGTGGGCTTACAGCGTGCCACCAGAGTCTTGTTTTAGGGAGGGGCAGCTGTAGCCAATGGGGATTGGGCACCCGTTGTGAAACAACAAAGGGGGATTCCTTTCTGCTGACGAAGATTGGGCACCTGTCGGCACACAATAAAACTGGGGGGGTTACATTATGCTGATGGGGAGTGGGCTTCCCCGTCGGCAAATAAACATGGGGGGGGTAAATATTGTTTGTGAATACCGCGGCAAGCCACCGCCATGTTCACAAACAATATCACAGATCCTACATCCCGCCCTGCAATGACAGGTCCCTCCCTCATTGCAGCAGATGGCTGACGCTGCAGTGATGAGGCGGCCCCTGATTGCAGCGGCTGATTTTTTAGAAAGTTGTGGCACGCTGGATGAACTAGTGTCAGCAGCAACATGCCACAGCATTGGGGGAAGGGGGACAAGCCTTTGCAGGCTGTGGGGGCATTGGGCACAACAGTGCCACGCCTCCACAACCTGTTTGTGGAGAAAGCTGACGCAACATGTTTCTTGTGCATGCACGCAATCAACATAAAAATCTGTGCACGTTTTCTTTGAAGTATGGGACCCAACCCCTGCAGCGCCCTTCTCCACTCAATGTGGTGCAGCGTGTTGCTCCCTTGCCAGTAATGATGGAGCAGAGGGCCACCTCTTCTCCCAGCCCATAACCAGGGCAATGCTGGGCTGCATATCCCACCCCCTGACTTCTTCCTCTCCTGCTATTGCACAGTTATGGTAGGTAGCAATTTCTTTCAGGGTTCTCTTCTGTTTAAGTATCAGCACAGTGAAATAATTTAGCAATAACCCACAACAGGGTGTGAGTTTATAAGAATTTAATGCACGCCATGGGTGCGTGAGGCACGAGGTTGCAGATGGAGTGTCCTCACAGCACCCCAGGTGTGCATTTTTAAATGCTTATAAACCCACACCATGGAGTGGGTTCCCACACCATGGAGTGGGTTATTGCACTTATAACATGGGTAAAGTCAAAAACATGGAAACAACCACAAAAAATTTTTTTATCCTGTTTACAGAGCAAAAAAAGTACTGTATCCTGCCATCTTGCAAAATAGTCCCAAGCAAATAATGCATCTAGCATGGATGTTATGCACATAGAAATGTCATACATACACCACTGAGATGGTTGTGACACTTCTTGTGCATAACAAATGCCTGGTTCCTTCCACACGAGGTTCACTGTATGCCCCCCCCCCAACACACATGCCTATGCAATCTCTGCCTCTCTCTCTCTCTCTCTCTGTTACTGTCTATTATCTCTCTCTCCCTCCCTCCATCTCTTGTATCACACACAGAAATGTCCCTTGCACTGACTGCACAGCTACACACAGAGAAGATAGAGGGACAGTACTGCACTGCTGACCTAAATGTCCCTCTGTGTCTCTCTATCTCTCTTGCACTACACAGACAACAGCTCATGTGAGCCACACACCATGCAGCAGCGAACGACTGATCTCCCCCTTTCCAATCAAATACGTAATGGCCTTATGGTGTGCAAGTACAGGGTGACAATGGAAGGAAAAAAAAGAAACATTTCTTGGAGTTCCTCTTCTCTGTGTGTGTGTCTCTCTCTCTCTTTCACTATCATCTCCCTGCAGTGCACCATGCTGTGACTCTCACTTTCACACCGCGTCTCCTTGCTGCCAGTGTTGGGGAGGGGTAGTGAATGGAGTGCTCACAAATGAAACAACAGCATCCCGTATTCCTACTTCTGCACATGACCGCAGCACTGAAGCAGAGGGTATCTCGTTAAAATAGTGATGCAATAATAGCAATGCGATAATAGCGACCGAAATTAAGTGAACTCATAAATGGCGACCAATACTTAATAGCACAACTAGTAAATCATGAGTAGTTGTATGAATATTAGTGCCACTGTATATATAACGACATAAGTTTCAGTTTTCTTACCGTGTTGTATTCAGTGTTTGCAGTGCTCATGAAATTTCCGTTTCCTGCTGTCCCGCATTGTTTATCCCCCCAGGTTGCTAGGCAGGTTGATAGGCTCAAGGAACTCATTGCTAGGTTGCTAGGTGGATTGATAGGCTCAAGGGACTCGTTGCTAGGAACTAAAGCACCGATGGAAGTAGAAAGTGTAGCATTGAAAGGTGTCAACAGATAAGCTAAAGAGTGGATAATGTCCCACGACTTTGTGACTAGTCTGAAAGGTAAGCAACTAGAAAAGCGACACAATATTCGCTGTTTTGACACACGATATTATGTATCATCGCTGTTTGACCAGTCGCCGAAATTCAGTCACTGAAATCGCGATCATGATTTAATAGTTGCTATTTTAACATGGAACCAAGCAGAGGAATACCAGAAGTCTGTTTCACTGCTTTCAGTGTTGGGGACAGAGGGCCCAAAACAACCAGCAGTTTGCCACAATTGCCTTGACTCTTCAGAGGTCCTGACCTCTCCTGTCCCTCTCTCTCTGCCTCCCGGCCTTGTCTCTTTCTCTCACTGTGCCCAGTATGCGCTGTCTCCCTCTCACGGTCTTACTGTGTCTCTCGCCGTTAGGACACCTGTCACTTCAGGGTGCTCGTCCCTATAGTCACTTTGTTTTCGCTGTCAGCATGGGTCGCAGGGGGGCCTGACAACCAGACACACACACAGACAGATGCACTGAGAGGGACACAAACAAAGAGAGACACAGCGACGCCAGACACAAGCCACACTGTACTAACTGCTAATTAAATCTCCCACCCGGTCTCGCTATGTAAGTCTGTCTCTTCCACTATCGGTGGTGTATTGCCACTCGCACTGGCAACATGGCTTGGGAAACCACAATTATATCACTGCTGATAAACATGCACAGCTGACAACATTACACCTGGCCCATTACAAACTAGATCAGACAACAGTGGGCGAACTGTGAAATGACTGAGGAGCCACTGTACGAGGTGCTGATCATGCTGACATTGTCGCATGGAGTGTTAACACTGAATCTGTATAATACCCACTTTAATTAAATATACAAATACTATTTATTTATTTTATTTATTTAATTGTTTCGCCAGGAAAGGTACACTGAGCAAATTAATGCTTGTCTCAACGGCACATCCTGGGGGACGGAGGAGTGGGATAGACAGCATATTTAAATGTTACAATAACATTACAGAGACATGAAACATAAGACACATGATAATCAATGCATACGGTAGTATTACAGTGTAATCATACAGGGGATACATGATGACTCTATAACAGCAGGGGAGGGTAGCATGAGTAACAAGACACACATAGTAAGTGCTAGGAATTCAAGAGCAATAGGTGTAAGGGAGGAAGAGGAGATGTGGAGAGGGGAGAACAAGTAGGCAAAGAGGGAGTCAAGAGCATGTACAGATTGTGGTCAGGTAGTTCAGTAGAGCCGAAGTGAGGGAGCTCAGGGAGGAGGAGTGGTGGATTTGTGAAGGGAGAGCATTCCACAGTTTAGGCAGATGGTACGAAAAAGCTTTTTGGCCCGAGGATGTAGATCTGTTGGGGATAGAGAAGGTGCGCAAGTCATCAGATCTCAGTGAGTAATGGGAGGGTGGAGGGGTACTAAGGGAGGAGTAGAGGTAAGAGGGGAGACAACCAAGCCAGAATCTAGAGGTGAACTTGGCACCATGTAGCATATGCCGATTGTGGAGCGTGAGGAAGTTAAGAGACCAGTAGAGGTCACAGTGATGGGTGAGGTGAGGGGCATCTAGAGCAAAGCGACATGCTATATAATATGTATAATAATGTATAATATGTATGACTTCCTGGGAAGGGACTGGTGAGATGGCGAGGAGGGGAGTTTACTTCAGCCAGGCTGATCGGGACACCAACCAGCTGTCTGCTGGGCAGTGTCCTGCAGATGAAAAGAAAAAGTCACCACATGATTGGTGCAGCTTTTACTTGTCAAGTAGACACTGTTTCAGGCAAAACACCATCATGATAAGCCTGGCTGATGATTCTTGGTGTGGCACGGTCATGCCCCTTGCAGACCACTCTGCATTGGACAGACAGTGTCACACCCTTCAAAAGCAGCTCATATTAAGAAGTTCGCTGCATGTGCATGCATGGCAAACTTAAAAAGGGGGAATCTGGAAGCGGATAACATAGTAGGTATTAGACTGATTTTCTTCATTTGTTTCTACAACTGTCAACATTGTGATTCAGCACTCTTAGACACTGCCACAAAACGTCATGCAGAACACACTTCACTGCAACAAACAAGCTCTTCCCTCAGTGATGGCCACAGTACTTGACAATGTACAGGGTGCATTTTCAATGACTTGAACATTGAATTTATTGTGTGAGCCTAGAGACTGTATTCTCAATTAGTTGACACTTTAACCCCAGCACGTCACTCCCATAGTGCAAGTGAGTGAATGGTAGAGAAACATCAGCTTCAGTTTGTCCCCTAGCTTAATGATAAAAAAGCACTCCAAATGGCAGAAAAAAAAGTTTATTCAATACCAGACACAATACTACTGTAACCCCCCTACAAATGAGGGTTCCCAAAAAGTCTTCCTTGAGCTTGCCAAAATGCTCACTGCCAGGCTGGTGTCCTGCATTTTAGCAGTTTAAATGTGATTACCAGAGCCTATATAGCCTCTGTGTACTGTCTCTTTAAGAGCTGCCTAACTGCAGCTTAGGTAATCTGAGAGGGATCTCTGTTGAAAGATGTAACTATTTACTGAAAATCATTTACAGTGATAATGATAATGTAGTTTGTCTAACCTGCTTTCTTTGTAGCAAGGACTGTTTTGTTTGTCTCCACTATCTTGGTCCTGGTCTGCAAATTAGAACAATCAGTACTGGTGGGACCTAAAATGTAGCCGGACTACAGGAGCTGTCTGAATTCAAAATCTGTAGGAACTGTAGTTTGAACCTTTTGCGCCTTTTTTGCAACTGAAGGGGGAGCTCTTGCTTTGACTGACAGCCAAATCAGCCAAACAAATCTTTTGAATCTTGGGGAAGTCCAGGGCTGCTTGCAGTTTTCAGTTAGTTCTGAGCTGGGAAGTTAAATGAAAAAAGCTCAAGTGTATTTTGGGCAGCAATCCTGAGTGGATTTGCATGGGAAAACTGTGAAAGGGCTGAGTTTGGCTTGCATGTCTGCCTGTTGCTCCTGAGAGGGAGTAAAGAGAATTATTGTGGACTAAATCCAAGTTTGTGTGACTAAAGTAAGCTACTGAAGTGGGCCAGGCCCATCCTGAAGAAGTCCGAAGATTTTGCTGAATGTGATTGGCCTGTCAGGAATTCCAGCTACCCCTAAGCTCCCGGTGTGTGCCGAGACTTTACGATTGTGATCGGGGAGCGCTTTGCCTGGTACAGTAGAATTTCTGTACATGTAAATGTGCTATGAGCTGCTAGTGGGTTGTGAGTTAGTTCCCCACTGTGTGAACTGTGTTCTGCTTCCTGGAAGCTGTATCCAGCCCAAAATGGACTGCATCCGAATTTGTCTCCATGCGGTCTGGACCTTGCCAGACTGGCCCAGCCAGACTACCCACTGCACAGAGAAGCCATCGACAAGAGACCTGCCTGGGGATCAGCCCCCTGCTCCACGCTTGAACAGGAAAGACGCCTCTGCGACTCGTGTGGGCCCTGCTTCTCCTGGCATTCCAGATCAACCACCTGCAGTCTTGATTTTTGTCCAGCCTGTGTCCAGTCTTGGGTATCATGAATAAATGCCAGGGTAGCTCCCTGCAACAACAGCTTAATCTGAGTGTGTCATCTGATTGTCTTGTTGTTTCGTTTCCTTTACGAACTGAGCCCTCTGGCTCCGGATTACAAATATTGTGTACTGTGCATGTTGTATTTTCCATCACAGGGCCCCAACCAGCTGCAACCCCAGGCAACAGTCCTGGCTAGCCCATCTCTTCTCCACCTGGGTACCCAGAGGTGTGACCATGTGGGGGGACTCAAAGCGCATGCATAACTGCTTGATTGATATAACGTTTAAGCTAATTACCCTGATTTTGCTCCTTCCTTGTTCAAGTCCCCTGAATAAATCAGATCTAACTTTTTCTGCATGTAATCTGACTGTGGTTAAAGTTTGTGCTCAAAGTACTGTACTGTTGCTATTTGCTGTGCATAACCTTGTTTTATAGGGGGTTCCCAGGGTCAAGCCTGAGGAACCAGCCCTGCTGGTAAGTGCAAACAGTGTGGGTACTTGTGTGGTGTACCAAGGGTATTGTGAAAGTGATTATTGTACAGTGTTCAAGCCACTAGAGGGGAAAGAGGGGTGGTTACAATGCCCCGGGTGGCTGTGCCCAGGTTAGCTTGACCACTACCAACCCTGACCTCTGGGTGTAGGCACCCATTTCAGAACTCAGACCCATTAACCTGCTACTAGCCAAGCAGGCAGGGGTAGTAGCCCTTGGGATAGCGCCACCTAGGGATTACATCTTGGAGGCTTACTGCTGGCATTAGCATCCCCTAGTGGCCAAATTTGCAAATTGCTGTTAAAAATAAAAGGCTACCCCAACAGAATTGGCTGTACACCAGTTGGTGGGGTGGTGTACTGGGCAGGAGATCGACCCCCAAAATGCTATACTTGTCCTGAATATTTCCCTGGGTATTAATAAGAACACTGTAGAGGGAGTACTTTCCAAGGTTGAATCTTCACAAAACACTGTGGTGGCGGGTAGGCAGGCTAATCTGCTTGCCCAGAGTTTCATGGCGTTAGTAGAGTGTAAGGACCCTGAAGACAGTTCCAAAGTGCCACGGACTATCACCCCTGAAGGAGCCCTCACTGCCTGGAGAGTGATAACTAAAGACAGTAAAGACCCCGGGGAGAATGAGCCCCCCCCCCCCACTATCTGAGACTTTTGAGGAGAAATTTGCTAAGTTGTTGCTGGAGTAAGGAAAACTGGGAAGACTTAAAGAAACTATTCCTGCCACCTGGGGTGTTCCTCCCCAACACCCCCTCCGCTTCAGCACCGTTATTGCCCCTCCTTCTGCCCATGCCAATGTAGCTCTATGTCTGTACCTGCCATTAGTCACGACTCTTACGAAGGTTGAGGAATCTTCTCCGGCACCCTCCCCACCCCCAAGGGGAGGATGATTGGGAGACCTGGATAGATTGTGTTGCCCCTTTGGTACCTGAATGGCAGTGTGTGGAGGCTGAGAAATGGAAAAGGATCATAGAAAGTTTGATGGGTCCTGCCCTAGAGGCCATTAAATTTCTGAGGTCCACAAACCCTGATGCATCTGCCCGAAAGTATCTATCTGCACTCGAAGGCAATTTTGGGAGCATTGAGTCGGGGAGAACCTGATGTGGAAATTTCAAGGTACAAAACAATGGCATGGGGAAAGTTTTTCTGTATATGTTACTCATCTGGAAAGAGCACTGCAGAAGGCTTACCGAAAAGGTGGGGTAGCCGCCAGTGACTTAAACCATGTGAGGTTGGGGCACATACTGCAACATGCAAAGCATTCTAAATTGCAGGTCCTTCAATTAAGGCTCCCAGATAGCAGGGGTAACCCACAGGACTATTGTGACTTGATAAAAGAACTCCGGGAGGTTGAAGATGAAGAGGGGGATTGTAATTCTAGGGTGAGCGCAGCCCAAGTGATCACGGCATCGGAAGGCCCTTCCAAAGTGGGGACCAATGAGGGTGTGACGCCATGGGATGAACTGCTGAGGGAGTTCAGGGGAAAAAAAAACAGTCTCTTTATGAAGGCCGCTTCTGCAAGTACAGACACCAACCATTATCCAACTGCATCTGCTGTGGGGGTTGGGGTGTCCACCCAGGCATTTCCTGCAGACGGCAGCTCGAAACTCGATGTCTTGACTATGAAAGTAAGAGAATTGATGAGATGTTTCCAAATGCTCCCCACAAAGCAGACAGAGATGGCACCAAGGTTTACAGTTGCTAGTACCAATGCCCCAGCTCCCAGTGTGATGCCTCAGCCACCCCAAATCCCAGAAAACATATTTTGCCATAATTGTGGGAAGGATGGGCACATGAAGAGAGAATGCTGGTCCACAAAAGACCTAGATAAAGTTGTATACAGGCTTCAAGGAGAGCTTCGGAGAATGAATCAGTGATCGAGGAATGCCCAAAATGACCGAAGTGAGGGTTCAAGAAGTAGTAACTCAAATCCCTATGTGGCTAAATCATCTGTCTAGGCCCCTGCTGCTGTCCCTTCAGACTTGTCCAATATAGTGGGCCCTTCAATGGAGACTACCATGGCTGTGAATGGTATTCCTACTCAGGCTGTGCTGGACAGTGGGTCGCAAGTGACCATTGTATTTAAGGACTGGTATGATAAACACTTATTTGCTGTGCCCTTACAATCCCTGGAAGGCCTACATGTGCGGGGGCTGAGCGACAAGTCTTATTCCTACCTAGGATATGTCCGCCTCTGATTGTCGTTTCCTGCAGCTGCAACTGGTGTAGAGGAGCAAATCAAGACACTGGTGTTAGTGTATCCCCCTACTGGACTGTATGATGGGGTTCTCCTGTTAACTGGGACCAACGCCCATATGTTTGGGAGACTGGCACAACTCTGTCATGAGAAACAAGTTTGACGGATGGGGAGGTCCCTAAGAATTCCCACTCTGATCAAGAGAGCCTATGATTTGCAGCAAAACCCCAAGGGAGTGGACCAGAATGAACCAGTAGGTGTCGTGTGGAAGAAGGATCCTGATTCAGTGGTACTGGCCCCTAACACCCAGTGTACCGTTCAAGGGGAGGTCCGCCTCTGCAAAGATGTCAAGAACAAAATACTGATGTTGGAGACACCAGGCGATGGAAAATTGCCAGAAGGAGTATTGGTTAAGCCCAGCATCTTGCTGGCTCGTGCTCATGCCTATGCATGACGAGTGATGGTCCAGATTCATAATGTGTCAGATCGGGAGATCCAGGTGAACAGAGGATGCACCCTAGATATGGTACACTGCGCAGACACTGCAGTGTTGCCCAGCAACAAGCACCCTGGCAAGACAGATAGAGTGACTCCCGACTTGTTTGATTTGGTGACTCCCTGTTGCCAGCTGAATGGAAGACTAGAATTAGCCAGAAACTTGCCCAGAGAGATCAAGTGTTTTTGTTGAAGGAATGGGACGTGGGATGTGTCCAGGGTCTGGAGTATCATATACGCCTGCATGATGAACGGCCATTTCGAGAGAGGTCTTCGACGCCTAGCCCCTGCAGACATAGACGATGTGAGAAGACACTTGCAGGAAATGCTTGTGGCTGGTGTGATACAAGAATCCAGAAGCCCATGTGCTTCTCTAATTTGGTTGTGCGTAAGAAGAATGGATCTGTGAGAAAGTGTGTTGATTATCGAACTCTGAATCGGCGGACCATCCCCGATCAATACACCATGCCCCGTATACAAGATGCTCTGGATTGTTTGAATGGGAGCAAATGGTTCTTGGTGTTGGATCTTCACAGTGGATATTACCAGATTCCAATGGCTCCGGAGGACCATGAGAAGACAGCCTTCATCTGTCCTTTGGGGTTCTACGAATTCCTGAGAATGCCACAGGAGATATCGGGTGCCCCAGCCACCGTCCAGCAACTGATGGAATGAACAGTGGCAGACATGAATTTGCTAGAATGCCTGGTGTACTTGGACGATGTCATTGTGTTTGGGAGCTCCCTAGAGGAACATGAGAGTCGACTGTTCAAAGTACTAGACCGACTGGAAGATTTCGGCCTCAAGCTGTCCAATGACAAGTGCCAGTTTTTCCAAACCTCTTTGAAGTATGTGGGGCACATAGTGTCTACAGAGGGGATAGAGACTGATTATAGTAAAGTTGAAGCCTTGACTACTTGGCCCCAGCCCCACAATTTGAAAGAACTACAACGTTTCCTGGGATTCTGTGGCTACTACCGCCAGTTCATAAGGGACTATTCCAAAGTGATTCGGCCACTCTTGAATCTTACCTAGGGTTACCCTCCTACTAATCGGAAATACAAAAAAGGGTCCGTCAAAGAACCAGACAAAGCATATTTCCACCCAGGTGAACTTTTCTGGTCCTGTTGGACGCCTGACTGTGAAGCAGTTTTTCACGAAGTCATATACCAGCTCACCCACGCCCCCATCCTCGCTTATGCTGATCCCACCAAACCCTATGTGCTGCATACTGATGCCAGTCTGCAGGGTCCAGGAGCTGTACAGTATCAAGACCATGAGGATGGTTTAAGACCAGTGGCATTCGCCAGTAGGAGCTTGACCCCATCAGAGCGAAACTACCCTGTGCACAAGTTGGAGTTCCTTGCGTTAAAATGGGCCATTGTCGACTAGTTTCATGATTATCTCTATGGGACAAAAATATTGGTGAGGACTGACGATAACCCATTGACCTATGTACAGACTTCAGCTAAGTTAGACGACACAGGGCACCGGTGGCTTTCTGCATTGTCAGCGTATGATTATGCTGTCGAATACAGACCAGGCCTGAATTATATTGATGCTGACGCCCTATCTTGGAGGCCCATTTCCAAGAGTGACTGAGTCAGGCTGTCTGAACCTGACATCTGAGCACTGTGCCAAAAGTTTGATAGAAATGAACAGGTGTCTACGGACACAGCGAACTGCTTAGTAGATTGCTTGGGCCCCTCTGACACCTGCATACCGGCTGCATATTGCCACTTCTGTGCTCTAGATATTAGTGCACTACCTCAGTTTGACAATGACAGCATTCAGTGGGCTTAATCCCAAGATCCGATGATTCAGCAAGCACTTGACACCCTTTGTGCAGGAAAAGATGTGTCCAAGTTGCATTCCTCTGATCTGCGAACCGCTTTATTGTTTAAAGAAGGCCCCATGTTGAAGCTGCTTAATCAGTTGTTGTATAGAGAGACTGTAGATCAGGGTGGCCAAATAGACAAGCAACAATTGGTCCTGCCCACAGCCTTCAAAGATTTGGTACTGAGATCCCTGCACAGTCATATGGGCCACCTCGGTATTGATCGGACCCTTGACCTAGTATGATCTCGATTCTACTGGCCCAAGATGGGGCCAATGCTGAGCACCATGTAAGAACTTGTAGTCGCTGCCTGCAGAGAAAAGCTCTGCCTCAGAGGGCTGCCCCACATTAACATCTTTACCAGCACTCCAATGGAACTAGTCTGCATAGACTTCTTGAGTTTAGTGCCTGATCAGTGAAACATTGGCAATGTGTTAGTGGTTATGGACCATTTCCCACAGTATGCACAAGCTTTTCCCACCAAAGATCAAAAAGCATCTACTGTGGCCAAGGTGCTAGTGGAAAATTTCTTCGTCCACTATGCTGCCCCCCAGCGAATTCACTCTGATCAAGGCCAGGACTTTGAGAGTCAGCTAATCAAAGACATGCTCTCTCTATGGGGGCTGCGAAAGTCAAGAACCACCCCTTATCACCCGCAGGGGGATCCTCAACCAGAATGCTTTAACCGCACCCTGCTAGACATGCTCGGCACCCTCCACCCAAAGGATAAGCATAAATGGAGCCAGCAGATTGGCACCTTGGTGCATGCATACAATTGCATGAAGAATGATGCTACCCGGTTCTCTCCCTACCACCTCATGTTCGGGAGAGAGGCCCGGCTGCCTGTTGATGTCTGTTTTGGGGTTTCTCCTGATGAGGTCCGAGCTGAAGATTACCTGCAATATGTACAAAAACTTAAAGCTCAATTGAACTATGCCTAGCAACTGGCCCAGACAATGGCCACCAAAAGAAATCTAGCCAACAAAGAGAGACATGATAGAAACGTAAAGGCTCAAGAGCTTAGGCCTGGAGACCGTGTGTTGTTGTGAAATTTAGGATTGCATGGTAAACACAAAATTGCTGATCAATGGCACCATCTTCCCCATGTCATAGTTGGAAAGCTGGATGATTTGCCAGTGTACAAAGTGCGCCCAGAGAATAACTCCAAAGCTGTCAAGACCATGCACCGTAACCACTTGCTACCTATTGGTCAAGTTATAATTGAGGCTGAACCCACCGAGATTGATTCCCCTGGACCAGTGACTCGTGCTGCTACAAGAAAGAAACAGTCAGCCTGCCTCCGTGGTTGCTGATTCAAGACTTCCTCCATAGCAGGCCCAGAATGATAGTGACTGCCAGTCTAACTCAGATGACAGTGAGTGTGATAATGCATATTACCCCTCATATGAACTGAGTCAGTTGTTTTGTGGAAATCCTATGTTGAATTATTGGGATGAAGTTGGGCCTTCTGGACTGTCTAACGCCCCGGCATCATCCTTGGAGCCAATGCTCCCTGAAAGTGAAGTGCAAAGTATCACATCTGAGGATGCTGAGTCTTTGTGTATCATGGAACTGCATGATTTACCTGAAGGAGAGGCTGATGGTATGAGTCTTCCTGTTGACATGCCAGAACTTGAGGAACACTATGAGAGTGCTGACAACCCCCCTTCAGTGCCAGAGTGTCTTCAAAATGAGCTAAGTGTTGTAGAAACAGAGACTACAGAGCAAGGGGCTGACAGTGCTCCCAGCTTGGACATTCCCCTTCATGCAGAGGCACCCCTCACAAGTGATGAAAACTCCAAGACCATTGCTGAAAGTACAGAGTCTGTGGTTGTTCACCCCAGAAAGACTGGCCGAGCTGTCAAGCCAGTGGTGCGCTTCAGTTACGATTCCCCCGGGAGGCCAGTGGATTTGCCTCTCTATGTAGTCCACAAAGGTGTTTATGTCTCTAAGAGCTCACTGCCTAAATTGAGCTTGATGGCCTATTTCAGGTTACTTGTTCTGCCATCTCACCGTGGTGCCCCTGCCCCATCCAGCCCCAAGTTAACTGATAGGGAAGGGCCCCCTCTTACATTGTTTTGAGTACAAGAAGTTATTACATGATTCTGTATAGTAATGTTCAATTTACCTGTGTGAAATATGCATAATGTATTGTCAGAATGGAAATGATATAGTGGAGTACATTGAAATGCATAGTAAAGTGACAAGTTATGCAAATTGATGAATCAGATAGTACTTGTATAGCATGCTAATGGTATAAATGTCTTGTATATGTTGCATTTTCAATGTTATGATGGTACAGACTTGACGCGGATGCCAAGTTTTCCCAGGCAGGGAAGGGTGTAACCCCCCGTACAAATGGTGTTTCCCAAAAAGTCTTCCTTGAGTTTGGCTAAATGCTCACTGCCAGGCTGGTGTCCTGCATTTTAGCAGTTTAAATGTGATTACCAGAGCCTATATAGCCTCTGTGTACTGTCTCTTTAAGAGTTGCCTAATTGCAGTTTAAGTAATCTGAGAGGGTTCTCTGTTGAAAGATGTAACTATTTACTGAAAATCATTTAGAGTGATAATGATAATGTAGTTTGTCTAACCTGCTTTCTTTGAGCAAGGACTGTTTTGTTTGTCTCCACTATCTTGGTCCTGGACTGCAAATTGGACCGATCAGTACTGGTGGGACCTAAAATGTAGCCGGACTACAGGAGCTGTCTGAATTCAAAATCTGTAGGAACTGTAGTTTGAACTTTTTGCGCCTTTTTTGCAACTGAAGGGGGAGCTCTTGCTTTGACTGACAGCCAACCAAATCTTTTTGATCTTGAGGAAGTCCTGGGCTGCTTGCAGTTTTCAGTTAAAGCTAAGCTGTAAGCTGAACAAGAAGGAGATGAAGTGATTCTGAGCAGCAATCCTGAGTGGACTGGCACGGGAGAACTCTGAAAAGGCTAAGTTTTTGGCCTGTATGTCGGTGTGCTGCTCCTGAGAGGGAGAGAAGAGAATTATTTTGGACTAAATCCAAGTTCGTGTGACTAAAGTAAGCTACTGAAGTGGGCCTGGCTCAACCTGAAGAAGACCAAAGATTTTGCTGAATGCAAGCGGCCTGTCAGGAGTTCCAGCTACCCCTAAGCTCCCGGTGTGTGCAGAGACTTTGCGATTGTGACCAGGAAGTGCTTTGCCTGGTACAGTAGAATTCCTGTATTTGTAAATGTGCTATGAGCTGCTAGTGGGTTGTGAGTTAGTTCCCCACTGTGTGAACTGTGTTCTGCTTCCTGGAAGCTGTATCGAGCCCAGAACGGACTGCATCCGAATTTGTCTCCATGCGGTCTGGGCCTTGCCAGACTGGCCCAGCCAGACTACCCACTGCACAAAGAAGCCATCAACAAGAGACCTGCCTGGGGATCAGCCCCCTGCTCCACGCTTGGACAGGAACAATGCCTCTGTGACTCATGTGGGCCCTGCTTCTCCTGGCATTCCAGATCAACCACCTGCAGTCTCGATTTTCGTCCAGCCTGTGTCCAGTCTTGGGTATCATGAGTAAATACCAGGGTAGCTCCCTGCAACAACAGCTTAATCTGAGTGTGTCATCTGATTGTCTTGTTGTTTCGTTTCCTTTATGAACTGAGCTCTCTGTCTCTGGATTACAAATATTGTGTATTGTGCATGTTGTGTTTTCCATCACACAGGGCCCCAACCAGCTGCAACCCCAGGCAACAGTCCTGGCTAGCCCATCTCTTCTCCACCTGGGCACCCAGAGGTGTGACTGTGTGGGGGGACTCAAAGCGCATGCATAACTGCTTGATTGATACAACCTTTAAGCTAATTAACCTGATTTTTCCCCTTCCTTGTTCAAGTCCCCTGAATAAATCAGATCAACCTTTTCTGCATGTAATCTGACTGTGGTTCCAGTTTGTGCTCAAAGTACTGTACTGTTGCTATTTGCTGTGCATAACCTTGTTTTACAGGGGGTCCCCAGGGTTGAGCCAGAGGATCCAGCCCTGGTGGTAAGTGCAAACAGTGTGGGTACTTGTGTGGTGTACCAGGGGTACTGTGAAAGTAATTACTGTACAGTGTTCAGGCCACTAGAGGGGAAAGAGGGGGGGTTACAGTGTCTCGGAGGGCTGTGCCCAGGTTAGCTTGACCACTACCAACCCTGACCTCTGGGTGTAGGCACCCATTTCAGAACTCAGACCCCTTAACCTGCTACTAGCCAAGCAGGCAGGGGTAGTAGCCCTGGGAAAGCGCCACCTAGGGGTTACACTACTATTACTTTGTACATCATGGTAAGCAGTTAAAATCAGCAGTTTAGCACACTAGCTCTTTTAATTGGATTAAAAAAATATAAAAAAAAAAAACACACACAAACCTTACACTTTGTATTCTTTAATCTGCAGTACTCTAGACTAGTAAATGCTGCACAGTATTTGTAGAGATTCACTCTACTGAGCAAGCTTGTAAATGAAAGTGCATATGCGCTATCTGCTGTCAACTTCTTTGAATTCTGCTAATGTGCCATCCGCTGTCTACTTCTTTGAATTTGCCTAATTCTACGATTCACCATGACACTTTGCAGGGCAGCTTTTTAATGTGTGATATTCATACACTATCGCGTTTCATCCTGGTGGGCGGCACTGTATTTCCAGCTAACACAGGGAGAGTAGAAGTTGGGAATGCTGGGTGCAGTGCAACGCAGTGGCTGTGGGCGGCAGTTTTCAGAAAGCCCTTCTGTAAGCTGCAGTGCTGCTCCATCTGTACACACCTCTCTGGTTGAGGGAGGAGCCCACTAGACTCCAGGCTGAGCTGACTGGGATTCCGGGGACCTCTTCCCCCACCTAGGGGCTACCAGGTCTGATACCACTACCTCAGAGGATGCCAGAGAGGAGGAACGGCTGAACTATAGTGGGTCTCAAAGGGTTGAAGGAAGTGGAACCGAGGCATATTTCTCAACTGGTATGATTCCATAATTCCTATGTCACTCTGGCAGGGTGAAACTGCCGGGAGGAGGCCCCCATGGTAGTAACCAGGGAGGATGTGGGGGACCTCCGTAGTGGAGACCCCAAGGAGGGTGATAGAGGACCCAGTATGAGGGGGAAGCAACTTCTGGTGGTTGACTCAATTGTAAGGGGAGGTGGATTTGGGAAAAGGGAGGGGGAGGTAGGTTAGGTGCCTATGCAGTGCTATGGACTGGAGGGATATGAAACAGATCCTGAGGATCGCTAGGGCAGCAGGATGGGAGGGAGTGCTGGATGTCATTGTCCACCTGGGGACTAATGACCTTGTTAGGGACGGGGTTGGAATAGTGCAGGGGGAGTTTAGGGAGTTGGGAAGGGGTCTGAAGTAGCATGCTCAGTGGCCTTTGCTGAAGTGCTGCCTGTATGATAGGGGAGAGGAGAGGGCCCTCAGCACCAGGAGCTTCAACTCATGGCTGCAGGATTGGTGCAGAGAGGAGGGGTTTGGCTAACTTGGGGACTGAGAACTCACCTGGAAGGATAAGGCTTATACAGGGGTGATGGTATACATCCGGGAGTGGAACTGCAGTCCTCAATGGGTAGTTTAAATGTTACTTCTATGAATATATAAACTAGCTGGGGGTGGGGTGGGGTGGTGGTGGAAGGAATCAAGGAGGCAGAAACTACCCCCCACCAGCACCACAGGCTGAGGCAGAGAGCCAAGAGAGCCCATGGGAGACGAATCCCCCAGGGTACAAATTAATAAAGGAAGTAGGGTGGTAGAGATGACGGGGAAAGGAGCAGGAGTATTAAAGAGGGGGAAGTAGGGAGGGCAAAAAGAAAAAAAGGGGGGTAACAAGCAGAATGGAAACAAAATCTGGAAGGCCATGTGTACAAATGCTAGAAGTCTAGGAAATAAGATTCTGAACCTAGAGGTCAACATGAGCTGCATATTGAGACCATTACCAAGTCATGGTGCACTGATACCATAACTGGGACATGGCCATACCAAGCTATAGTCTGTTCAGGAATGACAGGGTGGGAAGGAAAGGAGGGTCTGCAGTGCTTTATGTGAGGGAAAGCATAAAAGTGACTGAGATACAGGGAATACAGGGAAGGCAGAGGTACTGCAGGTCACCTTGGAGATGGGGAATGTAGCCACTAGTCGTACTGTTGTGAGCTACATACCTCCAGCGCAGGGGAAAGAATTAGGTAAGGTACTGGTGGAAGCCGTTAGCAAGATGGCAGAAAAGAGGAAGGTGCTGCTGGTGGAGTACTTCAACTTGCTGGATGTAGATTGTAGTCTCCCTGCAGGGGCTTCAGCTAGAAGCAGGAACATCCTGGACTCTCTGCAGGGGGCGTTTCTCATACAACTAATTAGCAAACCCACGTGCAATGGGGCAGTATGAGTCACTAGAGACAGGGGAGGTACCTGGGGACTGGAGGAGGGCAGAGGTGGTCCCCTTGCACAAGACTGAAAGTAGGGAGGAGGCAGGCAATTACAGGCTTGTAAGCTTGACCTAAGTGGTGGGGAAGCTGATGGAGTCCCTGCTTAAGGAGAGGGTAGTGAAGTTCCTGGAGTTAAGCGGTGCAAAAGACCCAAGGCAGCATGGATTCACTGAGGGTAGGTCCTGTCAGACTAATATTATCGATTTCTTTGACTGGCTGACAAGGGTGGTGGGTCAGGGAGGGGCAGTGGATGTGGCCTACCTGGATTTCAATAAGGTCTTCAACACTGTTCCTCATAGAAGGTTGCTTAACAAATTGAGGAATCTGGGTGTGGGCTCTAAAGTGGTAAAATGGGTTGGAAACTGGCTAAAAGGCAAGACCCACAGGGTGGTAGTAAATGGCATAAAATCAGCAGAAGGGGAGGTGACCAGTGGGGTTCCACAGGGATCGGTGCTGGGTGCAGTTCTATTCAATGTCTTCGTAAGCAACAATGAAG
This sequence comes from Neoceratodus forsteri, assembly GCA_016271365.2. NCBI lineage: Eukaryota > Metazoa > Chordata > Ceratodontiformes > Ceratodontidae > Neoceratodus > Neoceratodus forsteri. The sequence goes on from CM057453.1 coordinate 1,529,752,152, forward strand.
AGGGACTGTAGGGGAAAGTATTCCTGTTCACAGATGACACCAAGATCTGTAATAGAGTTGACACACAGGAGGGGCTAGATAAAATGAGAAATTACCTAAGACTACTTGAGGAATGGTCAAGGGTTTGGCAGTTGGGTTTCAACACTACAAGTGCAAGATAATGCACCTCGGACACAGAAACCCAAGAGAGGAATACAGGATGGAGGGCAGGTTCTAGCCACCACAAGTCAGGAGAGAGACCTGGGAGTTATCATATCTGATGACCTAAAGTTAGCCAAACAATGTGAAAAAGCAGTGGGTAAGGCAAACAGAATTCTGGGGTGCATATGAAGGGGTATAACCAGTCGAGGAGTGAAGTGGTGATGCCACTGTATAGATCACTGGTGAGGCCTCATCTGGACTACTGTGTCCAGTTCTGGAGACCGCATCTCAGGAAGGACATAGACAGAATGGAAGCAATCCAGAGAAGAGCAACAAAAATAATACATGGACTGCACCACAAGCCTTATCAGGAAATACTCAGGGAACTTAACATCTGTTCACTGGAAGAAAGAAGGGAAGGAGGTGATATGATAAAGACTTTCAAATACCTTAGAGGAATAAACAGGGTACAGGAGGGGAGCATATTTCAGAGAAGAAAGTGCACAAGGACAAGGGGACATAACATGAGGCTGGATGGAGGGAAGGAAGCTTACGGGGAATGCTAGGAATTTTTTTTTCACAGAGAGGGTAGTGGATCCATGGAACAGCCTACCAGCGGAGGTAGTGGAAGTGAAAACAGTACAAGGATTCAAAAGTGCATGGGATAAGCATAAAGGCACCCTGCTGTACAACACAGCAGGGAAAGGCAGTCCAGATAACAGTAGGGAGTGCTAAACCAAGTTGGGAAATGGGCAGACTTGGTGGGCTGTATGGTACTTATCTGCCGACAGATTCTATGTTTCTAGTGTTACAAATATCAAGACGGGACACCACTTGGGGACTAATGGTCACTGTACGGTGTGCTGCAATACAAGGACTGCTGCAGAATCAAACCACAAAAGGACAAGGGTCCCAGACTTCAGGAGGGGCAGATTTTATAAAGATGGATGAATGCCTAGGGGATGACCTGGCAGGGGGATGACCTAGGTAGGGTGGAGGAACAGTGGCTGAAGCTAAAAGGGAGCATAGTAAAGACAACAAACCTCTGCATCGAACAAGTGAGCAAAAGCAAGAGGAAAAAGAGACCACTATGACCCTCGAAAGAGATGGATGAAAAGGTAAAGGCTGAAAGGGTAGCATTCAGGAGGTATAAGGAGGCATAGAAGGAGGAGGAGGATAGGGAGATATATCAGGAGATACAGAGGGAAGAGGGGAAAGCAGTAAGGAGTGCAAAGGTGCAAACTGGAGAGAGAATAGCCAAGGAAGTAATGAAAGGGGACAAGACAATTTTTAGGTACTGTATGTAGGTAAAAAAAAAGAACACCAGGGGTGGGACTGTAAGTTTAAAAAGGGATGGGGGAACTGTGCAGAGGGGGACCTAGAAAAGGCAGACATTCTGAACAAATACTTTTGTTCGGTCTTCACAGAGGAAGGAGAAGGGGAGGAGCCACAAAAAAGTAACAAAACATTGAAGGGAGAGAGGTGGAAACTAGTACTTTGTCAGAAGAGAGAGTCCTGAAGTGACTCACTAATTTGAAGGTGGACAGACCAATGGTGCCAGACAGGGTGCATCCAAAGGTATTGAGGGGTTCATGGAAGTATTGGCTGCAGCTCTGACAGTCCTATTTAACAGCTCACTGGAATCAGCAGTGTTTCTGGAGGACTGGAGGAGTGCAGCAATAGTCCCACTACCATATAAGTGGTAGCAGGGAGGAGCCTGGCAATTATAGGCCAGTCAGCCTAACATCAGTGGGGGAAAGTTAATGGAATCACTGCTGAAAGAAAGGATTGTGGAATATCTTGAATCCAATGGGTTACAAGACCCAAGGCGGTGTGGGTTCACGAGTGGGGGGTATATAAAATGAATCTGATAGATTTCTGTGATTGGGTGACAAAGGAATAAGATCAGGGTGGAGTGGTGGACGTGGCCTACTTAGATTTCAGTAAGGCTTTCAATGCTGTTCCATCTTGGAGACTACTAAGTAAGCTGGGTAGCTTAGGAGAGGGTCCAAAGGTGGTAAACTGGATAAGGAATTGGTTAGGGGATAGGCAACAGGGGGTTGTGGTAAATGGAGTTCACTCCAAGGAAGGGAAGATGACCATTGGGGTGCCTCAGGGATAAGTGCTGGGACCAGTCCTCTTTAATGTCTTTATAAATAACATTGCAGAGAAGCTGGAAGGCAAGGTCTGCCTTTTTGGGGAGGACACCAAAAACTACAATATGGTGGATGCTCCAGGGGTGTGGAAAGGATGAGCAGAGACCTGAGAAGACTACAGGAGTGGTGAAGGGTATGGCAGCTTGGTTTCAATGAGAAAAAGTGCAAAATAATGCACTTAAGGCACGGAAACCCATTAGCAGAGTACAAAATGGGTGAAGTGGTATTGGCAACTAGCATGCAGTAAAGAGTCCTGGAGGTAATCATATCCGATGACCTAAAGGTGGCCAGGCAGTGTGATAAGGCAGTCAGGAGGGCTAGTGGTATGCTTGGGTGCATTGGGAGGGGTATTACCAGCAAAAAGAGGGAGGTGGTGGTGGTGTAGCCTCTGCATAGATCACTGGTAAAATGATACCTAGAGTACTATATCCAGTTCTGGAGCCCACATCTCTGGAAGGACATAGACAAAGTTGAGACAGTCCAGAAAAGGGCAACTAAAATGGTGCAGGGTCTGCATCAAAAGCCATATGAGGAGAGACTAAAGGACCTCAATATTTACACCCTGGAAGGAAAGGAGGAGGGATGGAGACCTTTAAATATTTCAAGGGGGGCAAATAAGGTACAGGAAGGAAGTATTTTTTCAGAAAAAAAGGTGCTCAAGAACAAGGGGACATGCTATGAAGCTGGAGGGGGTAGCTTCAGAAGAGCTGTGAAGAAGTACTTCTCACGGAAAGTGGTGGATACTTGAAACAGCCTTCTAGCAGAGGTGATGGTGGCAAAAACTGCAGTGGAGTTCAAGAATGCATGGGCTGGACACAACAAAATCATAGCAGAAAGTGTGGGGGGTAGAAAGAATTGTAGATCAAGTAGGGTCTGCGGTGATACTTCAGGGAGGGAAAAATGGGCAGACTGATTGGGCCAAGCAGTCCTTATCTGCCGTCAGTTCTATGTTTCTATGGCGGTGGGAAGTTTAAGAGGGACTAACTGACTGAAAGAGTGGTGGGCACCTGGAACAGACTGCCAGCAGATGTGGTGGAGGTGAAAGCAATAGGGGGCTTCAAGCATGTATGGGATAGACATTGGGGAATATTAGTAAATAGGCAGGGAGGAGGAGGTAACATCACCAGAGACCAGTTAGGGTCTGTGGGGACAGACTAGCCAGGGAACATCTGGGCAGACAGGGTGACCCAATCAGTCGTTTTCTGCTCACAAACTGTTTCTATGTTGCTGAACAAACAACAGAACTACTGAAGGCATCCCAAAGGGATTGAAGACTTACTGACAACTGCTTTAGGCTTGGCTGTCTGCCTACTCTCCTTTGAGACAAGACTCATAGATGGTCACTGGAGCCTTGTGAGGTAAGGTCCAATGTTAATGAACTCTTTAGGGGTGAGCAAGAGAACCATTGGGAGGAAGGAGAGCATTGGAGTGAGAGCCTGGTAGGTGTACGGGAGAACAAGATGAAATGGCTGTATGAGTTGGGGCAAATGCCCAGAAGCTGAAGATAATGTTTTCCTAAGCAGAGTGCAATGGAGGGTAAAGTCTGGGTATGTACCAGAGGACTGAACTTTAGCCCAAGGAGAGGTCCCAGTTGACCACCTGGGAAGGCTGGAAGACATGGTAGTAAGATCGAAGCAGCAGACTGAGGGCCTAAACTTAGTGAAAGGGCCCAAACACCAAAGGCAGAGCATGGTCATTGCAGTTGGCTTGTCCAGAGGACAAGTGAGGCCAGCAGGCTTAATGAGAGACAGAGCTGATGGATGGCTCACAGCACTGAGAGGAGAACTAGGCAGAGGCAGGTGGGGGAGAAGAGAGTGAAGCAAAGAGGAATAAGTAGGCAGGAAAGTCAGGGAGTCAGGCAGGAGCTCCGAGGTGAGGGCAGTGGAGTAGTAAAAACCAGGAGACAATGACCCACTGGACAGGCAGAAGAAGAGGAGGCAGAAAGCAGAACAAACTGCACCACAATGTGCCTGAAGAATACATAAGTCACAGAACTGTGAGGGAAATAGGAGAGGGACCTAGGAACACCACAAACAGCACCAGAAAAGAAAGCAGGCTCACCAGACTTAGTAGGGTGACAGAAAGAACAGCAGTAAGAGTGGGCAGGATGTTGGAGGCAACAACCATGGGAACAAACAACCTGCTGAGGGAGGTAAAAGGTGAGGAGGGTGGGCAGGAGAACTGGAAACTATTCGGCTGCTGTGAAAAGAGCCAAGTGTCCACAGAATACTTGAAGCAGGCACAGTTAAATACAACTTGATGGGAGAGTGGTGTCTGTGCTTCGGTCACTTCCCCATCGAACTCTGCCAAGCTATTATAAGAGGACAGCTTGTAGGGTGTAACCCCCCTACAAATGGGGGTTCCCAATTAGTCTTCCTTGAGTTTGACTAAATGCTCACTGCCAGACTGGTGTCCTGCATTTCAGCAGTTTAAATGTGATTACCAGAGAGTGCCTGTATAGCCTCTGTGTACTGTATCTTTAAGAGCTGCCTGGATTGCAGTCATAAGTAATCTGAGAAGGAGCTCTGCTAAAAGATGTAACTATTTGCTGAAAATCATTTAGAGTGATAATGTAGTTTGTCTAACCTGCCTTCTTTGCAGCAAGGACTGTTTTGTTTATCTCCACTATCTTTTGGTCCTAGACTGCCGAACTGGACCAATCAGTACTGGTGGGACCTAAAATGGAGCCGGACTACAGGAGCTGTCTGGAGTCAAAATCTGTAGGAATTGTAGTTTTGGGCTTTTGGCACCTTTTTGCACCTAAAGGGGGAGCCTTTGTTGTGACTGACAGACAGATCAGCCAACCGAACCTTTCGGATTCTGGGGAAAGTCCCAAGCTTGCTGACAGTTGAGTCAGATCTACTGTAAGTTGAGAGCTGACGAGGCAACAGCTTGAGACAGTCAAGCAACCATCAGAGTAGTTTTGTGCTGGAGAACTGTGGAAGGGACTGAGTTGTGGCCTGTATGTCTGCCTGCTGCCCCTGAGAGGGAGAGAAGAGAATTATTTTGGACTAAATACAAGTTTGTGAGAACGAAGTAAGCCACTAATTTTTTACCAGGCTCATACCTGAAGAAGACCGAAGATTTTGCTGAATGCGATCAGCCTGTCAGGCTTTCCAGCTGCTTTTGAATCCCCAGTTTGTGCAGAGACTTTGCGATCATGACCGGTGAGCGGTTTGCCTGGTACAGTAGAATTTTCTTACATGTAAATGTGCTGTGAGTTGTTAGTGGGTCGTGATTTAGTTCCCCACTGTGTGAACTGTGTTCTGCTTGCTGGAAGCTGTATCCAGCCCAAAACGGACTGTATCCGAATTTGTCTCCATTTGGCCGGGGCCTTGCCACACTGGCCCAGCCAGACTATCCGCTGCACAGAGAAAGCCATCGAAGAGAGACCTGCCTGGGGATCAGCCCCCTGCTCCACGCTTGAACAGGAACGATGCCTCAGCGATTCTTGTGGGCCCTGCTTCTCCTGGCACTCCAGATTAACCACCTGCTGTCTTGATTTTCGTCCAGCCTGTGTCCAGTCTTGGGTATCGTGAGTAATTATCAGGGTAGCTCCCTGCAACAACAGCCTAATCTAAAAGTGTGTCATCTGATTGTCTTCTTGTTTTCTTTTCATGAACTGAGCCCTCCGGTTCCGGATTACAAATAGTGTGTGTAGTGCATATTGTTTTCTTCTATCACAGGACCCCAACCAGCTGCAACGTTCCTGGCTAGCCCACCATTCTCCATCTGGGTACCCAGAGTGTGTGACTGTTTATGGACCCTGAAGTGCATGCATGACTGTTTGATTGATATAGCCTTTAAACAAATTAACCTGATTACGCCCCTCCCTTGTTCAAGTCCCTTAAATAAATCAGTTCTTAACTCTGTTTTGCATTTACCCTGACTGCGGTTCCAGTTTGTGCAAGAGTACTGTACTGCTGTTATTTACTGTGTATAACCTTGTTTTACAGGGGGTCCCCAGGGCCAGGCCAGAGGAAAGCCCTGGTGGTAAGTGCAAACAGTGTGGGTACTTATGTGGTGTATCAGGGGTATTGTGAAAGTGATTATTATGTATTGTTCCAGCCACCAGTAAGGAAGGGGGGGGGTTACAGTGTCCCAGAGGGCTGTGCCCTGGTTAGCTTGACCACTACCAACCCTGACCTCCAGGTGGAGGCACCCGTTTCAGAACTCAGGCCCCTTAACATACTACTAGCCAAGCAGGCAGGGGTAGTAGCCCTTGGGATAGCATCACCTAGGGGTTACATTTTGGAGGCTCACTGCTGGGATTTTGTGCCTTCTAGTGGCCAAAAATTATGAATTATTGTTAAAGATTAATGGCTACCCCAGCAGAAATGGCTGTACACCAGTTGGTGGGGTGGTGTATTGGTCAGGAGATCGACCCCAAAAATGCTTTAATTATACTGGATATTCCCCTGGGTACCAGTAAAGACACTATAGAGGGAGCACTCTCCAAAGTTGAATGTTTAAAAAACCTTGTGGTGGTGGATCGACAGGCAGATTTGATTGCCCAAACTTTCATAGCCTTGGTAGAGTGTAGTGACCTCATGGACAGCTCTAAAGTGCCACAGACTATTGCCCCAGAAGGGGTTCCAGCTGCCTGGAGAGTGATAACAAAAGACAGTAAAGACCCCAAGGAGGATGAGCTCCCACCATTATCTGAGACTTTTGAGGAGAAATTTGCTAAGTTGTTGCTGGGGGAAGGGAACACAATAGAGGACTTTAAGAAACTATTTCTGCCACCTGGGGGTATTCCTTCCCCAACACACCCTCCCACTCCAGCACCTGTTACTTCCCCGCCTTCTGTGCCCATGCCAATGCTGGCCCCTATATCTGTACCTGCCTACAGAAGGCTGAGAATCTTCTCAGGCACCCTCCCCACCCCCCTGGGAGAGGATGACTTGGAGACCTGGATAGACTATGTTGCCCCTCTAGTACTTGAATGGCAATGCTCAGAAGCAGAGAAATGAAAGAGGTTGAATGAGAGCCTCCGAGGTCCTGCCCTGGCTACCATCCATGCCAAGTGGGCCAATAACCCTGAAGCAACTGCACAGGACTATCTTGATGCATTGGACAATGTGTATGGGAGCCCGGATTCAGATGAGGATCTGTGGTGGAGAGTAAGAAACGAGCAGCAGTACCCAGGGGAGCCATTGTCTGTGTATGTACCTCGGCTTGAAAAGCTGTTACAAGAGTGCCTCAGAAAGGGTAGTTTGCCGTCAAATGAATTAGATCGAACTAGGCTGGACCGGATCCTTAAGTCTGCTCTGTTTTCAGAATTGTTACTGCTTCAGTTGCACCTTGCCACCCAACTGGAATCATCCCCTCCTGTGACGAGCTAATGAAAGAAATTCGGGGGGTTGAGCAAAGGTGACCCTGTGGGGGAATTGCATCCATATCTGCCGCTGCTGTGCAAGTGACCGAGAGTGATCAGCCAAGTGAGGCTCAGGGGCAAAAGTCGTCACTTAACGAGCACTCTGAGAATGCAAAGGACTTCCTGTCCTGGGCCCAGCATTGGAAAGACGACCATGGAACAAGATTCTGGTCCCTTTCAGGATGTGTGCCATGGGGGTGGGGGTGCATCCTCAGGCATCCGCTACCAAAGGTGGCTCCAAGGCTGAGATCACCGGATTGACTGCCACTCTAAAGGAACTGTTAAGACATGTTGCACCACTCTCACCACTGCAAGCAGATACTAGACCCCAATCTCTTACTACTGCTTCAGTTCATCATATAATGTTCTCTCCCAGGATGACCCAGGAGTCTATCATTTGTCACAACTATGGAAAGGATGGCCATATGAAAAGAGAATGCTGGTCTCAGAAGGACTTAGAAAGAGTAGTAAACAGACTCCAAGGGGAGCTCCAAAAAGCAAATCAATGGCCAAGGGGTACCCAAAATGACCGCAGTGTGGGTTTGAGAAACCCTAACTCAAATTTCTTTGTGGATAAATCATCTGTCCAGGCCTCTGGAACTGCCTCTCCAGACTGGTCCAAAATAGTGGGCCCTTCAATGGATACTACGGTGACTGTGAATGGTATTCATACTAGGGCTGTGCTTGACAGTGGGTCGCAATGACCATTGTATTCCAGGACTGGTATGACAAACATTTATCTGATGTGTCTTTGCAATCCCTGGAAGGCCTACATGTGTGGGGCCTGAGCAACAAGTCTTTTTTTTTTTTTTTCATTCACGCCCTGCGTCCGCCATCTGCTCCGGTCACGGACTCCAGGATCCCCGGCCACTGAATATCGCCGACTCCCCACGATCATCCCTGGCTTGCCCCCCAGAGAGCGGGGCTGCGGCTCTGATCCCCGGGCTTATCAGGACCAGCGAACTAGTAACTAGTCGGGAACGGCCCGTGGCCAATCAGGGCATTCCTGAGTAGAGGCCATAGACGCTGGTGTGGGTTTTTTCCTTTCTCCCTGAGGAGGCGGACGGGTAATGACGGCAGTGTCCGCCCGCCTCCCCCACCCATGTCGAGCGCCGGCTGTGTGGAACTCCCGGTCTCCACCAGGGGTCCCCAGTGCACTGAGTGCTACCGCACCTCCCGGAGTAGGAGAGCTGCCCGCCAGACGCGATCCTACTCCCCTGGCAGCCCTCCGGACGCCCGGATCCGCTCTCAACCCGGTCGCCGGTGTCGCAGCAGAAATCCCACCGCTGCACCGACGGGCCGGATCTAGCAACAAGTCTTATCCCTACCTAGGCTATGTCCGCCTCTGGTTGTATTTTCCTGCAACTGTGACTGGTGTAGAGGAGAGAGTGGAGACATTGGCCCTAGTGTGTCCCCCCACTGGACTGTATGATGGGGTCCCCCTGGTAATTGGGACAAATGCCCATATGTTTGGGAGACTGGCGCAAATCTGTCATGAGAAACAAGGGCAACACACAGGGAGGGCCCTGAGAATTCTGGCTCTGATCAAGAGGGCCTATGATTTGCAACAGAAACCTGAGGAAGTAGACCAGGATGAACTGGTGGGAATCGTGTGGAAGAAGGATCCCGGTTCAATGGTACTGGCCCCTAACATCCAGTGTATCATTCAAGGGGAGGTCCGCCTCCGGAAAGATGTCAAGAACAAAATACTTATGTTGGATGTGCCAGGTGATGGAAAATTGCCAGAAGGATTATTGGTCAAGCCCAGCATCTTGCCTGCTCGTGCCCATGCCTATGCACGATGAGTGATGGTCCAGATTCACAATGTGTCAGATCAGGAGATCTGGGTGAACAGAGGGTGCACACTAGCTATGGTACACTGCACAGACACTGCAGTATTACCCAGCAACAATCACCCTGGTGAGAAGGAGAGAGTGACCCCAGACTTGTTTGACTTTGGTGACTCCCCGTTGCCAGCTGAATGGAAGGCTAGAATTAGCAAGAGACTTGCCCAGAGAGACCAAGTGTTTTCGTTGAAGGAATGGGATGTGGGATGTGCCCAGGGTTTGGAGCATCACATACACCTGCATGATGAATGGCCATTTTGAGAGAGGTCCCAATGTCTAGCCCCAGCAGACATAGATGATGTGAGAAGACACCTGCAGGAAATGCTCCCTGCTGGCATGATACAAGAAACCAGGAGCCCACACGCCTCTCTCATTGTGGTTGTGCATAAGAAGAATGGGTCTGTGAGGATGTGTGTTGATTATTAAACCCTGAACCGGCGGACCATCCCAGACCAATACACTATGCCTCGTATACAAGATGCCCTGGACAGCTTGAATGGGAGCAAATGGTTCTCGGTGTTGGATCTTTGCAGCGGATACTACCAGATCCCGATGGCCCCGGAAGACCATGAGAAAAAAGCCTTCATCTGTCCATTGGGGTTCTATGAGTTTCTGAGGATGCCACAGGGGATATCGGGTGCCCTGGCCACCTTTCAGCGACTGATGGAGTGTGCAGTGGGAGATATGAATTTGCTGGAATGCCTGGTGTACTTGGACGATGTCATTGTGTTTGGGAGCACCTTAGAGGAGCATGAGAATCAACTGTTTAAAGTCCTAGACCAACTGGAAGAGTTCGGCCTCAAGCTGTCCATTGACAAGTGCCAGTTTTTCCAAACCTCCATGAAGTATGTGGGATACATAGTATCTACCAAAGGGATAGAGACTGATCCCAGTAAGCTTGAAGCACTGACTACTTGGCCCCAGCCCCATAATCTGAAAGAACTACAATGTTTCCTGGGGTTCTGTGGCTACTACCGCAGGTTCATAAAAGACTATTCCAAGGTGATTCACCCACTCTTGAACCTTACCCAGGGTTACCCTCCTACCAATCGTAAATACAAAAAAGGGTCCGTTAAAGATCCAGAAAAAGTATTCTTCCACCCAGGTGAACTCTTCAGGCCCCACTGGATGCCCGACTGTGAAGCAGCCTTCCATGAGATCATATACCAGCTCATCCATGCCCCCATCCTTGCCTATGCTGACCCCACCAAACTCTATGTGCTGCATATGGACGCTAGTCTGCAGGGTCTAGGAGCAGTGTTGTATCAAGACCATGAGGATGGCCTGAGACCAGTAGCTTTCGCCAGTAGGAGCTTGACCCCATCCAAACAAAACTACCCTGTGCATAAGTTGGAGTTCCATGCGCTAAAAAGGGCCATCGTTGACCAGTTTCATGAATACCTCTATGGGGCAAAGATATTGGTGAAGACTGACAATAACCCGTTGACCTATGTACAGACTTCAGCTAAGTTAGACGCCACTGGGCACCGGTGGCTTTCTGCATTATTAACCTATGATTATGCTGTTGAATACAGACTGGGCCTGAACCATATTGATGCTGATACCCTATCATGAAGGCCCACTTCCAAGAGTAATTGGGTCAGGCTGTCTGAACCTGACATTCGAGCATTGTGCCAAAAATTTGATAGAGATGAACAGATGTCTGCGGACACAGTGGACTGTTTAGTAGATTGCTTGGGACCTTCTGACACCTGCATACCAGCTGCTTATTGCCACTTCTGTGCTCTAGATATTAGTGCACTACCTCAATTTGACAATGACAGCATTCAGTGGGCTCAATTCCAAGATCCTATGATTCAGCCAGCACTTGGTGCCCTGCGTGAGGGGAAAGATGTGTCTAAGTTACGTTCCACTGACTTGCAAACTGCTTTATTGTTTAAAGAAGGCCCCAGATTGAAGCTGCTCAATCAGTTGTTGTATAGAGAGACAGTAGATCATAGTGGCAAAGTAGACAAGCAACAATTGGTCCTGCCCATGGTCTTTAAAGATTTGGTACTGAGGTCCCTCCACAATCACATGGGGCACCTCGGTAGTGACAGAACCCTTGACCTGGTACCATCTCACTTCTACTGGCCCAAAATGGGAGCCAGTGTTGAGCACCATGTAAAGACTTGTAGTCACTGCCTGCAAAGAAAAGCCCTGCCTCAGAGGGCTGCCCCCCTTGTTAATATTACTACCAGCGCCTCCATGGAACTAGTCTGCATAGACTTCTTGTGTTTAGAACCTGATCAGCAGAACATTGACAATGTGTTAGTAGTTACGGATCATTTCACATGGTATGCACAAGCTTTTCGCACCAAAGATCAAAAGGTATCTACCGTGGCCAAGGTGCTAGTGGAAAATTTCTTCGTCCAGTATGGTGCCCACCAGTGGATCCACTCTGACCAGGGCAGAGACTCTGAGAGTCAACTAATCAAAGAAATGCTCTCTCTATTGGGGGTGCGAAAGTCAAGAACCACCCCCTATCACCCGCAGGGAGACCCTCAACCAGAACATTTTAACCGCACCCTTCTAGACATGCTGGGCACCCTCCAACCAAAAGACAAGCATAAATGGAGCCAGCAGATTAGCACCTTGATACGTGCATACAGTTGCATGAAAAATGATGCTACTGGGTTCTCCCCCTACTGCCTCATGTTCGGGAGAGAGGCCCAGTTGCTAGTTGATGTCTGTTTTGGGGTCTTTCCAGATGGGGTCCAAACCAAAAACTACTTGCAATATGTACAAAAACTGAAAGCTCAATTGAACCAAGCCTATCAACTGGCCCAGACAATGGCCACCAAGAGAAATCTAGCCAACAAAGAGAGGCATGATAAAAAAGTAAAGGCTCAAGAGCTTCGACCTGGAGACCGTGTGTTGTTTTACACAATTTGGGACTGCATGGTAAACACAAAATTGCTGATCGGTGGCACCATCAATCCCATGTAGTAGTTGGAAAGTTAGAAGATTTACCTGTGTACAAGGTGCGCCCAAAGAACAACTCCAAAGCTGTCAAGACCATGCACCGTAACCACTTGCTACTTATCAACCAAGTCATGATTGAGGCTGAACCCCCAGAAATTGAGCCCCCTTGGCTGGTGACTCATGCTGCTGCAAGAAAGAGACAGAGTCAACCTATCCTGGTGGTCACAGATTTAAGGTTTCCTCCACAGCAGGCCCAGAATGATAGTGACTGTCAGTCCACTTCTGACGAAAGTGAGTGCGACTATGCCTATTGCCCCTCTTATGAATTGAGTCAGCTGTTTTGAGGTAACCCCATGAATAATTATGGGGATAAAGCTGGACCTTCTGGACTGCCTAACCCCCCAGTTTTGTCCTTGGAGCCAATGCTCCCTGAAAGTGAAATGCAAAGTATCACGTCTGAAGATGCTGAGTCTCTGTGTATTGTGGAACTATATAATTTGCCTGAAGGAGGGGCTGATGGAATGAGTCTTTCTGGTGACATACCAGAACTTGAAGAACACTATGAGAGTGCTGACCACCCCCCTTCAGTGCCTCAAAGCTTGATTGTGCCTGAACATTCACAAAATGAGTCAAGTGTTGTAGAAACAGAGCCTACAGAGCAAGGAGCTGACAGTGCTCCAAGTTTGGACATTCCCATCCAGGCAGAGGCACCCCTCACAAGTGACGAGAGTCCCCAGACCAGTGCTGACAGTACAGAGACTGTAGTTGTCCCCCTCAGAAAGACTGGCCGAGCTGTCAAGCCAGTAGTACGCCTTAGTTATTATTCTCCCGGGAGGCCAGTGGATTTGCCTCTCAATGTGGTGCACAAAGGTGTTTATGTCTCACCAAGCTCACAGACCAAATTGAGCTTAACAGCCAATTCCAGGTTACTTGACTTTCCCTTTCACCATGGTGCCCCTGCCCCCTCTAGCCCCAAGTTAGCTGATAGGGAAGGGCCCCCCCTTGCACTGTTTAAGGTACAAGAAGTTATTACTGTACCTGATTCAGTATAGTAATGTTCAATTTACCTGTGTGAAATATGCAAAATGTGTTGTCAGAATGGATATAGTATTGTGAAGTGTAGAGAATATGTGTAGTAAAGGTATAAGTTTACGTTGACTGATGCATCAGATGTCACTTGCATAACATTCTAATGGTATAAATGTATTGTATAGTTTGCATTTGCAATATTGTGATGGTACAGATTTGACGCGGATGCCAAGTTTTCTTCAGACAGGGAAGGGTGTAACCCCCCCCCCCCACAAATGGGGGTCCCAAAAAGTCTTCCTTGAGCTTGCCTAAATGCTCACTGCCAGGCTGGTGTCCTGCGTTTTAGCAGTTTAAATGTGATTACCAGAGAGTTCCTGTATAGCCTCTGTGTACTGTCTCTTTGAGAGCTGCCTGGATTGCAGTCATAAGTAATCCGAGAGGGAGCTCTGTTGAAAGATGTAACTATTTGCTGAAAATCATTTAGAATGATACTGATAATATAGTTTGTCTAACCTGCCTTCTTTGCAGCAAGGACTGTTTTGTTTATCTCCACTATCTTGGTCCTGGACTGCCGAATTGGACCAATTAGTACTGGTGGGACCTAAAATGGAGTCGGATTACAGGAGCTGCCTGGAGTCAAAATCTGTAGGAAGTGTAGTTTTGGGCTTTTGGTGCCTTTTTGCACCTGAAGGGGGAGCCTTTGTTGTAACTGACAGACAGATCAGCCAACCGAACCTTTTGGATTCTGGGGAAAGTCCCAAGCTTGCTGGCAGTTGAGTCAGATCTAAGTTGGGAGCTGAAGAGGCAACAGCTTGAGACAGTCAAGCAACTGTCTGAGTAGTTTCGTGCGGGAGAACTGTGGAAAGGCCTGAATTGTGGCCTGCATGTCTGCCTGCTGCCCCTGAGAGGGAGAGAAGAGAATTATTTTGGACTAAATCCAAGTTTGTGAGAACGAAGTAAGCCACTGATTTTTTACCAGGCTCATACCTGAAGAAGACCAAAGATTTTGCTGAATGTGATCAGCCTGTCTGGATTTCCAGCTGCTTTTGAATCCCCGGTTTGTGCAGAGACTTTGCGATCGTGACCGGAGAGCTGCTTGCCTGGTACAGTAGAATTTCCTTACATGTAAATGTGCTGTGAGTTGTTAGTGGGTTGTGATTTGGTTCCCCACTGTGTGAACTGTGTTCTGCTTGCTAGAAGCTGTATCCAGCCCAAAACGGACTGTATCCAAATTTGTCTCTATTTGGCCAGGGCCTTGCCACACTGGCCCAGCCAGACTACCTGCTGCACAGAGAAAGCCATCAACAAGAGACCTGCCTGGGGATCAGCCTCCTGCTCCATGCTTGAACAGGAACGATGCCTCAGCGATTCGTGTGGGCTCTGCTTCTCCTGGCACTCCAGATTAACCACCCGCTGTCTCGAATTTCATCCAGCCTGTGTCCAGTCTTGGGTATCGTGAGTAATCATCAGGGTAGCTCCCTGCAACAACAGCCTAATCTAAAAGTGTGTCATCTGATTGTCTTGTTGTTTTCTTTCCACGAACTGAGCCCTCTGGCCCCGGATTACAAATAGTGTGTGTTGTGCATGTTGTTTTCTTCCATCACAGGGCCCCAACCAGCTGCAACGTTCCTGGCTAGCCCGCCATTCTCCCTCTGGGTACCCAGGGTGTGTGACTGTTTATGGACTCTGAAGTGCATGCATGACTGTTTGATTGATACAGCCTTTAAGCAAATTAACCTGATTATGCCCCTCCCTTGTTCAAGTCCCTTAAATAAATCAGATCCAACTCTTTTTTGCATTTACCCTGACTGCGGTTCCAGTTTGTGCAAGAGTACTGTACTGCTGTTATTTGCTGTGTATAACCTTGTTTTACAGGGGGTCCCCGGGCCAGGCCACAGGAAAGCCCTGGAGGTAAGTGCAAACAGTGTGGGTACTTGTGTGGTGCATCATGGGTATTATTAAAGTGATTATTGTGTATTGTTCTGGCCACTAGTAAGGAAAGAGGAGGGTTACAGTGTCCCGGAGGACTGTGCCCAGGTTAGCTTGACCACTACAAACCCTGACCTCCGGGTGGAGGCACCTGTTTCAGAACTCAGGCCCCCTTAACCTGCTACTAGCCAAGCAGGCAGGGGTAGTAGCCCTTGGGATAGTGCCACCTAGGGGTTACAAGTGGATGGCAGCTTCTAATCATTTAATCAATTACCAAGTTCTAGACTGACTGGATTTAAAAGAACTGACAGCTGTCGGTAAATGTCACAGTCAGTTCTTCTGTCCAAGTGTTGTCTGAGTTCTGACGAGTGATTCAGAGCACAACAAACATGTCAGAACAAAAGGCACATGACTTAAAATTTAAGCTTGCCACGGCTAAGGGTGCCATCCTGGAGGAAAATTGTCCAGTTGCTAATCCCCCTTAATACGGATTCTCCTTGTATTATTTGTGCTGTTGTTTATCTATGTGTTTCACTGTCTGCATAATTATTTATTAAGCACTTTGACTTTAGGAATGGCACTACATCTAGTTATTTTCTTCTTTGTTTATGTTTGTTTCTCTACAGGTGGGGATCCCATCCACATAGCCAGTGACATGTCCTCTCCCAGCTCATAGGTGGACAGGTTCTGTAAATTGAATTACATTTAAGTGCTGGACCAAGGAATCGCTCCTTGCATACCTGTGTTCTCAGAGGTCACAGCTCTAACCATTCTGTGAGCTGAAGGGAAAATTCCCATCTTCCAAACAGACTGAGGTCTTGTTCTTTACATATTGTGTTGCAATAATAACTTTCTACACCAGATGGCACTCTGCTTCTGGTTACTGATTCTGTACACTGTGTGACTACACTCTCCTGGTTCCCAAGTCGGAGCTCCAACTACTAGACCACATTTCTTCCTATTAGGCTGTATTTACCTGAACCTGGTGGTGAGATGTAGCTATTTCTGCACCAAATTAATAACAGGATATGATCCTGTTATTAATTAGACTTTATAAACCAGAAAGTAACTGTTTTACACTACATATTGCTGGACCTGGGAATTTTTAAACCAAATTACCAGAATCTACAACCAACAGTTACCCCAAATTTGAACAAATATTCTTCGGAGTATACCGTCTCTTCTTAGCTTACAATGCTGACATCTCAATCTGTCAGGCACCCCTTGCAAAACCACGTGATAACATGGCTATGCAAAACCCTAAATATGATACTACCAATGAAAGTACCCCTCTTTAAAAATCTTTTTGCAAGGGCCTTTAAGGAATCTTGCAACTGTTTCCACTAATTAATCACTTATGGAACTCCTTCCGTCAATTAAACTACCATTTCCGTTTGATCTTATCCACTGTAGAAATTGTATATTTTTATTGTGTATTATTTATATATCGTACATATGTATTTTCTTATGTTCTAATGTGCAGCATGTGTAGTCTGTAACCTAATTGCAGCTCTGTAACTCTTGCCTTGTGTGCCTTGTATCATATTTCCTATTCTTGCCTTGTATTTGTACCAGCACCTGACCCAGGTCCAACTTGTAAATGAGTTGTCTCAACGGTGTTTTGCCTGGATAAATAAAGATTGATTGATTGATTGAAGCCTATCCTTTACTTCCTTCTCACCTCGTATCTACTCACATCTGCCCTCCCGGCCATCTACCCAAGCTGTAACTCCCTAACTCCTCCAGCTCCTATCGTCACTCTGCAAAGCTCCTCCAATCCTCAACCAAGTCCGCACCCTGTAACCCACTCGACCACCTCATCCTTTGTTGGTTCCGGTATCCTACCTCCACACACACTTACTTTCGCCTCGCTTATCAGGGCTGTCAGAACAGCCCCTAAAGCCATCTTGCTCACCAGGAGATTTAAACTCCCTGCTACATACTCCTTCCTCCTCCTCCTCATCTGATTCCTCTCTGGTGACATTGAACCAAACCCGGGACCTCAGGCTGGTCTCCAACAACTAAGCTCCCAAAAAGTCTCTCCATTACCAAGATCAATATCAGAAGCCTCCTGCCTAAAATTAACCAATTAGCCTGCTGGTTGACTGAGCACTTTCCAGATATCCTACGCCTAACCAAAACCTGGCTCTCAGCAAGGACCCCTGAGTCCTCCCTTACTCTCCCTAACTACACTCTACTCAGACAGGACCATGGCAAAAGAGGCGGAGGAGTAGCCATCTACACAAAACAACCCCTCTTGTGCTCAGTCACTTTCAAAGAAACACTTCCTAGCTCCCACGAGATTCTCCTGGCCCAACTTACCCTACCTGCCTCTCTACCATTATTTATTGTGGTGCTTTATGCCTCCCCTCATCTGCACGTAACTTCCTTGTCTCCACCATAGCTACCTTGCCTGACCTGACCTCTAAAGGGAAACTGGTTTTGCTAGGTGATTTCAACCTGGATTGGCTCACCCTCTCCTCAAAGGCCCACATCTCCAAAATAGAGTCCCTAAATCTTACTCAACTACTCAATGGATCCACCTTCGACTGGATCCTCACTTCTCACCTGCACAAGGTAACCTCTGCTGGCCTCCTTGCAAATGCGCTAAGTGATCACTGCATCATATACTGTATCAGAAAAACTCACATGCCAAAGTCTGTGCCCAAGTACATTATTACATGCTCCCTAAATGCCCTGGACACTGAATCCCTGCTAACCAGCCTTAGTTTCACTGACTGGTGCCAGGTGTACACAGCCTCAAATGTTGATGCTGCCCTTTCCAGCTTCCTGCACACATTCACAAAAATCTGGGACTCCCACACCCCTCAGAAAAACTTCAGGGTAAAGAAGCACCACCTTCAATGGATCTCTGCTTCCATCCTCGCCAAATGCAGCCAGGGACAAACCCTGGACTGTATTTAAATCCAACCTAAACCCTAAAAATAGCCAAGCCTACAATATTCTCCGCACCGTGTGCACTAAGGTTATAAGACAGGCAAAAGCAGACTACTTCAAATCACAATTGGCTCATGCCCATCCCTCCAAATTCTGGAGTGTCGTACATTCACTTCTAGAGCCGCCATCACAACCCTGCTCCCCTGCCTTCATACAACATGGCCAGCCTGTTACGAACCCCCTCAGCATTGTTGATACCCTCAATACATTTTTCACATCTTGTGCCATGCCACACGGTCCTCCCTCTTATACCACTGTCCCTCCTCCATCACCCTGTCACAGCAACTTCAATATCCCACTCATCTCCGAACAAGAGGTCCTCATAGCCCTCCTCTCATTAAATGCCACCAAATCCTGCCCAGATGGGATCCACCCTAAGCTCCTGCAGATCTCAGCTCCTGCAATTGCTAAGCCTCTCACCCATCTACTTAACCTTTCCTTCTCATCAGGCTCGGTCCCTCAGGCCTGGAAAGCAACCTCCGTTACCCTCCACAAAGGTGGTGCTCTCTCTATGCCTGGAAATTATAGGCTGATCTCCCTCCTCCCTGCTCTTGCAAAGCTACAGGAATCCCTGGCCCACACCAGGCTGTTGGAATATCTCACAACAAATAATCTCCTATCCCCTCACCAGTCAGGCTTTAGAAAACAGCACTCCACCATTTCCTCACTTCTGCGTGTCATAAATTACATCCACACTGCCTCTGACAAAGGCCTACTAACTGCTGCAGCATTTTTTGACTTGGCCAGGGCCTTTGACTCCTTTTCCCACCCTCTCCTCCTCACAAAACTTGAAGCAGCAGACCTAGCCCCTATCACCTTACACTGGTTCAATTCCTATCTTTCCAACATGGTACAGTCAGTCAGAATCACTGATGTCTCATCCCCCCCCCCATCTTTAGGCATACCACAAGGCTCTGTCCTTGGTTCCATCCTCTTCTCCCACTTCATTAAAGACCATCCCTCCTCCTGCACAAAATCCAACATACACATGTATGTGGATGACACAGTCCTCTTCACCTCAGGGTCTTCAATACATGAAGTGCAATCTACCCTCCAAGGCTATTGCAACAACATTCAGTACTGGTTCGGACAAAACCAATTAAAATTAAACACTTCCAAAACTGTTTCTATGGTTTTTGGCACAGCGCAGAAACTTAGCAGATACTCTCCCACTCCTCCCATCACCTCCCTGGATGGTTCCTCTCTAGCTCAGGTCACCAAATACAAATACCTGGGAGTTTGGTTAGACCCCCACTTATCCTTCTTGTCTCACATAGATGTTACTGTCTCTAAACTATGCCCCAAACTTTTATTTATTTATTTCCAAGGAAGTACCTTTGAGCCAAAGGCTCCTTTACAGAGGTTCCACATCGTAGTAATACATAAGCATAACATTATTTACAATGGTTACAAGTACATAAGCAGATACAAGGAGGTTCCATGCCTTAGAAAAACATGAGTACATCAGGTTACATAATTACAATAACGGGGATTACATAAGTAAAAATATACAGATACATAGTTTATAGCAGGCTAGGTTAACAAGAAGTTTAAGTGAACAACTTGAGGATCTACAGGATATAGAGCAAATCAGGCAGGGAACAGAGGCTGATATAGTCTATAAAATAATTAACTATTATAAAATGGCAAGAAAAAAATCTAGAAATCTCATTGGCCAAGAGACATCAGCTGACTGTATGTTAAATCTCTATATACGCACAGTCATCCTGGTCCTAAACCACATCACACAATGAGCAAATCAGTCCTCATACAACCAGAACTATTTTTCATTAGTCCCCCTTCAACCAGAACTGATCTTCCATTATAAACATGGCTGCTGCCTTTACACTGTAAGAAAACCTTCAACTGGGCCCTAAAAATAAAACTACCTTAAATAAAAAAATAAAATAAATTCATTAAATGTTGTTTCCCCGATCATCACACTCTCATTACACACGTAAACAAATTAGAAACATTAAGTATTGTTTATAGTTTTCATTACAACTGTTTATTTACTAACAGTGAAAAATTCCCCTTCTGTCTTTATCTGCTCATCAGGGAAATCTCTTATGCTTGCCTTGACAGTGATATAATTGAGCCTCTGGCTCTAAAACAGGCCTTTGTTGTCTGTGTGTACAGAATGTCAGGAGAGTAACATTCTACAAGTGGAATAGAGCAGAATTTTGAATCCCTGTATTCCATGGTGAACATTCTATGTCTTGAGTGTGCGGAAAAACAGAAAACAAAAAACAGGATGAAGAAAGTAGGCAATACAGTAATACTTTATAAACAAAAAGAAAAGGTGGGAAAACACAGTTAAATAGGCAGAGGCAGACCTAAAGTGCCCAAATACATTGCAAATGTTAATAAAAGCATGTACATCTGAATCTTATATAGCAGAGTTTTCAGGTGATATCTACCCTCCTTGCCCACCAAAAAAAGGCAACCTGGCAGGTTTGAAGTTTTTTTTTTCCCCTTACTAACCTTTCACCTCAATCCTATAGCAGTTTTCCTTTTATGTACTTGACCACAGCACATAAGTAAAAAACAAAAATAAAGAGAAGGTTGCCTTCAATGAGACTATGTAACTACAGTACAGTGTAATGAAAATTAAGTTTTAAACACAGCTTGTCTTACAAATTTACAAATGTTACAGTGTATTTATATGATAAAATTTACATGTGACAGAGAAATTATTTATTTTCAACCACCTCTACTAATAAATACTTTTACTGCAAAGTACTGTACTAGTTAACCTATTGCTGACATATCCTATTTTATGCATTAATAGGTACTCCTTTTTTCAGTTTTTAGATGTTTTAGAGGTGTAATGTACTATAAAATGGTCAAGAAAAATCCTGTCTCCTGATTGGCTGACAGGGCTCAGAATCCAGTGGTATAAGGAATAACAAACACCGAGTTGGGAACATTTTCCAGCCAGCTGTGCAAAGGCCACCCCAAAATAAATGCTTTCCCCACATTCTGTAATGGAATGCCCGACCTCCATGTTAGTAAAGAATCTGACTGGCAAGCGAAATCATCAAAATTTAAAAAAATACCATGCTCCCATAACACAAACAAGAACAAAATCTCACACAATAAATCAAGTAAACCTTAGTGGCCATTGCTAGCTGCATCACTGTCCCTCTCCTAAACTGAACTGCAGCATTTTTCTGAGTAGGCCACACATCCCGCTGTTCGCAGTAGATGAACAACCTGCGCATCCAATCTCAGCTTCGGGAAACTGTCCTAACAGCTGATTGCACGCTCATTCACCCTTCTCTCCCAAAGCACTGACAAATAATTGAAACCACTTCTCTCCCACATTCGCTGAGCACTTTCCCCCTCAGCATACACATGATAAAATGTAGGAATCGTAGCGCAATCCAGCCCTAGCTCCATCCCTGTCTTACCACACGCCAGTCCCCACTGTAACACATAGCTCACATTTGTAGTCTGGGTGTATACTGTAGGTGAATCGCCGCAGCAGCAGTAAAAAAAAAAGAAACTGATACTTATCATGGCACTGATGTAACTCACAATCCATAGAGGTAATCGGCCGGTGACACAGGCTATCAGTTAGCTCAAATGTACAATGCAACGCGAGTGCAGAGAGGCACTGAAAAAAAAAAGCTGATCGCTTCCTGAGATGGAAGTGCGCGCGCAGTGCATGATGGTAGGCACCAAAAAGTTAAAGAAGTCCACCCCAGCGTGGCAAAAACTTCCTTAGCCGACGGGAGTGCCCAATTCCCCATCGACTTCACTGTCCCCCCCCCCATGCTGCCTGGTGCCACACTGGGAGCCCACCCCAGCATGGCAAAAGCTCCATTTGCCGACAGAGGTGCCCAATCCCCTGTCGGTTTCACTGCCCCTCCCAAAAATGTTCATATGCCATGCTGGGAGCCCACCCCAGCGTGGCAAAAAACTTCCTTAGCAGACAGGGGTGCCCAATCCCCCGTCGGCTTTACTGTCCCCCCCAAGCCACGCTGGGAGCCCACCCCAGCATGGCAAAAGTCCCTTGTGTGTAAATAAATAAAAAAAAACCTGAAACAAAAAAAACCTTCCCTCATTGATTCTTTTACCCCTCCCCCAACCTGCACCCACCCTCTGCGTACCCACCTCCCCACACCCCCACCTCACCCCCACCTCAACCCATACTTACCTCTGGAGCCCGGTGCAACGATCTTCGGTGGACCGGGAACACGTCTGCACTCTTCAAAGCCGACTGCAAACTGAAGAAATCTCGGTAAGCTTTAGTGCATATCACAGCTATTTTCTGGGAATATTTTCACCAAATTTTTAACATGGGTTTTGGCTCCAACTCATGAACTGTGACACTGTTATTTCGTTAATCAGTCCCGAAAGGTGGTTCCGCAGTCACTGCGTGGAACCACCTTTCCAGAAGGATTAATGAAATGACAGTGTCACAGTTCATGAGGTAGGCTCCCAAAAACCCTATGTTGAAAATTTGGTGAAAATATTCCCCAAAACGACTGTTTTATGAGCGTGCGTTGCGCAGTTCCTACGCACACTGGTAACTTCGAGCATTTTTAATATTTTCACTCCAGATTTTCAGTATTGCCATTTTACCACACCTTCTTATGAACAGTACAACTGTCATTTTTCACATCTCACCTGAAATGTGTTTTCGAACATGTAGCTCACAATGGTGCGGTCGGTGTGGGAAATTAATATTCCAGACAGATTAATAAAATCACAGTGACACTGTTCATGAGCAGTGGTCTTAAACTGGCTATGTTGAAAATTTGGGGAAAATATTCCCCAAACGACTGTTTTACGAGCGTGTGTTGCGCAGTTCCGACACACGTTCGTAACTTTGAGCATTTTTAATATTTTCACTCCAGATTTTCAGTATTGCCATTTTACCACACCTCCTTATGAACAGTACAACTGTCATTTTTCACATCTCACCCGAAATGTGTTTTCGCACATGTAGCTCACAATGGTGCGGTAGGTGTGCGAAATCAATGTTCGGGACAGATTAAGAAAATCACAGTGAAGTAAAGTGCAGTTCATAAACTACAACAAGTAGACTGTTGTTTGCTAATGTTGTTGGTAATTGCTATTTTTTACCATTCAAAAAAGTTTACCAAGGGACAATTTTATCTCAATGTTTCAATTAATTCTCTATTCTGTATTTAAATAAATGTTACAAAGTTTTCAAAATATAAACACCTTGGCAGTGTCCTTTTTTCCATAGTTATTTCCCATTTTATAAGAGCAATAAGACACTCCAGGGTGGTGGTTGTTATGTGATAACCGCACACCTAGGTGCAGAAGGACACTCGGCCTTCTGCCTTGTGACTCACCACGCACCTAAGTGTGTGGTTATTACATAACAACCACTACCCTGTCATGTCTTATTGCTTACTTACAAGCTGCAGTTTATAACAGCCTCAGCCGACTTCAGCTACAGCTATTACAAGAGGGCAGCTTATAGTTGACAGCGGCTTCTGATTATTTAATCAATTACCAAGTGCTAGACTGTTTGTATTTTAACGAACTGACAGCTATCAGTAGATATCACTGACAGTCAGTTCTGCTGTCAGAGTGCTGTCTGAGTTCAGATGAGCAATTCAGAGCACAACAAACATGTCAAAACAAAAGGCACATGACTTAGAATTTAAGGTTGCCACAGCTAAGGGTGCCATCTTGGAGGGAAATTGTCCAGTTGCTAAAGCCCTTAATATAGACTAGAAGCTAGTGCAGGAATGGCCTAAAAAACTGCCACTTCTTGAGGAAAGGTTTACAGCTGCAGGTGCCTTGGGTACTAACAAAAGAAGGTGTAGACTGGATGGTGGAAGTCACAAATGTCATTATCCAGAGAGTGAGAGTGATCTGGCACCTGGATTTCCCTCCAGCATGAACACCATAAGAAAGTGACTCACAAGTCAGTAGCACTAAAAGCTGTGTCTATAATTCAGGACCCTTTCTTTCAAGCAAGCAGAGGTTGGGTTGATAAGCTCTTATGGAAATGAGGATTCACAATAAGACAAAAAACAACTGTGGACCAGCAGCTGCCTAAAGATTATATCCCCAGCGTTGTTGACTTTATTAAGTTCTGCAGTAAACAGTTCAAAACTAACAAAATCACCCTAACCTGTGTCAGGAATAGGGATGAAACTGTTGTGTGGGCAGACATGCCAGGGAACCGGCCAATCGAAGCACCAAACATAATGTTTAAAAGTTAAACCAAGTAAGATGAAATAAAAAATAATGTTTGTTGTATGTGACCCCTTTCATTTGGATTACAGTATACCAGTATTCAAATAACTTTTAAAGCTCATGTGCAACACTCTGCAGTGTCCTTCAGACTTAACACAGCAGTACAAGACACATTTCTAAGTGGTGTCCTGTCACTGCTTTGCAGTATCTGTTAAACAATTGTGCTTTATTTCACTTCAGATTGTTGCTTCCTTTGGTTGTGCTGTCCCCAATCTGCACAGACAATGCACAGAAGACATTCGTAACATGATGATGTAATTTGGGTGCAAGCAGGACTATTGAGGGACTGACAGTACAGACAAGTACTGTATTTGCTGCCTTAGTAAATGTGTGTAACTCCCCTACAAATGGGGGTTCCCAAAAAGTCTTCTTGAGCTTGCCTAAATGCTCACTGCTAGGCTGGTGTCCTGTGTTTTAGCAGTTTAAATGTGATCATCGGGGCCTGTATAGCCTCCGTGTACTGTCTCTTTAAGAGCTGCCTGATTGCAGCCTAAGTAATCTGAGAGGGAGCTCTGTTGAAAGATGTAACTATTTGCAGAAAATCATTTAGAGTGATAATGATAATGTAGTTTGTCTAACCTGCTTTCTTTGTAGCAATGACTGTTTTGTTTTGTCTCCACTATCTTGGTCCTGGACTGCAAATTGGAGCAATCAGTTCTGGTGGGACCTAAAATCTAGCCAGACTACAGGAGGTGTCTGAAGTCAAAATCTGTAGGAATTGTAGTTTTGAACTTGTTGCACCTTTTTTGCAACTGAAGGGGGAGCTCTTGCTTTGACTGACAACCAAAGCAGCCAACCGAATATTTTGGATATTGGAGAAGTCCTGGGCTGCTTGCAGTTTTCAGTTAGTTCTGAGCTGAGAAGTGAAATGAGAAGAGCTCAAGTGTATTTTGGGCAGCAATCCTGAGTCAATTTATATGGGAAAACTGTGAAAGGGCTGAGTTTTTGGCTTGCATGTCTGCTGCTGCTCCTGAGAGGGAGAGAAGAGAATTATTTTGGACTAAATCCAAGTTTGTGTGATTAAAGTAAGCTACTGAAGTGGGCCAGGCTCAACCTGAAGAAGACCGAATGTTTTTGCTGAATGCGATCGGCCTGTCAGGAATTCCAGCTGCCCCTAAGCTCCTGGTGTGTGCAGAGACTTTGCGATTATGACCGGGGAGCGCTTTGCCTGGTACAGTAGAATTCCCGTACATGTAAATGTGGTATGAGCTGCTAGTGGGTTGTGAGTTAGTTCCCCACTGTGTGAACTGTGTTCTGCTTGCTGGAAGCTGTATACAGCCCAAAACAGACTGCATCCAAATTTGTCTTCATGCGGTCTGGGCCTTGCCAGACTGGCCCAGCCAGACTACCCACTGCACAGAGAAGCCATCGATGAGAAACCTGCCTGGGGATCAGTCCCCTGCTCCACGCTTGAACAGGAACGACGTCTCTGCGACTCATGTGGGCCCTGCTTCTCCTGGCATTCCAGATCAACCACTTGCAGTCTCGATTTTCGTCCAGCCTGTGTCCAGTCTTGGGTATAGAAATTACCAGGGTAGTTCCCTGCAACAACAGCTTAATCTGAGTGTGTCATCTGATTGTCTTGTTGTTTCGTTTCCTTTATGAACTGAGTCCTCTGGCTCCAGATTACAAATATTGTGTACTGTGCATGTTGTGTTTTCCATCACAGGGCCCCAACCAGCTGCAACCTCGGGCAACAGTCCTGGCTCGCCCATCTCTTCTCCACTTGGGTACCCAGAGGTGTGACTGTATGGAAGGAGTCAAAGCGCATGCATAACTGCTTGACTGATATAACCTTTAAGCTAATTAACCTGATTTTGCCCCTCCCTTGTTCAAGTCCCCTGAATAAATCAGATCTAATTTTTTCTGCATGTAATCGGACTGTGGTTCCAGTTTGTGCTTAAAGTACAGTATTGTTGCTATTTGCTGTGCATAACCTTGTGTAACCCCCCCTACAAATGGGGATTCCCAAAAAGTCTTTCTTGAGCTTGTCTAAATGCTCACTGTCAGGCTGGTGTCCTGCGTTTTAGCAGTTTAAATGTGATTACCAGAGCTTGTATAGCCTCTGTGTACTGTCTCTTTAAGAGCTGCCTAATTACAGCATGAGTAATCTGAGAGGCAGCTCTGTTGAAAGATGTAACTATTTGCTCAAAATAATTTACAGTGATAGTGATAATGTAATTTGTCTAACCTGCTTTCTTTGTAGCAAGGACTGTTTTGTTTGTCTCTACTATCTTGATCCTGGACTGCAAATTGGACCAATCAGTTCTGGTTGGACCTAAAATGTAGCTGGACGGCAGGAGCTGTCTGAATTCAAAATCTATAGGAACTGCAGTTTGAACTTTTTGCGCCTTTTTTGCAACTGAAGGGGGCGCTCTCGCTTTGACTGACAGCCAAATCAGCCAACCAAATCTTTTGGATCTTGGGGAAGTCCCGTACTGCTTACAGCTTTTCAGTTAGAACTAAGCTGGAAGCTGAGCAAGAAGGAGCTAAAGTGTTTCTGAGCAGCAATCGTGAGTGGATTCACATGGGAGAACTCTGAAAAGACTACATTTTTGGACTGCATGTCGGTATGCTGCTCCTGAGAGGGAGAGAACAGAATTATTTTGGACTAAATCCAAGTCTGTGTGATTAAAGTAAGCTACTGAAGTGGGCCAGGCTCAACCTGAAGAAGACCAAATATTTTTGCTGAATGCGATCGGCCTGTCAGGAGTTCCAGCTACCCCTAAGCTCCCAGTGTGTGCAGGGACTTTGCAATTGTGACCGGGGAGCGCTTTACCTGGTACAGTAGAATTCCCGTACATGTAAATGTGGTATGAGCTGCTAGTGGGTTGTGAGTTAGTTCCTCACTGTGTGAACTGTGTTCTGCTTGCTAGAAGCTGTATCCAGCCCAAAATGGATTGCTTCCGAACTTGTCTCCATGCGGTCTGGGCTTTGCCAGACTGGTCCAGCCATACTACCCACTGCACAGAGAAGCCATCGACGAGAGACCTGCCTGGGGATCAGCCCCCTGCTCCACGCTTAAACAGGAACGACACCTCTGAGACTTGTGTGGGCCCTGCTTCTCCTGGCATTCCAGATCAACCACCTGCAGTCTCGATTTTCGTCCAGCCTGTGTCCAGTCTTGGGTATCGTGAGTAAATACCAGGGTAGCTCCCTACAACAACAGCTTAATCTGAGTGTGTCATCTGATTGTCTTGTTGTTTCATTTCCTTTACGAACTGAACCCTCTGGCTCCGGATTACAAATATTGTGTACTGTGCATGTTGTGTTTTCCATCACAGGGCCCCAACCAGCTGCAACCCTGGGCAACTGCTTGATTGATATAACCTTTAAGCTAATTAACCTGATTTTGCCCCTCCCTTGTTCAAGTCCCCTGAATAAATCAGATCTAACTTTTTCGGTATGTAATCTAACTGTGGGTCCAGTTTGTGCTCAAAGTACTGTACTGTTGCTATTTGCTGTGCATAACCTTGTTTTACAGGGGGTCCCCAAGGTCGAGCCAGAGGAACCAGCCCTGGTGGTAAGTGCAAACAGTGTGGGCACTTGTGTGGTGTATCAGGGGTATTGTGAAGTGATTATTGTACAGTGTTCAGGCCACTAGAGGGGAAAGAGGGGGGTTACAGTGTCCTGGAGGGTTGTGTCCAGGTTAGCTTGACCACTACCAACCCTGACCTCCTGGTGGAGGCACCCGTTTCAGAACTCAGGCCCCTTAACCTGCTACTAGCCAAGAAGGCAGGGGTAGTAGCATTTGTGATAGCGCCACTTAGGGGTTACATCTTTGAGGCTCACCGCTGGGATTTTCTGTCTCCTAGTGGCCGAAACTATGAATTATTGTCAAACATAAATGGCTACCCCAACAGAAGTGGCTGTACACCAGTTGGTAGGGTGGTGTACTGGGCAGAAGATCAACCCCCAAAATGCTGTACTTATCCTGGATATTCCCCAGGGTACCAATAAGGAAACTCTAGAGGGATTATTTTCCAAGGTTGAATGTTTTCAAAACCCTGTGGTGGTGGGTCGACAGACTATTCTGCTCGCATAAAGTTTCATGGCGTTAGTAGAGTGTAAGGACCCAGTAGACAGTTCCAAAGTGCCACAGACTATCACCCCTGAAGGAGCCCTCACTGCCTGGAGAGTGATAACTAAAGACAGTAAAGACCCCAGGGAGAATGAGCCCCCCCACTATCTGAGACTTTTGAGGAGAAATTTGCTAAGTTGTTGCTGGAGGAAGGGAAAACTGTGGAGGACTTAAAGAAACTATTCCTGCCACCTGGGGGTGTTCCTCCCCCAACACCCCCTCCTGCTCCAGCACCTGTTATTGCCCCTCCTTCTGTGCCCGTGCCAATGCTGGCTCCTATGTCTGTACCTGCCATTAGTCACGACTCTTACCGAAGGTTGAGAATCTTCTCCGGCATCTTCCCCACCCCCCAAGGGGAGGATGATTGGGAGACCTGGATAGATTGTGTTGCCCCTTTGGTACCTGAATGGCAGTGTGCAGAGGCTGAGAAATGGAAAAGGATCATTGAATGCTTGAGGGGTCCTGCCATAGAGACCATTAAATTTCTGAGGTCCACAAACCCTGATGCATCTGCCCAGAAGTACCTATCTGCACTAGAAGGCAATTTTGGGAGCACTGAGTCAGGGGAGAACTTAATGTGGAAATTTCAAGGTACAAAACAATGGCCAGGAGAAACTCTGTCTGCATATATTACTCATCTGGAAAGAGCGCTGCAGAAGGCTTACCGAAAAGGAGTAGCCGCCAGAGACTTAAACCATGTGAGGTTGGGGCACATACTGCAACATGCAAAGCATTCTAAATTGCAGCTTCTTCAAATAAGGCTCCCAGATAGAAGGGGAAACCCACCGGACTTTTGTGACTTGATAAAAGAACTCCGGGAGGTTGAAGATGAAGAGGGGGATTATAATTCTGAGGTGAGTGCAGCCCAAATGATCACGGCATCGGAAGGCCCTTCCGAAGTGGGGACCAATGAGGGTGTGGCACCATGGGATGAACTGCTGAGGGAGTTCATGAAATAAAAAACAGTCTCTTTATGAAGGCTGCTCCTGCAAGTACAGGCACCGACCCTTATCCAACTGCATCTGCTATGTGGGTGGTGGTGTCCACCCTGGCATCTCCTGCTGACAGCAGCTCGATACTCAATGTCTTGGCTATGAAAGTGAGAGAATTGAAGAGATGTCTCCAAATGCTCACCACACAGCAGACAGAGATGGCACCAAGGTTCTCGGTTGGTAGCACCACCGCCCCAGCTCCCAGTGTGATGCCTTGGCCACCCCAAATCCCAGAAAACATATTTTGCCATAATTGTGGGAAGGATGGGCACATGACAAGAGAATGCAGGTCCACTAAAGACCTAGATAAAGTTGTATATAGACTTCAAGGCGGGCTTCAGAGAACGAATCAGCAGTCGAGGAGTGCCCAAAATGACCACAGTGAGGGTTCAAGAAGTAGTAACTCAAATCCCTATGTGGCTAAATCGTCTGTCCAGGTGCCTGCTGCTGTCCCTCTAGACTGGTCCAGAATAGTGGGCCCTTCAATGGAGACTACCATGGCTGTGAATGGTATTCCTACTCGGGCTGTGCTGGACAGTGGGTCACAAGTGACCATTGTATTTAAGGACTGGTATGACAAACACTTATCTGCTGTGCCCTTACAATCCCTGGAAGGCTTACATGTGTGGGGGCTGAGCAACAAGTCTTATCCCTACTTAGGATATGTCCGCCTCTGGTTGTCATTTCCTGCAGCTGTAACTGGTGTAGAGGAGCAAGTCGACACACTGGCCTTAGTGTGTCCCCCTACTGAACTGTATGATGGGGTCCCCTGTTAATTGGGACCAACGCCCATATGTTTGGGAGACTGGCACAACTCTGTCATGAGAAACAAGGGCAACGGACTGGGAGGGCCCTAAGAATTCCTGCTCTGATCAAGAG
Organism: Neoceratodus forsteri; assembly: GCA_016271365.2. Classification (NCBI taxonomy): domain Eukaryota; kingdom Metazoa; phylum Chordata; order Ceratodontiformes; family Ceratodontidae; genus Neoceratodus; species Neoceratodus forsteri. The sequence continues at coordinate 1,529,782,712 of CM057453.1, forward strand.
AGCCTATGATTAGCAACAGAACCCCAAGGGAGTGGACCAGGATGAATCGGTAGGGGTCGTGCGGAAGAAGGATCCCAATTCAATGGTACTGGCCCCAAACACCCAGTGTACCATTCAAGGGGGTCTGCCTCCGCAAAGATATCAAGAACAAAATACTGATGTTGGATGTGCCAGGTGATGGAAAATTGCTGGAAGAATTATTGGTTAAGCCCAGCATCTTGCCAGCTCGTGCTCATACCTATGCATGATGAGTGAAGGTCCAGATTCATAATGTGTCAGATCAGGAGATTCGGGTGAACAGAGGATGCACCCTAGCTATGGTACACTGCACAGACACTACAGTGTTGCCCAGCAACAAGCACCCTGGCAAGACAGATAGAATGACTCCCAACTTGTTTGATTTTGGTGACTCCCCATTGCCAGCTGAATGGAAGACTAGGATTAGCCAGAAATTTGCCCAGAGAGATCAACTGTTTTCATTGAAGGAATGAGACGTGGGATGTGTCCAGGGTGTGGAGCATCACATACGCCTTCACGATGAATGGCCATTTCTAGAGAGGTCTCGACGACTAGCCCCTGCAGACATAGATGATGTGAGAAGACACTTGCAGGAAATGCTCGTGGCTGGTGTGTTACAAGAATCCAGGAGCCCATATGCTTCTCCCATTGTGGTTGTGCATAAAAAGAACTGATCTGTGAGAATGTGTGTCGATTATCGAACTCTGAATAGGCGGACCATAATCCGATCAATACACCATGCCCTGTATAAAAGATGCTCTGATTGTCTGAATGGGAGCAAATGGCTCTTGGTGTTGGATCTTCGCAGTGCATATTACCAGATTCTGATGGCTGCAGAGGACCGTGAGAAGACTGCCTTCATCTGTCCTTTGGAGTTCTATGAATTCCTGAGAATGCCACAGGGAATATCGGGAACCCCAGCCACCTTCCAGCGACTGATGGAAAGAGCAGTGGGAGACATGAATTTGCTAGAATGCCTGGTGTACTTAGATGATGTCATTGTGTTCAGGAGCTCCCTAGAGGAACATGAGAGTCGACTGTTCAAAGTACTAGACCGACTGGAAGATTTCGGCCTCAAGCTGTCCATCGGCAAGTGTCAGTTTTTCCAAACCTCTGTGAAGTATGTGGGGCACATGGTATCTGCAGAGGGGATAAAGACTGATCCTAGTAAATTTGAAGCTTTGACTACTTGGCCCCAGCCCCACAATTTGAAAGAACTACAATGTTTCCTGGGATTCTGTAGCTACTACCGCCGGTTCATAAAGGACTATTCCAAAGTGATTCGGCCACTCTTGAATCTTATTTATTTTTATTTATTTATTGAAAATGTTTCACTAGGAGAGGCACACTGAGCAAAAAGATGCTCATCTCACGGTGCGACCTGGGGGGGGTTACAGAGGGGAAGGTATACATACAGTAGTTGAACTAAACAGTAGCAATAGGGATAGTATACATAGTTGGGAGGGAATACATTGAGCTTGTTACATAGGCAGAGCAGTACAGAACAGCACAGGATCAGCAAGTACAGGTTATACAGATCATGGTTACACAACGAGGTAGGAACAGTACAGAACAAGATCGTAACGGCAAGGGATACAAATACTGGTTATACAGATCATGGTTACACAACGAGGTAGGAACAGTACAGAACAAGATCGTAAAGGCAGGGGATACAAGTACTGGTTATACAGATCATGGTTACACAACGAGGTAGGAACAGTACAGAACAAGATCGTAAGGGCAGGGGATACAAATACTGGCTAAACAATTCATGGTTATACAACAAGGTAGGAACAGTACAGAACAAGATCGTAAGGGCAGGGGATACAAATACTGGCTAAACAATTCATGGTTACACAACGAGGTAGGAACAGTACAGAACAAGATAGTAAGGTATGGTATACAAATCATGGGTACTCATCGAGGCAAAGCATGACATACCTAAGTGCCAGAATTCAGAACAGGGAAGTAATAGCAGAACTTGAGTGCCAAAAGCAGAGGTTGCTCTACAGAGAGATGCACCAAGTTGAGAGGAGGAATTGGAGACCAAGAAGGGGGGTAGCGAAGGAGGGTCTAATAAGAGTTAGGTGTGTAGGGGGGAGGAATGTGAGGAGGAAGGGAATGGGGCTGGGGGAGTAGGTTGAGTAGGAAGGGGAAGGGAGAGTTGAGAGTGCAAGTAAGTAATAGAGAGAGTGTAAGTGCAAGGGCAGTAGATAAGCCAGACAATTTGGCGATGGCGGGCCTCTGGTCAGGCGCGGGGGGGGGGCTGGGGAAGATGAGCTACCGGGGGGATGGTCAGGGGCAGTAGCAACTGGGTGCGAGGAAGTTGGAGAGGGCATAGGAAAGGGAGAGTTTGGATGAAGAATGGCGGATCTGAATTGGTAGGCCGTTCCAGAGTTTAGGGAAGAGGTAAGAGAATGTGGATTGGTCGGCAGTGGTCCTTCGGTGAGGGATGAATAGTAGCCTAGCGTCAGCAGACCTGAGGGCGTGTGAGGGGGTAGATGGGGAGGATAGGGCGAATACGAGGTAGGGAGGGAGAGAGCCGAGCCAGAAGTTAGAAGCGAATTTAACGCTATGGATTAGACGCCGGTTACTCAGAGAAGGAAGGGATAGGGATCGGTAAAGCAAGCAGTGATGTGTGCGAGGGGGGGCATCGAGGGCAAAGCGGCAGAAAGCATTGAATAGGGGGTCTAATCTGGCTAGGTTGGTCTGAGCTACGGAGCTGTAAACTACATCACAGTAATCAAAGGACGGTAGGATTATTTTCTGGACAATTTCACGTCTGGCAGGAAGAGGAGGCTAGTGTGGTTTCTGTAGAGGGCACCAAGTTTTGGGCGCAGTTTTGAAATAATGGCATCCACGTGAGTGGAAAAGGAGAGGTGGCGGTCAAGCCAGACCCCTAGATACCTGAAGGAGGGTACTTCATCGAGGATGGTGTTATTAAGGGTGTGGAATCTCAGAAGGGAGGTGAGTTTGGATAGGCGCTGTCTGATGCCGAAAGTCATAGAGTTGGTTTTCTTAGCATTTAGGGAGAGTTGGTTGCTATTGAACCAGTGCTGGATTTTGTTGAAGTCGGTTTGGAGTTTGGAGGTGACTTTTTCGTGGGTCCGGCCGGAGGTGAAGAGGACTGTGTCGTCTGCATACATGTGGATAGCAGAAGAGGAGCAAGAGTTTGGTAGGTCGTTTAGTAGGATGGAGAAGAGGATGGGGCCAAGAACTGAGCCTTGGGGTATGCCAGTGGTGATTGGGGGGGGGAGATGTGGTCCGCTATTTTAGTGGATTGGGTTCTATTTAGGAGGTAGGCACTGAACCAGTTTGTAGAGGTTTCAGATAACCCAGCTCCAGAAAGGCAGGATAGTAAGAGAGAATGAGAAACGGTGTCGAAGGCTTTTGCTAGGTCAATGAAAATAGCAGCAGTGATTAGCCCCTTGTCCATCCCAGTGAAGATGCAGTCTGTGAGTCTTAGCAGGGAGGAGGTAGTGGAGTGGTGTTTTCTGAACCCTGACTGGAAAGGGTGAAGAAGTTAGTTTAGGAGAGGAAGTGAGATAGTTGGGATAGCACAAGGTGTTCCTGGAGTTTTGCGAGGGTGGGGAAGAGGGAGATGGGGCGGTAGTTAGATGAAGAGGTAGGATCACCGCCTTTAGGAAGGGGTAGGACAGTGGCATGCTTCCATTCGGAGGGGAGTGACTCGGTAATGAAGGAAAGATTTAGCAGGGCTGCGAGGGGGGTAGCAATGGTGGGAGCAGATAGGAAGAGGAGTTTGTTGTCAAGACCATCAGGGGATTTGCCTTTGGAGGGGTTTAGGGTGCGAAGGGCTTCTAGGGTTTCAGAGGGGGAAATGGGTCTAAAGGAGAAGGGGTTCATGCCAGATGGTTGGGGGATAGAAGACTGAGGAGCTGGAGTGGGTACGGGTGGTAGGGCTTCAAGGAGGACCAGGGCACAGGTAGTGAAATAGGAATTAAACTCGGAGGCTACTTTCAAGGGATCAGAAAGGAGAGTCCCTTGGGCAAGAAGAAGAGGTGGAGGGCTAGTTATTTGGGGGAGAAAAGGGAGTTAATGACTTTCCAGAATTTGGAAGGACTACCAAGGTTTGCATTGTGTGTTATTAAAATATTCAGACTTAGCTAGGCGGGTGGCCTTAGTGCACCTATTGCGGAGCATGCGGTAGGAGGTAAGGTCGCCTGGAAGGAGTGAGGATTTGTAATTACGCCAGGCCTTATCGCGGGCTTGTTGGCAAGTGATCAGCTCGGGGGTTATCCAGGATAGGTGGGAACCTCGGACTCTAGCCCGGCGTAGGGGGGTGTGTTTGTCCCAGGCGGAGAGGAAGGTGTTCTGAAAGTGCGTAAGGGCTGAATCCATATTATAGCGGTTTGAGCTTGGGACCCAGTTAGATTGGTGAAGATCATCCAAAAGGGGGGAGAGGTTGAGGGATTTGTATGAGCGCTGGAATATATATTTGGGCGGGGATTTAATTCTGTGGATTTTGTGGACTAAGTAGATTAGGTGGTGGTCACTAATGGAGTCAGGGAGAAAACCTGAGCCGACAACGCGGTGTGGATGGGAAGTAAGCGCCCAGTCGAGGAGTGAGTGGTTACCGGACCTAAGGTTAGAGCGAGTGGGTTCAGTAATAGTTTGGCTGAGGTTAAGAGCAGTTAACTCAGTTTGGGTTTTGTTAAAAGTGGGTGCTAGCCAATTGTGGTTAAAATCACCCATGGCCTAAAGTTCACCCGACTGGGCAAGGGAAGAGAGCTGGGCCAGAAGGTCGGTGACTATTGTGGTTGGCGTACCAGGGCAGCAGTATATACCAGCCACAAAGATGGGTAATGGGGGGCAGTTTTACCATCAGAAGCTCGTAGGCTTTGGGTAGAGTTTTTGTAATGGAGACAGTGAAGTGGAGGGCTGATCTGATGTAGATAGCCACCCCACCGCCTCTGGAGGGCTGGTCTTGACGTATGATGTTGAACCCAGGAATGGCAAGATTTTTATCGGATAGGCTAGGGTTTAGCAGGTCTCAGATAGGATGATTATATCAGGGGTGTAATAGGCGGCTAAGACCTGGAGCTGATCGAGCTTTGGGGCTAGGCTACAGATATTTAGATGGAGAAGATGCAGGCCTTGGGGGAGGAAGCTAGGATGGGAGACGGAATTTGGACTGGCCGAGGGGTGGGTTATGGGGTGGGCAGGGCCTGGAGTAGAGGTTGGGCCAGGGCTAGGGTGAATATCCCCTGCTGCCAGAAGGAGTAAAGCAATGATAAGGTGGCAGCGAAGCACGTGGAGAGGCCGGGATTTGGTCTTCTGGTGGGAGGGGGGCAGTAGTTGAGGGGCTGTATGAAGGGAGCTGGTGCAGGAATGGGAGAGAGAGAGGCCAGGAGGCAACCAAAGGAATAGACCAGGGAGGAAGGGGGTGTGGGGTAATGGGACCATGAGATAGCTGGGAGGGAAGCAGTGGACTTATAGGGGGCAAATGAAGGATGTGACAGAATAGTCCCTTTGGGAATATGGCGACTAGGCTGTGTCAGCCATCAAAAGCTCTCTGTTAATGCCATTTTGTTTTTGCGTGTGTGTAATTTTCTTGTTTTTACTCCATCTGCTTTTTTGAAGTTGGTTTATGTGCGCTTAGATTAATCTACCGACTGCTGCCGTTTTTCATCCCGCTGCATCTCCGTTTAAACGCTCTTGAGAGAGAGAGTTTGTTTGGGAGTTTTGGCCTTTTTTTTCCTTCGAGGCCTTGGACTGCTATTGGATTACTATTGTTTTAGATGCCGGGACTACTTTTGAGCCACTATTCTTCGTGGGGTGCTTTTTTAACTTTGCCGTTTTCGGCTGGTTTCATCGGTCGGCAGTGGTGGAGGGATTTGTGGACTGGAGTGCTCTCAAGGGAAGGTCTGCCTGGAGTCTAGCGTTGGATTTGCCTGGAGGCCTGAAACTGTTATTACTGGAGTTATCGTGTCCCTTGGAATATTTTTCCACTGCTACTGGTGTGGACCTCTGTGCGAGTTTACAAGAGGAATAAGGAAGGAGCCCTACTCTGTTCCTGTTCCTGTTGTGGATCGGTTCCGGAGAACTCGTCAGGAGGTTTTGCTGGAGCTGGACTTTGTACTGCACCGGAGGGCTCGTTTATACGGACGAACTTTTTCTGGGGCCTTTCATGGATTTACTGGCATGGAGAATTGTTTTGGATTCTGTGGGGATTGCGGTCCACTACTTGGTCTCCGACCGGGCAGGAGTCGCCCTGGGTGCTTCCCAGGGAGCTGGGGGGACTAGGGCCTCTTCTAAGCCACCTTAGAGTCGGCTGCTCGGGCTGACTTGTGAGACGGCTGTAGCCACAGGTCGCCGACTGAGTGGGGGTATTGCTCCCTGAAGAAATATAATTCGCTTCCTTGAAGTCACGGAGAACTGTTTTGTGGGGGCATTCCTCCCAGAAGAAACATATTTTGTCTCCTTGTAGTATTTTGCTGCTTTTGGTGAATTGACTGTTTGAACTTTCGGTCTTGGAAGAGCAGCCGCTGGAAGATCTGTCGGACACCTTTGGGCTCTCCTGGTTGTTCGTTTGTATATTTATTATTGATTTACCTGCTGAGAACTTGTTGATCTTATCTGGATTTTATTCATTTTTGGACTGTTGTTTTCTCTGGTTTTTACCAACTTCTGGATTAGGGTGGTGAGAGTGGTTGTATACTTATTTATTTTTATTTGCTCTACTATAAATCTGATTTATTTAACTGATTCCCTGCCATGTGAGAGGTGGTACTGGGAGATTTTATAACATCTTTTGCAGTGTTGCAAGTGAGAGGTGCTGCATTGTTTAAAATACAATTTTGTTTAATGATCAGCAGTAATTCACAGTGTGTGCTATTTATAGGTTGATATTTGTAGGTTTATTTTTGTTTTTGTTTTAATAAATGACGGTTGGGCATTATTCCCCCACTAGGCTCAGGGAACTACATCCCTTTGAGTGCCCACCATTGTCATCTAACACCTATTTTAGGTGTCGAGCACTGGGCATCTTGAGGAGGCGAGGACGAAGGTGGAAAGCTGGGCCTTGTGGGGGACAGGATAGGGGAGGGCGGATTGGGGTTTTAGGGTCCAGAAGATGTCCTGGGGTGAAATGGGGTCAGGATAGAGGTCGCTCTTATCTTGTCCCCATACCCAAGAGTCCCAAGAAATCGGACAGGTACCGAGGTCTTCCTCGACAGCTCATCCTGCCTTGGCGGTGTTGAGCAATGCCAGATCTATAAAAAACAAGACAGCTATTATAGCTGATCTTGTTGAGTCATATGATCTGGCTTGTATCACTGAGACCTGGCTGGATGAAAATCCTGGCCCTATATTGGCCTTGGCAACTCCAGCCGGGTTCTCGGTGATACACCGTCCAAGGCCGGATCGTAGGGGCGGAGGTGTGGCCATTATGTTTAAATCTGAACTGGGCCTTGTGGATGTGCCATTGGGGAACACCAGATCTTTTGAATATATCCTGGGCGAGGGTGCAGGCTGTGGGATTCTCCTCGTTTACTGTCCACCAGGTAACGGAGGCGAATTCCTACAGGAGATTGCAGACTTCATTGTCGACCTGGTGTTGAGGTTTGCCAGATTAATACTCCTGGGCGACTTCAATGCCTGGGTCGATGATGAACTATCTCATTTTGGTCAAAATCTCTCCAGTTGATGAATACACTGGGCCTGACACAGGTTGTTACCTCTACCCATATAGGGGTCATTCATTAGATCTGGTCTTTCTCTTGGTATGGAGATCACTGACTTGGGGTGGAACCAGTCAGTTGGTCGGACTATTACACCATAGGGTTCAGTTTCAGGGCCCCCTCTAATAGGTCTGCCCCTCACGGAGATGGTCCAATACCGCCTTTTAAGGGTATTGGCCCCAATGACCTAATGGCGGTGCTGGATCTATCGAGTCTGTCGGGTGAATGTATGAGTCCAGATGGTCTTGTATTAGCCTATAATAAGGCTGTGGGAGATGCTCTGAACAAAATTGCACTCTGTTCGTGTTCGCCTCTTACTATCTGGCCCAAGGAGTCCATGGTTTGATGGCTCCTTGAAGGAATTAATGCAGTAGGTCAAGGCTGAGAGAGCTCATGGAAATCGGGCCTTGATGCTGACATGCTTAGATTGTTGGCCCATTATGATAGCTACCAATCAGAAATCACTCGTAAGAAGGCAGAATTCCTGTCCAGAGAGATTTCTGCTGCAAAGAATCGACTGGCTCAGCTTTTCCCGGACTGTGGACAGACTGTGCAATCCAGTCTGTCTTCAGCCTAGAGAAGCCTTCTCTCAGCTTAGATGCGAGGAGTTCGCTCACTTCTTTGCAGATAAGGTTGCCAGCATCAGGTCCGGCATCGGTCCGACCTCTCCTATAGGGGATTGCGGTGGACGACTGGTGGTGTCTTACCCTTGGTCTGTCTGGCTGGACTTTCACCACCCAGAATTCGTGGACATTGTGAAGATCATCCAAACAATGTGACCAACTAGTTGTAGTTTGGATCCGGGTCCTACACCGCTGTTAGTAGGTTGTGTAGAAATTATCTACCCAATCCTTGCTGACATTATCTGGAAATCCTTGGAGAGGGGGGTTTTTCCTGACTCCCTTAAAGAGGCAGTAGTTCGACCACTCCTAAAAAAAAATCCTCCTTGGACCCAGACTGTCTAGCTAACTACCGGCCTATCTCTAACCTGCCATTTGTTGGTAAGGTTATTGAAAAGGCAGTTGCGTTGCAATTGGATGATCATCTTACTTCTCATAATGTCTATGATACTCTCCAGTCTGGTTTCAGGAAAAGGCATAGTACTGAGACTGCCCTTGTTCGGGTATTGAGCGACCTCCTAATGGCCAGAGATCGAAAGGCTTGTACCATTCTGGTCCTTCTTGATCTATCTGCCGATTTGACACTGTAGACCACGGGTGCTATTGGAGCGACTAGTGGTTTTTGTGGGCTGTCTGCTACAGTCCACAAGTGGTTTTGTTCTTACCTCGCTGGCAGGTCTCAGAGAGTTGTCACCGGAATTTATTCCTCTGACGCCTTCTCCCTGCCTTGTGAGGTACCACAGGGCTCCATTTTAGCTCCCATGTTGTTTGCAGTGTATATGCTGCCATTGGGAGAAATCATCAGGCGATACAGTTTGAGTTTTCACTGCTATGCAGATGATACTCAGCTGTATCTGTCCTTTCTCCCCGATCAGAGTGATGCACTCTCTGTGCTTAATAACTGCCTGGATGAGATCAGAATTTGGATGAGTTCGAGTTGGTTGAGACTCAATCCGGATAAGACTGAGGTATTGGTCGTGGATCCAGGTCGTCCTGGGGTGGGTCTGGGTGCTGGACAGCTATCAGGTTTAGTACTTGGTATGCTCCGCTTCTCTACCTCTCGACAGGTGCAAATCTGGGCATTATTTTGATGATGGTCTGACCCTGAAATCTCAGGTGTCAGCTGTTGTCAAATCCTCTTCTATCATCTGAGGAATATCGCCCGGGTGAAACATCTGATTCCCCAGGAGGACCTTCCAACTTTGGTCCACGCCTTTGTCACTACCCATCTGGACTACTGCAATTCCCTCTACCTAGGGCTACCAGGGGTTGATATCCGCCGCCTTCAGCTGGTGCAGAACGCTGCAGCCAGGCTTTTGACTGGGACTCTTAGAACCAGTCATATTATGCCTGTGCTCCGCGAACTGCACTGGCTGCCTGTTCGGTGGCAGATCACCTTTAAGGTTGGTTTACTAACCTTTAAAGCCCTACACGACCAGGGACCCAGTTACCTGAAAGATTTTCTGATTCCCTATTGCCCTCTCCGTCCCCTCCGTTCCGCCAGCGAGGGATTGCTAGAGATTCCCAGGGTTTGTCTTAAGTTATCGGGATCTCGTTCCTTTGCCTTTTCGGCTCCAACCCTGTGGAATTCTCTACCTCGCTGGTTAAGAGAATGCCCAACCATTGATACTTTTAAAAATGCTTTAAAGACATATCTTTTTACCCTGGCTTATTTGTCTTAGTTTTGGTTGTTTTAATGTTTGGATTTTATTGTTTTATTTATTTCTGTACAGCACCTTGATTTTGAAAGGCGCTTTATAAATAAAAATGACTTGACTTGACTTGGGGGGTTGGTGAAGGGTAGGAACATGGCAGGGGAGAAGATGTGGGGAGGAACAGTAAAATGAAGGAGAACAGTAGTGCCACGGTTATAGAAGGGGTCATTTTGCCAGATTTGAGGGAGAGGAGACCAAGCATAATACCCTGTTAGAGCCGGGTGGGGAGTTACAAGTGTCTTAATAGCCCCTCAGATAGCGTAGATACCACTTTGGAGTAGTGGTACTGCCATGGACTATGGTGGACAGGGTGCAGGGTTCAGGACCTGGTAGGGCAGTAGGACTTAGACCTGGCTGAGTGCTGGGATCCAGTAGTTAGGTGGCCTGTGGCTGGCTATGAAAGGGCCAGGAAATGGGGCTGAAATAGCGACTCCTAGTGGTCACTTGGGGTAATTGGCAGGCTGGGTGCAGATCAGGTAATAGGACAAAGGTGGTGCGTAGGGTTAGCCAGATGGTTGGGCAGTGGAGGGGTGTGGGTGGGAGAAGGGAGAAAAGTAGTCTAAGCAGGTAGAGAGGTAACTGGAAGTAAGAGGGTAGTACAGGTGGAGGGGATAGAGAAGGGAAGGTCTGAGGGTCCCTCTAGTGGCTAGCAGGTATAAACTGCAAATGGAGAAATGGGGACTTAGTTAAAATGAATAACAGGAAGTGATGTCATTAGAAATAGCCTATAAAGGAAATGCTGAGCCAGGGTGGGTAGGTGGGGCAGTCGACGCGCGTAGCGCTTAACCAGAGTTACCCTCCTACCAATCGGAAATACAAAAAAGGGTCCATAAAAGAATCAGACAAAGCATATTTATGCCCAGGTGAACTTTTCGGGTCCTGTGGGATGCCTGACTGTGAAGCAGCATTCCACGAAGTCATATACCAGCTCACCCACGCCCCCATCCTCGCTTATGCTGATCCCAAAAACCCTATGTGCTGCATACTGACGCCAGACTGCAGGGTCTAGGAGCTGTACTGTATCAAGACCATGAGGATGGTTTGAGACCACGGGCATTCACCAGTAGGAGCATGACCCCATCAGAGCGAAACTACCCTGTGCTCAAGTTGGAGTTCCCTGCGTTAAAATGGGCCATTGTCGACCAGTTTCATGATTACCTCTATGGGGCAAAAATATTAGTGAGGACTGACAATAACCCGTTGACCTATGTACAGACTTCAGCTAAGTTTGATGCCACGGGGCACCGGTGGCTTTCTGCATTGTCAACATATGATTTGCTGTCGAATACAGACCAGGCCTAAGTCATATTGATGCTAACACCCTATCTCGGAGGCCCATTTCCAAGAGTGACTGGGTCAGGCTGTCTGAACCTGACATCCGAGCATTGTGCCAAAAGTTTGATAGAAATGAACAGATGTCTATGGACACAGCGGATTGCTTAGTAGATTGCTTGGGCCCCTCTGACACCTGCATACCGGCTGCGTATTTCAGCTTCTCTGCTCTAGATATTAGTGCACTACCTCAGTTTGACAATGACAGCATTCAGTGGGCTCAGTTCCGAGATCCTATGATTCAGCCAGCACTTGATGCCCTTCGTGCAGGAAAAGATATGTCCAAGTTGCGTTCCTCTGATCTGCGAACCACTTTATTGTTTAAAGAAGGCCCCAGGTTGAAGCTGCTTAATCAGTTGTTGTATAGAGAGACTGTAGATCGGGGTGGCCAAATAGACAAGCAGCAATTGGTCCTGCCCACAGCCTTCAAAGATTTGGTTTTGAGGTCCCTCCACAATCATATGGGCCACCTCAGTTTCGACCGGACCCTTGACCTAGTACGATCTCGATTCTACTGGCCCAAGATGGGGGCCGATGTTGAGCACTATGTAAGGACTTGTAGTCACTGCCTGCAGAGGAAAGCCCTGCCTCAGAGGGCTGCTCCCCTTGTCAAGGTTACTACCAGCACCCCAATGGAACTAGTTTGCATAGACTTCTTGAGTTTAGAGCCTGATCAGCTAAACATTGGCAACGTGTTAGTGGTAACGGACCATTTCACACGGTATGCACAAGCTTTTCCCACCAAACATCAAAAAGCATCTTCCGTGGCCAAGGTGCTAGTGGAAAATTTCTTTGTCCACTATTGTGCCCCCCAGCGAATTTACTCTGATCAGGACTGGGACTTTGAAAGTCAACTAATCAATGAAATGCTCTCTCTATGGGGGATGTGAAAGTCAAGAACCACCCCTTATCACCCACAGTGGGATCCTCAACCAGAACACTTTAACCGCACCCTACTAGTCATGCTAGGCACCCTCCACCCTAAAGATAAGCATAAATGGAGCCAGCAGATTAGCATCTTGGTACACGCATACAATTGCATAAAGAATGATGCTACCGGGTTCTCTCCCTACTGCCTCATGTTCGGGAGAGAGGCCCGGTTGCCTGTTGATGTCTGTTTTGGGGTTTCTTCCTATGGGGTCCTAGCCAAAGATTACCTGCAATATGTACAAAAACTTAAAGCTCAATTGAACCATGCCTATCAACTGGCCCAGACAATGGCCGCCAAAAGAAATCTAGCCAACAAAGAGAGACATGATAGAAAAGTAAGGGCTCAAGAGCTTAGGCCTGGAGACCGTGTGTTGTTGTGAAATTTAGGATTGCATGGTAAACACATAATTACTGATCAATGGCACCATCTTCCCCATGTCATAGTTGAAAAGTTGCATGATTTGCCAGTGTACAAAGTGCGGCCAGAGAATAACTCCAAAGCTGTCAAGACCATACACTGTAACCACTTGCTACCTATTGGTCAAGTTATAATTGAGGCTGAACCCACCGAGATTGATTCCTCTGGACCAGTGGCTTGTGCTGCTGCAAGAAAGAAACAGAGTCAGCCTGCCCCAATGGTTGCCAATTTAAGACTTCCCCCGCAGCAGGCTCAGAATGATAGTGACTGCCAGTCTAACTCGGATGACAGTGAGTGTGATAATGCCTATTACTCCTCATATGAACTGAGTCAGTTGTTTCGTGAAAATCCTATGTTGAATTATGGGGATGAAGCTGGGCCTTCTGGACTGCCTAATGCCCTGGCATCATCCTTGGAGCCAATGCTCCCTGAAGGTGAAGTGCAAAGTATCACGTCTGAGGATGCTGAGTCTTTGTGTATTGTGGAACTGCATGATTTGCCTGAAGGAAAGGCTGATGGTATGAGTCTTTCTGGTGACTTGCCAGAACTTGAGGAATACTATGAGAGCGCTGACAACCCCCCCTTCAGTGCCAGAGTGTCTTCAAAATGAGCCAAGTGTTGTAGAAACAGAGACTACAGAGCAAGGGGCTGACAGTGCTCCCAGCTTGGACATTTCCCTTCATGCAGTGGCACCCCTCACAAGTGATGAAAACTCCAAGACCATTGCTCAAAGTACAGAGGCTGTGGTTTTTCACCCCAAAAAGACTGGCCGAGCTGTCAAGCCAGTGGTGCGCTTCAGTTACGATTCCCCCGGGAGGCCAGTGGATTTGCCTCTCAATGTAGTCCACAAAGGTGTTTATGTCTCTCAGAGCTTACTGCACAAATTGAGCTTGACGGCCCATTCAAGGTTACTTGTTTTGCCCTCTCACCATGGTGTCCCTGCCCCATCCAACCCCAAGTTAGCTGATAGGGAAGGGCCCCCTGTTGCATTGCTTAGAGTACAAGATGTTATTACATGATTCTGTATAGTAATGTTCAATTTACTTGTGTGAAATATGCATAATGTATTGTCAGAATGGAAATGATATAGTGAAGTATACTGAAATGTATAGTAAAGTGACAAGTTATGCCAATTGATGAATCAGATAGTACTTGTATAGCATGCTAATGGTATAAAAGTCTTGTATATGTTGCATTTTCAATGTTATGATGGTACAGACTTGACGCGGATGCCAAGTTTTCCCAGGCAGGGAAGGGTGTAACCCCCCTACAAATGGGAGTTCCCAAAAAGTCTTCCTTGAGCTTGCCTAAATGTTCACTGCCAGGCTGGTGTCCTGCATTTTAGCAGTTTCAATGTGATTAACAGAGCCTGTATAGTCTCTGTGTACTGTCTCATTAAGAGCTGCCTGATTGCTGCCTAAGTAATCTAAGAGGGAGCTCTGTTGAAAGATGTAACTATTTGCTGAAAATCATTTAGAGTGATAATGATAATGTAGTTTGTCTAACCTGCTTTCTTTGTAGCAAGGACTGTTTGTTTTGTCTCCACTATCTTGGTCCTGGACTGCAAATTGGAGCAATCAGTTCTGGTGGGACCTAAAATGTAGCCGGACTACAGAAGCTGTCTGAAGTCAAAATCTATAGGAATTGTAGTTTTGAACTTTTTGCACCTTTTTTGCAACTGAAGGGGGAGCTCTTGCTTTGACTCACAGCCAAAGCAGCCAACCGAATATTTTGGATCTTGGGGAAGTCTCGGGCTGCTTGCAGTTTTTAGTTAGTTCTGAGCTGAGAAGTGAAATGAGAAGAGCTCAAATGTATTTTGGGCAGTAATCCTGAGTCGATTTGTATGGGAAAACTGTGAAAGGGCTGAGTTTTTGTCTTGCATGTCTGCTGCTGCTCCTGAGAGGGAGAGAAGAGAATTATTTTGGACTAAATCCAAGTTTGTGTGACTAAAGTAAGCTACTGAAGTGGGCCAGGCTCAACCTGAAGAAGACCGACGATTTTCCTGAATGCGATCGGCTTGTTAGGAGTTCCAGCTACCCCTAAGCTCCCAGTGTGTGCAGAGACTTTGCGAATGTGACCGGGGAGTGCTTTGCCTGGTACAGTAGAATTCCCATTCATGTAAATGTGAGTTAGTTCCCCACTGTGTGAACTGTGTTCTGCTTGCTGGAAGCTGTATGCTGCCCAAAACGGGCTGTATCCGAATTTGTCTCCATGCGGTCTGGGCCTTGCCAGACTGGCCCAGCCAGACTACCCACTGCACAGAGAAGCCATCGACGAGAGACCTGCCTGGGGATCAGCCCCCTGCTCCACGCTTGAACAGGAACAATGCCTCTGCGACTCGTGTGGGCCCTGCTTCTCCTGGCATTCCAGATCAACCATCTGCAGTCTCAATTTTCGTCCAGTCTGTGTCCAGTCTTGGGTATTGTGAGTAAATACCAGGGTAGTTCCCTGTAACAACAGCTTAATCTGAGTGTGTCATCTGATTGTCTTGTTGTTTTGTTTTCTTTACGAACTGAGCCCTCTGTCTCCAGATTACAAATATTGTGTACTGTGCATGTTGTGTTTTCCATCACAGGGCCCCAACCAGCTGCAACCCCAGGCAACAGTCCTGGCCAGCCCATCTCTTCTCCACCTGGGTACCCAGAGGTGTGACTGTGTGGGGGGACTCAAAGTGCATGCATAACTGCTTGATTGATATAACCTTTAAGCTAATTAACCTGATTTTGCTCCTTCCTTGTTCAAGTCCCCTGAATAAATCAGATCTAACTTTTTTTGCATGTAATCTGACTGTGTTTCCAGTTTGTGCTCAAAGTACTGTACTGTTGCTATTTGCTGTGCATAACCTTGTTTTACAGGGGTCCCCGGGTCGAGCCAGAGGATCCAGCCCTGGTGGTAAGTGCAAACAGTGTAGGTACTGTGTGGTGTATCAGGGGTATTGTGAAAGTGATTATTGTACAGTGTTCAGGCCACTAGAGGGGAAAAAGGGGGGTTACAGTGCCCCGGAGGGCTGTGCCCAGGTTAGCTTGACCACTACCAACCCTGACCTCCCGGTGGAGGCACTTGTTTCAGAACTCAGGCCCCTTAACCTGCTACTAGCCAAGCAGGCAGGGGTAGTAGCCCTTGGGATAGCGCCACCTACGGGTTACATGTGTTAATGGAATAAAGTCATGCCAGCAATGTAGTTTAAATTACCCTCCATCCCTCAATCATGCCGTATATTCATGCCCTGTTAAATGCCAAGTTTAACTTATTTATTTAGCTTTTGTTTACCAGGTAAGCATACCAGACAGAGAATACCTATTTTCAGGTATGACCTAGGAGAATAAAAAGCAAATTACACAAACAGTATGACAACATAACAAGGAAGGGATGTACAGGCAGTGAACAGTGTGAATAGTAACATGTGTACAATGGTCAAGACAAGCAAACAGTAAAGGATAATATACATTTCGTAGAAGAATACAATTGCATTGAGGTAGGACATGAAGCAATGAACCTTTTTTTTATGGGTTTTTATTTATTTATTTATTTTTTTAGCTTTTGTTGACCGGGTAAGTGCACTAGACAAATCCTGCCTATTTTCAGGCACAACCCGGGGGAAGGGGATACAGATGAATGCCAACTGACCTTGAACCAGATTAAGCTGCTGGTGGTATTTTTAGTGAATCAGTTTTTGCATCAAACAGGATTCTTTAGCCCCTTGTTCGCTTCTCTGGGTCTGTCATGATAACGACACTATGATCTTAGGATGCACCTCAGCCAACATCCACAAGGCATCCTGAAGACTCATGCAGGGACTAATTTACATATTGGGAGCATAGAAGGACAAATAGGTTTTCCTATTTTGCAGCTGTTGCTCTATGCGTACACACACGTGTCGACCTGGTGCACATGCACAGAGCAACAGCTGCAATATTTCAAATGTGAATTAGAATGGTTGTAGTACCTGTTTCCAGTAAAGGTTTGCTTTGTTATATTCAGCATTTATCTCTGAATCGGAAAACCTATTTGTCCTTCTATGCTCCCAATACGTAAATTGGTCCCTGCATGAGTCTTCAGGCTGCTGAGGGATGTTGGCTGGAGGTGCATCCTAAGATCATAAGTGCACAGGGACAGTCCTAGAGAAGAAAACAAGGGGGCAAAAGAATCCTCTATTTGATGTAATAAACATGAAATACAGCACGATTGAGTGAGCGAGGGTAATTTAAACTACACTGATGGCATGACTTTAATCCATTAACAAATTTACTAAGGCACCAAATACAGTATGTGTCTGTACTGTCAGTCCCTCCATAGTCCCAATTGCTCATCAAATGACATTATCACGGTAGACATCCTTTAGGCAGTGCAGCGGGAAATACAAATTGAAGGCAGAATGTAAGCTGCAGTATGTGTAAGGGAAATAAACATACTTTTCTGGGTGTTTCAGCAACACAGACCAGAAATCACCACAGAGGACCCTTCAGCAGCCTGTCAGTGAATCACGAACAGCAGCACATTGAAGTGTATGTAGAACCGAGCAAAGTTCATCAT
Source organism: Neoceratodus forsteri (assembly GCA_016271365.2). Taxonomy (NCBI): domain Eukaryota; kingdom Metazoa; phylum Chordata; order Ceratodontiformes; family Ceratodontidae; genus Neoceratodus; species Neoceratodus forsteri. Next base: position 1,529,799,978 of record CM057453.1, read on the forward strand.
GTTTTGGTTTTGCCTTTTTGGTGCATTTATTTTATTTTGGTAATGGAATGGTGATGTAGTAAAGAATGTGGATGTGTGTAAATATTTTTACTGCATAACATCTGAGCTAGCTACTGCCTGCTAATAGTCCTCATGGCAAATAATAGAGGGTGGCTTCTATTAAGAAGTGTAGTTCTCAGCCGTGGCTACCATTAGAAGGCAGCCTTTAATCGAGGGAGGCCTATAATCAAAGGTATACGGTATTTTGTGCTACAGTATGTATAGCAGCTCTGAGTTACAGTACAGTAAATATCACCTGGGAATCTATCATTAGTGAGACTAGTTTGTAGGACTAAAGCAAGTGTTCTGCTTCCTGCCCGCCAAGAAATTGTATTAAAAGTGATTCTCCCTATCTCTGACTATGGTGATTTAGTCTACAGTGGAAACCCTAGATCCTGCCTTGCCAGACTGGACCCCCTTTTTCATTCTTTTTGTTGTTTTGCTCTAGATTGCCCACCTCATGCTCACCACTGCTCTCTTTACGGTTCCATGTTAAACTCACTAAAATATAATCACGATTGAAATAATAGCGAGTACCATCGGCGAAGCAACAAATAGTGGCTGCACAAAATCACTCGTGTAAATATAGCGATCCTGGTAACACTGGTGTGAACAGACCAAGTGGTGGCTGTCAGTGGGTTTTTGAATGTAAGAAACACACCATGTAATGGAAAAACCTTAATGTGTCACAAGGACAAATAAATGATAGCTATGCACATTTTGGTTAGACCACCTCACCAGCACTCGGAACTGTAAGTGCTCTTGACCACCCCAAAGCCTGAACTCATCTTATCTCATGTCATCTGCACTGTGCCACAGACAAAGTCCTCTGGACTGCCTCACCCCCCCGCCAGCAACCCTGCCCTCCCCAGGCACTTGCACCTAGGACCCTCTAGAGCGGGCCTCATTATTTAATATAATTGTTAGATCAAATTTGTAGCTAATTGCAAGCCTCTGCACTCCTCTGTACCATAGGAATTGCTTTGTATGTTCACTTTATTTTATCTCACCTGTATCGTCCACCAATGTTGTACTTCAGCGTCTATTGTTGTCTACCCTCCCTGCGACGAGGTGACTTTGTAAATGAGTCTTTGACTCAGTTGTAAATCCAATATATAGGTACATCAGCGAGCATAGAAAGACAAAGGGAGGGATAGTGAGGCTGAATAGAATGAACGGTGGGTGGGCAGAGGGGGACAGTGAAAAAGCAGGAATACTGAACAAATATTTCTGCTCAGTATTCACAAAAGAGGAGGGGGAAGTGCCTAATCCAATTAACAGAAGCACTCTTGATAGGGGGGTCAATCCCAGTCCTTTCACAGAAGAAAGGGTTCTGCAAGAACCCTAAAACTGAAGGTGGACAAAGCAATGGGTCCTGATGGAATTCACCCCAGAATTCTAAAAGAATTAAGGAAGGAACTAGTGAAACCACTGGCTACTCTTTTAATAAATCATGGGAGGATGGTGTGGTACCCGAGGACTGGAGGAAGGTGGATGTGATTCCCTTCACAAAAGTGGGACCAAGACAGAGGCAGGAAACTACAGACCTGTCAGTCTGACCTCTGTGGTAGGGAAAGTGATGGAGTCACTCTGAAGGAAAGAATAGTTGAGTACCTAGAGGTCAGTGGAGCACAGGATTCAAGGCAGCATGGGTTCACAGCGGAAGGTCATGTCAGACGAATCTAATAGATTTATTCTTGACTGGGTGACCAAAGTAGTAGACCAGGGAGGGCTGTGGACATGGCCTACCTAGACTTTAGCAAGGCATTTGACACAGTCCCACACAAAAGATTATTAGTCAAATTAACCAGCCTGGGGGGTCCCAGGGTGGTAGCCTGGGTAAAACATTGGCTGGACAACAGGACACAGAAGGTAATTGTAAATGGAGTCCACTCTGAAGAAAGAGCGTTACTAGTGGGGTACCCGGGGTTCAGTATTGGGTCCAGTCCTTTTAATGTCTTCATCAGTGACATTGCAGAGGGACTGAAGGAAAGTATGCCTTTTGCAGATGACACAAAGATCTGCAACAGGGTCGATACACAAAGAGGCGTGAAAGGATGAAAAGGGACTTGGCAAGGTTGGAGGAATGGTCAGACGTATGGCAGCTAGGATTCAATGCAAAAAGTGTTAAATAATGCACCTGGGAAACAAGAACCCAGGGAAGAATACACAATGGGTGGGGAGGTAGTAACAACAACAAAACAGGAAAGGGACCTGGGGTAATCATATCAGATGACCTTAAGGTTAGCAAGCAATGTGAGAAGGCAGTAGGGAGGGCTGGGGTATACTGGGATGTATAGGGAGAGGCATCAGCAGCAGAAAACAGGAAGTTGTTATCCCTCTGTACAGACAGTTGGTGAGACCCCATCTGGAATACTGTGTCCAGTTCTGGAGACCCCATCTCCGCAAGGACATAGACAGGATAGAGGCAGTCCAGAGGAGGGCAACTAAAATGGTGCAGGGTCTGCAAGAGAAGCCGTATGAGGAGTGACTAAAGGAGCTTAATATGTATACCCTTGAGGAAAGAAGGGAGAGGGGGACATGATAGAAACTTTCAAGTACCTCAAGGGAATCAACAAAGTCCAAGAGGGTAGCATCTTTCAGAAAAGAGACTTGCAAGAACAAGGGACACAATTTAAAGATAGAAGGAGGGCGGTTCAGGGCAATGTGAGGAAGTATTATTTCACAGAGAGGGTAGTGGATGCATGGAACAGCCTTCCTGAGGAAGTTGTGGGGTCTAAACTGTGGTAGAATTCAAGAATGCATGGAACAGACATAAGGCAATTCTTGTGGGGGGCAGGAAGATATAGGCTGTTGGTTAACTAGGATCTGCGGCCTATCCTGTAGGTAGGGAAATGGGCAGACTAGATGGGCCTAGCGGTCCTTATCTGCCGTCAAAGTCTATGTTTCTATGTCTATGTTCTATGTTTCTATGTAAATAAATAAATAAAAATTATTAAAGGATAAACCTGTTTCTGAAAAGTAGAGATCACTAATATGGAAAGTTCTTAACAAGTAAATGTCTTAGGTATGCACCAGCCTGCATTTTATTGTGTTAGTCTCTGAATCAGTTGTAACAGTTTTTTTAATGGTTTGAGCATCATATTCTATGTTTTTTTTTCTCCTAGGACACCCCTCCAAATCACTGAGTTTGTTCTCTGTTTGTGTCTGCAGTCTGTGCATTCTCCAGTTCAGTCATCACAGTCGCTAACTCCACTGTCAATGTCTCTGTGGAGTGACTGAAACACTGTCTGTGTTTCTTTTCTATAGGGAACCAGCTCTTGAAGAAGCCTTTTGTTGGTAACGTTGTGTATGTAGTTGGATCTCAGACTGGATGGTGCAGTTCGAGCTCAGGACTCATTCTCCGGCAGTTGATTTCCCATGGGTTGCTAATCCTTCTTTGCTCTGAGATATCCCCGGAAGTATGATATTTTATATTATCTAGATTCCATTCCTCTGTGCATTAGATTTCAAATTGGCAAAAACCTTATGTTACTGTTAAATAAAATTTGGACTGAACCGAGAGATATTTTATTATATTTTTCTAAAAAGCCTTGAGGTAATAATAATGGTAGCGGTAGGTATTTTGACATTCGCTTTTTTTGGACTGTAATAATCGCTATTATGCACTGCTGCTATCACGTTATAGTTGCTGTTTACAATTTCGCTGTTTTTGACTTGCTATTATGTAGTCACAATTTTTGATTGACGATTATTACGGGGTACCCTCTCTTTACTCATCCCTTTCTCTTCCCTCTCTTGATGCTAGGCACCTTTCCCATTGTGTCTCTTTTATATCCAAATTCTGGTTCGGCACCCTTCCTTCTTATCTCAAATCCCTTCAGTTCCCTCCCCCTTCTTTCTCCTACCCTCTCCACAACAACATCTCCCATTTTCTCTCTCTATTCCTTCTAGAAAATCTACTGTTGGTCAATTTGCTTTTTCTTACCAATTTTCTATACTTTGGTCCTCCCTTCCTCACTGAATTTAATCTGCCTCTTCTCCTCCCTCCCTAAAGTCTCTTCTTTTTTTGCGTATTATTTTCTCCCCCCCTTGGCCCCAGTCAGCTCCCTGCCTGGCCACTGTCCTGCCGCTCTGCTCCTTCAGGGCCTCATCCCCTGTAACCCCCACAGCTTTCATTCCTCTAACGGCGGAGTGCTGTGACTTCTTACTCACCCACCAGGCACGGATCCAGATTCAGTGGTGTTACCTCCAAAGCGGAGCATGGGGACGGCCATCAAGCTGCAATGACCAGCCACCAGGGACACTCTTTTTCCGTTTTTCCTCCCCCAGATGCATAACATGCAATAATGCCTGCGGTGGGCCTGCACAGGCACCCGCATGCAGCCCTGCCAAGCATCTACCATGTATCTGCCCCATGTTCTTTGCGGTGGTGTATCATCAAGCTCCAGCCTCCACTAGAGGTCAGGCATGCACTGACCACTTGTCACCCCCCTTTCTGGCGATGGAGAACAGTCCGACAGACGTTCACGCCAACTCCTCCCTGCCGACCCCCGGCAGCCCATGCTCATTCCCAAATGTGGGTCACTGGTGTGGCGCGAGGTGTGACGTCCAGCACCTCAACCTTCAGCACCACTGGGCTGGCCAAAGTCTCTTCTTTATGACTTTTGTTATCCTACCTGCAGCTCTCTTTGACCTTTTTCTCTTCTTTCTCCCCTTGGCTAGCTTTGCCGTTTATGCTTTTCCACTATTTTCCCTTGTTTACATCTACAAGTGTGTTTCTACTTGTATTCATTTACTATGTGCCTCTAAAAATGATGGTTATATTTCTCATATTATTATATTATTGTATTTAACCTCTTAGTTTTAGTAGTTTTATTGTTTAGCTGTCACCCTCTCCCTTTTCCCCCAGGACGCATCTGGAAACAAGCTGCTTCAGCTCAGTGTGTCTTTCATGGTGAAACTTTTGAATAAATCAGTAGTCATTGTAGTGAATGATTCTGGACCCGGCAGGATCTGACTGGTTTTACACTCAACCAGCTGTGCCACCGGAATCAGATGGGATGGTGGGACCTGTCACATTTTGTGCCACATTTATTTATTTATTAGCTTTTGGTAACCGGGTTACCAGGATCCAGTGTAGTATGAGTATTTTTGTGCTACTGTACATTCATGTGGGTCGAAATAATAATAGATTATCGGGAATATATTAAACTTCCAGAACTAGAAACCAGGGTGCTGCAGAAGCAGGCTGATTTTGCAGTAACTTTTCTTAGATCCAATAGGATCCATGGATTTCTGTGGCAAACATAGCTGGATCTGGTGAAATACATGTATTTGCCACTTCATTGACAGAGATCAGATAAACATGAAACTGGATAGACTAAAATTCAGCAGGATGCAGCTGTCTGCATGCACCAAATTTACTCAGACCCAGGCTTTGTATTACAGTGATGTGGATGTGGTGGGAAATATTAGAATGAAGAAACCAATCAGTAGCAGCTGGTTACCTGGTGGCTTTACATAAAATTGACTTGGATGTGGTATTATCAAATATATGCCTTCTTCAAATGTATGGGCTTCTGCTATTTCTAATTCCACCCCACCCCCACCCCGTTATCGCTTCTACCATACACATTCCAATATCTGAGTTCCTGGGACTGCACAATTCATCCAGTTGAGTGAGCAGCTGCCTTACAGCTGACATCAGACCTTCCATATAATTGGCCAATGGGGTGTGTGACTACAGTGTCAGAAATGTGTGTGTGGGGCGGGGGAACTAGGGGAACTTAGTTCCAGGAATGAAATTAAAAGTCTGAATCAGTTCCAGGAGTGCAATTAAAGCAGCAGTACTATGAAATAAGGAAGTGACCTATCAATTTATTTGAAGTGTTGTAGCTCTGCAACAAATATGGCGGCTGACTAATTTCAGCTGCGCTTTTTCTTCGGGTCGCATTACATGTTTTGACAACAGCAGAGGGACCCTCTGCTGACCATTCCTGATGTCCCTGCAAGTCATATAGATGTGCAGTTGGCAGCAGAGGGGGTTCCAGTGCAACATGCTTAGTGGCAGAAATGTAAACAAAAGCAGAGAATAACCGAGCAAATTACTCGGCGATAGTACAATGCCGGCGAGAAAGAGTAACAGGTATATGATTAGCAGGGCACAGGGAATAACCTGTCAAAAATGCGCAATTTTTTTTTCGTAGTACTGCTGCTTTAAAAGTCTAACTCAGTTCCAGGAGTGGCCCATTTAAACACAAACTCAGGCACTACCTAACCTCACACAACATATTTGACTGCTACCACTAACAGTTTGCACCTAAGCTAGACACCTCAATCCTGAACTGCTCCAATATGCAATGTACTTATTCCCCCATCAGCACTTCACATCCATCCCCTATCCTTCTGCCCTACCTCTCCCTCCTCCCCTCCCTCTTACACCCCTCCTCCCCTCCAATTTGTTCATCCTCCCATCTCCCCCCCAACTTCCTCTTCTCTCTTCTACCACCCACCTTAGCACCCTCCTCTCACCACTTTTATTGCCTGACAAGGCCCCCGGCTGCCTCCACTTGCATTCTCCTCACTCCCTACACCTCACACTACCACCTGCCATTCTCTCCTCCTCCTACCAGCTGACAAGGCCTCCTGGCTGCCCACCTTGTTCTCTTCTTATACTGACTGCCCTCCCCCTGTGTGTGCTTTGACTTTCTGTGTGATTATATGTTCCCTGGCATACATTGCACAATGCCAGTTATCGTTGCTCACCTGCTTACCTGTCTCACCATGTGTTTTGTACTCCCTTGACTTTTGTTTGCAATTTTTCTCTGACGTGGAACCTGTGCAAAAGAGCTTATGTTCAAAGGCGTATAATCTGAGATTTTAATAAATAAAAAAAAATTAAAGATCTGACTCAATTCTAGGAGCAAAATAGGGAAGGACTGCTCCTGTGTAAAATTAACACCCATAAAGGCCATTACACCTGATGTTGGGACTCCTTCTGGGTTCTACCTCAGTTTGTATCAGGCTTCTACCAATCTGTAACTGCACGGTCAGCATTGCACATGATCTGGTCTCTTTTTCCCATCATAAACTGCTCATTGTACCTTTGCTTAGCTCCATTTATGTTTTTACTTGCACTTTCACCATGTTTCATATAAATAACTAGATAAACAAATAAAAAAGGATTCAAACTGACTAAATAAAAGTGCACAAATGTAGCATATAATGAAAAAACATGCCCCCAGACACCTGTCAGGCATGTTCTACATAAAAGGTGTTGGGTTGCCCAGGGAATTTATTTTGATTTCCTACACTGTGAGCAAATGCATGTCACCCCACTCCCTGGAAACTGAGCACCTCAGTGGCATGACTACTTGGCCCCAACCAGCCCCAGAGTGGGGTTCTGACAGTGGGATTTGCATGCAAACTCCATTCCCCTAGGAGGAAGTGCAGTGAACGTCCACTGCTGGAACAGCCCTGAGATACAAGTATTTTTGTGTTAGATTGATATAGGTATACTGTTAATTAAATAAACATAGATCCAGCTTATCTAGCAGCTTTAAACTCAGTTTACCTGGCTTTGACTTGATCCAGAAGGATCCAGCTTTTACAGATTTGCACTGATAGAGGGGGGAGAGTGGGGACTTGGGGGAGTGTCTGGTATCCTGCATCTGGAAGGGTGGGGGGTCGCTGGTGGGCAACGACAGCAATGGGTAGGGTGGTAGGCAGCAACAACTGCTGTGCACCAATCTTTCTAAACATTGCCTGGAGAGTGGGAGGATGTTTAGTGTGCAACCACATAGAAAAACTTAGAAAGAAGATTGAGGGTCTGCAGGAGGAACTAAGACAGGCAAGGCAGATTGGGGGTGGGTTTAGCCCAATACTGGAGGGAGGAAGAAGGGGAGATGAGGGAGGGCAATTTAAGCCAACAGTGGTGAGGAGAGGGTCAGAAGAAGGGAAGCAGAGACAAAGGGGCCCAGGCCAGGAAGAACGATTGCCGGGGAAACCAGGTCAGGAGACTAAAGTCAAATGGAAGGAGGCAATAGGGACTTGTGAGGGGAGGCGAAGAAGTGGCAAAAGTCATGGAGTGGAAAGGAGAGAACAGGTTACTATGCAGAGAGAGGGAGCAGGCATTTGTGAAGGGTCTTCAGAAAACAGTTTTGCACTGCTAGAGAGGAAGAAGGTGGAGGAGGGAAGTGATGAAATTAGAGGAGTAATTGATAAATGCCTGGACCAAACCGGAGCAGGGGGAAGTTCTGCTGGGAGAATTGCAACAGGCGCAAAAGGGGGAAATAATGTGCAGGAGGAAGAAGAGGAGCTGGAAATGAGGGAGGGAGATAAAGGAAGCAAGCAGGGAGTAAGATGGGTGGAATCTTAGTGCTGGGGGACTCAATACTAAGAGGAGTCAGGTGGGGTAGCAAGGCGGAGAGGCATAGTCGCATTTGGGTGGAGGCCATGCCAGGAATGACAGTGGAAAGGGTGGGACAGTCTGTTCTGAAATATGCTAGAAGGGGTAGGAACAAGCCTCATTTAATTATACATCTTGGGACAAACGACCTGGCTGACAAGACAGTGGATATAGTCCAGAGGAGGTTTGAGGAACTAGCACAATTATGTGAGGGGCAGGAAGATCAGTAACTTTTTCCGAGATACTTCCGTGCCAAAGGCAAGCACAAGAAAGCTGAGAATAAAGGAATTTAACAGATGGCTAAGAACCTGTGTTGTGCTAAAGGATATGGGCTGTTGGGGGGTGGGGAGGGACCTGGGAGGACAGTAGTCTCTATGCCAAGGACAGACTACACTTGAGTGAGGAGGGAAAGAAAGTGTTGAAACAGAGGATAGAAGAATATATAGAGGAAGTTGGGAGTTTAAACTAGGAGTGGGGGGTGGCAGTTGGGGAAGAGATATGCAGAGACCATAGGTTGGGAAATCATATGAGCTTAACCCCCATAACAGTGACAAGGGACAAATGGCAAGTACTATTGGTGATGCTAGGAAAGGAGGGCAGGATGGGAGGGGGGGGAAAGGGTGGAAGGTGGTTACCCTTAATGCTAGGAGCCTTGGGAGGAAAACTGCAGAGTTGCAGGTTCTCATGGCAGAGGAGAGGTGGACATTGCAGCCATCATGGAACATGGGCCACCCAATATAATGACTGGGACCTGTCTGTACCAGGGTACAGGTTTTTCGTAGGGACAGGGTGACTGGGAAAGGAGGGGGTGGCACATATGTGAAGGAAGGACTGAAGTGTGTAAGGGAGGAAGGGGAGGAGGGTAGTACAGAGTCACTTTGGGTGCAAATCCAGGATTCCAAGAATAGGATTCTTAGAATGGGAGTGGTGTACAGGCCACCATCTCAGATGGAGGAGTTAGACAGGGAACTAACGGGACAGATCAGGAGGACCTGTGAGAAGGGTAGTGTGGTGATTGTGAGGACTTCAACATGCCAGGAGTGGACTGGAGCACCCCAACAACCAGGAACAGAAGGGAGCAGATACTGCTGGATGCCTTCCAGGACAGCTTCCTGCTGCAAATGGTCAGTGAACCAACCAGGTTAGGGAATACCCTTGACCTTGTGCTGGCAAATGGGGACTTTGTGAGAGAACTTACAGTGGAGGAACCGCTGTCAGGGAGTGACCACCACTCAGTATGGCTCACATTGGATATGGGCAAGGAAGGAGTGGAATCTGGCACAAGAGTGCTGGACTTCAGGAGGGCCGACTTTGGGAGGATGGGGAAGTGGTAAAAGGGTACCTGGCCAGAATTCAATCTAGTATGGATACTAACCAGAGATGGGAGCTCATAAAGCTGGGGATAGTGGAGGCAACCAAAACCTGCTGCAAAGCCCAGAGCAAGAAGGCTAAGGCTAAGAAACCGAGCTGGTTGAGCAAGGAGGTCATGGAAAAGGTAAGGAGGAAAAGAGCTGCCTTTAGGAAGTACAAGAAAACAGGAGGGGAGGACAGAGAGGAGTACTTGACAGAATCGAAGGAGGTGACAAGGGCAGTAAGGGGAGCCAAAGCATCTACGGAACTCAGGCTGGCACAGGGCATTAAGAAGGGGGAGAAGGACTTCTTTAAGTACATCAGGGAGAAAAGGAGCTGTAAGGACCACATAGTAAGGATTAGGAAGGAGGGGGTTGGTGAAAGCAGGGTACGATAAGGCGGAAGCACTAAATGAGTACTTCTGCTCAGTATTTACTAAAGAGAAGAGGGGGGTGACACTCAAGGTGGGAGAAATGGCAGAAGAGGGGGAATGGTGACAGATGGGGAAATCATGGAGGGCAGAGTTCGAGAGGGTTTGAAGGCACTGAGGGTGGACAAGGCGCCAGGCCCAGATGGCATCCACCCCAGGGTACTGAAGGAGCTGGCAGAGGTCCTTGCAGGACCTTTGGCAGACCTATTTAATGCCTCACTACATTGGGGTGTGTACCTCAGGACTGGAGGATGGCTCATGTGGTGCCCTCCACAAGAGTGGCCCCAAGGATGAACCAGGAAACTACAGACCAGTGAGCCTCACATCCATCGTGGGTAAGCTAATGGAGACTATCCTGAAGGAGAGGCTGGTGGCCCTCCTAGAGGCCAAAGGACTACAGGACAGCAGACAGCATGGCTTCATCGTGGCCGATCCTGCCAAACCAACCTGGTTGAGTTCTATGACTGGGTAACTAGGCAACTGGACAGGGACATGCAGTGGATGTCCTGTATCTGGACTTCAGTAAGGCATTCGACCTCAATGCCACATGGAAGGCTGGGAAGGAAGTTAGTAGGCACAGGGCAGGTGCAATGCTGGTGAGATGGGTAGGAAACTGGCTGCAGGGAAGGCAACAGAGGGTGGTGGTGGGTGGGGAGCTCTCACACCCAAGGGCAGTGGCGAGCGGTGTCCCACAGGGCTCGGTGTTGGGACCAGTGTTGTTTGGGATATTCATTGCAGACATATCATGGGACATCAAGAGCAAGATCAGTCTGTTTGCTGATGATACCAAGGTTGGCGCGGTGGTGGATGACCTAGGGGGATGGCAGGGGTTGCAGGATGATCTGGCAAAGCTTGAAACCTGGTCAGTCACCTGGCAACTGGGCTTTAATGCCAAAAAGTGCAAGGTGATGCATTTTGGGATGAAGAACCCAAGGAGGACTTACCAGCTAGGGGGAGTGCAGCTAGCCCAGACAGAGGAGGAGAAGGATCTGGGGTGCTCATCACAGGGTCAATGAACAACTCGGCACAGTGTAGGAAGGCAGCTGCAAGGCCAACAAAATGCTGGGTTGTATTGCAAGGGTATATCCTCGAGGAGGAGGAGGTGATTCTGCCACTGTATAGGTCATTAGTTAGACCACACCTGAGTACTGCGTGCAGTACTGGCGTCCGTATCTGAAGAGGGACATTAAGTTACTGGAGGGAGTGCAGCGCAGGGTGACAAAGATGATCAAGGGTCTGGGGGACTTATCATACGAGAGGAGGTTGAAGGAGTTGGACATGTACTCACTGGAGGAGAGGAGAGATGGGGGGACATGATTGAAACCTTTAAATACATGAAAGGAATAAACAAGATGGGTACAGAGGGGCTGTTCAAAGTAAGGGAAGGAATGGCCACCAGGGGCCATGATATGAGACTGGAGCAAGGAAGGTTCAGGAGGGAGATGAGGAGACACTTTTTTACAGAGAGGGTGGTGGCTGGGTGGAATGCGTTACCTGCAGAAGTGGTATGCAGTAGAACAGTGGACTGCTTCAAACGAGGATGGGACAGGACAAGGGGGAAGGTTAATGAAGGGGAAGGGTGGAAGGGAGGGGCAGCTGCAGAATAAGGGGTGCTAGCTGCACATTCAAGCAGACTTGATAGACCTCTAGGCCTTTATCTGATGGCAAATTTCGTATGTTCGTATGTTCGTAATTTTGCTTGACTCAAAATCAAGTTTTGAGTGGAAACACCAAATGTGGAATGGGGTTGATATTTTTCCTTCATTATTTACCATTACATCCATTTTTATGTTGGCGCGCTTGTGCAGCCAACATCTTGGGACAGTGCAGTTTTGGAGGCACAGTCGCTGTTGGGCGAATGCAAGGCATGCACCAGTAGATGCGTCCCGCATTCCCCAATCAGCCTGCATGTCAGCGCCACACCATGCATACATAATGTGGCGAGCACATCTAAGGAAAGGTCTGCTGCAATCCGAGCAAAGCTCATCAGACACAGCGGTCCTTTTCTTGACGTGCTCGCAACATTATGCACATGGGGGCACACTGGCCGCCCAACTGCCAACTTCGGGGGTGCCCAATCCCCCTGTTGGCTGCCCCTGCCCCCTATGAATGTGCCAACGGGAGAGCCCACTCCTCATTGGCATAAAGCATCCCCTCCAATTTGTCATATGCCAAGGGGGTGCCCAAGCCCCCTCAGCTCTTACCCCACCCCCTTTCCTTGTGTGTCAAGGGGAGCCCACTCCCTGTCAGCAGAAAGAACCCCAATTGTTTAATGCTGAGGGGTGCCCAATCCCTCGGCTCTGCGCCCCTTCTTGCGCCATCAGCATAAATTCTCCCCTTGTGTTGTTTGCCAACGAGGTGCCCAATCCCCCATCGCTACAGACACCCTCCAACAGTTAGGTGGCATGCTGGGAGCCCACCCCAGCGTACAAACTCTCGCAATGTTTTTTTTGTTTTTGAACCTGTAAAAGGAAAACAGTCCTCGTAGTCTCCGTGCCCTCCCCTGCACCCACCCACTGCGCACCCTGCCTCCCCACACCCCTCACCCCATACTTACTTCTGGAGTCCAGCGATGATTCGGTGCACCAGGAACACGCCTGCACTTTCAAAGCCGATCATAACTGAGGAAATGCCGTAAGCTGTATAACGTAATAAATAGGTTTTTCCAACTTTGCTGCATATCTCAGGCATTTTTGTGAATTTTGGCCCCAAATTTTCAACATGGGGTTTTTGGGACCCTTTCTCATGAATTCTTGCACTGTCATGGCATTATTCAGTCCCGAAAGGTGATTTCACAGTCACTGTGCAGAATCACCTTTTGGGACTGCCTAATGAAATGACAGTGCCACTGTTCATGAGGGGGGGCTCTCAAAAAGCCTATGTTGCAAATTTGGTGGGAAAAATCCAAAACATGACTGTTTTACGAGCGTGCATAGCAACTGCGCAACGCACACTCGTAAGTTTGCAAATTCGCAATATTTTCACGCCAGATTCTCAACTTTGGCATTTTACCACACCTTCTTGTGAACCGTACAACTGCCATTTTTCACATCCTGGCAGAAATATGTTTTTGCACTTCCAGCACAGAATAGGAACGGTTGTGGTGCAAAATCAGTGTTTGGGGCACTTTACGAAAATGACAGTGACACTGTTCATGAGCAGAGGTTCCTAAAATGCCTGTGTTGAAAATTTGGTGACAATACTCCATAAAATGACTGTTTTACAAGCGTGCGTAGCAGCTGTGCAACGCATGCCGTACTTTGGTGCACTCGCACTATTTTCATGCCAGATTCTCAACATTGGCATTTTACCACACCTTCTTGTGAACTGTACAGCTGTCATTTTTCACATCCTGGCCGAAATATGTTTTCGCACTTCTGGCGCAGAATAGTGTGGTCGCTGTGCGAAATCAGTGTTCGGGACACATTACGATAATGACAGTGACACTGTTCATGAGCAGAGGTTCTAAAATGCCTGTGCTGAAAATTTGGTGACAATACAATACTCTGTAAAATGACTGAGTTACGAGCGTGCATTGCACAGTTTGCACGCACGCTCATACGTTTAAAAACTTCTAATACTTTCACTTCCAGATTTTCAACAGTGCCATTGTTCTGTACCTCCTAATGAACAGTACAGCTGCCATTTTTCACATCCTGACCAAAATCTGTTTTCGTAGTTCCGGTGCAGAATAGCATGGTCGCTGTGGAAAGTTCACATCCTGACCAAAATCTGTTTTCGCAGTTCCGGCGTAGAATAGCGTGGTCACTGTGGAAAGTCCATGTTTGAGACACAGGATGAAAATGACAGTGACACTGTTCATTAGCAGATGTCCTAAAATACCTATGTTGAAAATTTGGGAACAAAAGTCAATAAAATGAGTGTTTCACGAGCGTGCACTGCACAGTTTGCACGCACGCTCATGACTTTGTGAATTTGTAATAGTTTCACTCCAGCTGTTCATCATTGGCATTTTTCCATACCTCCTTATGAACAGTACAGCTGCCTGAAATGTGTTTTCGCACGTCCGGTGCAGAATTGCAAGGTCGCTGTGCGAAATCAGTTTTTGGGACAGTTTCAGGAAATGACGGTGACACTATTTATGAGCAGAGGTCCTAAAATGCCTATGTTGAAAATCTGGCGCCGAAAGCCCATACAATGACTGTGTTGCAAGCGAGCATTGCGCAGTTTCCACGCACCCTTGTAACTTCCTCAATCTGCAATATTTTCATGCCACATTTTCACCACTGGCATTTGTGCACATCTCTTTATCAACAGTCCAGCTGCCATTTTTCACAGCCTGCCCAAAGCATGTTTCCGCAGCTGTGGCACACAATGGCATGTTCACTGTGTAAAATCACCTTTTGAGACACATTCACAAAATCATAGCACTATGCATCTCTAGCTCCGCCACTCCCACTGCCAATGCCAGTGCAACAACATTCTGCATTGACAAATGCTTGCTATGTTTGCTTGTCATGTTTGCTTGCACGCACAGTGCACAAGAAACATTTTTGAGGACAGTAATGCATTGCAGAGGTGTGGCAATATTTGGCCAATCTGACAAACGCTTTCAGGGGCACATCCCTCAGCCACCAATCAACAGGGAAGCTACCGATGACATCAGTTTCAGAGCGAGCGCTGGACTTGAAAGAAATCTGCTGCTCCAATCAGGGATAGTTTCGTCATCCCTGATTGCCGCGACAGTTTGCCCCTCCCAACCAGGCACACAGCAAGGGCGTCATTTAGGGCTGGATGATTTTGCGACCCCTACATTCTTCTTGTGACCCCTGGCTGTACTTTAGCTTTCATCTGCAGCCCTGAAGAAGAAAAAAAAAAGTAGCTCATTTTGTTCGCTTTACTTGTCACGCTATCCTTATGCTTCTGGTGCTGCTTGGCTGCCCACAACATGAGGGGGTTGGGTCAAGAACAAAAGAAACACTGGAGATGTGACCAGGAAGGGAGGGGTTGACAGACACAAGTGCCAAGCTACCTGACTGGCTATCAGGTGAGTATTTGCATATTCATTGCCTTAGTTCGGGTGGGGGTGGATCCGTGGGTGTTTCAAATCAGTCTGCTCTACGGTGAGAAAATGCTTTCATTTTCAAGGTATTTATCTAGTTTCTACACTTCACTGCAGAAGGATGAGCTATAGGAACTGGTTATCTAGGACGTGAGTGAAGCACCTCTGTGGTTTTGGGTGTTTTTTAAGGAAGAGAGACGAGAGAGAGAGAGAGAGAGAGAGAGAGAGAGAGAGAAACTTTTTGGGAGCTAGGCAGTGGACACAATGTGCTAGTGCTTTTCAGAACATCTTAATTTACTCTTTGTTTTGCACCGCTACCTTCAACAAGGTTAGGAATCAGGGTTTAAGGGAGGGAGGGGTTACTGCTTATCCCTGCTGCACAGTGCTAGAGAGTTGTGGTCAACTGTGATTCCCCTTCTCTTGCTTTTTTTGTTTTATTTATTATATTTAGTTCTATGGCAGTTCGTCAACCACCAGGAAACCATTTTTTTAAATCAGTCTTTGCAAACTGCACATTGTCCTGACTCTCTAGTTCACTCCATCTCAGAATTGGAGCCTCTGCTTTCTACACCTAAGGTCACTGAAGTTCTGTTTTACAGCTTGGATAATGCCAGGATTAAAAGATCTGTTTGCAGGGGTAGCTTTACCATTTGTACTGTGTACACAGACAGTTCCACAGCAGTTTTTATGGCTGCTATTTCAGCTGTGCATTGCCCTGCAAACAACACAAAAGGCTCGACAGAGACATTCTTCCTCTGTGCTTGTTCTGAAGTGGTATTTTTAATGACTTCAATGAGCATTAAAGTTTATGCCCCCTCCAATTACTGTATGTAATTGTGTGAAAACGTTTTTTATTTCCTACCTTTCTTGTCTACCCCCCTCCTATTACTGCATATTCACTATGTTTTTTCTTAATGAGCTGCATTTGGGGATACATTTGCATGAAATACTGTACCACCATAATCAGAGCACTATTTTAAGAAGCTGTTAGAAAGAGTAGCTTGGTGTAAAAAAGTACATTCTGAAGGAGAGTGAGAGTGTGTGTGTGTGTGAGCAAACTCTGTTATAGTGTTGAACCAGTGTCTGCTAGGGAGGGGGGATCTGTGTCTAGTCTTTGTTGCTCATAGGAGTGTGTCAGCAAACTCGGTTATAGTGTTGAACCAGTGTCTGCCAGGGGAGGGGGGATCTGTGTCTAGTCTTTGTTGCTGATGGGAGGGGTTGACTAACTTGTGTGTCCGGTGCCAGGGGGGACCTTGTATATGTCTGACAATAGGGGTGGGTTGAACTAGTAACTGTGTTCAGTACTGGGGGGGTGCACCTGTGGGTCTGGTGCTGGAGGGGAACTCTAAGCATGTACGGAACTGTTAGTGGGCAAAAATATCATTGGTAGGGTGCTTCGTTGGGGGAAAACAAACTGCTGGTGATCTTGTCGGTTTGGTAGGACAAGAATGGACTGATGAGGAAGAGCAAAGTCCCAAAAAGTATGGCTGCCCTCCCTGTATCCCCATCCCGAATCCCCAACCCAGCTGGTAAAACTTTAAAAAGCACTAAGTGTGAGTGCTGCAGCACTGCTGCCTGTCCGAACTTCGGTGCTCCATGCCCCATTGCCCAGCTCAACCCCCCCCCAACACTATACCTCCCAGAAGCCAAAGTATTGCCTTGTATGACCTGAGGTGGTGGCCAATCAAGTCCTGGGGTTAGACACCACTAGATGCCAGTTAGCAAGGCATCTGATGGTGGCTAACCCCCAGGGATTTCTTTAAGTTGGTCATCACCTCAGGTCGTACAGGTCAGTACTGTGGTGGTTTCTGTGAGGTATCTGTTTAGGTGGTGGGGTTAGCGAGTTAACAGTTGGGAAGAGAGACATACTGACTTGGGATGGGAAGCAGGACAGGGGCATGGAAGTTTGGAGTGGTTGCAGTGCAGCACTAACTGATTGGGTCAGGGAGGGTGGATGGGGAAGCGTCCATGCTTTATTGGACTATTCTGGTTGGGGGTTGTAGTTGGTGTGGTGAGGGTGATGCTTATTTTATTGGAGTGGAGTCAAATGGAGGCTGGGGGGGTCAGTCATCCACTCCATAGATCATTATGTGGATTTATGATTGGACAACTGGACACACCTGACAAGTGAGCTGCTTTAGTGCAGGAGTTATCACTGCACCTCCACCTGAGCCGCAAGGGAGGGAAATGTACATGGAAGGCCCTGGGGACAAGATGGTGAGATGGTCATGCCAACAAAAAAATGTAAAATTGTAATTGGTGGGGGGTATTAGGTTGCAAGAAACTAACATGTTCATGTTCAAGGTAATGTGACAGGTAGGGCATCCTGATATATAAAAACAGACTCTGATGACAGAAAGAGACTGATGTCCCATATTTATTACTACCTTACCGCTGATCAAGTGCCACGGTGTGTTACTCACTCCCTGACCCCTTCTGATTCCTCCCGTTTCCAGGTTCCCCAAATGGGTCTGCAAGTCCCTTGGCCTTATCCCATCTATGTTTGAACCCATTTTGGGTCCTCACCCCCACATCCTCCTCTGGCAATCTGTTCCAGAGCTTCACCACCCATTCAATGAAGAAGAGTTTCATCACATCCTTCCTAATTTACATTTCCCTAATCTCTAACATGTCCCTTCATACAGGTCTTCTCAGTTTACTCTTTTTATAATCTGGCTTATGAACTTATAAGTCTCTATCAACACCCCGTCTGGTTTCATCAATTACATATTCAGGGCTTTCATTTCACAGGATTTCCCTTGATGACCCTGAATTATTTATATATTATGTTTTAATGAATGTTTATTAAAAGAGTTTTCAGTATTTGATACAGAATTGTAACCATTCACTTGCTATGATGCAAGATGTAGCAAATACAGATATCCTTATGTAACCCTCACCCCCATCATTTTGCAAACGACAGGTGGTATGCCGTTTGAATCTGACAGCCGTATCAGGTGGGGACTGGGTTTGGGGAGGAATAGGTCACTAGGCACAAAGGCTAGGTTTGGCTACTCTGCACAGGGGCACCCAAGTAACTCCGAACACAGGAAGCAATAACTAATGTCCAATACCAGGAATGGGATTCTAAAGTGTGGCTTTTATTCACATCCAAACAGAATAAACAAAGCATAGATGGACCCCCATGGGGCTACACTCCTGGTAATGCAGATGAAAAGAATCAAGAACACTTCTTCAACACTTCAGCCCTCAGGCTCTGAACCCACCGGGCACACAGCCCGGACTTGCATGCTGCTTTGGGTACACAACCCGAACTTGTACACTGATCTGGGATTCCCAGGCTCGGCTTCCTTGCCGGCCACTTGGCCACCTTCTATATGTCATGGAAACATTTTCTGGTGGCTTCCTAAACCACCTAAGAGCACCTCAGTTCTAGCAGGGAATTTTTCTTTTAATCCCACGTCTGGTTACTTTCATCTGGCACTGGCCAAGTACCTGAGAGAAAGTAAAGGTGCCACAGAGCAAATCCGTAGAGGTGAATGTGGTTACTACTGATGGGGGGTCTCCCACCTCTCGCTTCCACAATTCATACCCAGCCATTTCTCTGGACAGTAAACACCTCCTACTGTAAAGCTTGGCAATGTAGATTAAGGCTAAATGTATGTCACATTTCCTCTACTTGTCTTGCTTTCCCTTTGTGCTGGACTTGAACATACTTTTACTTGGCATAGCCCATTGCTCTAGGCCCCCCACTGATTAAGCAGTCCAATCCCCACGTTCCAACAGTTCAGGTGAAAAACACTGGCCCTCTGTCAGAGCGAACTCACCCTTTGGTTGCAGGTGCCCCACAGGTGATTCCTCCACTGGAATTTCTCTCTCAGAGCTTCTGGTGCCGCAGCACAACTTGAAATGGGCAGCTTCTTCCCTTAGCCAGAACCAGGAGGGTTGCCCCTGGAAGACAGGCAAACCTTTTCACCCCATCCCCTTGGGGGGGGCACTTGGACCAGTGACAGCGGTCTCCACCACTTCAGCAATAAGTTTCTGTGTCCCTCTTACGGTGGAAACACACATCTTCTGAACAGTAGCTCTAAAACAGAGCTTAAAGCTCTGAGAGCCTGCACACAGACTGCTGTGCTGCTGTCTCTCACCAAGACTGCACACAGACTCTGTTCAGAATCCCCAACATTCTATACTAACTTCCACCTGCAGCAGCACTCCAGTGTGGCTCATGCAGCTGCGAGAGTTCTATGGTGATGTCATCCCTCAGTCTCAGCTGAGACTGAGAACAGAGTGAGACAGTGTGAAACCCATTTAACTGGAGTTTCACAAGCTGCCTTCCCTGCCTACCACTAGGTCTTACTGGGATTCTAGTAACCCCAGGTAACAGGGGGGTTACACTTACATCAGACTGAATCACATGAAAAAGGACCAATATCCTCACTATCAGGCATATGTTTTGGTAGTGTTATATGGCATTTTCGATGCAACATAATTTATAGGCTAAACTTTGACCTCAGACTGAAAGAAAACCCAATGACACTAACATGCCTCCCTTTTCCTGGAGTCCATGCAGGGTTACACAGAAACGTCGAAGTTGATGGCAGAAGACCACATGGCCTACCTAATCTGCCCAATGCCCCTACCCATATTACCCTTGCTCATCCTGCGTCTACTTCCTCTTGTACCTTTTATCCAAAATTCCCTTATGCCTATCCCATGCATTCCTAAACCCCTCCACTGTTTTTGCCCCCACCACCTCCTCCTGGAGGTTGTTCCAAGTATCCACCACCCTCTCAGAGAAGAACAACTTCTTCACATTCCCCCAAGCCTCCTCCCCAGCCTCATAGAATGCTCCCTTGTCCTCAAACATAGTTTAAGATGGAAGATGCTCCTCTCGTGCACTTTAACATCTGTGAGATATTTGAAAGTCTCTATCATGTCACACCCCTCACTCCTCTCCTCCAGTGAGTACAAGTTTAGTTCTCTGAGCCTTTTCTCATAGGGTCTTTGATGCAGGCCCTGCACCATTTTGGTGGTCCTCCTTTGAACAGCCTCAACCCTGTCTGTGTCCTTTCTAAAGTAGTGCCTCCAGAACTGGATGCAGTACTCCAGGTGAGGTCTTATCAATGAATAATACAGTGATATAATAAACTCCCTCTTCCTGCTGGTGATACCCCTACCTATGCAGCCAAGCATCCTGTTTGCCTTACCCACCACCTTGTCACACTGTTCAGCCACCTTCAGGTCATCTGTTATGATCAGCCTCAGGTCTCTTTCCAGTTTTGTTACTGCAAGCTCTACTCCACCTAGTTTGTTTGTTTATTTTTATACTGAATAACCAGTGAGCAAATATGCCCATTTTCACTGGTGACCAGTTAAGTTGGTAAGTCATAGCTGGGTTTATGTGACCCATGTGCATGATTTTGCACCTTGTCACATTGAAACTCAGTTGCCAGATTTGTAACCAGTCCTCCAATTTTTTTAGGTCATTCCTCGTACTTTTCACCCCACTGAGCAGGTCCAGCCTGTTGCAGATTCTTGTATCATCCCCAAACAGGCATACATTTCCTTCCAGCCCCTGTGCAATGCCACTGATAGACACTGAAGAGGACTGGGCCCAGTACTGACCCCTGTGGTACCCCACTGGTCACTATGCCCACCCCTGAGTGAATGCCATTTACTATGACCTTGTGCCACCTGTTCACAAGCTAGTTCTTTACCCACCTAACTAATATAGGACCCAGTCCCAGATTACTGAGCTTGTTCACCTGTCTTCTGTGGGGGACGGTGTCAAAGGCCTTACTGAAATCCAGGTAGGCTTTGTCCACTACACCCCCCCAATCCACTACCCTAGTAACCCAATTGAAGAACTCAATCAGGCTAGTCTGACAAGACCTTCCTCCCATGAAGCCATGCTGCCTACAATCCTGCAGTCCATTAGACACAAGGTATTCCACCAACCTTTCCTTCAGTAGTAATTCCATAACTTTTCCCAATACCGAGGTCAGTCTGACCAGCATGTAGTTACCTGGCTCCTACCTGCTTCCACCCTTGTGGTGTGGAGTTGCATCTGTCATCCTGTAGTCCCCCGGGACCACCCCTGTTTCCAGTGATAGTTTAAATAGGGTTGTCAGAGGTGACACCAACTCCTCTCTGAGTTCCCTCAGGACCTTAGGGTGCACCCCACCAAGTCCCATTGCCTTATCACTTTTAACCAGGAAAGCTCCTCTAGCAACCTCTACACTGTGAAAGTGCTCATGTCCATCCCCATTCCCTTGATGGCCTTTCCCTTGATTTTGATATTTGTTCAGTATTTCAGCTTGTAGGTGGTCGTCTTCCATGTAAGCCCCTCCTTCCCCTATTAGCCTAACTATCCCCCGGTCTTTCTCTTGTCACTTGTGTTGTCACCATCTATCTGAAGAATGTCTTAACTCCTTCTCCAATCAATAAACAGTCTTTTCCTCTGCTGATGCTTTGGCCATCCTGACTGCCCTTCCTGCCTCTTTTTGTTTGTCCTGGTACTTCCCTCTGTCCTCCTCCCTTTGGGTCAATTTGTATCTCCTAAAGGCCCATTTTTATGCTTGCTTGTGTGCACAGCGCACAAGAAACATTTTGAGGTGAGTAGAGCACTGCAACGGTGTGGCAGTGTTTGGCCAATCCAGAGAAAGCTCATGTTGCAAGTTTGGTGAAAAAACTCCAAGAAATGACTGCGTTATGAGTGTGTGTTGCGCAGTTTGTGTGCACTCTCATAACTTTGCCAATTTTTAATATTTTCACTCCAAATTTCCAACATTGCTATTTTTTCACATCTCCTTATGAACAGTACCACTGTCATTTTTTGCATCCTGCCCGAAATATGTTTTCGCACCTGTGGTGCAGAATGGCGCAGTCACTGTGTGAAATCAACTATTGGGACAGATTAATGTAATCACAGTGCCACTCACTGTTCATGACGGGAGATCCCAAAAAGGCAATGTTGAAAATTTGGTGAAAAATGTCTAAAAAATTACTGCTTTACAAGCGTGTGTTATGCAATTTCTATGCATGCTTGCAACTTCACTACTTTTTCATATTTTCACACCTCCTCATGAACAGTATAAATGTCATTTTCACATCCTGCCTAAAATGTCTTTTTGCACCTGTTGCATCGAATGGCGCATTCACTGTTGAAAATTTGGAGCTAAAATACCAACAAACATCTGGGACATTAGGGTTTCCAACCATAACACCCCAGCCTGTACAGACTGACAGGCATCGGGGGTGGTGGCCTGGGGTCGTCGGCTGTAATGCTCATGCCATTCCACCCCAACCCCACCCTGCAGCCACTGACAGGCATCAAGGTGTGCCTTGAGGTCTTCGGCCCTAACGTTCACCCCTTTCTCCTATACCACACCCATCTCAGCTTATTTCCTTATGGAATGAGGTGAGCGTAAGGGCCCAAGGCAAACCGTGACACCTGTCAATGTCTGCAGGTTGTGGTGAGGTGGAATGGCGTGAGTGTTATTGCCAATAGCCCAAAGGCACACTCCAGCGCCTGTCAGTCTCTGCAGGGTGGGGGTTGGGATTGGCGTTAGTTCAATACTTCACTGCCATTCCTATTATGCATCTCTCTAACTCATGCAGTACCAATGCCAATACCAACAAGCAAACATTCGGCGTTGACAAATTCTTGTTTATTACAGTTTACAAAGCATTTTAGTTATAGCCACATTAAACAGTGCACAGTAGGGTGAGGCCCAGATGTTGATGCACTGTCCCCTTCTTCATTAACTTGGGATGAGGGCCAACTCCCACCTCTCTCTAAAGCCTTAGAAAAAATCAGTGCGACTCAGCTCTCTGACCACCTAACCAAATGCAGCCTCCTTTGCCATGAACAACATGGCTTCCGGAACAGCCACAGCACCACTGCTGCTCTTCTGGAATTCACCAATGCCTTACACACATCTCTAGATGCCAGTCAACTAGCAGGTGCTGTATTTGTAGATCTGTCACAAGCTTTTAACACTGTTCACCACTCACTGCTACTATTCTCCCTTACCCACCTTGGCCTGGCACAAGATGCCCTCTCCTGGTTCTATGACTATCATACCGGCAGAACGTAACAAGTAAGAATTACAAATACCCTGTCCTCTCCCCTCCCCTCCCCTCCCAGTTACATCAGGGGTCCCTCAGGGATCCATTCTCAGTCCCCTTTTATTCAGCCTGTTTCTCAACACCCTCCCAAGTGCATGCTCTGGTAAACTCCTTCTATACGCCAATGATGCGGTGCTGTTCCACACCCACCCTGACTCTACCACCCTCCAACTGTCGCTTCAAAAATCCTTCACTGAGGCTGAGTCATGGTTCACCGACCATAGACTTGTACTCAACTACAAAAAAAACAAAACAATGTTATTTGCCCACCCCCAAAACAAGCACAGTTCACACCCCCGCTCATAAAAAATGTCCGTAATGAAACACTGGCGCAAGTCACTTCTTTTAGGTACCTGGGGGTTACACTCTACTCAGGGCTAACATATCATGAACATGTCCGCCTCCTAACCTCGGCTGTCTGCACACACATTGGGCTCCTACACCACTACGAACACTGCCCCCTCCCTCCCCCGATGCCCTTAAGCTGGCAATCTCCTCATTCATCCTCTGGCTCATCAACTATGGAATCTTGATGTATGGTGCAGCTGACAACACAGCCCTTAATAAAGTCAGGACTGCTCTGAATAAAGCCTGCAGGCTGGCCACCAGCTGTGACTGCCTGACCCACACATGTACGCTTTATACCCACACCAACTGGCTCAATTTTGATGAGTGACTGAAGTACCAGACCTGTCTCTTTTCCCAAAAAATTAGGACAGGCCTCACTCCCCCCTTGGTCTCACATCCCTAATGAAACTGGCCCATTTCACCAAAAACACGTGCCACTCTGAGAAATCCCCCTTTCAAGTCCCCCCCTGCAAAACCTCAATGGGACAGAGAACCTTCCGTTATAGGGCTCCCCTCTGGTCCAATGCACTCCCCATGCCCATACTCTCAGCCCCCAAACTTGGCCATTACAAATCCCTCCTTCAGATCCACATCCAGCAGGATGCTGCCTGTGACTGCTGTTGTTCCCCTTAGATCAGCCGATAGGCCATGTCTTTGGACAAAGGACCATTCGCTATGCTGGTCCTGCTGAAAATGACACACTGTTAGAAAGAAGCTTTCTCTTAGGCTCAGCTGGTTGCCCCGGTCTAAGAATTTGATGTCTCTGTATTTTGTTTTCCAAAACATTCATTGTAAACACTTGTTATTCTTTTCTACTCTGTGTAAATTGTCTTATGTAATTACACTGTAATCTCCTGACATGGAGCCTTTGTAAAGGAGTCTCTGACTCAAAGGTTGTAAATTCTGATATGTATCAATAAATAAATATTCCCTCTATAACTCTGACCTTCGTACTTTCACAATTCCCCACTGTTTAAACTCCTCCAGCCAATCTACTTCCTCCTTCTGCTGCCCTAAAATATGGAACATCCTCTCTGCCTCCATCCACAATGCCACTTCTTCCTACTCCCTCTCCTCCCTTCTAACAGATTTCACATAACCTACCTGCTCTTGTCAATCCCCATCAATTCTTCACCCCTCTGCTTCTTCTGCCCCCCTAAATCTTAGACCTCCAAATAGACTTCCCATGACTAGTATTACCTAAACTCTGTCCCAAGTTGCCCAATCAGCTAGCACACTTATCTTCCACTTTCTCTAGGCCGTCTACGCAACCTTCATCTCCATAATCTCCTCCCACAA
This sequence comes from Neoceratodus forsteri, assembly GCA_016271365.2. Lineage (NCBI taxonomy): Eukaryota > Metazoa > Chordata > Ceratodontiformes > Ceratodontidae > Neoceratodus > Neoceratodus forsteri. The sequence continues at coordinate 1,529,824,932 of CM057453.1, forward strand.
CTCAGTATTATGGTGTTTGTTTTATATACGTATTGCATATTGTTCTTATATCTGTCTGCATCTAACCTATCATACTGTTAGCTACACCCTGTGTACTCTTCTACATCTCACCCACACTGTGTTGCTGTCATTACCTGCTGCCCAGCATTCAGTGTATCTACTGCGCTTCTGCTGTTATAACTCAACCTTGCTCTCTGCTTATTACTCTTTGTACCATTTCATGGTACAACATGTATTTATTGTATATCTATTCCTGCCCTGACTACTAGTTACTTGTTCTATCTCATTATGTACCTACCGCACTGCAACTGTTCTTGTACTGCTTCTGTTTATTTACTACACAACTGTCCGATGTGTTGTGTGCCAAATGTATTTATTGTCATATCTATTGTGTTGTACTCCCTATCCCTTTCTCCCAGGACGCATGTGGAATCGAGCTGTTGCTCAGTATGCCTTCCTGGTGAATCTTCTGAATTAATAAATAAATGAATAAATGAGAAAGAATGATTACAGTTGCACAGTACACAGGGTTAACAAGTCAGCCCCACCCCACCCCAGCAAGGGCCAAAGCTAGTAGCATATACACACAACCCTCGACAGTTTCTTGTTCAATAACACTTATTATATAAAAAAAGGTTTTATTGATTTTAAAAGCGTAACAAATATGTAAACCGTGTATCTCTGGTTCTCTTTTATCTTTGTAACTTTGTACCTGGGATCACTCCTGTAAAAGGAACTTGATTCTAGTGACCCTATCTGTTAAAAAAAAAATGAAGTATTGCAATCAGTAGAAGCATAAGGTGCCAACATCTTTCTATATGGATGATGAAGATGATAATTGATGATGAATTAAATTTATTGTTAAGCAATATCATACAGGTTAGGGACTGGCCCTATTTTCAGTTGACATCCTGGTATTCAACTTGGAATGCTAAAAATATTTATAGCAAAGTAACTTCAGAACTTGGTGCCATCAAGTCAGACAATTGAGCAGTAGCTCTACATTGTGTGGGTGCCTCATGTCTTACATTCAGAACTTTAACTTTTTATGTTTCAAGCATCCATCCTATGTACAGGTGTGGGTAGTCAGGATAACATAACAAGGCAGACTCAGAATTCAGTGCATAAAAAATGCCAAAGGCATTTATCATTTTATTTTTGCATCATAAAATGGAAGATATATACAGAAATCATAAATACGAACATATGAAATTTGCCAGCAGATAAAGGCCTAAAGGTCTATTAAGTCTGCTTGAATGTGCAGCTAGCACCCCTTATTCTGCAGCTGCCCCTCCCTTCCACCCTTCCTCTTCATTAACCCTTCCCTTTGTCTTGTCCCATCCCTTTTTGAAGCAGTCCACTGTTCTACTGGATACCACTTCTGCAGGTAACGCATTCCACCCAGCCACCACCCTCTCTGTAAAAAGTGTCTCCTCATCTCCCTCCTGAACCTTCCTCCCTCCCTCCAGCCTCATATCATGGTCCCTGGTGTCCCTCCCCTCCTTTACTTTGAACAGACCCTCTGTACCTGTCTTGTTTATTCCTTTCATGTATTTAAAGGTTTCAATCATGTCCCCTCATCCCTCCTCTTCTCCAGTGAGTACATGTTCAACTCCCTTAACCTCCTCTCGTATGATAAGTCCCCCAGCCCCTTGATCATCTTTGTCGCCTGCACTGCACCCCCTCCAGTAACTTAATGTCCCTCTTCAGATATGGGTGCCAGTACTGCATGCAGTACTCCAGGTGCGGTCTAACTAATGACCTATACAGTGGCAGAATCACCTCCTCCCTCCTCGAGGATATACTCTTGCAATACAACCCAGCATTTTGTTGGCCTTTGCAGCTGCTTCCTACATTGTGCTGAGTTGTTCATTGACCCTGTAATGAGCACCCCAGATCCTTCTCCTCCTCTGTCTGGGCTAGCTGCACTCCCCCAGCTGGTAACTCCTCCTTGGGTTCTTCATCCCAAAATGCAGCACCTTGCACTTTTTGGCATTAAACCCCAGTTGCCAGGTGTCTGACCAGGTTTCAAGCTTTGCCAGATCATCCTGCAACCCCTGCCATCCCCCTAGGTCATCCACCACTGATCCTACCTTGGTATCATCAGCAAACAGACTGATCTTGCTCTTGATGTCTCATGATATGTCTGCAATGAATATCCCAAACAACACTGGTCCCAACACCGAGCTCTGTGGACCACTACTCGTCACTACCCTTGGGTGTGAGAGCTCCCCACCCACCACTACCCTCTGTTGCCTTCCCTGAAGCCAGTTTCCTACCCATCTCACCAGCTTTGCACCTGCCCCTGTGCCTACTAACTTACTTCCCAGCCTTCCATGTGGCACCGAGTCGAATGCCTTACTAAAGTCCAGATACAGGACATCCACTGCATGGCCCCTGTCCAGTTGCCTAGTTACCCAGTCATAGAACTCCACCAGGTTGGTTTGGCAGGATCTGCCCCGTATGAAGCCATGTTGTCTGCTGTCCTGTAGTCCTTTGGCCTCTAGGAGGGCCACCACCCTCTCCTTCAGGATAGTCTCCATTAGCTTACCCACGATGGATGTGAAGCTCACTGGTCTGTAGTTTCCCGGTTCAGCCTTGGGGCCACTCTTGTGGAGGGGAACCACATGAGCCATCCTCCAGTCCTGAGGTACACACCCCGAAAGTAGTGAGGCATTAAATAGGTCTGCCAAAGGTCCTGCGAGGACCTCTGCCAGCTCCTTCAGTACCCTGGGGTGGATGCCATCTGGGCCTGGCGCCTTGTCCACCCTCGGTGCCTTCAAACCCTCCCGAACTCTGCCCTCCATGATTTCCTCATCTGTCACCCCTTTCCCCCTGTTTCTGCCATTTCTCCCCCCTTGGGTGTCACCCCCTCTTCTCTTTAGTAAATACTGAGCAGGAGTACTTATTTAGTGCTTCTGACTTATCGCACCCTGCTTCCACCCAGCCCCCCTCCTTCCTAATCCTTACTATGTGGTCCTTACAGCTCCTTTTCTCCCTGATGTACCTAAAGAAGTCCTTCTCCCCCTTCTTAATGTCTTGTGCCAGCCTGAGTTCCGTAGATGCTTTGGCTCCCCTTACTGCCCTTGTCACCTCCTTCGATTCTGTCAAGTACTCCTCCCTGTCTTCCCCCTCCCTGTTTTCTTGTACTTCCTAAAGGCAGCTCTTTTCCTCCTTACCTTTCCCATTACCTCCTTGCTCAACCAGCTCGGTTTCTTAGCCCTAGCCTTCTTGCTCTGGACCTTGCAGCAGGTTTTGGTTGCCTCCACTATCCCCAGCTTTATGAGCTCCCACCTCTGGTTAGTGTCCATACTAGATTGAATTCTGGCCAGGTACCCTTTTACCACTTCCCCCAGCCTCCCAAAGTCGGCCCTCCTGAAGTCCAGCACTCTTGTGCCAGATTCCACTCCTTCCTTGCCCATATCCAATGTGAGCCATACTGAGTGGTGGTCACTCCCTGACAGCGGTTCCTCCACTGTAAGTTCTCTCATAAAGTCCCCATTTGCCAGCACAAGGTCAAGGGTATTCCCTAACCTGGTTGGTTCACTTTGCAGCAGGAAGCTGTCCTGGAAGGCATCCAGCAGTACCTGTTCCCTTCTGTTCTTGGTTGTTGGGGTACTCCAGTCCACTCCTGGCATGTTGAAGTCCCCCACAATCACCACACTACCCTTCTCGCAGGTACTCCTGATCTGTCCCGCTAGTTCCCTGTCTAACTCCTCCGTCTGAGATGGTGGCCTGTACACCACTCCCATTCTAAGAATCTATTCTTGGAATCCTAGATTTGCATCCAAAGTGACTCCGTACTACCCTCCTCCCCTTCCTCCCTTACACACTTCAGTCCTTCCTTCACATACAGTATAGTGCCACGCCCCCTCCTTTCCCAATCACCCTGTCCCTACGAAATAACCTGTACCCTGGTACAGACAGGTCCCAGTCATTGTATTGGGTGGCTCATGTTTCCGTGATGGCTGCAATGTCCATCTCTCCCTCTGCCATGAGCAACTGTAACTCTGCAGTTTTCCTCCCAAGGCTCCTAGCATTAAGGATAACCACCTTCCACCATCCCCCCTCATCCTGCCCTGCTTTACTAGCATCACCAATAGTACTTGCCATTTGTCCCTTGTCACTGTTATGGGGGGTAAGCTCATATGGTTTCCCAACCTGTGGTCTCTGCATATCTCTTGCCCAATTGCCACCCCCCCACTCCTAGTTTAAATTCCCAACTTCCTCTATGTGCTCCTTCATCCTCTGTTTCAACACTATCTTTCCCTCCTCACTCAAGTGTAGTCTGTCCTTGGCATAGAGACTAATGTCCTCCTAGGTCCCTCCCACCCCCCACCCCAACAGCCTATACCCTTTAGCACAACACCAGGTTCTTAGCCATCTGTTAAATTCCTCTGTTCTCAGCTTTCTTGTTGTGCTTGCCTTGGGCACTGGAAGTATCTCTGAAAAAGTTACTGATCTTCCTGCCCCCTCACATAATTGTGCTAGTTCCTCAAACCTCCTCTGGACTATATCTACTGTCTTGTCAGCCAGGTCGTTTGTCCCAAGATGTATAATTAAATGCAGCTTGTCCCTACACCTTCTAGCATATTTCAGAACAGATTGTCCCACCCTTTCCGCTGTCATTCCTGGCATGGCCTTCACCCAAATGTGACTATGCCTCTCCCCCTTGCTACCCTACCTGACTCCTGTTAGTATTGAGTTCCCCAGCACTAAGATTCCACCCCTCTTACTCCCTTCTTGCTCCCATTCATCTCCCTCTCTCATTTCCAGCTCCTCTTCTTCCTCCTGCACATTATTTCCCCCTTTTGCCCCTGTTGCAATTCTCCCAGTAGAACTTCCCCCCGCTCCGGTTTGGTCCAGGCATTTATCAATTACTCCTCTAATTTCATCATTTCCCTCCTCCAACTTCTTCCTCTCTAGCAGTGCAAAACTGTTTTCTGAAGACCCTTCACAAATGCCCACTCCCTCTCTCTGCATAGTAACCTGTTCTCTCCTTTCCACTCCATGACTTTTGCCACTTCTTCGCCTCCCCTCACAAGTCCCTATCTCCTCCTTCCATTTGTCTTTTGTCTCCTGACCTGGTTTCCCCAGCAATCGTTCTTCCTGGCCTGGGCCCTTTGTCTCTGCTTCCTTCTTCTGACCCTCTCTCACCACTGTTGGCTTAAATCACCCTCCTCATCTCCCTTCTTCTTCCTTCAGTATTGGGCAAACCCAACCCCAATCTGTCTTGCCTGTCTTAGTTCCTCCTGTAGACCCTCGATCTCTTTCTAAGTTTCTCTATGTGGTTGCACACAAACATCCTCCCACACTCCATGCAATTTTAAGAAAGATTGGTGCACCGCAGTTGTTGCAGCCTACCACTCCCCACATTGCTGCTGCCACCAGTGACCCCCCACCTTCCAATGCAGGATACCAAACACTCCCCAAGTCTCCCTCCCCCCTCTATCAGTGCAAAACATTCTTTTCTTAATTTCCCTTACCCCCTTTGTTGTACACGTTTAGATAGATTGAGCAACTGCTTTTTATATTCCTATCCACACTCAAAAAAAGACTTTAAGTAGCTATTGCACAACCTTTTTCAAACTCCTACTCCTCCTTTCCACAATGCAATAGCAATGCAAAGAAGTAACAATGAAAGCTCCTAGATTTGCAGTTACTTCCCTTCCACTGAGATAGCAGTCACCTCTTCACTTGCTGCTGTTCCTTTACTGGATGTCTGCTTCTGCTATGACAGGTGCGTGTCCTTTGCCCGTTTGAGGAAGTGATGTCAGAACTCCTGATATAAAGGAAATAATGGACCAGAGGTGGGTAGGACCAGCCCAAGTCTTCCAGAAACAATCAGGTAGCTGAGACCTCTGGTCAGACCATTAGCACCCTTCCCCCACTCTGCACTAAACTTTGCAGCTAGTGAAGCCTGCACAATGAATCACAATTCTACTCAAAGCCCCTAAAATAAGTTTGCTACCCAAAGAAACAGGACTCCAATTCAAACAGCTTCACCAACAACACATCAAAATAGGCTTGAAATTAGAAGATATAGGTCTCCAATTCAAAGAAACAGACCCAGTTAAATCACACCAAATAGGTTTTAAATCATAAGAAATAGGCCTCTACAAATGCAGCCTGCTACACAGTGAAATATCAAACAAATAAGCCCTCTTACAGCCACCGAAACAGGTTTCAAAATTCCAACAGCCCCCAAAACAATACCCTGCTAGCCCCTTAGAAGTAGTAAGAAAGAAAACAAATAACCTTCTACCAAGTAGAATCCACAAGAAACAATGTAAAAACAACAAGAAGAAGCTACTGTACTGTAACAGATCTGATCCTGTCCCCCCTTCTAGTTCCTTCTGAGAAGCCAAAGCAAATAAAGCAGAGTTAGTTCACTCAGCAAAATGAAATAAAAATAGAAAAGACCACTGCTTTGCCTCAGCAGGGTCACAAGGCTTTTCCTCAGGCCAGCCAGTAATAGCCAGTGTGAGCCCACACTACTTGAAGGTCTTTCTCCTACCTCCATCAGCTGTTTACTGACTCCATATCTAAATAATGCCTCTAGTGGCAGATTTGTATACATTTTGGTGGGGTCACCTGACCCGGCCCTTATCTAATATACAGAAATAAAACTATCTGGGTTAACCTACATCACCAGGTGACCCACCATACATGCCTGATACAATACCCCACATAGTTTAATAGCAATGCCGCTTTTTAATATGTACCACAGTGCTACAACAGACCTAAATATGCTTAATTGTATGGTCAAGGCTTGTACTCCTTCCTCAGTTACTGTGAGTGGCAGGTAGGTGGGTATAAAAGGGGGACAGAAGAGGGTGCTGGTCCTCTAGAGAACAGATATAATTATTTTCTGGAAGCTGGGTAAGCTAGCAGCCTTATAGCTTTATCTAGTCCTGCTGTAGTTCCTGTGATGGCAAGGGGAAGGAGAGAATGAGGGTGCACTCCTCTTCTCTCTTCTTCTGCCAGCTCAGAACTCTAAAACAAGAATTAAGATTCTATAGTTCAGAAGCAAGAGGAAAATCCTTTCTTTTTAATGTTATTGGAATTTTTATCCAACAGCCTGGGTGTTTACTAAATAATTATCCCACCTTGTTCATTAATACCGAGCTCTTCTTGTGAGCACTGGAGCCACAATAACCTTCATTTTTAATTTTGTCTGATAGCTGCAATTTCAGCCCGTCAGTAAACTTTTCATTTTGCGCCTTCTTTTTGCCAGAGGGCTCTTTAACTGCCTTCTTTCCTTCTCTCCCCAGACCCCTTCTTTGCCTTTACTTTTGCCTTTAGGGCTTATTCATTAGCCCAGCATCCTTTTTATTAATTCTTTTGCAGGGGTCCCTTTTGGCATTCAGCTCCGGTTCCCCATTCAATCCAGGAGCCAAGCACCAAACTGTGCATTTTTGAGCACCTCTTCTCTTTGCTTCAGAGCACTGAGTAGCTCCGAAGCCTCTGTATATTTCACACCGGGTGTCCGGTGTAACACTTGCTCACTCTCCACTAAAGGTAAGCTGCACAATGTGTCAAAGTAAGCGGAGAAGCCAGCATTCTTTTTATATTTCTGGGTGGCAGTTTTGGTTGAGCCACAAGTGGAAGGGGCGAACCGATGGCAGCAATTTCAAACTGTCGCATTTAGCTGTAGCAGCTCAGCCAAAAGCGGTGGCTCCTCTGTAATTTAATAAATATATTTAAAGGCAGCTTAGCTGCCGGAGACCTTTATTTTTATATTATGGTTCACTGCTTCATGAACCGGAAGGCCCGCTAGTTTAATTCTTTCACCTCGGGGTAACGGCTGAAATTTACTAATGCCACCACTCTCTGAGGACAACCAAATGCAATGGGTGAGTGTGAGAGAGAGAACTGTGGAGCCTTTTTCCCTTTGATTGAGGCACTTGGTTCCAGCATACATTTATTAAACGGAAGAGAGCAGGAGGGGCAAGAATGCTCCTCATTATCTTGCAGGAGGCTTTCTCTATGGCATTTGCACACATTACTGCAAATAAAACACAATAAATTAAGAGGGGGAAAAGAACTAAAATAAAGAGGCAGCATTTCACAACAGGTGGCTTCCCTTTGGACAAAATGAACTCCAAGTCATCTCTTTTCTCAGTGCCTGCCAATTACTAGCTTGTTTTATGTCTACAGGCTATCCAGGGCACATATCCCTTTTACAGATGCTACAAGCACCTATGCTCATTTTGCAACCATTTCATAAGATCCTTTGGACTGCTTGCAGCCCCTTTGTGAACATTCTGGGAAATCTGTAACTCCTGTTGTTACCTGCTTCTACTCTGGCACTAGTTTTTGTGTTTTGTAATACTGTCTTTGTCTTCCTTTAACGAGGTGCCTTTGGTATCTAAACAATGTATACTGTTGACTGATGCCACGCATGTAACTCCAGTAAAGGATTGTTATTACTGTCTGTTATTACTTGGAACTACTGCTATGACTTGTTATGTTTGTTAATTTGTACCTGGAACTTTTGTTTTATTGTTCTGTCTCCGTCTCACCATGATGAGGTGCCTTTGTAAATGAGTCTCAGATGCAAAGGTCTGTAAATCTGATATTTTAAATAAATAAAATAAATAAATAAATTGCAAGACATACATCACGGCACTTATTATTTCTTTCTTTACTTGGGGGGGGGGGGTTAAACCTAAGACAAGGTTCACCCTGGCCTGTCACACACCTATCTGCCTGTATACACAGTTATAACTAGACACCACCCATAGGTTAAACGATGCCCTTGCCCGTCTTGTTTATTTCTTTATTTGAAGATTGGTAACCTGGAGATGCATACTGAGCTGAGGCTTATTTCCAGGTGCGATCAGGAGGAGGGGGAACAGATGAAGGACAGTGTGATGGGGGTAACAGATGTAGGACAGTGTGATGGGGGTAACAGTGGGGGAGCACCTGGGTAACAGTGACCACCAGTCATTGTGGTTTGAAATCACAGAAAGAGCAGAACCAAACCACACAAAAACACGTATCCTGGATTTTAGGGGGGCAGACTTTGGGAAAATGGGGAGATGCTTGAAAGAGGCATTAAGGGAATGGGACAGGAATCAGGGATTGAGGAACAGGGTATTTAAATGGGGATTATAAGAACAACAGAATTATGCATTAAGCAGGTTAGCAAGAGGAAAAGAAAGAGGAGACCATTATGGTTTTCAAAGAGGTAGCAAAGAAAGTGAAAGCCAAAAGACTGCATTCAGGCAATACAAAAGACACAGGCAGAAGGGGATAGGAGAAGTACCAGGAGAAACAAAGGAGGCAGGGAAGTCAGTAAGGAAGACAAGCTCAGACAGAAGAACACATTGCAAAATCAGTGGTTAAAGGGGACAAAACCTTTACAGGTACATAAGTGAAAAAAAGAAGGACAAAGGGAGGGATAGTTAGACTGAAGGGGAGGATGGGAGCAGCGGAGGATGACAACAGTAAAGCTGACATATTGAACAGGTATTTTGCTCAGTCTTTACTAAGGAAGAGGGGGTAATGGGTCTGAAGGGAGTACAAGGGGTGAGAATGGTGCAGAAATGGACACAAGTCCCTTTACACGAGAAAGGGTCCTGAAGGAACTGGAAGTAATAAGAGTTGACAAAGCAATGGGGCCAGATGGGGTGCACCCCAGGGTCCTAAAGAACTAAGAGAGGTGGTGGCTAAACCTCTGGCTATCCTGTTCAGCCAATCACTGGAAACAGGGGAGGTACCCAAAGACTGGAGGACAGCAGATGTAGTCCCCTTATACAAAAGTGGGAACAAAGAGGAAGCAGGGAACTACAGACCAGTCAGCCTCACCTCGGTAGTGGGAAAGATCATGGAAGCACTACTGAAGGAGAGATTGGTGGAACATCTGGTTGTCAATGGACTACAGGACCCAAGGCAGCATGGTTTCACCAGGGGGAGGTCATGTCAGACCAACCTCATTGAATTTTTTGACTGGGTGACTAGGGAGGTGGATCAGGGGAGGGCAGTGGACATGGCCTATCTGGACTTCAGCAAGGCCTTTGACACTGTGCCACATAGAAGACTATTACACAAACTGGGGAATATGGGTGTGGGCAGGACAGTAGTGTGGTGGGTAGGTAACTGGCTGGGTGGCAGGACACAGAGGGTGGTGGTAAATGGCTGTCACTCCACAGAGGGAAGAGTGACCAGTGGGGTACCACAGGGATCAGTGCTGGGACCGGTCCTATTCAACATCTTCATCAGTGACATTGCACAGGATATAGAAGGCAGAATTTCACTGTTCGCTGATGACACAAAGCTCTGTAACAGAGTAGACACACCAGAGGGTGTAGACAGAATGAGAAGGGACCTGCAGAAACTTGAAGAATGGTCAAGGGTTTGGCAGTTGAAATTCAATGCAAAGAAGTGCAAGATAATGCATATAGGGCACAAAACCCTGGCACAATATATCAGTTGGGGGTGAGGATATAGCATGCACCAAGCAGGAAAGGGATCTTGGGGTTGTCATCTCTGATGACCTCAAGGTAGAGAAACACTGTGACAAGGCATCAGGTAAAGCAAATAGGATGCTGGGATGTATAGGCAGGGGCATCACCAGCAGGAAAAGGGAGGTCATAATCCGCCATACAAGACACTAGTGAGGCCCCACCTGGAGTACAGTGTACAGTTCTGGAGACCATACCTACGTAAGGACATAGACAGGGTAGAGAAGGTTCAGAGGAGGGCAACAAAGATGGTGCATGGGTTGCATCACAAATCCTATGAAGACAGGTTGAAGGAACTGAACATGTACTCCTGGAGGAGAGGAGGGAGAGAGGGATATGATAGAGACATACAAGTATATTACAGGGAGGAACAGGGTGCAGGAAAACACTATTTTAAGCGAAAAAGATGTTTCAGGACTAGAGGGCATGGGATGAAGTTGGAGGGAGGACGATTCAGAGGAAACATGAGAAAGAATTTCTTCACAGAACGGGTGGTGGACAAGTGGAACACCCTGCCAGAGGAAGTGGTGGGGGCTGAAACAATCACAGGATTTAAGAATGCATGGGATAGACATAAAGGAATTCTAGAGGTCAGGGGTAAGGGGAAATAGACTTCTAGGAAAACAAACTGAACTTACAAGCTCAAATGGGCAGACTAGGTGGGCCATAGGCCCTTATCTGCCGACACTGTCTATGTATCTATGTATCTATGAAACAGCAGGGCAATAAACAAAAAAGACAGGTAGAACAACATTTGGCAAATAAGTTGGTACAAAAATGACTAGGTACAAAAATAAATTGTTACATAAAAATAAACTGGTCACAGCTCAATATGAGATGCCAGTTCAAGTGCAAAGTAAAACGCCAATATTAAGCATGCAGTTACTAAACTGAGAACAGGCAAGAGAACTGCAGATGAGCTGAAGCCTAACCCCGTGGTAGAGGAGAGATCATATTAGGGGTCCCACACTGTTCCAAGCATCTCTTTTTAAAAAGGTATAAAATATATAAGCTTTTGAAATTTCCAAATTCACAAACGACAGTGAGTATTCTTCATGTGCAACACTAGAGTGCACTGTTACACAGCTGGCAGAGGCAAACAGTTCAGTAGGGAGTTATTGCTGAAAATGAAGCAAATAGGGAAAGAGCATAGCCCAACTGACGGTTTTTCTTGTGCTGTTATTATCATTTTTTTATCACAAGGAAACCAAAGACAATATTGTCTAGTGACTGGAGCACAGAAATGTGAACCATAAAATTTGCTTGCTGCCTTAACCAGTTGCCAGATCACATTAGATCTCAGAACCTAAGCAGGATTTTATTGTTTTTTTAACCATTGTTGGTCTGGAATGACACACTAAGCCGAGACTTGTCTCCAGGTGCATCCTGGGAGCACAGGGAAGTTAAAGGGACACTGTCTGCCTTTTTAGCTTTTTATTTGTACTTGTGGATAGAGCTCCCTCTTGCCTCTTGCACTGTCACAGATAGCACATCAGGTCACCCCATTCTGCAGAAATCCAAAATAAAGCTGTTTTTTGGAAAAAACTAATTTAAGTTGGCCTGATGATTTATACCACCGCCCGTGGATCTGATGCGTTCACAGGGGTACATGGCACCAGAGTGCTACTATGCTCGTTCATGGTGACTTTGTTTTTTTTTTTTTACAACACTGTTAAGTTTCCTGCCAAATAGACTTCCACAGTCTTCACTGTGCTTGCTAAGATGTTTTTTTATTGAGAAATGATCTCCCACTGATGCACATGCCCAGAGTCATGGCACGATTTTTCAAAGTGCTATTTCTTCTAAAGATACAGATCATTTTCCAATAAAAAAACATCTTAACAAGCACAGTGAAGACTGTGGAAGTCTATTTGGCAGGAAACCTAACAGTGACAAAGTCGCTCATAGTGGCGCTCCAGTGCCATGTAGCCTTGTGAACACAGTGGATCCGTGGGTAGTGGTATTAATTGTTGAGCCAACTTAAATTCATTTTTGTTCAAAACAGCTTTATTTGGGATTTCTGCAGAAGGGGGTGACCAGATGTGTTATCTGTGACAGTGCAAGAGGCAAGAGGGAGCACTATCCACAGGTACAAAAAATGGTTACAGTGTCCCTTTCAGTTACTGGCTCATGGCCACACAGTATGCAAGTGGTGGCTGTGTGGGATTCAAACCCAGTTCTTTTGGTTTGCAACTTAGTGCTCTTAACCACTACACCAGGGTTTCTCAAATGGGAAGACCATCCTCCCTGGGGAGGCTCAAGCAAGTCTGAACCAGTAGTGTATTTGAATTCTGAGTTTTAGATATTTTGTGTGAAGAGATGAGGCAAACTGAAAGAGGATAATTGTAGGTGATTTTATGCATTTATTAATATATCGCTGACCAGGAAAGGTACACTGAGTCAAGGCTAATTTCAAGTGTGCCCAGAGAAGGGTGGGGAGTGAATACAATTCAAAAGGTAACTGTAAAACAGTCATGCAATACAAAATGGACTATAGTGAAAAAAAAGAACAATGAACAAATAATGAGAGATAACAATTGATAAATTAGACTGGGGGCAGAACAGCCCAAATACAAGGGTTAAGAAGAGAGGTATTAGGAGCAACAGCAGGAAAGAGCAAAAAGATCCCTGCCTTGTTGCTTAAGAGCAGGGTAAGAGAGAGAGAGGCAGAGGTGGATAGGTAGATTATTCCAGATAGGACAAAACAGACAGAGAAAGCAGTCTGACCATGAAGGTATTGCAACAAGGGGTAACAATGGTTCGAGAGTCAAAATAGCAGAGCAAGTAGGCTGGCCTGGGGAAGGGGTGGTTACAAGGGGGAGGTTACAATAAGCTGAATAAAATTAGAGCCAGCTACTCAAAGGTGTTTCACTTTATTCCTGATGTACTATGCAAAGTGTGTTATTTTTCTATGGGAAGGCCCAAGATTATTTCAGTATTGGGGGGGGGGCTCAAGATCATTTCTATGGCTTAGAGGAGGCTCATTATGACAAAGTCTGAGAACTTATGATCTACACTATATTGGGTTGGGGCTGGTTCGCAGTAGGTTGGAAGATTTCCAGTTAACACCAGGTACTACAGAAAGTGATGCTGGTAGCTCTGCAGGGGCTCTTACCCTTGGCAAGACATAACCATACCGATTCCCCAGTCTGATGTGTGGGACAATAGCCATCAGAGGTGCCATCCTTTGGATGAGAAGTTAAACTGAGGACCAGTCTACCTGTTCTGTTCTGGTGGTTGTTAACATGGATATTAAAGATCCCATAGCACTTCTTGAAAAAAGTAAGGACATTTTATTGAAAGAAAATCAGACAAAAATGACTGTAACATTTGTTATTTTCATGCAAAGTAATTTTAGCGCAAACACAAATGCAACCACAATAGCATAAATTTAATTTAGCACTAAATCATTAGCACCATGTTCACTATAATGAAAAAAGTGCTAGTAAGGCTAATTAGCACAAATGTATTGTAGTGCTAATTAGTGCTTCAGTGAAAATAGTGAAAATTATTTGACAGTGAAATTTTCTAGTTTTACAGTATATAACAGATTCCAAAATTTGCAGAGAAACAATGACATTGGAAAAAAGGAAAACACATGCATGATTCAGCATACAATACAACTTAAAAAGAAAACTAGGAACAAAGACAGAAGTGGAGAGGGGGGAAGGGAAAGGAAAAGAAAGCAGAACAAAAACATCATAAACCATTTCACACCATGTCAAAAAAGAGATAAGAAATGCTCAATCTTAGAACGGATATTAAAAATCCTGTGCAAGCATAGACAATTAAATCCAAGATATGAACTTCCAATGTGCCAAAAAAATAATAAAGCAGCGTTGAAAGCTATTCCTTGCAATACAAACCCATCAGTGCTGCTTCAGACATTTTAGTGTTTGAAAAATAAGCAGACATCTCACCTGCCACAAATAAAATTTCAGGCAGGCAAATATTACCATCAGTGTGCTGATGCCGTACAGCCTGCAGTGAAGTGGAAAATCCCCCACAAACCAGGTTCTCATAAATTAGTCTTGTTAACCATGGTAGTTTCTATCGGGATGTTAGGAATGATCAATGCTATTCCCATAAGTGTACTCTAAAAGCAAATGTTCCCGTTATGCAACTGGAACCCTACATTCTGTTCTCAAGCATGACCGTTCCTCTATTTTTTCTATATTTAAGATCCCCCCCTCTACAAACCCAAACACCCGTGGCAGTATAACCACAGTACATCCCACATATGTTTTGTATCTACTAACTAAGACGTAACCAAGGATACTTTAGAGGGACAACAAAATTCCAGTTGTGGTTCTGTAATACAGATATGAGACATGACTTCTGGCTATAAGTGAGGTCTAGGACATGTAATGATTTGATGCATGGAAAGTTTCTGACTACATTTTTTTTTTTCAAGCAAGGGATCGTATTTATTTATTTCATTTTTATTGACCAGCTATAGACAGATACATGCCTAGTCTCAGGAGCAACACAGGAGGTTACAAAGTAAAGTAAGACAAGACAATGCCACCAATTACAGCAGTACAGAAATGATGAGAAATAATGAGAACAACTTCATTGGAGGGACACGAGGTCAGAATACACAAACTCACAATAAATAACACAAAGTACTGTAAGTAACATAGCACGAGCAGCCTAAAAGATTACAAATGCCAAAGCACATCACCCAGGTAAAGGTCCTGTACTTGGGGCTCTATGGGCAATATCTATCCAACTTGAAGAATAAGAATTTATACTACCCTGCAAACTGTCCAGCCATGGCGGGGGCCTGAATGTCCACACATATTTGGCCTGATAGGACTATGGCAGAAGAGTATGAAAGAAAATGATAGGATTTATCACATTGAAATTCCTGCTTTTTAAAGGCAGATATTTGATTTCCCTTCTCACTGGGTTCAGGCAGCACTCCCATAAACAGTGGAAACAAAATATTGTTGATAATTATCTCAAAAACGTCTGGGGTGAGAAAAGATAACTCAGATGAATTAGAAGTGGTAGCAAGAATTGTTTGATAATATGAACCCATTTCTGTCTGGAGAACTTTCAGGCCTTCTAGTTGTTCATTTTTATGGCACTTGCTTCTGATTTTTCTGACCTGTTCAGAGAGGCTAAATCCCTGCTCCAAATTTTAATTCCTGAAATCTTTATAGGAAACTCTGAAATCCTTACTCCAGCAATAGACTGGATAGCAGCAGTGTTTACAATGTACAAGCCTGCACTTTTCTCATGATTCAATTTAGAACCCGAAATTCTGGAAAAAGATTCTCTGATTTGCAGGGCTTAACAGCCTGAAGGCTGATCTGTCACATACAGGCAGACATTGTCTGCATAAGCAGAAACTTTAAAGGTATATCACTAAAAGAATGATGTAAATCCTGGATCTTATTATTCTAAGAGATTCTTTTGAGCAGTGGGTCAAGAGAGAGCACATAAAGAAGCAGACTTAGTGGACGACTCTGCCTGACCCTATCCTTGATGGGCGTACGGTTTCCAAAACCACTCCTCGTAAAGGGGGTTACTGAAGCCCCTTTATATGTATCTTAATCAAGGAGATGAATTTATTTGAGATACCTTACAGGGACAATACAAAGAACAAAAATTAATGGGATAACTTGTCAAATGTCTTCTCCTGATCAAGTGACAAAGAAAACCTGCGGATCCTGTTTCTAGTACCCTTTTCCAATAATTCCCTGTGAAGAAACATATTATATTATACATGGAATGTTCTGGGATGGAGCAAGTTTGAACTAGCTCATTTAAATGCCTAGCAGTCTGTACTAATCTTTTACATAGTGATTCTGACAAGCTCCTAAAATCCAAATTTAGCATACTAGTAGGCCACCACTTTTGAAGGCTCAATTTATCCCTCTTTTTTGAACAGAAAAATCAGAATAGCATTTCCACATTGTAGAGATGAACCCTGGAATCCAAAATATACTGAAAAACAATACATATAAAATCAGAAGTTAACTCAGCAAATTTTTTGCCGAATTCCTTTGGCAACCCTATAAAAGCAGGGATAACAAGGACAGAACTGCTGCTGTTTTCACTTTTGTTTGGAGAGGCAGGATGGCCATAGCCACAGAGGATTGGGCATCCATTGTAATGGGTTTCAAGGTGGCCGTAGCCACGGAGCACCGGGCAGCCACTGCCACTGAGCGCCAGTGCGGTGACTGGGACCAGGTTAGCAAATCAGGAGGCATCACTCCAGAGGTGCCAAATTTGAACAGACTGTTCCTGCTATAAAAGCAGGAACAACAAGGACAGAACTGCTGTTTTCACTTTTTTCTCCCACCCACCTTCACCGCCTCCAGTATTAAACGGTCTCACTGAGTCCCTCCCAGTAAAGGCTTCATCTATCAGTAGGGGGCAGGAGGTAGAGTAAAAACAAACTTTGTGGACAGAGACCTCATCAGCTGGAAGGACATTGCATCTACAGTAGGTAACTAAAATTTGGGGGTTCTGTTTTTATAGTAGAGCATCAATTGTATTGGAATAGGGGTATTCGGAGGAAAATAGCATTTTTGTAAAGTACTGTTAATTGTTTGGCCTTTGGCAAAAAAGTGTATTTAAGCTAATATATTTGTATGGTTGGGATTGGGGTATTTAGAGGATAAATTGCAATCTGTAAAGTACTGCAAATATTGGGACATTTAGGAAGCAACTGATTTAAACTATGGAATCTGTAGGTACTGTTTAAGATAGGGCATAGAGAGGAAAGTACAGTGGGTGTGGAGCAATTGGGGGAAATGTGCTTTCTTTAAAGTTCTGTATAGTGGGCAATATATGGGGGGCAGACAGTGAAACTTGCTGAGCTTTTTAGGACGTGAATGCTTGATAAATACTGTATTGTTAGGTACTGTTTAAGTTAAAAATGAATTACACAGAACAGTGGAGAGGGCAGGGGCATGGGTCTTTTCAGATGGAGAGGGAAGCTCCAGGAGAAGTCAGGGGAGCAGCAAACTTATGGGTTGCAATGGCTGTGGTGCAGCAGTGTTCATGGAAACACTGTGGAGGTTGGGGTGTTGTCCGATTTGTATCAGATTGGGGCAAATGCAAGAGGAATTAAACAAGCTAAGGGGGGAATGGGAAGGCAGTGGGACATCATGGGGTGGGGGGAACTACAACTACAATGGTAGCAGGATGGGACAGGGGAGCTACTGAGTTGAAAGACGGAGGAGTGAGGCCAGCGGGGGACTTGGAGTGAAAAAAGGCACAACAAGTGGGTCGGGGGAACAGGGACCCAGAGCAGGCAGTAAAGGTAGTAATGCCTGGCAAGAAGTGAGGAGGAAGGGGAGGAGGAATCCAAGGGATCAGGGAGAGGCACATACCTCAGCAGCAGGAAGAAAAGAAGCTTACGCTGGGGTGGGGATTACGGTGTCCAACAGGTTCATATACCTTTGTCAGATAGAATAGAGGGGGGAGTTCTGAAAGGATCAAGAGGAATAGCATGTATGGGCCAGAGAAAGGAGATAGGCACAGGGAAAAGGAGGGAAAGAAGCATGGATAGGGAGGTGGACAGTCAGAAGGGGGTGGAAGAGGGAAGCTTGAAGGATAAGGATAAATGCACAATGAAGGGAGCAGGGGGAAAGTTGAGTAAGGACGGGAGGCAGAGGATACAGAGGAAGTAAGGAGGCAAGGAATTGCAGCAAGGGGAGGAGGAGAAGGGAGAGAAGGTGGCAGAGAGGGAAGCAGGAGGCAAGCAAGGGACAAAAGTAACCAGGGAAGGCAAGGAAGGTGGAGCTCGGGGAACAGAAGGGGGATTGGTCGAGATGAGGCAAGAACTATTTGCCTGGGGAGGCATAGGAGAGGAAATGGGGTGGAACCAGGGGGATCAAGCAGACATCTTAGGGCAGGAGGTTGTAGTTAGGAGGAAAAGGACCAGGATAGAGGGCTGGCCAGGAACAAACCCAAATCCCCTAGTAGTGGAGGTGGAGAATGTTATGGTATTTGGAGACTCCATCAATCATTGGATCAGGAGGGGCCCTACATACAAGAAGAGGTCAGTCTTTTGTGAACCAGGGATGGAGGCAGGGAAGGCAATGCAGATGATTAGGGAGTGGTTTCAATTGATGGGGAAACCACACCTAATCATTCATTTGGGAATGAACGATCTAGTAAGCAATGACATGGAAGAAGTTCGGAGGAGGTTCAAGGCACTGGCACGGGGATGCCTGTAAGAGGCTAAATCCTTGGCATTTTTGGAGGTTTTGCAATTCCTGTGTGCCAGCACTGCTAGGCAGAGAAGAATCAGGGAGTTCAACAATTGGCTCCGAGAATGGTGTGGACAAGAAGGGTTCACCTGTATAGGAGAGTGCAGGGACACATGGAAGGATGAGGACTTAAACTGGAAGGCTAGACTGCATCTGAGTGAGGGGGGCAAGATTACTGAGGGAGGACTACAAGGGTACATTGATAAGATCTTAGGAGGAGGTTTAAACTAGTAAGGGGGAAGTACAGGGCTAGGCTGGGTGAGGACTCAACAGGAGGAGAAAAGGGACAAGCTAGCACTCCCCCACACCAGGGAGAAGGATATAGGACAGACATGGATGGGTGGGATGGTAGGGATAGGGGAGATATTTGGTGGAGAGGACTTTGCACAAATGCAAGAAGCCTAGGAAACAAGATGGTGGACTTAGAAGCAATGATGGTGGAGGAGGGCCTGGATATTGTAGCCATAATGGAGACCTGGTGGTCCAAGCACCAGACCTGGGAAGTAGGGTTCCCAGGGTACAGATTATTCAGGAAGGATAGGGCTGGCAGGAAAAGGGGGTGCACTGTACATCAGGGAGGGCATTAAAGCTACAGCAAGGCAGGAGGAGCAACAGGAAGCAGAAGTCTTGTGGGTCACAATAGAGAGGCAGGCTGGAGCATCAGTAAGGTCGGGGATGGTCTACAGGCCTCTAATACAGAGCGAGAAGGTGGACATACAGATGCTGCAGGAGGTTCAGAGGATGGCGCTAGGAGGCAGATTCTGCTGGTGAGCGACCTTAACCTCCCAGATATAGACTGAGATATCCCGCTAGGTCATCCATGAGAAGGGAGTTCCTCAAATCCCTCCAGGGAGCCTTCCTGCAGCAGCTGGTCAGGGAGCCCACTGAGGGGATAAAATACTTGATGTTGCCCTCACCAATGGGGATAGCGTAGAGGGAGTGAAGGTGGGGCTGGGAGCAAGTGACCATAACACAGTGGGCTTCAGGGTTAGAGCGGGGTATGAAGCTAGTCAAACCATCATGGAGGTCCTGGACTTCAGGCGGGCAGATTTTCCCAGAATGAGGGAGAGATTCCGGAAGGAAATGGAGGGGAAGGAGAAGGGGGGGGTCGAGGACCTATAGAGCAAAATCAAGGGGGGGATACTAAAAGACACGGAGAGCTGTATAGGGAAGGTGAGGAAGAACAGAAGAGGAAGGAGGCCACTTTGGTTCAATAGGGAAGTGAGGGAGTCAACAGAAGAGATAAAAAGGGCATTTAGGGAAAATAAGAGGACAGAAGGGAAGGAGGACATGGACACTTACAGGGAGAAGCTGATGGTGGTGGGGCGGGGGGATTAGAAAGGTGAAAGCAGCAATGGAGGAGAAGATTACTCAGTAAGCCAAAATGGGTTATAAGACTTTTTCAGTACGTAGAGGAGAAGAGGAAATCAGGGCAGAGGATAGTAAGGGTAAAGGGAGAGGGGAGAGTAACAATAGAAGGGGTCTGCGAGAAGGCAGAGGTGCCAAATAGGTACTTTGGCTCGGTCTTCATATTAGAAGGAGAGGGAAAGTGACCAGTGTTAAAGGAGATGACAAGGGTGGGTGTAGGGGTGGATCCTAGCCCAATCAGTGAGGACAGGGTCAAGGAAGAATTAGGTAAGCTAAAGGTAGACAAGGCTATGGGTCCAGACGCCCTGCATCCTAGGGTGCTCCGGGAGGTAAGGGAGGAGCTGGCTGCGCCACTAGGGAGGTTGTTCAACTTGTCCCTAGATACAGAGTGGGTGCCAGAGGACTGGAAGAGGGCAGGTGTGCTGACACTTCATAAAAGTGGCAGCAGGGAGATGATGGACAATTATTGCCCGGTCAGCCTCACATCAGTGGTGAGTAAGGTGATGGAGGTGATACTGAAGGAAAGGGTGGTTAGCTACCTGGAGGATAGTGGGTTACAGGACATCCCTCAGCATGGCTCCACATGGGGGAGGTCATGTCAGATGAACCTGATCGAGTTCTTCAGTTGGGTGATGAGGGTGGTTGATTGAGGTGGGGGAGTGGACATGGCCTATCTGGACTTTGGGAAGGTCTTTGACACTGTGCCCCACAGAAGACTGGTTAATAAACTGGAGAGTTTGGGGGTGGGATAAAAAATAACAAGGTGGGTGGAGAACTGGTTGACAGGTAGAAGTCAGAGAGTGGTGGTAAATGGGGTGCATTCCAGGGAGGTAAGTGTGACGAGCGGATTACCTCAGGGGTCGGTGCTGGGGTCCATCCTGTTTAACATCTACATCAGCAACATAGTAGAGGGGCTACAGGGGATGGTCTGCCTTTTTGCAGATGATACGAAGATCTGCAAAAGGGTGGACACGCCAGAGGGAGTGGAGGCTACGATGGAGGATCTAAGGTTGCTGAAAGGGTTGTCAGAAACATGGCAGCTAAAATTCAATGCTAAGAAATGCACAGTGATGCACATGGGGTGGAATAACCCACAAGTAAAATACTCACCGAGGGGGAATAAAAGCAACTAAGCAGGAGAAGGATCTGGGAATCATAATCACAGGCAACCTTACGCTAGGGACCCAATGCAGCAAGGTGGTGGGCAAGGCGAATAGAATGCTGGCATGCATAGGGAGAGGGATAATTAGCAGAAGGGGGGAGGTGTTGATGCCACTTTAAAAGTCCATGGTGAGGCCCCACTTAGATTACGAGGTTCAGTTCTGGAGACCTCACCTACGCAAGAATATAGATGGCATGGAGAGAGTTCAGAGAAGGGCCACTAAGATGGTTCATGGGTTAAGTGGGAAGTCATACGAAGTGAGATTGAGGGAGTTGGATTTGTACCCATTAGAGACCCGAAGGGAGAGGGGGAGACATGATAGAGATGTTCAAGTACATGAAGGGGATTAATAAAGTGGGGGGCCTTATTCACGAGGAATGTAGACTCTAAAACTAGAGGGCATTGACTGAGAGTGGAGGAGGTAGGTTTAAGGGTGATGTGAGAAGACATTACTTCACGGAAATGGTGGTGGAGCCCTTGAATGGTCTGCTGGAGGAAATGGTGGGGGCCAGAACAGTGGAGGGATTCAAAACAGCTTGGGATAAACACAAGGGGTTGAATAGATTGAGGAGAGTGGGATCCCTGGGAGGGGGCCAATGGGGGGGGGCAATGGGCAGACTCGGAGGCTAAGTGGGTCCTTTTCTGCCAACAAATATCTATGAATCAACCTGTCACCACCTGGGGATGCATAATTTGTGAGGTTAGTTACAATATTTAAAGGTTTTACTTGTGGTTTGGAAGGGCATTGATCAACACACACACCGCCCCTCACGTTAAAAAAACAAACATCCTTGAACTGGATACACAGTTATACACTTAGAGGAACACTGTCAACCCCACCTTAGGCCTCAAAGTGACCCTAATTTTAAAAACACATTTTATGATTGTTGATGTCCTAAGAGGTCCAGACGTAACCTCGATCAGTCTGCCTAATTTGATGAGCTAAAATACTGCGTTGGCAGGACTTTTACCTAGCTAACTCGGTCCACTTAGCATATGACATATTTTCTGAAATTGTGGCTGGGGCATTAAATAAGTATGCCCCTCTTGTAAAAGTTAGAGTAAGGAGTAGAACCTGCCGCTGGTTCTCTTTAGAACTCAAAACAGCACTGCTGGACAGGGACAAGCTTTGGAAAAAAGCATGAACAACTAAGGACCCGATCGACTGGTGTCACTTCAGAAAAGCCAGGAATACATGCACCAAGATGATAAGTGATGCTAAGACCTCCTTTTATTGTTCGGAACTGGATTCTGCTGCCAGCAACTCCTCTAAATTTTGGAAGTCCATTAAGGATATAGAAACATAGAAAAATAGACTTTGATGGCAGATAAGGACCACTTGGCCCACCCCTTCTGCCCATTTCAATTCTTACTGGATAAGCTGCAGATTCTAGTTAACCAACAGCCTACTTCCTGCAACCCCCCACTACAATTACCTTATGTCTGTCCCATTCATGTATGAATTTTTTTTAGACCCAACAACCTCCCCAGGAAGGCGGTTCCATGCATCCACCACTCTCTCCGTGAAAATAAATGTCCTCACATTACCCCTGAGCCGTCCCCCCTCTATTTTTAAATTGTGGCCCCTTGTTCTTACACATCTCTTTTTCTGAAAGATGCTACCCTCCTGGACTT
This sequence comes from Neoceratodus forsteri, assembly GCA_016271365.2. Lineage (NCBI taxonomy): Eukaryota > Metazoa > Chordata > Ceratodontiformes > Ceratodontidae > Neoceratodus > Neoceratodus forsteri. The sequence continues at coordinate 1,529,847,797 of CM057453.1, forward strand.
TGTTGATTCCCCTGAGGTACTTAAAAGTTTCTATCATGTCCCCCCTGTCTCGCCTTTCATCAAAGGTATACATATTAAGCTCTCTCAGTCTCTCTTCATATGGTTTCTGATGCAGACCCTGCACCATTTTAGTTACCCTCCTCTAGACTGCTTCCATCCTGTCTATGTCCTTGCATAGATGGGGTCTCTAAAACTGCACACAGTATTCCAGATGTGGTCTCACCAACTGTCTGTACAGAGGGATAACCTCTTCCCTTTTTCTACTTGTGATGCCCCTTCCTGTGCATCCCAGTATCCCCCTGGCTCTCCTTACTGACTTCTCCCATCGCTTACCCAACTTTAGGTCATCTGATATGACTACCCCCAAGCCCCTTTCCATTTTTGTTGTTGTTAGTACCTCCCCTGCTATTGTGTACTTTTCTCCTGTGTTTTTGTTTCCCAGGTGCATTACTTTGCACTTCTTTGCATTGAATCTAAGTTGCCATATGTCTGACCATTCCTCCAACCTTGCCAAGTCCCTTCTCATCATTTCTACCCCTTGTGTATCAACTCTGTTACAGATCTTTGTGTCATCTGCAAAGAGGCATACCTTTCCTCAGACCCTCCTAATGTCATCTATAAAGATGTTAAAGAGGACTGGACCCAGTACTGAGCCCCTTGTGGTACTCCACTAGTAACCCCCCTTTCTTCAGAATGTGTTCCATTCACTATTACCTTCTGTGTCCTGTTGTGCAGCCAGTTTGTTACCCAGGCTACCACCCTGGAACCCACTCCCAGGCTGGCTAACTTTATTATTAGTCTTTTGTGCGGGACTGTGTCAAATGCCTTGCTAAAGTCTAGGTAGGCCATATCCACAGCCCCTCCCTGGTCTATGTCCGAACATACCCCAGGGAACTCCCTGACTGCAAAGATTACCTCTGGCAGTGCCACCATCTGCGACAAAATGGAGATCTTGGATGCATTTAACAACCACTTTGCCACTGCAGGGCTGGCCTTTGACAACTCTCCTGCATGTTCTTTACGATCCCAGTTGGGTGTGCAAAACTCTGAACCTCTTCTTACCAACTCAGTCTTTTCTCTCCAGCCTACGTCGTTGAAAGAGGTCGAAGAACTTCTATTACAGTTGGATACCAAAAAAAGTGCAAGTGCTGACTCTCTAGATCCATACTTTCTAAAGGTCGCCTACCGTGCTTTAGCTGTACCAATTACCCACCTAATCAATCTCTCACTGTCCCTTGGAATCCTCCCACCCTTATGGAAAACAGCTCATGTTATCCCTTTTTTTTTTAAATCTGGGAACCTCTGTGATCTTAACAACTACAGACTGATTTCTCTACTCCCTATACTGTCCAAACTGTTGGAAAAAATTGTAAGCAAGCAGTTGAGAACCAATGTAGAAACTATGAATCTTCTAAACCCAATGCAATCTGGCTTTAGAGAACAGCGTAGCACCATTACAGCCCTAGCCAAAGTGACCAGTGATTGGCAGCGAGACCTGGAGAATCGAAACTTCATCTGTGCAGTGTTCTTAGACTTAAGTAAGGCTTTCAGCACCATCTATCATGGCCTGTTCCTTTTCTCCCTGAGGGTGATAGGACTGGACTCACTATCCTTGCATTGGTTTGATGACTACCTCTCTGACCAGTGGCAGAAAGTCAAGGCAGGAGGTGAACTTTCTGCCCTTAAACCTCTGCAAAGAGGGGTCCCCCAGGGATCGATTCTTGGTCCCCTACTGTTTGCAATTTACATAAACAACACTGACGCCAACATAACTAAGGTCAATATCCATCTGTTTGCAGATGACACGGTTCTTTGTCTAAGTCATCCTTCGCCAGAAACTGCCTGTGGAGACCTACAATCTGAATTCAATCTTCTTCAGAGCCAACTCCAAAATAAAAAGCTCCTACTAAGTGCCAAAAAAACTAAGGCAATGTAATTTTCTCCACTTCTTCATGCTGCAAACCCGGCCAGTGCTGGCTCCATTCCACAGCTCACAACAATCCTGGGAGAAAACCTAGAATTTATCAATAAACTCAAGTACTTGGGAGTGTAGCTTGACCATAGACTTTCCTTTATGGACCATATCAAAGATCTGCTAAAGAAATTGAGGCAGAGGCTTGGACTTTTTCTCAGGATTAATAACTTCCTTACAAGCGATGTCAAGTGGTGGCTGGTACAAACAACGTTTTTCTCCTTGGTCGACTATGCTGACTTTCTTTATAGTCACTGCCCTGTCTCTCATCTTGCTAAATTGGATACATAGATACATATATACATAGATACATAGACAGTGTCAGCAGATAAGAGCCTATGGCCCACCTAGTCTGCCCATTTGAGTTTGTAACTTCAGTTTATGTTTTCCTAGAACTCTGTTGCCCCTTACCCTTGACCTCCAGAATTCCTTTATGTCTATCCCATGCATTCCTAAATCCCATGATTGTTTCAACCCCCACCACTTCCTCTGGCAGGGTGTTCCACTTGTCCACCACCCGTTCTGTGAAGAAATTCTTCCTCATGTTTCCTCTGAATCATCCTCCCTCCAACTTCATCCCATGCCCTCTAGTTCTGGAACATCTTTTTCGCTTAAAAATAGTGTATTCCTGCACCCTGTTCCTCCCTGTAAGATACTTGTATGTCTCTATCATATCCCCTCTCTCCCTCCTCTCCTCCAGGGAGTACATGTTCAGTTCCTTCAACCTGTCTTCATAGGACTTGTGATGCAATCCATGCACCATCTTTGTTGCCCTCCTCTGAACCTTCTCTACCCTGTCTATGTCCTACGTAGGTATGGTCTCCAGAACTGTACACTGTACTTCAGGTGGGGCCTCACTAGTGTCTTGTATAGTGGAATTATGACCTCCCTTTTCCTGCTGGTGATGCCCCTGCCTATGCATCCCAGCATCCTATTTGCTTTACCTGCTGCCTTGTCACACTGTTTCCCTACCTTGAGGTCATCAGAGATGATAACCCCAAGATCCCTTACCTGCTTGGTGCATGCTATATCCTCACCCCCCCAACTGATATATTGTGCCAGGGTTTTTGTGCCCCATATGCATTATCTTGCACTTCTTTGCATTGAATTTCAACTGCCAAACCCCTGACCATTCTTCAAGTTTCTGCAGGTCCCTTCTCATTCTGTCTACACCCTCTGGTGTGTCTACTCTGTTACAGAGCTTTGTGTCATCAGCAAACAGTGAAATTCTGCTTTCTAGGTCCTGTGCAATGTCACTGATGAAGATGTTGAATAGGACTGGTCCCAGCACTGATCCCTGTGGTACCCCACTGGTCACTCTTCCTTCCGTGGAGTGACAGCCATTTACCACCACCCTCTGTGTCCTGCCACCCAGCCAGTTACCTACCCACCATACTACTGTCCAGCCCACACCCATATTCCCCAGTTTGTGTAATAGTCTTCTATGTGGCACAGTGTCAAAGGCCTTGCTGAAGTCCAGATAGGCCATGTCCACTGCCCTCCTCTGATCCACCTCCCTAGTCACCCAGTCAAAAAATTCAACGAGGTTGGTCTGACATGACCTCCCCCTGGTGAAACCATGCTGCCTTGGGTCCTGTAGTCCATTGACAACCAGATGTTCCACCAATCTCTCCTTCAGTAGTGCTTCCATGATCTTCCCCACTACCGAGGTGATGCTGACTGGTCTGTAGTTCCCTGCTTCCTCTTTGTTCCCACTTTTGTATAAGGGGACTACATCTGCTGTCCTCCAGTCTTTGGGTACCTCCCCTGTTTCCAGTGATCAGCTAAACAGGATAGCCAGAGGTTCAGCCACCACCTCTCTTAGTTCTTTAAGGACCCTGGAGTACACTCCATTGGCCCCATTGCTTTATCAACTCTTATTACTTCCAGTTCCTTCAGGACCCTTTCTCGTGTAAAGGGACTTGTGTCCATTTCTGCGCCATTCTCACCCCTTGTACTCCCTTCAGACCCATTACCCTCCTCTTCCTCAGTAAAGACTGAGCAGAAATACCTGTTCAATATGTCAGCTTTACTGCTGTCATCCTCGATGCGGCCCCCATCCTCCCCCTTCAGTCTCACTATCCCTCCCTTTGCTTTTCTTTTTTCACTTATATACCTGTAAAAGGTTTTGTCCCCTCTACCCACTGATTTTGCAATGTGTTCTTCTGTCTGAGCTTTGGCTTCCCTTATTGACCTCCCTGCCTCCCTTTGCTTCTCCTGGTACTTCTCCCTATCCCCTTCTGCCTGTGTCTTTTTGTATTGCCTGAATGCAATCTATTTGGCTTTCACTTTCTTTGCTACCTCTTTGGAAAACCATAATGGTCTCCTCTTCCTTTTCCTCTTGCTAACCTGCTTATTGCATAATTCTGTTGTTCTTGTAATCCCCATTTTAAATACTGCCCACTGTTCCTCAACCACTGATTCCTGCCCCATTCCCCTTAATGCCTCTTTCAAGTATCTCCCCATTTTCCCAAAGTCTGCCCCCCTAAAATCCAGGATACGTGTTTTTGTGTGGTTTGCTTCTGCTCTTTCTGTGCTTTCAAACCACAATGACTGGTGGTCACTGTTACCCAGGTGCTCCCCCACTGTTACCCCCATCACACTGTCCCTGTTTGTGAGCTCAAGGTCCAGTATTGCCTTCTGTCGAGTTGGTTCCATGACCAGTTGCTTAAGGAAGGTGCCCTGAAGGGAGTCCAGGATAAATCTGCTCCTAGTTGATGCTGCTGCTGGGATGCTCCTGTCCACATCTGGAATATTGAAGTCTCCAACCAGTACTACCTCACCCTTGTCTGCCATCCTTTGGATGGCTAGCATCAGCTCCCTATCTGTTTCTTCCTCCTGGGCTGGTGGTCTATACACCACACCTGTGCGGATGGCTGTCCCCATTTTCCTTTCCAGCTTAACCCACAGTATCTCTCCCCCATTTTGTTCCTCCTGGATCTCTGTGGTCCTTATGTCATTTTTCACATACAGTGACACTCCTCCTCCCTTCCTGCCTGCTATGTCTCTTCTGAATATGTTGCAGCCAGGTATGGCCATCTCCCAGTCGTGGTTATCATTACACCAGGTTTCAGTGATGGCCACAAAGTCCAGGTCTGACTGCACCATGACAGCCTCCAGATCTTTCATCTTGTTGCTAAGGCTCCTGGCATTTGCACACATGGCTTTCCCAAAATTTGACCTCCCTAGACTGTTTCGCTGTTCTAGTCCAGCCCCTTCCTTGGTTGTCCTTTATCCCTGGTTCTCCTTGCTGTCTGCCCTTCTGCTGAATTTTGCCCCTTTTCTGCCTATCCACCTCTTGGGCACTAATCTCCATCTTTTGCACACTGCTTTGTAGAGATAGCCACTCCTCTGGTTCACTGGTTCCACTGCTATTCTGTGGGGGGTGAGCAAGTAGGTACCCTCCTTGCTGGCCTGCCACCCCCCCTTTGCTAGTTTAAATGCTTGCCAGTGTAGCATTTAAACTTATCATAGAGTGCTTGGATTCCCCTCCAAGATAGATGCAGGCCATCAGGCTTGAACAAACCTCCATCCCACCAGGTGGGTCCCCAGTCACCAGTGAATCCAAACCCTTCCTCACAGCACCAGCTCTTCAACCATGAGTTAAAGTTCCTGGTGCATACACTCCTATGCTCTCCCTTGCCTCTCGTAGGTAGTACTTCTGAAAGTGACAGAAGTAGCTACTTGCTTGAGACCCTCCCAATTTCCTAAACTCTTCCTGAACTTCCTTTGGCTCCCCATTTGCCAGGTCATTAGTACCTAGGTGGCTAATGACATCCAGCTCACCCTCCTGTCTTGCCTTCCCAGTGATCCCCAGGATCTTCCTTCCATCCCCCCATGCCGTGGCACCTGGTAGGCACCTCACCTCCCTGTCCTCCCCCTCCTGTGTTCCTATCTAGATCTCTGTTGTGATGGAGTCCCCCACCAGGATTCACTTCCTCCTCCTCTGGGGTCCACTGGTTTCCCCACTGAGGTCACCTCCTTGGCTAACCTCCACATCCTTTCCTTCCACTTCTCTGGGTACCTCTATTTGGTTGTCCCTGTTTGCCAGTGTGGCATATGAGTTCTTGAGTGGAATAGGATCTGGGATGTGCCTCTGCCTGACTGCTCTAACCCTCCCTGAGCCCACTGTCATCCAAGTGCTCCTCGTTCTCGGCATCCTTTGAGGCAGTTTCATTGGACTGGGTGGTCTCTGGATAGGGGTGATGGTACTCCTGACCCAGTGTACTTCCGCTCTGAGTCTGGCTACCTCATCCCGCAGTCCAGAGAGATGCATGCAGATAGGGCAGCACCTCAATGTCCAGGAGGTCTGCCTGAATATGGCTGCCCCACAGCCACTGCATTGCACCACTCCCCACATTATACTGCAATTATACTGCTATTCCACTACTTGTCTGCTACTGAAGCTCTCCTAGTTCCCTTTTAATTAATTTACTGTCCTAAAAATCCTGCCACTGATCCTCAGGTAATTTTCTTTAAAAAAAAAGAAAATAAACCAATAAATAAACAAATGAGTCAAAACACTTGTCGTGCTGAGGGCGGGCTTCTTCCCCCTTATGCCCCTCCTACTTCACACCCCTTACTATACCCTGTGTTTAGCTCCTGTCAATCAGATTTAACAGGGCATATAATTAAGAGTTGGGGGAACTCTGACTAAGCCCCACCTCCAGTTATCACGTAGCTGAGGTCAGAGGCCAGACAATTAACACCCCTCACCCAAACTACAGGGCAGTTTAGACAAGCCAAGATAAAATGTGCAGCAATTAAAGACAGCACAGAAATACACCACCACTACGTTTTAAATTTTCAACAGCCCAAAAACAATTCTAAGTAAAGACAACAAAGAAAGGACAGTGTGACTAAAAGCCCACAATCTAAGTTTAAAAGAAAAATAGCAATTACCAGTTACTCTAAAGCACTGAATTGAATATGTTTCCTTCCCCTTCTGGCTTCTTCTGAGAAGATACGTTGTATCACAGGGCTCTGGAATTCATTACTGGCCTACTTTTTTCCACTCATCATTGTGCTCTTTATGCTGCCGTGGGGTGGCCCTCCCTTTAGTACAGGAGAAACAGAAATGCTGTACTCTGGATGTTCAGAGCTATTATCAAAAAACGACCCTTGTATATCTCTGATTATCTTCCCCTATGCCAGCTTGGGAACTATGCACTGAGAAGCTACTCCTTTATTTCCTTAAAGGTACCTAAGCTACAAACACGCTTTGGGAGAATGGTTATAAGTTTTGCACTGCCATCTCTATGGAACAAAATGTAAAAATCGCTAAAGCTTAGTACCCCGGTCAGTCTATCCTCCTTCAAGACACTATATGACCATTTGGTCAAGTAAATTTGCAACTGCTTCCCCTGATCCTAAACTTCCCTGCACTTATAGTGTACCATGATGGTGTTGTCCTCTCTGCTATGCCTGACCTTGTGGCCTCTCCTTCACATTTCTGTAATACCTAATTGTGCTCCATGCCCTCCTGTCCTGTGTCCTCTCCGAGGCTTCATCTGTCCCTCATTATCCCCTACCACCCTGTCTGTACCCTATCTCGCCTCACCTATTACACACCCCCTTCTACCCTGTTACACTGTTTGTTTGTTTTTTTCTTTTTTTAACTCACTGTCTGTCTTGTTTCTTATGGCATTGTATGTAATATACCATTACCTAACAATTGTCCTCGTTAGTACTTCCAGCTACTGTTACTAGACTCATTACACACCACAAAGGAATTGAACCACTGTTTTCCAAACTGTTCTCCACTTATTACTACGTTTAGCTATTGTATCTCTGTATTGTATAATATTACTGAGGTGTTATGTTGTGACTGTTCATATATTGTATATCCTGTGTTCCTGTGCTGACCAGATCCATCTTGTAAATGAGCTATGCTCAATGGTGTTCGCCTGGATATATAAAGATTTGATTGATTGATTGACTGAGAGACTGTTGATGTAGCTGGTACAGTAGTTTGATTTAGATCCTTTTTTTCTTTTAAAAAGTGAAAAACTGAGTGCCCACCATACTGGTGTTACCACACCAAAACATGCTTGTTTACATTACTTGATCAACTCCCACTGCATCTTTCTTGTACTCAGAAACACTTCAACACAATCTAGCAACTCATTATGCAGTGAGAGTAGAAGAGACTGTTGTATCATGAGTGACTGCACTGTTTGAGGGTGTTTCTAATGTTCATGAACTATGCAATAAGTAGTTCAATGATTTGAAGCAAAACAAGGCTGAGTATAGTTATACATTATCATGCACTTCAGTTCTAATAAGCAGGGAGGTAGATCAAACAACCAGCAACATCAATGAATTTTAGAGAAGGTAAACAATCATAAAATGTGTCTTTTTCCCTAAAAATAGTATGATGCAATAAAGGTTGACAGTGTCCCTTTAACTGGTAGAACACAACAAGTTTGCGTAACTGGGGTTTATTCAGATCCCATGAAATCTCTGCATGAAGTGCAACAGGGCTCAATTTTGGGACCCTTATTCTGTTCCCTATATAGTAATGAACTCCCTCACATTTGCACTAAATCTAGTCTGATTTTATATGCAGACAACACTGTAATTTATACAACAGATAAAGATTTGGCAAAGTTAAAAATGAATCTGGAATTTGAATTTGGAAACATGTCTAAGTGATTCCAAAAAAATAGACTGGTTTTCAAGCAGAAAAAAAACAAAAGGTATGCTATTCTGTACAAGCTACAAACTAAAAACAATTACTTGAACCCTTTGAGAGTTCAATATCAGAAGAAACAAAACTGGATATAGTGACAGAATTCAAATATCTGGAAATCATTCTAGATAATCAATTTAACTTTTCATCACATATAGAAAAGGTGACTAAACAATTACACTAGACACTAGGGGCACTATATGCAGTCAGGGACTTTCTGACAGATGATACAAGATGAACAGAATAACCCAATCCTTCCTAATTCCGATTCTTGATTATGGGAACCTAATATGGGGAAGGACATCTGAAAAAATAAAAAAATCAATACAATGCAATATGCCAATTTGCACTCAGTGCTAAAAACAGAGAACATCGCTGTAACATGTATAGCAAGTTGGAATGGTTGCCTCTTGAGCTGAAAGACAGATACCAAATATCATGTTTAGTTTCCAACACACTTCACTATGCTCGTGACAATCCTATGTTAACCTTTATTGAGCGGAAACAATATAACAGATCTTTATTATCTCAAAAACTCAATAACATTATCAATTCCTTTTTGGAAAACATCAAAAAAACAGGTTTTCAAGCAAATTGCCACTAGAATATGAAATTCCTTACCAGATAATCTACGCAATATTACAAATAGCAACAATTTTAAAACATCTTTGAAGCTCTGCCACAAATGCACAGTGTAAGTGTGATGTAAACTGAAACAGAGTGCCATTATTGAAGACTGTGTAACTGTCTGATCTGTATTTCATGTTGCACAAGTGTTATTGTCATGACAATATAACTACTGTGTACACAGAACATAGAAACATAGAAACATAGAATTTGACAGCAGATAAGGACCGCTTGGCCCACCTAGTCTGCTCATTTTCCTACCTAACACATAAGCTGCAGATCTTAATTAACCAACAGCTTACTTCCTCTTACCCCCACTAGGACTGCCTTATGTCTGTCCCATGCATTCTTGAATTCCCCCACTGTTCTTGACTCCACGACCTCCTCAGGGAGGCTGTTCCATGCATCAATAAGCCTCTCTGAGAAAAAATATTTCCTTACATTACCTCTGAGCCGTCCTCCCTCTATCTTCAAATTGTTCCCCCTTGTTCTTGCACATCTCTTTTTCTGAAAGATGCCACCCTCTTGGACTTTGTTGATTCCCTTGAGGTACTTGAAAGTATCTATCATGTCCCCTCTCTCCCTCCTTTCCTCAAGGGTATACATATTAAGCTCCAGTAGTCTTTCTACATATGTCTTCTGGTGCAGACCCTGCACCATTTTGGTTGCCCTCCTCTGGAGAGCCTCCACTCTGTCTATGTCTTTGTGGAGATGGGGTCTCCAGAACTGCACACAGTACTCCAGATGGGGTCTCACCAACTGTCTGTACAGAGGGATAACAACTTCCTGTTTTCTACTATTGATGCTTCTCCCTATGCATCCCAGTATCCCCCCAGCTTTCCTTACTGCCTTCTCACATTGCTTGCCCACCTTTAGGTCATCTGATATAATAACCCCCGAGTCCCTTTCCATTTTTACTGTTGTCAGTATCTCACCCCCCATTGGTGTACTCTTGCCCTGGGTTTTTGTTTCCCAGGTGCATTACCTTGCACTTCTTTGCATTGAATCTGAGCTGCCATACATTTGACCATTCCTCCAACCTTGCCAAGTCCCTTCTCATCCTTTCCACTCCATCTGGTGTATCAACCCTGTTGCAAATCTTTGTGTCATCTGCAAAGAGACATACTTTTCCTTCCAGTTCCTCTGCAATGTCACTTATAAAGACATTAAAAGAACCGTCCCAGTACTGAACCCTGTGGTACCCCGCTGGTAACCCTCCTTTCTTCACTGTGGACTCCATTTACTACTACCCTTTGCGTCCTGTTGTCTAGCCAATTTTTTATCCAGGCTACCACCTTGGGACCCACTCCAATGCTGGCTAACTTGTGTATTAATCTTTTGTGTGGGACTGTATCAAATGCCTTGCTAAAATCTAGGTTAAGCCATGTCCACAGCCCTCCCTGGTCTACTACTTTGGTCACCCAGTCAAAGAAATCTATTAGATTCGTCTGACATGACCTTCCCATCATGAATCCATGCTGCCTTGGGTCCTGTGCCCCACTGGCCTCTAGGTACTCAACAATTCTTCCTTCAGAAGTGATTCCATCATTTTACCTACCACTGAAGTCAAACTAACAGTCTGTAGTTTCTGCCTCTGTCCTGCTCCCACTTTTGTGAAGAGGAATCACATCTGCCCTCCTCCAGTCCTCAGGTACCACCCCATCCTCCCATGATTTGTTAAAGAGAGTAGTCAGCGGTGTCATTAGTTCTACCTTTTAGTTCTTTTAGAATTCTTGGGTGAATCCATCAGGCCCCATTGCTTTGTCCACCTTCAATTTTATTAGTTCTTTCAGAACCCTTTCTTCTGTAATGGACTGGTATCGACTGCCTTCAGAGTGTTTCTCTTGTTTGGTTTAGGTACTTCCTCCTCTTCCTTTGTGAATACTGAGCAGAAATATTCATTCAGTATCCCTGCTTTTTCATTGTCACCCTCTACCCACATTTCCTCCCTTTATTAAGCCTCAGTATCCCTTCTTGGTCTTTCTTTTGTTCTCAATGTACCTATAAAAGGTCTTATCCCCTCTTAACATAGTTGGCTATCCTTTCCTCGGTTTGGGCCTTTGCTATTCTGACTGCCTTCCCAGCATCTTTCTGCTTTAACTGATAAAGTTCTCTGTCCTTCTCCTTCTGTGTTTCCTTATATTTCCTGAATGCTATCCTTTTCTCCTTAATCTTCCCTGCCACCTCTTTTGAGAACCATAGCGTTTTTTTCCTTTGTTGTGTTTTGTTGATTTGCTTTACACAAAGGCTTGTTGCCTCTGTTATGGCTGTTTTGATTACTCCCATTGTTCCTCCACCCCTCCTTCTTGCCTGTTTGCTAGTGCTTTTCTGAGGCACTCTCTCATTTTCCCAAAGTCATCCCTCCTAAAGTCCAATACTCTTGCTTTTGTATGGCTTGATTGTATGGCTGTGTTTATCGTGAACCACACTGTTTGGTGGTCGCTTGTTCCCAGATGGCTACCCACTTCTAAATCTGAGATTCTTTCTCCGTCCCCATTTGAGAGTACCAGGTCTAAGATTGCTCCCTCCCGAGTGGGTTCCAATACTAGCTGTCTGAGGCATGCTCCCTGTAGGGCATCAAGAATGACCCTGCTCTTGGAAGTGCCTGCAGCAAAGGTGCTCCAGTTAACATCTGGCATATTCAGGTCCCCCATCAACAATATCTCCCCTTTTTCTGCCATTCTAAGGAATTCTTCTATCATTTCCTTGTCCATTCCCTTCCCCTGAGATGGGGGTCTGTATACAACCCCCATGCGGATTGTGGTGCCATTTCCTGTCTCCAGGGTGACCCAGAGTGTCTCATCTGCTCCCTGTTTACTCTTTAGTTCTGTTGCTTTGATCCCTTCCTTTACATAAAGAGCTACTCCTCCTCCCTTTACCCTCCTTGTCCCTCCTGTAGATTGTGTATCCTGGTATGTTGACATCCCAGTCATGGTTCTCTGTGTACCATGTTTCTGTGACTGCCACAATATCCAGGCAACCCTCTTCCATCAAGGCCACTAGTTCAGGGAGCTTGTTACACAGACTACGGGCATTGATACTCATCACCCTCCACTTTTTGATGGCCTTACCCCTTTTAGCCCCATTCCTGTCCTTACTGCCTTTGCCCTTTTTTACATTTACGTCTGTCCTTCTCCCTAATGACTTCTCTACCTTGGTGTTTACCTCACTAATTACTGCTGTTTGTGGGGGGAGGCTGGGATTTCCCTGCACCTTTTCAGTGCCTCCCCCCTTGGCTAGTTTAAATGCTTGCCAATGAAGCATTTAAACCTCTCACCTAGGATCCTGGTTCCCCCCTGGACAGATGCAGACTATCGCACCAGTATAGGCCTGCATCCCTCCAGGTGGCTCCCCAGTCCTCAATGAAGCCAAAATGCTGAGCTCCACACCAGTTTTTCAACCATTCATTGAATTCCCTTGTGAGGAGTACCCTAGCATCACCCTTGCCATAGACAGGCAGCACCTCAGAGAAGGCTACTGTATGTGCTACTTGTCCAAGGCCCCTCCCCAACTCTACAAACTCCTCTTGCACTGCTTTGATCCCATTCCTAGCCAGGTCATTTGTCTCTAGGTGGACAATGACATCCAGCTCCCTCCCTCATGCAGCTGCTCCCACAATCCTGAGGATTCGCTTCCTGTCCCTCCAAGCCGTGGTGCCAGGCAGGCACCTTACCTCCCTCTCCCCTTCCTCCCCCATTTCTACCCCCTAATGATTGAGTCCCCCACCAGGAGTTGTTTCCTTCCCCTGTGGGGTCTGATGCCACCCTCCTGTGGGTCTCCTTTGTGAAGGTTCCCAGCATCCTCCTTGGTCTCCACTGCAGGTGCCTCCATAGAGGAACCACTATCCACCAGAAGAGTGAATGAATTGTGGAGGGGTACAGCTGGAGGGATGCAACTGTGTTCCACCACCCTCTCCCTCCCTGAGCCCACCCTGGTCCAGCCTCTCCTCTTTCTTGGCAACCTCTGAGATAGTGGCATTGGCCCTGGTGGTCCCTGGGTGGGGGAAGAGGTTTCACAAATCCTAGCCAGGTCAGCCTGGAGATGGGCAACCTCCTCCCTCAGACCAGAGAGGTGCCTGCAAATAGGGCAGCATCGCAGCCTCCAGAATGTCTCCCGGAACACTGTCGCCCCACAGCCATTGCACTGCACCACTCCTATCATGTCTTATTTTGTGTCTCCTCTCCTGTTTCTCTGTATGCTTACTCTCTCCTCTCCTTACAACTCTCACCCTTCCTGTTCTGGGACTGTAACTTCCTATATTCTTCAGTAGCCTCCTTCTTCCTTGCTCAGTGTCAGACCACCAGCAGCTGAGGGGGGGAGTGAGCTACTTTTTTCCTTTAGGATTGACAAAACCAATGTTTCTCTATGATCCTTCCCATGGCAGGATTAACCTGTATGCTAATTACACCATGGCGTAGGGCCCCGAGGTTCAGGAGGGCCCCCACTTTTAACTTGTTTGCAGCTACTTTCTTTAATTCTGGCTATACTGGACAACCGCTGACAGGCTGAATTGCCCAAAAAGCAGCTCCCTCCTTGGAGTCAGTCAGCCCCCCACCTCACTGAGTCAGCCTGGTGAATGATGACCCTTCCCTGCAACTGAGCAAGTGAGCCTCTCAGTTTCTCTGATGGCTGCTCCAGCTTCACCTCTGATCCACCCTGACCCCAGCACACACAACCAATCATGTCCATCAGAGGTCCTCTGGAGGTGTGGCTACAGGGGAGCAGGAATCAGTGTGTGCATGTGCATGCTGTCAGGACATGTGGCTGGGCAGTAATGAGGAGTAGAGGAGGAGAACGAGAGAGAGCTGTGGCGGTCAGTCATCGGTGCCGGTGGTTGGTCTCGTCTATTAAAGAAGAAGAATCTCTGACTAAAGACACAAAAGTAGGCCATGGGGGGGTCACCCATAGTCAGATTTGGCATCAGTGCAGAGTCACGTGCTGCTGGTGTTTTCAGTGTAGCCACTGGCCAGGGTCAGTCAGTGCTGCTGCTAGTTTAGCCTTTGGTCCTGCTGTGACTATGAGGAGTCCTCCCATGCCGGGCCATGCTGCAAGGCTGAGTCGTGTCACCACCACCTGTGTGATCTTAAGAAAACAATCAAGAGGACAGACTGGACTCATCAAAGTCTCATTCACATCAGTCAGGCCACACCAGGTATGTTGTGTTGACTGGTTTTCTGCGTGCTGCAATGTCTAAGTCATTTGTGCTGCAGAAATAACTAGTTTTTTTGCATTGGAGAAACAAACTAAGCTGTGGTTGCCTCTGGTCATAGTCTGTCTGTTAGTGTTCAGTAACCTGAGTAGTGTACTGACTTTGGCGCTGAGTGGACTATGGGATGCTAATAAGTCACCTGAGGGGAACTAACTTGTGCGACTTGCTCTTGCTGACACAGTTTTATCTTGGTTTGATTTGAGTCATATACATGACTGGGAAGTTGCAGCAGGTTGCTCTAGGAAACTTAATTTCTGAAGTGACTGCAGTCAACACCTGCAGGTCCTGCAGGTTTCTTAAGGCTCAGTCTTTTTGGCACAACTCTGTTTAGCTGCTTTGGCATCAACGACTTGGAGTAAGGTCAAGGATGTGGCAACTCAGCACCGGCAGCAGCAAACCAACTTTTAGGTTGACAACAAAACTATAAATGACAATGGAGATGGAGGAGAGGAGACAGTGGGAGAACAGACAGAATTGAGGACAAAGATAGCGGCACAGAGGGCGATTGTGGCAGATGCATTGCGGAGGCAAGGAGCTTGAGCATGGCTCAGGTTTGGAGCTCGAAGGAGTCTTGAGCGAGGAAATAATGGGAGAAAGCTGTGAGCCCCACTAACTGCTTCAATACATTCTTCAGTTTTTTGGTTTTGGCAGAGAGAATAGGTATTCAAGGAGGCATGTGCAGGGAGATCGTGGCAGCTTCATTCCCCATTTTTATTCATTTATTTATGTGGAATTTGAATTTGAATTTGATATCTGGTCAGGCAGGGCACACAAATTGAAGTCTAATGTCCAGGTGAGTCTCAGGGGAGGGAAAAAAAAGAGGAAGAAACAAGGATCCATAATTAATAATAACAAAAATAGTTACAAGGTACAGTAGTGGCAAGGGAAAAACAAGACGAGTTAAAGGTAACAAAAAAGTGAAAATTTACAAAATGTTAATATTGTATGAGATAAAATGCTTCTTTGTGCAGTAATTGGTCATTCTGAATTGTGTTGTTTATAATCAAGGGCATGTGACCTGTCAAGTCATGTGGCATAACACATAGCATTATAAACCACATCCTGCTTGAGTACCCTGGTCGTTACTACAGAAGAGTGGAATGTTGGCATTTAGGGGCCCCCCGGGTCACAAAATATGACTTGGAGTAGGGCCCCCACATCCATTAATCTGGCCATGATCCTTCCCTTCCTACTGCCAAACAGGAAGTTCCTGTTGACAGTCAAATCCAGTGGCTATAAAAGTAGAACTGGCTTAGGGTGGGTGGGATGGAGGGCATTTAGTAAGAAAAAAGGCTAGCAACAGGAAGTTGTAATTTGAGTCATCTGCTTTTATAGAGTCTAAGGCACACCTCCAATTAAGCTCTCTCTCCTCCTACTGG
The DNA here is from genome assembly GCA_016271365.2 of Neoceratodus forsteri. Classification (NCBI taxonomy): domain Eukaryota; kingdom Metazoa; phylum Chordata; order Ceratodontiformes; family Ceratodontidae; genus Neoceratodus; species Neoceratodus forsteri. The sequence goes on from CM057453.1 coordinate 1,529,863,675, forward strand.
TTTAGCAAAGTAAACTGATACAGAACCCTTCCCAGCACAAAACACACACTGACTTTCTTTCTTTTCTTTCTTTTTTTTTAAACCCTAAATAAGGCCCCTTCTACTTCTAATAAAGGATCTGTTTGCTTAAACTCAACAGACACTGACTCCTGCTAAGATACAAGTGTTAAATTAATAAGAAAAGGTAGCTTCTTTTAGTTAGCTGCTTTCTGCTCTACAAGCAAGGCTAGCAACAGTACTTGTACTAAGTTTACTTAACTGTTGTGTTTATTCTTTGATTATATTAAGACTCTCTATACTGCATGTGAATGTGTGTGCTTGTACATTGGTCTTACAGTATATTAGATACTTAGCCTGTATGTTTTTTTTAGTAATCCTGTAGCCCAGTGCTGTTTACCTGGTTTATAAATAAAATAAAATAATGTCCAAGTGTCCCTTGGCTGCTCATATATTTTTTGTTTTACTGTTGTGCTGCATGTCACGTGGCTGCTCTGTACACTCCTACCCTTCCTCATACCTTGCCACTACAATGCTGTCTTCTGGGCATCCTTTCTTCATCTGCTACACTGCCTGGCGGCTCCTGCTCCCTTGGCTGTGTGTTGCCTTCTGCCACCCTCAGCTGTTTCCCCATTGTTGTTTTTTGGGATTTATTCCAGCAAACACCGGACAGTTTGTAACATGGTTGGTGTTGCCTTCCCATCCTGTAGCTTATTCACTAATGCTTGCTACACCGGCCTCCACTGCTTCAGTGTTCTAGTGCCCTCCGTTTAGGTCACACTGCCAAGTTTCCAGTGTAATGGCTTTCCTAACCAAGGTTGCAGGTTTTTAATTAGTAGCTTCATGTGGATCTGCAAAGTAGTACTTACTCCTTCAATGCATTCTTTTCTGCCTACTTGCCTAGCATTCCCTCCTTACAAACTTGGTTGACAGGCTTCCGCCATTCCTTGTTTATTGAAACTGCATCATTATTGTTCTGACAGAGTGTAGATATTATATTTGACCAGTTCTATGTTCTAAGAATATACTGTGCATTTCTTTTGCTGTGTTGTTGCCCTGAACTTTCTTAGATTAGCTGTAATACTGTGCTCTTGCTCTCTACTAATGTTTTTACTACCTGTTCCCGTTAGACCTGTGCTCTGATTTTCTGCCTATAATCCTCTTTCTCACTCCCCTCCCAGCCATTCAGTCACTACACTTGGCACCTAAATTAAAAAAAAAAAATCAACTTGGTTTTGTTGCTGACACCTAGCTAATCGGCCCATACCTCTCTGTCTTGCTTCAACCTCCCAAACTAATCTTTCTATCCTTTGTGTCAATTCATTTTCACCCCTGCCCTGCATTTTAAATAAACAGCCGATAACTCTGTCTTTTGCCCCACCTCCTATCTAGACACTTTTGTCCCTATTGTTTGGATTTTCCCTTCTCTCCCCCTCTCCCCAAACAATAGTCCTGAGCAGGCTTGAGACTGCTTCCATCCTGTCGGCGGCACAGGAACCCACTGGCCACCACAACTGAAGCTGTCCAGGGCCGTATCTCTGACCCACCCCACCCACCCAGCAAGTGAAAGGTATGGCTGCTCTCCTCAGCTTCAAACTCGGGATTCGCATTGGCTGCTGAACCACTGGGAACAGCCTCTATTGGCTGTCTCCATCCAGGCTAGCTCCTGATTTGCTACCCTATTGGACTTCATAGCTCCACTTATGGCTCTCTCCACTGCTGAAGCCTCTCACTGCATAGATACTCATACAGCTCTTGCCGGGGAGTGCTTTCCCAGCAGCTGAAGTCTTGCTAGCTGAAGCATTTACCACTAGAGTTTTTGCCCACCCTTCCACTCCCACCCCATCCTTCTTAAATAGACTTCCTCCCACCCTGTCATATTAAGGTAACGCCCAGTTGTGGCCACCCTCAACCACTACTTAAAAGGAAATCTTCTCTGTTTTCTTGCCTTCCCTATCTCCTACTTCAATAGTCCACTAAATGGCTTAGTGAACTCTGCTTAAACAAGTTCTAGCCAAAGCTGATAGGGCTATGAAGAGCTACCAAATTGCCAAAGTCATTTTCTTATTGGTGCCATATAGTGTGCTGTTTAGTCACAATCATCACAGTGATCCCAAATCCAAATAACAATTTTCCTGTATCAAGCCCTCATTTTTCTGTATTTTCCCTCTAGAGGCAGCTCCAAATCCCTGTAGATTTTTCCATAAGCAACTAGTTCCTTATTTGTGAATTTGTTGTTTATATAAATGTAATATGTTGGCAGCCTTTGGCAGCCTTTTATCAGGAAAGGGGTCTGATTTTTCTGTTAGGTATGGTGGTCTTTGAATGATTTAGATTTATATGGAATCCATAAGGTGTAATGGGGGAATTTATTTATTTGTTGAACTTTGTTGACCGGGTAGGCCCACTAAGACTAGAAGTCATTTTTTCAGGGGTGGGGGGTACAGGTGGTAACCAACTGAAATTGTAACATGGCATAAATCCTTACTTGAACCAGATTAAGCTGTTGGTGGTATTTTTAGTGAATGGGGGAAATTTGGCCAGGACACCATAGAAATTCCCCTACTTTTTTTCAGGATCTTTAACATCCACCTAAACAGGCAGACAGAAAAGACAGGAGCTCCCCCATGCTGCAGTACAGTGTGAGTATTGGGATTTAAAGAACTAGTGGAGCCAAACCAGGAAGACAGGAAAATAATAAACATTTTAAGAAGTAGTCAGTTATAACATTTTATTTCTGAAGTACCTTTCTTTTACTTTTTGCCCATCAGAGAGTCTTCTATGTCATAATGTTGTGGTGGATGTGTGGAACAGCTCTTAACATTGCAGCTGACATATCTAGCTCTACTGCCCCCAACTACATCATCAGAATTGTGATTTCACTGACAGTGAAATCACATGTGAATGACCTGGCAGTCACTGAATTGCTGTTCCTAAGTAGCAGTGATGTCACAGACAGTGAGGTCATGATGCTGGTGATCTAGTGGGGGCAGTATAGCTAGCTGTGTCAGCTGCCACACAGAGTGCTGTTCCACACATCACACATATTAACATTAGGTAAACAATCTTCTAATTAAACAAAGGGAAAATATAAAGTACCTCAAATACAAAAGGTAATGGCTGACTGCTTTTAAAATCTAATATTAGTTTTAGGCAGTACATAAGCTCTTTAACCCACATGCCTAGTGTGGGGATAGAACCCGTAGCCTTCTGATCTTCCAGTCTCAGCGGCCAGTGTGCATGCTATTTTTTGCACCTTTCATTTGTTAGTTTTTACACAAAGTCTCTCAGACTTTTTTCTAACCACCTGATGGAATCTTGAATTAGTTACATAAGTGTTATTATTTTCTTCAAGGTCCTGACCCTGCAACTAAATGCACATTCAGTACATCATATTCTAAAATGAGAAAAACAAGTCTTCTGTTTCCACTCCTTGCCTGCAATCTGTGCTGTGGAAAGGAATGTCAGGCAGCTAGCAATCTGCATTCCACAGTATGTAATCTGACACTGAGTCTACAGATGACTTTCGTTTTCACAAAAACCAAGAAGAAATGAGTCCCCTAGGTGTTAGACTGAGCTGGACAGATAATAGAAACAGCAGTTTAAAAAGTTTTTTTGTTAATATCCTGAGAAGTTCTGAGGTACAATACAGTAGCATCCCCCTCCCCCCCTTTAGATGCCTTTAACATAGAGCAACAAATAGCAAATATCAGAGGTGGGGTGCACTACTTTGCAGCTGTGGAGGAATACATACAAATGTCTAAAATGGAAGTTTTAAGAAAAGCCATTATAGAGCTACAGATGACAGAAGGGCTGTAGGCTCCACCCACAGCCCTAAAAATGTCACCTGTACCCCAAATCCTGTATTATTCAGCCTGATACAAGAAGTGGTGGCAACTTGCATCTGTAAAACTCGCTCCTCTTAAACGATCGACCTCTAAAAAATCTGCAAAATGTCCCTAGTAGATGTCCTGCTAGTGTGTGGTGCTCTTTTGCTCACCCTCATTACTCTTATCACTAATCTAAGTGCCAGCCCAACAGTGTCTTCTGTCACCTTACTTCAAGGCACTTTCATGAATGCATACAGCACCGTTACACTGTCTTCTAGAGCAATCTATCATATACCTCCCCAGCTAATGTCCACAGGTAGGCACAAGGGTTCATTATTACCACTATCTGGGTGCTTGCACCACTTGACCCTCCTTCCTTGAATTTGTAACACATAGGAAAAATACTCCTCTTATCGCTTAAAGCACGGCCAGCTCAAATATAGCAACAAGCTCTTTAAGAAGTATCTTTGTCGTATAGCACTACTATTACTGCTCTTCAGGAATATCCACTCCAATTCAGACCCTTCTCAATCATCCGCCATCACTCAGAGAAATGGAGGACAACTAATGATTAACTTAATTAACATCTGTAACCTTTTTCGTAAAATGGATACCCTGAAAGCCTGGATCCTACAGCATAACCCTGACATCTTATCAGTGGTAGAACAGTGGTAGAAACCTGGCCATCTCCAAAAGTTGCTGAGGCCTCAATCTTGATCCCTGGTTATACTATGTTTGGACTCGACTGACCATCCAAACGGGAGGGTGGTTGCACCATCTACATTTGGGATAACCTACAGGCCCTCATCCTGCCTCTAACTGATACTGGGGCTAATATGCAAGCTCTAGCCATTAAAGTTTTGCTTGAGAAGCATAACAACACCCTCACTCTTCTTTCAGTGTGTATCCCACCTGGACAGAAGACCCCTGGGCAAGACTTGCTTATGGAGTGCCTAGGCACTCTGAATCTTAACACCAAAATCATACCTCTCGGAGACTTCAGTGCCAATTGGCTCTCCCCAGCTGCAAGCCCATACAGGGATGCTGTCACATCAGTGCACCTCTCTCAGCTTGTAGATTCACCTACTAGGATGAACTACAAGACCAGTACATCAACATTACTTGATTGGGTTTTGTCTAACCATCCAGAGCACATCTCTCATACAACAGTATTACCTGATGCCTGTATTGACCACACACCTGTACTATTCCACTGGTCTAATAACTACTCCAAACCTCCAGCAAGAACAGTTTTAAATAGGATCCTTAAACAGAGGCATCTTGATCTACTGACAGATGACCTCCATCATCAGGACTGGTCTACTATCTATTCCTCCAGTACTGTTGATTCAGCATTAGATTCATTCATCACCATATTTAATGGTGTGTGTGATTGGCATGCCCCAACAAAAAAAGGGTAAAATAAAATGTCATGGCAATCCGTAGTTCTCTCCGGAACTTTTCAAGCAAATGAAAACAAGGGATCATCTGTAGCAGAGAGCATGGGTCATAGGAAAACAGATCAATATTCAGTGCTACAAAAAACTTGCAATGATTGCATAAGGGCCATATGTACAGCAAAAAATCAATATTACAAGGAAGCCCATAGCCGCTCCTGGAATGGCGGCAGAAATTTCTGGGCAAACCTCAAAGAAATCACTGGGAAAGACCATAAGTCAGCCCCTACGATGCTTAACATTAATGGTATACCCGTCACTGGTCCCAGCATCATTGCAAATTCATTTAATCTAGCTTTCTCAGATTTTAGTGGTGTACTCCCACCAGATTTCTTCCACCATCAAAACATGACTCCCAATACCAGTCCTAAGGACCTGCCTCCCTCTCAACCTCCACTCTGCTTTAGAACCATCTCCACTGGGGAAGATAGGAAATACTTACTAAGGGTTCTAGGGATGTCCCATTTCAGTAGCAATTCCTGTGACCTTAAATTTATGACTCTTACCTTAGATTACATACTGGCACCACTAATGCACATCATCAATGCCTCACTCAGATTTTCCCAATTCCCTCAATTATGGAAAGCAGCATTGGCGATACCTGTTTTCAGGGAGTGGGGATTGGACCTCACAGGGAAACTACAGACCCAACTTGATTCTCCCACCTCTATCAAAAGCTCTTGAAAGAATAGTTGCAGATCAATTGGTGAATTACTCAGAAAAGTACAATATACAATGCCCACAGCAACACGGGTTTCACAAAGGACACAGCACCACTACCACTCTTTTAGAGTTTACAGGATTCATCCACAATTCTCTGGATCAAGGCGCACTGGTTGGGGCAACATATATTGACTTATCCAAAGTGTTCGATACAGTTAATCATGTCCTACTGGTTGAACAGCTTGCTTCCATTGATCTTTCCAATGAAACAGTTGCTTGGGTCAATAGCTACCTCTGAGACCATTCTCAGCAGGTCAAGATCAATAACGCCCTGTCAGATAGCAGACCCGTTCACTCTGGCATTCCCAGGAGTCCATACTTGGTCCCTTATTGTTCAGTATATTCCAAAACCAGCTCCCATATGCCTGTCACTGTCAAACTGTGCTATACACTGATGATGCAGTACTGTTCACAAGTGACCCTGACCCTAAGGTCCTTGAGCACAAATTTCAGGAGAGTTTCTCTATAGTTGAAAGATGGTTCAAGAACCAAAAACTCATAATGAACTATAAGAAAACAAAGACAATGTTGTTTTCCAGTCCCCAGAACCAGCATCGCATGCACCCCCTCTCCATAACAAATGAGGCTGGTACTCCTTTGGAGCTTGTCCAGCACTTTAAATATCTTGGGATTATGACTGACAGTACCTTGTCGTATGTGTACCATATTGACAATACTGCCAAGGCAATCAATACCTGCATCAGAATACTTCACAGGCACAAGCATAGCCTAACATCTGATGCACTCAATCTTTCTATCCTTAGCTTAGTCGTATCGCTTGTTGATTATGGAGTAGTAATCTATGGTTCTGCAATGGACACAGTCCTCCACCATATCATAATCATACTTAACAAAGCCTGTCATCTTACAGCTGGTTCTGCACTGTTAACTCATACATGCAACTTGTATGCCCAGGCAAACTGGTTACAATTCACAGGCAGGCTAAGGTACCAGTCCTGTCTTCTGGCAAAAAAGTGAGTCTAGGAGTGATGCCTACTGGGATTCAGAAGCTCCTCATCCCCTTTGAAGGTAGCCACCTCACCAGAAGTTCTGATAGAATTATGTTATTGTCCACCTAATTCATCTCCTGTGTTACTGGAAGCCTTACTTACTAAAGTTGAAACTGCTTCTGAGTTAGGTGATGTTGTTTTTTAGGGGGATTTTAATCTAGGTGAAATCTATTGGCAGACTTTTATTGCCACCTCCTGTAATGACAAAATCCTGCTATCCATGTGTGAGTAATTAAAATCAAGGCAATGCATCAACTCCCCTACCAGGGATGATAGAGTATTAGATTTAGTTCTATGCAATGACTCCACAGTTATTAACAATGTATCAGTTGGTACCCCATTGGTAACAGTGACCACAATTCTATATTTTTCACATTACAAAAAGTGTATACCTATTGCACCAATTTAACAAAAATATTCCTTTATGATAAGGCCAATTTGAATGAAATAAAACAAACCCTAAATAATACTGATTGGGATTCTCTTTTCTTTAATAATTCCATACAAGTTTATTGGGATAACTTGAAAGATATTTTATTGTCCTTGAGAGATAACTTTATTCCATATAAACGTAAGGGCATGCATTCTAAACATTGCCCAAAATGGATGGACAAATTCCTAAAAAGACTAATCAGATTAAAAAAATTAAAAATATTCAAATTACCTTAAGTCCAAAAGTCCAGATAATTGGGTACCCTACCTCAAAATACAGAAAAAATGCAAATCCAAAATAAAAATGGCAAAATTATCTTGGAAATACAAATTAACATCTTCAGTAAACAAGACACACAGTAATAATTTTTATTCTTATATAAACTCATTCAAAAAACCTGCTTGTCCTGTTGGGCCCTTGCTTTACAATAACAAATTGGTTCATGAACCAGCTGACATGGCTAACATTTTAAATAAAAAATGTTGTGATGTTTTTCATCCACAAAAGTCAAACGACAGCATTCTATCTTGTTCCGATAATAGGCATATAACTTTCACTAAAGATAACATACATAATAAACTCATAACCCTTAAGGGAAAAACAAGTCCGGCCCAGATGATATTGCAGAGCACCTCCTTTACCTTTTAGCAGGTAATTTAGCAGGCCCATTTAAGCAGCTATTCGAGGGCTGTATATCTAACCTTTTTGTTCCAGAAGACTGGAAAGTGGCTTATGTAGGTCCTAGTCACAAAAAAGGCCATAAAAACAATTGGGGAAAATTACCGACCCATAAGTCTTACTTCATCTATCTGTAAAGTTTTAGAAAACCTAATTAAAGATCTAATAATCCTGGTCCTAAATAGTTTAGACCAAGAGCAACATAGGTTTATAAAAGATAAAAGCTGCCAGACAAATCTCATGTGCTTTTACAAACAGGTTAGTTTGTATCTAGACAACAAAACCACCTTCGATATAATATATATAGATTTTAGTAAGGCATTTGATACTGTGCCTCACTGTGCCCTTATTTCTAAATTATACAGTATTGGCATTCATAAAAACATCATCACTTGCATCTATCGTTGGCTAAAAGAACCCTGAGGGCCAGATATTCAAAACTTTGCCCCGGGGCTAAATTAGCACTGCCCGGCATGTAAATATTGCTCAGACCAACTAGCCCGCCATATTCATATTTGGGGCTACCAGTAGTCTGGGATCATGCTGGGGGTGGGGGACCACTAGACAACCAGGATGTAGTGCTACAGGGGCTACGGGGTGGGATCATGATGGGGAAGGGGGTACCACCGCATTACCACCAGCTTTTTGTCGGCGGTATTTAGTGACGCACTACAGGTCCACAGTGGTGGAAATCAAGAATGCATGGGATACGCACAAGGGAATTATAGTGGAAGGGATGTGGGGAGAGATGAACTGTAGCTCAAGAAGTGTCTGCAGTGATAATGTTGGTAGGGGAAAATGGGCAAACTGAGTGGATCAAGCAGTCCTTATCTGCTGTCAAAGTCTATCTTTCTAACTCCTTGCCTTGCCCCTAAAGTGACTGTCTTCCTCTTTAGGCCTCACTTCAGTTGGAGGCCAGGTGAGTGCCTTTCAGTGTCCATTGCTCTCCTCCTTCCTGCTTTGGAGACTGGGTCCCCTTTGTGGGGAACCTCCTTTAGCTACAGAGATTATCTTGCTGTACCCTTACAGCATTCCCATTAGAAGGTCAGAGTGAAAGACTTTCCTCTAAAATTCTTCCCCTGAATTGGGTTTCTAAATTTACAGTAGCTGAGCCATCATTAATTCTAACCCTAGCCTGGAAGGAAGACAACTGAGGCTTGGATCCCTATACGTTTTCTCCTTTTAAAAGGGGTTTCCCTCTCCTCTGTGCCAAAGATCATAAAAATATTTAGGGAGTTTCTGCAGCAGTTTGTAGTTAGTTGGTGGCTCACCAGGTCTGGGTCTCAATCTGACTACATCTCTCCTCTCCTTAGGAAGAACATGCTTGACTGTCTTCTATTGTGTGTTTTGGCCTTCTTCCCTAAAATAACTTTGGTCCTTGGACCTTGTCCAGATGACACCTCAAGGGGTTAAAACTCTTTCATCAGGGTTCCAAAGTCCTTATGACACCCAAGAGGGTAGTAGTCCCCACAGCTGGGACAGAGAGAGCATTAGCCAAAGTTCTCAGTTGCACAAGCACCACATACTGCTCTGTCTTCAATCAATTCAAAACCTTCTCATAAGAGCCTGATGACCTTATGAACTAAAAGGATTTGCCTAGGGTTCGGAGGGGCAGTGGGTAACATGTGCCATACTCTTCTCCATGCGGTATAAAACTCAGAAGTTTTTATTGCCACCCCACCCCCTTGTGTGGCACCTCTCTCTCCTTGGGGTCAGGCCTTCTTTCCTAAGGTGCCTTTGAGCCTGAGTCCTCATTCCTGTGACACGTTGAGGGGTTGAACTCTTTCATCAGGACTCCAGTATCCTTATGACACCTCAACAGCTCAAATACTGCTTGTTATTTGGAATTGAATTAGATGGGAAGGAGAATAACTGATGGCAGAATTCTGAGGAGGGTACAGAACTCTCACTCCATCCCTCCTGCAGGATGATTGTTCTTGAATTTGTCATGTGGTTGCGGTTATGTGACAAAAGAGCCCCGAAGCCTGTGAGGACCCCACCCTTAAAGTTGCGAAATGCCCGGCTTCCGCTGAACTGGAGATTGTAAAGCCCCTGAGTAGAGATGCTGCTGCTACAGCATAGATGCTGGACCTTAAATCCATTAGGAGGCCTAAACCTGGGTAGATTTCCTAGAGCTGCAGTCATTTGACTAAAGGAGCTCCTGGGTGTGAGATTCCTATCCCTGACTGAATGACTGAGCAATGTAGTTCCGCTGAAGAAAGGGGAGCAGGTAGAGACCAGACAAAGCCACAGGCAGGTAAGTTGGAGAGTCAAGCAGTATGCGAGCTGCCAAATGCCTTCTGCATCTGAGGCATAAAGGGTGTCACAGAGTTACAGCTGTATGAATAAAAAGGGCCCCAAACAGAGGATCTCACCCCTAGAAGGCTATACTTGGAGTACAGGATAGATGAGGCTACAATTTGTGCTACAGGACAACTTGGGCTAGTTCTAAAGCTACAACATGAATTGGAAATCTGATTATTGCTAGGCCTTAAAGCTAGGCACTGACTCTATGCCCTATTCAGTCTAGGTCCTAAGCTATCCCAGGAGAGGGAGTAGGTGTGCTGTACAAGACAAAAAGCACTTATGAAAGATAGAAATAGTGTTTTGCATTACAAAGTCATTAACAGATGAAAGTACTGACCCTTAAGGGGCAAACATAGCAGCCTAATGTCTCTCCTCAATGAAGAAAGCCCATACAAAGGAATGGTGGAGCTAATCCCTTTATGGGTGAAGCCCATTTGAGCATTTGAGGGGAAGCTAAGCAGTAGCGCAGTTACCGGAAGATATTGACTGACTTGACTAAAGGACTGATATGAAAAGAGTGGCTAAATGACTAAATGAATGAGTGCTATGACAAACATTACAGAGATGAAGCCCCAAGAAAACATAGAAACAGCTGGCAGATAAGGACTGCTAGGCCCATCTAGTCTGCCTGTTTATCCTTTCTGTATCAGCAGGCCACTAACCCTATTTGGTCAATGGCTTTAGCCTCTCTTACCCACCACTAGGGTTCCCTTGTGCCTATTCCAAGCATTCTTGAATCCCCCACTATGTTTGCTCCTACTACCTCTTGGGGTAAGTTATTCCATGCATCCACCACCCTTCCTGTGAAGAAAAACGTTCTTACATTCCCCTTTAACCTGCCCCCTTCTGGCCTCATATTGTGCCCCCTCATTTCTGTACATCTCCTATACTGAAAGATGTCCCCCATTTGTACTTGTTTATGCCTTTAAGATACTTGTAGGTTTCATAGGTTCATAGAGAATTTACAAGTTCGATAAATCATGGTCCTTTAGCGAACTTGCCACAATTCATTGGTTTAATGGTGGAGTAAACATTTTCTATTTCCCATAAATGCGTCTAATCTATTTTTTATTTATTTTATTTAGTTTTTGTTGACCAGGTAAGTGCACTAGACAAATTCTGCCCATTTTCAGGCACAACACAGGGGAGGGGGATACAGATGAATGCCAACTGACCTTGAACCAGATTAGGCTGTTCGTATTTTTAGTGAATGGGGAAAATTTGGCCAGGGCACTGGAAAAATTCCCCTACTTATTGGTAAGGGGTGCTGAGACTGGTGCTGAGATGGCCAGTTTTCCTGGAGAACCATGGAGGATGGATGTGTCTGGGGCCAGGAAGCAGGTCTCCTCCCCGGTTTCTGAACTGCAAGAGGCCAAAATGGAAATGGAACCTGCGATTGAGGATTTGTTTATTCTAGCAGAAGAGGATATGGCTAACCTGGAACGTGACGCAGAGTCACAGAAGATGGCAGTGGCGAGTCAAAAAGCAGGTGAGATCTGTGAGCTTATTGCTGAAGAGGAAAGGAGGTTTCTCCTCCAGAGAAAGGAACTAGAGAAGGAGTTACAGGATCAGGGAATGAGTGGTGAGATGGACAGAGCAGACCGACAGGATTGTACTAATGCACACGTTGACACAAGGTCTTCTGAGCAAGGCCCGGACATGAGAAACACGGAAGAAGAAGCTATGGAGAACCCCCATATTGACTCTCCGATTACTCAGGTACCTCAGTTTTCAATTGTAAAGAACTCATATGGGGGGGGCAAGGATATAATGCAGAAGATGTTGTGCAACAAGGCTGCCCTTCTCAATTGAATGCTACGGAGTAGCTGCAGTAGACAGGCAATGTTACTGATGGGACACAATTTGAAACTGCAGATCTCGAGCCCAATAAAATTAACTTCACGATTGGGATTTCTACAGGAGGGTCTGGGAAAAAACTGTCTAATAAAGTTATAAAAACAAAGGAAAAAAGAGCAGTGGAAATGGAGTGGAGGCCCAGGTGCTTTTATCATCTACATGTGCAGGGTTAGCTACAGCATTGTCAGGACCTGCAATAACACCAGCAGAATGGGTTGCTAAGTCATTAGAAGCAGCAGGATGGGTCAAAAAGCGGATGGCACTGATTGGGATGCTAATATCCCAAGATTACTAGACAAGACAGGTGGTCCTGTAAACCAGAATGTGTGCTCTGGTCAGGCCAGTACTTTCTATACTTACAGATAACACCTGGACAGTTGACTATGTGTAATGAGAAAGAGAATGCCACTTGGACAGGTACAATTTTATCTGTCAGCAGGCCATTGGAAGGCGATGAGACACAGCGGGGGTTGGAGAGTGACCCTTCCTCCCCACCCCAGCTTTTGATGTTGCTATGTCAGATACACCAATAAATGTAGCTGAAAATGTGCCTCAAAGACCTATAGTGTCTGTTCCCTTTGATGATGAAGAAGGGATTCCCACTGTAACTGCTAATGTGTGGCATGCAAAAGCAAAAGAAAAGCTGTTTCCTGATGCTATCAGAAATGCCTCTGAGCTTGCGACGAGGCAAAATGCAGTCATACTTAAATTTAGAGGGAATTTGACTGATATACCAAATAGACTGTTTGTGGGGTGAGCCTTATTGGAAAATAGTATGAAGTTTTATGCATATCAAGTTTATGTCCCGATTCATATGCCAGGAGACACCATATATGATGTTAGCTTTAAACACCCGTCTGGCCTGGAACATTTCTGAAAACAGTATCAGTTGTTGAAAAATTGCCCCCTATGGAGACGCTTTTTAGCAATCCCATCGACTAAACCTATGTACAAAACCATAACTGTACTCTTTCAAAATGAAGGGGTTAATGTAGCTGACATTTCATGTTGGCTGAACCAGCATTGTGTAGTAAATGGGTGTCCTAAGCCCATTTTGAACTAAGAATATTTATGGATGGGGGGGATGGAAATATAAGATCACCCTGAAACAAGAGCATGTGTGATAAAGCATCTCCCTAACTGTTTTTGGAGGGAGGGACAGGGTGATATTTTCTATCGACTAGGCATTCTACAAATGTCAGGAACTGGGGCATCTAAGTAATGTCTGTGAGAAAAAGAAGTGTAGCCTCTATAGAGAGGTGGGGCATTATGGGGCACAATGTAAGCAACCTCTCAAACATAATCTGTGCAAGGAACGTGGCCATACATTCTGGAAATTGTGCCTGGGCATCCCTCAACAGTAATGATCAGTCAATAAGAGTGGAACAGGATGCCTATGTAGCTACAGTACAGAAAGAAAAGATGCAAGCACATGAGTTAATGTCTCAACTGAATGCTGTAGCTCTTCAGCCTCAGAGAGATCCCTGTCCAAGGTCATCTGTACCTGGCACTACTGAGGTTACTGTGCAGCCTGAGTATGGCGCTTTCTCCCCCATGACCCTACAACAGAGAATGCAAGGAACTGATGGCATTCTTTAGGACCAAGGCAAAGATCTGGTTCCTGCTAATGAGGTGCAAGAGGGTGTGCTCCTGAATGAAGCACATCCAGGGCAAGAGATCCTGGATGCAGATGAGAAGGTGGCAGCAGAGATGCCACCACCAGGCTCTGTGGCAGAACCTCCCTTTCAAAGGGTCACGAGGTCAAAATCTGCACATAAGAGTTCTCCTGGGCTGAATGAAACTCCAATACATAATTCATATAATGTTTTAATGGAGTTGGAGGAAGAGGAAGGGGGTGGTGAATCTGATGGATCATCAGAGACATCTTCTCAAATGGAGGTTAACACAGGAGTTGTTAAAGGTGACAAACCTAAGCCCAAAAAGCGGAAGAAAAGAAAATAGAATGAACTGGGTGTTTTCCTTGCCTTTTTCTAACTATGCAAGCTAACACTATAATAACAACAGTGAATGTTAATAGTATCAAATCTGCTGAAAGGCAGACAGTGACGTTTGCTAGTTTGCATTTTGGGGGAGGGCAACTGATATTTGTGCAGGATACATGATTGCACACTATTATGGAGGTTAACCAAGCTCAGAGGGATTGGCGATGGGGGTTCTCCTTGTGGTCTGTAGGGGCAGAGCTCTGCTCTGGTGTAGGTATTTTGTTTTCAAACATACCTATAAAAATATTAAAAGTCTTGGATATTTGCCCAGGTAGAGTTCTCATGGTAGATGTGATTATCCATGGTTTAGCATATAGGTTAATTAATATTTATGCACCCCAGGAGAAGGCAGACAGAACATCTTTATTTCAAACAATAGAGCCGTTCCTAAATACTTCTAAACTAATATTGTGTGTGTGTATGGGGGGGGGGGGAATTTAACTGTGGATTAGTGCCAAGAGATTGGGGTGGAAAAACAGGAAAGATTCATAGTGACACTGATATGTTAAATAATATGTTAAAAACATTTTTTAAGGATATTTATGAGATCATAGATACTCTTCCTGAGCATACTTTTTATAAAGGGAGACTATCTACCAAGACAGACTCTTGGTTTGTTTCAGATAGGACAACAGGGATTCAAGTGTAAATTCTACCTTTGGAAACATCAGACCACATGGCTTTACGGGCCCAGATTGGGACATTACATAAGATTACAATTGGGAGGAGCTACTGGAAATTAAATGCTTCAGTATTACAAGAAGATAGTATAAACTAGAAATTAAAGATCTTTTAGAGGTACGAAGGGCATTAGTTTTTTGTATAATAGTCCCAGTGAATGGTGGGAGGATACAAAAAGAGACATAAGGGATCTATTAAAACACATTTCAAGAAAACAAGTTAATGAGAAGTACAGTATATAAAATAGCTTACAAGCTCAGTATTTAAAACTCTTAACACAAGCATGGACGATAGGAGCAGATAGGGAGGCACAATTGCAGGACTTAAAAGAGAAAATGTATGCATATCAGTTTCGACACAAGGTAATAAGGAAATAATGAGGTTGAATTGCAAGGGGTGAAAAAATGATTTTTACAACCTTGAAGGGACAGAATGGTATGATAAAAAGATACTCAGCATGATATATAATACATTATTTACACACATCTGTGCAGAACATTCCAGAAAGGTGATTCTACATAGATGTCTGAACTATTAGAAGATATTGTAGTGTCAGAGGTAACAGAGGGGGAAAAGCAGGAGTTAATAGCACCCTATCACTACTGAAGAGATTAGGTTAGGCATTAATAAGTTATCCATAAATACAACACCTGGGCTGGATGGCATATTAAATGAATTCTATAAGGAATTTATTGATGAATTGGTCCTGTGTTTACAGGCAGTGTATCAGGAGATACAGCGGGGGTACTTTGCTCCCTAGTATGCATGAGGGAGTTATGACCTTTTTATATAAAAAGGGGGATCCACAAGATATAAAGAATTGGAGACCTCTGAGTTTACTTACAAATTATTATAAGATCTTTTCTAAAATCCTAAAAACGAGATTGGTAAAAGCGGCAAAAAAATTGATATTACCACAACAAACACGTGCAGTACCTGACAGGAACATTCAGCAAAATCTGATATTCATAAGGGAGATAGTGGAGCAGGGATTGGACACGGAGTTGGATGGGTACATTATGACTCTAGATCAAGGAACTGCATTTGACACAATAAAACATGATTATTTATGGGATGTGTTATATCAATATGGTATTCCAGAACAGTTTATTGCTATGATTAGACTCATCTATGAACATGCTAATGTGATCCCTTTAGTAAATGGACACATAGGGGTCCCTAGTCAATTGAAGAATGGTGTTAGGTAAGGCTATCCATTGAGTCCGTTATTATATGTGTTCACTATTGATCCAATTTTAAGAGTGACAGAAAGATTTGATGATATACAACCAGTGTATAATATAGTAGGGCAGATATTTCAGAAAGTATCAGCATATAAGGATGATTGTAGTATTGTAGTGAGAGATTTAGAGTCTGGAAGGTGTGCCCTGAAAATATTGGAGGATTTGAATGAAAGAACAGGGATAAAAATAAATACAACTGAAAGTAAAGTGTTGATGTTAGGTAGGTACAGGAAGACTTTCCCATTAAAGTTATGAAGGTAGAGGTAAAGATTTGGGTCTTTTATTCGGTACAAGACAGGGTGAACAAGCAAATTGGGATCAGATATATGAGGATGCACATAGGAAAGTACAAACATGGAAGTCATGGAAAATGACTAGGAAGAAAAGAGTACATTTATTGAAAGCATATATTATACCAATTTTTATGTTGTTTGTGTGCCTGCGCAAGAAACATGTTGTGGCAGCTTGCTGCAGAAGCAGGTTGTGGCGGTGCAGCACTGTTGTGGCTAATGTCCCCACTGCCTTTTGAGGCTTGGCCCGCTTTCCCCAATGGGATGGCACGCTGCTGCTGACACTAGTTCAATCAGCGTGCCACCACCTTGAAATGTTTTAGCCGATGCAATCAGGGGTTGCCTCGTCATTGCAGCGTCAGCCATTCCACTGCAATGAGGGAGTGACCCGTCATTGCAGAGCGGTCCCTTGCATGCCTCCAACCCAGTTTGCCAATGGGAAGCCCAGTTCCCATCGACATAATGTCACCACCTGGAAGTTTCTTTTGTCTGCCGAGGGGGTGCCAGTCCCCCTCGGCATCATGTCCCCCCCTTTTTCTTTGCCGATGGGATGCCCAATCCCCGCCGACTTCAGTCCCCCTTTCTCACATGAATTTGTCAACAGGGGAGCCCACTCCCTGTCGGCATAATGCCCTCCCCAATGAATTGTGTGCCGAGGGGGGTTCCCAATTCCTCGGCTGTTCCCATTATGTGCCGATCAGTGCCCCAATCCCCGTTGGCTACAGACCCCCCAAAACACTCAGGTGGCATGCTGGGAACCCACATCAGCATGCCAAATATCCTGTAAAAAGAAAAACCATCCTGCAGACGTTTTTCTTTTTTTAAAACCTGTAAAACAGAAAGCGGTCCCTCGTTGAGTCCATGGCTCCACCCCAACCCGCACCCACCCTCTGTCACCCTGCCTTCCCACCCCCTCACCCCATACTTACCTCCGAGCCCAGGACAACGATCTTGGTGGACGGGAACACGTCTGCACTCTTCAAAGCGATTGCAAACTGAAGAAATGCAGGTAAGCTGTATAATGGCATAAATAGGTTTTTCCAACTTTGGTGCTTTTTCAGGCATTTTGGGAATTTTTACATCAAATTTTCAACATGGGGTTATTGGGACCCTTCCTCATGAATTCAGCCACTGTCATAGCGTTATTCAGTCCCAAAGGTGATTTCGCGGTCACTGCATGGAATCACCTTTTGGGACTGATTATCAAAAAAGACAGTGCCAGTGTTCATGGTGGGCTCTCAAAAAGCCTCGTTGCAAATTTGGTGGAAAAATCAAAAAATAACATTTTACAAGCTGCAGGTTTCCGTAGTTGCTACGTACGCTCATAACTTCTCGAATTTGCAATATTATCACGCCAGATTTTCAATACTGCATTTTTTCACACCTCCTTATGAACAGCACAGCTGTCATTTTTCACATCCTAGCCAAAATGTGTTTTCGCACTTCTGGCGCAGAATAGCGCAGTCGCTGTGGGAAATCAGTGTTCGCGATAGATTAAGAAAATGACAGTGACACTGTTCATGAGCAGAGGTCCTAAAATGCCTATCTTGAAAATTTGGTGACAATAGTCCATCAAATGACTGTGTTACAAGTGTGCGTTGCACAGTTTCCATACCCTTAGTAACCCGCAGATTTGCAATATTTTCGCCACCAGATTTTCAACACTGGCATTTTACACCTCCCCTATGAACAGTACAGCTGTAATTTTCACATCTTGGCCAAAATGTGTTTTCGCACTTCCAGCACAGAATAGCGCGGCCGCTGTGAGAAATCAGTATTTGGGACAGATTAAGAAAATGACAATGACACTGTTCATGAGCAGAGGTCCTAAAATGCCTATGTTGAAAATTTAGTGATGAAAGTCCATAAAACGACTGTGTTACAGGCGTGCATTGCACTGTTTCCATGCACCCTTGTAACTTCGTAAATTTGTAATATTTTCATGCCAGATATTCAACACTGGCATTTTTTCACACCTCCTTATGAACAGTACAGCTGTCATTTTTCACATCCTGGTCGAAATATGTTTTTGCACTTCTGGCGCAGAATCTTATGGTCGCTGTGGGAAATCAGTGTTTGGGACAGATTAAGATCGAGCGAGTGAGAGAGGAGGAGTGAGCAAGCTCAATGGAGCTCTGTCAGAACTGCTGCAGATTTCTTTGTGGGCAGAAAAAGGCACCAACATAGGCAGGGACCCAGTACAAAAGCGCAGCCTGCAGCACCGGGAGAAACAGAACGAGTGAGTGAGGGAGGGGGAGTGAGCGAGGTCAACAGAGCTCTGTCGGGACTGCTGCGGATTTCTTTGTGGGCAGAAAAAGGCATCAATGGAGGCAGGGATCTGGTACAAAAGTGCAGCCTGCAGCACCAGGAGAAACAGGATGAGCAAGTGAAGGAGGGGGAGTGAGCAAGCTCAACAGAGCTCTGTCGGGACTGCTGAGGATTTCTTTGTGGACAGAAAAAGGTGCCAATGCAGGCAGGAGCCTAGTACAAAAGGGCAGCCTGCAGCACTGGGAGAAATGGAATGAGCAAGTGAGAGAGGAGGAGTGAGTGAGCTCAGCGGAGCTCTGTCGGGACTGCTGCAGATTTCTTTGTTGGCAGAAAAAGGTGCTGACACAGGCAGAAGCCCAGTACAAAAGGGCAGCCTGCAGCACCGGGAGAAACAGAACGAGCAAGTGGGGGGGGAGTGAGCAAGCTCAACGGAGCTCTGTTGGGAACTGCTCCGGATTTCTTTGTGGGCAAAACGAAGTGCCAGTGGCAGAAGCCCAGTACAAAAGGGCAGCCTGTAGCTCTAGGAGAAATAGAAGGAGTGAGTGAGAGAGGGGAAGTGAGCGAGCTCAACAGAGCTCTGTCGGGACAGCTGTGAACTTCTTTGTGGGCAGAAAAAGGTGCAGGCAGGAGCCCAGTACAAAAGGGCAGCCTGCAGCACCAGGAGAAACAGAATGAGCGAGTGAAAGGGGAGGAGGTGAGTGAGCTCAACGGAGCTGTGTCAGGACTGCTGCAGATTTCTTTGTGGGCAGAAAAAGGTGCCAATGCAGGCAGGAGCCCAGTACAAAGGGCAGCCTGCAGCTCGGGAGAAACAGAGGCAGGCCGGTGAGAGGAGGAGGCGAGCTCAGCGGACCTCTGTCAGGACTGCTGCAGATTTCTTTGTGGGCAGAAAAAGGCAGCAATGCAAGCAGGAGCCCAGTACAAAAGGGCAGCCTTCAGCGTCAGGAGAAATAGAATGAGCGAGTGAGAGAGGGGGAGTGAGCGAGCTCAATGGAGCTCTGCCGGGACTTTACAGTTGTCCACCCTCCCACCCAGGGTCCTCTGTGGTCCTATATTATAGCAGGGTCTCTGGAGTGTAGACAAAGGAATGATTGGATACTTTAAGGTTTGCTGTAATAATGCAGATTCAGTTCTGTTTATTTCTCTAACTGAGCAAATTACTGAGCTATACTGTTATGATTGCTGTAATAATACATATTTATTTGTTCTGTTTATTTCTCTGACTGAACTCAGTAACACTTGGAGTGCAATAGGATTTCTAATTGGACTAAGTGAAACTATGTGAGAGCTGAGAACAAAAAGTATGGTAGCTGTGGGGTGAAAAATGGACAAGGAGGCTTTAGGATTGCTACAGTAATACAGTATCCAAGGGATGAGATTTGAGACTGAATTAACCCGGTCAGCAAGGAGGCAGTAGGGGAACTAGTGTGGGGAGGGAACAGGAATTTGACTAAATAGGGGCCTAACAGTTGTAGTAGGGTACAGAACCTGGGAGTAACAGCCCGTAACATAAGATGGGGGCCCAAATGGGGCCGGTGCCACATGTCAATAGGGCGGGCATCTTTGGAAAGGTGGTGGGCTGTACAGGGTGTGGGTCCGCTATGATCCTGGACTGGGCTTTGAGGATTGGGGGGGGTGTATGGTCTGTAGATGACTGGCTAGTTTGAGGAGGAACTGTGGAGGTTGGGAGGCGTCTAAGTGGCAGGGCAGATGAGTATGGTAGGCATCCGGGGAATAGGGGATGGCAAAGGTGATGCAGGAACAACAACTGAGAAGTGAAGCGGCCCCAGTATCAGAGGCACTAACAGAAAAGACAGGGGAAGAGGGGATGCTCGGTGAGGTGGGCCTCCTGATGGGGGAGGCAGAGACCACGAGGAGTACCAGGGGAGAGAGGAAATGGCTGCGGGAAGGGAGGGACCAGGAATGGTATGGAGGGGAACAAGTAGGAGGGGGGGAACTGATAGGGGAAGAGATGTAGGAGAGGTATCGACTAGGAATAGATTTGAACCTCTGCTATGGGAGAGAGATGGGGGAGCAGGAACATACTGAATGGGGGAGGAAAAGCGGGGCATGAGAGGGATGACAACAGAAGGGGAAGGGATAGCGAGGATGAAAGGGTAGAACGGGGACTAGTAAGGAAGGAGGGGTGATGACTGCAGGAGAGAAGGCTACGGGAAGGGGGAAGGATGGGAGGGGCATCACTATTGGGCTAGACGGGAAGGGGGCTCTAAATCGACAACAGCAAGGATAGGATAGAGAGGGGTTGGAAATCAGCAGGGGAGTAGGAGAGGTCGACATGAGAAGCCCAGTAGGAAGTAGTCAAGCTGGGAAGGGGTTCAAGGGGAGTGGGATGAATAAGGCAGAGAAAAGGGGTGAGGTGGAAGTAGGGAGTACAGACACAGAAGTCACAGAGGATGCACCTGGTGGGGGTGAGGGGCAAGGAAGAACGAATTCTGGTGTGGTGGAAGGGGCATTAGAAGGGAAAGGGGTTAAGAGATGGGAGGGTACTCATCCTGGGGGATTCTATACTGAAATGGGTGAGATGGGGTGGAAAGGGGTAAGACACAGCCATATTTGGGCTGAAGCTGTCCCCAGGTTGACTGCAGGAGGGGCAGGGCAGGCACTGCTCAAGCGTGCAGCGAGGAGGAGGAAGAAACCTCATTTACTGTTGCATGTGCATACAAATGACTTAGTGGGGGACACTGTGGAAGTGGTGAGGGGGAGGTTTGAGTAGTTGGGCAGGCAGTTTGAGGGGGTGGGGAAGTCGGTGGCATTCTTGGAGGTACTGCCAGTACCATGTGCAAGCATGGGGAGGAAGGGTAGGCTTGAGGAGTTCAATGAGCGGCTGAGGGATTGGTGCCACACCAACCATTATGGGTTAGTGACTAACTGGGGTAGGGTCTGGGGGGGAATAATGACTTGTACATGGGGTACAGGGTACACTGGAGCAGGAAGGGGAGGGGAGTATTATAGGCAGCATTACTGCTGGTCCACTGGTGCTGAAGGTTGAGGCACTCGACGCCACACCTTGAGCCACGCTGGCGACCTGGGTTCAGATGCAAGCCCAGGCTGCTGGGGGTCGGCAGGGGAGGGATAGGATTGAGCATCTGGAAGACTCCTCTCCTATCCCGGGGTGGGATCCAGGGACCCACCGCTCTGTAGAAGCCCCTGGTGATGACTGGGAGCACTACTAGAGCAGTGTAGTAAAAGGAGCGGAGTGTGGCGGATGTTGGCATGCTGTGCCTAAGCGTCATTGCTCACCCGCTCTCCACAAAGGGGAGAAAAGTGGAAAATGGGCTACAGTCGGGCAGCATGAGCTTCCGACCCCCGCTGACAATTCTTAAGCATGGTACTTTCACTTCCAAATACCTAAACAGCACATATAAGCAAGCAACATTCAGCATTGACAAATGCTTGTTTTATGTGTTTCACATATATATCCCTTGCAGTATAACATGCATGCTAAGATAATGGGGCTTTTCTTTCTCTTTTTGTGGGGGAGTTGGCTGAATCTGGTGAAAAGAGCAGATACGTATAGAAGGAGACAAGAAAGTGGGTTGGATATGTTACAACCATTAGTTTATTTATTTGGGAATTTTTTTTATAGTAACATAAAACCTCTGGTTTTGGGGAAAGCAGGATTAGGGATAGGGAGTATGAAGAGGTGGGAAGCACAATTCCTGGAAGCATGGGGGAGAGGGAAGTGGCAGACATCAGATAAAGCGTTGCCTACATATGTATAGACAACACTGAAGTACATTAGAATGTGAAAGATTGCATTGTACTGGTTTGTGGATGCAGATAGACAGCAATTCTTTAAGACGCTGGTTGCAAACTGTTATTTAGAAGAACCTGTATTTTAAATGATACTCACATAGATGATAAACTTTTGCTGGATAGTATTATAGAGCCAATAATTCCTTTAAAGATGCAGGATGTTATATGGCTGTGCAGACACCAAAAATTGAATGTTTGTAAAGGGTAATCAGAAGCACAAAAAGATAGAAGAAAGGATGTGTATGGCAGGGATCTGTGTGGGGAAATTAGACTATACAGCATTTATTTTTCGATTGTACATGCATTCAGGTACTTTAGGAATCCTTAGCCGTACTACGGGGTGAGCAACTGTTTGCGCAAGTTAATTATGAAGTTTTGGTATTAGGACAATTGACAACAGCATGGCAGAAATGGAATAAAAGCACTATATGGGTGGTGTTTGCCTGCATTGAATGGTCTATTTGGCAGATTAGATGCCTGAGAATATTACAGCAAAAACAAGCAGATGTGCAGGATATATTGTTTAAAGTCCAGTTGGAACTTGATACAGTTTATAACTATGAAAAACATACACTAGGAGAAGGGAAATGTCAGTATTTATGGAAAGGAATAGACTGGGTAGGTTGAGTAGAGAAGCATATAAGGAAAAAAGTTAGAAAAGATATTAGTATACTGCCAGACTTGATAGAATGTATTAATTGTTATGAAAGGCTGATGATGTAGCATTTTTATAATTTGTTCCTTCTGTTTAATACTTAGAATGTTATGCCTATATAATAACTAGAATTTGTGTTAAGACAATTTTCATTTTTATGATGAGATTGAGGGTTGGCTGGATGAGATTAATACATCAAGGTATGTTTTCTTTATAGATTATGATCCACTTGATCCATTGCTTTACCTACTAGTTACCATGCTTCCCTGATTGTTTGTTCATACGTTGGTATGCACCACTGTATATTTCATACAGTTCAATGCACCATTGTATATTTCATACTTTTGTATGCACCATTGTATATCTCACGTTTGTATGCACCATTGTATATTTCTCATATTCCACACCACCTCATGCTTGAGGTGTGTATTACCATGCCTGTATGTTCTGCTGTGATCTTGTTGTTTTGCCACTTTGTGGCCTGGGTCATGACTGAAAATGGTCCTTTGGATCAGTGCACTTACCTGGTTAACAAAGACATAAATAAATAAAATAAATAAATGCATTATGTTGATGTTTTCTATGAATTCTTCTAGTTTTTGTTTTTGTTTGTTAATAAAAATTCCCCTACTGTTTTCGAGAAGTACCATGGGATCTTTAACATCCACCTGAACTACCACCAGAACAGGTAGATGGAACCTTGGTTTGATGTCTCATCTGAAAGACGGCACCTCTGGAGTACAGCACCCCACTCATGCTGCACTACAGTGTCAGTATTGGGATTTAACCCAAGTGCCTGGTGTGGGGATAGAATCCATAGCCTTCTGATCTCCCAGCCTCAGAGGTGAGTGTGCTACCTGCTGAGCCACTGACACTGACATTTTTTAAATGTTTTTAAATGTTTCCATGTTGTTACTTTCTACTCTACTTCAAAGAAGTGTGTTCTATATATTAATAACTCTCTGACTATACCACTGGCTCCTTTTATGTGTCTTGTTTACCTCTCCTCATAGTTTACAATTATGAGACCTACTATTATTATCTGTTGTGTGTTTTACTAGACATCCAGTAGAGCATCTTCGTGGTAGCTTTAAATGTGAGACACAAGTCTCCCCTCACTTTCCTACTGTATATTCCATAGAGTATAAACTTAACTGTTTGAGCCTATCATTGTAATGCATTTTATGCAGGTTTTTAATCCGCTTTGTTATACCCCTCTGAACTTTTTCTATTTTATTTTTACTTTCAATTGTATAAGGGGCAGAAAAAGGAGAGCAGTACTCCAGATGTGGTCTAACCAAAGAAGTATGTAATGGGAAAATGACTTCAGAATCTCTGCTCTTTATATTCCTGAGAATACATCCTGACATTTTTAAGTTGTTTTATTAATGTGTTTATCAAACTTTAAATCTGTTGTTGCATGGACCCCTAGATCTCTTTCACTGGATGTTTCTTGTAGAGGTATACTGTTCAATGTATAGTAACATGAAGGGTTATTAATACCCAAGTGCTTAACCTTGCATTTAGATTCATTAAAGATTAATTTATAGTCGTGAGCCCATCTTGCAAGTTGATCTAAGTTTTCTTGGAATTTTACAATTGTCGGCGTAGTTGCACAACCATATGCTATTAGATGTTTGCATGGTTGATACCAATATATTAAAAAGGACAGGGCCCAGAACAGAACAGAGCCCACTTGTTACTGGGACCCAAACCGATATGAATCCCCTAATGGCTACACGCTGTATCCTATTATCTAACCATGAATTTATCCACCTAATGATGTTAGGATGGAATTGTAACCTAATCAATTCTTCGACTAGAATTTTATGGAAAACTGTGTCAAATGCCTTTGAAAAATCTAAAATGACAACATCCACTGGTATTCCTTTATCGAGTTACAGGTTCAAAAAATTGTAATAAGTTGGTCAAACAGGACCTGCCTGTGAAAAAGTCATGCTGAGTTGGATCTGTATGTCCAGTTTGTTGCAGATGTTCTGAGATACGTTTTTGCAGCAGCCTTTCTAACACTTTACCCAAAACTGATGCTAGACTAATGGGTCTGTAGTTCTTTACATCCTGTGTGTTGCCTTCTTTATGTATAGGGGGTGATTAAGGCCTCATTCCATTCTCTTATTGTTTTCCCTTCTCTGAGTGAGACATCAGAGAGCGTCGAAATAGGACCTGCTAGTTGTAGAACTTGTTCCTTTAAAAATGTGGGGGTTAATCCATTGGGTCCTGCCGAACTGGTTGTTTTAATAGTTTTGATAACATCAATTACCCCCTACTGAGTAAAATATGGGACATCCACTTGCTGATATGGTATTTCATTTGTAATCTGTTGCTTTTCTTTATAAACACTAGGGAAATATTTGTTAAGTTCAATGGCCATATCATCTTCTTTATTTACCAGGCCACTCTGAGTTAGGATTGGGCCTACCGTATTGTTGTTTCCCCTTATAGAACCTACATAATTATAAAACTTTTTCTTGTTGTTTTTCACCATAGTGGCCAATTGTCGTTCTAAGTTCTGTTTAGCTTTCTTTATTTGAGATTTTGTTTTCTTAACTGACGATTTATATGATCCTAAATTTGTTTCTGTTGTCCGTTTTTTGTATCTTTTGTATAATTTATTTTTCTTCTGAATACTTTTATGAATCCTGTTCCACCATAAAGGTACCCTATGCTTATTATTATATTTTGTTCTCTCTGGTACCCATTGATGTATACATGTTCTTATTTTTTCTCTTAGAATGCCTCGATCCTCTTATAGTTCTAGATTATTTAATTTGTGGTTCCAGTCCCAGTTTGCTAAAAACTTTCTCATGTTGTCATAGTCAGCCTTATAAGTCTTTAAGTTTTGTCACACCATTAGTTAATTTAATTGTATTAATTTTAATGTCTAAGTGTACCATCCTGTGATCACTGCTACCCAAGGGTGAGAGTACTTCAGGTTTTTGGGTCCCTGCATCAAAGTTAATGAAAAACAAATCTAATATATTATCCTCTCTTGTTCCTTCCAAAACTAATTGTTCAAGATTATTTTGAGACGTAATGGGGCAGATATTCAGAGGAGTTGCATAATGGGCAACTGAGTTGCACATGCGCAACCACAGAAATGCACCCCGGAACCATATTCAACCAGTGGGAAGGTTTCATTGCGCAGATGTGCAACAGTAATGTATACTGTGCAAGTACATGGGGGCGTGCCCATGAATAAGCTGCGCAATGGCATATTCAGCCAAAAAACACAGCGCAAATGAGGAGCAGGTCAGAGAATGTGCCAGACAGAACTGAGCATATAAAAGGAGGCTCAAACACACACACACACACAGTAGATGCGCAAGCCAGAGCAAGACATAGCAATGGATGCAGGGCCTTTTTTGATGGAGGAGGTATTGAGGAGGAGGGAGGAACACCAATGTGGCCGAGGAAGAGCCCGTCGGTGGCATGCCCAACACAAACGGTACCGTGCCCACCTCATGTTTGAGGACTATGGGGATACAGAGATCGTGGGCTGGTACTGTCTGAACAGGGCACATCTGAGGCAGCTCTGTGAGCTGTGCCATGATGTGCTGCAGGCACCCACCAGAAGGGTCATGCCATGATGGTGGAGACAAAGTTGACAGGAGCAATGTGCCTGCTCGCTACGGGCACCTTCCAGAAACCAGTGGGGGCAACCACTGGTATAACCCAGTCGGCCACATCCTGCCTCCTCACACAGTTCCTCAAAACCCTGCTGCCACATGCTTCGGAGTACATAAGATTCCCAAGCACACAGGCAGAGCATACAGCAAACATGCAGGAATTCTACAAGGTGGCATGCATGCCCGGCATGATTGGGGCCATTGACTGCACCCATGTGGCCATACACACACCAGCTGGTGCAGAGAGGGTCACCTACATGAACAAAAAGGGCTACCCCTCCGTCTATTGCCAGGTGGTGTGCAAAGCCACCATCATCAATGTGTGCACCACACACCCTGGGAGTACACATGATGCATTCACCTGGCACAGCTCCATCCTATGCCAGAAATTTGAGCATAGGAAGATCCCCATGGGCCACCTGATAGGTGAGCATGGCATGTGATAGGGTGACAGAGCAGCCGTGTAGGCGTGGACAGGCCTGAGGCACACATGGAGGGGGATGTGTGGGCAGCCGTAGGTAGCATAGGGGAGGACATGGAAATAAGCAATGCCATGTGCTAACCAGTATGTGTTGCCCCCACAGGTGTCAGCACCTATCCCCTGTGTCCCTGGCTGCTCACCCCCATCCAGCACCCATCCAGTGCTGTGGAGGAGCGATACAACGAGGCACACATTGCAACACAGAACCTCATTGAGCATGCCTTTGGCATGCTCAAGATGCGATTCTGTTGCCTAAACAGGTCCGGTGGTGCCCTACAGTACAGCTCTGCGAAAACCTGTGGCCTATTCCTGGCCTGCTGTATGCTGCACAGCATGGCTGTTGACTGTGGGATAGCTGTCCAGGTGGATGAGGGTGACAGCAATGATGAGGATGGGGAAGATGAGCCAGATGGGCTTGCACACTGCAGAGCCACCCATGCAGAGAAGGGAACAGAGGATGGCTGCCTGTGCATGGAGGCTCCATTACACGATCATACAGGAACACTTTGGGAACCGCAGGTGAGTACCAGACACGATGGCCGTGCATGCACGGAACACCACACACACTGATAGAGGCACACAACCACATAGGGATGCATGCAGGGACATGGGTACACACACAGCATGAACAGGTAACACACAGCCACACTCCCTCAACACAGTGGACAGGCACAGGTGGACGCACACACATGGGCTCTGCACTACACACAGAGCTGGCCTTACCCTGACCTGCACATACACCACCATCACCAGCACACGTCACACAGCTGGGCACAGTGGGGCATGTGATTGGCACAGTCAGGAGCGGTGGGCAATGTGGCAACTCACACACTGGTGCAGCAGGAAGTGGCAAGGATCAGAGTGAATGCACCAGCACAAAGGCAAGGCCGGCACAGTGCTACCCTCATCATGCCTATGCCACAAGGCCCAGCAGCACTGCATGCACACATGGAGGATGTGCCACACGCCACACTTACATGTCAGCACACGCACATGGGCATGCCCAGCCCAGTGCACATCAGCCAACAGCAGCAGGTAGCAGGATGGAACAGCACACCCAGCAGGCCTACCGTGCAGTGCCACGGCTGCCATGGCCAGGTGAGTGGCCACGCCTGGGCTGTGTGGCAGCCACTGGATGATCAACAGCCACAGGAGGTGTAACCAACATACTCATGGGGGTACAGGCCTGAGAACATGACCGGGTCCTCGTGAGTGTGAATAGTCCAGCGAAGAGATTACTGCCGGGTGTGTCAGGGACTGGCATGTCAGCCGTGCTGGGGTTACCAGTCACCGTGACCATGGTGTCGATGATGCACTGTGGCGAGTCCGGCGCACTGTGCCGCACCCAGTGGACACCAGTGGTGTAAATTCAGTGGCGATGGTACTGGCAATGCAGTCCAGCAATGTGGTCATGGCCTCCCGCAGCTGCTAGAGCTCACGAATCAGCTGGGCATGTCCAATGGCCCCTCACTCAGCCAGTTGACGCAACTCCACCCGCAGTGTACAGATCTCATCTCCGAGCATCACCTGATTGTCCACGGATGCCCACAACAGCCTGGTGTGCTCAAGCTGGGGGTGTGGCGGCATGCCGTGTAACATCTCTCACCTAGGGACACTGCACAGGGGACTGTGCAGGTGGTGGGGATTGTGCAGGTGCCCCATTGGCAGCCCCTGTGATGTGCTGCATGGTGGGCCAATGCATCCTGCTGCTATATCTCATCAGCCTTCTGGGCCAGCCCCGCTGCACTGGTGACTGTGCCAGAGCCCCCTCCATGGCTGGCAGCAGCAGTGGATCTCAGCTCCGAGCATCACCTGGTTGTCCACGGATGCCCACAGCAGCCTGGTGTGCTCAAGCTGGGGGTGTGGCAGCATGCCATGTAATATCCCTCACCTAGGGACACTGCACAGGGGACTGTGCAGGTGGTGGGGATTGTGCGGGTGCCCCATTGGCAGCCCCTGTGGTGTGCTGCATGGTGGGCCAATGCATCCTGCTGCTATATCCCATCAGCCTTCTGGGCCAGCCCCGCTGCACTGGTGACTGTGCCAGAGCCCCCTCCATGGCCGGCAACAGCAGTGGTGCCATACGCCACTCTGTGGCCATGGTCAGGTGGTGCCTACGTGGCTGCCATACCGCCAGTGCTGGCATCCGCTGTCTGTGTATGGCACCGTCCCCTGGGCAGAATGTCCAGGCCTGTGCCACCCAGGCTCAGTGTAATGTCATCATCTGTGTCCGATGACGCCCCCTCCTGTATCCCTGGTACAAGTACCGGTAGGGTGTCCATTAGCAAGAGGTCTGCCAGGGGGTCGTCATCACCCAGACCCAGAAATTCAAGCAGCCCCACACTGCCTCATCATCGATGGTCAGTGTCCCAGATGCCTTTTGATGTTGATGGCATTGCATCGTCAGGTCCAACATCGTTGGTGGCATCCTGCAATGCACCCCTGAGGCATGATGCCACTGGAAGACAGAAAAGCATTATCAGTGGTGACAGTGGCACTCTGCATGCAGTGCTGTGGCAAGTGCAAATGGAGCATGCATGCCACCGCCATGCCTGCCTGCCACAGGGGACACCTCTGCAGCACCGCACATCAGGGCAGTTATGTCACAGGCAGTGCACAAGGCAGGCCAGCCATGGTGAGTAGCTGCGGCACATGGTGTTGCACCACCCCACGGCTATCATGCATGGTCCCCCCACACCCAATGGGCCACAACACTAGTGGTGTGCTGCGCAGCTGCCTGTGCCTCTGTGGGCCATGCAGTGCCACTGGCATGCACCAAGCAGGCAGTGCTGAGGAGCAGCCATGCAGTAGTGCACACCCTGGACCATGACCCATGGCCACAGTATAGTGCCGATGCTGAAAATCTCCTACACTTAGGTGGCCAATGCCATGCACAGTGGTCCCATTCATGGCATCCGCCACTGCATGCCACACCTTCCATGGGCACGCATCACTGCTACAGTCATGCTGGCACGCTGCTGGCATGCATACACCCCCACACCCACAGCAATCGACATCAGACTCACAGTGCTGCGATGGGCTGCCACCTATCTGGAATCCACCTCCTGGGACACCCTCAATGGAGGTACAGGTGATGGTTGCCGCCACCAACTCCTCACCTGCCGTTAGTATGGGTGAGGTAGCTTTTCCCCTGACCGTCCTACTGCATGATGCCCTGATGGAGGCCACCTTCTCCTTAATGTGCCTACAGTCTGTTCCCATCTTCTTGCACTCCTGTGCACTCTTGTTATGTCTGCCATGGGTGTTCATGTATGTCGCCACCTCCTCCCATCAGGTGGCATGGTCCTGCGGGGTATCAGTGGCCCTGCTCAGCAGTGGCTCCCTGTTGAGGTAGGTCTCAAACAGGGCCTGCTGTTCATCTTTTGTAAAGTTGGGCCTGCGCTTCTGTGCAGGCCCCTTCTCCTCAGCTCCCTTCATCTCAGACATTTTGCTACCTGTGGATAGTCAGACATTGGCTCGATAAGCAGCTTGGCAGCCCAACATGGAACCGTGGAGCACTGACAACATGCACAGCAATATCATTACACAATGCAGTGTGATGGTCCTTACCTCAGTGGCTGCAATACCTGTCAGTGACATGTGCTGTGTTGTGGCGCTTTTATGGCTCAACCCATGCAAATGAGCAACAGCACAACTGTATTGATATGCTAATGTATGCAACTGCACCTGGCATTGGCTCATGAGGCCATTTGCATACGCTGGCTGAATACTGCAGAGTTGTGCTTTGTGCAGTACGTATGCACCAGAGCAGTTTGCTGGTGCATTCCTTGAGCATGCATGGTGCTCAGCTGCATACCTGCCATGCGTGCCATAGGCGGCACAACATCATGTGTGGCCTATTGTGCACCAGGGTGCACTGTGTGTCATTCCCCTATCGTGCATGCGGACATGTGCGCATGCCGTGCATGCAGCCCTGATGCATTGTCTGTCACATTGCGCAGGCATGCCTGATGTGACTTGCCACCGACCGCACATTTTCAGATGATGCGTCATTGGCATGCACACAACTTGGCACAGGGTCATGCAGTGCACATACATGGACACAGTCGTGATCCTGTACTCCCACCTTAATATGCTGCATTGCGCATATGCGGTACTGCATGATACGTCTCTGTTGCGCATGTCTATTGCACATCTCCGTGCTGTGCAGCCATAGTCCATAGATCCCTGTTGCACATCCAGGTGCTGTGCAGTTCCACATGCACACTTTGTAAGTCACAGTACATGCAGTTGGGCACAGTGTGGTGGACAGTAGTTATGGCATGATCCGAGACTCGTATGCGCAGGGCTGTCAACTAGAGCGACATACAAATGACCCACCTGGTGGCCCTGGTTGAGCCTGTGGCAGACCAGCTCTTTGGAATGGCTGATCTCCAGAAGCCATGGTCCCAGGTCCGGGACAGGGTGGCAGTGGGCCTAGAGCAGCAGACAGGGGTGCCACAGACCAGGGAGCAGTGCCACCACTGGTATGGGGATCTCCACAGGTGGGATGCAGCATGGCATGGCAGGCTGCAGGACAGAGCATGTCGGGGGTCAGTGCCGCATCCAGGTAGGTGTCCCCTTCCACTGTGTATGCTCCCATTGTCCAGTTCCTGTGCGGTTTTGTGCGCTGCCTGTGTGGCTGCATGGAAGGGGCGGCCATCGCTGGTGGGTGGTGCGTGTCCTGCGTTGATACACCGCATATCCATGTGGTACATGATGATGTTGTCCCAGACATCATACCCCACATGTGGACCAGTGTCCCTGTTTGTGCTGTGTCAGCACTGTGCACTGTGTCGGTGCTGGGGGGGTCTGTGCATGGCATGCCACTCATGTCCATTTCTCTCTCTGTTCCATCCACAGGACCAGAGGAGTGCAGAAGGGTCAGGGAGACCGCAGGTCAGGACTGACAGCGTGGTGCTGGGGGTGCTGCTGCTGTGCCTGGACAGGCAGGTGAGTGTGTGTGGCTTGGTTTATGGGGCATGGCTGGGACTGGGTTGGTTTGTGTGGTGCAGCCCAGGGCACTACCGCCATGCATGGCCACTGCTTGGGGAGGTTCATGGCTCCACTGCCAGTACTGTGTTGCACTGTGTGTGGTGGATCCGTGCATGTGGCCTCTGTGTGGTGGCATCCCGTCGCTGTCCCTGGTAGGGTAGGTATGTGTGAGTGTCCCATAGTGTCTGACTGCTGCTGGGGGACTACCGTCCTGCCTGTGGGGCCCTTGCACCATCACTGTGGGGTACACTGGACAGGTGTGGGTGCATGTTGTTCATGGGCAGCCATGCAGTCTGGCTGTGGGGTATGGCTGGGTCAGCTGTTGCTGTCCACTTTGAATGTGCCATTGCTGATTACGCCTGCCAGTGGGTGTATCAGCTTTCCTGTGCACACACATGGAGGGGCTTGGGCTCCTTGTGTACCATCACTTATTGTCTGTTCTGTGTCCCCTCTCTTAGGTCAGGCTGGGCCACAGGCCTGAAGACGACGGCAGGGGCTGATCGGTGGGGGAATGCTGAACCTGCACTGTCTCATCCAGCACCACACTGCACGTGCAAATGTGCAGATACGGATTGGCTGGCATCATCTTGACATAGAAACATAGAATTTGACGGCAGATAAGGACCTCTAGGCCCACCTAGTCTGCCCATTTCCCTACCTAATGCATAGGCTGCAGATCCTAGTTAACCAACAGCCTACTTCCTCCTACCCCCCCACTAGAATTGCCTTATGTCTGTCCCATGCATTCTTGAATTCCCCCACTGTTTTTGAGTCCACTACCTCCTCAAGAAGGCTGTTCCATGTATCCACAACCCTCTCCATGAAAAAATACTTCCTCACATTACCTTTGAGCCGTTCCCCCTGTATCTTCAAATTGTGCCCCCTTGTTGTTGCACATCTCTTTTTCTGAAAGATGCTACCATCTTAGACTCTGTTGATTCCCTTGATGTACTTGAAAGTTTCTATCATGTCCCCCCTCTCCCTCCTCTCCTCAAGTGTATACATATTAAGCTTCTTTAATCTCTCTTTGTATGTCTCCTGGTGCAGACCCTGCACCATTTTAGTTGCCCTCCTCTGAACAGCCTCCATCCTGTCTATGTCCTTGCAGAGATGGGGTCTCCAGAACTGGATGCAGAACTCCAGATGGGGTCTCACCAACTGTCTGTACAGAGGGATAACAACTTCCTGTTTTCTACTGGTGATGATTCTCCCTGTGCATCCCAGTATCCCACCAGCCCTCTTTACTGCCTTCTCACATTGCTTGCCCATCTTTAGGTCATCTGATATGACTACCTCCAGGTCCCTTTCCATTTCTGTTGTTGTTATTATCTCACCCCCCCCCATTATGTACTTTTACCCTGGATTTTTGTTTCCCAGGTGCATTACTTTGCGCTTCTTTGCATTGAATCTAAGCTGCCATATATTTGACCATTCTTCCAACCCTGCCAAGTCCCTTTGCGTCCTTTCCACCACACCTTCTATATCAACTCTGTTGCAGATCTTTGTGCCGTCTGCAAAGAGACATACTTTTCCTTCCAGTACCTCTGCAATATCACTTATAAAGACATTAAAGAGGATCGGTCCCAGTACTGAACCCTGCGGTACCCCACTAGTAACCCCCCTTTCTTCAGAGTAAACTCTGTTTACGATTACCCTCTGTATCCTGTTTTCCAGCCAATTTTTAACCCAGGCTACCACCTTGGGACCCGCTCCCAGGCTAGATAACTTGTATATTAATCTTTTGTGTGGGACTGTGTCAAATGCCTTGCTAAAGTCTAGGTAGGCCATGTCCACTGCCTCTCCCTGGTCTACCACATTGGTCACCCAGTCAAAGAAATCTATTAGATCTGTCTGACATGACCTTTCCACTGTGAATCCATGCTGCCTTGGGTCCTGTGCCCCACTGGCCTCTAGGAACTCAACAATTCTTTCCTTAGAAGTGATTCCATCATTTTCCCTACCACTGAGGTCAAACTAACAGGTCTATAGTTTCCTGCCTCTGTCTTTCTCCCACTTTTGTGAAGGGGAATCACGCCTGCAGTGCCCTCCTCCAGTCCTCTGGTACTACACCATCCTCCCATGATTTGTTAAAAAGGATAGTCAGTGGTGTCATTAATTCTACCCTTAGTTCTTTTAGAATTCTTGGGTGAATCCCGCCAGGCCCCATTGCTTTGTCTACCTTTAGTTTTAAGAGTTCTTTCAGGACCCTTTCTTCTGTAAATGGACTGGTATTGACCTCCCTATCCCGAGTGCTTCTATTCTTTGATTTTGGTACTTCCCCTCCTCTTCTTTTGTGAATACTGAGCAGAAGTATTCATTCAGTATCCCTGCTTTTTCACTATCATCCTCTGCCCATCCTCCCTTCTCTTTAGTAAGCCTCACTATCCCTTCCTTCATCTTTCTTCGCTCCCTAATGTACCTATAAAAGGTTTTATCCCCCTTCTTAACTGAGTTGGGTATCTTTTCCTCAGTTTGAGCTTTTGCTATTCTGACTGCCTTCCCCACTTCCTTCTGCTTTAACTGGTACAGTTCTCTGTCCTGCTCCTTCTGTGTTTCCTTATACTTACTGAATGCTACCTTTTTCTCCTTAACCTTACTCGCCACCTCTTTTGAGAACCATAGTGTTTTTTTTCCTTCAGTTTGCTTTGTTTATTTGCTTCACACAAAGGCTTGTTGCCTCTATGATGGTTGTTTTGATTTTTTCCCATTGTTCCTCCACCCCTTCTTCTTGCTAGTTTGCTAGCGCTTTTCTGAGGCACTCTCCCATTTTCCTAAAGTCAGCCCTCCTAAAGACCAACACACTTGCTTTTGTATAGCTCGAATCTATGGCTGTGTTTATCGTGAACCACACTGTTTTGTGGTCACTTGTTCCCAGATGGCTACCCACTTCTAAATCTGAGATCCTTTCTTCATCCCCATTTGATAGTATCAGGTCTAAGATTGCTTCCTCCCTAGTGGGTTCCACCACTAGCTGTCTGAGGCATGCCCCTGCAGGGCATCAAGAATAAACCTGCTTTTTGATGTGGCTGCAGCCAGGGTGCTCCAGCTAACGTCTGGCATATTCAGGTCCCCCATCAACAATATCCCCCCTTTTTCTGCCATTCTGAGGATGGCTTCTATCATTTCCTTGTCCATTGCCTCCCCCTGAGATGGGAGTCTGTATACCACCCCTGTGCGAACTGTGGTGCCATAACCTGTCTCCAGGGTAACCCACAGTGCTTCCTCTACTCCCTGTTTATCTTTTAGTACTGTTGCTTTGATCCCTTCCCTTACATAGAGAGCTACTCCTCCTCCTCCTCTTTTACCCTCCCTGTCTCTCCTGTACATTGTGTACCCTGGTATGTTGACATCCCAGTCATGGTTCTCAGTGTACCATGTTTCTGTGACTGCCACGATATCCAGATGTCCCTCTTCCATCAAGGCAACTAGTTCAGAGAGCTTGTTACACAGACTACAGGCATTGGTACTCATCACCCTTCATTTGTTGATGGCCTTACCCCTTTTAGCTCCATCCCTGTTCTTATTGCATTTTTCTGCATTTACCCCTGCCCTGCTCCCCATTAACTTCTTTACCTTGGTGGTTACCTCTCTAACTACTGTGTTTTATGGGGGGAGGCTAGGTTTTCCTGCCCCTTTTCAGTGCCTCCCCCCTTGGTTACTTTAAATGCTTGCCAATCATGCATTTAAACCTATCACCTAGGATTCTGGTTTCCCTTCTGGACAGATGCAGACCATCGTGCCAGTATAGGCCCATATCCCTTCAGGTGGACCCACAGTCCCTAATGAAGCCAAAACCCTGAGCTCTGCACCAGTATTTCAACCATTCATTGAATCCCATGGTGTGGAGTACTCTAGCATCACCCTTGCCATAGACAGGCAGCACCTCTGAGAAGGTTACTGTATGTGCTACTTGTCTAAGGCCGCTCCCCAACTCTTCAAACTCCTCTTGTACTGCCGTGATCCCATTCATAGCCAGGTCATTTGTCCCTAGGTGGACAATGACATCCAGCTCCCTCCCCTGTGCAGCTGCTCCTGTGATCCTGAGGATTTGCTCCCCGTCCCTCCATGCCATGGTACCAAGCAGGCACCTTACCTCCCTCTCCCCTTCGTTCCCCTGATCTACCCCCCTAATAATTGAGTCCCCCACCAGGAATTGTTTCCTTCCCCTGTGGGGTCCCATGCCACCTTCCTGTGGGACTCCTTTGTGGTGGTTTCCAGCAGCCGCTTTGGTCTCCACTGCTGGTGCCTCCATAGAGGAACCACTCTCCGCCAGAAGAGCGTATGAATTGTGGAGAGGTATAACTGTAGGAATGTGCATCTGTGCTACCACCCTCTCCCTACCTGAGCCCACCTTGGTCCAACTGCTCCTCTTTCTTGGCAACCTCTGAGGTAGCGGCAGTGGCCCTGGTGGTCCCTGGATAGGGGAGGAGGTTTCACGAATTCTAGCCAAGTCAGCCCAGAGACGAGCAACCTCCTCACTCAGACCAGAGAGGTGCCTACAAATAGGGTAGCATTGCAACCTCCAGTAAGTTTCCCGGAAGTCTGCTGCCCCACAGACAGTGCATTGCACTACTCCCCGCATGTCTGTCTTCTTTCCTGATTCTCTTGCGTTAAGCCTTTTTTTTTTGGTTATATGTAGTTATTGAGTGTGCTATCACCTTCAATGCAGTGTGCTGTGCTGGTAAGGAAATGTGCTGTATGCACCATCTCCTTTGAGGAAACGATGTCACAACCCCTGCTATAAAGGAAGTGACACCTGGGGGGATGGGATGTGGGGAGGGTGGGTTTGGGCCCAAGCTGTGCCCTCAGGGACAATCAGCTACAAGCTCTGACCCACATAGGATGAGTGTTAACCTTCCTTTAAGCAAGACAACCTGCATAACAATCAGGGGAACACAGTCTCCTGCATCTGAGGCTGTCTGTGTGTCAATCCACACTGCAGCTTTTGCTATAACAACTCCTTAACCACCGATAAATTATTTAAAAATAGTTTAACTATCACAAAATCCTACCCACCAGTAAATTCTTTAAAAATAGTTTAATTGTCACAAATTCCTAGCAGACAATCCAGCTACCTTCAAGGGACAACCCAAATGCAGTATTTCAGTCCTTCTGACGTTACTCACAAGATAAGCAGAGTTTGCAAGCCCCTTCTTGGTTAAACACTAAATAAATATGTAAATAAAAAGCAATTACCAAGGGTAGTTAGTTTCACCTCCCACAGAATTGAGCAAGAGTGTGCAGGTTGCAGATATCAAGTGCTATATAGAATCTCCCACACAGCTCACAGCTGGTTAAAGTAGTAATTTCCTTCAAAGTCCAGAAAATGTGCTTTGTGTCTCCAAATTTTGCACACACCAGTGGTTTATAGTAATCTGAATCTTGAGGCCACTCGGGACCTTGTGTGGGAGGTGCACCAGCTGTGGGTGTTGCTGCGGTGTCAGCACCACTAACTCTGACCCCCCTCCCTACTGTGCCTTGGACTTCCTCTACTCTCATCAGCTTTGTTGGATGTACCTTTCTTTCTCCCTCCTGTGTGTCTGCTCCTGGACCCACTCCCCTTGTTGCCCACATTGCCCTTCCCTGTGTTTCCCCTTCTCAGTTTATTGCTGTGTGCCCTGTTTGCACCCCTCTGTTACTGTATACTTGTTATTTAGTAAAGGCTTTATAGTTTTGCACCCTGTGTCTGTGTCTCCTTTGCATGCAGGCTGCAGCACTTTGCTGACATTGTTCTGTGGTGCTCTTGGGCATGTCCCGTCCTTCCCAATGCTGTGCCCTTTGTTTTGTGCTGTTGTGTGCACAGAATCCTGTGTGCCGTGTCCCTCTGTGTCATGGGCCCTTGGGCATTGGCTGTACACCTGCCCTGTGTGCGATCCACTGCCTTGTGTCCCCGTTTGCCTGTGCTGGCCTGCCCTCCACCTGCCGTATTGCTCTTGCCAGTGCTGGTGTGCTGTGCAGTGCTGGGCCCTGTGTCCCTGCATGTTGGCGTGGCTTGTGCCCCTTGTTCCCCGGTGCATGTGTATCTCATTTTACATCGGACCACTGTATGTGCCTGGTGCCCTCACACCATGGCGGTGGCATAGTCCCATACAATGTTGCCTGTCAGGGTTGTGGTGGTGTGCTGCCATGGGCCTGCTGGCATCCATTCCATCTGGGTGGGTGGCTTGGTGTGTTTGGTGCCCTGTGTTTATGTTGTGTGGCTGGCATTCCCTGTGGCACCCTGGCCATGTGCCTCTGCTGCACCTCCTGGGCACTGTCCCCTTGTGGATTGGGTCTGCCATGGCTGTCTTGGCACTCTGCTCTTGTGCTGCCATGCCTGTGTTCACTTTTGTCTGTTGTGCTTGCTTAGCCTGCTGGTTGCTGCATAATGTCATGCTCCTGCGCAATCCTGGTTGCTCCGGTGCATGTCTGGTTGCGCAGTGGAGCATCTTTGCTATATTCAGTGTGGTTTGCACCTGTGCATGTCTATGGCGCATCTTTTGAATATGGTATAATTTCCCTGTGGCACAACCGTATTGCACTGCGCATTCCATTGCGCACAGTCTGGGTGCACTTTTGAATATCCTGGCCAATATCTTTAAATCTATTTTCCAGGTTGCTAGTTCCAGTTACTGAGGTCCACTCAATGGCAGGAAAGTTAAAATATCCCATAAGAATGTAATCCCCTGTTATATTCATATGCTCAATTTCATTTAAGAAAGCATTAGTTTCTTCAGAATTTAAACTGGGGGAATGGTAAACTAGGCCAATAATTAGATTTGAGGAAAGTACAGATATCCTAACCCATATTAGTTCATTATCACTAATTTGGTTGACATTTTGTTTTAATTTGTAGGGTTTTAAATTTTCCTTAATGTAGAGTCCCACTCCACCACCTCTTTTTGTTGTTCTGTTTCTAGAAATCATTGTGTATCCTGGTATTGATGTACCCCATTCTTCATTGGTAAACCAAGTTTCTGTGACACCACAGATATCAATGTCATTGGTTGACAGAATGATTTTTAGTTTGTCTATATTGTTTTAAGACTTTTGGCATTAGTTAATAATAATTTCAATGATTTACTCTTGGCTGTTTTAGAGTTGATCCCTTGACATTTAGGGGGGTATTGTTATCAGAATTGGGCATAGTTATCCCAGTGCCAATGTTATTTTCAGGAGTTTGGCCCATATTTAGAAAGTTAATCTTAGCTAGCCTCTCCCCCTGCAATCTAGTTTAAATGTTGATTTATATAAGCCATTATGTGTTTAACCAGTACATCACTGCCTCTCCTACTCAAATGAAGCCTGTCCCAGCAATATAGATCACTCTTTCCTCAAATTCCTCCCAATGTGTGATACATTTGATGTCTTGCTTCATGCACCAACTCCTTAACCAATTGTTAAGTGCTTTTATTTTAATAAATTGATTTGTGGTGTATCTTGGAATGGGGAGTATCTCAGATAAAGCCACGTCAAACCCCAACTCAAGTAATTTGTTGTTAGCATCACAAAGTCTTGTTTTATTTTAAATATGGAGTTGTGCATAATGTTGTTGGCCCCAACATGTACTATAACTACCGGTCTACCATCAACATTTCAGGGATATCATTGGTCATTCTTGTTATATCTGAGATCTTAGTCCCACTGAAACTAGATAGGGTCTGGTTGGTTTTATCTGGGTTACAAATCACCCTAGATGTTTGATAATTGAGTCTCCAAGAACAAAGATTTGTTTAGGGGCTGTTAACTCAACATCCATTGTCTCTAGATTTTCCGAGGACACTGGCGGTGAACTTTGCCCATGATTCCCCATAATTCTTCCTTCATTTTCTGTAGTATTTGTCATGGAATCATTATTTTCTATTCTTACCCTAGAAGAGGCTTCTACCTTTCCCCCGGGGTCCCTTTTTGGCAGGCTACCACTGTTATATCCTGAGCATCAATTAAGGACACCAATGAGGTAGCTGGTGCACATTCATTATTTTCAATTACTAAGCTTATAGGCTCAAATCTGTTTTGGTTGGGCAATTGGAAATATTCCGTCCTATGCCCTTTTTTCTTTACTGCTTTATTACTGTGTATTATATACCATTTCTCATCAGAACTAGCTACTGGTTCCTCTCCCCTTATTCTTTTCTTATTGGTAGGGTTAATTTTGATTGATGTGTGATTGTCGACCTCGTGTATAGGTGGTAAATCTTTATTGGAGTTGAGGGGAAATAATGAGACTTTATTAGGATTAGAAATGGTCGAGTGTGTGACTTTAGGTGGAACTTCCTGTTAAGCTAAAAGCTTGCTTGTCCCAGGCTCAGTTCCTATATTCATAGTATTACTTAATTTCCCTTGTAATCCAGTTGCCTATAGTCTCTCTCTGGCTGGCTTCTATTGCCCTGAGTCTGTTATTGAATAAGTTAATCTCTGTTTCTAATTCTTTATTATGTTTACACTTACTGCATATAAAGTCTTTTAGTATTTCAGAGGCCTTGATTATAGTGTACATCATACATTTCAAACATTTTACCCCCACTTCTCTCTCAATCAATGCCAGATTAAGGCATAGGCAAAATAGGCACAGGCCTAGGGCCCCTACCTGCCAGGGGTCCCCAGCAATCCCCACCATATATTTACTGTATATCATTTTCTTTCTGCCTGAGCTGCATGTTTTTTGTAAAGGACTCGGCCACTGAACAAGTCAGGGGCTGAACTGTGACATGACTCTCACCTCCCTGATTAGGTGTTAAGTGCAGCTGTCAGCTTCAGGGGCCCCAGCCAGGATTACCTTTAAGGTGTGAACAAGCTCATTTCCTTTGCTTTGCCTCCTACACCCATTTAGAATCCCAGCTTAGAATCTTACTTTTAACTATAAAAGGTTAACAGTGCACTTCAGTGTGTATACTTCATATTTTATCTTAAATACCTGTTTTATTGTCTTAGGAAACCTTGTATCGTCCTTGAAATTTGAATGTAAGCAATAGCTTAATTTGCCTGAAACCTTTGCACTAGGTTTTACTCTGGGTTGTTTTACCCTTCGCATTCAGATGAAATACCTTTCAATGCATTGCTCATTACCTTTGTACCATACTTGACTCTAGGTTGTTTTATGCTTCGTATTCATTTGCAATACCTTTCACTGTGTTGTCCATTTCTCTTGTTTTGTACTGCCATGATGTGGAGCCTTTGTAAAGGTGTCTCTGAC
The DNA here is from genome assembly GCA_016271365.2 of Neoceratodus forsteri. Taxonomy (NCBI): domain Eukaryota; kingdom Metazoa; phylum Chordata; order Ceratodontiformes; family Ceratodontidae; genus Neoceratodus; species Neoceratodus forsteri. The sequence continues at coordinate 1,529,905,180 of CM057453.1, forward strand.
TCAAAGGTTTGTAATTCCGATATCTCAATAAATAAAAAATAAGTATTTAATCTCACTCCTAAAATTAAAAAATCTACAATAAGTTTCAGTGATACAATTAAAAATCATACTCTTTTTTAATTCTATCATCTTGCTCACACTGAAGTTCTGACCTTGATACCACTCTGTTTTCAGGGTGAACAAATTAATGTATTTCAATATTCCCATCAGTATATCTTGCCATTTATGGATGCTGGCTTACTTATCAGTAACAGAAATGTTTGATCATGGGAATGATTTCAAATTCTTCCAATAATCACCCACTTCGTAGTATAATCTCTAAAGTTCATACCCCCCCCCCCCGTAAATCACAAACTTAGCTCCTACACCACCCAGGAACAAGCCTGTTTTAGAGATTGGTCCCTACCCAACCCAACAAAACTCCCACATCCTGGTTCATACTGACAGGACAGTATGATAACACCCAGACTGTGAGTGCACACATGTGTGGTTGGGGGTGGGGGCTGTGGAGAAGTGCAAATCATGACATTTTGCATACAAAAAATTATTTTTACCAGGCCTATTAATCATTTTTTTCTCTAGATTATCAAAACTCAGGCTATTGTGATTTTTCTATACTGATAGTATGAGTTTTATTAATTTTTTTTTCTATCTCTTTATACTCCCCCTTACACAGCAACCGGTACCTCTCTCCAGGCATCCCAATGCACCCAGTCTGCGCCATGAGGACTGGGAGGATGCTCCAATAGGTGCCCCATTCCTATACAACTCTGGAGACCTGGTTTGACCCCTGGGTGAGGCGGAAGAGCCCATCCTACCTCCTCCAATCTTCAGTGAAATGTGCAACCAAAGCTCCTTCCCAGTTCCTCCATGTTTGCAGCAGTGCAGGAACCCTTCACCTAGATTAGCCACAGGATGTTTTTCCTTGTTCTGGTCCACCCCCTGCCAGCATCAGTACTCAAGGAGGACCAATGAGATGGAGGCATGCTGAGATGTGCCTCCACTCTGGTCCTCAGCTGACATCAGCCCCTCCCTGTCTGTCTGCTTTCTCAACCTCACCAGCACCACCTGGGGTCACCCAGGTGATGGCGGCATAGCGGTGAGGTCAGCATCCCACTCCTCCCCGGAGAAGGAGAGCAGCCATTGGGTGCTCAATCCTTCTCCCCCCAGCCACCTAGCCAACCACCGGTGACCCGAGTCTGTCACCAAACCCGGGTCACCGGTGTGGTGCCAGGTGTGGTGTCCAGCACCTCAACCCTCAGTGCCACTGGGCCAGCCAGTTTAATTAATTTTTAAGCATTTTATGCCACTTTTTAGGGACAGTAAGAACATTGTTTTCATGTTGAGTAACTGATATGCAATAGCCAAGAGGTGGGGTCATGGTGAAGGGGCATGGTTACAGTAAGGGGGCTCCAGTTTTCTCTTGGACCTAGGGCCCCAGGTGGCCTTAATCTGGTTCTGCTCTCAGTTATCATGATTGTCTCAGCCATAGTCAGATGATAGTCAGTTTTGCACTAGTACTATACCCTTAGTGGAGTTAGTACAATGATGAGCACTGAAACACCTTTGAACACCTACAGTATAACTGAATCAGGTTAACAAGTAAATGCCTTACCACTATATAGCAGTTGGAATATCTATTATATCTCACCCTCACTGCCATCGCTTACAAAACCTGCAAAATACGTGCTAAACACGCATGTCTTTGCACATGTCTTCGTGCACGGTGACCATGTGCTCGTCCCGCCGTGCTCATTCCACTCACATGGAGCACTGGTCTTATAACTCAGGACCCAGAAGTGACCATCGAATCACATGACCTACACTCCCAAATGTGCAGTGCTCTAAATGCAGGGCAAAATTATATTTAAAACACACTACCCTGCCCAACTCCAGTCTCTGGGTATTCAGGTAGGTATTTAGGGTAAAACTACATAAAATAAACAGCACTTCAAGAGTGTCCTCACTGGGACAAAAAGCTCAGTAGTCCAAAGGCTGTCTCTGGACTACAACTCCCTACCCACTTCCTGTTGGTCCCCTTCTTCAGCGTCTACAGTACTCAAGCAGATGCAAGCTCTCCAAAACACACTGCAGGCTCCTTGCAAGATCTGTCTCACACCTTAACTGGTGTCTCACAGCATGTAGATGAGGATATAGCTTTCTATCATATCTCCCAGCTCTCTCCTCTTTTCCAGTGTACACTGCAAGCCCTGCACCATTTTAGTTGCCCTTCTCTGCACCACCTCCACCCTATATCCTTACAAAGATGTGGACTTCAGAACTGTGCACAGTACTCCAGATGGAGCCTTACCAGTGTTTTGTACAATGGCATTACCACCTATTTTCTCCTGCTAGTGATACCTCTTCCAATACACCCCAGCATACCGCTGTCCCTCACCACAACCTTGGAACATTGTTTGGCCATCTTCAGGTCATCTGAGATGATTATTCCCAAATCCCTTTCTTCCTTGGTGACTTAGTACCTCCCCCCTCCATCCAGTAGCTTTACCCAGGGTTCCTGTGCTCCAGGTGCATGACTTTGCACTTCTTTGCATTGAATCTTAGTTGCCACACTTCGGACCATTTCTCCAGCTTTACCTCCTTTTCTCCACCCCATCTGGAGTGTCTACCCTGCTGCAGATCTTGGTGTCATCTGCAAATAGGCAAACCTTTCCCTCCAGACCTTCTGCTATGTCACTGATCAAGACATTGAAAAGGACTAGGCCCAGGACTGATCCTTGTGGTACCCCACTGGTCACCCCCTCTCCTCGGATTGGACCCCATTTTCCACCACCTTCTGCTTTCTATTCGCCAACTAATTTCTGACCCAGTTTACCATCTTGTGGCCCACTCTCTTTCTCCCCAGCTTGTTTACGATTCTTTTATGTGGAACAGTGTTGAAGGCCTTGCTGAAATCAAGGTAGGTGACATCCACCACTCCTCCCTGATCCACCTTTCTTGTCACCCAGTCAAAGAAATCTATCAGATTTGTTTGACATGACCCTCCTGTTGTGAATCTATGCTGCTTTGGGCCCTGTGCTCGGCTGTATTCCAAGTGTTTCCTAATCCTTTCATTAAGCAGCACTTCCATAATTTTTCCCACTATCAAGGTGAGGCTCAATGGAGGAGGAGAGGAGAAGGATGACTGTTTATTCAAAGTGGGCCCTTTGATGAAGCCCCAAAAGGCAGAATTGCATAACATAGCCACAGCACCCAAAGCTCAAGCCAGCGGTTGCCAGAGGCAGCAGAACATGGAAGGAAAATAGGAACAGCAAGCAGGGCCACCCAGCAGCAGCAAAGCATGATCATGCAGGAGCAAAATGCAGGGCAGAGCAGAGGAGCCAGGAAGCAGGAGGAGCCATGACAACAGATGCAGCCACAGCATGGAGTAGTGGAATGGAAGATCCCCAGCAAGAAGCTGTTGGGGAAGGAACCAGGCAGCAGAAGCAGGGAGTATCCTGTAGAAGAATAACAAGATGACCCCAGCATTAAGTCTCAGGCAAGACTGACAGTGGGGAACAAAAGCACCAGATGAAAAGGGAACAGCAGTAACAACAAGAGCTGGCCAATGATCCCAGAAGCACAGGAACAGCGGAAAAGGCAGTAAGCAGAAAATAGGGCAGCGCAGGGCCCCCCGGAATGAGAACAACAGCAGGAAAATGACCAGTGGCAAACCAAGGGAGCACAGAGGCAGGGAGGCAGGACCCACAAGGAGGCAGAGTAGACTAAGGCACGGCAAGCTGAAATGGCAGAAGGGCAAGGCCATTAAAGTGAGGCAGTAAGCGGAGTTGCACAGAAGGAGCACAGAATTGATCCAAACAACAGGGTGAGGAGGTCACAAAGCAAATGGGGGACCAGCCGCCAAAGGAAGCAGACAAAAGACACAAGGTAGGGGAAGGAAAACAGGAGGAAGGCAAGCAGGAGACATGCTGCATGCAACCACAAAACAAGCATCCAGAAGCCACTTGCAGCTGCACACCAAACAATGCTTAGTGGGGGAAGGGGGGGTGCCACAGTCACCACTGCCCTACCAAACCCAGACCGAGCCTTGTGAATACAGAACAATTTTTCTAAGATCTAAATTGCTCATGGGAATGTGTTTGTGAGGTTTAAGAAGGTAAGGTATCTTATAGCCATGGGACAGTGCAGGCCACAAATGTAAATAACTATGGCACCACACTCAGTGTAAGGAGGGGTGCAGTTCCGAATGCTGGCTAACCCTTCAATCAATCAATCAATCAATCAATCCAATCAATCAATCAAAGTCTTTATTTATCCAGGTGAAGATCACTGAGCAAGTTCATTTACAAGATGGACCTGGTTAAATCCGGGCCAAGTAATACAATACATACAAAGATATTTACAATAGTGACAAATAACACAAGTAGACAAAAATTACATATCAAGTTAGTACTCAATGTTACAACAGTCATAAACAAAGTGGCATTAACAGCTCAGAGTGTTACTATAATATAAAGAGAAGAAACAATAAGTGAGTTAGGAGAATCTTGAGTAGGGTAAGGGGTCGGCAGCTAGAGGGGAGATGGCAAGAAAACTGGAATAATACCATGTCCTGGCCATGAGAAGCGACTAACTAAATGGGATGAGAGAGTTCCCAGGGGACAGGGGCAAGTAATAGCATAAATGGGACACAGTGTAGGAGAATACGATGATGAAGAAGGGCAGATTAATTGGGCCAGGGTAGGGGGGAGAGAGCCAGTAATCAGGTAACGTATAATGACGGCAGGGTGTCTAGAAGTTAAGACAGCCATAAAGATCTAATGAACAGTTCTGTGGCTCCTATAAGCATTAAACATTTAGGGTCATAAGAAGCTCCACAGAGCTAAAGTCACCCGAGATAGCAAGCAATCATAAATTCTACTGAGCACTGAGGGCAGTAACCTAAGCTACAGCACGTATTAAGGGCTGGGGAAGCAATTGCAAGGTTCACACACATACCGAGCATATAGGGTCTTGAAGGTGCTCAGACTGAGGAGGCAGCTCAGTTTCAATAACTTTTGCACTTTGTTCCACAAGGATGGTAGCATGAAACTAATAGCTGCTCTGACATAACAGGAGGAAGCCTTGGGGATACATAATGTGATATAGGATGAGCTTCTTAAAGCGTATGTTCCTGGCTCACTTAGAAGGAGAAAGTCTATTATATATTGTGGAAGCTGTTTCGTGATGACTGTATAGGTCCAGAGGGCTGCATTTCTATCACGCCTAAACGTGAGTGAGGACCACCCTACAGCTTTGTTCAAGGAACAATGGTGGGTGAAGAGGGAGAGATCAGTGATAAACGTGATGGCCCTGTGGTAAAACGTATCCAACTTAGCTAGCGAGGCTTTAGGACATTGACTATATAGGAATTCTGCATAGACAACCAGTGAAAGAAAAGTAGTTTGGACAAGGCGCAATTTAGCATCTCTGGTGAGGAACTAGTTGATTATAAAGAATAGCCCCAGCCTCTGCCTCAGTTTCTTCACAAGGTCCTCAACGTGCTCAATGAATAAGAGGTTATGGTCTAACCACACTCCTAAGTATTTAAACTTTGATACAAACTCCAGTTTCCCCTCCAAGAATTGTGGTGATCTGAGGTGGTGCTCCAGTGCTGGCCAGGTTCGCCACCCGACTATAGGGTGAGAATAACATCACTTTTGTTTTTTTAGCATTTAGGAGAAGTTTTTTGTGAAGGAGCTGGGTATGGAGCTGGTTAAATTCCTCCTGAAGGTCCACACAGGTGGCCTCGGGTGTCGGATGACTTATGTATACTACCGTGTCGTCAGCAAACAGGCGTTGGCATTGTTAATGCTATCATCAATAGCGGTCCAATCCCCTACACCAGCCCTCAACATAGCAGGAAACACTGTCACTGCACTGAGCACAGTGGCCACTGAGTTAAACTCCTATTTCACAAACTGGGCACCCACCTTCTTGCTTGTTCTCCCACCCCACCCCTTGCAGCCATACAATTCAACCCCAGCCACACCCCCATCCTCAAATTTCTCCTTTCGCTTAGTAACTTTCTCAGAGGTATTAAAAGCCCTAGGGCTCCTCAACCCTGCCAAAGGTAAGTGCCCATCGGGTCTTGACTCCAAAATGCTCCTCGTATCCACCCCAGCCATTGCTAGCCCATTGGCTGCTCTCTTTAACCTCTCCTTTATGCAGGGCTCAGTACCTTCTTCTTGAAAACATTCTACAATTATCCCCCTACATAAAGGCGGTGACCCTTCCTCCCCAGGAAACTACCACCCTATCTCCCTTCTCCCCATCCTAGCCAAATTACAGGAGCATCTCGCCCTCTCCCAGCTCTCCACTTTTCTTGACTCCACCTCCTTCTTCACTCTGTACCAGGCTGGGTTTAGGAAATCACACTCCACCATAACCTCTCTCCTAAGACTCACTGACGCCATCCTCCCAGGAATGGATAACGGGGAAATTACCTCTACCATTTTCATTGGCCTTGCTAAGGCCTTTGACACGGTCTCCCACACCCTGCTACTGTCCAAGCTGTCCCTAGCTGGCCTATCAGATTTGGCCACCAGTTGGTTCAATTCATACCTGGCAGACAGGTCCCAATTGGTCCAAATTAGCTGCTCCACCTCCCCCCCTCCTTGTCACTACAGGAGTCCCGCAAGGCTCCGTCCTTGGCACAATACTGTTCTCCATCTTCCTGAATGATCTGCCCCTGGCCTGCCCACATACTTCCATTCACTTGTATGCTGAAGATACAGTACTGTATGCCTCAGGCTCATCCCCTTCTGAAGTAGCAACCAGGCTTCAACAGGGCTTTGAAAATGTCCAGCTTCGGTTCCATTCAAATCAACTCTTTCTTAATCCCAAGAAAACCGTCTCCCTCACATTCGGCACAAGGGCAAAACTCACTAGACTCCCCTCCTCCCTTATATTCCACACCCTTGATGGCTCTCCCCTGGAGGACTGTAAGTCCTTCAGATAATTTGGGGTCTGGCTGGATCAGCATCTAGATTTTTCGGACCATATCGATTCTATTCACAAAAAACTGCACCCCATGCTGGGCGCTTTATACTGACACAAAAGTTGCATCTCCCTGCAAACGCGCTCAGAAATTGTCCCAAAAATGATCCTCCCAATACTAGACTATGGGGATGTGGTCTACAGTGCAGCTCCCAAGTCCTCCCTAGCCAGGCTCAATCCTCTTTTCCACTCCTTCTGTCGTTTCACCCTAGAATGCACCCCCACAACCCATCACTGTGTCCCTTACCGGTCCTTAGACCTCTCTTCCCTTCATGATCGGAGGCTGTCACATTGTGTTAGGACCACAGCTAAATTTTGGGCACAAATCCTCCCCCTCTTACCTTACAGCAGTCCTAGCAGCCCTCCTGCCACCAGCCTACTTGCTCAGGAACATTGATTCCCAGCTACTCCATGTCCCGCACATGTCCACCACCTCTGGCCAGGCTGCCTTTAAATATTGTATGCCAAAGATTTGAAACTCCTTGCCGGGCATCATTAGACACACCTCCAGCCCAGTACACCTAAACTCCCTACTAAAGATGCACTTCTCCTCCAAGTGCTCGTGCAAATAGCTCTGTTAAGATCCTAGCATCATGCTCGTCTACTGTGCTGCTCTCTCCTTACTTGATGTCACAGGCTCTATTACTGCCTCTACAAAAGGTTGCCTCCTTCATCCCAATCTGACACTTACCATGCCTGGCATTCAGGCCCTTAGGTAGTAGCTAGGGGTCTATTATTTTTTCTGTCCTACAGGATCTCTGTCACTGGTGCATTATGGTTCTTGCTCCTCAATGCCAACAAAAATGTAACAGTACATTTCAAATTGTACCCCATCATATTTTGTATTCTTCCTCATTACTAACTGCAGTTGTTGTATTTGCTGTTGTATTTATTTCTGTAATTCTGTTTTGTATCTCTATAATTTTTTTCTCCATATCACCCCTCCCCCAGGGCACATCTGGAATCGAGCAGTACTCTGCTCAGTATGCCTTCCTGGTAAAACGCTTAAATAAATAAATACATAAATTAACATAGATAGCAAATAGTAAGGGACCAAGTATGGATCCTTGTGGCATGCCCCTTAGGAGAGGTTTGAGTTGGGATAACTCACTCTCAGCCTTGATTTGCTGGCGCCGTCCTAAAAGTTAATCAGTAAACCAATTCAAGGAGACTGAGTCAAGACCTATGCTCTTCGGAGAAGAAAGAAGCAGACTAAGGTCCATGGTATCAAAAGCCTTGCTGAGGTCTAAAAATACAGCACAGACAAAGTTTCTGCTGTCCAGTTCTCGGTACCAATCATTTGTTAATTTGGCAAGGGCTGATATAGTGCTGTGTTTAGTTCTAAAACCAGATTGCATAGGGTTTAGTAGATTTTTGGATTCTAGGTAGTCCCTTAGTTGGTTGCTCACAATCTTTTCCATGAGTTTCAACAAGATTGGGAGGAGGGAAATTGGTCTATAATTGTTAAGGTTGCAGGGGTTCCCTGATTTAAACAAGAGGATGACATGGGCAATTTCCAAATCGGAGGAATGAGCCCTTGGGACAATGATAAGTTGAATAAATGGTTGATAGTAGGAACCGCTATAACATGATATGCAATTTTAAGGAAAAAGGGATCCAGAGAATCGGCACCAGCACTTTTCTTAACATCCAACTGAAGCAGAAAATCTTAAGACCTCTTTCAGTGAGACTGGTTGGAAAGAGAAGCCAGGTACCGGGACAGGAGAGTCTATACATTGGACACTTAACTGGGAGCGGACCAGAGATGCAGGGTAATTGTCAAAGGCTAGACCAGCAGTGGCAAAGTGATTGTTAAATGCATCTAGGATCTCCGGTTTGTCACTGATAGTAATACTGCCAGATGTAATCTTTGGCAGCAAGGAGTTACTAGGCATGTGTCTGGACATGTCTTTGATTGTCTTCCAGAATTTAGAGGAGCACTTTGCTGCAGAATCCAGCTCATTGAGGTAAAATGCTGCCTTAGCATTCCTGACCATTTTAGCACAGGCATTATGTGCCTTTCTGAAGTGACACCAATCTGAGTCATGCTTAGTCCTGCAAGCCTTTTTCCAAAGCTTATCCCTTCCAAGCATTCTTCATCCTACAGCATGTAAAAAACAGAAATTGCAGTCAGTGTCTAGCATGTAGCCAGGAGTAAGGCTGCATTCCACACATTCCTATGCTAACCCTGACTTACTGTACATCCCTGACCAATGTCAAGCAGTGACAGGCTGCAGTGGATTTAGGTAGTTCAGTGAGTAGACTTCAAGTCTTCTTCTGCCAGGAACATTTCTGTTTCTGTGTTTCATTCACTCGCAGACACCCAGGGGCCTGCAATACTAGCATTTGTCAGTATGCATCTCAGACTTCGGATGTCTTGCAGTGGGATTTTTTGTCAATAGAATATGACAGCTTAAATAAACGAAACTGTGGAACGTAGCCATTTGCTTTCTTGTCTTATTCCTGGCTACATGCTGGACATTCAGTGCGGTTGCTGTTGGAAAACAAGTCTGCAGCCACTAGAAGTTATCCATTTTATGACAGGGGCTGTAAATATCATCTGTATGCCTTAATGTACAGTACAATGGTGCGTATAGCATTATGAACCAGAGTACACTTTATTTATTTTATTTATTGGAATTTGAGAAACAACCTTTGAGTAAGAGTACACTTTATTTTATTTATTGGGATTTGAGAAACAACCTTTGAGTAAGAACTCTTTCACAAAGGGCCCACGTCCGTTAACCAGTACAAATACAGACAAAATTGAATTCACAGTACAAATACAGACATAGCTGAAATATTAGTAGATAATTGAATTCACTGTAAAAATACAGACGTAATTGAATTATCAGTACATAAAGTAACAAAAAACAGAAAACAGCTAAGAGTTTCTTATGAGTTTCATTAAGGGTTTAATACTAAGTGCTGTATGGCATAAGGAAGTATATGAGAAAGAAGAAAATGTAGGATGGGGAGATGGTGGTTAGTGAATGGACCATGGGGCTAGAGCTTCCCAGAAGGAGCATTGTCACATTGCATTATGGCTTTGGAGCCGAGTAGCTGGGGATGGTGCATGTGAGAGTGTGTGGTAAGGTAGGAGAAGGTGGTTAGAGAGAGAGAGAGAGGAGGGAAGAGAGAGGGAGGGCAGAGAGAGGGAAGGGGAGAGAGGAAGGAGGAGGGACCAAGCAGGGGTGGTATCGTGGGAGATGGATGGAGAAAAGGGAGGTGGGATGGGGTGAGGGGAAGGGGGACAGAGTGAGAGAGAGGGGCGATGAGGCATGAGACAACGAGAGAACGCAACTACTAGTGGAATCAGAACTACAGAGCATGAGGTGGAAGAGTCTGGGGAGCAGGAGTAGGAAGTGGGAAGGGGTGGACCATGTGAGTGAGTCCATGAGTAGTTGCTGGTAGGCAGGAGTGGTATAGGCCCTGGAGACCCACTCTGAACAGTTTAGCACTTACAGACATTCTTTTGCAATGAAAATTGCTTGAGTTCGGCTTTGAAGGTTCTAGGGTTTGCAGCATTTAGAGTGTTAGCTGGGATCTCATTAAGCCACAGTGGGGCATAGTAGGAGTGGGATCTTTGACCAAGAGCTGTCCTTCAGAATGGGACACAGAACGAGTGTAGTTCTTTATTCCTGGTCCTGTACATGGAGTTGATTAAGGTAATCAGGTCTGTGATACAGGGAGGATTTAGGCCTAGCATGGCTTTCCTACTTAGAAGGCACGCTGGTACGAGATTCTATTCTTGAGGCTTAATATGTTTGCTTGCTAATAGATCACACAGGTGTGCGTGAGCCAGTCAGCATCTAGTAACAGTCTGCAGGCTTTGTTTAGATCTGTACCTACCCTCTTGAGGGCGGTATCAGTTGCTGCTCCATAGGCCACCAAGCCATAGTGAATCACAGAGAGAATGGAGCAGTTTATGGAGAGCTTGAGAACACTGGTAGTGAAGCTTTTCCTGTGCTGATTAAAGTACCCCATGTTTAGCATTTACTGCCTTCACAACATGGTCAATATGCTGGCTGAGAGAGTATCATCTATTATTACTCCTAGATATTTAAAGGAATGAACCTGCTCTAGAGGGGCCGACCTATTGTCGGTAACTGTTAGTACAGGGTACCTCCTCTTTAGCTGAGGGCTACAGAGGAGCATGGATTTGTTATTTTTGTAATTGAGCAACAGCCTACGAGAGCTGAACCAGACCTCCAGTTGTTGGAAGGTGGACTGCAGCTCAGTCTGCAGGGTCTCAGTGTGGGCACTGATGCTGAGCACCACTGCATCATCTGTGTAGAGAATAATTTTGCTGGTGCATGCTTCCGGGAGTGTGTTCAAAAAGTGGCTGAACAGCAATGGACCCAGTATGGCCACTTGTGGAACTCCCAGCAATATGTCACGAGAGGTGAAAACTGTTGGTCCAGCTCTGACCCTTTGAAATCTTCCAAATAGGTAATATTTTTTTTTTGTGATTATTTTTCCCTCCAGTCACCACTAGCTGGGGCCCCAACAGTCGTCCTGCCTTATCCCCTCCTGCTGAGATCCTCCTGGGCCGTACTCTGTCTCCCCACACCTGCAACACACCTTCGGAGAATCCCCCAGTCCATGCCCCCCCAGAGCAGGTCTGCCTTCTGCTCCTCGGTGCTCCCTCTTCTGAAGCTCCCCACTGATGCTCCTCCCCATTCCTGGCGTTATCCGCCTGGCTGCTGCACTCCCAGCCTGCACTGGGAGTCACTATCGCTGGAGAATTGTTGATCCGTCATCCCCAGGAGAGGAGAGCTGTCATTAGATGCTCAATCCTCTCCTTCCCCTGCTGAACCCCGATGGCCCAGGCTAATTCCCGAACCTGGATCGCCAGCGTGGTGCAAGGTGTGACATCCAGTGCCTCAACCCTCAGCGCCACTGTGCCGGTTCTGGATAGGTAATCTTGAAACCACTGGACAGCATTGGAGGCCAGCCCAAGGGCCCATAGTTCCTTGAGAAGGAGGGGGTGACAGACCATGTCCAAGGCCTTTGTCTGGTCAATAAAGATGGATCCAACTAGTTTACCCTCGTCCATAGCCCTGTGAGTGTAATCCATGAAATCAACCAGGGCTGTGGCAGTGCTGTGTTTTTTTCTGAAACCATGCTGCTGGGGACACTGCAACTGGTATTTCTGGATATATTCTGTGATTTGGTCTGCTACGATCCTCAGTGCTTTGGATAGGTGGGAGAGGATAGAGATGGGCCTATAATTACAGTAGCTGTGCATGTCCTGTCCCTGTTCTTGTGAACTGGGGTGACCAGTGCTTGTTTCCAGAGGGAGGGGAACTTAGCCAGGGGTAGAGATTTATTGAAGATTTTAGTGATGGGACAATAAACACGTCCACCGACTGAGATACCAGCTTCATGTCGATACTGTCACTGTCATGTCTAGTCTTTCCTAGGACCTTTTTGACATAGCCCATGGCTTCCCTGACTGTAACCCACCCGAAGTAGAATTGTGGGTGTTGTGCACTCATGGGTATGTTTTCAAGATCCATATCCACAGGCTTCAAGTATTCATCAAGGAGGACGGAGCTTAAGTCCATGAATGCAGAGTTAAAATCTTCTGCTATGGTGAATGGGTCCATAGAACTGGAGCCATTAATACTGAGTAGTAAAGTTGTTGCTTGGCTTCCTTTCCTAGGAGCTCCTTAAGGTTGTCCCAGAAATGCCTCCCGCCCCCCCCCCAGCTGCATTTGAGTTGATTCTTATAATAGTCCACCTTGGCACTCCATATTAGGTGGGTGCATCTGTTCCTAGTGACCCTGTAGTTCTGGATGTCATTGATCCTCCCCGTGACCTTGGCCCTGCTCCATAGGTTATCCCATTCTCTCATTAGTTCCAAAAGCTCACTGGTAATCCACCCATTGTTATAGCCTCGGACCTTCCTTTTTTGAGTGGGGCATACCTCTCACACACCTGATTGAACTTGTCAATGAGGTAATATAGTGCTTGGTCCAGGTCTTGCAGAAAGTCTAAGGGTGACCTGTCTATCTGGGATAAGTCTTCTTTCAAGGAGGCAAGCTGCCCTTTATGCAGCACTCTGCTTTCCACAAGTTTAGGTGGGGATTTTTGTATTTATTGGTCCATCTACAGATAATTGGGGAGTGATCACTCAGGGAATCTGAGAGCACCGAGGTGTCAGTGAGCCTGTCCGGTGAGCTTGTGAGGATCCAGTCAGGGAGAATGTGTTTTCCAGATTTGTAATTTAACCATGTGGGCTCAGCTATTAATCGTGACAGATAGGAGCAACCCACTACATCTGTCAGTTTCGCCTAGCTGGGACTGAGCCAATTTATATTGAAGTCCCCTATGAGAATGAGTTCACAGCTCTTTGAGATGCCATCTATGACTTCCAGGACTTTCTGGAGTCCCTCAGCAGGCTTTTTGGGTGGGAGATAGACACATGCGATGGCTAGAGATTTGAGCTTTACCGTCTGTAGCTCATGGTCCTCAGTCATGGCAGTTAACGGGAGTACCACCCCTTGCAAGGTATCCCTGATATATATAAGTCATCAGCCCCCCCATTGCTATTCCTATCGATTCTGAAGGATGGATAGCCTGGCAGAGCAATTACACTATCCTTGTCCTGGGAGGTTAGCCAGGTCTCGGTGAGGCAATCTGCAGTAGTCAGATGTCCCGGCTTGTAAATGCTGTTCTTTACTGTCAGAGTATCTCAGTCAGGAGCAGTGGCACCATGAGCAACATTTAGGTGTTCAGTTGCATGCACACCTTCATCACAGCATTATACCAGAACAAGCGTAAGATATGGAGGCAGATATTGGTTAGTATACCCATCGAGACTGTCTGTGCTACAACTCATACAGCACGCAAGAGCAAACTCCCTTAGGCCTAGGGCTCCAAGGGGGCCCAAAACCGAAGTTCTCTATAAAAAAAGTACTTTGTCCTTTTCGCTGCAAAGATATCTTTCTGGAAAAAAAAGAAACCAAAAAATTGCATTGCTGTAGGGAGCCAGGCAATACTGATGTCTTTTACTGGAACATTGAGAGCCATTCAAGGTGGGAACAGCTCTCCAGTCATCTTATTTTTATTTAGTTGTTTTAACCAGGAGTAGCACACTAAGCTAAAAACTTTCTTACAGGTGCTACCTGGGAGCACAGGGAAGTTAAATGACTTGCTCAGGGTTACACAGTATGTAAGTGGAAGCTGTGGGATTCAAATCCAGAGCTGGTCTGCTGGATGTCACCAGATTTGTAGTTTAGAGCCTTAAACCACTGCACTATACTGCCTCCAATAAAGCAGTAAATGGAACTTGCTAGTTTTGTTATGCAAGACAATCAAGGCAGTGAAGAATGTTTGTAGCATCTGCAAATGTTCCTCAAAGACAGCTAATTTGTCTTTTAAAACCCTGTAGAATCCCATCAGGAATTGAACTAGGTGGAATTTCAGCTTCACAGCGCCTTAGGGCCTGCTTTCATTCAGCCCATTTTAATGCAGTGTCAGTAAACTGATTTTGCTATTTGGATTGTGTGGCAGCAGTAGTGAACTTCTTATCAAGCACCTAATCCCAGGGGCTCTGAGCACTGTACAATCACTACGTAAAACAATATCGTAAATAACAAACACTTACAGAACATACTTCACCAAAATAAGTAGCATTTCTAAGTGACACATATGAGCCTGTGGTCAGGGAGGTAGATTAGAAACTTTAATAGGTCAGACAGTGCCAAAAGCCTCCTTAAAGAAGAAGAATTTTTATGTATTTATTTTTTTTATTTACTAGGTAAGCATACTAGACAAGTACATGCCGATTTTCAGGTATGACCCGGGAGATTAGAAGGAGTAAACAGACAGTGCAAGTGTAACCCCTAGGTGGCGCTATCCCAAGGACTACTACCCCTGCCTGCTTGGCTAGTAGCAGGTTAAGGAGCCTGGATAATGAAACGGGTGCCTCCACCTGGATGTCAGGGTTGTTAGTGGTCAAGCTAACCTGTGCACAGCCCTCTGGAACACTGTAACCCCCTTCCCTTCTAGTGGCCTGAACAATATACAATAATCACTTTCACATTGACCCTTATTTACCAGGCAATTACCCACACTGTTTGCACTTACCACCAGGGCTGGTTCCTCTAGCTTGACCCTGGGGACCCCCTGTAAAACAAGGTTAAGCACAGCAAATGGCAACAGTACAATACTTTTGGCACAAACTGGAACCACAGTCAGGTTAAATGCAAACAAAGTTAAATCTGATTTATTCAGGGGACTTGAACAAGAAAGAGGCGTAATCAGGTTGATTTGCTTAAAAGCTATATTAATTAGACAGTTATGCATGCAGTTCAGAGTCCCTACACAGTCACACACTCTGGGTATCCAGGTAGAAAAATGGTGGGCTAGCCAGGAACGTTGCAGCTGGTTGGGGCCCTGTGATGGAAGAAAGCAACATGCACAATACACACTATTTGTAATCCAGAGTCGGAGGGCTCAGTTCGTGAAAGAAAAGGCAACAAGACAATCAGATGAAAACACTTTTAGATTTAGCTGTTGTTGCAGGGAGCTACCCTGATGTTTACTCACGATAGCCAATACTGGACACAGGCAGGATGAAATTGAGACTACAGGCTGTTAAGCTAGAGTGCCCAGAGAAGCAGGACCCAAAAGAATCACTGAGGCATCATTCCTGTTAAAGGCGTTGAGCAGAGGGCTGATCCCCAGGCCGGTCTCTCGTCGATGACTTTCTCTGCGTAGCAGGTATTCTGGCTGCGCCAGTGTAGCAGGGTCCAGGCAAATGGATATGGATTCAGTCTGTGGAGCTGGATACAGCCTCCAGCAAGCAAAACACAGTTCAGACACACAGTGGGGAACCAAATCACGACCCACTGTAAGCACACAGCACATTCACATGTAAGGAAATTCCACTGTACCAGGCAAATGGCTCTCCATTCACAATTACAGAGTCTCTGCACAATCCGGGAGTTCAGAGGTAGCCGGAAGTCCTGACAGGCTGATTTCATTCAGCAAATCTTCAGTCTTCTTCAGGTTAAAGCCTGGTCACAATTCAGTGGTTTAATTCACTCTCCAAATTTGGATTCGGTCCGAAAAAAGTACAAGTTCCCTCTCAGGGACAGCAGGCAGGCATGCAGGCCAAACTCAGGCCTTTCCACAGTTTTTGCGTGCGAATCCACTATGGATTGCTGCTCAAAATATCTCAAGTTGTTACTTCTTCACTTCCCAACTCAGATATAACTGAAACTAGTGTGGAACTTTCCCCAAGATCCAAAAGGTTCGGTTGACTGATCTGTATGCTGAGTTAACAGGCTTAAATAGTTCCAATAAGGCTAGAGGGATGGCAGTTCTAACAACTTTGTTAATGAAGCAGCCCAACACAAGAGTCTGCTAATTTTCTGGAGGGAGCCAGTTAAGTTTGTTGTATAACTCACAATCATAAGTGAGTCGTGGTGGTAGAGAGGGCAAATGAGATATGTTGTTGTAGGCAACATCTCATTTTGATAGACTGGCTTTGGTGGTATGGGTAAAGGTTATGAGCCCATAGCAAAGCATGGGGAGGAGTATTCCTTTAGCCATGGCAAGAAACATCTCTAATGTGAGATTGCATTTTGCCTTGCAGGCCAGGCCTAGTTTGCTATTTGCAGTCTTACTCAGATTTCGAATGTGCAGAAAGAAGTCTATCTGAGGATTGAGGGTGATTCCCAAGTATTTAAAGGAGTCAGCAACCCTTACAAGGGACCTTTCGGCACTAGCAACTTTCAGGGGCTCAGGACTCATTTTGACTTTGGCCAGGGATCCAAAGAGCATAGCCTGTGTTTTTCTAAGGTTAATGGCTAACTTGTTAGCCACGAGCCAGATTATATATAGCAAAAGTCAGTCGTTAGGTGTGAGTTACTGATGCTGATATCCTGTGAGTTAATTTCACATCTCTCTTAAAAGCCTCCAGTGAAGGGCCTCTGTCAGAGCCATGGGAAGCCTGTTTCAAAGGGCAGGGCAGGCAGATGAAATTATGAAAAGTCTTAACTCCAGAAGATGTCAGCCTGCCCTTGGAATGGCTAAGAGGCCCACCTTAGAGGTGTGTAGGGGATGAGAGGTCTAATATGGGATCAGTAGGTCACTCAGGTAGCCTAGACCCAATCCATATAGGGCCTTATAGGTCAGCAAGCCAACTTGAAGGTGATATGCCACTTCACCAGCAGCCAGTACAGTTCAGGCAAGACTGTGATTATATGACATGACCTAGGAAAGCCTGCCAGCAACTGGGCTGCTATGTTCTGCACCAGCTGCAGACATCATAGGACACCTCCACTCACCCAGAGATACAAAGCATTGCAGTAATTGAGTCTAGAGGTAACAAATGCATGTACCAGTGAGGGAAGGTCTTCAGGGGGAATCAAGGTTTTAATGTGGATGATGTTTCCATAGGTCTGTGCTCTTTAACGGGGATGGGAAGTATTGCAGCCGTTCCTCCATTCATGCTTACTTGCATTCTGGTCTCCTTACATACTGTAGTAATGTGTAGTAACATAGTAAGTTACAGTCCCAAGGGACTCTACCTGATGGATTTAGCACATCCATCAGGTCCATTCCTACCTTCGGAGGCAGGGATTAAAATGAATGCAGTGTAAACCCGTAGTAGATCATAGATTTGCTTTCTTTAGTGCCTTGTGCAACTTTATGTAAACATATTTTGGTTTGTTTCCTGTCTCCGTTGTCTTTAAAGCCAGCTCTGTATGATGCCCCCTCTTGCAGTAAAACAGTGTACTCCAACCAGTGACATCATTTGCTGCAATCAGTCCATGGCTCCTGATACTGGTACCACTGCTAGCATGAGATGCTAAGTGTCTGAAAACAGAGCAGCTCCTTCATGTGTGCAGTTTTTATCAAAGCAGCACCTTATGTAAATTTTGAACTTGTTGCAACCAATGACATTCGTTGGAGCAACTATAATAGTGCATACAAGAGGTTCATACAGAGCTGATCTGAAAGAGCAGGGAGACAGAAAACAAAAAGAAAAAATGAAAAGGAAGAGGGGGTGAGTATGTTTGTTAACTGCAGTGCTGCAGTGCTCCCCTTCCCCTTTACTGCTACAAGCATTGGATGGAAAAAGGGATAACAGAATTTTTTACGGGTATAACTTCAGTTAATCAAATGATTATGTGTTGCAGGACTATTCAGAAATTTTGGAATCTATGGACCAAACTGAATAAACAATGTTTTAAATTTTTTTTTTATAAAATTGTTCATGACAATCCTGTAACCTCACTGGTCGTAACTTATCACATGGCTATTGATTATTGTCTGACAACCATACACTTCACCTGAACTATCTATATATATTTTTTTTTTTACAGATAAAAGCACATTTTATAAGTGGGATAACACACACACACCAGGATGTGCGGTCATATGGGAATAATGCATTTCTCAGGTGGCTGCAGCACTCAGCTGCACCTCATGCCTAGCCACCAACCAAGACCTGCATTATTCCCTTATAACCACACACCTAGACAAGTGTTATTTCTCATATGTTGCTCAAATAAGGTAAACAGATCTGGGGAACTTAGTCTCACCACTATTAAAATGACATCTCCTTCAACAAATTGTTACTAAAAAGTGTTCAACGCCTTGATTTCATTAAGATGCCAAAAGTTCTACCACCTAAAAATCAGTTTATATCAATCTTTCTGCACCATTCTGATGAGTGTACAGTGGTTGTTCCGTTGCCTCTTTCCTGGTGTGGATGTCTCTGGAGACAGTCTTTTTTCATCCCGCTGGGCTGCTCACTTGATAGGGAGCTTGTCTCTTTTGTACCACCCACATGCAGTGGTACAGAACTCCTTAGTGTGGCTCTGCTCACAAGTACTGCAGCGATGTGCAGCCACTGGAGATGTACCAGTACGAACCCAGAGGGAAGTGGCATGCACACTTCCATCTTGAGTCTCATTTCAGTGTTATTTCAGTCCAGACTGACAACGCACTGCTTTTCATCAGTGCATTGTTAATACACTGCATTGACTTTCTGCTACACTGTTGTACCACTGCTCAATCTTTCTTGTGTTTTGATGCAGACTGTAAGAGCACTGCAAATAATTATTAGATTTTCATGCACACTTCTTTAGCACTGTATTTCCTTCACTAATTTTTGCTGCACACTGTAGTAGTACTGGCACCACTTTATAATTGTTATCACACTTTCTTTAGCACTGCATTGCCTCAGTAATCTGGTTACCCTTACTGAATTTGTCAAAATGGCATTACAGTGGTATAGCAATGGCAATACTGTGGTCAGCTGAAAAATCCACAATGGTACTACCCAGTGGTACTCTGGTATCACAGTGGTAGGTGATGTATAGATTTTCCTCTGTGCACTGGTAGTGCACTGGCAGAATGGTATCCCTATGGCATTTTTTTACCATTTTCTCTGTCTCTCACACATACACTGGTAATACAATGGTATCATGAAATTTTGAGATTTTTGTCAGCTCCCACAAATACTGGTACTCTGGTAGCACAATGGTACTGCGTTATTTTGACATTTCGGTATTTAGTACCTCTCACAGCAACCCTAGACTCATATGGTAGCACAGTGGTACCAGTATTAATCTCATTATACTCTGTACTCTAATGCATTATTAAGATAAATTACATTATCAACCTCATGGAGGACAGCTCTCCATTCCATATTTTTATTTGTTCACTTGTCTTTATCTTACTGGTAATGGACTGTTATTGTTCACATAGACCAAAACATTCAAAGAGCATTGAGCATTTACGATCGCTAAATGAGTAAGTGACTCTCAAACAACACTTTGCACCCCAAAAACAGGGAGGATCACAAAATGATATTTTGAATAGCATAATTAGTGAGTCTCTGACCAGTTGGGGAATGGCTCTAAATGATGTTGCCTCCCTAAACCAGGTATTATCACCTCTGCCTCCTACCCCAGCCCCTTTGAGCTCCCACCCTCAGTAATATCACACTTTGCCTAGTGTTCAGTGGTGCTGCTGTCCATTCCGTACATCGAAAACTGCCAATACCTAGCTGCCTACCCAGTCCCATTGCTCCCACCATTCATGGCCCCCACCATATGTTTACACACTCTCCCCACAGTGGCAATTGGCAGAGACACTCTGCTAACCTCTGTGACTGAGGACAGAATGCCAGTTTTGCACGCATGTGCCTACTGTATAAACAGCTGAGTACAGTTAGCACATGATTGTGAACTATCATCCATTTTGTACCCGATCAAGGAGCTGAGAGGATGGTCTGTGCCAAATGTGGAAGGGTGTCCAATATATAGTAAGCCTGGGGACCAGGGGGTAGTATTTGCTGTAAGAACTAACTGGGTCATGGTGTGGACTTTGGATATACAGGGGGCAAGGGCTTTCACTCAACACACCACTGCTCACTCTATCAGGCCCTGGGCTGGCTTCCCCCATCAGCCCAACAGACCTATCTCCTGGCCAGTACATTCAATAAGGCCATCCAAAACTGAGCTACCTCTCCGCAATCCCACCTCCTTTGGCCAAAAGTGTTTGTTCGAGAGCTCTGCCTCACTGCTGACCCCATGCTTGTGTGCCCCCTAGTCTCCACCTGTATGGGTAAATGTGCATTATCATCTGCAGACCCTTTCCTTTGGGACAACCTGCCCACTCCACTTAACACCAGTGACTCTCCAGGAGTCTTCCACTCTCACCTTGGATCTCACCTTCTGTCCTCCACTCCTTGCTCGTGCTGTCCCAACTTATTATCATGCCTCTACTTCCCTTCCCTCCTTTTCCTTCTTGGTCCATACCTACACTGCCATGATGCACTGTTTCCTTTACTCATTTCAGATCATGCCTAATTTGTATTACAACTTGGCTACTACTGTACCTGCTATTGTCATAAATGTTATTTATCCATTGTGCTGCAAGTTTATATATATCGTCATATAAATATCCTGTATATTTTTATTACTATCTATTGTATGCCTTGTCCCAGCCTCCTTTGTACTTGCTTGCATTCCTGTTCCATCCTCAATGGCCCAGGTCATGCCTGAAAATGGTTCTCAGACCAGTGCACCTACTTGGTAAACAAATGAATGAATAAATAAATAAATGGGAACCACTGGACATCAGGGATAGCAACAATCTACTGTATATCTGTGGGGTGATTGTAGGATGGGGTAGGACTGGAAAACAGGTAAATTAAGAACCTGGACCTGTGGGATAATTAGGGGAGGGGGCTCAATGGAGACTGTTTCCCAGGAGGGTGCTTTGGTGGTGTAACTCCCGGGATAGGTTATGCCTGGTGCAGTAATGTGGCCTGTACTGTAATTGGCATCAGCAACATGGCTGTCACACCAGCATGGGCGAACCCTTTCTCCACGCCCTCCTGAGTTTCCACCCTATAACAGGTTGTGGTGGCATCTGCAAAAAGACATACCTTCCCATTCAATTCTTCTGCAATTTCACTTATGAAGACATTGAAGTGATCCACTCCTAGTACTGAGACCCACCCTGCACCATGCCTTTAACTAACTGCTGAAAGCCGGTGTGGAGAGTACTATCTTCTCCCCAGAGGTATATAGGCAACCTTTTGGCAAAAGCCACTGTGCATGCTTGAGGACCCTCCCCCTAGCCCTGAAATTTCCCTGCACTACCCCACCCCGTTCCTTGCTAGGTCATTTGTCCCCAGGTGGATGATGACATCTAGCTCCCTCTCATCTCCTGCTGTCTAATGATCCACTGTATCTGCTCTCATCCCTCCAAGCCAAAGTACCTGTCAGGTATTTCACCTCTCTCTCCTTTACCCCACCCTGCTCGCAAGTCTATCCCCCTAATTAAGTCCCCCACCAGCAGTTGCTTCCTACTCAGCTGGGGGCCTCTTCCTCCCTCCTTGTAACTGTGGAATGGTCCATGGACAGTGCTTTCCTTGGGGAAGATTTCTCCAGGGGCTGAAAGGGTGGTTCAGTTGCAGGGACAGTGGTTGGCTGGGCAGGGCCCATTTCAGATGCAGGGAGAGTGGTTAGTAAACAAAGCAGGTGAACTGGAACTCTGACAAACAAACCGGCACAGGGGCAGAAAATGCAAGCCCCATAGGAAAGAGCACAGTGAGGGCTACAATAGGTAATTTACCAGAGAAGTCACAGGTCAGGAAACTACAGCTGAAGAGAACATGGAGAACAGGCGGGCATCGGAAAATGATGCATGGGGGCAGCGGACGGATGTGCACTCATGACGACATGCATGGGAACTACCGATGCTGGGATGCCAATGCTGGGGGGTGCAAAGGCCAGTTTAGGTAGGTGGACACTGACCTGTAGGTAGAGTACACAACACACAGGGACCCCTGCATGCTGGACAGCAGGGAAGTGTACCATGGAGCATAGCCCTGCTGCAGCACAGTAGCTGATGGGGGCCCAGGACACTGTGGACACAGAACTTGAATGTGACCATGGTGCACAGCACAGCCATGAAGCACTGGGACTGTGGGCAGACAGTGGCACTACAGTACTGGTACTAAACCACCCAGAGACAAGTAGCAGCTGCCACAGGTGTGGCCCATGGAGTATGATGTGCAAACGAAGTGCAGTCACACCCACATGCCTGAGCTGGAACCAAAGCTGGACAGTGTAGCACAGTCCTCTGGCACAATGGAGGACAATGTGGAAGCCATGGAGGGGCCAGGGTGCTCAACTGCAACCCCAACAACAGTGACAATCTGTGAGGTGGTACCATTCAGGAAGGGAAAGTCCAAGCTGAATGTGAATGGCTGCCTCCTGGTCCATGAATGGACATGCAATGAGACAGTGTACTGTTTTTTAACATATCATATTTTTCACCTGCTGCGGCACACACTCCAGCTTGGGGCATCCAGCCACAAGCTCCACCCACCTGGAGAGCTGGGTAGGTCAAACTGCACCCAGGAGAATCAGGAACGGCCATTCATGCCATCCTGCTGGAGGGCTCCCCCTCTGCCTCTACCAGCCAGGACAGCCCCGGAACCTCCTCAACAGGACTCCACCAAAGTCCTCTGGGTGGCTCGGAGAACAGCCATCAAGCTGCAAGGTCATGCCCAGTCATATTCCTTCGATTGGCCCAATAGCACGGACATGCAATGACATCCAGGCAGAACGTGCCGACATCTGCCGTGCTCCCCCATCTAGTGTCACCGACACTAGTAGTGACCCTGGGCATCCCTAGGGGGCCACTACAGCACATTGAAATTCCCCAGCCCACCCCAGGACTGGGAGAGCAGTCTATGGCTATTCGATCCCAGTCCTCCCCTGCTGACCTTCGACGGCCCGGGCTCAATCCTGAACCCGGGTCACTGGCATGGCACAAGGTGTGGCATCCAGCGCTTCAACCCTCAGCACCGCCAGGCTGGCCTGAGACAGTGTAATGGTGCTGCCAGTACCATAAGTCCAAATTCTGCCTCAACCTGGCCATCACACTGCTCCTGGATGGCCAGCACCACCTAAAGAAAAAGAATGAGGACAATCATGCTCTGGAGGTGACAGATGCTCTACCAGCACAGGCGCTGGCTGGCATCAAGTAGAAGGCACACAGCACCATGGTTAGCCCTGCATAGCTACTGCAGAGTGAGGCAACTGCGTTGACCACTGAGCTGTGGCAACAGTTGCCAAGTAAGAAGGCCCTGCTGCAGATTGTGAACAGGACCCACCGCAAGGACCTCTCACCAGAACCAGTGACACTGGCTGACCTCACTATCCCCAAGCAGCTACAGACGGTGACTGGATGGCCATGGTACAGCAGGATCACTGGCAGCACCACCCTCCAAGTCCTTCTACTCCCCACAGAGGACAACATAAGGGACCTGGCTCAGGCATCCTTCTGGGTGATGGATGGTATGTTCAAGACTGTGCCACAACTATTCATTCATTGTACACCATCCATGCACCCATGGGGACGGGCCCCTAACAACCTCTTCATGTCACTGGTGTATACACTGATGACGACAAAGAGCTTGCAATGTTACTGCACCTTGTTCCAGGAGCTGAATAAATATGCCAGTATACAGTCCTGCACCCTCAAACCACCTTCGATTATCACTGACTTTGAGCAGGCTGCGATCAATGCCTGTAAGATGGAATTTCTGCAAGCCATAAACAAGAGTTGCCTGTTCCACTTTGGGCAGATTGTGTGGCGGAATGTCCAGAGCTTTGGCCTTGCACCACAATACAGAAGTGACCCAGACTTCAGCCTGAAGATCCATGAACTCGTGGCCCTCAGCCATCTCCTGGCATAGGACATTCCAGCAGCATTCAGCCTCCCTGAAGCCAACCATTCTGCCTAATGCCACCACACTCCTCTATTGTTTCGAGCAGACACATGTGCTGGGCAGGATATAGCTGTACAGAAGGGTGGCCAAGGTGCCCACGAGATATGACCCCATGTTCCCACCTCAGCTGTGGTTGGTTGCGGATCTCAGTGAGAGAGGTATACTGTGGACCCAAAGCAATGTCAAGACCTGGCACTGCCAGCTCCATGCCCTGCTCAGAAAGGTGCATGTAGGGGTCATGACAATGCTAGCAGAGCTCCACAGGGAACAGCAATGGACCTATGTCACCAGGGAAGGCATTTGTTGTGGACTGCCATGGACACCATCCAAGAAGAGCTATGAGGAGTGGATAAGGATGGTACTGGTATCCAAGGACAAGGGCAAGCTGTTGAAGTTCCTCTGTGGCATGGCACACAACACCACCCTGTAGGGTTTCTATGGTGGCATGGCAACTGACAGTTGTACACTCACAGTACACATCATGCACAGCCACCAGGTTGCCACTGTGGCCCCCTACTGTTGAATAAAGTTTCACCCCCACATTTCACATGCACCCCAACCTGGTGGCGATGTCTCATCACAGCACTGCTGGGTATCGCCAAGCAGCCCACTGCACACTGCCACGTCTGCACTGTGTGCCATATGTTGTACAGGCCTAACTCTGTGTGAGTCCCCCCCAAATCCTTCCAGCTGTTCATGTGTGCAACACGTTGCACAGGCCTGAAGCTATGTGAGTGCCCCCCAATCCTTCCAGCTGTGCAACTGTGTGGCAACAGCATTCCCGCAATGGGCCCTTGTGGAACCCCCCACAACACACCTGGCAGCCTTCATGCCACAATAGGTTCCTGTGGCACGGGTCCTCCCAAACACCTCCAGACTTTTTTCTGTGTGCTTACTGCAAGCCCATAGTGGGCTAGCATGATACGGCCACATGCACACATTGCACGGTTGGTGCAATGGCATTTTGCTCTGTGTCCTGGCATCCACATGTGGTGTTGCTGTGGACCATTTCCTGGTGCAGCTATCCATGCTCTTGCTGTGCCACTCTGCTGTGTGCCTGCAGTGTCATGCATGCACCAACCAACAGGCATAGTACTCCAATTCCTTCATGCATGCCCAGCTGTCTGCCTGTCAGCTGACATCGTCATGCATGCAAGGATGCACGGACAGTCCTCCATGCTGCCTGGGATGGCTGGTCAACACACTGGAGCATGCACGGCTATTTGTTTCACCCCTGTCCCATGGATGGTGAGATAGTCATCCTTACCAGGGGTCTGTGATCAGGTCAGGTGTGTCCTCAGAGGGTTCACCACATAGGGGGTGGGTGTTTTCACATTGTCTGTGCTGTTCAGTAGTGGCTCGGGTCCTGGGATGGGTGGCGTAGGTCGGGATCGGGTGCTTCATGTGTTTGTGGAAAATCCAGTCAACAGCAGCACGGCATCCCAACCTCCTCTGGTCTGACAGTGTGTCAGGCATTGTTCTGGGTCAGGCCACTGTGTGTTGGGCTGCTGGGGATGTTAGGTTGTTGTGTCTTGGATGCAGCATGTCAGACTAGTAAGCGTTGGAATTATAAAAGGGTACCTAGCAGGACAGGGTTTTCTATGTGCAAGGAGAGTGGTCAGTGGTGGGATGGGCAACTGGTATCTAGGCAAGATGGGTAGTCTGGGTGGGTCCAGCTGCAGAAAGAGTTGTTATCTAGGGGGTGCTGGTCCAGCTGTAAGGAGGGTGCTTTGTTTGGTGAGGCAGGGAGGTTGGTCCAGCTGCAGGGAAGGTGGTCTACTGAGGTGGGGAGGCAGGTCTGGGGGGTTCCATCTGCTGGGGGATCTTGTCTGAGGGTAGAAAGGATGGCCTGGAGCAGCCAACTACAGGGAGGGTAACAGTTGATGAATCATAAATGAAGATTACAGTCAGTGGAGTAGTTTTAGGATTTAAATTAGCCAATCAAGGCTGGGTACATTATCGTGCATTTCAGTTCTACTAAGCAAGGAGACAGATAAAACAACCAGCAACACTAATTAATTTTAGAGAAGGTAAGCAATCATACAATGTGGGTTTTTACCTGGAAATAATATGGTGTAAAAAAAGTTGGCAGAGTCCTTTTAAAAGTGTATTCTAAACTACATTTCCCATAAGTCTACTCAGTCAGAGGCCTACATTTCCCAGCTCATGTCCTGTCTGTGTCCAGCCTGATGAAACTGCACGAGCACTCTGTGGTCTCCATTTTTGGACAACTGGGGTTTCCTACTGCTAAGATTTACATGTTAAGGTAAGAGCTTATGTTTAAAAAGTACATCTTTTTAACTCCCTGAAATGTTAACTACCGTAAGGGAATTATCACTAGGTGTTTTTTTTTTTCTAAATGAAATGCTGTGCAGGTTTCACAGTCAATGTTTTGTCTTGAAAACATTTTCTCTTCTCTAAACTTGTGGCTAAACTTTGAAATACATATTTTATTTTCAGTCACCCCCCCCCCCAAGTGTCTAGGATGCATTATGCCTCTAGATTACTTATTTGTGGAATTTTTGCTGATTTAGTTACTTTAAAGTAGTGGGGGTGGGGGCAGGAGAATGAACAGCAGGAAGATTGTATAACTGAGCAAATTCAGAATGCATTTTCTGTGTGTATCCATTTAGTAACCTATTTAACTATATTTACAGAGAAAAGATTACAACTTTTTTAATTTGAGAAAATCTGGAGTTGCCTGCAGATAAAGGATGAATTACTGCAGATATTTGAGTGTATTTGTGGGGGAACTGTTTTTTTGCATTTAATATTTGTATTTAACAGTTGCATATGTTAATCCACTTTGTAATCTGGGGATCAGTGCATTTTTTTTCTTTTGCTGAAGACTGCATTAATTTATATTTTATGTTTATTTTGTTTTTGTTGACTGGCTAAGTGCGCTAGACAGATTCTTGCCTATTTTCAGGCACGACCCAGAGGGAGGGGGATACAGATGAAAGCCAACTGACCTTGAACCAGATTACGCTGTTGGTGGTATTTTTAGTGAATTGGGGGAATTTGGCCAGGGCACCGGAGAAAATTCCCCTGCTTTTTTCGAGAAGTGCCATGGGATCTTTAATATCCACCTGAACTACCACCAGAACAGGCAGATGGGACCTTGGTTTAACATCTCATCTGAAAGACAGTGCCTCAGGAGTGCAGCCATCCCCCTCATGCTGCACTACAGCATCAGTATTGGGATATTAACATAAGTGCCTGGTATGGGAATAGAACTCACTGCCTTCAGATCTCCCAGCCTCGGAGGCAAGTGTGCTACCTGCTGAGCCACTGACACTGCAAATGCAAAA
Source organism: Neoceratodus forsteri (assembly GCA_016271365.2). Lineage (NCBI taxonomy): Eukaryota > Metazoa > Chordata > Ceratodontiformes > Ceratodontidae > Neoceratodus > Neoceratodus forsteri. The sequence goes on from CM057453.1 coordinate 1,529,932,771, forward strand.
TGTTAGTGTCACATATTTATTTTTGTTAATACTACGTTGAGAAATATGGGGTCCATGGTTGAGGAAGGGTGATTGGGGGGGGTCTAGGTGTAGGGAGGTTCTGCTCTGGATGGAAGGGTGTGTCCAGCTTTTGGAAAGGATGTTGTGCTCTGGGGAGGTTACTCAACCTGCAGAGGGAGGGGCTGGTCTGTGGGTGGGAATGAACACAGGGGTCCAGCTGCAGGGAGGATTGTCTGTTGGGGAAGGCTAGTCCAGGGCATGAAAGAGTGACCCAGCAGCAGGGAGAGTGGCTGGTGGTGGTGGTGGGGCTATTTCAAGGTTGGAAGTGAGGTCCAGCTGCAGGGTGGGTGGTTGGATGGTGAGGCTGGTATGGGACTTCTGGTGGATCTAGCTGTAGGTTGAGTGGTTGGGTAGGGGACTGCTGGTCCAGGGGCTTGGAGGGACAGCTTCAGATATGTGGTCTGCTAGAGTAGAGGTTTGGGGTGCTGCTCCAGCTACATGGAGGTTGTATAGAATGTAGTTGGAGGCTGGTCCAGATGTAGGGAGGGTGGCTGGCTAGGTAAGCTGCTGGCCCGGAGCCTGTGTGGAGCTCTAGCTCCAGTGCTCATTATGTGAAAGGCTGGGGCTAGAAGGGTTGTCCAGCTGCATGGAGAATAGTCTGGTGCCTGAAAGGGTGATCTAGCAGAAAGGACGGTGGTTGACTATTTTTGGGGGGGGCGAGGCTAAAGAGATTGATCAGCCTATCAGGGATCCAAAGTGGTGAAATTAATTAGAAACTGGTTAACATGTGTGCCCTTCAGCTTAACAGTAGCATTATGACCTGCGGCGGAGGTGACCTTAGTTCAGGAATGAGCTCGCGTCAGGGGCTTTCTGGGGAGAGGAGGAGGATCAACTGTTATACAAGAAGCTCTCTTCTGGGGAAGGAGGACAGCCAGCTCAGCTGTAGTACTGCCAACTAAGTGACCTTAAGTGGCAGTGCAGGTGGGAGCAGCCCATGGGTGGGAAGACATTGACTGGTGATGTGCCACACGTATCTGTGCACGTGTTTGTGCACCCTTGCCGCTTATGTCCTAGGGGATGGAAGAACATGTAAGTGTATCCTGACTACCTAGGCAGCTGCTCCATATATTGGATTCATTCTACAGTGGAGCAAGTCCTAGCAGATGCCAGAGTGATGGTGTTGTGGTAGCTGAACAGAAGGTGGGGCGACCAGAGATGCAGGTTGGAAAACAGAGTAGTAGCTGGGGGTGGGGGTTAAAGTATCAGAGGGTGATGGTTAATGGCACTTATTACAGTGATGGGACAGTGAGCAGCTCAGTTCAGTACTGGCGCAGATCCTCTTCAGTGTCTTCATAAGTGACATTGCAGAAAAACTGACAAAGAAGGGAATGCCTTTTTGCAGACAATAACAAAATTTGTAGGGTGGGCACAAAGAAGGGAGCAGAGAGAATGCACATGCCTCTTGGAGAAACTCGAAAAGTGGTCAAGATTGGGGCAATTGCAGTTCAATGACAAAGTGAAGAATCGTGCACCTAGGGCATAGAAAACCAAGAGCTGCTTTTATAGGGTTGGGGGTGGTGCTGATGATCACTAAGCGGGGGACCTTAGAGTTATTATGACTCACCAGATACTGCCTGCACCATACTCATCGGTGCCATGCCACCAGAAGAATTTGCTGAGTTAATATGTCCCTAATTTATAAGCCGTTGTTCTGTCCCTCATAAAATATGCAAACCGGTCCCGAGGACTTCCTGTTTTTTTTTTTTGTTTTTGCAGGCACTGAAGTCACTTACGCTAGCAGCAGTGATGACGACGCCAGTAAGGCGCAAGTGACTCATTATATATGTAATGGCGAAGAGTTTATTGATTTTAAGGATAGCAGGATACCTGGCATAGTGTGGGCACCGCTCAAATAACAAGGGCCTTGTTACTTAATCGATGCCCACGCTTACTGCTAGGTGGCCACTTGATCATTTAAAATCAATAGAAAACTGCCACCCAATTACAGATGAAGAAGAGTGCCCCTCGCCTTCCTCATTGGCATCTGGGCCATCCTGCTAGTGAGCATGGGAGTGGAGCTGGGCGGCAGCAAGCAACTGGGAAGTCCTTGGGACCTGGTTTGTATTTTTAAGGGACAGAACTTTTAATGGCTTAAAATTTGGGGACATATTAACTTCCTTCGGTCCTCTGGCAAGGCACCGATGGTATGGTGCAGGGACGACCCAGTTACCTTGGTAAGTCTCTTGAAGTTGCAGGGGCTGTGTGACAAAGTAGTGGGTAGGGCTACTGGAGGATGCTGGGGCTGTGCTAGGAGGGGTATCTTCAGCAGGAGGAGGGAGGTGATGGTGCTGCAAGTAATCCTTTATTAGTGAGATCTGACTTAGAGTACTGTGTCCAGGTTTGGAAGCTGCACCTTAGAAAGGCCATAGCGTGAGGCAGTATAAGGGGCAACTAAACTGTACATGGGCTGTGGAAAAGCCCCTGTGAGGAGACTGGATCTCAACATATAAAAATCTGAAAGAGAGGGGGACATGATGGAGACCCACAAGTACCTTACAAGGATGAACAGGGTGCTGAGGGGGGCCCTTCAACAGGGAAAAGGACCATGGGGTATGTGATGAAGCTATGGTGAGGGTAAGATGGATGTGAGAAATTACTACTACTGAAAGGATAGCAGACACCTGGAACCAGGGCGTAGGCAGGGGTGTTTAGGTGTCCAAACACTCCTAAATGACCGCAAAATGAATTTTAAATTTTTGCACAGAGTGTGCCATTGTTCCTTTAAATTTGTGCTTTAGCGCTGCGTCACCGACTGCTCATTGCTGTCAAGCCAGCCAACAACAAAGCTAGGTGCACCTGCACCGTGGTACCTGGGTATAGAGTAGTCTCACGGGGGGTCGGGTGAATCATGGTCCTTCCTCTGCCCTTCGCTCCCAGCTGAGTGCAGACAGCAGGGCGCCATTTAGGTCCAATTTAAAAAAAAACAATCCTTTTTTTTGCTCTCAGGGAGTCTGTAGTATGCTTGGAGTCGCTTGGTGCTTTCTGTAGTCTGTCTCACCCCCATCCGTGACTCCCAACACATCGCATCCTGTTGCCATGGGTTTGTGAGAGACTGTCACTGGGACCGGGTCACCTGACAAATTGGATGGCGGAGCAGACTGCAGTAAAACTGGCGGAACCTACTAGTTACCACACAACAAGGCTAAGAGAGTGTGTGGAGCGAGAGGTTAGAGCGCGAGACTGGAAAGATTTTTTCAGTGTTTTAATTTCAGTTCAGGAATTTATTTCCAGCAGTTTACACCGGGCGGCGGGTGAGGTGGAGCGAATGGAGACAGTGTGAAGTGAGATTCAGAAGCAGTAGCAAGCATTTTGTTTTTTGTCAACAATCACAAGACCAGAGGTCAGACTTCAGAGGCAGTCCAGCAGAAGCAGACCAAGTTTTCATAAGGTAAGGAGGACTGGAGGACTATGTAATATAGTTTGTAGCATCAACTTAACTGTATTGTACAATGAATAATATATCAACTTATTAAAACCAGCCAAAGATGAAAATGTGTTTATTTTTATGTAAAAGTGAACTTTATTGATAATAATCATTTCCATGTCACAGTCCTTTGTGTGAATTTTGATTTAAATTTAGTAACTTCAGAGGCAGTAGCTGTCCTTTGTAAAGTACAAATGTTCTAGTACTTGGATTTGTGGGAGGGTCTTGTTCATGGCTGTAGGTTGTTTACAAAATGAGCTTCAATAAATGATTAATAAATGGGATTTTGTAATGCAGTGAGATATATGGTATGCTTGGTGTACTGTTTAATTTTGTTTATATCTGCTTCTGTTCTTTGTTTGTACATGTGTTTCCTTGTTAATAAAAGCCAGAAGACTAGGAACACATGTCTGCCCTGATGCCCTACAATGTATAACCAATATTTCCCTCAGAGTGTGGTCCTGTCTTTTACACAGTCTCATTCCTAATGACCCTAAGATTACCCTTGTGCTTTGTTGTTGATAATCATCCAGGTGTGGACCTGTGTGGGCTGACCTTGTGAATCACGTATGCCATCCCTCATTGTGGATAAGGCCCTAATGCATATCGGGCTATAATACCATAAATTGAGTAATTTTGTTGTAAGAAAATTATCATTGTTAGCATAATGGGATGATTGCATCGAAACAAATGGTACTTAATTTAAATTGATTGCCAGCATCATGAACTCTACTAGAAGTTACATGAAATACTCAGAGATATTATAAACTCTCTTGTTCTCAAGAAATAGAGGACATTGTGGTGGAAGGCAAGAGAAAGAGCAAAGTGTATTTATAATGATTGGTTAATTACTTATACCAAGTGCACATCCCTGTAAGACTAATTCCAAGGTATACTGGAATTATTTTTAACATTACTATGCAGCTCCTCCATTGATTCACCTACCTTGTTTTCCAAGTAGCCAAATTCGAGCTGTCCCTGAATGTTGATGGAGTGTGTGCATAAAAGGCTGGTCAGGAGAGACAACTCTGGGGTTGGTGCCTAGGAGCCATTGGAGGAGGTGTGTGATATAATCTGCTATTATACAATGTTCAACTTGTTTTTTGTTTTTATAGTGGGTATGCTGGAGGATTTATCACGGTCATGTGATGTGTTTTGATTCAATGAGGTTACAGGATTTTCATACCTCATTGTATAATTTTCACTTTTCAGTGTGGCTGTTTTCAGGAGCAAGATAGGGCAATCATGACAAAGTGGTTTGGTGGTGCTTTCTGATACAGTCATTGCATTGATGTTTGTATGGTCACGCTCATACTGTTGCCACATGACCAACAGACACTGGCAAGAACATGTTTTTTGTGCTTAGGTATCACATTTCACTTGTAGTGGCACATGCACACATCCGTACAAGAGGCACTGTACTATGGTGGTGATTTGAGCGAATATACCATGATGGAGTTGTTGCCAGATTATCCACGTCCTGGGTGTTGTTTGGCCATGAGGCGCAGCTAGGTGGCTAAAACACCCCAGGCATGGTGAATCCTGGCATCACCAACATTTTCTATGGCATATTGTGATTATATCAGTGACATCTGTATATTTGTGTGTGAAAATTACAAAAAAAAGCTGATTGAATGTTTTATTAGTTTTATTAGATTTGTTGCAATTTGGTAAATAGTATTGATGGAATGTATGTGCCTTGTCATATCAGAATGCTATCAACCGGCGTGAAGCTGTTTTTCAAGGAAGGTCTCTGTTGCCCCATTCTCCTGTGATGGAGGAAGAAGAGGTAGTTCTGTGTTGTGTGCTATTTCTGCATTAAAACAGCCTTTCATGGCCAATTCTGTTTTGGTAGACCTCTGTTTTTGATGGCTGGTTTAATTATCAGTGAAGCAGGCAAGGAGATTTCTTCTTGGAAGGAAATACTAGAGGTATGGGCCTTAATAGCAACTGCATTGACTGTCATCATTGTCAGCCTCACCGCTGTTGATTTGTGGCTTATTATTTGTTAAAGCAAGGCTCTTGCTTAAGGGAGAATGGGCCTGGAAACATACTCTGTTATGATCCCCTGGCATCACTTGTATACAGCACTGCTGGACCACAGCTGCCCAGCTTCTTTTTTCCACCATCACTGAACTCAGACTACATTGTAAGGCACCAGAACTTTCTTTTTTTGTTAGTTGTTTTGCCTAGTTTGTTGTGTTTCTTTACTTTTCCTTCTTACTATAGGTTTTTCCTTTTATGACATTGTCTTTGCTATTTTTACCATTTTTTTCGCTGTTCCTCTTGGTGCCATTTTTTAGACTTTGTTTTCTTATCAGCTTCCACAGTGCCAGCTTTGTAGATCCAATTGGGGTTTGATTATTGGGGCCTGTGTCCTCATTGCCCTAGCTAGTCATTTACTGGATGGAAACGGTCTACATTGAATTTTGGGGATATCTCAAAGAGCAGCGGACTCTGGGAAAACCCTCCTCTGTATGAAATTGATTTATTCCTTGGTAACTGGTAGTTCACTAGGCACAAGGCCTTTTTCAGGGGACTGGGAGTATTGGGTGGTTAAGGACTTGCTCAGAGTCACACAGTATGTGCAGAGGTTGCAGAATCAACCCCACATCTGCTGGATGCCAGCTCATTTATAGCTCATTACCTACTTCAAGTGTCTCACAGGCTGTGGTTTGGGATGGTGGTGGTTGCGGGCACTGTTGGTCGTCAGTGACTACTATAGGTACTTGCAGCCTGCTGGCAAACCGCATTGTACTGCATGTGGAGGAGAGGTTGATGTACTGTTGGACAGCCAGTTGTCTACAACCATTGAGGTCCTACTGACTGTATGTTAACAAGAGTTTTCCACACCCTGACTTTTGTAATAAACACCCAATAAAATTAGTGAGGAATATGTAACTAAACTGCGCTTACTTCCAAAAAGCACTAAACTCACCACAGAGCATGCATGTCCCAGAGCTTCTGGGGCCTAGTGTTCTGTGACACCCAGCAGCAGCCTTTTTATGTAGAAATATTTCAAACATCAGTATATTACAAAACTGCATGTTTAACAGTCACCAGAACCTGAGTACATATAACTGCTCATTTTTGACATATAGATATATAAAGGGCAATTACGCTTGCACACTAGTACATGGGGGCAAATAGTCTTGACAGAAACATGGGGAGTTTGATGGTGACCTGGTTTTACAGCATAATATTCACCATAATTATGCACATAGTACAATGCCCTGTTACCAGGCAGTATTCTAACACAGCAGAACCACGGTGGTTGATCGCACTGTTAGATAACCAGTTGTCCACAACCATTGGAGGTTCTGTTGAATTTTTGTGGCTATCTCAAAGAGCAGCGGACTCCTCTGGGAAACCTCCTCTGTATGAAATTGATTTATTCCTTGGTAATTTGGTAGCCCACTAGGCACAAGTGCCTGTTTTCTGGGGGACCTGGAGCATTGGGGTGGTTATGACTTGCTCAGAGTCACAGTATGCAAGAGGAGGTTGCAGGAATCAATTCTACATCTGCTGGATGTGCCAGCTCATTCATCTCATTACTTCACTTTGGGTGTCTCTCACAGGCTGTGGGTTGGTGATGGTGGTGTGGTTTATCGTGGCACTGTTGGTCAGTCAGTGACTATTGATAGGTACTTGCAGCCTTGCTGGCAAAATTGCATATTGTACTGCATGTGGAGGAGAGGTTGATGTACTGTTGGACAGCCAGTTGTCCACAACTATTGAGGTCCTACTGACTGTAATGCTAATAAGAGTTTTTTCCACACCCCTGATTCTTTGTAATAAAACATTCCAATAAAATTAGCAGTGAGGAACATGTAACTAAACTGCGCTTTACTCAAAAAGCACTAAACTCACCACATGAGCATGTAAATATCCCAGAGCTTCTGGGCCTAGCAGCCCCCAGACACCCAGCAGCCTTTATGTAGAAATATTTCAAACATCACAGTATATTACAAAACTGCATAAGCTTCAACAGCTCCCTCTCGGAACTCGGAGTACATATAACTGCCTCATTTTTTGACATACAGATATATAAAAGGCACACGCTGCACACTAGTAACAACATGGGGGCAAATAGGGCAATCTTGACAGAAACATGGGAGTTTAGATGGTGAGACCAGTGCTCAAGCAGCATAATATTCCACCATAATCTATGCACATAGTGGTACAATGCCCTGTTACCAGGCAGCATTACTAACACAGCAGGTAGAACCACGGTGGTTGATCGCACTGTTAGATAACCAGTTGTCCACAACCATTGGAGGTTCTGTAGACTTATGACAGCCACCGTCTCCCACAACCCTGATTCCATGTGAAAAAAAAAAAGTTTCTCATGAAATTAGGGGTGGAGAACATGTAACAAATGTGTGTGTTTTCTTCAAGAAACCCCCAAAAATTCACCACAGAACATGTGAATCACACCCAGAGTTTGGGCCTGGTGCCCCCAGACCCCAATGGCTTTTTATCTATCCTTTTCACAAATGTCATTTAAACACCCCCAAATAAAATCTCTGGCTACTCTGCCTGAAACAGACTGACAGCACTATAGTGTTGGAGGCCAGAGTGAAAATGGTAGGGGGGGCTTAAAACATGTGGTATAGCAGGACATAGGGAAATTCTCAGTAAATAAGTAGGAAGAGGGAGGGCTACAGGAGACCATTTAGAGTTTGTAGAGGACTTCACAGGAGCCTAGTGGTTGCAGCTGTAGTGAGGTCTGGAAACCAGAGTAGAAGTGTGACTTTAGAATGTGGGCTCATCAGCAGTGGGGTTTACAGCATGCAGTTTACGGAAAAAAAATATCTGACAGTTTCTAAGTGCTGGGGAGCCTAGGGGCAGTTGTAGAGAGTTTGAAACCAGAGAGTGGAAGAGTAAGATGAGGGTTTATCAGTTTTGAGGAAGCAGTAAAAAGTCTGTTTGTATATATCGAGAGGTGTGGCGTAGGACACGGCTAGCAGCATGTAGAGTGTGACAGCTGGAGCGTAGAGCTTGAAGCAGCCAGTTGAAAAGGTTTGGTAAAGAAAACTAAAGTTGCTAAACAGAAACGAATGCTCACTGTATGATAGTGGGAAGAACGGGAGAGGTATGACTAAATGGCAGGTGGCGTGGCTGAGGGATGGCAACAGGAAGAAACAAAACTAAAAGCAAGACACCAGTAAGCAGTGTCAAACAACGGGTGTGAGGGCGGGGACAGTGACGCAGTCCATGCACATTAATTGAGGTGATGACATAATAACTATATGTATAACGTAAGATCTCTGCATGTATACACGTACATGCTCAGATAAAATGGATTTATCACACTCCATTTATGTCCACCCCATTGCATAAATTTATTACTTATTTATAACCTGTCAGGACTCTCTCTCTTTACTGCTCTGTGTTAATTGTGAGCTGTCTTGGACCTTATACTGTTCTTTTCCCGCCCCCTCAAATCTTTTTCGTTAGCCTCCTGGTCTTTTGCATTAGTTGTCAGTAGCCCAATCTGTAGCTGCAGTGCTTTACTACTTTCATGGTCCCCTCAGGGAGCCCATTGCATCACTGATTTCCTTGTTTGCCTCCCACCCACAGCCACTTTTAAGCCAATTTCAGGCATTGCTCTTCAGCTGCACTGTGGATTTTCCCTTTGTGGCCCCTATCTGTGCATTTGCTCTCTGTCCACTTTCTACTGGGCCCCCTTCAGGGGTGTCTGCAGTCTGCTACCATGTGGCTTAGCTATAGAGTTCCTGCCACCTACACAGTGGCTGCCCACCTCCAGACCCTTCTTAACCTGCCCTGCAGTTTCTTCACTTGCCACTTTGTGGCTGATGGGTAGAGGGAGGCATGATTTGCTCTAGCCTCCCTCTCCAAAAATATCCCATCTTTGTTCTCACACTTTTGCATGGAGCAGGCTGCAGCCTGAAGGTTCTGTCAGAGCTGAATCATAGACACGCATAGACCTTGATGGCAGATAAGGACTGCTTGGCCCCACTCATTGCGGCCCATTTCCGCATTTCCAGTGGATAAAGCTGCAGATCCTGAAGTTATCCAACAGCTGACTTTCTCCTACCCACCAATAGAACTGGTTCATGTCTGTCCCATGTATTCTTGAAGTCCCCACTATTTTTGACTCTACAACCTCCTTAGGAAGGCTATTCCATGCATTCACCACCCTCTGTGTAAAAAATACTCTCATAAGCTGTGTTCCCTGGAGCCGCCTCCCCTCTATCTTCAAATTTGCCCTTGTTCTTTGGCATTTCTTTTTATAGAAAGATGCTGCTGTCTTGGACTTTGTTGATTCCCTTTGAGGTGCTTGAAATTTTCTATCTGTCCCCCCCGCCTTTTCCTCAAGGGTGATATATAAATCTCCTGCAAATGGGGGTTCCTAAAAGACTTCCAGGAGCTTGTTTGTATGGTCCGAGCCTGAATGGCGCTATGCTTACAAACCATTTATCTGCTGTGGGAGTGCTTTTAGGCTCTAGTATCAGTCTCTTTAGAGCTGTCTGCTTGCAGACATAATTAGTTTGTATGGGGGACTGTGTTTCCGTTTGAGTCCCACCTAGCTGCTGCCAATTCGCCTATCTTTGCAGTCGCCAGGAGTGCAAAAGGGAACTGTCTAGAGATGTAATTGTTTGACAGAGAATCATTTAGAGTAATAATGAAAATACAGTTTTGTCTAACCTGCTTTCCTTGCAACTTAGAACTCAGTTTGCTCTAGTTCCCATCTCCTAGTTTTTGAACTGCTGAACTGGACCAATCAGTTTGGGTTTAGAGAGCTCTAAAATCTGTGGACGAATCAGAACTTGGACTCATAATCTGGAGCCAGCCATGTTTGGGATTGTAGTGGGGCAGTGACTCTGGGAAATGTAGTCTGGACTTCGCGCCTTTTGTACCAACAGGAGGAGCCCATTGTGAGTGAACAGCCAATCCAGCCAAGAAACTGGGAGGAACTCAAAGGAAGTGCCCCGGTTTTGTCTACTGGAGTTTCAGCTTAGGTCTGGCAGCGAAGAGGAAGGAGATCTGTGCTCAAGTGCGCAGTTTTGGTCGGAATTTCATGTAAGGCCTCCAAGTTTCGGGTCTGCAGCTTGTGCATAACTGTTTGTCGGGCTGAATCCAACCTGTGAAGAATCAAGGAGATTCTTAGTAGAAACTAGGCTCACCTTCTAGAAGACTGGAGAAATTGTTGAATCGCACCCGGTCTGTCAGGGAACTGAATCTGCTGTGTGTTCTCCGGTATTGTGCAGTAATTGCGATCTGGATAGAGAAGCAGCCTGCCTGGTATAGTACTTCCTTTTTCCATATAAATGCGTGTGTAGTGTCAGGGGACTCAGCGCTTCAAATCCCCTGTACAGTGAATTGAGTGCATGAAGCTGCAAGTAAACCCCAGCTTAATCCAGACTACATCCATTTGCTCTGAACTGCCATGGGGTCCAGTCACAAGGACCTTGTCCACATGGTCTGCTCCTCCTGGCAATCCAGGACAATCTGCTTCCATTCAGTTTCAGCATTGAATTTGTGAGTACAAATCAGGGTGCTCCTCTGCCATCATCTAATTGCAAGTGTTCCATCTGATTACTTTTCCTTCTTTCTCATTTAACTGAGCCTGAACGGCTCCGGATTATAATTTGGGTTGTGCATGTATTTTCCATCTTCTAGGACCCCAACCAGCTGCACCAAATAAGTTAGCCTCTTATTGCCTTGGTACCCAGTAAGAGTGACATTAGGGCCATTTGGGATTCTGAAGTATGTGCACAGTACTGTGATTATTAATGCGTTTAAACTAATTAACCTGATTTCCCTGTCCTTGTTATATCCCCCAAATAAATCAGATCTGTTTGTTTCTTCAAAGTTACACTGCCTGAGGTATTCGCTCATGTTAAAGTATTGTACTGTGGTTTTGCACTGTATCATCTTTTGTTTTACTAGGGAGTCCCAGGAGTCACACTGACTGAACCAGTCCTTGGGGTAAGTGTATACTGTGAAGGTAATTTGATACAGTATATTGTGTGTACCCACTAGTGGAAGAGGGGTCGTCGAGTGTCCCAGAGGACTGTGACTGTTAGTTTAACTATTGCAACCCCTGACCTCTGGGTGGAGGCACCCGCCATCAGATCCAGGCCCTCAACCTGTTAGTGGCAAATCAGGCAGGTTAGTAGGCCCTGGATAGCGCCATCTAGGGTGTACATATTCAGCTCGTTTCCTTTTGTATGGTTCTGGTGCAGACCTTTCACTATTTTAGTTGCCTCCTCTGGGCTGGCAGTTGAAAGTGCCTGCCATTACTGTCACTGTAGTTCAGTAGCACTAAACTGGCTGCTTAGCAACAGCCGCAGCACTTCTGGTCAGCAGTTTTCTGAACAGCCTCCTGCCTGCCACATATAGTCTGGGCCCAAGAACACCCCCCACACTAGATTCCAGGGAAAGATAATATAAAAGGAAAAAAAAATTGCCACTGTCCATGAGGGAGTGACCCATTATATCACCAGCATACCTTTCAAACCACTGGCCTCCTGGGACAACTCAAAGACTCCTGAACCACCAGTGTCCCCTTTTTTAAATAATATAGGGGCCACTAGCCTAAATTAATTCCTACTCTGCCCATCTGACTACTACTTAAATTTATTGGCTACCTGCAGGTCACCTAGGTACTAAGGGTTTTTTTGCTTAGTCCCAAATACCACTTTATTCTCTGTTCTTAGCTGTCTGCATTTTTATTCCATCTTCTAGTTTCTTTTACTTTGACCTAGTTTGTCTTTTCCTCTTAAACTCCTCTTCTTTTACTCCTGTGCTATATAATTCTTCTGTATCTCTCACTCTTCTACTATAACTTCCCCATATTGATTTATTTTTCCTTTATTTCATAGGTCTGGCCAAACATACCAATGGGATAAGTATCTTTGTTTAATTTAACACTCTAATCTCTCCTCTACACCTCCGACCTTTGTGTCCTTCAATCTTCTGTTCTTTCCTCAGGTCCTACCAGAATACCCTGAACCAAGGACACTCCATCCTGGACTCCCTCTGATGGAGCAGGAAGTTCTACTACTTAACTGCCTTAGAATCATAGAATTTTGTGACAGAAAAGGACTATTTTGGCCAATTGAGTCTGCCCTTTACTTCACTAGTCATCATCTTGTCAAGAGACACCCCTCTGCCCACTGGTCGCCCTGGGGCTGTCCCATGCCCCCTTGTCCTTTTTTTACCATTTTTGTGTACACCACCTCTTCCAGTAGTCTATTCCAGGACCCCACCACCTTCTCAGTGATGTAATGCCTCACATTGCCCCTAAACCTTCCTTCTAATCTTGGTTTATGATCCCTAGTTCTAGCACTTATTTTCTTGCAACAGCTTCCCACCTCACTTACTAGCTCCAGCGGGTACAGATCCGATTCCCTGACCTCTCCTAGGCTTCCTATGCATGTGTGCACCATCTTGTTGCCTTGTCTGAACCCTTTCAATCCTGTCTTATGTCCTTGTGTAGGTGAGGCCTCCAGAACTAAATCCCATACCAGTGAGGCCTCACCATGGATTTATAAAGGTGCACTGTACCTCTCTTCTGTTTTATAACCTCCTTGCCCACCACTGTGCTGCACTGGTTCTCTCCTTTAAGGATATCTGAAATTGTAACCCAGATCTCTCTCCTGCTGGTTTCCTTACCCCCCCTCGTGTAAATGGTTTGCATATTACACCAATGTGCATTACTGTACACTTTTTGTATTAAATTTCAGCTGCTTCCACCACCTCTCCAGAATCTTAGGCCTCCTCACTGCTCTCCTCCACTACCAGGGTGTCTACCCTATTGCAGATCTTCGTATCCTCTACAAATAGACACACCTTCCTGCAGTTCCTCTGCTATCTAACTTACTAAAGCCAGCAGAATGTTTGATGGTCTGTTGTGTCTGCTCGGTCACAGCCCCTAATGGTGTTTTCTTCCCACCTAGCCCCAGAGAGGGTCATCCTCTGTTTCAGTTTACCCTTGTACCTGTCCTACTTGTCTTGAAGCCTCCACTGTGCCCTACTCCACCAGACTCCTGGACAGTGTATTCCAGGCTCTGCCACCTCTCAATGAAGTAGTGTTCCTGCCCCCTGTAATTTCCCCCAGCTCACCATGTCACCTGGTTGTTCCCACTTTCTTTAGTCTGACATCTTTACATATTTCAGACCCCTGTCAGTCCCTCCTGTCTCACTTTCCAGTGAGTACAAAGCTCTTCCAGCCTTTCTCATGGGCCTTCCTCCCATGCTCTGAAGCATCCTGTTGCCCTCCTCTGGACACTCAGCAGTGTTATGTCCTCTGAGGTGAGGTCTCCAGAACTGCATGCAGTACTTTAGATGGTCTGACCAATGATTACAGGGAGGATCACCTCCCTCCTCCTGACGTAATCCTGGCTATGCAGTATTCAGTTTGCTTTGGCCGCAGTTCTCTGCAATTTCTGTGTTATTCATTTTGACATCTACCACTACTTTCCAGATCCTCTCACTGTTGGGCTTGCAGTATGACCCCACCCCAGGTGTATATATGGCCCAGGTTTTGACCCTTGTGCAGCCCCTACATTTCCCTGCATTCAACCTCGTCCCCACCTCCTGACCACCTCCAGGGTATCCAGGCCCTGACTGTCTCTCGCTCATCCCTGTCCAATGCCCTCAGTTTTAAGTCCCAAAGAGACTCATCCTACTCTGTAACCGCCTCCCATATCCAAGACAGTATTGAATAGAGGCCCTGTACTGAACCTTGGGACCCACTGGTGACCTTCTTGGGGAAGAAACTACCACCATTACCTCTGTATTCGCTCTGTTAGCCAATTTCACCCACTGAGCACTGTCCTCACCTCATCCTCCAATATGAGCAACTGTCCTCTCACCCCCAGCTTTATTAGCCCATTTTGGGCATCAATCAAATGCTTTACTGAACTAGATAGGACGCCCTGTTCTATGCCAGTCCAGGGTCCCAGCATAAAAATCATGGAGTTGGTTTAATATGATTCCCGGATGAAACCATACTGTTTATTATCCAGTTTCCCCAGCCCTTCCAGCTGCTCCTGAGCCTATCTTGATAATGCCTCCATTACTTTGCCCACCAGGGACGTTAGCTACTGCATATAGTCCCATCTCCCCAGACCCCCATTTGTGGATAGGCACCACAAGCCATTATCCAGTCTTGAAGCACCCATCCTGTCAGCAGAGAGGTGTTGAGTGCTGCTAGCCACCGCCCAATTCCTCTTAACACCCAGATGCAGCTCATCCGCCCGGGCCTTATCACTAGTGTCCAAGGGCCTCCTCACCCTTTCCACTATAATTCTCCCTCCCAGGCCACCTCCTCATTTAACCACCCATCCTCTTGTGGATTTGACTCAGCCTGAACCCCAACTCTTCAGTCCTCTAGATTCCATCTGACCTCTCGACTTGCTGGCCCCTTCCCCCATTGGGCTGAGGGATCCCCTGCCCTGTAAATATCAAGACAAAGTACTCATTTACACCTCTGCCTGATTCCCCGCCCTGAGTCCATCCTCCTCAGCCCTAATCATGCTGTCTGTGCACTTTCTCTCTTCTCCTTGTGTATCTTTAGAACTTTTCCTCCAGATATCCCTATTGTGGTTTTGATCCTCCTCACCTGGCTCCCTCACCACTGTGGTGACCCTTCTAGCCATCAACTCTATACCCTCTCCCTACTCCCAGAGCGCTTTAAAACATGCATAGGCAGCCTTTTTATCCCCACACTGCCTGCCTGCACCTCCCTGGTCCACCAGCATGGCTTGTTGGCTGTACCATGCTTATGCCTTTCCTTTGTACAGGAGTTAGTAGTCTCCTGCACCCCCTTCTTAATGGCCTCCCACAAGCTGCCAGCATCCATGTCTGGCCTAATCTTGTCCAAGCTCCCCTGTAGAATCCTGCCCATGCCCATGAAATCCACCCTCCTGAAGTCCACTACTACTGTATTAGAATGGTTATCCTCTCCCTCCGAGATACAGCAGAAACCAGACCATAGTGTGGTCTTCTCCCAAGTAGTTTCCCCCACCTGCTGGACCAGGAAGGTATCCTGGAGTACATCCATCAGCCTCTGTTCCCTGGCCACAGAGGATACCATAGTGTCCCAGTCTGTCCCCGGCATATTAAGGTCACCCATGATCACCACCATACCCATTCCACGGTCACAGTGCCCCTTGATGTTCTCAACTCGTTTGTCCTCCAGGGCCTCTTCCATCGTTTGGGGGGGCTGTACACCACCCCTATTTTCAATCTTTTACCTTCCCTCATTTGTATGGTTACCCACATCTCCTCCACCCCCTCCACAGCCTCCTCCACTCCACTAACCACTATGTCATTTTTGACTATCAGTGCTACACCCCCTCCTCTTTCTCTCTCTCTCATCCTTCCTGAATATTTTGTAGCCCACCAAATTTAGGTCCCAATCATTTTTCTGAGTGGCCCATGTCTCTGTATGCTGCCACATCCAAGCTGATCCTCAACTAGCATCGCCTGGAGCTTGGGCATTTTGTTGCCCATGCTCCTACCATTGATCAGGCCGCCCTCCACCCTGACCCCCTCTCCCTTCTCCAGTCGCCTTCAGTCCTGAGCAGTCCCTTACATGCCCTCTTTCTGCACAGCTCTGGATGGATTTACATTGCAGTCACCTTGCCTCTCTTTTCATGCCCTAGACATGGACCCTAGAGCAGCCTCCTGGAGCCACTCTTTTATTTAACCCCCCCCTTTACAAGTTTAAACTCCACCTCTCGACTATGAATCCAGCAAGTTTTAGTTTCAAGATCTCCGTCCCCTCCAAGTTGAGGTGTAGCCTATCCCTGGCATATAACCCCTTGTCCTCCCATGTATCCCCCAGTCCCCAACCAGCCCATACCTTACTGCCCAGTGCCAGTCCCTGAGCCACTGGTTCACACCTCTAAGTTTATGTTTGGTATCCCTGGATGCCCTAGGTACTAGCAGAATCTCAAAGAAGGAGATTGCGCTTCCCTATAGAGTGGTAAACCCTGGCCAGTTCCCGAATTCGCCTGGATTTCTGTTCACTGTTTTCTCTAAGTCAGTTGTCCCAGATGTTTTAGGAAGTCTGGGGATTCCTCTGATTCCAATGCTATCGAGTATAGCTGGAATTTGCCTTGTTGTAGTGGATAGGCCTGGGATACATTTAGCCTTTGACTGGGCTGCTTTTTCTCTCCCCTGCCCCCTCCCACTGGATGCCCCAGGTCATGGAGTCACCCTCAGGATCACCTTTCACCCCCCCACACTTTACTGGCCCATTTGATTCCATCCAGGCTCTTCCTTCTGTCATTAACCCCAAGCTTACTTCTCTTGTCCCTCAGCCTGGGGATCCAAGCCTGTGGTTGCCCTCACCACGCCATTCTTCTACCTGTAGCTCCCAGCTTGCTCCTCACCCCCCAACCTCCTGGGTGGCACAGATTGCCCCCCAGATCTCTCTCTCGACTTCTTTCTGGGCTGGTATCCTCAGATCCCCACCCAGACTCCTTCTACTGCTTCCTCCTTGCCTCCCTCCCCACGTTCTGCATCCTTCACCCCATCTGCTGTGTTTTTCCTCCCCCCATCTTTTCCCTCCTCTCCATCTCATCTGATTTCTCCCGCCCCAAAGCTGGCCTATATCTAGAGTACTCCGAATCTTTTGGCTGACTTCTGTAATCTGTATGCTTGCCTGACCCTAGTCCTCCCTCCTCCCACCCTGGCTTCACTCTGCACTCCCCCATCCTCCCCACCTCCCTCCCACCTAGGCTAATGTCTTTCTCTTCCCTCCCTTCTGTGGATCTGGCTCTCTCTCCTGCCCTATCCCCCCAGCTTACTGACCAAACCTCTGTCTGCCTGCTCCTCCCTCCCAGCAGCCTCCACCTCATCTCCTGGATATAGCAGGGCTTAATCAATAGTAAGTGTGATGCTTGCCCCCACTTGCTCTTCTGTCCCCTCCTTTCTGGTCAGCCACCTCCCTATGAAGTGATTTCTGTACATTGCTTGTTTCGTGCCCACCACTCCTGAGTAACCATATGATCCTTGTCCACCTGTTCCATGGGCTATACAATATTGGCCTCATCTACTCTCATGAGGTCCTTTCCACACCTTTCCTCCCCACCCTCCCACCTGCCAGCTGCCTTCTGATCCCCTCTACTTCCTCCCTAAGACCTGCCAACTGAAAACACACTGGGCACCCTCTGAACCTCATGCCCAATTTAATATTATTGCCGCCTCAAGACTCTCTATACACTCCAATCACTCTACTCTTAGGTGCCCGCATGGCCACCCCTAAGTCTACCTCATTTTAGTGAGCAGTGGCCTCTAACAGAAATAATTCAGTCATGTTACACTAAACCCAAGCAGTTTGCCCCCTCCGATTACAGCAATTTTCCCTCCTCTGTCTTGACAGTAGCCAGTTTTCTAACCCTAGCAGTAGACAGTTCACAAGCAAAATTAGCCCACCACAACACTAGCCAGCTCAGAGGCCCTAGCAGTAATCAATTCACACACAGTTTGCCTACTCCCTCAGATGTAGTTGGCATACACAGTCATTTATACAGTCTGCTTCATTATGCCCCTTCCTGGTAGTAGTCAAATGTTGCCCAAGCAGCACAGTGTATGGGACCCTTTTCCCCCAATCAATAGCAATCCAGCTTCCTAGTGTTCCAGTTCACCCAATCTCGACTTGCCCTCCTCCAAGGCTCCACCCTGACAGACCATTTAATAGAGGTCGGGGCCAGGGTGGGTGGTATGAAACAAAGAACAGCTCTCCTCCTCTGATTGCGACTGGACTATTTGCCTTTTATGGCCCAGTCACACGGTCAAAGGTTTGCGCCCTATTCACTGATTGGCCACTCCTTCCTGAGTCGCCAGCTTGCAAAGTTGTGGCCCCGGTATGCATGGCCTGTCCCCCGCCAACAAGAGCTTCCTTGTCGATCACCGATGTGATCCCATCCTCCCCCACCACCAATGCAGCCCCAGAATGCCTGCCCTGACCTCTTCCAGCGACAAGCCCCAGTCCAGAAAGAACAGCTCTCTTCCCCTGATTGCAACTGGGATAATCGTTGCTATAGATATTAAAAAAGGATGGGTCCCAGCACCGACCCCTAGAGCACGCCACTCCCACCCTGGAATGCACCCCATTTGCCCACCACCCTCTAGTTTCAGTCTTTCAACCAGTTCTCCACCCACCTTGTTATTTTCTGTCCCACCCCTAAGCCTTCCAGCTCATTTACCTGCCTTCTATGTGGCAAAGTGTCAAAGGCCTTGCTGAGATCTGGGTAGGCCACATTCTTCCCCATCCACCTTTTGTTACCCAGTCAAAAAACTCAATTAAGTTTGTTGGGCACAACCTCTCTCCCATAAAACCAAACTGCCTTGGGTCCTGGAGGCAGTATAGCACATTGGTTAAAGGCTCTGAGCTACAGATCTGGAGACCTGTGTTTGACTCCAACAGCCGTCTAAGTGCATACTGTGTGATCCTGAGCAAGTTACTTAACTTCCTTGTGCTCCAGGTTGCATCTGGAAAGAAGCTTCAGCTTAGTGTGCTACTACTGGTTAAACAGTGTTCCCTTCCTCCACTTCCCCTGTAGACCATTGATAACCAGGTGTTCCACTAGTCTTTCCTTCAACAGTATTTCCATTACTTTTCTCACTGTTGTGGTCAGGCTGACCAGTATGTAGTTCCTGCATCCTCCCTGTTCCCACTTTTTTATAGTGGGACCACATCAGCCCTCCTCCAATCTCTGGGCATGTCACCAGTTTATAAAGACAGTGTGAACAGGGTAGTCGGAGGCCCTACTAACACCTCCCTTAGCTCCCTCAGTGTCCAGGGGTGCATCTTTCTGGCCCATAGCCTTATTGCTGCCAGTTCCATGAGGATCCTTTCTTTTGCAAAGGAACTTGTGTCCTTTTCTGTGATCTCTCCATCCTTATTACTTAATGCTGGCCCATTTTCTGCCCCCTCCTTTGTAAAAACCGAACAGAAGTATTTGTTCAGTATTTCTGCTTTTTGGTGGTCATCTTTTACCCTCCCTCCATCCACCCTTTTTAGACACTCAATATGTCCGCTTGCCTTCCTTTTCTCCCTGATGTACCTGCATGTAAAAGGTTTTGTCCCTCCTTACCACAATACCCACTGGCTGGCTTGTGTCAAGGGTCCCACACAAGTGTGGTCTGGTGCTAATGTGCACTTTGCTTGTGGAGCCATTTTGGTTTGCCTGGTGTGTGCTGTAGTGTAGTGGATTATGATGAACTGGTTTTGCTTGATTCTGTACTGACCGCTTCATTTGCAGCAGATGCCAGAGTCCTTTGCGGTGGGAGATTGTCCTACAGTACATGTTAAGAGTTTATATAGGCTCTCATCTTTTGTTTACTGGCCCCACTGTACTCCCTGGGCTAAATGCTGTCACAGACTGACTTATCCCCTGGAGAAGAGCAGAAGTGGAAAACATCTGATCAGAGATTGTGGAAGCTCAAATATGCACTGCAGGCTATTGAAACTTCTATTGCCTGTTGCTCTGGTGCCAGCTACAGGGAGTTCTGGGACTGGTTGTGACTGCGGATATCTGCCTACAGATGGTCACAGTTGGCCTGCTGCGGTGTGTATACTGCAATGGAGTGGTCGTTAGAAATTCCAAATCGTTTGGGGGGAATTTAGAGGAAGGATTAGGAAGTACTTCTTCGCTGAGAGGGTGGTGGACAACTGGAATGGGCTGCTGAGGGAAATGGTGGGAGGGTTCATGAGGGCATGGGATAAGCACAGAGGGTAACTGGCACAGGGGGAAGGACTACAGAAAAGGCCTAGTGGATATCTAGGCAAACTGGGCAGACTAGGTGGGCTTGCGGTCCCTTTCTGCCATCACATACCTATGTTCCTATGAATTCTACAGGCAGATTGGGAAAAGGGAGGGGGGATCCACTACACCACCAGGGAAGCATTCATTGTGCCTTGAATATCTGTCTCTCGGTGTCATTATCCTGCCCTGTGTTGGTTGATGTGTGGAGCAACATGACCTCTTACCCCAAAAAAAGATTAGTTCTAGGGGCACAGGGGCAAGGAGTCTTCCTCCCTCCCCCCCCCAACCATGACATCCCCTGAGTGACCGAGTCCATTCTAAAAGCCAGGTTGATGGTGTGGTACAGGTCTGGTACTCTCCCCAACCCACTTTTTTATTTTAACCTCTACAGAGCCTCTCCCAACTGACCTAGCTGATCAGTATTTTTATTTTTCATACTGACCCATTTTACCTTTTATATCTACAGGTCTGGCAGGACATTGACCAGGAGTAGGAGGACACTGACTATATGTATCAGATAAGTACTGTTTTTTGTTTACCCTACATTGTTTGTCATATAGTAGTTCATAATGAGCTGCAGATCCTTTGTGAGCCCATTGCTGTTCTTGTTTTACAGGTATGAATGGCTGCTGTGGGAGACACTGGGTTGAAGCTGTACCTTGTGCTTTAGAAAGGAGGCTATGGGCTGGGGGTATGGGATGGGCATTAAGGTTGGGAACTCCAGGGAACACCACACAACCAATTTGCCAAGACTCGTGAGGTTTAAACCCTGTTTTTCATTTTCTTACTTTGTGTGCTTTGCATTCTAATGCTGCATTAATGTAGTGTTTTTGTTTTGCAACAAGTACTGTCTCATATATGTGTACGTGTAATAGATAACCCACTGTAGGGTGTGCGGTCACACTCTGATATACGCACGCCTTGGTGTGCGTTGTTACACATGAGGCCGCAGGCCGAGTGCATCAACCATGCAAGCCATGCGTATATCATTGCGTGACCGCACACCCCACAGTGGGTTATCTGTCTTATAAAATAGCAAAATTGTTTTGGAGGGGAGTAATAGTGCAGGTGTGTGGTCGCACTCTGATATACGCACGGTCACCTAATGGTGATGGTCCAATGCGATTGATAATCCCATTATAGATATAACACATACACACGCGCGCGCACACACACACACACACACACACACTCTCTTCACTCGGAACAGCCCCTTGATACCGAAAATAATTTTCCTCACCGTGCATGTGCTCCCAATTTGAAGAGGCTCTTTTCTCCTTTTGAAGATAAACCTGGAAATACTGGTGAGGCCCTGCATATCAGGGAGGCTTCCATACCATTTTCTGTAGACCAGAACCATCCATTTTTCACAAATCCATTTTCTGCAAACCAGAACCATTGGTGGTCATTCCTTTAACTAAATGTCCACCCCCTTCCTTGTGATTTTGAGTCAAACATGGGATAACAGACTTTAGTACCTCCTATAGACATAGCCCCCAAGATCTCCATCTTCTTTGGAATTCACAGACAACTTTCTCACTCAGGAACCCTAAAGCAAAGCTTCCTCTGCTGAGGTTGTAGATACTTGCAGATGAATACTTGTGTTTTTGTTGAATTTTATGTGACGCCATCTTTAATGCAGCCTAATACACTGAAACAGAACTGCAGCACTGCTGACAGGAGTGTTGCTAAAATCACACTGCACACTGAAGTGCACTACAGGTGTTGATGCAGTGCTAATTAACATAATTGGCACACACTGAAAAAGCAATGCAACACTGCTTCAGGCAGTGTTGCTGACACAACACTGCTTTAGCCAGTATTGCTATACCAACACTGCTTCAGGCAGTGTTGATGACAAAAGGCAGTGTTGATGACAAAACACTGCTACTTGCAGTACTTTTACAGTGAGATTGTAGTGCTAATTAACATAACTCACACACAATGAATAAGCAGTGTAAAACTGCTTAAGGCAGTGTTGCTGACATAACACTACTTCAGCCAGTATTGCTGCACCAACTCTGCTTCAGGCAGTGTTGATGACAAAACACTGCTAATTGCAGTACTTTTGCAGTGTGATTGCAGTGCTAATTAACATAACTCGCACACACTGTGTCAGCACTGCATGTACACCAACAGAGATCTGAAGATGCACTGATTAAACACTGATACACTGCATTATGAAATGCAGTGTGCAGGAAGTGTACACTGCTACTGTAACACTGAAATAACACCATATAGTGACTGTTTGAATACTTCACTTCCCTTTGGGAAAGCATATATTTTTTTTAAAGTGGATAGAACCATAGAATCTGTTGACAGATAGTGACTAATGGTACACTGAGTCTGCCCATATTGTACTACTTCCCCCTGGAGCCAGTGTCCTGAGAGGTTGTTAATCTCCCTTTCCATCAACAACCCTCCCCTCTGAGCCCCCCCTCCCCATGGGACTTTAAGCTCTCCTGCTCTGTCCCAGCCATGACCGAATCCATTTAGAGTAGCTGCCCCCACCACTTCTGATGGCAATCTATTTTACAGCTCCACCGTGAACATACGGACATATGAATTTGAAAGCAGAAACAGGCCTTACGGTCTATCAAGTCTGCTCGAGTGTGCAGCACCTAGTTTATTAAACTGCAGCTGCCCCCGCCCACCCTTCCGATTTATTCCCCACCGCTGAATTTTCTCCCCAGCTTCCTTAGTTTTGACCTCCCTTGATCCTATCCCACTTCTCTGAAGCTGCCCACCATCTGCAGTGATTTCACTTCCTCTGGCAGCACATTCCAACCTGCCACCACACTTTCCATGAAGTAGTGCCTCCTCATCTCCCTCTTGAATCTTCCTCCCTCCAATTTCAGACTGTGCCTCTTGGTGTTCCGCCCCCCCCCACACACACTTTAACTTAAACAAACCCTCCAAATTAACTCTGTTTATGCCCAGGTACTAGAATGTCTCAATCATATTGCCTTTTTCCCTTGTATCTTCCAGGATATACATGTTGAGCTCCCGCAGCCTCTCCTCATATGTTTTTCCCCCATTCCCTGGATCATCTTCATAGAAACATAGAAGTTGATGGCAGATAAGGACCGCAAGGCCCATCCAGTCTGCCCATTTTTTCTACCTTATGAATGTGCCATAGGCATTTAATCTGTCAGTGGTCTATCTATTCATACTTATCTGTATTGCTCCCTTATGCCTATCCCATGCCTGTTTGAAGCCCTGCACTGTATTCATATCAACCACTTCCTGAGGTAGGCAGTTCCATGCATCCACCACCCTTTCTGTGAAAAATAACTTCCTCACATTACCCCGTAATCCTCCTCCCTCTAATCTCATGCTGTGTCTTCTTGTCCTGCTATTTTTCCTTTATTGAAACATGTTAAGACTCTTTCACCTTGTTAATGCTCTTAAGATGTTTGAATGTTTTGATCATATCACCTCTATCCCTCCTTTGCTCTAGGAGGGTATACATATTGAGCTCTGTTAATCTGTCCTCATGTTTTCTGATGCAGTCCCTGCACCATTTTGGTTGCCCTTCTCTGGACTGCCTCCATTTTGTTAATGTCCTTGTGTAACCCCCCTGCAAATGGGGGTTCCCAAAGACTTCCAGGAGCTTGCTTGAATGCTCCAAGCCTGAATGGTGTTTGGCATTTAAGCCATTTATCAGTGAGTGTTTTAGAACCTCTGGTACTGTCTTTTAAGAGCTGTCTGCTTGCAGACATAATTAGTTGTATGGGGACTGTGTGTTTCTTTGATTGAGTACCACTCAGCTGCTGCCAATTCACTTCATTTTGCAGTCACTAGGAGTGCAAAGGGAACCTATCTGAAAGATGTAACTGTTTGCCAGAAATTATTTAGAGTAATAATGAAATTACAGTTTGTCTAACCTGCTTTCTTTGCAGTCAGAGCTGTGTCTGCTAGTTCCCCATTCTAGTTTTGAACTGCTGAACTGGACCAATCAGTGTGGGGTAAGCTAGCTCTAAAATGGTGCCTTGGACGAATCAGAACTTGGACTCATAATCTGAGCCAGCCACAAAGAGGTTATGGGCAGTGACTCTGGAGATGTGGTTTAGACTTCAAGCACCTTTTTGGACCAACAGCAGCAGTCTATTGTGAGTGACAGCCAATCCAGTCAAGAACTGGGAGGAACTCAAAGGAAGTGCCGGTTTTGTCGGTTGGAGTTTCAGTTGAGCTTTGGCAGTGAAGAAGGAAGGCTCCTGTGCTTTTTCAGTGCAGTTTTATCAAAACGTGTGTATGCCCAGTAGAGTTCCGTCTGCAGCTTGTTAGGACTGAATCCGCCCCTGTGAAAAGAATCAAAGGATCTCTGAAGAGAACTAGGCTCACCTTGTAGAAGACTGGAGGAATTGCTGAAAATTACACTCGGTCTGTCAGGAACTGAATCTGCTGTGTGTTCTCCGGGTATTGTGCAGTAATTGCGATCGGGATACAGATGCAGCCTGCCTGGTATAGTGCTTTCTTTTATATGGATGTGTGAAGAGGTTTGTGCACCTCAAGTGAGCCTTGCTGACATTGAAGGACCCTATCTTATTTGGAGGTCGTGAGTACTAATTGGGTCGCTCTCTGTTGAATTGCCACATTAAATCCAAATGGAATTACTGTACTGCTGACTGTTTAGTTCTCCTTTTCTCTGTGTGTGAAGGGCCCCTACAGCTGCCACGGTTTGGACTAGCCACTGGGGCTTGGGTACCCAGGGACAGTAACTGATAGGGATAGCTGTGCACAGAGCCATAGATAATTATTATTAAGTGATAAGCTAATTAACCTGATTTCCCCTGTCATGTTATAACCCCCTAAATCAGAGCTGCTTGTTTCAGCAAAGTTATACTGCCTGAGGTATTTGTCTATGTTAAAGTACTGTACTGTGATTGTTGCACTGTATCTCATTTCAGGAGGTCCCAGTGCGGAACCAGACCTGGGGTAAGTGTATACTGTGAAGGTAATTCTGATATATTGTGTTGGGCCACTAGTGGGAAGAAAGGGGTTGCAGTGTCCCAGAGGGCTGTGACCAAGTTAGTTTAACTATTGCAAACCCTGACCTCTGGGTGGAGGCACCCGCCATTGGATCCAGGCCCCTCAACCTGTTAGTGGCAAATCAGGCAGGGGTAGTAGCCCTGGGATAGCGCCATCTAGGGGTTACGTCTTGGAGCTCACAGCTGGGATTGTGTGTCTCTAGTGGCCATATTCACAGACCACACTGTTAAGAAAAAATGGGTACCCGACAGAAGTGGCTGCACCGGCTGGTGAGTGGTGTACTGGGAGAGATCGACCCCAAAATGCTATGCTTATCCTGGACATCCCTGGGTATCAATCGGACACTGTGCAGGGAGTACTTTCCAAGGTGGAAGGTTTACAAAACCCTGTGGTGGTGGGTCGGCATGCTAATCTGCTCACCCACACTTTCCTGGCCCTAGTGAGGTTAAGAATCCCATAGATAGCTCCAAAGTGCCACAGACCATTACCCCAGAGGGAGCCTCACTGCTTGGAGAGTGATAACTAAGGACAGAAGACCTGGGGAATCAGCCCCCACCACTGTCTGAAACTTTTGAGGAGAAATTTGCTTGAATGGTTGTTGGAGAGGGAAAACTGTAGAGGACTTGAAGAAACTATTCTTGCCACCTGGGGTGTTCCTCCCCAACACCTCTCCTGCTCCAGTGCCCGTAATGGTGGCTGAACCAATGCAGACTCCTATTTCTGCACCTGCCATTAGTCACGACTCTTACCGAAGGTTGAGGATCTTCTCTGGCACCTCCCCACCCCCAAGGGAGGATGACTGGGAGACCTGGATAGACTATGTTGCCCCCAAGTGCTAGAATGGCAATGCTCGGAAGGCGAAAAGCAAAGAGGGTTAGTGAGAGCCTCGAGGTCCTGCCCTGGCTACCATCCGTGCTAAACGGGCCAGTAACCCTAGGCGACTGCACAGGCCTATCTTGAGGCCTTGGAGAATGTGTATGGGAGCCCAGATTCTGATGAGGACCTATGGTGGAGAGTAAGAAATGCACAACAGTACCAAGGGAGTTGTTGTCTGTGTATGTCTCGGCTGGAAAAATTGTTGCAAGAATGCCTCAGAAAGGTAGTTGCCAGCGATTGAACTGGACCGAACCAGACTGGACAGAATCCTTAAGTCTGCCCCTTCTCAGAACTGCTGTTGCTTCAATTCGCCTGGCAAATCGACTGGAATCCCCACCCTCCTATGATGAGTTAATGAGAGAAATTCGAGGAGTTGAGAAAAGGCGACCTCGGGAGGTACCTGCACCAACAGCTGTGGCTACGACCCGAGTGACTGAGGGTGACCCATCACGTGAAGTTCAGGGGCAGAGGTTGACAGTCAATGAGTGCTCTGACAAGGAAAAAGATATGCCACAATGGGGCGAACTGTTGAGAGAGATCCGGGAATTCAAAAACAGTCCCTTTATGAAGGCCACGCCTGCAAGTACGGGCCCTGACCTATATCCGACTGCATCTGCTATGGGGGTGGGGTACCCACCCATGTATCTCCTGCTGATAACAGCTCCAAACTCAATTCCTTGACCATGGAAGTGGAGAAACTGACGAGATGTCTCCAAATGCTTATCACGCCGCAGACAGGAGATGGCACCCAGGTTTCCAGTTAGTATACCGGCCCTGGCTCCCAGTGTGGCGCCCGGCCAGCTCAACTCCAGAAAGTATGTTTTGCTATAATTGTGGGAAAGATGGGCACATGAAAGGGAATGCCAGTCCCAAAAGACACTGACAAAGTTGCATATAGGCTACAAGGAGAGCTTCGGAGAAAAATCAGTGGTTAAGAGGTGCGACATGATCCCAGTGAGGCACCAAAATGTTAATTCACGTCCTTTTGTGGCAAGGTCAGTTGCCCAGGCCCCTCACTATCGCCCTCTCCAGACTGGTCCAGAATAGTGGGTCCCTCCATGGAGACCACTGTAAAGGTGAATGGAGTGTCTACAAGAGCTGTATTAGACAGTGGCTCCCAAGTGACAATTATGTTCCAGGATTGGTATCAGAAGCATTTGTCAGACGTACCTTACAACCATTAGAAGGACTGCATGTATGGGGGTTAAGTGAGAAGGCCTACCCCTATTCCGGTATATCCGAATTTGGCTGTCTTTCCCCACCTCCGTGGCTGGAGTGGCCGAACAAGTAGAGACCCTAGCCTAGTGTGTCCCCCACTGGACTGTATGATGGTGTCCCTTTGTTGATTGGAACAAATGCTCCATATGTTCGGAAGGCTGGCACAGTTGTGTTATGAAAACAGGGTCAAAGACTAGTAGCTTTAAGAGTTCGGCTTTAATTAAGAAGGCCTATGAGGCACAGAGATGCTGAAAAACAGAACCAGAGGAACGGTGAATTGTATGGAAGAAGGATCCTGAGTCTGATCCTGGTGCCAAATGCCCAGTGTACCTTACAGGGAGAGGTCCGTATCAGAAAGGATGTTAAGAATAAAATATTAATGTTGGATGCACCAGGCGATGGAAAATTGCCAGAGGGACTGCTGGTCAAGCCTAGTATTTTGCCCGCTAGAGCCCATGCTTATGCCAGAAGGGTAATGGTCCAAGTTCATAATGTGTCTGAAAGAGACATTCGAGTAAACAGAGGTTGCATCCTGGCTAATGTGCATTGTGCAGACACTGCAGTGCTACCCAGCAGCAAGAGTTCAAGGAAGAATGACAGAGTAACGCCTGACTTGTTTGATTTCGCGACCCCCGCTGCCAGCTGAATGGAAAGTGAGGATCAGTGAGAAGCTTGCCCAGAGACCAGGTGTTTTCTTTAAAGGAATGGGATGTAGGATCAAGGAGCTGAGCACAATATCCGGCTGCATGACGAAAGACCATTTCGTGAGAGGTCTCGACGCCTGGCACCTGCTGACATAGATGATGTGAGACGGCATCTGCAAGAGATGTTAGCTGCTGGTGTAATACAAGAATCCAGAAGTCCCTTATGCTTCCCCCATTGTGGTAGTGAGGAAAAAGAATGGAACAGTAAGGATGTGTGTGGATTATCGCACCTTAAACCGGCGGACTATCCCTGATCAGTACACAATGCCCCGCATTCAGGATGCTTTGGACTGCCTAAACGGGAGCAAGTGGTTCTCTGTGCTGGATCTCCGCAGTGGGTACTACCAGATCCCGATGGCCCCAGAGGACCGTGAGAAGATGGCCTTTATCTGTCCGCTTGGCTTCTATGAATTCATGAGGATGCCTCAAGGGATTTCAGGTGCCCCAGCCACTTTTCAACGATTGATGGAGCGTGCAGTGGGGGACATGAACTTACTAGAGTGCCTGGTATACCTAGATGATGTTATTGTGTTTGGCAGCTCACTGGAGGAACATGAGAGCAGATTATTTAAGGTATTGGACCGACTGGAGGACTTTGGCCTTAAACTGTCCATTGATAAGTGTCAATTCTTTCAAACATCAGTAAAGTATGTGGGACACATAGTATCCACCGAGGGAATAGAGACCGACCCAAGTAAAGTTGAGGCCTTGACCACCTGGCCACAGCCCAAAAATCTAAAAGAACTGCAAAGATTCCTGGGATTCTGTGGTTATTATCGGCGCTTCATCAAGGACTATTCAAGAGTGATCCGCCTTTACTTAACCTTCAAGGGTATCCCCAACCCACAAAAATACCAAAAGTCAGCGCCCTCAAGACTGAAAGAGTGTATTTTCATCCGAGTGAAGTATTTGGGGCCCGCTGGACTCCTGATTGTGAGACTGCTTTTCATGAGATCATATATCAACTTACCCATGCTCCAGTGCTGGCCTATGCCGATCCAAGAAAACCTTACGTCCTGCACACTGATGCTAGCTTGCAAGGGTTGGGGGCTGTGTTGTACCAAGAGCACGAGAATGGCCTGAGACCAGTGGCCTTTGCCAGTAGAAGCCTGACGCCATCCGAAAAGAACTATCCTGTACATAAGTTAGAGTTCCTAGCTTTGAAGTGGGCTATTGTTGACCAATTCCATGAGTACTTGTATGGGGCTAAAATACTAGTAAAACTGACAATAATCCTTTGACCCATGTGCATACCTCAGCTAAGTTGGATGCCACTGGCCATAGGTGGCTTTCTGCATTATCTACATATGACTATGCTCTGAATACCGAGCAGGTCTGAACCACATAGAGGCTGATGCTCTCTCCCGGAGACCTGTTCCCCAGAATGATTGGGTCCGATTGGCAGAACCTGACATTCGGGCACTCTGCCGGAAGTTTGACAGGGAGGAACAAATGTCCATGGACGCAGTGGACTGCATGGTGGATTGCTTTGGGAGCCTCTGAGAATTGCATACCTGCTGCTTATGCCACTTTTCTGCAATAGACATTGGTGCACTGCCTCAGCTGGACAATGACAGTATTCAGCGGGCTCAATCACGATCCCATGATCAAAGCAGCTTTAGAAGCCCTCTATGCAGGAAAAAATGTGTCCAAATTACGCTCCACTGATTTGAGAACTGCACTGTTATACAAAGAAGGTCCTAAGTTGAAACTGATCAATAAACTGTTATACAGAGAAACAGTAGACAGAGGGAACAAGTAGACAAACAACAACTAGTGCTGCCCACTGCCTTTCGAGACTCAGTACTGAGGTCCTTGCACAACCACATGGGGCACCTTGGTATAGACAGAACACTTGACTTGGTGAGATCCAGATTCTATTGGCCTAAGATGGGGGCTGATGTGGAGCAACACATTCGAACTTGTAGTCGCTGCTTACAGAGGAAAGCTTTGCCCCAGAGGGCTGCCCCCCTTGTTAACATCACCACCAGTGCACCCATGGAGCTGGTCTGTATTGATTTTCTGAGTTTGGAGTCAGATCAAAGAAATATCAGTAATGTGCTGGTGGTCACTGACCATTTCACGAGATATGCCCAAGCTTTCCCACCAAAGACCAGAAAGCATCTACTGTGGCCAAAGTACTTGTAGAAAACTTTTTGTTCACTATGGGCTCCACAAAGAATCCATTCTGATCAAGGGGAGACTTTGAGAGTCATCTGATCAAAGAGATGCTTTCTCTGTGGGGAGTGCGAAAGTCCAGAACCACTCCTTACCACCCCAGGGGACCCACAGCCTGAACGTTTCAACCGCACTTTGCTAGATATGCTAGGCACCCTGCACCCAAAGGACAAGCCTAGATGGAGCCAACAAATTAGCACCCTGGTACATGCTTATAACTGCACCAAAGTGATGCCACTGGATTCTCCCCTACCGCCTGATGTTTGGAAGAGAAGCTCGACTACCAGTAGATGTGTGTTTGGGGTCTCTCCTGATGGGGTTCAAGCTGACAACTATTTACAGTATGTGCAAAGCTAAAGGCCCAGCTAACTCATGCACGTATAACTGGCTCAAACCATGGCTGCCAAAAGAAATCTGGCCAACAAAGAAAGGTATGATAAAAGGTGAAAGCACAGGAACTCCAGGAGGAGATCGGGTATTGCTAAGAAATCTGGGACTGCATGGCAAGCACAAGATTGCTGACAGATGGCACTATCTCCTCACATTGTAGTGGGCAAACTAGATGATCTGCCAGTGTACAAAGTAAGGCCTGAGAATAATTCAAAGATGTAAAACAATGCATAGAAATCATTTACTGCCCATTGGACAAATCTTAATTGAGTCTGAGCCCCTAGAAGATGCCCCTCTGGACCAGTGACTAGAGCTGCTGCTAAGAAAGATCAAGAAAGTCTGCACCTACAGAAGCAAAGTTAAAGTGTTCCTCCACAAGTCCCAGTTGAGCATGACTGTCAGTCCATATCGGAAGAAAGTGAGAGTGACTTTGAATACTATCCTTCTTACGAACTGAGTCAATTGTTTCGGGCAATCCCTAGTCAATACTGGAGATGAAGCTGGGCCTTCTGGACTGTCTAAGCCCCCAGCTTCATCCCTGGAGCCAATGCTCCCAGAAAGTGAAGTGCAAAGCATCAGATCAGATGAAATGGAATCATTGTGCATGGTTGAACTGTTTGAGCTTTCAGGGGAGGAAAATGATAGATTGGGGCAGACTGGTGATACACCTGAACAAGAAGAGTATTTTGAGTGCCCTGACAGTCCTCTGCCAGTGTCCGAAAGCTCTCCATGCGAGCCAAATGTTGTGGACTCAGAAACTGTAACTCCTGGAGCTGAAAATGCCCCAAGTTCTAGCTCTCTACCCCATGGAGACTCCCCTGACAAGTGAGGACAATGCTGAAAATGAGGCTCAGAGTGCAGAGACTGTAACAGTTCCCCTAGAAAGACTGGTCGAGCTGTAAAGCCTGTGGTGCACCTCAGTTATGATTCCCTTGGGAGGCCTGTGGACTTGCCTCTCAATGTTGTCCATAAAGGAGTGTATGTGTCCCCAGCTCATTGCCCAAACTGAGCATCAGTGCTAACTCCAAGTTACTTGTGTTGCCCTCTAGTATGGTGCCCTTGCCCCATCCAGCCCCAAGGTAACTGATAGGAAGGGCCCCCTCTCTTCAGGTTTCATGTACAAGAGGTAATAACTTGAGTTATGGTACAATGTGTATGTAATACTGTGTAAAGAGTGACGTACTGCAATGTTTCAGAAATGTGTTCTTGGTAAAATGATATATTGACTGATGATTACATGTGCGAGCCTAATGCAAATGTATATGGTTGCAGCTGAAACTTATGGGGGTACTTGCTTGACGCGGACGTCAAGCTTTCCCAGGCCAGGAAGGGTGTAACCCCCCTGCAAATGGGGGTTCCCAAAAGACTTCCAGGAGCTTGCTTGAATGCTCCAAGCCTGAATGGTGTTTGGCATTTAAGCCATTTATCAGTGAGTGTTTTAGAACCTCTGGTACTGTCTCTTTAAGAGCTGTCTGCTTGCAGACATAATTAATTTGTATGGGGACTGTGTGTTTTTTGATTGAGTACCACTCAAGCTGCTGCCAATTCACTTCATTTTGCAGTCACTAGGAGTGCAAAGGGAACCTATCTGAAAGATGTAACTGTTTGCCAGAAATTATTTAGAGTAATAATGAAATTACAGTTTGTCTAACCTGCTTTCTTTGCAGTCAGAGCTGTGTCTGCTAGTTCCCCATTCTAGTTTTGAACTGCTGAACTGGACCAATCAGTGTGGGGTAGCTAGCTCTAAAATGGTGCCTTGGACGAATCAGAACTTGGACTCATAATCTGAGCCAGCCACAAGAGGATTGTATGGGCAGTGACTCTGGGAGATGTAGTTTAGACTTCAGCACCTTTTTGGACCAACAACAGCAGTCTATGGTGAGTGACAGCCAATCCAGTCAAGAACTGGGAGGAACTCAAAGGAAGTGCAGTTTTGTCGGTTGGAGTTTCAGTTGAGCTTTGGCAGTGAAGAAGGAAGGAGCCCTGTGCTTTTCAGTGTGCAGTTTTAGTCAAAAACGTGTGTAAGGCCCAGAGTTCGGTCTGCAGCTTGTTAGGACTGAACCGTCCTGTGAAAAGAATCAAAGGATCTCTGAAGAGTAGAAACCAGGCTCACCCCTGAGAAGACTGGAGGAATTGCTGAAAATTACACTCGGTCTGTCAGGAACTGAATCTGCTGTGTGTTCTCCCGGTATTGTGCAGTAATTGCATCGGGATACAGATGCAGCCTGCCTGGTATAGTGCTTTCTTTATATGGATGTGTGAAGAGGTTTGTGCACCTCAAGTGAGCCTTGCTCACATTGAAGGACCCTATCTTATTTGGAGGTCGTGAGTACTAATTCAGGGTAGCTCTCTGTTGAATTGCCACATTAAATCCAAATGGAATTACTGTACTGCTGACTGTTTAATTCTCCTTTTCTCTGTGTGAAAGGGCCCTACCAGCTACCGCGTTTGGACTAGCCACTAGGGCTTGGGTACCCAGGGACAGTAACTGATAGGGATAGGCCTGTGCACAGAGCCATAGGTAGATTATTAAAGTGATAAGCTAATTAACCTGATTTCCCTGTCCTTGTTATATCCCCTAAATAAATCAGAGCTGCTTGTTTCAGCAAAGTTATACTGCCTGAGGTATTTGTCTATGTTAAAGTACTGTACTGTGATTGTTGCTGTATCTCATTTCACAGGAGGTCCCAGTGCCGGAACCAGACCTGGGGGTAAGTGTATACTGTGAAGGTAATTCTGATATATTGTGTGGGCCACTAGTGGGAAGAAAGGGGGGTTGCAGTGTCCCAGAGGGCTGTGACCAAGTTAGTTTAACTATTGCAAACCCTGACCTCTGGGTGGAGGCACCCGCCATTGGATCCAGGCCCCTCAACCTGTTAGTGGCAAATCAGGCAGGGGTAGTTGCCCCTGGGATAGCGCCATCTAGGGGTTACACTTGTGCAGGACCCTGTGCAAGACACCCTCTTTATTTTATTTTTTTATTTTATTTAATGACATCTTGGAGAACACCTGTGAGCGGATGCTCATTTGTAGGTTCTGTGTCAGTTACAAGAAGAAAGTGAACAGGCACTTAGCATTACATACAAGGAATTGCTTTACAAGAAAGTACAAAATTGCATTGGTACAAAACAATACATTACAAGCTAGGTAGACAATAAATTGGTGTGGATTACAAGATTGGGATAGCATTTAGCTTAAGGTGTAACATTTAGACAGTGCTTCGGCATTGGTGAGAAGGTGCCTGCGTCAGACAGTTAAGCCTACTTGTGGGGGGAGAAACAGAGTGGAGAACAGGCACAGCTGTGGCATAGTGAAATGTATGCCTGCATAAGGGGTTAAGAACAGATTTAAGGAAGGTTGGAGACGGTGCTAGGACAGCAGCAGACAGGGGGGCATGAAGGTGGGGACAGAGAGGGGAGTGGGTGCCCAGTGCGGAGGGAAGGGGGGTAGATGGGGGATGGGACAATGAAGTGCTGTAAAGTAAGGTGCTCCTAGAATTAGGTGGAACACTAAGTGCTGCTGCTTTATGGTGGTCCAAATGTAGGAGAGCTGTTTTGGTCATCATGAATGGCCAACGGAGTCACAATTGTCATCTGTGGCAAGGTGCTGCCTGAGCTTTTGCTTGAAAGCACCAATAGTTGTGGTATCAGACATGGCTGAAGGAAGGGCGTTGGTCCAGTGTAGTGCACAGTAGTAGAATGCACGTTGACCCTGTGCAGTGCGACATCTAGGTTTGCTGGAAATTTGGCAGTGGGTGCTTCTGGTCAGCCTGACACTTACCTGGCACGTGAGGCATCAGATTCAGTGCATTTTTTTTTTTTGGCAATAGACAGGTATGGTACTTAACTCTGCTCTTTAGCTGGAGCCACCCTGCCTATGCTTAGAGCTCACAGGTGTGAGTAAGCCTTGCAGCACCTGTGAGGAGTCGGCAGGCCTTATTAAGGGCCAGAGAGATGCGATGGAGGGCTGAGTCTGGTGCAGAACCATAAACTGCTAGGCCATATTCAACGAGGGTAACAACTGAGCTGGTGATGGCCATGTTTAGTACTTCATAGGTAAGGCTGTGCTCGTGGCAGTGGCGTATCCTGATTCTGGAATTGATGGCCTTGGCTGTGTTGTCTACTGTATATGCTGTGCATAGGACAGGGTGGAGTCAAGGGTGATACCCAGGTACTTAAAGTACTGCACGAGGTCCAGCACATCACCACTGTTGTTCAAGATGGATAGTGGGAAGGTTTTGTATTTGCTGTCGGCGCTGGAGTAGATCATACTCTTCATTTTCTTGTAGTTAAGAATTAGTCTGTACTCCTTAAATCATGTTTCAGCAGCAGTAAATCCTAGTTGGAGGTCACTTTGAAGTAGCCTAGGGTTGGTGTTGCAGGTGTAAATGACAGCATCATCAGCATACACTGGCATGTGTACAAGAGCCTGGAAGTTTATTTAAAAAGATACTGAAGAGAAGGGGCCCAGTATTGATCCTTGGGGGACCCCTGAGCCAACAGCTTTGCTATCCGAGACAATATCCCCAATCTTGACCCACTGTGAGTGATTGCTGAGATAGCTGTTAAACCATAGAACTGTATCAGAAGAGAGACCGGTGTCGGCTAGTTGTTCAAGGAGTAGTGTGTGGTGAACCATATCAAAAGCTTTTGATAGGTTGATGAAGGTAGCCCACACTAGCTTCCCTTGATCCAGGGCTCGGTGAATATAACCAGTGAATTCCAACAGGGTTGTGATAGTGCTGTGTCCCACTCAGAACCCATGTTGTTCTGGGCATAGGAGTTGGTGCATGTTTAGGTATTCCACAAGCTGATCCGCCACTATCCGTTCAAGTGCTTTGGAGAGTGGTGAGAGTATGGAGACCTGCAGTTGTCCTGTAGTGCTCGGTCTACACTTTTGTGAACTGTTGTTACAGAAGCCAGCTTCCAGAGCTGGGGGAACTGAGAGTGGTGGAGGGATAGATTGATGATGGTGGTCAGGGGGCTTAGTACTTCCGCAAGTGCCATAGCGATGAACTTAAGGTCCAGGGTGTCTCCACTGTGCCTCGACTTGCCCAGCACCTTCTCAAGGTACTTTCTAGCCTCAGTCATGCCGACTTCTTTAAAGTAAAAAAGTGGACGGTTCTCCATAGGGGATTGATCACCCACTGGGTGCTTCTGGACTGGAGGGTCAAAGTAGTCTGCTGGGATCACTCCAGTTAGGTCCGTGAAGGCAGTATTTAGGGCATTTGCTATTTGAAGTGGATCCACTGTTGGTACATCATTGACCAGGAGTATGGAGGGGGCTGTTTTGGGATCCTTGACAGTAATATCGCTAAGGTTGGCCCAGAAGGATTTGCTGCAGTTCCAGGAGTTGGAGAGAGCTTCTTTATAGTAGGAGCATTTTACTGGGCGAATAGCTTTGGTGCACTTGTTTCTAACCTTTTTATTTAGTTGGATATTGGCAACTGTACTATGTGCTCGTACCTTTATCCAGAGTTGGTCCTGAGCATTGAGTTGTAGAAGGAGTTCTGGCATTATCCGGGGTTGCAGGGAGCTTTAGATTTTCTTGATTTCAGGGGGGCGTGTTCATTGCAAGTGGCATTAAATTTTGTGATAAAGCATCCTAGTGCGATGTCTACGTCATTTGTTTCATGTAGGTCAGACCAGTCTAGGCCTTGAAGGTCTGCTTTGAGTTATGGTACTGTAGGTGCCCTTTGAGGAGTACATGGCTGGTTATTGTTCTGGGGGGGGGGCTTGCTGAAGTTGTTTTGCCAGGTGAAGGTAACGGGTGAATGATCACTCAGTGAGTCAGGGAGGACAGTGGTATTGGTTATGTGGGTTGGTCAGTTTGAAAGGATGCAATCCAGCAGTGTACTAGTACCAGTTTTGTAGTTGTCCCTAGCTGGAGTTGCCACCATCTGTGAAAAGTGGATAGTCGCTAGAGCCTCTCTCACTCTGGCAGCTGTCAGAGAGGACCAATTGATATTGAAATCCTTAAAAAGAATGATCTCAGAGTTAAGATGCAGGGTGGTAATAAAGTCCATGAGGTTGCTAGCACCATGAATTGTTGTTTTAGGTGAGATGTAGAGTGTGAGGATTGTAAGCGTCTTGTTGTGAGCACCCAGTAGGATTTTGATGGGTAGGATTTGCAGATTGGTGTTTCTGTTGGGGATGGGAAGGATATGCCCCTGAAGTGTGTCCTTTACATAGACTATGGAACCCCCCTCCTTTCTTCGAGGTCAGTCCTGCCTAAAAAGGGTGTATCCAGGCAGCACAATGGCAGAGTCTGGTACCTTGGGTGATACCCACGTTTACACGATTGAGAGGATATCGAGGTTATGTTTGGTAATCCATACCTTTAGGTTGTCCAGTTTGGGCAGCAGACTGCAGATGTTTAAGATGGCATGGGTGAGTCCTGTAGATTTTTGTTGTGTGTTATACTGAGAGCGAGGAGGGCTAGGGTTGGGGTATATGTTACCCGATAGCATTAGTACTAGCGGCAGTAGGCAGGTAATGTGGTTCAGAAGGAGTCTGTAGCTTCTTGAGGATTGCCTTGTCCCTGATATCAGCATTTTAGAAGAGATGTAGCAGGCAAGGAATCCATGGATGTGCCAGACTAAGAAGGGATATTTAGGCCTGTGGTCCTAGGGACAATGCATGGGGTGCCCCTTCATAGAGTATGAGCTTGTCCAGGAGTCAAGAGAAGGTTTCCAGGACTTAATAGTTAATTTTTTAGGGTGATTGTGTATGGATACATATCCAGCAGGGCCAGGATTAGGGTGCACGTTGCCTGACATAAGCAGTAAAAGTAGGATGATTCTGAGCAAGCTTCCTTTAAGTTGTTTGTGAAAAAGCTTATTGGATCTTCTGGGGCTGAGGTGCCTTCAGCGTTCCCCCTCTAGTAGCTTTATTTTATTCATGTATTTATTTTTATTTACTTATGTAAATGCTTCAGATTACAACTTTTGAGCTAAAAGCTCTTTTACAAAGGTTCCACGTCAATACACAGTATACAAATTCATATGTAAAAAAGTAGGATTAGTTACACAGGAATCAGTCATCAGTGCAGATTACGAGAATAGCTAACTCATACAGGATATTGTTTTAAATACAGTAAACTATCATACATATAGCAGCACATAGCCTTGTCCAGAGTAAATAGCTGTAATGCAGCCAGGTCATTAGTAACAGAGGTGTCAGATGTGCCTTTTCAAATAGGGGCACCAAAACTGCACGCAGTACTCCAAGTGCAGTCTCAGCGGGGACCTGTACAGGGGCAGAATGACTTCCTCACTGCTATGGGTGATTCCTCTGGCGATGTATCCCAGCATTTTATTCACCTTTGCAGCTGTCTTCCTACACTGTGCTGAGTGATTCATGTCCCGTTACCAGTACCCCCAGATCCTACTCCTCAACCGAAGTGAATAACTGCACTCCCCCCAACCAGTAGCCATTCCCAGGGTTTTTAGCCCCCAAGTGCAAGACTTTGCACTTTTTAGCATTGAACCCCAGTTGCCAAGTGTTTGACCAGTGCTCACGTCTCACCAAATCCTCTTGTAATGCTTTACCCCATTCCTCATTATCCACCTCCATGCAGATCTTGGTGTCGTCTGCGAAGAGGTTGATCTTACTCCTTATCCCAACAGACATATCTGCAATGAAGATGTTAAATAGTACCAGTCCTAGCACCAAGCCCCACGGGACCCTGCTGGTTACAGCCCTGGGTGCCGAGAGCTCTCCCCCAACTACCAACTTCTGCTGCCTGTCATGCAACCAACTCATAACCCACCCAACCAGTTTTTCCCCCACTTCTAGGCTGCTCAACTTGCTGGTCAGCCTTCCATGAGGCATTGAGTCAAAGGTCTTGCTGAAGTCCATGTAAAGGACATCCATTGCATGGCCCTTATCCAGTGACCACATCACCCAGTCAAAAAAGTCAATCAGGTTTGTCTGACATGATCTGCCAGATACAAACTCATGTTGCCTGCCTTCCTGCAGATCATTCCCCTCCAGGAAACTCACCAGCCTTTCCTTAAGGATAGTCTCCATTAGCTTCCCCACAATGGCTATAAGGCTCACTGGTCTCTCTAGTTTCCTGGTTCATCCTTGGGCCCACTCTTATGGAGAGGCACCACGTGTGACAACCTCCAGTCCCTGAGTACGCATCCAGTACTCAGGGAAGTGTTGAACAGGTCCACCAGTGGTCCCGCCAGGACCTCTGTCAACTCCTTCAGGACCCTTGGATGCACTCCATCCAGTCCTGGTGTCTTATCCACCCATAGGGACCTGAGGCCCTCCAACACCCTGTCCACTTGGATCTCTACATCCGTTACCTCCTCTCCCCCTGATCCCATCCCCCCTTTCCCCTGTGGCATAGGCCCATCCCTCTCCCAGGTAAACACCAAGCAGAAGTACTTGTTTAATGTTCTGCCTGCTCTGTCCCCTTATCTTCCCACCCTCCATCTTGTCTAATCCTTACAGTCTGGTCCTTACAATGTCTCTTCTCCCTTATATACCAGAAGAAATCATTTTTCTGTTCTCTGATCCTCTGGGCCAACTTTGGAAACATAGAAACATAGAATTTGGCAGCAGATAAAGACCACCTGGCCCACCTAGTCTATCCCTTTCCCTACCTACTGTATAAACTCCAGATCCTACTTGATCTGCAGCCTACCTCCTCCTTCCCACCCCTAGTGTTGCCTTTTTGCCTGTCCCATGCATTCTTGAATTCGCCTACCGTT
The DNA here is from genome assembly GCA_016271365.2 of Neoceratodus forsteri. NCBI lineage: Eukaryota > Metazoa > Chordata > Ceratodontiformes > Ceratodontidae > Neoceratodus > Neoceratodus forsteri. The sequence goes on from CM057453.1 coordinate 1,529,972,089, forward strand.
GTTGCCCCCACAACCTCCTCAGGGAGGCTGTTCCATGCATCCACCACCCTTTCTGTGAAAAACTACTTCCTCTTGTTGCCCCTGAGTCTTCCCCCCCTCCAGCCTCATATTGTGACCCCTTGTACTTGTACATCTTCTTTTCTGAAAGATGCTGCCCTCTTGAACTCTACTGATCCCCTTGAGGTATCTGAATGTCTCTATCATATGCCCCCTCTCCCTCCTTTCCTCCAGTGTATGCATACTGAATTCCCTCAATCTCTCCTCGTATGGCTTCTGGTGTGGCCCCTGCACCATTTTTGTTGCCCTTCTCTGGACCGCCTCCACCCTGTTGATGTCTTTTCAGAGATGAGGTCTCCAGAACTGCACGCAGTACTCTAGATGAGGCCTCACCAACTGCCTGTACAACGGCATCATCACCTCCTCTTTTCTACAGGTGATATTTCTTCCTATGCACCCCAGCATCCCCCCCGGCTTTCCTTACTGTCTTCTTATATTGTTTGGCGACTTTTGGATCATCTGTTATGACTACACCCAGGTCCCTTTCCAGTTTGTAGTTGTTATTAGTACCCCCCCATGTGTTTTCCCCTGGTTTTGTTCCCCAAGTGCATGATTTTTGCTCTTCTTGGCATTGAATCTGAGCTGCTACACTCTTCACCACTCCTCCAGCTTGCTAAGTCTCTCCTCATCTTCTCCACCCCCCAAAGTCTCAGCCCTATTGCAGAACTTGGTGTCAACCCTATTGCAGATCTTGGTGTCATCTGCAAAGAGGCATACCTTTCCTCTGAGTCCCTCTGCAATGTCGATAATAAAGACATTAAAGAGGACTGGCCCCAGTAGTGAACCCTGTGGCACCCCTCTGGTTACTCCCCTTTCTTGAGATTGAACTCCATTTACCACCACCCTCTGTATCCTGTTGCTAAGCCAATTTCTGACCCAGTTCACCACCTTGTGACCCACTCCCAGACTGCCCAACTTGTTTACTAACCTCTTGTATGGGACTGTGTCAAATACCTTGCTAAAATCTAGGTAGGCTATGTCCACCGCCTCTTCCTGATCTACTACCCTTGTCACCCAGTCAAAAAAATCTATCAGATTAGTTTGACAAGACGTTCCTGTTGTGAATGCATGTTGCCTTGGCCCCAGTGCCCTGCTGGCTTCTAGATATTCCATAGTCCTTTACTTTAACAGTGATTCCATCATCTTTCCCACCACTGAGGTCAAACTGACAGGTCTATAGTTTCCCGCTTCTACCTTACTTCCACTTTTGTGAAGGGGTATCACATTCGCCCTCCTCCAGTTCTGTGGTACTACTCCCTCCTCCAACGAATTGTTAAATAGGGCTGTCAGTGGTGTCAATAGCACCTCACTAAGTTCTTTTAGTATTCTAGGATGTATCCCATCTAGCCCCATTGCCTTGTCCACCTTCAATTTCAAGATTTCCTTTAGGAGTTTCTCTTCTGTTAATGGTCTGGTGTCCACCCCCTTCCCTGTTCATGTCTGCTGGATAATTCCAGTCCCTCTCTCTCCTCTTCTTTTGTGAATACTAAGCAAAAGTATTCATTCAGTATCTCAGTTTTTTCCAGGTCCCCCTGTGCCCAGTCCCCCCACCCTTTACTTAGCCTCACTGTCCCTCCTTCAGCCTTTCTTCTTTCCCTTATGTACCTGAAGGTTTTGTTCCCCAGCCCCCCTTCATTGTCTGAACTATCCTTTCCTATGTTTGTGCCTTTGCACGTCTGACTGTTTTTTCTGCCTCCTGCTGCTTAATCTGATACAGTTCCTGCCTTCCTCCCTCTGTATTTCCTTGTAGTTCCTAAATGCCCGTTTTTTTCTCTCTAACTGTCCCTGCCACTTCTTTTGAAAACCATAATGGTTTTCTTTGTCTTCTTGCTTTGTTAACTTGCTTCACACAAAGGCTTGTTGCCTCTGTTATGGCTCTCTTGAGGTTCTTCCACTGTACCTCTACTCCCCCTCCCTTTGCCAGTGTTTTCTTGAGACATTCTCCCATTTTAGTAAAGTTGACCCTTTTGAGGTCTAGAACTCTTGCTTTTGTGTGGCTTCTTTACCTTGAACCATACTGTATGGTGGTCGCTGGACCCGGAGATGGCTACCCACTGATACATCCGTTATTCTGTCTCCATTTGTAAGCACCAGGTCCACTATCGCCCCCTCCCGGGAGGGTTCCACTACTAGCTGCATGAGGCATGCCCCTCGCAGGACATCCAGAATGACCCTGCTCCTGGATGTGGCCGCAGCATAGGTGTTCCAGTTAACATCAGGCATATTTAGGTCCCCTACCACCAACACTTCCCCTTTCTCTGCCATTTTACAGATGTTATCTACCGTTTGCCTGTCTGTTTCCTCCCCTTGTGCTGGGGGTCTGTAGATAACCCCTGTGCAGATAGTGTTGCCATTTCCTGACTCCAGGATGACCCACAGTGCCTCCTGTCCTCTCCTCGCTGTTTTCCCTTTATTCCAGTTGCTTTGATCCCCTCTTTCATGTAGATTGCTACCCCTCCTCTCTTTCTGCCCTCCCTGTCTTTCCTGTATACTGTGTACCCAAGTATATTAACATCCCAGTCATAGCTTTCCGTATACCATGTATCAGTGACTGCCACAATATCCAGGTCTTCTTCTGCCATCAAAGCCACCAGGTCATGGATCTTGTTACCCAGGTTGCGGACATTTATACACATGTCCCTCCATGTTTTGATGGCTTCACCCCTATTTGTTCCCTTCCTATCCTTTCCCCCTGTGCCTCCCCTGAGGTTACCTCCTGTTTCAGTCCATTGTGTTTTCCCATCCTTAGTATCCTCTTGGCTGACTACCTTAACCCGTTGGGGGGGCAGTTGAGTTCTTCCTCAATATTTCTGCCTTCCCCTTTGGCTAATTTAAATGGTTTCCACTGAAACATTCAAACCTTTCACTCAGGATCCTGGTACCCCTCTTGGACAGATGCAGACATCCCTTGCGTATAGGTCTGTATCTCTCCAGGTGGGCCCCAAGTCCCCAGCAAGGCCAAAACCCTCAACTCTGCACCATTTCTTCAGCCGTTCATTGAATCCCATGGTGGGGAGTATCCTGGCCTCTCCCATGCTGTAGACAGGTAGCACTTCCGAGAAGTTTAATGAGTTTGCCACCTGCCTAAGACCATTCCCCAACTCTGCAAACTCCCTCTGCACTGCCTCAACATCACTGTCAGCCAGGTCATTTGTCCCCAGGTGGACAATGACAGCTATCTCTCCTTCCCATGCTGTTGCCCCTGCAATCGTTAGGAATCACTTCCCATCCCTCCAGACTGAGGTGCTGAAGCACCTTATTGCTCTCCCTCCTCCCTTCCCCACCCTCAATTCTAACCCCCTCTCTTGAAGCTTTGGTTGCCCTCACCACTCTGCTCACCCCTCTGGATTTCTTCATGTATTCCTCCCTGTCCTCATCATGATTAGATCTCTTATACTTCCTAAAGGTAGCTCTCTATTCCCTCACCTTCTCCACTACCTCTCTACTCAACCAGCTCAGTTTTTTGATCCTGGCTTTTTTGCTTTGGCACTTTCCTCAAGAGTTAGTGGCCTCTGCCAGACCCAGCTTTATGATGGTCCATTTCTGTTTGGCATCCACATCAGGACTGATGTTAGCCAGGTGCCCTTCCAAAACAATTCCTATCCTACCAAAGTCTGTTCTTTTAAAGTCCACAACTCTTGTTTTGTGTTGGTTACCTCCTTCCCTGGACTGAGGGAGAACCACCTGTATGTACTGCAATTGCTCTCCTTCTGTCAGCACCAGGTCCAGAATATTACCCTCACTGGTTGGCGCTGTTACTTTCTGCGTAAGGAAACCATCCTGGAAGGCCTCCAGGAGGACCTGCTCTCTGGCACTCGAGGTAGTTGGGGTTCTCCAGTGAAGCAGAACTTACTTGCATCCCTTTTGAATTTACCCCCGACTAGCCTCCAGTTACACACTGTTGAGACTGCATTCCTGTTTCTAATAAACAGGTCTTCATTTTTCACTTTTTACATTGTTTACACCCCCTCAGAAAATTACATGTCTCTGTCATGTCCCCCCCCCCCCCATTTGTACATGTCTTTTTGCCCTCACAGCTTTCTTCACCCCCTTTGAAAACCAGGTTGGCCTTTTGAGTTGACATCCTTATTTTTTAATCCAGGGTTCTGCATGGGGGAATCCTGGTTGCCCTTCTCCTAGCAGGGGATGTAAAGGTACAGTATATCCTGGTGACACTTTTAAATAAATAAAAAAATACCCTGGAGGAGGAGGTCCCTTGTGGTGTGCAAGACAGAAGGAGGGAACTTAATGCCAGTGCAGAAGTCTTCATTTGAAATCTTCACTACAAAGTAAATAGTGTCACATACCTTAGAAGAGAAAGTGGGGATGTGCTGTAATTCCATGGCCTATGCCACTTCTTCAAGGGAAGGGGTGGAGCTCCTTGTAGCTCACGATAACTTTGGTATGCTAATATATCTTGAACGGACTAATGGTCTTTTTTAAGTGTATACAGCTTTTTTTTTTACTTCATCTTTATTGAGAAACATAGGTACATAAGTCATTACATCACATCAGTAAGAAACCATATACAGCTTTGACTAACCAGTACAATTCCCTGCTGTATTTTTAAATAGGCAGAAACTTGCCTTCCAGCTAAGAGATAGCTTATCACTTTTGTAGCCAGTTCATCTCTGCAGGTCATGGTTTGGCTTTTTCCCAAAACAAATTTGAAAAACTTTTAAGGGAAGGATTATCAGTTTTATTTTATAGCTCAAAATAAGTTTTCTAAGTTTTTCTGTGTTGCAGATTTGCGCCATAAGGAATAACTGGTAAGGTAATAGCATATAAACATTTAGACAATCAACAATATTGTTGCAAACTTCTGCAAATCTTTCATATTTTCTTCTCTATGTACAACTGCCTTTGTTACAGTATGAACTGTACAGCCATAAGGGGCCCTGAGAACACAGCGACCCCAGAGAAATATCAGCTGTCCAGCTGACCTACTGGTTTTCTGTGCCTTTGCCCAGTTTTCTAAATAATTTGTCTTCCTGGTTTTCTCTATTTTGGTCCAGTTTTCTAAAGAATCCATTGCTAATGTTATGCACCTCCTTGTCTCTTCCATAATCTGATTCTAATTCAGAGAGATTTGCAAGTAGAACTGTGACAGGAATTAAGGGTCTACGCTGCAAACAAGTTTGATAACACCATCTGAAAAAAAGGGTCAGTGCACCCTACGATAAAAATGCAATGGATCCCAAGCGAAAAGGGAGAGGAGCTGACCCAATGTTTCATGGAAGATGTGTCTTCCTTCTACACTTCTACAGTATGTGTGGGGGGGGGACTCAGCTTCATCTCTCAGGCCAGTTACCTTAATTGGCCTAAAGGAAGACAGAGTACGGTGAACAGGTGAGTGTTGACATGTGATGCCTACGATGTGGGGAGTGCCATCCACTGCATGGTGTGGCCATGACCAGCAGAACTCCAAGCACTTCACTATGGGCAGCAGGAGGATGTTCTCACAGCTGGCATCAGATGCAGTACTGATTTCTGGTCGCTCTCCTGTCTAACTACAGCAAACTAGATGCAATCTCTCCCCCAGATATACCTGCTGCAGAGTACAAGGTATAGAGCTCAGTTCATGGAGAGCGGAGGTGGTTAGTTACAGCAGGATTTGGAGCAATAATGTAAGGAAATGCCATAGAGTGAGGTAGGTGGGTCACTGAAGGGACAGAGAAAGGTAAAAACACTTGTAAACAAAAAGGAACATTAAACAATGAAGTTCAATGGGCCCCGTAGTGCAAAAACATTCCACATCCCCAGTCACAGCTTAAGAGGCCCACTAATAACTGGGCAAAGTAGTGTAGCATTCTGATCACCAAAGGAACCCCCCTTCCCTCAGTGATTTTAATGGGAGTCAAGTGTTGTTTCAGATGTGGTGGCACAGAAAAGCCAAATCAAGCTGCATGGATGCTGCTGTAACCCACTTTGGGTTTGGGTTTGTTTGGGCCTTGCAGCTGCACTCAGCAGAAATAGTAGCTGGTGCTCCAGGCGCAACAGAAAGTAATACTACTGCTAGTTTTGGATCTTTGGAGTTGGGTTAAAGGATGGATGGCCACCTTCAATGCACCCCTTACCTGTGGGTTGGGTTCCAATATGGGCCCCTCCTGAGTTCAGGCCAGTGTCGGAGCAATATGTTCAATTTATGCAGAAAAGCAGGCCTGTTTAAACTGTAACTTGTTCTGACGTGAAGCACCTCTTGTGGGTCCAGCTGAGTTTCTAGCGGAAGCTCTTCCCCTGCCTAGAAAAGGGTAGGGGGCATTGGGGCAAAGCACGTTGTATGACCAAGGAACTGTGTTCCTCTGTGACCTTTCATTGTGTAGGGACTGACAAGCAGCCTGGCACCAGTCTCTGCTGTGGTCCCTCAGCGGGAACTAGATGCCCTGTATGCCCAGTGATGAAATGTATGGCTAAAGAATGAGTGCATGTGAACTCATTAAATGCTCAGTACAGTACTTTCTTACTACTGAAGCTGCCAGTGGTGAACCTAATGCTGTGTGTGAATGTGAATGGACATAGAATTTGCCTCCCTTGCACTGCCTCCACCCTGTCTATTTCCTTTCTGAGGTGCTGCCTCCAGAAATGGACACAGTACTCTGGGGGGGGGGTCTTATCAGTGGGCGATACAGTACTAACACACCTCCCTCCTCCTGCTGGTGATACCTCTCCCTGTGCAGCCCAGCATCCCACTGGCCCTTCCCACTGCTTTGTCACACTGCCCCACTACCTTGAGGTCATTATATATGATAACCCCAAGGTTCTTTTCCTGCTTAGCGACTGTCACTACCCCCCCCCATACACCCTCACACACCTATACTATACTCAGCTCCTGGGTTTCTATGCCCTAGGTGCATGATTTTGCACTTTTTGCCATTGAACCCCAGCTGCCATGCCCTTGACCACTTCTTGAGTTTCCCAAGGTCAACCACATTTCCTCCACCACCTCCTGAGTATCCACTAGGGGTGTGCGAGTAACGAATAGTATTTCCTGAATATCACAAATAATGCTGTATTTATTATGTAGATACAGATAAAGAACAGTGGCACTATTTGTGCCTGTTCATATTTTGGAAATACTAACAAAAAAGAAAAAAATCCCCAGCCTTGTCCCCAACCCAGTCACCTTAAAAACAACCCCATCCCTCTACCCTGTGCAACAAGCCCATTACCACCCTTTTCCTCCCCAGCACCCACAATTTAAGCTTTAAAAGGATTAACAACTAAAAAACTCCCACAGTGGGTAACCAGAACAACACACCTGCCTCCACAGTTGTCCTCCCTCACCTCTTACCAGCACCCAAATCCCCCCTACCCCCTGGACCCACATTTCATAAAAGTCGAACTGTCCAGGTGGGGAAATGTGACTGAAACAACCTACCCTCCTCCACAACTGGTTGCCTATATGTAAATGGAGTTCTCACGCTTGCTTGCATAGTAAAGCAGCAGAACACATGCCAGTTCATTTTATGAAATTTGGGTGCTGGGGGAAGGGTGGGATCTGAGTGCTGCTGCCGGATGGGGGTTGGAAGGATGATTTTTTTCACCAAAAATGGCAAGAGGAGACAGCAGCCAGCCAAGCAGGTGGACTGGTTGTGCTGGTCACCCATCCTAGGAGTTTTTTTTGTTGTTAATCCTTTTAAAGCTTACATTGCGGCTGTTGGGGGGAAGAGGGTGGGAGTGGTCTTGCTGCAGAGGTTGGGGGGACCCCTGTATATCCCTGTATAGATCACTGATGAGACCCCACCTTGAATACTGTATCCAGTTCTGGAGGCCCCATTTCTGAAAGGACATAGAAAGGGTGGAGGTAGTACACAGAGGGCAACCAAAATGGTGAAGGGACTACATCAAAAAGTCTATAAAGAAATGCTTAAGGAATTAAATGTGTACTTTGTAGATGAAAGGAAGGAAAGAGGGGATATGATAGAAATATTAAAATACCTCACTTGCATAAACAAGGTACAGGAAGGTAGCAATTTCCAAAGAAAAAGATGCTCAAGGACAAGAGGTCGCAATATGATGCTGGAGAGGAGGGAGGCTCAGAGGAAATGTGAGAATGCTTCTTCACAGAGGATTGTGAGCCTTGGAACTGCCTTCCAGTGGAGGTGGTGGGAATTAAAATGGTTACAGGTTCAAGAATGCATGGGATAGACCCATGACATTAGCCTATGTACAAAGGTGCAAAAGTATGCCCAAAATTGTTGTAACTGTGGTGGCAGAGCTACAAAGGGGTGCAAGGCACCCTGCAATGTGGTATGCATAAAAGCCCAAATGGGTTGCATGGACATGGGACGGGACATGGGGAGGCATGCAGCAGTCCACGCAGCACACAGAGGCATGCCAGAGATACACGGAACCATCCCTTGACCCCACCATATAGGGACATGATCCCCATCCCACACAATAGCACAGAAGTGACTAGGGTGCAAGGAACAACCATGCAGGGAATGGTGGAGAATGGGAGAGGCACAGATGGGCACAGCCCATCACCAGAGCAGCCTGAATGAGCAGTCCGTGCAGGCAGCCAGCACCATGGCCATATAAGGGTACAAGGTAGAGCCCATCCCCATGCCCCAAACTTCACAGTGAGCCTGGTGGCATCCATGGTCACGGACATCCGGACGCACTACTGAATGCTGTACAGGGCACAGTCCTGGAGCACTGCCCCGAGGTAAAGGCATGGCTATAGCTTGAAATCCAGAGCGCGGTCAATGCCACCGGTCCAGAGGCATGAACACTGGTGGCATTCAAACATAAGTTGCATGACGTGCATGCCGTGGTAAAAAAGAAGCTAGCTATGGCTGCACAAGCATATCTGGCCACCGTAGGTGGTTCCCTCAGTGAGGACAGTCAGAAGGAAATGCTCAACATCAAATCTGGTGTGACCAGCTGGTAACACCTAACCCAAAGGTCTAACTGCAACAGGCAGGGCAATCCTGCTCTCCCCTTAAGGATTTCAAATTGTTGTTTAGTAGATTGCTTTCAAGCTTAATCCTATATTTTCTTTAAATTAAGCTGGCCAACGTACAGCTGCACCGTCCAACAGGCCTGCAACCATCTACAGGACTTTTGGTAACTGGGTACCCAGGTTAAAGTGTGTGAGATTGCAGGGTTTCATACCATGTCTGGGGAACTGGTACCAGTGGTGGGAAAAATGAGATGTGTTCCTTCTGATTTTAAAGCAGCTGGATAGCCAGGGCTCTGGGTATTGAATGTTGGTATAATGTGATTGCTTCTCTTCTATATTGATAACTGGTATCTTCCCAGCTGTTGGGTTTTCACCAGCACCAACCAAAATCCAAACCAAATCAATTGTATATATGTAAATAATAATCACTACATAACCTTTACTCCTTTGTTTCCCCATTCCTAATCCCTCATGCCCCCTAAATAAATATTGTTATTGTTGTTGTTGCAAATAATGTTGTCATGATCATATTATTAGAGAGAGTCTGCAATTACAAAAACATGTCTGAAATTTGGGGAAATGTTATTGGGTCATGTGTTGGGGTGGCAAATGGTTGATGTGGGTGGTATGACATCCCAGGGAGTTGTACCAGGTAACTGCTAGACCACTTAAAAGTTAAACTCTGGGTGGACGCACTGCGTATTAGGAAATCCAATGAAAAGAACCAGTCTTTGAGTAAAGTTTTGGGAACCCAGGACCCTCAACCAGTGCACAGCCATACAGGCAGGGGTAGTAGCCTTTGGAGTAGTGCCGCCTAGGGGTTACATAAGCAATCCTGAGTGGGCTTCTTGACTAGTTGCCTGAGAAATGCCCCCTGCAGGAAGTCTAGGACAGCCCTGTTTCTAGCTGAGGCTGTGGCTGGGAGGCTCCAATCTGGCAAATTAAAGTTCCCCACTAGCAGCACCTCCCCCTTATTTACCATTGTGCTGTTAGCTTCACCCAGTGTCTTATCCAATTTTCCCCGTGTCAGACGTCTGTATATCACCCCAGTGTGAACAATTTCTCTAGCTCCTGTCTTCAGGGTAACCCACAGCACCTCCAACCCATCCTTCACCCCTAGGTTCCCTTGTAGTTCCCTCACTCTGATACCCTCCCCCTCATACAGCACAACCCCTCCTCCCCCTCCTTCCCTCCCTATCCCTTCTGAATTGAGTGTAGCCTGGTACGGCCATGTCCCAGTCCTGGCTCCCTGTGCACCACGACTCAGTTGTGGCCACAAGATCCAGGTCCCCTTCGCCATGATGGCCTCCAGGTCTGGAATCTTATTTTAAAGACTCCTTATGTTGGCACACATGGCTCTCCACACCTTACTCCCACTCCGCCTGCAACCCCTCTACCCCCTTCGTGCCTTTGCTGTGGTTTACCCACATCGGTGCCACATACAGCAGGGTGACCATCATTAGGGTGACAGCACAATGCCAACAGCGATCACAGTGCCAGGCAATTGTGCCACCCAACCCCTGTTGCACCCAATACCCCACAGCAAATGCTGGCTGTTTGCAGGGGGCTTTGCCCCCACACACCCCATTCTAGGGGGGGCTTCATCCACACACACACCGAAAATTACAACAATCACCTCCACGGTGGAGGTGTATCGGGAAGGGGGCACAACACCTGTGTGGCACCCTTCCTGCAGGGCACTTCGACAATCAGTTTGCCACTGGACAGGCGAACTGGTTGCGTCGCCCTCATTCTGTTGCTCCTTCGAGAAGCTGCCACTTGAAACTTCCCTAACTCCCCCTCAATACCCTCTTCATGACTTACCTTCTCAACACCTCTTTTTACCTCTCATATTCTTGTCCCCCTTGTCCCTTATTATGCCTCTGCCTCCTTTAACTTGCTGAGGGAGTTTCCTCCCTCGGGCCCTCTATTCCTGCTGTTTCATTTTGTTGGGGGGGGCAGTTTATGCCTCCTTTTGTATTGCCACCTCCCCCCTTGGCTAGTTTTAATGTTCATCAAAGCAATATTTAAGCCTTCCACTGAGGACTGTGGTCTCCTTCCCAGAAGGATCCAAGCCATCATCTCTGTATAGAGCCATACTCTTCCGGGTTGTGCCCCAGTCCCCAATGATGCTGAACTCCCTCCTTTCTGCACCATTCTTTCAATCAAGTGTTGAAATCCCTGGTGTGGAGTACTCTATCCTCCCCTCAGCTGTAGACAAGTAGTACCTCGATGGATGCCACCATTTGTCCTACTTGCATTTGGACCCTCCCCAGTTCCCTGAACTCTCCCTGTACTACCCCAGCACCATCATTGGCTAGGTCATTACTCCCCAGTTAGACAATGACATCCAGCTTCCTCCCCCTCTGCACTGCCCTGTCACCTTCTCAATCTTTAGGATCCATTTTCCATTCCCCCAGTCAGTCAGAGTCAGTATTAGACTGGCTACTAGCGGGGTGGGGCAACTTGGTGGAGGGCGTATGTGGTGATCAGTGGTGCTGGATTGCTGGGGATGGTGGATCTCTTTGAACCATGGCATTGCCCTGTGAATGGACTCCTATAACTTCTGTGGAAACTAGATGTTCAGTGTTTCCAGTCCACCAGCACCAGCAGCACATAGTACCTGGAGTCGAACTCCAGCACAGCCAAATGGAACTGAGGAGACCACCAACAGAAGCAGCCTTAATATAAGGGAGTCTGCGAGGAGAGACAAGTGTGGGGGGATGGGGAGGCCTTTTTTCTCAGCTACAGGCCTTACACAGGGGTCCTACTATGTGTACGAGGTGACTGGAGGTTTTAATACCCAACAGGATGCAGAATTAGATTCCTATTCTGATTTCAGATCTGACCTTCTTTTTATTAGGATTTTTGGTCTTCAATTCCAAAAATCTAAGTTCCAAAAAAAGATAGGAATCCGAGGTATCTATTTCCATGAATTGGATACTGAGCAACCCTACTTGTGGGTATAGAATTTATGATGTGGAGTGGTGATGTGGTGCTGAGTGGTTTAACCAAAACCCAGATTAGGAAGGAAAGTGGAAAGATTTCTGTGAGAAAAGCAGTTCAGTTGTCTTCTGACCAAATGTTCTATTATTCTGGCAAGTGCAGGGAGGAGCCAGAATGTATAATGAGGTTGAATGGATTTGGCTTCCATAGCTGTGTTCCATAATCACTCATAGCATCTGGCTGAATTCATGAGATGCCCGCTATATGTAATCAGTACGTTCCTGGGAGACTGGTGGATTTCCTGTTGATTTGTATTGTGCATGTCCCCTCAAAGGCAAGGATTTATGAGTCTTTTTTGGTTTTTTGTCAGTATGCTTGAACACATCATCTGAGAAAATGGGCCATTCCGAACCCTGCTGTCTGGCACATTCGAGCTAGCCTGAACTTCCTTTCCAATCCCCCAGAAAGCAGTTACAAAATAATGGGAGAAAGAAGTGAGTACCTGCCTGTAGTGCACCTGCAGCTGAGACATGACAGGACTTGGGAATTATTCATGAGGTGCTAACAAGCGAAGCAGTGGGAAACATTTGGGTACTGTGCTGCAAGATATTCTGAACTAATTGTTATTTATGAGACAGGCTTCATTTGCATGGAGACGCAGAGCTGTAGGGAGAGGTGCTCAACAGAGATACAAAATGATTATCACTTTTAAAAAGATTTATAGAGAGCGTTAACAAGAGCTTAAGTGATACAGCACTTGGCGTTGTAATGAACAGTGTGACTCCAGGTTGTTTTTTTCTCTCAAGCAGTTATTTACCATTTTACATAAATATTTATATGATGGCCGGATGCATTCTCTCCATGATGCCTAATGTCGCTTGTTTGTCTCAGATCACCATTCCTTTCTCAGCAGAGATTCGGATCCTTGTTACTATGTGGGGACACACCAGCACAGCTATGGTATTAGACCTCTCAGCCATAGAGTCATAGATTCATGAGGTAGCAAGAAAATCATATTTGTACACCCACAACCCTTCTTTGGTCCCTCTTGCCTTCCCCAGCACCCACACACAGACCCCCACACCCCTTCCCCTCACTGTTCTATATCCCAATATTGTTGTTATTTTTTTACTACTTAAAAGTTTATTAAAGATTTTTTGAGATAGACAAATAACAAATAATACAGACAGTTCAAAGCAAAATGTGAAAACATGAGAGAAAATTCCTGGCCAGGGCAAAGCCCCGTGGAGATACAACACTAATATGTTTGCAGCTTATGTACAAGACAAACACTTCAAATGACGGAAAATGTATGTAAATAAGGTTCTTACATGACTAAACTAAGTTGTACAATCTATTAGCAATATCCAGAAGATCACTAGAAATATTGTCTGTGTACAGTTTGTACTGATGAGCATTTATAAACAACGAGATTGAGGGTGCATTAACCTACCTATCACCAAGATGCCCGTCACCCACTGCCTTCACCTGCACACCATTCGTACTGAGTGCATAGGTTGGGGTGTAAGGGTATGTGTTCATCATTTACAGTAAGACACAATGTGCGTGTGTGTCTCTCTGTAAAGCCAATAGTGACATTAGCCATGTCTGCATTATTGTATTCTGTATGAAGTCCTGGGGGGGGGGGGGAGTGCAGTATGCAGAGTTCAGGTAGTTTCTCCATAATTCCCAGTACTGGCCCAGCTAGTTTTTGGCATCAGGCACTGAAATGGATTCTTTCAAATCTTGCTCTTTTGCCCAGTTCAGTAAGCCATTCCACAGCTGGGGAGGGGCTCTGTTTGTTTCCAATGTCAGAGTGTTATTCATTTAGCAGATGTCAGGGCACCTGTCAACCATCTGTGTGAGGTCCCTTAGGACAATGAATCTGTTGGTATGATTCCTAGTAGCACCCAAGCCGGGTACAGGTGGAGGCTGTCGTTAAGGAGAGTTGAGCAGATTTCCTGGACCTCTTGCCAGAAGTACTGCAGTGCCCTACATGTGAAGAGGAGGTAGGTGATGCAACCCGACTCCTGGTGGCACCTCCAGCACTTACCAGAGTCTGTTACTCCTCATTTGTGTAGTTTTTGTGGCATTCTATGCCATCTGTGTAGAATCTGGAATTTATTTATTTATTGAAATGTTTCACCAGGAAAGGCACACTGGGCAGAAAGCTCATCTCCCGGTGTGACCTGGGGGGAAGAGGATACAGTGGAGGAATAACACACAGGTTATCAATCGATTATACATTTAAGAAGATTTACAGTGGTATAAGGTAACATTTTATACAGGTTCCAGATGAGATAACACATTGGTTGCAGTTAGGTACACAGTGCTCCCAGATCTACAGGGATTCCTGTATTTTAAGGGATTTTTACTACAAAAACGGGATACGGGAAGGAAATCTTTTATTTTTAAAATATCAGGGGAAATGGACAAACACTACAGGAAAATGCCCACTATGACTCTCATGGCTGCCAAGATCCAGACAGAGCCCTCCAATTGGTGCTCAGTTTGCTGGCTTTGTTACACTAAGCAATTCTGTTGGTCCATTTGCAGCCTGTGTTTCTCTGGGGTAGTAAGGTAATGTGTTGGCAGTGCATCTTTCTGAGGATGAATTCAGATCTTCTGATCAAGAACCAGTGAGCTGCTGCATGATCCAAACACCTGCCATGTGGCCCCACTCAAAACAGCAACACCGCTGAGTCAGCCGAGCTGCATCTCAAATGCTACTGTTCTGGACTGGCAGAGAGCCTAAGCCACTGAAGGTGAACTAGCCTTCTTGTGGGCAGCCTCAGGTTAGTCTATTTTAAACTCATTTTAAGTGCACAATGAGTCAGACAAAAGACTGACCACTTGATGATGATATGCTTTGGGGGAGGGGTGCAAGAAAGAGTGCTTAAGTGTTGCTTGAGGGAAGCAGCGCCCCAAACCACCAAGGCAAACAAACCTTCTGTTTTGCAAATGTGTCCATTTTAAGCACATGAAGTGCAAAAAGCGAGCCAGACAAGAGACTCGATGATGGTGGGCTTTAAAGGGTGATGGGGACACAAAGAGTGCTTTAGTGCTACTTGGCTTGTTTGGTGCACAGAGCAGAGTTGTGTTTTTAAAAAGATCACTAAGGCAGCACTTCTTCTGACCAGCCTAGAGGTTCAGGTTATTTGAAAAAAAATTAGACAGTGTTTCTATTTAATTGTGAGCCTAGGAAAGGTATGGGGGTGTCTTCATCAAGATAAGCAGGAGTTATGAATTATATGTGTGAGATCAGAAGGGACACATAGACCCTGGTCTGGCCTAAGATTAGTAAAATAAATGAAAAAAAAAGGGAATATTTGTTTTTGCCTCTGAGAGTTCGGTGCACAAAGCTGTGTGTGTGTGTGTGTGTGTGTGTGTGTGTGTGTGTGTGTGTGCGCGGCGTGTGGGGTGGTGCTTAAGCATGCCAATGAAAAACACAACAATACACTGAAACAATGTTTATTAATGGAGCACTACAGGTACACAGAGCTGTAGGCCCAATGCATGGTTGGTGTGCAGTGGCTATGCACGCATATCTGGGGTGAGTATCTACTGGCACCTACTCCACACCCTCTGTGCCCCCTGTATGGCATGCATGAAGGGGGCACATACAGACCCACCGCACCCAATCCCCCATGTCTTCAGACAGCTCCGCGATGGGGATGTTCCGGGGGGGTGCCAGCACTACGTGTATTCACTAACCCATGTAGTGCTGGCCACATGGGTGCAGAAGGTGGTGCAGGGTACACCAGGGAGACCCTGCCATAACCCAGAGCATGCCCCCATGAACACAGGTATTTGGTCACTGGGGGACCAGGACAGTGCAGACTGTGCTGCTCCCAACTGCTGGGCAGCAGGAGGCGGCAGGGGCAGTTGGATATGTGAGGCAGCACTGGGACTGGAGGGTGCCACGCTGGTCCGGGTGCATGCTATCAGCATGCACAGCCCCAGGCCCATGCCATCCTATGTGTGAGATCCACTATGGGTCCCAGGGGGGCATCCCATTGGATGTCTGCCTGGGACAACTGCTTCCCTGGCTACCCTGCAGAGTCCTGTGCGTTGGGGGAGGAGCCGTGGATAGGTGGTCGGCATTGGTGAATGCCAGTATGGGTGTACCTGTCCACGGGATGCAGGGGCAAGGGTGGGGTATGCGTATTTTGTGCATCCCTATGCCCCTTTCATGTATTGTGAGCAGAACACAAAATGTATCAGTCTGTGATTAAGGGATAAATTAGAAGTTAAGGCATTTCATACTATAAATAGAATACTATATAAGGGACTGTATTATTACAAGGTTATAATACCTTCAGGAGGTCCTGGAGACATGTGAACCTTGAGAACTGAGCTTTATACGTTCCAACATGTCTCCAGAACCTCAAGATGGTATTATATTGTTACATATTAAGTTCTTATAGTTGTAGAGTTATGTGATACGTTGTAGGTGATTTTTTATATTTAAAATAAATAACACATAAAACAGCCTGAACATTTGTCATAGTGATTTTATTGACTGGCATAATGACACCAATTGCGTATGAAACCCCTACACCCCTGCCTTTTTGCAAATGACAGGTGGTATACTGTTGAAGCTGACAGCAGTACCAGGTGGGGGACTGGGGTCGGGGAGGATGAGGTTACTCGGCACGAGGGCTAGGTTTGGCTACTCTGCACAGGGGCACCCAAGTAAATCCGAACACAGGAAGCAGTAACTGTAATGTTCAATACCAGGAATGGGATTCTAAAGTGTGGCTTTATTCACATCCAAACTGAACAGACAAAGCATAGACGGACCTCCACGGGGCTACATTCCTGGTAATGCAGATAAGAGAAACAGAACATTTCCTCAACACTTCAGCCCTCAGGCTCTGGACCCACCAGGCACACAGCCCGGACTTGCACGCTGCTTTGGGTACATAGCCCGACTTGTACACTATTGGGGTTTTCCCTGGCTCGGCTCCCCTGCCAGCCATTCGAACACCTTCCATTTGACATGGAACCCAGTTTTCCTGGTGGCTCCCTAAACCACATTAGAGCCTTCAACTCCATAAGGGAATTTTCCTTTCAATCCCACGTCTGGGTACTTCCCTCAGCACTGGCCAAGTGCCTGAAGCAAAGTAAAAGGGCCACAGAGCAAATCCGTAGAGGTGAACCTGGTTACTAATGATGGGGGGTTTCCCACCTCTAGCTTCCACAGTCCATACCCGGCCATTTCTCTGGACATTAAACAACTCTTTCTGAAAAGCTTAGCAATGTAGATTAAAGGGTAAACGCATAGCACATTTCCTCTACATGTCTTGGCTTTCCCCTTGTGCTGGACTCGAACATACTTTTACTTTGGCTTAGCCTATTGCTCTAGGCCTCCCACTGATTAAGCAGTCCAATCCCCACTTTACAACAGTTCAGGTGAAACATAGGCCCCATGTAAGAGCAGAACTCACCCTTTGGTTGCAGGTGCCCCACAGGCAATTCTTGACAGCTTCTGGTGCAACAGCACAACTTAGAAAAATAAGGCAGCTTCTTCCCTAGCCGGAGCCAGGAGGGTTGCCTCTGGAATAACAGGCAAACCTTTTACCCCCATCCCCTCAGGGTTGGGGCACAGACACCAGTAACAGCGGTCTCCACCACTTCACGAACAGCTTACTGTGTTCCTCTTTTGGTGGAAACACACACCTTTCCCTAAAAGTAGCTCTATATCAGAGCTTTAGGCTCCAAGAGCCTGTGCACCGACTGCTGTGCTCCTGTCTTCAAGACTGCTCACACACAACTGCTCCTATTGTTCAAAAACTCCCAACATTCTAACCTAACTCCCAACTGCAGATTCCAATGTGGCTCATGCAGCTGCAATAGTTCTATGGTGATGTCATCCCTCAGTCTCAGCTGAGACTGAGAACAAGTGAGACAGTGTGAAATCCATTTAACTGGAGTTTCTCAAGCTGCCTTCCCTGCCTACCACTAGGTCTTACTGGGATTCTAGTAACCCCATGTAACAGGGGGGTTACACTCAGCCTGGGACAGGAAAATGACTGTCTGAAGTCATTATTTAACCGGCTTAGGCCATCCCACCCTATGTGTTACCTGTGGAGGGGGTGATCAGACCACCTCCTACCATGTGCTAGCACAGGCAGGCAACACTAAGGGCCTAGAGGCCTCTGGCTGACATATCAGCCTCTACTCTACCCACTAACTATGGGTGCCTAGTGGCTCTGGTAGAACTGTCCAGAGCATAGCCCTAATAGCTCAGCACTGCAGACCCTATGGCCGTTCAGGACCACAGCCTGTCTATCCCCACTAGTCCTCTAGGGAAAATCTGTCTGCCTCTAACTCAAATCCCAAAACAAAACAAACAGGGGACCTCCCCGACCTTGGGAACCATGCAACCACACACCAGGAAACTAATACCATTTATTACATTACTCCCTCACCCCCACAACCACTCCTGTGGAAGGAAAAAGAGTTACTACAGTAACAACAACAATAACAACAACAGTACTTTAAATACTACACACTAAAGTACTATTTAGGAACTCTGATGAGCCCCTTCTCCTCTTCTTGTCTTCTCTTCTATCTTCTTCAGGAACACCTGCAAGAAAAAGAAAGACAACACACACTCCTAATCTGCATACACAGTCTATCTAAACCCCTACCATCAAAACACTGGAGAATACCAAAAATAATTTTTTTTTTTTTAGAAAAGGTAGAAAAACAGTATATACACTAGAAAACGGTAGAACAACAATGACATTATTTACAATACACATTTGGGGGATGGAGTGCCCTAAAAGTCCCATCTAGTGACCACAGTGCCCAAAGGCTAGTCCATAAAAGAGTCTCTCCTGGGCCGGATCCCGGTGAAGCACAGTTCTAGCAAGCCAAATCTCGAAGGGGAGAGTCTTTGAGGACAGTTCACACATTCTGAAGTCTGCTAGTGTGTACTGCAATGTCATAAGGACAGAAAAGTTTGGACTTACCAGCCCCTTGTAGGATGAACAAATGGCACCAACCTGCTCTTCTGCCAAAGACTCTCCCTGGCAGCATTCTTCCGATACAGCTGGGCGGACATCTTCCGGGAACTATAGGAGGGCACATCTGGAAACTGCTGGGATGATGTCATCTCTGGAGATGGAACCTTGGAACAGGAACAAAAAAGGAAAACAGCTGGTCTGACGTCATCCGATTACCAGGCGATGGATCAGGATACAGCTGGGTTGGTGTCCTCTCTGGATCTGAAGTCATCTGGTCAGCCAGTTGATAGATTCTGGAAAGTCAGTACACTGTAGAACTGATGAATGTGCGGCACCTGAGTCCTAGATGTCCATACTGGTGGAACAACAAAGGCACTGCAATGGCTGGAGTGGCAGTATTGACTACCACTGTTCTGCTTTCCATCTGGTAGGCACGGGCACATTTGCAGGGAGGTCCTTGCATTGAGACCAATAGTACAGGGGGTCAGGAGCTTGAATTATTACCCCATCTGGGTGCACATAATTCACACTGTGAAAGGTTTCATGCCCTCTCCATCCACTATTCGAACAGTGTCCATAAACAGTGTCCTGCCTCTTTTCCATTGGCTGTATTTTCATGAAACATTCTGTTCCTGACATGCTTGTTTGCACCAGGATGCACACATTTCATTGCTTTGGCCCAGATCCAGGATTTCCTGCTGTTCTCAATCTCCTCCCAGACTCTCGGAGGAACGGTAGGAAAGGACATCCCATAGATTTCATTCGCCTTCCTACGAACCAGTCTCTCCTCTTTACTAGCTTTGGTCAACCTGAGACCGCCGGCCTGGCTTGGGGGTGACGAGTCCTGGTTCTGCCAGCTACGCATTCTCAACTAGACAAAAATGGATCCCTGACTTCTTCTTCTTGCACAGCCAGGGCAGTGGCATCACCACTCTCTTCCATGCATTCTTCTGAGGCAAGAGCTTGAGGCTGTGTACCCGTTCCTTTTTCACAAGGCCACATAGGTTCCCCCTCTTCTTCTTCCTCACTGAGAATCTGTGCCCAGGAGTGAGCAGTCGTCCTCACTCCTGAGACTATCCAATCTTCACTGGTTACGGAGGTCGATACCTCCCATTAAAAGGCCTCCCTCATCTCATCTTCTCCTATGAGACTTGGGCTAGGCCCCCCCTCCAGGGGTCTACTGTTACTCTGTCTGAATTACCTCTCTGCGATCCAGCATCCAAAACATCAGCATATGGGTCAGTCTGCAAATCTGCACCCTCTAGCTTTGTGCCACACTCCCCTGAGGGGGCCTTCTTCAACAGGCTCTGCCTGGTGCTGTGTGCTGCCAACTACAAACTCCTGAACTTTTGTCCATGTGG
This sequence comes from Neoceratodus forsteri, assembly GCA_016271365.2. Taxonomy (NCBI): domain Eukaryota; kingdom Metazoa; phylum Chordata; order Ceratodontiformes; family Ceratodontidae; genus Neoceratodus; species Neoceratodus forsteri. The sequence goes on from CM057453.1 coordinate 1,529,992,332, forward strand.
GAGCCAAACGAATCTTGGGTGCTTTAAACAAGCCGTATTTCTCTAAGCACCCCGAACAGTGAGGTACCATGAAGACGTCCCTTCCAGCATTTAAGCATATTAAACACACTTGCACTGGGTATCAAGAAATCGCCACGTGACAAGGCAGTTGTCCTCCATAATAACACCTCTCAATGTCCCTTAACTTATTTACTTCTGCTGCTACCATAGCCCGGGCATGATCCGGGTAGCGGGCTGGTCCTGAGGCCATGACTACAGGGAAAAACAAACAAATGCTCACTGTTACTGAAAGTCCCACATCACTGAACAAACGAGGCTGGATGTTCAAGCACTCGCTATTTTGTGGTGCAAGCCCTTGCGCTGCACAAATAATAGTAGCATGAGGGTGGAGCGGCGATATTCAAAGGGTTGCACTTGAGCAACTCCTTTGAATATCATCCCCCGGCCACAGCCACTGTGCATGGCACAGTGGAACTTGCGCCACCGCAAGTGGTCAGAGTGGAGCATTCAAGTTGCGGTGGCGCAAGTATCATTCGCCATGTGCAAATTTCCCATATTCAAAAGGTGACATGCAAATGGGGCCATAATTCATGCAAGGTGCAGGGGGGGCCATTTGCATCTATTTATGGCTCCATTTGCATTCCATTAGCATGCAGGTGCGCCGATCCCCGAGGACTTGCGCCTGGCGCCCTGCCAGGCAGCAGCCATTGGGGACTGACGCCCCTTGCAGCCCGATCCACGGGCAAAGTGTATAAATCCCCACCCCGACTGGCCCGGTCGTGGGCGTTAGTCAACCCCACCTCGACTGGCCGATCGCGGGCAGCAAGTGTCAACCCCCAAGGACATATCCTGGTGGTCCAGTGGACCGTGACCGTGATCGCGGGCTGCAAACTGTTCAAACACCCCCCAGGGCCACCTACCCTGCCTTATGCGGTATGGGCTGCCGCCCATGGCTCTTGCTCTGCACCAATGGGCATGCAGTTCTACCGGGCAGTCAGTCGGCGGGTGGCGGGCGGCAGGCGGGTGGGATGCTGCCGCTGACGGGGAGCAGGTGGTGGGGCTTCGTGGGGTGGTGGGGCCACTAAATCACCAGGGTAAGTGGTCCTTGGGGTTTGAACAGTTTGCAGCCCGCGATCGGGCTTCGAGATCCACTGGACCACCAGGGATATGTTCTTGGGGGTTCGAACACTTTGCAGCCCGCAATCGGGCTGGTGGGGGTGGGGTTTACTGTACACTTTTGCCCGCGATCGGGCTTCATGGTCCACTGGACCACCAGGATATGTCCTGGGGTTGACACTTTGCCGCCCGCAATCGGGCCAGTCGGGGTGGGGTTAACCAATGCCCACGATCGGGCCAGTCGGGGAGGGGACTTTGCCCGCGACCGGGCCATTCGGGAGGGGATTTGCGGCACTTTTGCCCGCGATCGGGCCAGTCGGGGGAGGGGTTGCTATATGCCCACGATTGGGCTGCAGGAGGGGCACAGGGAGAGTTGAGGGCCACCACAGGTGGCAGCTGCTGTGCTGCGCCTGCAGTGCGGCAGCTCACCTGTGGGTGGCCCTCAACTTACTCCTTTTTTTGGCTCAAAGTTGTGCTGGCGCAGGTTGGGGTTGCACCTGCATACCCGTACAGCCCGCTGAATATCGGGCTGTGCAGTTTATGCATGGTTCCTCCCTCCGGTTCAGCATGCCTTCATTTGCATTGCGCTGTTGCTCAGCTTGACTTGGGGGGTGCAACTGCCTCCTGCTGAATATGGCAGAATGGCGCTATTTCGGACTTGCACAGGCGCAACCCTATTGCACATGGCGCAACCCTTTTGAATATCCAGCCCACTGTCTTTTACTTTTAAAATGGCTCCTCTGCTGCTGTGTTTACATTACTACCCCACCCTGTAATGGCGACGGCAGCACTCCTGTGCATTAACATTCAGAAATTGGGTCAAGCCACTGTGCATCCGATTTACACACACTACTGATAACTTTGCTCAAAACTGCACAAACTTGCAGTGTTCTTTTTTAACACATTTATATGATTTGCCACAGACTTTTCACTTGCTGAAAACATTTCTTTAGCTCACAGTCTCTTAAAGCCTCTGATATTTCAAGCACAGGATTACCTGTAACTAGTGCTGCACATTTTGCTACAACTCACAGTCTCTCTCATGGCTTTGAAACTTTATTCTGATGCTGAACCCATAACTATGCTCACAGTCGATGACTTAACAGACTTGCCTTAGCTGGTAAAACTTGACACAGCTTTTATTTGCAAAGTGACTACACTGCTGCACACATATTCAGCTGGCTTCTGGCACAAACTCACTGTTTTGAGCAACTATTACAGTTGGTACTCACTGTTATCAGTAGCTGTTTGCTGCGATGGAAAAATGACCTGCAGCCAGTCTTGGAGGCCTCAGAAAGGAAGTGGGTTGGCAGTCCTGCCGATCTATCCGATCACCACATTCACAATCCAGTCGATCGAGATGCCTCAGGGATGGGGCACAGAGACCCGTAACAGCAGTCTCCACCACTTCACGAACAGCTTACTGTGTTCCTCTTTTGGCGGAAACACACACCTTTCCCTAAAAGTAGCTCTATATCAGAGCTTTAGGCTCCAATAGCCTGTGCACCAACTGCTGTGCTCCTGTCTTCAAGACTGCTCACACACAACTGCTCCTATTGTTCAAAAACTCCCAACATTCTAACCTAACTCCCAACTGCAGATTCCAATGTGGCTCATGCAGCTGCAATAGTTTTATGGTGATGTCATCCCTCAGTCTCAGCTGAGACTGAGAACAGAGTGAGACAGTGTGAAATCCATTTAACTGGAGTTTCACAAGCTGCCTTCCCTGCCTACCACTAGGTCTTACTGGGATTCTAGTAACTCCGGGTAACAGGGGGGTTACACGTACTTACATTGATTTTTGTGCATACAGGAAAATCTACAGGAATTTCATCCCAGTTTTACAGGGAAAATTAGGGTGCTCTGCAGGAAAATGCTTTGCCTGATCTGGGAGCACTGGGTACACTGTACATAGTATACATGTCACAAGCACATAGCACATGGAATACGAGTCACTGAGGCAGGTTAAAAAAACAAGTAACAAGAGCAACTTAGGATGGGACAATGAGAGCATGAGACAAGTAAGTGCCATAGTTGGTCAAAATAAGCGAGTTTCCATAGCATAAGCTACGTGCTGCTGGTCAGGCAGACGTGGTGTGAGGGGATATGGGCCAGCTCTTGAGTTATCAAGCACAGGAGCAGTTTACCATAAGGTAACTTGCCAGCGTGGAGGATAGGGAGTAAGTGGAGGAGGAGAGGTGAATTTGAGGGAGGAGGTCATTCCAGAGTTTGGGGAAGAGGTGAGAGAAGGCTGCTTGGCCAACATTGGTCCTGCACCTAGGGATTAGTAGTTGACAGGAGTCAAGGGACCTGAGGGCATGTGTGGGGGTGGGGGCTGGCAGTAGCATGGCGGAAAGGTAAGATGGAAGGGCGCCAAGCCAGAATTCTGAGAAACATTTTGTATAGTGCAGTAGTCAGCGATTGACGAGGGATGGGAAAGCAAGAGAGCGGTAAAGATTGCAATGATGGATGTGGGGGGGCATCGAGAGCAAAACAGCAGAACGCATTGGATAGGGGGTCCAGTTTGGCCAAGGTAGACTTGTGAGCTGCACTGTAGACTATATTGCAGTAGTCAAACGATGGCAGGATCATCTTCTGCACAATCTTGCGCTTCACAGTAAGGGGGAGGCTAGAGCAGTTCCTATAGAGGGCACCAAGCTTAGGGCACAGTTTTTTCATGATTACGTCAATGTGATTGGAGAAGATAGGTGGCGGTCAAACCATACCCCTAAGTACCGGAATGTAGTGGCATCATCCAGTGTTGTCCCATCCAGGGTATGGAAGGAGGGGAGCCAAACAGCCATTGCCTTGAACCAAATGTCATGGTGACAGTTTTCTTAGCATTGAGGGAGAGCTGGTGAGAGCTGAACTTTGTTAAAATCAGCCTGGAGGTTGGCAACTACCTCTTCCAGGGAGGAGCCGGAGGTGAATAGGACAGTGTTGTCAGCATACATATGGATAGCTGTGGTGGAGCAGATTAGTGGCAGGTCATTTAGAAAGATGGAGAACAGAATGGGGCCTAGAACCGACCCATGGGGGACTCTGGTTGTCATAGGGAGAGGGGAGGAAATGGTGTCCGCAATTCTTAATGATTGTGTTCTGCCAGTGAGGTATGCACCAAACCAGTTGGTGGCAGAATCAGTGAGTCCAGCTTCTGAGAGGCTAGCTAACATCAAGGGGTGGGAGACTGTGTTGAATGCTTTAGCAAGGTCAACGAAGATGGCCGAGGTGATCTGCCCCCTATCCATCCCAGTGAGGATGGAGTCAGTGAGCCTTAACAGGGAGGAGGCAGTGGAGTGTCCTTCCTGAAACCAGGCTGAAATGGTGTGAAGAATTTGGAGTCCGAGAGAAAGGAGGTAAGTTGGGCGAGCACAAGGTGTTCTTGTAGTTTTGCAAGAGCTGGGAGGAGACCGATATAGTGGTAATTTGAAGCGGAGGAGGGGGCTCCCCTTTAGGGAGGGAAATGACGACAGCGTGTTTCCATGTCTGGGGGACAGCTGCAGTGGCAAAAGAGAGGTTTAGAAGGTTGGCAAGCGGGGTAGCTATGCGGGGGTGGAAAGGCATAGGAGTTTGGTGTCCAGTCCGTTAGGAGATTTGCCTTTCGAGGGGTTGAGAGACAATAGGGCATCAAGGGCTTCAATTGGCAAGATATCTTTGAAAGCGAAGGTATGTGGCCTATGTAGTATGTTAGTTCCAGTGGTGGGTCCATGTGGTGCAGGGGTGGGCAGGGAGGAGAGGAGAGTGAAGGCACATTGGGTGAAGTAGGTGTTGAATTTGGTGGCAACAGCACATGGATCCGAGAGAAGGGTGTCCTTTACATTTAGGAACGGAGTGGGATTTGCAGCTGGTGGAGAGAAGAGGGAGTGAATGACCTTCCAGAATTTGGATGGACTGTTTAAGTTAGTCTGGAGGGTGGAGCTGAAGTAATCCGCTTTGGCTAGGTGAGTTGCTCTGCTATTCTTGTTGCGAAGCATGCAGTATGTGGAAAGATCTTGTGGGAGGTGTGAGGATTTATGTGCTCTCCATGCTTTGTCGCGGGCGTTTTGACAAGCTATAAGTTCTTGGGAGATCCATGACTGGTGGTTTCCACGTACCCTTGTGCGACGCAGTGGGGCATGAGTGTCCCAGACATTGAAGAACATGTTTTGGAAATGCAGGAGGGCCTTATCTATGGAACAATTTATGGTGGAGGGGACCCAGTTTGCTATGGCTAAGTCATTAAGAATGGCGTCGAGGTTAAGGGATTTGTAGGAGCGTTGGATTAGAAATTTGGGGGGATTTGGGGCGGTGGATTTTCCGGACAAGGTATATGATATGGTGGTCATTCACAGAGTCAGGGAGTAGGCCTGCACTGATGACACAGTGGGGGTGGGTGGTAAATGCCCAGTCTAGAAGCGAATGGTTACCAGATTTGAGGTTAAGGCAGGTAAGCCCAGTGATGGTTTGCGATAGGTTTAGTGTAGATATTTCAGTATGGGCTTTATTGAGGGATGGAGTTAGCCAACTGTGGTTGAGATCACCCATAATGTATAGTTCTCCTTTAGGGGTTAGGGAGGAGATTACCGTGAGAAGGTTGATGACAGATGTTGGTGTGCCTGGCCGGCAGTATATTCTGGCAATGTAAATCGGGAGCGAGAAGGGAAGAGTCAGCTGTACTAGTAGTAGTTCATAGGCTTTAGTTTCAGCTTTGGCTAGGACTACTGAGACGTGCAAGTCAGTGTTTACATAGATGGCCACTCCGCCACCTCTGGTAGCCCTGTCCTGGCAGGCCATAACATAGCCTGGCATAGCAACCAAGGGATCAGCGATATTTTTGTTTAGCCACGTTTCAGATAGGATGATGATGTCTGGGGCATAATGGGCTGCGAGTACATGAAGAGAATCAAGTTTGAGGACAAGACTTCGTATATTTAGGTGCAGGAGTCGCAGGCAGCCAGGGAGAGAACCTCCATGAGGTTTGTGGTAGCGGATGTATTAGGGGAGGGGCCTGCTGAATATTGTGGGGTGGAGGTAGATAGGGGGCTAGGGTTTGGGTGTATTTCCCCTGCTGCAAGGAGCAGGAAGGTGAATGTTAGGTAGTGTGCTAAGAGTTGTAAGCACCATATCGTGAGCGAGCGCCATCTTGGTAGTGGTCGTGATCGACAGGGGGTGGCTGGTTGGGAGGTAATTAGTTGTAGAATTATCCATGAGTGCAAGGGTGAGAAGAAGAAGGGGCAGGGGTGTGAGGTGGAGTGGGACCAATTTTGGAGATGAAGTGGGATGGTCACCAAGCTGGCAGAGTTAAGGAGCCTTACCAGGTCTGGAAGGATAGGTGGTGGAAGTTTAGAGAAGGTGGGTGGTATGCTGGAGAGGAGTGGTGGCAGGCAGAAGATTAGGGTGGTAAGAAGGAGCAGGTATCGGGGCAGAGGAGTCATGGCTCTGAATCTCGAGGAGCGGCAGCACATATGCAGCTCATGCAGCTCGGTGAAGGTTAAGGGATGAGCTAAGAAAAGTCAGCCTGTAATAAGATTGGTTGCTGTGTGAGCTTGAGTGTCAATTAGCAGGAGGGCTTAGCCTGTAATAAGATTGGTTGCTGTGTTGGCTCGAGTGACCAGTAGAGAGGAGGGCTTAGGTAGCCAATGGGAAATGGGACTGGGATTGGGTAAATAGTGTATTTAAAGAGTGGGTGGGAGGGCCAAAAATTGGGGGTTCGAGAGCGTTCCCAGTGGCTAGCTTAAGTTGAAATTCCAGTAGTGAATCCTGGAGCCAATGACGAGGCAGAAAAGGAGTCAGCATCCAATGGGAAGCCGTGGAGACTCCAAGCGCACCAGTCGGCTCACGAAGCATTGCCCGGGCTGAGTTAGAAATTTCACCTGGGTCTGGAGCTTTAAGCTGGGCTTGCATTCCTTTCATGTTCGGTAGCTCATACAGAGAGCCAAGGCAGTCAGGGCGAGGTGTGTCCACAGAGGGCTGCCTACGGGAGGGAAGGGAGGGCAGTGGTTATAAGACTGAATAAAAACAAAAGCAGGATTTGGCAAATTTGAGCGGAGGGAGTTACACAAAAGAAACAGTTAAGCTGAGTACGGGGCATAGGCGCATGCCTCCATGACTGGGAGGGGGTTGATAGGCTTGCAATTCAGCTGGACAAAGGCGCGGGGGAAAAAGGCGCCAAACTGGCTGGGTTGCTTACAATTCGGATTTAAATTATAATAAAGGGCGGGTTAGTGGGTGGCAAGCAAGTGGAGAGATACTGCTGCATTGTCGACCCGTACCAGAGAAGTGAAAGAGAAAACAAATAAAATGTAGCAACGGAGGGGTTTTTACAGTAGCAGCAAATTAGCACAGAACAGCAGTTTAAACAGGATTGCACTTCTATATATCCCCGCTAACTGAGCTGCATTAAAACAGTGCACACAATTCAGATTAACCAGAGTTTAAACAAAGACTCCTAGTACAAATGCAAAATACACATTTAAATTGGAAAAACAGGGGTTTTGGGGGGAATGGAGTGAACCAATTTTTTATGTCCTCCACATCCTTTTTCAGGGTAGCCCAATACTGTTCTTAAGTATGTACATTGTAATACAGAGACAGAAAGAACAGCAGTACTACATTTATGTACTGTTTCAGCAGAGTGTTTTGTGCAAATGGAGCAAACATTAATGACCAGAATGCAGGCAGATGGCAGAGACTGGACGAAGATGCCCCCCACCCAGCAAAATCCACTTGTTTACTTATTCCATAGCATTCCTATGCAAATTTCAGGCAGCATGTGCCATTTGATTTCCTATAGTATATTCCATATGAACTGTATCCGAAAGCTGTTTACAATCCATGAACCCTTGCATCAGCCATTAGACAAGCACAAGAAGGGTCAGAGAGATTCAGGGAGGTTAAGGAAGGCTCAGATAGGTTACGTACAGAGACTAGAGAGAGAGGTAGAAATAAACAGAGAGAAGATTAAATGCAGGGGAGTTAAGTGGGGGCTCAGTCAATACCCAGTGCTGACATTGCAGTGCAGTACTGGGGCGGTGCTCCATGAAAGTGAGGTCCATTCTGCCCATTTCTGCAGGTTGTCCAGATGGAAGATAAAAAAGTTCAATATACTGTTGAAAATGGTAAGGGATTACCTTACTATTATGGCCAGTATTCCATCCAAAAAACAACATCATAGTTTCCACCAGCTCAGTGGTGCAGCAGTGACAGCTGGGTGATATTTTGTCATTCCAATGGCTGGACTTCTCACTCAAGCACTGGACATCAGCAACTGATTAGCAGAGGTAGGGACAGATGCCCATGTTAGATGCCTCCTGCTTTGAGGTGAGTGGCTGGTTATTTCATCCAATTTCTTTCTTTATTTTTTTTTTTTTGCTAACTGGGTAAGTACACTGGTCCAAGGGACCTTTTTCAGGAATGACCTGGGCCTAGGCAGGCAACAAAAAGGGCGGAGATAAGCAGGGGTGTGGCCAGGGATTTCAGATCTGCACACCAAGTGGACTCGCTGCTACACCCCCTCTTGTTAGGGTAAGCTACCTCCCGGGGTGTAGCCAGACAATATACAAATGTACACCAGGACCGTGTTTGTTGCCTCATTTGGCACAATAAACACAACTTTTGTATCTCATGACAATGGTTGTTGTCATGCGTGGGTAAATACAAATGCCATGCATTGTTCCCTAAGATACCCACATACCAGCCCAGAGCCTGTAAAGTTGTATTGTCCTTGGGATGCAAAGAGAGTATTAGTTACCAGTTCTTCTAGTTTTGACTCCTATGAATAAAATTACAGAAAGGTTCTGTATTTTCTTTTAGTTTTCATGGAAGAAAGAAGCAGTTCAGAGCCTATGTGCAACCCCCCTTAAATAAAATTGCACACCATGGAGTGCTTGGAGTATGCCTGCCTACACCCATGGAGATAAGGGCTACATGGTTATAAGCAAGTTGTGAAATATGTTTTCAAGAGTAACTGAAAGTACAGATAAAAACAAAGTAAAAAATGTGCAGACTATTTCAATAAAGTGGCACAAGTGCTGAGTTAAACCATTGTTAAGAATTTTTTTTATTTATTTATTTGATATACAATGATATACATTTGATATTAGATTACAACCTTTGAGCCAGAGGCTCATTTGCAAAGGTACCTCGTCACATGTAAGACAGATGGAAACATAGAGTAGGTATAACAACAATTACATTAAACATGAGATACATGGTATAACAGTGGTTACATTAAGCATGTGTTACAGACATTTGTTACAGACAGTCTGTATTTACAAGATTTGGAAGTAGGTATTTTCTGACATTATTTATAACCTTTGGATGATGATATTTACAACATAACAGCAGTGAGGCATTATAAACTTGAGAAGGCATCTAAACATAGTAGTCAGACCTAATCATGGGTTTGGTGTTAAAGATGGAGGTTGCAATCCATAATGGACTTTGTCAGAGAATATTGGGTCAGAGTAGGTAAGAGAGTGAAAGACTTAGAAGCAGTTGCAGGAGCGGATATTGAAGAGGTGGTTGCGAAGAGTGGATTTGAAATGGGCGATCTTGGGTGCACTAGTGATGGTGCTTGGGAGTGCATTAAACCATGTGGTTGCCCTATGGTGGAAAGATCTCTGGGCAAGGGAGGTTTTTACCCTGGGCACAACCAGAGGAGCTTTCTCTGAATTGCGGTGAAGATAGTGGGGTTGCAGGCTGAAGAGAGGGTGACCCCAGGGGGGAAGAGTCCGACAGTATTTTCTTGGACAGTAAGCAGGTCTGGTAGTGGAGCCTTTCATCAAGGTTGAGAATATTGGCAGAGGTATAGAGCGAGCAGGTGTGAGTAAGCCTGGGTGCACCTGTAGAGCCTGCAGGCCTTTGTTTAGTGTGGCCTGGATTATCTGGAGTGTGGTGTTATTGCTGCACCATATACAGGAGCCCATAGTGCACTAGGGACAGTATCGATGAGGTGATGGCAAGCCCTAAGGGCGTGGGGGGAAAGGCAGTCCCTGTGCCAGTAAAGGAGTCCAATCCGGGTGTTTGTTGCAGCAGCAAGGGTGTTTATGTGGTCATGGAAGGTAAGGGCCGAATCGAGGGTAAGTCCAAGATATTTGTAGTTGGATACCTGCTCAAGGGGGTGCTGGGTGCTGGTGAGGATACTGAGCGGTGAGTTCTTAGCTCTATTTTGGCAGTGAGAGAAGATCATTGACTTCGTCTTTTTTAAGTTGAGGACCAGTCTATGGTCCTTAAACCAGGTTTCGGCCTGGGAGAAGGCAAGTTGGAGGGAGTCCTGCAGGGGTGTGGGTTTATGATGCGAGGTGAAGAGCACTGCATCATCTGCATATAGAAAGATTTTTGTGGAGCAGGCCTTTGGTAAGGAGTTTAGGTAGAGAGAGAAAAGAAGTGGTCCCAGGATAGAGCCCTGGGGCACCCCGGAGCGGACGGGTAGTATGTCAGATAGGGTTCCGTTAATTTTGACACATTGGGACCGGGTGGAAAGGTAACTGGAGCACCAGGCCAGGGGGCCTGTGGAGAAACCAAGTTGGTGGAGTGAGTTGAGAAGGAGAGGGTGGTAGACTGTGTCGAAGGCCTTGGATAGGTCTATGAACACAGCTCCTGCAATGTTACTGGCGCCTAGGGAGGAGTGCAGAAAGTTGGTGAATTCTAGGAGGGCTGTGGTGGTGCTATGGCCTGAATGGAAGCCATGTTGCTCTGGGCATAGGATGTTATACTTGGCTAGGTATTCAGTAAGTTGGGTGGCCACCACTTTTTCCAATGCTTTAGAGAGGGGGGAAGAATGGAGATGGGTTGATAGTTATTAGGGGAGGCTTTGTCACCACTTTTATGGATGGGGGTAATGACAGCTGTTTTACAGGCACTAGGAAATTGCCCTAGACATAGGGATTTGTTGAGCAGGTCTGTTAGGGGGACCAAGACTATGTCGAGGACTAGTCGAAGGAGCCTGGCATCTAGGGGATCATTTATAGGGTTATTGCTGTTTAGCGCTTTTTGTAGGTAAGGATGAGCTTCATAGGGGGATATTGTGCGCAGGAGGAAACAGGGATGCTGCAGGGTTGGAGGCGGGGATTGGGGCACAGGGTCAAAGAAACCGCTAGGGAGAACAGCGCTGAGATCTGAGAAGGTGGTGTTTAGACAGTTTGCTATGGCAAGTGTGTCTGTGGAGGCAGTGCCATTTATGGTGAGCTGGGAGGGAGGTGGGGAGCGAGATTTCTCATTGAGTTCTTTGATGTTATTCCAGAAGGTCTTTGCAGACACCCACGTGGTTGTGAGAGTGGATTGATAGTGGTCTGCTTTGGCCTTACGGATGGCTCGAGTGCATTTATTGCGAGCGACGTTATAGGAATGTCTGTCCGCCAACCTTCCCGATTCTATGGCTTTGTGCCAGAGATTATCCCTGTCTCTCAACATTTGGAGTAGGGAAGGGGTTATCCATGGGGCATGTTGCCTTTTGGTGCGGAGTTTGGTGAGTGGATCATAGAGGTCACAGCCCTTGGTGAAGGCCTGTGTAAACTACTCATGCTAATATCGCATAGTGTGTACAAGCGATGCTAACATATGAACTGACAAGACCATTGTATGACTGTCCCCGGCGGCCACAGAGGGAGCCATGCAGAAAAGAATCTCTGGCTCCAGCTGATGCCTAGTGCCAGCACTAGCGAGTCCACCTCAGGTATGAAATTTTGGTTACTTTTGTACAAAAATTTCCCCCAGTCCATATAAACTGCAAACAAACACAAAAACATGAGAAAAAACATAGACACCCTAACCCTCTGACTACATCCCCTCAACGACTGAACCTTAAATGGTTGTGGTGGCCTTCCCGGGTCCCTGTAACCAACTTCTCCTTGTCTCTACCCTGCTCTGCTGGTATGGATCCTTCCTGGCTCAGCCCCTCAGTGCCCTGCCGCTGCCAGCTCTGATAAGGGTCATTAATGACAATGGTGAGAGGATATAGATGCTGCACACACACACACACACACACACACACACACACACACACACACACACACATATGTTCCTGACCTCCTGCTGCCTTTTCCTGACAGGTCCAGTTCTCCTATCACTACCACCATCTTTCAGTGTCACAGCTGTCCCACCCTCTCACCGATCTCATACTACCTTCCTGAGATGGGGTGGGGATAGTATTGGGGTGCCTTCACACAGTCACCACAGTACTGCCCTGACCAGCCAGTACCTCCTCTGGTTAATACCAGCATTTAACAGGGCAGTTATAACATTGCCCTATAAAAGAAAGAATGTTTTCACTCTGGGGTGGCCATAGAACCAAAGAGGGTGCAAGATGTGGGTGGTCGGAGTAGTGACAGGAGGTCCCAACCTGCCAAAGGCAAGACAATTTAATTTACATGGCAAACTAGCTCAAAGGCTCGGGGCGCCTTGCAAGGAAATAGTTCACATTTTAATATATAATCAAATGCATCATAAATAAATAGGTTTTTCATGAATACATTACAGAATGGTGTATGTCTGTCCAAACAGACACAATTTTAAAGCTCCCTTAAAGGCCCCCACTGAGAGAGAGCAGCATAAACATGTGGTGTAAGAGAATTTTTACAGCAGATGCACTGCCACCCCAAAGGCTCCGTCCCCATATACTGTAATTTTATCCCCAAGTGGGGAACTGCCACCTCAGTGGAGCAAAGAGGACAGAAAGAGGAGTATAAGAACAGAAGATCCTTCAGCTAGCCAGAACCCAAACTCTGTAGGGCCTTGTACATCAACACACCAATCTTGAAGCTGATGCACCACCGTACAGACAGCCAGTGCAAACCAAACTGCACCAGCATGATATGCTTGTTGCAAGGTGTCCCAATAATCAGCTGGCCCACCACATTCTCAACCAGCTGCATCTGGTGTATTCATTCCCCAAATAACCCTAGATAGAAAACATTGCAGTAGTCCAGTCCAGATGTGACAAAGGCATGAAGGCATGCACTATCATAATCAGGTCCCCTGGCATAAGACATGGTTCAAAGGGCATACACAACTTAGTGAGGAGATATGCATGTGCAACTTTGTTGATAGTCTGAAGGTATTTGAATGAATGTGTTGTTTGCTGTCATACATGAATACTTTGGTCGTTCACACTCTCTGTCCCGTGGGGAACTACCACCCTGTTGGGGTACCATGAAGGCAAAGGAACCCTCTTGAGGAGGGTTCCACCCCTAGAGGTGCCATGGGAACATAATTCCTTTAGGCTAAAGGTACCTTAGGAAGGAGCCCTAAGGAGAGAGGTGCACAGCTGGAGGAGGAGGAGGAGGGGAGGATGGCAAGGCAAAGAAACAGTGCTTCTGAGTGAGGCCAGAGGAAGCGGACTTAAATAGCTCAGGCAGGGGCATGGCTGGTTGCTCCCATGCACTGAACTGCAGGCATAGCCTTTGAATTCAATGGGCATATGCAACTTAGTGAAGAGTTATGCTTGTGCAAATTTGTTAATAGTCTGAAGATAGTTGAATGGATGTGTTGCTGATTGTCATATGGGGATGGGATACTTTAGCCATTCGCATTCTCTGTCCCATGGGAAACTACCACCCTGCTGGGGTACTGTGAAGGCAAAGGTACCCTCTTAAGGAGGGTTCCACCCCTAGAGCTACCACGGGAACATAATTCCTTTAGGCTAAAGAGCCTTAAAATACTGCACAGCAAGTAGTGAACACAGACCCTGAGTGAAGACAGACTAACAGCAACCGGTGACAACTGATAACAGATGGAGATTGAATTGAGCAATGACTGACAGTAATCGGTAACTGATAGCAGAAGTGGTATGACTTCCATAAGGAGAGAGGGAATGGCAGGATGGAAAGAGTGCTCTTGTCCAAGCCCAACTCACAACAGAAACCTACCTGGGAACACATTATACTAATAAAAATGAACTACATCACAGACCACCTCCTGTGGAGACTACCTAACTTTTATTACCTATGGCACAGAGGAGAGGAAGACCCACTATGAGGGGGAAAACTTCTTCGGATCCAAGGTCTGTGTCATCTTCCCTCCAGGATTGGGATAAAATTAGTGATGGCTCCACTACCACAATTTAGAGACCCAATTAAAAAGGAAAAGTTTAGAGGAAGGGTTCTCACTCTATCCCTCTAACAGGAAAGCTGTGGGGGTGCCACAAGCCAACCTCTGCAGCTAAAGGGGGTTCCCCACGAAGGAGGCCCACCCCCTAAGGCAGGAGGAGTAGAGCAGCAATTGCTGAAAGGCGCTCACCTGGCCTCCATGAGGGGAGATGTAGAGAGGAAGCCAGACCCTTGAGGGGTAAGGCATAGGATTTGGCCCCTTGAGGGGCCAGGACTTGTATAATTATGTAATCTTCATCCTTGAGGGGCAGTGGAAGGGAAATTGGTGGAAACCAGGTGAACCTTAGGCAGCTGTAGGGGTAACAGCTTTCAAAGGTGCTACCAATGTGGTCTGCACAGTTGAAGGAGCCCCAGTGGACTTAGAGGCCCCACACTCTGACAGCTGAAGTCTTAAATGCTACATCAAGAGGTACCGCTGAGTCAATCTGCATGGCTAAAGCTTCCCCTGGAGCATAGGACACAAAGGGCAGAATGAGAAGGACCCCAACTAGGTTCAGGGACCCACCCTCAAGATGCGGACTTCAAGGGAGCAGAATGAGACCATCAGCATAAAAGGCAGGGAGCCCTGGAAGACATGCTACAGCTGTGGTTGTCGTGCGTCCGAGTGCGGGAGTAGTGGGAGGCCGATGATGAAGCCTGATGGCCATAAGTACAAGGTAGAAATGAAATGTTGGCAAGGCTGAAAGACTGATTTAGATATCATAACAACTAGGACATTGTATGAGGTTGAATGATATACGCTTGGACTGAATGGTGAGTGCCTGCGAACCAGTTCCATGAGGGAGGTCGGTGTTAGCTGCTGATGTACTGCAGGCCAGGTAGACTGAGACAGTAGAGAACAACAAATGAAACTGCTAGGGAAAGCAGGAGCACATGAAAATGAAAAACTAAGAAGTAATATGCTGCTGAAGTGAACAACTAATTAAACCAACAGAACACAAAAGGGGGTGGCTACCTGGCAAGGAGCCAGGTGTAAGCATTTAAGGACAGTAGCTGAACTGGGAGATTGGAAATGGTATAGAAAAAAATCAGCAAAATTGGGTGCCTCAAATAGCACAAGTCCAAAGAAAAATGCAAAAGACAGGACACTGTGAAAACAAGAAACACACAAAAAAACAAAACAGAAAGAAACACAAGACACATGAGAACAGGAGTTCAGCAGGGATAGTTGACTAAGAGAAGCACAAACTGCAGCCAGGAAGGTAGAAAGCAAAATACTTACCTAGAAAGCCGGAGGACACACACACCAAGCAGAAAGCCCAAAAACACAAGGGGAAAGTATGAAACAAAAACTGGGAGAATGGGGGGAGGGGAGGACACAGAGCCCCGGCAGAGCTTACAGCTGCAGCAAAGAAACAATGCTTCTGAGTGAGGCTGGAGGAAGCTGACTTAAATAGCTCAGACATGGGGCTTGGCTAGTTGATCCCACACACTGAACTACAGGTATAGCTTAGCCTTTGAATTTCATCTGGGCAATTTACAAAGATGGAAAAGCCACTTTGTACCACAGGTGACATCTGATGTTCTAGTGTCAGTTTGCAGCCTGCAATGACCTCCAGATTTCTAACCTTATCCACAGCTTGAGGCATGACACCATTTGAAGATGGCAATGTTGTATCTATACCCATCATAGTGGACCAAAAAGAACCTGGTTCAACATACATCACCTCCGTTTCGTCTGGGTTAAGACCCAACCAGTTCAAAGCCATACAGTTGTTGATTTCACACAGATGAAAACCCAGCACAGAACTTGCATTAACCTTGTCAGGTACAAAAGACAGGTGTAGTTGGGTATTATCAGCATTGCAATTAAGCTCAAAACTATATCATCTTAGACTCACACCCAGTGACAGCATGTACCCAGCAAACAACATGGGTGTGGTGATCGAACTATGAGGCATTCCATACTCAAGCTCAGCAGTTCCAGAGATGCAATTTCCTGGAACAACCTACTGTGCCCTACCCATAAGGTAAGACTCAAACCAATGTAACACAGTGCCAGTCCCACATAGTGCCTTAGGTGCTCCAACAGCATCTCATGATCTGCTGTGTCAAACGCCAATGAGAGATCAAGAAAGACCAAGATGGACCAGTGGCCAGTGTCCCTTGCAGTGAGGAGATCATGGAGCCCCTTGCCAACAGCAATCTCCATGCTGTGACACGGCCTATACACAGAAATATACAATTTGAGGGCAGATAAGGACCGCTTGGCCCACCCAGTCTGCCCATTTTCCTACCTAATGGATAAGCTGCAGATCCTAGTTAACCAGTAGCCTACTTCTTTCTACCCCCAACCCCCTAGAATTGCCTTATGGCTGTCCCATGCATGCTTGAATTCAATCACTGTTTTTGACTCCACAACCTCCTCCGGAAGGCCATTCCATGCATCCACAACCCTCTCTGTGAAAAAATACTTCCTTACATTACCTCTGAGCTGCCCCCTCTATCTTCAAATTGTGCCCCCTTGTTCTTGCACACCTCTTTTTTTGAAAGATGCTACCCTCTTGGACTTTGTTGATTCCCTTGAGGCACTTGAATGTTTCTATCATGTCCCCCCTCCTTTCCTCGAGGCTATACATATAAGCTCCTTTAGTCTCTCTTCATATGTCTTCCAGTGCAGATCCTGCACCATTTAGATGCCCTCCTCTGGACAGCTTCCATCTTGTCTATGTCCTTGCTGGAGATTGGGTCTCCAGAACTGCACAGTACTCAGATGGGGTCTCACCAGCTGTCTGTACAGAGGATAACAACTTCCTGTTTTCTACTGGAGATGCCTCTCCTATGCATCCTAGTATCCCCAGGCCTCCTTACTCCTCACATTGCTTGCCACCTTTAAGTCATCTGATATGACTACCCCGGTCTCTTTCCATTTTTGTTGTTGTTAGTATCTCACCCCCATTGTGTACTCTTCCCTGGGTTTTGTTTCTCAGGTGCATTACCTTGCACTTCTTAGCATTAAATCTAAGCTGCCATACATTTGACCAGTCCTCTAACCTTCCCAAGTCCCTTCTCATCCTTTCCACCCCACCTTGTGCATCAACTCTGTTGCAGATCTTTGTGTCATCTGCAAAGAGACATACTTTTCCTTCCAGTCCCTCTGCAATGTCACTTACAAAGACATTGAAGAGGACCAGTCCTAATACTGAACTCTGCGGCACCCCACTAGTAACCCCCCTTTCTTCAGAGTGGACTCCATTTACTGTTACCTTCTGTGTCCTATTCTCCAGCCAATTCTTTACCCAGGCTATTATCTTGGGACTCAATCCCAGGCTGGCTAACTTGTATATTAATCTTTTGTGTGGGACTGTGTCAAATGCCTTGCTAAAGTCTAGGTAGGCCATGTCCACAGCCCTTCCCTGATCTACTACTTTGGTCACCCAGTCAAAGAAATCTATTAGATTCATCTGACATGACCTTCCCGCTGTGAATCCATGCTGCCTTGGGTCCTGTGCCCCACTGGCCTCTAGGTACTTAACAATTCTTTCCTTCAGAAGTGATTCCATCATTTTCCCTACCATTGAGGTTAAATTAACTGGTCTGTAGTTTTCTGCTTCTGCCTTGCTCCCACTTTTGTGAAGGGGAATCACATCTGCCCTCCTCCAGTCCTCGGGTACCACCCCATCCTCCCATGATTTGTTAAACAGGGTAGTCAGTGGTGTCACTAGTTCTACCCTTAGTTCTTTTAGAATTCTGGGATGAATCCCATCAGGCCCCATTGCTTTGTCCACCTTCAGTTTTAAGAGTTCTTTCAGAACCCTTTCTTCTGTAAATGGGCTGGTATCAACTTCTGTATCCAGAGTGTTTCTACTGTTTGTTTTAGTACCTCCCCTCTTCATTTGTGAATACTGAGCAAAAATATTTGTTTTAGTATCTCTGCCTTTCCCCAGTCACCCTCTGCCCACCCCTCCCTCCTCTTTATTAAGCCTCACTATCCCTCCTTTAGTCTTCCTTGGCTCCTGATGTACCTAAAACAGGTTTTATACCCTGACTGAAGATGCTCAGGGACATCAAATTTTCCTGGTGAGACTCCAGCTGTGCCACCACCACTTTCTTGACAATCTTACCCAAAAAGGAAAGGTTCGATATAGGCTTGTCATTCACAAGACTATCAGGATAAAGATGGCTTCTTCAGGAAGAGTCTTAACACCACCCTTTTTAAGGCAGTGGGGGAACCCCCTTCCTTCAGGGAACATCTGACAGTCTCATTGATAGCTGGACCTAGGGTCTCCCAGCAACCAACAATCAGCCAGGTAGACCCTAGGTCCAACATACAGTGGAGGCAAGAGCAGATCAGGACAATACTAGGGGCTAGTTGGAAGGCCCCACCAATGTTCAACCCACTGTTGCTGCCAGTGTAGGTAGCTGTTGGGGGGGCATGTACTGAGGGATGTGACAGAACTGATAGGTCAGCAGTGACATTATTGAGTGGGAGCAGTGATAGGAGTGCCCATCTGCCAGTGTATGACAGCAAGCAGGTCAGGGTAATACAGGGGATCCATTGGAAGGCCCTAACAGCGTCCTAATAATATCTGCCAGAGCAGACAGTGGCTGAACATTAAGGAATGGGGCCATGATGGACCCCCTCCACCTATCAAGGAAGGCAGCAACAGAACGTAGCAAGATTCAAAGTACCAGGTGTCTCCCAAAGCATATAAAAGTACGGAACCTGAGGTAGGGGATGAAGAGTCAGGGGTTGGGGAAGGGAGTACTCACTGCAAGCTCGGCTTCATGGACTGGACGCAGACACGAGGTCATAAGGTTGCATGAAAAATAGCGTGTCAAAACAATGCCACAGTCAAAACAGCAAATGTAAAATACAGTCAGTGAAATCACCGACAGAAACAACAATAACGCACACCAGACGAAGAAATGGGAAACATTCCATTTCTTTGTTTTAGTGCTTCCCACACTCCCCAAACTACGTTAACTAACTCTGAGAAGGGGTGTGGATCAAGGGGAAAAGGGAAAACTCGGTAGTGGGGGATCTTAGTTTAAAAATTAAAAAAACATGTTGGGAGACAGGAAATCAAACCCCAATCCCTGGGTCTCTGCTGCGCCAGGTGCTTGTGCCTTAGCCACTAAACCACAGGAGTGGCTCAACCAGGCACAGCACCTGTGGTCTCTTCAGCTATTCCTCCAGTTCCTAGTGAGCGACAGGGGTAGCAGTAGTTTCCTACCACTATTATAACCCTGTCACTGTAATTTATTCCAGACTTTAGACTACGCGGTTATCCTTGCACTGTTTCGGCAGCACTATATTAACCTGGTACCTTGGAGGCAACACAAAAACACTTACTGTGCCACAAGATAATATTCAACCACAATACATTTTTATTAAGCAGCAACAGGTAGAGGTAACAAGGAGCTCCCCCCACAAAACGGTTGAGCACTTTCGTGCCATTACCATCGCACTTTCTCAAGACCCATGTCGCCTCTCAAGTGTATGGTATTTAAATGGCTCCATTTAAAGAGACAGTGTAATGCACAAAGATGTGATCTAAATGTAACGAAATTCTATCAATTCAGGGAAATAATCCATTTCTTGATTTGTTTGGCAATATAAACTGAAAGCCAGCATACCTCCAGAGTTGAATGCACATTTTCAACTTGCACCATTTTTATGATGATTTTTTTATGATTTTATGTTTCTTATAGATTGGATTTATTGGCATTATGGTGACTCAGTAATTTGTGAATATATTATACAATAAATGTCTGCTAATTTAATTGAATATTAGTTTTATCTGATCAGTTCTGAATCATATCTTTGCATGGTGTTTTATATATATATTCATTGTGATATTAGTGTATTATTTTATTACATTTTGGTAACTGTCACCTTGGGTATATGTCATCCTATAGTTGTTATTGTTTTGTATGTACATCTTTGCGCATCACATTGTCTCTTTAAATGGAGCCATTTCAAAACCATACACCTGAGAGGTGGGATTAGGTACATAATCCCGACACACATATTCCTGACAATCAAAATCCTGTCACCTTAATCCCAGCATCACAACTGCCTGACAGCTTTAATGCCCGTCTTCTGAAATCCCGACACACAATAGTAAAGCAACGTTATGGCAATGTAGCTGCGTTTGGAACCGCCCACCAACAAAAGCTGTCCCCAGTCTTATTTATTTTTTTATGTTCATAACAGTACTGACTTGGCTCCCCGTTTCTCAAGTACGGCAGTGATGCTATGTTTATAACAGTACTGACCTGACTCTAGTTTTCAACCAGTCTGCCCGCTATTGGTTCTGGTTGTGAACGAAAAGCCTACGTAGCATAGCTGTAAGAACGTACCTTGGCTAGCCCCGCAACCAGGATGCCAGCATTGCACAGTAAACTTTCTTGTCATGGCAGAAGTTTGCAGAATTGTTCCTTCACAGAAGGGAAGTGACAAAATTTGTGCTGGTGGCTATCTTTTAGTCAAAGAAAGAAATTGTGGCAATTTATATTACTGGTGCTGTCAGAGACCTGAGTCGGCAAATTGCCACGGCAGGGCAACAACAATGCTTGTTGTAACACGGCTCAGTGTGGACCGCTGAAATGCACTGCCATGATTCACCTACTGGCCACAGTTGACTGAAACTGAGCGGGTATTGAGCCACAGGTAACGCCCGCTCAGTCAGTACCAGCTGTGGCCATGGAGGCACCAGAGGGTAGCAGTCCGCTCCGTGAGCACCGCGAGCCCCCCTGCTGTCTCTGTAGTGACAGCAGTCTTGTCGGAAAGGCAGGGAAATCTGTGAATGGGTTTGTGACACTGATCTCCGCAAAGCAAGGGAATACAGCAGGCGGAGTGGCGGACCTGGCACAGCTGACTGAAACCGAGCGGGTATTAACCCACAGGTAGCGCCCGCTCAAGTCAGTACCAGCTGTGGCCACAGACAGCAGCACTCATTAGAGCCCGCTGGGTTAGTACCCAGAATGTCCATCAGCGAGAGGGTGCAGCACTGAGATGGGAAGGAAGAGCCCACAGATGTAGTCGTAGCGTAGGAGGTGCCTGGCATAGGGGTCACGCAGGAGGAGATTTGGAAAGTGTAAGTCCCTGTACCGATTCCGATGTTGCTAGATGTCAGGGACCCTCGTACCCTCTGCTACAAGCTGGCTTTACCGTTACTCAAATCGAAATCCATATGTACAGCTTGTGTCCCCCACTTAAATCCTTACTTGCATGCATGTGGCGCCACGCGTAACATTCCGAGAGCATTTACTAGCCTTTGGAGAAATTGATGATAAATACAGTACTTGTTTATATCAGTGTTTGACAATACAACTCAGCCTCTTCTTACTTAGCATTGAAATCTGTTGTGGTGGTCTGTAAAACACAGAGTAAATTGGCGGAAAGTATAGCATCATGTGTAACTTGGAGGACAGTGAGAATAACAGTAGGTAGTGGGAACCAGATCTGTAGTGCTGAAGAACGTATACAGTTTCAGTGGTCACTGGTCATTATGAGTAACACTAATCGATCTTTGTATAGTGAGGGAGAAAGGTATACATTTCTTAATGCTATATAGACGATTCTGTATTGCGAAGCGTCACCACGCACGGTCTACGATGATCTCGCTCTGCTGTTACTACACAAGCCGCAGATTGTTTAGACAAATACTACTGTGATGTGACTGCTCTCTGCTTTGTAGTGAAATAGTGGTCGCACAGTATCCCAATCACGCTTGCCATGTTACAAGCGCATTAATCACCTTCAGCCTTGGGCTCTGCCGGGGATTAATGCCCGCTGGGCGGTTGGACCCCTCTGACTTTGCCCTTGGGCACCAACCCCCCCAGTGAGCATTAATCCACCGGCAGAGCCCTCCTCTGGCGGTGATTAATGCTTACTAGTCAGTGGGCAACAGCACCAGAAGCATCACAGCGAGCATAACCACTCACCTAACGCGACAGATGCTCCAATAGCAGATGTAATGGCCTCCTTAAAGCAAAGGGCATTTGACACTCATGACAACCCAGCGCAGCTAATTCAGGCTGCAATTTCCACCCTTCCAACTGAAGTTTGTCAAAGCTTGCCAAAAAAGCAAGCAATGACACCCCAGCAAACGAAATAACTGCTGTCCACAAAAATAGCTTTAGAAATCAGTAGTTTACTTTTGTATAAGTAAGCATTAATCACCGCCAGAGGAGGGCTCTGCCAGTGGATTAATGCCCGCTGGGGGGGTTGGTGCCCGAGGGCGAAGCCCGAGGGGTCCAACTGCCCAGCGGGCATTAATCGCCGGCAGAGCCCGAGGCTGAAGGTGATTAATGTGCTTGTAACATGGCAAGCGCGACTGGGATACTGTGCGACCACTATTTCACTACAAAGCAGAGAGCAGT
The DNA here is from genome assembly GCA_016271365.2 of Neoceratodus forsteri. Taxonomy (NCBI): domain Eukaryota; kingdom Metazoa; phylum Chordata; order Ceratodontiformes; family Ceratodontidae; genus Neoceratodus; species Neoceratodus forsteri. The sequence continues at coordinate 1,530,014,864 of CM057453.1, forward strand.
CACATCACAGTAGTATTTGTCTAAACGCTCCTCGGGTTGCGTAGTAACAGCAGAGCGAGATCATCATAGACCGTGCATGGTGACGCTTCGCGATACAGAATCATTTATATAGTATTAAGAAATGTATACCTTTCTCCCTCACTATACAAAGATCGATTAGTGTTACACATAATGACCAGTGACCACTGAAACTGTATATGTTCTTCAGCACTACAGATCTGGTTCCCACTACCTACTGTTATTCTCACTGTCCTCCAAGTTACACACGATGCTGTACTTTCCGCCAATTTACTCTGTGTTTTACAGACCACCACAACAGATTTCAATGCTGAGTAAGAAGAGGCTGAGTTGTATTGTCAAACACCGATATAAACAAGTACTGTATTTATCGTCAATTTCTACAAAGGCTAGTAAATGCTCTCGGAATATTACGCGTGGCGCCACACGCACGCAAGTAAGGATTTAAGTGGAGGACACAAGCTGTACATATGGATTTCGATTTGAGCAACAGTAAAGCTAGCTGTAACAGAGGGTACGAGGGTCCCTGACATCCAGCAATGTCGGAATCGACACAGGACTTACACTTTCCAAATCTCCTCCTGCGTGACCCCTATGTCAGGCACCTCCTATGCTACGACTACATCTGTGGGCTCTTCCTTCCCATCTCAGTGCTGCACCCTCTCGCTGATGGACATTCTGGGTACTAACCCAGCGGGCTCTAATGAGTGCTGCTATCTGTGGCCACAGCTGGTACTGACCGAGCAGGCGCTACCTGTGGGTTAATACCCGCTCGGTTTCAGTCAGCTGTGCCAGGTCTGCCACTTCGCCTGCTGTATTCCCCTGCTCTGCGGAGATCCGTGTCACAAACCCGTTCAGAGATTTCCCTGCCTTACCGACAAGACTGCTGTCACTACAGAGACAGCAGGGGGGCTCGCGGTGCTCACGGAGCGGGCTGCTACCCTCTGGTGCCTCCATGGCCACAGCTGGTACTGACCGAGCGGGCGTTACCTGTGGCTTAATACCCGCTCGGTTTCAGTCAGCTGTGGCCAGTAGGCGAATCATGGCGCTGCATTTCAGTGGTCCACACTGAGCCATGTTACAAGAAAATATAACACCTTCCACAGAGGTGAACAAAATGAACTGACATTTCACCCAGGTGGGCTTTGTCAAAGTATGCTCCCCTACAGGTTCAGTGAATTTTATACACACTGCTAGTAATTAATCAGGATGCATTTAAAGTGACAGTGCTCAAAGGCAAAACAAATTGTGACACATGTATCAATGAATGTACAAACCAGTGATACAAAACTAAATACAGTGAGAGTGCAATTACTACAGCTACATTAAAAAACAATCCTTGTCTAGCACATAATTCTAAGTAGTAAATCAATCTGTATGTAGTACTATTGGCTGTACTCAAATCTATCCCAAAGTTCTCTTTCAAAAATACATATATTTCCATACTGCAATGAAATTACTGACTGTAAGTGCTAGATTCATAATCTTGAATAGAGCAGTATATACACATCCTTTTATTGATATATATATAAGAGATGCGCCAGAGGTGACTGCCCACCTTACAAGTACAAGTGGAGTGGGGGGGGAGGGGAAAGGGCAGGAAACACAAATACTCATTGTCAGATCCAAGCAGGTCTTCCTGACAAGAAGTTCTCCTTGTGGCTACTCTCTCTGTCTGAAAAAGTAAATGTGTGACTTTTTCACAGCGCTTTCCATCGATTTAAAACCTGTAGGTATCCAGTGATGATAGCGATTAAAAATGAGCTACTGCAAAAAACAGCGACTCATTTTTAGCACTATCATTATGCGATAACCTGCAAGGGTAGTGATGGAACAGCGAGGAGGATGACCAGAAGGGGAGGGATAGGGAAGAGGGATTATGTAGGGGTATGTGCCTGCTGCAGCTGAGCCAGCTCTGTGGTATGGTGGTGAGGGTGCCTGGCTCCAGTGCAGTAGGCACTGTGTTTGGGCTGAACTGGGGGAGGAAATTTTGCCACAGCTAGCGGCTGCCATTTTTTTTACTCCTGTACCTAGTGTTTCCCCTCCTCGACATGCACCCGGAGTAGGTAATCCAAAATTTGGGGTGGGGGTGGGGTATATAAATCCCCTGCGAGGGGCTAAGGACAGAGCCCCCATAAAAACACTAAGTATTCCTGGAAGTATGGTTGCCGTGAAGTGTATATCGCCGATATGTTTTTCAGCGATGTACACATGTTAGGAGATTTCAACATAAACTAGCTCTCCTTGGCCAGCTCGCACATCCACCATGACATAGCCATGGAACCTACCCACCTAAACTCTACAACCAATAATTACGCCCTACTTGACTGGTCTCTCACCAGCCACCCGCATCGCTGCAGGCTTACTACCTGGCTCCCTGAGCGACCACCACCAAGAAAGAAAATGTGGTAGACTACTCACAGTTGAGAGTGTCAGGGGGGCTGCTAACTGCCCAAAAAATGCCTCAAAGGAGTGCACAATACCTCAGAGCTAAAACAAGCTAGATGCCAAAAAGGTTTTTATACAGAGAAGCTGTAACAAACGCTGATATTTAGAAATAGTGTGAGCAATTACTTAGAAAATTAGTTTGTTGCTGCTGTGATGGCAACTGATGATCATATATTGTAATAAGAGATGTTGCAAAATAAAATTTAGCCAGCAAAATTGCCACAAAATCAGCAATTTTGCCATGTGTGAAATATTTCATGAAATTTGTGCATTTTTTCAAAACAATTTGCAGGTGTGAAATGTGAAATTTCACACAATATTTGTGACATTTCACCTGAAAATTGTGCAATTTCATCCAAAAATTGTGAATTATTTGCATTTCACAGCTAAATTTTGCCATTTTCAGGTGAACGTTTGCAATTTTCAGCTGAAATTTCACAATTTTCAGGTTAAATTTTTCATTTCACACCTGCAGAATATTTCGCGAAATGCACAAATTTCACAAAATATTTAGCATAATGAAATTTCTCAATTTTGCACAACATAAGTAAGCAGTAAGACACGATGGGGTGTGCATTACGGTGTGATAACCGCACTCCTAGGGGCGTAGTTAGGCACGAGGCCAAAGGCCGAGTGCCGCTTGTCCCTAGGAGTGCGGTTACCACTCCGTAATGCACAACCCCAGAGTGTCTTATTGCGCTTATAAAATGACCCTTTATTTTTTTAAGCAGTTTTTTTAGTTTGAAACACATTTTTAAATAAGTAAAAATGTAAGTGAATCTGTGTTTTTAACATAAAATAGTCCTTCCGCCTATTGGTAGTAGATTAAAGTAGTGTTATACAGTGTGTGCCTCCCTGCCCACTTAAGCTTCACATTCCCCTGCCAGCCACAACAATTCACAAATGCTATTTTCCTCATTATAAGTCTGACACATAGCCCCCTTACTTTATTTCATTCTCCTCACTCTGTAGACAAAACTAAAAGGAGCCATAACAGAGGCTTCTCAGTTCCCCGATGCTGCAAGCATGAGTGTGGTTCAATACTGCCACACTCACTGACAGCATCATGAACAGCTCTCTCTATCATAAAAGATAACCAGCAGGGTGAGTCATTTACCACCTTTTCTCTTTGTTTATATAGTATTATTGTTTTCTTTCTTCATTCTGTTTTTTTTTCCTCTGTGTTTCCCCACATTCAAGAAATGAAATGTTATCATGGAATGTTTATCATGGAATACAGGGTTTCAAAATTCTGCTCAGTTCTACAAGCAGGATGTTCTTCTACTAACATACTGTACACACACAACAAAGCCCTGTTTTAGAGCCAGTGACTCAATTTTCTAACTGTCAGGGCAAGCAGAAGAGATTTCCCTGATGAGCAGGTAAAGATAGAAGGGGGAGACCGGCCCAGTGGCGCTGAGGGTTGAGGTGCTGGACTCCACACTTCGCACCACGCTGGTGACCCGAGTTCAGGAGCGAGCTAGGGTGCCAGGGGTCAGCAGGGGAGGGATCGGATCGAGCACCCGGCTGGCTGCTCTCCTGTCCTGGGGGGAGTGCTTGGGGTTGTCCGGAGCTCTTGTGACACCTGGTGGAGACCAGGGTGTAGCATAAGTACGGGCAAGCACATTACAGTGTGCCCAATGCTGGCACGGTTGCCATGCACCAAGCGTCGGGAGGTGCACACGCATGGGAAGGTGGGCAAGAAAATGAAAAAACCCAGCAAGTGGGGATAGGCGATGGCACATCTCCTCCATGCCCAGCACCAGATCTGACTGGGGCCAGCCCTCATCGCTCCTCAGCCCGCCCCCTCCTGTGCCAGAGTCTGTCTTTCAAGGAGCCTAAGTAAGTGGTCGGGCAATCCTTCCTAGGTGGGTTAAACCAGGGGTGCTGGCAATGGGAGGGGTGGAGAGAGAAGGGGCATACACCTGCAGTGGATCTCAGGGGATTAGGCACAGGGAAAAGATGCCTGAGAGAAGTCCCCCTTGCCGCGACTGGAGTAAATAGAGTTGAAAAAAAAAAAGATAGAAGGGGGAGTTTTCACTGTTAGCAAAGAAACAGTTGAAATGAAAACGATAAACAATACTCAATGTTTCTAATTTGTTTATATGTGTAAGGAGAGTGTGAAGATCTGGTAAACAGCATTTAATTAATTTGTTTTATATTTAAGGTAGTTTTATTTTTAGAGCCCAGTTGAAGGTTTCTACAGTGTAAAGGTAGCAGCCATGTTTGTGGTGGAAGATCAATTCTGGTTGTAGGGAGATTGATGGAAGATAGTTCTGGTTGTAGGAGGACTGATTTACTCATTGTGTTATGTGGCTTAGGACCAGGATGACTGTGTGTATATAGAGATTTAATGTATGGTCAGCTGATCTCTCTTGGCCAATGAGATTTCTAGATTTTTTCTTGCCATTTTATAAGTTGTAATAATAATGTTAGATTGTATAATGTATGTTTTTATTATATTATATTTTATTATATTTTACTATGTCATATATCTACAATTTTGTATTGTATCCTTATTGTCTTCCCCCTTTCCCAGGCATGGCTGAAAACAGGTCTTTGATCTTGTCCACTTTCCTGGTAAGTCAAATAAAGAGAAATAAATAAATAAAAGCAAAATTAAATAAGGACTGTGCAGTTCAGTCAGAGGAACCCGAAAATGATTTTGTTGTCCTATAAATAGGAGTGCTGACAGTTGCAGAAAGCTACGGTATATTGGAAACTGTGCCAGATTAATATCAAATACTTTGAATTAAATTATCAACAGGTGGAGATAGCTTTTACCTACCAAAAGGCTAAATTCTATGACAATAGTAATAAATGTGGCCATTTACTAGCTATTCATCTGAAAAAAGATGAGTCTCAAAAAATTAATTAGCCACATTACCTGTGTGGCTGGTAGGAGAGTAACAGTACAAAAGGCAGTTAATGAAGAGTTTGTGCAGTATTTCAAAAAGCTTTTCACCAGAGGAGGGGGAAACACAGTTGGTTAAGTTCCATGGGAGATGGCATTGCCTTCCAATATAAACCCCCTCAATAATGGAGGAAGTCTGAGCGTTATTAGATAACTCAATCACCTTTCAGGAGGTTCTTACCGCATCTAGCTCTTTGAGCTCAGGAAAGGCATAGGGCCCCGGTGGCATTCCCCTTGATTTTTATAAAAAACTTGCCCTACAGTCCTGGCTCCCTTGTATGGCACTTATTCTGGTGCAATCACAGAAGGGAAGCTTCCCCACTCATTTGCAGATGCCCATACTGCTTTGATTCTGAAATCCAGCAAGCCTAGGAATAGTGTAGCATATATAGACCTATCTAGTTGCTAAACACTGACCTCAAAATTTATGCCAGATTGTTGGCAGCTTGACTAGAGGTTTTGCTGCCTAAGTTGGTATCCACTGACCAAATGGGATTTGTTGGTGTACATAACACCTGTATGAATTTAAGGACATTAGCGCATCTTATAGTCTTTGGGGAGCAGAATCCTGGTGACAACCCATGGTGGTCTTGCTTGATGTGGAAAAGGCATTTGACCATACTGAATGGAGACACCAATGGAAAACCATGAGACTGATGGGATTATGAAAGCAGTTGATCCAGCAGGTGCAGTTGATCTATGCCGACCCCCAAGCCATGCTGCTAATGAATAGCTGGATGTCCATGCCTTTTTGCCTATAGCAGGGAATGTGTCAGAGCTACCACCTTCACCTATGCTCTTTGATCTCACAACTGAGCCTCTGAGATGGGCCATTAAGTCTCATCCCTTAATTCTGGGGTTAAATGTGGTTGGTGTGAGGCTGGTGGTCTCAGTGAATGCTGATGATTTGCTGGTAGTGACCACTCACCCGGAGGAATCTTTGCTGGCAATGCTGCAGTTGGTAGAGAGTTTTGGGAGCCACTCCAGATACAAAATTAATTGGAGAAAATCAATAGTAACATCAGAAACATAGAAACATAGTAACATAGAAACACAGTAACATAGAAACATAGAAACATAGTAACATAGAAACATAGAAACACAGAAACACAGAAACACAGAAACATAGAAGTTGACGGTAGATAAGGACTGCAAGGCCCATCCAGTCTTCCCATTTCATTTTCTACCCTATGAATGTGCCATCGGCCTTTGCTCTATTAATGGCCTATCTATTCATACTCATCTGTATTGCTCCCTTATGCCTATCCCATGCCTGTTAGAAGCCCTGCACTGTATTCATATCCACCACTTCTTGAGGTAGGCCGTTCCATGCATCCAACACCCTTTCTGTGAAAATAACTTCTTCACATTACCCCTTAATCAGCCTCCCTCTAATCTCATGCTGTGTCCTCTTGTCCTACTATTTTTCTTATATTGAAACATGTTAGACTCTTTCACCTTGTTAATGCCCTTAAGGTGTTTTAATGTTTCGATCATATCACCTCTCTCTCCCTCCTTTGCTCTGGGGTATACTAGGGGCTAGTGATGCCAGTTGCTCCTTTAAAGCACACTTCAACCTTGTTACAATTTCCTTTTTAGTCGACCCAGATGTGATTTAGGCATCTGGTTATTAGTATTACTCCTCAGATAAAATTTTATGTATAGCAGATATTCTACCCATACTAAAGAATATCCAATCCAAATCAGTGAGAAGGCGAAACCTGCTGCTCTCATTAATTGGTAGATGCAATGTCCTGAAGATGACTGTCATGCCAAGACTATTGTATCTCTTTCAGGTGCTCCCCATCCATGTCCTGACATCCTTTTTTACCCAAATCATGTCTATACTCCTCTTCCTGTATATGACAGAATAGGGTGGTGTGTATCGAACTGGAGAAACTCCCACAATCATACTTCTTGGGGGACTGGGCATACCTCACCTGGAGTACTACTATTGGGCAGCACAGCTTGCTAGAAAAGACATGGCCATGTTTATTGAACAGGCTGGACACAAAGGAATAGATTGACAGACCTAGTGTATGGCTTCATGGACAAAATCTGAAAATTGCTAACAGTAACCCAGTACTCGAACATCTACTATGTACATGGCTTAAGGTGCATACCCACATACAGGCACCAGTTGGAACTGGGGTGCTTACACCAATTTGGGAAAACCCAAATGCTTTGTCCTTACTATGAGACCCTGGGTTCGAAATATTGAGAGAAAAGCATATTCTTGTAATGAGCCACCTATGGGTACAAGGGAACTTTAGAACCATTAAACAGCTAGTGGATGAATATGCTATCCTTCATGACCTATTTTTCAGTATGCACAGCTACAACACTATTTGGTCTCGGTTTTCGGTAGGGATCTAATACTTACACCATTCTTTTCGCTAGTGACAACTCTAGATGAGGTTGACAAGGGAATGGGCCTTATAGCTCTTTTATATAAGAAAATACTTGCCACTGTGAACCTGCTTAATGCTAAATAGAAATGGCTCAGTGATGAGATAGCGGATAATACATAGGCAGTTATAAGGAGGCTGGTATCCATATCCCTATTCCAAGTGGATTGAGAGTAGTGCAATATATGTCACTGCATCAAGCATATTACACACCAGGGAAATTGAAAAGCTTCTCCGGCAAATACTGCAGTTGTCCCAGCTGTGGGGCAAAAGATGCATACCTACCGCATATGCTGCTGCAATGTCCAAAGGTTCAACCATACCGGTGTAGTGTTACAAAATGCCATTGGGAATGTACTACATAAAACATTGGCCCAGTATCTAAGGGTAATCCTTTTGGGAGATTTGGACATCATAGATACATAGATATATAGACAGTGTCGGTAGATAAGGGCATATGGCCCACCCAGTCTGCCCATTTGAGCTTGTAAGTTCAGTTTATGTTTTCCTAGAAGTCTGTTACCCCTTACCCCGACCTCCAGAATTCCTTTATGTCTATCCCATGCATTCTTAAATCCTGTTATTGTTTCAGCCCCCACCACTTCCTCTGGCATGGTGTTCCACTTGTCCACCACCTGTTCTGTGACGAAATTCTTCCTCATGTTTGCTCTCAATCGTCCTCCCTCCAACTTCATCCAATGCCCTCTAGTCCTGGAACATCTTTTTCGCTTAAAAATAGTGTTTTCCTGCATCCTGTTCCTCCCTGTAAGATACTTGTATGTCTCTATCATATCCCCTCTCTCCCTTCTCTCCTCCAGGGAGTACATTTTCAGTTCCTTCAACCTGTCCTCATAGGACTTGTGATGCAATCCATGTACCATCTTTGTTGCCCTCCTCTGAACCTTCTCTATCCTGTCTATGTCCTTACGTGGTAAGGTCTCCAGAACTGTACACTGTACTCAAGGTGGGGCCTCACTAGTGTCTTGTATAGCGAATTTTGACCTCCTTTTCCTGCTGGTGATGTCCCTGCCTATGCATCCCAGCATCCTATTTGCTTTACCTGCTGCCTTGTCACACTGTTTCCCTACCTTGAGGTCATCAGAGATGATAACCCCAAGATCCCTTTCCTGCTTGGTGCATGCTATATCCTCACCCCCCAAACATCGAGGATTTAGCCCTTGGGCAGTACAAATTGGTATAGAAACCAAGGGAGAATTGGGGTATATGAAAAAATCTGGTTGGATTTTTCTAATATAACTGATCAAGAAACTAGGGACCCCATGACACCAAACTGGTGACAATTCTGAAACTGCACAAGCTGGTTCTTGGTGGAGTGGTTTGTTCACCCCTTGAGATGACTGTCGGGGAAATAACATAACTCATATAGTACTTTAACATAGGAGACTGGAAGCTGATGTGCAGTTGTCTTTACTTTATGCAAGAACTATGTAACTTCTCAACATTCTGTGAAGTTTATGTTATAAAACTTTAAATAAAATACATTTAAGAAAAGGAGAGAGCAATGGACCCAGCTCCAACTTCTAGAGTACTCCACTCTGCACGTTCCTCCACTCTGAAAGGTGACCATCCACCACCACTCTCTGCTTCCTACCTGGCAGCCAGTTTGCTTTCCTCTTCCCATACATTTTGTGGCTGCCATACTGTGCTATTGTCTCCATGAGTTTTCCATGTGGTACAGTGGCACAAACCATGCTAAAGTCCAGATAGAATACATCCACCACCCTATCCCTTGTCAACCCCCCTTGTCACCTCCTCAAATAAGGTAGTCAGGTTGATGTAGCAGTGGGATCCACTTTTTGTGAAGCCATGGTGCATGCTCAAGAACAGAATTCAGTGAAGGCTCCCTTTGGTCAATGTCATAAATGCATGGGGCTAGGAACTCATTCAGGAGTCATGTACTGAGGGGCAATGCTGTGAAGGCCTTGTAAGTAAGGATAACCTTAAAATCCTATGTTTTACATAAAGCCAGGGCAGTGACTTGCCTTGTGTTGTATCCCATCTTCCTTCACATTGTCTTTGTGGACTCATTGGCAGGCAGCAGCATCTGCAGGTGGAGGGATGGAGCAGAAATAAGGAGGAAAATAACTCAAAGCTTTCAGGTACAGTACTCACGCCCCTCCACACAAAGAAGCTGTACAACAATGTTAAGGCTGGGAAGCTGCCAGAAGTAGCTCTGAAAAAGAACAGTGAAGAGGGATAAACACTTTACGTATAAAAAATACATTTTCCATGCACTAAGACTGTGTTTGTAAGGTATACCATCAATAGAGCGCTGACAATAGGCCCCCATGTTTTGGACGCCGTTCAGAATGTGTGAGTTATATGAATGTGAAGAATTTGCCAGCGTGTTGTACTGTGAGCGTGTTGATGAGTGTAGTGCTGTAGCATTGTAATCTCTGGCAGTCCTGCGTGCTGTCATCCTGGCGTTGTGTTCTGCGGGTGTACGTGGCATAATGCCATTGGACTTTGTCGACAGTTATAGGGGAAACTTGCTTCTTGTACGTGAAAGGTTTTTGTACCATAAGGAGCATTTCATGAGGACAAAACATACAGGAAGTGTGTGGAGTAACAGAAGAGAAACTGTATGGCAAGGGTGCGTACAGCAGCAGATGGTTATTAAGGTTGTTCACTCACATAACCATGTTCCTGATCGAGGGGAAGTATCTGTGCGGCAGGTAATCAGTGATATAAAACAGATGGCTCTCACTTCATCTGAGTCATGTCAGCAGGTGGTAGTGGCATCCTGTAGTTCAGTTTCCCCTGCTGTGGGTGGAAAATTGCCATGCGTGGACCACTTAAAATGGACAATCCAGAGACTTTGTAAAGGGGCTTCCAGATCACCAATACAGACGTCTCCATTGTCAGACTTGGTGATTCCTGAGGAATACTGTCATACAGACAGAGGTGAATTTGTCCTTTTATTTGACACTGGTGCTGGGTGGAGGTGATTATATATATTAAAGGGGAGGTGCTCAGAGTGAAAAGAGAACGTTTGGATGAGAGATTTGTTGCAGTGTGCACTGATGTGCGTAGTATTTGATGTGCTTCTGCACAGGGATTTGATTGGGTGAGGTATGCACCGTGTTTGTGTGGTGGCAGAATTGGATGTTGGTGTTCTTGCTGTCGCCATTTTCCTTGTGCTGTTTTACCATGCTGTGATTGTTTTTGCGCTATAGTGGGTGACACTGCTTGTAACAGGACTCAGCTGTAGACACAGACAGTACAGGAGACAAACAGAAAATAGAAAAAAACTCTGGAGTGTGCTGTCCAGATGGTGCAGCCCAGGCACTCTGTACTGCCTCTTGGAAACCAAAAGTCACAAGCAGACTTAGGTTTTCCACCTTGGGAACAAGAGGGCACTACAGATTTTGCAGAAGTGACACGCTCAGAGTCAGATCCAAGGCAGAAAAGGCATTAGCACATCAGTGACATCCCCAAAGCTTTAGAAACATAGAAACACAGAAATTGTCAGCAGATAAGGACCACTAGGCCCATCCAGTCTGCCTGTAACCCTACACTTGTGTGGCTTCTGACTCTATAAGGTCATTGGCCTCTTCCTCGCCTCTAAGGTTCCCCATATGCCTGTCCCAGTCATGTTTAAATCCTTCCACTGTCCTTGCTCCCACCACCTCCTGTGACAGGCTAGACCATGCATCCACCACCCTCTCTGTGAAGAAAAACCTCCTCACATTTCCCCTCAACCTGCCCCATTCTAATTTCATGTCATGCCCCCTTGTTCTTGTAATCTCCCTATACTGGAAGATGCCTCCCCCCCACACCTTGTTTATACCCTTGAGGTACTTGAATGTTTCTGTCATGTTACCCTGGTCCCTCCTCTCCTCCAGTGGGTACTTGTTGAGGTCCTTTAGTTTCTCCTCATGTTTACTGGTGCAAGCTCTGTACCATCTTTGTCGCCCTTCTCTGAACTACCTCCACCCTGTTGATGTCCTTATGAAGATGTGGCCTCCAGAACTGCACACAGTACTCCAGGTGAGGCCTTACCAGTGTTTTGTACAATGGCATCACTACCTCCTGCCTTCTGCTTGTGATGCCTTTGCACCCCAGCATGCCACTGGCCTTCCCATCTGCCTTTGCACTTCGTTTGGACACCTTTAGGTCATCTGAAATGATAACCCCCAGATCCCTTTCTTCCTTGGTGATAGTCAGCAACTCCCCCCCCCATCCTGTAGCTCTCCTCAGGGTTCCCCTCTTCCCAGGTGCATTATTTTGCACTTCTTTGAACTGAACCTTAGTTGCCACACCTCCGACCATTTTTCAAGCTTCCCCAGGTCCATCCTCTTCGAATCCACCACATCTGGTGTATCCACCCTGTTGCAGATCTTCATGTCATCTGCAAACAGGCAGACCTTTCCCTCCAGCTCTTCTGCAATGTCACTAATGAAGACATTGAATAAGACTGGCCCCAGGACTGATCCTCGGGGTACTCTGCTGGTCACTCCCCTCTCCCCAGATTGGATCCCATATATCACTACCCTCTGACTCCTGTCCGTTAGTCAGTTTCTCATCCAGTCTACCACCATTTGCCCCATGCCCAGACTACCCATCTTGTTAAATAGTCTTCAATGTGGGACGGTGTTGAAGGCATTGCTGAAATTGAGGTAGGTGATGTCCATGCCCCCCCCAATTTACTGCCTTTCACAACTCGACTCCTCTGCTGGTTAGCAAAAGATTCGCTGTCAATCTCTATGTTCTATGTGTTATTTTAGACAACCAATTAACTGTGCAGCAACATGAATGATGCATTATTTACAGGCCATGATGGGTGCTTTCCACCACCACCAGATGACCAAGGAGTGGCATTGGATCAGCTGTGAAGACACTTTTTCACCTGCCAGTCAGAGAGCAATATGTGATGACAGGTGCCCCAAGCATCAGATGGGGAGGAGGGCAAAACCCCAGAGTAAGGGTGAAAGAAACAAATGACAGCCAACATCAGTCCAGCTTTAAGCTGGAGCCAGAAAATTTGGTTCAGCTCCACCAATTAGCTGAAACACGCTTACTCCCAGTGTAGTAACTGACAAGTGGTAAAGCAGACTACAACCGGGGCTAAAAAGCATTTAGGTCAACAATGAATATTTACTGTAGCTTACATGTGACAGGTGCAGCTGGCATGCTTTGCTGTGGATTACTGGTTGCGATATTGTGATAGAATCTGCAAAACCCACTAAGATCATCACTAGACAGTGTACGTTAAAGTAATAGTTACTATTCATTGAGACCTCAAGGCATATACACCCTGTAGTCTAAGGCCTGGATATTCAAAAGAGTTGAGCCAAGCGCAATAGGGTTGCACTCGCGCAAGTCCGAAATTGCGCCATTCTGCGATATTCAGCAGGAGGCAGTTGCGCCACCGAAAACATGCTGAGCAACAGTGCAATGATAATGAAGGCATGCGCAACCAAAGGGGGAGGAACCATGCATAAAGGGTGCAGTGTGATGTTCAAGACTTGTAATGCGCAACAGTGAACAGGAAGTTGCGCCATAAGCGGAAATGAGCCAAAATAAAAGGAGCAAGGAAAGAGGTGCAAGACGCTACAGGAAAGCCACATGAGGCAGAGGAGAGGCAGGGATAGGGAAAGTGTCAGAAAGAGGGCAGGCCAGGGAAAACTAACAGCAGAAGAGAGGCACAGGGAAGGTGTGTGGAGCCACACATTCCAGAGGCCAGCACAGACAGGTGTACCTGGTGCAGGGGAGGTAGCAGTCAGGAGAGCAGGGGGAACAAAACAACAGCTGCTTGGGGGGGAACGCAAGTCAGGGACATGGCCAGTGCCACCTTCCACATGGAGGCTGTAATGAGGGGGGTGAGAAGGCGGGTGGCAGGGAGACATGGCCATGAAAGGGCCTGTCGGCGGTATGCCCCCAACAGGCAGTACCGAACTCGCACCAGCTTTGAGCTGTATACAGATACCGAGATTGTGGGCTGGTACCGCCTGAACAGGGCAATACTGAGGCGGCTCTGTGAGCTGTGCAGTGATGTGATGCAGGCACCCACACGATGGAGTCATGCCCTGTCAATGGAGACAAAGGTAACAGCCTGCATGTGCTTGCTCGCCACGGGTACCTTCCAGAGACCAGCTGGGGACACCACAGGCATAACCCAGTCGGCCACATCACACAACCTCACCCAATTCCTCAGCGCACTGCTGCCACATGCTGAGGAGTACATCCATTTCTCCAGCACTGTGGCGGAGCGCACAGCAAACATTCAGGAGTTCTCCAGGGTAGCACGCATGCCTGGCGAGTTAGGGCAATAGACTGCACCCATAGAACACACACCACCTGGCAGGAGGGGGGACCGCAGCACATGAACATAGCAAGGGCTCTTCCAGCATCAACTGCCAGGTGGTGCGGATGCCAGTGTGCACATCATCAATGTCTGTGCCATGCACCCTGGGGGAGCACATGATTTATACATCTGGCACCAGTCGGCACTGTGCCACTGATTTGAGAGTGGGGATATCCCCACAGGACACCTAGTGGGTGAGTATGCAAACCAAATGGACATATCGAGGGCCTGAGGGGCATGGCCAGAAGTGCCATGGGTGTGGCCTACAGGGCTTGGAACAGGCCGAAGCTGAACACGAAACTAACCTCCACCCTTTGCACACAGGTGACAGTGGATACCCACTCCGTCCCTGGCTGCTCACACCCTACCGCCGGCCCATGACCCCATCGCAGCAACGCTACAATGAGGCACATGCCACCACACGCAATGTCATTGAGTGGGTGTTCGTGATGCTGAAGGCACGTTTCTGTTGCCTGGACACCTCTGGCGGTGCCCCACAGTACAGCCCCTCAAAGGCCTGTGGGATATTCCTGGCCTGTTGCATCCTGCACAACATGGCCAAAGAATGTGGGATAGCTGTACAGGTCAAAGAGGGGGACAGAGATGGGGATGCCGGTGACGATGGTGATGGGCAGCCCCCCCTTGGCCGATGACACTCCCGACTGATCCGGCTGGCACAGCTGCACCGGGTCACCATCACAGAGGAGCACTTCAGCCAACCCAGGTAAGTCATGGTGCCATGCACAACCACCAGTGGCTAAGGCACAACCCACAAACACACATGGAAACACACCAGGGGTGCATGCTTGCAAGGGATGTGGCAGGGCACAGAAGCACACACACACAACCAGGGATGGGTGAACATCAACACGCCACATGGACGGACACACACACACATGCACACACACAATGCACAAAACGTGCACAGAGGGCAGGAGGAACACCGAGCCAGAACGCCAACCCTAGCAACACACATGTCCACAGGCCACCATGTCCACTGTCTGTCCATGTGCGTGTGTCAGATGCTGGGCACCATCGCACTTTGGTGTACAGCACAATGCAGGCATCATCATGCACACATACCTGCGGACAGCAGCCAGGAGGGTGTGCAGGTGGACCGTGTGTCCACGTGCAGGGCCAGGCACCCACGCGTGCACTGCCCACCGAAACACACAATGCACACAGGGCAGCACCAGACAGTGCCCGCGCTGGGAGACAGGTCAGTCTCGCGGCACAGTGCCACAGCTGCCTCGGATGCATGGGTGGCCCCGCTGAGACCCACCAGCACTGGCAGGCTGACCACAGGCCTCAAGGGGTGGCACCGATGGTCCCCAAGGGGTTCCACTCCGAGAAAATGACCGTGCCCGCGCAGGGGTCTGCAGCACACTGAACATGCCTGCACCAGGAGTGCTCGGGATTCCCACAGCTGAACCTGGCATTGACAGGGTGGGTGTCGCACGACGCCAGGAATGGGGAGTGGATAGTGCACTGTGTGGTGTGAACGATGCATGGGCACCTGACTGTGTGCCCATGGTGGCCCTGACAGAAATGAATGCCTGTGCATGCCTGTAAATGGCAGCGGTCACATCCTCCCGCAAATGGTCCATCCGTGACAGGATCCCATCAGTGTCCCTGCTGCGACGCTCCTCTGCCCACTCCAGAGCCACACACAGTGCCTCCACGGACGTTGCAAGCTGCATCTGCTGCTGAACCGACGCCCGCAGCAGGCGGGTGTGCTCGTCAAAGAGGTTGTCTGCCTCCTCGGCATCCTGTCCCTCAGGGTGTGCACGGGCCTGATGTTCAGCACCCCTTGAGGGTGGGTGCTGCACACAAGGACCAGGTATGGGCAAGTCCACAGGTGGTGCACAGATGCTGCCGCTGAACCCTGAATCCCCAGTTCCAGTGGGCGACTGCTGCTGCCGCCCCTCCGACTGCTGCACCCAAGGGATCAGTAGTGCCACCGCAGTGGCCGCAACAGTCCCACTGTCCTGGCCAGCCACCGGTGCTGCCCCACTGGTGCTGACAGGCACAGCCTGGGACTGTGCTGACACACTGGCCCACATGTCGGTGCCAGCCAGAGCCATGGGCAAGAGCTGACCTGCTGTGTGTCCATTCCGTGGCACACACATGTCACTGCCCATGACGGTCATGTCTTCATCACTGGTGCAGGTCTCTGCCCCAGCCACAGCCACAGTGTGCTAGCATCCTTGAACGCCAGAACGCTGAGACACAGGAAGGGCTTCCCCCACACCTGTCTCAACGACATCAGTGTGGACAGCCAGGCAGCCCCACTGTCGTACAGATCCACACATACCTGTAGAGGTGGATGGTCCAAACTCCGACTCTGGCCGACTGTTCTCAGTGGACAGGCCCACCAACTTTGACACATGCAGATGCTCAGGATCTGTAAGGGAAAGCAAAGTCACGTTACTGCATGTTACCTACCCGGCCCCCCCCCAAGGCAGACCATGGCTTACCATGCAGAGATGGGCCACCACCCATCTGGAAGTCACCACCCGGAACTCCCTCTATGGCACTGTGGCGCATGCTTGCAGCAAGCCTGTTCTCTGCTGGTGTGAGCTGCACCACCTCCGGCTGTCTCCCGCCTGTTGTAGCATGTGCCACCCTGATGGCAGCCACCTTCTCCTTCACCATCCTCCTGTCGGTACCCATCTTCTTCTTACACTGTTGCATGGAGCGCTGGTGGCTGCCATGCAGGTTCACAGCACATGCCACCTCCTCCCATGCAGCAGCATGGGCCGGAGGGGTGCCCTGCCGTCCACTGAGCAGTGGCTCCTGATCCAGGTAGGCCTCGAAAAGTGCCTCGATTTCGGCCTTCGTGAAATTGGGCCTCCTCCTCTGCCCACCACTGTTGTCCTCCTCACCCAGAACTTGCTTGGTCATTATTCAGCCTGTAAGGATGGCAGTGGTTACCTGTGACTGTGCAGTCCAAAGCATGTCCCTGAATCCACAGTCCACACTCCCACACAGCATGCAACTCACCAATAAACTGCAGTAGCCGACTATGGCCACTGCAGCAATTTGTCGCACTTTTATAGCGCAATGCATGCAAATTAGGTGAGGAGCAACTTTAATTAGATGCAAATCATGGTGCTGCACCATTGAATGGCTGATCAGATGATTTGCATATGACGGCTGAATATCGCGCTTTTGCGCTTTGCTCAATTGTGTTGAACGTGCTGAGCCAATGGCGCAGTTCCGTGGCATGCGTAGTACACCTCACTGTGCATGCCCAAGCTGCTGTCGCTGGTGTCTGCCATGCTGATGATGTGCTGTGCGCAATGGTCAATGCAGCACATGGCCACCATTGTGCCAGTGGCGCTAAAGCGAAGGTCCCTACATGGCGCTGTGACAATGGGCCTCCATAGGCGCAATGGCACAACTGCCCGATAGTCTGCTGTGGTGCTGGCAAACAGGCAACCAATCACACTATATGCATAGTCGTCTGATGGCGCTGTGCGTGGCCTTGCGCCAGAGACCCTTGATCCTGTGCCCGACCTTTGCCCCCTTGGCGCCATGTGTCAGGCATGGGTGCACCTCTATTGCGCTGTTCGGTAACAGCGCGATAGGGAATGGCAGCGCTGTACAGCGCAGCATTTGCACGTGGGGTACCACACTGCAGAGCACCATATTGCCTACTATAGCCGTTGAGATGGCACGCAGAAGAGCCCCACAGTGGACTGCCATAGAGTTGGCCAACCTTGTGGCTGTTGTGGAGCCACACCCTGGGCCTCTGTTTGGGGAGGAGCCACTGGACAGGGCCAGCACCCAGGTCTTGCAGGAGGTGGCCACTGACCTGGAGGAGGCCACCGGACGGAGGAGGAGGAATGTGGAGCAGTGCAGGCACTGCTATGGGGACCTCAGGAGGAGGGAGCCGGACCTACTAGCCCATCTGCAGTCACGTGCCATGAGGGGCATGGTGCCACGTCTAGGTGGGTGATCCGTCTATGCACTTGTATTGTCCATATGGATAACAGTGTTGTATGTGTCCATCACATAGGGGAGGGCTAGTCTAGGGTTGGCTGTGACAGTGTTTACAGGATGTGGGGTGGGTCGGTCTGGCTGAGTGGGTGGGCACACACATTGGGGCAGGGGGACTTTGCTTCAGGATTGTACTGATGTTCTTCTCTCCTTGTTTCCCCCACAGGCATGGACAAGCGTCGCTGGATGAGGGAGGAGCGGCAGAGGGAGGAGGACAGAGCGTCCAGGTGGGACGGGGACCATCACCGCCGACCTGACCGGCCCGATGAGGGTGAGTGCCATAACTCCATGATTACTACTGCATGCTGTGTAGCAGGGTGGGCAGCGGGGCATGGCCACCATCCATGGACACCACTGCCATGCACGCGACTTGTGACAGTCAGCACTGTCCAGAGGCACTGCATGTCTGGGAGTGCATCAGTGGTGGTCCATGCGTGCACTGGGCACATGGCTGTGGCACTGCCGTCACACCGCATAACCATGTTACTTTACGGCCATGGTGGTGCTGTGCAGGACATGGGCAGTGGGTGTGTGCAGTGGTCCACATGGCTGTGGCTGCCTGGGTGGGCAGGTCTTGTGGACACGGTCACTGTGGGTGGTCGCACACCATCCAAGGGGCGTGGCACATGGCTGTATGCCATGCATAATGGGTGGGCTGCAGGGGGATGGACAGTCACACCTATTGACTCTGCTCCCTCGTCCTAGGTGACCAGAGGCTCCTGCAAATTCAGTGGTCCATTAATGAGCTGCTCCAGGTGGGCAGGGAGACTCTGCAGCTCCTCCAAGAGATAAGCTGCCATGGGGTCAGGAGGAGAAGGAGGAGCAGACATCAGCACCAGGAGGAGGAGGACTAGGGAAGACGTGAATGTCCCCATGCCCCAACTACCACCTTCCCCCCTTTGACCCACCCTCACACCCCTTCTTCCCTCTCCCATATGTTCACCCCTGCCCCTTACCCACCCCACCTTATGTCCCCCCACATTTGTACATAGTTCTGTATATAGTTATTTTTGATATGTTTCAATACAACTATTTTGATATGAATACTGTGGTGGTCTGTGATTTGCAGCGGGCTATAGGTGCTCAGTTGCAGTGGTGTGCATGGCGTCTGGGGTGGTGCAGTCATGGGTATGTGTGTATGTCCGTGGGGAAGTGACTATGGTGTGGGAGTAGCTATCAGTCAGTGTCTGTGGTGTGTGTGTTGTTCTCTGTACATTGGATTACTGTGTGCAGTGGTCCATGGTGCATGCTCTGTGTCCATGGTGCCCCTGTCAACCCAGCCATGGCCTGTGCAGCTGACACCCTTGCATGTCTGTGACCTGCAAGGTCTGCTGCCATGTCACTGGTGGCTGTCCATGCAGGGCAGCCACTGTACCCGTCACAATGCTGAGTTGCTTCCTGTCACTGGTGTGGTGCATGTTTGCCTCAGGTGACACTGTGGTCTCCGCGGTTGTTGTCCCACCTCCATGCTGTGGCTTGTGGTGTGTTGCAGGGAATGTGCACCACTGTCTGTGACTTGTGCTCCAGGCATATGATGGTGGCGTATGGGTCCACAGTGCCTGCGCAGGGTGGCTGGCACTCCTGTGCCATGGAGGACTGCAGGCTGTGTGTACACGGTTTCCATGGGCCCACAATGGGGGCTTGGTTGCCACGCTACTGCGTCCCTGTGTTATTGTCCCCTTGGGTATGGGTGGGTGTTTTTTCCCTGCACTGAGTTGCATCCAGTGTGATGCATGCTTCCACGCACCACTGTGGGTGTCTGTGCTGGCTGTTGTGGCCAGTGGTGGGTCGGGGTGTGTCACTGGACTACTGTGTAGGGTGCTGTATCACTGGTGGTGGTGTCAGGGGCACACCCTGTCCCGTGTGGGGTACCTCTTGTGCCGACGCATGGTGTGTCTCTCAGCTGTGCCTCGGGGGTATTGTGCGTGTTGACACTATGTCTGCCATTGTTGCATTGCCGTGTGCTGCCACCCACTGCTGGGTGCTCATGATGGGGCTGGCTTGTATGGTTCTGTGGTGCATGAGGTTGCAGTGTCACAGTGGGGGTGGTGGTATGCATGGGGTTTCCTGCAGTGGTGGTCACTGCTCATGGGGGGGTGTCTGGGGGTCACGGTGCAGGGTGTGCTGTGCACTGCGGGGGAGATGGTGTGGCACGGGGTGGTCCACCCTCCTTGTGTGGCAGTCTCAGCTTGCCGGTGGGTGTGATGGGGCACCATGGCCCGGCTGTGGGTTGTTTGCTTGTATCCATGGGCTGGTGGTTTTTCCAGCCCTCCCCCAGTTGTGCTGTGCTTGGGGTGTGGGGGGACGATGTCAGTTCTGCTGTGTGTTCCTGTGCCCATCTGTGGCATGGGTGGTGGGTCCCTACCTCCCTGGTTGTACAGTTACATTGCTCTGCAGCTGGGGGCTCTTGCTTCTTCTTCTCGCCTCTGGGCTGCTCAGCTGGACATCCCTTGTTGCGCCATAGCGCATCATATCTGCTCAGCTTCCCCTCCCTAGTTGTTCTATGGCGCAGGTTGTGCGATATTCAGACATTGGCTGTAAGCGCAATTTGGCTTGCTCCTTTTTGAATATCGCGTCTGTTGCGCATGGGTGCAATAGACTTGTGCTTGCTCCTGCTATTGTGTACTTTTGGGCGCAGTTTGAATATCCAGGCCTTGGACTCTTTCATTTACCTCATGCCATTGACTATATTCTGCATTGTAGTACCATAGATTTTACTGTGATACAGTATTTGTATATTGTGATTAGTTTATATCTTCTGTTATTTTTGTGTTATGTGTGTTATATATTATATGAAAAATACTAATATGATGACAGTAATTTATAATCTGAACTCCCTTGATTGGGTGTTCCTGCCCCACGACCAGGATGCGGCAAGGCTAGCTGCCATCCACCCTCCTCAAGCTCATCAGCCAGCTCCACAGCTGAACTCGCCCCTGATCAGGCACTCCTGCCCCAGGACCAGGACGTGGCAAGGCTAGCCGCCATCCACCCTCTTCAAGCTCATCAGCCAGCTCCACAGCTGAACTCACCCCTGATCAGGCACTCCTGCCCCAGGACCGGGACGGGGCAAGGCTAGCCGCCATCCACCCTCTTCAAGCTCATCAGCCAGCTCCACAGTTGAACTCACCCCTGATCAGGCACTCCTGCCCCAGGACCGGGACAGGGCAAGGCTATCCGCCATCCACCCTCTTCAAGCCCATCAGCCAGCTGCACAGCTGAACTCACTCCTGACCAGGCACTCCTGCCCCAGGACTGGGACGTGACAAGGCTAGCCACTGTCCACCCTTCTCAAGCCGTCAGCCAGCTCTGCAGGTATGCTCAGCTCCATGCCTGGCCTGCTTGAACTGCAGTGCCTCCGCTATCGGCTCTCTTCTTCTCGGCTCACCTACTGATTGGTCAATTTGTCTAGTCTCTGGAGGCGCCGAGCTCAGCCTCTCAGCCAAATATTTTCGCCGCATTTTAAGTACTGAATTTTGTATTTAACTGCATATTTTTTCCCCTCTCCCCCTTCCCTACACTCTTTAAATAAACTTTCTTGAATTTAAACCCCTCCCCCTTCCCGTTCCTCCTCCCTAGTCTGTGAACCTGTCAGCTCCAGCCAACGTCTGTAAGGTATCCACTATCTCTGGTTCCACTCAGCTTGCTGTACTGTATCTTAGCAACTCCTTTCTCTACTGTTTTTCTGCAGCTACTCCTTGCTTCCCAAAGATAGCCTGCCCTAATAAAGGCTTGCAACTGAACCCTGCTCTAAAAAAAGGCTTGCAATCAGTGCAGCTCCTTTCTTCTACCGCTCCCTGCAGCTACTCTTGCCCCCTGTAAGTTAGTCCACTCTAATAAAGGCTTGCAGCTGAATTGCCCACATTGTTTTATAATAGTCTCTACCTCTGTGAATTTAAAATATACACAGGGATAGCTTGTTTGAACGCCCACCAAACAGAGTGAAGGCCTTACCTCTGCCCTAAACTTACTATTCAGGCTGACCTCCTACCCTCCTAATTTCCCCTACAGTACCGCAGCACCTACCTGCCTAGTAAAAAAGAAAAAAAAAACAGACTACATATTGTACGCCCCCCACACTTATCAAACAAAACTTTCACTTAACAAACACCTCTCAAAACCTACTCTACGGTAACTGGAAGGCTCTGGGGTAGCCACAGCTTACACTTCTGGCAATGTCTGTTTCGGCGTCAGTGGCCCCCCTCCCTATGAAGTTGTTATTCTTCCTAGTTCTATTGCAGCTACCCTCCTTGCTTCTGATCCCCTGTCAACTTAATCCTGTCAAACAGTTCCACACAGACATACAATGTTTGGGATCCCTAGCTACTCCCAAGGGCTGGTACCTCCACACTTCATTTTATGCTTTTCACTCCGTTGCCTCTCATGCTCTATCTGAACACTAACTACCCCTTCCCCCGGTGCAAATCAGTATGTTCATTACCATAAACACATCCGGAAAGATCGGAAACACTCCGCATTCCTACTATAAGGCCTTAATAAATTTTAAATGGCAAGATCTCCCACTAGTGAATCCATTTTCCTTTTCGTCTAATGGTTTTTTGTCTGTTCAGTATTTTACCACTCTTTCCTTTATTAGCACCTCCATCACCTTGCCCACCACTGATGTGAGGCTGACAGGTCTGTAATTCCCTGCCTCCTCCTTGCAGCCTCCCTTGTACAGTGGTACTACATCTGCTATCCTCCAGTCACTCGGAACACACCCTGTATCTAGGGACAAGTTAAATAACTTCACTAATTATGTTGCCAACTCATCCCTCAACTCCCTAAGAACCCTTGGATGCAAACCATCAGGCCCCATTGCTTTGTCTACTTTTAATTTCCAAGTTCTTCCTTAACTCTTTCCTTACTTAATGGGCTTTGATCCACCCCACATCTCCTCCTTTCTTCTTTAACTCAGATCCCTTTCCATCCCCTTGCAGTGTGAATACAGAGCAAAAATAACTATCTAAAACCTCAGCTTTCTCAAAGTCCGCCTCAACCTTAGTTTCCCTGGGCTGGCCCAGTGGCACTGAGGGTTGAGGCGCTGGACGCCACACCTCGCGTCACGCTGGCGACCCGGGTTTGGGAACGAGCCCAGACTGCGGGGGGTCGGCAGGGGTGAGAGAGGATTGAGCGTCCGTTGGACTGCTCTCGTCTCTCGGGGAGAGATTCAGGAGCAGCCCGGTGCAGCAGCAGCCCCCGGTGGAGACCAGCGGCACTGCTACACACTGAGGCTCATACAGTAAGGGAACAACATCAGACAGCTGCCTCCAGACATAGGTGGGAACACCTACATTATGGGCTGTGTGGCATTACACGTCTCATGTCAGGGTAGTAACTAAGAACATGGAAAAACCCAGTGCTGAGGATCAGGCGATGGCACCTATCCTCCATGCCCCACGCCGGGCTCTCCACTGGTGGCCTTCAATTTCCTGGATCCACTTCTCGCCCAATGTCAGATTCTGACTTGTAAGTGCACCCAGGTAGGAGGGGGCAACCCACCCTGGATAGGGTTAGCCGGGGGTGCTGGCATCGGGGAGGAGGGAGAGAGGAGGCTTAGCACGGGAATCCTCAGGCGTGCAGGACAAGGCTAGGTTGCCTGAGAGAGGACCTTGGGGCTGTGACCAGAAGGAAAAGAAAAAAAACCCTAGTTCCCCATCCCCCTCAAACTCACAATCCCTGTCTTGTCCCCCTCTTTTCCCCCACATATCTAAAAAAAAGTTTTATCTCCTCATGCGTGTTTAGCAATTCTCTCTTTTCTTTCTGTTTTTGCTCTCCTAATCAATTTCCCTGTCTGTCTCAGTTTCTCCTTATAATTTACTCGTCTATGACACTCTGAGCTTTCTTATATCTTCTGAAAGCTATCCTTCTATCTCTTATTGCCCTTACAACCTCCCTATTAGGCCAAAGAGGCTGCCTTCTTTTTTTATTTATCACAGCTCTGTTTCTTCTCCTCTGCGGAGCAGTCCTGGTGATCGTCCAGCCACCGGCACCCGCACCCCAGGACCAGATCTGGCCCACGACTCACTCTCCCCCCCCCCACAGGCCAGCCAGTACACAGGATCCCCCCATGGGGACCTGGAGCTCAGACACCTGGGGGGTGCTCCTCTCTTGTCTGGGGGTGCAGAGCACAGTCATCAGCCTCCATGATCGGCCTGCAATTTTCTGCCATTCTTCTCTCCTGTGGAGCTAAATCTGCAATGGTGTCAGCGCACAGTCGTGTATGTGCCCGCTGCGCTCCACTCCCTTGATTGTGCATGCAACCTGTCGTGCATCTGGCCTCCACCAGTTGCCACTGCAGAGCGATGCAGTTCACCCCACCTGCCTCAGAGGGAGGAGAGCAGTCATGGAACGCTCAATCCTCACTCTTCCCTGCCAGCCCCCAGAGGCTCAAGTCCATTCCCAAACCCGAGTCACCGGTGTGGCGCGAGGTGTGGCATCCAGTGCCTCAACCCTCAGAGCCACCAGGCTGGCAAGATGCCGCCTTCTTTTTTTTGTTTTTTCCTACCCTCCTTATGCATAGTTCAGTTGCTTTTAATAATGTTTCTTTAATACATTTCCACAATTCCTCTACATCATTTATCTGGTCACCACATTTCATTTCCTCCCTGAAAAACTCCCTCATTCTTTTAAAGTTCACCCTCCTGAAGTTCAGAACCTTCATACTGGTCTTATTTGTTATCTTCCCTATTTGTATCTTGAAACTTAAAATATTTCTTCCCTTGTGGGCTCCTTAACCAGCTGATGTAGAAACAATCCCTGCAGTTCTTGAAGTATCTCTCTGCTCCTGGCTGATATTGCCTTTGGGATTCCCCATTCTATGTCTTGCATATTAAGGTCCCCCAGTGATACAAATTCTCCTTTGTTTGACACCCTTTGAATCACCTGCATCATTTGCCTGTATAACTCCTCCCTCTGATTTGGAGGCCTGTATATCACTCCTATTCTTACAATGGCTTCACGTTTTTTTTCTAATGTGACACACAGGAATTCTATCTCGCTGTACTCATCCTGTCCATCAGTTGCTTTAATGGTCTCCTTGACATATAATGCCACCCTTCCCCCCATTCTACCCACCCTGTCCCTTCTGAACAGCCTGTATCCCAGAACACTAACTTACCAGGAGTGATGCTCCGACCACCAGGTCTCTGTTATAGCCACAATATAGAGGTAGTCACCCACCATCATTGTCTCTAGGTCCCAGACTTCTGGCATTCACATACAGCCCTCTCCATGCTGAAAATCCTACTTTCTTACTATAACCTATTGACTACTCACCTACAATATTACAAGGGGGATTACTAGCTAGACTATTCCTTGCTGCTCCCCCACTAATCAGTTTAGATTTACCTCTTCCCTTACAAAGTAATATAATTTTTCACTCAGGACCATTGTGCCAGCTCTGCTTAAATGTAATCCATCCAGAGCATATAATTCTGTATTATCCCATGCCTTACCCCATCCCCCCACCACTCCAAACCCTTGTTCACTACACCACCACCTTAATTAGCTCTGGAACGACCACAAGACGAGCATCTTGTTGCTCAGTGTACCACTCCTGGTGAAACATTTCAATAAATAAAGAAATAAATAAACCATACATGAAACTCATCAGTTCTAATTTTTCTATCCATGCTGGCTTTGGTACTGGAAGTACTTCTGAAAAAGAGACAGATTTATTATCCAGCTTCTAGACTCTTGCCAATTCCATGAATCTGGCTTGCATTTCCTCAAGACTGCTATCCACCAGATCATTTGTGCCCAGTTGCAACACAATGTGTGTGATCTGCTTATGTTTCGTGGATAGGGAGTATACAAAACACGAGGCTTTTAGTGCTGTTATCCCAGGCATGCATTCAATCCAAATATTTCTGTTCCCTTCACCCAACTTCCCCCATTGAATTCCTCTAATTATAGAATCACCCAGTATAAGGACTCCACCCTCTTCATACTCTGTGCAGCCCCCTAAAACCCAAGCTGGTTGTACTTTGTGCAGTTCTGCTCCTTTTGATCCCTCAATAATATCATCTTCCTTTAAACTCCTCCATTCACTCTTGTTTTCATTTTACTATCCCTTCTTTGAGCATCCCATTTACACTTTTCTTCTATACCCTTCTTGTATACCTGCCTCCTCAAATATCATCCCTTCCCCACCTTTGCTCTGTTCAACATCTGAGTTTTCATAACTCACCAACCCCCCATCCAACTCAGTATCTATATCTAGATGAAATGTTCCATTTGTCCTCCCACTACTCTCCCCCAGCATCTCCTCCTGCTTTCCTACTCTGTTCTGCTCTGTTTTGTACCCCTCATCCCCCTTTCCATCTGAATCCATTAAATTTAACAATGGTGAATACCTATTTTTCAAGACAACCCATCCCTCATTGACTAGCTCTCCACCATTATTTTCCTTGCTCATGCTTTTCTTAATATGCTGATCCTCTTCCAACTTCTTATGCTCATTCCCATGTATTGTTTCCTCATGCTTAGACCAATTTTCTCTCCGTCTCCTCTCTTTTCAAACCTATGCCCATTTCTGTTTTTACTAATACCCCTACCTTTCCCTTCCCTCTGCTTTGACATATTCCTTACTGCTTCTCCTTGCTTGACATTACTCTTCTACCATCTTCTTCCTATTATGTTCCATCCTCCTTCCTCACAACCCATTCTTCCATTCCTATCCATTGTACACCTGTTAACTGCTTTCTCACTCCATCTCCACATATTTCTACCACTTTCAATCCATGTCCAATCCCTCCAGCACCCTGGAATATGTGATTCCCTTTGTATGACTCCACCATTACTCCATGTGAGTACTGTTTGAGTATTCAGTGGGACCCCATAGTCCAGAGCAGCTATCAGTTTCTGATGTGACCAAATGGTCCAAAGTGACATTGTGAGATTCTGATGTGACCACAAGGTCCTGAGCATCCTGCTTGTGTTTTGCTGCTCCATGGAGTGACTGTTCCTGTTATAATTAACTGTTCATTAAATGGGATTCCCTGTTTTCTGAAATTTTGGTGTTTGCCTCTTGTGTTTGAATAGAACTGTGTTGCCGTTAATAGAAGTTTCCTCCACAGCCATGTTTCCAATGTGGCATCCAGAACAGCGGGAGCCAGAGAATCACCGAGGAAGATGTTGAGAGGCCTGCCTGGTGAAGACAGTCGACAAAGGCCTATGGGAAAAGTTGGCAAGACCAGGCAGGTAAAGAGTCAGCATTCTTCATTTCTCCTGTGTTCCATCTCTGCACCCTGAAGGTCTGAGGGCACCCTGGTTTCCATCAGGTCTGGTAAGCCAGGCCAACCAGGTATGTGGGCTCTAGTTTTGGACTGTGTTTCTGGCTGTAATGTGTTCCCCCTTCCCCACAAACCTATTACCATCTTTTAGGAAAGAAGGGGCTTACACAAATAACATAGCACCAAGTAGAATAACAAAGCTACTATTACAATAAAATTGGATGCTACTGGCAACATAGTTCAGAAATGTTTTACTAGGAGCTATGTTGGCAGGTAAAATAGCATGTTTTATGCTACCAATTTATTTACCCTCCCATAGAATACATAGCAATGTATGAAGAACAACCATTTGTCCATGCCTATGACACACAGGTGACTGTGGTGGCACTGACAGCTGGCATTATGTTGTTTGTAATAAACACTTGAGGAGCCATGACTATGATCAGGTACCCATAACATTTGAAGATGTTGTATTCTACGGGAAAACTGGATGGACCACTGATCTTTTTCTGCCATCATTGTCTCTGTTTCTGTGCTTCCTCTCATCAACAGAAGAGAAAAGCATTTAACAGAATCTGAGAAGGTGATGGATACCAATCCTGTTGTTCCATCTCTGTACAGTGTGCAGGCAGGGAAGAAGGTGGTGTCACCCACATGCCACAGTGACCCATAATAATATATGATTCAAGAGGGAGAGAGGAGTAGAAAAGGATAATAAAGAGGGTGTGCTGTTTTCTGAAGCCAGAGTCCTTCTATGGCTTTTATTTTCATGTAATTATTACTATTATTAAATCTGGCTTTATGTATATATAGCAAAAATGAGATTTCAGTGCATTTGTGGTGACAAAATACTCCCACATTGCAGAGGATCCATTTTTTTGAGGGGTTGTTTAGGTACAGTGCACCGTGGTTGTATTGGAGGCTGGGAGGAGAGGAGAGGAGAGGAGAGGAAGGAATGGGCACCTGGGTGGTGATTGAGAAATGATTGTTTTCTGCTGCTGTGGAATGATGTGTCTTCAGATGGCATTGGGCAGGGCAGCAGATGCTATATGATCATATAATATAATCTGATACATGATAATATAATTTGATATAATCTTATACAATATGATATAATGCATGATATATGATAAAAACAATCTGATGTAAGATGATAAATGAGAACATAATCTGATATATATTTATATAAATATTATGGTAGCATGGTAGTGCTACCATAGTTAGCGTTGAGGAGCCATTTACATGTTAAACCCAAAAGTTTGCACCTTAATAACTTTGCAACTGTTTTACAGATTTGCCTGAAATTTGGAATGCACGATCAAGACCCATATGCCTTGGGATCTGCCAAGTTTTGTACCCCTCAGATACATGGCTGCAGAGATATTAAGCATGATCTGCACGTGCGTTTACGCTTTTTCTGTAATTCTACGGTCGCGCCTATAGGTCGCACGGTTTGAGCGACCGGCCTGAAATCTTCAGGGAACATGCGGCCAGGGTCCCCGATGTGGCTTTTGAAGATTTCGTGAAAAAATATTAAACTGTACAAAAGTTATGGCAGTCCGAACTTCTGTTTTCCCATAGGATAACATTACCGGCGTTAGCGGCGCAGCACGAGCCCGATATCTACAAAGCGGTGCGAGATCGGAGTGTTTGACAAAAAACTATAGGCCTACATATAAAACTATCCAGGAAAGTGATAATACATATGACTTTTAAATTTTTTTTCTATATCGTACGGTTACTGAGATACAAGCAATTTACCATTACAACTACTGATTTTTGTGTTCCGAGAGTCATTATTTTGCATACATTCTTTCTACTCACTGTCTTTCTCTATACAGCTTTTGGGGAAAACCAGCCTGTATAACTACATTACTCTTACCATTACTGTTTCTGCTTGCGGTTCATTACCTGTTTCACTTACCGTTCCCGTTTACGCCACCATGTGCGTTACCCTTTGCGTTTTAATTTGCGGTTGCGTTTCCGTTGTTTTTAACATTTCTGTCTGCAGTACTGTTCCTCTTTCTGTTTTGCTTTCGTCACCATGTGCATTCACGATTTGCGTTTGTGGGCTGTTACAATCTGGAGCAAAGACATCACCCCAGCGCTCCCTTTCGCTGCATTACATTCACTATTTCTCATTATCATTCTCAAAAGGGAAATTAGAGGCAAAAACTCCGTTTAATGCATCAGTTAGGGTTGTTCCACAGCGACAAAAGTGAGAATTTGATGTTAGGGTTGAAACCCCTTTGAACTCCTCAGCCCACCCCCAACTGGAATAAATTGTGCGTGGGGTCATCGGTCCTAACTGTCACTCCATTCTCCTATTCCTCAGCTTCTTTCCACATGTGATGGGGTGACACTTAGGGCCGATGACCCCAATGTGCACCCTGATTCCAGTTGGGGGGGTGGGCTGGAGGGGTGCAAAGGGGGTTTCAACCCTAACATCAAATTTCCTCGCTTTTGTCGCCGTGGAACAACCCTAACTGATGCATTAAACTGAGTTTTTTGCCTCTAATATATATTATACAATGGCGAGCTGTCAGATAAATAATTTATCTACACAAGTGCTGTTTGACCTTGGGTAACCTCATGAGTGGTGTAAGCCATGAATGAAGTGTCCGAGGTCAAACAGCACAAGTGTAGATAAATCATTTATATGACAGCTCACCATTGTATATTTCATTTATGCAATAGGGATGCTTTCTGTCAGTGCAGGGACATTTGCTTTTGACTGTTTTTCTTTTTTTTTATGATAATTTCTGGGACTTTTGTTAACTTTCCTATTGTAGGTCCACCTAGCATAGTGGTTGCTATTAAATGAAACACCACTCATTTTGTAGAAAATTTTGGGCTGAACAAATTTCATGCTCACAGTACCATGCTACTTTTTTCATTTTAAAGTAAATTGCATTTGCTTGTCAAAAAAGTGAAAAACAAAGTTGAATTTTCTGCTTTTTTTTTTTTTGCTAATTATAAAAAAAATGCTCTAATTTTTCATTTTAAAATTATTTACATTTGTTTTTCAAAAAAGTGAACAAAAAATTTAATTTTATGCTGTATTTTGCTAATTATAAAAAGTCTATAAGATATCTATTAATGAAACACCACTCGTTTTGTAGATAACTTTGTGCTGAACAACTTTCATGCTCACAGTACCATGCTATCTTTTTTCATTTTAAAGTTCTTCACATTTGAATATGGTTAGTACTACTATTGAGGCTGGACATTCTGAATGAGTACTGGAGAGATTTGTGACACAGTAACTGTGTGTTTAAATGAGTAACTGTGTGTATAAATGAAATATAATTACTGGTGACCCCCTTTAACAACCGGTTTAGCTAGATCAATAAAATGCCGAAATAACCCAAAATCAAGTTATTATGGCATTTGTCCAAACTTTCTCACAGTAGCAGTGTGCTCTAGAGACAGTGTTTTGAAGCGCGCTGCCTTATTTATTGTTACTCAGGTTGAATCCATAAATAAACATGGCGGTTCCTGTTTCCAGCACCCAATGATTTACAGTGATCCATCGCTTGTCAGGTACATATTTTTTTTACTAATTTACATTTTTTATCTGGTTGATCCCGTCATCAGAAAAAAAATCTGGTTAACCCTGCCATTTGTACCTGACGAGCAAGGCAAAAGAGTGGTTGAGTCGGGAATCAATCGTGTGTGACTCTGGCCATGTAATTCGGAAAAATAAAACAAAACACAACCACTAAAGTAAAAAAAAAGCAACCTTACAGAGACGGGGTGTGTGTGTGTGTGTGTGTGTGTCTGACGGGAGAACTGCTTTTCTGTATGAGACAGAGTCTCTGTCTCTGGCAGTATGACATAACTGCCTTAACATATGCTGCTATTCATTGCCTGCACCAGTGATTGTTAAAAATAAAAGTATAGGTAAGTGTGTGTTTTATTGATTTTTTTACAACCTCTTGGTGTGTGATGAACATAAACCTCTTGAGCTTCGCTCTTGAGGTTTATGGGTCATCACACACCTCGGGAAACAATAAAAAATCCATATTTACACTTACCTAACCGATATTCTCTGTGTTATAAAATGGATGAGAAATGCTATTACCTGATTGGTCAAACATTGGTCAGAGCAGTACCGTTAATGATCATTAACCACACTGCTCTGTCCAGCATCCTGAAAGTGCAGGTACTTGATTTTCAGACTGACCCCAGTGTACTAAACTGACATTTTTATCACTTATTTAGTTTATTTATTTACTTATTTATTTGAACAGTGATTTAATAGTTCATTGTTATTATGTTAATAAGTTGATAAGTTTGCAATGCCATTTTTAAAGATTTATAGATAGCTTTCTTAACTAGTACATGTTGTTCATTTCTAAGTGATAAATAAAATATTGTTTGACATTGCTCAGCCAGTTGTAATTTGTTTTCTCCCCATTTTATAATCACAATAATACACTTCTGGATGTGCAGTTATCGGTGAATTACCACACACCTCACCAGGGTTGAAGAGCACTCGGCTGGTGCCTTGTGCCTCCACCCAGAGTGGGGTGTGCGGTAATTCACCAATAACTGCACACCCAGTCATGTATTATTGCTTACTTATTCACACATTTACTGAGATAAATGGATTTATCACACTCCATTTATTCCACCCCATTGCATAAACATATATATATATATATATATATATATATATATTATATATATATATATATATATATATCTATAACATAATATAATCTGATATCAAATGATGTGACATAAGTAATAGATAACCTACTATTGGTGTGCAGTCGCACTCTGATATATGCATGCCTTGGTGTGCATTGTAGAGCCGCGAGGCGCGGGCCAGTGCATCAACCACCTGAGGCGTATGCGTATGTCAAGTGCGAGCTTCCACCATAAGTGAGTTATCTATCTTATAAAATGGCAAAATTGTTTTGGAGGGGTGTAAAAGTGCAGGTGTGTGGTCACACTCTGATATATGCACAGTCATCTAATGTGTTTCAACCAACCAGAGGATTCCTTTTTTCTTACCCATTTTATGATATAAAATTAATGCACAATCATTTTTATTATTTTGAATTTGTTATTCTTACTATGTTGTATTTTTATTTATGTATGAAGAAAACATAAATCATGAAAATGAACTAATGATTTTCAGAAGCTGCTAGTGATAATGGTGGTGGGGGCATTGAGGAATTGGGTAGCGAATGCAAGATGATGTTTTTTCAGAAACTAGAATTTACATTTCTGGATGAACCAACTGTATCCCAAGTAGAGGAACTGGAACCACTCGAAGAAGGAAAAGGGGGGAACTGGTGTGCTTCTGGATTGCTCAGGATGATTTTATCACCAGATTCACTGGATGACTGACAGGGAGGGCTGCTTGCACTGCAGTGGGATTGGAATAAGTGGATTGCTGTGGATTGCTGTGGACTAATCAACCACAGAGCTTTGGCTGTACTATCATGTGCCCAGCAGCCCTTGTCTGGACTCCTGAAAGCCCCATGACAATTATTCTAAGTCCCTGTTTCACCATAACTAGCTCCAGTCTCCACCACCACCACCACT
The DNA here is from genome assembly GCA_016271365.2 of Neoceratodus forsteri. Taxonomy (NCBI): domain Eukaryota; kingdom Metazoa; phylum Chordata; order Ceratodontiformes; family Ceratodontidae; genus Neoceratodus; species Neoceratodus forsteri. Next base: position 1,530,047,777 of record CM057453.1, read on the forward strand.
TACAGAACTTGCACTTGGTGGAACTGGCATTGTAGAATATTTATCTGATCCTTTCCTCCCCCCCTCCACATCCATTTCTCTTCCTGTTCTCGATTCATGTTTTCCACATGTATCAATAATACGCACACAACAGATAATGACATGCCGCCTTATACTAACAGTGACGACTCACAGTAGTCGACAGTGATTTTTAGATGGCAACTTGATACACATGCCTTGCTCATGGACACTGCAGTGCCATACGACTTGTGAGGTGATAGGGAAAAGTGACACCAGCCATCCTCCACTAACAAACCACACCCCACTGAAAGACCTTGTTCCTCACGTAGCAGACTACTTTTTTTTTTTACTTTTTACTCACTGACTGGGTAGTAAGCTTACACACACACTCACACGCGCATGCAAAAAATAAAAAGATGGCATTCTCTACTCTGCTGCACCACCAGTAGTCAGTGCACGACAAATTATTTGTCAAATAAATTCTGCAAATCACCCCTGCACGCTTTCCAGTTTGCTAAATTCAAGCGTTCCTACTCCTGTTGCAGGGGGGAAAAGTAAAATTAAACATAAATAAATAAGGATTTCTTGTCAGTATAAAAAAAAAATATGTCATTTTTCAGAAATTCCCCCTGCAGCCAGGGCCTGCAGTTACCAATGCAGCAGGCTAACACTGTGCATTATCTCCTCTGTAGCATAATTTCATGTGGTTGCCTCATACATCTTGATGGCCTCTCATTATGAGGGATGTCCCTCGATTCCCCATTACTGAGCACCAATCATGCTCATTTCAGTCTACTTCCATAATCCCCCCACAAGTAGCTTGTCAGCACTGGAGTGTAGTTCTTCATAATTTACATTTTTTTTGTTTCTTATTCCGTGAAGGGATTGTTAATGAGTGCTAGCTGCCCAATCCCTTCCCCTTCCTTGTCCTGCTCTAGTCCTTGTGCAGACCCCACTCTCCTACATTTTGTGATGTAACAGTTTGCAGCACACGGGGATGTGCTTCATTGGTAGCAATGGGAGCATCATTCAAAACATCTGTTTTGATATTCTAGAGGTCTACTGAGGGCACATCAAAGCCACAGCTCAGATAACAAGGCTCTTATTAATTAAGCTGCTTTGATATATCCTCAGTGGATGGGGCTCCAATTGCTATCAATTGAGTGCACCCCCATGATCTACAAACTCACTTCTATATTGCAAAACATTTGAGTGGGGGGGGCGGTGCTGGACTAAAGCAGGACCAGGAAGGGGAAGGAATCACATGGACAGCTATTATTTACAATCTCCTCCACATCAGCGAATATGAAACAAAAAATTAAAATTATGAAGAACTACACTATGATGCTGGCAAGCTACTGGTTGGGGGCTTATGGAAAGAACCAAAACTGGTGCTATTTTTTGTATTATTTCTTTTCTCCCCTACTTGCATCCACACCAGCCACTCCTTTCAGTGAGCCAAGGCTACCGACTCGTTCTGTCCCCCAAGCCTCCACTCTCACATGACGGCCATCTCCCTGGGTAACCCAGTGTATCCCTTCACCAGATGAGTCTCCCTCCTCCAAGGGGGAAAGCACCAGCCAGGGGGACTCAGACCAGCACATCATCTTGGCCCAGGGAGACGCTGCTGAGGTAGAAGGCTGCAGAAGCAATGACGGGCTCGGAGAGCCAGGCAGCCATCATCCAGCATGACATGGAGCATTTTTCACACTTTTCTATGTACGTCCCTCCTTCGCCATCACTCAGTGCTCCTGGTCTCCACCAGAGGCCGCTGACGACTGACGACTCCCCAACCCACCCCCGGGAGAGAAGAGCAGCCCCTATGGATGCTCAATCCTCTCTGTCCCTGCCAGCCCCCAGTGACCCGAGTCCATTCCTGAACCTGGGTCACCAGCGTGGGTCCAGGTAATGTGCCCGCGCCTCAACCCTCTATGCCACCGGGCCGGCACTGGTGCTTTTTTAAAATTCTCTTTCCCACATCCATCCCATGTAGGAAAGGTACTGCCCACACTGAGTTGGTGCAGTAAACACAGACCTTTAAAGTATAGCTTCATAGTTTCTAATTTGCACAATCATTATTAAACTTGGCACAAATAAGGGTATTGGTTTCCACATTGTTCTTAACTTGTATCTCCAAGTTTGATGAAGTGTCCCACATTATTAGGACCAGTGTACCACATTTCAAGTGTCAGCGTCCCATATATTTCAGTGACAAAAGGTTGCGAGGCATGTCCCTGCCAGCCTTAAACTACAGTTAAAGAGCCCCTAATGTGAAAAGAGCTGCATTGCAGAATCTGAATAAGTATACCCCCAGTAAATCTCATACCAAAAACTAGATTTCTACGTTACTTAATTTTAAAGTTATGAGCTATTTTGTAACCCTGATTTTGCCACCTGTTCAAAACAGCCTGTATCAGTGAAGAGAGTGCTGCTGATGTCAACTCAGGACCTCAGAGTTTAGTATTCCCTGTCAGCAAGCTTATAGGACCTATTTCACCAAAGTTTTAAAGATCATGTGGGAGGGTTCTATGATAAAAATATTACACAAAATTGCAAGTGCCAACTTGGGGAAGACAACCTATTATATCTATTGATTTTATGTCCTCTTTATATTCAAGAAAGAAGTCTGTACTTGGGCAGTGTATTATCAACTTTAGACATAGAATTTAAATATCAAGTGAATGCATTATTGAAATCCAAAAATACTGAGATATTAGAAAGTGTTGCATTGTTCTGTAAAAAGGTAGAATGTAAGAAACTGCATATTATAAATAAGGAATAGGTTACTATAAGGGTGATGTATATATTTGTTACTAAATCTTGGATGTAGAGACATGTGTAATAGTTTAATTATAAACATCTGAATGAATTTAATGGTAGAAATACCAATTTAGTTGTACTACTCAATTTTCCTGTATATTTATTGGTAAGTGTATCTCTATGGATTTTAACAATGTAGAATGTTCTATGTGTATTTATGTATGCTAAAATGTATTGTGCAATATATTGTAATGACAATTCTGTCTTGTCAATCAATAAACTGGACTGAACCGAAGATCATATGCAATAGTTGTCAAAAGTAAAACAGACAGCACCCTTCAAAAACATTGCTATAAAAACTATATGTGTTTTAGGTTTTGTAACAAGGTTGAGAAAATTGTATTTTATAACGCCTTTTGGAGTGGTCCATTTCTCAAGGGTTGCTGGATGCTGAATCAGCATGCCTCCAGGCTGCTGAAGCCATTTGGAGTGCTATTCTACTGTGCATGTTAGGAAGTTGTACTGCTAGTATTGTAATGTTGGTAACATCACTGCTTTCTGTCAGTGTGTGCATTACAATATGCTTTAATGGGGTCTTATATGTGTGAATTCCTACTAGGGGTTGAAGTGTTGGCTCTGATAAAATTATCTTTTTAATTTAGAGTAGAACATAGATGAGCCTGAATGTACATCAAAATAACCTAACAGGGAGAACACATTGTGCTGGCTAAATTAGAAATTCCTAGTAAGTTTTCAAAACAGCATTACCTCTCCCACCCCATTGACAAGGAGATGAAATAATTGTTTTACAGTGCCATTCTTAGACATCACTTCAATTGAATGATAGGTGTGAATGATCTCAGCCTTTCACCACATCAGTAATTTATTCAGTGTGCAAACCCCACAACAGTGTGCTATGACCCAGAATCCAGCAACCCTGGAAAAAAGGACCACAACAAAAAGACACATAAACAAAATATTGTCAGCTTTGTTACTAAACCTGAAACACACACAGTTTTTAAAGCAATGTTTACTGACTGGTGCTGCCTGTTTTACTTATGAAAACCATTGCATGTGATCTTTACAACTTTGGTGAAACAGGTCGTATAAGCTTGCTGACAGGGAATACTAGACTCTGAAGTTCTGAGATGACATCAGCAGCTCTTCACTGATACAGGCTGTTTTGAACAGGTAGTGAAATCAGGGTTACAAAATAACTCATAACTTTAAAATGAAGTAACGTAGAAATCTAGTTTTTGGTATGAGATTTACTGGGGGTACGCTCATTCTAATTCTGCAATGTAGCTCTTTTGGTCAGATGATGTCAGTTGCTCTTTAAATCTGATGAGAATAAGCTATTTGAAAAGGTGATAATGAAAGATTTGCTGATGATTTGTAAAGTTTTCTTATCAAAAGTTATTGTTTTTCACATAAAAGGAGCCTTTCCCTGAAACAGGTTCTTCCACTGCGATGGAGGAACAGTGGGCCAAACTAATCAAGGGAACAGTGAAAGCAAAAAACCTCTGCATCAAGTAGGTGAGCAAAAGTAAGAGGAAGAGGGAGACCAATATGGTTCTTGAAAGATGTGACAGAAAAGGTAGCTGCTAAAAGGGCTACATTCAGAAGGTGCAAGGAGATGCAGAGAAAGGAGATTAGGAAGGTGTATGAGGGGAAACAGTGGGAAGCAGTAAGAAGCGCAAGGGCACAAACTGAATAGAGAATAGCCCAGGCAGTATCAGAAGTTGACAAGACATTTTTTAGGTATGTAAGCAAAAAAAGGAACACAAAAGGAGGGATTGTAAGGTTAAAAAGGGAAGTGGGAGACTGTACTGTGGGTGACCAGGAAAGGCAGTCATCTTAAACAAATACTCCTGTTCAGTGTTCTTGGTGGAAGGTGGAGGGGAGGGACCACAAAAAAACAACAACAATAGGATATGTGATGGCAGAGAAGTACTCTAGTCCTTTTTCTGATGAGAGAGTCCAGAAGGCACTCACCAACCTGAAGGTGGGCAAAGCTAAGGGGCCAGACGGGGTGTATCCAAGGGTGTTGAGGAAACTCAGGGAGGTACTGGCAGAATCACTGATTTAACAGATCACTGGAAACCAGAGAGGTCCCACAGGATTGGAGGTGAGCAGATATAGTCCCAAATCACAAAAGTGGTAACAGGGAAGAGGCTGGCAATTATAGGCCTGTTACCCTAACATAGTTGGTGGGAAAATTAATGGAAACACTGCTAAAAGAAAGAATAATGGAATATCTTGAATCCAGTGGATTACAGAACCCCAGTGCAACATGGATTCACAGTGGGGTGGTCATGCCAAAGAAATTTGATAGATTCTTTGACTGGGTGACCAAAGAATTAGATCAGGGAGGAGCAGTGCATATGGCCTACCTAGATTTCAGTAAAGTTTTCAACATCGTTCCACATAGGAGACTAGTAAGCAAGCTGGGTAGCTTAGGGGTGGTGTTACAAGGTGGAAAACTGGGTAAGACATTGATTGGGGACAGGAGGTAGAGGGTATTGGTAAACGGAGTTCATTCTGAGAGAGGGAGAATGACCAGTGGGGTACCGCAAGGTTCAGTGCCAGGTCCAGTCCTCTTTAATATCTTTATAAGTGACATTGCAGAGGAGCTGGAGGGGACGGTCTACCTCTTTGCGGATGACATCAAGATCTGCAACAGGGTGGATACCCCAGCAGGGGAGAAAAGGATGAGCAGAGACCTGAAAAAAACTGGAGTAGTTGTAAAGAGTATGGCAGCTGGGATTTAATGAAAAAAAGTGCAAAAGAATGCACTTAGGGCAGAGAAATCCAAGGGTGGAGTATAAAATGGGAGGAGTGTTATTGACAATGACCAAGCAGGAAAGAGACCAGAGGATAATCATATCAGATGACCTAAAGGTGACCAAGCAGTCTGACAAGGCAGGATGCTAGTGAGCATAAGGAGGGGGTATCTCTAGCAGAAGAGGGGAGGTGGTGTTTCCCCTGTATAGATCGCTGGTAAGACCCCACTTTGAGTACTGTGTCCAGTTCTGGAGACCACGTCTCTAGAAGGACATAGACAGAGTGGAGGTAGTCCAGAGGAGGGCAATTAAAATGGTACAGGGTCTGCATCAAATGCCCTATGAGGAGAGGATAAAGGACCTCAATATGTACACCCTGGAAGAGAGGAGGAAGAGGGGGGATATGATAGAGACCTTTAAACACCTCACCACCAGGGTACATATGGTAAAGAAAGGGAGTATTTTTCAGAAAAAAGGTGCTCTACAACAAGGAGATGTGCTCTGAAGCTGGAAGAGGGTAGATTCTGGCGAGATTTGAGGAAGTACTTCTTCACAGAAAGAGTGGTAGATTACCAGAACGGTCTTCCAGAGGAAGTGGTGGGGCAAAAACAGTGGTAGGGTTCAAAAATCCCTGAGACAGGTACAAGGGAATCATAGAAGTTAGGAAGGGAGTGGAGAGAAAGAGCTGTAGATCAAATAGGGTATGTGGTAAAAATGAAAGCAGAAAATAAATGGGCAGACTGAGTGGTCCAAGTGTTCCTTATTTTCCATCAAATTCTATGTTTCTATGAGAGAGTGAAAGAATCACTGGGTACTCTGGGTAGTAGAGTGGAGAGGGAAACTCTATGAAGTGGTATGTGTTTGCACGGCATACCTATTTCAGCCTTGATTGTAAAGTTGAGGGGAGGAACAGTATGGATTTAGAGTCCTTTCTGGCACTAAATTACTATATTACTTATCTGTATCAATGAGGGTTGAGAGTTAGGAACAAACAGTGTAAACTAATCCACCCGCCGATGTAGGTGTCCTCTCTACATTCACACATTTTCACCTTAGTCATCGATTGTAAATGTGGGTGTGCTTCTGTGTTAGCCACTACATTTTGTACTGTAATCACTTGGGCTTTTTCCACCAGATGTTGCTAACAATCCTGCTAAGGGATAACTTGTAGGATTATAAAGTGTTGATGGGTGCTCAGTCCTGCTCCATTAAGCAGGGGTTAAACTGGGCAAGAACCAAGAGGAATGCAGTTTCCACACCTCTTGCAAAATTGCATGAGAGTTCCTTCACCTCTGTCATCTTCTATACTGGATACTATAAGAGACGTCCACCACCTAGAGATGACAATTCCCTCTCCAACAAATGTAGAAGTGAGAGTTACATTGAAACATAGAATTTGATGGCAGATAAGCACCACTTGGCCCACCCAGTCTGCCCATTTTCCCTGCCTAGTACATATACAGTAGATCCTAATTGATATGTGGCTTACCCCTCTCTTTCCTATTGCTAGGGTTCCCTTATGTCTATCTCATGTATTCTTGAATTCTCCTACCATTTTTGCCCCCACAACCTCCCGTTCCATGAAAAAATACTTCCTCATGTTACCCCTGAGTCTACCGCCATCTATCCTCATATCATGGCCCCTTGTTCTTCAACATCTTTTCTGAAAGATGCTACCCTCTTGTACCCTATTTATACCCTTGAGGTATTTGAAAGTCTCTATCATACCTCCCCCTCTCCTTCCTTTCTTCCAGGGAATACATATTGAGATCCTTCAGTCTGTCCTCATATGACTTCTGGTGCAGTCCTTGCATCATTTTTGTTGCCCTTCTCTGAACTGCTTCTACTCTGTCTATGTCCTTCCAGAGATGTGGCTTCCAGAACTGGACACAGTACTCGAGATGAGGTCTCACCAATGTTCTGTACAGTAGCATCACCACCTCCTTCCTTCTCCTGATGGATACCTCTCCCTATGCATCCTAGCATCTCACTGGCTCACCCCTCAGCCTTCTCACATTGTTTGGTAACCATTAGGTCATCAGATACGATTACTCCTAGGTCCCTTTCCTGTTTGATGGCCATCAGTACCTCCGGCCCCCCATCATGTACCTCTCCCCTGTATTCCTGTGCCCCAAGTGCATGATCTTGCATTTCTTTGCATTGATAACCCATCCTAGTGTGTGCGGTCGCTCTCTGATATGAGCACGCCTTGGTGTGTGTTCAGCCACCCAAGGCGTGCATATATCAGAGGCAACTGCACATCCTAGAATGGGTTTTCTATCTTATAAAATGGCCAGAATTGTTTTGGAGTGGGGTGAAAGTGCAGGTGTGTGGTAATGCTCTGATAAACGCATGGTCATATGTTGGGTTTCATCCAATCAGGAGACAGCATTTTCCCTACCCATTTTATAAATAAAATTATACCTACCACTGTTATTTGTATTTAGTTGGAACATCAGAACTGATGGCTGGGAAAGAAACATTCAGCCAAGGCTTGTTGAGGGAGTACTACTACAGTCAGGCTATGTAAAACAAGAGGCAAATTTATGGAACAAGAGCCAAATTTATATATTTCCATAAAGGGCACCAGGGAAGCAAGAGAAGGAAAAGGTCTGGAGCAGAGAGGCAGCAGTAGTGGCGCAGTGTGTCATGGGGCTGCACTGGTGCAGGTGGAGCACTGTGTTTACATGGTTGCAAAAATCACGTGCACCAGTACACAATCCCACCAAACCAGGGATCATAGTTTGCTGCAACAGAGTAACCTACAATGCTCTGCAAGTCCTTTACACCACTGGGCCTGCACCATTGCAACTCATCTGCACCGCTTGCAAAGGTGCAGATCAGGTTGTGTAAACGAGCCTTTAGAAAAAGATATCTTGCGCCTACTGCAAACTACAGATATGTCCATGGGCTTCAGACTGCATGGGACACTTCACAAATGTTCCCCGTGAAGTGCTAAAAATACACGGATCACTTTTCCTATTTTTATAACATTCTCTGAAGTGTAGTCATACGGTAAAATGTTTGTCAACTTTCTCTTTTTATACAGTAACAAGGCTAAAGATGACAGTGCCCCACAACTGTTTACTCTGCACTCCATATACATGCCTGGCTACCTGGCCTTAGCTAATGTCTCCTGGATTCCTCTGGAATTCATGTTGTTTATAGTGCATAAATGATGATGCAGTTCCAAAACTTACACAGTTTGCATTTTGATTCTCTGTCAGTTATTTTGTTTTTTTGTAATTGATGTTTCTGCTTTCCTGTAAAATATTTTAACAAAATATGTAAGTCATATGTCATTATAATGCTCTTTTTGGCAAATTAATAAACGTAACTGAACCAGCTTGTCCATGATTTTAACCGTGATTATCTACAGACAACCACTTACAGCACCTAGGCCAGGGACAGACCATGGTCAATATTTATTTATTTAGTTAGTCTTTGTTGACCGGGTGGGTGCTCTAGACAAAAAAACATTGCCTATCATAGTTGGAGAATTATTCAAGTTGACCATGGTCATCCATAGTTATCCATGGCTGCTAATGTCAGATGTTTCCTGCATTGTGAAACAAATTTCTCCACAGTCCAGGTTATTTAATTTTTTTCCAACCACCTTAAAGCAGCAGTGCAGCCGGCCCAGTGGCACTGAGGGCTGAGGCGCTGGCGCCCACCGCTGCCATCTACGCTGATGACCCATGTCTGTGGAACGAGCATAGGCCATCGTTGGCAGGGAGGAGAAGGATTGAGCGCCCGATGGACTGCTCTCCTTCTCCGGGAAGGGTGGTTCCTGGCGGTTAGTGCTTGCTCACCCCCCAGTGGAGGCTGGAGGACAGGGTGCCATACCACAAGTTGGGAAGAGTCGGGCCAGATGCCTGGAAGAAGCGCGTGCGGAAGCGTGCGTGCCCCCCTCCGCTGGCGACATAGCACGGTCCCGACTCCTGGGGAGAAAACTGGAGGAAATAGACTGCCATGCAGGATGGCGGAGGGCGCCTCGCAGGCTCTGCCCCTGGCTAGCCACAACTCTGGCCAACTATATCCGGACTTCGGTGGGGGAGTAGGGACCTCCGCTGACCCCGCCAGGGGGGGCAAGCCCTGGGGTCAGGTCAGTGTCTGCTGGTAGATGCTGGGAGACGGGGCTGGGGACACCCTTCTGAGAGATAGCTAGCAGTGGGAGAGAAACAAATAACTAACAAAAAAAAAAACTGCAGCAGTGCAATGAAATTGAGCAAACATTTGACCCTACCTTTTTATCACTATAACAGACTTCAGGCATCTCCCAGTTTTATCTGGTGGTAACATTTTGTAGTTTTGCCAAAATTTGAGTATTTTATTAATGTTTTAATTTCTTTTTGTTTTTCTCAAGAAAAAACAATACCTGGCACATTTGGTTTAGAAATACAGCTGTAGACCTGGTAAAGGTTAGGATGGAGAAAATGAAAAACTCAAGGTGCAGAGCACAGAAGGTACCTAGAGAAGTATATCTAAAAGTATATTCATATTTTTAGTAATTGTAGCAGAAACTTGTTTTTTTGGAAAAAACATTGTTCATTGCACTGCTGCTTTAACATTCTGCAATGCATATGTACTGTCCACACATACTTTAGATATAGCTTTTATTTACTTAGCCAGTGCTTCTGTCATTCCTCTTTAAAATGGAGTCTCTCCTTACTCATAAATCTAAACTCTTGAAAGATAGGGTGAGTTCACATACTAATTGTTATGTTTGCTTGCGCACATGCACAAGATACATGTGGCAGCTTAAGAGAGAAGCAGGTTGTGGAGGTGCATCACTGCATTTGGGGGCTTGGCACTGGTGGACCAATGCAGGTATACTGTGCTGATGACATTGGTTTCCAAAAGTGGCACCAAGTTGAAACAATTTCGCCGCAGCAATGAGGGGCCACCTCGTCATTGCAGCATCAGCCATTCAGCTGCAATGAGGGAGCGACCCATCATTGCAAGGCGGTACCTTGCCTGGTGTAACATTCCCCTAAACATAGCGGCAGCTCATGCCTCACAGCCCCATGAAAACTGACTGACTGGGATGCCAAATCCCCCTGTTGGCATGCCCCTGACTCAGTTCATTTGCTGATGGGGGAGCCCACTTCCCGTCAGCATAATGTAACCCCCTCCCCCATTTGTAGTGTGCCGAGGGGATGCCCAATCCCCCTCGGCATCATGCCCCCCAAACAGCCCTTATTTGCTGATGGGGCCCAATCCCCATCTGCTTAAGTCTCCAAAAAGGCAGGTAGCACACTGGGAGCTCACCCCAGTGTGAAAGCAAGCCTGAAAAACAAAACACCTTTCTGCGACATCTTTTATTTTTTCTCCCTGAAAGAAAGGAACGGTCCCAGCCGGTCGGGTCCCTCCCCAACCCGCACCCACCCACCCACTGCGCATCCTACTCCCCACCCCCCACCCCATACTTACCTCCGGAGCCTGGCGCAACGATCTTCGGTGGACCTGGAACACGCCTGCACTCTTCAAAGCCGACCGTGAACTGAAGAAATGCTGGTAAGTTGTATAATTACATACATTTTGGCACCAAATTTTCAACATGGGGTTATTGGAACCCCCATGAATTCAGCCACTGTCATGGCATTTTTCTGTCCCGAAAGGTGATTTCACAGTCACTGCACAGAATCACCTTTCAGGACTGATTAACGAAATGACAGTGCCAGTGTTCATGAGGTGTGCTCTCAAAAAGCCTATGTTGCAAATTTGGTGAAAAATTAAAAAAAATGACTGTGTTACGCGCATGCGTTGTGCAGTTTCCATGCACGTTCATAACATTGCGAGTTTGTAATATTTTCACTCCAGATTTTCAACATTGGCATTTTTCCACACTTCCTTATGAACAGTATAGCTGTCATTTTTCAAATCCTGGCCGAAATGTGTTTTTGTGCTTCCTGCGCAGAATAGCGCGGTCACTGTGGGAAATCAGTGTTCGGGTCACAGTAAGAAAATCACAGTGACACTGTTCATGAGCAGAGGACCTAAAATGCCTATGTTAAAAATTTGGTGACGAATCCATAAAATGACTGTGTTCTGGCGCATTACGTGCGCGGTTACGTGTCTTTCGGAAGTGCAAGCATTTTTAATATTCCCACTACAGATTTTCAACATTGCCATCTCTTCACACCTCCCTATGGTTGGTACAGCTGTCATTCTTCACATCCTGCCTGATCTGTGTTTTCATACATCTGGCGCAGAATGGCACAGTCGCTGTTGGAACCCAAAGTTCGGGACACATTAACAAAATCACACTGCCGCTCTTCATGAGAAGAGGTCCCAAATGCTGAGGTGGGGTCACAAAAAGGCAATGTTGAAAATTTGTAGTGCAAATACCAACAAACGCCCGGGGCGTGAGGGTTTCTAACCATAATGTCCCGCCCTGTACAGACTGACAGGCATCAGGGTGTGCCTTTGGATTACCGACTGAAATGCTCATGCCATCCCACCCCCCCCCCCAGCTAGTGACAGACATTGAGATGTACCTTGGACTCTTCAGCCCCAGAATTCACCCCATTCTCCTATACTGCACCCATTTCAGCATATGTCCTTATAGAATGGGGTGACTGTAAAGCCGAACACCCCAAGGCACACCTCAATACGTGTCGGTGTCTGCAGGATAGGGTGAGGTGACATGGCATGAACATCATGGGTGACGACCCAAACACATACCCCAATACCTGTCCATCTCTGCAGGATGGAGGTGGGGTTGGCGTGAAGTTCAATACTTCACTGCCATTCCTATTCTGCATCTGTCTAACTCCTGCATTTCCAGTGCTAATACCAGCAAGCAAACATTCGGCATTGACAAATGCTTTTTTTTATTCTACTGGAGACCCTTCTGAGTGAATGGCTGGTTGAGCATCTGGAATCCAGTGGACTGCAGGACCACAGGCAGCACAGATTCACACAGGAAAGGTCATGCTAAATGAATCTGATAGATTTCTTTTACTGGCTGATCAGGGAAATAGACGGGAGGGGGGGCAGTGGATGTAACCTAGCTGGACTTCAGTAAGGCCTTCAACACTGTGCTGCACAGAAAGCTGATTAGAAAGTTGACCAGCTTAGGAGTGTGGTCTAAATTGGCAAATTGGGTTCAAAACTGGTTAATGGATAGGAGACAGAGGGTGGTGGTTAATGGCTCACACTCTAAAGATGGGAGAATGACCAGAAGGGTAGCACAGGATTCAGTACTGTGACCAGTCCTCTTCAATATCTTCATAGAGTTCATTGCATAGGAACTGGAGAGGAAGGTATGCGTTTTTGTAGATCACACAAAATTAAAAAAAAAATGCGGTAGGGTGGATGCTCAGCAGAGAATGGAAAAATATGCAGGGATCTAGGGAAACCTGAGGAGTGTTCACACACATGGCAATTGGGGTTCTGTCCCAAAAAGTGCAAAACCATTCACCTAGGGCATAGGAACCCCACTACTGAGTATAGTATGGGGGTGATATTGGCAATCACTACAAAGGGATCTTGGGATTAATATTATCAGAGGACCTCAAGGTGGCAGCGCAGTGTGTTAAGGCCACAGAAAAGGACTTAGACAAGGTGGAGGCAATTCAGAGGAAGGCAACCAAAATGGTGCAGGGGTTGCATGGGAAATCCCATGAGGAGAATCTGAGGGATCTCAACACGCACATCCTGGAGGAGTGGAGATCGAGAGGCGACATGCTTGAGATCTACAAGAGGTGAAAAGGATGCAGGAGGGGAGCCTTTTACAAATCAGGATGAGCTCCAGGACTAGGGGGCTTGTGATGAAGCTGGGGTAGGAGTTCAGGAAGGATGTGAGGAAATACTTCTTCACTAAAAACGTAGTAGAGACATGGAACCGGCTGCCAGCCTAAGTGTTAAAGGCTAGAATGGTGGCTAGCTTCAAGCATGCATGGGAAAAACATAGGGGTATATTAGATCAGAAGCAAGGGTGGGGGTGGATTGCTGGAGACCAGACTGGGTCTGCAAAGTACAATAGGCAGGGAACACTTCAGCAGATTGGATGGGCCAAGTGTTCCTTTTCTGCCAACAAATTCTATGTTTCTGTGTTTATGCTCAAGTAATTTATTTCTATGCGTAAACGTTATTGTTTGTTCATAAATTGGAAATGTTATTCTTATGAATATTTATACTAAAGTGTCGGATTCCGCATTCTGATATGCAAATACATTATGCAAATGTGGTTGGCTTCCCATGCTCTTATGACCATGGACAAACCATGGCCAAAGACATTAAACAAAAAATTTGGAGCACTCAAATCTGGAAAAAATTAAAAAGCACAAGTTAGTGCAAAAGCTTTTATTTAACTGGTGTTTCAGGTACAAACAAGTTAAAAAACAGTGAGCCTCACTATGTGTGAGCTGCTTAACGCTTTGAAAAAGCACATTATACTGTATGTGTAAAACATATTAGGCAACTCACACGTAGTGAGGCTCGTTATTTTTTAACTTGAATGTACCTGAGACACCAGTTAAATGTCCAATATAGATGTCAAACTTGTGCTCTGACAAAGGAGGGGTAAGAGCACTAGGGAAGAAATTTGACATCTATATCGGACATTGAAACTGACTGAGGAGGTGTCTAAGGCTAGGAGGACCATCATGACTAATGGGAGGAGCGAGAACCTAGCTGGCAGCCCCCCCCCTCCCAAAAGGGGTTTGGAAACAAAAAAATTAGGAACGTACAGTGAAGATTAAGGCTGAAGTAGGACCTGGGATAGCGGGGGGGGGTACAAAAAGGATGCTGCAGGTAGCACAGGATATAGAGGATTGGATGGGGGGAAGAGGGAGAACTCCTAACTCACAGCAAAAAATGTTTAGGGGGTACCTGGAAGGGGGTCTGCTTCAACGCCAGGAGCTTGGGCAACAAACTTTGTGAGTTACTGGCAATGGTAGCAAATATTAAGATGGACCTTGTTGCCATCACAGAAACCTGGGCCATGGACAACAATGACTGGGACCTCACAATACTGGCATACTTGCTATTCAGGAGAGATAGAAGGGGAGGTAAGGGGGATAGCCCTTTATGTATGTGAGGGTAATGAAGTAGTGGAAGATGGGAAATTCAAAAGTGGAGTGGAGAAAGTTGAGTCACTGTGGGTGCAGCTCACAGCAGCATCACGCAAGAAACTATACCTAGGGGTGTTGTACAGACCTCCAGGACAAGGAGAGGGGAGGGGAGGGACTAGGAGCAAGGAAAGGAAATAAAAAGAGGGTCAGGAAAGGGGGAGGTAGTGGTAGATAGAGATTGTAACTTTCCAGATATAGAATAGGGTGTTCCAGTAGCAAAGAGTTCTAGAAGTCAAGCTGTGTTGGAAACCCTTCAGGACTGCCTGCTGGCCCAACTGGTAAAGGAACCTACCAGTCAGGTATCCATACTGGATGTAGTTCTCACAAATTTGGAAGCAGTAGCAGCAGTTAGAGTAGGGGAATCACTAGCAAACAGTGACCATAATTCCATCTGGTCTGAGTTGACCCTAGGGGTTGAGAGAACACTCTCAAGGACGGAGGTCCTAGACTTTAAGGTGGCAGAGTTTGACAAAATGAGAATGCTGGTGTGGGATAAACAAACCAAAGTAAGGGATATAGTAGGCGTGGAAGAAATGTGGGGGTTTATAAAGCAGGCCATCCTCATGGCAACAAAACTATGTGTGAAGTCAGTTGTTAAAAGAATTAAGTTCAAGAGACCCATATGGTTCTCAACGAAGGTTAGGGAAGTGGTCAGTGCTAAAAGAAATGCACTCTATAGCTTTAAAAGGAGTCAAGGGGAGGAAGACTGGGAGGAATACATTCAAAAAAATAGGGAAGCAAGGAGGGCAGTAAGGGAGGCAAAGGCAGACACAGAGCTGCGGATTGCCGAAGGGATCAAATCTGGAGAAAAACATTTCTTCTGTTGCACTAAAGAAAAGAGAAAAAAAGGAGGGGGGCTCGTTAAGTTGGTAGATGAGGGAAGAATAATGGGATGATGGACAGAAGGCCATCGTCCTTAACAACTACTTCTGCTCTGTTTTCACCAGGGAAGATGTGAGCCCTCTACTTGAAAGTGGCAACCATGCAGCCACTAGGTGGATCCCACAGATGGCAGCTCCAGTATTCACCAGGGACAAGATCCAGAAGGGGCTGGCTGCCCTCAAGATAGATAAGGCCCAAGATACGGACAGGATGCATCCAAGAGTGCTAAGGGAGTTGGCAGAAGAACTGGCTGATCCTATAACATATCTGTTCAACAGCACACTGCAGTCAGGAGTGGTACCTAGAGACTTGAGAGTGGCCGACGTGGTTCCACCCCATAAGGGGAGATAAGGAACAGACAGGAAACTACAGGCTGGTTAGTCTCGCATCTACTGTGGGAAAGCTGATAGACACTCTAATTAAGCAGGATGTCATTGACTACCTGGAAAAGAATGGTCTCCAGGATAGTAAGCAGCACGGGTTCGTAGCAGGGAGGTCCTGCCAGACCATCCTTATTGTCTTCCTTGACTGGGTAACAAGGGAACTGGACAGAGGTCATGCAATGGATCTTCTTTAGTTTGATTTCAGTGAAGCATTCAATTCAGTGCCACATAGACGGCTGATGAAGAAGTTGGAGGACCTTGGGATGGAAGGAGATATAGTCAGATGGGTAGGAAATTGGCTCAAGTGTAGGCAACAGCGGGTCATTGTCAACGGGGTTAAGTCAGTGAAGGGGAAGTTACAAGTGGGGTACCACAGGGATCAGTCCTGGGCCTGGTCCTTTTCAACATGTTCATTAGTGACCTTGCTGAAGGAATCCAGGGTAAGCATGCCCTCTTGTAGTGAAAGAAAACCAACACTCCAAACATCAGCTGATGCAAAAAGCTTTTACTATGTAGTCATAACTTGTACAAACAAACTGAAAATGTAATAGTGAAAGGCTCCCAAACCAGAACAACCAGCCCAATGCTTCGAGGTGCAATACCTCTTCATCAGGGGGACATGGCTACTAACTCCAATCATGATATTTTCATATTTATATTGATATATTGTTACTTTATCATCCTGCAGCCCATTGGATTCAAGATACTCTACCAACCTTTCCCTTAGCAGTGTTTCCATTAATTTCCCCACCACTTAGGTGAGGCTCACCAGCCTATAGTTATTAGCTTCTTCATTGCTGCTGCCCTTATGTAGAGGGACCACATCTGCTCTCCTACAATTCTCTGGAACCACGCTTAATTCCAGTGAGCTGTTAAATAAGGCCATCAGCAAGGCAGCCAGCACCTCCCAGAGTTCTTTCTGTACCCTTAGGTGTATCCTGTCTAGTCCCATAGCCTTATCCACTTTTAGAGCTGCAAGTCGCTTCAGTACTCTTTCCTCCTGAAAATGAACTTAAGGCCGCCTCCCCCCCAATCTTGCTCACCACTGATGGTCCACTACCCCTCCCTCTGCTGTGAAGACTGAGAAGTGCCTATTCCGGATGTTTGTTTTTTCTTGGTCCTCTTCTGCGCAGTCACCCTTTGTCGCCCTCCTTATCTTCAGTATTCCTCCCCTTGCTTTCCTCTTCTCACTTATGTACTTGAAGAAAGTCTTATCTCTACTTGCTACCTTTTTGGTTCTTCTTTCCTCTGTCAGCACCTTTTCTCCACTCACTGCCATATCTACTTTCCTCTGTTTTACCTGGTACGCCTACCTGTCTCTCTTCCTCTGTGTTTTCTTATACCTCCTGAAAGCCACCCTTGTTCCTTCACCACCATGGCCAGTTCCCTAGAGTACCATAACAGTATGTTCTACCTTTTGTCTTTACTCACTTCCTTCACACAGAGGCTGGTTGCCTTAATTATGCTGTCCCTTATGTTTCCCCATTGTTTCTCTACTCCTCCCTGCCATTCCTCAACTACTAGGCAGTTTCTGAGGCCATCTCTCATTTCCTTAAAATCCTCCTCCCAAAGTCTAGGACCCTCGTCCTCATGTGGTTTACCTCTGTTCCCATCTTAATGCTAAACCACACTGTACAGTGACTGCTGGTACCTAGGGGACTTCCTACCGAGACATTTGTAATGCTGTCCCTGATTGTAAGCACCAGGTCCAGCAATGTCCCGTCCCTAATGAGTTCATTGACTAGCTGCCTGAGAAAGGCTTTTTATAGGGAGTCAAGGACGGCCCTGCTTCTTGCAGAAGCTGCAACTGGAAGGCTCCAATCCTCATCTGGCAGATTGAAGTCACCAACTAACAACACCTCCCCCTTATTTGTCATCCTGATAATGTCCTCCCCAAGTGCCTTATCCTACTTCTCTCCCTGTGCTGGAGGCAGTGCCGGCGTTGAGCACATGTGAGGCAAGCGGCCGCTTGGAGCGCCAACAAAGGTCCATGACTGGTGGGCACATAGCAAGATCTGAATACCAATGAAGATATTTTAATCTGGTATTCAGATTCTTGCATCTGGAGACCTTGTGAGCCCCACCACAGTGCACAGTAGCATTTAGTGGCTTGCAGGAGGCTAGATGCCAGAATTACACACTATTGGTTGTTGTGTAAGGTCGGTCAGCCAATACAAATGCTGAAAAAGTGTTACGCCCCTCCTCCATGGTCCTCTACCTTTTCCAGTCAGCTATGGCACCGCACCTTCACTCGCATCATGAAGCTTTCTCTCCATCCTATCATGTCTTGTTCCTATCACTCTGTTTCTCTCTTCTCTGTCCCTACTCTGAGTAGGAACAGAGTGATAGTAACAAGGCAGGATAGGATGAAGTCCGAGAGACAGCTTCATGATGTAATGAAAGTCTTGATACTATAGCTGATAACCTCTGAAACCTACCTAAAGAATGCTTTTTTTTAAACAGATCACATGAAATCAAACTGATGCACTGGTATTTAAAATTACCTTAGTAAGCAGTTTTCAACTTTTTAGTTAAGTTAAATAAAAACAACTATTTCAGTGTCAATTCCTTGACAATTGTAAAGACTCTTGAAAAAGCTGCCTCTCCCTCTCAAATATTCCCGCTTCGAGCTCGCGCTACCCTCTTGCATAGCTGACTGGAAAAGGTAGAGGACCATGGAGGAGGGGCGCAGAAAAATGTAACTGTCATTTCCGAGTAACAGGGCTACAGCACCGGGGCCCCCAAAGTTGGAGAGGCCCGTCCCATTCTTTTCTGCTGCTATTTTGTTTTATGATTTGTAAATTGTACATTTGACCTTCTGTGCTTAAATAGTGTACTTTTTAAATGAAAATAAAAAAAAGAATACGACCGAGGAACTTCCTCATATTTATTTTTTATTTAAAAAGTACACTATTTAGGTGCACAGGTACAGTGTTAAAAAACCTTGCACTGAGTATTAACATTGGGTCACAAAACTTTTCCATCAATTTTAATTGCTGGCAGCATTATTTCTAGGTGGTGAGACTGTATTATTTGCATGGCCCCTATTTTTCTGCAATTCTGCGGCCGTGGAAGTAACCACTGATGTTATCTTCACCCATGTAGATGGCATGTCAACTTAGCAATAAATTCCAATTAAAGTCATTTGAACCAGGCTTACAGTTCGAACAAAAAAGTCTGATCCAGGAAGCTGGACCATAGAGTACAACTGAGTTGTGCTGAGCCATGATCGCCGAGGACTGAATTCTGGATCCCTTGAAAGTGGAAGGGACACCAATAACAACAACAATAAAGTGTTATCAGGTGTTAAAATTACTGGAGACCAACAAAATCCTCCACGTAATAAGATACAAAAGGAGAATGTGTCCGACAGCCAGAAACACACTAATGGAGCTGGGATGTGATGCATGGACAACAGATCAATAAAAGAAAAGGCACCCCCCTCCACACACACACACGCACACACACAGCCATTCCTGGTTATCACATAGTCCTCCAAGGGAATCCAGTAATTAAACTGTTTGCTGAACAGCCTTTGAACCTGGACTGCACATCGAAGCAGGAGATATAAGCGACCCAGGATAATAGTTTGATCTAGGAAGTTAGAACATAGTCAAGACACCTCTAGGGTGAATTCTTTAAATGCAAAAACCAAGCTCATTACTATTTTAAAACATGTAACATTCACAATAATGCAGCACTGTGGGGCATTTCATTATGTGGGTTGTCTCAGTGGGGGACCTAAATTTCATCCTGGCTGGTAGGGCTGTGGGGGGGGGGGTTAATCATTGACTGGTTCACGTCACCATCGGCCCAAGTCATGGAGATCCCTGTCTGTTGGAGCCCATGGGGAACAAAGGAGGCTTCAGGTCATGGAAAACATCTCACTGAACACTAAAGAAAACAACAAATAAGGGGTAATAGTTCATAAAAATGGTTTGCAATCTATGGAATCATGCAGTTACTTTGGCACTAAAACCTGTAGGAGTATTTTATTCACAAATAGTACAAAAAGCAGACTTGCAATTTATTGTGGCTTAAAAGCAGTGCAGCAGGTGCAAGAATGTAATGCAGGTGACTTGCCGGTTTGCTAAAAGCTTCCTCAAGAGTGATGAACCTTTTAGCAAAAACGGTTGAGTCACCAGCGTTAGTCTTACACCCTCTGCACTTCTTTGAAGCCAAAATTATTTGTAAGTGTGTTTTTTTACCATTTGCAAGATCAGACTGCTCATTGCTCTGTGCCAGCTTTTAATGTTTGCAGTCACCAAGCAGAGACCCGCTACATGCGGGAATGATATTATAAGTGTGCCTCCACTGCTCGTGGATCTCAAACTCGCCACACGTGGAAAAAGAAAGTAAAAAAATCTACAAATAATACTGACCTCCTGGGCAGAGACTGGCTTCCAGTAGGAATAACTGCCTCCATTTAAGCCGCGTTGGGGCTCTCCAGTGTTCGGTTACGCTATTACCGCAAACAAAACTAGTTAGTGAAGGGGCTCTGTCTAAATACTGTAATGCCAACCAGGTGGGGACGTGATTTTTTTTTTTAAATGTCATTTCATGCCGATATGCAGGTTGGAGAGCTGTGGAGACACAAAGGTTTCAGTTAGATTATAACCACCCCCCTCCCAATGCTGGCATCCGGGGCTGACCGTGCTAATTTATTTCATCATATTCATTGCCCTCATGTTCTGAATTATTTTAGAAATTGTAATGCCGTCATTGCCAGAGACCCGGTACCAGTGGCAATTAGCAAGACCCCGAGTTTTCCATGATTCCGCGGGCACGGTCACCCACGGAAATAATTGCAGAAATTGTGGACACCCGTGGAATTAGCAGCCGTCCGTGGAATTTGTGGCCAATCATGGAATATTTGGTTTCAGACCACGAAACTTAAAATCCTCTGCAGTGGATCACCCAGCACTTTGCTGCCTCCTGTTTGATTAATTCACAGTGCCTTCTCAGTGCCCCCCCCCAACCCTCCACAGCCATACCAGTACAAGCCAGGATGTCATGACGGTCCCAGGTTGAGATTACATCTAGTTGACTGAGATGAAGGATCTATGCTATTTATGTACCGTTCCATGACTGCATGCTCAGACCCAGCTCTCTATAGGAATGCATTTCTTTACCTATTTTGTCTGTGTTTGAAACATTCCACTGCACTATTTGTCCCTAGCCACAGAGACCCCCGTCTAGGCTTACAGTGCAAAGTGTATACAAAAATAAAGAGCCTGGATAAAAAGCTGTTAATGCTAAATAAAGAAAATAATTAATAAATCAATCTCCATTGGCCACAATTGCTTTAAATTTAGTCTATCCATAACCCCAGTTCCAGACAGCCCCTGATACTAAAAACCCCTGTGCTCCTGACTGAGGAAAGAAACTGAGTTTTCCTCCACCATAAAGAACACTCATTCTTGTATTTTTTTATTAATAGTCTGTCTGCTGTGCTTGCTAAGAGGGAACATTGGACCAATTGCTCCAGCCCCTCAGTGGCTTTCCAGTAGCCACAGTTTATTTCATAGCCTAACAGTAAATAAACAAAACTTACATAGCGGGTTCTCTCCCTAGCTGATAGACTATTAAAAAATAAATATGGTCCTGCAACTCCCCCTAAATGTTTCGTATCCCAGACACAGTAAGGGATGCTTTAAGCTCAAGATATTTTTTCTCCCGCCCAAGAATGCTAGAACCTGGCAACACAGTGGCTTCCAGAAGCAGGACAAGGATTAACCCCCCCCCCCCCGCTCCAGACAAGGGAAAAAAAATTTCCCTCCACCATGGAGGACAGTTCTCTATTTATTGTATTTATTTATTATTCTGCCTGCGGTTCTTGTTAGGAGGGAACTTGGAATACTTGCTGAGTCTGTCAGCCCCTAAATGGCTGTCCAGTGGGCACTACTTATTTAATAGTCTATCATTAATATCTTGGCAATGGGGGCATACTGTTTTTATAAAAAGGCAGCCAAGTGGGGCATTCTTGTATGTTTACATTTTGGGCAGAGAAGCTGAAAATAAAGAATTTACAAGAGCTCCAGCCATATGTCCCTCTGTGTTTCTCCCCCTGGGTTATTAATGTAACAAAAAACAACCAAAATTGGAAGGCAAATTAAAAAAAAAACACAGGTCCCCTCAGCACTGGCAGCATCCCTACTGGGAACTTAAAGTGTGCAGTTCAATGTTTTGAATTAATGGTTAGCATTATTTAAGTACTTTATTTTCAGAATGTTTTCTGTGTCCTCTTTTACATTGAAAATAATAAAAATAATTAACAAACAGCAGAGCTACTCTGACAGGCAGTACTGTGATTTTTAGTCTGTTTCTACACGATGTCATGGACAGACACGCAGGTTGATAATTGCTAGGAGGGTGTGTGCACTGATAGTTGTACTTTGTCCAGGATTAGGAGCAATTGTTTATTTTGTTAAAGTATTTTAAATGAAAGCATCTTGCCCACCAGAGATTAGGGACCAGGGTGGCTGTCAGTGACATCAGGCAGTAATATAGACAAATAATCACAGTAGAGTCCAAGTACCTCAGATTACTTTAATTTTTTTTTTCTGTTAAATTCATGTTTTGTTCTCACGGAAAACATATTGCCCACCAGAAAGCAAATTATGTGCTGACATGCTCATCCAGTAATGTCATATTCCCTCCCAAGCACAGCAGAATTAATACTAATAAAAAAAAAACAGTAAGTAATATTAAATAACTGCCGAACTGTTCTTCATGCTGAAGGGAAATTGTATTATTTCCTCGTTCAGGACCACTAGGAGTTTAATTCATGCTTGCCTAATGTTATTCTGCACAGCTTCTGAAAGCTCTTATGTGGCCCAGTACAGGCATTGTTGGTCAAGAAAAATATTCTGAACTGAAATTGAAGCACCTCTGCCATTTCTGCACCTGCCACTGCCCAGGCTCCGAAAAGATTCAGGGGCTAAATGTATTTCTGTATTAAGTGGGGCTCTGACCTTATTAAGTGGTAATCCTACTTCGGATTTTATGAAAAAAACATGAATAGGGGTTTACCAGGTGGTAATAGTACTTCTTTATTTATTTATTTATTTATTTATTATTACTCCTTTGCTGTGCAACAGGGAGATGGGTGACACCAGGTGAATAACATTGTAACCGGATTGAAAGGTTGCCTCCTGACTGGAGAACAGCCACAAGCAGCACTTTTTTAATTGCATGTAAGCCCTTACATGGCTCATTTAGGCTCAGCCCTGCATGGTTCTCCAGGGTTGGGTGAGGTACTGGTGGCAGAAAAGTAATTTTTTTTTTGAGAGGAAACTGGCCGGAAACTGCATCAAGGGAATTTATTCCAGCCACTGGACCCAGCCCCACACACTTAAGGAGGCTTAACTCTGTTTATTTTCTAATATTTTAATGTATTAACGGGAAGGGTCTGTGGCTCACTAACATTAATAAAGTATGTCATTAAATTCTTTGTGGACAGAGAGGGGATACTGAATAGTGAAATAAAAGGCCCCTTTATGGATCTCAGTGGCTTGGTACTGACATTGGCGGGAAACAAACAAAAAAAGAATACATTTAAACCGCAGCATGTGTGGCTGTGACCGGGCTCCAAAACTGGCTGCAAGGGGATGTTGGTGTTACAGATGAGATTTTTTTTCTCCGTGGTGGTACATTTCCTTATTTATTTTGACTGTCCTGGCCACATTTGTATTTTATTTGCTCCATGGGGTCACAGGAAAAAGAGGCTCAACTAAGTTTGTCAATTGATGCTGGTGTGTCTCCCGAGAAGTGTTAAGTACTTTAATGTATATAATCCCTTTTTTTGTTTCATGTTTGTACATTTATATAGTGTATTTTTTTATTTTCCCCAAAAAAACTTCTTGCCCACTTAAGAGCCAGGGAGTGACTTACAAGCTCAGCCATTAATCCCAAACTCAATTCCCAGCACAGCAGAAAGAATATTAAAAACTAGACAGTAGCAACAAAATAGAGCAGCTCGGTGCTGCAACAAAAAAGACCACAAACATTTGGTCTAGTTGAAACTGTTTAATCAAAATAAACGAAACAAACAGTACATAGCAGCACCCCTTTCAAACACCATGAAGTCTTGCTATATTAGGACTTATTGCAGTTAGCCACTGCACTGGAACTGCCCCGGAGAGGAAAGAGTTAACTCCAGAGAATCTGGAGTTCTATAGCGCGAGGGCGCTATACCAAAGCTCTATCTGGGCAGTTTCAAATGAAACTGTCAGATTCTTTACTCCGCTTCACTGAACAGTCGCTCCGGAGATCAGCTCCTTCAGCTCGGTTCATTTCTCGGTTCAGCGGTATTTTCGGTTCATTTGAACCGCAAAAGTAATTATTTTACCGCATTTCAGTTAAAGCACTATCTGGTAAACCGTAAGTACAAAATGTAAAGTCTGTGTGGAAATTTAGTTATCGGTTCGGTTTGAACCGATCGGTTTGCTATTTTAACGTTTTAAAGTTTTGGGCTTTTAGAGTGCGGTACCGGTTCTTATTGGTTCTAAAAACCTTGATTTTAAATAGGGTTTTCAAATACCGTGAAGCGGTTAGGAACCGATAAGGGTGTCTTGCTTAGCACGGCCATAAAAGGGCAAGTTTTTGGTTAGGCTGGCATTATGTCTGAGAAACCCAAAAGAAAACCGGGCCACTGGGTCAACACTGTGATGCTGTGGGAAGCCTTTGCCAAGGCTGACCCACACACCACTGTGTTTATTGTCTGGGGCTGACCACCTCCTGTCAGACTGCCAGGTGTTTAAAATTTCTCTGCAGCCACCCTGAAAAGAGATAGGGCGGCTCAGGAACTATTGGCCAAGTCCGCTGACCGGATGGCCAGCCGGTCCAGTACCCACTGGACCAGAGGAGTGCCCTCTGACCAGGGCTAGACTTCCTCGGGCAAAAGGATGGTTCAGAGAACCAGTTTAAAAAAAAAAAAAAAATGAATATGACAGAGAGAAATCAGTAGGTTTGGAGTCCAAGATTGTCTCTCCAACTGCTGCAGAAGTAGTTAAGCCATACAGATTGTCCAGTCACTGTTTCTAGGTCCTGTCAGACCATCTACAGTTGGTAAAAGCTGGCTCGTTCAGTTCCAGTGGTTCAGGTTTATGATGTTGAGGAATTGTTATGAACCACAGGAGTGGGAGGAGAAATTTGATCAATACATGTGTGGCTGGTAGGGTCTGGACTTGCCCACTTAAGGACATTTTCTCCAGACAGACTTTTAGAATCTCCTCCTTTTCTGTCTGAGTCCTTTTCTCAGTTTATGTTTTACAAAAGCTTGCAGAATCCCCCAGCTTCCTTTAGAGAGGCTATGGATGAGTAAAGGGAGCCTGATTATGTAGGAATGATGGGCTAGGAGGTTGTCTTTCCTTTGCATAAGTCATTTAGGAAGTAAACAACAAAGATTTTATAAGATTCCTCTTTCTGTCCCTCCTGTAAGATAAAAAATGGACAGAAGGTGTATTTGATCAGGCTCTGTTACAGACTTCCTCACTGAGCAGTGTAGTCATGTAGGTGTGGTACACGCTGCAGCCTGTGTCAAGGCTAGTTCCCTGGCCTCCACATCCTCCTGAATAGGATTCCAGGAGGATTGATGCCATGACAAGAAAACAGTATATGGCAGCTTCTGTGGGACTCAGACAGACAAGTTGTATGGCTTATGTGGCTAGATTTCGGAAATCTAGGTGGGACGAGCTAGAGATTGCAAGCAGGCCCATGGCCAGCTGGCTAGCGGTTGAAACAGGTGGCTGCTAATGGCACTGAAGCCTCTAAGTTCAAGTTCATACTGCTGTTGGTGTTAATCTTGTTTCTCTAGGGTCATGACCACTTCTGTAGCTTTCCATAGGTTGGCATGGCTCAGATGCACTAATCTGTCCCAAGATACTCTGTCAAAGTCTATGGATTTGTTTCTTGTTGTGGGTAATTCTCTGTTTGAGGAACAAAAGAAAGCTATATGAAAAACAGGATGATTACCTACAAAAGTGCCCAGGTAGAGGCTCAGGCCTCCTCTGCTTTCGCCAGAGGGGTCTCTTCAGAGGCAGAGATGAGCAGGGGCAGAAGTAAACCGTCCCCTCCCTTAGCCTAAGACTATTGCCAAGCAGGCACCCTAATGGGGTGCCCAGGGCCGATTCTCCTATACCAGTGGGCAGGTTGGTTTTTATTTCAGCCAGAATTGGGTGTCCCTAACTCAGACAAGTGGGTTCTGGAAGTAATAGGTCTGGTTCTCAGCTTCAAACAGTTTACAAAGATGAGAGCCAGACAGGTCCACCTGCAAATCCTTTGGAATCCCTTGCTTTGGGAGCAGAGGTTTCTTCTCCTCTGAACTGCAAAGCAGTAGAAGGGTCCCTCCTTGCCACCGGGGCAAGGGGATGTACTCATGATACTTTCTTACCCTATAGAAGGCAGGAGATTTGCGGCCCATCTCAGATTTAAGGTACCTGAACAAGCATCTTTTGAAAACAAAGTTAAAAATGTTAACTCTGGCTGAGGCCAGGGGACTGGCTAGCTTTCCTGGACCTCAAGGATGCCTATTTTTTCATGTTTTGATCAGGCCTTCTCACCGAAAGTACCTCAGGTTACCCTCAGGCCACTACCAGTTCAGGGCAATGCCCTTCGGCCTTACCTCTGCACCAAGGGTATTGAAATTCTAGCTGTGGTAGTGGCTCTTTTAGAAGGCAAGGGATTGCTTTGTTTCCTTTCCTGGATGACTGGCTCTTAGTGGGTCAGTCTCAGATCAAGTAAAATCCCACTTGCAAGTCACCCAGCAGCTTCTCACCTTTCTGGGATTCCTGCTGAATTTACAAAGTCAGTTCTCGAACCAGTTCAGGTACTAACTTTCATAGCGGCAGAGTTGAACACAAAGTTAGCCAGGGCATTTCTCCCTCTGAAAGGGTAGGCAGTCTCTTTGCCCTGGCATCTTCCATTACTCTGCGGTCTCTTGACCAGCATTGCATTTGCTACAACTACTAGGGCACATGGCTGCTTCCACAGCTGTAGTGCAGGGAGCAAGATTCCAGATGAGGACATTTAGTTCCATCTGAGGGCCTATTGGTCCCAAAGGAGGATTCCTTTCCAAATTGGTTCTAGTGACCCAATCCCTGATCCTGGCCTTACACTGGTGGCAGGATCAAAGCAATCTAAAACTAGGGGTCCTCCTCATTCCCTCACCACGGATGCTCCTGTATTAGGGTGAGGAGCTGCAAGGCGACCTGTCCACGAGGGAGTGTGGTCTCCTAGGAATCTCTGCTCCACATCAATTTTTGGAACTCAGAGCTGTCTTCTAGCTCTTAGGAGTTTTCAGCTTCTGTCCAGAACAAGGTAGTTCAAGTCAGGACAGACAACACCACAATAATGTGGTACATCAACAGGCAGGGGGCACTCAGTCATCAGCCTTGTGCACAAGCAATGAAGTGGTGGTCTCTGGCTTACTCCTGAACACCTCCCTGATAGCAGTTCACCTCCCAGGGAAGGACAATGCCCTGGCAGATGCCCTCAGCAGGATTCTCAGGGCCATCACAATTGGGCTCTGAATCCTCAGGTGCTGGGTTCAGTCCTTGCCAGATGGGGCTCATTTTCAGATAGATCTTTTTGCAGCCCCAGATAACCACTAACTTTCTCTGTTTTGTTGAGGCCTCCAGTGCTGGGATCAGCCCCCTGGACGCTTTTCACTTGGATTGGAAGGGAAGTTTCTGTACACCTTTCCTCCTTTTCCCTTTCTTTCAGGGTACTAGTAAAATCAGATCTCAGCCCTGCAAAGCGATTCTGATTGTTCCAAACTGGGCCAGACAGCCCTGGTACCCATTGACTCTGTCTGACAGTCCACCCTACCCTGAGCTTGCCCAGAGTCCACGACTTACTGGCCTTTGCACAAGGGAGTGTGGTATCGAACCTCAAATTCCTCCTTCTCAAGGCAGCTCTTGAGGTTAGAATTTGCTGATTTACCATTTTCAAGGTGTCGCGGATATTTAAAGGCTTCAAGGAAGCTTTTTCACTGAGGCCACTACAATTCTAAGTGGAACAGGTTTTCAGTCTGGTGCTGAGAAGCAGATTATACCACAGTCTGCTTATCTGCCCATTTTCTGGACTTTTGGTCCATTTTAAATTCCTTAGGTCTTGGGCCAGCTACCTTAAGGGTTCCTCTGGCAGCTGTCTCTGTTTTTCTGCAAGCAGGAAGCCTGCTTCCTTTTCTTCTCAACCTGTGTTTTCCAAGTTTTTAAGGGGTTGCTTCACACCAACCCTCCTTTTTGAGGAACCAGCTCCTGCATGGAGCCTGAATGTTTGCATTGCTCAGTTAATGCAAACCCTTTGGACCTCTGTCCCAGCAGAGCTCAAGCTTCTCACTTGGAAAATGTTTTTCTGGTGGTTTCACTTCTGCCAGGCATGAAAAGTGAACTACAGGCCCTGGCAGTGGAAGAAGATTTTCTCTCCCCACAGGGATAAGACAGTCCCTAGGACTAACACAGGGTTTGTCCCTAAGTGGTTTCAGGTTTCCACCTGAACCAACCCATCTCTCTCCCAGGATTTTCACTGAGCATTCTTCCTCAGGTGAGAGGAGACTGCACAGCTTGGATGTCAAAAGAGCCTTATGCTACTATTTATAGCGCACCAAGGGTCACAGGTTGAATCCTCAACTCTTCCTTACCTGGGGGCGAGGGTTGGCAAAGGGAACCTGCCACTAAGAGGACAATTGGAAGGTGGATTGTCTCTTGTATCCATTTTGTTATCAAAGACTAGGTAGGAGAGCCCCCTCAGGACTGAGGCTCACTCCACCAGGTGTACAGCTGCATATCTAGCGGCTGCTAGAGATATTCCCATTCTGGAAATCTGTCGAGCTGTTACTTGGAAGACAATTCACACTTTTACCAAGTATTATTCCTGGATTTCTGTCCAGGAGAGATGCTCGTTTTTGGCACAGCTGTGCTTCAGAGCCTATTTCCTAAGTGAGGTTCTGACCCTCCTCCATGGAGGTACTGCTGTGTAATCTGCAATAGAGTCCTAATATAGCAAGACTTCATGGTGTTTGAAGAAAAATTACTCACCTAGTAATTGCTTTTCTTCTCATGGAGTCTTGCTATAGAACCACCCTCAACCTGCCCCTCTCCAGAACTTCTACTGGGGTGAGGGTGGCAAATTAGTGCAAGCACTGTGTCATGCCATTGTAGTTCTTCCCTTCACCCTCTTTTATTTAGGGTTAGGGAACTGGGTTTTCTGTGTTGAGTGATTTGTTGGCCCCTTCCTGGACTTGAGTCTTTGGGGAAGGGGGTCCTAATAGTGCTTGTCAGGGGAAAACTAATAATACCATTATTCATTCTTATATTGTTATTGTTGTTCCTATTGTTGTTTATATTGTTGTTATTACTACTAGTAGGTAGCCATTTGGCTAGTGTGAGAGCTTTCACACAGACTTGTTGCTTAGTGTTAGCTTCGTAAAGATCTGACAGTTTCATTTGAAACTGCCCAGATAGAGCTTTGGTATAGCGCCCTCGCGCTTTAGAACTCCAGATTCTCTGGAGTTAACTCTTTCCTCTCCGGGGCAGTTCAAGTGCAGTGGCTAACTGCAATAAGTCCTAATATAGCAAGACTCCATGAGAAGAAAAGCAATTACTAAGGTGAGTAATTTTTTCTTCCTGCGTACACAGAGGGGTGCTGCTATGTGCTGTTTGTTCAGTTTATTTTGATTAAACAGTTTCAACAAGACCAAATGTTTATGGTCTTTTTCGTTGCAGCGCCGAGATGCACTATTTTGTTGCTGCTATCTTGTTCCGTTTTTAAGTAGTTGGCGCCGGCTCCACGTTTGTTAACCACCTGTTCCCTTGCTTTGAATATTAAAAACTAACTTACATGTATTAATAAATACTGAACTGTGTCCCTGTAAAGAATGCACAGTCAGTAAGTAATAATATAGCTGGAGCAGTCGGCATGCAGACTGTGTTGCAGATAATTTTCTTTCCCCGTTTTTATTCACCCAGTGACTGAATCAGCCTAAACAGTCAGGGAGGCTTCAGTCAAAAAAAAATAAATAATAATTGAAAAAAGGTCATAAATGTTTTTCCTTTTTTATCGGTTTAGTTACTATTAAAGCTTTCTTGACAAATCAGGTAAACATTGTCATTTTGAGGAACTTACACTGTAAGCCCCTCCATGGTTCTTCAGGGTTCAGTCCGGCATTGGCACCAAAATAGTAACCCTCTAGTTTTTTTAAACTATAGCCATTAGGGCTCATGTGTGTGTCCCTGTAAAGAATGCACAGTCAGTAAGTAAGCACCCCTGCCACTAAGCATTCCCAGACACCATTCAGGGGCATAATATATTTATTTGTTAATATTGTTTCAGCTAGGGAGGGAACCTGGTAAATCCTGCGTTGTTGTTTTTTTTTGTGTAAAGAAATTGCTACCTGTGAGATCTGACCATGAACTCAGACAGAATAATAAGGGCAAAAACATCACATTGAAGATAGATTTAATAAACACTTCACAGCTTATGTTTACTTTTTATTTTACATTTATAATCACTCTTCACTAGGGATGTCTGCACCAGTGAAGTGGGAATGCCAGGTAGGGGTGGACATTTTTTTTACCTGAGCCACAGTGGAGGAAAGGTTGATTCATGTAAAATAAAAAAAAATCTGTTTGGTTTCCTGTGATGCCACAGAACAGCCTAAAACAATGCATCTCAGTTCCATAGCACTAAGCATTCTATTGCCTAAAATAATGACTCAATAAATAAGTAAACAAATGCAGAACGGTGCTGTGCTACTGTACTCAGGTTGCCATTTTGTTAAAATGATTATGTGGCCAGAGAGACCCACAACTTCACCAGTGGCAATTTACTGACTGAGACTGAGTCCCTGCTGGGCTTTCCCTTTCAGCATTGATTTTAGCCCAGTAGTAGATCTGAGGCCCAGAGAGCAACGGGGTCTTATAGGCTCTGCAATATTAAGTCCCTAGCACTAAGAAAATTATGAAATTAATAAGGAGGCAGTATAGTGCAGTGGTCTAAGGCTCTGAACTGCAAATCTGGTGACATCCAGCAAACCAGACCTGGGTTTGAATCCCACAGATTCCACTTGCATACTGTGTGACCCTGAGCAAGTCACTTAACCTCCTTGTGCTCCCAGGTTGCTCCTGTAAAAAAGCTTTCAGCTTAGTGTGCTATACCTGGTTAAGCAACTAAATGAATGAATGAATACATTACTTAATTCAGTTATAAAGCCCTGGCGGGGCACTGGTTCTTAATCCGATCTATGTAACCTTGCTCCACAGGATGGCACAGTGTTACTTTTTTTGTTTGTTTGAAATATAAAAATTCACAGACAGAAACCACCCTGACTATCTGGGGTAGTGTCCAGTTGCTGGGAAACATAACAATTTAAAATCATAAATAAACATAAAGAAAATAATACATGAACATCTGTGTTCCCATAAGTGGTTTTATATAACTGCTTTCACCTACCTCATCGGTCGCAATAGCCTTGCTCAGGGAAACCTGGTGCCCATCAATGAACCAGTTAGGCCTGCCTTGTAAGCTTCCAGATGGCATTCCTCCCACTCTATCTATCTATCTATCTATCTATCTATCTATCTATCTATCTATCTATCTATCTATCTATCTGTCTATCTGTCTATCAGTTTTGTTATTGTTTTACCTGACATTTATTTAAGCAATAAGGAACTCCAGGAGATAGATTAACAGTCTGTTAATCATCCCTTAGAGGTGTAATGTAGTACGAGGTGCAACCAAGTGCCATATTGCCTCTAGGGGTGATTAAAGGATTGTTCCTCTAACTCCTGGAAGTGCCTTATTACTATTATAACAAGCACTTGTCAATGCCGAATGTCTGCTTGCTGGCATTAGCAGTGGAAGTGCAGGAGTTAGACAGATGCAGTATAGGAATGGCACTGAAGTATTGAACTGATGCCAACTCCACCCTCACCTTGCAGAGATGGACAGGCATTGGGGTGTGCCTTTGGGCCATCGCCCATAACGGTCATGACATTTCACCTCACCCTACCCTTCAGACACTGACAAGTGTCCAGGTGTGCCTTGGGGAGTTTGGGCTTTACATTCATCTCATTCCATAAGGAAATACACTGAAATGGGTGCAGTGTAGGAGAATGGGGTGAACTCTAGGGGCAAAGGGTCCAAGGTGCACCTCAGTGCCTGTCAGTGGCTGCAGGGTGGTGGTGGGGGTGGAATGGCATGAGCATTACTGTCGACAATCCCAAGTCACACCCCTGATGCCTGTCAGTCCCTACAGGGTAGGGCATTATGGTCAAAAACCCTAATGCCCTGGGCGTTTCTTGGTATTTTTACTCCAAGTTTTCCAAATGGGCTTTTTGTGACCCCACTGCATGAACAGTGACACTATCAGTTCATTAGGCGAAAGGTGATTTTGCACATCTACTGCACCATTTGGTGTTAATTATACTTTTTGAATGTTTTCCTGATTTAGAGGGAGATTTCTAATAGGAAACAGCTTACTGTGCTTGTTGAGGGTTGGAGGGTATAAATTTGAACAGGTGGTCAGGCTATGGAGAGGGTGGCTTGGGCACCATACTGGTCAGTGAGCAATCTTAGGAAGGGGCTAGGGTGCAACTTACTGGGAATGGGGATAGGGTAACAAGGTTGACATCTCTTAGTTCAGTTACTCCCGGAATTCACAGAAATGTATCAGAATGCACCAAAATGTAAAAAAATGTTATGGGGGCCTAGGCGGCCCCCAGAACCCTGGCCTGTAATTTGATGAGGGCACCAAATGTTAGCTTACTTGGGGTGCCATAAATAACACCAGCCCTGGATGGAGGTCTGTATACCACCCCTGTATGGATAGCATCCCCAGTGCTTGTCTGCAGGATGGCCAAAGCACCTCCTGTCCTTCAGTTTCTCTGAGTGCCCCTGCACTTCCATAGCCTTGAATCCCTCCCTCACATACAGTACAATCCCTCCTCCTCCTCCCTTCCCTGTCTCTCCTGAACAGAGAGTAGCCTGGTATGTTCACATCCCAGTCATGGCTGTCAGTGTACAGTACCATGACTCCGTTATGGCCACCAAATCAAGGCTAACCTTTTCCATTATGGCCTCCAGGTCTGACATTTTATTTCCTAGACTCCTTGCATTGGTGCACATGGCACTCCATACCTTACTCCCCTTTGTCTGCCTCCCTGTTTTCTCTCCATCCTTCTGCCTGTGCTGTTTCCTAAAGCTCCCCACTTCCCTTGTTACCCTCTCCGTTACCTGTCTCCTGTACTCCTCTCTTCTTGGTATGCTGATTTATACCCTTCTTGTCCTCCACTTTGTCCCCACCCCTGTCTATCTATGCCCCTGCCCTGTGGAAGCTTCCTCTTTGTACCTTCATCGTCTAGGGGGAGTCCATCTTTGTCTCCTTTGGTATAATAGCCTCCTACTGGCTATTTTAAATGCTCATACAAGTAGCATGTAAACCTCTTACAAAGGACTGTGGTCCCCCCTTCCAGGAAGGATGTAGGCCATCTCCCCTATAGAGGCTCATATCCTCCCAGGCTGGTCCCCTGCCCCCAGTGTAGCCAAAGCCCTCCTTCATGCACCATGCTTTCAACAAATTGTTAAAAGTTGTGGTACAGAGTGCCCACTTCTCTCCTCGGCTGTACATAGCCCATAGGTAACACCTCGGCAAGCACTATTGTGCATGCTACGTGCTTCTGGACCCTCCCCAGCTGCCTGAAATTACCCTGCACTACCACTACCTTATTCCTTGCCTGGCCACTTTTCCCTAGTTGGACAACAACGCCTAGCTCTTTCCCATCTCCAGCTGCCAAGCAATCCTCTGGATCCACTCTCCATCTCTCCAAGCTGATGTAGCAGGGAGGCACTTCACCCTCTCTCCCTCCCCTTCCCCCATCAGTCCCTGTAATGGCAGAGTCCCCCACCAGCAGCTTATTCC
The DNA here is from genome assembly GCA_016271365.2 of Neoceratodus forsteri. Classification (NCBI taxonomy): domain Eukaryota; kingdom Metazoa; phylum Chordata; order Ceratodontiformes; family Ceratodontidae; genus Neoceratodus; species Neoceratodus forsteri. The sequence goes on from CM057453.1 coordinate 1,530,081,585, forward strand.
TACTCAACTAGGGGCTTCTTCCTCCCTGCTTGGTGCCTCCCCTTCTGAGGACCCCCACTTCTTCCCTTCCCACTGTTTCAGGTGCCTCCTCATAGCTGCCCTGTCCTGCCAGTATGCAAAGGAATTCTGCAGTGGTACATGCTGAGTGTGTGCCCTTCCTGCCACTCCCACCCTTCTGGAGCCTACCAAGGTCCAACTGCTCTGCCTCTGCTGAAGCATACTCTGGGGGAGTAGTGGCAGTACCTTGGTGGTCCCTGGATGGGGAAGAAGGTTCTCTGCACCCTTGCCAGTGTGGGCCAGAGTCCAGCAAACTTTGCCGTTAACCCAAAGAGGTGGGTGCAAGTGGGGCAGCACCTCAGCCTCCAGAATGTGTCCCGAAAGACTGCAGCTCCACACCCATCACATTGCCCCACTCCCACGCTCTTTCCATTCTTACTCTTTTTGCCTGTGGTCTGTTGAACCTTTTCTGTATCTTCATGCTTCCTTTCTATGGCCTTTAACTTCCTACCTCTTCCTTTCCCTATTTGAAATATATTTGTTACCCTACCTTAGTCAGGGTAGTTTCCCTTTTTAACCCTTCTAACAGTTGCTACCTTCCTGAAGTTTACTAGTTCCTACCCCCTAGTTGTTACCTCGCTACCTGTACCTACAGTACTTAACCTTAAGCTGTCTATTCCAGTATATCCATACACAGTACTGTGTTATCGCCTACCTTGGTCCGGTGTTCCTCCTGCAGAGTTTCCTACAGACAGTGCATTATCTGTGGACACCTGCAGATGCCTTAAGATAGGTGTTCCACCACTGTGCTGTGCCACTCTTGTGCTAGGACATGAGTGTGATGGAACATGCTGGGCAAGGGAGTCTTTTAAAGTGCTCTTGTTAGAAGACACTAAGCCTCTTGCAGCTCCACCCCTCATCCCCCCCCCCAGTCACACACCTGAGTCACAAGGCTTTCTGAATCTACTCACCCCCAAGATGAATTTCCTGAACTAGGTTCCTGACATTACCTGTTACAAATTTAAGGACAAGTCTCAAAGCCCCCAAACGCTAAAATTCTCTTTCCTACCCACTTACATTGCTACTTTAAGTATGGAGAGAATACATATACAGGTCAAAGCTGGGTGCTTACTCTCCTCTCTGTTAGCAATTCCAGCACTTTCAGCTCATGGAAGAGGTTATCATGGACAAAGATCAGGGATAACCATGGATCTCCATGGACAACATTGTTTGACCATGAAAACATGGATACCTGGAGAGCAGGGCATCCATAGAGGATTATGACAAAGTATCATTCCCTCTCTAGCCACATTTAACAACAACCAACTCCCCTTCTGTAAGGAGTGGGTTATTAAAGTAGGAAACTGGCCTTCCTGCAGAGCTAAAAGCAGTTTAACCAGCTCTTCATGGGGAGGGTTGTTGACATTCTATACAATACTTGGTTCTATACTTGGTTGTAAGACAGAAAAAAGCTATAGCCCATTAGTCCATCTCCCAACTCTTTGTTTGATCTTTGTCTAACAGAAGGTCATCTAGTTGACTTCCGGTTCCAGTATGAACCTGTAGGCAGCACCCATGCAAGCTCTCCCACAATCACGGAACAAATTAGTCGACTTTAACTTATCCCCTGGTCCAAAAATTCTTGAACGTTAAGGTGCTGTACCGGAGTGAAGGGCTACTGGAGAGATTTTATTTTCAACGGCAAAACAACAACGGAACCACTTTCAGTTGCTTGCTGATCCAGACGACCACGAGGATCGGGGTGCATCAGACACTGAACAGGCCGCTAAATCCAGCAAAGATCCTGGCACTTGTAAATCCACCCCTGCCTCTAAATCAGGAAAAAAAAGGGGCCAAGACTCACAGCATCCTTAAGGCAATCGCAGAGTTCCACAGTGAAATGAGGGAATCAGTCAGGGAGCTGAGATCAGATATTGGGGCCTTGCAGTCACACATGGAGGAAGCAGACCACCAGATTGGCATGAACACCACTAGGCTGGACTCCCTGGAGGATTGTGTGAGATCCATACTTGGGGAACAGATATATACGGCAGCAAGGCAGGAAGACACCGAAAACAGAAGTAGGTGCAAAAACATCCGAATCTATGGTCTGCCAGAGGGGGAGGAGGGGTCGGACACTGTTGCTTATTCTGATTACCTCCTATGCCTAATTTTGAACCTTGAACCCGAGTTTGCCATTGATATCGAAAGGGCCCATTGAGCCCTAGGACCAAAGCCCTCCCAGCCTGATACAAGACCACAGTCCTTTGTAATTAAGTTCCAAAATTACCACACGAAGGAACAGGTACTCAAAAAAGCCTGGCAGATGGGCTGCACTATGCAGGGGAATCACCATCTTATACTGGACAATGATTATGCCCCTTATACCCAATAGATGCGGAGAGACTACATCCAGTTGTTCCCCTTGCTTCGGGCACAAAAAATTAAGTTTCGCACCCCCTACCCATCTCGCCTATGGGTGCAGCTCCCCACAGGCCCGGTTTCCTATATAACGGCCCAAGAAGCAACTACTGATCTATTATCTAAGGGCATCATTAAGGATAAACCAGCAGCCTTTTCTAGAAACAGACCTGTCCTGAAAATCCAGGGGGAACCAGAAGAACACTTTCGCAATGCTCGATTGGCAGAACTGCTGGACCGGCAACATCAATATCGGAATCCCATCCTGGCCACCTGAAGGATGACGGTAGGCTCGTTCTGAGCTCTCTCTTATTTCCTTTCTTTCTGGGTCTCTTTTGCCTCCAAGTCCAGCCCTTTCTGGCTCTGGGTTTGCTGGGGGGGGGGCAGGGTCCTATACTCTTGCCTTGGGGCTCCTAATAAGTTTATCCCAGGCAACCACTACTAAAAATACAATGACCAATTCAGATGTCCCTCCTAAGGGTTGCATGCTGGGATGAGTAGCCATTAGATGGTGGAGGTTATCTCAGGCTAAGCGGCTATACAATTATTGATCTTTTTCTCTTAAAGGGACCCCTTGGGTTTTAGAGGGCCCCCCCCCCTTTGCTTTCATCTTATCCTCCCTGGGCTTCCCAGAGGTACAGCCTCTCTAAAATACCCCACTTGGGGGGGCAAATAGGGCTTGGGTGGGGGGATGAGGCCTGGAGGGATGGAGGGGATTGCTTGGAGGTGACCTGTCTCCATAGGGTAGGCCTCAGCTCTGAACCTCTTCAACCCATCACGTGGTTTCTTTTTGGATCTGCTTTTCCTTTTTTTTTGGACACCAAAAGGGGACCAATTGCCATCCTTATACTCGACCACTCGAACTTACTTACAGTTTAAGCTACTAAATAGAAAGAGATCTTGTGTTCCATTAGGTCCATAGGTTTAAAATTGAGATTTCTGTCTATATTTTCTTTCTTTTAAAAAGTAACAGATGGTAACATATATTCTATTGCAATTGTTAAATAGGGAGGAATTCTTTTTTCCTTTTTTCTCCCCTTGCCATATTCTTTCCCTGTTAACACAAGCCCAGGAATGCACTGAGGAAAATACATTTTATCAACATTTGCGGGAGGGTTGGTCTTGGGTAATGAGCCAACCACGCCCAGGGCTAATATCGGACCACAGTTATGGAGGTTTCCTTTGGGAAGCCCTCATTTTTGGGGCAATCTTAAGTTCCCTTAGCGGGCTTGTCACCCATTGAGGGGATGAAAAGAACCCAAAACTCATAGCGTTCCCTCCTAGGGAACTGCCCAAGGCCACTAACAAGAGTCCACAGATGGACACTTCACAGTTGGAAGTCACATTGTTAATGGTTAAATTATTTAAGTTCCTATGGTTTATTAACCATAGACTGTTCTTTAGTACTTTAGTGTTAAGACTTGTATTAGGTCCCACTGTTAAAGGGACCATGTTGCTCATAATTGTGGGGTTTAAAAGTTGTGAATTTATACAGGGGAATATGAGGGGGAGGGAGGAAGGGGACTGTACTAGTTGGAACTGGTTTTAAGACTACTGAGGAAGGACAGCATGGGGATATGGTTATTGGGGGATGAGGACGGTTAAAAAATCACGAAGGCACAACAGGTACATTGTTCATAGGAGCCGGGTTTGTGAAATTTTTGGTAGGGCCTGGGGGTCAGGGGTCAATTCCCCACCCCCTGTCCCAGGGCTTGGGGTCAAAGCCCCACCCCCTGTCCCAGGGGTCAGTGGTCAAAGCCACCCCCCCTCAGCAGGATCTCTGGGAATACAGCCCCCTATATGTGGGGTTGGGGTGTTATGCCAACGACCACTGGACCTCTGCTATTAGTGTACCACTCAAGTTACGCTATTAGCTCAATTACGGCATGATGTACACCACATTGGCCTGTTGGTTGGTTTTTTTATTAGTTTATTTGAGTTGGGGGGCTTCACCCCCACACCCCTGTGTTAAAACAACAAGGGGGTGTGGGGGAACAGAGCTTCCTCAACTCAAATAAACTGACAAAACCTAAATCAACAGCAAGCACGTGACAAAAGTAGCTTTGCTCAGTTACAGTATAGTGCAGCAAGCATGCAATGAAAATTATGCTGTATTCCCTGTAACTTTGTGCTACGCTAATAGCAGTGGTCTGAAATTCTACACAGCAGAAGGTCAGCAAAAGACTGCCAGGAAAACCCCCAAATGAATCTCTTGATCTTGTCATTTTGGACCAGTTCAGGTATGTTTGTTTGCTTTACTTGTTATACTTGTAAACCGATACAAACATACAAATGTGCCAGCAGAAACAGACCTCCTGGTCTATCAATGTCTGCTCGAGTGCGCAGCTAGCTTTCCTAAGTTGCAGCTGCCCCACCCCCTCCCCTTTTGTCAGCCCTCGGCCGTTCTCGGTTCTCAGCCTCCCCCACCCGTACTCTTCCCTGTTCTCTGTCCCATGCCCTTTTAAAACTACCCACAGTTTTGCATGAAAATGTCCTCTCTAGTAGGACAGTCCACTTCAATACCACTCTCTGTGTGAAGTAATGCCTCCTTATCTCCCTCTTAAATCTTCCCCCTCTCTATCTTAGCCCATGCCCTCCAGTGTCCCTTCCCTTCCTCAGTTTAAAAGCCCCATCGGCTCCATCCTTGTTGATTCTCCTCACATACTTGAAAGTTGCAATCATGTTTCCCCTTTCCCTCCTCTCCTCCAGGGTGTACATATTCAGTTCCCTCTGCCTGTTCTCATAGTCTCTCCCCTCCATTCCCTGTATCTTCTTTGCTGCTGTCTGCTGCACTCCCTCCAGTAGCTTGATATCCCTCCTCAGGTATGGCTTCCAGAACTGCACACAGTACTCCAAGTGAGACCTGACCAGTGACCTGAAGAAGGGCAAGATTACTTCCCTCCGCCTGCATGAGAACCTCTTTGCTATACACCCCAGCATCTTGTTTACCTTCGCTGCCGCTTTCCTGCATTGGGCAGAATTGTTCATGCTCCCTGTTACCATCACTCCTAAGTCCTTCTGCTCCTCAGTGATCCCCAGCTTCACCCCCCCAACCAGCATTCTCTTCTTGGGTTCTTTGCCCCAAAGTGCATAACCTTACACTTCTTCGCATTGAACCCCATCTGCCACCTCTGACCACTCCTGCAGTTTGGTTTGGTCCCCCTGCACTTGCTTCCATCCCTCCTCCTTGTCCACTACTGCACCCATTTTGGTATCGTCTGCGAACTGACTCACCCTGCTCACTACTCCGTGCGTGATGTCGGAGATGAAGAGCCCAAAAAACACCGGGCCCAGCACCAAGCCTTGTGGCACCCCGCTTGTCACTGGTCTAGGTGTTGAGAATTCCCCACCACCACCACTCGTTGTAGCCTCCCATGCAGCCAGTTTGTAATCCAGTTTGCCATCTTCGCCCTGACTCCCACATCAATTAACTTCCCCCAAGCTGCCCATAAGGTACTGAATCGAAGGCCTTGCTGAAATCCAAGTAGAGGACATCCACTGCATGGCCCCTATCCAGCTCTCTTGCTACCCAGTCATAATATTGTATTAGGTTAGTTTGATAGGACTTACCCAATTTTCCCATTTTTACCTGCAACAAGTAGTGACAAAACAGAACTACTGGTAGAACTCATAGGTGAGGCTAGCACCAAACCATTGTAATCTGTTGTATAGAGGAAAAAGGTCCATGAGACTATACCCAGACTGAAAAAATATGGCAAGAGGAGCAGTATCCGTAAAAACAGTTTCAATAGTATTCAGAATTCAATTTTCAAACTTCTTCCCAGCTGAAGCTTGACAGTTACAGCCACGTCACACATACAGGAGTCAGAATCTGGCACAGGAGTCCAGTCAAGTCTGCTTCAGGACACAAATGACATTCTCAGCCTTGGACATTCCTGAGATTTATTCCCTTACTCTCACAAAGTTTGCTGTCCGGGGAATATGTTGCTGCAGGTATGTGTTTCTGGAGCATACCACATATACAGTAAACAGAGATGTCTGGAACAGAGGGCTCTAGTAAAAGGGTAAAGGAGTTAAGGATACCAGCATGAGTAGTGACAATGTTGACTGTAAAACTGTATATTTCCTAAAGTTTTTACTATACATGATTGAAGACAATATGCAGTGTATTGACAACTGCATTTCAAGTGCTGCTGGCTGCATATTTGATGGGATGATGACTGGGCGTCAGCTGAGCTGCTAGAAGTGTATAGACTAGCAGTCCATTCAGCCTGAAGACCTCTCATTTAACATGGAGAGCAGTCAGCATTCCTGCCCACTATGACATTCAGTTCAACAACTACCCTTTCCGTCTTCAGCTTTACAGTTAGCCTGACAACTGTAAGCAAGATGGCAGTGCTTCAGACTCTGCAGTATATCCCAAATTAAAAAGTTGTGCATTTAAACTTTTGAAATATAAAACACAACCAGAAGGCAACAGCATCATTGCTACTCAGCCTCAAAAGCAACATAGGAGGAGCTCTTGCAGTGTGGAACTACTGCCATATCTGGAGGACTAGTGTAGAATGGGCATCTCATAATCCACCCCCCCAAGCTGCAGACAAGGCTGCTGTTCCCTCCTCAGGACCCACCACAGAGGGACAGTCAGAGGCTCTGGCCAACATCTCAACCCACTAGAAAGAAAGGCCTAAGGGATAACATCGCTGTACCAAAGGGAGAGACATAATTGGGGGGTAGCACTGCTGCAACCTTCTCCCAAGAGATGGACTGGGGGTACATTCCTGCACCCACTAGAGAGATAAAGGGCCCAGTTCTCAAAGTTCCCTGGTGGCACAAGGGAATTGCATCCTAATGAGTGGCGCAAAGTGCCTCTTGCACCAAATGATGCCCTAGGAGCAATTTAGAATGGCAACCTGCACCTAACACATGCAGCCTGCAGTGCACCCAATGGGGTTTGCACTGCCCTTGCACCACACATTGGGCTGCAGCATGGTGCCAGGGTCTTGTGGAAGATGCAGGCTGCCAGTTCCTCAGAATCAGGATTGAGAAAACTCCCCCATGGTGAAATTTCTAAGTACCGTTAGACCAGCCAGAGCTTGTCTAAGCGTACTTGGAAATGTTAAAACGAGAGTTGATCCAGTAGCAACAATGTGCCATGGTCCCCAGTCCTGTTGTGGCTGTACAAAGGAAAGATAAACAGAACCCCTCCCTGGTAGTCTAGTGCCCCCCATCCCAATGTTGCCAGTTCTAATAATTAACACTAATGCCCCTGCCCTGGTGGTATAGTGGCCCCCATCCCCGATGTTGCCTGTATTGTAAATTAATAATAATGCCCCTTCCCTGGTGGTATAGTGGCTTCCCTCCCTGATCTTGAATGTCATCAATAAATTTAAATTTGGACTGGAGCCTCAGAGAAAGCATGCCCAACATAGCCTTTTTACCCATTACCATAGAATGAAACTGTTCACATAAACTAAAAGTTAGTCAGAAACCAAATACTGCCATAACATTACCAAGTAGTTGATCAACACGGTCAGAAAATGACATCATGCTGTCAGTGACTACCTCTGTATTCTCAAATTTCCTGAACAAAATCAAATAACAAGTAAATGTTCAATTACTGGTTCCCCAAATCATACTTTTTGTTTCATAAGCAAAAGATTGTTTTGTACTCCATTACTGACAACCTGACTAGAGATTCTACCTCAGTAAATTATAATTCTAGTCTCTTGTAAAAAAAAAAAAAAAAAAAAAAACTTGTAAAACACCTGCATATAATATAATATTCACTGAACTACAATGCTACAACAATTACATAGTACGGGTCCCTGACGTAGGAGCTGCAACCTGTGGTGTCCTGCATTTATTTCTCCTGGCCGGGCATATTATTTTTACCTCTGCACACACAGAAAAATAGCAAGTATCTAGAAGAATGTGTGCTGTTGCTCTGTAGCTTGTTTAAGAATGCGGACTGGCGATGGGGATAACATCACTGCACCTACCGGACATGGAAAGAGAGGACTTGGAGTAACATTGCTACAATCTACACCCAAGAAGGGATTGAGACAGGATAGCTGCATTCACCGGAGATGGAAGACTAGGGGTAACATTGTTATGACCTGGATACACCAGTCCTGTTTACTCTGAGCGTTTCACTTCAGTACAACTGGAGTGGGTAAGTTTCATTTAAGGCATCATGACTGTTATCATGAAACCTTTGTTTGAAATTATCAGGCAAGAAAGCACCCTGTTGAAAATCTGCACTAACCCCAACAGCAATACAGCATATTTATCTGTGTAACTGAACACTAGCCACAGTTTGAAGAACCATGTGTGCTACAGGCTGCAGAAACATATGCTTCCTCTACCTATAATTCTAGTTTTAGCTGGTAAACACATTTTATTTATTTATTTATTTAGCTTTTGTTGACCGGGTAAGTGCACTAGACAAATTCTGCCTATTTTCAGGCACGACCCGGGGGAGGGGGATACAGATGAATGCCAACTGACCTTGAACCAGATTAAGCTGTTGGTGGTATTTTTTTTTAGTGAATGAGGGAAATTTGGCCAGGACACCGGGGAAATTCCCCTACTCTTTTCGATAAGTGCCATGGGATCTTTAACATCCACCTGAACTACCACCAATCCAGGCAGCTGGGACCTCGGTTTAACGTCTCATCCGAAAGACGGCACCTCAGAAGTGCAGCACCCCTCTCATGCTGCACTACAGTGTCAGTACTGGGATATTAACTCAAGTGCCAGATGTGGGAACTGAACCCACAGCCCTCTGATCTCCCGGCCTCAGAGGCGAGTGTGCTACCTACTGAGCCACTGACATTGGTTTGGGTAGTGTCTTATGAGCACTACATGACATCCAAGAACCATACCAATTAAGAAAGATTTAAACTGTTCACAATACAAGAAGGATAAAAAAAAATCAGATCCAGCCCACTGACTCAAAACAGTGACCTTACCAACCCGGCTCCTGCTGGCTGGTTCTCTGCGTCTGCCACTTGGGGCAGTGGTCATCTGTTGCTGGTCCTCCTCCTCAGATCAGGACCTTGGCAGCTGTCCAAGTGTGTCCTGACACTATCCTCATGGGCATCAGCACGACAACCCCGCCTAATGATTCTAACCCCACAAGGCACACGCACATTACAAACACTGCCATGTCCACCTGACAGCCACTTACTCTGCCACTCGCCTGACTCAGACAGACCGACTTAAATTTCCTGGCACTTGGCTCCCTCTCACTCTGTCTTGCTCCTACCTGGCCACCGCTTGGCCTGTGATGTTCTTGTACCTCCTGGTTGGTGCTCCTGGACCCTGGCTTCCACTGTCGATAACCGCACTGCCTCTCAAGCTCTGGGCTGTGAAGTCTGCTGCTCTTTCTAACTGACCGCCAGTCTGCTGCTCAATAAAATACCGCTCTTTTTGTGTGCATGCACATCACATTTCCTAACACTTCCGGGTGCGAGGGCAGGCATAGGACACACCACCAGGTCATGGAAAAAAAACCTCAATTGCCAAAGGGGGGCGAAGGTCACGGAAAGAAAAAATACTCAAGTGCCAAAAGTAAAAACCAGTGGACAACAAATTAAATTATTGGTGGGGCTGAGCCCACATCTCAGATTATTGGTGGAGCACATGACCCACGGGCCCATATAACCTGGTGCCTATGACATTGTTTACAGAATGTTTATTGCTACTGGAACATCTTATAGATACACCGGTGGCTCTTCTTCGCACTGTGCAGGTTCTCAGGGGGAGAGTGGTCCAAAGGGCTGGAAGGGCCGTCTCCCTAGGGAACAAACAGAATGACCTCAGTTATCTAATGTGTCATGACTGCTCTACTAGTAAAAATCTTTTCCCAGAACAGTAATGGTCTCCATAACCCAATAAAGCATTCACGCTTTATGCAGTATGTTAAAAAAACATCGTGCTGACCTTTTTATGATCCAAGAAATCCATCTTTCAGATGATGAACACAAGAAGTTAAGTTGGGGAGGGAGATTTAGAATTTACGCCTCCTCTCATCCTTGTCCCAGCTTCTACACCATTAGAAGTCACACAATCATACATGGATAGCAAAGGTCAATTTGTCATTTTACAGGGGAATTTATACTTTCAGGAAGTGACATTGGTGAGTGCTTATTTACCACCCATGTCTAAACCCTCTGTCGCTCGGCATTTAAAGGAGCGGATAATGGATCTCCACCGAGGACAACTTATCTTAGGGGGGGGGGGATTTAAATATCACAATGTCTGCCCATTCAGATAGTTCCAGCCCTCACCATAGGCATCAACTGGGCATAACCAAATATTTAAAACACACTACGGACCATTTGGGCATAGTAGATGTCTGGCGCCGTCTATTCCCCTCTGACCCGGGCTTTACCTTTTTTCAAATAAGCATCACACCTATTCCAAAATAGACTATTTTTTGGTGACCTGTGAGCACCTGGGTTTAGTGCAGGACATCACATCCTCTCTAACCATCATTCCCTCACTATTAGTTTGGATTTGGGAAGGAGGAAAAAACACACATTATGGCGCTTTAATTCAATCCTGTTAAAAGAGAAACAATATGAGGAATACAAGAAGAAGCAAATCCCTCTTTTCCTTCAGGAAAATGCCTTCCCAGATATTTTGGAGGCCTTGGTTTGGGATGGTTTAAAGGCAACACTCAGGGGGGAGACCATGGAGTATGCTTCCAGGAGGTGGCAGGATTTGGAGCTTAGATACAATACTCTTTTGGAACATTTAAATACGTACTAATTATTACATACAGAGGAGGACAGTGAAGTCCAGCAACGGATCTGGGAAACAAAGGCAGAGATACAGAAATTAATGGACATAAAGATTCAGCAGGCCCTTCTCTATCTCAAACAGGCCAGGTATGAGGGGGGACCCTGGGGCACCCATAGAATAGCCCAACGCCTTCGGGGGCAGAAGGCCACTACAACAGTTTTAAAAATAAAATATCCAACTTCCGGGAGGTTATCACATAGAGAGGAGGATATTATCCACTCTTTTGTAAATTTTTATCAACACCTATATCAGGGAGACGATTTGTCTACCCCTGAAGAGAGGCGGTGCTTTTTGAATGGTCTCCCCCTTCCCCATCTCACGGAAGCCCAACGGGACCTGATGGAACTGCCTATAACACTTAATGAAATTTCACATGGTATTAAATCTCTTTCTTCCCACCGTTGCCCAGGACTGGATGGGCTTCCGTCCAAATGGTATAAAATGTCTGGGGCTAAGATTTCCCCCAAGTTACTCTACACTTTTAGAGAGATTGCAGGAGGTCCCCCCCCCCGGGCCTACACCACATTGGCCACCCTATTAAAACAAAACACTGACCCTACTAACCCCTCTTCTTATCGACCAATTTCAGTCCTTAACACCGACTATAAGCTTCTCACAGCCATATGGGTGTCTCAGTTGGACAGGATCCTGCCCTGCATAATTCACCATGACCAATCTGGCTTTGTTAAAAACATAAACACAACAGATAACATTCGCAGGACTCTAATACTGACGGAAAATATACAGGATCAACAGATCTCAGCGGCGGTCATTAGTTTAGATGCAGAGAAGGCCTTCAACGGGGTGTCCTGGCAATTTTTGTGGGACACCCTGTCGAGGTTCCATTTTCCGGAGTCATTTTTGGAATGGCTAAGGAGCCTCTATGCCGCCCCCTCAGGCATATGTGAGAGTCAATGGAGGGGTTCCCCCCCTTTTTACCTTATCCCGGGGTACTCGACAGGGTTGCCCCCTTTCCCCCCTTTTATTTGCCCTTTATATGGAGCCATTAGGCATGGCCCTTAGAACCTCTCTTGAGATAGAGGGCATTCCCCTGGGACAGCAGCAATATAAAGTCAGGACGTTTGCTGATGACGTTCTTCTAACCCTTCTATTTCCGGACACATCCATCCCTGCGGTTTGGAGTATCCTTCAGAAATATGAGGTTATAGCAGGATTTAAATTAAACATCACTAAATCGGAAGCCCTTCTTTTTAATTTTTCCCCAACAAACACCCTTCGCCGCCTCCTCCTCATGAGGTGGAGGTGTACGAAGATAAAATATTTAGGAATACATATTCCATTGAATCTCAGAGTGCTGGAGCTGGTGAATTATGAACCACTTACCACTATAATACAAAAGGATTTGGACAGATGGTCCTCTGTTCTGTTGTCATTTTTTCAACGGATTGAAACACTCCATATGAACATTTTCCCTCGACTCCTGTATCTTTTTCAAAACATTCCCTTTTTTCCTCTCTTCCTTTTACTTTAAGTCTTGGGACAAATTATTCTCTAAATTTATATGGGGTAAACAATGCCCCAGAGTCCGCTCCTCCCTCCTTCAGCTATCTGTTGCCCAAGGAGGAGTAAACCTACCTAATCTTAAACCGTACGCTCAGGCTGCATTTTTTCATATCCTTGTCAATTGGCTGACTGACAGCTTCTCGGCACCCTGGAAGTCCTTGGACTTCATCCTAAACGATATGTACAACATTTCTGCTCTTCTTTTTTCATCCACAGACAACACCCTTCCTCTGAGACTTTTTACACAGATAACATCCCATACTCTGCAGGTCTGGTATAGGTTGAGAAATAGACTGACAATCAAACCAATACATGATCTGTGCAAAATCATCTCTAAAGATGACCTTTTTCAACCTGCTTATATGGACCTGGCCTTCTCCCATTGGCACAAATCTGGTCTGTCACACCTGTTCCAGTTTCTAGATGAGAAAGGGATCTTGCCTTTTGATAAACTCAAAACCCAATATGGGCTCTGAGATACAGACTTTTTTAGATACCTCCAGGTGAGGAATTATATCCTTCGTCATCGGACGTTAGCCGCTAAACTTTCTACCCCAACCCCTTGCTTACTTAAAATTTTTATTGATTCCATTCATGGGAACCAGTGTGGCCATCTTATAGGGAATATATATATAAAGCATTAAGAGAGCGATTGGGAGACTCCACTCAATCCATATTAGGTAAATGGAATGAAGACCTATCCTTGGAGATGCAATTTCTTGATTGGATTGCCGCAACCCTGCCAGCTATTAAAGTGACCTCTTCTTCTTTCTGGCAGGAGTTTTCCTGGAAAATTAGAGTCGGGTATTTCTGGGCCCTTGCAATTCTTTCCAGGTTCCTCCCCGCAACATTTGGCCACTGCTGGAGACAATGTGGATGCACCTTGGCAGAACTGGCCCTCATATTATGGCATTGTCCCCTCCTGATGCCGTTTTGGTGCAGCCTCCAGTTGGAGATGTCCTCTTGCCTGGGGGAACTGGTAGAGTTGATGGGGGATATTATATTGCTCTCTGTTTACCCAGACCACTCTCCCCCATGGACCAAAATGCTGTTGCCAATATTTCTTATAGCAGCCAAGAAGGCTATCACCAGAAAATGGATGTCTCAGCAAGTTCCTTCTATTCAGTATTGGAGGCCTACTATGCTGGAAATCTACCAGATGGAAAGTATTACGGCAAAGCTCCAGGATCGTATAGAGGGTTTTAGGCCTAAATGGCAGGGCTGGGTGCTCTACTACTCGGGAATAGACTCATCTTTTTTTGTTCCCTGAATATAACATACAACATTGTTTATTGTGTTTTGGGACAGATGTTATGGGGGAAATAATATGAATTTTTGGAGATTCTAGTTATGGCTATGCTACCTTTATACATTATTGCATTCTGTGAACATATTGTAAGATGTACGCAATATAACTATTGCCTGTGTGTGTGAAAATACCTAATAAAAACAAATTAAAAAAAAGAAGTTCATCTAGTTTATTTCTGAATATTTCAAAGGAGTCTGCAGCCACTACTTCCTTTGGTAGCAAGTGCCCCATTTTCACCACCCTTTGTGTGAAGTAACTCCTCCTAGTATTCTTCTTTGAGAGTGTCAACTTGATCTGCTGACTGTGGCATCTCAAACTGACATCTCTTACATTATACTCCAAAGTAAGGTAGTTCATTATTTCATTATCCCCCATAATCTTGGAGCATATCTCCTCTTTGTTGACCCCAATTTTTAAGAGTGGAGATATAAATTTACCTAGTAACTATAGACCGATCTCCATACTACCACTCCTGTCTAAAGCATTGGAGAAGACTGTTGCTGACCAAGCTATCAAAACTATCACAGTTCATCGACACACATAATCTATTATGTTCCCAACAGCATGGTTTCAGGAAGGGTCACAACACCACAACTGCCCTCCTGGAATATACCTCCTTCATCCGTGATGCACTTGATCAGGGGCTCTTAGTTGGGTCTGTCAATGTTAACCTGACTAAGGCCTTTGATACTATTCATCACCCCCCCCCCCCCGCTGATTGACTCTCTACTCTCCTTGGCCTATCCCTGGAAGCCACCTCTTTGTTCTCCAATTACCTCACTGCCTGATCACAACAGGTGAAACTAAACTACACACTGTCTTTCCCCCCCTCTCAGTCAGGTCGGGGGTACCCAAGGGCTCAATTCTTGGGCCTCTACTGTTTATCCTGTTTCTGAACTCTCTCCACTGGTCCTTCTCTAGACAACTCCTCCTCTATACTGACAATGCTATTATTTTTTGCCGGCACCAGGACCCCTACTCCCTGCAACATAGCCTCCAGAAGCACTTCACTGAAACTGAGTATTGGTTTGCCAATCATAAACTGGTTCTCAATTTTAAGAAAACCAAGGTGATGCTATTTTCGCACCCACAGAACAAAAGCAGGTCCTCCACCCTCCTCATCCTCAATTCTAACTCTGCACCCCTCAAATCTGTCCTTAGTTTTATTTTATTTAATTTTTTTGGCAGTATCTTTCTGCTTGCCAGCTTACCTCCAGAGGGAGCCCCCAGCCCCGTCCTCCAGCGTCCACTATCCAACACTGGCCCGCACTCCCAGGGCTTGCCCCCCCCGGTGGGACCAGTAGGGTTCCCCAACTCCCACTGGAGGCCAGATTCAGTGGGGCCAGCACTGTGGCTGGCCAGGATCAGAGCCTGCGAGGCACCCTTCACCATTCTGCTGTGGCATCTTGTTTCCTGGTTTTTCTTTTTCCCCCAGAAGTCAAGGCATGCAATGACACCTGTGGAGAGAAGCGCACATGCGTCTGCATGCACTCCCTCCAAGCATCTGCCCCAACTCCTCCCCCTTCTGCAGTGTGGCACCCTGTCCCCCAGCCTCTGCTAGGGAGCAGGCCGGCACCAAACACTGAGACCCCTCCATCCCCGGAGAAGGAGAGCAGTCCATCGAACGCTTAATACTTCTCCACCCCTGTCAACCCCCAGTGATCTGTGCTCGTTCCTGAACACAGGCTGCGGGCGTAGCATGAGGTAAGGCATCCAGTACCTCAGCTCTCAGCACCACCGGGCCGGCTCTGTCCCCAGTTTTAAATATTTGGGGATCACCCTTGACTTGGCTGTCTCAGTTCACGAGCACATTTCTGTCACTTGCAGAACTGTAAACATCAGAATTGGTCAACTTTATTGGCTTTGCTCCTGTCTCAATATCCCTTGGACTTGTTCCTGCTCAAGTGTTCACATCACTGATATCTGCCCATAGAATGAGAATCACTAGAAACTCCAGCAATGCTGCCTTCCAGACCCCCATTTTAGAGCCACCGCTGGGCAAATATCCTTTAGTTATAGAGCCCCACTTTGGATGAATGCCCTTCCTACCACTCTACTGGCCACTCCTAGGCTTCGACTTTTCAATTCTGAACTATGACAGCTGTTACTTGCCTCCTCTAATTGCGACTGCCTTCATGCCCCCCCAACCTTGATGAACCCAGTAGCCACAGTATTCAAACCTACCCCCTGCAGGCCTTGCACATCACTACTCCTACCTTGTATCTGACAACATCCCTTGGGTTGCTTTCCAGTTGCCCCTTAGTTGTTGACCTGTTACCCAATATGGTAATGGAAATGAATAGTTTTTGTATAACTTTACTGTTATAACCTTGTAAGTAATTAATTGGTGTAGTTATTGTATCATAAGTCTTGTATGTCTTTCACTTGTATTACTGCCTCCTGTCTGTAACTGCTTTTTGGCTGCAGAGCCTTTGCAAAAGATCTCTGACTCAAAGGGTTGTTATTCCTAAACTTTAATAAATTAAAAATAAATAAATAAATAAATAATCTCCACGGTGTATAACCCTAAGTCCTGTAATCTATTCTCATAAGGCTTGTCCCTTAACCCTCCAGATCATCTTGGTCACCTCTGAACTGCATTTCGTCCACTGCTGTTAACTGACAGTAGCACAATGTTGGGTAGCTGTAATTAAAACTGTCACATTCTGGATAGAGTTCCACCATGTGGATGAGAGAAACATCTGCCAAGTGGATTCTGGTATGCATAGCACAACCTGTATTCTGGACCCAGCCTTGATTCAGCTGCCCAAGTCTGAAGTTGGGGCATTAGCTCCAATGTTTGTGGTATCCTGAATGCTTCATTGCACAAGGGTCTTGAGGTGGGCAGGCCCCTGCTCAAGAAGCTTTGCTTAGATTCTACTGATCCTGACAATGTTAGAACTGTCTACGACCTGCCATTTTGGCTAAGGCTGTTGGGAGAGGGTTGCCAAGCAGCTAGTGGACTACTTGGAAAACAGGGATGTCCTGGAGCCAATCCAAAATGGTTTCAGATGAGATGATACATTGGGGTCCCTTCTGTCCATTTCTGGTGCCTGTCCAGGTAGAAGTTAAAGATCCCATGGCACTTATCACAAGAGATTGGGATTTTTCCATGTTATCCTGTCCAGCATTCCTCCCATTAATAAACAGATCTTAAAGTGGACAGCAGTGAGTTGTTCACAAAGGCACCATGGGAAACTGCATGAAATTGGCAATGGAGGGGGATCAAAAAGGATGTCAGGAAGCTTTTTTTTATGGAAAGAGTTGCGGCAGACTGGGAGAGATTTCCAGAAGAGGTAATCTGAGCTGCAACAGTAGTGGAGTCCAAAGGGGGGTGAAACAAGTACAAGGGAAAAGTGAGTATAGGGGCTGTTGGGGGGGGGTAATGAGGACTGACAAAGCCACAGTCCAATGACTAGGCAGATTTGGGCAAACTAGAGGGGCCAATAGCCTTTATCTGCCAACATTTTATTTATCTCTATGTGACCCCCCACCCCCACCCCCAAGCACATGGAAGTGAGCCGTTACACCTCAATATGCATTTTCTGGTCAAAAATTTACAAATAAACAGAATGTTCTCTTGGCTGAATATCTCTCAACTGCTATGAGTTTTGCATAGCACTATGATTTTGTTTTTTGTAATTATAATTTTTAATTTTTTTTCTCTAGTCAGCATACCAATTGCATCAAAAATATGGAATTTACAATTTCATGCGTTTCAAGTGCATTCATTGAATAGCATTGCTATTAATAGAGGAAGGAAGCATATATTATTCAGCACTAGCACGTTCCCTCCAGGTTACAGCATGGAGAGGAATGGCCAGCAGTCAATAACATTTCAGTATTATACGCACTTAGTACGGTACGTATCCCTTTCCCTCTGTGAGTTCCTCCACTGTGTCTATAATAAGGTAGGGTCCCACTCACATAAGGGGGGGGGGGTTTCCCTCCAGCACTGTTCGGTAGTGTTTAGAGTTTCTATACGTGTTCTAGGTTGGTTAGCTGCTCTATGGCACAAACTCTGGGTCCTTAAGCATTGCATGGAATACCTAGATGTTCCACCTAGAGGAGCGTTTCTCTGGATTGTCATTTAACTTGTAGGTAAGACTTTCCACTCTATGAATTTGATTTACTATTGCCCTCCACCCTGCCACTGTGTGTATTTTTTGGGTTAGCCAGGTTCTAGTTATTGCTTTTTAGCTGCCAGCAGTAGAATGCCCAAGAGGTGTCTAGTGTTGCTGTCTCTGAATCCTGATGGTAAAATGAACCTGAGAAACATCTCCTCTGTGAGCTGTATTGGTCTTGTATATATACCTCTTTTAGTTTGTCTTGCAGGGTCTGGAAAATGGAGTCAACTTGAGACAGGACCAAAAAACATGGGTGTGGTGTGCCCTAGCCGCACCACAGTGTCTCCAACACTGTGCTACACCAGGAGTCTGGAAGTGTCTGGTCACCACTGGAGTTCGAAAATATCAAACCTGTTTTTTTCCAGGAGAACTCCCTCCACACATGCTATTATTTTACTCTGGTTATTTGCCTGTAGGATGGGTGCCACTGTTCCAATGATATGTGTGAAGATAATTCCTCATTCCATTTAACCAACATATATGCAGTGGTGCCTCCAGCAGAGTTTATTATGGATTTGTAAAAGTACGAGACCAAATGTTCCAGACTCCCAGATCGCATGAGTGTAATAAAGCGCTATGATTTTTACACTGAAGTTTATCCCTCCTCCGCAAAGGTTTACAAATGTTGTTGATAATGTTAGAGCTATTTCTGGACACAAAAACTATTAAATCATTGAACTACTGTAACTTGATAGAAACATTCCTTAACACTAAATATATGGGGCCCACTATTTGTAGACATTTTTTTTATATCAGAAATTGCTACATTTTCTGACCATTAGCTCTGAATTTTGAAGGCCAGTGCTATGAATTTTAATGCTGGGAGGTAGAGTGACGTGCTTGGTTGCAATGGGATGGAACGTTCCCCACTGTCATCTACTGTGTATTTAACCTTTGCTGTCATCCCCAGATGTGCACTTTAAACTCAAATGGGGCTCATTACTGTACAAATGTGTTTATGGTTTTTACCATTACTACCTGTGCAGCCTTCTAAACAACACAGAACAGATATTTCATTCTTTGTTGCTGAGAGCCCTTAGGGAAGTTTATTTCTCCAAGGAAGTTATCCTATGGATTGGAGGGTATCTTAATAATAGAGAACATAAAACAATTATTGGTCACAGTAGTTCTGATTCCCATCCTGTATTTTGTGGGGTACCCCAAGGTTCAATTTTGGGCCCTCTTTTGTTTTCTCTTTTTGTGAATACTGCTTCCTCTACCATCAAAGGGTCTAGTTTTATTATGTTTGCAGATGATGCGGTAATCTCTTCCAAAGGAAATTACTCCTGACCAAGCATTAGATAAAGTCCAGAGGGACTTTGATAATTTCCAAAAATGGTTGCTCTCCCATAATCTGGTACTGAATTCAGATAAAACTAAAAGTATGGTTTTTACTGGCCCTAGGAATACAAGAGATATAAATATTCATATTACGGATTTGGTGGGCAAACGGATTGAATTGGCAAATAGCTTCGACTATCTGGGAGTGACCTTTTACTCCCATCTTCAATTTGACCAACATATAGCTAAGATCATTAAAAAAATTCACCAGAGAATTGGATTGTTATTCAGGATCAAACCTTTTCTCATATCTGAATCCCGTAGACTACTTGGAAATAGTTTTTTATTAAGTGTACTAGATTACAGTCTTTTTATCTACTCTGGTACAAATGATGTAATATTTCAGAAATTACAAGTAACATACAACAGTATTCTGCATTTTATGACAGGTCTTTCCTTGAGGACACATCATTGTGTTTTGTTTAGAGAAGCACATTGTCTTTCTCTCCGTGACAGGATAAATCTGAAACTCTGAGCCTTTTTGTTTAAAAGTACTCTGGGTTTACTCCCTCAGGTAACTCAGGATATTATTCCCCTTCAGTTAAGCTGCATTGAGACCAGGTTCAATTCTAGGGGAGCATTTAGAATCCCACTCTATAATAAACTATTGGTCAAAGATCAGTAATTTACAGGGCCATAACATTTTTTTTATGGTATTCCACCTAAAATCATTAATGCTGGGTCTATTCAAATGTTCAAGAAATATTTTACTGTTTATCTAAACAGTTTAAATGATTGTCATTGTTTCTAATAGTGTGATGTATTTTATATTGTTAGTCTGATGTATCTATCTTTTGTACTTTTGTACTTTTCTGTTTATTTGTTGACTTGTTGCTTGTGAAAACGGGCAGTTTGCTTATCTTGCTAACAAGTATAAAAAATAAAAATAAAAAAAATGAAATTGAAATGAAACCTAGGGTCACAGGTCAGGGATATCCTGTATGCCCCAGAACTTACAAGGCCATAGGAAAAAAACTATTTCCTGCTACTTCCCCCAGTCAGCTGGAATTCACACTCCAGCAGCATCAAATTGTCCAGAAATATTCTTTCATGCTATTGCCACAAACCAATCTCTGCCTCAAAATATCATTTGTGACACCTTGACCCACTCTTGTCCTTACCCCCAGCACCAAACATTCTCCTTTAGTTTCATCCTAACCACTCATCCTCCCTTAGAATCTTTTCTTTTTCCTTCTTCATTCTATGAAACTAGCCTACATGCTCGATTCACAGGGGATACATATTATAGATGTATAGTATATAATTATACATGAGTTCAATTCATATATACAATATACAAAACATAGCCTGTAAAATTGTAACTGAAACTTTAAAACGTAACAAGTTTGTGACGCTCTGGTTCCCCTGGATCCCACTGAAAATAAAGGATTAACTGAATGGGCTATCCTGGGACACAAGCATTAAAACATAAATGTGATAAATGTATAATTTACATGTTTTTTTGTTTAAATATTTTTTTTTTCATTTTAAAAAAGATAAACAGTACAGTGAGAGAAAGTGGAAAAAACACAGTGGGACACTAGATGAGTTCAGTCTGAACCAATGTTCTGTAACTATTATTACAAATAACATAAATGTCATTTTGGTTCTCCCTCAGGGGGCCCGACCAAGCTGCAAAATCACAATATTTCAAGACCAACCTTCAGAACAACCTTTACACCCTTCAAAGTTCTGAAAGGTAATTCACTCCTTTTTGACCCTCCCACCCAATTTACCCCCCATCCTTCTGGTATGTGGTTCACATGTGTTTGACCCCACCTCTGTTGCTGCTCACTTCAATTAGTTCTTTACCACTTGTGCTCTCCTTTGTACTCCACCTCCAACCACCATTTCTTCACATCATGTTCCATCCCTTCCCCACCATGGTTTCCTATTCACCCCTGTTACTACCCAGAAAACACTGGCTGCCCTTTACTCCCTCAACCTGTGCAAGTTCAGTCCTGATGGGCTCGATCCTAAACTCTTCCATTTCTCTGCTCCTGCCATTGCAACTCCTCTGACTTACCTATTCAACCTCTTTTTCTACCTCAGCATTGTGCCACACTCCTGGAAGTTGGCCAACGTTCTATCACTCTATAAAGGGGTGGACTCTTCCTCCCCTGGTAACTTCCGGTCAGTCTCCCTCTTCCCTTCCCTTGCCAAGCTGCAAAAGAAGCTAGTCTAAACTAGATTCTAAGATTTCTTCTCCTCCTCCAATTTTGTCACCCCATTCTAGTTCTTCCAAAAGGATCATTCCACCATTTCCTCCCCATTGCATGATGTAGCGGATTCTGTCTTCTGAGAGATAGGACAGGGGCACGTCACAGCAGCCATCTTCATTGACCTGGCACAGGCCTTTGACTCGGTATCCCACCCTCTCCTCCTAAGCTGAGTTATGCTGGCTTCCCAGCCCCTGCTGTTGACTGGTTCCATTCTTAACTCACAGGCAAAGTGCAGTCAGTACAGGTTGATAGCACACTGTCACCTCCTCTCCCCACCCTTGTTGGGGTCCCACAAGGCTCCATTCTGGGTCCCATACTCTTCTGTTTTCTTCAATGACCTTCCCTTGGCTTGTGCCAACTCGCATATTCACATGTGTGCTGAAGACACAGTCATTTACACTTCTGATCCCTCCACTACAGCTGTGGAAGATCTGCTCCAGCAAGACTTTCACAATGTCCCATGCTGGTTCAAATCTAACCAGCTCTGAGTGAACACAAAAAAACTGTGTCCATGACCTTTGGCACCAGCCAGAACTGATCAGACCCTCATCTGTGCCCATCTTCTCCACCTTGAATGGTACCTCTCTAGAAGTGGTTCCTTCCTTCAAGTACCTCGGTGTGTGGCTAGATAGCAAGCTTGACTTTGCTGCCCACATCAACACCATACATGCTAAACGTCTACCTAAACTTGATGCCTTGTACCACAATAAAGACTGTCTGTCTCCACAGGTCCACCAAGAACTTGTCACCAAAATGGTGCTCCTGGTCTTTGACTATGCGGATGTGGTCTATGTCACCACCCTCTCCACCTCCTTGGCCAGACTGGATACCGACTGTAACTCCTTCTGTCGCTTTGCTACCAATTCCCCCTCCCAAACTCATTATTGTTCACTTTACTCATCCATATCCATTCTCCCTCTACCCTCACATCACTAGATTCACTGTGCCTCCTTCATATCTAAATACTGGTTTGGGTCCCTTCCTTCCTGCTCTCATCACTCTTCTCCCTTGTCCCCTCTGCCAGCTGCTCCTTCTGCTCAAGGGATCCTCACACCTTCACCATTCCATAACTCTGCACCTCTGTTGGGCAATCAGCCTTCTCCTATCATCTTCCATTACTTTTAAACCAGCTCCCCTCTTCCCTCCATTTCCCTACCTCCCCTGGTTCCCTCAGATATGAGAAGAGACTCCACCCCCGCTTCTGTTTTCCCTCCCCCTAACAGTCCCTCATGTATTTGATTGAAATGCTCAGTTTGTTGCTTTTGCCTTGTTTGCTCTTTTTGCAATTACTACTGTATCATCGTGTTCTCTGATTTGCACTTTATTGTAACTGCAAACTGTGTCTATGCTATGTATTTTACATCCTCTGTCCCCTTCCCCTGGGTCAAACCTGGAAATGAGCCTCAGCTCAGTATGCCTTTCTCAGTCACCAATTTTCAAATAAATAAACAAACAAACAAGAGGCAGGAAGAATGTCATCAATTTGCACCTGAATTCATTGGCAGCACAACTCCACATCATTTACCTATACTTGCACTGTTAACTGAAAAAATACTGAATTCACCTTTAATGATTTACATTGTTCTGAGAGGTCTCTATCTACCTACCCTCCCAAGAGCCTGAACACCTGGTGCTTTACACAATATACTGTAGTAACACTTCAACACTGGAATAAATTCACCAGACTGTTGTGGGTAGAAAACATTGTATTTTACAGCAGAGCCATAGCCTGGGATGGGAATTTTCCTCCCATGGACACTGACATAGCATATCAGTAATAGTACAAGCAAGGTATAATACACGTGTTCCAGCTCCTTGCACAGCAAGGTATTTAGGCCATCTTAGACCTGCAACAAACATATGGGTTAAGATAAGTTGACCATATTAGATACCACTAAATCTGTTCACATTTACAGAAGACTGGGACCAGATGTACCCCTACTACCTACCCCAATCCCATTACTACTCAAACTTTTAATGAGTGCACTGCTGTCAGGGGCACAGGCTGGAGCCATCTGTTCACAACTTCTGTACAGTGTTGCACACTTGAAATGACTTACACCCAAGTGAGGTTATAAGTTGTTTATTAGGTCTGCAATTAATAAAAAATAAACATTGACGTGCAGAGTTTTTCTAGCTTGCTGCTCATACACTGCAAATAGAACTTCACATAGCCTTTTTCTGTCTGCCAGTGCCACTGCCATACTTCTCCACTGGCAACACCTAATGGAGGAGGAACTGCAGCTCTCTTGCAGATTTTAGCCTAGTGATTGAACTCATTCGATAACTTTAGGTAATTCAAAAATACGGAGTACATTATATATTAATTAACCTGGAAATATTTTATGGAGGGGGGGCTGTTTTCTGCAGCATGTCCTACACTTTCCCCCTCATAAATAATGTCAACCTGACATTTTTATCTTATTAAGTGTTCATGCTTCCAGTGTTTTGTAACCATTATATTAGTACGTTCCTGGGGCAGTATGGTGACAAGTTTGGGATTTATTATCCATTTCCATGATAGATGTGCCCCTTAGCTACTATGGGTACACAGGCTGAGCCCATTGTGAATTATAAAACAAAGACTTGAAATTCTGCATCCACTAGCAGGGATGTCTCCATCTAACAATCTATATTGTATTAGTACAGATAACACGGTTAATGACTGGACACAGGTGGGCTGCTTCCCAGAGCTTCAACTCAAAATTATTTATCTGATTTTGAGTACAATGGACATGCCTAGTTTGGTTTCGGCCTGCACTAACACACAATACTTTTCACTTCTTACCTTATCCAGTTCTTATAGCATGGTGTCAGGCGCTTTCTCTGGATTACATGTACTCTTTAAATTATTACCTCTTTTACAACATATATAACTTTCAGATGTCAACTTTTATAATATATCAAATGTTCACAGTTATCACATAGTAACATTTTCAGTTCATGTGATGAGTCTCTGATAACCCTGATATGGTCCATAGCTCATTCCAGCATTCCAAGGTGTCCTATATCCAGGATCAGGATATGGTTGTGGTACCATACTCGCCACCTATGTGATCATGCCCCTTGAGACTATTCTAGGCTGTCCCAAGTGGTCATATGTCAGTGTCTTTGGCTGTCTTCTGTCTCTTGTATGGGAATCTCATCACCTCTGAAACAGAATTGTGACTTTCATTGCTCCCTTCTTGGTTGCTTACCACTTCTTTATTTGAGACCTTATTCATGGGTACTGTTACATCAATCTCTGTGTTGTCCATAATGTTTGATTCTGTATCCTGCTTTATTTCTTGCATTTCTGAGTTTTCTGTGGTGTCCAAAGGTTGGAATTCGTCTGCTTCTGGGTCCAAAGTGATGTCAATAGGGCTTTGGGAATCATTTGTTGCTCATCTAGTGTAGTAAGCTAACTGATAATCACTTTCATCAGAATCAGTGTCATTCTGTTTCAGCTGAATGTACTTTTGCTGGTCTCTTGCTTTGTGATTTGGCTTGCTTCTGTTTCAGCTGAGTTTGTGGAGGATCTTCAACAGGTAGAAACAGGTAGAAAATCATAAGGAAGTAGCAGATTGTGATGTAAGAGTCTGATCTGACCTCTACTGGTTTCTAGCTTCACTTCATAAACTGGACTATCATCACTTTTCCTCTTGATCACAACATGGACGTCATCCTCCCAGTATGATCAAAGTTTTCCTGGACCTTCCTTCTCCCTTAGATTCCATACGAATACTCTGTTCCCAGGTTGAAGATCAGCACCATAGATTTTCCTATCATAGTATGCTTTTCCCTGTACTGCTGCTTTGGATGCTGACTTTGATGCAATCTGATAAGCCTCTGCCATTCTTTTCCACCAGGTCTCTACATAGTCCTGATATGTTCCCTGCTTACCTTCTGGCTTCAGATCAAAGATGATGTTGATAGGAAGTTTTGGAGCTCTTCCAAATAGTAAACAGAATGGTGAAAATCCTGTGGCTTCATTGAGCGTACAATTATATGCATGAACTACTTTAGCAAGGGAATTCTTCCAATCAGATTTTTCATCTTCTGTCAAAGTTCGTAACATGGCTAAAAATAGTGCAGTTGAATCTTTCAATTTGTCCATTTCCCTGAGGATAGTAGGGCATAGTATGTGAATGCAGAATTCCACAGTGCTTCTCTAGCCTTGCAAACATCTGGTTTTCAAACTCTTTCCCCATATCATGGTGAATTTTTGTAGGATAGCCAAATCATAGAACAAAGTCATTAAAGATCTTATCAGCAGCTGTTTTTGCAGATTTGTTTGTGGTTGTGTATGCCTGGGAAAAATGGGTGTAATGAACCATTACAGCTAAGATATATTCATAGCCACCTTTGCATTTCTCTAGATGCAGTAAGTCTATGGCTATCATTTCAAATGGATAGGTGGTCATAATGTCATTCAGTGGCACCTGTGTTGGCTTGTTGAGCTTCTTCTGTTTGAGGCAACTGCAGACTTTAGTCACATAGTGTTCCACGTCTCTTTGCAAGTGGGGCCAATAGAATATCTCTGATTAAATTCATTGTTTTTTCAATTCCTACATGTCCCATCTCTTCACGGAGTTCTCTGTAGACCTACTGGTGGTATTTCTTTGGCAATACCAGTTGGGAATGGGATGCAGTATTTCTGTATAGAATCCCATCCTTGTCAAGATGCAGCTTTGTTGATTCCTTTAACAGTGCCACAGAGTCATGATGCTCACCATGTCTAGTTCTCCTCTTTGGTCATAGGTTTTGAGTTTTGTATTGTAGCACCTGGCTAATCACAGGATCTTCCTCTTGAGCTCTCTTAAGGTCTTGTCTAGGTATTGGTTGTCTTGTTGCTGTGATATTACCCACATTCCCTTGTGTTGATACTAGGGTATTGGCGTCTATCAAAACCATCCATGGTGTCTGCTCCTCTTGCTGTGCATTTGTTGCCAGCACCATTGAACTTATAACTTTTGGATGTACTTATTTGAACACTGTTGCATGTATTGCTCAATGTCCAAGGGTATTCGAGACAACCCATCTGTAACTGCATTTGCTAATCCTGGACAATACTTAATACTAAAATTGAAGTCAGCTAACTGTGCCACCCACCTGTGCCCTGTGGTACTGAGTCAGGCTGTTGTGAGAACATAAATCAGTGGGTTATTGTTGGTATAAACTACAAATGATGGTGCATGGTACAGGTTGTCTCTGAACTGTTCACAGATTGCCCATTTGATGGCCAGGAATTCAAGTTTTCTGGAATGCATGTGATAATTTTCTCAGGGGGAGTAAGGGTCCTTGAACCATAAGCAATGACTACCATTTTGTTGTTCTGTCACTGATAAAGCACTGCTTTTAAGCCTTCTTGGGAAGCATCACAGTGGAGGACAAATGGTTGATTAAAGTCAGGGTACCCTAAAATCAGTGGGTTTGACAGGTGGTCAATAAGTAGATTGAGGATTTCTTGGTGATGTTCTGTCCAGATGATTGGCTGTCATGGTAAAGATGACCTTTACCTTTACTCTTTTCCTGTGTTTTCCGATGTGTACCTGGTGCCCATTTTGATGTCTGCTTGGGTGGTTCCTGTCCTCCTGATCCCATCTGATGATGATGACAGTAGCTCATACAGTGGCTTGGCTATGCATGAGAAATCCTGTATATCAGGTCTACAGTATAGTATGAGATAAACCCCAGAATCCTCCTGAACTCACCTACTGTGGCTGGTTTCATCAGTTTAAGGGCTTGCACTGGTGCAATTTCTGCTGGGTCTACTGAATAGCCTTCTTGTGATACAATCTTTCCAAGAAATGGACCTTTCTCTTGAACATTTCACACTTTTTGGCTGAAAGCTTGATGCCATACTGCTGGTATCTGCGCAGTACTTCCCGCACATGTTCAACATGTTCTTCAAAGGTTTTGCTGTGGACCAGGCTATCATCAAGATATGGCTGGCAGATCTCATCCAAGAGACCAAATAGGCACTCTTCCATACGTCTTTGGAACACTGCTGAGGCTGAGCTCAGGCCGAATGGGATACAGACCCATTCATACAGTCCCCATGGTGTTATAAAAGCAGTTAAAGGCTGACTTTCCTCATCCATGAATCCTTGATGGTATGCCTTTCCTTGATCAAGAACCGAGAACCAGGAGCTCCCCATTAAGCTGTCTAACATGTCTTGTATTCTGGGAATAAAGTGTCTGTCAGGCACTGACTTCCATTTTAGCTCAGAGTAATCACAACACAATTGCAGACTCCCATCCTTCTTTCTAACGCAAACTACATATGAAGAATATGGTGATTTTGATCTTGCTAACCATCCTTGTTTCAGCAATTTTTTTAGGCACTATTTCACTTTTTTATGCAATGGCTTTGGTATCAACATGTATGTTTTTTGTACTGGGGTACTATCCTTCAAGTTAATGTGCATTTTCAATGAAGGAATACATCATATATCTGTACTATCCTTAGAAAAAGCTTTGTGCTCTTCCCTGAGCATGCACTGTACTGTTGTCTTTTGTGCCGCAGTCAAGTTATGCAAGAATACTGGTGGGTTCCACCCTTCAGAACAGTTATCCACCTCTTGTAGTATGTCATTTGGTTACTGTTTTATCAGTGTCTCTGGATTCCTGATGGGGTTGCTGTCCATCTTGTGGTTACTCAGGTTACATACTGCATGCCCCACTGGATTGACCTCTGCAGGATATATTGCTTTCACCAGCTGAACTTGGCCCAGGATTGTTCACTGGTTTAGGGTGATATCATGTTTGGTATGATTTACCACTGGGATGGTCACTTTGGATGAGGTGCCCCTTTTTGCAGTTACCAAAACTTCACTGATACATAAACCTTCTGGTCAATGAGCACTTTCTTCTGGTACAAACAGCATTTTCTGTTATTTCTGCAGTGGTCCTGTATGCAGCACTTCACACCAATAATCTGACCTGCTGGAATGACCAGGCTCTTCCTGCCTATTCTGACTGTATTACCGACACTGTCAGGATTATCTGTTTACATTAACTTTACTAAGGCCTCCACTTTCTTTGGTTGCATGGAGAATGCCAAACTAAATGTATTAATGATATTGTGAGGAAGCATTCCTCATTCGGCTTCACTCTGGCCTTTTATAAGTTCCTCACTCAAATTAAAGCCATGATTGGTTCCTCAGCTACACTGGAGTCACTGGACACCAATACTGGCACTATGAATTCTTTCTGTGGCTCTTTTCCCTGATACCGCTGGAACTTTACTTCAATCCACCCAAGAAATGGAATCTCTGTCTGATTTTCTGCCTTCCCACTCAAAGTTCCTGGGCTGAGCAATTTTTCTACTTTCCAGATCTTTGTATAAGGGAGACACCTCTTTTCCTAGGCTTCATTGATCAGACTGGCTTGTGCCCCTGTATCCCACAGAGTCTGTACAGGCATACCATCAAACAGGCAATGTATCATGCACCTCTTTCCAATTAAGTTCAGAAGTCTAGAATGGTGTTTTGGACCAAGGTGACCAATATTGCAGGAATCAGAAATGGCTGTTTCACTGAAGCATGACACTGTCTATGTTGCAGCAGTGAGTTCTAGTTGTCTTATACTATTACAGAGAGTTTGATGGTCTTTCCAGTGTGACACCCTTTCGAGCAATATAAAGCTGTATGGCTCCCCTGGCATACATTTAGTCTGAGGGAGTCTCCTTGTTCTTTTTTTGCAGTTCTGACAATGGGGGAACACTGGTGGTGGATAGGTTACTGCCAGTCCCGTGGTAGCAACCTCTCCCCATTTCCCTGATGCTGTCCTAGTGCTCAGCAACCCCTAGAGAGGTGACCCGTCTGGCCGCATCTGTAGCAGTGGGTACAGTCATCTCCCTTGTCAGCTTCCTGGCATGCCTTACAGCCTTTTCCTCTGACCTGCTTTTTTATACCTGGCTGGAACCACTTTGGTGACTTATCAGTTTGCTCGATAACGGCAACTAACATTTTTCTCATCTCTGCTTGCTCTGTACTCATTTCCAGTACCACATCCTGGAACTCTGCATCTGGTCTTTTCTCATCATTTGACACCCTCTTTTTCCTTTCAGCTTTCAATGTGGTTTGGTCCCTGTTCTTCCTGTGCTCTATCAACTGAGCTATATCAATGTTCTCTGGTGTTCTCGGGTGGGAAGATTCGTCTTAGGGGTCAATGTACATTACCACCACTGTGATGTCCTCTCCTCCTTGGATTGGTTGCCCTATGTCTCCAAACTGAGATACTCTACCCTGTGTTTCATGCACAAGCTTGTCCACAAGTTTACCCCCTCCTTGTCTCAATGACATTATCCACCTAAAGCAAGCTCCACGTGCACTCAGGTCAGCGTCCCACCCTCTTCTCATAAGACCCAATCTTCACCAGACTGTTGCTCATAGATCCTTCTCTTATGAAGATTGGGTCTTATGAGGAAAAGAAAATGAAAGATGACCTGAGTGCCATTTCTTTGGGAAGAGATAATAAATATTGGGCTGGGGAGAGAAGAGGAGAGAGTAAGGAGATAATGAATTCCAGTCTGACTGACCATTATCTCCCTCTGTACTGTCTTACTCTTCTCTCCCCCGTTCCAACATGCTTTACGTGCCTCTCTTACCCCTTCAACTACTTGTTCCTGCTCCTGTGAGTCCCTCCTCTCTCTTCCTCTCCCCTTGCCTTTTATATTTCATGTGCCCTTGTATAAGTGTGTTATCCACTGCCTATTATAGTGTCATGCAACCGCTCTGTATTATTGAACTATTACTATCAAACTGTCGTGTCTCAGAACATTGTATATTGTACTTTTTTATCATACTGCCATATCTTTGCCTTCTGACTACTTGCATGTTTTAGTTGCTTATAATGCTATGTACTGCTTGCACTTGCTCACTGACTACTGTTTATCCTTATGTATTGCTCTGTATCTTCTTGCACTGTGTTGTCCCTCGTTGACCCTGAAAAAAGGACTGCAATTGTCTCAGTGGTTCTGCCTGGTTACCAAAATTCTAAATAAAGAAATACACTGTGATATTGAGGCATGGCATTCACCTGCACTTTTATCTGTAACTCATTTACCCTTGCACCTTTATTTATTGTATTTTTCTTAAGCTTTTGCTGCCTTTCTTGCTCAAAACTTGTGGCTTCATCCATTTTCTCAATTAATTCCTCATCTGTAACAGCAGAATTGTCTAGGTAGTGTTTAATCTGGAATCTGATATGCTCACTTAGCAGTCCAGTCCCCACAGACCTCAAAAATTCTTTTGAATGAGACTGGGGCTAAATTGTTCCTTGGACCCTCTCTCTGTCTCTCAAGATGCAAATAACAGTCTGTCCTTCAGTTCAATAGCCCTAAACAAAAAGTTTTTTGGGGATTCCTGTGAACACTGGGAGATGTTAACCAATCTGTGGTATAGATCAGAGGTACTTTCTTCCTTATAATAATGTCCTTTCAATATTGTTTTCAGTTGTGTGAGGGTAAGATCACTTTTAATTTCCAACATACCTCTGATATTAAGTCCTGAACTAATAGCTTTGATAACTGATTCAATTATGTTTGCTTCTATATGCCCCTTCTGAAGACCTGTATCAATTTGGTGCATTAAGTTGGTGTATGACAATCGATCTTTCTGACCTCTCTCCCCGTCTGGCCAAATATTATAAATCTCACCATATTGTCACCTCTAGTATTCTCTCTGCTTTGGGTTTTGTGAATATTTCAGTTTGGACTGGGTTTAAGCCTACCACTCCAAGTTTGTCACTTAACACTTTCATTTCCATCTCCATAGCTTGTCTAGAGTCTTCAAAAGATTTCTGTGTGGCTACATATTTTACTTTTAATGCATCCAATTGAGTTCTCTCTCTTTCTGTTTGTTTTTCAGTCATGTCTGGAGATGTTGGGCCCTTCTCTTTTGGCTGACTGATATGCAATATTAACTTTTGCAGATAATTGCATGCTGCCTCTTATTCCTCCCTTTCCTCAATCTCATCCAGTACTACAGTATATCTATGGATCTCATCAAAGCACATCTGCATTTTCTTCCTATTCCTTCATCATTTGAGCCTGGGACTTTCATATACCTGCACACATCATTCTATTTGTAACTGCAGTAGGCTTTCACTCTCCCTGTCCTGTAGTTGTTCCAGCTCCACAGTACAGACAGCAAACTTCCTGGGCTTTGTTCTCAGATTCTAGGTTCATCACAAGGAAGATAATTCACCTTCATGTGTTGTCCTTTGGGTGTCTTCTCCGTGCTGGCTCGCCAAGTTTTTGTTGCACACTTGAAATGATTTACACCCAAGTGAGATTATAAGTGGTTTATTAGGTCTCAATTAATAAAAACAAACATTGAAGTACAGAGCTTTTGTAGCCTGCTGCTCATACATTGCAAACAGAACTTCACATAATCCTTATCTGCCTGCCAGTGCCATTGTTGTACTTCTCCTGTAGTGCCGCCTGCTGGAGGGAGAAACTGCAGCTCTCTTGCAGGTTTTAGCCTAGTAATTGAACTGATTTAACAACTTTAGGTAACTTGAAAATACAGAGTACATTAATTATTGCTTTACCTGGAAATATGTTAGGAGGGGACTATTTTCTGCAGCATATCCTACAATAAGATTGATGGCTCTTTCTCCCACTGATGCCACTGTAATTTTAGCTAGATGGAATCAGGAATTAGAGCTGTCCACCACATCTGAGATTTAATTAATATTTGCAGGGAGGGAAAGCCAGGTGACAGTGTCGATTCACTGGAGACAGTTGCCTGGAAATGCTGAAATAGTTATTTTATCACCTCCCATAATCCAGACTAAATATATTGAGGCACAGTATGACACATAATGGAAGGCTTTTGGGGTGCTCTGGGCAGACCACACCCATATTCTTTTTGTCCTTCTGGCTGCTCTCAGTTTTCTGGAGTGATATTAGGCACTAAAGGGAGTTAACCTTGATGGTGACACCACTTTCATGCTCCTTAGCTCTCTTATCTACCCCCCCTTCAGGCTCCAGTCTTATCCTAGCATACCTGCTTGCTGCTAAGAAGGTAATAAGCTACCCACAGCCCACCTCTGGCTTAGGCCCATCTTTCCCACAGTGGATGCGGAGAAACACAGTCACCTCTATTTACTGTATGGAATGTCTCACAGCCCCTTTGCATGGTACTCTTCCACAGTTTTGGGGCTGTTGGAAAAATAAGTAGTTTATAATATGCATTGTGACCTCACTTTTGTCCCATAAGAACTATTACACCTTTTTTCTGACATTTATCTGGGGCTCCTATATTGATTAGCTACTCCTGGTGACAAACTATCATCCATTTCATCCGACATCTCCATCTCTGAGATTCTACCAGTCTGGGAGAGGGGGGCAGATGGATGGAAGGTCAGAGAAGGGGAGATAGGGGAACTAAACATGTGGCTCAAGGGCTGGTGCCAGGAAAAAAGACACAAATTTGTAGGGAACTTGACAACAGTTTTGGGAGCTAAAGTTCTTTAAATTTGATGGACTGCATCTGACTAAGGAGGGAGTCGGTGCATTGGGGCAGAAGTTTGACATCTTTGCAGAATATTTAAATTAGCAAATGAGGAGAGAGGTGCAGCACAACACACGTCAAATGGGAAGAACACCCCACCCCCTCAGCTAGTGGTCAAACGGGAGTTCAGCATGTTTGTAGTTCATTTGCATCACCAGGTAAGGAAAAAGGTCCGGCTCCCCATACGATGCACAGAGGAAATGCCAGACCTCGCCCAACAACTAACACACTGAAATCTGGTGAATGGAAAATCATGTACACAAATGCTCGCAGTCTGGGAAACAAGATTCCAGACCTGTAGGCAATAATGACAGAGGTTAAACTGGACATAATAGACATTAGCGAGACATGGTTTACCAGTAACTACACTTGGGAGACTTCAGTACCTGGCTATGTACTGTTCAGAAGAAACCGAGATGCAAAAAGGGGGAGGTGAAGTGGCCCTTTATGTCAATGTAAATATCAAAGTTACAGAAATTCAGAATACACATAAGGAGCCAGAAGAACTGTGGGTCACCCTAGAAACAGGAAATGGGACAGCCATACGAACTGGGCTTGTGTACAGGCCTCCAGACCAGGGGACAGACATAGACACATTACTGTTGGAAGATATACAAAACATGACAGCTAAAGGGGAGGTTCTGATAATGGGAGACTTCAACATGCCAGATACAGATTGGCCAATACCAACAGGAATATCTGCTAAAACTAGACACATGGTGGATTCCCTGCAGGGGGAGGGCCTCAAACAATTGGTACAACAACCCACAAGAGACAAGGCTATCCTAGATCTAGTACTGACTAACAGGGAAAGGG
Organism: Neoceratodus forsteri; assembly: GCA_016271365.2. NCBI lineage: Eukaryota > Metazoa > Chordata > Ceratodontiformes > Ceratodontidae > Neoceratodus > Neoceratodus forsteri. The sequence goes on from CM057453.1 coordinate 1,530,115,618, forward strand.
TCACAGATCTCCAGGTAGAAGGTCACCTGGGGGCCAGTGATCATCACATGGTATGGTTCAATTTGGTCACTAGAACTTAATCATCCCATTCCAAGGCAAAAAATATGGGACTTCAGAGGAGCTGACTTTGAGAAGATGGCCAACAGAGTTAAGCTAGCCCTGGCAGAAAGAAATACAGGTGAGGGGGTACAGGCAAAGTGGGCAAGCATTAAAGATGCAATACTAGAAGCAACATCCCATTGTGTTAGAGAGAAAAGAAAGTGCAAAAGAAGAAGGAAACCACTTTGGTTCTCAAAAAAAGTAGCAGAAAAGGTAAGAGCCAAAAGGCTGGCCTTCAGGAAATATAAGAGAACGCAGCAGGATGAAGACAGGGAGGCATACCAAACTTCCCTGAGGGAAGCAGGGATGGCAATAAGGCAGGCAAAGTCCCAAACTGAGGAAACACTAGCACAAACAGTAAAGGAAGGTGACAAGATTTTCTATAGATACATTAGTGAAAGGAGAAAGTCCAGAGGAGGTATTGCTAAGATCAAAGGGGATAAGGGGGCATGTGAGGAGAAGGACCATGTGTAACCCCCAGGTAGCGCTATCCCAAGGGCTACTACCCCTGCCTGCTTGACTACTGACAGGTTGAGGGGCCTAGGTTCTATGGCGGGTGCCTCCACCCAGAGGTCAGGGTTTGTAATGGTTGGTCTAATTTGGTCACAGCCCTTTGGGACACTGAGACCCCCTTCTAATCTCTCTAAAGGCCCACACAATGCACAGGAGTCACAGTACCAATACCCCACATGCACACACTGTTCAATCATAAGGTACCACTTACCCGCGAGACTGATTCGCAGGTTCGTCTCTGAGGAGCCCCTGAAAAATAAGGTTAAGCAGCATACACAAACCAATACAGTGCTTAACATGAAGGTACTGACACTTCAGATAGTTTAAAGTTTAACAACAACAAATCTGATTTATTTAGGGGACAGTAACACGGGAGGGGGAAATCAGGTTAATTAGTGGCATTAAATCACAGTACTGTGCACACATACAGGGTCTGAAAAGTCACACTCTGGGTACCCAGGTTGGGGGGAGCTAGCCAGGTCCATTGCCCGGGGTTGGCCGGCAGGTGCAGATGGATAGGACCCTGTAGAAGAAAATATATGCACAACACCCAATTGTAATCTGGATCCTGATGGCTCAGTCCATGAAGCAAAGAACAACAAGAATTAGATGACACACTTGTGATTGAAAACAAGCTGAAGGGGAATACCCTGATTTGTACTCACATTACCCAAGCTGAGAACCGGATGGTGGATGTTCTTCTGGATTGTCAGAAACAGCAGGGCATGGAGACAAGGTCCTTGTGACTGGACCCCACTGCAGTTTATAGCAAACGGTTTTAGTTCGAGACAAGATGGGGTTTGCTTACAGCTTCAACACACAGCACACAGCACAGGGGACCGGAAATAGTGATTCCCCACAAGCACTACGCATATTCATATGTAAAAGGAAAGTACTATACCAAGCAGGCTGCTCCTCGATCTCAATTGAAAGTACTGCAAAATACCCAGGAGCACACACAGCAGCTTCAGTTCCTGACAGACCGAGCATGATTCAACAATTTCTCCAGTCTTCTACAGGGTGAGCCTGATTTCCACTCTTTAGACTTCCTTCTTTCTCCTCACAACTTGGATTCAGTCCAAACTGGCACTCACAAAGGCTGCAAACTCAGGGCCTCACAAGTGCTTCCCATGCGAAACTATACACCGCAGAAGCACACAGCTCCTTCTCTCTTCACTGCCACAACTGATCTGATCTTTCCAGTCACCGAGCAGGGCATTTTCTTTAGCTCCACACTATCCTGTTGGCTGATTCAGCTGTCACTCACAATAAGACTCCCTCTGTTGGTAGAAAAAGGTGCCAAGGTCAAAACTACATTTCCCAGAGTCACTGCCCATACAATCCCCTTGTGACTGGCTCAAATTAAGAGTCCAAATTCTAATTCATCCACAGGCTCCATTTTAGGGCTCCCTTAACCCAATGAGCCCAGCACAGCAGTTTAGGTACAAATGGAGAGGTAACACACACAGAGTCCCAGCTGCAATAAAGGCAGGTTAGACAAACTACATTTTCTCAGTCACTCTAAATGATTTCTGGCAAACAGTTATATCTTTCAACAAGGCTCCCTCTGCACATGTAGCAATGGCAGAAAAGGAGCAAATTGGCAGCAGCTCGGGCAGGATTTGAGCATTAAATACACAGTCCCCCATACAAACTAATTAAGTCCGCAAGCAGACAGCTCTTAAAGAGACAGTACGTGGAGGCTCACTTGCAACCACAGTTAAGCAGCTCAGATGCCGAACACCACCCAGGCTTAGAGCATTCAGGCAAGCTCCTGGAAGACTTTTGGGAATCCCCATTTGCAGGGGTGTTACACCCTTCCTGGCCTGGAAAAACTTGGCGTCCGAGTCAAGTATGCACCCCCATAAGTTTCAATACAACCATATACATTTACATCAGTATCACCTTAGGCTTATACATGTAATTGTCAGTCAACATATCACCTTACCAGAAACACATTTCTGAAACTTTTCAGTACATCACTTTTTCACAGTATTATACACACATTGTACCATAACTCAGGTTATCACCTCCTGCACATGAAATCTGAAGAGAGGGGGCCCTTCCCTATCAGCTACCTTGGGGCTGGACGGGGCAGGGGCACCATATCTAGAGGGCAACACAAGTAACTTGGAGTTAGCACTGATGTTCAGTTTGGGAAATGAGCTCGGGGACACATTACACTCCTTTATGGACAACATTGAGAGGCAAGTCCACAGACCTCCCAGGGGAATCATAACTGAAGTGTACCACAGGCTTTACAGCTTGACCAGTCTTTCTAGGGGGAACTGTTACAGTCTCTGCACTCTGAGCCTCAGTTTCAGCATTGTCCTCACTTGTCAGGGGAGTCTCCATTGGGGTACAGAGGCTAGAACTTTTGGCACTTTCAACTCCAGGAGTTACAATCTCTGAGTCCACAACACTTGGCTCACATGGGGAGTTTTCTGATACTGACAGTGAATTATCAGGGCACTCAACACACTCTTCTTGTTCTGGTATATCACCAGTTTGTCCTAGTCCATCATTTTCCTCCTCTGAAAACTCAAACAGTTCAACCATGCACAATGATTCCATATCATCTGACTTGATGCTTTGTACTTCACTTTCTGGGAGCATTGGTTCCAGGGACAAAGCTGAGGGCTTAGACAGTCCAGAAGGCCCAGCTTCATCTCCAGGATTTACTAGGGGATTGCCCTGAAACAATTGACTCAGTTCGTAAGAAGGGTAGTATTCAAAGCCACACTCACTTTCCTCTGACATGGACTGACAGTTATGTTCAACTGGGACTTGTGGAGGGAAACACTTTAACTCAGCTTCTGTAGGTGCAGGCTTTCTTGATTTTCGCTTAGCAGCAGCTGTAGTCACTGGTCCAGAGAGGGCATTTTCTGGGGGCTCAGACTCAATCAGAATTTGTCCAATGGGCAGTAAATGATTTCTATGCATTGTTTTCACATCTTTTGAATTATTCTCAGGCCTTACTTTGTACACAGGCAGATTATCTAGTTTGCCCACTACAATGTGAGGGAGATGGCGCCATCTGTCAACAATCTTATGTTTGCCATGCAGTCCCAGATTTCTTAGCAATACCCGATCTCCCTCCTGGAGTTCCTGTGCTTTCACCTTTACATCATACCTTTCTTTGTTGGCCAGATTTCTTTTGCAGCCATGGTTTGAGCCAGTTGGTACGCATGATTTAGCTGGGCCTTTAACTTTTGGACATATTGTAAATAGTTGTCAGCTTGAACCCCATCAGGAGAGACTCCAAAACACACATCTACCGGCAGTCGAGCTTCTCTTCCAAACATCAGTGGGTAGGGGGAGAACCCAGTGGCATCACTTTTGGTGCAGTTGAAAGCATGTACCAGGGTGCTAATTTGTTGGCTCCATCTAGGCTTGTCCTTTGGGTGGAGGGTGCCTTGCATATCTAGCAAAGTGCGATTGAAACATTCAGGCTGTGGGTCCCCCTGGGGGTGGTAAGGGGTGGTTCTGGATTTTCGCACTCCCCACAGAGAAAGCATCTCTTTAAACAGACAACTCTCAAAGTCTCTCCCTTGATCAGAATGGATTCTTTGTGGAGCCCCATAGTGAACAAAAAAGTTTTCTACAAGAACTTTTGCCACAGTGGATTCCTTCTGGTCCTTGGTGGGGAAAGCTTGGGCATATCTCGTAAAATGGTCAGTGACCATCAGCACATTACTAATGTTTCTTTGATCTGACTCCAAACTCAGAAAATCAATACAGACTAGCTCCATGGGTGCACTGGTGGTGATGTTAACAAGGGGGGCAGCCCTCTGAGGCAAAGCTTTCCTCTGTAAACAGCGACTACAAGTTTGAATGTGTTGCTCAACATCAGCACCCATCTTAGGCCAATAGAATCTGGATCTCACCAAGTCAAGTGTTCTGTCTATACCAAGGTGCCCCATTTGGTTGTGTAAGGACCTCAGTACTGAGTCTCGAAAGGCAGTGGGCAGCACTAGTTGTTGTTTGTCTATTTGTCCCCCTCTGTCTACTGTTTCTCTGTATAACAGTCTATTGATCAGTTTCAACTTAGGACCTTCCTTGTATAACAGTGCAGTTCTCAAATCAGCGGAGTGTAATTTGGACACATCTTTCTCTGCATAGAGGGCTTCTAAAGCTGATTTGATCATGGGATCTCGGGATTGAGCCCATTGAATACTGTCATTGTCCAGCTGAGGCAGTGCACCAATGTCTATTGCAGAAAAGTGGCAATAAGCAGCAGGTATGCAGTTCCCAGAGGGTCTCAAACAATCCACCATACAGTCCACTGCGTCCGTGGACATTTGTTCCTCCCTGTCAAACTTCTGGCAGAGTGCTCAAATATCAGGTTCTGACAGTCTGACCCAGTCATTCCGGGGAACAGGCCTCTGGGAGACAGCATCAGATCTATGTGGTTCAGGCCTGCTCTGTATTCAACAGCATAGTCTTATGTAGATAATGCAGAAAGCCACCTATGGCCAGTGGCATCCAACTTAGCTGAAGTCTACACATAGGTCAAAGGATTATTGTCAGTTTTTACTAGTATTTTAGCCCCATACAAGTACTCGTGGAAGAGGTCAACAACAGCCCACTTCAAAGCTAGGAACTCTAACTTATGTACAGGATAGTTCTTTTCAGATGAGGTCAGGCTTCTACTGGCAAAGGCCACTGGTCTCAGGCCATTCTTGTGCTCTTGGTACAATACAGCCCCCAAGCCTTGCAGGCTAGCATCAGTGTGCAAGACATAGGGCTTCACTGGATCTGCATAGGCAAGGACAGGAGTGTGGGTAAGTTGATATATAATCTCATGAAAAGCAGCTTCACACTTAGGTGTCCATCTGGCTCCAAATACTTTATTGGGATGGAAATACACTCACGCAGGCTCAGAAGAAACTAACCTATTGTATTTTTTGTGGGTAGGAGGGTAACCTTGAGTAAGATTAAGTAAAGGACAGATCACTCTTGAATAGTCCTTGATTAAACGGTGATAGTAGCCACAGAATCCCAGGAATCTTTGCAGATCTTTTAGACTGTGGGGCTGTGGTCAAGGCCTCAACTTTACTTGGATCAGTCTCTATTCCTTCGGTGGAGACTATGTGTCCCACATACTTTACAGATGTTTGGAAGAATTTACATTTATCAATAGACAGTTTTAAGCCAAAGTCTTCCAGTCAGTCCAACACCTTGAACAATCTGCTCTCATGTTCTTCCAGTGAGCTGCCAAACACATTAACATCATCCAGGTACACCAGGCACCCTAATAAGTTCATGTTCCCCACTGCACACTCCATCAGTCGTTGAAAAGTGGCTGGGGCACCTGAAATCCCCTGAGGCATCCTCATGAATTCATAGAAGCCAAGCGGACAGATAAAGGCTGTCTTCTCACGGTCTTCCAGGGCCATCGGGATCTGGTAGTAGCCACTGTGAAGATCCAGCACGGAGAACCACTTGCTACCATTCAGGCAGTCTAAAGCATCCTGGATGCAGGGCATTGTATACTGATCAGGGATAGTCCGCCGGTTCAAGGTGAGATAATCCACGTACATCCTTACTGACCCATTCTTTTTCTCACTACCACAATAGGTGAGGCATATGGGCTTCTGGATTCTTGCATTACACCAGCAGCAAGCATCTCTTGCAGATGCTGTCTCACATCATCTATGTCAGCAGGTGCCAGGCGTCGAGACCTCTCATGAAATGGCCTTTCATCATGCAGCTGGATGTTGTGCTCAGCTCCTTGCACACATCCTATGTCCCATTCTTTGAAAGAAAACACCTGGTCTCTCTGGACAAGCTTTCTGATGATTCTCATCTTCCATTCGGCTGGCAACGGGGAGTCACCAAAATCAAACAAGTCAGGCGTCACTCTGTCATTCTCCCCCAAACACTTGTTACTAGGCAACACTGCAGTATCCGCACAATGTACATTAGCTAGGGTGCAACCTCTGTTTACTCAAATCTCTCTATCAGACACATTATGAACTTGGACCACTACCCATCTGGCATAAGCATGGGCTCTGATAGGCAAAATACTGGGCTTGACCAGCAGTCCTTCTGGCAATTTCCCATCACCTGGATCATCCAGCATGAGGATTTTATTCTTGACATCCTTTCTGATACAGACCTCTCCCTGTAAGGTACACTGGGCATTTGGTGCCAGGATCCGAGACTCAGGATCCTTTTTCCAGAAAATTCCAACCGGTTCCTCTGGTTCTACTTTGTCAGCATCTCTCTGGGCATCATAGGCCTTCTTGATCAATGTCAGAATTCTTAAAGCTCTACCAGTCTGTGACCCCTGTTTCTCATAACACAACTGTGCCAACCATCCAAACATATGCGCATTCATCCCAATTAGTAGTGGAACCCCCTCTTATAGTCCAGCAGGGGGACACACTAAGGCCAGGGTCTCTACTTGCTCTGCCACTCCAGCCATGGAGGTGGGGAAAGACTGCCAAATCGGATATACCCAGAGTAGGTGTAGGCCTTCTCCCTAACCCCCATACATGCAGTCTTTCCAATGGTTGTAAATGCGTCCTGACAAATGCTTCTTGATACCAATCCTGGAACAGAATTGTCACTTGGAAGCCACTGTCTAATACAGCTGTTGTAGACACTCCATTCACCTTTACAGTGGTCTCCATGGAGGGACCCACTATTCTGGACCAGTCTGGAGAGGCGGTAGCGGGGGCCTGGGCAACTGACCTTGCCACAAAGGGACATGAGTTAGCATTTTTGAGACCCTCACTGGGATCATTTCATGCACCTCTTAACCACTGATTTGTTCTCCCGAAGCTCTCCTTGTAGCCTATATACAACTTTGTCTGTGTCTTTTTGGGACCGGCATTCTCTCTTCATGTGCCCATCCTTCCCACAATTAAAGCAAAACATACCTTCTGGAGTTTGAGCTGGCTGAGGCGTCACACTGGGAGCCAGGACGGGGGTACTACTAACTGGACACCTTGGTGCCATCTCTGTCTGTGGCATGATAAGCATTTGGAGGCATCTTGTCAATTTCCCCACTTCCCTGGTCAAGACATCGAGTTCTGAGCTGTTGTCAGCAGAAGATGCCTGGGTGGGTACCCCCACACTCATAGCAGATGCAGTCGGATATAGGTCGAGGCCTGTACTTGCAGGTGCGGCCTCCATAAAGACACTGTTTTTGAATTCCCTGATCTCTCTCTCAGCAGTTCACCCCATGGTGGCACACCCTCATTGGTCCCCAATTCACAAGGACCTTCTGATGCTGTGATCACTTGGGCTGCACTCACCCCAGAATTAGAATCCCCCTCCTCATCTTCAACCTCCCGAAGTTCTTTTAAGTCACAATAGTTCGGTGGGTTACCTCTTCTGTCTGGGAGCCTTAATTGAAGGAGCTGCAGTTTAGGATGCTTTGCATGCTGTAGTAGGTGCTCCAACCTTACACGGTTTACATCACTGGCAGCTACCCCACCTTTTCGGTAAGCCTTCTGTAGAGCTCTTTTCAGTCGAGTAATATATGCAGAAAAACTTTCCCCATGCCACTGTTTTATATCCTGAAATTTCCACATCAAGCGCTCCCTTGACTCAATGCTCCCAAAATTGCCTTCAAGTGCAGATAGGTACTTCTGGGCAGATGCATCAGGATTTGTGGACCTCAAAAATGTAATGGCCTCTAGGGCAGGACCCCTCAGACTCTCTATGATTTTTTTTCATTTCTCAGCCTCCACACACTGTCATTCAAGTATCGGGGGGCAACACAATCTATCCAGGTGTCCCAATCATCCTCCCCCGGGGGATGGGGAGGGTGCCAGAGAAGATCCTCAACCTTCGGTAAGAGTCGTGACTAATGGCAGGTGCAGAAATAGGAGCCTGCATTGGGTCAGCCACCATAACGGGTACTGGAGCGGGAGAGGGTGTTGTGGGAGGAACACCCCCAGGTGGCAAGAATAGTTTCTTCAAGTCCTCCACAGTTTTCCCTTCCTCCAGCAACAATTTAGCAAATTTCTCCTCAAAAGTTTCAGATAGTGGGGGGGGGCTCATTCCCCCCTGGGTCTCTACTGTCCTTAATTATCACTCTCCAGGCAGTGAAGGCTTCCTCTGGGGTAATAGTCTGTGGCACTTTGAAGCTATCTGTGGGGTTCTTATACTCTACTAGGGCCATGAAAGCGTGGGTGAGCAGATCAGCATGTCGACCCACCACCACCACAGGGTTTTGTAAACCTTTCACCTTGGAAAGTACTCCCTGTACAGTGTCCATATTGATACCCAGGGGGATGTCCAGGATAAGCATAGCATTTTGGGAGTCAATCTCCTCCCCAGTACACCACTCCACCAACCGGTGCACAGCCACTTCTATCAGGGTACCTATTAATTTTTTTTAACAGTGGTTTGTAAATTTGGCCACTAGAGGACACAAAATCCCAGCAGTAAGCCTCCAAGATGTAACCCCCAGGTGGTGCTATCCCAAGGGCTACTACCCCTGCCTGCTTGACTACTGACAGGTTGAGGGGCCTAGGTTCTATGGCGGGTGCCTCAACCCAGAGGTCAGGGTTTGTAATGGTTGGTCTAGTTTGGTCACAGCCCTCCGGGACACTGAGACCCTCTTCTAATCCCTCTAATGGCCCACACGATGCACAGGAGTCACAGTACCAATACCCACCATGTACACACTGTTCAATCATAAGGTACCACTTACCCTCGAGACTGATTCGCAGGTTCATGTCTGAGGAACCCCTGAAAAATAAGGTTAAGCAGCATACACAAACCAATACAGTGCTTGGCATGAAGGTACTGACACTTCAGATAGTTTAAAGTTTAACAACAACAAATCTGATTTATTTAGGGGACAGTAACATGGGAGGGGGAAATCAGGTTAATTAGTGGTATTAAATCACAGTACTGTGCACACATACAGGGTCTGAAAAGTCACACTCTGGGTACCCAGGTTGGGGGGGGGCGAGCCAGGTCCATTGCCTGGGGTTTGGCTTGCAGGTGCAGATGGATAGGGCCCTTTAGAAGAAAATATATGCACAACACCCAATTGTAATCCGGAGCCTGATGGCTCAGTCCATGAAGCAAAGAACAACAAAAATTAGATGACACACTTGTGATTGAAAACAGGCTGTAGGGGAATACCCTGATTTGTACTCACATTACCCAAGCTGAGAACCGGATGGTGGATGTTCTTCTGGATTGTCAGAAACAGCAGGGCATGGAGATAACTGGACCCCACTGCAGTTTATAGCAAACGGTTTTAGTTTGAGACAAGCTGGGGTTTGCTTCTAGCTTCAAAACGCAGCACACAGCACAGGGGATTGGAAATAGCGATTCCCCACAAGCACTATGCACATTCATATGTAAAAGGAAAGTACTATACCAGGCAGGCTGCTCCTCGATCCCGATCGCAATTACTGCAAAATACCTGGGAGCACACACAGCAGCTTCAGTTCCTGACAGACTGAGCGCGATTCAGCAATTTTTCCAGTCTTCTACAGGGTGAGCCTGGTTTCCACTCTTCAGACTTCCTTCTGCCTCATCACAACTCGGATTCAGTCCAAACTGGCACTCACAAAGGCTGCAGACCAAAACTCAGGGCCTCACATGCGCTTCCTGCGTGAAACTATACACCGCAGAAGCGCACAGCTCCTTCTTTCTTCACTGCCACAACTGATCTGATCTTTCCAGTCACAGAGCAGGGCATTTCCTTTAGCTTCACACTATCCTGTTGGCTGATTCAGCTGTCACTCACAATAAGACTCCCTGTGTTGGTAGAAAAAGTTGCCAAGGTCAAAACTACATTTCCCAGAGTCACTGCTTATACAATCCCCTTGTGACTGGCTCAAATTAAGAGTCCAAGTTCTGATTCATCCACAGGCTCCATTTTAGGGCTGCCTTAGCCCAATTGGCCCAGCACAGCAGTTTAGGTCCAAATGGAGAGGTAACACACACAGAGTCCCAGCTGTAATAAAGGCAGGTTAGACAAACGACATTTTCTTAGTCACTCTAAATGATTTCTGGCAAACAGTTATATCTTTCAACAAGGCTCCCTCTGCACATGTAGTGATGGCAGAAACGGAGCTAATTAGCAGCAGCTCGGGCGGGATTCGAGCATTAAATACAAAGTCCCCCCATACAAACTAATTAAGTCTGCAAGCAGACAGCTCTTAAAGAGACAGTACGTGGAGGCTCACTTGCAACCACGGTTAAGCAGCTCAGGTGCTGAATACCACCCAGGCTTGGAGCATTCAGGCAAGCTCCTGGAAGACTTTTTGGAACCCCAGTTTGCAGGGGGGTTACACATGTAAAAGCATCTATCCTAAATAGATACTTCTGCTCAGTAGTTACTGAAGAGAAGGTAGGGTACGGCCCACAGCTCAGCACCATGGACATGGGGAAGGATGTGTGCACTAGTCCCTTCACAAAAGAAAGGGTCCTACAAGAGCTTGATAAGCTCAGGGTGGACAAGGCAATGGGACCTAATGGCATACATCCCAGGGTACTAAAGGAGCTAAGGGTGGAACTAGCAGAGCCATTAGCAGAACTGTTTAGTGAATCTCTGAGCACAGGAGAGATCCCAGAAGACTGGCGAAGGGCTCATGTGATCCCGCTCCACAAGAGTGGTAGCAGGGAGGAGGCAGGGAACTACAGACTAGTCATTCTTATCTCAGTAGTGGGCAAGATTATGGAGGCACTCCTTAAGGAAAGGATAGTGCAACACCTGGAATCCACAGGTGCACAGGATCCAAGACAGCATGGGTTTACAAAAGGAAGGTCCTGTCAAACTACTCTCATAGATTTCTTTGACTGGGTAACCAGAGTGGTGGACCAAGGGGGAGCAGTTAATGTCGCCTACCTTGACTTCAGCAAAGCTTTCGCTACTGTTCCATATAGAAGATTGATTACTAAGCTGGGTAGGCTGGGGGTGGGTCAGAAGTTGGTCAACTGGGTGGCAAACTGGTTGATGGGCAGAAAACAGAGAGTGGTGGTAAATGGTATACAGTCAGAAGAGATGCAAGTCACAAGTGGGGTACCTCAGGGATCAGTCCTGGGACCAGTCCTCTTCAATATCTTCATCAGTGACATTGCATATGGACTGGAGGGTAAGATTTGTCTGTTTGCAGATGACACCAAGATATGCAACAGAGTAGATGATCCAGATGGGGTGGTTGGAATGGGAAGAGATCTGGATAAACTAGCAAAATGGTCAGAAGAGTGGCAACTGGGGTTTATTGCAAAGAAGTGCAAGATCATGCACATGGGGAAGAGAAACCCTGAAGCCACCTATAGGCTGGGAGGGGAGTTGCAAGCAGTCACAAAGGAAGAAAGAGACTTGGGCAACATCATCACTGGTGACCTGAAATCATCCAAGCAGACCACTAAAGTAGTAGGTAAGGCTAGGGAGGTGTTATGGTGTATTAGTAGGGGTATCACAAGTCATAAGAGGGAGGTAATAATCCCTCTTTATAAGACACTGGTTAGGCCCCATCTGGGGTACTGCATGCTGTACTGGAGGCCACACCTTCACAAGAACATTAACCAAATTGAGGCAGTCCAGAGAAGGGCAACCAAAATGGTGCAGGGACTGCATCTGAAAACATATGAGGACAAATTAATGGAGCTCAATATGTATATCCTAGAGCAAAGGAGGGAGAGAGGTGATATGATCAAACATTCAAACACCTTAAGGGCATTGACAAGGTGAAAGAGTCTAACATGTTTCAATATAAGAAAAAGAGCAGGACAAGAGGACACAGCATGAGATTAGAGGGAGGCCGATTAAGGGGTGTGACACTTGGACAGCTGGTTCTGATTGCTCTATGATTTTGTAATATAAAAATGTGCTATTGAGTGTCTCTCATGAGACATCCTGTGCTTCTGGGATGATCCCACCAGGTTTCATTAAAATAACAGGATATATGTTAACCTGAAACCAGGAGATAATTAAAGACTAGAGAGACATAATTAAGGGTCTCCTGTTTATTTGACTTAATTGTAGCTGACCAGCTGCCAGGATAGAGATCATAAACTTTTATGACATTTAGAAGAAGAAAACCTGTTATATCACTATGGTGCTAAGTCATAAAAATCCTCAGATGTGCCATGGGAAGAGGAAATGCTCAAGATCAAAGAGGGAATTTAAAGACTGTCATAATTTGGGGAAATTAGGTTTTTGCTAAAGTCACAGTATTTAATATACCTCTTGATAAGACATCCTGTTGTATATATTTTTTTTGTATTCTGAGAGAAGGAGCTAGATGACCTCATGGAAGGGTTGAAACACAGCATTTTAAAATTGTATTCTGTGTTTCATCACAGAGACATTCCTGTTGGACTCTGAAGAAACAACATCTACTTGAAGCACTGTTAGAAGATATACATTAGATAGACAAGTCTAATTGTATGGCGGTAGGAATTTGTTTGCACTTTTTTTGACCTTATTCTTTTAAGTGATTGTATGCGTTTTGATATATTGTTCTGTGGTTACATTTTACATATTGTATCCATTTTCTAAGTAAACCTCTTATTTTAAAGAGACTGCCTGTGTCTTTGAAATTCTTTTGCCTGTGAGGTGCAGATGGTTAAAGCTGGCACTAGAGATGCAGCGAATTATTAATCCACCTGCAAAGTGGATGCAAAATGCCCATTTTGCGTCCGTGGATCAAAACGCGAATAGGGCATGTAAAATGCTCACTTGCGTTATTGTTGCTACTTCGCGTTCTCATTATGCCTTAATGCGAAGTAAGGCGAAGAGAGAAGAAAACAGGCACATCACATGGCCTGCAGTACTGTAAGTCACATGCTTTAGCCAGGCAGGAAGGAAGTGAGTCAGAGAAGCAGTTTCACTTTCTCCATTGCATTTGTAGAGGGAGAAAGCAAAATTGTGAGTAGAGAGGAGTTTGCTTGGCTCTCATTTCTTACTGCCAGAACCGACAATCAAACAGCTTTTTTAAAAGTAATTTTATTTACTGTTTGTATTGTCTTCATGTTTTTTTGGTTAGTGAATTTTTTTGTATAAGTTTTGTTTTTGTTTTGTTTTGTGTGTGTGACTGACTGTGTGTGTGTGTGTGACTGACTGTGTGTGTGTGTGTGTCCACTGTGTGTGTGTGTGTGTGTGTGCCCACTGTCTGTGTGTGTGTGTGTGTGTGTGTGTGTGTGTCATCCCACGGACTCAGGAGGATGGAGGGTCACGTTGGTGGAGAAGGCGAGTCGCTGGCTCGTGGGCACATTAGGAGGGCAGGAGTGCCGACTCGTGGGGGGTGGGGCAGTCATGTGATGTTGGACCACTCCACACTCCTGGCCAGTGTTGCTTCCTCCATGGAAGCAGCAGGAGCAGCAGCAGCAGCACCAATGCCACCAGTGGCTGTTGCACATCCACCTTCTCTGCCACTAGCACCACTACCACCACCACCACTAGCAGCAGCTGTTGGAGCTCCAGCAGCACCCCCTCCACCACCTCCACAGCCACAGAAGGTGGTCCTGGCAATTGTGGGTGGTGGTGGGACTCATGCCCGACATGTGCATACTGTGTCTGGTCCCCCTCGCAGCTCCCCAGTGTGGTTTTTTTTTAATTGTGTGGGGGGTGACAGCACAGTGGTGGAGTGCCATGTGTGTGGTGTGCTGGTGTGCCGTGGGCCCCCTGGGACACATTTGGGGACCAGTGGCCAGTGCACCCACATGCTGAATCATCACAGGGCAGAGTGGCAGGCTACCATGGAAGGGGCCAGGCATCCACCTGCTGGCCCTTCTGTGGCAGTGTCCAAGGGCGCTGCTGGGGTGGGAGATGTGCCTCACAGCAGTCACCGCCACAGCAGGAGGAGGAGGAGGAGGGCTACTACATCAGCTGCTCCACCACCACCATAGCCACCAGCACCACCCTGTCCACCACAAGCCCCACTACCTGGATTACCCACTGCAGTGGACCCCGGCACAGTCCCTGCAAGCCAGTCTGACCTTGGCCTGGTGTGGGCAGAGCTGGAGGACAACAATATGCATTTCAGTGCTTTGGAGCAGCAGGTTACCAGAGTTGAAGCACAGCAGCAGCAGCAAATACTTTCAGTGCTGCACCTGCTGCTGGACCACCACGGCATCCCATGGCCATAGTAACTCAGGGTATTGTTTTGCCCCCACCCCACCCCCACCCCTGACCCCACCCACTACTGTGTTGTACTTTTTTTGTGTGTGTTTTGTTTGTTATTATTAAATCATACACACTTTCTCCTCAAGGGGAATCTTTCTTGCACCACATAGTGCAATACATTTTTTTGAAAATCAGGCGTAAATGCATTACAGTGAGTCATGTGACGGAGGCATTCCCGTTCTGAAAATCTGCCTACATTCCGCCTCCCTTCTCAGCAACATTAGGACGTGATGGCAGGGAGAGCACTTGTGCATGCTCCTTACAGTGAATATCGGAATGTGCAGGTTTGCCAATGTTTCTTTATGTTAATGGTCAGTTTGTTGTGAAATGTATGGCCACGTTTCCATTCAGAAGAGCCTTGTTAGTGGAAACATCCCACATTGCACCACAAAGTGAACCTTATAACATTAGGAAACATTGCTTGGGATAGCTGCTGGACATTCAGTATAGTGGAGCAAGCACCTGCGTTCCCCCTGCCATCACGTCTTAACGTTGCTGAGAAAGTGTGGCACAATGTGAGTTGCTTTTCAGTTTGTTAATTCCTCCATCACGTGACTTACTGTAATAAAAGTATGGGTGTTTTTCACAGACATATATTGCACTCTGTGGAGCAAGAAATATTCCAATAGTAGTAATGCCCCCACATATTAGTTTATGTGCATTACCATAACTATGTAATGTGGTGACTGTAAAGCAGCAGCGCAACAATCTGTTGATAACCTACAGTATATTTTTTAATGCTATTTTACAACTTCCTTTACTTATATCCCGACTGACTGGAATGATACGATAATTTGAAGTAGCTGAGTGTGCTGTACTACCTTTTTATGTTGCTTGCACGCATGTGCAAGAAACATAGTGCCATCATCGAAGATTTCGGAGGTGTGTCACCTCCTTCTCCAATTCAGTCAGTGAGCTGGCAGGCGCAGTCCCTGTAAGCCAATGCATTTTGGAGCTGTCTATGACACGCTCCAAAATGCAGTGGCATACAGTTGAAAGGGAGCTACGCTTCAGTGAGCACCGACAAGAAGCGAGCCCCCCCACACGCAGGTGTGCGCGCCCCACATACTGTGTAGCCGACGGGTGCCCAATCCTCACTGGCTGAGCTGCGCTGCCCCCCACCTGTTGGGAGTGCCACGCGGAGCCCACCCCAGCGTGGCAATTATCCTTGCGACGGGGTGCCCAATCCCCGTCAGCTGAACAGCCCTCATCCTGTGCCACGCTGGGAGCCCACCCCAGCGTGGCAAACGGTCCCACAACGTCTTTTTTTCACCTGTAAAACAAAAGCCGGTCCTTGGCGGCCTCCTCGACCCCCTCCAACAACCCGCACCACCCACTGCACGCCCAGCTTCACACCCCCTCACCCCATACTTACTTCCAGACTCCGCTACCGATCTTCGGTGGACCGGGAACACGGCTGCACTCTTCAAAGCCGACCGCGAACTGAGGAAATGCCGGTAAGCTGTATAATGGGCTAGATGGGGGGGGTTCAACTTTATTGCATATCTCAGGCATTTTTTTGAATTTTTGCATCAAATTTTCAACATGGGGTTTTTAGGACCCCTTCTCATGACTGATGTCACTGTCATGGCGTTATTCATGCCCGAAGGGTGATTTCGCGCAGTGACTGTGAAATCACCCTTTGGGCCTGAATACCACCATGACAGTGACATCATTCATGAGAAGGGGTCCCAAACCCCATGTTGAAAATTTGGTCCAAAATTCCAAAAATGACTTTTTCTAGCGTCGGCGCTGCAGTTCCCACGCAGGCTCGTAAGTTCGCGAAATTTCAATATTTTCACTCCAGATTTTCAACATTGCCATTTTACCACACCTTCTTATGAGTAGTACAGCTGTCATTTTTCACATCTCACCCAAAATGTGTTTCACCCTTGTAGCGCAGAATGGCGCAGTTGGTGTGCGAAATCAATGTATGGGACAAATTAAGAAAATCACAGTGACACTGTTCATGAGCAGAGATCTTAAAATGGCTATGTTGAAAATTTGGTGAAAAAATTCCTAAAAATGACTGTTTTACGAGTGTGCGTTGCACAGTTCCCACGCACGCTCGTAGGTTTGCGAATTTTCAATATTTCCACTCCAGATTTTCAACATTGCCATTTTACCACACCTCCTTATGAGCAGTACAGCTGTCATTTTTCACATCCTGCCCAAAACGTGTTTCCGCCCATGTAGCGCACAATGGCGCAGTTGGTGTGCAAACTCAATGTATGGAACACATTAACAAAATCACACTGACACTGTTCATGAGCAGAGGTCTTAAAATGGCTATGTTGAACATTTCATGAAAAATTTCTCTAACAATGACTGTTTTCTGATGCGTTGCGCACAGTTCTCATCGCGACGTTAGGATTCGCAAATTTTCAATATTTGCACTCAATGACTTCAAATACCTAAACAGCACATAGAAGCAAGCAACGTTCAGTGATGACAAATGCTTGTTTCATGTGTGAAATAATGAAAGGACATTCCTTTTAAATTGGTGCTGCTGACAGTGAGTGTGACCAGGTCTTTGTCATTGTTTTCCTCTGCTTTCTCCATCACATCAAGTAGTTGTCATATATCACTTCTGTTGTTAATTAACAGTTATGCATCAGTCAGTGTTTTATATGACACCATGGAACAATAGTTATTGAAAAGCAGCTGCAAATAAATACAAAGCTGGTCAGGACTCGGAACAATATTGGAAGATGTGCTCATTTTGTTTTCATACATGAAAAAAAGTATGAGAAAGAGAAGCAGTCATGAATTGTGAGAAGAATCGTATCATTCAAGTCACTGACGACTCGGACGTAAGTAGTGGTTGCTGTGACATTGTAAAGTAGCATAAAAAAGTACAGTTCAGAACTGTGAGGACATTCTTGCAATGCTGCTTTAATTGTAAAAATATAAGTATGACATCATGAATATGACCTCACAGCAACAATTACAGAACACACAAAAGTGGCACAGAGTCCCCAGATTTTTTTCTGCAGGCCCAGAATGCATCCTCCTTGTGTGCAGAAAATTGACAAGTGGTAACGAAGTGAAATGAGACTGTTTTGTGTGAGGCAATTCCACCAAATGAAATGTGATCATCTCAAATGGACTGAAAGGTGCCCTTTGACTGTACACTAATAATAGCCTTGGTGAGTAGATATATATATATATAGATATATGGTCATGTATTTTGTAGGCGATGAGGAGAGGGGTTGAACTTGACATGGACATGTACTCATGCTATTGTTCTTCATCACACAGGTGACACAGAAACTGTTGGTGTGCACATTCCAGTGCTCAATGAGAATTTTTTGTGCTGAAATTGGAAATGGATAACTTTCAAGCACATGAAGGTAAGAAATTTTGTTTGGGAGGGTTCATATTTTCAGGTTTGGCTGTAATGGTTTCTTATTTTTTCACTTCTTCACAGATTTCATCAGCATCCTTCTGGAGTCCAGTTGTTAATGATGGTCATGGTCATCTAATGAAACGACTTCTGCATGCTGCATGTGTGCCCAAGCTTGGGAAGGGGGTGTGCCTGATGTTGAAGAACTTTTTTGGATAATGCCACTTTGAAAGAACAACAAAGCATCTCAAAGTTTCCTAAAAAAAGAAATGAATGACTTCTTGCAAGTTACCACTTCATTGTTATGTGTTCCTCCCTGGTTCTCAAATCTCAATCCCTATTGTCAAGTTACATTTTCAGAGACACATCTTGTCAACTAACACAACCTGTTGTGTGCAATATTTGAAGCAGTCTTTACACAGCAATGAAATGGATGAAATAAAATCTTCATACTTACCAGAATGGATTTCACATGAATATTACATCAGTTCCTCTCTGTACGGTATAGCTACAGCATCTTTCCCAATGAGTAATAGCGATGGAGCCTGTTTTTGTTCTCCTGTAAAACAAACAAAAGAAGTGCACTGTATGTGTTTTGCCACTGTGGCTCTGAAAAGCTACAGAAAACAAAACAGACAACTTAAGGAAGCGAGGCAGCATAACAAACATGAGTGCACATACTCACTTTATGGTTTAAATATTAAGAAGCTGGTGGTGGTGGTGCACTGGTGGAGTGGTGGTCCATGGGGGGCATAGAGACTCATGGTGGCAGACTTGGATAACATCAGTCCCGGTGGTGGTGGTGGTCCGTGGGGGGCATACAGACTCATGGTGGCAGACTTGTATAGCATCAGTCCCAGTGGTGGTGGTGGTCCGTGGGGGGCATACAGACTCATGGTGGCAGACTAGGATTACATCAGTCCCGGTGGTGGTGGTCCATGAGGGGCATACAGACTTGTAGTGGCAGACTAGATTACATCAGTCATGGTGGTGGTGGTGGTTCGGGTGGGAGGGGGTTTGCACACCGCCTTTCAAATACTGCACTTAAAACCTGCCAACATTAACCACATCATCATCCTCATAAAGAAAACTGCCCTCACAGTCATCGATGTCAAAGTCTGACCACTGGGAAATTCTTTCTCCATTGTGTCATCATCTACATCAGTGGTGGGTTGTTTCAGGCAGCCACGGACAGTGCCACCAGGATGCTCCATTTCCACATCAGCAAGACCACCGTGACTAGTCCGGGGTATGAATACCGAAGTTGCAGTCTGTGCTGGTATGTGCCTTTCATTCATTTTAATGAATGTTAGCAAAATAACATTTGCAGGAGACAGGTTTGTCCAACGATTCCTGACTATTGCATCTGCTGAGCTGAATACCCTCTCAACACTTACACTGGAGGGTGGGCATATGAGGTACTTCAGTGCCACTGCAGTCAGCTCTGGCCATTCACTGACCTTTCCACTCCAGTACAAAAGAGGATCTTCACTTATTGTCAGATGCCTGTTTTCAGACAAATATGACTCGACCAGTCTCTGTGCCGCACTAAGTCCAACTGTTGATATATCAGCCTGTTCTCCAGAATCATTTATTTCACAAATACACACTTGGGACAAAGCCTCCCAAAGCGGGTTGATGCCACCCACTTTGGATGACAGACCACCTGGAACTACAGTCACCTTACCCTTGCATGATATGCTTGCTGGTCCTCCAGCTACACCTTCAGCTGGATTATGTTGCTGAGGTTTGCAAACCTTGGCACGTGACTTCTGTGCCCCATGAACCAGGTGCACCAGTTGACCACTGATATTTTTTACCTGTTCGGCCCTCCCTCCAGTACTGATGCAATTCCACGTTTGTATCATGGGTCCAGCATTGTTGCCATGGCAAGGTTGTCACTATGCTGAATGTTCACAATGTGACGATTCTGGTCAAATACTGTCAGCTTGTGTTGCAGGAACATACTGCTACCACTGTCTCCGGCAACATCAAGGCTATGCTGTACATTCACCAATGTCTGCCTTAGCACCCACAGCAGTGGAATTGATTGGCTAATGGAGGCAGACTCGCCACTCACTGCCTGTGTGGCATGTTCAAAAGGCCGCAAAATTGTTATTACAGAGTCCATGAGGCGCCACTGTTCAGTCATCACAGACATGGAGGCCCCGGAACTGTCACGGCTAGAGTGCCTAACAAGATATTCTGAGATGGCTTTGTATTGTTCATACAACCTCTCTGCCATGTATAATGTGGAGTTCCATTGGGTGACAACTTCTAGCTTCAAGCGGTGCTGAGGCAGGCTGTTTTGTATCTGCAACTGCTGCAGTTGGTCATGGGCCTTTCCAGATCTTGAAAAGTGAGAGCAGATATGTCGTGTAATGGTCAGTATTTCCTTTATGTCAGAGTGCTGCAGAAACTCCTGAACCACAAGATTTAAACAGTGGGCCATGCATGGAACACGAAAAAACCACCATTTGTGATGCATTTCACCACATTTGACCCATTGTCACTTGCTATGAACCCAGCTCTCAGGGACAGAGGGTTTAGAAATCTGTCAATTTCAGTCAGTACCATGTCCAACATGTTCTCACCAGTGTGTGAACAGGTCACACTGCGCATAGCAATTGTTGCATGCTGGCGAATTCCAGGAAGATTGCTACCGCGACAATCCACCTTACTGCACTGATTATTCACACTACCAACATCACAAACAACCCCCGGCACCTGCGCCCAGTGTGCAGTTATACACAGATATGAACTCCCCATTGTTTTGCCACTTGTCCACATATCCATACTTAAATAGATAAATGGAGAGGAGGAATGTTGAAGGGCATGTCTTACTGAGTCAGAGACAGTGCGGAACAACTCAGGAACAGCACAGGTAGAAAAGTATATCCTGGATTGGACTTTCCATTTTGGACAGGCACGTGCAGCCAACTGCCAGAACCCAGAATTCTCCACAAAGGAGAAGGGCAAAAGATCAATTGCCAGCATTTCCGCTACAGCAGCATTAAGTTCACGTGACACTGTATGCTGCTATCATAGAGGCAGCAAGCCTTTGTGTGAAACAAATAAAGAAAACAAAGCAGAGTAAAAAAACACTATGGTTTTCAAAAGAGGTGGCAGGGAAGGTTAAGGAGAAAAAGGCTGCATTCAAAAAGTATGAGGAATCACAGAAGGAGCACGACAGGGAACTGTATCAATTAAAGCAGAAAGAAGTGGGGAAGGCAGTCAGAATAACAAAGGCCCAAACCCAGGAACAAATAGCCAACTCAGTTAAGAAGGGGGATAAAACCTTTTATAGGTACATTAGGGAGCATAGAAAGGTTAAGGAAGGAATAGTGAAGATTAATAAAGGAGAGGGGAGGTGGGCAGAGGGAGACAGTGAAAAGGCAGAGATACTGAATGAATAATTTTGCTCAGTATTCACAAAAGAAGATGAGGAGGAGTTATCTATACCAGACAATAGAAGCACTCTGGGTAGGGGGGTTGACACCAGTCCATTTACAGAAGAAAGAGTCCTGAAAGAACTCCTAAAACTCAAGGTGGACAAAGCAGTGGGGCCTGACGGGATTCACCCCAGAATCCTAAAAGAACCAAGGGAGGGCCTAGTGACACCAATGACCACACTTTTTAACAAATCATGGGAGGATGGGGTGGTACCTGAGGACTGGAGGAGGGCAGATGTGATTCCCCTTCACAAAAGTGGGAGCAAGGCAGAAGCAGGAAACTACAGACCTGTAAGTTTGACCTCAGTGGTAGGGAAGATGATGGAATCACTTCTGAAAGAAAGAATTGTTGAGTACCTAGAGGCCAGCTAGGCACAAGACCCACAGCAGCATGGATTTACAGCAGGAAGGTCATGTCAAACAAATCTAATTGATTTCTTTGACTGGGTGACCAAAGTAATAGACCAGGGAGGGGCTGTGGATATGGCCTACCTAGACTTTAGCAAGGCATTTGACACAGTCCCGCACAAAGACTAATAATTAAGTTAGCCAGCCTGGGAGTGGCTTGCAGGGTGGTAGCCTGGGTAGCAAACTGGCTGCACAACAGGACACAGAAGGTGATAGTGAATGGAACACATTCCAAAGAAAGGGGGGTTAACTAGTGGAGTACCTCTGGGCTCAGTACTGGGTCCAGTCCTCTTTAACATCTTCATATGTGACATTGCATAGGGGCTGGAGGGAAAGGTATGCCTCTTTGCAGATGACACAAAGATCTGTAACAGAGTTGATACACAAGGGGGGTAGAAAGGATGAGAAGGGACTTGGCAAGGTTGGAGGAATGGTCGGACATATGGCAACTTAGATTCAATGCAAAGAAGTGCAAGTAATGCACCTGGGAAAAAACCCAGGAGAAGAGTACACAATATCAGGAGGTACTAACAACAACAAAATGGAAAGGGACTTGGGGTAGTCATATCAGATGACCTAAAGGTGGGTAAGCAATGTGAGAAGTCAGTAAGGAGAGCCAGGGGGATACTGGGATGCATAGGAAGGGATATCACAAGTACAAAAAGGGAAGTGGTTAACCCTCTGTACAGACAGTTGGTGAGACCCCATCTGGAATACTGTGTGCAGTTTTGGAGACCCCATCTACGCAAGGCCATACACAGGATGGAAGCAGTCCAGAGGAGGGCAACTAAAATGGTGCAGGGTCTGCATCAGAAACCATATGAAAAGAGACTGAGAGAGTCTAATATGTATACCCTTGATGAAAGGAGGGACAGGGGGGACATGATAGAAACTTTCAAGTACCTCAAAGGACTCAACAAAGTCCAGGAGGGTAGCATCTTTCAGAAAAAGAGATGTGTAAGAACAAGGGGGCACAATTTAAAGATAGAGGGGGGACGGCTCAGGGGTAATGTGAGGAATTTTTTTTTCACCACACTGTAAATCACTGCATAGAAAATGCGTGACGTTAAGTGCCACGGTGGACGGAATATCACATTTGCTATCGCTGACAAAATCATCAGAATCCTCAGGTTCAGTTAATGGGATGTTACTGGGAAGCATGACATCAGCTACGCTGTCATCACTCACTTGCACTGCTTCACACTCAATATGTTTGGATACGGTACACTGGTCGGAATTAGAACTTGAGGCAACAATGCTAATACTACCTCCACCACCACTAACACCAGTAGCACTAGCACCACCGGGTGGGAAAACATCATCTCCTCCAACTATGAGTGAAGCTACTGATTGGGCTGTAAAAAACATTGCAAGAGAAATACCTTTTCTCACATCAGCAATGCACTTCTCCGTCCGTGTACTACTACCACGCCCACAGACCCTCTTACTGCCAACACTGCCATGGCCAGAAACAGCTTTGTTTGCACGTCTCTTTGCAGGCATTTTGGGGGATCAACCACAATATTATTACCAAATTCAGATTTTGATATATTCACTTTCTGACTGGAGGGTCGCCACTCGCTATTATTGCTGGCTGGATGTGAAGCAAAATAAAGAACTGTGGCTTCAGCAACAGATAAGAGACTACTATGACACTGTCACAGAATTAAAACAACTTCAGTAACCAGTGATGCTGATGGAGTCACAAACTCACAAAAACAATCCAGTCTGGTAAAAAAATCCTTTTGAACATGGGGGTGGGGGGAGCACTGAATACAGAAGTGCTGATTTTTATGGCAGTACAATACAAACAGCAAAACTAACAACAGAGAACATGATTGCAGTACAAAATCAAGCAGCTGAAGTGGATAGCAGGTTCACACTGCTGCACTTAGTTGCACTTACACTAGTCTGTGTCACAAATTTTAAAAGGTGTATTATATTTGATGTACACAACACTGCACACACAACACAGAACAGTTTGTGTACAATGCTCAATGAGGAATATGACGCAAATGCAAAAGTTCATTGTACTGCCACGTAATGTAAATTTCTGTTAAACAACCTGACCTTATGAAATGCTGCACCACATACACACAACAAACAGCAAGAATATTTCTACTATTACTGACAATTGTACTATGTGTACATTAACACAGTCAATTATATAACAAAAATATAACCAAAAAACAAATACATCACTAGTTCTCCAACTTAAATCTACCTACATACAGATATGCCCTTCCCCAACCCAGCACACTTTCACTGTCTTTCACCACACACACTCAATGTTGTAAATTAACATTCAAAATCCACACACAAACAAAAACGCCCGATGATGTGAGCACAGGAGGGTTTCCTACAATCGATGAACTACAGTTAGATACCCTCCCAAAAAAATGTTTTTTGAACAGCTTTTACAAGATTCCTACAGACACCTATCAGAGCACACTGTCTCCTATTCCTTCCTACTCATACTACCCTGAACTGAGGCTGTGCAGATCAGTATAGAGCCCATGTGACCTGAACTCCCATGAATCACTGCAAAATCCACCTTTGGAGCTCAAAAACTTGGCGAAGTGAGGCAACGTGAACTTCCACCAATGCACCTCGCATTAAAAATTGAAAGAGTAGTGACCAGGGAAGGCGGAGTAACGTGAAGTCGCTGCTTGCAATAGACTTCGCGTTCCCAATTATGATGCACAGTACTCTGCTTGCATTGCAGAGCACTCCGCAAATCCGCCTTTGCTCAGCGAAACACTTCGCAGAGCGGATTGAGTCTACCACGCTCACCACTAGTTGACACTGTTCATAAACTTAATGGTATATCAAACTGGGAAAAGGTAAGAATTTATCTAAGGTTTTCAGGGTTTGAAATAAGGGGGAGCTGGGTGCTAATTAGCACCTGCAAATTCCATAATAGCACCTGGTGCGCTTAATAAAAGAGGATCAGTGGTGCTAACTTAGGCACTTTCAGGGCAGCTTTGCGGATGAATTGCAGAGTGCACGTGTCATGTGCTGGAGATGGAGTGGTGTCTTGGAGATGCTTAGACAATGAGGGCAGGGAGACCCTTCTCAGAACATCAACTGGAGCGGCTCCACTTGTCAACTGGAGGTGGGGGATGGCCTGCAGCGCAGTGGTCTAGTTGTAAAATACAGTATCACTTTTGCTGCAGTGTAGTGAGGTACCGAATGGGCAAGCAGGTGGGAAGTGTCTTACATCCTGTCTTACGAAGCTGCAGCCGACCAGTCCTGAAATAAAAGACTGGCGCTATGAACCGCCATATCTTTCTGTCCTTTGAGAAAGCTTATTTAGTCTTTTAAAGATTTTCTAGAGTTGTAAACTTGGAGATTAACAAAAACAGCAACAGATGAAGCAAATCAAATGGAGAAAAGAAAAGCAAGAGAAGAATTGACACAATCCACCTATGCAAAAGTAAAACTGCTGATTAGAAAAGGCGCAGTTGGTCTAAACTGAGACATACGTGAGGAGGCACTTTGCCATTTGTCTTGTACCTTTGTCAATTAATTTAAAAAAGAGGAGATAATATGTTAGTGTAGTTTTTAATTAACAGATTCTCTCTTCCTCCTCTTTGAATTAATTGGCAAATGTATGACAATTGGCAGAGTGCCTTCTTCTGCAGGTCTCTGTTTAGACCAACTGCACCTTTTCCAATGAGCAGCTTTACCATGAGAATATGTTAATGTAATTATTAATTGTGTTATTAAAGTGATATTTTTTTTTTATTTATTTTAATTTTTTTTTTATTTAGTTTTTGTTCGCTGGGTAAGTGCACTAGACAAATCCTGCCTATTTTCAGGCACGACCCCGGGGCAGAGGGATACAGATGAGTGCCAACTGACCTTGAACCAGATTAAGCTGTTGGTGGTATTTTTAGTGAATGAGGGAAATTTGGCTAGGACACCTGGGAAATTCCACTACTCTTTTCGATAAGTGCTATGGGATCTTTAACATCCACCTGAACTACCACCAATCCAGGCAGATGGGACCTCAGTTTAACGTCTCATTGGAAAGACGGCACTTCAGAGGTGCAGCAACCCTCTTATGCTGCACTACAGTGTTAGTATTGGGATATTAACCCAAGTGCCAGATATGGGAACTGAACCCTCCTGGCCTCAGAGGCGAATGTGCTACCTACTGAGCCACTGACACTATATATAACGGGCAGATTTACTGATATTTAATATTAAATTATACAAGATTCCTATACAGAACTGCATTTTTTATTACTGATGTCCTTCCATTTTATTTCCCTTCTACGATATCCCAATGCATTTTTATCTGTGTTGATGTCAACTCCTGGTTTTGCTCCAGTAGATCCTGATCTGCTGGAAATTTCCTCTAACCAGGAGCTATTCATGGCTCTTGCCTGCCAAATCCTTATTTCAGCCCCTGGTCTTTCATAGAGTTTTTAAGGGTTCGTTTTGTATACCTGGTTAGGTGCCCTTGGTGAAAGATATCTGGCATTCCCCGAAGAGCAGAATTATCTGAGCCTGTACATTTGGGTATGCTAGCAAGAGGTTCACAGTTTGAATCCCTCCAGAACTTGAGACCAAAGGTGATTCGGACCCACAAAACAGACAGGAGGGTTACCCTGTTCTGTTACCATGTTCACAATACTGCATTCAGAGGTTGGCACTGTGGGAGCAGAGGGCCTGACCTGCTGAGTGGGGTTGTGACAGATTGGTTGGCAGCGGTGTGCATAATTTTTGGTAAAACAAGCTTTTACTGCTCAGTGTGTCAGCTTAATACTGTCAGCTCACTTGCAAAACAAGGCAGTGATTTATTTTTTTTAAAAAGGAAACAGAACTATATCACTTGGCTTACAGTCAAGTTCCTACCTATTTTTTTTTTTCTAAAGTGCAAGTTAGAGTAGCCGTAGTTAGTGAAGAAGATGGCTTCCAGCTACAGCGGGCACACTGTAGACTACTTAAAGTAGTTGTGCAGGGACAGAGGAGTCCTGTACGAGGTGAAAGCCACCAAGCAGACCCTTGTGGATGTCCTGATGGTAGCAGATACCCAGAGCATCGAGTCACAGACAGTGACTGTAAGGGACTGAACCTTGAGTGTGGAAGGGCTAGCGGCCAGTGCAGTGTCCAGATCCAATGAGGAGGGCAGCAGGGCCAGTGCCAATGAAGGGCCACAACAGCAGGGGAAGGTCACCAGCATTCTGGAGCCAGAAGTACTCAGGCTGCAGACTGAGTTGCATAGAATGGAGCTGGAGTTCCAGAGGGAGGCAGAGCGAGATTGCTGAGAAGCAAAGCGAGAGAAATGAGCAGCAGAGGAGAAGAGGGTACAAGAACGGCGAGAGGTGGACCATGAACAGAGAGAGGTGGACCGTGAGGCGTGAGAGAGCCAGAGGCAGCATGAATTGGAGAAACTACAACTCCAACCACCAGCATCAGAGCAGGTAAGTGGCTTGGGTTTAACTCGAACTACAAGACTGGGTTACAATATGGATGCTTTTTTTTAAATTCCTTTGAAAAAGTTTATATTCAGGCTAAAATTCCTAGGGAGTCCTGGAGCTTCCAGCTATCCCCTCTACTTACCGGGAAAGCTCAGGATGCATTGGGTCAAATGGACAATGAGGACAGTAATGATTACAGCAAAGCTACACTGTTAACAAAATTTGAATTAACTGCTGAATCATACAGAGCTAAATTCCATAAGCTTAGGAGAAGCCCTGACATGAGCTACGAGGAGCTAGCCACGAAACGACGTCAGTTTTTTAAAACGTTGGTGGGAAGGAATTGAAGCAAACTCTGTAGATAAAATTGAAAATGTGAGTTTGTTAGAACAGTTTTTCTGGGCATGCCCAGCAGAGCTGAAAACATGGCTGGAGGACCGAGATCCAAAAACAGTGCAAAAGGCTGCTGAACTCTCGGACCACTATGCCAAGAGTAGACCTGCTCTGAGAGCGAATGGGGTGGGCGTGGCAACACAGAAAGGGAAAAGCGCACCTTCAGGGCAGCTAAAACCCTCACTGCCTCCACCAAAATCAGTTAGCCCCAGGTTTCAGAGAAAAGATTTCTCTGAGAAATGAAATGAATGTTGTTTGTGTAAAGAAGCTGGGCATATTGCCAGACAGTGTCCCAAAAGGGTGAGCAATACACAACCGGGGGCTAGGAAAGAAGTGGGTAGTTTGTGTGTCCCCGGAAGCATGCCTGTGAACATGAGGGAACACATGCACCCAGTCATAGTGAATGGTGTACAGACGCAAGGGTTAAGGGACACAGGGGCATCCCTGACATTGGTAAAAGGGGATGTGGTACAGCCTGGTCAGCTTATACCCAATAATATGTCACTGTACAAGACCTTACTGGTGGGAAGAAAACATTGTCCCTTGCTAGTGTTCTTCTAGATGGGGGTGAAACAGGGGGAACCATAAACCAGGAGATAATTAAAGACTAAAGAGGCATAATTAAGGGTCTCCTGTTTATCTGACTTAATTGTAGCTGACCAGCTGCCAGGATAGAGATCATAAACTTTTAAGACATTTAGAGGAAGAAACCCTGTTATATCACTATGGTGCTAAGTCATAAAAATCCTCAGATGTGCCATGGGGAGAGGAAATGCTTGAGATCAAAGAAGGAATTTAAAGACTGTCATAATTTGGGTAAATTAGGTTTTGCTGAAGTCACAGTATTCAATATACCTCTTGATAAGACATCCTGTTGTAGATATTTTTTGTATTCTGAGAGGAGGAGCTAGATGACCTCATGGAAGGGGTTGAAACACAGCATTTTAAAATTGTATTCTGTGTTTCATCACAGAGACATTCCTGTTGGACTCTGAAGAAACAATATCTACTTGAAGCACTGGTAGAAGATATACATTAGACAAGTCTAATTGTATGTTGGTAGAAATTTGCACTTTTTTTGATCTTGTTCTTTTAAGTGATTGTATGTGTTGTGAT
Source organism: Neoceratodus forsteri (assembly GCA_016271365.2). NCBI lineage: Eukaryota > Metazoa > Chordata > Ceratodontiformes > Ceratodontidae > Neoceratodus > Neoceratodus forsteri. The sequence continues at coordinate 1,530,144,487 of CM057453.1, forward strand.
ACATTGTTCTGTGGTTACATTTTACTTATTTTATCCATTTTCTAAGTAAACCTCTTATTTTAAACAGACTGCATGTGTCTTTGAAATTCTTTTGCCTGTGAGGTACAGATGGTTAAAGTTGACACTGTTCATAAGCTTAATGGTATACCAAACTGTGAAAAGGTAAGAATTTATCTAAGGTCTTTCACAGAGTTTTTAAGGGTTCACTTTGTATACTCGGTTAGGTGCCCTTGGCTAAAGATATCTGGCATTCCCCAAAGAGCAGAATTATCTGAGCCTGTACATTTTGGTACTCTAGCAAGAGGTTCACAGTTTGAATCCCTCTCGAACTTGAGACCAAAGGTGACTCGGACCTACAAAACAGACAGGAGAGTTATCCCATTCTGTTACCCTGTTCACAATACTGCACTCGGAGGTTGGCACTGTGGGAACAGAGGACCTGACCTGCTGAGTGGGGTTGTGATAAGGGATAATGTGAGGAAGTTCTTTTTCACAGAAAGGCTGGTGGATACATGGAACAGCCTACCTCAGGAAGTGGTGGATATGAATACAGTGCAAGGCTTCAAACAGGCATGGGATAGACATAAGGGAGCAATACAGATGAGTAAGAATGGATAGCCCATTGACAGAGCAAAGGCCGATGGCGCATTCATAAGGTAGAAAAAGAAATGGGCAGACTGGATTGGCCTTGTGGTCCTTATCTGCCGTCAACTTCTATGTTTCTATGTTTCTGGATGGGAACTGATACATTATTTTTTCTGTCAGGTTATATTCCACTAGGCATATTTTCTTTGTATTGTATTAGTATGTCTTGTTACTGTCTTAATGTTAAGAATCACCCTCCTTTATATACAGTATGTATGTTGATCACAAAACCTGCTCATTATTGTTCTACCTTTGTCATGGGTGCTCTTGTGTATTTGTCTCTGTCTATTGACTAAATGAGTACTTCTGCTCAGTATTTACTAAAGAGAAGAGGGGGGTGACACCCAAGGGGGAAGAAATGGCAGAAAAGGGGGGGGTGACAGATGGGGAAATCATGGAGGGCAGAGTTCAGGAGGGTTTGAAGGCACTGAGGGTGGACAAGGCACTAGGCCCAGATGGCATCCACCCTAGGGTACTGAAGGAGCTGGCAGAGGTCCTTGCAGGACCTTTGGAAGATCTATTTAATGCCTCACTACATTCAGGGTGTGTACCTCAGGACTGGAGGATGGCTCATGTGGTGCCCCTCCACAAGAGTGGCCCCAAGGATAAACTGGGAAACTACAGACCAGTGAGCCTCACATCCATCGTGGGTAAGCTAATGAAGACTATCCTGAAGGAGAGGCTGGTGGCCCTCTTAGAGGCCAAAGGACTACAGGACAGCATACAGCATGGCTTCATATGGGGCAGATCCTGCCAAACCAACCTGGTCGAGTTCTATGACTGGGTAACTAGGCAACTGGACAGGGGCCATGCAGTGGATGTCCTGTATCTGGACTTCAGTAAGGCATTCGACTCGGTGCCACATGGAAGGTTAAGTTAGTAGGCACAGGGGCAGGTGCAAAGCTGGTGAGATGGGTAGGGAACTGGCTTCAGGGAAGGCAACAGAGGGTGGTGGTGGGTGGGGAGCTCTCACACCCAAGGGTAATGATGAGCGGTGTTCTACAGGGCTCGGTGTTGGGACCAGTGTTGTCTGGAATATTCACTGCAGACATATCATGGGACATCAAGAGCAAGATCAGTCTGTTTGCTGATGATACCAAGGTAGGAGCAGTGGTGGATGATCTAGGGGGATGGCAGGGGTTGCAGGATGATCTGGCAAAGCTTGAAACCTGGTCAGACACCTGGCAACTGGGATTTAATGCCAAAAAGTACAAGGTGCTGCATTTTGGGATGAAGAACCCAAGGAGGAGTTACCAGCTGGGGGGAGTGCAGCTAGCCCAGACAGAGGAGGAGAAGGATCTGGGAGTGTTCATTACAAGGTCAATGAACAACTTGGCACAATGTAGGAAGGCAGCTGCAAAGGCCAACAAAATGCTGGGTTGTATTGCAAGGGGTATATCCTCGAGGAGGAGGTGATTCTGCCACTGTATAGGTCATTAATTAGACCGCACCTGGAGTACTGCATGCAGTACTGGTGCCCATATCTGAAGAGGGACATTAAGTTACTGGAGGGGGTGCAGCGCAGGGTGACAAAGATGATCAAGGGGCTGGGGGACTTATCATACGAGAGGAGGCTGAGGGAGTTGAGCATGTACTCACTGGAGGAGAGGAGGGACAGGGGGGATATGATTAAAACCTTTCAGTGCATGAAAGGAATAAGCAAGACAGGTACAGAGGGGCTGTTCAAAGTAAGGAAGGGGAGGGAAGGGGAAGGACACCAGGGGCCATGATATGAGACTGGAGGGAGGAAGGTTCAGGGGGGAGATGAGGAGACACTTTTTTACAGAGAGGGTGGTGGCTGGGTGGAATGCGTTATCTGCAGAAGTGGTATCCAGTAGAACAGTGAACTGCTTCAAAAGGGGATGGGACAGGACAAAGGGGAGGGTTAATGAAGGGGAAGGGTGGAAGGAAGGGGAAGCTGCAGAATAAGGGGTGCTAGCTGCACATTCGAGCAGACTTGATAGACCTCTAGGCCTTTAACTGCTGGCAAATTTCGCATGTTCGTATTGTCTTTGTCAAGAAAAACTTAATACAATTTAAGTTTAAAAAACTCATTTATGTTTAAATCACTAAATTAAAAAAGAAGAGGGACCAAGAAGGGGAAAGAGTCAAAGGGAGGAGGGGAAGGCAAGAGAGGTAAGAGTAGGGAGGTAAGAGAGATAGCAGGGGAAGGAGATAGCTAAATCAGAAGTTTGGATAGGAAGGTTATATAGTCTGAAAGGTGCCTGCCTTACAGAGGTGTGAGGGAGAGTGGCACAGAAGGAATATAGGGAAGGCCAGTTTAAAGAGAAACTGACACATTCTGGGCAGGTAACTTATACTAAGTAGTTACATAGAAATAGAAATTGTTGGCAGGTAAGGACCATCTGGCCTATCTAGTCTGCCCGTAAGCCCTTGTACTGGATTACTGCTTCCGACACACCCACTGCTGTACCTCTATGGTTCCCCTATACCTGTCCCAAGCATGCTTGAATCCATCCACAGTGCCCACCCCCACCACTTCCTGAGGCAGACCATTCCATGCATCCACCTGCCTTCCTTGCCCAAGGAGCTAATTAGCCTATTATTAAATTTTTCCATTCAGTAATATAAATGAATTTACAGTTATATGTCCAGCTCATAACTTGTGAGTAAGAGTCGAGTGCCACCTAGCTCTGCAGCCCTGCCCTCAGAAATAGCATTTTGATGATGTGAGGTAGGGAACAGGATTGCAGGAGTGCTATATATAGAAAGAATGAAACTGGGGAGGGAGGGTCCTCCAAACATGCATAGAGTTTCTTTTCTACAAGTTATACATGTATGGGGCTGATATAAATTACAGACCCATACATGTGTAACTAGCAGCAAAGAAACTCATGCGTAATGAAGACCCCCCCAGTTCCTCACTCTTGTCTATATATAGCATGCCTGCAGCCCCGTTCCCTACCTCACGTCATCAAAATGCTATTTTTAGGGGCGGGGCTGCACTGCTCGGCGGCTGCTCATTTTGTACTCGGAAATTAGAAGCCGGGAATATAACGCTAAGTTTATTTTATGTTACTGAACAGAAAAAATTTATAATAGGCCTAATTAGCTCCTTGGGCAAGCAACTACTTAGTATGTTTGCCTGCCCTAACCCACAAATTGTGTCAGTTGCTCTTTAAGGCTAAGTGACAGAGTGAAGGAGAAGTCTAGTGTGGGCCAGGATCATTTTAGGAGCAGCACCACTAGTGGATCAAACTATGCAGCAAAGTAAAACACCTGTTCCTCCTTTAATCCAGAAAACAGTAGCTTTTTCAAGCTACCTGGTAGTGGCTGCAAACACACCACAGGCCACTAGCGGAAGGACAAGAGGGGCCCTGTCCATCCCCTTCCGTCCGTACCTCGCACGGGCAATGGGCATTGCCTACTGTGCTCCCTTGTGGCTGAATGAATTACCCGAGTACCTTCTTGCCATCACCTGTCTAGCCAAACTCAAAACTAACCTCAAACAACATTTAAGTACAATCTCTAAATGTTCCTGCAACTAATCTCGGGTATCTCAATCCTCTGCCATTCTATGATTGATGCAGCATTTGTCTCCCCTTGTCTCATGCCTCCTGGCTGCACTTTGTTAAGACAACGCCCCCCCCCCCACAGCCTACCCTTAACACCCACCTATTGCTTTACTACTTCCCTGACCATTCCTCCCCCCCACCTGATGACAAAGCTCCTAGGGGCTGCACTATTCTCTGCCTCTATAACTGTACACGTTACTCAACACTCTATCTTGTATCCCACAATGTTTTTGTGCATATGTTAAACGGTGTTGTTTTAGTATGTTCTTTTCTTGATTACTACTTTGTACCTTGTCTTGTCACTGACGTGGAAGCTTTGTAAAAGAGCTTGGGCTCAAATGTATCTTCCGAACCAATAAAATTGAATTGAATTGAATTGAATTCGGTCTAAGCCTTAAAAGGGAACATTTCTCATTTTGCTGGGAAAGTGCTACCTCCTTTAAAAAACTGCTCCTCCCTTGAAATGACTCTAGATCTGACCCCAGGAAGCATTATTAGCCACATCTGCATATCTAGGCACCAACAAGATCATCGTGAGGAGATTCTCTTGGTGGAAGCACAAGAAACCAAGCACCACCATAAACAAATGGGTGCCAGTCAGAACACTCAAGCAGGCAGCTGACAAGGGACCACGCTCCAGGAGTTTGTGTTCAAAATACTAAGTAGCAAACAGCTTCCAAGGAAATTATTTTAGTTCAGTTTAAGCTCATGAGAACGTTGCATTAACCCATTGCTTCGAACTCCATCTGAGCTCTTTGTCAGGGGGGTGGGGCTCAAGACATGTAGAACTACATTTACAGAAATTCATTTAAAGGTGCAGAATGTATATCATTCATGTTCCTGAGTGCATCTGCTACTATACCAATTACGTTACAGAAATTCAAAAAAATACTTTCAACCTGAAATAAGTGATGGAAAATATGATACCCAAATGAAACACTGGAAAGAAAAAAGAAAAAATGTATTCAAAAACTATGAAAGAACAATTGTAAGTGGGAGGTCCAAAAAGTCAACAAAGCTGAATTGCTTAAACAATTTAAAACTAAATCAGGGCACTATAAGGCATCACAGAACAATACAAAGGTCAGTGGCATTCATTTTTTGAATTTCTATGACATAATTGGTGTGACAGCAGATGAATTCAGGAAATGTATTGTTACATGTCTTGAGCTCTACCCCCTTGAAGAGATGTGATTGGGCTCGAAAAGCCAGGGTTAGTGTGACACTCATGTGTTTGAAATTTAAAGAAAATATTTTACTTGGATGCTCTTTGCTACTTAACATTTTGTTTTGAACATTTAAACTCCTGGAGTGTGATCCTCTGTCTGCTGACTCTCTTGGCAGTCCATGAATCAAAGGCAGCTTTTTATGGCTGTCAACAATGTGCGCATTGGGATCAAGGTTTCTATCCAGCCAAACACCAAGGTACTTGAACAAGGGAACTTCATCAAGGGGGACACCCCAGGTGTTTTATTAGTAAACCCGTTTCTCGCAAACAACCTGCTGCGCAGCAACTGAGAGCTGTGATGCAGGTCCTAACATACATACAGATTAAGCTGACACAGTGTGTGCCACAGTATTATATGGTGTCACGTTTTTCTCTTAAACAGGCACATTAATAGCTTCAAAGCCAAATTAAATTCTGCTTGGTGGGAAATGAATTATGTAAATGTAATTTGCAACATTAATTTGAACTTGTAAATTTTAATCCACTTCAACATAAAAAGGTTTTCGTGCAGTGAATATCTCTGGGGCTGTTTAACACATATAAAATAAATATTTAACAGCTGGCAGAAAAGCATGTCCATCCAAATCACAAAGCCTGTTTTAGGACAATTCTTAAGTATCTCATGAATATTTAATACCGCATTTGTTTAACTCTTGCCTACATAAACTACTAATCACTAAATCAGTGGCTCAACCTAAATAAAAATGTAGTTCGCACAGTAGGAATTGAAGTGGCTTAGAAAGCTGGAATCAGAAATATGTAAGACAAAGGCCAGGAAAATGTTATTCTGTATAAGACCCATCCCAGGGGGCACTGAGAGCTTCACAATACTGTGCAGGCAAACAGCAATGTTAGGAACTGAACACAGAGTACAAAAACACTCCTAGAAACATAGAAACAGGGAACATGAGGGCAGAAATGGTCCCGTGGCCCATTCTGTCTGGTCCCCCTAAATATGTTTCCTAAGGCAGCCCTAGTGGCTATTCCTTTCCTTCACTCTTTGTCCCCCACTCCCTTGTGCCTGTCCCACCACAGTTTGAGCACCCTCCCCCACCACTGGCTTCACTGTCACCACTTCTTCTGGAAATCTGTTCCACATGTCCACCACCCTTTCTGTGAAAAAAGTGCTCACGTATACCCTTTCTGAATTTTCCCTCAACAAGCTGAAGTGAATTCCCCAACATTTTTGTGATTGTGCGTAGGACAAATGTCTTTGCATTCCACCCGCTTAGCCCATGCTGGTATTGGTAGGTCTCCATCTTGTCTCCCCCCCCATCCCACTCTCCCTTCTAGCTTCCAGGGTGTACATATTGAGGTCCCACATTCTCTCCTCTTATGTCTTTTCTCCCACATACTGTACAAATACATTGTCCCTGCTAAAACTGCCCACAGAATGCCAAGATAAACAGGTGGGGTGAAGTTCAGCTTCTTCCTTATCAGGCCAGGCTCTGATTGCTGCTGGAAATTTTAATCATTGTTACTTCATCACTGCTTAAGTCAATCAGCCTGTACCTGCGCTTAGTTTCAGCTTGCTTCTCTGAACCAGGCATATCTATTTTGTTGCCTTTTAGGCCTCCTTATACATGGAACTCTATTTGATATTAACAGAGGATGTACCTTATACCTCCAGGCTGAATCAAATATGTTAACTGAAGTTTTTCATGTGGAGTATATGCTGAATCTTCTGGAGTGTACCTAATTGTTGTTATGCTACTGTTTTTCCACTGTGTTTCCCTCGATGTCAGTGAGGGAGTCACTCTGCAGGAATTGTGATTCCTGTCTGTAGCTCTCCGTCAGAGGCTCTGTTTCATCATCAGGAGGGAGATGGACAGTGCAGTTGGCAGTTGTAAGTGTAGCTGCAGGGGTTGAGTGAAGTTTGTGAGGGTGGGAATCACTTGTGGTGCTCTAAGGTGAGTGGACTTTAGCAGGGCATAGGGATATTGGTGTATGTAAACAGGTTCTGCTCAGAGCTCTTGTTTTTACCCATTCCTTTATGAGGGAATACAAGTATGGGCATAGAATGCTGCCGACCAATCAGATTTAAAGATTTTGCCTGTCCAGTACATAATCTGTATTATGCACTGGACAGGAAAAATCATGAAATCTGATTGGTCAACAGCATTCTATGCCCATACTTATATTCCTTCATAAAGAAATGGGTAAAAACAAGAGCTCTGAGCAGAACCTGTTTACATACAAGCAATATCTCTGTGCCCTGTCAAAAGCCTTCATCCCAGAAACCACTTACCTTCAAATGGATCTGCTTGCTGAGGTAACTTTCAACTTACTTTTGAAGACTGTCCAATTCAACATTTACAAAGCCTAGCTTGCCATTATTGACTTGCTGCATTACAAAATGCTCCCTTAACATTAACAAAATAAGAAGGCCTAGTTTCTAATATTTATTGATGTTACACTAAACTGACTTCTTACAATCTGTTATTTATGAAACATTTGGTATAATCAATTACAAGTTATTGCAGTTACCCTGATTAATGACTCCAGCATTGGACTATGTTATGTACTAATGTATTTCCTAAGTTTATAAAAAAAATAATTGTTTGACTTGTGTTTGTGTCTATTTTAATTTATTGTGGAGTCCAGTGCATAATTGCAATAATACACTCTGGGACATACTTTATCATAGGATATTGGCTCTTATGAGGTGCACACAACACTCATCTTTGCCTTGAGCCTCACAACACACCCAAGGCATGCTGAAATCCAATGATAAAGCATGCCTTGTCATGTATTATTACTTATAAAATGTAGAGGAGAAATCCTGGAAGCTGATTGGCTGAAGCAGTCTTTTTACTTGTGATGATATCTCACAATATCATCATGGTCTAAAACTTGATTACCAAAATCAGTTATTTACTAACACTTAAGGACCATTTTATAATTGCAATAATACACTCCAAGGTGTCGTATATCATGAGATATCATCACTTCTTGGCTGCATTAGACACTCGGCCTATGGCCTCATGCCTCACAAAGCGCCCGAGGCATGACGATATCCCATGATGTACCACACCCTGTCGTGTATTATTGCTTAAATAATAACTGGGTATTGTTTTCTCTCATAGGGAAACCCAGTTATAATTCGCCATTATAACCTGTGGGTTACAACGGCAAACATACACCAGGTTGCCCTTGTTCTGCGCATGCGCATCCTCCTTACCTACTGCAGACCCCGGGCCACATACATTGTCTCTCCACTGTCACCGAGACTTCTTTTCTGGTCCTCTCTTTAAAACATTGCTGTTTTTACACTCTGGATTTTAAAGTTTAACAACCCCACAGGTTGTATTACATATTTGTGACAGTTCACTCTTATTGCAAAAAAAAAAAAAAAAAAAGTAAAAATGGCAGTTGGCGCGATCATGTCTCAAATAATCCTACAGTCACTGGAAGAAATGCACACAGACAGAGTCTGGAGAAACAGGGTGAGCTGACAAAGATAGAGGGGTGCAGTGATCACAAAAACTAGAGCACACAAAAATACTTGACTAGGCAGCTTTAAGTTTCATTTGTAATCCTAAATGCTTTAAATGGCACCATCTACTAGCCATACTATTTTGTATAATTGCTGTGTAGCATTTTCAAGGTGAGAAAATGTTATCCAGCAATTATATAAAACCAAACATGGGGGAAGAGGGAGTGCAAACTCAAATTTAATACACACCCTCGGTGTGGGATGCTTTAATAAACCTCTCGGGTTTCACCCTCAGGATTTACATATCATCCCACACCTTGGGTGTGCATTAAGGGAAAGGGGAATTGTTTAACCAGGAAAGGCACACAAAGCCGAAGCTTGTTTCCAGGTGCAACCTGGGAGCACAAGGAAGCTGAGTGATTTGCTCAGGGCAATCATAGCTGCTACCTTAAATAACTTTAAAGTGTTATTTTATCAGAATCTTTTTTTATTTTTGTTCAATTACCAAATTGAAAATGGATTTTGTCCTTCTAATTAGTCTCTTTTAAATGTGTGTTTTGTTCAGGATTTTGTGCATGTTCAACAGCCATGGACAAACCTGTCCCTGAATCATGGACAAACCATGGGTGGCATTATCATGGACAAGTATCAGAGACAGAGCAGGGATGACGATGGAGGTCCAAGGACAGCATTGTTTGTCTGTGAAAGCATGGACAACCTGAGAGTGGAGTCATTAGTGATGACTGGAGCAATAGTACAAACCAAAGTTTCCAGTCTTATTGCCATTGGGCTATGTCCAAGTCAAGCTGCACCACCATTCCCATCACCCCTCCACCACCCCAGCCCCTCAGGAGTTATACTGAAGCATACAACCTCACAGTCAATAACAGAGGGGAAGCACAGTGGGGAAAACATTCTGTGGTTCATCCAATTGCAACTAGACATTTGCACACCCTCACTATCGGAGGGTGGGAATCTCCATGAGGGACACTAGCAGTAACATGCTGAAGGTAAGGAATGATGGGGATCTCACCCATGTTTCTTGTTTTAAACATGCACTAAATCTGGTAGTGAGTCATGTAACTGACAATCATGCACAGCTAAAAAACACATTTGCGCTGTATGGGATATCGCTAGATATTTCCATTGGTCCCCAAAATGCACTGAACTCCACTACTATTACCAGCAGAAGCACAATGTTACTCAGCATTACCTAATTAAAGATGTTTTCACATGGTGGAACTCTAGCTTTTATGTAAGCAGTAAGTTCTGTGGGGAGTGGGGTATTGGTGGGTATCTGCACGACTAGGGATATGTTGACACTGGGAATCTTACATCCCCTGGATTGTGGGTATCCACCAAAACCGCACACCCCAAAGGGTCTTATTGCACTTAGAAGATTGTTTGGACAAATAAAAAAAAAAATCTCTACCTGGTTAAAAAGATACAAAAATATAAAGCATTGCTTAGAAAATGTCAAATAGTCCCTCCACAGATGGTTTCTACCTGTCAAGTCATTTGTCTTTCAACACAGAAATGTAATGTAGTGGAAGGTTTGTATGTTTGTTTACCATGGAGCATAAGAATTCAATATTCTGCAGTATTCCTCTACTAGAATGCACCCCTCCACACACACACACACACACACACACACACACACACACACACACACACACACAGATTATAAAATGGGCTACTTTTTATGATGTCTTGCGCACGCGCAAGAAACATTTAGTGGCAGTAGAAGATGGCAGTAGGAGAAATGTAGAGGAGTGTCACTTTTGGGGAATGCAGGGCCGCTTTAGAAGGTGCATCCCTCATTTGCCAGTTAGCAAGCATGCTAACGGTGACACAAGTTTTATGCAGTGCCACCAACTTGAAACAAACTTGCTGCTACAGTCAGAGACAAGCTCATCATGCAGTGGCATAGATGACACACCTCCCCTACGTGCCTTGCTTGGTGAACATTTCTATAAACATAGCAGCTTGTGCCATCTGCCTCTTACAATCCCTTGAAAGCCAACTTTGGGGGTGCCCAGTCCCCCTGTCGGCATGTTTAATACCTTCCCAAGATTGTGTGGCACACTGGGGGCCCACCCCAGTGTCCCAGTGTGCTTCTGTGGTGTTCGGAATCCGACCATGTTGGCATGTTCCTGCACCCTCCCAACCCCCATTGTGTGCTACACTGGGATCCCACCCCAGTGTGGCCAACATCATCCCCCCAAAGCCATGGGGCACACTGGGAGCCCACCCCAGTGTCCCCAACATTTGTTTTCTTACACCTGTGAAGAAAGAAAACCATCCGCAGTTTCGCAGTGTTCCTTTTTTTTTTAAAGTACCTGAAACAAAAGAAAATGGTCCCTCACTGTCAGCAGTACCCCATCCCCCAACCTGCACCCACCCTCTGCATACCCCACCTCCCCACACCCCCCTCACTCCATACTTACCTAGGGAGATCAGCGCCGTGATCTTCGGTGGAGCAGGAACACATCTGCACTCTTCAGAGCCGACTGCAAACTGAAGAAATGCCAGTAAGCTGTATAATGGCATCAGTGGGGGAGGTTTCAACTTAGGTGGCTATCGCGGCCATTTATTTTAACTTTTGGCTCCAAATTTTCAACATGGGGTTCTTGGGACCCCACCTCATGAAATCAGTCACTGTCATTTCGTTATACGGTCCGGAAAGGTGATTTCGTGGTCACTGCATGGAATCACCTTTCAGGACCAGTTCAGGAAACAATAGTGCCACTGTTCATGAGGTGGGCTCCCAAAAAAGCCTATGTTGCAAATTTGGTGAAAAAGTTCAAAAAAATGACTGTGTTACAGGCGTGCATTGCACAGTTGCCATGCATGCTTGTAACTTCGAAAATTTTTAATATTTTCACTCCAAATTTTCAACACTGCCATTTTGCCACACCTCCTTCCCATAAAAAAGGAAAGAGACCTGGGGTTAATCATATCAGATGACCTTAAGGTTAGCAAGAAATGTGAGAAGGCAGTAGGGAGGGCTGGGGGGTATACTGGGATGCATAGGGAGAGGCATCACCAGCAGAAAACAGGAAGTTGTTATCCCTCTGTACAGACAGTTGGTGAGACCCCATCTGGAGTACTGCGTCCAGTTCTGGAGACCCCATCTCCACAAGGACATAGACAGGATAGAGGCAGTCCAGAGGAGGGCAACCAAAATGGTGCAGGGTCTGTAAGAGAAGCCGTACGAGGAGAGACTAAATGAGCTTAATATGTATACCCGTGAGGAAAGAAGGGAGAGGGGGGGCATGATAGAAACTTTTAAGTACCTCAGTGGAATCAACAAAGTCCAAGAGGGTAGCATCTTTCTGAAAAGAGACGGCAAGAACAAGGGGACACAATTTAAAGATGGAGGCGGTTCAGGGGCAATGTGAGGAAGTATTTTTTCACAGAGAGGGTAGTGGATGCATGGAACAGCCTTCCTGAGGAGGTTGTGGGATCTAAAACTGTGGGAGAATTCAAGAATGCATGGGACAGACATAAGGCAATTCTTGTGGGGGGTAGGAAGACATAGGCTGTTGGTTAACTAGGATCTGCGGCCTATCCTGTAGGTAGGGAAATGGGCAGACTAGGTGGGCCAAGCAGTCCTTATCTGCCATCAAAGTCTATGTTTCTATGTTCTCCTTATGAACAGTACAGCTGTCATTTTTCACATCCTGCCTGAAATGTGTTCGCACATCTGGCGCACAGTGGCATGGTCGCTGTGAGAAATCAATGTTCAGGACAGATTAAGAAAATCACAGTGACACTGTTCATGAGCAGTGGTCTCAAAATGCCTATGTTGAAAATGTGGTGAAAAAATTCCGAAAAATTACTGTGTTATGAGCAAGCATTGCGCAGTTTCCACGCACACTTGTAACTTCGAGAATTTTTAATATTTTCACTCCAGATTTTCAACATTGCCATTTATTCACACCTCCTTATGAATGGTACAGCTGTCATTTTTCACTTCCTACCTGAAATGTGTTTTTGCACATCTGGCACAGAATGGCATGGTCGCTGTGGGAAATCAGCGTTCGGGCCTGATTAACAAAATCACAGTGCCACTGTTCATGAGCAGAGGTCCAAAATGCCTATGTTGAAAATCTGGTTAAAAAGATCCCCAAAATAATTGTGTTACGGGCTATGTTGCGTAGTTTCTACGCACACTTGTGACTTCACCAATTTTTCACATTTTAACTCCAGATTTTCAACATTACCATTTTTACACCTCCTCATGAACAATGCAGCTGTCATTTTTCACATCCTTCCCGAAATGTGTTTTCGCGCCTGTGGTACCAAATGGCTCAGTCGCTGTGCAAAATCACCTTTCAGCTAATGAACTGACAGTGCCACTGTTCATGAGGTGGGGTCATAAAAACCCCATATTGAAAATTTGGAGTGAAAATACCAACAAACGCCTGAGGCGATAGGGTTTCCAACTGTAACGCCCCACCCTGTAGAGACTGACAGGCGTCAGGGGTGTGACTTGGGATTTACGTAGATACATAGATACATAGACACTGTCAGCAGATTTGAGCTTTTAAGTTCACTTTATGTTTTTCTAGAAGTCCATTGCCCCTTACCCCTGACCTCCAGAATTCCCTTATGTCTATCCTATGCATTCTTAAATTCTGTGATTGTTTCAGCCTCCACCACTTCCTCTGGCAGGGTGTTCCACTTGTCCACTACCCTTTCTGTGAAGAAATTCTTCCTCATGTTTCCTCTGAATCACCCTCCCTCCAACTTCATCCCATGCCCTCTAGTCCTGGAACATCTTGTTTGCTGGAAAATAATGTATTCCTGCACCCTGTTACTCCCTGTATGGTACTTGTATGTCTCTATCATATCCCCTCTCTCCCTCCTCTCCTCCAGGGAGTACATATTCAAGTCCTTCAACCTGTCCTCATAGGACTTGTGATGCAATCCATGTACCATCTTACTGCCCTCCTCTGAACCTTCTCTGCCCTGTCTATGTCCTTATGTAGCTAAGGTCTCCAGAACTGTACACTGTACTTCAGGTGAGACCTCACTAGTGTCTTGTATAGTGGAGATTGCTGCCGCTCAGAACCAACTGGCTCAACTCTTTCGAATTGTGGACAGGCTGTGCAATCTGGCCTGCCTGCAGTCTCAAAGAGCCTTTTCACAGTTAGAGTGTGACGAGCTAGCTCAGTTCTTTATGGATAATGTGACTGACATCAGGGTGGAGATCCGATCAGCACACTCTATGGTGGATGCTATTGATCGGTGCTTGGCCACTATCCCCCATTTTTCCTGGAGTACCTTTGACCGGCCGGAGTTCATGGATGTCTTGCATATTGTCCAGGGTATGCACCCTACATGCTGTAGTTTGGATCTGGGCCCAACTTCCCTGATCATGGGTTGTTGTGACATCATTGACCTGGTCCTGGCACAGATAGTCTGGTGCTCCCTTGAGTCGGGTGAGTTTCCTAGTTCCCTGAAGGAGGCGGTGGTGACACCCCTCCTGAGGAAAACTTCTCTGGACCCAGACTGCCTTGCTAACTACACACCCATCTCTAACCTCCCCTTTGTGGGGAAGGTGATCGAGAAGGTAGTGGCTGTACAGTTGGAGAACCATTTGACCATACATAACATCTACGAACCTCTCCAATCCGGTGTTCGAAAGAGGCACAGTACTGAGATTGAGCTGGTTCAGGTGCTCAATGATCTCCTGATGGCGAGAAATCGGAAAAGCTGTTCCATCTTGGTGCTCCTTGATCTCTCTTCAGCCTTTGACACTGTGGACCATGGGGTGCTGCTCGAGCAACCGAGGTTCATCTGTGGCCTGACTGGTACAGTCCTCAGGTGGTTTAAGTCCTTCCTCACTGGCAGAACTCAGAGGGTGGTGTCCGGGATTTATTCCTCCGACCCTGTCTCTGTCATGTGGGGTCCCTCAGGGCTCAGTGCTGTCCCCCATGTTGTTCACGGTGTACATGCTGCCCCTCGGAGTCATTGTAAGATGGTATGGGCTGAGGTTTCATTGCTATGCTGATGATACCCAGGTCTACCTGTCTTTTGCTTCTGACCAAGATAGTGCACTCTCGGTATTTAATAACTGCCTCACTGAAATCCAGGACTGGATGAATTAGAGCTGGCTGAAGTTGAACTCGGAAAAAACTGAGGTGATGGTTGTGGATCCGGGTCGCCGGATGGGGGGGTCAGAGGCTGGTCAGCCCACAGGGCTTTCCCTGGGGGCTCTCAGCTCCTTGCCTCTGAATGGGTGAGGGACCTAGGGGTGATGCTTGACTATGGACTGACACTGCAATCTCAGGTGTCGGCAGTCGCCAAGTCATCCTTTTACCACCTGAGGAACATCGCTAGGATCAAGCACCTAGTTCCATCCAGTGACCTTCCCACACTGATCCCGGCCTTTATGACCTCACGCCTTGATTATTACAACTCCCTTTACTCAGGAATACCAGGAGTTGATATCCATCGCCTGCAGCTGGTGCAGAATGCAGCAGTCTGGTTGTTGATGGGGACTTCCCGGAAGTGTCATATCACACCAGTGCTGCGCGAACTGCACTGGCTTCCAATTCAATGGTGGACCACCTTCAAAGTTGGATTACTGACTTACAAAGCCCTACATGGACTTGGCCCGGACTACCTGAAAGAGCTTTTGTCCCCCTACGGCCCCGAGCGATAGCTCCACTCGGCTAATGAGGGATTGTTAGAGATTCCAAGGGTATCTTTAAAATCTTCACTGGCCCGTGCATTTATATATGTGGCCCCAGTCCTTTGGAATTCTCTACTCCATCAACTATGGGAGTGCTCGACCATGGAGGGCTTTAAACAGGCATTAAAAACCTACCTGTGGCACCAAGCCTATCCTGTTTGATTATATTGAATATTGAATTTTATTGAGTATCTGTTTTATACTGTTGTTTTATTTTATTTTGTTTTATCTATTTTATATAAAGCTCCTTGATAAATTTGAAAGGCACTCAACAAATGAAGTTATTATTATTATTAATTATGACCTCCCTTTTCCTGCTGGTGATGCCCATTCCTATGCATCCCAGCATCCTTTCTGGTTTACCTGCTGCCTTGTCTCACTGTTTTCCTACCTTGAGGTAATCAGAGATGATAACCCTAAGGTCCCTTTCCTGCTTGGTGCATGCTATATCCTCACTCCCAACTGATATGTTGTTCCAGGGTTTTTGTGCCCCATATGCATTATTTTGCACTTCTTTGCATTGAATTTCAATTGCCAAACCCTTGACCATTCTTCAAGCTTCTGCAGGTCCCTCCTCATTCTGTCTACACCCTCTGGCATGTCCACTCTGTTACAGAGCTTCGTGTCATCAGTGAACAGGGAAATCTTGTCTTCTAGGTCCTGCACAATGTCACTGATGAAGACGTTGAATAGGAGTGGACCCAGCACTGATACCTGTGGTACCCCACTGGTCACTCTTCCCTCTGTGGAGTGACAGCCATTTACCACCACCCTCTGTGTCCTGCTGCCCAGCCAATTACCTAATGCTCACGCCATTCCATCCCTACCCCCCAGCCTGCAACCACTGACAGGCATCGAGGTGTGCCTTGGACTCTTTGGCCCCAAAGTTCACCCCATTCTCCTATACTGCACCCATCTAAGCATATTTTCTTATGGAATGGGGTGAGCGTAAGGTCGGAAGACCCCAAAACACCCTTGACTACTGTTGTGTCTGCAGGGTAGGGTGAGGTGAAATGGCATGAGCGTTATAGCCGACGACTCAAAGGCACACCCCATTGCCTGTCAGTCTCTGCAGGGTGGGAGTGGGGTTGGCGTCAGTTCAATACTTCACTGCCATTCCTATTATGCATCTCTCTAACTTCTGCACTCCCAATGCCAATACCAGCAAGACAACATTCGGCATTGACAAATGCTTGTTTTATTTAAGTGTTTACAATTAGAAAAAAATAATTTTATTTATATAAAACAGGCTATTCTTATCAGAATTTCTGATAAAATAGTCCTTCTGCCAGGCATAAGATGACATCATTGTATTTGATATTGTGCTTTTCATATGTACCCCCCACACACACACACACACACAATTTTATCGTGGTGGAAGACAAACCAGGACAGAAACTGTGGTGCTGCTGGTGTGCTTTCTTCTTTATTAGTACATATATATATATATATATATATATATATATAATATATATGTATTTTTTATCAGCATTGTTTTACAGGTGAGGGACTGAGCAGCCCCTCCCCTTCCTGTGACTGTATGAGCATCATTGTCGAGCGAGCAGAAGTACTTTCTCAACGCCACCTTTAAGTACCACTTATTAAATAGAAAAAAACATTTTTCACTCGCTAATAACATGTGTATTAAAGACAGCTGGAGAGTGAGGTTTCCTGCAGGCAGGGTATTGGGGACAGAAAGCGAGAGTGGTTGAAATTAGACAGCCAACAGATGTGGTCCAGTAGGAGTAAAGAGATACAGCAGGTCTTACTTTTTTTTAATACTTACGAACATACTAAATTTGCCAGCAGATAAAGGCCTAGAGATCTATCAAGTCTGCTCGAATGTGCAGCTAGCACCCCTTATTTTGCAGCTGCCTCTCCCTTCCACCCTTCCCCTTCATTAACCTTCCCCCTTGTCCTGTCCCATCCTCATTTGAAGCAGTCCACTATTCTACTGCTTACCACTTCAGGAGGTAACGCATTCCACCCAGCCACCACCCTCTCTGTAATAAAGTGTCTCCTCATCTCCCTCCTGAACCTTCCTCGCTCCAGTCTCATATCATGGCCCCTGGTGTCCCTCCCCTCCCTTGCTTTGAACAGCCCCTCTGTACTTGTCTTGTTTATTCCTTTCATGTATTTAAATGTTTCAATCATGTCACCCCTGTCTCTCCTCTCCTCCAGTGAGTACATGTTCAACTCCTTCAACCTCCTCTCATATGATAAGTCCCCCAGCCCTTGATCATCTTTGTCACTCTGTGCTGCACCCTCCAGTAACTTAATGTCCCTCTTCAGATACGGATGCCAGTACTGCATGCAGTACTCCAGGTGTGGTCTAACTAATGACCTATACAGTGGCAGAATCACCTCCTCCCTCCTCGAGGATATACCCCTTGCAATACAACCCAGCATTTTGTTGGCCTTTGCAGTTGCCTTCCTACATTGTGCCGAGTTGTTCATTGACCCTGTAATGAGCACACCCAGATCCTTCTCCTCCTCTGTCTGGGCTAGCTGCACTCCCCCTAGCTGGTAACTCCTCCTTGGGTTCTTCATCCCAAAATGCAGCACCTTGCACTTTTTGGCATTAAAGCCCAGTTGCCAGGTGTCTGACCAGGTTTCAAGCTTTGCCAGATCATCCTGCAACCCCTGCCATCCCCCTAGGTCATCCACCACCGTGCCTACCTTGGTATCATCAGCAAACAGACTGATCTTGCTCTTGATGTCCCATGATATGTCTGCAATGAATATCCCAAACAACACTGGTCCCAACACCAAGCCCTGTGGAACACCACACATCACTGACCTTGGGTGTGAGAGCTCCTCACCCACCACCACCCTCTGTTGCCTTCCCTGCAGCCAGTTTCCTACCCATCTCACCAGCTTTGCACCGGCCCCTGTGCCTACTAACTTCCTTCCCAGCCTTCCATGTGGCACTGAGTCGAATGCCTTACTGAAGTCCAGATACAGGACATCCACTGCATGGCCCCTGTCCAGTTGCCTAGTTACCCAGTCATAGAACTCAACCAGGTTGGTTTGGCAGGATCTGCCACGTGGAACTATGCTGTCTGCTGTCCTGTAGTCCTTTGGCCTCTAGGAGGGTGACCAGCCTCTCCTTCGGATAGTCTCCATTAGCTTACCCACGATGGATGTGAGGCTCACTGGTCTGTAGTTTCCTGGTTCATCCTTGAGGCCACTCTTGTGGAGGGGCACCACATGAGACCATCCTCCAGTCCCGAGGTACACACCCGGTAATGTAGTGTGAGGCATTAAATAGGTCTGCCAGAGGTCCAGCAAGGACCTCTGCCAGCTCCTTCAGTAACCTGGGTGGATGCCATCTGGGCCTGGCACCTTGTCCACCCTCAGTGCCTTCAAACCCTCTCGAACTCTGCTCTCCATGATTTCCCCATCTGTCACCACTTCCCACCCTGCTTCTGCCATTTCTCCCACCTTGGGTGTCAACCACCTCTTCTCTTTAGTAAATACTGAGCAGAAGTACTCATTTAGTGCTTCCGCCTTATCGCACCCTGCTTCCACCCAACCCCCCTCCTTCCTAATCCTTACTATGTGGTCCTTACAGCTCCTTTTCTCCCTGATGTACTTAAAGAAGTCCTTCTCCCCCTTCTTAATGCCTTGTGCCAGCCTGAGTTCCGTAGATGCTTTGGCTCCCCTTACTGCCCTTGTCACCTCCTTCGATTCTGTCAAGTACTCCTCCCTGTCCTCCCCCCTCCCTGTTTTCTTGTACTTCCTAAAGGCAGCTCTTTTCCTACTTATCTTTTCCATGACCTCCTCGCTCAACCAGATCGGTTTCTTAGCCCTAGCCTTCTTGCTCTGGGCTTTGCAGCAGGTTTTGGTTGCCTCCACTATCCCCAACTTTATGAGCTCCCACCTCTGGTTAGTGTCCATACTAGATTGAATTCTGTCCAGGTACCCTTTTACCACTTCCCCCATCCTCCCAACGTCGGTCCTATTGAAGTCCAGCACTATTGTGCCAGATTCCACTCCTTCCTTGCCCATATCCAATGTGAGCCATAGTGAGTGGTGGTCACTCCCTGACAGCGGTTCCTCCACTATAAGTTCTCTCACAAAGTCCCCATTTGCCAGCACTTGTATTGTTTTTTGTCAAAAGGGGAAAAAGGTTAACAGAGACCCACTCCAGAGTTTCTCTGTTCAGTCACAAGTATAGTATGAGCTGCGTTAGTGAGGGAAAAAATGGTGGTATTTAAAAAAAACAATAATTCTAATGGCACACTGATTTCTTTTTTTTTTTGCACTGCGATCCTGCGTATAAATACTTGTTTTTACCTGTGCATCAAATGGATTTGATGCAC
Source organism: Neoceratodus forsteri (assembly GCA_016271365.2). Classification (NCBI taxonomy): domain Eukaryota; kingdom Metazoa; phylum Chordata; order Ceratodontiformes; family Ceratodontidae; genus Neoceratodus; species Neoceratodus forsteri. The sequence continues at coordinate 1,530,164,360 of CM057453.1, forward strand.
AGGTAAGAACTAATCAAAAAGCAGGATTTTCTCTCCCCATTTTATTTATAAATTCAATACTCTGTAGTGTTCTACTTGCATGCACTCCACACAGACACAGTGGCCTAATATGGAGCCAGAGGCTCAGTTTTGTCTGTTGCAGGGTTAGAAGTAGAGAATCCATCAAGCTGATTAGGTTGCAAGGGGAATTTTTCATGGTCATCAAAGAAACAGCAGAAATGAAAACTCTGAATTGTGCTTGATTTTTTTTAATTTGTTTATGTGTATAAGGACGGGATTGTGAGTAGAAAGGAATTTGATTATTTATGTATTTTTTTAATTTAAGGGAGTTTTATTTTAAGGGCCTAGTTCAGAGATTTTATGTAAGAGTTAAGGTGGCAATCATGTTTGTGATGAGGGCGCCAACCTCCTTTGTTTTCTTGTTCTCAGTTGTTCACACTTTGTTGTACCTGACGTGGAATCTTTGTAAAAGAGCTTTTGCTCAAAGGTAATGTCTGAATCCTGAAATAAATAACTAAATAAATCAGGAAAGAGTGAAGTGAGTCATGAACTGTGTATGTGATTTGTCCAACTTCCACATTACATAGTTGGACCTTTTTCTTTACAGGGCTCTACTAGCACATAAACAATGTGTCATTGGGATGGTAACAGCCACTCAGAATACAGTATTTAACTTGTCCATTTTCTAAATAGTAGAAAGACTCATGGAACAGGAACCTATGTTCTGGGCTATGGAATTTTGATAATGTGGTATCACAGAGCAGCTGGGTACCACAACATGTAAAGCAAACTACAAGTCATATTAGATATGTTTATTTATTTATTTTGTTTAATTGATTGTACTTTTTGCATCCCTACCTAGCAGTTGTTAGCCTTCTTCTCCCTCCCAGCCTCATCGCCCGCTGTCCCCAGGACTTACCTCCGTCACATCAGTGTCCCACGGTTTACCCCATGGCAGAGCCTTTCAAGTTCCCCAAGCCCGGTCAGAGTTATAGCTGGGTTGTGGTCTGCAGCCCAGTTAGCGGTGTGGGGCCTGCAGAGGGGAGACAGTCTCACTGTGCTGCAGGTGAGGGAGGTATTTCAGCTTTGTTCCCCTCCCCATGGACGCTTCATAGGATAGGACCCAGTGGAGGGTGGCATGCAAGCATGCAGAGTCAGGAAGTGCCCGCCTTCCCTTTGTGGCTCCACTGCACTGCCTCCTGTGGTCACCCAGGTGGCAGTAGCAAAACAGAGCAGGTGTCCCACCCTCCCCAGAGGAGAAGAGCGTCCTCTGATATGCTCAAACCTCTTTCCCCCTTGCCAGCCTCAACAGTCCAGCTCCTTTCAAACCCAGGTCACCAGTGTCACGAGTGGTAGCTCTACTGCTGCACTGCTGCGACAGCCTAGTTGCATTGGTTTCTGTTTCTGCCCAAGATCACTGGAGGGGTATGCATGGCTGACTTACCAACCAGATACTGTGGGAACCTGTGTGGGAGAAAAGGCACTGGACTGGACTGGCACTGAACACAATAGGATTTGTGAGACTTGGCTAACTTTGAAGTATGACTCAGACACATTTTTTAAGTGAAATAAAGGTAAATTTACTGGGCTGTTCTGCCAGCATGACTGACAAAGATTGCAAAATGAGAAATGACAACACTTTTGTAATAACCTCTTAAATTGGCTGCAACTCATACTCTGAGCACAGATACGTATGCATCCACCCTCCCCTCGAACTGTCTAGGGGCTACCAATTTTCTGGGGGAATAGCGCCCGCAGCCATAGAAATCTCAACCAAAACTCCCAGAGTATACACAATGCAGCTCAATACTGCCCACCTTGAGGCGTCTTCTTTCCTTTTCTCAAGGCATTACAACAGGTACTCAGTGTCCTCGGGGGATCAGGCAGGTGACAACTAAGAAACGTAGCGCCCCCTGGATCACCCCAGAACTCCTACAATAGTTCAAAATGCACTATGACCTCTGGCATTGTGCCACTGCCTCTGGTTTGCTAAGTGATAGGCAGGCCTATAATGCTGCCCTCAATAAGTGTACCTGGGCAATCCAAAAGGCCAAGGTGGAGCACTATAGAACCGCCCTAGCCACCTCCTGGGGTAGCACAAGAAAGTTCTGGGATAACATCAAGGAGCTTAATGGTAAATCCCACTCTCCCCACCTCACAACTTAGTGTTAATGGTACTACCACCACAGACACACTTCACATAGCTAACTGCCTCAACTCCACCTTCTCAGACCTCAGCTCAGTCCTCCATAGCAACTTTTTTGATCCAATTCAGCCTACTCCACCACCTGAGCTCCTCCACCCCCCTTCAAACTCAGAGTCATTACCCCTACAGAAGCGAAAGTCTACCTGTCCAAAGCCCTCCAGAGCTCCAATTACTGCAAAGATGCCTTCGATATGCATATCCTAAACCTTACACTAGACTCAGTTATCTCCCCACCTCACGGCCCTTCTAAATCTGTCCCTGCACCTGGGCCAGTTCCCAGCTTCATGGAAAATGGCAGTGATAACACCAATATTGAAATGGGGTGACAGCTCCCTCCCAAACAACTACCGGCCCATCCTGATTCTCCCCCAACTCTCTAAAGCCCTTGAAAAGATCATGGCCAATCAGCTCACTGACTACCTCCTCGCTCACAACCTCTTATGTAGGGAGCAGCATGGTTTCAGAGCTGGTCACAGCACTATGACTGCCCTCACAGTATTCATTAACTCCCTGCACTCCACGCTTGACAAGGGGCACCTCGCAGGGGCCGTGTCTATAGACCTCTCAAAGGCCTTCAACACGGTTTGTCATCCCCTCTTTTCTTAACACATTACAACAAATTGGGGTCTCTCATTGTCCACTCTCATGGTTCTCCAGCTATCTTTCATCTAGAACCCAATATGTTAAAATTAAAAATACCATGTCTACTGTGCTGCCTGTGTGCTCAGGAGTTCCCCAGGGATCTATCCTGGGTCCCCTGCTATTCAGCATCTACCTGAACGCCTTGCTTAAATCCTGCCCCGGCAACCTTCTCCTCTACGCGGATAATGCTGTTCTTTATGCCTCACATCCTGATCTTCTCTCTCTCTCCAGCGTACCTCACAAAACTCCTTCTCTCAGATTGAACACTGATTTGGTGAACACAGATTGGTGGTCAACATTAAAAAAAAACTAAGACGATGCTCTATGCCCACCGCCAAAACAGATCAAAGGATTTCCCCCTGGAAATACTCTCTGCCTCTCTCATCCCACTGGAACAGGTCCAAAAGTATCTGGGTATTACATTTGACACTTCCCTCTCATTCCATGAACATATAAAAATCCTCACGTCCGCCACCAACATCTACATTGGTCTCCTTTACAGACATAAAGACTGCCTGCCACCTGAAGCACTTCACCTAGCCATTATCTCCTCAGTCTTATTGCTGGTGGACTATGGCCTCACAATCTATGCTGCCGCTGACCCTACGGCGCTTCATCAAATACAAGTAGTCATCAATAAGGCCTGATGGCTCCTCTCTGGTGCTGTCAGAAATACACAAACCTGCACCCTGTACACGTTCACCAATATCCTCTCTCTTGAGGAAAGACTATTATACCAGACCTGTCTCTTCACCAAAAAATTCCACATGGGTTTAACCCCAATAGGTGTCATGGCTTCTCTTCAGGAAGTCACCATCTCAGCGTCCACACGGGCTGCCTTAAAAACTATCTGGAAGGTGCCTAGGGTCAGGTCCACCCTGGCCCAGCGATCCTTCCCCCTTAGAGCTCCATCCTGGTACAATGCCCTCTCTCCAGCTGTCACATCAATCACCAGTCTAGGTCCTTTTAAAGCTGCCTTAAGGGCCCATATCCTCTCCTCACATCAATGCCAGTGTAACCAGTAACCTGTGGATCCTGCACCATGCCGCTAAACCACTCATCCGCCCTTGGCCAGGCAGTGGAGATCCCTCACTGTTTCTAGCCTACAGGCTCCTCACCTCCCTCAGTTACCATATAGTTGCACTGGACTATGAATGCATTGTATTATGTATAAGACAAGGCCTTCCTGAGGTGGCTTACTACCAACTCATATCATGCATTGCTTTAGTTACCAATTGTATAGGTCTTAACCGCTCATTAGGTGAATATGTTGACAGCTCTGCCCTGTTTTAGCTACCAAATGTATAGGCATTAACCCGTGCTCATTGTACTTATACGCTGCATGATTGCTCACCCACGTTTATTCTATGTATGTGCTGTATGAATGTCTGTTTTATTCTGACGTGGAGCCTTTGGAAACAAGTCTATGACTCGAAGAGTTGTAATTCCGATTTCCTAAATAAATAAACCCCAAATTTCATCAGCAAGGCCGCCCACAACCCCACCGGCCAACGGCAGCAGAAAGGTACATGATCTTCTTCAATAACCTTAATCCCTGCTAAAAGAAACCTTGCAGAGACTGCTGACACTGAAAACATCTAATTTCATTGGCACCCTTTTCAATCACCATTAAAAATAAACCCACATTGGAATCAGAATTTTTTCCCAAACAATTTAAACTTTATTCCTCCTGAGCGCTCAAAATGATTCTGAGCTCTGGGGCCTCATTACTTGAAAACATACAACAGGTCCACAGGCCTAGCTTTTTACATCTCTAAGAGTATTTGTCAAAGTGGTATTTATAGGCAGAGCAAGATTTTACACAACAGACTTCACAGCAGAGATTTTCCACCAGGGCAAATAAACTTTCAAATCAGGAACATGAAGCTCCTACATTCTCTGGCACTGGTAAGTACCTAGCTAATGCTTCACTATCTTTTGAGGCTACTTCAATAACTCGGACTGCAGTGCTCCCTTAACTTTTCTCACTGGATCACTGTCCTTGTGGGGAAATGATGAGCTTCCCCCCAAGCCACTCCTAAACCGGCCATTTCGCACCAGGGTGCTTCAATCCCTGCAGCCACTAAACTTGCTGCCCAACCTTTTACTTGCTGTAAGCCCCAAGGCCTCCATACTGGCCCACCTGGTCCCAAAAGTGCTCTGCCTCCCTCTTATCACATCTGCCATATACCTGTAGCATGGCTCCAATTGCTAAAACAGCTACATAATTCTTTTCACCCACAATTTGCAGCCCAATAAGTGCAATCCACCTTAAGGGAAGACCTACAGGGCACTCTGCAGCTCACTCTGCAAATCTGGCAGCCCCTGAGGCCTCCAAACAGGCCCCCTAATGGATAGATGTTCCCTCCGGCCCCCTCACCAATATCCCTGGGCCACCCTGCCACAACCTACTGCAGCCCTAACAACCCAGGAACACTACACCTCCAAACAAGGGAAAAACCAACCCCAGGATCCCATTCACCTTCCTTGCTGTTCCTACACTGCCTATTTCCCGTACTAGACTTTCCAAGGGCCTGGACCCAAATGAACGCAGCTGCTTAACAATAACCTCCCTACTGATGCCCACCTAGGGTCCCGGTGCATCACTGCACATGCTGCTGACCTTGCCTGGAGGAGGGGGAGGGACCCTTCTCAGCTGACTGCCCTAGCAGTACCGCCGGTCTCTCTATCTCCCTCCAAAAGACCCAGAAACATCTGTCCCAGCTGAGGCACTCATTCTTTCTCACCTCTGTTTGTATGTGTTTCATAAAATATGCACATCACACTCCTGTGTCATTGTTACAAGTAAATATTTGTGTTGCCATCGGGTTGTGTATTTGAGGAAGAGTAACGTGCTCAGGGATGGCCCAGGTTCCAGTTATCTCAGTGGCACAGCTGGTTAGCGCAATCGGAATGGTATTGCAGGTGGCCTGGGTTCAAGTCCCAGCTGAGACACTTATTCTTTCTCACCTCTGTTTTTATGTGACCCAGAAACTTTCTGTTCCTCCATTAAATACCATCCAAGCTAACTACTCTCTGATGCCACCAAGTGGCGACTGGCAGAAATGACTCCCCCCGAGCACAAAAAGAAAACCTAAGCTCCAGGAGAAGAGGGAAAGGGGTTTCTGAGGCGAGCCATAAGCTCCTCACAAATGAGAGGGGGCTTGCACTCTCCATCTACCCAGGGAATCATTCCCTCCTGGGAATGATGGGAGAGGGCCCAGTACAAACACTCCCCCCGCAGTCCAGGTATGTGTGCTCCCTGGACCACACACATGTGCATCTGGCAAAATTTGGGACCATAAAGGGACCCCTCCCTACACTATTAAACCTTAAAAAATTATCTTTAAGAAATAAATTCCTACCTTACCTATGCCAGGAGGTTCTAGATCTAAAGTACAGATGCAAACAGTAGAAAATTCGTAAAACATCTTAAACATTCTAACACCATAATCAACTTGTTGGTATACAGATTGAGGTAGCTAATCATTACAATAACTCTAAACCCACAATTGTACCTCCCCCAAATTGCATATAGGTTACCCCAAACAATAACACATATCAGGTTGCATGTTAAACAAATGCTCTATACACTCATGTGTATACACAGCCACACACACACACACACACACACACACTCCATTCACACTGAGCAGGAGTAAAATACCCCTGTCTTCAGGCAAGCAATAAAAATATTTTACTGTTTAAATTCCAAAATCAAGGCAGTAGAACTATAAAGTCATTAACACTCAGAAAGAAATATCATGGCACTTTCAATCTGTTACCCAAACTTGTTCCGGTGAGCAGTCATCCTGGCACAAGTCTACAAGTCTTAAACGGGTACTCAAGTATGGGGCCTCCATCAGGTGGAAAATAAAATTCTGGGTGGTAAAGTCCCCGAAAGAGTCAGTTGACACCACATAATATTTTGCCCAACAGCCTGACAAGTCCTGGACCAGTGCAAAGTGCTTAAAGATGGTAAGTCTTGTCCAAGGGGCTGTATGGCACATGGCCTGTGTCTTCTTGAATAGTTACTGAGATGGACAGCCTCCCACTCCAGGTGGATGCTTTAGCCGCGCAAGCTGTTCCCTGAAGATCCACTCCTCTCGCATCTCCTCAATGATATCCCAAAATTGTTCAGAGACGTAGGTGTATTCCAGTTGCGGATACTCGACTTTCATCCTTAGCCACACCCACCTTTCAGCCTGACTCCATTCGGGCAGATCCCTGATGCTGGTTCTGCGAGCTTGACCTGGTTCCAGACAGCTTCCCTTATGATAGGCTAGGTTCAATGGATCACTGCGGTTTAGTCTGTCCATTGGATCTAAGTGCCTTAGAGCACAAGGTTATACATGGGTGTGGTCCCCAGAAGCAATCACGGGGTGATGGAAAGGCTTGGGAATAGCATGGTACACTTCATAGTTCGTGAATTGAAACTTTTTGCCAACATACTTCCCAACCTCAAAGTCCTCATCCTCTGTGATCAACCCTTTCTCCTCCTTTTTGTCAGGCTTTTCTCCTATAGGCCCCAGCCTAGCCACTGAGGTTTTAGGTTGCACAGATGCTGCATCCACTGGCCTGTCTTCCTGGGCTAGAGGACTGCTCCCAGGCAGAAATCAAGACAGGGCCCCCTTGGGCCCTGAGGAGCCACCCACCATTTTCTTTAGACCCCTTCCTCTCCCTCTGCCATGGGAACAGTGAGCAGCTGGTGATGAAGGGCAGGTTAGACATCTCTGCCCCTCCTCGCCCTTTGGATCTGTGCCTGCAATACCACTCTCCTCCTCTACAATTTCCACAATCACATCTGGGAAGAGCTCTGTCAGCTTCTCTTCCTTTTCTTGGGATGGGTCTCCAAGGAAAAGTCTCTCAAATCGTCCTGACCCCACACTTTCCTGTGACCACACCAAGGACGGGCCTTCTAAGATGCTGAGAAGGTACCCCCAATAGAATACAGGTGAAGCTTGGTCAAAAATATCTCTGGGGCAGAGCTGAAACAGATGCTGCATACTGGCAGTCTAGCTATGCCTTCCCCCTGAAATCCACAGCAGACACACCGATCATCTGACTGTCCTTTCCCTCTGTTACTCCATAGCCATGTCAAAAGAGACGTAGGCACCATTGACATAGGCTCCTCAGGAGGAGGCGCATCCTCCAAATTAAATCCTCTGCCCGCCATACAGTACCATGAGTCCATTCAATAAGGGCCCCTCACTATCTTTTACCAGGGTTGGGGGAAAAATGGCTAACCTCTGGTTGGTGACAACAAAACTTCATTTCCTCGCACAGCCACAAGCTCCAACCTCACACCTGTGTCCACGCTCCAAGTCATGTCTCTCAACCACTCAGCATTAAAAATCATAGCACTGGCCTTCAAATATCATAGCAAAGGGCCAGAATGTGGCGCACTTTCTTATTTTAAAGAATAAAATGTCTACAAATAGTGGGCCCCATATAGTTAGTGATAAGGAATGTTTCTAGCATGTTAGTTTAACGATTGAATAGTTTGTGCATCCAGAAATAGCTCTATCATTATTAAAAACATCAGTAAATCTATGCAGAGCTAGTGTAATTCTGAGTGTGAAAATCACAGCACTATGCAAAATTCATAGCAGTTGAGAGGTATGCACCACGTTAGTGGCAGAGATTGCTCTTTCAGGCTGGTTAGGTTATGAAGGGGATTTTATACAGTCATCAAAGAAATGCCAGAAATAAAAAAATCTGAATGGGGCTTTTTTTACACAACCTATAAGAGAGACAGGGAGGGTAGAAGAGGGGGAGGAGTAGCTCTCTATGTAAGGGAAGGGATAAAAGCAATGGAACAAAAGAGTAAACAGGGAGGAAAGGAGGCACTGTGGGTCACTTTAGAGACTGTAAATAGCACCACAATCCACACAGGGGTTGTATACAGATCCCCATGTCAGGGAGAGGGAATGGACAAGGTTATGATAGAAGGCATCCTTAAGATGGCAGAGACAGGGGAGATACTGTTGATGGGGGACCTGAATATGCCAGATATTAACTGGAACACCTTTGCTGCAGCCACATCCAAGAGCAGGGCCATTCTTGATGCCCTACAGGTGGCGTGCCTCAGACAGCTAGTTTTGCAACCCACTTATGAGGGAGCAATCTCAGACCTCATAGTCTCTAATGGGGACAGTGAGAGGATCTCAGATCTAGAAGTGGGTAGCCATCTGGGAACAAGTGACCACCAAACAGTGTGGTTCACGATAAACTCAGCTACAGAGTCAAGCTATACAAAAGTGAGGGTACTGGACTTCAGGAAGGCTGACTTTGGCAAGATGGGAGAGTGCCTTAGAAACCACTAGCAAACAGGCTAGAAGGAGGGGTGGAGCAACAATGGGGAAACATCAAAACTGCCATCACAGGAGCAACAAGCCTTTGTGTGAAGCAAATAAACAAATCAAAATGAAAGAAAAAGCCACTATGATTCTCAAAAGAGGTGGCAGGGAAGGTTAGGTAGAAAAAGATAGCATTTAGGAAGTATAAGGAAACACAGAAGGAGCAGGACAGAGACCTATACCAGTTAAGGCAGAAGGAAGCAGGGAAGGAAGTCAGAATAGCAAAGGTCCAAACTGAGGAAAAGATAGCCAACTCGGTTAGGAAAGGGGATAAAACCTTGTATAGGTACATCAGGGAGCATAGAAAGACAAAGGGAGGGATAATGAGGCTGAATAGAAAGGACGGTGGTTGGGCAGAGAGGGACAGTAAAAAAGCAGGGATACTGAACAAATACTTCTGCTCAGTATTCACAAAAGAGGAGGAGGGGGAGGTGCCTAATCCAATTAACAGAAGCACTCTGGATAGGGCGGTCGATCCCAGTCCTTTTACAGAAGAAAGGGTTCTGAAAGAACTCCTAAAACTGAAGGTGGACAAAGCAATGGGGCCGGATGGAATTCACCCTAAAATTCTAAAAGAATTAAGGGAAGCACTAAGGACACCACTGACTACCCTTTTTAACAAATCATGGGAGGATGGTGTGGTACCTGAGAACTGGAGGAAGGTGGATGTGATTTCCCTTCACAAAAGTGGGACCAAGACAGAGGCAGGAAACTACAGACCTGCCAGTTTGACCTCTGTGGTAGGGAAAGTAATGGAATCACTTCTGAAGGAAAGAATTGTTGAGTACCTAGAGGCCAGTGGGGCACAGGACCCAAGGCAGCATGGGTTTACAGTGGGAAGGTCATGTCAGAAGAATCTAATTGATTTCTTTGACTGGGTGACCAAAGTAGTAGACCAGGGAGGGGCTGTGGACATGGCCCACCTAGACTTTAGTAAGGCATTTGACACAGTCCACACAAAGATTAATAATCAAATTAACCAGCCTGGAGTGGGTCCCAGGATGGTATCCTAGTAAAACATTGGCTGGACAACAGGACACAGAAGGAAATTGTAAATGGAGTCCACTCTGAAGAAAGAGGGGTTACTAGTGGGGTATCGCAGGGTTCAGTACTTGGTCCAGTCCTTTTTAATGTCTTTATAGGTGACATTGCAGAGGGAGTGGAAGGAAAAGTATACCTCTTTGCAGATGATACAAAGATCTGCAACAGGGTTGATACACAAGGAGGCATGGAAAGGATGAGAAGGGACTTGGCAAGGTTAGAGGAATGGTCCGAAGTATGGTAGCTTGGATTCAATGCAAAGAAGTGCAAAATAATGCACCTGGGAAACAAAAGCCCAGCGGAAATTACACAGTGGGGGGGAGAAGGTAGTAAGAACAACAAAAATGGAAAGGGACCTGGGGGTAACCATATCAGATGGCCTTAAAGTGATTTACCAACTTCCCCCGATGTCATGTTTGCAGATCACCTTCCCTTCATTGAGTGATGCAAAGCTCAGTTGCCCTGAAGTTAAGTATTAAATATATTCAGATGCTTAGTTTTTTAACATTTTTGTGCCACAGTTGTCTCTGTATGTTTTTTTCTTTGTTTGAAGTTCGCAAATGAGCAGTGCATCCACATGCATGAGTGACATCAGCACAGGGAAGGTGTTCCCACTGCACCTTTCTCACTGCTCGTTCATTCATCTTTCCTGGACCCAGCCTCAGTGAGTGCAGATCCAGAACTGAACTGGCAAATATTACAGCACTGATGACTGAAACTGTTTGTTATATTGACAGCTGTTATACTTGCTTTTGGGATTGCAGAAGTGGTGATTTCTCTTGATTTTCAATTTTACTCATCTGACTTAGCTCTGTGTCCTAGGTCCATTGGTTCTAGGAACATCACAATCTACATTGCTTGAGTACAGTGTTACAGTTTTAATAAGTGCTGCAAGTACATAATTATAGCAACAAGTCTGTATAAAAAATATTTTTTTTTTAACTGAGTGGAGCTGTAATCTGTAGTGTATTGGGACACAAAAGGACAACTTTTGAACTGGGCAGATCTATAAATTGAAGTAAGCTTTTCAGTATTGGTACATAGAGGTCTGTGTTAAATGGATGACTTTTTCAACAGTTCAGAATTGTAATGTGCAGCAAGAGTATAAGCACTGAGCTGCACAGTCCAATCCCAGGAGAACAGTGCAATAAACTGTGTCTTTTTGGCAAGTGCTGCTTCCAGTGTGATTGCTTCAGTAAACTGCCTTTGCTATTGCATTTCTGATTGTCACCATCATTATAGACAGTTCATATTTTTTCTTGGGCTCATTTGGTGTTCTCATGCAAGCACCATAGCACTGATCACCAAAGTATGCTTAGATGTGCATGAATAAAGGGACATGGTGCACAGAATTGTTTCTGCAGCTTGTCTGCTCCTTGTTAAGTTTATAAATGAATGCAATAAAATCAGTTATATACTGTACATAGTTATACTGTACATAGTTTATGGTGTATCTCAAAATTAAAAACACTTCATTTTTTAACATTTTAACATACAGTCTTTATTTATAATTAGGATTATAGCATCATTGTATGTGCTTCAGAGCATCAGCAAAAGAAGAGACTACAGTTGCCATCCTCTCCCAACACTGTGGTACCAATGTACGGCTTCTATGGTGTTATATTGCAAAGTGTGCTAGTCAGTTTGGCATACTTAGGGAATAATGTCTGAACCAAAATATGGGCTACACAGCAATGAATGCAGGGAGTCTACACAATGCACCATGACATCGGTAAGGCATGGGAGACAGTACAGTGCAGCATCTATTGTATTTGCTGTACACTTTACGCATGTGCATCAGAGATCCACTGTCATGGAAAAAATTGGGAAAACACAAATGGCTTGACACAGACCAAAGTGGTAATGAAGTATGGTGACATAAGTGAGGAAGGGTGGTTCAAATACAGTCTAACACTTGAGTACCTACTGCAAGGATATGTCCCTTTTTGTAGTGGACCAATCAAACAGTACTTAGGCTATCTAAACATAAATGCAGTCTCTTTCTCCATAAGAAGGATATTGGCAGTGTCATTTTTAACCTTGGGGGGGGATAATCACCGAATGTACTGTGTATTTTTTGCTCAATTCATAATGCACCTGGAGGCACACATGTAGCGGTAATAAGCCATTGCCAGGATGGTATTACAGATACTTATGCAGACACAAATGACAGCTGCAGTCTGTATAGTTCCTGAGAGCTTAGAGATAACACAGAGCTGGTGCAATAATTTATAGTTTTAAATTTATAACATGCCGTAAACAGGGGAACTGGTGACTTCAACACGTTACTCAATCACTGATACCTCTAAAGAGGAAAGTACAAGCAGGCCCCCAACCCCCAAACACACACACATACACAGAGAAGAAAGATATAGCGTAGACCAGTTGGCACTAGGCTAAAGACAGACCCAGACAGTATAAATAATTTACAGATAATAAAAGTTCTATGCTGCAGCATTTTTCTAAGTGTATGTGTGCAGCTGGGGGGTTTGGAGTGGTTGGGGTACAAGGTGCCTGCTTGTAATTTCCACCCTGTGCTCCATCAGAGTGAGTGACTGATAAATCAATTGGTGGGAGGTCACTACTAACTAATACCAGGTGAGGAATTTGGACAAATTGGATTTGGACAAATTGTGAACCATTTATCCTGCTCAAGCAATGCCACCAGATTTAGCCATGCTCTCAGTGTCAAGCTAGAGTGACCAACAACTTGTTAGCATAGGGAAAGCAATCCCCCCCCCAAAAAAAAAGAAATATAAAAACCCAGAGCACTATCACTAGTATTTGTGTGGGCACATCAATGCTGGGAGTAACAGAACACAAACCATACATCGATTTTGCACAGAAAAATGACAGCAATGATGGGAACCAAACCGTAGCACTAAGTAGCAAAATATAATATTAACAGTCCATGTTGCTAAGTCTGCTCTCACTGCTGTACTGGAATGGATCGGGACTACTGCTGTGACTGCCTGAGCTACTGCCCACATCATTCTCGCTGCTGTCATAGGGTCATCTGTATAGGGATCTACTATGCAGTGGCTGTCAAACTGTGGCACTATGTTAGTGTCCGAAAGATCACTGTTAGTGCAGGACAGCATAATGCTTTCATCATCAGACCCTGAAAATGAACTGTTTGACATTGCTATTGTCGTGCTGCATGCTGTGACCAAGAGCTCTTTTATCAAGACAGCATTGCTGTGACCAAGAACTAATTTTAATTGCAGAGCACAGATCTCCCTGTAGTGACATTGCAAAGGTAATGAGTGTCAAAGGTCACCAAATACAGGCTCCAATACACAAAGTGACACTTCCTGGTTTGTGAGGGTGAAAACCTGATTCAATTTGCTAAAATAGGCTATTCATCTATCAAAATACATTGAAAATCAGTTCTATATGCAGTCACCTTGCAGTGTATGCGTTCATATATCAAAACTTGGTAAATCGCTTTAAGGTTAGCAAGCAATGTGAGAAGGCAGTAGGGAGGGCTGGGGGGATACTGGGATGTATAGGGAGAGGCATCACCAGCAGAAAACAGGAAGCTGTTATCCCTCTGTACAGACAGTTGGTGAGACCCCACCTAGAATACTGCATCCAGTTCTGGAGACCCCATCTCCGCAAGGACATAGACAGGATGGAGGCAGTCCAGAGGAGGGCAACTAAAATGGTGCAGGGTCTGCAAGAGAAGCCACATGAGGAGAAACTAAAGGAGCTTAATATGTATACGCTTGAGGAAAGGAGGGAGAGGAGGGACATGATAGAAACTTTTAAGTACCTCAGTGGAATCAATAAAGTACAAGAGGGTAGCATCTTTCAGAAAAAGTTGTGCAAGAACAAAGAAACACAATTTGAAGATGGGGGTGGGGCGGCTCAGGGGCAATGTGAGGAAGTATTTTTTCACAGAGAGGGTGGTGGACGCATGGAACAGTCTTCCTGAGGAGGTTGTGGGGTCTAAAACTGTGGGAGAATTCAAGAATGCATGGGACAGACATAAAGGCAATTCTTGTAGGGGGTAGGAAGACATAGACTGTTGGTTAACTAGGATCTGCAGCTTATCCTGTAGGTAGGGAAATAGGCAGACTAGGTGGGCCAAGCGGTCCTTATCTGCCATCAAAGTCTATGTTTCTATGTTTCTATTTCACATTTTTTATCCCAACCTGCCAGCAAGGGCTCTGTATTATGGCCCTATCTCCCTGTTCGGGGATCACTCAGCACGGTAGTGGGTTAAGGGATTGTGCTGAGTTACGCAAGTGACTTTGTGATCCCTACCCTTCCCCCCATGAGGGTGCTGGCAAGCAGGACTGTTGGAGACACAGCTTACGCCAAGCGCCTAACAGCGACCTCCCCTCCTGACAGCATTTGCTAACTGCAGCAGTGCCCAAACCTCCCCAGGAGAGGAGAGCTATCAGACGAAAAAAGCTCAATCCAGCTCCTCCTTCCCCCCCAGCTGACCTGTGATGTCCCAGGCTCATTCATGAACCTGGATCACTGACACAGCGTGAGGTGTGAGTCATCCAGTGCCTCATCCCTCAGCCACCATCAGGCTGGTGACTTTTTTTTTTTTTTTAATTTATTTATGTGTATATGAGAGGGATCATAAGTGCAATGAAAATTAAATTGTTTACACTTTTTTTAATTTAAGGGAGTTTTATTTTTAGGGCCTAGTTGAAGGTTTTTATATAAGAGTAAAGATGGCAGTCATATTTGTAATGGAAATCAAGAACAAGGGAAGGGACTCATGAATTCTGTATATGGTGTAAGGGTATTGCTAGTTGTGTAGGGAAATCTATACACCGAAAAAACACTTGTGCTGCAGTAGTCAACACAGTGGTCCTATCTGACTTGCTCAGCGACCACTCCCTGGTACTCTGTCACTGGTCTAAACAGTCCCCCAAACTCCCAGCAAAAAACATCCTGTCATCGTACCCTTAAAAGAGGACTGTTAAAGCAGTTCCAAGCCTACCTCCTCCATAGTGACTGATTATCCATCGACTCTACTAACAGTATTGCTCAAGCCTTGGCTCACTTTATGACCGCCTTTAACAAGGTCAGTGACATCTTTGCCCCTTTTAGCAAATAGATAGTCAAAAGCACTAGCAACCCCTAGATCACCCCCGCGCTCCTTAATGTGACCACCTCTGCATAAAGCTCGTGCCACTGGTAACCCAACAGATTGGCAGAGCTACAAGGCCACCAGGAATACCTGCACTCATGAGACTCGACTTGCCAAAGCTGCCCATTTTAAATAAGCCCTTTCATTCTCCTATGGACATGGGAGGAAGTTTTGGGATAATATTAAAGATCTAACTTGTAAACCCAACAAAACTCCCCCATTCATGTTAAGTGTTAATGGTGTCACCACTCAAGACCCATAGCTCATTGCTGACACCTTTAATACCATCTTTACAGATCCAAGTGATGTCATCCCCCCCGATTTTTTCACTAACCCCCCCAACTTGCAATACCCTTGAATTGAATACTGACTCCTCAATCACCTAACTCCAGAATAGTCACTCCTAGTGAAGCCAAAAAGTACCTACAGCGAGTACTAGGGAAATCCAGATTCAGTAATGATTCTCTGGACCTGAAGCTATTACACCTTGCTCTTGAAGCTGTCATATCCCCCCTCACCAAGGTACTAAATCTGACCCTTTGTCTCGGACAATTCCCCAAACAATGGAAAGCAGCGGTGGTGACTTCTGTCCACAAGAGTGGTAAAAGGGACTCCCATGGTAATTACCGCCTGATATCCATCCTTCCCCCCTTTCGAAAGCCCTGGAGAGGATTGTATTGGATCAACTATCTGAGTACCTCTCCCAATATAATATACAATACCATCAGCAACATGGCTTCAGGAGGGGGCACAGTACTACCTCTGCCCTTCTTGAATTCACTGACTTCACCCAAAAAGCTCTTGACTGTGTTCTCCTAGTAGGATCCATCTACATTGATCGTAAGAAGGCCTTCGACACGGGCGATCATACCCTCCTAATCGCAGCACTCCCTGCCTTTGGTCTCCCTCATTAGGCCACTTCCTGGTTCTCTAATGTATTTATTTAACTAGTTTTTGTTGGCTGGGAAAGGAGGACTAGACAATTCTGTCTACTTTCAGCCTCATCCCAGGGAAGGGGGATACAGATGGATGCCAGCTGACATTGAACCAGATTAAGCTGTTGGTGGTATTTTTAGTGAATGGGGGAAATTTGACCAGGACACTGGGGAAATTCCCCAGCTCTTGCATCAGGGAGCTCTGCTTCCTGTGAGCAAGGATGGAGGAGCCCAGTCTGGAGCTGAACAGAGGAGGATGCAGCATGGAGCACACCATTGTGCAAACTGAGGGTACTCCTAGTTGCCCTGTGTCAGTGGATGATGTAGAAAGGGACATTATTTTGCAAGAAAATATGGACATACCAGAGGAAGAAGCAATTGCCACTGAAGAAAAAGTTTTGAGAAAAACAATGGAGGAAAAGAAACAAAAACTTCAGGAACATCTCCCTAATGTGGAAAAAGAATATTCTGTGGAGAAAAATAAACTCGAAAAGGAAAAAAAGAGAAAATGTCTGATTAATTCTTCTCCTGCAATTCCAGGGAAGAAATCGACCCTCCAGCAAGTTTTTCAGTTTGGCGCTTCCAGTGAGGTCCTGGATTGAACCTCAGAACTTGCCAAAGGTGAAGAGGCTTCCACTGCCTTAGAATCTGCCAGATGGAAACAGACTCCAAATGGTACCCTGACCCTGATATTCCTGTACCTGGCACGCTCGAGTGGAGGCCCACAGTACTGACTAATCCACAACAAGAGTCCACAGAGCAAGGCACAGAACAAACTTTACAACCTACTAGCCAAACTGATACACATGGGCAGGAAACTAATATTGCTGATGGGTCTCAGAAAAATGATGACTCCAACAGCCGACATAAGTCCTACTGATCCTGCAGAGGAAATTTTTTATGAAGCTCAGACTGTAACCATGAATGATAATAATTAGGTACCTGAGGCTCCAGAACTTTTACAAACAGTCTACTGTGGTTGTGGACTCCCTGCCTGAACCACAGAGACCTACATTTGCCAGTTTACTTCAAAACCCTGTAGAAAATGCTAAACAAAGACATGCAGTATGATTAAGATATTTGGGGAGAGTGCAGTCTCCACCAGACAGGTGTTTTATAGGCAAAGAAATTGTTAAACAAAAAATGTTTTTTTTTTCAGTCCAAAGTATATGCTCTGATTCATGCCACAGGCGAAATGACCTATGACATTAGTTTTAGGTCTGAAGAACTGCTGAATAAATTCTGGGCACTACATTCTGCACAGAACAATGATGCTATCTGGTCTCATTTTCAGGCCATCCACTTGACAAAACCTACAATAAAAATAGTGGCAATCCTTTTTAGGAATGAAGGAGTGAACCTAACAGACATCATGTATTGGTTGGAGAAGAGATGTGATATTCAAGGTACACCTAAACCCATTATTGAGATGGAAGGTCTCTGGATGGGAGGATAGAAATTTAAAATCAAGTTGAGAAGTACATTACAGGGCATCGAGCACTCACCTAATTGTTTTTTCCTGGTAAGAGACAAGGGGATAATCTTTTATCAGGGACAGCCGCATGTATGCTTTAAATGTGGCTCCTCTAGACACATCAGTACACATTGTGAGACAATTAAATGCTCTGTGTGTGGATTGATGAGGCATGCAAGATACCATTGCACAGCCACCCTGAAATGCAACCTATTTGAGGAGGAAGGTCATCTGTTCACAACTCGTCCCTGGGCAGCACATAACAACACTAATGCAGATTACACAGAACAGGACTTTTATATAAATAAAGCAGCCCACACTCAACACAGAGTACCTGTGAGTAGGAGGAGATCTGATACCCCTGCAGCAATGTACACGGACCCCCCCCAAACAAACCCAGACTTAAGTGCAGAACAACCAGATGAAAATTCACCACACATTGGAATCAGCCTCCTTGAGTTCTGTGCCCCCCAACCCCTTCCCCAGTAACTAAGAATAATTCCAGATTGTTTCCCATGGGAAAAACAAAAGTCTCACCTTACAAAATATGGAAACTGAACCAGTCCTGTTGACGAACCAATATGCTACTCTCCAGTAGGGAGAAACAAAAATGGAAGATGAATCGGCCTCCATTTCAATTTGCTCATCTCAAGTGGAAATGCCCTCCGACACTGAAAAGCCAGAAAAATCTGACCCCAAACCTGACACAAGAAAAAAATGGAAAACAAGAGCAGATGCAAAAAAAGAAGAAGAAAAAGAAAGACCCTTAAAAGATATTTGATTACCTCTCTTTGTCACAGACTTGCATAATTTAAAAATTGCTTCTTTGAACACAAATAACATTAAGTCCGAGAGAAAGAAAGGAACAACTTTTGCCTTTTTTGAAGATAATTATTGTGATTTAGTTTTCTTCCAGGACACCAGATTCAATACAACAAAGAAAATAACAATGGCTGCAACTTATTGGTATTGGGGTCACAGTGTCTGGTCCATTGAAGAAGATCAATGTTGTGGCCTATGAATTGGTATAAATAATGAAAATATGAACATTACACAATTAGTGGACATCTGTCCTGGGCGAGCCTTGTTAGTAGACATAACCTTTAATAAAATGTATTTTATGTTTCTTTATATATATATATAAAATACAAAATCACACATGCCCACACAATGCAAAGCATCATGGGCTGCATATGCAAATCACCACAGAATGTTATGCTGGTTCAACTTTAAGCAGAATTGCATGGTGCCGAAAGGCCTCTCACACAGTTTGCAAAGGGTGCTAACACATGACATAGACACGTGTTTCGTCCTACCAGGACTCATCAGTATGCCTCGTCTGTTTGACACCCCAGTGGAATGAACCAGCTACCCTAAGACAGTCTGTCTTGGTTATGTTGTGGTGAACCCATGCAGCCCATGATGCTTTGCATTGTGTGAGCATGTGTGATTTTGTATTTTCTTGAAACTTGGCTTCCCAGCCAAATGCCCTTTGGGTTAACCCTTGCCTCAGTGTTTGCGCACAGAGGTTCTTTGTCTTTTAAATAGTTTTTTATTTTAATGGGTTCACCACAACATAACCAAGACAGACTGTCTTAGGGTAGCTGGTTCATTCCACTGGGGTGTCAAACAGACAAGGCATACTGATGAGTCCTGGTAGGACGAAACATGTGTCTATGTCATCTGTTAGCACCCTTTGCAAACTGTGTGAGAGGGGCCTTTCGGCACCATGCAATTCTGTTAAAGTTGAACCAGCATAACATTCTGTGGTGATTTGTATATGCAGCCCATGATGCTTTGCATTGTGTGGGCATGTGTGATTTTGTATTTTCTTGAAACTTGGCTTCCCAGCCAAATGTCCTTTGGTAACCTTGCCTCAGTGTTTGCGCACAGAGGTTCTTTTGTGTTTTAAATAGTTTTTATTTTAATGGGTTCACTACAACATAACCAAGACAGACTGTCTTAGGGTAGCTGGTTCATTCCACTGGGGTGTCAAACAGACGAGGCATACTGATGAGTCCTGGTAGGACAGAAACACGTGTCTATGTCATCTGTTAGCACTCTTTGCAAACTGTATGAGAGGCCTTTCGGCGCCATGCAATTCTGCTTAAAGTTGAACCAGTATAACATTCTGTGGTGATTTGCATATGCAGCCCATGATGCTTTGCATTGTGTGGGCATGTGTGATTTTGTATTTTCTTGAAACTTGGCTTCCCAGCCAAATGCCCTTTGGGGTAACCCTTGCCTCAGTGTTTACGCACAGAGGTTCTTTGTCATATATATATATATATATATATATATATATATATATACATATATATATATATATATGCAGACAAACCAAAAGAGGGAGAATAGACATACTTAAAGCCATTCAACCTTATCTGTTTACTTCCAGACAAATAATTTTTGCAGGAAATTTTAAATGTGGTAGACTACACTCAGACACAGGTTTACAGACAAAGAAAGTTTATTGTGACACTCTTTTCCTCAATCAAGTACTATTGCAGACTGGATTGGTAGATAGTTTTTCACAAATGCAAACTAAAAATGCACACACATTTCATAGAGGCAAATTATCATCACGCATAGATTATTTTGTCATTTCCCCAACTTTACCACTACTTTCAGTTCACACTCAAACAGTACCTACATCGGATCATGACTTATTAGAAATAATTATAGCAAATGATAAAGAAACAAATAGTGGCAAAGGCTATTGGAAACTGAACACAACCTTATTGGAAGATCAGAATATACTCCAAGGTTTACAACACGTCATTGCTGCTAGAAAATCAGTGGAGTTTTTGTACAACACCAGTGAACTGGTGGTTGGACACCAAAAAGGACTTTTCAGATTTTCTTAAAATTACAGGTCAGTTGAAAGGGACACAGAAAAATCAGACATATAATACTTTATGTCAAAACCTATACTATCTAATATCCTTACAAAATGCCACAAATACAGATTAATCCACACAAATCACTCAGATTAAAACCAGCATGGCACAATACCAGTATGACAGGATGACTTCTTTAAATCAGGAGCAAAAGTTTGGTACACAAGGTAAATCCTTTTTTTATCAACCCTTTTGACAGTTGTCAGTATAGAAGGAAGCAAAGAATGATGCCTTTTTTGGAAAATGACTCAGGGGTTTTAGTAACAAATAGTAAAGATTTCTTAAAAAATGGCTGCAAAGTATATTACCAATGTTTTTAATTCCTCAGAGATAAACCAAGAAGAAATGCTCACATGGCTTCAGCAGCGAAATTTACCATAGATTTCAAATGACCTTTCAGTTATTTTACAACAATCAGTTAGCATAGCAGAGGTAGAAAGCACTATACAACAACTTAAAACAGGGTCTGCGGTGGCCTCGCTGTGCTGAAGATGGCTGCTTAATTCTGCTTCTCCCTGGGACTACCATTTATCATCGTCCATCCTCCTGATCCAAAATTGTCAGTGTTTACCAGCAAGTGGCATATAATTTTACTAACAACATAGCTCAAGTCTGGTAAATTATTTTCTCTATATCATAACTCTAGAGCTATCATTTTTCTACATTTATACTGCTTCTCTGTGAAGGCCTACTACAATGGCTGAGCAGCTCCTGCAAAACAGCTCCCTCAGCAGAGTGGAAACTATGTTTCAACAGCTCATCTGTGAAATTAACGACTTAAAAATAACATCTCAACAAAACATCACTAACATGCAAGTGTTAGACCAAAAAATCAATGATACTGGAGTTGAAAGTTGCTCAAAATGAAAGTTCTATTAACATCCTGCAACCACCATCAGAGAGCAAGACAGAGTTATCAGAAGCCTACAAGATAAAATCGATGATATTGAAAACAGAAACAGATGCAATAACCTGAGATTTTTGGGTTTTTCTGAAGGTGCAGAACTCGGAGACACTAGTGCATTTCTATTACATGTGCTGCCAGCCCTGCTCAAACTCCCATGGTCAAGACCTTACTATTGAGAGATCACATCGTACTTTAAGCTGGAGGCCTGGTCCAGATCAGAATCCTAGGCCTATCATTGCAAGATTCTTAAACTATGCCCACACTGAACTGATTATCAATAGAGCAAAACAAGTGGGAACGCTTACTTGGCAAGATCATAGAATTTCTATATTTAGAGACTTCTCTAAGGAACTCTCTAATAAATGCAGAGCTTTCAATCCTATTAAAACTACCCTACACCAACGAGGGATCAAATTTGCTCTGCGCTATCCTGCTGTCATGCGCCTGTTTCTGGGTGACTCAACCAAAGATTTCAACATCCTCGAAGCCTTGGCTGCATTTCTTGGTGAGCCCCAGCCTCCAACTGCCCCGTTTGGAAACACTGATGTGACCCCTTCTCCCACTGTCTCTGCAACTTCCCAATCAGACCGGCACACCCACATTATGGCTTCAAATCGTGAACACACTGAGAAACCCGTATCTCTCCAAGCTGATGCAGCACCTTCTGTCCGAATCTCAGCCCGCTAGCTAGATAAAAAGAATTTGAATCCACCTTGTTCTAAACATGCCTGTTGTGCAGATGCTACTCCTTCTAGGCCTACCTCTCAGTACAAGCAACATGTTGGCTTCACTACACCCCTAACCCTTTCCAATAAATTTTCTTTACTACAAGAGGACTTAAACTCATCTTAGGAAGACCTCCCGGAATCAGCTTTGGATCCTGTCGGCAATGACTTTGGAGATGCTTTACAGGGCGGTAGGTCTTCTAATTCCTCTTGGGCCGAAATGGTGACCAGATCCCCTTTCAAATCGGCAGAATTTCCTAAAAAGAAACGGAAGGAGAAGTGCAAAAAGAAATCGAACCTATAAATGATGCCTGGGCAAGTGTATATATTAGTGCCTTTCGAGGTTAGTGTCTAATTAACCTCAGCTCTCTGATCACTATCAGTATTTGTCTACCCTGCAACTGTGCATCGCATTCCTTGTGTGTGCATACTATCGCACCCAGCTGGTTTGGAAAGCGATAAGCTGTACATCTCGGTTACAGGCTTCTGGTTTAATAGCATGTCATATTATTTAGGCATCTCATTGAGACAGTCTTGGAGTTTTCTATCTCAATGTAATGTCTGCTACATTATACATCCAGTTATTTCTACATATATTACTCATAATGTCAGTTTTTGAGTATCCCTAATGTTGGGCTATGTTCTTCTTTTAAAGGGACAGTTCTTATATAATGTTAGACTAATTCATATGTGCTCAGTGATTCTCTATATTCATTTAGACATGTCTACCATCTTTTTTATCAGTATGTCCTTCTCACATAACCATT
Organism: Neoceratodus forsteri; assembly: GCA_016271365.2. Classification (NCBI taxonomy): domain Eukaryota; kingdom Metazoa; phylum Chordata; order Ceratodontiformes; family Ceratodontidae; genus Neoceratodus; species Neoceratodus forsteri. The sequence goes on from CM057453.1 coordinate 1,530,187,429, forward strand.
AAGGAAGGTTGCCTGCTTAACTAATTGTGATCCAACATCACCCCACATATTTGCTACCATACATAAACATTAAAAATTTACAGTATCTTGGGGTTATATTAATGAAGTCCTCAACTAGTTATTCCCTTCGTCCACTACTACATCCCAGACTAACATTTAACACTTTAATATTTTTCTGTAGTCTCTCTTCCACTCCAACCCACCTTTATCTAACTTTTAAATTCCCTTTTCTTTAACCATGGTATACCAACTTCTTGTACTGTTTTATTTATCTAACACTTAGTCTTCAGTTTTACCCTACAATTAGGCTTGCAGGCTATTTTCGAGGTGTCTCATCTTTATTATTTTACTCAATGTGCTGCAATCAATAGTAGATAGCACAGTCTGACTCGAAGCCCCTATGATATGGCTTTTTAAGTCTGTGTTGTAATCCTATAGCTGAGCTAGCTCGACCCTCTCCAGGTCTTGAAATCTCACTATGTTAAAACAACTCCTTCCCTATGGGTGATTTTTGGGTCTGTGCTACTATTAAATACCTAGTACTTATCAATAATACATGCAGTGCCTCGAAGCCTGAACAAACTCAACTTTTAATAATGTCATATTGCCAGAATGACTACGTATTCCTGTTCAATATAAGACTTTCACCAGATACCCCCTCTACAATTTGGATCTTGTAATGCCTCAACACCCCATAAATCCTTATACTATTTGGACCCTACTCGCTCCATTTTACCCGAACACTCCTCCTACATAAACACTTCTGTGTCTAAGCATTATGATTATGTGAGTAAGTAGATAGTAGATGACTCAAGTACAGCTGTTCTTATAATTTTAGGACTTAGCCAACCATGATGGCACACTGTGTGTACTGCCGTAATAGTGTTTCAGCTCAGTTCTTTTTTCCAGTCTAACTTAGGTTCAAGATATATTACTGTGTCTGGGATTGCATATACTTTCTGTAATCCCCTTTTCATATATGGTAAGATGTTCATGGTCCCCCCCAAGGGAATTATTATGTTCACTTTAGTTGTAGTCAGAGTTATAACTTGATAGAAATAATTGTTTACAGTTTGTATCTTGGGTTTAAGATCATTTTCTCCCAAGATTTACTTACTATTTACATGCTGTGTAGTATAGCAAGAGTCTTGGCGATTCCACCAACTCATATCTTGCTATATTACCTGAAGACTTCGTAGTGTGTTAGTATAACATGCATAGGTTTTGTTTAGTAACTATATATATGTCTTCTATATTTTTTTTAATACCTCTCTTCCTTGTGAGACCCAATGGAAACATTCACCCAGGATTGAAGTATTTCCACAAACTAAATATCCTGCACGCATCTGACTATGCTAGCCCTCTCCCTTCTGAGTCTGTAACATCCTTTAGCCCTTTCAGTATGAGTCCCTTACTTCCTATTTGTGTTTTCATACTCATCTCCCCATTAAAATGAGTGATCTAATTCTACATTCTTGGAATGTTAAGGGAATCAACTCACCTTGTAAACTAAAGTAAATACTTTCTTGCCTCAAAAAGCATAAAACTCATATTGCTTTCTTACAAGAAACAAAACTTTTAATAGAGGATGTTGACAGACTCAGAAGGGATTGGGTTGGTCAAGTATATGAGTCCTCCTCTACTTGTAAAAAATTGGGGGGTTGCTATTCTATTACATTAATCCCTTAACTGGACCCTTATCAAATCCATCTCCAATTCAGATGGCAGATGGAGTATAGCCCACTTAAATACCCCTGCAGGCCCCATTATGTTAGTCAAAGTTTATGCCCCTAACTCTGATTCACCTGAATTCTTTCATAATATGGCCCAACAAATTATGAACAGTAACTTTAACAATTCTCCTATACTTGTAGGTAGGGATTTCAGTTTAGCTTTGGAAGCACATTTAGATAGAAGCAACTCTTCGTGTGATTCCCACCCCAGAAGTATTTCTGCACTCTCAATGCTAATGAAAGACTTCGGTCTCACTGACATTTGGAGACTACACCATCCTAGACAGCTCGACTATACTTTTTACTCACCATTTCATAAATTTTATAGCAGAATTGACCACTGGTTTTCTTCCCCATTTCATCACTGAAAAAATTATCAACACAACTATCCTCCCGATTACTATATCAGACCATTCTCCTATAAAATGACATCTTATTTGGGACCCACCCCATCTAAATCCCCCTCCTGGCATCTAGACCCACTCTTATTGAAAGACCCCGATTTCTTACCTTGGATTAGATCCCAAATCCAAGAATTTCTTTCCTTTAACAACACTCCTGATGTATCTCAAGGTACCATCTGGGAAGTACTTAAAGCAATAGTTAAAGGGAAAATTATAAGCTATGCAGCACACAAGAAAAAAACTAAGAGAACAGCAATTGGCCAATTTAGAGAAATCTCTTAAAGAAAAAGAAACCCAATATTATAAAACAAAAAATCCAGATAATAGCTCACAACTTCACCTTAAAATTCTTCAGCTTAGAATTTAAATCAATGAATTAATATCCAGGAAAGCTGAACTTGCCCTCCTTAGACTTAAACACCGTTATTGGGAACAAGGGGATAAATGCGGGAAGCTGCTTGCTTATTAACTCAAGAATCAACAGATGGAGAGACATATTGCCAGTCTGAAAGATCCTTCAGGCAAAATCCATACAGATAATCCCTCAATTAACCACATTATGCAACCCTTCTACCAACAATTATACTCTCACCCCACTCCCACATAACCTGAATATATACAACAATTTCTGGACAATTTACAGTTACCACACCTCTCCCAACAAGATATGGCTTTGCTAGATGAACCCTTTTCCTTAAAAGAGATACAAGCAGCGCTAAATTCCCTTAAATCTGGTAAAGCTCCTGGGAATGACGTTTTTTCCATAGATTTTATAAACCCCTAGCTGACATCTTATGCCCTTTACTGTTTAAGGTCTTCAAAGAGGCATCTTCACAAGGTAAACTTCCCTATTCTATGACAGAAGCCATTATAACCGTCCTACCAAAAAAAGATAAAGACTCTTCTCTCCCATCCAGTTACAGATCGATATCATTACTTAATACGGACTGGAAAATGTTTGCCAAAATATTAAATACTCGTTTAGAATCAAAAATTTCTAAACTAGTCCACACCTCCCAAGCTATATTTATCAAAAACAGAACTGGTTCTGATCATCTCTGCTCATTATTTAATTTAATCTACAAAGCTAAATCTCTTAAATCACCTGCCGCAGCTATAGCCATTGACTTTGAAAAAGCATTTGATTCTCTCAACTGAATCTATTTGTTTCATGTTCTATCCCATTTTGGTGTCACTAATAAATTTTGTACATGGATTCAATTACTATACACCCTCCCCTCTGCCTGGATTCTTACTAACTCTATTCTGTCTTCATTCTTTCATCTGGCAAGGGGTACCAGGCAAGTGTGCCCCTTATCTCCCACTCTTTTTATTCCAGCTATGGAACCCATATCAGCTGCTATCATCAATCCTCCATGATCCAAGGTATTCCTATCTGTAATTCTCACTATACTTCACTATCCTACACTGATGACCTCCTCATTCTACTCGAAAATCTAGAAATTTTGGGACCACCCTTAATTAAGTTACTTAGCAACTTTACTTCACTTTCTGGGCTCGCTCTGAATCTAAACAAATCAGAAACAATGCCATTGAACAAGTTTTGTAACCATTCTATGAATACAATATTAGGTTTTTGTTGGGCCCCTCAAGGTATCTCTTACCTTGGAATTCAGATCACCTCTAAATTAGACAAGATATGGGATGCCAATCTTTCCCTGTTATTAGCAAATATTAAAAACACTCTCAACAGATGGAAACTGCTTAACCTCTCTTTTAATGAAAAAATCTCCACTATCAGGATGTCAATAGCTCCCAAAATACTGTATCTATTTTCTAATATCTCTTTGACCCTCCCTACTTTTTTTTTTTTGTCAGAATCGATGATATAATTGGCAATTTTTTGTGGGAAGCAGAATTCCCAGATTTAGTCATAACAAACTGCATTCCCACTGGTCCGAAGGGGGCTTCGGGCTCCCCTGGTTCCAGGCATATTTTGGGCCTTCCACACTGCCTAAACTGTCAAATGGTTTAGTAAACCCTGCAATAAATCACTGTTGTAGGTCAATATGGAAACATCTCTATGACCGGGCAATGTCACCACTTCCTTCATTTATAACCCTCTGCCCCCCAATTTAAAATCTCACCCTACTATAGCATCATCCATATACTACTAGAAAATAATTCATAAATGCCTTAAATCTAACCCAACCCCTCTCATATATGCCCCCGTTTGGGGGAACCACAACATCACTCTTGATAATCACCCAATTTTTTGTTGTAATTGGAAAAACAGGGGCATTTTTTTCTTGGAGGATATACTAATACCTCAGACTCTCAAATTAAAATCCTTTGCTGACCTGTGCAAACAATGTAATCTTCCTCAGGACAATTTCTGGAAATATTTACAGTTACACACGGCATGGAACCTTTACCTTCCTACTATTCCTCATCAATCTATACATGATACTTTTATTTCTAAATGGATTAAAACAAACTCTAAATTAAATAGCATCATTTACAAACATATCAGAAATACAATTCCAGATCAATCTATCATTGCAAAAAATAAATGGAGTACCCTTTTAAATTATAACATAACCAATTTGCAATGGCATAACTGCTGGCTATCCTGCCATAAATCATTCAAGGATAATTGCAGTTCACTCATACAAACCAAAATTCTACATTTATGGTACAGAACTCCCGAGATTTTGCAAATAAATGGGCTTAATGAACAACAATAAATGTTGGCACTGTAACTCTCCCAGTGGCAATTTGCTACATATTTTATGGCATTGTCCTCCCATACACAATCTTTGCATTATACTGTATTCATTTCTTTTGCAATGAAAGTGATTGGTCTATCCTTTGCATTAGATCCAAAACATTGCATACTTGGGCCTAGATATTCAAATCAGGCCACAAAGAAGTGCAATAGCAGGAGCAGGTAAGTAGTGTGCCCATGTGCAACACGCATGATATTCTAAACAAATGGCAGGCCAAGGTGCGCTTGCACAACACAACTGAATATCGCACTAACTGCACCATGGCACAACCAGGGATGCACAGTGGAGCAGGGTAGCACAGTAGTGCAACCAGGGATGTGCGGGGACAGGATGCGGGGTGCACCACCCATGGAAGACATGGGCAGAGGAGCACGCAGCAGACCAGACAGTGCCCCGCACCCCATGAACCGCATTAAACCGAGGTGAGTTGATGAACCACCAGCCCATGAACACCAGCAATGAACACATAGCTGGGGCATGGTGTCCATAGCACACCCTTGCGAAGCCGTGACCATAAACAAGGAGGTCCGGCCACCCTGTGATACTCATCCCTCCAATGCAGAGCACACCCTGCACAGTGATCCCCAGACACCCTACCCAGGAGCAGTGCCCAACAGTGCATGGCTCTGCATGCATGCCACCACCCCACTGTGACAATGCAAGCCTCTGCACCATGGAGCCATGCACGGCAGCCCCACTCTGAGCACCCCAGTGGGCAGCAGCACCACCGATGCAACAACTGCAGACACAGTGCCACCTGCACACCTCCCGAGGCACAGCCGAGATCGACCCTGCGTTGGGCACCCGAGGTATCCCGCATGCAACAGGGCCTGCCCTGGACCCACCACCAGGACAGCACCCCACACCCAACCAAGTGCACCCTGTCCCAGCACTGGCTCCAACAACCAGCACAGATGCTCACAGTGGTACATGGAAGCATGCACCACACAGGATGCAACACAGGGCATGGACAAACACTCACCCAGACCCAAGGGCACCCCAACACAGGGACACAATAGCGGGGCAACAAGCCCGCTGGTGTGCGACCACAGCAGCCGTGTACCCACAGCCAACCCCCTCCATGACACAGGTGTACCAGCCACCCTGCACATGCACCATGAATCCATCTGCCACCAGTTTGTGGCCAGAGCACACGTGACAGACATCAGAGCACAGACCCTGCAACAGACACCAGTGACAGCATGGAGGGGGGACAACAACAGCAGAGGCCACAGTACCACCCGAGGGCAGACGTGCACCATACTGGTGATAGGAGGGAATCCGCATTGCGCTGCGGGTCCAGGGAGTGGCCAGCATGGGCAGCCACCAATGACATGCCAGCAGATCATGCATAGCACAGACATGCAAGGATATCAGCTGCATGGGCCATGGACATACCGACAGGGGTGCCATGGACACAGTGCATGCACTGGGGACCACTGCACACAGGCGTCCAGTACACAGGGAACAACACACATACCACAGACAGTGACCGAGTCCCCCGCCCACACCATAGGTGGGTCCCTGCTGGACACACACACATACGCACGCCCAGGCCTGCACCAACCATGACGCCATGCACACCACTGCAGTCAAGCACCATTAGCCCACTGCAAATCAGAGACCACCACAGTTGTCATAACAAAATATATATATATATTAAACAATTTCAACAACAAAACTTATGTACAACTATACAGGGGAAGGGCCACAAACCAGAGTAGGGGCAGGCATGGGGCAGGGTGAACAAATGGGAGAGGGAAGAAGAGGTGTGAGGATAGAGTCCAGGGAATTCAATAAGGAGGCATAGAGGCCCTTCGCCTGCCCCTCCCCACTTCTGTGCCTCTCTCCTTCCTCCATGGCGTCATACCCCATCCCGCTCCATCCTTTGCAGGATCTCTAGTGTGGCTCTGGACAAATGCAGCAGCTCCACCACCCTCTCCAGTGCCATCCAGCGTTGTCCACCTAGAACAAGGGAGCAAAGTCAATGCAGCTTGACTTCCAGACCCCTGCAGCCCACCATTGTGCATGGCATACAGCCGTGGGCCATGCCCCTATGACGGCAATGCAACCACCCACAGTGACCATGCACTCCAGAACCCGCCTACCCAGGCACCCCACAGCCATGTGGACCACTGCACATCCACCACCCATGTCCCACAGCACCACCATGGCAGTGCAGTGACATGGCTATGTGGGCGAAGGCAGTGGCAGCAGCATATGCCAGTGCACGCACAGACCACCAGCGATGCCCACCCACACATGCACTGCCACAGGACGACGCTGAGTGCACCATGGCATGCTGCGTCGGTGGGGCCAAGTGCTGGTGGCCATGCCCGCCACCAACCCTGCAACACAGCACGCACAGATGTGAGGGGAAAAAGGCGCCTGCATCCAGGCCAGCTGGGTGCTGCGCGTCATGGCTCCTCCTCCATGACCCTGCTGCAGTGCACCAGCCTGCTCACTCTGCTCGGGCTTTCCTCACCCTATGGCACTCCTGGGCCTAGGGTGCAAACACAGAGAGGGAACATCTGCTTGTACAAACCAGTAGCAAGCCCCCCTGGTGTGTGTTCCCACACAACTCAGCCATGCACAACCCACTGCCACCACGCCCCACTAGATGGCACACACTCTCCCTGCCCAGGGGTGGACAGATACTACGATGCCACGATACCCGGACGGACGGATGCTACCAGTGTATGGATGGACCTACCTGGCCGTGAGCACGCGCCTCACTGCGCATGCCGCAGATGATTCCCAGTCTGTCTGGGTCCCTCCGCGGAGGTCTCTCCATACCAGTGGCGACACTGCTTACTGGACTGCAATACCAGTGACCTCCTCATGCCCTCAGCAACCTCCTCCCACATGCTGCAGGGCCTGTTGAGTGGGTCCTGGCCAAACAGGGCCCCAGCATGAGGCTCAACAATGGCCACAAGGTTTACCAACTCTATGCGCTCACTCTTTGAGCTCGCCTGCGTGACATCCTTCTGTAGTACAATAACAAAATGAAGCTCTGTGGCATGTGTCCCAATTTTTTTTGTTGTAATTGGAAAACAGGGCATTTTTTCTTGGAGGATACTAATACCTCAGACTCTCAAATTAAAATCACACACCTGTGCAAACAATGTAATCTTCCTCAGGACAATTTCTGGAAATATTTACAGTTACACCATGGAACCTTTACCTTCCTACTATTCCTCATCAATCTATACATGATACTTTTATTTCTAAATAGATTAAAACAAACTCTAAATTAAATAGCATCATTTACAAACATATCGAAAACAATTCCAGATCAATCTATCATTGCAAAAATAAATGAGTACCTTTTAAAATTATAACACAACCAATTTGCAGTAGCATAACTGCACGGCTATCCTGCCATAAATCATTCAAGGATAATTGCAGTTCACTCATACAAACCAAAATTCTACATTTATGGTACAGAACTCCCGAGATTTTGCAAATAAATGGGCTTAATGAACAACAATAAATGTTGGCACTGTAACTCTCCCAGTGGCAATTTGCTACATATTTTATGGCATTGTCCTCCCATACACAATCTTTGGCATTATACTGTATTCATTTCTTTGCAATGAAAGTGATTGGTCTATCCTTTGCATTAGATCCAAAACATTGCATACTTGGGCCTAGATATTCAAACTGCGCCACAAAGAAGTGCAATAGCAGGAGCAGGTGCAAGTGCAGTGTGCCCATGTGCAACACGTGCGATATTCAAACAAAATGCAGGCCAAGGTGCGCTTTCACAACACAACTGAATATCGCACCAACTGCACCATGGCACAACCAGGGATGCACAGTGGAGCAGGGTAGCAGCACAGTAGTGCAACCAGGGATGTGCAGGGACAGGATGCAGGGGTGCACCACCCATGGAAGACATGGGCAGAGGAGCACGCAGCAGACCAGACAGTGCCCCCGCACCCCATGAACCGCACAACCTGAGGTGAGTTGGATGAACCACCAGCCCATGAACACCAGCACCAAATCCACAGCTGGGGCATGGTGCCCCAGCACACCCCTGGCAAGCCGTGACCATAACACAAGGAGGTCCGGCCACCCTGTGTTACTCCATCCCTCCAATGCAGAGCACACCTTGCACAGTGATCCCCAGACACCCTGCCCAGGAGCAGTGCCCAACAGTGCATGGCTCCGTATGCATGCCACCACCCCCACTGTGACAATGCAACCCTGTGCACCATGGAGCCATGCATGGCAGCCCCACTCTGAGCACCCCACAGTGGGCAGCAGCAGCCACCGATGCAACAACTGCAGACACAGTGCCACCCTGCACACCTCCCCGAGGCACAGCCGAGAGATCGACCCTGCGTTGGCACCCGAGGTATCCCGCATGCAACAGGGCCTGCCCTGGACCCCACCACCAGCAGGACAGCACCCCACACACCCAACCAAGTGCACACCCTGTCCCAGCACTGGCTCCAACAACCAGCACAGATGCTCACAGTGGTACATGGAAGCATGCACCACACAGGATGCAACACAGGGCATGGACAAACACTCACCCAGACCCAAGGGCACCCCAACACAGGGACACAATAGCGGGGCAACAAGCCCGCTGGTGTGCGACCACAGCAGCCGTGTACCCACAGCCAACCCCCTCCATGACACAGGTGTACCAGCCACCCTGCACATGCACCATGAATCCATCTGCCACCAGTTTGTGGCCAGAGCACACGTGACAGACATCAGAGCACAGACCCTGCAACAGACACCAGTGACAGCATGGAGGGGGGACAACAACAGCAGAGGCCACAGTGCCACCCGAGGCAGACGTGCACCATACTGGTGATAGGAGGGAATCCGCCATTGCGCCGGGTCCAGGGAGTGGCCAGCATGGGCAGCCACCAATGACATGCCAGCAGATCATGCATAGCACAGACATGCAAGGATATCAGCTGCATGGGCCATGGTTTATACCCGACAGGGTGCCATGGACACAGTGCATGCACTGGGGACCACTGCACACAGGCGTCCAGTACACAGGGAACAACACACATACCACAGACAGTGACCGAGTCCCCCGCCCACACCATAGGTGGGTCCCTGCTGGACACACACACATATGCACGCCCAGGCCTGCACCAACCATGACGCCATGCACACCACTGCAGTCAAGCACCATTAGCCCACTGCAAATCAGAGACCACCACAGTTGTCATAACAAAATATATATATATATTAAACAAATTTCAACAACAAAACTTATGTACAACTATATACGGGGGGAAGGGCCACAAACCAGGTGGGGGCAGGCATGGGGCAGGGGTGGACAAATGGGAGAGGGAAGAAGAGGTGTGAGGATGAGTCCAGGGGGAATTCAATAAGGAGGCATAGAGGCCTATCGCCTGCCCCTCTCCCCACTTCTGTGCCTTCTCCTTCCTCCATGGCGTCATACCCCATCCCGCTCCATCCTTTGCAGGATCTCTAGTGTGGCTCTGGACAAATGCAGCAGCTCCTGCACCCCTCTCTCCAGTGCCATCCAGCGTTGTCCACCTAGAACAAGGGAGCAAAGTCAATACGCTTGACTTCCAGACCCCTGCAGCCCACCCATTGTGCATGGCATACAGCCGTGGGCCATGCCCCTGTGATGGCATGCAACCACCCACAGTGACCATGCTCACAAGACCCGCCTACCCAGGCACCCACAGCCATGTGGACCACTGCACACATCCACCACCCATGTCCCTTTGCACCACCATGGCAGTACAGTGACATGGCTATGTGGGCGAAGCGGTGGCACAACCATGTACCCAGTGCTGCACAGACCACCAGATGCCCACCCACATGCAGTGCCACAGGACAGTGCTGAGTGCACCATGGGCATGCGTCGGTGGGGCCAAGTGCTGGTGGCCATGCCCGCCACCAACCTGCAACACAGCATGCACAGATGTGAGGGGAAAAAAGGCACTTACCTGCATCCAGGCCAGCTGGGTGCTGCTGGCCCATGGCTCCTCCTCCATGACCCTGCTGCAGTGCACCAGCCCTGTCCCACTCTGCTCGGGCTTTCCTCACCCTATGGCACTCCCCTGGGCCTAGGGTGCAAACACAGAAAGGGGAACATCTGTACAAACCAGTAGCAAAGCCCCCCCTGGTGTGTGCATTCCCACACAGCTCAGCCATGCTGCAACACTGCCACCACCGCCCCCACTAGATGGCCCCCACCTCCCTGCGGGGTGGACAGATGCACACCACGATACCCGGATGGACGGATGCTACCAGTGTATGGATGGAGCACCTACCTGGCCGTGGCACAGCGCCTCACTGGGTGCATGCCTGCAGATGCCCAAGTCTGTCTGGGTCCCTCCGCCGGAGGTCTCCATACCAGTGGCGACACTGCTTACTGGACTGGGCAATACCAGTGACCTCCTCCATGCCCTCAGCAACCTCCTCCCACATGGCGCTGCATGGCCTGTTGAGTGGGTCCTGGCCAAACAGGGCCCCAGCATGGGGCTCAACAATGGCCACAAGGTTTACCAACTCTACTGCGCTCCACTGCTGAGCTCGCCTGCGTGACATCCTTCTGTGAGTACAGATAACAAAATGGCGCTCTGTAGCGCATGTCCCCCACATGTGGAGGCTGTGCAGTACAGCGCTGCCATTCCCCATCACGCTGTCACTGAACTGCACGATAGGGGTGCACCCATGCGGACGCATGGCACCTACGGGGCAAAGGTTGACCGCAGGGTCAAGGGTCTATCAGTGCATGGAGCGCCACAGTGCTATTGGGACTCCCTGCATGTAGCGCAGTAGGGTGCCTGTGTGTGATGCCCTGCAGTGGTCTACCGCGCTGTGGCTCCATGGCACCTACGGTGCACCAGGGCACAAGCACCACATGGGCGAACAGTGCACTAGCACCACTGGCACAGTGGTGGCCATGCTCTGCACTGCCTCCCACGCACAGCACGTCATCAGCGCGGCACATGACGGCATCAGACCCCAGGCATACACCATGTGGTGCCTACTGCGCACATCACATAGCTGCACCAAAGCCTGAGCACACTCAACAACATTGCGCAAAGCGCAACAGCGCAATATTCAGCCAGCATATGCAAATCAGCTCATCAGCAATTTCATGGCGCAACCACTGCATTAGCATCCACTTAAAGTTGCGTCTCACCTCATTTGCATGCGTTGCGCTTTATAAATGTGACATGGGGCTGCAGGGGACATAGTCTGGTATTGCAGTCTATTGTGGTGGGTTGCATGCTGTTGGGACGTGTGGCTTGTGGTTTGTGAGGGCTGAATGGGACTGCACATTCAAAGGTAACACCTGTCATTCCCACAGGCTCGATCATGACCAAACGAGAGGATGAGGAGGAACAGGGACAGGGGAGAAGGAGGAGGTCCAACTTCATCCGGGCTGAATCAGATGCCCTGTTCAAGGCATATCTCAACAGGGAACTGCTGCTCATTGGACAGTGGGGAATGCCACAGGCCCGTGCTGCAGCATGGGGTGAGGTGGCACATGCCGTGAAGCAGCATGGCAGCCACCAGTGGTCCATGCAGGAGTGTAAAAAGAAGGTCAGCACGGACAGAAGGAGGAGGATAAAGGATAAGGTGGCTGCCATCAGTGGTGGACAGCCGGATGTGCCACGCCTGATGCCACAGGAGGAGGTGGCCGTCAGCATGCGGCGTTGTGCCACAGAGGGCATTCCTGGTGGTGGCTTCCAGATGGGTGGCAGCCCATCACTGCATGGTAGGTCCTGTGCTGTCACTGTGTGGGGGGGAGAATGCCACAAGGCAGAGCGGAGACAATAATGCTACTGTGTTCCCTTACAGCTCCTGAGTGTCTACATGGGTCAGCGGTGGTGGGTGTGTCCACCGAGGGTGATGCTCTGGATACGGAGGAATGCCCATTCACCTCCACAGGTGTCCGAGGGACCGGAACAGTGCATATCTTCCTGTCTGTCCAGACTGAAGATGGTGGTGCAGGTGCAGACGAGGCCCTGCCTGTGTCCCAGCGTGATAGTGCCCACGGACTCCAGCATGCTGGGACACTGATTGGTGCAGGATCCGTCACCGAGGATGATGGATCACATGTCCCAGACAGTGATACGTGTGGGACACAGGATGGTCCCACAGCAGGAAACGGCACGGGCGTAGCTGTGGGTGGTGCCGCCGTGTAGGCCTGCGTGACAACACAGTCCCAGCCTGTGCCTATATGCCCCAGTCGGGCAGCACTGGTGTGCGTCCAGGCCGATGGGGCTGTTGTGGCCACTGCAGCTGTGCCGGTGAGCCCTGGCAATCAGCAGCCGGAGGGGCAGTGCCAGCAGTCGGCCAATGGTGATGGGGGGACAGTGTTGGGGGCAGTGGCAGTGCACCGCATGTGGATGTGCCCCAGCATGGCTCCAGTGTGCAGCACCCATCATCAAGGGGTGCTGCCCAGCAGGGCCAGAAACACCACGAGGGACAGCATGCTGGACCAGTGGATGACCTCTTTGATGAGCACAGCTGTCTACTCCAGGCTTCAGTGGATCAGCAGTTGCGGCCTGTGACTGCAGTGGATGCACTCAGTGCAGTTCTGTGCCAGACAGAGGAGCGGCACAGCAGAGACCATGGTCTGCTCCTGGCAGAGATGGCCCGGCAGTGGGAGGATGTGACCGCTGCCATTGACAGGCAGACACATGCATTCACAGCTGTCATGGCCACATTGGGGACCCAGTCCGGTGCCCATGCACCACAGACACTGCGTAGTGTTATGTCCACCCCTGTTCCTGGTGCCATGCGACACCTGCTATGTCAACACCAGGTTCGGCTGTGGGCATACCAAGCACGCCTGGCATGGGCATGTTCGGTGAGCTGCAGACCCCTGCATGAACACGGTCGCGTTCATGCAGCGTCACCCCTGGGGGACCGTCGGTGCCACCCCATGAGGCCAATGGCCAGCCTGGCATGGCTGGCAGGTCTCAGCGGGGCCACCCACACATCCGTGGTAGCCGTGGCCCTGTGCCACATGACTGACCTGTCCCCCACCATGGCCACTGTCTGCCGTTGCCCCATGTGCAGTGTGGTGTGCATCGTATGACGCACGGGTGGGGTATCTGGCCCTGCACACACACAGTCCCTGTGCACACCCTCCTGGCTGCTGGCCACTGTGGCATGTGCATGATGATGCCTGCGTTGTGCTGTCTGCCAGTGTGCAATGGTGCCCAGCGTCTGAGGCATGCACAGTGACGGCCACTGGGCGTGGTCATGTGTGGAGCTGTATGGGGGTAGGGGTGACATTTGTAGTTTTCAGGCCATCTACCCCTTGTGCATGTCTTGTGGTGTGTGTGTGTGTGTGTGTGTGTGTGCACGTGTCATGTTCAGCCCTGCCCATCCCTGACGCCGTGTGCAGTGCCACACTCAGACCGATTCCCTTACCGCCATCCACCCCTTTGGTTCATCCCTGCCTGTCTGTGGGCTATGCCCTTGCCATTGGTGGTTGCACATGGCCCCATGACCTACCTGTGTTGACCAAAGTGCTCTTCTGTGATGGTGTTCCAGTGCAGCTCTGACATCCAGATCAGGCGGGGGTCCCTTCACCCAGGGGGTGGCTGCTCATCACCGTCTGGACCAGCGTCCTCATTGTCCCCACCACTGTCCCCCTCTTAGACCCCTAGGGCTATCCCACAGTCATTGGCCATGCTGTGCAGGATGCAGCAGTCCAAGAATAGCCCGCAGGCCTTCGAGGGACTGTACTGTAGGGCACCAGCAGAGGTGTCCAGGCACCGGAAATGTGCCTTCAGCATCCTGAACACCTGCTCAATGACATTCCATGTTGTGGCGTGTGCCTCATTGTACCGTAGCTGCGATGGGGTCGATGGGGTGCCAGTATGGTGTGAGCAGCCAGGGACGGAGTAGGTAGCCACTGTCACCTGTGTGTAGAGGGTGGACATTAGTATGGTGATCTGCGTCGCTTTGCCATGGGCCAACAAGGCTGGTACCCATGGCACCACTGACTATGCACTCCCCCACGTCTGCTCATGTCATCCTGCGTGATATGCATACTCACCCACTAGATGGCCAGTGGGGATGTCCCCACTCTCAAACCTGTGGCACAATGTGGACTGGTGCCAGGTTGAAGGCATCATGTGCTCCGCCAGGTTGCATGGCACAGACATTGGTTATGTGCCCCATGGCATCGCACACCACCTGGCAGTTGATGCTGGTATACCCCTTCCAGTTGATGTAGGACACACCGTCCGGGCCAGGTGGCATGCGGATGGCCACATGAGTGCAGTCAATGGCCCTGAGCACGCCAGGCAACTGTGCTACCCTGTGGAACTCTTGTATGTACGTTGTGCGCTCCGCCTGTGTGCTGGGGAAATGGATGTACTCTGCAGCATGTGGCAGCAGTGCGCTGAGGAATTGTGTGAATAGGCATGATGCGGCCTATTGGGTTAGGCCTGTTGTGTCCCCTGTTGGCCTCTGGAAGGTGCCCGTGGTGAGCAGGTACATGATGGCTGTCATCTTTGTCTCCACAGACAGAGCATGGCTCCGTTGTATGGGTGCCTGCATCTCATCACTGCACACCTCACAGAGTCACCTCAGGATTGCCCGGTTCCAGTGGTACCAGCCCACAATCTCTGTGTCAGAGTAGTGTTTGAAGGTGGTGTGGGATCGGTACTGCCTGTTCTGGGCGTACTGTCGACAGGCCCTTCCACAGCCACGCCCCCCCGTGCCTGCCTTCCCACACCCCTCATTACCGCCTCCATCTGGAAGGTGGCGCTGGCCATGTCCCTGGCTGGTGTTCCCCCCCTGGCGGCTGTTATCCTGTTCCCCCCACTGTCCATTTATGATGCTCCCCACGCACTGGGTACACCTCCAGCCTTTGGCTGTGGCTGTCCTGATTACTGCCACTGACCTCATTCCACTGTGGCACTCCACTTACAATCCTGCACAGTGGTACAGGCTCCCCACTCCTATCCTGTTCCTGGTTAACTTCAGGTGTGCCCTGTCCTGCTCCTGCCCAGTCCTGCTCACTGCTACCCTCTGCCTTGTGCCTGTCTGCTCACTCCCACCTCTGGCTTCCCTGTAGCGTTCTTGTGCCCCTCTATTTATCCATTTTATTTTGGATAATTTCTGCTGTTGCGCAACTTCCGCTAGCTCCCCTATTGCGCATTCGCATGCTGTTGAATATCACACTGCACATGTTATTCATGGTTTCGCCCTTCACGGTTGCGCATGCATTCATTACTATTACGCTTCGCGATTGCAACTTGCATGCATGCAGCTGCCTCCCCGCTAATATCATACAATGGTGCATTTCCAGACTTGCGCTGGCACACCCCTGTGTGCATGGTGCATCCCTTTTGAATATCCAGGCCATGGTATTTTCAATGTTCATTTATACAAAATATCCCATTCTCAGAATAGGTGGTTATCCCTACTATTCCTTCAAGTTAAATGCCTTATACTAATGCATTGGAGATCCAACATCATTCCCACCCTTCCGGATATTCTCAAACAACTATCTCAATACGCCATCCTTGATCGTATGTCACACTTAGCCTCTGACCGATTTAATTTATATAATAAATGCTGGCAGGACTATTTTAAACATTTAAACATGTCTGCAGTTATCATCACTTAATCCTTGGGTTGTTATATGTTCACACTGGAATCTTGCTTCTAGCTCTTTCATTCCTTTTTCATCTCCTCTCTTTCTATCTTTTTATCTCCTTTTCTTCTTCACGTTCCCTCTTCATTCTTGTTTACTTTCTTAGATATTTTTCTCTTTTTTATGTTCTTCCTTTATTCAATCTTATACATACTTGTATTAAATTACAGCATAACAGAAGTACAATTGCGGCTGCTCATATTTCTTGTTTGTATCTACTCCTTTTACCCCTTGAACCATAAATTGCCATATTTCCTCTCTATTATACAGATTGTACTGCTACATATTGTTTTCTCAACATTTGTTTTCCCCTTTAATATCATTGTATAATACTTCAGACAACATGTTTTTTCCTTCTCCCATTAAGAATGTATGTAAGTGTATATTGGAGAATGTAATGTATTTGTATGTATAATCACAATAGTCACAATAAAAAGATTAACTGCAAAAAAAAAAAAGGTCAGCACCTGGAATTGATGGATTGCCAGCTGAATTTTACAGAAAAATAATATCACAAGACTTATTACAGGAACTAACAAAGGTATACAATTTTGTGTTAACAGAAGGGACCATACCAAACATAATATCACAAGGATTAATAATATTTATAGGAAACAAAGCTATGCTGCAAAACTAGAGACCAATCTCTTTGTTAAACTGTGATTTCAAAATTCTCACAAAACTTCTTAGCAATAGAATATCATTAACTTTACCCCACATTATGCATGTTTCTCAAGTTTACTCTGTCCCAGGAAGAAAAATATTAGATGTGTTAATTCTGATTAGGGAAATTATGGCTAAAGGAACAGTAGGTGAAGTCTCAGGACGTATATCATGCCTTGATCAATCAAAAGGATTTGACTCTGTAGCACACTTCTATTTATGATCATGTTTACATAGTTATGGTTTCCCTGAATCTTTTATAAGTTGGATACAGAAATGTTATGCTCTAGTCTCGGTATGTTCATACATCAATGGCTAGATAGGACAGAAAGGTGATATAAAAAAAGGAGTGAGGTAGGGCTGTCCCATGAGTCCAGCATTGTATATTCTGACATTGGATCCTTTAATTAGGGCTATTCATAACAATGTGTGCATAACTGGCTTGTCAGTCTCTAGCCAAGATCCAGAAAGTAAGACTCTGGTATATGCAATGATTTGATTTTAGTACTAGCTGACACACAATCTGTTCAACCCACAAGGGAAATACTAGTAAAATATGAATCGGTGTCTGGGACAAGATTTAATTATGAAAAAAGTACATGTTTGCCTATAGGTACAGATTACTTAGCCATGGATTATGTAATGAACATATCAGTTTATAATATACCCCAACAAATTGTGGGTCTTTACTTTGGTTCAGGACACCTGGCCACTTTGAACTGGAAACATACTTTAAACATAGCCACTGAAAAAGTCAAGATATGGAACATATTGGAACATGAGCAAAAAAAGCATATTTATCTTATAAAATATTTTCTAATACCTATGTTTTTGCACCTCATCCACTTTTTTCCCACGTAAGCATTTAGAAACAAAACTTTATAGTTGTTGTTTTTCCCTGTTTATGGGGCAGTAGATTAAACCCAGTAAAAAGGGCACTGACTTATTTATCAATTTCCAAAGGGGGGTTAAACATGATTAATCCCTTAGTTTTTTTTTTCCAGCATTTTCTTTTATAAAGAAAACATACAGCCAGCAGTTTTACAAAAACCAACCTTATGGACAGCGTGGGTGTTAGATCAAATAAACTCTATACTTAAGGATCGAGCCATGAATATAGCAATATCTAAGCAGAAACCCATTCAACATCTAGCCCAACATTTTTTGCACTGCTTCTCCAAACTAAAACTATGGAAAGTGACCAAACACTCACTTTTAACTATGCCCAGAAAGACATTTTATGTTAGTAACCTGGTTCTCACAAACTCCCACTTTTCTTTCTAAATCAAAACCATAAACCCTTTATAATACACCCTGACAGACCCTAGGACTCACCCTCATATGTGGGATGTGTTATGGTTGAGTGCTCATCAGAAACTTAATGTCAGATATAATCTAAAACATAAAGATAAAAGTGAATGTAATTGTCCTAGACCATCTTGTACAAACACACCAGAAACCATATATTACCTTTTCTTTGAGTGTCCCTACGTTATCACTTTCTGGCAAGTGGTTAAAAAGAAATGGGGGTGGAGCCCCTTTTATAATATTTCACCTGACACTCTATTATTAGGAATCAGTCTTTCACAATGGAAGCAATTCCACCCCCAGTACAGTCAGACTTATTTTAATATGCTTTAAATTCTGTATATCAGTCTTGCTGTAGATAGTCATTACAACATTTTTTTCTATTACAAGAACCACTCTTTTTTTTTACAGATAATTCAGATTCTAAAGGACATTAGAGAGAAAGAACGTAAGAATTTCCCAGATCAAGAATTTAGGGAGTGGTGGAAAAATCTGCCTCCCCAAAGCACCTCACATTTCATATGACTGAAATTTGAATGCTTTTATTTACATTGACAAACTTTTTTAGCTTGTCAGAAATAAGATGGAGGGAAAAATTTGAAATAAAGAGCACAGACAAATAGAAGTGATTTTTAATCAAATGAATGTAATTTCCTTTCTTTTGATTGATATATAATTGTTCATGTAAATATTACATGTGATATTATGTTTCTTGGCTTGATTATCTTAATAAAAATTCACCTACTCCTTTAGTAAGGGAAGGAAGAGGGGAGGAATTTGTAACATGAGGTAATTCATTAAGGGTCTATGATTTCATATATTTAGGAGTTTGGATTTTATTGAATGCATTTAATATTTGATAAGGAGGGTAGTATGCATTAATATTTATATTCTTTACAGTTTTTTTTAGGTTTTCCTTATTATACAGGATTTGATTAACTTAGGAGTTATAGTTCGAACAGGAATGTATGATGCAATACTTATTTTATTGTTATAATTTGTTTATGTATATGGACGCGTCTGCATTTAATAACATGGCTTATTTATTATTTGGAAGTTGCAAGAAAAGTTCCCTTACTCTTTTTTTTTTGGGGGGGTGTTGTATTTTACATTTGCAAATACGTTTTGGAGCTATGAAAATGCAATTGTGTATTTAATGTATGCTGCAGTACTTATCTATGTTTACCCTTCTTTGTGATGATGATTTTGTGTGAAGTAACACTATTACGTATGTATTTTGCTTTTAAGTTTTAATAAAATTCCCCCTGCTCTTTTTTGAAAAGTGCCATGGGATCTTTAACATCCACCTGAACTACAACCAGAATAGGCAGATGGGACCTCAGTTTAATGTCTCATCCAAAAGACAGCACCTCAGGAGTGCAGCACCCCCCCCATGCTACACCTCATTGGGATTTAACCCAAGTGCCTGGTGTGGGGATAGAACCCACGGCCTACTTATCTTCTGGTCTCAGAGGTGAGTGTGCAACCTGCTGAGCCACTGACATCGATTACCTATGTGGTAGAATGCAGCAAGTAAAAATCCATGATACACTGTCTACCAGACAATCCGTTCAATGAGGAGTCCTCCAAGACTCAATTCTTGACCCCCTTCTTTTTAGCCTCTTCCTCAATACCTTCCCCCAAGCCTGCACCAGCAATCTGCTCCTCTATGCCAATCACGCTGTAATTTTTACAAGTCACCCAGACCCCCTCTCCCTTGAGAGTAATCTTCAGGGTAGCTTTTCAGAAGTGGAGTCCTGGTTGGTGCACTACAGACTTATGTAACCCCCCCAGGGGCTTAACTTATTGTCCATTTTCCTTCCATTCCTCCCTCTGCTGCAGGCATCCCCCCTCAAACTCCCCAAGCTCCTCCTGGTGTCCCTTGTAACCCCTCCCAGTGCGTTTTTGTAATTTAAGCCCAGTTCAGGCTAAAATTCTTTACCACGAGTCGCCAGCATGCTGCCAACTGCTCAGTTAGCAGTCAAAGCAGGGAGCTGTTTCCATGGTCATGGCACACTGGCAGCTAAATAGGGGTCAGTGACCTTGGGAATGTGGTGAAAGAACCTCTTGGGTGCTAAATAGTAAAGATTGAGCAAGGGCTTGTTTCAAGGGCTCATTAATATTCATGAGCCTGCATGACTATTCATGAATGGCTGCCTTCCGCCTAGGGGGATAGTGCATCAGCAGCAGCAAGAGCAAAAGTACGAGGGGTACTAAATTAAATGTGGGCTTATTTGAAAGAGTACTGCTTGGGCTATAAGAGTGTGGGAGAAATAGAAATAAATAGTGTTCATCCTGCTGCACCAGACTTTAAAACATGTGGGACTGCATAACTGGACCAGTATTTTTTACAGCAGCCACCATTTTGGGAGTGTTTTAGTCAAACACAAACTGGGATTTCTTCCAGCGACTCATGGCACAGTAATATAGCCTTGTGGGAGATTTTCAGGAACAAAGTTTGGGCGCCTAAATTGCAGCCATTTAAAAGACAAAAACTGTGCTAGGCAGCCTGAACCCGTCAATCGGATTTAAAGGATTTCTGCCTTTATTTAAGAGGGACAGCTTTAATTCTGGGCAATTCTGCAGGGAGACCAGATTATAAGGGACTACAGAAAGCAGCCTGCAGCTCAAGGCAGGCCTGTGCTGGAACTCCAAATTGAACTACCAAGTAGGCTCTGCAGAGATCAGACCTGCCGAAGACCTAGCTGCTGTCTTGTGTGTTTCTGGTGGTCCAGAAGAGAAGATTATTTGCCAGAAACTGCCTACCTGTCATTTGGAGGTTTGCTTGGTGACTGAACTGAGAGGTAGAGACTTAAATGTTGTTTCCTTTAACTGTGCTGCATGTTTATTGTGGATCAACACCAGCTGCTCAGGGACTCCTGATTGCCAGAATGGAGCCCACGCGTACTTGTGTTTGAGCTGTTGGCCAGTGGGAAAGGTCACCAGAAATTGAACTGAACTCTGCCAGAAGTGCTGTTCCAGCCTTCGGTTCTTGTCCAACCTGGCCCAGGCCATCTGATCTTGTGCCAGCTCTAGTGTCATCAGTGAGAGACCAGCTTCGGGGATCCAGCCCCTGCATAGAAAGCATCACAGGTTGTGGCCACCTTCAGGGAAGGGTCGTGAAGTGGAGGTGAGTCATGTCGTCCCCACTTCCCCATGTGCATCAGCTTCCAGCCTCAGATCTTCCTTTCACCAGGACACCGTCTCCAACCAACTGATAGTGGGAGTACACTCAGGGTAATTCCCTGCAACAAGTCACGTAATTATCTGTGGTACCATCTTATTTCTTTTCCAAATTCTTGGGTTTCACAAGACTGGGCCAACCAGCCAGGATTACAAATAATCATCTTGTTGTGTATGTTAACTGCCTTTTCTTTTCTTTTCATCGAGGGACCCACCATCAGTTGCAACACCAACCACCCCTGACTAGCCAACTTTCCATCCTGGGTATCCAGTGTTGTAGACCTGTTTATGTGGGACTCAAAAGTGCATGCCAAAACCTTGAATCAAGTCAGATTACCAATTATTTAACTAAAATCACACCCCTTCCTTGTTCTCTACCCCGAATTAATCCAATTGTCTTTTTCACATGTAACCTGGTTTATGTGCATATTGTTAGTTAGGTTACAGTACTGAAAGTGAGCATTTGTTTTGCTAAAATTGTTTTACAGATGGTCTCCAGGGATGTTGCTCAATCTAGCTCTGGTGGTAAGTGTAAAGGGTTTGTGCAAATTGTTAATGCCTATTGCAAACATTCTTTTGAATGCTGTCAATGATCACTATCAGCACCTGGGTAATTGGTAACTAGGTGGGATCATGGGTGGTTATAGCTTCCTAGAGGGCTATACTAGGCTAGGTAAATTTTGTTTTGGTTTTTTTTTAACCAGAAGAGACACACTAAGCTGACAGCTTGTTTACAGCAACTCCTTACATGGACTTCCAACCTGTGACACAAGGAGTGCCTCCAAGGTCTCCTACCAAGTCCCATTCTGTAGGATGGTACAAGCACAATGGGAATTTATGCACCTGTCTGGCTAAATGACCTCCCCCTGATGTCTTGGCTGTACACAAGCTAGGTCCATTTAAATTAAAACTCTGGCAGCACCTCCTTGTGATAAACAGCTGTGACTGCTCATAGCTTCTGCCAGCTTCCCCGGCCACCATCTGCCCACTAACACTGTCATGCCCCTTCTACCTTCTCCTTTACTTTCTTAACTACCTGCTGCTACCTATCCCACTCTTACACCTCCCTCTCGCTTTTCTGTCCCCCCCACCCAGCCTTTAACTTTGTCCTGCATTCCTGCCCACCACCCCCACTCCTACCTTTCCCACATCCTCACCTCCTACCTACCCTCCCTCTGGCTCCCCATATAAGTGATAATGATGACTAGGTCAACGTTAGACTGTTTTGTTCCTCTCTCATACCTTGTTTACCCATTTACTACTACTGTATAATGACCAAGTTGTATTTCCCCTCTTTGGGTGTTGCCTTTTGGCTCATCTAATCTGGCAAACCTCTGTAATGACAATGTCATCATTCTGACAGCACCTCCTACTTAACCTCAGCTGTAACCACCTGTATCTGCATTTTCTCGCTGCATTTTGAGTGAATTTTACTGTATTGTATGTTGTGCTTTCTTTGATATGGAACCTTTGTAAAAGAGTCTCTGACTCAGAGGTGTTGTAATTCTGAGACCTAAATAAATAAATAGTTATGTCACTAAAGCATGGAAAGCACTAACCATTTAACTCATGCTGTAACCGTCGATTGGGCCACCAAGTTTCCAAAATGTATTGACATCCATGGCATGGGATGAGAAAGAAGAGGCCGGGGCAGAGGGTTGTATAATTATAGTAGCAACCTGGCAGGTAAACTGTTTTCAGTTGAGTGGGTGCGTGGACTGGCTGTCATGCAGGTGGGTAGGCACACAGACTGGAGAGGGGGAGAAAAGCCTCAAACAAAACACCTAAAAGTGAGATCTTGTCTTTAGACTTCTCAGACTTCAGTATGCTGCCCATGCACTATACAGAATAAAGTATGGACACCATACAGTACACCCCAAGGCTGTGTTTCAACCTCGGGGTTGCCATGATGACAAGGACCTCTGTAGCTTCACTCTCAAGGTCACGCTGTCATCATGGGAACCCTCGATGGAAACAGTGCTTGTTAGGCATGGTTACAAGACACATGATTCTATATGTGATTTGTCCTACCCCAGGTCACATGCTGGACCTTCTTACAGGGAGTTTGGGCACATAAACATATGCCAGTGGAATGGCACCCATATCAGAATACAGTTTGTAACCTGCCCTTTTTCTAAGTAGTAAGTCCTGAATGCTTTCGTGACTGCTTCACAAAGAAATTGTTTGGACTGCCTTCATGAAAAATGTAATGTCCTGAATGCTTTAATAGCTGCTGCATGTGGAAAAGGTTTTTAAATATATGTTATTTATGTATATTTTTACATATGATTGGTCACATGACTTAGGGATGACATGGATTGATTCACGGTATGCATAGAAACATTGTGGTAGGATACCAGCACACTTTGGGTGTGTTGTGAGGCATGAGGCATCGCCGAGTGCCTTCAGCCACCTGAGAAGTGCCATTATCCTACCTCAAAGCACACCCTGGAGTGTCTTATTGTGATTATAAAATGGGTCCAAGATTTATTTGATGGGGGGTGGGGAGTGAAAAATGCACAAAAATAAAATAATGTTAAACATTTTAATGATTTTTTTTTTAAAGTTCATGCACTCCAACAAAATAGTGGCAGCATATCCCAGCATTTATTTATTTATTTTGTTTTTGTTAACCGGGTGAGGTGCACTAGCCATATGAATGACTATTTTCAGGCACAACCCAGGAAGTTACATGGCAGGGGTACAGAAAACAATACAGGAGTATCACAGAATAGAACAAAACAATAGGCCAATTAAAATACAAAGTACAGAGTAAGAATACAAGAAAAATACACAAGGAATACAGCTTGATAGCGCACCCAAAGGTAAAATGTACAATATATGTACAATATAAGTGCAAGCATTATATTCTCAAAGACTCTCATAGGTCACTAATAAAAACAAGTTGTACACAGGTAATTAGGAGACAGAACACACAGGATGTTTAGGGGGGATTGAAACATTTACATTGAGCACTAGTTGTAAGAAGAGAGCAATGTTTCATTTTAAATAGGACATGAGTGGGTGAGAGCCATAGATCAGTGGGAAGTGTATTCCAGTATTTGGAGGCAGACTGTGAGAAGGCACAGGCATAAGCATGCCATCTCAGTTTCAAATAATATGCACAACAAGCCAGCCTGGTAGCACTGAGGGTTGAGGCACTGAGCGCCTTACCTCACACTTCATCAGTGACCCAGGTTTGAGAATGACCTCAGGTCATCAGGGTGCTGGCATGTTGGGGTGGGAGGAGCTGGACTGAGCAAGCCGTCAGGCTGCTCTCCCTCTCCCGGGGGTGGTAGGGGTGGGTTGTCCGTCCCCACTGGGTGGAGGTCTGTTGGGGTAATGTAGGCAGGTGGGGGCAGCAGTACGGGTGGGAGAAAGGGGCAGAGCTGGCTTCCGGTGTGTGTGCAAGCCTCTATGTGCACGTACAGCTGTGTGCCAGGGCCCTGTGGGGAACAGAGAAAACCTACAAAAGCATATAAAAATCTATAAAAAAATATTATGCACAACAAAAACTTATTTTTATTAATTAGCCTTTAAACCCTCTATATTCCCCAACCCTCCCCCCCTTTTGCCTGTTTCCTCACCTTTATCTTCTTCTTTATATTTTATTGATTGATTGATTTTAAAATGCAGTAATTGGGAAAGGCACACTGAGCCAAGGCTCATTCCCAGGTGTGACCGGAGTACAGACATAAAAGTATTACAAACATCCAAAGTGCACAAATACCAAAACGCACAGGCAGCTCAGCTGAGAAATCCCACATGAATAAACAGAAATATGGAATCTTATGTTGAATAAAATGAACAGTGCTTGGTTTCATGTATAGATTCATGCACATATGTACTGAATAAAGTGTGCAAGAGTGTGTAAGTTATGCACCGCTCTGAACTGAGAGCAAACTGAAGGCTGGGAGCACAGTTAGCTCAGATTTAGGGAGATAAAGGTAGGTGGGGGGAACAGGAGAAATAGTTAGAAAAAGGCTGGATGGTTCAAGAGGGAGAGTGACAGGTTGGGGGGTCAGGATTATGATTTTGCAGATGTCTAAAGGTATGCAGAGAGGGGGAGAGGCATAAGAGAGAAGTAGGTTCGAGAGGGACAGCGAATGATAAGAGAGGCACATGAGTGAGGATGGTGAATGCAGAAGGTGCAGCAATCCCTGGAGTATAGACAGTAAGAAGAGGAAAGGGTGGGGGAGTGGAGTGAGGAGAGGTAGAGGGACTCGAACCAGGATTTGGCAATAAAGGTGGTACGGTGGGATCGGCAGTGTAAAGGTAATGAGGAGCATTGAAAGGGAGAAATAAAGGGAGCGGCATATTGTTGCCTCCCTTTCCCCACTCTGTTTCTTGTTTATCTTTAGATAGAATATTCACCATGAATGGAATATAAGAATTAAAATCTCTGCTCATTTCTACTGGCAGGAGGTTCACCCCCACAATCATGCAGCAGAAGGCCTCATATAGAACCAGAGCATCTGTTTTATCTGTAGCAGGTTAAACAGCAGAGATTTCCCTGGAAAGCAGATGAGGACAGTAAGGGCCTTTTTCATGATCAGGGAAGAAACATTAGAAGGTAAAACTATATATTGTAGTACTTCATTGTTGTACGCATGTGTAAGAAGAGGATTAGGAGGGAAAATAGCATTTAATTAGTATTCTTTTAAATTTAAAAGCAGTTTTATTTTCAGGGTCTAGTCGAAGGCTTTTAGAGAGTAAAGGTGGCAGTCATGTTTGTGATGGCAATCAGGGATGTGTTTAGTATTGCTTTTATTTTGAAGAGAATGCTGGATCTTTATCCAGTGCAGTTGTGCTGAGATAACAGCACAGGTAAAGATGGCCCTCAGCCAATCAGGTTTCACAATTTTTTAAACCCATTTTATAATGTTTGGTATTACTTCTGCCCTTTTTCACTAAACGCATATTTTGCCACTAACAATTGGCTGTTTATGTGCCTTGATTGTGTTGGGTGATTTGAATTTGGGAGTTTATGCCCTCTGACTATTCATGGCCCTGCCCTCCCCCTTTTCCCTATAAAGAGGGGAGGCTAGCTGAGAAGTCAGACTAGCCAGACCATGTTGAAAGGAAGTCCAAGGTTCCAGAGAAAAAGTACCAGCAAAGAGAGAATCCTAGATGGAGCCCTGTCTCTCTCTCCTCACCCCCTTCTCTGTCCCAGTAAGAGTCAAGGAGAGACAGGGCTTGCCCCAAATAGGGGGTGAGCTATGCCTCTCCTTGCCACCTACTGGGGCAGGAAGGGGCCTTCCAGAGAAAAGCAACAAAAGGGGAAACCTGAGTAACTTTGCCCCAAGGGGGAAGAACATCCACCAACCCAACAGGCACTAGGAAGTAGTGGTGGGCTTTCTCCCAAAGGCCACTGTGACGTGGACAGTCAGTTCTGAGTGCTGTTTCATTTTTTTTTAAATATAAAATGTATTACTGACTGTCTCTGCTGAGAATCTGGTACTCTTGAAATGACCTCACCCCCCCCCCAAGGTTTCAGCATGAAAGATGAAAGCCATGAGAAAAGGCTGAAACAGCATGTGAGATCACACACACACTCACACAGGTTAGATACCAGGTGTTGCATGGCAGACCTGAAGCTAATGACAGAATATAACAGACCTTGATCAAGGATCTCCTGTTTGTCTGAGTTAATTATAGCTGTAGTTGCAAAAAGGGAAATCAGTATCTCTTTTTATGACGTTGGAGGAAAACCCAAGTTATTATACAGGGGTGCAAAGTTGTAAATGTTCCTGTGATGCATGTATGAGAGAGGATGCAGCATACATCAAAGGGTTATGTGAGAAATTGAATTATGCTGAGGTCACAGAATCTTAATGCCTTATTGGGACATCCTGTTTCATAGGTATATTTTTTTATATATCCTGACAGAGAGGAGCTAGGTGACCTCCTGCAAAGAGGTGGAGTAAAAGCCAGCTTTTAATTTTAATTTAGTCTGTTTTACTTCACAGACAGACTTTTATCTAGACTCTGACCAAGAAAACATCCTTGAGCACTTTTAAGTAGGTATTTAGAGGTAGAGACAAATCTAAATATTGTTGTAGGAAATTTGCACTGTTTAAACCTTGTTCTTTTAAAAGATTTGTATTTCTTGTGATATGAGAGTTCTGTATTTTGTGTTTTACATATTTTTATCTATTTTAGTAAAACTCTTTTTAGAACATATTTGGTCTGTCTTTGATTTCTTTTCATTTGTAAGAAAAGTATATGGTTACAGCAGACACTGTGCATAAGCTTGAATGGTGGTACCAAACTAGAAAGGTAAGAATAATCTGAAGTCTTTATTTAAGTTTTTAAGGGTTCATTTTCTGTATACCTGGTTAGGTGCCCATAGGCAAAGATATCTGGCCCCCCAAAGATAGAAATATCTGAGCCTGTGCATTGGGTATGCTAACAAGAGGTTCACAGTTTGAATCCCTCCAAGACTTGAAACCAAAGGTTGATTTGAACCCACAAAACAGACAAAAGGGTTGCCTTGTTCTGTTAAACTGTTCACAAGACTGCGCTCTGAGGTTGGCACTTTGGGAGTAGAGGGCCTGACCTGCTGAGTGGATTTGTGACAGCTATCACCAGGGGTCCTTGTGGATCCACTCCTATAAAGAGAACATAAGGGAGAAAGCAACATGTGCGTACACCTCCGTTTAAAAGCTCTAACAGGTGAATGTGTACCTGAGTATGTGAATAACCACTTGGTAAAAATAGTGATGGTAACAATAATCATAATGGTAATAGTGTTCACCCGGATAAGGGGCTTGGTAGGAGTTGATGACAGCAAGTCCCACATCAGCTGGGCCAGGGAAAGCAGTACATTGCTCTTGGGGTCATTAGGGTTTATCAGTGTGATGCAAATGGGAGAAAGGGAGGCATACGTAGCTGAACGACTACATGCTCAGTTTAGTAAGAATGCTATAATCTGATTGCCGGAATAACAATGATGCTACTACCCAACATAAATGCTAAGCATAGGCATATAATGCCCCCAGGATAGTCTATTGCCCTACCTGGGGAAAGTGCCGCTATGTGCCCATCTTGTGGGAGTAACTCCCATGGGACCCCATTGTGACAGGGTAGAATAGGACCCTGTCCCATTTGTTTTGGAGAAAGTGTTTAAATGCAAGGATCTGTCCTTCTTCTGTTTCTTCTCGGTATGGTTGTGCAACCAAATTTCCCTTCAGTGAGACTTCAGACTTGATTAACCCAAATAGTCTCCCAATTCTTTGCCTCTTGCTGTCTCTCAGTTTTCTCTTGCTGTCTGTTTTCCTTCCCTTCCATATCTGCTAATATAAAAAATATAATGCAAATCAATGTATGGAATGAAACTGATAATGGGATCACTTTTGTTTAGAGCGTATTTAGTATTACTGTTGAAATATATATTAGCTGTATTTTGACATGACTTGAAAAAGCTAGAGGTTACTTGAGTGCAAATGCTTGAGCCTTTTGCAAGGGCTGTAGGGGCCTCAGGAAGCTGACTGTTCTAGCAGCTTCTGATATTTACGAAAACAGAACATTTTGCAAAAACAGGATGCTTGCTAAGGGTGGGGGTTGAAATGTCTTATAAAAGAGCTAAGCTGAGCTGCAAGTTGGATTACAAAAAAACATTTTATTTTGCTTCTGTACATAGTTATTATAAACAAGTTTATTTTCTATATTACTGCTACTATAAATAAAGTTTTGGTGAATTTTACAACTGCTCCTGGGTTTTCCCTATACTTCCTGACCTGTGCCACAATGGCAGATGGTGTCAGAGTGGGATTTACACTGTGCTTACCCTAAAACAGGAGTTTTGTTCGTGGGTACTGGCCCTAGTATCAGGGAAGCACAGAAGAAGGTATGGATTCTGCAGCAGCAAGCCCAGGAGTGGTTACCAGGAGAATGGCAGCCAAACTAGCAGAGAAAGAAGTCCAGTCTGAGATTGTACGGCCAGCACAAGTCATGGAAAAAGAACAGGCAGTGACAGAATCTGAAAGCCTGATGGACTTTTTCAAATGGTGGACTATACAACTAAAAGAGACTGAGAAGCAGAAAGAAAAATAGATTAAGCGTTTAGAAGCACAGAGGAGAGAAGAGATGCAGTGACAGGAGCAGCAGATAAGAGAAGAGATGCAGCAACCGAAGCAATGATGGCTAGATGCCTTGCAAGCTATCGAAGGCAGAGGATCCGGCACAGATCCAGACGAGCAACAAAATGCAAGCAACTTAAAGGTCATTAAACTTACAAAGTTGTGTCCCTCGGATGATATTGAGACATACCTGACAACCTTTGAAAGAGTTGCCACAGCCTGCCAGTGGCCAAAGCAGCAGTGGACAGTCATACCGGTACCCTACCTGACAGGGAAAGCCCAGCTTGCCTATAGCAGTATAGACACTGCACAGTCAGAAAACTATGACCTGGTGAAAAGTGAAATCCTGAAAAGGTACGACATCTCCAGAGAGACCTACAGGCAGAGATTTCGATCTCTGAGGTACAACTCAGTTGACAATCCTCGAGAAGCCTTCACCTGACTCAGAGAACTCCTGATAAAATGGCTCCAACCAGAGAGCAAAACAGTCCCACAGATTATCGATACATTTGCCATGGAGCAATTCATCAACATCTTGCCTATGGATGTGCAGCTATGGATAAAGGAACACCAACCAGAGAGTGGGGAAAAGGCTGTTTCTTTGGCTGAGGACTAACCAAATGGCCAGACAGATGCCACAGCAGCAAGGTAACAGCCAAGTACCGGGAACAAACTCTTTTTCCCATGTGAACTCCAAGCCTGATAAGAATTCTGGTGGGGGTAACAAATCTGTGACCAAAGACATTATCTGCTATAACTGTAATAAGCCAGGTCATTTTGCAAGAAACTGCTGTAGTAAGGAGAGTGGCACTGTAGCAGATTTGTCCTTAGCAAATTGGGGCAAGTACTTAACAGATGTGAAGGTGGGGAATAAGACTGTGAAGGGACTCAATGATTCAGCAAGCAGACAGACCCTAGTGCATGTTAAAGTACTGGGATAGCACTGTGCAAAGGGACCAGGTACTGGTGTCATCTGCATCCATGGGGACACTCGATACTATCTCACCACCCAAGTGACTCTGACCATTAAGGGTGTGTCGCACCAAATGAAAGTGGGGGTAGTACCAAAGTTACCTGTATCTGTGATTATTGGAAATGACTTTCCAGGATTTACTGAGTTGATCAAAGAGGGAGTAAATCCTGATGTTTCAGCAGCTGTGGTGACAAGAGCTCAGGCAAAAAAAATTTCAGATAGTGGGGACACTTTTCCTTTCAAAGATTTTGATTCAGACTTGTCTTGAGCACAGCTCCATGATTTGGAAGTCAAAGAAAGAAAGACGATGCCTGAAGAAACTGTGGCAACAAATGACTGATGGACATAAAGGGTTAAAATGTGAAAATGCTGAAACTAAATTGATAACTGACTGTGATTTTCTTTCAGAACAAGCTAACGGTGTTTCTCTCCAGCGTTATTTTAAGCAGCTGGGGGTGAAACCAAAATGGGGTGGATCAATGTTTAAAAAATGTAATGGGTTACTGTACAGAGTTTGGGTTAAACCTCAGACACAGGAACAGACAGAACAACTGGTTATGCCACAGAAGTATAGAACAGAGCTGTTATAGATAGCACATGATAGTCCTATGGCTGGTCACTCAGAGAGGGATTGCACCCTTGTCAGATTGCTGTATAGGTTTTACTGGCCTGGAATTCATGAAGATGTTGCTACCTATTGTAATTCCTGTGCTGAGTGTCAGAAAGTAGCTCCAGTCACTAGAAAAGACAAGGTGCCCCTGGTGCCCCTACTCTTGATAGATGTGCCTTTTGAGAGAATTGCAATGGATGTGGTTGGTCCTTTAGACAAAAGTTAAAAGGGTAATAGATTTATCCTGGTAGTATACGACTATGCTACTCGATACCCAGAAGCAGTTCCAATGCATACTGTTACAGGCCCAAAAGTGGCAGCAGAGCTTGTCAAAATCTTCAGTAGAGTGGGCATACCTAAAGAAATTATTACTGATCAGGGTAGCAATTTTGGTGCTGCACTACCTAAGGAGCTGTACAGACCGCTAGGTATCACTACCATAAGAACCTCCCCCTATCACCCTCAGACAGACGGTCTTGTTGAGCATTTCAACCAAACCCTAAAACACATGTTAAAAAGGTTTGTAAAAGGGGCAGGGAAACATTGGGACCAATCCTTGCCTTACCTACTTTTTGCTTACAGAGAAGTGCCACAGGCATCAACAGGGTTTTCACCATTTGAAATGCTGTATGGTAGGCAGCCAAGAGGGCCACTGTATCTGATAAAGGAAACGTGGGAAAATAACCCCACTCAGAAACAATCTATATCTTCTTACATGTGTGCCCTAAGAGAGAAACTGGCAAAATATGTTGAAATTGCCCATAGAAATCAGGGAGAGGCTCAAAACCAGCAGAAGGTATATTATGACCATGGGGTAAAAGAAAAAGTTTACGAACCAGGTGAAAAGATTTTGCTACTGTTACCCACAACAGAAAATAAGCTGTTAATGAAGTGGCAAGAGCCTTATAAAGTTCTTAGATGTACTGGCACTGTTAACTACGAGATTGAGAACCATGACAAAAAAAATCCTAATAAGATATACCATGCTAACCTCCTCAAGAAATGGGTTGAAAAAATGCCAAAAGCTGCTTTGCTAGTTTTACCAGAAACTGATAAGGAAGATATTGATACAGCTTATGATAGACTGGAACAAACTGTAAATGTTGATGCTGTAAATGTGAATGTTTCCTTAACCTCAGAACAAACTGCAGACATTCATAATGTGCTAAAGACATTTAACAGTACTTTTACCACAGTACCAGGTGAGCAAAAGGGATTGAGCACGTAATAGTGACAAAGAATGCTCTTTCTATTAGGCAAAAGTCATACATGTTACCAGAGAGGTTAAGAGCTGATGTGGTTAAAGAAATACAAAAAATGAAAGAATTGGGTATCATAGAGGAGTCGAGGAGTGCTTGGTCATCTCCCATGGTGATGGTAAACAAAAGAGAAGGGGGTATTAGACTCTGCCTTGATTTCAGGAAACTTAATCAAGTGTCAGAATTTGGCAGTTACCCTATGCCCAGGATAGATGATTTAGTGGACAGACTGGGGAGTGCAAAGTATATCAGTACCCTCAATCTCACCAAGGGTTACTGGCAAGTACCTTTAGCTAAAGAATCCAGAGATAAAACTGCATTTGCCACCCCTATAGGATTCTATGAGTGCACCACCATGCCCTTTGGTTTACATGGTGCGCCAGCTACATTCCAGCGGTGCATGGATGTAATTTTATCCCCTCACATGGTTATTGTGCTGTGTACCTGGATGATGTTGTGGTGTACAGTCCAGACTGGAAAAGTCACCTGGAACACCTACGAGCAGTTATCCAAGCTATCAAAAATGCAGGTCTAATTAATCCTTCTAAATGTGCATTGGGCATGCAGGAAACCAGATTTTTGGGCTATGTGTTGGGAAATGGAGAAGGTAAGCCAGAGATTTCTAAAATAGAATCAGTAGCTAATAGCCCTGTACCTAAAACAAAGAAACATGTCAGGTCATTTTTAGGGCTGGCTGGTTATTATCGGAGATTTGTTCCCAGCTTTGCTGAGTTAGCTACTCCCCTCACTGAACTCACAAAGAAATGGTACCCGAATTATGTGAAATGGACCCCAGAGTGTGATAAAGCTTTTCAAGTCATAAAGGCTGCATTATGTTCATCTCCTGTTTTAAGAAGACCAGACTTTGAGAAACCATTTCTGTTACAAACAGATGCATCTGAGGTAGCCCTAGGTGCTGTCCTAATTCAAAATATAGATGGGAAAGAACATCTTATTCTGTATATAAGTAGGAAATTGCATGACAGAGAAAAAAGGTACTCCACTATTGAAAAGGAGTGCTTTGCAGCAAAATGGTCCATGGTGTCCCTCAAATTTTTTTTTACTAGGAACTGAATTTGTTCTTGTAACTGATTACAATCCTCTCTGTTGGTTTAACCAGATGAAAGATAAAAATTCCAGAATCACAAGGTGATACCTGGCACTGCAGCCATTTAAATTCTCTGTGATTCACAAATCTGATAAAGAGTATAGCAATGCTGATTTTCTGTCAGGATACAGATCAGGAATTGAGGGTTCTGAAGGCTGGGGGAAAAAAACTAATGTATGAGTTTAAACTGTACTGTTTGCTGTATTGTTGTAAAAAATGGATGCAAATGTGCTTAACTTCTGAAAGCAGCAAATGTTATTAGAGAATAGAAGGTTTTGAAAACCGGGTCTAATAAAACAGGTTCCCTCTTAAGGAGGGGGTATATGTGACAGGGTAGAATAGGATCCTGTCCCATTTGTTTTGGAGAAAGTGTTTAAATGCAAGGATGTGTCCTTCTTTTGTCTCTTCTCGGTATGGTTACGCAACCAAATTGCCCTGTGAGACTTTGAACTTGATCAACCCGAACAATCTCACAATTCTTTGCCTCACACTTTCTCTCAGTTTTCTCTTGCTGTCTGTTTTCCTTCCCTTGCATATCTGCTAATATAATGCAAATCAATGTATGGAATGAAACTGATAATGGGATCACTTTTGTTTAGAGAATATTTAGTATTACTGTTGAAATGTATATTAGCTGTATTTTGACATAACTTGAAAAAGCTAGAGGTTACTTGAGTGCAAATGCTTGAACCTTTTGCAAGGGCTGTTGGGGCCTCAGGAAGCTGACTGTTCTAGCAGCTCCTGATATTTGCGAGAACAGAACATTTGCAAAAACAGGATTCTTGCTAAGGGTGGGGGTTGAAATGTCTTATAAAAGAGCTAAACTGAGCTGCAAGTTAGATTACAAGAACGATTTTAATTTATTTTGCTTCTGTACATAGTTATAAACAAGTGTTTTTTTTTATATTACTGCTACTATAAATAAAGTTTTGGTGAATTTTACAACTGCTCTTGGGTTTTCCATTTGCTTCCTGACCTGTGCTCGCTGACACCTGGCTAATGGGAGCTAGTCTTTGTAATGTCAGTAGTGCATATTCTCTACAGAGGGTAGTAGTTATTATATATATATATATATATATATATATATATATATATATACTGGAGCATGCTTTGCTCTTGGCTGCCTCCCCTCCACCCCCTCTCTGTTCTCTCCCCCATTTTGCCTGATTCCTGTCTCCCTTGCAGGGTTCTCAGCATCTGGAAGGGATCTTGATTCATGGCTGTTCTCTCCTCTCTCCTCTCTCTTCTTACCGTTCCTCTACTCTTGCTTGCCCCCCTTTTTTCTTAACCTCTTCACCCCTTCGTGCTCACGTACTAGCTCCCTTGAGCATGCATTGGCATTTAACTGACTTGTGCTGAGCCTCGTTTTCTAGCACTTAACTTGTGTTATCTGGGTCTACCTACCAAGTGTACTACTCTATTATGCAATAGGCCATCAGTACCATTTAATAGTTATTGTACTTCATTTCACTTCGTATATGTATTTGTTTGCTCTCCCAGCTTTTGTAACCCCCTCCCACCAAGACGCTTCTGGAAATGAGCTGGTTACAGCTCGTGTTGTCTTTCCTGGTGAAAAATTTTGCAAATAAATATATAGATATACAGTATATCGATATATATATATATATATATATGCGCACAGAGGTTCTTTGTCTTTTAAATAGTTTTTTGTTTTAATGGGTTCACTACAACATTAACCCAGACAGACCGTCTTAGGGTAGCTGGTTCATTCCACTGGGGTGTCAAACAGACAATACATACTGATGAGTCCTGGTAGGATAAAACACGTGTCTATGTCATCTGTTAGTACCCTTTGCAAACTGTGTGAGAGGCCTTTCAGCACCATGCAATTCTGCTTAAAGTTGAACCAGCATAATAGTCTGTGGTGATTTGCATATGCAGCCCATGATGCTTTGCATTGTGTGGGCATGTGTGATTTGTATTTCCATGAAACTTGGTTTCCCAGCCAAATGCCTTTTGGGTAATACTGCCTCGGTGTTTGCGCACAGAGGTTCTTTGTCTTTATATATATATATATATATATATATATATATATATATATACACACACATATATTAACATGTATACTGACCTGTGTCTCATACAGGATAAGACCCTTATCTCATGCTGTTTTGGGTGAGAGAACCACAAACTGAAGCTGAGCCACTCTGTTAGCCCCAAACAGCATGAGATAGCCTTCTTATCCTGTAAGTGATACAGATCAGTATACATATTAATATATCATAAAGCAGTTTAGTTAGCAATTAGTTTAACTGCGTCCAGCTACAAAATCAGACAGACACCATCATTTGAAGTTCAAATCATGGAATTTATTTACCTCCCAATGTGCACTCCCTCACCACTTATAGAATTCCGTGGGACATTCCAGTACTGAACAGCCCACAGTACATAGTGATGCCGCTTACAGGGAGGTTAATGGCAGTGGGGAATGAAGTGCAGGTGGATCGGGCTTCCAGTAATAAAACTTTGCTCTTTAAAGAAATAAAACTGCAAGATAGCTTTACATTTGAAGATCATTTTGCCCACTGTTTTATTCTTAGTTGATACCTTTCACTACCACCGATTCTTCTCACACAGCTGAAGAATGCTGTCTCATTTCTGACTGAAGAGGAGTGTCAGAAGACACCATCAGTGTGGCAGGAATTAGCTGTGTGGAAGAGTGTGAGGCACTGACTGTACACTCCATAAGAGGCACAGTAAAGGTGCGCTGTGATTGGTGGAGTCAGTTACACTGCTTTATAATACCCCAAATGAGTTGAAAGGGAGGTAATGTTGAAGGAGTGCCATTTAGTGATGTGTACCATTTTATACAGCTAATAAATGTTAACCTGCTTGATACCAGCTCTAAGTATGGACATTAGTTTTGTGACTGGTATCATGTTAAATGGTTCTCTTGTTTATTGTTAGTTGCACTTGGTCCCCATATTCCCAGACCCATAGTGATATGGTGTGATAAAGGTGCAAGTTTCATGCGTAAGGTGGACCCTCCCGGAACAAGAAATTCCACCATATACCCCTAGACACAGGGAAGTATCCAACCCTTACAGACAATATCCAGCAGAAAAAGGCCTTACAGTCAATCCAGTCTGCCCTGTGAGGTAGTACGTGCACACTAGGGGATGATAACCATCTTCCCCTGTCCACTCCATGTCCTCCCCAGCTCCCTTGACCAATCCCTTGTCTGTTCCACCTCCTCTTGAATTCCTCCACTGTTTCTGCCCTGGCCACCTCTATTGGGTAGTCTATTCCATTTTTCTAACACCTGCTTTGTGAAACTCAAGCAAACCAAATGAAATGCAGAGTTAGACAAAACTGTCTCCAGAAGAGCAGGCAGGAAACCTTTGGATTGTCACTCTGGTCCTTCACCTGTTCTCCAGGATACAAAGGTGTGGACATCAAAGAAGACCCTGTAGTCCTATGATTTGTTGCTACTCTGGGGCTGGATATCCACTTCTTTTCTCTCTCTGTAACTTGCAGCTCACTCAGCAGCCTACCAGCAAGAGTCCAACACTCAACTCTCAGGGACAGGGCTCTGCAACCCCCCCGGGAACTCCCAACACTGAGGCCCGTGAGACCAACCCCCACCAACAAGTTGACTGATCTAAAATGGCAGCTGCGTCTGCTTTTATACTCTTAAGCTCCTTGCACAAGCTTCCTGAAAACCTAAATCCTTTCTTCACAATAGGCTATCTGCACTACTCTAATAGTGATTTACTCTCTACAGAGGTTTCAAGTAATGACATTGTCTGCTTAGTGGAGGCAGTGGCGCACACAGGATAAACTCTGTGGGGAGCCCAAGATGGAAATTGACCTTTTT
The DNA here is from genome assembly GCA_016271365.2 of Neoceratodus forsteri. Classification (NCBI taxonomy): domain Eukaryota; kingdom Metazoa; phylum Chordata; order Ceratodontiformes; family Ceratodontidae; genus Neoceratodus; species Neoceratodus forsteri. The sequence continues at coordinate 1,530,224,980 of CM057453.1, forward strand.
ATCACCACACCCCCAGAATACATTTCCCAATACATTTTTAAAAGGTTTCCAAACCCCCCCCCCACATGAGCTTAAGAGCAAAGGGGTGGAGGCATTGCACTCTCCCCTGTCCAACTGACTGCTGCCCATAGTAGTCACAAAGCTGCAATAAGTTGCACCACCACTATAGTCCATAGGGGATGACTGAACCACCTGCTAGTCCACGACCAACATGGCCTCTATAGACTGAAGTTAGATTCGTTGTTACTTTCACCCAGCTCCTAAGAAACCAACTGCTTTTCTGCTCTTCACCCAGTGCCCAGCAGGACAATGTATTCTAGTACACTAGTGTCTCCCAAAGGCCGTATGGGAATACACTGACCCTTCAACACAAGACCCCAAAATGATGTGAACGAGTACCATGACCATCCCTCTCCACCAGGGAATGTATGAACTACTATCCACCTGGGGTGTAAACTGGGGACTGCTCTCATCCAGGCCCTTAATACATGCAGCGGTCTTCAGTCAACCACACCCGGCATCCAGCAGGATCCTTACTCCCATCCCCTTGCCCAGAGATGTAGTAGCCTCAGGCATTCACCCCAAGTGCTGTGAACTGGGAATTTCCTCCCATCTACCTGCAGGAATGGAAGGTCCCACTGCCATTTAACCCCTCTGCCCAAATTAGTTCAATGGCACCATGCTGTGACCCATGCCAAGGCTGTGCTCCTCCACTTGAGGGTCTTAATACCTGTTCTGTTCCTAACTACACTATCTATGAACATACAAACATACGAAATTGCTGGCAGAAAAAGGCCCACAGGTCTATCAAGTCTGTCCAATTGTACGGCTCTTAGTTTCTTATCACTACAGCTGCCCCACCCCAACCCACCCCCTTCTCTTTCCGGTCCTTCCCTTCTTTGTGTTCTTGTCTGTACTACCCCTGCCCTTGACTCGATCCCAACTCTGCTTAAAGCTATCTGTCACAAACCCACTCAGCAGGTCAGGCCCTCTACTCCCAAAGTGCCAACCTCTGGCGCAGTCTTGTGAACAGTTTAACAGAACAAGGTAACCCTCTTGTCTGTTTTGTGGGTTCACATCAACCTTTGGTCTCAAGTCTTGGAAGAATTCAAACTGTGAACCTCTTGTTAGCGTACCCAGTGCACAGGCTCAGATATTTCTGTCTTCGGGGGCCAGATATCTTTGCCTATGGGCACCTAACCAGGTATACAGTAAATGAACCCTTAAAAAGCTAAATAAAGACTTCAGATTATTCTTACCTTTCCAGTTTGGTACCAGAATTCAAGCTTATGCACAGTGTCTGCTGTAACCATATACACTCCACTAACAACAGGAAAGAAATCAAAGACTGACCAAGTAAGCTCTCAAAAGAGTTTTACTAAAATAGATAAAAAATATGTAAAACACAAAGTACAGAACTGTTATATCACAAGACATACAAATCTTTTAAAAGAACAAGGTTGAAGCAGTACAATTCCTACCGACAGTACCTAGATCTGTCTCTACCTCTAAATACCTGCTTAAAAGTGCTCAATGATGTTTTCTTGGTCAGAGTCTAGATAAATGTGTGTCTGAAATAAAATAGAAGCAAACTGTATTTGCCAACCCCTTTTTGGGTGAGGTCACCTAGCTTATCCTCTGTGAGAATATATAAAACAATATATCTAATAAAAAAACAGGATGTCTTTTTTCAAGAATTAAATTCTGCAATCCTCAGCATGACTCATGTCATTCAAATGACATTTCTTTGATATCATGATAAGCTTCCCCCTTTCAGGACATGAAAGCATCTTTATGATTTCGCACTAATACATCACAACCTGCTTTTCTTCCTTTGGAAATGTCATAAAATGGATATGCTCAACTCAAGCTTCTCCCACCCTGTAATTAACTTCAGGCCTTCCACGTAACTCCAGGTATCTAAAATCGGTGTGTGTCTGACCTGACATGCTGTTTCAGCATTTTCTCATGACTTTCATCTTTCAGCTGAAACCTGGGTGAGCGAGTGAGGTAATTTCAAGAGTACCAAATTTCTCAGCAGAGACAGTCAGTAATACATTTTATATAAAAAAAATGATACAGCACTCAGAACTTGCTGTCCACATCACAGTTCCTCCCCACTTAGACTGAATTTGGGGGTTCTATCCCCTACATGGGATAAGCTTCCCAAATCAGTTCACTCCTCATAGACCTTAGACAGCCCATCTGAGTTCTCATTTTTGGCTCCAGCCCTATGTACGATTTTTATATCATACCCTTGTAAAGCAAGACTCCATCTTAGCAATCTACCATTGTTTTTCCCCATCTGCATTCAGCCAAAGCAGGGGATTGTGATCAGTCTGCACCACAAAATGCTGCCCATACAAGTATGGCTCCAATTTCTTTAGGGCCCACACTATGGCAAGACACTCCTTTTCCACCATGGAGTACGCTTGCTCCCTGGCAAGTAGCTTCCTACTCAAGTACACTACTGGGTGATCTGTCTCTTGGCTAGATGTCTGACTCAGTACTGCCCCAATACCCACATCTGAGGCGTCTGTCTGAACTATAAAGGTTTTGCTATAGACAGGACTTGTCAAAACAGGAGCACTGCACAGTGCCTCCTTTAGTCTGGTAAAGGCTTCCTCACAGGCTGGGCCCCAGGTAATTTTCTTTGGCATCCTTTTCTTTGTCAAGTCAGATAGGGGAGCAGAAAGGGTACTGTAATTGGGTACACATTTTCTGTAGTACTCTGCTGTCCCTAGAAAGCTCCTGACCTGCTTCTGGGTTTCTGATCTGGGCCACGCCTGGATCACCTCTATCTTTATTTGGTTAGGACGGAGATGACCCTGGCCTACCACATGCCTGAGGTATGCCACTTCCCCCATGGTCACCTGGCATTTCTCTGCTTTGACAGTGAGCCCGGCCCTCTGTATCCTGTACAGCACTTCCCTAAGGTGGGACAGGTGTTCCTCCCAGCTGGTACTAAAGATGGCAATGTCATCCAGGTACGCCATGGCGTACACCTCAGCACCATTTAACACCTGGTTCATCAACCTTTGGAAAGTGGCCAGGGCGTTCTTCATTCTGAAAGCATTACTTTAAATTAAAGTAAGCCTATCGGGGTGATGAAGGCCAACCTCTCCCTAGCTCTGTCTGTCAACTCTACCTGCCAATACCCCTTTGTCAGGTCAATGGTCGTAAGGTAGGTCGTCCCTCCCAACTTGTCCAGGAGTTCGTCCATCCAGGGCATCGGGTGGGCGTCTGACTTCATGACTGCATTCAGTCCATGATAGTCCACACAGAAATGAGTAGAGCCATCTGGCTTAGGCACAAGGACTACAGGTGAGGCCCAGTGGCTGTGGGATCTCTGGATTACCCCTAAATCCAGCATCTCCTCCACTTCCCTCCTAATGTCCTTTTGGACAGCCTCTGACACCCGATATGCTGTCCGCTGTATGGACGTCTGTGTCCCTGTCTCCACATCGTGCGTCGCTAAGGGGTTAGTCCAGGCTTGGTGCTAAACAACGGGGCAAAGTCTGCTAAAACCTCCCTTACTTTCTGGATCTGGTTCGGGGCCAGCTGGGGAGATAATTTTACTGCCTCTACAGAGGAATCCCGCTTACTTTCTTCCAGCAAATCCAGAAGGGGATCTCCTTCGTCCGTCCTCTCCCCATGACTACACACTGCAAACACCATGTCAGCCCTATCTGCATATGGCTTCATCAGGTTGCCATGGTACATCCTTTCTGTCTGTCTTCTGTCAGGTAACTCCACAATGTAGTTCATGTCATTTACCTTCCTAACCACTTTGTACGGTCCTGCCCACTCAGCTTGCAGCTTGTCTTTCTGGACCGGAATAAGGACCATGACTTCCTGACCCACCATGTACGAGCAAGCTCTGGCTCTGCAGTCGTACCACACTTTTTGTTTCTGTTGGGCAGCTGCCAGGGTGCTCTGGACTGTCCCCATAAGCTCCTTCAGCCTTTCCCTAAACCTAAGGACGTAATCCACAATGGTAGTTCCTTGGGTGATGTGCTTGCCTTCCCAGTCCTCCCGGATCAAGTCTAGGGGCCCATGTACCCGGCGTCCATATAACAGTTTGAAGGGGGAAAATCCTGTTGACTCTTGGGGCACCTCCCTGTATGCAAACAACAGGTGGGGAAGGTATTTCTCCCATGCTGTTCAGCAAACACCCAGAGCATTGACTTTAGGGTACCATTGAATCGTTCCACAAGTCCATTGGCTTGTGGGTGATATGGTGTCGTGCATCTCTGCACTACCCCACACTTCTCCCATAAACATTTCATCAGGTCCGACATGAAGGAACCCCATTGATCAGGTGATAACCTCCTGCAGAAACCCAACATGGGAGAAAATCCCAAGTAAGGCATCTGCCACATTGTCTGCCCTCAGTGAGGATAGGGCAACCGCCTCTGGGTACCGGGTGGCATAATCCACAACAGTCAGGATGAATCTCTTCCCTGAGGAGCTGGGGGTATTTAAAGGCCCCACAATATCCATTTCCACCCTCTGGAATGGCTCCTCCACTATGGGTAATGGAATCAGGGCAGCTTGGGTTTTCTTGCCCGCCTTCCCTATTTCCTGGTACCGGTGACAAGACCTGCAATACTCCTTCACCTGTTGGGTGAAGTTAGGCCAGTAGAAATTCTGAGCCAACCACTACATTGTGCGTGTGATTCCTAGATGACCAGACAAGGGAATATCATGTGCAATCTTGAGCAACTGCTCACAATACCCCTGGGGAATGACAAGCTGCCTGCCTAGCATCCCTCCCTCTGTCTGCACTGCCTGAGTATACATAAGTCCATTTTCCCAATAAACCTTATGTCTGCCGTCACCTCCCTGTGTGCTGTCCGAGTCTGCCCAAGCCCTCAGCTTCTCTAAACTAGGGTCACTTCTCTGAGCAGCTGCAAACCCCTCACACTTTCCCAAGGCATGGGACAGGTCCCCTTCAGTCGCTAAACTAGGGTCCCTAGCACTAGCGTCAGGGCACTCAGGATCACTGGCAATCCGAACCCACTGACAAGGGGTCACCCCTCCCTCTTCAGAGTAACCTTCCATAGCTGTGTGGCCACTTGCTACCAGGGAAATTTCTACCCCCCTCTTCATTAATCTCCATATCAGGAGACACAGGCTGGGGAACCAGCCTCTCAGTGGTTTCCACAATGGCTTCTGTGGGGTTCAGGGAACTATAATTTTACCCTGTCACTTGGCTATGGGTAACTGCACATACCATCCCTGTTGGAGATTGTTACCCAGGATCACATCCACTGCTAATGTTTTGGCTACAGCCACCTGTTGCACAGTTCCCCCTGTTTCACTCCAGTCTAAGAGAACACTAGTGAGGGGTAATGTTTTCTCTTCACCAGTGAACCCTTGGACTGTGATGTATTTATTGAGTATAAGCTGACCAGGCTGTACCAGATCCCCCTTTACTAACATCAGGGATGCCCCTGTGTCCCTTAACCCTTGCATCTGCACACCATTTACCATGACTGGGTGCATGTGTTCCCTCATGTTAACTGGCATGCTTCCAGGAACACACAAACAACCTACTTCTTTTCTAGCACCCTGTTCTGTATTGCTTACCTTTATGGGGCACTGTCCGGCAATATGCCCAGTTTCTTTGCACAACCAATATTCGTTTCTTCTCTCAGAGAAATCTTTTCTCTGAAACCTGGAGCTAACTGGTTTCAGTGGAGGCAGTGAGGGTTTTAGCTGCCCTGAAGGCATGCTTTTCCCTTTCTGCGCTGCCACGCCTGCCCCATTCACTCTCAAAGCAGGTCTGCTCTTGGCATAGTGGTCCGAGAGTTCAGCAGCCTCTTGTACTGTTTTGGGATCTTGGTCCTCTAGCCAGGTTTTTAGCTCTGCTGGGCAAGCCCAATAAAACTGTTCTAATAAAACCACATTTTCAATTTTATCAACAGAGTTTGCCACAATTCCTTCCCACCGACATTTTAAAAACTGACGTTGTTTCGTGGCTAGCTCCTTGTAGCTCATATCAGGGCTTCTCCTGAGCTTACGGAATTTAGCTCTGTATGATTCAGCAGTTAATTCAAACTTTTTTAACAGTGCAGCTTTTAGTTTGCTGTAATTATTACGGTCCTCATTGTCCATTTGACCCAATGCATCCCGAGCTTTCTCGGTAAAGTAGCGGGGATAGCTGCAAGCTCCAGGACTCTCTAGGAATTTTAGCTTGAACACAAACTGTTTCAAAAGAGTTTAAAAAGGCATCCATATCCTCCCCCTCCTTAAATTTGGCTATTCATTTGGAGTTCAATTTGTAACCCAGTCCTGCAGTCCCAGTTAAACCCAAGCCACTTACCTGCTCTGGTGCCGCTGGTCGGAGTCATAGCTTCTCCAGTTCGTGCTGCCACTGGCGCTCCCCTCTCTTCTCCTCTGCAGCTCACTGGCATTCACACTCTTCATGGTCTGCCTCCTTCTGTTGTCACTCTGCCTCTCGCTGTTCCCTCTCTGCCTCTCGGCGTTCTCGCTCTGCCCTCTCGGTTCTCTTGCTCCCTCTTCTCCTGAAACTCCAGCTCCATCCTGCCCAACTCAATTTGCAGCCTGAGTACCTGTGGATTCAGGATACTGGTGACCTTCCCCTCTTGCTGTGGCCCTTGACTGACAGTGGCCCTGCTGTCCTCCTCACCAGATCTGGACACAGCACTGGCCACTAGTCCTGCCACACTCAAGTTCTGGTCTCTTTCAGTCATGGTCTGTGACTTGCTGCTCTGGGTATCTGCTACCATCAGGGCCTCTATGAGGTTCTGCTTTTTGGCTGTCACCTCAAATGGGACTCCTCTGTCCCTGCACAACTGCTTCAAGTAATCTACAGTGTTCCTGCTGTAGTCAGAAGGCATCTTCTTCCCTGACTATGGCTACTCTGACTTGCACTTTAGGGAAAAAAAATAAAACGGGTAGGAACTTGACTGTACGCCAAGTGATATATAGTTCTGTTTCCTTTTTAAAATAAAACTCTGTCTTTTTCTTTCTTTGCAAGAGAGCTTATGGTCTCAAGCTGACACAGAACAAGAAAAGCTTGTGATACCAAAATAATGCCACCGGTGCCAACCAATCTGTCACAAACCCACTCAGCAGGTCAGGCCCTCTACTCCCAAAGTGCCAACCTCCGAGCGCAGTCTTATGAACAGTTTAACAGAACAAGGTAACCCTCTTGTCTGCTTTGTGGGTTCGAATCAACCTTTGGTCTCAAGTCTTGGAGGGATTCAAACTGTGAACTTCTTGCTAGCGTACCCAATGCACAGGCTCAGATATTTCTGTCTTTGGGGGGCCAGATATCTTTGCCTATGGACACCTAACCAGGTATACAGTAAATTAACCCTTAAAAACGTAAATAAAGACTTCAGATTATTCTTACCTTTCCAGTTTGGTACCACCATTCAAGCTTATGCACAGTGTCTGCTTTAACCATATACACTCCACTAACAACAGGAAAGAAATCAAAGACAGACCAAGTAAGCTCTAAAAAGAGTTTTATTAAAATAGATAAAAATATGTAAAACGCAAATGCAGCACTGTTATATCACAAGACATACAAATATTTTAAAAGAACAAGGTTTAAACAGTACAACTCATACCTACAGTACTTAGATTTGTCTCTACCTCTAAATACCTGCTTAAAAGTGCTCAAGGATGTTTTCTTGGTCAGAGTCTAGATAAAAGTGTGCCTGAAGTAAAACAGAATATACCTTAACGCAAACTGTATTTGCCAACCCCTTTTTGGGTGAGGTCACCTAGCTCCTCCTCTGTCAGAATATATGAAAAAATATATCTAATAAAAAAAACAGGATGTCTTTTTTTCAAGAATTAAATTCTGCAATCCTCAGCATGATTCATGTCATTCAAATGACATTTCTTTGATCTCATGATAAGCTTCCCCCTTCCAGGACATGAAAGCATCTTTATGATTTCGCACTAATACATCACAACCTGCTTTTCTTCCTCTAGAAATATCATAAAATGGATATGCTCAACTCAAGCTTCTTCCACCCTGTAATTAGCTTCAGGCCTTCCACATAACACCTGGTATCTAAAATCTGTGTGTGTCTGATCGCACATGTTGTTCCAGCATTTTCTCATGGCTTTCATCTTTCAGCTGAAACCTGGGGGGGTGAGTGAGGTCATTTCAAGAGTACTAGATTTCTCAGCAGAGACAGTCAGTAATACATTTTATATAAAAAAAAATGATACAGCACTCAGAACTGATTGTCCACATCACACTACCCACTGTCCTTTGAGTGAATAACTCCTCTGGCAGTGTGTTCCAACCTGCCACCACTCTCTCTGTAAAGTAGTGCCTCCTCATCTCCATCCTAAACCTTCCCCCTTCCAACTTCAGACTGTGCCCTCTAGTGACCTTCCCCCTTTAAGTGGAATACTCCTCCCTCCCTGACTTTGTTTATGCCTTTCAAGTTCTTAAAGGTCTCTGTCATGTCCCCTTTTTCCCTTCTGTCATCCAGTGAGTACATGTTGAACTCCTTCAACATTTCTTTATACAGCTCCCCTAGTCCATGATCATTTTTGTAGCCCTATGCTGCACCCCCTCTAGTAATCGCCCATCCTTTTTGAGGTATGGGCACCAGCACTAATACACAGGACTCAAATATGGCCTCACTAGTGATCTATACAATGCAGCATAATTCCTCTAGGAGAGGTGATTCCTCTAGCAATGTACCCCAGTATCCTATTTGCCCTACTACCACCCTCCTACACTGTGCTGATACCTTCATGTCCCCTGTAACAATTACCCCCAGGTCCCTTTCCTCCTCTGAAGCTGGTACCTGCACTTCCCCCAGCCAGTCGCTGTTCCTGGGATTTCTTGACCTTGAACTTCTTAGCATTAAACCCCAACTCCCACTCCTTAGACCAGTGTTTGAGTTTAGCTAGATCCTGTCTGCGTGCCTGCCTTCCTTCCTCATTGTCCACTTTTGCACAAATCTTAGTATCGTCCACAAACAGGCTGATCTTATTCTTGACCCCCTCTACAATGTCTCCAATAAAGACATTGAACAAAACAAAACTCAGCACTGAACCTTGCGTTACCCCACTCATTACTGGCCTTGACTTGGATGTCTCCCCCCTTACAACTACCCTCTGTTGTCTACCCTACAGCCAGCTCTCCACCCACCCCACCAGTTTTTCCCCCGTCCCCATGTCCCTCAGCTTGCTCATTAACCTCCTGTGCTGCACCAAGTTGAAAGCCTTGCTGAAGTCCAAATACAGGACATCCACAGCATGGCCTTCATCAACCGATCTAGTGACCCAGTTGAAAAAGTCAATCAGGTTACTTGGCAAGATCTTCCTGTGACAAACCCATGCTGCCTCTCATCCTGTAGACCATTGCTATCGAGAGAGGTTATCAATCTCTCCTTCAGAATGGTCTCCATCAGCCGGCCCAGTGGTGCTGAGGGTTGAGGCGCTGGACGCCACACCTTGCGCCATGCTGGCGACCCAGGTTCAGGAACAGACTCGGGCTGCCAGGGGCTGGCAGGGGAAAGGAAGGATTGAGCATCCCGCGACTGCTCTCCTTCCTTTGGGGTGGGTGAGGAACATTCACCGTGCTGTAGCGACACCTAGTGGAGGTTGGGTGCTCCACAGATGTGGGCATACAAAGGGGGAGGAGCGCGGCAGGTGTCTGCATGTCTGTGCATTGACGCCATTGCACATCCTACTCCTCAAGGGGTAGAAATGGAGGAAAATCAGTGGGGTGACCTCGGCAACTAATGGCCAGCCCTGCACCCCTGGAGTAGTGTGGCATCTTTGCCAGTTCCGGGCCACAGGTCCCTATCAGGGGAGGATGCTACCATTGGCCGGACAGTGTGATGGGATGTATTGATTCGCATGCCTGACCGACTCCAGGGGTCTGGGTGCCGGTGGCCGGGGGTTGAAGGGGACTGCTCTGACCCAGGCAAGTAAAATAATGACATGTTAAAAAAAAAAAAAGAATGTTCTCCATCAACTTCCCCACTATGGAAGTCTAGCTCACCGATCTGCAGTTGCCTAGTTGGTCCTTGGGTCCACTCTTGTGGAGGGGCACCTCATGAGTCATCCTCCAGTCCCTGTCTCCAATGAGGTGTTGAACAGGTCCATCAGAAGGCCTGCCAACACCTCTGCCAGTTCCTTTAGGACCCTTGGGTGTACACTGTCTGGTCCTGGTGTCTTATCCACCCGCAAGGCTTTAAGGGCTTTCAGAACTCTGTCCTCTTGGATGATCCCATCTGTTATCTCTGCCCCCCCACACCCTTGCCCTCTTTCCCCTTTGGTATTGGGCCATCCCTTTCTTTCCTGAACACCGAGCAGAAATACTCATTGAGTGCCTCTGCCTGATCTTCCCCTTGTTCCGCCCATCCCTCCATTGATTCTAACAATGTCATCCCTACAACTCCTCTTCTCCCTTATGTATTTAAAGAACCCCTTTTCCCCCCTCTCTAATCCCCTGAGCCAACTTCAGCTCCTTTGCTGCCTTGGCTGCCCTGACTGACCTGATCACCTCCCTCGATGCCTTTGTGAACACCTCTCTGTTCTCCTCATGCCCCTATTTTTTTAACTTAATGAAGGCCAGTCTTTTTCCTTCACCTTCCCCTCCACTTCCTTGCTGAGCCAGCTAGTTTTTTTTGACATGGACTGCTTACTCTAGGATTTGGCACACATGTTTGTGGTCTCACTGAGCCCCTTCCTAATGATTGTCCACTTCTGTTCAGTATCCATCCCTGGGTTAATTTTAGCTAAATACCCCTCTAGGATGCCGCCTATTCTGGCAAAATCTTCCTTCCTTAAGTCCAGCACTCTTGTCCTGGTCTTAGCCGACTCCCTCCCTATGTTGAGGATGAACCACACTGAGTGGTGCTCACTTCCTGCTAGAGGGTCCTGTATTACCACATCCTGGACTTGATCCCCATTTGTTAGCACCAAGTTCAGTATGTTCCCTTCCCTAGTAGGTTCCATCACCCCTTGCACTAGGTAGCTGTCTTGGATAGCCTCCAGCAGCACCTGTTCCCTGGCGTGTACTGTAGTTACTGTCTGCCAGTCAATCCCAGGTAAGTTGAAGTCTCCCACTATAATTGTATTTCCTTTGCCACTGACCTTCCTGATTTGCTCCCCCAGCTCCCTATCCACCTCCTCGCTCTGTGAGGGTGGCCTGTACACCACCCCCACCCTGAGTTTCTTACCTTTAGGGCTTTGGAGTAATACCCATATGGCTTCTGGCCTCCCCTCCTTCCTGGTACACAGTATCTCCTCCCTGACATAAATAGTTACCCCTTCCAGATCCTGCGGAACACCTTGTATCTCGGGATCGTGGTACCTTTTACTCATGGGCTCCACCCATGTTTCTCCCACAGGAGCACTACTCAGTTGTTAAATATAATGAATTTATCTTACTCTGAGACTTTAATTGGCTTAGTGCAAAACAAAAAGCCCTGACAGCACACTTAGCAAACGTAATTTAACGCAGGTCATGAAAGAGCCCACCAGGCTGTCAAACAAGGGAAAATGTGCCACACTCATTGATGGATGAGAGGAGAGAATCGTCTGCTCTGATTAGGTATAATGTCAGACTCGATCAGTGAGCATTCCTCTAGCTATCATGTCTGGAAGACAAAAACTTCAAACGTGCCTCCAAAAGTAATGCAGTTTAGGGATTACTCAAAACATGATTTTGTTAACTTTCTGCAGGAATTAAATCCAGTGGGCTGGTCGGAGCTCGGGAATACTAACAATGCTAATGCTGTAGTACCTCATTTTACCTCAGTGTTTACTAGCCCTGAGAATAAACACCTCACACTTATCAGAAGGAGGATGAGAGGCACAGTTACAAAATGGATCATCGGTACACTTCTATCTTTAATTAAGGCTGGGGACAAATGTTGAGCACAGTTTAAATCCACAGCATCACTCTCTGATTAGGAAAAATACAAGTACCTTAGAACAGAAGTAAAAAGGCAATTTGAAGTAATAAAAGTACTTATTGTAGGAACATTCTTAGTACTTCTGCTGGGGATCCATATTGAGGTGCATTAAGAAAATTATGGGCCTGAATTTTAATGGTACCTCCACCCCAATACAGACATAAATGGTATTGACAGCAATAATTCTCTTACCATTGCCAGTGCCTTAACTACTTCACTGATCTGTCAGCTTATACTGATCCCCATACCTTTGTCTTAGTCTCTCTTAAAACTCATTACTTCTAATAGCTATGTATGACATAAGAACATCAGTAGCTTAACCTCATACAAAAATGACCACCCAGGTAATAATGAGTTAACTAAAGACTCTTTCTGCCTCCTTCCCGCTAACAATCCCTCTCACTTCCTATTTTATCTTGTTAGTTGGCCCAAGTAAAGTGTTTAAATTACTGAAACATATATCCCCGAATAAGACTGCTTGCTCTGATGGCACATAGCCCAAGCTCCGACAACTTGCTGCGTGACGAGTCGCTTCCCCTACTGCCAGACTGTTTAACTTCTCCCTAACCTCAGGTGTATTATCTGACATCTGGGCATTGGCACACCTTCTATCCATCTTCAAAAAAGGCAACCTCAAACCTACTGGAAATTATAGACCCATTGCTTTCTTTCCTGGGGCAAAAAATACTAGAGAAACTGGTATCTAGTCAATTATCTAAATATACATAACATTCTGTCTCCTGCTCAATATGGCTTTAGGCTGGGGCACATCACCACTACTGCTCTGTTAACTCTTACCAACATGTCTAGTCTGTAGGGTAGGGTAGGTTATTACAGGCAGACTAGATGGACCAATTGTCCTTTTCTGCTATCATTTTCTATGTTTCTGCTAGCAATGTTGCTATTGCCATAGATGGTGGTCGTCTACCTGGAACTGTCTTTAATTAGTTAAACTAAGGCATTCAACCCTGTTAATCACACACTTCTATGTTCCAGACTGAAATATCTTGGTGTCTCATCCTTTGCTCACCCTTGGTTCTCTAATTATCTGCCTGATAGAAAAGAACTAGACAAATCTTACCCTGCTTGCTCTGATAGGGCTTCCACCTTAGCTGGTGTAGCTCAGTGATCCATGCTTGGTCCACTACGTTTCCCCCCCAGTATAAACAACCTCCCTCATCACCTGTCGCTGATAAACCACTTCTGTATGCCAATGACCATGTTCGCCTCTACAGCCCTAAATGTATTGCTGTCTTAACCAGACATCTCACTATTGATCTTTACTCTGTTAAGCAATGACTGCATCAAAATAAACTCTTCTTGAACCCTACCCTAACACAGGCTAGGCTGTTTGGTTCCTTACCTAAACAGCATAGTTTTTCTTCCCTTTATCTACTACTTGTCTAGATGGTTTCTCTTGTTTCTTTAACCTATTTTAAATATACCAAATTGCATCCCTCTCTTTACATTACCCCCACACACTGCTGGCATTTGTAAATGTGAAAATTCTAGATTCAGGCTGGTAAACTGGGTATGAAATTGACTGATGGATAGGCACCAGAGGGTCGTGGTAAATGGCACTGAGTTGGGGGGAAGGGAGAGTGACCAGCAGCATACCTCAGGGCTCAGTACTAGGACCAGTCCTCCTTAATGTCCTTAGCAGTGTCAGTGGCTCAGTAGGTAGCACACTCGCCTCTGAGGTCGGGAGATCAGAGGGCTGTGGGTTCAGTTCCCACATCTGGCACTTGGGTTAATATCCCAGTACTGACACTGTAGTGCAGCAAGAGAGGGGTGCTGCACTTCTGAGGTGCCGTCTTTCAGATGAGACATTAAACCAAGGTCCCATCTGTCTGGATTGGTGGTAGTTCAGGTGGATGTTAAAGATCCCATGGCACTTATCAAAAAGAGTAGGGGAATTGCACCGGTGTCCTGGCCAAATTTCCCTCATTCACTAAAAATACCACCAACAGCTTAATCTGGTTCAAGGTCAGTTGGTATTCATCTGTATCCCCCCTACCATGGGTCGTGCCTGAAAATAGGCAGGATTTGTCTAGTGCACTTACCCGGTCAACAAAAACTAAATAAAATAAATAAATAAATGTCTTTGTAAGTGACACTGCAGAAGAACTAGAAGGGAAGTTATGTCTGTTTGCAGATGACACCAAAATCTGCAAGAAGGTGGACACTCTAAAGGGGAGGAAAGAATGTGCAGACACCTGAACAAACTCAAACAGTAATCAAGGGTATGGCAGCTAGGTTTTAATGCAAAAAAGTACAGAATCATGCACCTAGGACACAGAAACCCAGAGGCAGAGTATAAAACAGGGGAAGAGGTATTGATGGTCACCAAACAGGAAAGGGACCTTGAAGTAATCAAATCTGATGACCTCAAGGTGGCGAGGTAGTGCAGCAGGATAGTAGGTAGGGCCAGTGGGATGCTGGGGTGCAAAGGAAGGGGTGTCATCAGCAGAATGAGGGAGTTGGTGTTGTTGCTGTATAGATCATTAGTGAGACCCCACCTGGAGTGCTATGTCCATTTCTAGAGACCACATCTCTGGAAGGACTTAGACAGGTGGTGGCTGTCCAGAGGACAGCAACTAAAATAGTGTAGGGACTGCATCAGAAACCCTATGAGGAGAGACTGAGGGACCTGTATATGTACATCCTAGAGGAAAGGAGGGAAAGGGAGGACATGATAGAGACTTATAAATACCTCACAGGGTTAAACAAGGTACAATAGGGGAATATTTTTCAAAGGAGAAGTTTCACAAGAACAAGGGAACATGCAGTGAAGCTGGAAGGGGGGGTTGGGAGGGATGTGAGGAAGCACTTCTTCACTGAAAGAGTGGTGGATGGCTGGAGCAGTCTTCCAGTGGAGGCAGTGGTGTAAACACAGTGGTGGGATTCAAGCATGCATGGGAAAGGCAAAAAGGAATCTTAGATGGGAAGCAAGGAGGTAGGAAGGTACATGGAGTTCAGGCAGGGTCTGTGGTGACAGTATAGGCAAGCACAAATGGTCAGACTAGGTGGTTCAAGCAGTTCTTATCTGCCAAAAATGATGTGTTTCTATGTTAAAGGAGTAGTCCACCCAGAATTTAAAAAAACATATTTTATGTAGAGTGTTTTGATATGTATGTTAAATCCTAGTGTGTCCTTCCCTCTGTCTGCTATTTGGAGTTTTTCCTAAATTGCCTGCTAGCTGTATGGTAGTTTTACAACCCCTGGGGATCTCCATAACAAACAGTTTTATTGGCTTTCTTTCTCCCAGGATGCCCCCTGTCTCGTGTGACAGTGATGTAGCCATGCCCTTAGATTTAGCATGTGTATTGCTTTAAAATTAGTTTAGCAACAGCAGAGCCTTGTAACTTCTTATACAGGGAGCACAAATGGCAACAGTTAGTTTAGCAGATACATGAGAGCCAGCTAACTGGGGTTTCTGTAAGACAACAGCTACTAAATAGCTCTAATTCACTATATTTTTTTTTTCTCTGTTCATCAGGTCTAGCTAGCAGGAGTGTTGTAACATCAAAAACACAAATAATGAATTAGAACTATTTAGTAGCTGTTGTCTTACAGAAACCCCAGTTAGCTTGCTCTCATGTATCTGCTAAACTAACTGTTGCCTTTTGTGCTCCCTGGATAAGAAGTTACAAGGCTCTGCTGTTGCTAAACTAATTTTAAAGTAATACACATGCTAAATCTAAGGGCATGGCTACATCACTGTTACACGAGACGGGGGCATCCTGGGAGAAAGAAAGCCAATAAAACTATTTGTTATGGAGATCCCCAGGGGTCGTAAAACTACCATACAGCTAGCAGGCAATTTAGGAAAAACTCCAAATAGCAGACAGAGAGGAGAAGAACACACTAGGATTTAACATACATATCAAAACAAACTACATAACATATGTTTTTTGCACATTCTGGGTGTACTACTCCTTTAAAGGGACACTGTCAACCCTCTTGGGTCTCAGATTGTCCCAAGTTTAAAAAAAAACACACTTTATGATTTCTTACATTCTGTAAAGATTGCCAATGTAGCTGGTTAAAAGATTCTGATTCCTCTTTTCTTTTTAAAAGTTAAAGACAGATTGCCAACCATACTGGTGTTACCATGTAAAAGTATGTTTGTTTACATTCCTTGTGTGACAACCCACCTCTCCCTCTGGGCTGAAACAGCTTTTAGAGAGGTGTGTGTCCTCGGGTATTCACTGCCACCAGCCGGACTTTCCTTCCGGCACCTCTTTCAAGTGTACAAACTTGAATAATCACA
Organism: Neoceratodus forsteri; assembly: GCA_016271365.2. Classification (NCBI taxonomy): domain Eukaryota; kingdom Metazoa; phylum Chordata; order Ceratodontiformes; family Ceratodontidae; genus Neoceratodus; species Neoceratodus forsteri. The sequence goes on from CM057453.1 coordinate 1,530,241,186, forward strand.
CGTGCAATTGCACAAGTTAAAGTCTGGTAGTGTGTCTCTTTCAGGTGTCGGATGCTACACAGAGTTTACTCCTAGCCAGTGGAAAACCAAATCTTACCTTAGAAAATGACATCAGAGTCACAACTGTTGAGCAAATAAATAGCTTTTTCTTAACAGAAAGTGCAATGAGCATTTACAGGAAATGTATTTACAACACAAGAGAATAACACTTATACAGGAAAAGTAAACAAATGTTTTTAAACAACAGATGGCAAAAGAAGAAGGCTATTACTGAAATATACTATCACTAAACTTACCCTTCCCTGTCCTTACAAGAGACACTGGACCCTGTTCTAACTGCCAGCTCCACGGACATACCAGGTAGGCTCCAAGCTTTATGTTTCCTCACAGCTTCCAGGGCAAGAGAGACAGTTCTCTGTCTTACAGAAGCTTATATAGTCTATGGAGACTAGGTCATTCCTATTCTCCCTTAAATGCACCAACCAACTAACATGTATCTATTTAATTGTCCTAATCAGAGTGAACACCTATTGGTGACCAATTATATTCCCTTTTCACCTTAAGTTTATATTTGAATGATCCAATCCATTCAAACTGCCCTGTGTCCGTGTCTGCAAGGTCTGGGTGTGTCTGGAGATGTCCACTCGAGATTTATGACCCAGCTCTTATCTAGCAGCTAGAATTCCACAAGCTGGTTGCTGCTGGAGGATTTCAGCCTCAGTGTATTTTTTCACACTGCTAAAAAAAGGCATCTACAGAATCCAAACCATTAACTCTTTCCTTCCCATTTCTGTCACATCTCCCCCAGTAATGAAGGCGTGTCCTTGGGCTACCATAAGTGACACAGCCGTTCATGCAATTACTAGGAAGTGCCCAAAAGTATCCAGCCAGGCCATTAGCCCTGCCTAGATAGCCCATCTGCATTTGCATTTTGTTTGCCACTGCGTGCTGTATGGTCATGTTGTATGCCTGCGTACCAAACTCCAACGTAGTAGTTTACCATTTGTCCACTGGACCTATGAAGCCAAATCAGGGATTATGATCTGTGACCACAGTAAATTCTCTCCCATATAGGTAAGGCTGCAGCTTCTGAAGGGCCCACACTATTCCCAAGCATTCCTTCTCAATTGTAGTATGCCTCCTCTCTGGGCAAAACCTTCGTTTGAGGTACACAACTGGGTGCTCTCCCCTGCTGAGTAACTTGGCTCAGCACAGCCCCCAGCCCATGATCTGAGGCATCCACATGGACCATAAACTTTAAACTATAATTGGGGCTAGCCAATACAGCTGGGCTGCTAAGGCCTTCTTTAGCTCCTGAAAAGCAACCTCCACAGCCTTCTGACCACTTCCACTGCATCTGGCTTTCCTTCTTGAGTGGTCTGTCAGGGCTTAGCCAGATCCGCTATAGCGGGGAACAAACCTCGGTGGTACCCCTGCAGTCCCTAGAAATGCCCTGACCTGTTTCTTTGTGGTAGGAGTAGGCCAGGCCAGGATGGCATCAACCTTGGCAGGCTCCGGACAGATGTGTCCACTACCCACCCGGTGCCCAAGGTAGGATACTTCTGCCATACCTATCTGGCACTTCTCTGCCTTGACTGTCAGACCTGCCTTCTTTAACCTGTGGAACACATCCTGCACATTCTTGATGTGCTCATCCCAGGTCTGGTTATATATGGCTATATCATCCATATAAGCCAATGCAAACTCACCTACCCCAGACAGAATGTGATCTACAAGCCGTTGAAAGGTTGCAGGTGCATTCTTCATTCCGAATGGCATTACCTTAAATTCATATAAACCAAATGGAGTAACAAACGCTGATCTTTCCCTGGCCACAAGGGTCAGAGGTACCTGCCAGTAGCCCTTTGTTAGGTCTATTGTGGTCAAATACTTGGCTCCCCCCAGTCGCTCCAGGGTCTCATCTGTTCTGGGCATGGGATAAGCATCAGACTCCGTGCAGCTGTTAAGCTTCTGGTAGTCCACGCAGAGAGATGGTGGTGCCATCCCTTTGGGGATCAGTACCACGGGTGATGCCAGGGCTACTAGATTCCTGGATTACCCCCAGTTCCAGCATCTCTTTGAGCTCCTCTTTCACAGTCTGCTTAACATGCTCCAAGAGTACCCTGTGGGGGACTGTTTCAGGAGATCCTGGGTCCCTGTATCCACATGGTGCTCTGCCATCGTGGTGTACCCTGTTTCCCTGTGAACATGTCTTCAAATTCTCTCAGCACACCCTAATTTCTTGCACCTGGGCTGGTGTCAGCTGTTCGAGAGGGTAAGGCTGTCCACAGAGGATGCACCCCTGGCCTCCCAAGTAGCTCCACCAGTGGATCTACCTCAGTTTCCTCCTCTGGAGCACTGCATACAGCGAGGACCATTTCCTCTCTGTCATGGTAGGGCTTCAACGTATCTTTATGACACACCTTTCATTTGCATCTCCTGTCCGGGGAGCTCTATCATGTAATTGGCGTCACTAACCTTTTGGACAATGGAGAATGGCCCCTCCCATGCTGCCTGTAACTTATTCACCAGCCGGACAAGGATGAGTGCCATCACTCGCTGTCCACCTCATATTCTCTGGCTCGGGCCCCACGGTCATACCAGACTTTCTGCCGCTGTTGTGCAGTGGCCAGGTGCTCCTGAGCAAACCCCATGAGCTCCCTAAAGCGGGTCCTGAAGTTCAGGACATACTCCACAACAGACTCCCCTTGAGAGTGCGGTCACCCTCCCATTACGTCCCAAATCAAATCTAGTGGCCCCGCACCCTATGACCAAACAGGAGCTCGAAAGGTGAGAACCCTGTGGACTCCTGTGGGACTTCCCTGTATGCAAATAGGAGATGAGGCAAATATTTGTCCCAGTCTCTCTTATGCTGGTCAGCAAAAGTCCTTAGCATGGTCTTAAGGGTTGAATTAAATCAGCTCCACTAGACCATTAGCTTGGGGATGGTATGGGGAGGTTTTGAGCTACTTTACCCCACTTCTCCCACAAACTACTCATTAATCCTGACATAAAATTGGCACTCGGTCTGACAGTATCTCCTGGGGAAAGCCCAACTGGCTAAATATTTCCAACAGTGCATCTGCCACTGGTCCTGCCTCAGAGGATGTTGGGGCCACTGCCTCTGGGTATCTAGTGACATAGTCTACAACTACCAGGATATACCGCTTGCCAGTGTGACTTGGGGTGCTCAATGGCCCCACTATGTCCACTGCTACCCTCTTGAAGGGTTCATCATAATGGGCAGGGCACCAAAGCTGCCTTGGCCTTGTCCCCATTTTTCCTACCGCTGGCACTGTGGACAAGTCGCCAATAATTTGTCACATTCTTGCCAATACCAGGCCAGAAGAAATTGTTGGTGAGCGCTTTCATCGCCTCTCCTCCCAAGTGCCCTGAAAAAGGGATATCATGTGCAAGGGCCAAAAGCTGCTGACGGTGAACCTTAGGGACTACCAGCTGCTGGAGTACCTCACCAGTAGCCCTTCCTCTGTTGTACATTCTCTGTACAACAGCCCATTATCCCAGTAAATGGACTCTTTACCCCCCTGAGAATGCTCAGCCCTATGAGCTATTTCCCTCAGTTTTTCCAGGGTAGGGTCAGTTCGCTGTGCAGCACTCAGCTGCCCTCGTCTGACCCTTCCCAGTGCCCCTTCTGAAGGAAGTCCTGTGGGTTCCTCTATTTGTGACTGGGGTTCTGGACTGCAGCTTCTAGCCAGCCCCTCCCCTGTGCTGGACACTTCCTCAGCTGCTGAGGGTGTGGCTGGACCACCCAGAGTCAACCTCTTCCCCTCAGAAGCTTGCCCTTGTGCCTGACTTCGAGTTACAACACACACCAGTTTTTACTGGGGTCAAATCCTTCCCCACAATCATACTTACAGGTAGGTCCTCTACAACTCCCACCTCCTTTTCTACATGGCCCCTTCCCAGCTCAGGAAGACTCTAGCCATTGGTAATGGGACTGGTGGCCCTGTGAATGCCTGAACCTTGGAGTATTTCCCAGGCCACGATCTGCTCTGCCCGAATGAGATCTTGCCTTACCAGAGAGATGTTAGCACCTGTGTCCCATAGTCCCTGTGTTACTATTCCATTAACTGTAATGGGACACGAGATTCTCATCAGAGGAGTGGTTCTTCAGACTGGAGACACCCTACAAACACACCAGTGCCCTTTTGATCACCCCCGCCCCAATATCTCTGCCCCTTAACCAGTTTCTGAGGGCAGTTATATCTCAAGTGTCCTACTTGATTGCAAATATGACATTTCTTGGGACCTATTTCTTGAGTCTCCTTAGAACCAGAGGGCTCTACTTTGGGCTCAGGTGCAGGCTGGTTTCCTTTGAGCTGTCCCCCTTGGGATCCCTTATACCCATGTGCTGCCCCATACCATAAGACTTCGTTGTGTGTGTGGCGGCTAGACAGATACTCGTCAAGCATCCTGCCACCTCTGTGAAGAGCGCATGCCCTGTCTATGAGCCATACCGCATGTCCTCAGGTACAATTTTAAGGAATTGTTCTCTCACCAATACATCTTTAATCAGTTCCACAGTAGTTGCTTTAGCCCCTCCATCCACCTATCAAGGTAAATATACAGTTTAACCTGCAGTTCTGCATAACTGTCTTCTGGGCTTTTCTTTAACTCCTAAATTTTCTTCTATAAGCCTCAGGAGTTAATTCAAAACGTTTCAACAACACTGTTTTTACTTTATCATAATCAGCATAGTCTTCATTACTCATTTTAGCAAATGCATTCAAGCTCTCCCGTCAAGCAAGGGTGTGAGATAAGTTGACCAGGAAGCCTTATTTAATTGTAATTGATTACATACTCTCTCAAATGACCTTAAAATAAATCAAGGTCATCTCCTCTTTAAACTGAGGGAACAATTTAGAATTCATTTTGGCTTCATGAGGTAAACTCACTCACCATTACTCACGGTTTGCTGACTGCGCAGGGTCATCATCTCCTTCTCGTGCTGTTGTCTCTGGAGTTCATGCTGTCATTCTTTCTCTCTGTCTTCATGTTCTTTCTCTCTGTCTGCCAGTCTCTTTTCTTCAAGTTCTTTCTCTGCTTCCAACCTTCTTGCTTCTGCTTCAGCATCCAGTCTTTTCACCTCCAATGCCTTGTCTTGCAGCAATAGCTGCAGTCGCAGTGCCTCAAGCTGATTTGGGGGGCCTGCTGCCTCAGTTCCTGACTCACCCCAATGACTGTCTGCTTCAGATCATGTGCCAAGAGAGTAGCTATGAGATCTGCCTTTTCTTCTGCTTCAGACTTTCAGGCTGAATCCCTTTCCTGGCACCTTTCAACAAGCTGTGGCACAGTAAGTGAGTCATACTCGTGGAGCTCATTCTCTACTGCTACACTATACTGTGCTACCTAGAAACAAATAAAACTGTTGTACAAATGTATCCTCTTGTATATCCTGTTTTGCAATGCTAAGGTAACTGTTCACTGGCAAACTCTGTATCAGTGTGCTCATGATCCGCTATCATCACCCACCACTGCCAACAATATGTGACAACCCACCTCTCCCTCTGGGCTGAAACAGCTTTTAGAGAGGGGTGTGTCCTCGGGTATTCGCTGCCACCAGCCGGACTTTCCTTCCGGCACCTCTTTCAAGTGTACAAACTTGAATAATCACACGTGCAATTGCACAAGTTAAAGTCTGGTAGTGTGTCTCTTTCAGGTGGCGGATGCTACACAGAGTTTACCTTAGCCAGTGGAAAACCAAATCTTACCTTAGAAAAATGACATCAGAGTCACAACTGTTGAGCAAATAAATAGCTTTTACTTAACAGAAAGTGCAATGAGCATTTACAGGAAATGTATTTACAACACAAGAGAATAACATATACAGGAAAAGTAAACAAATGTTTTAAACAACAGATGGCAAAGAAGAAGGCTATTACTGAAATATACTATCACTAAACTTACCCTTCCCTGTCCTTACAAGAGACACTGGACCCTGTTTTAACTGCCAGCTCCACGGACATACCAGGTAGGCTCCAAGCTTATGTTTCCCTCACAGCTTCCAGGGCAAGAGAGACAGTTCTCTGTCTTACAGAAGCTTATATAGTCTATGGAGACTAGGTCATTCCTATTCTCCCTTAAATGCACCAACCAACTAACATGTATCTATTTAATTGTCCCAATCAGAGTGAACACCTATTGGTGACCAATTATATTCCTTTTCACCTTAAGTTTATATTTGAATGATCCAATCCATTCAAACTGCCCTGTGTCCGTGTCTGCAAGGTCTGGGTGTGTCTGGAGATGTCCACTCGAGATTTATGACCCAGCTCTTATCTAGCAGCTAGGAATTCCACAAGCTGGTTGCTGCTGGAGGATTTCAGCCTCAGTGTATTTTTTTCACACTGCTAAAAAAAAGGCATCTACAGAATCCAAACCATTAACTCTTTCCTTCCCATTTCTGTCACACCTTGATCAACTTCCACTGCATCTTTCCTGGTGCTGGGAACAGCTCCATACAGTCTAGCCACTTGTGGTGCAGTGGGAGGAGAGAAATCTATTGCATCATGAATGGCTACACTGTTTGGGGTGTTTCTTATGTTCAGGATTTAAGAAATAAGAGTTGATTAAGGATTGAAAACAAAACAAGGTTGGATATAATGGGATTTACTCACCTGGTAAATGTGACTATACCTGCCACCTTTAAGTGCTCAGTAGGGTATAACCACTGGGTAATCCTCCATCCATCCATTGTATGATGCATGACCGTAAATCTTTGTGAGTGCGCTTGGCTAATCCCCCTGGCTACAGCCAGAGTACTCCAGTATGACACTTCCCTAGGAGAGAGAAGTAAAAAACAACGCAAGACAAACCCCCACTAAGATACACACCAGGAATAAAAAACCCATATCCAGTGTGCAGCGAAAACTAGTTATGTTTGCTAGGTGAAATACAAACAACTAATACACAGAATACCAGGTGGAGAATACAGAGAAACCCCATCCTGCCCTACAACATTGACATAAAGTACAGTATATGGTTAGCACTAGAGTAAACTGAAAACTAGAGGCACCGTAGAAATAATAACACAAGAAAAAACAGGATTCCAAGTCCACTGAAGACCCCAACCAGCACATGCTTCTGAGTGCGGCAAGCAGAGTTCATCTAACCAGGGTGGAATTCTGAGCACTATAAAGGTGGCAGGTTGGGTATAATCACCTTTACCAGATAAGTAAATCCCATTATACCCTGACACCTTTCTAGTGCTCAGTAAGCCATAACCACTTGGTTCTTTGTAGCAGTACCCAGGAAAACCTTGTGGGTGGGACAAGATGAACCAAATTATGACTGACCACCTGCCACAGCCTGAAGCACCGCCTTGCCAAATCCAGCTATGGCTGCAGATTCTACATCCAGCTGATAATGTCTGACAAAATTGTGTACAGAAGACCACGTGGCTGCTGCACAGATATTTTGCATGGAAGCACCACCCCTCTCTGCACATGATGTGGTTAGGGCTCTAGTGGAGTGCACTCTAATACCCTGAGGGGGTTCTTTACCCACCCCTCTATAGGTCTCCACAATGGCCCTCCTGATCCACCCTGCAGTGGCTTCCTTAGAGACTGCCTGGCCCTTCTGTTTGCTAAAAAAAAAAAAACGAACAGGTCATCCAATCTATGGAACTTGTCCATCATTGCCAGATAAGACTTAAGCAGGGAGACCAATTCTGGAGGATGTGAAGCCCCATCCGGGCTCCCTTCTTCCAGCAGTATGGTTGGTAAATGAATTCCCTGCTCAAGGTGAAATGAGGACAGCACCTTAGGTGTAAAGGATAGGACAGGAATCAGGGATACCCTGTCATTGTGGAATACTAGATATGGTTCCCTGCATGAGAGTGCTTGCCGCTCCCCCACCCTCCTAGTAGAACACATGGCAGTCAAAAAAGCCATTTTAATGGTTGTCCAGTAGGGGGAGATTGAAACAAATGGGATTTTCTGAAGTCCCTCTAACACCCAATTAAGATTCCAAGCTGGGCAGGTGGATCGAACACGTGTAGATGCAATTTGCACAGCTCACAAAAGGCGAACAACATCTGGATGGAAACTCATGGATCCCACTTTAGGCAGGGGACCCCTTATAGTGGAGATGGCTGATGCCTGTACTCATACAGAAGAGTGCACTAACCCCTTTTCTGCCCATCATTAAGAAACTCTAGAATTTGGGGAAGACCCGACAGCAACAGGCCTTTTGTCAACACCATTTACAAAAAATCTGTCAATGATGCTGATATGTCTTATTAATAGAAATTCTTCTAGATTTCAGCAGAAGTTCTACCACTCAGAGGTGGCATCCTTCTTTTAACAGTCTCAACCTCTCAGCATCCAGGCCATCAGTGACAGTGCTTTGGGGTCATGATGTAGGATGGGACCCTGCCATAGCAGATCCGGACGAAGAGGCAGTGGCCTTGGGTCGTTGATCAGCATTGCTTGTAGAAGGGAGTACCATGCTCTTCTCAGCCAGTCCAGTGCCACCATTAGTACTGTGGAGCTGGTGTCCCGAATTTTCACCAGCACTCTGGCAATCATTGGAAGTGGTGGAAATACATAGGCTTTCTTGAAATTCCAGCTTACAGCTATTGTGTCGACTTCTTCATCCCGCTCATCTGGGAATCTGGAGTGAAACTAAGCCAGCTGAGTGTTGTGGCTGGACGCCATTAGAGACACCTGAAATGGCCCCCACTTCTGGTCGAGGGTGCAGAATAAGTGCAGGTGTACCTGCCACTCCGCCTGATCTAGAATCACTCAGCTGAGCCAGTCCACCAGTAGGTTGTGCTTCCCAGCCAAATAAGTGGCGGCTATCCCTTACAGGTGTCTCTCTGCCCTGCACAGAGCATGTAGCACCTCCCGAAGCATGGCCCTGCTGCAGTTGCCACCCTGCTTGTTGAGGTACACCATTGTAACCTCATTGTCAGTCCTGATGGTCACTTCCTAACCCTGAATCCGAGGCACAAAGAATAGTAGAGTCCTGTGTACCGCTTTCATCTCCAGGACATTGATGGGCAATCTCTGTTCTGCTGGGGACCATTTGCCCTGCATTGCGTGATTCCCCAACACAGCTCCCCAGCCATGGAGACTGGCATCTGTTGTGATGGTCAGCCTAGGTGGAGGAGACAGGGGTATCCCTTTGAGCATGTTGTGCCTGTCTGCCCACCTGATGAGACTCTGAAGAATGTCTGAACTGGAAGCGAGTATGAACTCGAAGTCCTGAGTGGACTGATCCCAAGCATCCAACAGGTGACGTTGGAGAGGGTGCATGTGTAGTCGGACCTAAGATACCATAGCTATCACTGCCACCATTAGCCCCAATAGCTGGAGATATGCTTGCACCGGTCTGTATGGCAGAGCCCGTTCTGCTTCCGCAAGGTGCTGAATGTTGGCCATTTTCTCCTCTGTGGGGTAAACCCAGCTTGTGAGAGTATTAATCTGGGCAACCAGGTGCTTAAGCACCTGTGTGGGTGTCACTTGACTTTTGCTCCAGTTTATCACCCAGCCATAGTCCTGGAGGCACTGGGCTACTGTCTGCTTATCTCTCCAGGCTTGATTCGGATGTTTGGCTCAGATGAGCCAATCATCCAGGTATGGGATAACATGTATTCCTTGCCATTGGATGTGCACTGCCTGCACCACAAGCATTTTCGTAAAGACCCTCGGTGCTGATGCCAGCCTAAATGGGAGGCATGTGTACTGAAAGTGATGTCCGAGTATCTGAAACCGGAGGAAGTACTGGTGATGGGGATAGATGGGAATGTGCAGGTAGGTGTCCTTGAGGTCTGTGGAAGTCAGAAAGTTGCCTGGTTGGATTGCTGCCAGGGTCAATTGGAGGATCTCCATTTTGAACCTTTTGTAGCACACAAATTTGTTGAGGAACTTGAGGTTGAGAACAGGACAGAAGCCTCCCATTTACTTTGGGACCATAAAGAATGTAGAGCACACCCCTGTGTCCTTCTCCCAGGGAATTTGGGATGATCGCCCAGTTCCTGAGGAGGTCAGTGATAGACTGGTGGATTGTCTCCACTGTGCCAGGGTCCTCGGGTGTAGGGGAGATCATTAGTCTGTATGGAATTTTCTTTTGTATGAACTCGATGGTGTAGCCATGGGATACTACTTCCCTGACCCACCTGTCCTTGGTGGTGTGGGCCCAGCGATCAGCAAACAGTTCGCCCCCCACCATCACCAGAGGACTGGCTGCTGGTGCCTGCCTGGCATCATTGGTTGGTAGCAATGCCTGTGACTCTACCAGACTTGCTGCCCCTGAAGCCTTGTAGCTTCCTGAAGCTTCCCTTAAACTTGAACTGTGGGTTTCGGGTCTGGAAAAAGGATCTCACGGTTCCACCTCTCTGGGGTTGGTCCGCGTTCAACTTTGCCTGGTTCCTGTTTCCTCTGAATTTGGATCAAAAGGGGCAGTTGGATGGGAGAAAAAGGTCCCTCTTTTCTGCCATCTGCTTAGTGCCCACCCTGTCCTTAAGGAACAGGGTCAGGACTTCCTCAAACAGATGTCCCCCTTTGCTGGGGAGCTTCATCAGGGTCACCTTCGACTCTGTGTCAGCCTGCTAGAGCTTCAGCCATAGCACCCATTGGGCTCTATTAGTTAGGACTTCGTCCCTAGCATTAAACTTAACTTAAACTAATGCAGCAGCTGAACACATTGGGCCAACACAGGCAGATCTATAAGTAACCCCTCATGGGGGGGCTTACCTTATCTGCCTAGCTCTCCATTGGCCCGTGCACTGTATTTTCACCCAAACTGGGCTGCGTGGGTCTAATCTTGGGGCTGGCGACCAGAGTTTTGCTGTTGAATATGGTCTGCCAGCCCTCACCTGTGCAGTGACGCTGTAGAGTCATGGTCATCCCTTTGGGTGAACGGGGGTTCTTTGCTAGGTCTCAGCCCCCTTCTTAGGATAACAGTGGACCAGATACCAGTATGGGATGCAAGAGAAGCTCCCATGCTGTTTAATAAGGGAGCACCGTTTTGGGGTAGCGATCCACCTCATGAATATTAATGAGGCAATCAATGAATATTAATAAGAAGACTGCCTGCTGCCTGGGGGCTAGAGAGAACGGCAGCAGCAACAGGCTGGGGACTAAATAAAAATGGCATATTTGTCAGTCACTCAGTAGGGGACAGGGACTACTACCAAAGGGCAACCAAAATGGTGCAGGGACTGCATCAGAAGACAGATTAACGGAGCTCAATATGTATAACCTTGAGCAAAGGTGATATGATCGAAACATTCAAACACCTTAAGGGCATTAACAAGGTGAAAGAGTCTAACATGTTTAAATATATGAAAAATAGCAGGACAAGAGGACACAGCATGAGATAAGAGGGAGGCCGATTAAGGGGAAATGTGAGGAAATTCTTTTTCACGTGTAACCCCCTGCAAATGGGGGTTCCCAAAAGACTTCCAGGAGCTTGCTTGAATGCTCCAAGCCTGAATGGTGTTTGGCGTTTAAGCCATTTATCTGTGAGTGTTTTTAGAGCCTCTGGTACTGTCTCTTTAAGAGCTGTCTGCTTGCAGACATAATTAGTTTGTATGGGGGGACTGTGTGTTTCTCTGCTTGAGTACCACTCGAGCTGCTGACAATTCACTCCATTTTTGCAGTCACTAGGAGTGCAAAGGGAACCTATCTGAAAGATGTAACTGTTTGCCAGAAATCATTTAGAGTAATAATGAAAATACAGTTTGTCTAATCTGCTTTCTTTGCAGTCAGAACTGTGTTTTCCTAGTTCCCATTCTAGTTTTGAACTGCTGAACTGGACCAATCAGTGTGGGTTAGGTAGCTCTAAAATGGTGCCTTGGACGAATCAGAACTTGGACTCATAATCTGAGCCAGCCACAAGAGGATTGTATGGGCAGTGACTCTGGGAGATGTAGTTTGGACTTGCACCTTTTTGGACCAACAGGGGCAGTCTATTGTGAGTGACAGCCAATTCAGCCAAGAACTGGGAGGAACTCAAAGGAAGTGCCCGGTTTTGTCTGCTGGAGTTTCAGTTGAGCTCTGGCAGTGAAGAGGGAAGGAGCCCTGTGCTTTTCCGGTGTGCAGTTTTAGTCGGGAAACGCATGTAAGGCCCCCGAGTTCCGGTCTGCAGCTTGCGTAACTGCTTGTTAGGACTGAATCCATCCTGTGAAGAGACTCAAAGGATATCTGAAGAGTAGAAACCAGGCTCACCCTGTAGAAGACTGGAGAAATTGCTGAATTGCGCTTGGTCTGTCAGGAACTGAATCTGCTGTGTGTTCTCCCGGGTATTGTGCAGTAATTGCGATCGGGATAGAGAAGCAGCCTGCCTGGTATAGTACTTTTTTTTTACCATATAAATGTGTGAGGAGGATTGTGTAGCTCAAGTGAATCCTGCTGCCATTAAAGGACTTTTGCCTGTTACTGTTTACCATATAAATGTGTGAGGAGGCTTGTGTAGCTCAAGTGAATCCTGCTGCCATTAAAGGACTTTTGCCTGTTACTGTTTACCATATAAATGTGAGAGAAGGCTTGTGTAGCTCAAGTGAATCCTGCTGCCATTAAAGGACTTTTGCCTGTTACTGTTCGCCATATAAATGTGTGAGGAGGCTTGTGTAGCTCAAGTGAATCCTGCTGCCATTAAAGGACTTTTGCCTGTTGCAGTTTGTCATATAAATGTGTGAGGAGTCTCATGGAGCTCAAGAGTAGCCCTGCTGACATTGAAGGACCCTATCTTGTTTGGAGGTCGTGAGTACTAATTCAGGGTCGCTCTCTGTTGAATTGTCACATTGAACCCAAATGGAATTACTGTACTGCTGACTGTTTAACTAATTTTTCTTTTCTCTGTGTGAAAGGGCCCCTACTAGCTGCCATGGTTTGGACTAGCCACTAGGGCTTGGGTACCCAGGGACAGTAACTGGTAGGGATAGGCCTGTGCACAGAGCTATAGGTAGATGAGTAAAGTGATAAGCTAATTAACCTGATTTCCCCCTGTCCTTGTTATATCCCCCTAAATAAATCAGAGCTGCTTGTTTCAGCAAAGTTATACTGCCTGAGGTATTTGTCTATGTTAAAGTATTGTACTGTGATTGTTGCACTGTATCTTCTTAATTTACAGGGGTCCCAGTGCCTGAACCAGTCCTGGGGGTAAGTGTATACTGTGAAGGTAATTCTGATATACTGTGTGGGCCACTAGTGGGAAGAAAGGGGGGGTTGCAGTGTCCCAGAGGGCTGTGGCCAAGTTAGTTTAACTATTGCAAACCCTGACCTCTGGGTGGAGGCACCCATTGGATCCAGGCCCCTCAACCTGTTAGTGGCAAATCAGGAAGGGGTAGTAGCCCCTGGGATAGCGCCATCTAGGGGTTACACACAGAAAGAGTGATGGATGCATGGAACGGCCTACCTCAGGAAGTGGTGGCTATGAATACAGTGCAAGGCTTCAAACAGGCATGGGATAGGCATAATGGAGGGAGGGAGCAATACAGATGAGTATGAATAGATAAGCCATTGACAGAGCAAAGGTCAATGGCACATTCATAAGGTAGAAAAAGAAATGGGCAGACTGGATGGGCCTTGCGGTCCTAATCTGCCGTCAACCTCTATGTTTCTATGTTTCTAAACCCTTGGGAGGTTATGGCCAGGAACTGTGTCTTTTGGCTGCCAGGATAATTAGAAGCCAGGACTGCTACGGAGCTGCAGGAGGGACTGTGTATGAGCAGCCATATTCTTGATACTTTAACCCCCCTAAGGACAGCCAATCAAGTACTTAGGCACCCAGAACTGTGAGATAGGTCTCCTGGGAGAAGGTGTTAACTATTTTCAGGTGCCAAGACACATAACAAATCAATAATCCAAGTGGGCACACTATTGTGATTGATAACTGGAGGCAGTCAATCAGAGGGCAGGATTGTCAAGAGAAAATACCAGAGACTCTGGACAGTTGATTCAGTCTGTGACTGGGCTTTAATCGAGTCAGGAGAACTCTGTGCTACATGAGAAATCATCTAAGGCCTTTCGCAGGGCTTACACTGGAGTAAAGCGGAGTTTGTCAGAGAAGTAGTGGAGAAGTATTCTTGCTGTTTGGAGAAGCTGGGCATTTTTGAACTAACCATTCCAGGCATCCTGTTGGAGCATGCTGTGTTGAGTGGAGACTTTTGCTGCAGCCATCCTGCAAACATTTGGGACTGAGAGAGCAACTTGAGTTGGAGAGAGGTTTCCCAGGACCTGTGAGTGATCCAGAGAAAAGCTGGAAGTTGATTTAAAACTGAGAGACTAAGACAGAAAGAGTGAGCAGGTGCTCTAGACTTCAGGGACCTGTGACTGTTGTTGAGATCCGGCTGAGGACTGGAGCTGCTGATCTAGAGTTGGAGTTTGGAGTCTGCTGCTAAAAGGCTTGGAAAGCAGAAAGTGTGGATAAACTGTTCTGGCTGTACAGCATAGCTTATCCTTTGTTGAGGAGGAAAATAGAATCCAAGAGAAACCCAGCTTACCTAGAACCCGGTGGGGAACTTGTTAACCCCCATCCAGTGGGGTCTGCTGGCTACAGGGGGCTACTGGCATTTGCTGAGGTGCTAGGGCACCTGTGATCTGTGAGGCAGCTGGGCTGTGGAGCCACTCTTAGGTCTGGGCCCTCTGTACTTGGTGGCCTTTGTGCATTAGCTCTGCAATGGACAAAGGACATTAACCAAATTGAGGCAGTCCAGAGAAGGGCAACCAAAATGGTGCAGGGACTGCATCAGAAGACATATGAGGACAGATTAACGGAGCTCAATATGTATACCCTTGAGCAAAGGAGGGAGAGAGGTGATATGATCGAGACATTTAAACACCTTAAGGGCATAAACAAGGTGAAAGAGTCTAACGTTTAAATATAAGAAAAATAGCAGGACAAGAGGACACAGCATGAGATTAGAGGGAGGCCGATTAAGGGGAATGTGAGGAAATTCTTTTTCACAGAAAGGGTGGTAGATGCATGGAATGGCTTACCACAAGAAGTGGTGGCTATGAATACAGTGCAGGGCTTCAAACAGGCATGGGATAGGCATAAGGGAGCAATACAAATGACTATGAATAGATAGGTCACTGACAGAGCAAAGGCCGATGGCACATTTATAAGGTAGAAAAAGAAATGGGCAGACTGGATGGGCCTTGCGGTCCTTATCTGCCGTCAACTTCTATGTTTCTATGTTTCTATGTTTCTAATGGGCCGGAATAGACTATAGGTGACAAGTGGCCATATCTTCAGCCAAGGGGAGAAGAGGCAAGACCTTCAATCAAGCCCAAGTCCTCAGGATGCCTTCTGCTGCTTATTTGTTTTGGCCCTCCTGTGAACTGAGATCCCCTGAATTCGAACGGGTAGAAGCCCTCTACACCAGGAACTCTCCAGATCTCCAGGACTGTGAGTACCCAGGGTTTGCCCTAGCAGTCAGTGGGAGTAATTGTTTAAATGGTTCAGCCAGTTACATTGTTTTTAGGGCCCCAACATTGGCCAGCCCTTGGCTTCAAGCAGGCCTGCAACTCCTGGGTACCCAGAAAGGGCAGAGGGTAGTCACTGGTATCTGTGGGGTGGGTATCTGAGGTGGTCTGGCCTATGAGCCAACATGTTATTAATTGTTCTGAACAAATTCTTTAACCATTCTTGCTTCCACAGCTATCCCTTTTCCAGGTACCCTGACCCTAGCCCTTCCACCTAATAAAGCTGTGTTTTGTTGTTTGGAATTGCTGTGTGAAGGGTGTTTTGTGGGAATCAGCTGTAAAGTGTATGTGGTATATGGTATTGGGAAACAGTTTGGCATCCAGTGTGGGGTGGTTGGAAGGGGAGTTCGGTAGGTACAGCATCTCAGGGGGTTGTACTAGTCACACACCTGGCCCACTGCAACTTACTCTGGGTGGATGCACCACGCTATTTTCATTTATTTTTTGGGATAGAACCTCCGAATGCCACTGTAGCAGGACCCAGGACCCTTAACCTGTGTGCAGGTCAACAGGCAGGGGTAGTAACCCATTAGCTTATAGCACCTGGGCTACACACGTGCAACCAGCGTGCCTGAAGCAGTGGCAAGGAACACTTGAAAATTATTACAGTAGAGCAACAAGGAGAGCAAATAGACATAAATGTAGACGATGGCAGAAAAAGACCAATGGTCCATCCAGTCTGTCCAAGTTCCCTAAATCCCTGGTACCTTCCTTGGAATCTAATATTCCTCTAAAGCAGCGAACTTGAGCAATGGACAACCAGTAAATAATAGCAGCCAAACTGAGCAACAAATAGTAAGGCTATGAGTATACAGTCACAAATTACTAAGTGACCCATTAAATGAGCATGCAGAACCTATGGTATTTGGCTAGGATTGCTGAACCTTAAAAGACAGGTCTAGCAACAAGCAGAGAACTTGTGCAATGGATACTACATCAGGAGAAATTACCATTGAGCAGTAAATAGCTATAATTATGGAAAAGGCAGACATGGATACAGATGAACTGAGCAACAATTTTAAAGCAGCTAAGAGTTTTTGAAGTACCGAATTACTTAGAGACCCAGAAAGGGAGTAAACAAAACTGATGGAGTCTGTGGAGACTATAGAGTGGCAGCACGGCTGGCGGACACCAGACTAACTCTGGGCAGACTCCTTTCGCTGCCTTTAACTCTTGGCCCTTTGCTCAAAGATCGCAGTAGAGGATCGCTAGGGGTACTGCATTAAGCAGTAGGGGGAGGTCCTGGGGCGGACTTTCAGTTGCTCTGCCCATAGAGTTGTTTGTTTAGTTTTTTGGTAACCGTAGGCGCACTGATCCAGAGGACCGTTTCCAGACATGACCTGAGCCACAAAGTGGCAGAAACAACACGGATACAGTAGTACATACAAGATACAATACATGCACACCCAGCACGTGGTGGTGATGAAGAAATATACAGTGGATAAGCTAGGTTATACTGTGACAATGTATATGAGCAAAGATAAGCGATTAAAGCAGAAATGGTACAACTTACATACACTAACAGCATACAATTACATGGTCCAGGGCCATACAGGTGCAATAACAATGGCAATAACTGTGCAATTTCAGAAAAATCAACACTTTCACTTTATCATTAGGGATCAAGAGGATCGAGGAGGGTGAAGGGTAGGTTTGACGGTTGTAAGAGTAAGGGGGAGGTTGGGTAAGGAAAGACAGAGGGAAAGGGGTAGGCTAGAGGGTTTAAGGGTATGGGGGGTAGGGTAAGGAAAGCAGAGCTGAGAAAAGGAGGGGCAGGCAAGAGCAGGGAAGTAAGTGCTGCCTACCAGTTGTAGAGCATAGGCGAGTTGTAGGCCTTAGCATTTTTGTACAGTGCAGTGACAGTTTGCAGCCATAAGGAGCCAGGCTTTCAGGTTTTGTTTAAAAGCTTGGTGGGTGGGGGACGAGCGAACGGACGGTGGTAGCTTGTTCCACAGGGAGGGTGCTGTGATTGAGACAGCACAGTTTCCCATGGTAGTGAAGACACAGGATATTTCTAGTGGGGGGGACTGAGGATGCCCAACAGTTGTTGGCTACGGACTGTGTAATCTGGGGCTCTGGATTAATGGTGCTATAAAGGAAGTGCTGCTGTGCCGGGACCTTCTTCATGGCATCTCTTTCTGGGGTGGCTGGCTGGTCACATGGTGTTGACATGCAGGAGGTGATCGGTGTGGGCGAAGGGTGAGTGGAGGAGGCTTTCATTCTCTCAACCCCAGGCTTGATGCTGGATGAAGATGAAACAGCCTTAAAGAGCCAGGAGGTACCTTGTAAATTAAATCGGCAAAGGTCTTATTGTCCTGGGGCAGGCTTTCATATGCTCTACCTGTAGAGTAATCTGCAGCTCCAGATTGGAGGTGCTGTGGGGGAAGCACTGCAATGCTGGGACCTTCCTGACACTGTCTCTCCACGGCGGGTGGCTGGCCATGCAGTGTTGGCATGCAAGAGGAGATCAGTTGGGGGGGGTGTCAGTGGAGGAGGCTTTCACTCTCTTGACCCCTGGCTTGGTGCTGGACGAAGATGAAATGGTCTTCAAGGACCAGGAGATACCTTGGAAATTAAATCAGCAAAGGTCTTACTGTCCCGGGGCTGACTTTCAACTGCTCCACCTGTACAGTAATTTGTGGCTCTGGACTGGTGGTGCTGTGGGGGAAGCAGCTGTACCAGGACCTTCCTGACTGTGTCTCTCTCTGGGGAAGCTAGCTGGCCACACAGTGTTGGTGTGCAGAGGCAATTAGTAAGGGGAGGGAGAGTGGAGGAGGCTTTTACCCTCTCGACCCTTGCTTGGTGCTGGATGAAGATAAATTGGTGATTATTTCTGTACAATTTTGTTATGGCTATCTTATTATCTCTCTGTTAAAATCACCTTAATTTTCCATATATTTATTTATTTAGTTAGTTTTAGTTTACCGGGTAAGTGTGCTAGCCATAAGAATGACTATTTTCAGGCACGACTCGGGAGATTACAAGTGCACAAAACAAACAGTTCAATATCAGGAATTAAAAGCACCCAGTACAAAATCAAGAATGTAGGACATGAGGAACATTACAAATACACTGTACATGATGAAAAGCATACAAGAAAACTAACTTAGCAGCTATTAGATCACTTATTGCTATAGTATATTGAGGTAAAATACAGTTAATATGTATAACTACATATAATTGAATTACATTAGTTGTTAACTTGCTGTATTTGCTACTTTGGTACTGCTGCTATAGTTCGGTGCATACTTTTGAGTGTGTCTATTGGAAATGTATCATGTCTGTACCCATTTAATTTTATACAGCTTCATGATCGGTTTGTATTCCGATGTCTCGCTATTTAGTATAACTTCCCAGGTTATGCCTCAAAATAGGTAATTACTTTATCTAGTGCATTTAGCTGGTAAATTCATCACACCTCCAGAACGCTGCTACTGCCAAACTTAACCTCACTGCAGATCATCACAAGCCCATCCCCTAGTCGCTTAGACACAATGATGCTCCCCCTTGGAGGATATGACTTCATCAGCATTCCATCGGTTGCCCCCCCATCGCGACATAGGTGACTGCAATTGGGTACCTACAAAAATGGTGACTACAATCGTGGTGCATGTAAACGGGGCTACCAACCAGGAAGGGCGACCAGATTGGGGTTTGCACATATAGCAACAGGATGTCGCCACGTGTATACATGCATGGGGGGTGGAGTGAGCACGCCAGTGAGGGGTGGGAGGGAGGGAGGTTTGTGAGGGGTGGTGCTGCCATGAGCTGTTGAGCTGGCCCCATGGTGTGGTGGGTGGGTTCAGGCCTGAGGTTCTGAGGGTAGTGGGTTTGAGTCCAGGCACAGGTATGTTTTGTTGCACCCGGCCTGAAATTGTTTTTTTGTACAGTTTTGCACACTTCCCCCCCAGAGTTAAGAATCCTTTAGTAGGAGGGTGCGGGGGTGCGTGGGGGGCACAGCTCCCCACATAAAGTGGAAAATCCAAGTCCCCGGCACCCTTTTGCTGTGCACCAGGGGGCACATCACCAAAATTGATTTTCGGTAATGCACAGTCACCCTAATGGCGATCACCTTTCGGCGGTCACCGTTATGACATAAAACCCCCTGATACCCTCCTTTACCTCCTCACCCTGATGTGACTGCACCAGCAATATCCTGTATTCTATTCTGCTCTGTATTAACCTGTGAATTGTTGTTGATAGTATTCTGCACTATATTAACCCGGTGCCTTCTATTACTAGCGATTCTGCAAGTGTTGGTGTCACCCATGATGAATGTATCCACACAGTGCACGTACTAAAGTTAGCTGACAATGCTAAATAGCTGCAACTGATGAGACTGAACAAGATATGAATGTTGATGCACTGTAATAAGCTCTTCATGCTCTTAGATACTGAATGTTCTCAACATATTGACTGTATCTGCATTCTGGACTATGCAATGTGTATGCTACTTAAAGTTTGTCAGACAATGCTTGTCAGCTGCTACTGTCCCTCTCCCACCCTTGTATATATTTCTTGTTGTATCCATCTCTACTTGTCTGATGAGGATCATTTGTAAATGAGCTCTTAACTCAAGGGTGTAATTCCGAATTATCAATAAATAAAAAATTAAAAAACAAAAGAAAAATGAAATAAATAAATATTCTAAACCCAGGGGTTATTAACACCCCACCCCAGCAAGGGTTCTAGCAATAGACATTATATGAGCAGTTCAGACTATGTTTAAAGATGATGAACATATATAAAATGGGTGAGAAAAATCAGTAAAGAATGCTGTTTCATGACTGGATGAAACATACCACGTGGCAGTGCATTATCCTACAGTAACCACAAGCCTTCACTTATTTCTGCCCTTCCCCCCAGAAACAGTCCTGGCCATTTTATGTGACAGATAATCCTCTATAGGGCATGCAGTCATGTTCTGATATATGCATGTCTTGGGTGGTTGAACGCACTCTGTGACAGGGTTGAATAAGGCTCTGTCCCAGTTGTTATGGAGAAAGAGTTTAAATGCAAGGATCTGTTCTATCCTCTCCTTTTCTGTCTCTTCTCTGTCTGGTTGTCATACCAAATTTTCTTGTGAGACCTAGGCCTTGATCACCCTGACAGTCTTGAAATTCTCTGCCTCTCTCTATCTCTCTACGCTCACTTGCTGTTCTGTCCCCCCCCCCCCACATATCTGCTGGTATAAAAATATGTGTGAATATTGTTGTGGAAATGTACAGTAATTGATACTGGGATCCCTTTGTTTAAAACTGTATATAGTTATACTGTTGAAATGACTGCAAAGCTATTTGGAACTCAAGGGGTTAACCTGAGATGCAATTTTTAAGCCTTTTGCAGCAGATGTACACAAGAGGTCAGGTCTGGGTCACAATGTTCTTTTTGCTGTACCTGCTGAAATTGACAAGAACACTGGAACCTTACAAGAGCATTGTGTGATAAGCATGCTAGTTTCTTAATGAGCACCTGCACAGACATGTAAAGAGAAGCTGCAATGTTTTGTAAAAGAGAGACACAGAGACTGAGAGAAGGAGAGGGAGAGAGAGAGACAGAGAGAGAAAGACTGAGACTGGAAACTGAGAAGAAACCCAGATGGACTTTCTCTGTTTATACTGCCTTTGTAAATAGTTATGCTGAACAATTTTATTTTTTTATTTTACTGTTATTAATACTAAATCACTTGTTGCAAATTTTACAACTGCTTCTGGTTTTTCTATGCTTCCTGACCTGGGTCTCGACAACACACTCAGATTGCAGCCTTGTGCCTCACAACACACACCAAGGCATGCGTATGTCAGATCACAACCACACGCCCTGTAGTGGATTATCTGTTACTGACTTCATACCCTGTACTGTATGTATATATATATAAAATCAAAAATGGCAAGAAAAAATCTAGGAATTTAATTGGCCAGGAGATATCACCTGACCATGCATTAACAATAATAATAATAATAAACTTTATTTTTAATGTGCCTTTCAAATGTCAAGGCACAGTACACAGTTAAAACAATTTGAAACCAATGCTGCAATCACAGTAAAAACATGCAATACAGTTAGAGTCTGTCATCCTCAACATCATAAGCCCTGTTCCATACATACATCTTTAATGCTTGTTTAAAAACCCCCACAGTCATGCACTCCCTAATCCAATGGGGTAGAGAATTCCAGAGGGTTGGTGCCACGAACATAAATGCCTGAGCCCCAGAAGATTTTAAAAGCACCCTCGGAATCTTCAGCAACCCCTCTTTGGCTGAGCGGAGCGGTCACTCAGACAGGTAAGGAATCAGAAGCTCTTTCAGGTAGTCAGAGCCCAGTCCATGTAGGGCTTTATATGTCAGTAATCCAACTTTGAAGATGATCCACCACTGAACTGGCAGCCAGTGCAGCTCCCACAGCACTGGTGTGATGTGGAAAGATTGAGGAGTCCTCATCAACAACCAGGCTGTGGAATTCTGCACCAGCTGCTGGTCGCGGATATCAACCCCTGGAAGCCCAAAGTAAAGGGAGTTGCAGTAATCTAAATGCGAGGTGACAAAAGCATGGATCAATGTAGGGAGGTCCCCGGATGGAACAAGGTGCTTGATCCTAGTGATATTCCTCAGATGATAAAAGGATAACTTAACGACAGCCGACACCTGCGAACGAAGTGTTAACCCATCATCAAGAATCACCCCAGGTCTCACACCTGTTCAGAGATAGGAAGCTCGGAGTCCCCAAGGAATAAACCTATGGATTGACCTGCTCCCAACCCCCCTATCCGGCAACCTGGATCTACAACCATCACCTCCATCTTCCCAGGGTTCAACTTCAACCAGCTGGACTTCATCCAACCCTGGATTTCGTCGAGGCAGTAATTGAATACCACGAGTGCTCCATCCTGGTCGGGTGCAAAAGACAGGTAGAGCTGGGTATCATCAGCATAGCAATGAAACTTTAGCCCATACCATCTTACAATGTCTCTGAGGGGAAGCATGTACACTGCGAACAACATGGGAGACAGCACTGAGCCCTGAGGTACCCCACAAGACAGAGAGATAAGGTCGGAGGAAAACAAACCTGACACCACCCTCTGAGTTCTACCACTGAGAAATGAAGTAAACCATCTGTGGACCAAACCAGAAAGCCCACAGATGAATCTCAGGTGCCAGAGCAGAACCCCATGGTCAACGGTGTCAAAAGCCGATGACAGATCAAGAAGTACCAAATTGGACCATTTTTTCTGATCTCTCGCCATCAAGAGATCATTGAGCACCTGAACCAGTGCCGTCTCGGTGCTGTGCCTCTTTCGGAAACTGGATTGGAGAGGTTCATAGATGCTATGGATGGTCAAATGGTTCTCCAGCTGTGCAGCCACTACTTTCCAAATTACCTTCCCCACAAAGGGAAAGTTAGAGACTGGTCTGTAGTTAGCGAGAGGGTCTGGGTCCAATGAAGCCTTCTTCAACAAAGGTGTCACCACTGCCTCCTTCAAGAAGCGGGGGTACTCACCAGAGTCAAGGGAGCACCAGACTATCTACACCAGAACCGGGCCGATAGCAACACCACAGCCCATTATCAGGGATGTAGGACTCAGATCTAAATGACAGCATGTAGGGCGCATACCCTGGACAATCCATATAACATCCACGATTTCTGGCCGGTTGAAGGAACTCCAGGAAAAAGGAGAAATAGTGGCCAAGCATTGATCTTCAACAACTCCCATAGAGTGTGCTGCACGGGTCTCCGACCTGATGTCGGCCACCTTATCAGCAAAGAACTGAGCAAGCTCATCACACTGCAATTGTGAAAAAGCTCTATGAACAGGCAGACAGGCTGGGTTGCACAGCCTGTCCACAGTTTGAAAGAGCTGGGCTGGTCGGTTCTGAGCAGCAGCAATTTCCCCGGACAGGAATTCTCCCTTCTTACGGGACATTTCTGACTGATAGTCAGTAATGCTGTAACAGTCTAAGATGGTCAGCATCTAAGCCAGATTTCTGCCAGCACCGCTCTAACCTTTGTCCTAGCCGCCGTATCTCCCTCAGGTCCCCATCAAACCACGGAGACCGAGGACGAAGGGGGAGAGGATGCACACGGACTAGAGCAATGGAATCCAGGGCTGAGACAATAGCCTTATGATATGCCAGAACCAAAACCTCCGGATCCATGCTAGCCACCGGAAATTCTGATAGATTGAGCACCGCAGCTAGACCATCAGGAGTCACATCCCGTAAAGGGCGGTACTTGACCATCTCCACAGGGGCTGGCCTATGAAGAGGGGTGCAAAAATTCTATCTCACCGTGTGATGGTCAGACCATCCGATGGGTTCCACCCCCATGTCAGAGGCCTCCATCCCCAGGAGGAAAACCAGGTCAAGAGAATGGCCATATTTATGAGTAGCAGAGGTAACCACCTGTGTAAGGCCCAGTGAATTCATAAAGTGGAGGAAGAGTTGTCCAAATTGAGAGAGTTCGTCATCGATCCAGGCATTGAAGTCACCCAGGACCATCAGCCTGGGTGACTCAAACACCAGGTCGACCACGAAGTCCGCCACTTCCTTAATGAATAACTTCTCATCCCCGGGTGGACGGTAGATGAGAGCAAACCTATAACCCCCACCTGCTATTAAGACACATTCATATTATCTGGTTTCCTCAACTGGGACACTTGTGAGGTCCAATTTGGTCTTGAAACAGACCACAACTCCCCCTCCCCTTCGGTCCAATCTCGGTTAGTGTATCACCGAATACCCAGCCGGAATTACAGCCTCAAGTATGGGGCCAGCATTACCATCCAGCCAGGTTTCGGTGATGCATGCCAGACCCGTTGTCCCAACCAGATCTGCAATAATAACAGTCTTGTTTTTAACAGATCTGGCTTTGCATAATACCGCCCGAGTTGGACAGAACTCCTGGGTTGCCCTGGCCACCTGCCCACCGTTAATGGTGGTGCCCTTGGGTATGGAGACCAAACAAGGTGACCCACATTCTAGACTCCATTTCACCCCAGGGCGTCTTCTTGGCTTAACCACCCCGATGTAAGTGCCCCGCTCTTCCACCCTCTGCTGTTCACACCCCACCCCACCCCACCCTCCTGCAGGCAATACCCAAAGCCCGGCAGCGTTGATAGGTGGAAAAAAGCAACGGTGGGGGGAAAAAGGGGCGGAGGACATGAAGAGCGGAGGCTGAGTAGCGCATGACCTGGGGGTAGAACAGTGATGTATATGTATATGTATATAAATTTCCAGTCAGTTGCTGAATCTCATTTTCCTCCCTCAAAAAAAAAACTAGTCATTTTGCAAGTGTGATAAGAAACAAAGAAACATAGAAGTTGACGGCAGATAAGGACCGCATGGCCCATCCAGTCTGCCCATATCTTTTTCTACCTTATAAATGTGCCATTGGCCTTTGCTCTGTCAGTGGCCTATCTATTCATACTCATTTGTATTGCTCCCTTATGCCTATCCCATGCCTGTTTGAAGCCCTGCACTGTATTCATAGCCACCACTTCTTGAGGTAGGCCATTCCATGCATCCACCACCCTTTCTGTGAAAAATAATTTCCTCACATTCCCCCTTAATCGGCCCCCCTCTAATCTCATGCTGTGTCCTCTTGTCCTGCTATTTTTCTTATATTTAAACATGTTAGACTCTTTCCCTTGTTAATGCCCTTAAGGTGTTTGAATGCCTCAATCATATCACCTCTCTCCCTCCTTTGCTCAAGGGTATACATAACTGAGCTCTGTTAATCTGTCCTCACATGTCTTCTGATGCAGTCCCTGCACCATTTGGTTGCCCTCTCTGGACTGCCTCAATTTGGTTAATGTCCTTGTGAAGGTGTGGCCTCCAATACTGCACGCAGTACTCAGATGGGGGCCTAACCAGTGTCTTGTAAAGAGGATTATTACCTCCCTCTTACGACTTGTGATACCTACTAACACCCTAACGTCCCCTAGCCTTACCTACTGCTTTAGAGGTCTGCTTGGATGATTTCAGGTCATCAGTGATGATGATGCCCAAGTCTCTTTCTTCCTTTGTGACTGCTAGCAACTCCCTCCCAGCCTATAGGTGGCTTCAGGGTTTCTCTTCCCTATGTCATGATCTTGCACTTCTTTGCATTAAATCCCAGTTGCCACTCTTCTGACCATTTTGCTAGTTTATCCAGATCTCTTCTCATTTTGTCCACCCATCTGGATCATCTACTCTGTTGCAGATCTTGGTGTCATCTGCAAACAGACAAGCTTACCTCTAGTCCATCTGCAAGGTCACTAATGAAGATGTTGAAGAGGACTGGCCCCAGGACTGATCCCTGAGGTACCCCACTTGTGACTTGCATCTCTTCTGACTGTATACCATTTACCACCACTCTCTGTTTTCTGCCCATCAACCAGTTTGCCACCCAGTTGACCAACTTCTGACCCACCCGAGCCTACCCAGCTTATTTATCAATCTTCTATGTGGAACAGTGTCAAAAGCTTTGCTGAAGTCAAGGTAGGCGACATCAACTGCTCCCCCTTGGTCCACCACACTGGTTACCCAGTCAAAGAAATCTATGAGATTAGTTTGACAGGACCTTCCTTTTGTAAACCCATGCTGTCTTGGATCCTGTGCCCCTATGGATTCCAGGTGTTGCACTATCCTTTCCTTAAGGAGTGCCTCCATAATCTTGCCATCTACTGAGGTAAGACTGACTGGTCTGTAGTTCCCTGCCTCCTCCCTGCTACCACTCTTGTGGAGCGGGATCACATGAGCCCTTCTCCAGTCTTCTGGGACCTCTCCTGTGCTCAGAGACTCACTAAACAGTTCTGCTAATGGCTCTGCTAGTTCCACCTTTAGCTCCTTAAGTACCCTGGGATGTATGCCATCAGGTCCCATTGCCTTATCCACCTTGAGCTTAGCAAGCTCATGTAGGACCCTTTCTTTTGTGAAGGGAGTAGTGCTCACCTCCTTCCCCCCTGTGTCCATGGTGCTGAGCTGTGGGCCCTGCCCTACCTTCTCTTCAGTAAATACTGAGCAAAAGTATCTATTTAGGATAGATGCTTTTACATGGTCCTCCTCCTCACATGCTCCCTTTTCTCCATTAAGCTTAGCAATGCCCCCTCTGGACTTTCTCCTTTCACTAATGTATCTTTAGAAAGTCTTGTCACCTTCTTTTACTGTTCGTGCTAGTGTTTCCTCAGTTTGGGACTTTGCCTGCCTTACTGCCTTCCCTGCTTCCCTTAGGGCAGTTTGGTATGCCTCCCTATCTTCATCCCGCTGTGTTCCCTTATATTTTCCTGAAGGTCAGCCTTTGGCTCTGACCTTTCTGCTACTGTATTTGAGAAGCAAAGTGGTTTCCTTCTTCTTTGCACTTCCTTTTCTGTCTAACACAATGGGATGTTGCTTCAAGTATTGTATCTTAATGCTTGCCCACTTTGCCTGTACCCCTCACCTGTGTTTCTTTTGCCAGGGCTAGCTTAACTCTGTTGGCCATCTTATCAAAGTCAGCTCCTCCGAGTCCCATATTTTGCTTTGGAATGGGATGATTTAGATGTAGTAGCCAAATTGAACCATACCATGTGATGGTCACTGACCCCAGGTGACCTTCTACCTGGAGATGTGTGATCCCTTCCTGTTAGTCAGTACTAGAGCTAGGATAGCCCTGTCTCTTGTGGGTTGTTGTACCAGTTGTTTGAGGCCCTCCCCCTGCAGGGAATCCACTATGTGTTTAGTTCTGGCAGATGTTCCTGCTGGTATTGACCAATCTGTATCCGGCATGTTGAAGTCTCCCATTATCAGAACCTCCCCTTTAGCTGTCATGTTTTGTATATCCTCTATCAGTAATGTGTCTATGTCCTCCACCTGGTCTGGGGGCCTGTAGACAACCCCAGTTCTTATGGCTGTCCCATTTCCTGTTTCCAGGGTAACCCACAGTTCTTCTGGCTCCTTATGTGTATTCTGAATTTCTGTAGCTTTGATATTTTCATTGACATACAGGGCCTCCTCCCCCTTTTGCCTCGGTCTCTTCTTGAACAATACATAGCCAGGTACTGAAGTCTCCCAAGTGTGGTTACTGGTAAACCACGTCTCACTAATTGCTGCTATGTCCAGTTTAGCCTCTGACATTATTGCCTGCAGGTCTCGGATCTCATTCCCCAGGCTGTGAGCATTTGTGTACATGATTTTCCATTGGGCAGATTTCGGTGTGTTAGTTGTTGGGTGAGGTTTGGCATTACCCCTGTGCGTCGTATGAGGAGACAAACCTTTTTTCTTACCTGGTGATGCAAGCCAGACTGCAAACCTGCTGAATCCCTGTTTGACCACTAGCTGAGGGGAGGGTGTTCTTCCCATTTGCGTGGTAAGTTGCTGCACCCCTCTCCCATTTACTAGTTTAAATATTCTGCAAAAGATGTCAAACTTTTGCCCCAATGCACATGACTCCTCCTTAGTCAGATGCAGTCCATCAAATTAAAGAACTTCGCTCCCCAGAACTGTTGCCAGTCTCACAAATCGGTGTCCTTTTTCCTGGCACCAGCCCTGAGCCACGTGTTTAGCTCCTATCTCCCTTCTCTGACCTTCCATCCATCTGTCCCTCTCCCAGACTGGCAGGATATCAGAGAAGGAGATGCCGGATGAAATGGATGATAGTTTGTCACCCAGCCTGGTCAGGTGTTCCTTGGTCTCCACAACTGACCGGCTGGAGAGATCATTAGTCCCTATATGTACTAGGACATCAATGTTTTCTCCTGCTTTGTGAACAATTTTAGCAATGTGGTCAGTGTCTCTCCATGCTGATGTACCTGGGAGACATATGACCATTACCCTGGCTGGAGATGGGTATCAACTCCCGAATCATGGAGTCTCCTATGATCAGAAGCTTTTGGATTTCTTTTTGCTTTTTGTTTGGTTCCTGATTTGGGTGAGTTTTGTTGTGCTAGCTCCTGTGCCGCAGTGTCCTGCTCTGCAGTGTCTTCTGCCTCTTTGTTTGATTTCAGAGATAGAGGCAGATACCTGTTTGTAGTGTTTATATGGTTTTTGGAGGTAATATGTTGGAGAGCAGAGAGTGATGGGGCACCCGATTTGCCCCTCCTAACCACCTGCCAACCTCCTGGTCCAACTACCCTCTGCGGTCAAGGTTTTCCTGTTGGATGCCCCTCCTGAGTGTGCATCATTGGATTTTAATGTGCTTCCCAGGGACAAAAGGACACTTGGCTTTTGACATTGTGCCTTACAACACCCTTGGGGTGTGTATTAAAATCTACTCTGTCATACTTTATTACTTACCCACATCTATATATTTATAAAACCTTGAAAAATTATCAAGGTCTGTGATTGGTCCACAGCCAGTCACATGACTTTGAAAGTTTTTCAACTATTGACCAGTTAGATATCAACAAATGGGCAATAGTTTTCAAAACTGGTCAATAGTTCACAATATTGGTCAGTAGTAATACTATGAACACTTGACCACCTCTAGCTGTCAATCAAACTTTGTATTCTCTCATTCTTGTATTTATATGTTAATATGTCCCCTGGAGCCACTCGTTGCTGTATAAGAGTGATTTCATGTGCCTTTGGCTGGAGCGAGAACATCGAAGCGAAATGAAACTGTTCTGGCTGTAGCTGAAGGCAAGTGAAACCACTCTAATACAGGAACAAGTGTCGATGGGTGACGTATTAATATATTATTACTCGAGAGCAATCAATAATATATTTTTTTAAAAACTGTTCCCGGAATGTGCCCGTTTCCAGGGCATCTGCACAGAAGATGCTCTTCACAGAATAAGAGTGTCTCACATGCAGGGGAAAGGAGTGCTCCGATTGGTCGGAAGCGCTCCCTCGATCTATAATCTGCATTATGATGTTCTATTACCAATCATGCTATACTGACTGGAATGTTTAATGCTATAGTGTGAAAAGCTTAGCCCATATGTATGAACTACTGCCCTCCAGTAGACATACTGCCCTCAGCCTTCAGCTTCAGGCAATATAACAATTGTCAGACAATAGCTAATCCTTTGGGTCAAGGTTTTCACACTACAGCCCTCAACTCCAGTCAATATTTGTATATACATATATATATTTATATCAACAGTTACTAAAGAATGGTAACCAGAGACCTGTGCTGATTCAGTCCATACGCTCCTACCACAAGGGAGTTGTAGCATGAACTGATGTTAGCCTGAGTAAAGTGTCATGAGGAGGTGGTGGCAGGAAATGGGTACCTATTATAACAGCACACCTTGCTAAAACTAAATAATCTGTGATCTAATGGCAATCTGCCTCCACTTTGCTCCCATTTTCCCTGTTGCCCCCTATTCTATTCTAATATGCCTATTAGGAGGCAGTATAGTGCTGTGGTTTAGGGCACTGAGCTGGAGACCTGGATTTGAATGCCACAGCTTCCACTTGTGTACTGTGCATACTGTGTGACCCTGAGCAAGTCACTTAACTTCCCTGTGCTCCCAGGTCGCACCTGAAAACAAGCTTTGGCTTAGTGTGCCTTTCCTGGTTAAACAGTTTCCCCTTCCCTTCCCCCCTTCCTCTGTTCTTTTCTTCACTTCCCTTTTAGTTAACTTACTTTATTTTTTACATTATATTACCTTGTTGGGAGTATTACTGTGTTATAATGTATTTGCTGCGGCAAGGGACTGTATGAGCCAGGCGACATAGTAGTTCCTGGAAAATGTTAGCCCTGAGAGTTAGTATTCTGATACCCCTTATTGTTAGCCCAGGTGGAGGCACCACATCAACAGAAGACTAGAGTACCAATGTAGCGTAGCACAATACCAGTAACCCTGGACTCCTCTGGAGAGTTATGAGGGGAGGACTTCAAGATCCACAGACAGATGCCACACTTATGTTTACATGACTGGAATATTTATTCTGGACACTTAAGGCCTGATCCACAAATCCACAGATTAGGACATACCCAAAATATTGCCTAAATTAGGCATAGAGCTCCACGGCACATAAATCATATGAACATCCTGCAACTTACAGTGGCAGTGGGTTGGAAAGATAGTTGTGGAAGAGGCTGCAAAGTGGGCAGACGTGTAGGGGCTGATTCTGTGGAAACATGGATACTCCCACGGAACACCCTGCTTGGTGCTACATGGTATGACAGACAGAAGATTGCCAGCCAGCCATGCAGGTGCAGCAGCCACAGACAGCATATGGCACAGGAGCACTGGGGCATTCACTGACACACATGCAGGGAAGAAAGCACAGTGTTCTGTGTTCCAGACAGTGCCCACCAGCAACCCATACAGACATACTGTATGTTAAAGCCCTTAGCCGGGCGAGATGTAACAGTCATCTGCCCTCCCCCTCACAGGACACTCCACCATGGCACCAACCACCATATATTACACCAGCCACCAATACAAATCAGTGCACACCATGCAAAGCACATGTCACATGCCACTTACTGCACGGACCACATGCAGGACTGTAAACAAAAACGGGAACTACACACTGAGGAACAACTGTAGCACACAGTTTTGTACCCAGTATTGCCCCATATGGTATTAATCTAGCAAACAAAACAGAACATCGACATTTACTGATGTGTGCAATTCTAGATTTGGGTATAGCAACACAACTCCCTGCAGTGTTGGGGTTCACTCACAGTGACCGTTCACCTAGAAAACATGACAAAGGGAGAGCGTACCAGAGACCATTACAATTCATGGTGACAAAGCAACATCAAACATCACCACCTAAATGGTCATACAGCAGCTAAAACCAGACCTACTGATACGGTGGTCCATGCTGCTATGGCCCACATGCGACCATATGCATGCCTGTATTGAGCTCTGTCCCTGCAGAGCTCAAAGAGGAATGAAAGTGGTGGCTGATCAGGTCTACAACCTCATGGAGCTCCTCATGAGACAAGGCCTGCATATCACTATCATAGTGTAACAAACCTGGGCTTTGTGGTTTGTGTAATTCTCCGAGGGTCAGAGCTGTTGTGGACACAATCTGCCCCTCTGATGGCTAATGGACAACTGGCAGCAGCTGTCCTATAGCCATTGTGAGGTGACTGCAGATGTTGCAGACACTTTGGGTGGGATTTACAAAGCTCCGAGATCACAGCAAGCCCTGGTGCACTGACAATATGGCACATGGGGCTTGCCGCGATCTAATGGGATTTTCTATCCCATGCTTTCAAGTGCCGCAAGTTAGACAAACTTTTTCTGATTTAATGTGCAGCAATCCTGAGGACTGTTGTACGGAACTTGTACCAGATATATGGTGCAAGCTGCAGTAAACTGTGGAAACTGCTGCATCTGCGCTCAAGAATGTAAACTTGGGTGCAGTTGTGGCAAAGGGTTCAGTGCACCTCCAGAAGCTAAGTGTGGGGGCACAGGGCTGAACACAAGCCCTGCACCACCCTTCGAAAAGCCTGCCCTTTGACTTCAGATGACATCACCTGAGCATGAAGTCACAGTGGTAGTGACATAGTTACATTGGGCATTTTACACATCATGAGCCACGACAGAATAGTCTGGAAATCTAGGCTAAATTATGGGGCTATGAGGTGAACTGGGCATTTTGACTTAAGTAGTTGAACTTGTAATATCTCCAATCTTAGTCCCACAGGGCAAAGCCAAATCAACATCTATCTCTAGGATGCCAGAGTACTGGGATGAAGAGAGAGGGCCCAGCTACACCGGCGATGAATGAACAAGTCTGAGGGGATCCAGTATGACTGTAAGGGCACCAGCAGAGCCAGTGGGAAGACAGCCAGTGACAGATCCAAGGATACGCCTGCACTCTTGCCTCGCTCCACCTGCCTCAGAAGTCTGCCTGCACTGCCATCAACTAACTCCAGTTCATACTCCAGCCAAAAGAAGCCAGCACCTCTGCAGGCCAGTGCCAGGGCCTAGCAGAACTCGTATTCCATCAGTGATCAGCTATGCTAAACAAGTAACTGTGGCCAAACAAAACCTTCAGCCCGGTACACAGTTGCTACAATAATGATCTACAATATCTTTATAAATATATATATATATATCCTTTATGTGCTGTCTGACACTCCAGTCCCCAGGGTAGAAGCAACAAATCCTACAGAAAGTGTAGTGGTGAATTTACTACAACAGGATAGATTGTCCATGCCTGACAACAATTGTGTTCTGTTGTTTCCAGGAGGATGACAGTAATGTTGGTTGTACATGATATATGGATACAGGTTTGCACTGTATGTGACGTGCATAATCGTTTCAGCCTTTGCATTGCTCCTGCATCGGCCTGTTGGCATAGTTTGTGGGCCTGTGATCCTCATGTGCAAACGCCTGTCACACATTGTGTTTTGGTGTACATACTCATGAATCAAATGTATGTCAGGGAAAGCCCTAATGGGCAGAGACACTATTAACTTGTGCAGACATGTGTGCACAGCACATTTGCCCAGGGTATAATGTGCATTGTGTGTTGGCATTAGGCTGAGTTCCATAACTTTGATATGGAAGTTCCTATGCATTTTTGTTATGCAACTGCATAAGCCTCCCAACCCCTTGTTGTATTGAGCACTTAATATGTGAAGTAATACTAGAATTCTACAGCCCATGTCAGTGAAAATGCAGACCCTACTACTCAGCCCCTTCACTGAAAGGGTTTAGATAGGAAAACTATTGCAAGTCAAGATTCAAAGCAGAGCCTATGAAGCAGTGGCTATGTCATTCCTTCCATTTTAACACATCTATCACTTGTTTCTCTTAGAAACATAAAAACAGATTTTATCAGCAGAAAATGATCTTTGGGCCCACCTAGTCTGCTTCTTGTCCCACTCCCTGCCTGTTTCATTATCACTGACCCTAGTTGGTTATTTTATAGATGTCACACTCTCCCCTATTCATCTACCTTATATGCTCCAGTGCCTATCCCATGCATGCTTTCAACTCACAAGTTTTGCATTCATTACAGGGCCTGAAAGTGTTGCAGCCTACTGTTTTAGGCTAAATCATATCAAGCTACCCCTCTGTGTACTTTGTGAGATTAAGACTAAGCTCATACTGGCTCCATGGTGGTGAACAATGGAGGATCGCTTTGACATGTGGCAACCTGGATTTGCACCCCACACCTGGAATGTAAAGTGCACAGGCCAGTGGGGGGGGGGTGCAAGGCAGATAAAAGAGTGTGCTTTGGATGCTCTCTTCTTGGGAGGGGGGTCCTACTGTGCCATGCTCTAGCAGCTCCTGGTGGTGGCTGGTGGAGGTGATAGCATGGGTGACCATGTGCTGTTAGGCACCCCCTCAGCCAGCTGTGCATGCACACAAACAAATAGGGAGAAGGGTGGGTGGGGATACCCAAGGAAAATGCTGCAGCAGTATACCAGATGACAGCCTCTCTGCCCTTCACTATGCCTAGACCCTCCCCGACGCATGCAGTCGACATGCCCCCTCTAGATACCTCAGCAATGCTCCTCTACTAGGCCAGTAAGGAAAAGTAAGGAGCTGTAAGGTGTATTTACTATGGCGATGGCCGGGGAGGCCCCTGGTAGGGACAAGATGACCCCCTAGGTGCCCAGTGGTCTGGATGCCTGTCCTAGAAGAGTGCAGTCAAGTCTGGCAGGAAAAAGAGTTGGTGATGTGGACGTCTGAAGGAGAGGTGTGCCAGTGAGAGCAAAAGCAAACAAAAAATAAAGACTAAGCTCCCTTTGCTTGTTCTGTTCCCCCACTTGAAGACATTTTAAATGATGTATGATGATGAAGAACTGCTTACTTGATTAGAGCACTTAGGCACATAATTTTCACGCTGGCAAGAGATGGGTGAGGGAAGAGGGACATGATCAGTTTTTAGGATTTTGAAAGGAAATGACAGAGTAAATCAGGAAAATCTTAGAAACATAGAAATCTGATGGGCTTGGCCCATCCAATCTGCCCCTTTAACCCATCCCCATAGGGACCCCTTTAACCCCCCCTTTGCTCCAATCCCCTGGTCCCCTCCCACCCAATGGAGACTCCAGTCCCCTTTCTTTTTCCATGTGCATCCCCTCCTTCTTCTGGATTTCCATGTATTTATACGAACATATAAATGTGTCAGTAGAAACAGACCACCCTGTCTACCTAAGTCTGCAGCTAGCACCCCTAGTTTGCAGCTGCCTCATCCCCTCTCCCATTTGTCATCCTACTGCCACCCCCCGCCTCCCTCACCCTCACTCTCCCCTGTTCCCTGTCTCATGCCATTTTTAAACTGTTCACAGATTTACATGATACCACTCATTCTGGTAGGGCATTCCATTTTGCTACTACCCTCTCTGTTAAATAGTGTCTCCTCATTTCCTTCCTAAATCTCCCCCCCCATTCTTAGCGCATGCCCCCTAGTGACCCTCCCCCTCCTTAACTTAAAGACCCCATCTGCCCCATTCTTATTGATTCCCCTCAGATTCATGAATGTCTCTATCATTCCCGGGTTGTGCTTGAAAATAGGCAGATCTCTTGCCTAATGCACTTACCCAGTTACCAAAAACAAATAAATAAATGCCCCCCCGTCCCTTCTGTCCTCCAGGGTGCACATATTCAGGTCTCTCAGCTTGCTGTCATAGTCTGTCCCTTCCATTCAACATATCATCTCTGTTGCCCTCCTCTGCACCCCCTCCAGTAGCCTGATATCACGCTTTAGGTACAGTATGGCTTCCAAAACTGCACACAATGCTCTTAGTGCGGCCTTACCAGCGACCTATAGAGGGTCAAGATCACCTCTCTTCACCCAGACAAAAAAACCCTCGCTATGTACCCAAGCCTTTTATTTGCTTTTGCAGCCACTCTCTTGCACTGGGCAGTGTTGTCCACGGTTCCTGTTATCATTACCCCTTGGTCCTTCTCCTCCTCAGTGATTCCCAGCTTAACCCCTCGCAGCCAGTATTCTCTCCTTGGGTTCTTCACCCCAAAGTGCATAACCTTACACTTCTTTGCATTGAACCCCAGCTGCCACCTCTCTGACCACTCCTCTAGCTTGCTTAGGTCCCCCTGCAGCTGCTTCCATCCCTCCTTTCCAGTCACCACTGCTCCGATTTTGGTGTCGTCAGCGAACCGACTTATCTTGCTCACCACCCCATATGCAATGTCTGATATGAAGAGCCTGAACAATGCTGGTCCCAACACAGAGCCCTGTGGCACCCCACTCATCACCGGCCTCGGAGTTGAGCGCTCCCCTCTCACCACCACCTGTTGCAGCCTCCCACTCAGCCAGCTTGTAATTCAGTTCATCATTTTTGCACTTACCCATACACCAGTTAGCTTCACCCCAAGCCGCCCACGAGGCACAGAACTGAAGGCCTTGCTGAAGTCCAAGTAAATAACATCCACCACATGACCCTTATCCAGCTCACCTGTCACCCAGTCATAATATTGTATCAGGTTGGTTTAACAAGATTTCCCTGAAACAAACCCATGATGCCTCACATCCTGGAGGCAATTGTCCTCCAGGTATGACACCAGTCTTTCCGTTAGTATTGTCTCCATGAGTTTGCACACTATGGAGGTGAGACTTACCGGGCAATAATTACCCGGTTCATCCCTTAACATAGAAACATAGAAACATGGAATTTGATGGCAGATAAGGAGCGCTTGGCCCACCTAGTCTGCCCATTTCCCTACCTAACAGATAAGCTGCAGATCCTAGTTAACCAACAGTCTACTTCCTCCTACCCCCCACTAGAATTGCCTTATGTCTGTCCCATGCGTTCTTGAATTCCCCCACTGTTTTTGACTCTATGACCTCCTCAGAAAGGCTGTTCCATGTATCCACAACCCTCTCTGTGAAGAAATACTTCCTCACATTACCTCTGAGCAGTCCCTCCATCTTCAAATTCTGCCCATTGTTTTGCACATCTCTTTTCTGAAAGATGCTACCCTCTTGGACTTTGTGGATTCTCTTGAGGTATTTGAAAGTTTATATCATGCCCCCCTCTCCCTCCTTTCCTCGAGGCTATACATCTTTAGTTCCTTTAGTCTTTCTTCATATGTCTTCTGATGCAGACCCTGCATCATTTTGGTTGCCCTCCTCTGGACAGCCTCCAATCCTGTCTATGTCTTTGCAGAGAAGGGATCTCCAGAACTGTACACAGTACTCCAGATGTGGTCTTACCAACTGTCTATACAGAGGGCCAACAACTTCCTGTTTTCTACTGGTGATGATGCCTCCCCATATGCATCCCAGTATCCCCCCAGCCCTCCTTACTGCCTTCTCACATTGCTGGCCCACCTTTAGGTCATCTGATATGACTACCCCCAGGTCCCTTTCCATTTTTGTTGTTGTCACTATCTCACCCCCCATTGTGTACTCTTCCCCTGGGTTTTTGTTTCCCAGGTGCATTACTTTGCACTTCTTTGCATTGAATCTAAGCTGCCATACATTTGACCATTCCTCCAACCTTGCCAAGTCCCTTTTCATCCTTTCCATCCCACCTTGTGTATCAACCCTGTTGCAGATCTTGCTGTCATCTGCAAAGAGACATAATTTCCCTTCCAGTCCCTTTGCAAGGTCACTTAAAAAAGACATTAAAAAGGACTGGCCCCAGTACTGAACCCTGCGGTACCCCACTAGTAACCCTCCTTTCTTCACTATGGACTCCATTTACCATTACCCGCTGTGTCCTGTTGTCCAGCCAGTGTTTTATCCAGGCTACCACCCCGGGACCCACTCCCAGGCTGGATAATTTGTTTATTAATCTTTTGTGTGGGACTGTGTTAAATGCCTTGCTAAAGTCTAGGTAGGCCATGTCCACAGCCCCTCCCTGGTCTACTGCTTTATTCACCCAGTCAAAGAAATCAATTAGATTTGTCTGACATGACATTCCTCCTGTGAATCCATGCTGCCTTGCATCCTGTGCCCCACTGGCCTCTAAGTACTCAACAATTCTTTCCTTCAGAAGTGATTCCATCATTTTCCCTACCACTGAGGTCAAACTGACAGGTCTGTAGTTTCCTGCTTCTGTCTTGCTCCCACTTTTGTGAAGGGGAATCACATCCACCCTCCTCCAGTCCTCCGGTACCACACCATCCTCCCATGATTTATTAAAAAGGGTAGTCAGTGGTGTTACTAGTTCTTCCTTAGTTCTTTTAGAATTCTGGGGTGAAACCCATTAGGCCCCATTGCTTTATCCATATTCAGTTTTAAGAGTTCTTTCAGAACCCTTTCTTCTGTGAAAGGACTAATATCAACCCCCCTATTCAGAGTGCTTCTATTGACCAGATTAGGTATTTCCCCCTGCTTTTCCATTGTGAATACTGAGCAGAAGTATTTGTTCAGTATCCCTGCTTTTTCACTGTCGCTCTCTTCCCATCCACCTTTCAGCCTCAGTATCCCTGCTTTAGTCTTTCTTTGCTCCCTAGTGTACCTATAAAAGATTTTATCCCCCTTCTTAACCGAGTTGGCTAGCTTTTCCTCGGTTTGGGCCTTTGCTATTCTGACTGCCTTACTTCTGTTTTAACTGGTACAGTCTCTGTTCTGCTCCTTCTGTGTTTCCTTATACTTCCTAAATGCTATCTTTTTCTCCCTTACCTTCCCTGCCACTTCTTTTGAGAACCATAGCATTTTTTTTCTTTTGTTTTGATTTGTTTATCTGCTTCACACAAACGCTTGTTGCCTCTGTGATGGCGGTTTTGATGATTCCCCATTGTTGCTCCACCCCACCCTCTTACCTGTTTGCTAGTGCTTTTCTGAGGCACTCTCTCATTTTGACAAAATCAGCCCTCCTGAAGTCCAGTACCTTCACTTTTGTGTGGCTTGATTCTACAGCTAAGTTTATCATGAACCACACTGTTTTGGTGGTCTCTTGTTCCCAGATGGCTACCCACTTCAAGATCAGAGATCCTCTCTCTGTCCCCATTTGAAAGTACCAGGTCTAAGATTGCTCTGTCCTGAGTGGGTTCCAAAACTAGCTGTCTGAGGCATGCCCCCTGTAGGGCATCGAGAATGGCCCTGTTCTTGGTTGTGTCTGTAGCAAAGGTGCTCCAGTCAACATCTGGCATATTCAGGTCCCCCATCAGCAATATCTCACCTTTCTCTACCATCCCAAGGATGCCTTCTATCATTTCCTTGTCCACTTCCTCCCCCTGAGACGGGGGCCTGTATACAACCCTGTGTGGATTGTGGAGTCATTTCCACCAGTCTCCAGGGTGACCCACAGTGCCTCCTCTCCTCTCTGTTTACCCACTAGTTCTGTTGCTTTGATCCCTTCCCTTACATAGAGAGCTACTCCTCCTCCTCTTCTTCTCTCCCTGTCCCTCCTGTAGATAGTGTACCCTGGTATGTTGACATCCCAGTCATGGTTGTCTGTGTACCATGTTTCTGTGATTGCCACAATATCCAGGCATCTCTTTTCCATCAAAGCCACCATTTCAGGGAGCTTTTTACCTAGACTATGGGCATTGGTACACATTACCTTCTATTTTTTATGGCTTTATTTCTTTTTACCCCATCCCTGTCCCTACTGCCTTTGTCTTTTTCTCCATTTACCCCTGCCCTTCTCCCTATTGACTGCTCTATCTTGGCATTTACCTCACTAATACCCTGATTTTTTTTTTGGGGGGTGGGGCTAGGATTTCCCTTCTCCTCTTTAGTGTCTCTGCTTGTCATTGAAGCATTGAAACCTATCATCTAGGATCCAGGTTCCCCCTCCAGGATAGATGCAGACCATCACACCTGTATAGGCCTGCATCCCTCCAGGTGGAGCCCCATTCCCCAAGGAAGCCAAATCTCTGAGCTCTGCACCAGCTTTTCAACCAGTCATTGAATCCCACGGTGCGGAGTGCCCTAACCTCATCCATGCCATAGACAGGTAGCACAGGTAGCACTTCTCTTGGTTCGCTCTTGTGTAATGGTACTACATGTGGCATCCCCAGTCCAGTGGCACACATCCCGACTCCAGTGAGGTGCTATAAAGATCTGCCAGCGGCTCCGCCAACACCTCCGCCATCTCCCTCAGCACCGTGGGGTGGATACCATCTGGCCCTGGTGCCTTACATAGAAACATAGACTTTGACGGCAGATAAGGACCGCTTGGCCCACCTAGTCTGCCCATTTCCCTACCTAGAGGATAAGCTGCAGATCCTATTTAACCAACAGCCTATTTCTTCCTACCTCCCACAAAAATTGCCTTATGTCTGTCTCTCATGCATTCTTGAATTTTCCACAGTTTTAGACCACACAACCTCCTCAGAAAGGCAGTTCCATGTGTCCACCACCCCTCTCTGTGAAAAATACTTCTCACATTGCCCTAAGCTGTCCCCCCTCTATCTTCAAATTGTGTCCCCTTGTGCTTGCACATCTCTTTTTCTGAAAGATGCTACCCTCTTGGACTTTGTTGATTCCACAGAGGTACTTAAAGTTTCTGTCATGTCCCCCTTTCCTCAAGGGTATACATATTAAGTTCCTTTAGTCTCTCCTCATAAGGCTTCTCTGCAGACCATGCACCATTTTAGTTACCTCTTCTGAACTGCTCCATCCTGTCTATCTCCTTGCGGAGATGGGGTCTCCAGAACTGGATGCAGTACTCCAGATGGGGTCTTACCAACTGTCTGTACAGGGGGATAACAACTTCCTATTTTCTGCTGGTGATACCTCTCCCTGTACATCTCAGTATCCCCCCAGCCCTCCCTACCGCCTTCTCGCATTGCTTGCCAACCAAAAGGTCATCTGATATGATTACCCCTAGGTCTCTTTCCATTTTTGTTGTTGTTACTACCCCCCATTGTGTAATCTTCCCTGGGTTTTGTTTCCCAGGTGCATTACTTTGCACTTCTTTGCATTGAATCCA
This sequence comes from Neoceratodus forsteri, assembly GCA_016271365.2. Taxonomy (NCBI): domain Eukaryota; kingdom Metazoa; phylum Chordata; order Ceratodontiformes; family Ceratodontidae; genus Neoceratodus; species Neoceratodus forsteri. The sequence goes on from CM057453.1 coordinate 1,530,281,370, forward strand.
AGCTGCCATACTTCTGACCATTCCTCCAACCTTGCCAAGTCCTTCTCATCCTTTCCATGCCTCCTTGTATATCAACCCTGTTGCAGATCTTTGTGTCATCTGCAAAGGGCATACTTTTCTTCCAGTCCTCTGCAATGTCACTTATAAAGACATTAAAAGGACTGGACCCAGTACTGAACCTGCGGTACCCACTAGTAACCTCTTCTTCAAAGTGGACTCCATTTACAATTACCTTCTGTGTCCTGTTGTTCAGCCAATGTTTTACCTAGGCTACCACCTTGGGACCCACTCCCAGGCTGGTTAATTTGACTACTAATCTTTTGTGTGGGACTGTGTCAAATGCCTTGCTAAAGTCTAGGTAGGCCATGTCCACAGCCCCTCCCTAGTCTACTACTTTGGTCACCCAGTCAAAGAAATCAATTAGGTTCGTCAGACATGACCTTCCTGCTGTGAATCCATGCTGCCTTGGGTCCTGTGCCCCACTGGCCTCTAGGTACTCAGCAATTCTTTCCTTCAGAAGTGATTCCATCACTTTGCCTACCACAGAAGTCAAACTGACAGGTCTGTAGTTTCCTGCCTCCGTGTTGGTCCCACTTTTGTGAAGGGGAGTCACATCCACCTTCTTCCAGTCCTCAGGTACCACACCATCCTACCATGATTTGTTAAAAAGCGTAGTCAGTGGTATCACTAATTCTCTGCTTAATTCTTTTCAAATTCTGGGGTGAATTCCATCTGGCCTCATTGCTTTGTCCACCTTCAGTTTTAGTAGTTCTTTCAGAACCCTTATTTCTGTGAAAGGACTGGGATCAACCCCCCTCTCCAGAGTGCTTCTGTTAATTGGATTAGACACGTCTCCCACTTTCTCTTTTGTGAACACTGAACAGAAGTATTCATTCAGTATCCCTGCTTTATCACTGTCACTCTCTGCCCACCCACCATCCATTCTATTCAGCCTCACTATCCCTCTCTTTGTCTTTCTATGCTCCCTGATATACCTATAAAAGGTTTTATCCCCCTTCTTAACCAAGTTAGCTTTCTTTTCCTCAGTTTGGGCCTTTGCTATTCTGACTACCCTCCCTGCTTCCTTCTGCCTTAACTGGTGCAGTTCTCTGTCCTGCTCCTTCTGTGTTTCCTTATACTTCCTAAATGCTATCTTTTTCTCCCTAACCTTCACCGCCATCTCTTTTGAGAACCATAGTGGCTTTTTCTTTCATTTTGATCTGTTTATTTGCTTCACACAAAGGCTTGTTGCTTCTGTGATGGCAGTTTTGATATTTGCCCATTGTTGCTCCACCCCTCCTTCTAGCCTGTTTGCTAGTGCTTTTCTAAGGCACTCTCCCATCTTGCCAAAGTCAGCCCTCCTGAAGTCCAGAACCCTCACTTTTGTATGGCTTGAATCTGTAGCAGAGTTTATTGTGGACCACACTGTTTGGTGGTCACTTGCTCCCTAATGGCTACCCACTTCTAGATCTGAGATCCTCTCACTGTCCCCATTTGAGAGTACAAGGTCTAAGATTACTCCCTCATGAGTAGGTTCCAAAACTAGCTGTTTGAGGCATGCCACCTGAAGGGCATCAAGAATGGCCCTGCTTTTGGATATGGCTGCCGCAAAGGTGCTCCAGTTAATATCTGGCATGTTAAGGTCCCCAATCAACAGTATCTCCCCTTTCTCTGCCATCCTAAGTATGCCTTCTATCATATCCTTGTCCATTCCCTCCCCCTGACATGGGGTCTATATACAACCCCTGTGCAGACTGTGGTGCCATTTCCAGTCTCTAAGGTGACCAAAAGTGCCTCCTCTCCTCCCTGTTTACTCTTTTGTTCAGTTGCTTTTATCCCTTCCCTTACATACAGAGCTACCCCCCCTTGCCCCCCTGTCTCTCCTGTAGGTTGTGTACCCTGGTATGTTAACATCCCAGTCATGGTTCTCTGTGTACCATGTTTCTGTGACTGCTACAATATCCAGGCATCCCTCTTCCATCAAGGCCACCAGTTCAGGAAGCTTGTTGCCCAGACTACGGGCGTTGGTACTCATTACCCTCCATTTCTTGATGGCCTTACCCCTTTTTGCCCAATCCCTGTCCTTATTGCATATGTCACTTTCTCCATTTTCCCCTGCACTTCTCCCTATTGACATCTCTATGTTGATGTCTACCCCACTGCTCCTTTCCAGTACCTCCCCCCTTGGCTAGTTTAAATACTTGTCAATGAAGTATTTAAACCTATCACCTAGGATCCTGGTTCCCCTCCTGGGCAGATGCAGACCATCATGCCAGTGTAAGCCTGCATCCCTCCACGTGGACCCCCAGTCTCCAATGAAGCCAAATCCCTGAGCTCTGCACCAGTTTTTCAACCACTGATTGAATCCCGTGGTGTGGAGCACCCTAGCCTCACCTGTGCCATAGATAGGCAGCACTTCCGAGAAGGTTACCGTGTGTGCTATTTGTATAAGGCCCCTCCCCATCTCCACAAATGCTTCTTGCACTGCTCTTATCCCTTTTTTAGCCAGGTCATTTGTCCCTAGGTGGACAATGACATCCAGCTCCCTCCCCTGTGCAGCTGCTCCTGAGATCCTGAGGACTCACTCCCTGTCTCTCCAAGCCATGGTGCCAGGCAGGCACCTTACCTCCCTTTCCCCTTCCTCCTCCAGTTCTACCTTCCTAACAATGGAGTCCCCCACCAGGAGTTGTTTCCTTCCCCTGTGGGGTCCCATGCAACCCTCCTTTGGGTCTCCTTTGTGGAGGTTCCCAGCATCCTCCTTGGTCTCCACTGTGGGTGCCTCCATAGAGGAACCACACTTTTCCAGAACGGCATAGAAATTGTGGAGAGGTACAACTGGAGGGATGAGCCTGTGTTCCACCACCCTCACCCTCCCTGAGCCCACTGTGGTCCAACCACTTCTCTTTCTTGGCAACCTTTGAGGCAACGGCAGTGAATCTGGTGGTCCCTGGGTGGGAGAGGAGGTCCCACAAATCCTGGCCAACTCAGCCTGGAGATGAGCAACCTTCTTCCTCAGCCCAGAGAGGTGTCTGCAGATGGGACAACACTGCATCCTCCAAAACATCTCCCGGATGACTGCTGCTCCACAGCCACTGCACTGCACTGCACCACTCCCATCATGTCTTTTTTCTGGCCCCTAACTGTTATTTGGAATGCTTACTCTTTCCTCTGTTTGTTTATTTCTTTTTTTTCTTCTCTCCTTAATTACTTACTGCCTCTGCACCCTGTTATCTCCTGATCTTCCTGTTCTGAGACAAGAAGTTCCTATATTTCTCAGTAGTCTCCTTACTTGCTCAGAGTCAGACCTTCAGCAGCTAGGGGGGATGGAGATGTACTCTTGCCCTTCTAGGTTGGTGAGTCTTTGGTGGCTCTGTGATCACTCACTTCCTGCTCCCAAACAGGAAGTTCCTGTTGTCAGTTAAATCCTGTGCCTATAAAAGTAGAACTGGGGGAGGGTAGGGAAGGAGGGCAATATAGTCCCAGTAGAGAAGTTTTAATTGTACCAGTAGCTCCTTCCTCCTGGAGTTCTGTCTGTCCTCTGGCAGAAGCTATCTAGGGCAGTATTTATATCTGGTCTTAACCCGGCTCCTTCTAGCTAAGCCACTCCCCCTACTTTGCAAATCTTTCTACACTTAGTTAATTTCACAGATAACAATTCCCTTCTGACACCTGTGACAAGCACCTAGATAAGTACACAGATAACAGATAACAATTTACTTCAACTACCTCTGACAAACACACCAGCTCCTTTTTTTTTTGCTGTTTGTTTTTTACCCTTAATTGAAGGTCTCAGTACAAGAGATCTAGTTCTTAGTTCCAGTAGATAAGTTTTAGTTATACCAGTTGCTCCTTCCTCCTGGAGTTCTGTCTGTCCTCTGGCAGAAGCTATCTAGGGCAGTATTTATATCTGGTCTTAACCTGGCTCCTTCTAGCTAAGCCACTCCCCCTACTTTGCACATCTTTCTACACTTAGTTAATTTCACAAATAACTATTCCCTTCTGACACCTATGATAAGCACCTAGATAAGTACACATATAACACAGATAACAGATAACAATTTACTTCAACTACCTCTGACAAACACACCAACTCCTTTTTTTTACCCTTAATTGAAGGTCCCAGTACAAGACATCTAGTTCTTAGTCCCAGTAGAGAAATCTTAGTTATACCAGTAGCTCCTTCCTCCTGGAGTTCTGTCTGTCTATCTATCTACCTTCAGTGCCCTCAGTTCCTCTAGGACTCTACATGCCTCAGTTCTTCCATCTGTTGCCTCCTTTCCCCTGTCCCCACCCTCCCAGCCCATGATGGTAGCGGTCCCCCTTTCTTCCATGAACACCGAGCAAAAGTATTCATTCAGTGCTTCCACCTGCTCCTCACCCTTTTCCATCCACTCCCCACCCCTTTTTATCCTCACTATTGTCTCCTTGCACTTCCATTTCTCCCTGATGTATCTGAAAAAGTCCTCCCCCCCATTAATTCCCTGCGCTAATCTCTGCTCCCTCTGGGCCTTGGCTTCTCTCACTTTTCTGGTCTCCTCCTTGGACCATCTTGCATACTCCTCCCTGTCCACTTCCTTCCCTGTCCTTCTATACCTCTGGTGCGCCTCTTGTTTTGCTCTCACCACCTCCACTACCTTGCTGTTCAACCAGCATGGTTTTCTTGCTCTGCTCCTCTTACTCTGTGTCTTGGTGCAGGCTTCTGTTGCCTCTGTAATCCCACTTTTAATAATATCCCATTTCTGCTCTGCATCCATCTCGTGCCTTATGCCCTCTAGTTTCCCTTTCAGTACTTCCTGCATCCTCCCAAAGTCTGCCCTCCTGAAGTTTACTATCTGAGTAACTGATTTCTATGGCTTCCCGCACATCATGATATTAAACCACACCGTTTGATGATCACTGTCAGCTAGTGGGTCCTCCACCTCTATTTCCCTTACTGCCTCCCCATTCGACAATACCAGATCTAAAGTGTTCTTTAACCTAGTTGATACACTAACCATGTCAGGAGACCCTCCTGGATTGCATCCAGGAGCACTTGCTCACTAGCACTGGAGGTGACTGGAATGCTCCAGTCAACCCCGATAAGTTGAAACCCCCCCACAATGACCACCTTCCCTTTTCTACATACCTTTCTGATTTGTCCTGTTAATTCCCTGTCAAGCTCCTCAGACTGGGATGGTGGTCTATATACCACCCCAAACCTCAGTTTCCTACCCCTTGAGTCTAGGATCTGCAGCCAGATTGCCTCTGTTCTCCTTTCTTCCCACTCGTCCCTTGCTAATTTGATCCCATTCCTCACATAGACTGCCACCCCACCGCCCCTCCCTTCCTTATGGTCCTTCCTGTACGCTTTGTATCCTGGGATTGCCAGATCCCAGTCCCGGTGCTCAGTTGCCCACATTTCTGTGACAGCTGCAATATCCACCCTCCACGCTGCAAAGAGTGCCTGTAGCTCAGCAGATTTGTTGCCTAAGCTTCTTGCATTCAGTGAGACCACCCTCCATCTTGCTCCCTTCCCTTCATTCATCTCCATTTCCTTCCTTCTACTCCCTCCTTTTTCTGCCACCCCGAGTCCTTCTCTGCTAGCCTGGGGGTAGGCTGTGACTCCACTCTATCATATCTCTGCCTACCTGCTGTCCACTAGCCACCCCCTCATCTAGTTCAAATCCACCTTTGTCGCAATATACCTCCCCAGTCTTTGCTTTAATACCACTTTCCCCTCCCCACTCAGGTGCAGCCTATCCCTTGCAAACAGATTGTTATTATCCCAGGTACTGTCCCAGCCACCCACCACTCCATATCCCTTAGTTTGACACCATTCTATCCCATGACCTCTTAAATTCACGTACCATTTTAGTCCCCACCACCTCTTCCAGTAGTCTGTTTCCAGGGGGCCACCACCCTCTCCATGAAATAGTACCCTCTCCTATTTCCTCTGAACTTTCCTCCTTCTGACTTCAAACTGTGCCCTCTAGTTTTCAGACTTTCTTTCCTCCGGAATATGCTTCCTTCCCTCACCTTGTTTATCCCTTTCAAATATTTAAATGTCTCTTATTATGTCCCCCCCCAATTTCCATGAGATACAGATCAAGCTCTTCCATCCTCTCCTCATAGGGCTTCCGCTGCATGCCGTGCACCATCTTGGTCACCCTACTCTGGACTCTCTCCAATCTATCTATATCTTTATGAGAGGTCTCTATAACTGGACCCCATATTCCAGGTGGGGTCTCACCATGGACCTGTAGAGGGACATTAACACCTCCCTCCTTCTGCTTGTTATACTCTTCCCTATGCACACCAAGATTGTTGTTGCCTTATCTACCACTTTATTGCACTGGTTAGCCACCTTTAGGTTGTCTGAAATGATAATACCCAGATCCCTCCCGTTTCATATGGCATAAAGTGTGGGGTGCAGTGTGTAACGAGAATTTTACACCCATCCAAGTTGTTGGATGGCACATAAATCCTGAGGGCAAAGCCCAAAGAGTTTATTCAGCCATCTAACAATGAGGGTGTGTTCAAAATTTGAGTTTACACACTGCATCCCATACTTTGTTTTATTTAATTGAGGGGTTACGTTTTTTTGCCACTTTCTCTCACACAAAGATCTGTGTATTAAATGCCATAATTAACACTCATTTATTATGACATTTAATACATGGCTCTTTGTATGGGAAAAATTGCGACCCATTAATTAAAGAACCATAACTTCTCCTCCCACCAGTGTGTACGTGGCCTGTGGGTTTATCTGCCCTGTGTGCATTATTCTGCACTTTTTTGCATTAAATCTCAATTGCCAACTTTCCAACCACCCTTCCATTTTTCTCAGGTCCTCCCTCATTGTTTCCACCCCCAAAGTGTCTGCCCTATTGCAAATCTTTGTATCCTCAAATAGGCACACCTTCCCATTCAGTCCTTCTATAATATCTCCAATGTAGATGTTAAAGAGGATGGGCTCCAACACCAACACCTGGGGCACCCCACTTGTCATCCTTTCTTCCCCAGACTGCACCACATTTACCACCACCCTCTGGCATCAGTCGTTAAGCCAGCTCTCCACCCATTTAGTTATTTTCAGCCCTGCCCCTAAACTGCCCATCTTGTTCACCAGCCTCCTGTGAGGGATGGTGTTAAAGGCCTTGCTGAAGTCCAGATAGGCCACATCCACTGCCCCTCCCTGAGCAACTACCCTAACCACACAGTCAAAAAGCTTGATCAGGTTCCTCTGGCATAACCGCCCCTCCGTGAGCCCATACTGTCTGTCATCTTGGAGACCACTGGCTGCAAGGTAGTCTACAATTCTCTCCTTCAGGAGTGCCTGTATAATCTTCTCCACCCCTAAGGTAAGGCTGACTGGATGATAATATGATAATTGCCTGCCTCCTCCCTGCTTCCACTCTTGTGTAGCAGGATCACATCTGCCATTTTCCTGTCACCTGGAACCCTCCCCGTGTCTAGCAACAGATTAAACAGTTTAGCTAATGGTACTGCCAGTTCTTGTTGTAACCCCCTTGCAAATGGGGGTTCCTAGAAATGCCAGTCTGGGTTTACCTTAACCCGTTTTGTTCTGTCTTTCTCCCGCTGCCTCTCGGGCTTCTCCTGACTTGGCCTCTAATTTTTCTGGCTTCCCAGGTCCTGTTTGCCCTTGTGTGTGCCCCAGCTTGCAGTCAAATGAAAATCCAGCCCCTTGGGGCTTAAACTGCTGACCGCAAGTTCCCACTGCAAAAGTGCTGCCTCCAGGGCAGCGGGAGTCACGCTGATGCGCAAAGCGCCTTTTCATGTGGAGCCACTTGTTTTGCGGTCATCTTGGGGACTGTGCCGAGGGTCCCAGAATCCCTTCCACCTATTTGGGACCCGGTGACCATGGACAGCCTGCTGCGGGACCGCCGAGATGGGAATTAAAGGAGTTCTGACCAGGGCTCATTTGAGTATGCCTGTGCAGGGCCCCGGTCATCTGAATAATGCATAACAGTGTGTCTGGCTGCCTCCAGGGTAGCTATGTTCAGCTCCAGCCAAAAAGTAAAGAATTAAAATGTTTTAAATAATGGAACTGTTGCTGCTTGTTGGGAATATACTGTGTATGTGGGGAAAAGCGCTTAAAGTTAAAATGAGTACTGTTTCTCTGGCAATTCCAGTATCTGGGACTCTGTGTGTCAGCCTGTCAGCTGCTGCAAGGGGAACTTGCATAAGTGCAGTAGTGACAGGAAAAGTAAAAGATCCACATTTTTCATCTGTGCAGCAACTGCAAGCACAGCCTTTAAGTTACAGAACTGTGGGGCATCTGAGGCAAATAATTACTTCTTTCTGGCTGCACCAGGACATTATTCAGGATGGTATATAATCTGCTATAAGAGACAGCGGGTTAAGCAGCCATTGCCAGCAGTACAGCCAACTGGAATTGCAGCAATAGAAAGCGAGGACTTGTGGGACATTCACTGCATCTCATGGGTAGCACCCAAATGCTTATGGGGGCTTACAGGGACATTATTTTAGGCACAAATTCCACAATCCAATTGTGCCTCGAGTGTTCTGATTGACAGCTCCTTCAGCAACTTGGAGACATGTCACCCCATCCCTGCTACCAATCAGGAGTCGAGCTAGGAGCTCTATAAAGAGACAATGTTGCCAGTTTGTCTGGAGACTCAGAGGGAGATTCAGAGATGCAGACCTGAGAGAGAGAGAGAGAGAGAGCAGCAGAGCAGGCTCCAGCCTGCTGGGAGCCCCCCATGGGGGAGGGGCTCAGGCTCCAGCCATGCCATCAGGCCTGGGCCACTTAATTCAAGCCCTTTCAGTCTTCAGAGGGTATTTGTTCTTTTCTTCAGTTAACAGTTAACTAGTTACAGTAATTGTGCTTTCTGCAACAGCTAGTCTGGAGGTTGCCAGTACTGTCCTCCAGAGGCTAGACTTCCCTCCCACGTTGGGGAAAGATGTGGACCGAAGAATGAGATGTCCAACAGCAGTGAGAGTGCTGACCAGACCAGATGACATCATGCAGTGGTGAGAGTGCTGACCAAGTACCTCAGTAGTGAGAGAGCTGAAGAAGTCTTCAGGATGCCTTTGATTGCAGATGAGACCGGTGGAGGACCTGAGTGAGTACTTGTACCCGCCCAGTGCGAGGGAGAAGTTAAAGTAATCTTAGTCTGCGTCTCATTAAGAAATGTGTGCTGTTAAGGTGAAGCGCATTGAAGTCATCAGTCTGGGCTACTAACCCCATAAGAGACTGCCTAGTTCAAGTAATGGATGCATCTTGTCTGTGGCCCAAATGGCTAAGTTGCAGGTGCAGCAAGATGCTGGGCTTAGTGAATCATATAAATGTGTAGCTATGGGTTACAGTCCTGCCATTGTGGAGCTGTCTGCCAAGACGCGCTTGCCACTTCATGAGACAGGAGGATGTAGAGCATAGTAATGTCTAAGATATCTTAAAGAGAATGTACCTGTGTCTGCACAGAATTTCGTCTAAGAGTGCTTGGTATAAGTGTTAAATGGCTAGACGTGCTGGATAGGACTCTGCTTGTGGATAATGTTCTTGGTATATAGAATGTACTGGATGTGACTGCCTGTGACTAAAGTATGGGATGCTTGATAAAAGTGTCGTTGCCAACTTACTCTGGATGGATGCCTTTTGGTATATAAAGTACTGGATGTGACCGTATTTGAATTGCGTATAGGATGCTTGACAAAGTATCACCCTTTTTGCTTTGTATGGGACTTTCAAATATTGTGCTGAATGTTCTGGATGTAAGATCCACATAGTTTGTTCTGTAATGTTCAGAAATCTGCGAGTGCAGGACAATCCCTGCTTTGTCTGCTAAAGTGCAGGGCAATCCCTGCTGTGGTTGTAAATAGTAATTTGCTGCTTTACAAAAATCTGTTTCCAAGCTGCCCCTACCCTCAAATTAATAGCTGGCCTCCTCATCCAGCTGCAACTCCATCAGGCCTGCAACATCTTGGACTGTGGTATCTGTTTAACTAGTATGGTATGAGATGGCGGGGTTTCTGCTGTATCTGGGACTGGTACCAGTGTAGGTATTATTAATAATTATGTTTAACATCTGATTTATCAGCAGCTAGATAGCCAGGGCTCTGGATGTCTTAAGTCGAATGGTAAAATGTGATTTATGTCTGCCTGTTAATATGTAGCCACCCAGCCTGAGGGTTCACGAGCAAAAATCCAAAATGATCTCTGTACATGTGTAAATACGTTAAGATATCCTCTACTCCTTCTGTTTCCCTTTCCTAGCTCCTTTATTTCCCCCTGAAATAAATATCTTGTAGTTGTTTGAAATCCTGTGTGAGCATATTATTAGAGAGTGCCTTTAATTCAAAATATTGAAATGTGGGGAGCTGTGTCTTGAGGCATGTCTGGGAGCAGGGGCGGACTGACTGGGTCACAGGCCAGGGTGCTACCTAAGGAGGACAGGCCACCTTCACCTGAACTGTCAGATGCCTTCTTACATTAAAAAGCATAATTATCGAAGTGCAAGATGTGGGCCAGACAACACTTTATTTGGGTAGAGCTACAGCAGAGACACAAAGAGGGAAAGTGACGCACATTTTTGATGGATTTTATGATTGGGAGAGGTGGACAGGTAGCAGAGACAGCATACAAACCAACAAGTCACTGTAAAATGGATTGCATTTCTTTCCACTCCATTGTGAAGATTGATTTGTCTGAGCAGCGGGATTGCATCGCAACGTGCAATGCAATGCAGACTATTTAATACACTGCTTCCCTCTATGCCTGTACAAGCCTCTCTTGAAGCTGCCCACTGTGTTCAATGAGACATCTTACTTCCAGCAGTGGCACTCCAAGTTACCACCATCCTCTCCTTGAAAAAGTGCTTACTGGGGGGAGTCACGTGATGCAGAGCTCGTAGCGGCCGCTTTCCCCTCGAGCTCCGTTAACCTGCTCCCGTTACAACCGTTTTGCCCTAATTGTGAATGAGTAAGCGGTATATTTCGGCAGTAATAGAGGAGAGGAACGTTGGAGCGCTGCGGTACATGGAGCAAATGAGAAAAACCGCCAAAGTATTAGCCAGCGACCCCGGAGAAGGCCGCCAAGAAATCTAAGGCCCGCTTCTCAGTTAGCGAGATCTCAGCGGGCTGCCTGGAGGAAGAACCGCCACCTTAACCAGATTTTTAGAGGAGTTCAGGCCATTTAGAGCCAGTGTGGAGGAGATGGCCAGCAGATTAAGAATATTACCACTGCTTTGGAGGATCTAAACCGAAGGCTGCCGACAATGGAAGAGAATTAAGTCTCTGAGGGGAACAGGGACCGGATGGATTCTGCTCTAACTGCACTAAATCAAAAAATTACCAAGATGGAAACAAAATTAGAAGACTTGGAAGGCAGAAGTCGCCGAACAATGTGGTAGTCATTGGGCTACCAGAGAAGGCAGAGGGCTCGGATGCTGTTAAATTTGCCCAGAAATTGGTGGAGAAGGTGGTTGGCCTTCACCATTTGGGCCCACATATATTATAGAAAGGGCACATCGGGGCCATGCCCTCTACCCTCCGAATGGACCACCAAGAACTTTTATATTTAGATTCCGAATTATCAGGAACGCCAGCTGTTCATCACGAAGCCAAGGATAACAAGGAACTGTACTGGGAAGGTGTAAAGTTCAGGGTGGCTCAGGATTACCATTTCGGTGAGACAGAGAAGGACTGCTCTTTCACCCCCTGGTCAGGAGACTGATCACGGCAAATATTAAATTCCGGATGATTTATCCTGCCAAGCTGCAGGTTTGCATAAAGGATGAATGGAAATCTTTCGAGTCTCAGGAGTCTGCTACAGAGGCACTGCAAGTGGCCTTTCCTGTACTATTTAAAGTTCCCTGAATGGCCTGTGGAGAAGGAATAGTGCCTGGGTCAAATTCCAAGGAAAACAGTGAACTGTAATTTGGGGACTATGTTCTCTGGGTTGTATAAGGATATATTTCCTGTGATATATTCGGAGACTGAGTTAATATTGGATGGTTTACTGTTGTTATTCCATCAGGTTACTTAGGGTTGTTCGCGGTAGTAAACAGTGCCCTTGAGCGTTACATTGTTTTGCAGCTATTGAGCAGAACCCTTTTATGTGTGTTTTACAGTTAACCTTGAAAATAGGGTCACCAATTATAGATGTTGGTCGCAGAACAAGACCAAAAGCTGCATATCATATGGATTTGGGAAGGAATGCGGGTCCTCCTCTTTAATTAAGAGTGGGCATTTTACAGCATTCTTTTTCTGTCGGGGCATCTTTGAAGGCACATGATTTTGTAATTTGTGCATTAGTACATGGGACAAGCATCACGAACGTGGTGGGAGATTATTCTGAAGGTTCTGTGCTCCAGCTTTTTGATATATTTTGATATGCTTTTATCCTCTTGCTTTTACTATGTTAACATATATGACATGGAATGTTTTATTGTTAGGAAATGGGGGCAATATTAGAATGACAAGCCAGAACGAACGGTCTGATATTTTGGGGGTTTAATTTCGTATACTGGCTTGTCGGGCTAATTTGGTGGGGGAGGCTCTGGGGAACGGGCTGAGTGTCCTGTTGTCATGGACCATTATGATGGAGAGGGTTGGGAGGGTGGGGAGGGGAAATTGTTGTGTTCTTTTGGGGATAGTTATAACGATGTAGGGTTAGGGTGTGGGGGTGTTTTTTTCTTTTGAGGCACCACGAAGATGCACTTACTGGGTGTTAGTTCAGGAGAATCTCGTATTTATAGGGTAATAGGTAATATGTATCATAATTTGGGATTATTCATCTAGAATGGGGACAGATATATTCGTTAAGTTTCTTACTTGAATGTCAAAGGGCACAGCTTAAGGCTAACAGTATAGAATTTTGAAACATATCGAAGCTGTTAAGGCTAAAATTGTGTTTTTGCAGGAAACACATCTGCTCCAGTCGGAGGCCAAAACCATGAGGCGGTTACAAATTGAGAAGTTTTCTTCCAGGGTACCACACAGAGCAGAGGCGTATGTTGTTAATACATAGATCAGTGCCGCTTACCCTTTACAAATTGTTCAGGACAAGGAGGGCAGATACATTCTAGTAAGAGGAAGTTGCAGTGCAATCGAAATCCTGATGGGATCGGTATATGGTCCAATTTGACACTAAGATTTCCTGGTGGGCCTTTTAAAGGCTCTTTTACCATATAGCCACCTCCCCATAATCCTGGGGGAGGATTTTAACTTAACGTTAGACCCCTCGATGGATAGATCCGGCACAGCACGTATATACCATACTCCCGCTTCTCGAACTATGGGAGATCTGCTAGACCAGTTGGGACTAGCTGACGTCTGGAGGGTTTTACATCTGAAAACTAAGGAATATACTTTCAGCTCCCCTGTTCATGGAAATTCTTCCCGTCTAGATTATATTTTCCTCTCTCGTTCCCTCCTCAGTGGAGTTCTCGATTCTAATATTATAGCAGGTCCCATTTCTGACCATGCAGCTATATCCACAACTATCTCTTTCCCATCCCTCATTAAAAGAGGGAATAGGTGGAAAATAAATAATCAGATTTTAAGAGTGCCTAAACTGGTTAAATATATATCGAACAGGTGGACAAATTCACCTTAAATAATTTAAATGGTAATGTCCGTCCAGACTTTTTTCTGGGGGCACTCAAGGCTTATTTAAGAGGGTTATTAATTGGTAGCTGTTAGAAGGAAAGAGAAAGGAAAGTAGAATCAATGAGTTATTAACTCGTATTAGACTATTAGAATCTAATATTTCCACCCACCCGAGAGAGGAAGACAAGGAAGAATTAGTGAGAGTAAAGGACGCTATCTTAAGATTTTGGGAGAACAGTGAACTAGCTTTAATTAAGACAAAATCTAACTATATTGACCAAGGGAGAAACGGAAACTCTTGGCCAGGGATGACACAATTTGAGTCCTCTCGACTGATTGAGGGAATCCTATCAAAAGAGGACGGCTGTGTCAAGACCTCCCCGGATGAAATTGCTAGGGTCTTTCGTCAATATTTTGAAGGTTTATATGGAGAGATGGAGTCCCCACCCACTGAACCTCAGATTTCCTCCTTTCTGGAAGGCTTGGACCTTCCCACATTGGATGAATCTGAGCGGTCAGGTCTTGCAGCAGATATAACTCAGGAAGAAATAGAATTGGCTATCAGGAATCTCCCCACGGATAAGACACCTGGCCCTGATGGGTTCTCGTCCAACTTCTATAAAAGGTTTTCTTCGAAATTGGCGCCCTTGCTCCTTAACCTATTTCATTATATCCTCTCAGGACAGGAGGTGGATAAATTATTTTCAGAAGGCCATAGTTTTAATTCCCAAGCCCAATAGACCCCTACAGACCCGGCTAGCTATAGGCCTATTTCACTATTGAATTATGATTTAAAAATATTGGCCAAGTTGTTAGTGGATCGGATCAATAGAGTTTTCCTAAATTAATAGGTAATGAACAGGTGGGATTTATGAAGGGTAGGTCCTCGGCCGATCATTTTAGGACACTTGCTCATGTCTTCTTGTGTCGAGGAGGCCAGCCATCCGATGGCGCTTGGTCTCTTGGACGTAGAGAAGGCTTGATAGGGTTTATTGGGGGTTTTATTTTGCAACTATGAGAAAGCTTGTTTCGGAGGTGTTCTTAGATTGGCTCAGGCCATGTACTGAGCCCGTCTGCCAGGGTTGTTTGCAATGGAGCATCTCTAACCCTTTTCAACTTTTGTTGGTACTAGACAGGGTGCCCTTATCCCTCTTTTGTTTAACTTATATTTAGAACCCTCAAAATGAGTATAGTTCACACCAGAGATAGAGGTATTAAAATATGGGGTTTGTAGGTTAAGGTCTCATGCACGAGATGATCTTTAGTGCACGCTTTCAAACCTTCTAAGTCCATCCCAAACTTGCTAAAATTAATAGGTAATTTTAGTCAGGTAGCTAATTATAAATTAAATCAGGATAAAACAGTGGTTTATCCTCTCAACAATAAGTTATTCAAACAGGAAATAACAGAATTGGGTTTGGGGTGGAGTTCTGAATCCTTAAATACCCGGCCTCTATATAACTAGAAATCTAGCTCAGATGCATCAATTGAATTTAGATTCCCTGGTTCACGCCATCGAGTTGGACCTTAAGAGATGGGCTCAACTCCCACTATCGCTTTGGGGGAGGATAAATATAGTTAGAATGAATATATTTCCGAGGATTTTTTATCCTCTGAGTAGGTTAGATATTTTCCTTCCCATGTCATGGTTTAAAAAACTCCATGCCAAGATAGCTGACTTTGTCTGGGGACATAAAAAGTCCAGGATGGCCTACCAAAAATTAGCTGCACCCAAACCAGTTGGTGGGTTAAGATTACCTCACTTTGGTCTTTACTTTTGGTCAGCGCAGCTGAGCAAGTACGGCAAGTGGGCCTTATATAAAGACCCTGCTTTAGGGTTGGGTTATGTTCCTCTATGGGTGAACTTGGAAATGAACCTAATCAATAAATGTGCTATAAACCCTGTAGCTCTTTTTTATTCAAATTTCAAAGTACTCCCCCTTGCTGAAAAAGTCTCCAATAGGGGTTGCAGTGAAAGTTCATGCTCAGCTTTGTGGGCTCATTAAATATGATCATGTTAAGGACTTGGACCAACCAATATGGGGCAATCCACGGTTTTTGATAGGTAACAATACTATTAGAGCAGACTGGTTGAGCCTGTCGGATAATTGTTCTCTCAAAGACCTTCTCACTGAGGAAGGGGATATAATGCCGGCCCTGAGAATAATCAATAGATTCAATTTATCTACCAAGCATATATTCAAAGTGTATCAACTTTGACATGTTTTAGCGCAGAAACATGTAGTGGGGAGTGTTCACTCCCCACGGCTCTCGTTTCTGACCGAAATACGTCCGTTAATTGGGGTCCCTCAGGCAATTTCAAAGATTTATTTAACTCTGTTCCAATGGCTTACCTGTAAAACTTTGCCCTTGTTCTTACTGGGCGGCAGTCTTTCCCAACACTAACTTGGACTGGATGGGGATCTGCAAGCATGCCACAGGTTTATTAGGCATGACCAACTGAGGCTTATACAATTTAAAGTATTACATAACATTTACTATTCCCCCCAGAAACTGGCAGATTTGAATTTGTTAAAAGACCCTAAATGTTACAGATGTGATGCAGATGCAGGGGATCTTCTACATATTTTTTGGGAGTGCCCTAAAATTGCTCCCTGTGGCTCGAAATTAAGAATAAGTTAGATCCCCTACTGGGGATAGAGGACATGTTCAGATCCGAGGTCTGTTTGCTTGGGGAAATGACTGCTTTCCCAGTCAAAGCTAGGAAGTATTACATGACCTTGATCTCAGTAATAGTTAAGAAATTGGTTCTTCGTCATTGGAAAGACAAACTACGAATTTCTTATTCGGAATGGCTGGCAGAGCTCCTCGCGTTTCTAAGGGTGGAGAGAATGATTGCTATACTACATAATCAGTTACCCCTTTTTGACAAGACTTGGGCCCTGTTCTATACTTGTTTTTCCGCTGATTCTTGAACTCATCCTGTTTGGTGATAAATGGATTTGTGTGCCTTGTAGGAGGGTAGAGGGTAGTATGGGGGTAGGGATGGGGGGTCTGGGGTTTATAGTTTGGTAAGTGTTAGGGGGGGAAGCAGAGGAAAGTTTTACTTTGTTTGTAATGGTGTAACCACAATTTGTTTTATACTTGGCAATGTTTTGTCTGTGCTGTTGTACCTCTGCTTGAAATAAAGAAAATGTTAATGGAAAAAAAAAAAGTGCTTACTGGCCTCCCTCTTAAAACCAGCCCTCCCCCACCAACCTGGCTGTGACCCTTCTTGTCATGGTTGCCACTCAGCTTAAAGAGATCATCCTTATCAGGACTAGAAATTAATTTTAAAAAGTGGTGTTCGACATGGAATACCATTGCCAAAAATTTGGTATTCTGTCTTGAAAACTGGTATACAAACCCAATTTTTGGTACCATGCCATTACTGTTGTAAGAAGTGTGTGGTTTTAAGTCTGTTTGCAGTATTGCTGAATAAAAAAAAAAGTTAAAAAGGATAGGCTTTAAGTGTCTGTCTCACCTGTTTGGGAAGAGTGGGGGAAAAAACACAACACTGTTACCTTGCCCCAGCAGTATTGTGCATGATTGTTAGAGTCGGTGCCAGAACATTGCACATGCCTGTGTTCTACTCCTCCCGACAACTCCGGTCCCCAAATCAGAAACCCAGAGAGACTTTTCAGCCTCAAAAACTATATATTTTGTTACCAACATTTAATAACATCAACTCCAATGTCCTTGGCTATAAGGTGAGGTAGTCCAGAGCAGCGCTGCATCATTTATCCAGCTTGGTGTGGTTCCACACTCCGCAGCATGGAGTTGCACCATGGACTCGCATCAATCAGGCCAAATGATGCAGTGCTGCTCTTGTCTCCTTTACCTTACAGCTGAAGATGTCGGAGTTGCTGTTATTAAATGTTGACAACAAAATATAGTTTTTGATATTGTGCTTCCTGTTTATATCAAGATTTCTGAGGGGTTAGATACTACATAGCATCTAACCACAAGGGTGTGTGTAAACTTCTCATTACTAACCGCAGGGGTCAAAATTAGCACCAGCCAATGAGCCAAATGTTGGTAGATTCTTTAACTAGTCTTGCAGGCTTGTACTGGACAAGGTTACATTTCAATAAGGGAAGGGAACATTGTTTAACCAGGCGCAGTACACTAAGCTGAAGCTTGTTTCCAGATGCAACCTGGGAGCACAAGGAAGTTAAGTGACTTGCTCAGGATCATACAGTATGCACCTAGGCAACTGTGAGATTCAAATCCAGTTCTCCAGATCTGCAGCTCAGAGCCTTAACCCACTGCTTTATGCTGCCCCCAATAAGCACACCAGCTGAGCCGGTGGAAAAATCTGTGGGGCTAGTGGATTTTACCAGTCAGTAGCCCTGCTGGCTAGTGGTTGCAAAAATTAATTTTGACCCCTGACACCCTGACCTATACTTTATTCTATATATAAACATATCTCTAAGTGCATTCTCTGCTTACTGATGTAATGTTTTGCATGATTAGTTAAGTACCGCAAGTAAACGGCTTGACCTTGATGTGGTAAAAAAATTACATCCATGTTAGACATCTAACAAAACCAGCAACAGGAGAATATAAATGTGTGCATTATGAGCAGGCTAAAATGCAGAACTCAGAAGACCTGTGCTATTATACTGTTACTCCCATTGCCGCAGAGCTTCTTGGACAGTGGGCCTGATAACATAGGATTGCAGCTAAGACAAGCATCCATACTAAACAATTTTTTTTTTAATTATTTTTCTTATAGTGAATGTGATCACATTCTAGTACAGTCTATTAATCTGTTGGTTTATCATTTACAATATCATTACAAGACTTATATGTATAAGCAATATTTGTAGACATAAACCATTGTGTTTTAAATAAAAATACATGTATACAATTTGACTGAGTGTATTATTTCACCATCATTCTTGCCCTCTCTGTAATGAGTATAAATTCATTTTTTCCCATGATTTTTACTGTCATGACCCCTATGGAGAATATCTCCATATCCTTATTTAAAAAAAAACATTCCCCTGGTAACCATATTCTTCCACAGCTTCTCACCCTAAGGAACAAAATCAAGATCTCTACTGGACATATAGAATACCCATGGCCTCCATAATACCTCAGCCTTTGAAGTTTTGTTATGCAATTTGGCCGTAAGAGATTCCATGTAATAGATATTTGATACCAACCCACTCCAATTCCTGATGGTTGGAGCATCCACAGACATCCAATATCTTGTTACAGCTTTTTTAGCAGCTACAATATAGATGGGTAACAAAGTTTTATGCCAAGCTGGTTTATGGGGGGAAATATAGCCAATAAAATCGTCTCTGCAATCAATTCTACCCTCTCTCCCAGGCACTCTGACACTGCTTGTTGTAGGGTACACCAATATGGCATTAGAAGAGGGCATAACCAAAAAATATGGACAAGGTCAGCTTTCAGCCACCCACAAGACCATCAGCATTTACCATAGGAGGAGGGAAGGTATTTAATGAGAACAGCCAGAGAGTGGAAATACCGAACTCGCCATATCCATGCAAATTCCCGCCATATGTTAGAATGAGTTATCTTACAAGCCATAGGGGAGGCCTGGAGCCAATCTTGTTCAGGTATGTCCATCTCAAGATCTCTACACCAGTCCCTCAAAATGGAAAGAGACGAATCCCCCATTCCCTCACTGAGGATTCGATATATGTAATACACCTGGTGACCCCATGGTCACCCAGCTACTGCATCCTCAAGGAATCTCCAAAATATTGAAATAGGTTCAGGTTGTTTAGACGTCACTTCCCTTTGTCATAGGAGATCATTTTTGACCTGAGTATATCTGTAAAAATCCCCATCTGGTAGACCATGATTCTTCTGAAGTGTTTCAAACTGGACAATGTCCTCATGATAAATAAATTGTCTAAAGAATTGGAGTCCCACCCTCCTCCACTTTATAAATGTATGGTCTAGTGACGCAGGGAAAAAAGTTCCATCTTCTGAAATTAAGGTAAATAGAAAAAATAATTCTCTAAAACCCTTATGTTTCTTCATTCAGTACCGTTGTATTAAAACTTGAGCAGTGAAGGGTGTAAAATCCCTTAAACAAGGGACTTCCGTTACTGAAGCTAGTTATTTTTAATATATCATATATATCGTTTATAGCAAATTCCAAATCCTTCCAAGGCACTTAAAAAAGGCTGCCACTGCATACAACTTTAAATTGGGTATATTAGCTCCTTCCTCCGCAAGCGGGAGCTGTAACAAGGACATCCTTATTCGAGGTTTCTGCCCATGCCAAATAAAATTAGAAAGGATTTTCTCCCAGGATTTAAAGTAAAAGTTAGAGGGAAAAGTAGGGGTATTTTGAAATAGGTATAACAATCTTGGTAAGATTATCATTCGAATGGACTATATCCTCTGGAAAAAGCTTAAAGGTAGGTTGCACCAAGTTGATAAATCTGACTGATTTTGCATTGACAATGGTTCATAATTCAATAGCACCACATTATCTAAATTCTTAGGGATAACTATACCCAAGTACTTGAACTGTGTTCTGTGCCATTTTATTGGGTATTTATTTTTTAGGGGTTGGGATGGGTTAAATTTAAAGTAAGCAGATCTGTTTTAGCTATGTTTAATACAAACCCCGTGATCTCCATAAAAAGTGTCAGGGAATCCCACAGGACTGGGAGGGAAGTCTCAGGTAAAAGGGCTGATATCAAAATATCGTCAGCAAATAAAGCCACCTTATATTCCCTCTGACCCAAGGGGACCCCCTCCACCCCAGAATTTCTCTGAATTGCCTCTGCTAGAGGTTCAATATAAAGTGCAAATAATAGTGGGGACAGGGAACATCCCTGTCTCATTCCCCTTTGTATAGTTATTGGCTGAGATAAAGACTCATTAATTCGAATAAACGCTGTAGGGGACGAGTAAACATTTTTAAGGCAAGTTAGAAAACATAGAAACATAGAATTTGATGGCAGATAAGGACCGCTTGGCCCACCCAGTCTGCCCATTTCCCTACCTAATGGATAAGCTGCAGATCCTAGTTAACCAGCAGCCTACTTCTTCCTATCCCCACCCCCTAGAATTGCCTTATGATTGTCCCATGCATGCTTGAATTCCACCACTGTTTTTGACTCCACAACCTCCTCCAGAAGGCCGTTCCATGCATCCACAGCCCTCTCTGTGAGAAAATACTTCCTTAAATTACCTCTGAGCCACCCCCATCTTCAAATTGTGCCCCTTGCTCTTGCACACCTCTTTTTTTGAAAGATGCTACCCTCTTGGACTTTGTTGATTCCCTTGAGGTACTTGAAAGTTTCTATCATGTCCCCACTCCCTCCTTTCCTCGAGGCTATACATGTTAAGCTCCTTAAGTCTCTCTTCAGATGTCTTCAGTTGCAGACCCTGCACCATTTTAGTTACCCTCCTCTGGACAGCTTCCATCCTATCTATGTCTTTATGGAGATTGATCTCCAGAACTGCACGCAGTACTCCAGATGGGGTCTCACCAGCTGTCTGTACAGAGGGATAATAACTTCCTGTTTTCTACTGGTGATGCCTCTCCCTATGTATCCCAGTATCCTCCCAGCCCTCCTTGCTGCCCTCTCACATTGCTTGCCCACCTTTAGGCCATCTGATATGACTACCCCCAGGTCCCTTTCCATTTTTGTTGTTGTAAGTATCTCACCCCCCATTGTGTACTCTTCCCTTGGGTTTTTGTTTCCCAGGTGCATTACCTTGCACTTCTTAGCATTGAATGTAAGCCGCCATACATTTAACCATTCCTCTAACCTTGCCAAGTCCCTTCTCATCCTTTCCACCCCACCTTGTGCATCAACTCTGTTGCAGATCTTTGTGTCATCTGCAAAGAGACATACGTTTCCTTCCAGTCCCTCTGCAATGCCGCTTACAATCCGGGAATGCAAATTTAGATAAAGTAGCCCATAAGAAACCCCACCCCACCTTATCAAATGCTTTATCACATCTAAGCTTATTATAATGGAGGGAATCTTTCTGCCCTGTAGGTGTTCCATTATTAAAAACAATCGTCGAAGATTATCTGAAGTACTTCTCCATTTCACAAAGCCTGCCAGATCCTTATGTATTAATTGAAGTAGTATGGGTTCTAATCTTTTGGCCAATATGGCCATACATATTTTATAGTCCACATTTAAAATTGAAATTGGGCGATAAGATGAAGGGAGGGTAGGGTCCTTATCTGGTTTAAGCAGATGAGCTAGAATAGCATAACTCCAGGAGGGAGGAGGAGGAGGAGTCTCCCCCTCAAACACTGCAACACAAGCCAGCAAAAGGCTAGGTAATAACTGGGGGATAAAAGCTTTATACCATTCCGAACCAAATCCATCCAGGCCTGGACATTTCAATGATTTAATTTGTTTGACCTGATGAAGGATCTCTTCAGGTCTAATGGGGCTTTCCAACTGGGTAATCTGTGTATCAGACAATTTAAGTAAAGTGAGCTTATTTAAAAAATCCTGAATTTGTTTATTTTGCTCTTGAGGGGGGAGCGGGGCTGTATATAGGGATTCATAAAATTGTGTGAAAATCTATTTAATTTGATCCTCCTTGTAGGTTGAGGTGCCTGTTATAGTGGATCTTATTTTTAAAATTGTTGAAGCCCTTTTATTGGCCCTCAACTTCCGAGCCAATGCTCGTGCCCATTTTGCCCCTCCATCATAATTATATTGTCTCAGATAAGCCAAATTTTGAAGAGTTCTATAATCTAGTATTTTTTGTGTCTCTTGTTTTAAGACCCTAATCCATCTTTGGAGGGTAACATCTCCCTCCCTGCATAAATGCTGATAAGAAGACAGGAGGTCCTCTAGGAATTTAAATCTGGCATTTTGTTTTCTCTGCTTCCAAGAGGCATATTCCAAAATCTTTCCTCTTAATATAGCCTTCAGTACATCCCATTGAATTGGATGGGATACTTCTGAGTTCAGATTATCCTCAATTGCCTGAGGGATTTGTTTTCTCATTGAGTCCAGGAATTCCTGGTCTTTTAAAAGGGACACATTAAATCTCCAAAATTTGGATTTTCGTTGCTTACCCAGGTTTATTTTGAGAATTAAGGGGTTATGGATATGATAGAAGGCATTCTTAGAATGGCAGAGAAAGGGGAGATACTGTTGATGGGAGACCTGAACATGCCAGATGTTAACTGCAGCACATTTGCTGCATCCACATCCAAGAGCAGGGCCATTCTTGATGCCCTACAGGTGGCAGGCATTAGACAGCTAGTTTTGGAACCCACTCGGGAGGGAGTAATCTTAGACCTCATACTCTCAAACGGGGGCAGTGAGAGGATCTCAGATCTAGAAGTGGGTTGCCATCTGGGGACAAGTGACCATCAAACAGTGTGGTTCACGTTAAACTCAGCTACAGAGTCAAGCCATACAAAAGTGAGGGTACTGGACTTTAGGAGGGCTGACTTTGGCAGGATGGGAGAGTGCCTCAGAAAAGCACTAGCAAACAGGCTAGAAGGAGGTGTGGAGCAACAATGGGGAATTATCAAAACTGCCATCACAGAGGCAACAAGCCTTTGTGTGAAGCAAATGAAAAATCAAACGAAAGAAAACGCCTACTATGGTTCTCAAAAGAGGTGGCTGTGAAAGTCAGGAAGAAAAGATAGCATTCCGAAGTATAAGGAAACACAGAAGGAGCAGGACAGAGAGCTGTACCAGTTAAGGCAGAAGGAAGCAGGAGGGAAGTCAGAATAGCAAAGGCCCAAACTGAGGAAAAGATAGCCAACTCAGTTAAGAAGGGGATAAAACCTTTATAGGTACATCAGCAAGCGAGAAAGACAAAGGAGGGATAGTGAGGCTGAATAGAATGAATGGTGAGTGGGCAGAGGGGACAGTGAAAAGCAGGAATACTGAATGAATATTTCTGCTCAGTATTCACAAAAGAGGAGGAGAAGTGCCTAATCCAATTAACAGAAGCACTCTTGATAGGGGGTCGATCCCAGTCCTTTCACAGAAGAAAGGGTTCTGCAAGAACTCCTAAAACTGAAGGTGGACAAAGCAATGGGTCCTGATGGAATTCACCCCAGAATTCTAAAAGAATTAAGGAGGAACTAGTGAAACCACTGGCTACTCTTTTTAATAAATCATGGGAGGATGGTGTGGTACCCGAGGACTGGAGGAAGGCGTGATGTGATTCCCTTCACTAAAGTGGGACCAAGACAGAGGCAGGAAACTACAGACCTGTCAGTCTGACCTCTGTGGTAGGGAAAGTGATGGAGTCACTTGAAGGAAAGAATAGTTGAGTACCTAGAGGCCAGTGGAGCACAGGACCCAAGGCAGCATGGGTTCACAGCGGGAAGGTCATGTCAGATGAATCTAGTAGATTTCTTTGATTGGGTGACCAAAGTAGTAGATCAGGGAGGGGCTGTGGACATGGCCTACCTAGACTTTAGCAAGGCGTTTGACACAGTCACACACAAAAGATTAATAGTCAAATTAACCAGCCTGGGAGTGGGACCCAGGGTGGTAGCCTGGGTAAAACATTGGCTGGACAACAGGACACAGAAAGTAACTGTAAATGGAGTCCACTCTGAAGAAAGGGGGGTTACTAGTGGGGTACCACAGGGTTCAGTATTGGGTCCAGTCCTTTTTAATGTCTTCATCAGTGGCATTGCAGAGAGACTGGAAGGAAAAGTATGCCTTTTTGCATATGACACAAAGATCTGCAACAGGGTTGATACACAAGAAGGTGTGGGAAGGATGAAAAGGGACTTGGCAAGGTTGGAGGAATGGTCAGAAGTATGGCAGCTAGGATTCAATGCAAAGAAGTGCAAAATAATGCACCTGGGAAACAAGAACCCAGGGGAAGAATACACAATGGGTGGGAGGTAGTAACAACAACAAAAATGGAAAGGGACCTGGGGGTAATCATATCAGATGACCTTAAGGTTAGCAAGCAATGTGAGAAGGCAGTAGGGAGGGCTGGGGGTATACTGGGATGTATAGGGAGAGGCATCACCCGCAGAAAACAGGAAGTTGTTATCCCTCTGTACAGACAGTTGGTGAGACCCCATCTGAGTACTGTGTCCAGTTCTGAGACCCCATCTCCAGCAATATAGTCAGGATAGAGGCAGTCCAGGAGGGCAACTAAAATGGTGCAGGGTCTGCAAGAGAAGCCATATGAGGAGAGACTAAAGGAGCTTAATATGTATACCCTTGAGGAAAGAAGGGAGAGGGGGGACATGATAGAAACTTTTAAATACCTCAAGGGAATCAACAAAGTCCAAGAGGGTAGCATCTTTCAGAAAAAGAGACTTGCAAGAACAAGGGGACACAATTTAAAGATAGAAGGAGGGCAGTTCAGGGGCAATGTGAGGAAGTATTATTTCACAGAGAAGGTAGTGGATGTATGGAACAGCCTTCCTGAGGAGGTTGTGGGGTCTAAAACTGTGGGAGAATTCAAGAATGCATGGGACAGACATAAGGCAATTCTTGTGGGGGGTAGGAAGAAATAGGCTGATGGTTAACTAGGATCTGCGGCCTATCCTGTAGGTAGGGAAATGGGCAGACTAGATGGGCCTAGCGGTCCTTATCTGCCGTCAAAGTCTATGTTTCTATGTATGATTGGATAAAATTCTTGGTTCAATTAAAATATCCTGAATTAAAGTAAGATGTTCCCCGGTAACAAAAAAATAATCCAACCTAGAGCACGTTCCATAATGCGCTGAGAAAAAGGTATACCCTAGTACTGATGGAAATGTTTCTCCTCCAAACATCCTCAAAGCCCCAAAAAGCCAAATTTCTCTTTAAATATTTTCTTGCTTTGTATAGTCTATTGGACTTCGAATTAGAAAAGTCAAAATGAGGTCAAAATAAGGATGTAATGCCAAGTTGAAATCACTTTTTATTTTTTCATCATCCTATGTAGGAATGATCGCACCACTGATAGAGGAGTCTATAGGGTAGATAAGCATTGACTAAAGTAATTGTCTGAGAATAGAAGGTACCTGATAGGACTACATATCTGCCCTGTGGATCTGAAAAAATAATCCAGAACTTCAAATGGACTGGTGGAAGGTATTAAAATTGCTGTTCCCCTCTTATGTTTTCTTGGGTGAGAGGAAGCAAATACTTTATATCTACCCCCCCCCCCCGTGTAATTTAGAATGTACAAATGAAGAGAGGTGGGACTCCTGTAAAAAGTATAAATCTGCTTTCTGTTTACTCAAATGTTGCATTATCTTGTAATGTTTAATTGGGGAATGTGACCCATTCACATTCAAAGAGAATATTTTAACTGGGGCATTTGCCATTGGTACCAGGAGAAATTATTAATATGATTTGGGTAGGGCATTGTCCAGTGTCCAGAGGGAATAGCACATTACTGTTTATAAATAAACTAATCTCCCCTCTAATTCCTGATGGTCTCATCAGACCAAGCACAGCATCTCCAGAGACAAGAGAGATATCTCTGTCTAGTACCCTGCAGGATACATGTCCAACCTTTTCAGGGGTCAAGAATCTTAAACCTGAATTTGTGTCACCATCCTTTTTTCGAAATTAACCAAGTTGTTAGGCATAAACAACAAACTAACCTGAACAACTGTTGAATAAACCTTTGTTTCACAACCAAGGAAACTATGTACACATGGTCTTCCAATAGTGGGGGAGAGAACATCATCTCCCACCTTTGTCCCAGGACCATAGATTCCAGTATCCTGGTCAGACAGGGCAGCACCCTACGATAGGTGGGCAAAGACCTGTCCGAGGGGGGGCATCCCCCCCCTCTGGAACAGATACGGAACTACCAAAGCTGTTCCTGTGGTGGTTGGGAATTAGACTCCAGCAGCAAAATAATATCTAGTACCTTTGTTTTAAAGGAAAACTTCCTCATCCCACTTCGCTTAGTGGCTAAATCTAAAGTAAAGCATACCCCCTTATAAAATGTTGCTAATAACAAAGTAATTTTGGAGCAGCAACTTAAATGCACTTAAAAATTCCTCATGTTTGCCCTTAGAGGAGAGAGGAGACAGGGAAAAGGAAAGAGGGGGGAAAAGGGCACTACTCACTTCCTTAGAGAGCTGACTAGCTTGTTACTAGTATCCATCCCCTCTGGAAATTAGAAATTAGCTGAACTACCCATCTTCTACAGTCCCAGCTTATTTGGGGTTGGCTGGAGGGAGATTAATTATTATACCCCTAGTCTATAAAAAAACAATCCTGAGTTCTTTCACTCCCAAGAACCTCTAACAAGACAATCAAGGCTAAGAAGTAAAGTAAGCCCCTTAAACTTTACTTGTATAATCTATGACGCCATCCAGTGGGAATTGAATATTATTGCCCTTGCCTCACCCAACTTGATCCCTCAATCCCCAAACTCCAATAAACCATTCCCCCTATGTTCACCCAACTTAAGGGGAAGAAAGAGAGAAAAAGAGAGAAAAGGAAAAAAAGAAGGGGGGGAGAGCGAGGATATACCTCTGTCTCCAATTTTCACAACATGTCTCATCTGACCCCCCCATAAGCTGTCCCAAATATATCGACGCAATTTAAATGTAGTTTGTGTCCACTGTAGTTATTAGAGGTTCCAAACTCGCAACCGTCCATAAGGAACTGAGCCAATCCTGAGTCTCGTATTTAAGAAATTCAAACAGTTAAATTCCAGTTCCTGGCTTCATTGATAAGGGATCCCACAGGCTTCCAGAAGAAGCAAAGTTCTTGATTCAGAATATGTTCAGCAACTATCATCACTCAGAGAGAGAGGATGGGGGGGGCAGGGACCACCATCCAAGCCGAGGCAAGGAGAGAGGAGATAAAGGCGCTCTCCAAGTTGCAGCAATCTGCCTAGCCCAAGTTAGAGGGCAGTTTGTTAAGTTTAAACAGGCATTGCCTATAGAAGAGCAATAACCCTCCCTTGACCCCACTTCCTACTCCTCGACCGGACAATCGACATCCCTCCTCCGACCCTCGACCTCCCCCCTCCTCAACTCCGAAAGAAGTTAATGAACTACACATAAGGCTCATACATCATTCCTCCAAGAAACAGGTTCCAATGTTCAAGCCCATCGCTCACATAACTAGAGGGCATGGGGGGGGCCTGCAATCAAGGTCACATAGATGGAGGGGGAGAGAAAGGCGTTCACCAGGAAATCACCAGCTGCCACATGTTTTAGAGGCATAATCTGGTATGGCTCAACCTTTAGCAGAGCAATAGCCCTCCCTCAACTCCTCTAAAATACCTGCCATGGACCGCCTTTGCTTCCACCTCCCCATTGTCCCCCCCAACAGCCCAACAGTACCTGAAGGAAATTTACATCCTATTAAGGCTGCAGGGTAGGATTCCTTAGTAGTCACACTCTATCCAAAATCTTCTGTAAATTTTGGTCACCAATCTCTACACAAGATTTTCCCCGAGAGCCTGTTCTGGGAGATATGTTTGATTCCCTTGTTGACATCTTGGGATCCTCTTTGGTATTTAAAATCCCACATTGGAGAAGATCCAATCGGGCCTCCAAAGCAGAAGAATAAGTTATGGGTCCATTAGGAAACTGGACCACCAGTTTAGCTGGATAGGGTATGCGGGACTTTGAATTTTTTGCTCTGAAAGATGGAAAAAGTGGGGACTACTCCCTTCTCATGCGCTGAGTAGCCAGGGCATAATCATTATCAAATAGAATACGTTGTTCTCCCCCATTGCACCCTCTGTTTGCTTTGATTAGCAATTGATCCTTTTGGTAGAAACTAATAAAAGGCATAACAAAAGATCTAGGGCGGGCATCTGGTTTGGAAGGGTGAGGGCCCAGTGCTCTATGTGCCCTCTCAATGTCTAATTGGAAGTCTGGGCCCAAATTCAGGGTTTGGTGCAGTAACAGATCAGCAAAAGCTACTGGGTCACTCCCCTCCTCTCCCTCTGGTAATCCATATACCTTTATGTTTTTTCATCTTCCTCTATTCTCCATATCTTCTAATCTCAATGATGTATGTAATTGTTCCTCTGCTAGTTCAAATATTGCTCTTTCTAGGATCAAAAGTTTATTTGAGTTGTCTGTTATTTGTGCTTCTGCCTCTGCGGTCCTCGACTGCAATTCAGCAAGGTCCATGCGAATATCTTGCAATGCTTCTCTCATTTTGGAGCGAAACTCCAAAATCACTGCCAGAATAGCCTCCGAGTGCAACAATTCAGACATCTGTCTCTTCTTATCTCTATTGCTTTTCCCCCTTTTTGTTTCAGATTGTGGAAGAGCTGGCAGATTGGAGTCTGAACTCTGTGGGCCGTTTTCTTCATCCTCAGGCAGATCTCTAAGTGGTTGGAAACGGTTGTGGTCTGCACATGACATTTCCTTCAGGTATACTGCAACAATCGCTTAATTTGATTTGATTTTCCTCCCCTGGTTGTCTTCTGATCATGTATATCTTCTTTTAATAAAAAAATCGCTATTGTAAGGGGGGGACTTCGTCTGTAATGGCGATAGTGGGGTGAGAGCTTAGACCAGCTACGTCTTCACAGTGCCATTTCCCAACCAGAAGTCCACATCCTAAAAATTTAATAATTCTGATTCCTAATTGCGTGGGCACTCATCCCATTTCTATGTCTGCATATCAAGAGTTATGCTGCTATATTGCTAATGGAGGAGAGAATACAGGAAATGGCATGACTGTATGCAGAATGCATCACATATTTGCTTGAAGCACATAATCAGTATCCAAGAATCTGGGCCCTTCCTCCCTCTCTCTAGATATATCGATCCCCTCCCCCACCACAGACCCATCAGTATCCATGAATCTGGACACTTTCTCCCTCTGTATCTCTTTAGACATACATACATATCTCCTCCCCTGCCACAGATCCCACCAGATCCTTCCTCTCAGTACTGTTTCAATAACAACCTCCACACCCTTTTGCCATTTCTTTTCTTACCTCTGTACTTACTGTGTCCTTTTGTCTAGCTCACCCCTTCCATCCTGATCACCAAACCTGGCTCCTCTCCTCCCATCACTATTTTCTGACCAACATGTCCAGTGATCACCTGCTGGACCCAGATGCTAAAGGATGTGTGCTGGTGCTCAAAAGGGAAGAGAGGTCAACATAACTGATTTTCTTGGCACTGCCTCACACACACATATAAAGGTCTTGCTGCCTGACCCAGAAGTCATATGCACATAATGCCCCACCTGAATATTGGATCCTAATGTAGGAATCAATCAATACTGTGAACCATTGAAAAGGAAAGCCCATTGAGCTGATACTCCATTACAATGTTGCATTTAGAATGCGTACCCAATTTGCAGTTGACAGTACAATTATATATGTGTTAAAGAAATTGTACACTCATGAGACATCTAAAATAAAATGAGCCTGTGGTCATAAACATAGGCCCTGCTTGAGGGAGGAGTGCAGAGACTCGGACTGTGGACATTATCATTACCAAGCTCATTACTCCTACTTCTCAGCTGTACTGCCAGCCCTGATTTAATATACTGCACAGTTGGGTCCCAAGTACAAAACAAGCATTAAAATCAATAAATTAAAATCAATCAATCAATCAATCAATCAATCAATTCTGAATTTTACAGGCAGAACACTATTGAGGTAAATGAGTTTACCTCAATGGTATTCTGCCTGGTAAAATAAAGGATTGATTTATTGATATTAATGCTTGTTTTGTCCTTGGGACCCAACTGTGCAGTATACGGTATTAAATCAGGGCTGGCAGTATAGCTGAGAAGTTGGAATAATGAGCTATGAGTGAGCTTGGTACATACAGAAAACCTGCAACCGGTTGCACAAAAGAGTTACGTCTGTGTTTAAGACCTGTTTTTTGTCTTACAAAAGCAAGGCAGGCTTAAAAAATGTAAGTGGGTTGCACAAAAATTGTCTTACATTCCATCTGTCTTATTTGGAGACTTTTATTTAAGCCTCCTATATACCAGGCTTATTTGTTGTTAGTAGGCTTATTTTGCCATAGTTAATTACAAGAACATGTATAGTACTTTATTGCAGGAAGCCATTCTGAATACTGCACATCAAAAATTATATATACTTGAGTGCATTAATTTTCTGTTTTAGGGACTACTATTTCCAGTAGTTTATCTGTATGGTACCATGAAAAAATATTTT
The DNA here is from genome assembly GCA_016271365.2 of Neoceratodus forsteri. NCBI lineage: Eukaryota > Metazoa > Chordata > Ceratodontiformes > Ceratodontidae > Neoceratodus > Neoceratodus forsteri. The sequence continues at coordinate 1,530,312,027 of CM057453.1, forward strand.
ATATTCTTTTTTTTTTTTCATGAAGTTTTTTATCCTCAGCTCTGGTGGGTGGGTGCTCAGCACCTTCACCTCTTCCCATGATCAGCTGCTACTGCCTCCCCCGTCCCTAGGTGCTTGAATCCCCTGTTGATTCCCCCCACAGTGGGGCCAGAGGAGGGAGCCCCCCACCGCACAATCCAGATATTCCCCAAGGACCAAGTGGCGATTTGGGTCAAGGGAAAGCAGGAGGAGCTTCATTATGCCCACCTGACTGCCATTTTTCTGTTTTTCTCCTCAGTTCCCCTGCCACTGTAGCGCACCAGTGTGTGTGCACTGAGTCTTGCACATGCTGCAAAACAGCATTCCCCACTCTTCAAAGCCTCTTGGAACCTGCACTAACAATCAGCCTCCACCAAGTGTCAGAAAACTACTCAGACAGGGAAGTGACGCTGCCAATATACAGATAGGTATTGCATCTGCATGTGTTATACTGTGAAACTAGTTATTTTCACCCAATGTAATTTTGGTACAAACAGAAAAGCAATCATAATCACGCAAATTTAATTTAATGCCAAGACATTACTGCCACATTCACTATAATGGAGAAAGTAATAATTAGAGCAAATTTACTTTAACACTAATTAGTTTTTCTGTAAAAATAGCGAAAATTATTTGACAGTGAAAATTTCAAGTTTTACAGTATTTTATGATGCTTTTTAAATGTCAGTGTTTGTACATTAGAAGAAACAAACAGTTCAACAAGAAAATGACAAGCAAACAATGATAGCATTCATCACACTGTTTGTCATGCTTGTATAATAAAAATGATTAAATTTTGTCTTGGTGTGTCTGGTGTATTGCTTTATTTCTGACAAATATAGCTCTTTCAACACATCATACATAACTGAATGGCCTGCTGGAAGCAGGGAATATATATGGAGACCCACTGCTATTCAAAGTTTTGGGCCCATCCCTTTACCTCATACGTATGTCTCTTTTTGGGTAAGACTTTCAAAACCGGTTTGTGCCTCACTTCAAAAGTTGTCTGCTGCCAAGAGACTCACTGTATTTTGTATGCATTTCCTTGTAAGGAGGGGTAGAACACACACTACTCTTGTAGAAGGGCCCCAGTCATCTACATCCATGTACTCTAGAAACACAGAAACATATAAATTGACGACAGAAAAATGACCAGTAGGCACATCTAGTCTGTTGTATTTCCTTGTCTGTTACTACTCCCCGAACCCTATTCAGTCTCAGGTGTCCCTCCCTTCTTCCTCTCCTATTCTTAATATGCCCATGCGCTTACCCCATGCATGCTTGATGATCCCCACTGTCTTCATCCCTACCATCTCCTATAGGTTGTTTCAGGCATCCACCATGCTTTCAGAGAAGTATTTCCTCACCTCACTTTTAATCTTCCCCTGCTCAAGCTTCTTTGCATGCCTCCATATTCTGGTGCTCTTCTTTCTCTGAAAGAGATGCCTCTCCTGTGCCTTGTTGCCTATGTGGGGTACTTATAGGTCTCAGTCATGTCCCCTCAAGCTCGACTCTTCTCTAGGTAGTACATGCTGAGTTCCCCCAGCCTGTCCTCATATGGATTCATGTGCAACCGATGCACCATTTTGGCAGTCTTCCTCTAGATCACTTCCACACTGTCAATGTCTTTGCAGAGTTATGGCCTCCAGATCTATACACAGTACTCTAGGTGGGGTCTCACTACTGAACAATATGGAGGACACACAACCTTCCTTCTGCTTGAAAACCTCATCCCTATGCACACTATCATCTCAATATCTTTACCAACTGCCCTGCCACCTTGAGATTATCAGATATAATTACCTCAGTGTCCTTCTGCTACTTGGTGACTGTAAGCAACCCCCATTTATACACAGCCCGAGGGTTTCCTGGCACTAAGTGCATAACCTTGCTCTGTTTGGCATTAAAACCCAGCTTCTACTCTGTACACCACTCCTCTAGTTTCCCCTTATCCCTCTGCATTCTATTCACCACTTCATGGGTGTCCACCCTATTGTAGATATTTGAGTCATCCGCATAGAGATACACCTTCTCCTACAGTTCCTCAGCAAAATCACTTATGAAGACATTGAAGAGCACAGGACCCAGTACCGACCCCTGTGACGCTCCATTGCTCACTTCCCCCATCCCCCTGACAGCATTCCAGTTATCACCACCCTCTGTCTCCTGCCAGATCTACATGGATTCCTATATTTTTATAGGGGAAATGGAGTCATCTAGAAGAAAACTTGCCCAATACAATTACATTCGTTATACAGAAAAACTAAGCAATTTGGCTTCCATAGGAAATAATGTACTCTACAGGGAAACACATGAAAGTTGCTCTATATCTATAGCTACAGGGAAAATGTCACATCAATCTGGGAGCACTGCCCTCAAGTGAATCCCATATGGCCACACTGCCTCTTTTTCCTCTTACCCTTACTTACTTTCTTTGAACAGTGTACTGCATATAAGCAATGATGCATGACAGGGTGTGGGTTGTGCTAGGATAACTTCATGCCTGGGCATGAAGCCATAGACCAAGTGCATCCAACACCACAGAAGTGAGATTATTCCAGCACAACCCACACTGTCGCATGCATAATTTGTATTATACAATGGCTCGTATTTATTAATACTGTGGGGACCAAAATGAGCACATGTAGATGTCCATTAGGCAGAGAACAAGTGTTGGAACATTCCTTTTATGTGTAGGGACATTTTTATATTATCAGTTGTACAGTTTCATTAAATTTTTTTTTTTTTTGAGGAAACACTCCCCATGTGAAAGCACTGCATCATGGGTATGCAAATAATTAATTGTCTGGTATCACTGTACTATGTGGTAATACATCACCCAGAGCCACTCATTGCTGAAAACAAATGGTTTCATGCGCCTTCAGCTGAGCGGGAACAATGAAGTGAAGTTGAGCGGTTCTGGCGCAAGCTAAAGGCAAATTAAAACCACTCATTTTCGCAATGAGTGGTGATAGAACGATATTATATTATTGATCGAGAGCGATCAATAAAATATATATATTTAAAAAAAACTCCCCTGAACCTGCCCATTTCCAGGGCATCTGCGTGTGAGACACTCTTCACAGAATAAGAGCGATTCATGCATGGAGGAAAGGAGCACTCCGATTGGTTGGGAGTGCTCCCTCAATCTATAATGTGTTATGCGATACCAGGCAATTAGGTATGCAGTGCATTCATATGTGATGTGTTTCCTCATAAAAAAAAGATAAAACTGTAAAACTGATACTATAAAAGAGATGTACCCACACTATAAAGGAGATGTTCTGACACTTGTTCTCTGCCTACTATGAAATATTTAAGCCATGACAAAAATGTTGTTCCCCGCCAGACACAATATCAATAAATAAGGTTTTTATATGGAACTAAACTTTTGCTGCTGTTCTTTGACAGCAAGGCAACAAACTCTCTTGGTAAGAGTGGTTGTGGCTGGTTATTCAGTCTGCTATGCAATCATCTGTATGTTTGGACTTGATACTGTGAGGTTCTGCTCAAGGAACCTCACTGCAACAAGCACACACTGACCAATCAGAGTCCAGGAAATATTCTTGACATTGTATAATAGTTATTCCCTTCTTTATCCTTTTTATGTTGTCTTGCACATGCACAAGCAACATCTTGCGGTAGTAGCACATTCAGAGGTATGTCAGTGTTGGCGAATGCAGGGAATGCTTTAGTGGGTGCGTCCCTCAGCCACCAATTAGCAAGCACGCAAATGATGACAGCAGTTTCAAAGAGAGCTACGGAGTTGAAAGAAATCTGCTCCAGTGAGGTGCAGTTTCCTCATTGGAGCGTCAGATGACAAGGCTCCGTAAAGTGCCTTTCCTGGTGAAACATTCCAGTAAATATGGCGGCTCCTGCCTCCCACCACACAATCCCCACAAAGCCGACATTGGGGATGCCCAATCCCCATGTCGGCATATCCTCCCACCCAGTTCAATTTCTTGCCAACGGGATGCACAATCCCATTGGCATCATGCCCCCTCCAAACTTGTGGCACACTGGAAGCCCACCCCAGTGTATCCAAAATATTTTTTTTTTACCTGTAAATAAACAAAACCATTCCCTGAATTTCTGATTTTTTTACCTGTAAAAGGCCCCTCTCGTCCCACTCCCCAACCCACACACACCCTCTGCACACCCACCTCCCTGTGCCCCCCCTCACCTCATACTTACCTCTGGAGGGCCGGCCCTGCAATCTTCTGTGGAGCGGGGGCACATCTGAACTCTTCGGGAACTGAACAAAATGCGATAAGCATTATAATGGCAGGCAATGGGGGTGTTTCAACTTAGGTGGACATCTCAGCCATTTTGGGGAATTTTGGTACTAGATTTTCAACATGGGGTTCTTTGCACCCCACCTCATGAACATCTGAACTGTCATCCTGTTACTCAGTCCCAAAAGGTGATTTTACGGTCACTATGCAGAATCACCTTTTAGGACCGATTAATGAAACGACAGTACCGCTGTTCATGAGGTGGGGTCACAAAAAGCCCATGTTGAACATTTGGAGTAAAAATACCAACAAACACATGGGGCATTAGGGTTTCCAACCGTAATGCCCCACCCTGTAGAGACTGACAGGCATCAGGGGTGTGACTTGGGATTATCAGCTGTAATGTTCAAACCATTCCACCCCCACCCTCACGCCAGTGACAGATATCAAGGTGTGCCTTGGAGCCTTCAGCCCCAAAGTTCACCCCATTCTTCTATACTGTACCCATCTCAGTGTATTTCCTTATCTAATGGGGTGAGTGTAAGGCCCGAAGTTGCAAGACACACCCCAACGCTTGTCAGTCTCTGCAAGGTGGGGGTGGGGTTGCTGTCAGTTCACTACTTCACTGCCATTTCTATTATGCATCTCTCAAACTCCTGCACTACCAATGTCAATGCCAGCAAGACAACATTCGGCATTGACAAATACTTGTTTATTTTGCTTCCACTCTACACCACCTCGCCCATCACCCCTTCAAGGTACTTATGAGGCAATCACCCAGTTCCTTACAATGTGCCCTCCTGAAGTCCAGGACCCTTGTGATAGAGGGTTTTTTCTCTTGGCAAATTTATATGCCAAACCATACCATACAGTGATCATTTGTACCCAGGTGGCTACCCAATGTGACATCTACAGTGCTGTTCTGTTGGTAATTACCAGGTCCAGTACTGCCCCATCTGCAGCGGGTTGCATAACCAGCTATCTGAGGAATGACCCCTGAAGGCAGTCGATGTCGGCCCTGCTTCTTGATGTAGCTGCGACCAGAATGGTGCAGTCTACATCCATCAGATTAAATCTTCCAATAACCAATAACTCACCTTTACTTTCTGTTCCACCAATGGTCTCCCCAGAACCTTGTCTAACTCTCCACCCCTCCCCCGCCGGTGATCTGTACACTAACCACACGTGGATAAAGGATCCGCCACATTTTTCTAACCTGCTCCATGGAACCTCCAAACCCTTCCTTCTACCCTGTTGTCCCTGTATATCTGTGTCCTTTATGGCTTCCATCACATTTAAAACAAGTCCCCACCCCCCAATATTCTCTCAGTCCTGTCCTTCCATAACATGATGTATCTTCAAATGGCCAAATCTGAACTGCGGTAATCGGTGTACCATGATTCAGTTATGGTCACCAGACCCAGGACTGCCTCCACAAAGTTTGCCCCAAGGTCAGGGATTTTATTTCTTAGGTTCATTGTGTTGTACACATGGCTCTTAATTTATTTTGTCCTTCCTGCTCATACGCAATCCTTTATCATTTAAACCTACCACTCAGGAATGCTATTTCACTTTCAGATGGAGGCTGACTGTCTTGCACAGGTCTCTATCCCACCAGGTAGGACACCAGTTCCCGATGTAGCCAAAATCAGCCTCACTCACTATGCCTTCAACCATTCATTGAAAGTGGTGTGGTGTTCTCTAGCCTACAACCAGCCACATACAAGCAGCATGGCACCACAAGTTAAGGTTAACAAAAGAGCTAGCTGCTTCAGGCCCCTCCCCAGCCCCCTAAACCTTTACTGTATCACCCCTGCTGCATTTCTTGCCAGGTCATTTGTCCTCGGATGGACAGTGACATCCAGCTCCCTCTCCTGCCCTGCCAGGATTCACTTATCTTCATCCCTCCATGCTCTGGCACAAGTAAGGCACTTCACCTCTCTTTTACCCTCCTGCTCTGCTGCCAAATCTACCTTATCAACCATATCTAAAAAGGTAAAACACACACCATCACACAAGAATCTGTATACTGACTATCACAGTACATTCCCCACTACCAGCTATCAAATGGCTGGATATCAACAAAGTGACACAGACTTCCCCACTGTATACACACACACACACACACACACACACACACACACACACACACACAGCCAAATGTTGACATTATCAGCTGCACCACTGTTCGTCCCCCCCATCAACCCACAAACTATCGACTAGCAACAAAATGCTGAGGACACACACACACACACACACACACACACACTTGAACACAGCTATTGACCATAGCACTACCCACCTACCAAGTCAGTAGTTCAAGTATAGAACAAATGTTGTGGCGTGTGTGCATCCTACACTACAAACACATGTACAGTACTAGAAGGAGCCAACAGCACTCCTCCCTCCATCAAAGTCAGAAAACTGCTGGATATTTACAAATCTCTGCAGACTATGCATCCTACTGTACACCCCCCACACAAAAACACATACACACAAAAAAAATGTCTGTGGCAATTTTTGAGCATAGCATACATCCCACCAAACAGGTAAAAAATGTTTGTGCACTTAAATAATCACTGTGGCACATGCCGGCCCAGTGGCTTTTAGGGATGAGGCGTGGTGCACCTTACCTGCCACCAAGCTTGCGACCCAGGTTTGGGAACAATCTCAGGTTGCAGAGCTCTGCCGGGGGAGGAGACTAAGCATCCGTCACACAGCTCTCGTCTCCAGGGGGAGCCTGGAGAGGCGAGTGCTCGATTAAAGATAGGGTGGGATTGGGTCTAAGAGCACACCTGCTTGAACCACCAAGACAAAAAGCTTTATGAAAAAAAAAAAAGTGCTACAACCTTAAGTCACACACACACATTGTAAAAGGCACAGCTGAATCGTTACAGTACAGCCAACAAGTGTAGATAATATGTTCAGTCTCTTACCTTAGTATTAGGGAGTCAGAAGCAGGACTTGAACGGATAACGTCTGTCGGACATGTAAAATAAAATATAAGAAAGGGGTCACAAAGGATCCATACGTTCTTAGGGAATAAATAGAAAAGATAGGACAAGCTAGATGTAGAGTAATACTTATCTGATAGGCAAACAGTCAGCATCCTGTCAGACCAGTGAAAGTAAAGAGAAAAAAAGGCTAATATGGAGAAAATACAATAGCAAGGGATGAGACAGAGAGTGGCAACATATGAAAGAAGTATAGGACAGTACAGGAGTAAAGAGCTTCAGATAAAAAGTTATAGATAGAACAAAGCAGGAAGACAGAGATACAGAGAAAGTAAATAACGTAATACACAGATAAGAGCTGGCCTGCCGGCATAGCAGTAGCGCTACCACTCATGGTGCCAATGGCCCAGCTTCTAGAATGAGCCAGGACTGCCACAGAACCAGCCTGGGAGAGGAGAACAGGATGCTTTCCTCATCTGGGAAGGAAAGGACTCATGTTCCACTGCTCTACCGCCACCTGGGTACCCACAGGTGGCAGTGCAGGGGGATACGCGAGTGATAGGCAGGGCAGGTTGGCTGCACCAGGCCTCAACAGCAGTCAATCCTGATGTGCTCTCTTGCTGTGGGAACAGGGAGGACATGGAAACAGCATGCAATGGCCAGACAGATGAAGCCCCTTCAGTGGCCTACTCCTGCATCAGACCCCAGCTACAGCACTCCTAGATCTAACTACTCCCCCCCCCCGCCATGGCCAGAAGACTGCATGGAGGAAATGTCAATGGCTGATGACGTACACAGCACAAGGGGGTAAGCTGGGGGGGGGGGCAGCACCAGCCTATGTTGCAGGTGGGTGTGAGGACCAGGAGTAGCAGCAGCAGTGTCTTGGTAGGGAGGGTATCTCACTCAGGAGGAAGCAGAAGGAGGTCCTAGTCAGTAGACAGAGAAGCATAAAGAATAAGGGGAAAAAAAAACAAGAAATGAGATAAATGTTGCTGGGGAAGGGGGAGAGATACTCGGCAAAAATCATTTGTGACCCTAGATGTCCTAGTGGCCAGCAGAGAAGAGCAGTAACCCAAGTGGGCTACTGGTGACTTTTGTGCTAGTTGCCCCAGCAAATTGAGCACGGGTAGTGACCAATGTATTAAAATAATTTGCCTGGGGTCTACTACAGGGGTCCTTGCACCACGGTATTGCTTTAGCATGCAGGGATGTGTGAGAAGGAGGAGGATGCAATGCGCTGGAGCTGCTGCAGTTAGAGCAAGTGATCGCCTGAAAGAGAAATGCCACCCTTCTACTACTAGCTGGTAGGGAGCTCAAGCTGTGGCCTGCTCCGTGTGGCTGGGAGAGGAACTTGTTGGTGGCCATTGTATTCAGATAAAATGATAATCAGTTCCCTGGGGTCTGGGGAGGGTGTCGCTGATAGGAACAGGGGAACGCTGCCGCAATTAACAAGAGCGAGTGCACTAAAACTGAAGCCTATCTACTCACAGCCCGTATGGAGCTCAGGCTGTTGTCTACTCCGTGCCGGCAGGAGAGGAGGGGACAGGGACTTGTTGGGAGGTGGAGGAGGCCAGGACAGAAGTGTCTTCCACCAGCTACCCAAGCCACCAGTCAGGGGGAAAATGTAATTGACACTACTGTATTTAAATTTCCTCATTTGAGCTGCATTGCGGCTACAAGTGCACCATGTGGGAATTTGGTACATGTTAGAGGGCCGGTAGCATCGGGGAGTAATGGGTGCTGCCAGTTAAACCGCCGTTACGTTTAAAATGCCTGACTTGTTGGGAAGTGGAGGAGGCCAGGACAGAAGTGTCTCCCACCAGCTACCTGAGCCACCATTCAGGGGGAAAATGTAATTGATGCTATTTGTATTTAAATTTCCTTGTTTGAGCTGCAGCGCTGCTACAAGTGCACCATGTGGGAATTTGGTACATGTTAGAAGGCCGGTAGCATCGGGAGGCAATGAGTGCTGTCAGTTAAATTGCCGTTACATTTAAAATGCCCAACTGGGCTTTATTAAATAAATAATTCCTGAGGGAGGTAAAAACAAGATGAGGGCAGACGACACTTTCTAAAGGAGCAAAACGAGAAGACGCACCATGCCTGTTGCTCCCAGCCCGAGACACTCAGTAAAAATGAGTGAGTGTGGGGGAGGGTTATGAGACTGACATGTTGAGAATGGGACAGGGGGGTATCAGACGACGGGTGCGCCCTATGAGACAGCTGTGAGTTTGACGGAGGGGGGGGACAGTGACACACAGTGGCCAAGAGCAGCTGCATATGGTCAGCCTCTGTATTGAGAACAACAAGAACACAGATAACCTATCACTTCAAAAATTAAAATAAGCAGGAACTTAAAAACCAACCACTTTTATCACCAGTTGTGCACTGCAAAATAACAGTTTCTTCAACATTGCTGTTTAATGCACTTAGGACTGCATCAACACACCTCTGTTCTTGCTTTTGGCAGCCATCTTGTTTTTTCCTTTCAGCAGTGTATAGTAGTAAGTCCAGCTTAAAGACTGTCTATGTTGCTAGGCAACATCTGTCTTGTGTAAGTCAAGACATTTTTTTGTTCCTGCAACGGTCTCACCTTTAAGACTTAGACAAGACCACTTTTAAGTCATAAGACCATATAGCTAGGCTAATGTTAAGCCATGTTTTGTGCAACCGGGTGCTGGGCTTTATTCCCACAACCCCCACTTGCATACTGTGTGACTGACATGTCGACTTGGGCTCCTGTACCAAAACCTCTGTGCCAGTTGATCATCCTTCAGATCATGTCCAAGTCTTTGCACCTTCCCCCCCACACACACACACACCACCAAAGCAGGGTCTCTATTTATGAGCACTGATGCATTTTATTTTGCATCTTGATATAATGTGACCATTTTTTGTTTCTACAAGGCATGAGTTGGGATGGGAGAAAGCTAAAACAAAACTGCTGTATCCTTCAACAAAAATATAGTTGATTTACCTAGGGTAGCCCAGCTGACATGTAACACCTTGATTCCTGGCCAGTTTTGTAGCTGGGTGGACTGACATGCTGGATTCTGGAACATTTCAATGACTTGTTGCTCATGCCAGGACACACATGGTATAATAACATTTAAACCAAGTCCCAACATTGGTGCTGTAACATAAAGCTGCTCATGCCAGTAGATTCCACAGGCAGCCTACCAATAAATTGTGATGATCTAGGAAACAAAACTCAGCAAAATATGGTGTGCAAATGAAGAGCATGGCAAAGAAGTTTGAATAATAAACACTAGTGTGCTTTTTTACTTATTGCCACAAAAAAACAGTTTCCAGGTAATCAGTAACTGTAGCACCTCAACTCCTCTACAAGTCTTCAAACTTCTTTGCCTTGCTCTTCATTTGTGCACCGTATTTTGATGAGTTTTGTTATTTTGTGGAGATTAGCCATCTCCTCTACTGAGCAGCATCAGCCGTATTTGCAGGTATGCAGTAATAGTGTTTGTAGATGATCTAGGAAACCTTGCCTGCCTGGTCCCACAGCTCGTACAGCATCCCCCAACTGACCTCCAGGCCCCAGCCCCATCGGCTCTTGAGTCCTGACTCCTGCCTGCCAGCAGTGATCTCTCCTCCTGCCCCAGGCCTCAACGCATAGATTACTCATCTCTGTGATGACTACTGAACAGGTTCCCACCAAGCCACTATCCCTTCCCCGATCATAGAGGTCAAACACCAGGAGGAAGATACAGAAGAAGGCGAGGTCTGGGGCATAATAAATACTACATTAAAATTCATTTACATTCACTCTCATGGAGTCCAGTAGGACTGGGCCACAGCCCGTGCTGGTGGCATCCCCCCCATTTCATATGATTATCCCCTCCAGGCTGGCCCATTCCATAGCACCCCAGCTAGTACCATTTTAACTCCTGGCCGACCTGTGTGGTCCCATCATATCACCTCCATGTCCAGACAATCATCATCAGAACTGGAAAAGCCTTTAAGGCAAGGTCATCAGAGGAATACAATAAATACACATTTCAAAATAAATTCATTTGCTTTACCTACATCAGGGCAGGCACGCACAGACTCAGCACACTCCAGTCCTCCTCGACGAATGATGGTCTTATTTTAAGAATGCCAGCAGCTCAATGTACCATCGGACGCACTAAGCTGACCCACCCATCAGCATACTCGATGAAAAATTATTTAATATTTGTTGATGTCGATGGACGGTTGACTGGTGCAGCCCTTGACCCCACCAATAATAACTAGCACTATGTAACGATCATAGAAGGAAACCACAGTCAACACACATTCTTTGACTCCAGGGGCAGACTGCAGTGTAGTGATAATGAGCACAAACACTCAACCCGGACCTCCTCTCTCCATCTCCACTCTAAAAATGGCGCTTGGCGTCAATTGAAATAACACATTCTCCATCTCCCCCTCTTCGCAGCCAGAGCAGAGCACATTAGAATCCGGGCATGATGGGACAGTGAGCAGCATGTGCAGCTAGCATCCGCCACCCCCTCGGCTGATGTTATTGACTGTATTGTGGCTGGGGCTGGGAATAGAAGCATGTGAATAGTTAATCGGCTAAGCGCTGCATTGGTGGGCGCAGGGCCTTTGATCTATTTTTGGGCTTCCGTTCCAACCCTGACATCTGTGACAGACCCTCCACCCAGAAAAAAATGAACTTGAGTCTGGCAGTCATGGCAATGGCAACTGATGTTAAGCATAGGAAGAAAAAAAAAGCAAGGCAGCTCACACAGGCCACATGCTGAAAGGCCAGGGACAGGCCAGGATACAAATAGCATCCCAAGCACCCCTGCCAGTCCGCCCCTGTCTGGGAGGGTAACTGGTCATCGTGGGTGGTGTAGCAGCTCAAGGGGCTACACCCAGCACCATCTCACCTACGTAAAGCACCCTGAGTGGAGGCACTGCACAAAGGTTTTAAAAAATGTTATTAGCTAGCGAACTCAAACCCCTTAGCCTATGTCCAGGGTAGTAGGCAGGGTTGTAACACTGGGGGGTGGCACTACCCAGGGGTTACTTTGTCATACAGTTTTCTTTCTTTCTTTCTTTCTTTCTTTCTTTCTTTCTTTCTTTCTTTTCTATAATTTCTGCACCCTGGATGGCCTAGTTGAGATGCATTTTGTTTCCTGCGGGGTCCTGATTTTTCCTGTTTCTGCAGCTGTGTGAACTGGAGGGAGCACTGGGTGTTTAAGTGGCTTACTCAGTCACGCAGCGAGTACTTGGTTCAAATGAGCCTGTCTTCTCCTTCTTCCCAAGCCAGTACTCTAATGCTAGATCACATTGTCATATATTCAGCATCACTGCACAGTACTCTATTGCATTAGTATCTGGTTCTACCGTTCTAACATTGGATCACCTCTGTACACAAGTGTATGTATGTATGTATGGAAATACACATTATGACTGATCATTTTGTGGCCTCAATTTACACAACCAAATTTACAGCATTTTAACTATTTTCTCACCTGCCCAAGGACTAAGAACTACTGTAGAACATTGGACTTAAATCATTTGCTTACAGTGACTAAAACAAGCAGTTTGATCATGTTAAGTCATTACCTTTGATGAGCGCTTTGAAACTGTCATTTATGTTCACTTACTGGGCACATTTGTTTTCACCTGTGAGATCAAATGATTAGTACAGAATTAATTCATACATTGCTATTCACAGGCATTTTTACGTGCTAGACTGTTTCTTTCTGACACACCATTAACATAAAGATGGTGCCTCACACATGATTTACAAATGACAACAGTCAGGCCTCCAAAGATAAAGCAGCACACTGGGGTTCAGCTGTTTATTTCATTTTTGAAAACAAGCCTCTTTACATCCTCTTGTTGATTTGTATGCGTCCTGCAAATGCGAACATGCAAATCCCTTGTATTGCAGTATTTAATGTCTTTTTGTTAACTGAACACTAGCACAAGGGCTATAAGAGCAAACTGATGGACGTTGATTGGCTCTCTTGGTTCCCCCAAGTGTTTCAGAGCCCATCACCCCATACTTAAAGCACAAGCATGGACCATGTACTAACAATACTTTGAAGCACCTAGCAGTCTGGAGCTTGGCATTCAACAAGCTGCTGTTGCCCGGAAACGAGCACTAATGTTACATCTCACAAAAACAGTAAACATTTCTATTATCTCACAGAAAGGATGGTGTCTTTGGATCTAAATTCATTTTCATTTTTTTCATGCCTTTTATCGTGAGGCTAAACCTGTTAAGCATAAGACTGCAAGCATAAGCATAACATTCAGCACGTTTTTCGACTCGGTGCCTCACAGATGCTTGCTGAAGAAGATGGAGGATCTGGGTGCGACTAAGGTCACAATGAACTGGATAGGTAACTGGCTAAAGAGCAGGGTCAGCCTTAACCATTGTTATTATATTATATTCTCCAGTTATACCTTATTTAATAATAAAACAAAATAGTACACCACACACGCACACACACACACACACACACACACACACACACAAACACATACACACATATAATATGCAATCTATATCAACACACACACACACATACACTCACACTCACACAGTGGAGTAACCAGCCTTTAAAAAAGTATATGCACAGAGTTAGAAAATTACAACTGTGGGCTGGGGGGCTAGGGCTGTGTAGGCCCCCAGAACATTTGAGAATTTTGGTTTATTCTGGTGCATTTTGGGGTCATTTGTAACAGAATTTGCTACCCTACTTCCACTCCTGAGTTACACCCTAGCCCCACTCCCCAGTGTTTCCACAGCCCAACATGTTGCCCTGAATCCCCCTCCTATAGCCTAGTCAACTGCTCCAGAGCAGACCCTCAATCCATCCCATAAGTCAGCAAGATGCACCACAGCCCTTGCCCCTCTCTAGAATATGCAGCCCTCATCCAGCCCAGCAAGTTGCACCTTCGCCTCCAGCCCTCTCTTTAGAATCTTCAGCCCTCATCCAGCCCAGCAAGTTGCACCTTGGTGCCTTGCCTCCTCCCTAGAATATGCAGTCCTCCCCACAGCCCAGCAATTTGCACACTAGCCACAGCCCACTCCCTAGACTCCATAGCCATCAGCCCAGCAATGTTCACCCTCCTAGTCTAGTATCAACTTAATGGAATGATTAAAAGCCTGCAGCCCTTGCTAGGCCCAGTTGCCCCCCTGAGTGACCACTGAACTTTTCAGGATGTCAAACAGCTCCACAGGCCACAACCACTGAAAATACTACACATACCCTCCTCCACAACCCATCTCTGCCAACACATACAATATGTGTTGCCAGAGTACACAACATCACAGACAGCCTGCTCCCAGCACAAGTGAGTTAACATTCTACTCTAAGTAGGTGAATTGACCCTCAACACTTCTAGCACTAAAATTACAAAAAAAAAAAACAGTTGCCAATACTAACACCGATTTCCATTTATAAATTTACATCTGCCATTTGACTGCCTTAGACAAACTAAAACTGAGTAACGTGCTTCAGAAGCACCACTTCATGATGCAGCCTAATTTATATGCCAGAAGAGGAACGAAATACAGATTTATTTTGTCAGTCAGTATCAGTGAACTATAACAGACAAGTGCACAGACTCAAGTCTGCATACTACTGTGAATGGAAATAGTCAGCACCAGCTCTCAGCACGTTCCTTAGTTTTTAAACATACACTAATTTGCAATACAACCAGTGGCCTGATGAAAAAAATGTAGAATTTATTTCATAGCCCCAAGTTAAATATAGTTTTCAACAGAAGCGCATTTTTCTTGCTTTTGGTTCCCACTGTCTGGATTGGTGAGGGAGGGAAAGGAGTTATCCTGGTACGAAAGACAGACCATATTGACAAAAAGAGATGGAATCAGACAGGTTTAAGGATGCAGCTCAAAGGGCATGATGAGGGATTAGTGTCCGCACTGCCAGTGGCCGATCTTAGGATAAGCAGAAGAAGATGTTGCACTGAACCAACACTGTGCACCACTGGTAATGTGTGTGAGATAAGAAGGAGGAGCCTGAACCACAGGAAAAGGGGTCAGTGCTTCGGTTCCACTTCCGGGAGCCCACTGCCGAAGTCATCCAACTGCTGTGGCAACTTACCTCCAGGGTGCCAACAACTAAAAAAAAAAAGCACACTTTTTTCCCTAGGCCTGGTGGCAGCCACTTAACTCCTGACTTAACTTAAGCAGCAAGCTGGCTACTTTGTATATGCATCTGCATACCAGTCAACCCCCTGCCCCAGAAATCTGAAATTAGGGAAAAAGAACCACAGGCAGAGAGACACTACTTAAAACAAGCATTTGTCAATGCTCAATGTTTGCCATTTGCACTGGTGTCATAGGGGCTGTGTGGTGCTGATAGCAGTGAAAGTGACATTGAAAATTGCTTAAGTGAGGAATCATTTTAACATTTACTAGCATACGAACATACGAATGTGCCAGCAGAAACAGACCACCCGGTCTATCTAAGTCTGCTTGAGTGTGCAGCTAGCACCCCCTAGTTTGCAGCTGCCCCACCCCTCAATCAATCAATCAATCAAAATCTTTATTTATTCAGGCGAACATCATTGAGCAAAGCTCATTTACAAGATGGACCTGAGTGATCATAAAATGAGAATATAAGTATTATTACATAGACAAGAAATAGCATAAACAGCAATACAATGACATGAAATGATAATATACAACAATTTACATATATACAATGTACAGTAAAACCATTTAACCTGTAAGAAAAGGGGACAAAGGGTATAGCAGGCATAAGATATAATATAGGGCCTAACTAGCTTTTATAAGAATATAATAGGTGATTTGAAAATAGAAATTGATTTAATATAATGGACGGAAAATGGAAGGTGGGTCAGGTAGGGTAGGGATTAGGCTTTACAAAAAGCAATTGCAGAGCTCTGGAAAAGTGAGGAGAACAATCTTTTGAAAGATGCCAGAGGTAATAGGCCTATCTAGCTTCATGGACTTTGAGAGAGTTCCACATGCAGCTGCTAAGGTGTGGCTGATAGCAGCCCTCCCAAACCGGTGCAGGCATTGGGGACCTTTAATATGATGAGTTACTGATCCTTAAAGTGTATGGCCTAGTAGTAATTTGGGTAAAGCAATCAGTGATATAGGTGGGTAATTTGCCTGTTAATGCTTTGAATATCCAGATAGCAGCATTCCTATTTCTTCTGTGTTGTCCACTTTTGTCATCCCACTGCCACCCCCTACCCTCACCCTCACTATCCCATGTTCCCTGTCCCATGCCCATTTTAAGCTGTTCACAGATTTACATGATACTGCCCATTCGGGTAGTGCATTCCATTTTGCTACCACCCTCTCTGTGAAATAGCTTCTCCTTATTTCCCTCCTAAATCTCCCCCCCCATTCTTAGCCCATGCCCCCTGATGTCCCTTCCCATCCTTAGCTTAAAGACCCCATCTGCCCCATCCTTACTGATCCCCCTCAGATACTCGAATGTCTCTATCATGTCGCCCCTGTACCTTCTATCCTCCAGGGTGTACATATTCAGGTCTCTCAGTCTGCTCTCATAGTCTCTCCCCTCCATTCCACATATCATCTTTGTTGCCCTCCTCTGCACCCCCTCCAGTAGCCTGATATCATGCTTTAGATATGGCCTCAAAAACTGCACACAATACTCTTAAGTGTGGCCATACCAGTGACCTGCAGAGGGAGGGGCAAGATCACCTCTCTTCGCCTTGATGAAAACCCCCCTCACTATGCACCCCAGCATTTTGTTCAGTTTTGCAGCCACTCTCCTGCACTGGGCAGTGTTGTTCATGGTCCCTGTTATCATTATCCCTAGGTTCTTCTCCTCCTCAGTGATCCCCAGCTTAACCCGCCACCAGTCAGTATTCTCTCCTTGGTTTCTTCGCCCCCGAAGTGCATAACCTTACACTTCTTTGCATTGAACCCCAGTTGCCACCTCTCTGACCACCCTCTAGCTTGCTTAGGCCCCTGCAACTGCTTCCATCCTCCCTCCTCCCTCCCTCCATCCACCACTGCTCCAGTTTTGGTGTCATCAGCAAAATACATACCTTGCTCACTATCCCATGTGCAATGTCTGATATGAAGAGCCCAAATAATACTGGCCCCAACACAGAGCCCTGTGGCACCCCCACTCATCACTGGCCTTGGAGTTGAGAGCTTCCCTCTCACCACCACCCGTTGCAGCCTCCCACTCAGCCAGCTTGTAATACAGTTCATCATTTTGGCCCCACCTCTACACCAGCTAGCTTTCCTCCAAGCCGCCCATGAGGCACCGAATCGAAGGGCTTGCTGAAGTCCAAGGAAAGAACATCCACCACATGACCCTTATCCAGCTCACCTGTCACCCAGTCATAATATTGTATCAAGTTGGTTTGACAAGATTTCCCTGAAATGAACCCATGCTGCCTCACATCCTGGAGGCCATTGTCCTCCAGTTATGACACCAGTCTTTCCTTTAGTATCGTTTCCATAAGTTTGCACACTATGGAGGTGAGGCTTACTGGATGATAATTACCCGATTCATCTCTTGGTCTGCTCTTGTGCAATGATACTACATGTGCCATCCTCCAGTCCAGTGGCACACATAACGACTCCAATGAGGTACTGTACAGATCTGTCAGTGGCTCCCCCAACACCTCCGCCATCTCCCTCAGCATCCTGGGTGGATACCATCTGGCCCTGGTGCCTTGTCTACCTTCAGTCCCTCAGTCCCTCTAGGACTCTGTTTGCCTCAATTCTTCCATCTGTCGCCTACTCTCCCCCGTCCCCACCCTCTCCAGCCTATGGTGGTAGCGATCCCCACTTTTCTTCCATGAACACTGAGCAAAAGTATTCACTCAGTGCTTCCACCTGCTCCTCCCTGTTCCATCCACTCCCACCCCTTTTATCCTCACTATTGTCTCCTTGCACTTCCTTTTCTCCCTGATGTATCTGGAAAAGCCCCCGTTAATTCCCTCTTAATCTCAGCTCCTCTGAGCCTTGGTTTCTCTCACTTTTCTGGTCATCTCCTACACCATCTTGCATACTCCTTCCTGTCCACTTCCTTCCCCGTCCTCCTATACCTCTGGTGTACCTCTCGTTTTGCCCTCACCACCTCCACTACCTCACTGTTCAACCAGCATGGTTTTCTTGCTCTGCTCTTCTTACACTGTGTCTTGGTGCAGGCTTCTGTTGTCTCTGTAATCTCCCATTTAATAACATCCCATTTCTGCTCTGTGTCTGTCTCCTGCCTTATGCCCTTCAGTTTCCCTTTCAGTACTTCCTGCATTCTCCCAAAGTTTGCCCCCTCTGAAGTTTACCACCCAAGTAACTGATTTCTTTGGCTCCCCACACATCGTGATGTTAAACCACACCGTTTAATGATCGCTGTCGGCTAGTAGTCCTCCACCTTTATTTCCCTTACTGCCTCCCCATTCGACAATACCAGATCTAAGGTGTTCTTTAGCCTAGTAGGTACACTAACCAACTGTGTCAGGAGACCCTCCTGGATCGCGTCCAGGAGCACTCGCTCCCTAGCACTGGAGGTGACTGTAATGCTCCAATCAACCCCAGGCAAGTTGAAATCCCCCACAATGACCACCTTCCCTTTTCTACATACCTTTCTGATTTGTCCCACTAATTCCCTGTCAAGCTCCTCAGACTGCGACGGTGGTCTGTATATCACCCCAAACTTCAGTTTCCTACCCCTTGAGTCTAGGAGCTGCAGCCAGATTACCTCTCTTCTCCTTTCTTCCCCCTCATCCCTTGTGCATTTGATCTTGTCCCTCACATAGACTGCCACCCCACCCCACCCCTCCTTACAGTCCTTCCTGTATAATTTGTATCCTGTGATTGCCAGATCCCAGTTCCTGTACTTAGTTACCCACATTTCTGTGACAGCTGCAATATCCACCCTCCACACTTCTAAGAGTGCCTGTAACTCAGCTGATTTGTTGACTAAGCTTCTTGCATTTAGCAAGACCACCCTCCATCCTGCCCCTTCCCTTCACTGGCCTCTATCTCCTCCCTTCTACTACCTCCATTTTCAGCCGCCCCGAGTCCTTCCCTGCTAGCCTGGGGTTAAGCTGTGACTCTACTCTATTGGATCCCTGCCTACCTGCTGTCCAATTTCCACCCCCCATCTAGTTTAAATACACCTTTGTTGCAATATACCTCCCCAGTCCTTGCTTTAATATCTCCTTCCCCTCCGCACTCAGGTGCAGCCTGTCACACTTGGACAGCTGGTTCTGATCCCTGTATAATTTTTTTGTAACTATAAAAAAATGTGTGATGGACTGTCTGGCAGGAGGAAATACTGGCTTGCTGAAACTGACACATCACCCCCCCCCCCCGGGATAAGTTCAAAAGACAGGAGGTAGGTTAAACTGCAGATATCTGAGGTGCAATTATCGTGTTAGTTTGCTTTGAAGGCAGAAACCAAAATATCCATTTTACAATGCCCTCAGGGAAATCCTTGATAAGCATTAGGTGTCAGGAGAAAAGGGACACAGGCCAGTGTTATGGGTATACTCCCAGGAAGCCTGCTCATTTCATCAAAGAGACCTTCGATGTCTGGGTATACCAGGTCCCAGACTAAATTAAGGAATCCAATAAGCATTTGCTTAGAATATACAGGGAATTACATCAAAGAGGCTTTGATTTCTTGTGAAGCAGATCAGACTGGTTTCAGGGAAATCACATGAAGAGAGGAGATTCATCAGTGTCAGATAGTGTGTTAAAATATCTTATTAGGACTTCCTGTATTACAGACTATACATTTTAATACACCAAGGCGAAGTTAGGTGATCTCAGAGAGAATGCCAGCTCAAGATTGCTTTAAAATATACTGAGCAGACCTTACACAGAGACATTCATTTTTCTGACTGAGAAGGAGGAACATCAAAGCACTGAAAGATTAAGAAGTAATGTGACCTTAGATAAAACAAGTCTGAGTGTTATTTGTAGGAATCTGTACTTTTAAACCTGTTTGTTTTAAGGCTGTATGTGTTGGGATAATTTGTTCTGTAATTTTACTGTTTTCCTATTTTACCTATTTTAAAGTAAAGATATATATTTTAAAAACGGAAACTGCCTGGTGTGCCTTGAAATTTCTTTTTATATAAGTGAAGCTTTGACGGTTATAGTTGACACTGTGTATGAGCTTATTGTGATACCAAACTGGGAAATAGATAAGAGTTCCCTAGGTCTTGCATAGAGTTCTAAGGGTTCATTTTGTTATACCTGGTTAGGTGCCTGTAGGCAAAGATATCTGGACCCCTGAAGACAGAATTATCTGAGCCTGACAATTGGGTACGCTAATAAGAGGTTATCAGTTTGAATCCCTCCAGAACTTGGGACTAAGGTGACTCGAACCCACAAAACAGACAAGAGGGTTACCTTGTTCTGTTAAACTGTTCACAATTCTACGCTCAGAGGTTGGTACTTTGGGAATGGAGGGATGACCCTGCTGAGTGGGTTTGTGACACAGCCTAACCCCTTGTAAACAGACTGTTCTTATCCCAGGTACTGTCCCAGCCACCCACAACCCCATACCCCTTAGTTCGACACTATTTTACCAACCATGTGTTCAACTCCCTAATCCTCTCCTTTCTCACTGTGCTTGCGCAGGGTTCTGGGAGCACCTCAGAGAAGGCCACAGACTCCCCAGACTCCTCGCACAAACTACCCACTTCCTCAATCCTCTCCCTTGTTACCTCCACCATTTCCCCCTCTAGGTCATTTGTCCCCACATGTACCACAATTTGTGGTTTCCTCCTACCCCTCCTTACGCACCTTAGGATTGTCTATCCTGCCTTATCTGCCTTTAATCCCAGTATGGACTCCACCCATATCTGACTGTACCTCTCCCCCTTGCTGCCCCATCTGATCCACTTGAGTATGGAGTCCCCCAACACCAGTACACCCCTCCTCTTTCCTCGTGCCCATCGCTACTCCCCCAGGTTCTCATTCCTGGGGCCACTCAAGATGGTGCTTTTACCATTTTCTCCAGTGTCTTCCTCCTGCCCCTCTCAATTGAGACCCCTCTCCCTCCTCCTGTTTCACTGCCAAACTCCCTCTCCCTCCTCACCTCTCCGAGTATCATCCCTCCCCCACCATGCAATGCTCAATCTCTCCACTAGTAATGCCTCTCACTCCCTTCTCTTCGTGAGTACTATCCCTTGTGCAATCTCCTCTTGCGTCCTCTTTCCCATGTGCTGCTAGTACAGCAAACATGTTCCCTACCCCCTTTGCCTTACTATGTGTTTTCTCCTCCCTCTCACCTACTGCTGCACCTATTTTTCTAGGTCCTACTAGAGTCCACCCTTCATCGGCTGGCTTCCTGTCTAGTTTAAGAATACGAAGTACATGTGATAATGCTGGCCAGTTTAACTTTCTTGTTTGTTAATATGCGTGGCCCACATTTTCAACATACCCTTCTTATGACCCTATCTCATGAAAAAGTGCAGAGAAAATGTTCAACTCCTGGCTGAAAGGTGATTTCATGCAGGGACTGCGAAATCACCTATCAGGAGGCAAAAACACATTTTGGCCACAATCTGAAAAATGACAGCAGTCAGATTCATCATGAGGTGCTGTGAAGAAATGGCTATGTTGAAATTTTGGGGTCAAAATATTGAAAATTACCTGAGCTACAAGCCTGCATTCATAAATTTAAATGTAGGCTCATAACTTTGATGTTAGTTAATATTTTTGCCCCCAATATTCAACATGGCCTTCTTACGGCCCCACCTTAAGAACACGTGCAGAGAAAATTTCAGCTCTTGGCTAAAAGGTGATTTTGCGCAGCAACTGTGAAATCACCTTTTGGGATGCAACAACAAATTTTGGCCAGGATCTGAAAAATGGCAGCTGTCACATTCATAAGGTGCTGCGAAGAAATGGCTGCAGTATGTTGAAAATTTGGTGTCAGAATTTTGAAAATTACCAAAGTTAGGAGCCTGCGTTTGCAAATTTCAATGCAGTCTCACAACTTTATTTTTTAATATTTGTACACCAAATTTTCAACACAGCGTTCTTATGAGCCCACCTAATGAACAAAGGTGGAGAACATTTTCAACTCCTGCCTGAAAGGTAATATCTCTCACTCTATCTCTTCAGAGCACCAGGCAGTGCTGGTTTGTGGAGGTCCCACATGGGATATCAAAGGCAAGTTGACTGGCAAGCCACATCATTTAATACCATTTAGACACTTAGCAAAACTGTGTTAAGTGTTCCTGCTCTGTACTGTGGAAAATCTTGTTTTATCAAACTTGTGATAAATTCTGCAGTTTAACTTAGGCTACAACTTTGCAAACTGCCTTGCTATGTTTGCTTCACAGACTGCTCAGCTCATGTGGGGCTTCAGTGGGATGATTACTCCTATTCATTGTGCACCAGAATCTTGTATTTTTTTAGTACACAATCCCTGATGTTCCTTATATGGACTATTTTACATGATAGTTTTGGCTGTGAACAGCAGCTTCTACTAATGCAGTACAAATAGTGAAATTAGTGATGATTAAGGACATGTAATAAAGAGTCCAAGAAGAGAATTGAGACTGGCAAATTGTTAAGTGTTTACAGTGTCTGAGCATGAGCAGAGCTAGGCAGGCAGCAAGACAGACATTCCATGCATTCCAGGCTGACTTTGACAGATTAGTGTGGCTTGCTGAGCAGCACAGATCAAAGGGAATAGCTGATTCTTGATTGGATAGGCTATTCCTTTTGAAGTTATGACATCTCCACTGACCAAGCTAAAACTCTATCATAGTAAGCCTGACTGATGATGGAGTGACACTTAATTGGCCCTAAAACACTGCTCTGCATTGGATGAACAGTATCACACCCATCAAAAAGCACTTCTACTGCAATATATTCGTTTTGCGCTTGCGTACATGGCGAACATAAAAATGGCAATATTACCAAAGTCAGACTCATGACACTGCTAAAATTATGTTAAAAGAATTTTATGAAGAGAACTAGGTTGATAAAATGTTATTATTCAAATATTAGCTCTTGTGTAACATTAGACCAGTCTATGAGGAATTCTACAAATTGGTGCCTGTCTGCACAGAATGGGGGGACAGACAATGATAGATATGGGGAGTAAGTTGAGTTTCTTCCAACTTTGATGTTAGACATTTTGAATGTAAGAAGGCCTGGGGAACTTTTTAGGCTTCAGTCAGGAATCTCCCTGAAAATGAGACTGCATTGAGCGAAAACTATATTATGCAGTTTGTTTGTTTCTTTTTAACTATACCAGGGGCTGATAAATTCCCTTTCCTTCATTTTAATAAAGTAGCCATATATTAGGGTTCTTTTTTTTTTCATTTTTCTTACACTACAGTAGGTATTCCTCCTTTTCTCCTCTGAGATACCTAAATCTTCCCTTCATTTATTAATTTATAATGCATGCTTTTGCCTTTACAAAATACATCATACACGCACACCATTAAAACAACAGATCTAATTTTTAACCCTTACATTTGTTACATGCTGCTCCATGCCCTGATCCAGATCTCAAACCCAAGTCATACCGACATACTTCAGCCGATATAAAAAAAACAAATCTCTACCTGCGAGACAGATAAATAGGAAACATTTCCACTAAGACACACTGTATATATTTTTAATTCTCGTACCACTAACTTTGCTGCCTCCTCCAGCGATCAGACAAAAACCAGGTAATCAGCTCCAGTTCTGCCGTAGTCCCAAGGCAAGAAGCTCTCCAGTGTTCAGCAGTCCTCCACAGCTATACTGTGCCAATGTAGTAAACCCTCATTTTATATAGCCCCCGCCCCCAAATACATTAACAGGTCTAGAACTATCCAGATCACTTCGCAACTGCCTGTCTAGCAAGTTTTTGGTGTCAGTGGCAAAGTTTAAAATTAAAAATAAAATCCCTATTGGCCGAGGCTTTCCAACTGCCTAGAGACATCAGAAGCAGGAACAAAAAGTGGAATTCACTGCACTGCTCCAGGATGCATATTGTTTTTTTAGTCCATCATCATGATGTTTTTTGAGGGCTGGCAGCATTCCCAATAAGTAGACAAAAATTGTAACAAAAATTAAAGCTACCTAAAAAAATGAATGCTCCACTGCCCCCCTCCCAGTTAAAAAATAATAAGGTACTGCACTTTACACAGACAGTCCTGGGATCTATGCTGCTATGTCACAGTTGGCTCCCTATGCTGTGGTTCAGTAAGTTCATCCTCAATCAGATACATATGCAATAGAGGCAGACTGAGTTGTAGACTTAATAAAAATTAATATAAGCAGTAACACAACTGGAATCACTTTATAGGCTGCCAAGATGGAAACTTTACTAGCAGACTTGTGTGTTTCACCCAATCACACACACTTTATTTTGTGTGATTTTGTACAGCTACTTGCACTTTCAAAGCTCTTTCTAGTGCAGTTTGGAAGTGCCTTGCTGCTTCTAAAGCCAGCCTGCCTTTTGATGCTCCCCCACCCTGCCCAGAGCGAACTTCTGTCCAGACTCCATGTCACAGCTCGTGGGAATAAACTTCAGATGAGGCAAATTTACAGGTTTAAACATACTGTGGTGTGATATTTCTTTTTTAAAAGTTAGAAAAATAATAAATAAAAACAAAAAAAAAAATTGCAAAAAAATCACTACTTAACATCAGTAGTTTCTCATATAATATAGTCCTGGATCTTAGAGCTCCTATGACCCTTCTCATCTGCATTCAACAGCTTGTCTGCCTCTCTCCTCCCTCAGGGCTGAGCCCCACTGGACTGAACTAATGGGAACTCAGTGAACAGGTATTTATATATTTTTGGTGGGATCACCTGACTGAGCCCTCTTCTATTTACAAGTCTGGACATGTTGTTTCATGTCTGAACATGTTGTTTCAAAACCAAGGGGGGAGGGGTTATTTCTGGGGACTTTCTCGTTCAGTTAACGGTACAGTATATATCTCCACGGATATTGACTCTATATATCTCAGATTCACAGTGACTAAGCACTTTTATAAAGTATACCACATTCTCATACATAGAACCTTATACAGTAACAGGTTTATAGTGTGAATTTATGAAAATACCTTAAGGATTTTTTTATAACTCTATTAATCATGACATTATTATTGTTTTATATGACTTCTCAATCCTTTTTCTTTAAAATGGCTTTATTAACTGTACATATTCCTATTTAAAATAGCCTTCATTTTTTTTGTACACAAAATGCACTTATGCACTTTACATAATACCTCTTCAGGTGTTTGGTATCATTCCAGGGACTGAATGGATGGAAAAAGAATGAAAAGAGAGAACTAGTAGGAAGTTTAGTAGGGACAGTAAAGAGCTATGCTTGGTGGCCAACCTAGGGAAGGGGAGAAAAAGAAAAAAAGCAAAGAGAAAAGTGTTAACTGTTGCTAGGAAATAAGGAAATAGAAAAATGGTCCATCAGTTGCAGCCGAGGGTGTAGCCTAACTCTGCCACACACCTCCCTCCTTAAGAAAAAAACAGTTCTTAAAACTATACTATTTTTTCAAGAACCCCCTCTCAGACATCAATATTCTACCAAAACAGTAGATTGGGGGTTGGCTGAAACTTTCTCTCACCCTCTATCATACCTTCATCAGTACATTAAAAAAGAGGAAGTAATACACAGCAGTTATTCTGACTTCTAGCTTCTTCCATACCCATCACTTGGCATCATTTCATCCCTGTGCACTCACTATCATACCTTCATCAGTACATTAAAAAAGAGGAAACAATGCACAGCAGTTTTATACT
The DNA here is from genome assembly GCA_016271365.2 of Neoceratodus forsteri. Taxonomy (NCBI): domain Eukaryota; kingdom Metazoa; phylum Chordata; order Ceratodontiformes; family Ceratodontidae; genus Neoceratodus; species Neoceratodus forsteri. The sequence continues at coordinate 1,530,337,961 of CM057453.1, forward strand.
GACTTCGAGCTTCCTCCATACCCATCACTTTGCATTGTTTCAGCACCCATCACTTGGCATCATTTCAGAATCCTGTGCACCCACTATCGTACCTTCATCAATACATTAAAAAAGAGGAAGCAATAAACAGCAGTTTCATGCTGACTTCGAGTTTCCTCCATACCCATCATTTCCACTCAGAGGCCCAGTCGTAGGTTCAATCCCATACCTAGATCTTACATGACCCTAGGTTCCTCATTTTTTATCATACAGTATAAACATTTCTTTTATGTTATACATTTCTTGTAATCATTTCATACACTTCATTTATCTATTTTTCCCTTCATATATTTTCTGGTAGACAAGGAACCTACTCATGCTGAACATCAACCAGCCAGTTCCTAACTCCAAAACCTTTGGGGTTTCCTTTCAACCCTTACTTGTAACATACCAGGGGTTTCCTTTCAACCCTTACACTGTTCTGGTACCCTCAACTGACTGTACTCAGTACCAGCCTTAATACTATATTTATTTTAAACATTACATGTTTCATACATTTCATACCATATCACAGGGGGTTCAAAACATGGGAAAGTACTTTCAACCACCATGGTGTCTTCCCTGTTGCTTGCAGTCTTCACCCCAGTATGCAGATATCCTGAAACAGTCTTACCTGGGGCCTTCATCACATCATCCTCCAAGTAGCAGTAGCCCAGAAAAATAGGCAACAATGGGATTTCAAAAGTGACTGGCAATAAAGGTTCCATTGGGGGTCCTCCTCCTCTAGAACCCAATAATCCTGCTCCTCTGCTTCAGCCACAAAATCCTCTGGTTGGGAACCCTCCATCAGTACCTGGCAGAGGTACTCTGCCTCTCTCTGGTGCTGGTCCATGTTCCATCAAACTCCAATCCAGGCAATAGCTCCTCTCCAGTTCTACTCACCTGGGCTCTGGTATGCACACTAGGAAGCATCTCCTCCTTCAACAGATCCTTGGCATCACTGAGATCCTGTAGCTACCCCATCCTGCTCTTTGCCACCATGTCTGGATACCAGGGCTGGTATTTGGGTACTGGTCTTCCACTTGTTTCTCTGGACAACCAGTACTATCCCACTGCTGACACCAAGTTTGTCACAGCATGTCGGAATAAACTTCAGATGAGGCAAATTTACAGGTTTAAAGACACCGTGGTGTGATATTTATTTTTCAAAAGTTAGAAAAATAGTAAATTAAAACAAAAAAAAATTGCAAAGAAAATCACTACTTAACATCAGTAGTTTCTCATATAGTACAGTCCTGGATCTTAGATCTCCTAAGACCCTTCTCATCTGCATTCAACTGCTTGTCTTCCTCTCTCCTCCCTCAGGGCTAAGCCCCACTGGACTGAACTGAAGGGAACTCAGTGAAGAGGTATTTATATCTTTGTAGTGGGATCACCTGACTGAGCCCTCTTCTATTTACAAGTCTGGACATGCTGTTTCATGTCTGAACATGGTGTTTCAAAACCAAGGGGAAGGGGTTATTTAAGGGGACTTCCTGATTCAGTTAAAGGTATAGTGTATATCTCCACAGATATTGACTCTCTATATCTCTGATTCACGGTGACTAAGCACTTTTATAAAGTATACCACATTCTCATACATAAAACCTTATACAGTAACAGGTTTATAGTGTGAATTTATGAAAATACTTTAAGGATTTCTTGTAACGCTACTAATCATGACATTATTATTATTTTATGTGACTTCTCAATCCTTTTTCTTTAAAATGGCTTTATTAACTATAAGTATTCCTATCTAAAATAGCCTGCATGTATTTTTGTACAAAAAATTCACTTATGCACTTTACACAACACCTCTCCGGGTGTTTGGCATCATTCCAGAGACTGGATGGATGGAAAAAGAATGAAAAGAGAGGACTAGTAGGAAGTTTAGTAGGGACAGTAAAGAGCTACGCAAGGTGGCCAACCTAGGGAAGAGGGAAAAAGAAGAAAAGCAAAGAGAAAAGTGTTAACTGTTGCTAGGAAATAAGGAGATAGAAAAGTGGTCCATCAGTCACAGCCGTGGGTGTAGCCTAACTCTGCTACACCCCACCTCTGCCTTGTCTGTCTGCAGTGGCTCATTCCAATTAGTATCTGGTCAAAATGATTTGTATGAAAGCTGTTGATGTGCAGTGTTTCAGACCAGGCTGCCCCATCTCACCTCACACTGTCCTGAACTTAGTCTTCATTTTTCTCATGGCCTGAAAAAAAAGCATTGTCAGAAAAAACAATCTAGTTGGCCCACAGGCACAGCGATTAGACTTCCACTTGTGACACTGACAACATGGGTTTGGGAATGGACCTGGGGAGTCGGAGGGCCAGCCAGGGGAGAAGGATTGAGCATCCTGTGGACTGCTCTCCTTCTCCAGGGGGAGGGAGGGGAAGAGCATCTGGCACTTGACAGACCCCTGGCGGAGGCCAGGGGCACCGCAGCAACTGGCACCAGTATGTTGGGGCGGGGCAGACGCTGGATGTCATTGCACATCCCCCACCCCCAGGGAAGCAAGAAACAGAAAAATGCCAGCCCCTGGAATGATGGCCCTGCTCCGCTGTCCACTGCCTCTGAAGCTTGCCAGGGGAGGTCCCACTCTTGTGGCGCCAACCTGGGCAGTAATTCTGGGCTTGCCCATGATGTCCTTAGGGAATGGGAAGCCCCCTCTTGGTCCCACTCAGGGAAATAAACCTGGGCATGGGGCAGCGGGTGGATGGGTCCAGAGGAGAGGGGGCTCGGAACAAAAAGAAAAAACAATCTTGCTCAAGTGAGACAGCCATAAAATAATCAGGGGGAGTCACTAGGTCAGAATAACTGTAACCATTTGGACAGTAAATTATACAATACATGGAGAATACTGGATGAGCAACTATGCACAACCATTGTGTTCTGCCACAGAGGGGTTCTGATTCCCTCTGGGCTCGAGAGTGAAGCTCGAGAGGTCCGCAGGATTCAAAACCCCAAGGTGGCAGAACATACACTGATTACTCGGTTACTCAATGAATTTAGACATAAGTAGGCTTGTGCCCATCTAGAATGTCTCCCACACCCTTGTGGGAACATCAGGTGACCTTAATGGACCATCCAAGGTGGGTATCTAGCCTAGATTTAAACAAATCCACCACATGCTGTAGGAGTTTATTCCAAGCCTTTTTTACCCTTACCGTGTAATAATTATCACGTCTATTGGTGTTGGCTTTTGGGACTAGTAATTGCTGATTAGTACTTCTTAAGCTAGGTGAGCATTTATTGAACTGGAATCCACACTGAGTTTTTAGCTCGGGGCACTGCAGGAATTTATATAATTACAGTAAATCCCCCATTTTCTCCTGTCCTCAATGATAACCAGACTGTACTATTCAGTCTTTCAGGGTAACTTAAATTTTTTAATCTAGGTATTATTTTAGTTGTTGGATCCTTTCTAATACCGCAATGTCCTTTTCCAAAAAGAGACTCCAAAATGGTAAACTGTAATCGAGATGGGGACAAATATAAATCCTGTATAAGGGCAAGATGAATGGCTGTGCATAAAGTTGCTCATCTTGTAGTTTTTATAGTGTATAGTATTATCTGAAATGTGCATGCAGTGGTTCTTTCACTTTCAGGATGACACTGACTTGTGCAGTCTCTGGAGGTTTCAGAATGCTGTGTACAACAGAAGGGTACAATCACATTCCATGACCTTTGAACTGTGGCACAACAACATTTTGAAAGGGATGGAATTCTGTACAGAACAATGCTCTTCTATACACTATAATATGCATTATTATGCAATGGCAAGTACTAATCCTAGTCTGTGATTGGTCAAACTGAGACTGGACCCGGGATGTTATCCCAGCATAACATCCTGGCTGTAGTCCCAGTACAGAAAATGACCAAACCACTTAAAAAATCAGTGCACTCTACTGATTTCATGCCGCTAGCCACTTTTAAAATCTATCCCGTAGTCAGCAGCGAGCTTTTCATAAATGCAGCACAACTCCCTTCACTCGCTACAATTAAAACTTTAAACCGATAAAACAAACCCGAGGTTTTTCTTCTGTAATGACTTCTCAAACTAACAGATGCGTCCAGAACCCTTACCTCCCTCGATTGATCCTTGCACCTAGCACTTTCGATGTTGTCTATAGGTTTCTCCTGGTACACATCATAAATGCCACAAAACTACCAGGAGAACATAAAACGGAAATGAAATTATAATCCAGTAGGCAACTGTGTGCGTGGATCAGCAGCGCTCCGTTCCTAGCTTGGCGGCAACCCTGAAAAAACAAGTCAACAGAGTTTCAGTAGGGGAACCAGGAAATAAATACTGCCGTCAACCACAGAACAGAAACAAAGGCCGATACAGGTCAAATAAAATAGAAACACACAGGCATGGGAGGGGGGGGGCTGAGCAGTGAATCATTTGAGTTTCAGGTGGCACGAAAGACAGGAGACAACACGAAAATGTTTTTGTCAGTACTTACCAGTGTAGAGCCACAGTTACCATACAGGAGCTCCACCTGCTGGCCAAAAGAAGAAACAGGATCTATTTCATAAAAAAGTAAACCTACGCTTTTCAAAAAACACTAAAAAATATACTTTTAAATAAACGTTTTCATCTTTTTCTTTCTTCTCTGACTCCTGAGCCATTGTATAATAGGAATAATGCCCTCCAGGGTGGGTGTTATGCTGGGATAACATCCCTTCTCGGGTGTTGGACGCCCTTGGCTGGTGGTCTCTGGCCCAACCACCCGAGGTGGGATGTTATCCCAGCATAACACCCACCCTGTCGGGCATTATTCCTTTAGCGCATTCACTAAACTAGCTGTGGACTGCATGGTGAAGGATGGATCAGCTTTCACCCACTACTGTCGGAAACCAGCTATGAGGTGTCAAAGAGCCAATGACAAGAGCACAGCTGTACAGGGGAAGGGTGATAAGATGCCTCAGAAGTACCCTGGATTTTATCAAGACTTGTCAGGTAGGGGGGATGGAGAAGGCATTTAAAAACAGAGATGAATGAGTGAGACAGATAGTAAGAAAAAATATATTCTTACTGCATACATCTGTTTTACATTGCTGCTCAGCTGATGAGTTCTTGTGGGGCTCTCTGGGGCCCCATGCAGAAACACAGTTGGCATGATGGTAAGGCCCAGCCCTGCTAAAGAGGAGGCAGCAGAGGTTTGTGGTTGGCAGGGTCAAATCATAAGAGAGAGAAGTCATGAGCGAGGTACCACAGAGATCTATCCTGGGTCTGGTCCTGTTCAATATGATCATCAGCGACATTGATGAGGGAATCCAGGGCAGGTTGTATCGCTTCACAGATGACACTAAGCTCTGTGGGAGGGTGGCTAGTGAAGAGGGAATCTGAAATGCACAGTGACTTACAAAAGCTGTACTGTGATCTAAGGTTTGGCAGTTGAAAATTCAATGGGAACACGAACCCCAGGACAGAGTACTGGATAGGTGAGGTGAGACTTAGCACTACAGCTGAGGGATGGGACCTTGGAGTTATCATCAATGACTTCTGCAAACAATTGAATCAGTGCAGCAAGGCATATAGCAAAGGAAGTAGGATGTTGGGATGTATTGGGAGGTGTATAGATAGCAGAAGGGAAGAGGCAATGTTTCCCCTATACAGATCCTTAGTGAGGCCACACCTGGGGTACTGTGCCCAATTCTGGAAGCCTTACCTCTGGAAGGTTAGGGATAGCTTGAAAATGGTGCAGTGCAGGTAACAAAAATGATTCCAGGCCAACAGGGCAGGTCCAATGAGGAGCACCTCGAGGTACTGAACATGTGCCATAGTTAAGCCTGTATTTAAAACCAGCGTAAAGACTGATTTGAATAATTACCAACCCATTTCTCTACTTGCTCCCCCTTTCTAAAAAGTTGGAAAGAATTGTGAATGATTGAGTTAATGAGAATATGGATAAATATGGTCTTTGGACTTCTTCCCAACATGGATTTAGAGTGGGTCATGATACCTAGACTGCCTTGGTGAGGTTCAGTGGCCGCACCCAGGTTGCCATTGATGCGGGCGATAAGGTGGCAGCGGCTTTTGTGGACCTCACCAAGGAATTCAACCTTATATATCATGATGTACTGAAGAGACTCATGGCTAGGGTAAATTTTTTGGATGAAGTTATTGGGTGGATTGGTCATTATTTGAGTGGGAGAAGACAGAGAACTATGGTTGGTGCTTTCTTGTCTCAGGATAACTTAATAAACTATGGGGATCCCCAGGAGTCCATATTAGGACCCCTGCTTTTTTCATTGTTTATAAATTCTTTGCCTAATGTAACCCCCCTTCAAATGGGGGTTCCCAAAATCTTCCAGGAGCTTGCTTGAATGCTCCAAGCCTGAATGGTGTTCAGTGTTTAAGCAGTTTGTCTGTAAGTGCTTTTGGAGCCTCTGGTACTGTCTCTTTAAGAGCTGTCTGCTTGCAGGCATAATTAGTTTGTATGGGGGGACTGTGTGTTTCCCTGCTCGAGTCCCGCTCGAGCTTCTGACAAATCGCTCCATTTCTGCCGTCGCTAAGTGGGAATAGTGAGCACTTTTCAAAGATGTAACTGTTTGCCAGAAATCATTTGGAGTATTAGTGGAAATGTAGTTGTCTAAGCTGCCTTTCTTGCAGCTGGGACTCTGTGTATTTGGCCCCTCCATTTTGGATCTGGACTGCTGAATAGATCCAATCAGTGCAAGGGGGGCCTCTAAAATGGAGTTTGTGTGTACCAACCAGAACTTGGACTCTTAATTGGAGCCAGCCACAAGAGGATTGTATGGCAAGTGACTCTGGGAAACGTAGTTTTGACCTTGGCGCTTTTTTCCACCAACAGGGGGAGTTTTATTGTGAGTGACAGCCGGACCAGCCAACAGAATAGTGTGGAGCTAAACAAAATGCACTGCTCTGGGACTGGAGAGATTAGATCAGTTGTGATAGTGAAGAGACAAGGAGCTCTGTGCTTCTGCGGTGTATAGTTTCACACAGGAAGCGCGTGTGAGGCCCTGAGGTTCGGCCTGCAGTTGTTGCAAGCACCAAATCGGACTGAAGCTGACTTGTGAGGAGAAGGAAGGAGATCTGAAGAGTAGAAACCAGGCTCACCCTACAGAAGATTGGAGAAATTGCTGAATCGTGCTCAGTCTGTCAGGAACTGAAGCTGCTGTGTGTTCTCCCGGGTATCTTGCAGTAATTGCGGTCAGGATCGAGAAGCAGCCTACCTGGTATAGTACTTTCCTTTTACATATAAATGTGTGCAGTGCTTGAGGGGAATCACTATTTCAAATCCCCTGTACAGTGAATTGAGTGCATGAAGCTGGAAGTAAACCCCAGCTTAATTCGGACTACAGATTAATTTAATTTAACACTTATATCTCAGCAGGATTCAGTGTCTGTTGAGATTAAGTAGACAGATACGTTATTAGAAGCAAAGGGGTCTTATTTAGGGTTAAAAAAGAAAGAAAAGAAAGAAAGAAAGTCAGTGTGTGTTCTGTGCTGGAAAGGGTACTGTATCAGCTGACTTTGCCAAATCAGTAGGAGGAGAGAGCTTAATTGGGGGTGTGGCTTAGACACTATAAAAGCAGGTGACTCAAATTATAACTTCCTGTTGCTAGCCTTTTTTCTTACTAACTGCCCTCCATCCCACCCACCTAAACCAGTTCTACTTTTATAGCCACTGGATTTGACTGTCAACAGGAACTTCCTGTTTGGCAGTAGGAAAGGAAGGATCATAGAAAACATTGGTTTTGTCAACCCTAAAGGAAAAAAGTAGCTCTCCCCTCCCCCCCCAGCTGCTGGTGGTCTGACATTGAGCAAGGAAGAAGGAGGCTACTGAAGAAGATAGGAAGTTGCTGTCCCAGAACAGGAAAGGTGAGAGTTGTAAGGAGAGGAGAGAGTAAGCATACAGAGAAACAGGAGAGGGGACATAAAATAAGTCAAGATAGGAGTGGTGCAGTGCAATGGCTGTGGAGTGGCAGTGTTCCGGGAGACATTCTGGAGACTGCAATGCTGCTCTATTTGCAGGCACCTCTCTGGTCTGAGAGAGGAGGTTGCCCGTCTCCAGGCTGACCTGGCTAGGATTCGTGAAACCTCCTCCCCCACCCAGGGACCACCAGGGCCAATGCCACTACCTCAGAGGTTGCCAAGCTAGAGGAGAGACTGGACCAGGGTGGGATCAGGGAGGGAGAGGGTAGTGGAACAGAGTTGCATCCCTCCAGCTGTACCTCTCCACAATTCATTCGCTCTTCTGGTGGATAGTAGTTCCTCTATGGAGGCACCTGCAGTGAAGACCAAGGAGGATGCTGGGAACCTTCACAAAGGAGACCCACAGGAGGGTGGCATGGGACCCCACAGGGAAGGAAGCAACTCCTGGTGGGGACTCCAGTCATTAGGGGCGTGAAATGGGGAGGAAGGGAGAGGAGGTAAGGTGCCTTCCTGGCGCCATGGCTTGGAGGGACAGAGGCGAATCCTCAGGATCGTGGGAGAAGTTGCACGAGGGAGGGGCTGGATGTCATTGTCCACCTAAGGACAAATGACCTGGCTAGGAATGGGATCAGAGCAGTGCAAGAGGAGTTTGTAGAGTTAGGCGGGGCCTTAGACAAGTAGGCATCTGGAAACTTTCTCGGAGGTGCTGCCTGTCTATGGCAAGGGTGATGCTAGGGGACTCCTCACCAGGGAATTCAATGAGTGGTTGAAAAACTGGTGTGGAGCTCAGGGTTTTGGCTTCATTGGGGACTGGGGAGCCACCTGGAGGGATGCAGACCAATACTGCTGCGATGGTCTGCATCTGTCTGGGGGGGTGAGCCAGGATCCTAGGTGAGAAGTTTAAATGCTTCATTGGCAACCATTTAAACTAGCCAAGGGGGAGGCACCAAAAAGGAGCAGAGAAATCCCAGCCTCCCCCACAAAACATGGTAATTAGTGATGTAAACACCAAGGTAGAGAAGTTATTAGGGAACAGGACAGAGGTAAATGTAAAAAAAGGCAAAGGCAGTAAGGACAGGAAGGGGTAAGGCTATCAAAAAGTGAAGGGTGATGAGTACCAATGCCCATAGTCTGTGTAACACCCTCCCTGAACTAGTGACCTTGATGGAAGAGGGTTGCCTGGATATTGTGGCAGTCACAGAAACATGGTACACAGAGAACCATGACTGGGATGTCAACATACCAGGATATACAATCTACAGGAGGGGCAGGAAGGTTATAAGAGGAGGAGGAGGAGTAGCTCTCTATGTAAAGGAAGGGATCAAAGCAACAGAACTAAAGAGTAAACAGGGAGCAGATGAGGCACTCTGGGTCACCCTGGAGACAGGAAATGGCACCACAATCCGCATGGGGGTTGTATAGAGACCCCCATCTCAGGCGGAGGGAATGGACAAGGAAATGATAGAAGGCTTCCTTAGAATGGCAGAAAAAGGGGAGATATTGTTGATGGGGGACCTGAACATGCCAGATGTTAACTGGAGCACCTTTGCTGCAGGCACATCCAAGAGCAGAGTCATTCTTGATGCCCTACAGGAGGCATGCCTCAGACAGCTAGTATTGGAACCCACTCAGGAGGGAGCAATCTTAGACCTGGTACTCTCAAATGGGGATGGAGAAAGAATTTCAGATTTAGAAGTGGGTAGCCATCTGGGAACAAGTGACCACCAAACAGAGTGGTTCACGCTAAACACAGCCATACAATCAAGCCATACAAAAGCAACAGTATTGGACTTTAGGAGGGCAGACTTTGGGAAAATGAGAGAGTGCCTCAGAAAAGCACTAGCAAACAGGCAAGAAGGAGGGGTGGAGGAACAATGGGGAGTAATCAAAACAGCCATCACAGAGGCAACAAGTCTTTGTGTAAAGCAAATCAACAAAACACAACGAAGGAAAAAAAGCTATGGTTCTCAAAAGAGGTGGCAGGGAAGGTTAATGAGAAAAGGATAGCATTCAGGAAATATAAGGAACCACAGAAGTAGCAGGACAGAGAACTTTATCAGTTAAAGCAGAAAGAGGCTGGGAAGGCAGTCAGAATAGCAAAGGCCCAAACTGAGGAAAGGATAGCCAATTCTGTTAAGAAGGGGGATAAGACCTTTTATAGGTACATTAGGGAGTGAAGAAAGACCAAAGGAGGGATACTGAAGCTTAATAAAGGGGAGAGAATGTGAGTAGAGGGTGACAGTGAAAAAGCAGGGATACTGAACAAATATTTCTGCTCAGTATTCACAAAGGAAGAGGAGGGAAGGTACCTAAACCAAACAAGAGAAACACTCTGAAGATGGGGGTCAATACCAGTCCATTTATGGAAGAAAGGGTTCTGAAAGAACTAATAAAATTGAAGATGGACAAAGCAATGGGGCCTGATGGGATTCACCCAAGAATTCTAAAAGAACTAAGGGTAGAACTAGTGATATCGCTGACTACTCTTTTTAACAAATCATGGGAGGATGGGGTGGTACCTGAGGACTGGAGGAGGGCAGATGTGATTCCTCTTCACAAAAGTGGGAGCAGAACAGAGGCAGGAAACTACAGACCAGTTAGTTTGACCTCAGTGGTAGGGAAAATGATGGAATCACTTCTGAAGGAAAGAATTGTTGAGTACCTAGAGGCCAGTGGGGCACAGGACCCAAGGCAGCATGGATTCATGATGGAAAGATTGTGTCAGACAAATCTAATAGATTTCTTTGACTGGGTGACCAAAGTAGTAGACCAGGGAGGGGCTGTGGACATGGCCGACCTAGATTTTAGCAAGGCATTTGATACAGTCCCATACAAAAGATTAATACACAAGTTAGCCAGCCTTGGAGTGGGTCCCAGGGTGGTAGCCTGGATAAAAAATTGGCTAGACAACAGGATGCAAAGGGTAGTAGTAAAAGGAGTGCACAGTGAAGAAAGAAGGGTTACTAGCGGGGTAACACAGGGTTCAGTACTGGGGACGGACCTTTTTAATGTCTTTATAAGTGACATTGCACAGGAACTGGAAGGAAAAGTATGTCTCTTTGCAGATGACACAAAGATCTGCAACAGGGTTGATACACAAGATGGAGTGGAAAGGATGAGAAGGGACTTGGCAAGGTTGGAGGAATGGTCAAATGTATGGCAGCTCAGATTCAATGCAAAGAAGTGCAAGGTAATGCACATGGGAAACAAAAACCCAGGGGAAGAGTACACAATGGGGGGTGAGATACTGACAACAGTAAAAATGGAAAAGGACCTGGGGGTAACCATATCAGATGACCTAAATGTGGGCAAGCAATGTGAGAAGATAGTAAGGAAGGCTGGGGGAATACTGGGATGCATAGGAAGAGGCATCAATAGTAGAAAACAACAAGTTGTTGTCCCTCTGTACAGACAGTTGGTGAGACCCCATCTGGAGTACTGTGTGTAGTTCTGCAGACCCCATCTCTGCAAAGATATAGACAGAGTGGAGGCTGTCCAGAGGAGGGCAACCAAAATGGTGCAGGGCCTGCACCAGAAGACATAAGAAGAAAGACTAAAGGAGCTTAATATGTATACCCTTGAGGAAAGAAGGGAGAAAGGGGACATGATAGAAACTTTCAAGTACCTCAAGGGAATCAACAAAGTCCAAGAGGGTAGCATCTTTCAGAAAAATAGATGTGCAAGAACAAGGGGGCACAATTTGAAGATAGAGGGGGCAGCTCAGACGTAATGTGAGGAAGTATTTTTTCACAGAGAGGGTTGTGGATGCATGGAACAGCCTCCTTGAGGAGGTCATGGAGTCAAGAACGGTGGGGGAATTCAAGAATGCATGGGACAGACATAAGGCAGTCCTAGTGGGGGGTAGGAGGAAGTAAGCTATTGGTTAATTAGGATCTGCAGCTTATCTGTTAGGTAGGAAAATGGGCAGACTAGATGGGCCAAGCGATCCTTATCTGCCATCAAATTCTATGTTTCTATGTACATCTGTTTGCTGTAAACTGCAGTGCGGTCCAGTTACAAGGACCTTGTCCAGCTATTCTGTTTCGTTTCAGCATTGAGTCTGTGAGTACAATTCAGGGTAGCTCCCTGCCATCTGTTTATCAAATTGCAAGTGTGTCATCTAATTGTTGCTGTTTCTTTTCTTCATGAACTGAGCCATCCGGCTCCGGATTACAATTGGGTGTTGTGCATATTTTCTTCTACAGAGCCCTTTTCCATCTGCACCTACCGGCCAACCCCGGGCAATGGACCTGGCTAACCCCAACCTGGGTACCCAGAGTGTGACTTTTAAGACCCTGTAATGTGCACAGTACTGTGATCTAATTCTACCAATTAACCTGATTGCCCCCCTCCTTGTTACCACCCCCTCTAATAAATCAGATTTGTTGTTATTGAACTATATGCTGTCTGTGGTATCCGTGCAAGTAGAAAAAGTATTGCATTGTGTTTGTGTATGTTGATTAGCCTTGTTTTACAAGGGGTCCTCAGAGACGAACCTCAGAATCAGTCTCGAGGGTACGTGGTACTCTAGGACTGAACTGTGTATATATGTGGGGTATTGGGATTGTAACTTCTGTGCATCGTGTGAGCCACTAGAAGGGATAACAGGAGGTCTCAGTGTCCCAGAGGGCTGTGACCAAGCGAGTCTAACCACTACAAACCCTGACCTCTGGGTGGAGGCAACCGCCGTAGAACCTAGGCCCCTCAACCTGTTAGTAGTCAAGCAGGCAGGGGTAGTAGCCCTTAGGATAGCGCCACCTGGGGCTTACACTAATATTTGCATTAATACTGAAATTATATTATTTGCAGATGATGCAGTACTTTTTAGCTCTGGTTCTAATGATATTAAGCTCCAAGTCAATCTTCAGAGAGACTGTGTAGCCATACATTTTTGGTTTATTCTTCATACATTGGTACTTAACTTTTGTAAAACAAAAATTTCTTATCTTTTCTGGTATTCGGAATCAATCTAATTATGATTTCAAGTTAAGTGATAATTTTGGTAATAATATTGAAAGGGTTCAACATCTAGATGTGTTATTTCGTACTAGGAAATTTCTTAATCTTGAGACAAGGACCCTTTTGGCTAATAGTTTCTTGTTTTCATTACTGACATATGGTTCTATTGTTTATTTTCATTCCTCTGAGAGGAAGTTGAATAAACTAACAACTACGTATCATAGTGTACTACGTTTTATTATTTCTTCGCCCAGGATGGTACACCATTGTATTTTATATGAAAAGTCAGGAAGTTTATCACTTGGGGCTTTTTTTAATCTTAGATCCCTAACATTTCTTCACAAGATTCAACTGGGGCTGGTCCCATATAACGTGGTTAGTATGTTCCGTACTACTGGGTCTTCTGTTGTTACTAGATCTAGTGCTAGAAGTTTATTAATTTACCCTGGTTTAAAACTAATTTTGCACAAAATTCCATACACTTCAAAACTGTTAGACAGTATAATCATTTACCTAGGAATATTATAGACTGTCATAGTATGATAGGTTTTAAGGGTCTTCTATATCAGAAATTATTTACTGAGGTTGTTTGTAATTGTTTTTAATTCATTTTGTTGTTTTTATATTATGTCTATTACTGTTGTTTTGGTTTTTTGCACTTTTTTGTATTTGTAATGTACTATTATTGCTACTGTATTTATTTTGTATTTGTATTGTATTGCTATAGTTACTGGACATCTGTGAAAACAGGCACTTTGTGCTCACAGATTTTTCAGTATAAAATAAATGAAATGCAAATGTACTCGCTGGAGACAAGGAGGGAGAAGGAAAATATGATAAAGACCTTTAAATTCCTGAAAGGAATTGACAAGGTGCACTGTGGGGAACTATTTATTTATTTATTGAATTTTGGTGAACGGGTGAGCCCACTGAGACAAGACAGTCCCTTTTTCAGGGGCAACCTGGGAAGTGCAGTACATTGACAGTGCAATTTGTTGAAAACAGTACTTTCACTAGTACACAGAGAACATATCAAGCATTAAAAAAAATTCAAGTCAGGGGTCAAGCAGACAGAAGACAATAACAGTGCAGTCTAAACTAACAATACTGATGTAAAGGTACATTTAGATCAAACAATACAGTAACTTTAGATCAATCAATACAGTAACAGTACTTCATAGACAGGCAGCAATTAGAGGATACATTTACTTATGCAAGAAATCTGTTTATGTCAGAATCGGAAGGTCAAGCATTCACTAAATATCATACACTAATTACAGTTAACAAATAGAACATGCAGGAGGAGTAACCAGGGATTTGTTAGAGTTGTGCATAATTTACCAGGGAAGACGCATGTTGGCAGGAAGGATTGCCAGACAGCAGAAGTCAGCAAAAGCAGGCACAGTGTGTGGCAGCAAGGTTAGATTGCAGAGACGACTGGAAAAGAGAGAGAGAGAGGAGATGGCCAGTATGGTTGGAGGAGCGAACAGGACACAGCCGAGAAGGCAAAAGACCTCCGGGACACGGGTAGGGGAGTATTAGCTAATAGGAGAAGGGGCAACAAGGCAGATCTGAGAGGGAGCCAAGGTTGTTTACACTGCACTATAACAGCAAGACATGGAGGAGTATAGCGGTGAACTAGCTTATGAGTGAAGCTTAGTGTAACATATCTTAGCTTCGATTTGTAAGGTAGCCATCCAAGGGAAGATAGAACATCTCAGTGGTCATGTCAAGCATTGACCCCCAGAGCAAACCTACCCACTCTGTGATAGACCTGAGTGAGAAGAGTCAGGATGGTGGAGGAGGTAGAGAGAAGCAGGGGGAGCTGCATAAGTTAGGAGAGGGAGGAGGGTGGCGGATGCTATCTTATGGCAGGAGGTCAGTGTGAGGAAGGGACAAATTTGGTATAGGACACCAAGCTTTTGGTTTAGTGTTTTGGTGAGGGCTAAAACATGAATATCCAGAGAAAGCGATGAATCAAGGGTGACTCCCAAGTATTTGAAGGAGTTAACAGATTTGAGAACAGCTCCAGTTCAGGAGGGGACAACAAGAGGCAGGAAGGGCACGAAGTCGGCTTGGAGAACACCACACACTTTGTTTTTTAGTATTTCGTACAAGCTATTTTTGCAGAAATCAGTCCTTGAGCATTTGGAAGTCAGAGGTTAACACTGAGTGGATTCACCCCATGTCGTCCAAGGATGAGTAGAGGATAGCGTCATCTGCATACAGATGAACTGAGGACCCTCCACAGTTATCTGGGAGGTAATTGATAAAAAGTGAGAATAGTGACGGTCCCATAATAGATCCCTGGGGGATGCCATAGGTAATGTATTGAGAGTCAGATAGGGAACCTGCTCACTTTACTCTTTGGTGTGGCCTTGAAGGTAGCATTAGATCCAAGTAAGAGCACCATTATTAAGGCCAAGGAGGCACAGTTGCTGTAGCAGAAGACCATGATTGACCAGGTCGAAGGCCTTGGTCAGATCCACAAAGATTGCTCCAGTGGATTTACCATGGTCCATTCCTTGGAATAAGTCTGAGGTGACTTTTATCAGGGCAGTGACGGTGCTGTAGTTTTTTATGAACCCATGCTGGGAGGTTGAGAGCAGATGGTGGAAGTCCAGATATTCCTGCAAGTGGTCATAAAGTATCTGCTCTTGGATTTTGGCAAAGGGGCACAATATCAAGATAGGATGATAATTTTCAATAGTAGAATTGGAACTACCCTTATGCACTGGTACAATCACCATTACCATCCATTTCTTGGGGGCAGTAAGGGAAAGGAATGAGCAGTTCAAAAGGTCACGAATGGGACGAGCGAGGACATCAGTCCCCAGCTTGAGGAATTTTGGCATGAGAGTATCATGTCTTGGAGAGCTATCTGCTTTCAGGTTTTTGAGAAGCCATTGCACCTCGTTAAGAGTAGCTAGTTTCAGATGAAAGGAAGGGCGGGCTAAGGAATCTATGAGTGACAGTGGGTACGGACAGGGAGATGTAGGGCAAGTAAACAGTGAGGTATATTTATGCAGAGCAGTAAAAAATGTATTAAAGCCATCTGTTATAGAAGAGGGGTTAGTGAGCACAGTGCCCTGGGCCTCAATGGAACTGGGGGTTTCTGAGGTATTGCCCTTTATGAGGGAATTAAACTGCTTCCAGAATTTCTTTGGGTTACTAAGATGTTCTGTTTGGAGATTCTTGAAATATTAGCATTTGGCTTTCTGGATGGAGTTCTTGCAGTGGTTCCTTAGCTGCCTATACATTTGCCAATCAGAGGGAAGGCCACTGGTCTTGTATGTTTGCCAGGCCTTATCTTGAGCAAACATGAGCTTGCTTATGTCTTTAGATATCCAAGGTGCTTTAGTACCCTTAACCCGTCAGGACTTCATGGGTGCATGATGATTGACAATTTCGCTGAATTTGGACACAAAGAAATCGACAGCTTGGTTGACATCCTGCAGGGCATTTATAGGGATCCAGTCAGTGTCACAGATTGTGGCAGTGAAGGCATTGGGGTCAAAGCTACTCATATCCCATACTTGGATAACTCTGGGTGGGGGGTCTGGGGAGTTGTTGCGCCATATGCAAAACATTGGAGGATGATCGCTTATGCTGTTGGTTGTTTATTTAGCTTGGACATTAGTTTGCGGTCACATGGACTTGAGTGAAAACTGACAGGAGGGAGGTTCAGGGGGCATGAGGAAGCATTATTTTATAGAAAGGGTAGTGGAGCCATAGAACGGTCTTCTAGCTAAAGTGGTGGGTGCTAAAATAATTGGTGGTTTCAAGCATAGTTGGGACAGAATGAAGGATACAGTGGGGGCTCGGGCAGCAGAAACAGAGGAGAATGGGGAGAAGGGAGGGCTAGGACACTGGAGGAACAGTAAGTGCCAGGGTTAAATGGGGAACACAAGCAGACTGGCTGGATCATTGGTATTTTTCTGTTGTCCTTGTCTATGTTTCTATTGTTTACCATGGTGTCCTTGGTGAATTCACGACTGCAGATGCTAAACAAATGAGCCCAACATATGTTGATATATCATTTGAATTACACAATGAAAGAAAATACAAAACACAAATAGCATTATACAAAACAATACAAAAAAGAACCTTATATTTAATAAGAAGATTTGACAATAGCTTTAGAAATACTGTACCATTCAACAAATGCCCAAAACATGAAGTCTCGTTTTCCTTTGCATTACTGATTTCAGTTTCGGCTTTTTATGATCTTTATTGATGTTACAAGTGGCAGAGCCATGAGTGAGGTTGATAGAGGTCATACTCAGTCATTCAAAATAAATCACTTATTTTCATGCAGCTCATGGCATGTGCCATTTATACAATACCAGGGGCTGATAAGTTTGATGTTAATGTTTTTTGTGCAATTTGTTTACTGAAAGACCTGGTCAGAGTTGTAAACATAAAGGAAGGTTCTGCTCAGAACGTTATGGACCTAGAGTGGAAATAGCCATTGTTCTCAGAGGTGGAGTAGAAATAAACAACTTTTTTTCATTCCAGCTCATCAAAACATTGAATTTGTCAGCAGATGAGGCCCACCTGGCCCACCTAGTCTGCTCCTCTTTTCCCCTGCCTATTCTGCCACTGCAGACCCTACCTGGTCTCTTGCCACCTCCCCTACTCCTTTGATACCACTTTTTCTTTATACCTGTCCCATGCATGCTTGAAGCCCACCACTGTTTTCACCCAACTACCCCTCCTGGAATATTGTTCCAGGCATCCACCACCCTATTAGTGGAGAAATACTTCTGCATATCCCTCCTAAACTTCCACCCTCCAGCTTCATTGCATACCCTTAGTTCTTGTACACCTTCTTTTCTGAACACGGATCCCTTCCTGTACCTTATTCACCAGATTGAGGTGTTTACATGTCCCACTCTCCCACCTCTCTTCCAGGGTGTACATGTTTAGATCCTTCAGTCTTTCCTCATAGAACATTTGGTACAGCCTCTGCCCCCATTTTTGTTGCCCTTCTATGGATGGCCTCTACCCTGTCTATGTCTTTTCTGAGGTGTGGTCTCCTGAACTGGACACTGTACTCCAGGTGTGGTCTCACCAATGACCGGTACAGTGACAGCACCCCCTCCCTTTTTTTTGCAGGTGATACTCCTCCCTATGCACCCCAACATCCCACTGGCTTCCCCTGCTGCTTTGTCCCGTTGCCTTGCCACCTTAAGGTTATCCAGTATGATTACCACTGGGTTCTCTTTTCTATTTAGTTACCGTCAGTCCCTCCCCCCTTCATTTTATACTCTGCATGTGGGTTTTTGCACCCAAGGTGCAAGAGTTTGCACTTTTTTTAATTGAAACTTGACTGCCCTACCTTTGACCATTCCTCAAGTTTATTTAGGTCTCTATTCATTTTCTCCACCCTCTGGAGAGTCCACCTACTGCCAGTCTTGGTGGCATCTGCAAAGAGGCACACCCTCCCTTCTTGTTCTTCTGTAATGTCAATAAAGACCTTAAAGAGAATTGTACCTGGTACTTTGCCCTGAGGAATCCCCGCTGGTCCCTTTCATTTCTCTGGAGTGAGACCCATTAACCTCCACACTCTACCAGCTGGATATATCTGTCAGTCACTTTGTAATGGTACCCAGTGTACACCTTGATTCCCACCCCAAGTCCCCTGCCCATGAAAATAAAGGCATTTACAGTATACTCTCATTTATCAGAATGTGCTGGGGACAGTGCAATTGTTTGGATAAATGTGGTTTTGAATAAGTGAGAGCACTTTACAATACAGTCTACTAAGCTGGGAGACACACCACAGGTTTGGATAATTGGGAATTTTGGTTAACTTAGATCTAAATAACGGGGGTTTTACTCTATTTAAAAAAATTTTATATCCACTGGCTTTGTAGAAATCCTGTTATCTGAGCTGATATTGCATAAATTTTATGTATACACATAGTAAACTCATCGTCAGGATTTACACATACACTGAACTTAACATTGTATCGATGTCACCCCTGCCCACCTGCCCGCCCACTGACACTTCTTTCATCAACTTTCGTGTTCTTATTTTTTTTAACAAAAAGATGATTACATTTTAAATAACAACATATATAACATTACATACACAAACAACCATTAAGAGACATTAAACAGTCACCAGTTAATACACCAGGTTTTAAAAATAATATTCACAACAGAAATAAATTCATTTACCGATTTCTGTGAGGTAGCACCTCAGGTTAAATAAATGGATAAGACACTATCAGTTCACTGCACCATTGCTGAATAAGCCATCAGTGATTATTATGGCATAGTACCCTCATCATAGCATCCTGAGTCCCAAAGGCTGGTGTCAAGTCCCCCTGAGGGTCCACCAAAGTCATCTCCACCCCCATACACCATCTGTACATCTTCATTGATCCGCCATGGAAGCTCCCCCAAGGAACCACGCAGAGATCTATCATGGAGACAAAATTCTTTCCACTTAACCCACTTCATCAGAGAATTAAGATTTTCCCCATCATATTTAAAATGCAAAGCAATGTACATATCCCCTAAAATATGTTGTTCTTTCACTAAAGCTATCCATTCAGATATGGTGGGGACAGTGACTGTCTGCTAATGTCTAGTAATTACCTTAAAAGCTGCAGCTATAAAGATTATGAATAAATAGTTACGTTAAGGGGATCTCGCCCCATGAGGAAGGATACCTAAAAAATTCTCAGAGGTCTGCCTGACTTTTTTTTCCAAGATCTCTGTAATTAAAGAGGCAAGCTCACGTAAAAAAGGGCTGCAATTTAGGGCAAGTCTAGATCCCATGCAGATGGTCCCCCTATCCACCACACTCCCAGCATCACATGTCTGAGTTTCCGGCAGCATAATGTTTAGTGATTGAGGGAGTTCTGAAAAATTGTGCTAGCACTTTCCATCTTAAATCTCTCCATTGAGGAGAGTATGTAGTTTTGTGGGCCTCTTTCCATGTTAATTATTGTATTTTGGATCTATATCTCCTGCCCTTTCTTTACTCCTTTTATCACAAACAGGGTGACCGTCTTGGTCTCTCTTATTTTGCAAAAAGCTGTAAAGGTGAGAGACAGTGGGAATCTGTTTCAAATTCTCTTTCATTTAAGGGAAATTGCTCAGAGGTGTATATGGCTCTGTGAAAATAGTTATAATGGGTGAGAGACTGGAGACAACTCCGGAGTTGTAGAAAGTGATGGAGATCTGTCCGAGGCAAACAGAAGTTGTTCAAAACTAAGGAGTGTTCCCTAATCATATAACTCTCCGATACACCAAATTCCTTTGTCAAGCCATTGCTGAAAACCTTGATCAAATGCTCCTGGAAGAAAGTCTGACAGACCCACAAATGGTGTGAGATGTCCCAGTCGTTCTGCTCCCCCCACCAGACTCCTGAACTTACCACAAAGTTATAAAGATTGAAAATTCCAGGAGTCTGCAGGTCTTACGAGTTTTAACTGTGCCAGAGTGAGCATAAGAGACTGGAGGTCGCGAGGGCCAGCCCTGAAGCCCTCCCTGCCTGCAGAAGCCCCGAACCCCAGCCACATCAGGTAATTTTACCTTGCACCAGGCAGCAGCCGTGACCGTTGGGCTTCTGGAGCCTTTTTCAGCAACGGCTTCAAGCTCCCCTTCTCGCGGCACGAATCCCAGCCAAAAGAATTTCGAGTTGCTGCACAGGCTTAAACAGAACAGAACTTTTATTTTCTGTGCCTGATTTTCAACAGTTTTAAAATGAGCCTGCACAACTATCTGTATTTGCCTGTATTGTGTTTAAAAACTTAGTTTCTGCAACCTGAGGAATTGTGCTTAACTGAAGTACCCCCTGTACAAAACTCATTTGGGGACTGTTTGTTAATATTTAAAGTGCATTTCCAGCATGCAGACATCAGTTAGCCCTGCTAGTAACCACCATTTTAGCCTTCCTATCTTGAATAGCAAAGTTACCTGATAGCCCTGTGCTCATTTGCTCTTCTCTCCACACCCAGTACCTGCCTGCCCCCAACAGTTAATCGCTTTTCCCTTCTACTGCCTATTTAATCTCCCCTCTCTCTCCATTCTCCTGCAGATACCACCCCCTCCCCCGAGGAGACCAGAGGTCGCGAGGGCCAGCCCTGAAGCCCTCCCTGCCAGCAGAAGCCCCGAACCCCAGCCACATCAGGTAATTTTACCTTGCACTAGGCAGCAGCCGTGACCGTTGGGCTTCTGGCGCCTTTTTCAGCAACGGCTTCAAGCTCCCCTTCTCGCTACCACCAGATCCCAGCCAAAAAGCACCTCCGAGTTGCTGCACAGACTTAGCCCCACGAGGCAGCTTTGTGTTGGGGCTCCCACCGCCCCCACCACCACCCTTGTTCAGCTTTTCGATTTATAGGTAGGGTTAGTCAGGTGACATGCCGGAATAACCTATCAGCCCACTTTTCCAGCTGCAGGTTATACTAACTGAACACTAGTGGCCGCTGTAACATTCCTCTCACTTACTACATATACAATGTTATCCCTACTATTAGTAACCCTCCTGACTTCCAGGATCATACAACTTAATCTACAACCCCCAGAGGCTCCTATACCACACCACTATAACTATTACACTAACCCTTCAGCTATCAATGACAACTGCAGACCCAGTTCCTCCAACATCTCCCACTCATGCCAAATTGATCCCGATGGCCTATACCCACACACACTCACGTTAACCCTCACACTCACACATGGTAAGCATTATACCTCAGCTCTCCCCCACTTCAGACCTCAACCCCCCACCACCCACGTTAGCCCCGCTATCGTCCCCCTCACTTCTCTTACCCTTCTATCAAGCGTCATTCCAAGTTTCCCTATCCCCACCTCCAACACAAAAAGCCCTACACCCTACCAATCCCAGCGTCACTCATCCAAACTCTGCAGGTTAGCCCTCCTGCTGCACACCTTCCTACTTCTCTTATTATCTGGCAATATCCACCCCAACCCAGGACCACCCTGCACTAAGGCCTCTCCAAAAAACCCTCAGGGGAGTCTGCTGCTAGCCACCCTTAATATTTGCAGCCTACCTAAAAAACACACCCCTCTCCAAGGCTGGATTGCCCAGCATGCACCAGACATACTAGCCCTCTCTGAGACCTGGCTGTCTGAAACAATTCCCAATGATGCTGTCTCCCTCTATAATTATACCCTCTTCCGGGCAGATAGGACCAGCAAGAGAGGCGGTGGCTGCGCAATTTATGTTAAATCCTCACTCAATGCCACAGAAGTACATACCCCCGCACCACAATATGGAGCCCAGACACTAACAGTCAAACTCAGTCTGGGTACCAAAACTCTCCACATCATTTTGGCCTATATCCCACCGAGAAACCAAAAACTCACGTTTGATTCAATCCTTCATATTATCTCCCACTGACCTAATACTAGTGAAATCATCTTAATGGGTGACTTCAACGTCAACTGGCTATCCCCAGCCTCATCCAGCTTCAAAGACGCTGCTCTGGCATTTGATCTTACCCAACTAGTCACCTCCCCAACCAGAAGGGACTATAGATCTGGGACCTCCACCCTTTTAGACCTCATTTTCACCAACAGGCCACGTTACCTCTCCCAGGCAACTGTGCTCCCTGATTCTATCAGTGACCGCTCACCGGTAACATGCTGTTGGTCGGGTAAATTGCCCCCTGCCCCTCCAAAAATCTCCTGGCAGTGAAGGCTTAAAAGAGGAGGCCTAGAGAACCTCAAAGCCCATCTATCTAACAGCAACTGGCTCCCCATTTACACCATGCAGTCAGTTGACCTTGCACTCGCCCACTTTATCACCACCTTCAACAAAGCCTGTGATATATTTGCTCCCCTCTCAAAGCAAGTTGTGAAAACTAGAACCTGGATCACACCCTCACTACTAAACCTGCTACAACAAAGGGATAACCTTTGGCACAAGGCTCTTGACTCCCAACGCACCCAGGATAGACAACTTTACCGGGAGGCACGCAATAAATGTACATAAAGCCTGCCGCCTAGTTACAGGCAGTGACAGACTAACCCACACCTGCGATCTTTATACTTTGGCTGGTTGGCTAAACTTCCAACAAAGACTAAAGTACCACACCTGCATCCTCGCAAAAAAGATACACCTTCAGCTAGCCCCCATCGGCCTACTCCCCATTATCAGTGCAGCCCCCATCAGGCGCATTACAAGACTCGCAGCAAACCCATCATTTCTGGTCTCCCTTTGTAGAACATCCCTAGGGCAAAGATCCTTCCGCAACCATGCCCCTCTCTGGCTCAATACGTTACCACCCCCACTCCCAGACCCATAGCATCTCACTATTCAAAACAGGCCTTAAAGCTCAACTACTGGAGAGTGCTAAATGTGACTGTGGCTAACGCTGCCCACCCTCTTTGCTCCCAAATCCTCCACATTCCTGACACAGGGCCTCTCTAGACCCTATGAAACGGCATACTACAAGTCTCTGTCTAGGGATTCCAAGAATGCTGCCTAATACCTCACAGGTTAAATAAGTTCAAGCCTGGACTGCTCTGTCAGTACTGATACTGTAAATACTGCCTGTTTATGTTCATCTTTGACTGTATTTGTTTACCCTCCACCCCCTGTAACCGACGTGGAGCCTTTGAAAAAGAGTCTGTGACTCAAAGGATTGTAATTCGATTGTATTCAATAAATAAATAAAATACAGTGGGTACCCCCGCCCCCATTAGTTTCTCCTCTCCTTCCAGCCATCTGGTATCCATTTTACATTTCAGCATCATTAGTATGGGTGGGATTTGGGCAGCAATGTATTAATCTTCCAAATTCTGCAGAGCTAGGCCACTGTTATCTCTAAGAATGGGGGTGTTTTCAAAACTACGGAAGTTAGCCAATGTCATGCCTGTCTTTAAAGCCGGGGACAAAACTCTAACATCCAACTACAGACCAATATCTATTCTACCACCCTGCTCTAAAGCATTTGAAAGAATGGTCTTGGAGCAGCTTACAGAGTATCTTAATAAATATAACCTACTTTGCCCACAGCAGCATGGGTTCCGAAAAAAGCACTCCACACTTACCACCCTTGTTGATTACTCTTCCCAGCTTTATTATGCCTTAGATAATGGGGAGGCAGTTGGCTCAGTCTTCATCAACCCTATGAAGGCCTTTGACTCTGTTAACCATAAACTGCTCCTAAACTGCCTCCATTTAACAGGTCTATCCCCGGACATGGTACTGTGGTTCAGAAGCTACCTCACAAAAAGGTCACAAGTCAAAATTGGAGACACCCTATCATCTGCCAGGGAAGTGTCCTTCGGGGTCCCACAGGGCTCTATTCTTGGCCCAGTGGCGGCTCTACACCAGTGCCCGCCAGGGCACGTGCCTCGGTAAAAAAATGCTGTGCCCCAGTTAGTGCCCCATATGGTGCAGAGCTTCCCCCATAGTAACAATATAGCAGTGCCCTGGCTGCCATCTGTCGTGCCCCAGCTGTGCCCTGGTAACCATTTGTGGCTAGAGCCGCTGCTGTCTTGGCCCACTTCTTTTCAGCCTCTTCATCAATTCTGCACCATCTGCATGTACAGCATGCATTATTCTCTATGCTGATGATGCAGTGATATCGGTCACTGGGAAAGATCACAACTACATCACAACTGAACTCCAAGACAGTTTCCACAAGCTTGAATCCCGGTTCACACAAAACAAACTACTACTAAACAATAAAAAAATGAAAAGTCTACTCTTTTCTACCTCCCAAAGCAAAAAGAAATACCAGCCTTTGCTCATCCAGAACCATAATGGTGAAACACTGGAACAAGTAACAAAGTTCAAATATTTGGGCATCACCTTTAACTATACACTAACCTTCTCCAGCCATGTTGACTCAGTCATCAAGTCAGCGAATACAAAACTTGGGATCCTCTACCGCCATAGGCACTCTATGACACCAGATGCTCTGAAACTTGCCATCAGTAGTTCAGTGATGTCCTCCATAGATTATGGGCTGCCTGTCTATGGGGCGGGCACTAAAACTGCCCTAAACAGGGTCAGCACACTACTAAATAAGGCCTGTCGACTAGCCATAGGGATGCCCACACCTGCACGCCCTTCACCGAAACTGGGTGGCTCCCACTCCATCTTAAAGCACAATACCAAACCTGCCTACTTCTGAAAAAATTGCTTCTTGGACCCCCCCCCCCGCACTTGGCTGTCTCTTTACGCCAGCAGTACACACCAAATCAACAAGAAGCACCGCTACAGACAGGTTGGTAATTCCCTTCAAAAGGACAAAACTTGCCCAGAACTCCATCCCGTACCAAGGACCAAAATGGTACAATGAGTTACCTGCTAACCTTACAAAATCACTCAAGATTAGTACCTTCAAATCTGGGCTCAGATTCCTTCTTGACACAAAAAAGAATTGTGCTGGCTTGCACTAATATGACAGAATTTCAGCCACCCAACCCTCTCCCTTTCACCCCCCTTTTATCTCATCAACCCCCCCATCCCTGAACGAGGCCCACTCGGCTGACAAACCACTTCCACCACCACGATGCCATCCCTGGCTGACCCCCTACCCTCCTTAGGCTAAACTGACCAACTAAATAGTGAATTACAAGGTTGAACCCTATTTACCCTATCCTGTTCAACATTTGGTTGGCTATATAACATTTATTTGGTATTTGAATGTCTGTGTAACTGTTTTCTGTTCTCTGTAAACACTGTTACATTTGTTCAACAATTACCTGAAACCTTTGAAAATGAGTCCTGGACTCAAAGGTATTAATCCTAAACTGAAATAAATAAAAAAAACGGTTTGCTTTGCTTCTGTGTAGGAAGTCCCTTCTGATTCTGGGATGTTTCCCATCCCAAATGTACTTCGAAATTACTTTATCCTGTTGTTCCAAAAAATGTTAGGTATTGGGGTGATATCAGAAGCATGAAAAAGATATAAGGGAGCCTAGAGAGAACATTCATTCTGATCAGCTCCAGCTGGGCTCCTAAAGAGAGGGGTAAGGAGATCCATCTTGACAGGGTTTTTTGAATCTCTCCTAGAAGAACTTTATTTTTTAAATTTATTATATTTTATTTTTGCCACCTTACCACTGGTTCCTCAGCCCGGTTACAGACTCTTCAGGTCCCACACCCATATTGGCCGTAGCTCCCTGATACCCCCTGGCTTACCCTCCCCAAGGGCAGGGTTGCAGCACTGGTCCTATAGAGCCGCAATCAATGGGATAGGTCAAGGAGCCAGCCTGGGAGCTAAACAAAGCTGAGAGCGGGCTTCATCAAGGCAGACAGCAGTGATTTTTCTCCCCAGTGTATGGGGGTGGGGATGTGCCTCTTTATAGTGTTGTGCACTGTGCCTATGCCATGCTGTGTTGGGGAGGAGACCTGTACGCTGTGTGCATGGGTGTTATTTAGTATTTGCACTATGTACATTTCTGATGTTGTTGTTGTTGCTGGAGGAGGGGGGCCCCATTGTAACTTTGTTGTGCACCTTTGTCCAGTCTCCTCTACCCTGTGTTACTGTTGTTATTGCTTCCTGCTGTTCATTTACTGTTGTTACACATTATTTAATAAAGTTCATCTTGGCAGCTCTGTCCCAGTGTCCCTGTGTGCAGTCTATAAGTGTGTGTGTACCTGTGTGTGTGTATGTGTATGTGGCACTGTGCACGTGCGGTCACACACATGTAACAGATCTGCGCTGTTGCATGTGTGTCCACATACTGCACATGGAGCACGTGTGATGGCTGTACACATCACGGCCACAGTCAAATCAAATCAAATCAAAATTTATTTATAATGCGCTTTTCTACATATCAAAGCGGGATTACATATCAAAATAACATCAAATATAATAAATAACAGCATAAAAACAATAAAAGCAGCAGTAGACTTGTTCAAACGCTAATTCAAACAGATAACTTTTCAGAGACGCCTTAAATGACTCCGTGGACAGACACTCTCTACTCTGACAAGGTAGAGCATTCCACAGGGTTGGGGCCAAAAAAGAAAATGCTCTGGCCCCAGATGACTGAAGACGAACCCTGGGAATGTCTAGCAATCCCTCATCAGCGGAGCAGAGTGGGTGAAGAGGGCGGTAAGGTTGAAGGAGACCTTGCAAGTTTCACCGAACCTTGAAGCGGACTAGGGCAGGAGGCGACTTTGTAGCTTGGGTCCCCGATTCTAACCCACGACAAGATTCCTGGGGTGCAGGCCGCAGCTCCACTAGCCGGGCGGACCTCCTCAGACCTTTCTGCCTGCCACCAGACATCTGAGCCAGCAAGCGGAGAGATTTTAATGGTCCAACTCACTTCCTTTGTTTAAAATTGGCGCTCACTCAGTGGTGGACTGAAGTGATTGGCTGCGAGGGTCATCGGTGCTGCAGTGGGGTATTTAAAAAGGCTGCCCTACCTGAACCAACATGTTTCACCGGAGCGGAGCGGACTGGGGTGGGAGGGTGACTTTGCTTAACCGGTTCCCCCCCCCCCGATTCTAACCCATGATGAGATTCCTGGGGTCGAGGCGCCGGCAGCTCCACTAGCCGGGCGGACCTCCTCAGACCTTTCTGCCTGCCACCAGATATCCGAGCCAGCAAGCGGAGAGATTTTAATGGTCCAACTCGCTCTTTGTTAAGTTTTTGAAATGCCCACCCACCCGCCCTGTGGAAGTGCTGTTCTAATAAGGCTGAAGTTGGATGAAGCCCTCCCAGGGTATGTCATTTCTCCAATCATGTTCTGGGTCCAACAATCTAAGGGGCTCCCCAGTGTCGATAGCACCCGGATCTCCTAAGCTGTGTTAGTGGTAACGTCAATTTGCCGTTCGAGTTGACTGTCTCTCTCATTTTCTGCAGCTGCTGGTCAGTCCGCACGGGCCCCTTTCTCCCACGGGGCAGAACCTTCAAGCTTAACGGACAGTCTAACCACGCAGTTGCACACTCACTCTGTGCAATACTCTGTCACTAAACTGACTCTAACACTAAAATCTCCTGCTGCAACCTAGCTAACCATATGCATTTCTGTCTCCTACGGCTATATAGCCTTAGGACCTACTCACTGATAGCCATATGAATATACTGCAAAAACAATATGGATCTACGATTGCTTAGTTATAACAGTTAACCCTTAGTAATGACGATTCACATTATAGGTGGAATTGCAAGCATTGTCTTCAATCTTACATACTCCTGCTGCTAGCTAAATCTCTGGATAAAGGGATTCCCTGTTAATTTTAATATTGTTAATTTTAAATCACAGTTGTTAACTTGCATGCAGCCAGAGTTAGACAGGGAATCATACATTAGTACTTTCCTCTGTGGTAATTGCGATCAGAGTTAGATTGGGAACTTTGCATCATAACTTGCTGCTGTGGATCCCGATGTTTCCCCTCTAGGCTAAAAGTGCTGACTAATAGTAGCTCAATCAGGGAAGATTTGTTTCTTAAAGGTAGCGAGCAGTGCTTGTCTAATGGTAACTAGGCCTGGGTCCTAAATTGCTCGGGTATTCCGCTGCAGATGTGCCGCTTGCAAGTGCATAAGAAGGGACTGGTGGTGAGTACCAGGATCCTAAACTATTGGCTGGCACTTGAGTTCCAAGTGAGGAGCCTAGCATAGCTCCAAGATGCACCCTGGTAACTGGAATAAGGGCATCGCCCTGGCAATAATGTATATTCTGGCTCAACTAGGGACAGACTGGCTCGGCAGTAGTGCCTACTGCCCCCCCTTTACCCGCGGGGGGTCGAGAAAACACACAGCCAAACACTTTAGCTACCCATCTCCTAGGTGCAACCTCTTTCTCCTAGTGGCGCATGAATTCTCAAGGAAAGGGATCCTCTACCGATCCCTTCTCCTCACTTGGAGCCTAACCCCCTGCCGATTCAACTGGCTGAATCTCCTCCAACCCTCACTCTCTTGAGCTTGCTAGCAGCCCTGTTGCATCTGGCGGGGGACATCCAACCCAACCCAGGCCCTGGGACACCTAATGTGTCAATTTCCTCCCCCTTAGATAAAGCATGGGATGGAGTAAAGGGTCTGAGGTTGGTGCATATGAACATTTGCAGCCTGAGACCAAAGATCCATGAAGTCCAAGCATGGCTGGCGGTTTACAAACCAGACATATTAGCAGTCTCGGAGACCTGGTTAAAACCCCACATCCAGGAGCACGACGTAGCCGCCTCTGGATACGCCTTCTACAGAAAGGACAGACCCTCACTACGAGGGAGTGGGGTTCTCATATATGTAAAGGACACGATTACATCCTCCCTTGTTAGGCTGCCTCACGGCATGACCCAGGACATAGAAGCAATCTTCCTATGACTCACACTAGGAGGGGCTAAACACCTCACAATAGGCTGCGCATATAGCCCCCCTACCAATGCACTCGGCTCTCTGGACACGCTCCTGAAGAACCCTGCAGTTGACTCTGCATCCGAGCTTATCATATTGGGCAACTTCAACTTAAATTGGGCCCTAGAGTCCAAGTCTGCCATCAATGGATTATTACAGGATTCCCACCTCTCTCAAGTCATCTACCTACCGACCAGAATGAACCATAAATCGGGTAGGCACTCCATCATTGACTAGGTCCTGACCTCAACCCCTAGTAACATAAAAATGGCTGACACCCTGGCTGATGCCTTAAGTGACCACTCGCCGATTTTTGCCATCTGGAAAAATAACGCGATAAAGTCCCGCCTAGAATGATCACAACTAGGGACTACTCCAAATTCCACCCTGACCAATTCATTGGGTTCTTAAATGTCATTGACTGGAGCCCTATAAGAAACCGACCTAACCTGGAGGAGGCAGTTTAATTTTTCCAAACAACCCTCACCAGAACCACTGACCTCTTAGCTCCAATGAAAACACACAGAGTAAAGGGAAACTGCTATAAGTGAATCCTGCCCTCCCTAAAAGCCCTGATGTCCACCCGTGACAAGGCCTGGAAAAAGTTCAGGAAAACAATGCTACCTGCGGACTTATCCAGCTACAGGGCCCTTAGAAATCAATGCAAAATGGCCATAAAGAAAGCTAAAAAAGAATATGTCACCAACCTCCAAAAAACCAATCTAGGGAACCCTAGGTTCTTCTGGTCGCACATTAATGAACTCTTCAAAGGAAACAAAAATAAAACCACTCCCGGCCCAATCATGGCCAATGGGCAAGTAATTGATGAGGGATCACTAATCGCAGAGGCCCTCAACAGTTACTTCAAGAACCTTGATGCATTCAAGGCGGGACCCCCTGGCAACAGGAGTGAGCATAATGCACATCAGCACTCAGACCTTGATCGCCCTTTGTTTCACTTGAGGCTGGTTAGGAAAAGGAGGTTTTGATCATCCTTAAATCCCTGCACTCAAGAGGATCTGGGGGCCCTGACGGGATCCAGACCAGAATTCTCAAGGAGGGTGCCCCAGCACTAGTGAAGCCCCTAACTTGGCTGATAAACCGGTCCATTATTGAGGGATCAGTACCTGAGCCTTGGAAGCAGGCCCTAGTGATCCTCATACACAAGGGGGGGTCTACAGAGCCTATTGGGAACTACAGGCCTATATCCCTGCTGTGTGCTGTTGCTAAAGTACAGGAGAAGCTTGTCTACTTCCAACTCCAAGAATACCTGGAAATCCACCAGGTAATCTCTCTGTCTCAGCATGGCTTCAGAGCCAAGCACGGGACAGACACTGCGCTAACCAAGTTCTCGATAGAAGTCCTGAGCAACAATGACTCAGGGACCAGTACAGGCGCGGTCTTTATTGACCTCTCAAAAGCATTCGACTTGGTTAACCACAACCTCCTACTACAAAAAATGTGCTTACTTGGCCTTGACACCCATGCACTGGGATGGTTTGAGAGTTACCTCACTGGATGCACCCGGAGGGTCAAGTGGAATGATAATGTCTCCAAGCTAGCAACACTCAAAGAAGGGGTACCTCAAGGGTCAATACTGGGCCCCCTTCTCTTTACGCTGTTCATAAATTATCTGCATTCACACTGTGGGAGGAGCAGCGTTATCCAGTATGCAGATGATGCTGTCATCTACAGAGCCTCCCCTAACCTAACAGAACTGGAGACAGCCCTCCAAGAGGACATCCTTCAGATGGAGAACTGGCTTACTCTGAACAAAATGGTACTAAACACCAAAAAAACGAAGGTGATGCTGTTCGGGCCTAGATCACTGGGACCCGAGAGGTCACGGCTCCTACAACTTCAGACCGGGGGGGGGGGTGAAAAACTTGAGGTGGTTACCTCCACTAAATACCTTGGACTTACCCTGGACCAAGGCTTCACACTAAAAAATCACGTTGACCAAATCACCAAGGCCATCCATGGGAAACTTGGAATCCTTTACAGAATAAAGGACCAGATTATCTCGGAAGCTAGGGTAGCCATTGCCGCTAGCGTACTTCTTCCAAAGCTAACCTACTCGGCCCCAGTTCTCCAGGTCATGGCCATGACGGAGCTTGGCAGGCTGCAGGCCTTGTACAACAAGATAGTCCACTTCAACACTCTTTCACATCCGAGGATTCACCATTGCAAACCTCAATCAAGGCTCAGCTGGCCGTCTTTGGAAGCTCGCCTCATCTACCCAACCCTCTGCCTTACATTTAAGTTATTGGGTCCCACACCTCCCCCCGAGCCTCAACGGTCTCGTTAGGGTTAAAACCAACCCGTGGAGTCTAACAACATCCGGCCAAACTCTCCTTGTGGTTCCCAAGACCAGGACTAAAGCAGGTTCCAGGTCCTTTTGCATACAGCCCCTTCCAACTGAACAACCTCCCCTGGAGGTACGGGAGGCAGAGTCCATCACCTGCTTCCGGACCAAGCTCAAGGCTCACCTGCTAGACAGGAGCATCTGCTTATGTCACAGGACCTAGCCATGCATCAAAGGAAGGGGTGCACTTTCGTACCACTGCCTCCGCCTCTGACACCATTGCAGTTACCACTGCAGACTGTTCACCTAACTATAAGTGTTAGCCCTTAACAATGTATGCACTATCGCTTTCCTTCTCTAATCTGAACCTATTAATGCTCCTGAACTAGGCTTACCAAGGAAATCTACAGTACTGTCTCAATAATGTCTTTGTCAATGGATAATGTAATGAACAACATCTAACCAATGTCATGTCTGCTACGTGTAAACAGCTGAATAATGTATACCGTGTTATTCTGTACTCCCACATGTTTTTTCTACTGTATGTGTCTCTTAATGTTATTCCTGGGTCGCCCCTGAAAAAGGGACCTTCGGGGCCCAGTGGGCTTACCCGGTCATCAAAATTCAGTAAATAAATAAATAAATAAGTAGCCCGGTCCCTGACAGTGTAGGATCTTATAGGTCAGCAACGTGACCTTGAAAGTGATTCTCCACTGCACTGGCAGCCAGTGCAGTTCGCACAGCACAGGTGTGATGTGGCAAGTTCTTGGTAACCCAGTCAACAACCTGGCTACCGTGTTCTGCACCAGCTGCAGGTGACGGAGATCCACCCCCGGCAACCCTAGATATAGAGCATTACAGTAATCAAGGTGAGAAGAAACAAAAGTGTGGACCAACACAGGAAGGTCATCATGTGGAACAAGGTGTTTTATCTGGGTGATATTCCTCAGATGGTAAAAGGATGACTTGACAGTGGCCGATACCTGTGTCTTCAGTGTCAGCTCGAAGTCAAGAATTACGCCCAGATTCTGCACCTGTTCAGAAGGTCTCAACTGGTTACCCCCTAGTACAAGGCCAGAGGGAGACCCAGGAGTCAACTTCTCTGCACGATGACCCAGGTCCACAACCAACACCTCAGTCTTATCCGGATTCAGTTTCAACCAGTTAGCACTCATCCAGTCCTGGATCTCAGCGAGGCACAAACTACAAACTGGTGAGTATGCCATCATGGTGTACTGCAGTTATGACAGTGCTCTGTGGTGGGAACTGTACACATGCCACCACACTGTGTCGGTCATGCCAGTCTGGTGTCCATGGGTCTTTGTGGCACCATTCCACCCAGTGGCATAGTGGGCCCTGTGGGTGGCACCGAAGGCACATCACCATGGTGTGTACGCCCACTAGACATCAGCAGGAATGTGCTGCCCGGTGCTGTGTACCTGTTGTGGTGTCACTGCTAACATGCACCAGTGGCTATGACAGGTGCATTGTGCCTGGTGGCAACATCCACAGCCTGGTGTGCCACTGTCCCGTGTGTCGACCGATGATGACTGATTCCGCAACCTCCACACCTCCCATTGCATGCCATGTGCACTGTTGGACTTTGTGTGCACCTTCGTGTGTTGTGTTGTACACTGTGTGGCATATCCATTCCAGGGTCATATGCTGAGTCCATGTCTGGGTATATCTGGTACTGCGTTGGTGTCTGTATTGGGATGTCTGTCAGGTGGCCAGCGCCTGCCCGGTGCTTCCGGGTGTGGTGGTGTCACTGGTGGTACTGTGTTGCAGCACCACCCGGTGGGTGGCTGGGGTGTTTGCGGCTTGTCTGTCGTCGGCCTGTGCAGCATCGGCCGATGGCTCTTTGCCTGCATCCCGCACTGCAGTTGTTCTGCCACTGACTGGGGGCCTGCCACTGTTCACGGTCACTACCACCCCTGCCACACAACACATGTCTCTGCAGGAAGGGCCTTGTGCAGTACACAGTGCCTTGCACACTCAGCTTCACCCGTTGTGAGTCACTCCTTGGTACTGTACATGGCCCCATGTTGTCGCTGTGTCCCTGCAGCATGAGGGTGCTGGGACATCACTACATGTCTGTATCCTGTGCCACTCCCATTGTGACACATTGAGCTGACTGCCCTCCCTGCGTTGACTGGCAACATGTCTGGCCACAGTATGTTAGTGGCCATGGTCCTGTACATGTCTGGGTTTGTGGGACCACAACACCCTCCTAGCATACAGTGACTGTCCGTGGATGGCCCAGCAGCCTAGCATCAAGTGCAGCCATGTCAACCAGTTGCTGTACGACACACATGGCCACTGGTACAGCAGCAGTGCTGCCACATGTGTTGCATGGCACCTGGCAGACAGTATCCCATCCAGTGTTGTTCATCAGATGGTGCATGTGGTGCCGTATTGTTGTTGCAACCCACTGCTGTGTGTTCCATACTGCTGCAGGTGCCACCCTTGGGGTGGCGGTGGTTTGACACCTCAGAAATATTGTTGTATCACCTCACGTCTTGCACAGTGTCCTGCAGATGCACCCCCTTGTGATTGTTTGCCTGCTTTGCTGTCGGGCTCTCCGTCACCTTCCACTGGTTCATCCTCCTGGTCTGTGTCAGACAATGGTACACGATGTGCCAGTGCAATGTTATGAAGGATGCTGCAGGTGAGCACAATCCTGCAGGCCATCTCAGGGCTGTACTGCAGCACACCATCTGATTAGTTGAGGCATCAGAATCTTGCCTTTAGGAGCAGAATGTGCACTCATTAATGGATCTTGTGCTGGTTAGGGCCTCATTATACCACACTTCTGCTGCAGTCTGTGGTGTTCTCACTGGTATCATCAACCATGGCATCTGGGGGTATCCACTGTCACCTGTTGGGAATGAGGACAGTACTGTTTAGTTGCCAGTCCATATGTGCTGCGCTGCCCACATCTGCTACCTATTGTTTGTGTGAGGCACACACACACACACACACACCATTGGCCATGTACATGCACGGCATAGGCATCCTGTGGTGTTGTGTGGCTCACCCATGCTTGTGGGTGGTGCACTGTGTATGGTCCATGTCCCTGCATGCATCCCATGTGTGCTATGCCACATGTCTGTGTGGCTGTCACAGCTCTACACTGCATTGCTTGTACATCCTGTTCCCGTTGTTCTGCCCTGTATGCATGCAGCTGCACACACTGTCTGCAGCTCACACATACAGTGACACACTCACACACCGCTGCAGGTTGTTTCAGCCCCAGTGCATATCTAGCAGCCATCCACCTGTGATGTCCCCCCTCTCAAAGGCCTCCTGTAGCCCACTGTTCCAAAATATGTGTGAGTTGTGGCAGGATCCACGGTCCCTGGCCACCACATTTAGTATGTGACAGTCGCTGTCATATACCACCTGAATGTTCATGGAGTGGTACCCCTTACTATTGATGTACGCATCCCCATCTGCTCTTGGTGCCCTGGTGGCCACATGTGTGCAGTCGATAGCCCTTAGCACATGGGGGAACTGTGCCACTGTGTAAAATGCCTGCTTCACTTGGGCATCCCATGGGAAGCTGATGTACATTGCAGTGCGTCATATCAGGGCTGTAAGAAACCTCCTCAGCCACCTCGATGCCGCCGGCTGGGATATGCCCAGTGTGTCCCCTGTGGGTGTTTGGAAGGTCCCTGTTGCCAGGAAACCCAGCACTGCACTGACACAACTCCACAATCAGTGAATGACCCCTGTGGGTGATACTGTGTAGGTCCTCCCACAGGTCCTGGCATAGCTCCCTTATGGTGCTCTTGTTGAGCATGTAGTGTGCAATGCACTGCTCCTCTGTCAGCTCCTCAAAGGATTTCCGTGTGTGTCTCACTCTTTACACAGGTGGCCTTGGCACCATCACTCACCACTGTGGTTGCTCGGTCCCCTGGTTCCTGCCATGATGCCTGGCATGCCTGAGTTCCCACTGCTCGGATAGCAGAATGCCCAGTAGGGCTGATAATGCCAACATGGTTCCTGCTGTGTGTCAGTCCACACTTCTGAGTGCTATCTGTCTGTTGGACAGGGGGATTTATATATGCTGTCCTCGAATTAGACCACCTCCACCCTGGTCTAGGTTATGCCTCATTGTTTTGACGTTGTTACTTACGCCGCATGTTCTGGAATTGCCCTTCTGTCATACCTGTGCATTACCCATGTCGCAAGTCGCATTACGCATTGGTGCATGCTTTTTCTGGCGTAACTCAGTCGGAAGCCATGTTTGGCACAGCAGTTGTGGCTTGTGGCACAAGGGGCCTTCTGAAATAGCGTATGTTGCAAGTCGCTGGCGTAACCTGCAATTTGTGCCATTTAGGGCTGGCATACTGCGTTTCCGTCAGGCATATCTATTCTGAATCAGGTCCGATATATGTAATCTATCCCTTTGACCCAATGGGAATCAATTACATTTTTCATACGATGTTCAACGGTGTTCTCTTTGCTTCACTCTTAAAACTCACACAACCCCACAGTGTAAATATAAGCTGAAAGGTTCTATGCTTAACCTTGTTCAAAATGGCTGCCTGTTGTTGAGTGAGTTTAGACAAATCTGCATTTCAAGTTGTACATATACGTGCGATGTTTAATCATTTTTTTGATGCTCTCCCCCAGATTATGCTTCCATACTCGACAGTGGGAAAGAGACAACTCTGTGCAAGCAACTTCCTACTGTCATCTGTAAGGCAGTCATTTATTGCATGCAATGCACCCATTTTTTTATATAACTGTGTGACAAGATTTTCTACATGTTGTTATAATTTAGATGTGGATCCAGACAAACTCCCAAGTGTTTAAATTCTGTAACTGTCTCCAGGTAGTCTCCATCTTCTGTCAAAATCTTAAAGTATTCTGTCATATTTCTCTGCTTTGGGGTTGTGCTAAACAACATTGCCTGCATTTTCTTTTTATTTATCACAACTCTATTTTTTCACAAACCAATTTGCCAGTTTCCCATACTCAGTTTTCAGAACAGTATTTAAGAACTTAATATCCTTATTTGCTGCATAAATTATAGCATCATCTGTGCAAAGTACTAATTTCAGCTCTTTACAAATTAATGATAACTTATTTATAATAAAAAGAGAAAACATATTTGGTTCTAATATGGATCCCTGAGGGACTCAATATTGAACATCTCTAGAATCTGATATAATTCCATTTACACTAACCTGCTGCTTCTTATCTGTCAAGTAATTATACACTTAGGAGGACATTTTCAAAAGAGATGCTGCAGCCCATCTGACATCTCAGGGGATGCTCCGAAGCAAGATATTCAAAGAGCAGAGATGCTCTGCACATCTCCGGAGGGGCAGAAGACAGACTATAATGTATTCGGAGCATCTGGAGGGGGCGTGCCCATGAATGTTCCGCTCATCTCCATATTCAGACCAAATGGTTGGAGCATCTTCGGAGCATCTCCAAAGATGCTCTGAACAGATATAGGACTAAACGAAACAGGCCTAAGTGCAAGCCCCCAACAGGCAGCTACCGGAATAGCAGGCTTTGGGAGGCCCACTGTGGTAGCTGAATGCACTTGTTATCACTAAAGAAAGTACACTGATCAGTGTTTGCTATTGTGCAGTGCATGTTGTGAGCACGTTCCGATATGAACAGTAAAAAAAAAAGACATACTCATGCAGTTGTTGTCAGGAGTGCTGGTTGTGTTATTATATTGACATACTAGAAAGGCAGCACTAGGAAAATGGATGGGGCACCATTCCTGATAGTGGAGATAATGAGGAGTGTGAGGAGAGGGGGGACATCCCTAGTGGCCATCTAGTGGGTGAGTTGTACAGGACACCATGCCCACACAATGCACTCTGAGGCATAACACACAACAGCAGGCAGTGGCGGGAGGGAGGCAGTGACAGGGACAGTGCAAGGGCCAACACCTATGTGGAACTGGGTGGTCTGTTGGAATGGGGCCTACAAACACAGTGACACTGGTGTGCCAGAGTACAGGAGTGGGCAGGGCAGGGGCTTGGCATAGTAAACACAGTTGGAAGGATGGCAGACAACACCCCCCCCCCACACAAATAATGTCAGGGGCATGAAAGAGAACCATGGCTGGACAGGATAGTGGCAGATAGGGCCACAAGCAAGGATGGGGTGGTGCAGTACATGAGAGTGGCATGCATGCGCACAGTTCCAGCATATCTGGATGTGGGCCAGGTCCCACTGGATGCAGTGCAACACAGGCCCTAACATGAGGAATGTAAACAAACATACCTCCAGGGCTGCAGTACCTGTTGTGTGGGGTGGCACAGGGCAGTCCAAGTATAGCTCAGCACATGCAAATGAGGTGTGCAGCAACCTATAGTGAGATGCTAAGCAGTTGAGTTGCTCCTGAATTGGGCAATGAGACCATCTACATACTCTGGCCGAATATCACAGATTTGCTCCCAGCACATCTCATTCTGCAGGTAGCATCTGATCAGCCCTCACTTCCCACCTGCAGCCCTTCTCTGTTGCACCACTGATACTGGCTGGGTTGCTCCTTTTGCATTATTCAGTCCTGCCCAGATGCTCTGGAGCATTTCAATGTTGGGCCATGCAGCATCTTTGGTATATTTTTATTTATTTGGTTGTTTAACCAGGTATAGCACACTAAGCTGAAAGCTTTTTTACAGGAGCGACCTGGCAGCACTAGGAGGTTAAGTGACTTGCTCAGGGTCACACAGTATGCAAGTGGAAGCTGTGGGATTCAAACCCAGGTCTGGTCTGCTGGATGTCACCAGATTTGCAGCACAGAGCCTTAGACCACTGCACTATCCTGCCTCCATATTCAGCCTGAGATGCTCCGGAGCATCTTAACCCCGCATCTTCTGAATATTGCAATATTTTGGGCTGGAGCATCCACTTGCTCCCTTTTCGGAGCAGTTTGAAAATGTCCCCCTTAGTGTGTTTCTGATTTTCCAAAACCAGTGTCAATCAGCTTAGTCCTCAGGAGAGAGTGGTTCACCAAGTCAAATGCCTTGGTTAGGTCCACAAACACTGACCCCACATACAGTATAACCCTGCTTCCATATTTCCCTGGAGGTCATTTGTGAACCTAACCAAGGCAGTTGCCATGCAACACCCCCTCCTGAAGCCGTGCTGATCCATTGTTCATTTATTATACTTTTCCAAGTACTCCAGATTTGTGAGTGCAGCAACCTCTCCTGTATGTTTCCCACCAAGGACAGTAACAATATTGGTCTGTAATGTTTTGCATTATTTGTCCCCTTTTATGAATAGGAATTATAAATGTTTTTTTCCACAAGTCTGGAACAGTCTGCATACATAAAGATTTATTAAAAATCATTTGCAAGGGAAATGCCAGTTCATTGGCTGTCCATTTTAAGATTTTTGCCCCAATAAATCGGGACCTGGTCCTTTCGATTTATCAAGCCTTTTTCATTGCTTATACACCTCCTGTTTAGTGATCTTTTTAAAATAAAAGCTAGGACTAGCCACGCCTTTTTGTCCATTTTTGTCTTTGGAAGTATCTTTAAAACTCCCTGGCCCTGGCCATGCACAACCCACTGATGCGTCCCGGCGCAATATTCAAAAGGGAAAAGTGCACCTGCACAAATCCCGGAGTGCATCAGTAATGTATGCAGGCACAGTAGGGGGGGCGTGCCCATGCATAAACTGCACAGCCCGATATTCAGCCCGGTCTGTGCAGAGTTATGCAGGCGCAACCCCTACCTGCACCTGCCCAAAGCTGAGCAGAAAAAAAAAAAGGAACAAGTCGAGGGCCACCCACAGGTGAGCTGCCACATTGCAGGGCACAACACAGCAGCTGCCACCTGTGGGTGACCCTCGACTTCTTCCGGCCGCACCTGGCGGTGCCCCCCATGCTCAATCACGGGCATCAGTATCCCCCCACAGTCCAATATCCCTGGTAGTCTAGTGGACTGAGATTAGCTAATAGCGGGCATAACTGTAACACCCCAGTAGCCCGATCGCTGACATAGCAGTATTCTCCCTCCCGAGTAGCCCGATCATGGGCATAACAGTCCGGTAGCCCGATCGCAGGATGTAACAGTATTCTCCCCCATTAGCCCGATCGCGGGCATCGGTATCTCCCTCAAGGTCCAATATCCCTGGTGGTCCAGTGGAGAAGCAGAGCCAATCATGGCAGCATTCCTAACCCCCAAGTCCGAAATCCTGGTGATCTAGTGGACCCCCACCCCACCCACACGGAGCCCCACCACCCGCTCCCCAGTCCGCTGGCTGGCAGCTCCCACCCGCCTGCCGCCCGCGCCCGCCGACTGACAGCTCGGTATGGCTGCCGCCCATTGGTTCAGAGCATGAGCCAATGGATGTGCAAGCCATAATGTACTAGTCAGTCCAGATATGTGAATGAATTTTCATTCACATATCTGGACTGACTAATACAGTATGGAACTGCACACCCATTGGCTCATGCCTGAACCAATGGCAAGCAGCCATACCGAGCTGTCAGTCGGCAGGTGGCAGGGTGGCAGGCGGGTGGTGTCTGCCGCCCGCCGGGCTGACGGGGGAGCAGGATGGTGGGGCTCCATGGGCGGTGGGGGTGGGGGTCCACTATATCACCAGGGATTTCATACTGGGGTGAGGAATGCCACCTGTGGTCGGGCTCCATTCAGTCCACTGGACCACCAGGGATGTTAGACTTTGGGGGATACTGATGCCCGCGATCAGCTAATGGGGAGGACGGCTACGGTTATGCCTGCGATGTCCGGAGACTGCTTGGGGAGACATACAGTTATGTTCTGCATCGGGCTACTTCGGGAGGGATATATAATTATGCCCGCGATCGGGCTAATGGGGGGGACATACAGTTATGCCCGCAATCGGGCTAATGGGGGGGGGATAAGTTACAGTTATGCCCGCGATCCGGCTACTTGGGGGGCACATAGAGTTATGCCCGTGATCGGGCTAATCGCAGTTCACTGGACCACCAGGGATTGGAGACATGCATTGTCCCTTATGGGACGTCCCGTGATCGGGCTGCAGGGGGCATCGGTCCCCAATGGCTGCTGCCTGGAAGGGCGCCAGGTGCAAGTCTTTGGGGATCGGTGCACCTGCATGCTAATGGCATGCAAATGGGGCCGTAATCAGATGCAAATGGCCCCCCGTGCACCTTGCATGAATTATGGCCCCATTTGCATGTCACCCTTTGAATATCGTAGATGCTGTGCATGGCACAATGAAACTTGCGCCACCGCATCTCAATGCTCCACGCTGACCACTTGCACTGGTGCAGTTCCACTGCGCCATGCACAGTGGGGGTGGCCAGGGGGCGATATTCAAAGCAGTTTTGCCATAGCACAACTCCGTTGAATATTGCCCTGGCCACACCCCTGCGCAACTATTTTGAGCAGCGCAGGGGCTTGCACCACAAACTGGCGCAGTTTGAATATCTGGACCTCTATGTTACTTGATATTAGAAACAAAATAGAAACATAAGACTTTGATGGCAGATAAGGACTGCTTGGCCCACTTAGTCTGCTTATGTCTCCTACTTATTGGATAAGCTGCAGATCCTAGTTAACCAACAGCCTACTTCTTCCTACCCCCCACCAGAATTGCTTTATGTCTGCCCCATGCATTCTTGAATTCCGTTTTTGACCCCATGACCTCCTCAGAAAGGTTGTTCCATGTGTCCACCCCCCTCTCCATGAAAAAATACTTCCTCACGTTGCCCCTGAGTCTGTAAACCTTTCATTTAAAATGTTCACTATCTCCAATTTCTCAGAAATTTCCAGATCCCCTTTAATGAAACTAATTTTATCTTCTTTCTTTTTGTATCAATCAAATTATTCAGCCCTTTCCAAAGAGTTTTAATTTTTATTTTTAAAGTTTGGCAGTTGTTAATTTTTATAAAAGTCAACTTTAGCCTTCTCAATCTCCTTGTTGCATTTATTTCATAGTTCTCTATATTGAACCCATTCACACTCATTAAAGGTATTTTTACATTGCACCCAAGCAGCATCTCACTCTTTTGCTATTTAATCACTTATTTTGAATGCCTTGTACCCTCTTTTTTAATGGAGCCCTGAAATTAATTATATTGTTTGTTTTGTTTTTCCAAAGAAATCAACTTCCTGATTTGTCTCCTATCTCATCCAGCACTCTCCAATACATCTACCCTAAGTCAGCTTTTATACCGGAAATGTTTTCTTCATTTAATGACCTACAGTACTTTCAACCACTCTATTGTGCATATTTAACCTTGCTTTTATTACTGCATATGTGATATATAGGCATATGATCACTGATGGAGTCTGGGAATGTCCCGGCTGCTTTACTGTTTCTTACATTTTTTTACTAATATCCAATCGATCAGTGATACCTCCCCAGTCTTATTGTTTCTTCTAGTACCAAGTCTTCCCTATCTGATTAAGATTACATTTTTGCATCAGTTTTTTATATTTATTGACTTCAGACCCCAATCA
This sequence comes from Neoceratodus forsteri, assembly GCA_016271365.2. Classification (NCBI taxonomy): domain Eukaryota; kingdom Metazoa; phylum Chordata; order Ceratodontiformes; family Ceratodontidae; genus Neoceratodus; species Neoceratodus forsteri. The sequence continues at coordinate 1,530,379,896 of CM057453.1, forward strand.
ATTTTGATTAAAATCACCCTTTAAGATTAACTCCTTGTTCTTAAACATTTCAATCATGTTTACCAATTCCTCCAAGCCTTGAGTTTTAGATTTAGGGGGGTTGTAAACATAGCCTATAATCAGTTTCTTAGTGTTGCCAAGGACAATTCCGGCAAAAAGATGTTCATAACCAGATGATAATAACTCAGCCTCTAACTTCTTTAATACGTATCATTCCACTATACACATAATAATGCTACCACCCCTCTGACCCAGTCTGCCCCTTCTGATGATTTTATAACCCTCGATCTGTAACAGATTATCATTCACTTTAGAATTTTAGCCAAGGTTCATAATTATCACTATATAAGAAGCATATGTGGACATCCATACTTCCAGCTCATGTTTATTTATTTAACAGATTTTAGGATTACAACCTTTGAGTCAGGGATTCATTTACAAAGGCTTCGCATCAGAAAAAAACAAACATAAACACTTAATACATATGGACACAGAATGGCAGCTAAAGGTTACAGTTTTTTCAGTTATACAGTATTGCAGAATCAAGATCAGCTTTACATTGCATTGAACAGGTTGCCGAGAGCTGAATTTTACAGTTTTCAAGAGAACAATAAGTTTTGCGATAATCTGCAAATATTCAAATGTACAAATTTCAACCCCTGTGAGGCAAACCAATTTTTTACATCTATGTACTCTTCTGGGCCAGGATTCTCATCAGTGTCCCCTAACAACAAGTTTTTTTGTTATTAAACCATAGAAGTGTGCACAAGTCACCCTTCCCTCCAAATAATTGCCAAAGGCCATAATCTCATGTTTTCTTAGTGTTCCTAAACAATGTAACCCTACATTAAATTGCAGGTCCCCTTTTAAAATACTTAAGATCTCAACATCAGTGTAAGTGCTGTTTTTCCTCAACTCAGGATATCCTTTGCGTTAACGCATCCAAGGTATTAAACTCGATCATGCAAAGGACAAGCAAGGCCATTCCTATGTTAACCATTTTGATATGTCCTTAATTAGCCAAACTCTTACCTTAAACAACAGAGAGACCATTAGTTATTTACAGTTGTTAAACAACAGTACAGAAAAATAAATGGAAAAAGAAACATTTATAATAGCCTCTACGTGTAAGTCTCATACTGGAGGATCACACCACTCTTGCATGAGTCAGTCATGTGGGCAGCCACTAGTGCAGCTGTGCTTTTCAACAGTGCAACAGAGCCCCACCATTTTTTTATGCTCACCGGGCACACCTCCCACCCTCCAGCAGCCCCCCCCCGCTTACCAGAGCAACTAGGAGCGGGCTGGCTCTGTGCAGACTGGGCAGCACAGTACTTTTGGCTCTGAAACAGGTTGTTTATGGCAGAAGTTCAAAATAATCTAACAGTGTAGATGGAAGCAGGCTGAAAGCAGGCAAGATGTGAAAAGCCACAGGGACTAATCACAGGTGCGGCTGTGCTTTTATACAGTGCAATGGAGCCCGGCCCCCTTTCTACACTCACAGGGTACACCTTCCGCCCTCAGCAGCCCCCTCCCTGCTTACCAGAGCAACAAGTTACAGGACCAGGAGCAGGATGGCTCTGGGGCAGACTGGGTAGCACAGTACTTTCAGCTCTGAAACAGGTTGCTGATGGCAGAAGTACTAAATAGTCTAGTAGGGCACATGGAAGCAGACTGAAAGCAGGTGAGATGTTAAAAGCTGCAGGGATCAATCACATGTGTGGCTGCAGTTTTTATGGACTTAAATAAATAAATGAATCACATGAGGTCCTGGCCTATTTCACAACTTGTGATACATGATTTATCGATACTTGTGCTGTGTGACCTCAAGCACATCACTCTTGAGGTTATTCAAAGTCAAACAGCACTTGTATAGAAAAATCATATATCACACGGGTTCCCCTGCCTCTCCCACATATCCCTTATATACTCCAGCACTCTGTTGAATACCCATTGCCAGAGTTAACCTAAAATTTCATAGAAACATAGACTATATTGGCAGAAAATCATTGGTCCAGCCAGTCTGCTCAGTTTTTCTTGACTGTATACAGCCCTACTGATTTTGTGCATGAGGGACTCTTACTGACAACACTTTATACACCATTTAGATGCCAATTTTCCTACTGAAAATAATAGAGAAATGGCACATACTGAATGTGTCTGCTGGATGGGGCTCTGTGTTTCTAGATATAAAATCAGTTGAAAACAAATCTACGGCACAATTCTGAATCACCAGTGGGTGGAGGGGGCACCAAATGGACACTTTGGATCCACCTCATTACACTGCCACCTGAAACTGCTGTGCACAAAAATTGGAGCATGCCACAGGGCAGCAGGATCCCCTCCCCAAAGTGTCACAGTATAAATCACTGTTCCAGGATCTGGTTGGTGAAATCAGTGATTGCCCCTCTGTCAACCCAGCATGCTTATGTTAATGCAGCACCACCTGGCACTGTGACACATGCCCAGTGAGTCCAGGAAATGCTGCCCCACTACCCACTCAAGCAAAGGGACCCCTGGTGGTCTACTCTGCAACCCCCCTGGTTAAGCATACCCTGTTGGTCCAGTCGTATCCTGTGCACTCCCCCAGTGTCTGGCAACTGTGGTGATCCCGCAGTCCCCGCCCTGCTCCCCATTTCAAACAATGGGACTCCATCAATGAGATACCTTACAAATGGCATCAGTCTGCAGGTGTGTGCTGCCCAGAGATAAACACTAATCAGAGAATGTAGAATGTAACTTCAAACTCTGCACTGTGGTCATGCACCCTCCCCCCCTGCCGCTTTTCTAACATCACATTTGTTTCTCAGCTGAAGACAGCAGTCACAGTCAGCTCCAGTCTTACAGTCAGCGTCTTTTGCTTTTGAGTTTACAGGACCTCCTTGTGAATGAGCTTGCTCAATGGAGTTTTCCTGCAATAAACTTGAACTTGAACTTGAGTTTAATAGTTAGTTTTTGAATACTCTGTGTTTAGTTAATGAATTTGCTATTTTTTGCAGTTTCTACAGTTCCTGATCAGTTCCCAGGAACTGGAGAAGGCCACTTGGTAACATAATCAACCATGTTTTGTTTTAAAACCACCTTTTGGTGAAACAAACAAAAACATAAAAGTGTTTTTTACTATTTTTTGTTACCGTTTTTTAACTGGGAATTATTTATTTAAACTCATAGGTTCTATCAGTGTTTGGCATAACTGAAAGATCCAAAAAGAGAACAGGGTCCACAGGTTTTATTAATTGTGTAAAGTGTTTTCAGCTCCTGGCATAGGCAGACTGCCACATGCTTTGTCTAGACAGCCTGGGTCCAGATTATGATTCTATTAACTGTGAACTTTGTAAAAAGTTTTGCAGTAAAACCAGCAAGAAAGGGGCTTTAAAAAGAGAAGAATTTACAGTATGGCTTCACAGTCTGCCTGTATGACACCAAAGCACAACAAAGGTTCAGAGGGAGTTTCTAAAGATGGTAGAAAGCACCCATCAGAGGGTTCTTCTACTCATAACCAGCTGTCCCTGTCAAAGGGGACAGATTCATTCATTTTACCAGAAAAAGCACCATTGAGCAAAACTCATTTGCAAGGAGATCCGGGTTAGGACAGTAATGTACAGAAAATGAACACAGCAGTGATGAGTTTATAAATTGAGGAATAATATAAATTACAATGGTTTATAGTCTGCCAGGTCATGGCAACAATAACTAGTACAGAAATATAGGCAAAAGCATATAAACTCAAGCATAATGTAAAAAATAAGGCAGTACACCAGAAGTAAATTGAAAGCAATATTAACATACTAGGAGCAAGTATAATTATCAGAGCAGCATGTGTCAATCTGGGATTTAAAGGTTCGTAAACTCACAATAGAGTTCAGTTTGAGGCTGGCCTGAAGTTTATTTCAGTAAGTTGCGGCAAGCCACCTGAAGGCCAGTTACCCATATTTAGGGGAAGGGAAGAGAAAATTGTTTAACCAGAAAAGGTACACTAATCCAGATCTTGTTTCCAGGTGTGACCTGGAAGCACAGGGAAGTTAATTGACTTGCTTAGGGTCACACAGTATGCAAGTGAGGGCTGATGGGATTCAAACCCAGGTCTCCAGGTTTGCAGCATAGTGCACTTAACCACTACGCTATACTGCCTCTGAAAACACATTTATATCTGAATATTTAGAAGCAATTCTTGATGTTTCTAGCAGCATATAGTTGCAAGCTCTCAGGTTGTAAATGCTAGAGGCTTTATGGAGCATGTCTGAGATACAGTATATTTGGGCAATTCTTGCATAAGGGATTTGTAGATCCACAGGTAAAGGTTTCTTGAGGCGCCTGATAGAGAGGGAAGGCAAGCTGACAGTTGCATGTAGGGTGAAGTGATGGGTTCTTGCTGGCAGACCTGTAATAACCCTAAGCACCCTATGGTAAAGGACATCCAATTTAGTGTGTTAACCCATAGGCAGCAGCCTTGTATATGAAATCCTCATAGTCAAGAAGTGGTATTAAAGTGGCACTGACTAGGGTTCTGTGAGCATCTGCGGGTAGATTATATATTTTTTTTGTAACAGAAACACAGTCTAAGCCTGAGCTTCTTACATAAATTATTTATGTGGCTACTGAATGAGAGTTTGTCTATCCATAAACCTAGGTATTTGAATGTCTCAACCAGTTCCAGCCTGTCACCTGATAGGGTAAGAATGCCAGGGGCAGAACGGTCAGATAACTGCTTGTTGTTGGTGACTAACACCATATATTTTGTTTCTGCAGCATTTAGGAGGAGATAGACACAGGTTTAGTTGAAGCGTGTTAACGGCAGATTGAAGACAATGTAAAGCTTCTAACAAACTTGGTATGGTTACTGTAACATCTGCGTAGCAGTGCAGTTTGGATATCTCCTATATCAGCTCCCAGATCATTAGTGTATATAGTGAAGAATAAAATCCCAAGGACAGATCCTTGTGATATGCCTTTAGAGGTTTGTGAGCAGGCTTTCAGACTTAGTTAGACAGATATAAAAGGTAAAGATGCTCATCATCAGAAAGGCATAACAAGGATGGGAAAGACGTAAAGGGGGGGCCCTAATCCCAGTGAAGGCAAAAATACAAACAAAGAGCCTCAGAGCAGGTGCTGGAACCAATGTCTGCTTAAAAAAAGCAAAAGGAAAAGCATATCCCTGCCACTCCTCCTGTGACAGAAAAGGTGAAAGCAGTAGAACAGAATCAGATGCTCTGAACTGAGGACATGACTAATGTATGGTAGTTTTTTTTGCAGGCCTTTCAGGTTATGGGAAATATGTTTAATGTGTCTGCCCCCCGAGCTCCAGACCACTTGCCTGTAGAGGAGGAGGAAGAGGATGTGCACTATGAAGAGGAAGGTGACTCCATAGAACCTGATGGTTCACCTGACCAAGGGTTTGGTTCCCCTTCTAGACACACAAAGGATTGCACCTTTTATTCCACATTCATCAAACAGATGGAGAACACCCTCAACATTCCCTCTCATGAAACAGAGGAGGATGAAGAGGAAACAGAGTTCATGGCCATGATGGGGCTAGCCCCAACAAAGGAGACTACTAGTCCCCATCCGCAAGTCCCTTCAAATGGCACATCAAAAGGTGTGTCAGCATCCAATTTAGCTACTGGCAAGGATAAAACAGCTGAAAAATGTATCTAGTGGACAGACAGGGGACGGAATATCTGTATGTCCACCTTGATCATGAAGGAGTAGTACATGCAGCTGCTTGTGAGAAAGCCAAGGGGCCTCTCTCAACACAGGCTATGGAAAAGGATTCCAGGAAACTGGAAACATAGCCAAAAAAGTGTACACAACAGTTTCCCTGCTCCTAAGGGAGGCAGCTTATTTGATTTACACAGCCCAGTACCAGAAAGCATTGTGGAATGCAATACTGGCACTGAGCGATAAAGTGGATAATGAAGTGGCACAGGATCTGACTGCCACAGCAAAGTCTGCCCTGGGTGCCATGCAAGCAATAGTACTCAACACGGTGGGTGGTATTGGGCAATATCAGTCCACACAGGGGCATAATGAGGCCTGACGCCGCAGGCAGAGGGCTTATAGCCCCTGGAAGGTCCAGTATTGCCCATACCACTCACCCTGGAGTGTATTATTGCACTTAGAAAATGGGCTTACATTATTTTTTTTTTAAGTAATAATTTCATACAAAAAGAGTGTAAAATACAGTATTAGTAAAAACGAACAGAAATGTCAGGTTATGTAAAATAATCCCTTTACTGGTGTGCTGGTTTAGTGCCACTAGAGGGTGCTGGCGTTTGAGAGCTCCTTTTTGGTATTAGGTTGCAGTGTCACTTTTGCAAAGTGGTACCCAGGAACTTGTTAGTTTAAACATCCCTTCCACCCCCCCACCCATCCATGAGTTTTCTTTTTGCACTGCCAATAAATTGTTTTGGTTGCTAGATTGTGATCAGGGAGCAAGCGGCTGAGCTGTGGAGTGGGAATGGTGCAGTGTCCTCTCACACGCGACCGGGGGACACGGAAGTCGGGCGACAAACTATGCAGAAAAAAGGAGGTATTCTATATTTTAGAAATATATAGAAAGGCTTCTGTTGTAAGGGCAATTTATTACAATCCAGGTATAACAAAACAGTGTACAGAGACAGCGCACTAAAGAAAGGCAAGCAAGAGGGTAAGCAGCACAATTTCGCTGCTATGGAGAAGCACGTGCTGCCATTTTGAAAGCTGCATGTCTTCCTTTTTTTCTTTCTTTTATTGTTTTTTACATGTGTGGCTACTATTTCAATAATTTAAACATAAATAAAACAGATGGGAGGAGGCGGTTTGCTCGGAGGGGAGTTGCCAGCCACGAACTCGCTCCCCAACTCTCTAAGTGAGCGGCAAGAAATGGAAGCTGCTGACGCTAAAAATTCGGGGTGCCCATGGATACCCTCAGTAATGCGGCACCCTGAATTGGCATTTGTTTTAAGCAGGCATCTATCCAAAGTTAATGTACCCCCCATAGTGCCCGTCAGCCAATCAGAGAGCTCCAAGAATCTTGCCCATTTTCCAATCAATATCAGTTCCACATGGCTGCAAACTCTAATGATTCTGCTTCATGAGTCTTTGCTCATGCTGTGACATTGAGAAGGTTTGCCTAGTTAAGGGCTACCAACCTTACCCAGGACACTCGGGCTAAAGCCCTTGATTTCCCCTTTGAGGGAACTTCTCTATTTGGTGACAAAGCAGAGGTGCACATGAAAAAAAGTGAATGAATACAAGTCCACTTGTAAAAGTAACACTGAGAAAGAAAAGGCCTCCACTTTCTATAAGCCTTAAGGAAGGGGAGGCAGTGTCGCTAGTGAATCATTTCCAGTGTGAAAAGGCTGACCCACTACTTCCAGGAACGGGTAAGAAACACCACAGACAAGTGCAGGGATTTATTTAACTCCAAAAATTGATTAGCGTTTGGATCATAAAAGTGCTAAAACATTGTGAAAATGCATAGCACTTGCCTCACTGTGTTTAACAAACACTGCACTTCTAGAAAACCTATATGAATACTTTCTGTACAGTTAGCATTGTCCCAAGAAAAAAACTGCTAATCAATTATTTAAAACCCTGAAGTGGGTTCTGAAGTAGGGGAGCAGGGCTTGTCCCTGCAGTTCCAAAGGTAACCAAAACTTCAGAGGGCAAAAAACGTCCAAGCCCGTTCACCAACAAGAAGAAGTAAAGAAACTACTACAGGCAAAAGCAGTAGAAAAGGTCCTTATCCCACAGTTTAGTGTCCTGTTTTCAAGATACTTCCTGATCCACAAGAGTAATAGGGAATGGTGACCCATTTTAGATTTAAGATATCTGTGCAAACATATTTTAAAAAAGTTCAAGATGGTTACACTGGGCAGAGTGATACCATCCCTACAGTCAAGACTAGTTGGGGAACACTTGGTCTGAGGATGCCTATTTCCACATTCCAGTCAGACCCAGCTACAGAAAATATCTCAGATTCAGACTGGGGAATTGCCAGTTTTTGTTTGCAGCCCTTCCCTTCCACCTCACCTCAGCACCAAGGGTCTCCCAAAGTGCCTAGCCATGGTGGCAGCTCAACTAAGAAAACAAGGTGTGGTGGTTTTTCCCTACCTAGAAGACTGTCTAGTCTCAGAGGAAACAAAACAAGAGGTGATGTGCTCCATTCAAAAGGTAAGGAGCACCCTAGAGAGCCTGGTATTCCTAACAAATCTGCATATGTCTCAAGACAAAACTAGTACAGGTGCTGAATTTCACAGGTGCAGAACTAGATACCCTGTAGGAGAAAGCCTTTCTTTAACAGGAAAGGGTTTCGAATCTGACACCAGTGCATAATCCTTCACACTGGACCGTCCAAGGTCTGCAAGGGATTTTCTGCAGCTACTGGGCCACATGGCCTTATACACAGCTTTGGTGCAATGGGCCAGTTTCAGATGAGAGACATTTGGTACTATCTAAGAGGTCACTGGTCCCAAAGGTCAGATTCACTGTCCAAGCTAGTGCCAATCACAAAAGGCTTTGTTCAAGCACTTGGGTGGTGAAAGGAGGAAAGCAGCTTCAAAGAGGGCATTCCCTTCCTCCAGCAATCCCCAATAAAAGTTCTCACAATGGATGCTTCACTCCTAGGGTGGGGCATCTGGAGGATCTCAAAGTAAGTGGCATCTGGAGCCCTTAGGGGACTCAGGAGCACATAAATCTCCTCAAGCTCAGGACAGTACTGCTGGCAATGTTGTCTTTCTCATCCTAACTACAAGGTCAGTTTGTCCAAATTCTGACAACCAATACTACAACACTGTACTACATAAAAAAATGAGGAGAAACAAGATCATCAAAACTGTGTACAGAAGCTGAGAGTATCTGGATCTGGCTTATTCTGTGGACACCAACATTTCTGCAGTACATCTGCCATACAAGAACACTGTGGTTGTAGACTCCCTAAACAGAAGCAGCCAGGGGAACCACGAGAGGACCCTGAACCAGCAAGTGCTGGCATCAGTCTTCAGATGATAGGGTACTCCATAAATAGATCTGTTTGCCTCTTGAGGGATCAATCAGCTTCCAAAGTTTTGTTACATGCCACCAGCCAGGGGAAGAGTCCTAGAGGATATCCTAGCCCTGGATTAGACAGGGAAGGTCCTATATGCCTTCCCAACATTTCCACTCCTACAGAGAGTGCTCATAAACTTATGAAAGAGCCAGCAACAATTATCCTGATTATTCCAGACTGGGCCAGACAAGCTTGGTATTCAATGCTGCTGACCCTGTCTAGCATGGTTCCAATCAACCTGCCACTGAAATACAACCTGCTGATTCTATCTCATGTAGAATGACATTCCCAGAACTCAGAACATATGCCTCAGGGCACAATTCTTGAAGAGCTAGAATCCTCTAGTTTGAATCTGTTAGAGGAAGTGCAGAAGGTGCTGAAGGTTTCCAGAAAACTAGCAACAAGGAAAGCATGTTCTTCTAAGCAGAAAAGATTCTTATGCTGGTGTGCCCCCAGAAGTATACAAACATAGAACTTGATGGCAGACAAGGACCGCTTGGCCCACCTAGTCTGCCCATTTCCCTACCTAATGGATAATCTGCAGATCCTAGTTAACCAACAGCCTACTCCCTGCATCCCAATGCAGGCAGGACTATCTACAGGCTTCAGTACCTGGCACCCTTACAGTCCTTAGATCTGAGACATTCAACCCTGGAAGGACACCTACATATCAGCAGGAAAAGACATGTTCTAGGCCTCACAACCTGTTTTTAGAAGTATTTTTAAGGATCTCAACCACCTGAATCCCTCTGTAAGGACCCAGCCCCCCATCCCACAGGACCTAAACATCATCTTGTTTAGCTGATGGAGATACCTTTTGAGCCTGTGGTTACAGCTGACTTAAGATGTGTCACATGAAAGTTTCATTAAAAGCTATGACATCTTCCAGGAGGGTAAGCAGACTGAAAGCCCTCTGTACAGATCAAAACTACATAAACATACTTTTCCACAGTGACAAGGTAGTGTTTAGGACCAATAGGAAGTTCCTACCTCAGTTGGAGTCATAATTCCACTTAAACCAGCCAGTTACCCTTCCTGTCCTCAGTCCTGAACATTCCAGTGCAGGAGAGCACAAAACGCACTGTCTGGATGTAAAAAGAGCACTAGGCCACTGCATGAACTGAATAAGGGATGTCAGGCCCCACAATACACAGCTTTTTGTTACCTATGGAGAGGTTGGCAAAGGTAAGCGAGCAGCTAGGAAGACTGTCTCTCATTGGAGAGTTTCGTGCATACAGTTCTGTTAAGAAAAAGCTGGCAACATACTCCCCCAGAAGCCTATGAGCACATTCCACAGGGAGCACCTCTGCCTTTGTGGCAGCCACAAAGGAAATCCCAGTTCAAGAAAATGTGTAAAGCAGCTGCCTGGAAAACTGTGCACACGTTAACAAAGTATTACTATTTGGACCTACAGTCCAGGCGGAATGCCAGTTTTGGAACTGCTGTCTTGCAGAACCTTTTTCCTTATAGGTTCTAGACCCATCCTCCCAAGGTATTGCTAGTCAGTCTGCCATGTGTAAGACATCTCACTGATCAATTCCTGTTGTTTGAAAAAAATGTACTCACTGTAGTAATGTTGTTTCTTCTCAGGAACCATCAATTAGTCTTACAAACCCTGACCCTGCCTGCGTTTCTAGTACCCGAAAACAGGTTCCCACAGGAATCTGGTCTTATCTTAAGGTTGCTGAGGCATTCCTTATTGCAATTTCTCAATAATTTCAAAATATATTATCATTGTAATGCTACATGTTTTGTCTGGTTCAATTTTGTGTGGTTTTTCAAACATTTTAATGAAAATTTTAGAAATGTTTTAGTGGTCACATAGATAGTTTTAGTGGTCACTGCTCTCCTGGCTATAGAAAAAATTCCTGTGTGAGAACAGCAGCAGAAGGAGTGTGACCACAGTGCAGAATCTGAACTTGTATTCTACATTATCTAATTGGCATAAAGTTCTACCTCCAGGGCAGCACACTCCTGCGGACCGATGCCACTGTAAGGCTTGATGGATCCCTGAAAAGAAGCAAACATTACTACAGTAAGTCATTGTTTCTTCTCCATGATCTGGTAGTCTGGCTGTCCTCCCAAATAGTGACCATTCTACCTTGTCTAATCCCACTCCAGTGATCCAATGAAAGGGAAAATATACATGTACAGTTAAAACACGAGAAACAGCATATATCCCCAGTTAACTGGCCAGTACCTTCATTAGCATTTATTAGATTTTTTTTTCACAAAATCCTGATTGCTAATTCTTGCATGTATTAGCAGTTGCTATTGTGTATACTGACATTTTAAGTCTTCCCATGTCTATAGACCAAATTTCATTTAGAAGTGACGTGTGATGCAGGGAGAGTGCCTCACTGTGTCAAATACAATGACATTACACGTGAAAATCCTAGCTGTGAGGTTTATGTCCTTTCTGGGATCATGCTAATTTTTAAAACTCTTAGGTTATTTTTCTGGCAAATAAGTTTATATTAATTATTTTTTTTGTTGTTGATTTGGTGTTCTGTATTGTGCCTCTGCCCTAGTGGCATCTGTCCTTTCATTCCTCACTGTGGTATATTGCTGTGTCATGCACTGCAGGAATGACAGAAAATTAGACTGAAGTCACCTTTCATTTCACACATTTCTTTGAGATACAGCACTACATTCAAAGTGGAAAGCAGGAGTCAAGAGGGGAAAATCTTCCACATATTAAAAGTTGAAATGCATGTGATCTGCTCTTTTCATTTTACTGCTAAGATCAATGACAGAGAGATTTGCAGGTATTGGAAATGTAATGAATTATAATGTCCTGCACTGAATGTAAACATTTGTCTCATATTTATTTATTTATTTGAATTTTGATGACTGGGTGAGCCCTCTGAGACAAAGGTCCCTTTTTCAGGGGTGACCAGGGATTAGCTACATACAGTAGGTGACAGATTCACACAGACACGGAAACATCATATACAGAAATTAGTTGCAAGTTATGGTTAAGAGTATTTACACACAGATTGGCTCAAGGGAATTGATCATTGAATTATTTACAACCTATAATGCGACAGGTGCTGCAGAAGGTAGGTAATATATAGTAATACATTGAAAGAGAACTGAGCAAGCAGAAATGTCATACAGGACCAGCAAAGCTGTAGGAGGAAGGAAAGGTTGCGGAAGCAAGGATTCAGAGAAAACAGTTACAAGGAGCCACAGTCCAGGAGTGGGCTTTGTCTAGTAAAAGGTACAATAAAATGTGTGTCCTGTTACCTCCTGTCTGCGTTTTTGATATTTTACAATGACTGAAAAATAGAAACTGTACATTGCAAAGTGTGAATGGCTTTATGTGTGTCAGAGGTGTGGACAGTCACCCAACAGGAAAGGGACCTGAGAATAATCATATCAGATGTTCTCAAGGTGGTGAGGCAAGGTGACAAGGCAGCGGGTAGGGCCAGTGGGATGTCAGGGTGCATGGGGAGAAGTATCACCAGCAGAAGGACAGAGATGGTGTTGCCACTGTATAGGTTGCTGGTGAGACCCGACCTGGAGTACTATAGTCAGTTCTGGAGACCACATCTCAGGAGGGACATGGAGTGGAGGCAGTTCAGAGGAGGGCAACTAAAATGGTGCAAGGTCTGCATCAGAAGCCCTCAGAGAACAGACTAAAGGACCTCAATACGTACACTCTGGAAGATAGAAGAGTGAGAGGGTGATTTGATAAAGACATATAAATACCTCACAAGGATAAATAAGGTACAAGAGGGGATATTTTTCAGAGGAAAAGATGCACAAGAACAAGGGGACATGCAGTGAGGCTGGAAGGGGGTAAATTCAAGAGAGATGTGAGGAAGTATTTCTTCACTGAAAGAATGGTGGATGCCTGAAACAGTGTTCCAGTAGAGGTGGTGGGCCTGAAAAAAGTGGTGGACGTCCATCATGCATGGGTTAGGCACAAGGGAATCTTAGGTGGAAGCAATGGGTGGGGGGGGGGTGGCGAAGCTAGAGATCAAGTAGGGTCTGCAATGGCAGTATAGGCAGAGAAAAAAAATGGGCAGACTGGGTGGGCCAAGTGGTAGTTATCTGCCATCAAATATTACGTTTCTATAAGGCTATGATAGAGGTATAGATCAGAAAGCATAGGTGACCAGGACAGGTTAGAAAATTTGCAAGTAGCATTTTATTATTAATAACACAATAAAAAAAATGTGTACAGGATAGCTCTACATACCAAAGTCCTTCATCTGAGAGTCTCTTTAAAACCTCCAGCTCTCCTATCACTAAAAGCATTGCTCTTTTTTATGTTGTCTTACGCATGCACAAGCAACATTTTGTGGCAGTAGAAGATTGGTAGGAGAAATGCAGAGGTGTTTCAATTTTGGCAAATGCAGGGCATGCTTTAAAAGGTGCGTCCCTCATTCACCAATTAGCGAGCATGCTAGCAGTGACACAAGTGCTTTGCAGTGCCACCAACTTGAAACAATTTCACCACTGCAATCAGAGCCAAGCTCATCATGCAGCAGCACCGATGACACGCCTCCGCTATGTGCCTTGCTTGGTGTAACATTTCAGTAAACATGGCGGCGGCTCCACCGTCCACCTCTTGCAATCCCTAGAAAGCCGACTTCAGGGGTGCCCAATCCCCCTGTCAGCATGTGTAAACTCCCCCCCCAAGATTGTGTGGCACACTAGGAGCCCACCCCAGTGTGCCTCCCTGTGTTCGGAAGCCGACTGGGTCAGCATTTTCCTGCCCCTGCCCACCCCCTATGTGAGCCACACTGGTAGCCCACCCCAGTGTGGAAAACATCATGCCCCAAAGTCATGGAGCACACTGGGAGCCCACCCCAGTGTCCCCAACATTGTTTCATACACCTGTAAAGAAAGAAACTGGTCCGTGCTGTTCGTTTTTTTTTTGGAACCTGAAACAAAGAAAACAGTCCCTCGCTATGGGCTGGCCTCCTTCCCCCAACCTGCACCCACCCTCTGCTCACCCCACCTCCTCATACACACACACACCCTCACCCCATACTCACCTCTGGAGGTCCAGTGTCACGATCTTCCGTGGAGCGGGAACACATCTGCACTCTTCAAAGCCGACCACAAACTGAAGAAATGCCGGTAAGCTGTACAATGGCATCAATGGGGAGGTTTCAACTAAAGTGGATATCTCGGCCACTTTTTTGACTTTTGACTCCAAGTTTTCAACATGGGGTTCTTGGGACCCCTCCTCATGAAATCAGTCACTGTCATTTCATTATTCGGCACCGAAGGTGATTTTGCAGGTCACCGCATTGAATCACCTTTTGGGACTGATTAACAAACTGACAGTGCCACTGTTCATGAGGTGGGCTCCCAAAAAGCTTATGTTGCAAATTTGGTGAAAAAATTCCAAAAAATGACTGTGTTACGAGCCTGCATTGTGCAGTTTCCACGCACTCTCATAACTTCAAGAATTTTTAATATTTTCACTCCAGATTTTCAACATTGCCATTTTTCTACACCTCCTTATGAACAGTACAGGTGTCATTGTTCATATCCTGCCCAAAATGTGTTTTTGCACATCTGGCACACAATGGAGCGGTTGCTGTGGGAAATCAATGTTTGGGACAGATTAAGAATCTCACAGTGTCACTGTTCATGAGCAGAGGTCCCAAAATACCTATGTTACAAATTTGGTGAAAAGATTCCAAAAAATGACTGTGTTATGAGCGTGCATTGCATAGTTTCCACGCATGCTCGTAACTTCAAGAATTTTTAATATTTATACTCCAGATTTTCAACATTGCCATTTTTTCACACCTCCTTATGAAGAGTATAGCTATCATTTTTCATATTCTGCCCAAAATGTGTTTTCACACATCTAGCACACAATGGCGCAGTCGCTGTAGGATATCAATGTTTGGGACAGATTAAGAAAATCACAGTGACACTGTTCATGAGCAGAGGTCTCAAAATGCCTATGTTGAAAAATTTGGTGAAAAATTCCAAAATATCTACTACGAGCGCAAGTTTCCACATACACTCGTAAGTTCGAGCTTTTTTAATATTTTTACTCCAGATTTCCAACATTCCCATTTTTCCACATCTCCTTATGAACAGTATATCTGTCATTTTTCACATCCTGCCAGAAATGTGTTTTTGCACATCTGGTGCAGAATGGCACGGTCGCTGTGGGAAATCAACATTTGGGACACATTAACAAAATCACAGTGCCACTGTTCATCAGCGGAGGTCCCAAAATGCCTATGTTGAAAATCTGGTTAAAAAAAATCCCCAAAATAATTTCGTTATGGGTGTCTATTGCCCAGTTTCTACGCACGCTTATGACTTCACCAATTTTCCATATTTTCACTCCAGATTTTCAACATTACCATTTTTTTATACCTCCTCATGAACAGTACAGCTGTAATTTTTCACATCCTGCCTGAAATGTGTTTTCACACCTGTGGCACCAAATGGTGCAGTCGCTGTGCAAAATCACCTTTTAGCTAACAAACTGATAGTGCCACTGTTCATGAGGTGGGGTCACAAAAAGCCCATGTTGAAAATTTGGAGTGAAAAATAACCAACAAACACCTGGGGCTTTAGGGTTTCCAACTGTAACACCCCACCCTGTACAGACTGACAGGCGTCAGGGGTGTGACTTGGGATTTTCGGCTGTAATGCTCACGCCATTCCACCCCCAGCCTGTAGCCATTGACAGGCATCGAGGTGTGCCTTGGACTCTTCAGCCCCAAAGTTCACCTCATTCTCCTATGGTGCACCCATCTCAGTGTATTTCCATATGGAATGGGGTGAGAGTAAGGCCCAAAGACCCCAAGGCACACCTCGACACTTGTCAGTGTCTGCAGGGTAGGGTGAGGTGAAATTGCATAAGCGTTATGGCCGATGACCCAAAGGCACACCCCAGTGCCTGTCATTCTCTGCAGGGTGGGGTTGGGGTTGGCATCAGTGCAATACTTCACTGCCATTCCTATTATGCATCTCTCTAACTTCTGCGCTACCAATGCCAGTGCCATCAAGACAACAGTTGGCATTGACAAATGCTTGTTTATAAGATATATTTTCCTGACAATTTTACTCTGCATCTTGTTCTCATAAATTACCTTTCTGAGGTCAGCCTGAAGCGTACATTTAACAGGTGCAATAAAATAGAACATTTGTCCCAAGCTGTCTCCTATTGACAGTTTTGCAATCAAGCTTGTTGAAGTCACAATAGGTTAACCCCTGTGTGTTTCAGACTGATACATTTTCTAATAAACCCAAAGAGCTTTTATGTAATCATTTCAACAACATTTCCTTTTTTAATTTTTGTCGATTCTATTTTTGCTTCCTACCTTCAGGGCATCTCTCAGGTTCCCATACTCAGCTCTGTAGCTCCACTGCCCGTCTGAACTGTCCTCCATAATTTCAGGATTCCGGACTCTCCCAACCCCATGGAGAAGACCCAGGATCCCCCAGAGAGAGGTGAAGGAATGGCTGACATTGGACGTGTGGCCTTGGGCTCCTGATGGTCGCTGACGCCTCACCCACTGATAGGAGATTTTTTAAATGGATTGTTTCCCCCAAAGCTTGGGATGTGCAATGACATCCAGCTCAGCTGGTGCACGCTTCCGTACACCCCTGAAAGACATCCACCGCAGCTTCACTCCCCTGCAATCTTGTGGCCATGCACTGTGGTGCCTCCAGCCTCCGCCAGAGGTCACCAGTGCATCGGCTGGTGGAAACCCCCCTCCCCGGGGAAGGAGAGCTATCCATAGGATGCTCAATCCTTCTCCATCCCTGCCAACCCCAGAGGACCTGGGCTTGTTCCCGAACCCGGGTCACCGGTGTGGGGAAAGGTGTGGCATCCAGCGCCTCAGCCCTCAGCACCACCAGGCCAGCCATTTCAACAACATAATCATTTACGTCAGCTAACCATTATTTTTTAACCACAGTGAAGCAAGTAGAGAAAGAATAGAAACAGCAAGTGAAGGAAGGGAGATAACAGGGGGATACTGTGGGACCCTCAGAGTAAACAATTCCTGTGATGCCACAAGAAAATCTGATTTAGCAAACAGGCTAGAGACAGACAAGTGGCAGAAGTAGGAGAGAACAAAATAGATCCTTGGTTTTAACTCTTTCTGCATAACAAATGGGACAGGGTCTTAACCCAACCCTTTCACAAAGGTGAGAGTGTATGTTACAGCATGAGTGGGTGCATGTGGCATAAGGTTAGTGTGGGTGGCACAGTGTATATGGTTATGTATGGCAGAAGGCTAGAATGGGTGCAAGAGTGCTCACTGGTGTGTATGGCATAAGGTAAGGGTGGGTGGGTGGTACAGCTTGCATGAGTGTGTGTGGCAGAAGGCTAGTGTGGGTGGTACAACATGCATGGTTGTGTGTGACAGAAGGCTAGAGTGGGTGGTACAGCATGCATGGGTGCCTGTGGCAGGAGGCTAGAGTGGGTGGTACAGCATGCATGGGTGTGTGTGGTGGAAGGCTAGTGTGGGTGGCACAGTGTACATGGCTGTGTGTGGCAGAAAGCTAGAGTGGGTGCAAGAGTGCACACTGGCGTGTATATAGCATAAGGTGATGGTGAGTGGGTAGTATAGCTTGCATGGGTGTGTTGCAGAAGGCTAGTGTGAGTAGTATAGCATGCATGGGTGTGTGTGTCAGAAGGCTTGTGTGGGTGGTACAGCATGCATGAGTGTGTGTGGCAGAAGGCTTGTGTGGGTGGTGCAGCATGTATGGGTGTATGTGGCAGAAGGCTAGAATGGGTGCAAGAGTGTGCACTGGTGTGTATGGCATATTGTGACAGCGGGTGGCATAGCATGCTTGGTGTGTGTGGCACAAGGCTAGTGTGTGTGGTACAGCATGCATAGGTGCGTGTGGCAGAAGGCTAGAGTGAGTGGCACAGCTTGCATATGTGGGCAGTGTTAAGGTACAGTAGATGGTAGAGAGTGCATGGGTGTGTGGCATAAGGGGAGGGTGGGTGACACATTGTGCATGGGTGTGTGTGTGGCAGAAGGCTAAGGCACATAGCACAGCATGCATGGGTATGTGGCATAAGGGTAGGGTGGGTGGTAGAGTGCATGGGTGCGTGGCATAAGGGGAGGGTGGGTGCAAGAGTACATAGGTGTGGAGTAAGGGGAATGTGAGTGGAAGAGTGTGCATGAGTGTGTGGTGTAAGAGGAGGGTAGATGGCACAGTATGCATGGTGTGTGTGGCATAAGGCGAGGGTAGGTGGAAGTGTGTGTGTGTGAGTGAAGCAAGGGTGGGTGGGAGAGCACGGATGAGTGTTTGCTGAATAAAGCAAGGGTAGGTAGCATAGTGTGGATGACTGTGTGTAGCACATTGTGAGGGTTTGTGGGAGAGCATGTAGGGGTGTTATGTGGTATAAGGCAATGATGTGTGGCACAGAGTACATGGGTTTGTGTGGTATAAGCTGAAGATGGGTGGCAGAGTGTGCATGAGTGTGTGGGGTAAGGGTAGGGTGGGTGAGAGGGAGAGCGTGCATGGGTGTGTAGCATAAAAGAGGGTAGGTGAATTAGTGCAGAAGGCTATGTGTCATATAAGGCACTGGTGTGTGGAAGAGTTTGGATGGGTATTTGTGGCATAAGGTAAGAGTGGGTGACATAAAATGAGGGTTTGTGGGAGAGCGTGTGTGTGTGTGTGTGGCTGGCATAAAGTGAGAATGGGTGGCACAGAGTACATGGGTGTGTGCGGTATAAGGCAAGGATGGATAGCATGACATGCATGGATGTGTGGGGTGAGGGTAGGATGGGTGAGAAAATGTGGATGGGTGTCTAAGGCAAAGACAGGTAGAAGAGTGCGAACGGCTGTGTGTGGCATAAGGCTAGGATGTGTGGGCAGTGCGCATGGGTGTGTGGTGTAAGGGTAGAGTGAGTGTGAGAGTGTGCATATGTGTGACGTAAGGAGATGGTGGGTGGAAGAGTGTGTATGGCTGTGTGTAGCATAAGGATAGGGTGGGTGGCACAGCGTACATGGGTATGTGGCGTAAGGTGAGGGTGGGCAGCACACCATGCACTGGTGTGTGGTGTAAGATGAGGGTGAGTTGCACAGCATGCACTGGTGTGTAGCATAAGGCTAGGGTGGTACATCATGCACGAGTGTGTGGCATAACAGTAGCGTTGGGTGGGATAGTATGCATGGGTGTGTGTCATAAGGGGAGGGTGAGTAGAAGAGCATGGATGGCTGTCTGTCATAAGGTTAGGGTGGGTGACATAGCATGCATGTGTGTATGGTAAAGGTAAGATGGGTGGGTGGGAGAGTGTACATGGGTCTGTGGAGTAAGGCCAGGGTAGGTGGCAGAGTGTGAATGGGTGTTTGTGGCATAAGGTGGGGGAGGGTGGGAGAGCGTGTATGGGTGTGTGTGGCAAAAGACTATGCTGGGTGGAACAGCATGCATGGGTGTGTGGCATAATGCACAACAATTGACTGTAAAGATATGTTTTTCTTCGAGTATGTCAAACAAATTTTATCTACAGTAGTGTGTGTCCTGTCACCTCCTGTGGGCGTTTTGATATTTTTACAGTGACTTAAAAAAGGGAGGATTGATGGCTGTGTGTGGCTTAAGGCTTGGGCAGATGGCGCAGTGTGCTTGGGCGTGTTACTCTCTTGATCTTTCTAACTTAGATTATTTCTGGAAATAAATGCTAATTCTATATTCTGCTAGTAGAATAGTAAGGAACATGTATTTGTCTTGGATCCAGCCTCAGTCTTGGAGGGTTCGAGTGGTGTAACCCAATGTTGAAGGGATTAAAGAGCCTGTTTGCTCATCCCTAATTTAAGAAAACCTTTTGGCATTTCATAAGCCCACTGATGAACTCTCACCTTTTACCATCGGTTTGTGAAACAGGTCTAAATAGCCTGAGTTTTTTTTTCTCTCTCCTGATAGTCTTGCAGCTTTAATGATGAAGAGTAGCTCTCTGGTCGTCATCATAGAATCATTCTCATATAACATCTTTCTCGAGGTGTGAAAGTCATTCTGAATGACACTGATTAGAGCAACTGTATCCTGCCCTTAGTTCGACCTAATTACAATTTCATGCTGTGCTGCTCTCCATTACTGTTTCCGAGTAATATGGTCTCTGTTTCGGGCAACAACCTTTGCAGACAGCTCCTTGCTAATGAATAGGAAGACCTGGAAAGCTTACCTGCTGTCTCAGATGTCCGTTTCTGTGCTGCACATGGATCCCACCATAGACAGATGCACCATATTTTTTTCCATTATTTATTTTGACAATTAGCGAACACCTGGAACAGTGATTGTGTGACAGCTGCTTGTGTCCTACTAGTATTAACACTAATTGCCCACACAATCACCATAAAGTGTATCAATTACTCCTGTTTATTTCATTAAGACTTTAACCAAAATGATTCTGTTCAGTACTTAAAGTTTCAAGATTAAGGCCCTGATCCACAAAAGATTTTTCTGCCAACCATGCGCAGCCGTGGAGTTCCCCATCCACACATGCGGGGTACTCTGTGGCATCCACAATCGCAGAGATATAAAAACATAGAATACCAAGAACAGAAAGAGGCCTAATACCCATACAGTCTGTCCTAACCCTACTGATTGACCCCCAAAACACCAGCCGGCTACTCTGGCCTAGGTTTCCCTGCACCACCCAACACCCCCCCCTTGAATCTATCCCACTTAGCCCTGAACCTGACACACTGCCAGCCTTCACCGCCTTGCTGGGCAAGCTCTTGCAGCCTTCCACCATCCCTCTCTGTGAAAAGAAACGTCCTCACGTATTTTATACCTTACCCCCATCAGATTATAGTTGTGCTTCTTAGTGACTGGTCCCTTTCATTGTAAACTGCTCTGCCATGTCCACCCTGTTAGCCCCATGTAGAAACGTGTATGTGTCTATCTTGTCCCCCCCCATCCCCAGCAGCAGCAGAGCCAGGTTTGTGAGCATTTGGGAGCCACGGGGGGCCATTCAGTCAATCATGGGCTCCACAATGGGCACTAAACAGTGAATAAAGATGGTGGTGGGCCACCACTACTCACACTGGGGCAGCCTCGAGGGGCGACCACCCCCCAGCCCCCAGCTCTGCCACTTCATGTTTAAAATCTTTGACCTTTCATTATATGCACCATCACCGAAGACCACTGATCATCTTTGTCACCCTCCTCTAGACTGATTCCAGCTATTTCCTTTTTTTTTTTAAGATAAGAAGATCAATAACAGCCTGGTGGCACTGAAGGTTGAGGTGCTGGATGCCACACCTCACGCTATGCCAGTGACCTGGGTTCGGGAGCAAGCTTGGGCCGCCAAGGGTCGGCTGGGGGGGGTGGACTTGGATTGAGCTACCGAATGGCAGCTCTCCTTTTCCAGGTGGGGTCAGAGGTTATTCGCACAGCTTTGGTGGCTCCTGGTGGCAACCGGGTGGCACAACTTATGGGGCATGTAGAAGGGGGGTATGGGAGCCACGGCAGACGTCCTGCAGGTGGGTGCCAGAGCATGCCCATGGTGTGCTGGATGTCAGTACATGTTGCACTCTCAGGAACCACAGAAAACACAAAAAATACCCCATCCCCTGGTAAGCGAAGGTGGGTCCAGTGGCCAACCTCCACACCCAAACCCGGGTCTGCCAGCCTGCCTCCAGTGCTTCCTTGTTTGCTGGTACTCTCTGTCTGGATTTCAGAAAGGTCGCCAAGAGGAGTCGGCGGTCCGCCCGGGGCGTAGATTCAGGTGGGATGGAGAGCCAGAGGAACGAGGAAGGAGTCCCCCCCGGAAGGTAAGGTCGGAGACTTCAGGTAGGGTGGGACAAAGTAGTGCCAAGCGACCACACTTGAGAGAGAGTCTGGGGGGTCAGAGAGGAAGGAGGATAAACAGAGTTGAAAAAGATAAGAAGACCAGAATTCAGATTGTCTCCCAGTCATTTATACAGAGGCAGGATCACTTCCCTCTTTTGACTAGTGATGCCTCTCCAATGCATCCCAGCATTCCTCTGGCCCTCCTATATATTTTGTTGCATTGAGCATGTGATTTTAGGTTGTCACTAATGAGAACCACCAAGTCATTCTCCTCTGTTCAATGTGCCACCTTAAGCCCATCTACTGAGTACTGCATTCCTGGATTCTTGCTCACTTCATGCATGACCTTACACTTCTTGGCATTAAACATGAGTTGTCATATGTTTGGCCACATTTCTAGCCTCTCTACACCCCAATCATATCCTCAACTCCCTCTGCACTGTCTACCCACACTAAAACATGGAACTTACAGACAGAAGGCTAATTGGTTATCCAGTCTGCCATAGTCCCTACTTAACCCATGAATCCAAGTCTCTAGTGCTCACTCATCCCCCACTCCACTTCCACCTGGTATCCGATCAACTCAACGACGAAAAAATGGCGTGGCCAAAAACCACACTGACATTACAGCATGCAGAGTTTCAGAGCTGGTTTATTTATAGTAGCACGGTTTTTGACCACACCCATTTTCTGGTGTTCATGCCACACGATTCCTTACCATGACATTCTTCTGACGTGGTTTTGACCTAGTCCCTTCCTCCTAATCCCATGTGCCTATTCTACCAATGTTTGAATCTCACCACTGTCTTCTAGCAGATGACCTCATTGGGTAATCTGATTCACTTGCTCACCACCCTTTCTGTAAAAAAGTATTTCCTGATGTCCTTTCTAAACCTATCCCCTACAAAATGCTTTGTGTTTCCTCTTGTATTTGTGTTCATACTTAAGGTGAGCAGGTCACTGCTGTCCACTGTGTTTATTCCCTGTAGAAACTTGTTTGCTTCTACCAGGCCCCCTCTCTCTCTCCCTCCCCTGGTCTCCAGAGAGTACTTTATGCAGTCCAACAGTCTTTCTGTATATGATCTACCCTGATGTCCATGAATCATCTCAGCGACCCTTCTCTGAATTGATTCAGCCGTCTCTATCTTTTCTCAGGTGTTGATTCCAGAACTGTACCCAGCACTCCCAATGAGGTTTCACCTGGGATCTATAGAGGGTTAATCACTTCCTTGTGCCTGCTGCTTATTTCCCTGCCCATGCGTCCCAGAATTTTGTTGGCCCTTCCCACTGACATCAGACTATGCTGTTGATTTTAGGCTATCGGATATTATAACTTTTCTCACTCTGCCCCCCTCCCCCGTATTCCAGTCCCCTTGCTCCTATGTACAAGAATTTGCATCTCTTTATGTTGAATTTCAGCTACCATGCCTTAGACTGCCTCTCAAGCCTTCCTGGATCCTTTTTCATTTCCCTTTATTCCATCTTTGAGTCTACCTTTCAGTAGATTTGTGTGTCATCTGCAAAGAGACAGATTTTGCCCTGAATACCCTTGCCTACAGACTATGTCACAGAGACTGAAGTGCACCAGTTCCAAGACTGACCCTGCAGAACCCCACTGGTGACCCCTCGCCCCTGAGAACTCTATATTCAGAACCACTTTCTGTATTTAACCTGTATTTAACCCCACTGCCACTTACCAATCCAGATTGTCAGTTTCTCCCCTGAATCCAAATTAGCCAGCTTCTTGACTAGTCTTCTTTGTGGAATGGAATCTGATGCTTTGCTAAGTTTAGGTACAACACATCTACAACCTGGTCGTCATTAACGTCCTTCTTCACCCAATCAAAGAAATCTATCAAATTCATCTGACAAGATCTTCCCTCATGAACCCATGCTGTCTTCTTTTTCTTCTTCTTCCTAAAACTCATTATCTTCCAAGAACTCCAGGCACCAACCTTTTCTTAATAATGGCTTCCTGCATTTTACCCACAACTGAGGTCAGGCTGATGTGCCGGTAATTTCCCTGGTCATCCATACTACCACTCTTGTGTGGGGACACCACGTCGGCCACCGTCCAATCATCTGGCATCAGGTCTGTCTCTAGTGAGTAATTACAAAGAACCAGAAACATTTAATTCATTTAGAAAATACCTTTGATCACAGGCGCTCATTTACAAAGGTTCCACGTCTGAGTCAGAAGGTACAGTTACAAACAAGCAGTAACAACAGACAGCAGTTCCAGAGGAATGCAGTCAGAAACAAATAACAGAATGTATAGCTAAAAGAACGGAACATTGCTATTACGGTATCAGTAACAGTGCTACAGTGTGAGTTGGGCAATGGGCATACAGATTAACTGAAGCAAGTACAGTTGGAACTTGAGGTGAGGGCTATTCACAGAGCTTTTTGGAAATGGCCAGTTTTTGGGAAACTTAAAGAGATTCAGACACATATACTTTGTTGGCAGAAAAAGACACTGTGCTCAATCCAATCCACCTATTTTCTTAGGTAGCTCCATGCTTTGCATAAAGCCAGGCAGGATTTAAAGATCAGATAGCCCTAGTGGTTGATCATCACCCCCTTTTCTTCCCCTCTTCTGCCTGTGACACCTAGTATTTCCTTATATATGGTCCACCCAAGGTCAAGCCCCAGCCATCACAGTCTTGACTTCAACCACCTCTCTGAGCAATTTATTCCGTTCATGCATCACCCACCCCAATAAAAATAACTTTTTCATGTCATTCCTGAATCTGCCCTCCCACAGCCACCAGCCTGTGTCCCTTAGTCACTGTGCCCTTGTTCCTCATGAGCACGTCCTTATAGTTTTCCCTATTTATCCTTTGTAAGAAGGTGTATGTCTCAGTCATATTCCCTTTCTCTCCTGGCCTCCAGAGCATATGTGTTATGGTCTGCCAACCTTTCCTTATACGATCTCTCCTGCTGCCCCTGGATCATCCTTGTGTAACCCCTAGGTGGCGCTATCCCCAGGGCTACTACCCCTGCCTGCTTGGCTAGTAGCAGGTTAAGAGGTCTGAGTTCTGAAACAGGTGCCTCCACCAGGAGGTCAGGGTTGGTAGTGGTCAAGCTAACCTGGGCACAGCCCTCCGGGACACTGTAACCCCCCTCTTTCCCCTCTAGTGACCTGAACAGTGTACAATAATCACTTTCACAATACCCCTGGTACACCACACAAGTACCCACACTGCTTGCATTTACCTCCAGGACTGGTTCCTCTGGCTCGACCCTGGGGACCCCTGTAAAACAAGATTATTCACAGCAAATAGCAACAGTACAGTACTTTGAGCACAAACTGGAACCACAGTCAGATTACATGCAGAAAAAGTTAGATCTGATTTATTCAGGGGACTTGAACAAGAGATGGGCAAAATCAGATTAATTAGCTTAAAGGTTATATCAATCAAGCAGTTCTGCATGCACTTTGAGTCCCCCCACACAGTCCACCTCTGGGTACCCAGGTAGAGAAGAGATGGGCTAGCCAAGACCATTGCCCAGGGTTGCAGCTGGTTGGGGCCCTGTGATGGAAAACACAACATGCACAGTACACAATATTTGTAATCAGGAGCCAGAGGGCTTAGTTAATAAAGGAAACGAAACAACAAGACAATCAGATGATACACTCAGATTAAACTGTTGTTACAGGGAGCTACCCTGGTATTTACTCACGATACCCAAGACTGGACACAGGCTGGAAGAAAATCGAGACTGCAGGTGGTTGATCTGGAATGCCAGGAGAAGCAGGGCCCACACGAGTCACAGAGGCATTGTTCCTGTTCAAGCATGGAGCAGGGGGCTGATCCCCAGGCAGGTCTCTCATCGATGGCTTCTCTGCTCAGTGGGTAGTCTGGCTGGGCCAGTCTGGCAAGGCCCAGACCGCATGGAGACAAATTTGGATGCAGTCCATTTGGGGCTGGATACAGCTTCCAGCAAACAGAACACAGTTCACACAGTGGGGAACTATCTCACAACCCACTAGCAACTCATAGCACATTTTCATGTACGGGAATTCTACTGTACCAGGCAAAGTGCTCCCCGGTCACAATCACAAAGTCTCTGCACACACCAGGATCTTAGGAGTAGCTGGAACTCCTGACAGGCCGAGCGCATTCAGCAAAATCTTTGGACTTCTTCAAGTTGAGCCTGGCCCACTTCAGTAGCTTACTTTAGTCACACAAACTTGGATTTAGTCCAAAATAATTCTCTTCTCTCCCTCTCAGGAGCAGCAGGTAGACATGCAAGCCAAACTCAGCCCTTTCACAGTTTTCCCATGTGAATCTACTCAGGATTGCTGCCCAAAATTTACTTGAGCTTTTCTCATTTCACTTCCCAGCTCAGAACTAACTGAAAACTGCAAGCAGCCCGGGACTTCCCCAAGATCCAAAAGATTTGGTTGGCTGATTTGGCTGTCAGTCAAAGCAAGAGCTCCCCCTTCAGTTGCAAAAAAGGCGCAAAAAAATCCAAACTACAGTCCCTACAGATTTTGAATTAAGACAGCTCCTGTAGTGCGCTACATTTTAGGTCTTACCAGTACTGTGTGGTCCAGTTTGCAGTCCAGGACCAAGATAGTGAAGACAAACAAAACAGTCCTTGCTACAAAGAAAGCTGGTTAGACAAACTACATTATCATTATCACTCTAGATGATTTTCAGTAAATAGTTACATCTTTCAACAGAGCTCCCTCTCAGGTTACTTAAGCTGCAATTAGGCAGCTCTTAAAGAGACAGTACACAGAGGCTATACAGGCTCTGTTAATCACATTTAAGCTGCTAAAATGCAGGACAGCAGCCTAGCAGAGAGCATTTAGGCAAGCTCAAGGAAGACTTTTTGGGAACCCCCATTTGTAGGGGGGTTACACCCTTCCCTGCCTGGAAAAACTTGGCATCCACGTCAAGTCTGTACCATCATAACATTGAAAATGCAACATATACAAGACATTTATACCATTAGCATGCTATACAAGTATTATCTGATTCATCAATTGGCATAACTTGTCACTTTACTATACATTTCAATGTACTCCACTATATCATTTCCATTCTGACAATACATTATGCATATTTCACACAGGTAAATTGAACATTACTATACAGAATCATGTAATAACTTCTTGTACTCTAAACAGTGCAAGAGGGGACCCTTCCCTATCAGCTAACTTGGGGCTGGATGGGGCAGGGACACCATGGTGAGAGGGCAAAACAAGTAACCCTGAATGAGCCGTCAAGCTCAATTTGGGCAGTGAGCTCTGAGAGACATAAACACCTTTGTGGACTACATTGAGAGGCAAATCCACTGGCCTCCTGGGTGAATCGTAACTGAAGCACACCACTTGCTTGACAGCTCGGCCAGTCTTTCTGGGGTGAACAACCACAGTCTCTGTACTTTCAACAATGGTCTTGGAGCTTTCATCATTTGTGAGGGGTGCTTCTGCATGAAGGGGAATGTCCAAGCTGGGAGCACTGTCAGCCCCTTGCTCTGTAGTCTCTCTTTCTACAACACTTGGCTCATTTTGAAGACACTCTGGCACTGAAGGGGGTTGTCAGCACTCTCATACTGTTCCTCAAGTTCTGGCATGTCACCAGAAAGACTCATACCATCAGCCTCTCCTTCAGCAAATCATACAGTTCCACAATACACAAAGACTCAGCATCCTCAGACGTGATACTTTGCACTTCACCTTCAGTGAGCATTGGCTCCAAGGATGATGCTGGGGCGTTAGGCAGTCCAGAAGGCCCAGCTTCATCCCCATAATTCAACATAGGATTTCCAAGAAAAACAACTGACTCAGTCCATCTGAGGGGTAATAGGCATTATCACACTCACTGTCATCCGAGTTAGACTGACAGTCACTATCATTCTGGGCCTGCTACGGGGGACATCTTAAATTGGCAACCATGGGAGCAGGCTGACTCTGTTTCTTTCTTGCAGCAGCATGAGACACTGGTTCAGGGGAATCAACCTCAGCGGGTTCAGCCTCAATTATAACTTGGTGTCAGCGTGGCTCAGTTGGTAGTACATCTGCCTCTGGACCAGAAGGTTGTGGGTTCTCCTCCCATACCAGGATTGGACTTGCACCTAAAAATTGCTGGCATCTGAGTGCAGTATTGGGAGGTGCTGTACTGCTGGGGTGTGCCGTTCTTCGGATGAGATGTTAAACCAAGGTCCCTTCTGCCCATCCTGGTGTTGTCCTGGTGGGTGTCCAGGTGGAAGTAAAAGAACCCAGGGCACTCTTCGCAAAAGAGCAGGGAACATTCCCGGTGTCCTGGCCAACATTCCCCTTCCCATAAACTGATTCATGCAATTATCCAGGCTGTGTGTGGGTGATGATGATGTGCAATATGGCCGCCACCACACATTCAGTCACTTCACTACCAGTCTAGCATTGCTTGTAAAGCGGTTTGGGATACTGTGTATGAAAAGCACTATATAAATGCTGATTCTTCTTCTTCTTCTATAACTTGCCCAATAGGTAGCAAGTGGTTATGGTGCATGGTCTTGACAGCTTTGGAGTTATTCTCTGGACGCACTTTGTACACTGGTAAATCATCCAACTTTCCAACTATGACATATGGAAGATGGTGCCATTGATCAGCAATTTTGTGTTTACCATGCAATCCTAAATTTCACAACAACATATGGTCTCCAGGCCTAAGCTCTTGAGCCTTTACTTTTCCATCATGCCTCTCTTTGTTGGCTAGATTTCTTTTAGCGGCCATTGTCTGGGCCAGTTGACAGGCATGGTTCAATTGAGCTTTCAGTTTTTGTACATATTGCAAGTAATCTTTGGCTCGGATCCATCAGGAGAAAACCCCAAAACAGACATCAACAGGCAGCCGGGCCTCTCTCCTGAATGGTAGGGAGGGGTAGGGAGAGATCCCGGTAAGATCACTGTTCGTGCAATTGTATGCATGTACCAAGGTGCTAATCTGCTGGCTCCATTTATACTTATCTTTTGGGTGGAGGGTGCCTAGCATGTCTAGCAGGGTACAGTTAAAGCATTCTGGTTGAGGATCCCCCTGTGGGTGATAAGGGGTGGTTCTTGACTTTCGCACCTCCCCCCCCATAGAGAGAGCATCCCTTTGATTAGCTGACTCTCAAAGTCCCAGCCCTGATCCGAGTGAATTCGCTGGGGGGGCACCATAGTGGAAGAAGAAATTTTCACTAGCACCTTGGCCATGGTAGATGCTTTTGATCTTTGGTGGGAAAAGCTTGTGCATACCGTGTGAAATGGTCCATAACCACTAACACATTGCCAATGTTTCGCTGATCAGGCTCTAAACTCAAGAAGTCAATACAGACTAGTTCCTTTGGGGTGCTGGTAGTAATGTTGACAAGAGGGGCAGCCCTCTGAGGCCAGGCTTTTCTCTGCAGGCAGTGACTACAAGTCCTTACATGGTGCTCAACATTGGCCCCCATCTTGGGCCAGTAGAATCGAGATCGTACTACGTCAATGGTCCGGTCGATACCGAGGTGGCCCATATGATTGTGGAGGGACCTCAGTACCACATCTTTGAAGGCTATGGGCAGGACAAATTGTTGCTTGTCTATTTGGCCACCTTGATCTACAGTCTCTCTATGCAACAAATGATTAAGCAGCTTCAACCTGGGGCCTTCTTTAAACAACAAAGCGGTTCGCAGATCAGAGGAATGCACCTTGGACACATCTTTTCCTGCAAGAAGGGCGTCAAGTGCTGGCTGAATCATAGGATCTCGGGATTGAGCCCACTGAATGCTGTCATTGTCAAACTGAGGTATTGCACTAATATCTAGAGCAGAGAAGTGGCAATACGCAGCCGGTATGCAGGTGTCAGAGGGGCCCAAGCAATCTACCAAGCAGTCCGCTGTGTCCGTAGACATCTGTTCATTTCTATCAAACTTTTGGCACAATGCTTGGATGTCAGGTTCAGACAGCCTGACCCAGTCGCTCTTGGAAATGGGCCTCTGGGATAGGGCATCAGCATCAATATGATTCAGGCCTGGTCTGTATTTGACAGCATAATCATATGTTGACAATGCAGAAAGCCACCGGTGTCCCATGGGATCTACCTTAGTTGAAGTCTGTACATAGGTCAACGGGTTATTGTCAGTCCTCACCAATATTTTTGCCCCATAGATGTAATCATGAAACTGGTCGACAATGGCCCAATTTAATGCAAGGAACTCCAACTTGTGCACAGGGTAGTTTCGCTCTGACAGGGTCAAGCTCCCACTGGCGAATGCCACTGGTCTCAAACCATCCTCATGGTCTTGATACAGTGCAGCTCCTAGACTCTGCAGACTGGCGTCAGTATGCAGCACATAGGGTTTGGTGGGATCAGCATAAGTGAAGATGGAGGTGTGGGTGAGCTGGTATATGACTTTGTGGAAAGCTGCTTCACAGTCAGGCATCCAACGGGACCTAAA
Source organism: Neoceratodus forsteri (assembly GCA_016271365.2). Lineage (NCBI taxonomy): Eukaryota > Metazoa > Chordata > Ceratodontiformes > Ceratodontidae > Neoceratodus > Neoceratodus forsteri. The sequence continues at coordinate 1,530,410,090 of CM057453.1, forward strand.
AAGTTAATCTGGGTGGAAATATGCTTTATCTGGTTCTTTGATAGACCCTTTTTTGTATTTCATATTGGTAGGAGGGTAACCCTGGGTAAGATTCAAGAGCGGCCGAATCACTTTGGAATAGTCTGTTATGAATCGTCGGTAGTAGCCACCAAATCCCAGGAAACGTTGAAGTTCTTTCAAATTATGGGGCTGGGGCCAAGTAGTCAAGGCTTCAATTTTACTAGGGTCAGTCTCTATCCCCTCTGTAGACACTATGTGCCCCACATACTTTACAGAGGTTTAGAAAAACTAGCACTTGTCGATGGACAGCTTGAGGCCAAAATCTTCCAGTCGGTCTAGTACTTTGAACAGTCGACTCTCATGTTCCTCTAGGGAGCTCCCGAACACAATGACATCATCCAAGTACACCAGGCATTCTTGCAAATTCATGTTTCCCACTGCTCGTTCCATCAGTTGTTGGAAGGTGGTGGGAGCACCCGTTATCCCCTGTGACATTCTTAGGAATTCGTAGAACCCCAAAGGACAGATGAAGCTGTCTTCTCACGGTCCTCTGGAGCCACCGGAATCTGGTAATATCCACTGCGAAGATCCAACACCGAGAACCGTTTGATCCTATTCAAACAATCCAGAGCATCTTGCATACAGGGCAAGGTGTATTAATCGAGGATGGTCCGCCGATTCAGAGTTCGATAATCAACACACATTCTCACAGATCTGTTCTTCTTATGCACAACCACAATGGGAGACACATATGGGCTCCTGGATTCTTGTATCACACCAGCCGCGAGCATTTCCTGCAAGTGTCTTCTCACATCTCACATGGCCATTCATCGTGCAGGCGTATGTGATGCTCCGCACCCTGGACACATCCCTTGTCCCATTCCTTCAATGAAAACACTTGATCTCTCTGGGCAAGTTTCTGGCTAATTCTAGTCTTCCATTCAGCTGGCAACAGGGGGTCACCAAAATCAAACAAGTCGGGAGTCACTCTATCTGTCTTGCCAGGGTGCTTGTTGCTGGGCAACACTACAGTATCTGCACAGTGTACCATAGCTAGGGTGCATCCTCTGTTCACCCGGATCCCCCGATCTGACATATTATGAATCTGGACTATCACTTGTCGTGAATAGGCATGAGCATGAGCTGGCAAGATGCTGGACTTAACCAATAATCCTTCCGGCAGTTTTCCATCACCTGGTGCGTCCAACATCAGTATTTTGTTCTTGACATCTTTGCGAAGCCGGACCTCCCCTTGAATGGTACACTGGGCATTAGGGGCCAGTACCATTGAATCGGGATCCTTCTTCCACACGACCCCTACTGGTTCATCCTGGTCCACTCCCTTGGGGTTCTGTTGCAAATCATAGGCCCTCTTGATCAGAGTGGGAATTCTTAGGGCTCTTCCAGTCCATTGAACTTGTTTCTCACGACAGAGTTGTGCCAGTTTCCCAAACATATGGCCGTTGGTCCCAATTAACAGGGAAACTCCATCATACAGTCCGGTAGGGGGACACACTAAGGCCAGTGTCTCGACTTGCTCCTCTACACCAGTTACAGCTGCAGAAAATGACAACCAGAGGCGGACATATCCTAGGTAGGGATAAGACTTGTCGCTCAGCCCCCACACGTGTAGGCCTTCCAGGGATTGTAAGGGCACAGCAGATAAGTGTTTGTCATACTAGTCCTTAAATACAATGGTCACTTGCGACCCACTGTCCAGCACAGCCCGAGTAGGAATACTGTTAACAGCCACAGTAGTCTCCATTGAAGGGCCCACTATTTTGGACCAGTCTGGAGGGACGGCAGCAGGGGCCTGGATGAACGATTTAGCCACAAAGGGGTTTGCATTAGGATGTCTGAAGCCTTCACTTCAGTCATTTTGTGCATCCCCTGACCACTGATTCATTTTCCGAATCTCTCCTTGAAGCCGGTTCACCACTTTCTCTAAGTCTTTCTGAGACCGGCATTCCCTCTTCATATGGCCATCCTTTCCACAGTGGTGGCAAATGATAGACTCCTGGGTCATCCTTGGAGAGAACATTGCATGAGGAACTGAAGTAGTAGCAAGGGATCAGGGTCCAATATCTGCTTGCAGCGGTGAGAGGGGTGCAACGTGTCTCAATAGTTCCTTTAGGGTGGCAGTAAATTCTTTGATTTCAGCCTGGGAGCTATCCTTGGTAGAGGATGCCTGAGGGTGCACTCCCACCCCCATGGCAGTCATGTCCTGAGAAGAACCAGAATTTTGTTTCATGGGGGGAACTCTTGCAGAGGCACCCACCTTCACCTCTCAGACTTCCTTTAATAGCTCAACTTTCAAAAACTGGGTCCAGGGTGGGAAGTCCTCTGCATTCTCAGAGTGCTTGTTAGGTGCCGACATTTGCCCCTGAACCCCACTTGGATGATCACTCTCTGTCACTTGCGCAGTAGCAGCAGATATTGGTGAAATTCCCCCCCCCCCCAGGGTTGCCTTTGCTCAACCCCCCAAATTTCTTTCATTAGCTCGTCATAAGAGGGGGGCGATTCCAGTTGGTTAGCGAAGTGCAACTGAAGCAGTAATAATTCTGAAAATGGAGCAGAATTAAGAATCCGGTCCAGCCTAGTTCGATCTAATCCATTTGATGGCAAACTACCCTTTCTGAGGCACTCTTGGAGCAGCTTTTCAAGCCGAGGTACATACACAGACAGTGGCTCCCCTGAGTACTGCTGGGCGTTCCTTACTCTCCACCACAGGTCCTCATCTGAATCCGGGCTCCCATACACATTCTCCAATGCGTCAAGATAGTCCTGTTCAGTTGCTTCGGGGTTATTGGCCCGCTTGGCATGGATGGTTGCCAGGGCAGGACCTCGGAGTCTGTCACTCAATCTCTTTTGACTCTCTGCCTCTGAGCATTGCCATTCAAGTACTAGAGGGAGTAACATAGTCTATCCAGGTCTCCCAGTCATCCTCTCCCTGGGGGGGTGGGTGCCCGAGAAGATTCTCAGCCTTTGGTAGGAGTCATGACTAATGGCAGATATAGGGGCCAACACTGTCACGGGCACAGAAGGTGGGGCAGTAACAGGTGCTGGAGTGGAAGGGGGTGTTGGGGAGGGAACACCCCCAGGTGGCAGGAAAAGTTTCTTAAAGTCCTCTGTGGTTTTCCCTTTCTCCAGCAACAACTTAGCAAATTTCTCCTCAAAAGTCTCAGACAATAGGGGGAGATAATCTACCCCGGGGTTTTTACTGTCTCTAGTTATCACTCTTCAGGTAGCTGGGGTCTCTTCTGGGGCAATAGTCAGTGGCACTTTGGAACTGTCCACTGGGGCACTACACTCTGCAAATGCCATGAAAGTTTTGGTGGTCAAATCAGCCTGTTGCCCCACCATCACAGCATTTGTTAAACATTCAGCTTTGGAAAGTAGTCCTTCTACAGCGTCTTTACCAATGTTTAGGGGAATATCCAATACAAACAGGGCATTGTGAGGGTCAATCTCCTGCCCTGTATACCACCCTACCAACTGTGACAGCCACTTCTGTTGGGGTAGCCATTTACGTTTGACAATAATTCGTAGTTTCGGCCACTAGAAGACACAAAATCCAAGCGGTGAGCCTCCAAGATGTAACCCCTAGGTGGCGCTATCCCAAGTGCTACTACTCCAGCCTGCTTGGCTAGTAACAGGTTAAGGGGCCTGAGTTCTGAAACGGGTGCCTCCACCCAGAGGTCAGGATTGGTAGTGGTCAAGCTAACCTGGGCACAGCCCTCTGGGACACTGTAACCCCCTCTTTCCCCTCTAGTGGCCTGAACACTGTGCAATAATCACTTTCACAATACCCCTGGTACACCACACAAGTACCCACACTGTTTGCACTTACCAGCAGGGCTGGTTCCTCTGGCTCAATCCTGGGAACCCCCTGTAAAACAAGGTTATGCACAGCAAATAGCAACAGTACAGTACTTTGAGCACAAACTGGAACCACAGTCAGATTACATGCAGAAAAAGTTAGATCTGATTTATTCAGGGGACTTGAACAAGGAAGGGGCAAAATCAGATTAATTAGCTTAAAGGTTATATCAGTCAAGCAGTTCTGCATGCGCTTTGAGTCCACCTACACAGTCCACCTCTGGGTACCTAGGTGGAGAAGAGATGGGCTAACCAGGACCGTTGTCCGGGGTTGCAGCTTGTTGGGGCCCTGTGATGGAAAACACAACATGCACAGTACACAATATTTGTAATCCGGAGCCAGAGGGCTCAGTTCGTAAAGGAAATGAAACAACAAGACAATCAGATGATACACTCAGATTAAGTTGTTGTTGCAGGGAGCTACCCTGGTATTTACTCACGATACCCAAGACTGGACACAGACTGAAAGAAAATCGAGACTGCAGGTGGTTGATCTGGATGCCAGGAGAAGCAGAGCCCACACAAGTCACAGAGGCATTGTTCCTGTTCAAGCATGGAGCAGGGGGCTGATCCACTGGCAGGTCTCATTGATGGCTTCTTTGTGCAGTGGGTAGTCTGGCTGGGCCAGTCTGGCAAGGCCCAGACCGCGTGGAGACAAATTCGGATGCAGTCCGTTTTGGGCTGGATACAGCTTCCAGCAAGCAGAACACAGTTCACACAGTGGGGAACTAACTCACAACCCACTAGCAGCTCATAGCACATTCATGTATGGGAATTCTACTGTACCAGGCAAAGTGCTCCCCGGTCACAATCATAAAGTCTCTGCACACACCGGGAGCTTAGGGGTAGCTGGAACTCCTGACAGGTCAATCGCATTCAGCAAAATCTTTGGACTTCTTCAGGTTGAGCCTGGCCCACTTCAGTAGCTTACTTTAGTCACACAAACTTGGATTTAGTCCACAATAATTCTCTTCTCTCCCTCTCAGGAGCAACAGGCAGACATGCAAGCCAAACTCAGCCCTTTCACAGTTTTCCCATGCGAATCCACTCAGGATTGCTGCCCAAAATACACTTGAGCTTTTCTCATTTCACTTCCCAACTCAGAACTAACTGAAAACTGCAAGCAGCCCGGGACTTTCCCAAGATCCAAAAGATTTGGTTGGCTGATTTGGCTGTCAGTCAAAGCAAGAGCTCCCCTTCTGTTGCCAAAAAGGTGCAAAAAACTCCAAACTACAGTTCCTACAGGTTTTGAATTCAGACAGCTCCTGTAGTCCGGCTACATTTTACTGTTTTGTTTGTCTCCACTATCTTGGTCCTGGACTGCAAACTGAACCAAACAGTACTGTTTGGTTCAATTTGTAGTCCAGGACCAAGATAGTGGAGACAAACAAAAAGGTCCTTGCTACAAAGAAAGCAGATTAGACAAACGACATTATCATTACACTCTAAATGATTTTCAGTAAATAGTTACAACTTTCAACAGAGCTCCCTCTCAGATTGCTTAAGCTGCAATTAGGCAGCTCTTAAAGAGACAGTACACAGAGGCTATACAGGCTCTGGTAATCACATTTAAACTGCTAAAACGCAGGACACCAGCCTGGCAGTGAGCATTTAGGCAAGCTCAAGTAAGACTTTTTGGGAACCCCCATTTGTAGGGGGGTTACACTTGTGTCCCTCCTTTTTATGGTTTCTATGCAGTTCCTCTCATTTTTGAGGCATGGATATCAGTAACATGCACAGTACTCCAGGTACGGCCTTACCAGAGAGCTGTACAGGGGCAGTATCATCTCCTTTCTCCTACTATCAAATCGCCTTCCTATACATCCCAGCATCCTGTGTGCCTTCCCATATGTATGTTGCACTAAGCTGGGTACTTGAGTCTGTCACTAATGATTACTGAAAGGTCTCTGTCACCTGTCATTTACCCCACATTCTCTTCTCCCATCCAGTAGTGCATTTTAGGGTTCTGTCTACTGATGTGTATCACTTTGCAAATTTTGTGCATTGAACTTCAGCAGTCATACACTGGACCACTTCTCCAACTTATGCAGTTCTCTTGCCATTTCTTTAACTCCCTTCTCAGCGTCCACTCTACCGCAGATCTTAGTGTCATCAGCAAAGAGGTATACCTTAGTCTGACTTTCCCATCTCACAGATGAAGATATTGAAAAGCACCAGTCTGAGAACTGATCCCTGTGGTACCTCACACATGACTCCCCTGAGCTCTGAGTGTCCCCCACTAATGACCACCCTCTGCATCCTGCCCTCCGGTCAGTTTCCTAGCCACTTGGTCAGTTCGTCCCAGTTGTTAATGGGGTCTGATAGTGACGCTAACAGTACCTGCCCAGCTCCTTCAACACCCACAGGTGCAGTCCATCTGGATCAAGAGATTTGTCTGCATCTAGTGTCCCTAGACCCTTTAATACTCCCTCCTCTGCTATAACTCCCATGTCAGTACTCCTATCCCATCCTATCATGCCCAAGTCTTATTCCACACTGTGGGAAATGGCCCATCCTCTTCCACCATAAAGAATGAACAGAAATATTTGTTCAACATGTCTTCCTTACCCTTTTCATTTTCCTCCCACTCCTTCCCCCTTTTCATGCTGACAATCAATTCATTAGTTTTCACTTTTCCCTGATGCAGCAGAGAAAAAGCCTTACCTCCCTCCTCCACTCCCTTAACAGTTTTAAGTTCAGCTTCTGCTTCCACCTTTCACACCATCCATTCATTTATTAAGCAATAAGGTATGACCAGAGGTTGCATTAACCATCTGTTAATCACTTAGGGGTATAATGTGGCATGAGGTGCAGCCAAGTGCCACATACTTATAGGGGGTGATTAACAGAGGCTTAACATAACCCCTGCGAGTACCTTATTTCTTTTATAGGAATGTCAGGGCATTTCACTGGATATTACACTGGGTTTCAAGACAGAAGAAGGCAAGAATGCCCATCTAGTCTGTCCACCCACTTCAGTGGGTCCAATTTACCTTATTTGTAAGCAGGTGGTCATCAAGTCTCTTTTTAAAGATTTCCGTATTATTACACAAAACCAGTTCTTCTGGTAGTGAATTCCATTATCTTGACTGGGAATCCCATTTGTTTTTTGTATTCTTTTTCTTGTAATACCTTCTGTTGTAAAATAGACCATCCACTGTGATTTTCACTTTCACCATGCTCTGTGTTCGGAATCAGTGTACAGGGATCACAGTGGAGAACGGGATGCCAGGTTGTGAATGGCGGTCAGGTTGACACTAAGTAAATAGGCGGACACTGAGTTGGCGGACAGGTTGTCACTCAATGTATGATGCCAGAATTGGTTATTTACACAATTATGGGAAAAACCTACTAAACTAATCCAGTTACTTTTGTTATCGGTACCCCACATGAACAATGCATTTTCTCATGTGTTGCTCAGGGCAGAGGTGCTCAGGATGTGGTCTCCATGGTGGTTGTCATGGCTGTGGCTGTCTTCAAAGTAAAAAAGGCTGGATTGTCCTGAGATTGCCATGGGCTCATGGAATAACAATTTTTGTTGTTGTTGTTAAAGAAGTGGGTTCTGTAGCAAATGATTACCTCTTTGTTTTTGTGGATACAATTTTCTATTTGCAACTGTGAAGGCAACTGGTCAATGTAAGCATACTTACAGCTAAATAAAGTGTTTTTTTTTATTTTGGAAAAACACAATGTATTGTCTTTTTCAGGTCTTTTACTACAATGGAGTTTGATGGGATGGGAAGGGTGAAGGGCAAATTGTTTCAATTGCCAACAATTTCTGATTACCCCGATCACAACATGGCAGAACAAGTGCTACAGCTGAATGGGACCCAGCAATGGTGGCCTATGAAAATGTTCATGGAATGCTAGAGAATACTCAAAATCAGGAGGAAGTGAGTCGGAAGGCTCTGGGGGCACTAGGTGCGCTGCCAAGACCTACACCGTTGGTGACGTTGTTGTGGGTAGCGGGAGACAAAGGGGCTTGAGGGGAGGCCAGGGTTTGCCGAGTGTCATGACCTGGTCCCCTAGAATAGCCTCTACTAGGGTGGGCATTGGGCCTATTAAAGGACCCCAACCCTAAGGCTTTAGATTAAGGGTGTGAAGGGACAGTGCTCGATGGTGAAATCAGCTGTGAATCCCCCAGGTGGGGGGATTACAGTCAATGCCAGACCCCAGCCTTGATGTCTGATAGAGAGTTGAAGGGGGGGCCAGCAGAACCTTAAGGCTTATGCTGGGATCTGTCTTTTTCAGTAGATTTACCTCTTTCAAGAGAAGTGTGAGACCTGGCAGGAGAGACATCCTTGTCACACCGCTACTGCTTTTCTTTCTCAGCATGTCAGTGTTTTCCACTGACTTAGCAGCTTTGTCCTTTTTCTTTGAAGAATCAATAGGCAGTGCTATCAGCTGCAGGGAGCAGCAGGTCAATGGCGAGCTAAGAGGAGAAGGAACGGGTGATAACAATTAATCCATCTGCGATGCATGCTGTTTGTTCTCCATAGCCTTTAGTTTTAAATGATTTTCCAAGGCTTTCTTGTGACATCTCTGTGTAGCCTGGTTAAAACCCTAGCAAATACTGCAGGCCTTCATGTCATGAGCGATGCCTGAGCAACAGATGCAGACGGTGCGAGCTGTGTCCTTGTATATCTTAACTTTACTGCAATGATAATAGAACAACAGTTCCTTGTCCTTTGTCAGTGGCATAAACAATTGTTTTGTATTTAAAATTAAAAAACAGAAGGAAGCAGTAATGTTAATGATACTTGCGAATTTCGATGGCATTCTTTAGCAGTAGTGGTCTGATGAGCGGTTGATGGTGGGGGAGAGAGAACTGAGGCATGATGGGGCCACCCATGTTATATAAGCAGCAATGATGCATGTCGATGTGGGCGGCCCCAGCTAGCAAACGTATTCAGGTGGTCATGATGGCTTGCACGTCCATGATGTGGCTCAATGAATAGTGATATCCTAGAAGAAAAGCAAAATAATACACCAATACTACTAAGATCATATTAAAATACACAGCGGTAAAGTGACAAATTGCAACAGTAGGAAAGCAGAATAACAAGATATAATAACACACATAGGGAGGGTGACATAGACAGCCAGCTCTGAGTGCGGTATCATTTTCTTTTAATATAAAATGTATGACTGACTGTCTCTGCTAAAAAAAAAATCTGGTGCTCTTAGAATGACCTCATTCATCCCCCCCCCACCAGATTTTAGCTACAAGATGAAAGCCATAAGAAAAATGCTGACAGCTTGTGAGTTCACACACACTCAGTTTTTAGAGACCATGTGTTACATGTAAGGCCTTAATTAAGGATCCTGTTTGTCTGAGTTAATTACAACCATAGTTGCTATAACATATCCATTTTATAATGTTTGAAGGAAAGCCAAGGTTATTACATAGAAGTGCGAAAATCATAAAGATGCTGTCATGTCCTGGAAGGAGGAAGCTTATTATGAGATCAAAAGAAGTGTCATTTGAAGGACATGAATTATGCTGAAGTTGCAGAATGTAATACTTTTGTATAAGATATATATATTTTTATACATAATCTGACAAGAGGAGGAGCTAGCTGACCTCACACAAAAATGGGTTGTCCCATACAGTTGTTTAAGGAATACTCTGTTTTACTTACACTTTTACCTAGACTCTGACTCTGAGGAAAGATCTTTGGAGCACTTGTAAACAAGTATTTTGAAAGATTTCAAATCTAAGTACTGTAAGTAGGAATTTGCACTGTTTAAACCTTGTTTCTTTTAAAAGATTTGTATGTCTGGTGATATAAGAGTTCTGTATTTTTGCCTTTTACATATTTTTAACTATGTTAGTAAAATTCTTTTTAGAAGTTACTTGGTCTGTCTTTGACTTCTTTTTAGTTGTAAGAAAAGTATATGTTTATTGCAGATACTAAACATAAGCCTGAATAGTGATACCAAACTAGAAAGAGAAGTGTTTTAAATCTGAGGTCTTTATTAAAGTTTTTAAGGGTTATTCTCTGTATACCTGGTTAGGTGCCCATAGACAAAGATATCTGGCCCCCCGAAGACAGAAATATCTGAGCCTGTGCATTGGGTACGCTAGCAAGAGGTTCACACTTTGAATCCCTCCAGAACTTGAGACCAAAGGTTAATCCAAACTCACAAAAACAGACAAGAGGGTTACCTTGTCTTTTACACTGTTCACAAGACTGCGCTCAGAGGTTGGCACTTTGGGAGTAGAGGGCCTGACCTGCTGAGTGGGTTTGTGACAGATTGGTGGTCAGCGGTGGCAAAATTTTGGTATCACAAGCTTGTATTATTCTGTGTCAGCTGAGACCATAAGCTCTCTTGCAAAAGAAAGAAAAAAGGCAGAGTTTTATTTTAAAAAGAAAACAGAACTATATATCACTTGGCGTACAGTCCAGTTCCTACCCATTTTATTTTTTTTTTCTAAAGTGTAAGTCAGAGTAGCAGTAGTGAAAGAAGAAGAAGATGGCTTCTGACTACAGCAGGCACACTGTAGATTACTTGAAGCAGTTGTGCAGGGACAGGGGAGCCTCGTTTGAGGTGACAGCCAAAAAGCAGAACCTTATAGAGGCTCTGATGGTAGTAGATACCCAGAGCAGCGAGTCACCGACCGTGACTAAAAAGGACAGCAAGGCCACTATCAGTGAAGGGCCACAGCAGCAGGGGATGGTCACCAGTATCCTGAATCCAGAGGTACTCAAACTGCAAATTGAGTTGCGCAGGATAGAACTGGAGGCAGAGCGAGAACAGAGGGAGTCAGACCATGAGGAGCGTGAGCACCAGTGAGCTGCAGAGGAGAAGAGAGAACACGAACGCCGAGAGGCAGAGTGAGAACAGAGAGACGCAGATCGTGAGGAGAAGGTTCACCAGAGACAACACGAACTGGAGAAGATAAGACTCTGACCAGCGGCACCAGAGCAGGTAAGTGGCTTGGGTTTAACTGGGACTGCAGGACTGGGTTACAAATTGAACTCCAAATTAATAGCTGAGTTTAAGGAAGGGGAGGACATGGATGCCTTTTTAAATTCTTTTGAAAAAGTTTGTATTCAGGCTAAATTCCTAGAGTGTTCTGGAGCTTCCAGCTATCCCCGCTATTTACTGGAAAAGCTTGGGATGCATTAGGTCAAATGGACAATGCAGACAGCAATGATTACAGCAAGCTAAAAGCTGCACTGTTAAAAAAGTTTGAATTAACTGCTGAATCATACAGAGCTAAATTCCATAAGCTCAGGAGAAGCTCTGATATGAGCTACGAGGAGCTAGCCATGAAACAACATCATTTTTTAAAACGTTGGTGGGAAGGAATTGAGGCAAACTCTGTTGACAAAATTGAAAAAGTGATTTTATTAGAACAGTTTTATTGGGCGCCCAGCAGAGTTAAAAACCTGGCTAGAGGACCGAGATCCAAAACAGTGCAAGAGGCTGCTGAACTCTCGGACCATTATGCCAAGAGCAGATCTGCTCTGAGAGTGAATGGGTTGGGCATGGCAGCGCAGAAAGGGAAAAGCGCGCCTTCAGGGCAGCTAAAACCCTCACTGCCTCCACCGAAACCAGTTAGCCCCAGGTTTCAAAGAAAAGATTTCTCTGAAGTAAGAAATGCATGTTGGCTGTGTAAAGAGACTGGGCATATTGCCAGTGTCCCAAAAAGGTGAGCAATAGTACACAACAGGGTGCTAGAAAAGAAGTGGGTTGTTTGTGTGTCCCTGGAAGCATGCCAGTGAACATGAGGGAACACATGCACCCAGTCATGATGAATGGTGTACAGACACAGGAGTTAAGGGACACAGGGGCATCCCTGACATTGGTGAAAGGGGATCTGGTACAACGTGGTCAGCTTATACTCAATAAATACGTTACTGTCCAAGGGTTCACTGGTGAGGAGAAAACATTGCCCCTCACTAGTGTTCTCATAGACTGGGGTGAAACAGGGGTAACTGTGCAACAGGTGGCTGTAGCCAAAACATTAGCAGTGGATGTGATCCTGGGTAACAATCTCCAACAGGGGATGGTATGTGCAGTTATCAGTAGCCAAGTGGCAAGGGAAAATTGTAGTTCCCCTCAACCCCACAGAAGCCATTGTGGAAACCACTGAGAGGCTGGTTCCCCAGCCTGTGTCTCCAGATGGGGAGACTGATAAAAAGGGGATAGAAAGTTCCCCGGTATCAAGTGACCACACAGCTATGAAAGATTACTCCAAAGAGGGAGGGGTGACCCATTGCCCAAGGGTTGGGATTGACAGTGATCCTGAGTGCCCTGACGCTAGTGCTAGGGACCCTAGTTTAGCAACTGAAGGGGACCTGTCCCATACCTTGGGAATGTGTGAGGAGTTTGCAGCTGCTCAGAGTGGTGACCCTAGTTTAGAGAAGCTGAGGGCTTGGGCAGACTCGGACAGCACACAGGGAGGTGACAGCAGACATAAGGTTTATTGGGAAAATGGACTTATGTATACTCAGGCAGTACAGACACAGGGAGGGAGGGATGCTAGGCAGGCAGCTTGTCTTTACCCAGGGGTATCATGAGCAGTTGCTCAAAATTGCACATGATATTCCCTTGTCTCGTCATCTGCGAATCGCATGCACTATGCAGTGGTTAGCCCAGAATTTCTACTGGCCTAACTTCACCCAGCAAGTGAAGGAGTATTGCAGGTCTTGTCACCGTACCAAGAAATAGGAAGGTGGGCAAGAAACCCAAGCCGCCCTAATTCCATTGCCCATAGTGGAGGAGCCATTCCAGAAGGTGGGAATGGATATTGTGGGGCTTTTAAATACCCCCAGCTCCTCAGGGAAGAGATTCATCCTGACTGTGGTGGATTATGCCACCCGCTACCCAGAGGCAGTCGCCCTATCCTCACTGAGGACGGACAAAGTGGCAGATGCCTTACTTGGGATTTTCTCCCATGTTGGGTTTTCACAGGAGGTAATCACTGATTGAGGGGGTTCCTTCATGTCGGACCTGATGAAATATTTATGGGAGAAGTGTGGGGTGGTACAGAGATGCACGACACCGTATCACCCACAAGCCAATGGACTTGTGGAATGATTCAATGGTACCATAAAGTCAATGCTCCGGGCGTTTGCTGAACAGCATGGGAGGGACTGGGAGAAATACCTTCCCCACCTGTTGTTTGCATACAGGGAGGTGCCCCAAGAGTCAACAGGATTTTCCCCCTTCGAACTCTTATATGGACGCCGGCTACGTGGGCCCCTAGACTTGATCCGGGAGGACTGGGAAGGCATGCACGCCACCCAGGGAACTCCCACTGTGGATTATGTCCTTAGGTTTAGGGAAAGGCTGAAGGAGCTTATGGGGACAACCCAGAGCAACCTGGCAGCTGTCCAACAGAAACAAAAGGTGTGGAACGACCGCAGAGCCAGAGCTCGCTCGTACACGGTGGGTCAGGAAGTCATGGTCCTTATTCCGTTCCGGAAAGACAAGCTGCAAGCTGAGTGGGCAGGACCATACAAAGTGGTTAGGAAGGTAAACGACGTGAACTACATTGTGGAGTTACCTGACAGAAGACAGACTGAAAGGATGTACCATGTCAACATGATGAAGCCATGTGCGAATAGGGCTGACATGGTGTTTGCAGTGTATAGTCATGGGGAGAGGACGGACGAAGGAGACCGCCTTCTGGATTTGCTGGAAGAAAGTAAGCGGGAGTCCTCTATGGAGGCAGTAAAATTGTCTCCCCAGCAGGCCCTGGACCAGGTCCAGAAAGTAAGTGAGGTTTTTGCAGACTTTGTCCCCTTGTTTAGCGCCAAGCCTGGACTAACCCCATTAGCAACACACGATGTGGAGACAGGGACACAGACGCCCATACGGTGGACAGCATATCAAGTGTCAGAGGCTGTCCAAAAGGACATTAGGAGGAAAGTGGAGGAGATGCTGGATTTAGGGGTAATCCAGAGATCCCACAGCCCCTGGGCCTCGCCCGTCATCCTTGTGCTCAAGCCAGATGGCTCAACTCATTTCTGTGTGGACTATCATGGACTGAATGCAGTCACAAAGTCTGATGCCCACACGATGCCCCGGACGGATGAATTCCTGGACAAGTTGGGAGGGGCGACCTACCTTACGACTATTGACCTGACCAAGAGGTATTGGCAGGTAGAATTGGCAGACAGAGCTAGGGAGAGGTCGGCCTTCATCACTACGATAGGCTTATTTGAGTTTAAAGTAATGCCTTTTGGAATGAAGAATGCCCCAGCCACTTTCCAAAGGTTGGTGAACCAGGTGTTAAATGGTGCTGAGGAGTACGCCGTGGTGTACCTGGATGACATTGCCATCTTTTTAGTACCAGCTGGGAGGAACACCTCTCCCACCTTAGGGAAGTGCTGGGCAGGATACAGAGGGCCGGGCTCACTTTCAAAGCCGAGAAGTGCCAGGTGGCCATGGGAGAAGTGGCATACCTCGGGCATGTGGTAGGTTGGGGACAGCTCCGTCCTAACCAAATAAAGATAGAGGTGATCCAGGTGTGGCCCAGACCAGAAACCCAGAAGCAGGTCAGGAGCTTTGTAGGGACAGCAGGGTACTACAGGAAATTTGTACCCAATTACAGTGCCCTGGCTGCTCCCCTATCTGACCTGACAAAGGGAAAAGATGCCAAAGAAAATTACCTAGGGCCCAGCCTGTGAAGAAGCCTTTACCAGACTAAAGGAGGCACTGTGCAGTGCTCCTGTTTTGACAAGCCCTGACTATAGCAAAACCTTTATAGTTCAGACAGATGCCTCAGACATGGGTATTGGGGCAGTACTGAGCCAGACGTCCAGCCAAGGGACAGATCACCCAGTAGTGTACCTGAGTAGAAAGCTGCTTCCCAGGGAGCAAGCGTACTCCACAGTGGAAAAGGAGTGTCTTGCCATAGTGTGGGTCCTAAAGAAATTAGAGCCATACTTGTATGGGCAGCATTTTGTGGTGCAGACTGACCACAACTCCCTGGTTTGACTGACGCAGATGGAAAAGAACAATGGCAGATTACTAAGATGGAGTCTTGCTTTACAAGGGTATGATCTAAAAATCGTACATAGGGCTGGAGCAAAGAATCAGAACTCAGGCTGTCTAGGGTCTGTGAGGAGTGAACTGATTTGGGAAGCTCATCCCATGTAGGGGATAGATCCCCCAAATTCAGTCTAGGTGGGGAGGAGTGTGACGTAGGCAGCCAGCTCTGAGTGCTATATCATTTTTTTTTAATATAAAATGTATGACTGACTGTCTCTGCTAAAAAAAAAAATCTGGTGCTCTTAGAATGACCTCACTCATCCCACCGCAGATTTTAGCTAAAAGATGAAAGCCATAAGAAAAATGTTGACAGCATGTGAGTTCACGCACACTCAATTTTAGAGATCATGTGTTACATGTAAGGCCTTAATTAAGGATCCTGTCTGTCTGAGTTAATTACAACCATAGTTGCTATAACATATCCATTTTATGACATTGGAAGGGAAGGAAAACCCAATTTATTACATAGAAGTGTGAAAATCATAAAGATGCTGTCGTGTCCTGGAAGGAGGAAGCTTATTATGAGATCAAAAGAAGTGTCATTTGAAGGACATGAATTATGCTGAAGTTGCAGAATGTAATACTTTTGTATAAGATACATATATTTTTATACATAATCTGACAAGAGGAGGAGCTAGCTGACCTCACACAAAAATGGGTTGTCCCATACAGTTGTTTAAGGAATACTCTGTTTTACTTACACACTTTTACCTAGACTCTGACTGAGGAAAGATCTTTGGAGCACTTGTAAACAAGTATTTAGAAAGATTTCAAATCTTAGTACTGTAAGTAGGAATTTGCACTGTTTAAACCTTGTTTCTTTTAAAAGATTTGTATGTCTGGTGATATAAGAGTTCTGTATTTTTGCCTTTTACATATTTTTAACTATTTTAGTAAAATTCTTTTTAGAAGTTACTTGGTCTGTCTTTGACTTCTTTTTAGTTGTAAGAAAAGTATATGGTTATTGCAGATACTAAACATAAGCTTGAAGAGTGGTACCAAACTGGAAAGAGAAGCATTTTAAATCTGAGGTCTTTATTAAAGTTTTTAAGGGTTTATCTCTGTATACCTGGTTAGGTGCCCGTAGGCAAAGATATCTGGCCCCCCCAAGACAGAAATATCTGAGCCTGTGCATTGGGTATGCTAGCAAGAGGTTCACAGTTTGAATCCCTCCAGAACTTGAGACCAAAGGTTGATCTGAACTCACAAAAACAGACAAGAGGGTTACCTTGTCTGTTACACTGTTCACAAGACTGCGCTCAAAGGTTGTCACTTGTGGAGTAGAGGGCCTGACCTGCTGAGTGGGTTTGTGACAGGGAGCAGAAAGGGATACAATAAGCAGGATTTTTGAAGGGGTCTATCAAACATCCACCTGCTGCTATTTTCAAAATAGCAATCACTCCAATCTGTTAGATAATAACTTGTCTAAATTTTGCATCGAAAAAAAGATGCAGCTGAGAAAAAATAAAGCAAATGCGTTTGCATGAACTGTGACTTTTTGTTGTAAATGGACGCATCTTTTGAAAATACTGGTTAAGCTGCTTGGGCGCAATCGTGCCGATGACCCTTTTGCAACTACGGTCCAATGTGTTCATCAATGTCTCCATTTGTGACTGCTCTGTAGTGTTCTCTGAACTGGTCAGTAAGGTGTCTGCCAGTCTCTCTAACGTAAATAGCTGGGCATCCTCTGCAAGCAATGCAATACTCTAGATTGCTGGAAATGCATAAAAATTCCTTGGTGATGTGAAAAATCTCTGTGGAATCTTGGATATTAGCGGTTGGACAGATGAATTTCTCAATATGAGAATGGGTTCTGTTCCATGCCTTTGTACTTGGTGGCATGGACCAGTTAAGAGTGAAGAGGCAGCTTTCAACAAGGAGATTCCACCCCTCCCCAACTAGGGGTCCAACTTGGTTCTTGAGGAGGTTACCTGTGCTGTCAATTTATATTTTTTCCAGGATCCACATGTATTCCAACTTATTGGATGATGCTCTGGGACCCTTGGGTTCTCCTTCTTTCTTACACATCCTGTTCTCCACGAGCCAGTCTTCTCGGAACAGGATGCAGGCTCTGTTAACTCATTACATGCAGGCAGCTTTAGAAAGGGCAGTCTCTACTAGTTAAGCTGAATGCATAGTAAATGGTGCATCAAGTCATCTTTACTGATTGATCAGTCAGTTAGGTTACAAATGGTACCACAGCACCAGGGCCCAAAAGAGGTTCTATGTCATAATGGCAATTGCCGAAAAACGACCGTCATGATGGCGAGGGTACATCATTGAAAATCGATTTCGGCGATGTACATCCCCGGTGCACTGGAAAATGGCACCGGGTACTTAGATTTCTAATGTTAATGCAGGGGCTGTACCCCCACCCCTACTAAAGGATTCTTAACTCCGCGAGGGTGTATGTCGGGGGTTGCAAACTTGGGGCAAAAAAGAAATTTCGGGCCGGGCGAGTAAAATGGTAAGCATGGACCGACCCGAATCCGAACCCTCTCAACTTAGGCTGCCACCTACTCACCACACTATGGGGCCAGCTCGAGCCCCAGGCCAACCCTCCCTCCTCCCTTCCTTCATGCTTGCTCCCTCCTGCGTGTATACATATAGCAATGTCCTGTCACTATATGCACGAGCCTCCCCATCCTGTTGCCTTCCTCACACCCTGACCCTACCTTTCTTGTGCCGCAAGTGGGTCACTGTTTTGGTAGGTGCCCACTTGTGGATAGCCCGCCTCACAGGATACCCCCAAAAGACAGTTTCTTCAAGCATCTGGAGGCTCAGGTGCCTGTACTGGTGATCTATTTACAGATCTCACATGGGAAATGATTCCATACTTCTCCCTATGTCTGCTCAAGGTCCTACTGACTGGTAGACCCAGCACCTTTTTGGAGTACATACCCCTGCAGTTGGCATGGACTCTACTCTCTCATTCTTTTACTTGCCAGGATGATGGCTGGCATTGATTATCTGCGACAGAGCCCCCTGCAAGGGACAGATCCCTGGTATGTTGTTCTGTTGAGTACCTGAAGAACTGTCTCATAAAGCCCCCAAGGACCAGCACCCAAAATGGCTTATCATCTCCCTTTTTATAACCATAGGCTCATCCCCTGAGGAGCACCAACTATTAACCCCTACAGTACTGGCCAACTATGTACAGTACACTTCCCAGAGGATTAATAATGACCTCCTACAGCTAGTGTGAGGAGAACATTACAACAGGTTGGGTGGGGCTTTGTTTGAGGTAATATGTGTTTCAGCAAAGGAAGCATGAATATTAGGATAATTTTTTTTGTTATTGATATGTAATTATAAATGTTTTGTCAGTATCATCTTCTAAAAGCTGCTTGCTGATTGGTCAAGCAAACTTGCATTATCGGCAAAAAAATGCTAGGAGAATTATGTCTTTAAAAGTTTAACCAGAAAGGCACACTGAGCAGAGTACTGCTCGATTCCAGGTGCATCCAGGGGGAAGAGGGACACAAGGAGACAGACACACACAAGCAGGTACAGTGACAGTTCAGATACAACACTAGGTTAAAACATTATTTGGAAACATTTGAGCGTACATACGTATATACATGGTCCTTATATGCTGTCAAATGTTATGTTTCTATGAATAAATCCACAGAGTGGTCCTTGTCCAATGCCCTCTTCACCCAGTCAAAGAAAACTATCAAGTTAGTCTGACAAGACCTGCCTGCCATGAACCAATGCTGTTCACTATCCTGGAGACAATTCACCCTCCTTTCTTCCTTGTTCCCCTAATATACCAGAAGAATAGTTGTTCTCCTCTCTTAACCTACTCCACAATATGCAGCTCAGAGAATAGCGCTGGCGTGTGGCTTACCTGGCTCCACAGAGCTTCGACTTACCTGTCAGATTGATGGTGAACTTTTCTGTTGCTCTCTAGCTCCCTGATGGATATGTCCATGGAAACTGAGAATGAAGGAGGAGGCAGGATGTCTTTGACACCTCCATGCCAACACAACGACGACTCCCATCCCACATCAGAGGTGGCTGACTTTCGCCAATGGCTAAGTGTGACCAGTGCTCACAACACAGCGGGATTACCTGCAGAGAGCTGTGGACTGGACACAGTATGTTCAACAGCAAATGCTGCAGGGTGCACAGAATAAATGTTAAGGGCATGAGTCCTGTTAAAATAAACATTTTGGGACTTGGGGACAGTACTCCACAGCAAAGAAGACTGCTACCATTGTATTACACTGTGATCCCCCAAAACACAGTAACAGGGATCAAAGGCTGCACCTTCAGCCAATCAGGCTGCAAAGCCCAGAGAGAGAGCCATAAAGGGGTCCTGGGATGGACACAGTAGGGCTGTAATAATTGTGTCACGAATTGGGAACAAATCCTCTATCATGTGGTGGACCTCCAACCAGGCCCAGAATGGTTGACATTGGATAACTCTTGCTCAGCATTCCCCAGTGAACCACTGGGGCTGTTCTAGGACCCCGTCAGTCTACGTGTGTCTACAGTGGGAAGTAGACTGGTGGAGCTGCTACTAAAGCAGACTGCATCTTTCAAAGACAAACAAGAAGAGGAAGAAGCAGACATGGTAGACACAGAGATGGACCATGTGGACATCACAGAAACTTGGGCCTCAGAAAATAATGATGGGGACCTGTCAGTCTCTTGGCACACAATGTTCAGAAGAGATAGAGGACAAGGCAGAGGAGGAGGCATAGCCTTTTATGTCACCGATGGCATTGAGGTTGTGGAAGATGGGTGCATCAGAGGTAGTGATGGGGTGGAAGAGTTGTTGTGGGTACTGCTCACAGTTGCCTCAGGTAAGAAACTATGGTTGGGGGTGATCTATAGACCACCAGGGCAAGGGAAAGAGGGATAGGGAGCAGGGAAGAAATTGAAAATGGAGTGGCAAAGGGGGGAAGTAGTGGTAGTGTGTGCTCAGAACCTGACGGATATCGACTGGGATATTCCAGCAGCCAGAAACACCAGACGTCAAGCCTTGCTGGATATATTCCAGGACTGTTTACTGGTACAGCTAGTTAAGGAACCCACCAGGAAGGCTACCATTCTCAATGACGTGCTCACCAACTCAAAGGTGATAGGAACTGCGAGAGTAGGGGAGCCACTAAGGAACAGTGACCATAACTCTATTTGGTTTGAACTGGCCCAAGGGACCAGAAAGCGCCAATCGAGAGCTGAGGTCCTTGATTCAGAAGGGAAGACTTCCACAACTTGAAGGAATTGGTAGGAGACAAGTTAGGCAGCTTGACAGCATAGATGGTGTGGAAGAGAGATGGGACAACAAAGAAGGCCATTCTTGAGGCATCTAAGTTATGCATGAGAATGGTAACCAAAAGTAATAAGTACAAGAGATCAGGAATAAGGGTCAGGGAAGCAGTGAGGGTAAAAAAAGGCCTTCACCAGGTACAAAGAAAAGCAGGGGAGGAAGAACGGGGAGAGTACATACTGAGAAATGAGGAGACAAAGAAGGCAGTCAAGAGGCAAAAGCAGACACTGAGCTGCGTATTGTGGAGCAGGTTAAGAAAGGAGAACAACAATTCTTCTGGTATATTAGGGGAACAAGGAAGAAAGGAGGGTGAATTGTCTCCAGGATAGTGAACAGCATTGGTTCATGGCAGGCAGGTCTTGTCAGACTAACCTGATAGTTTTCTTTGACTGGGTGAAGAGGGCATTGGACAAGGAGCACTCTGTGGATTTATTCATAGAAACATAACATTTGACAGCAGATAAGGACCACTTGATCCATCCAGTCTGCGCATTTTCCCCTACCTACATTATTACCACAGACTGTACTTGATCTAAAGCTCTTTTTCACTCCCCCCCTTCCTTTCCACTATGATTCCCTTGTGCCTGTCTCATGTATTCATGAACCCCACCACTGTTTTCACTCCTATCACCTCCACTGGAAGGCTGTTATAGGAATCCACCACTCTTTCTGTGAAGCAGTACTTTCTCACATCTCTCCTGAAATTACCCCCCTCCTGCTTCTTAACATACGTTCCCTTGTTCTTGAGCATCTTTTCTTCTGAAAAATACTTCCCTCATGTACCTTATTTACCCTTGTGAGGTAATTAAAGGTCTCTATATTCCCCCTCTCTCTTCTCTCTTCCAGGGTGTACATATTGAGGTCCTTTAGTCTGTCCTGGTAGGGCTTTTGATGCAGGCCTTGCACCATTTTAGCTGCCTTCCTCTGGACCACCTCCACTCTGTCTATGTCCTGCCAGAGATGTGGTCTCTAGAACAAGACACAGTACTGTAGGTGGGAACTTGCTAGCAAACTTCTAAACAGAAGCAACACAGCTGTCTCTTTCTGCTGGTGATACCCCTACCTTTGCACCCCAGCATCCCACTAACCCTCCTGTCTTGTCACACTGCCTGGTCACCTTTAGGTCACCCAATATGCTTACTCCCAGGTCTTTTTCTTGCTTTTTAGTTATCAATACCACTCCACCCATTTTGTACTCTGCCCTAAGTGCATTATTTTGCATGTTTTTACATTGAAACCCAACTGCTGTATCCTTGACCACTCTTCTAGCTTTCTTAGGTCTCTGTCTATCCATTCCTCCCCTCAGAATGTCCACTCTAATGCAGATTTTGCTGTTATCCACAAAGAGGCAGACCTTCCCTTCCAGCTCCTATGAAATGTCACCTATATAGACATTAAAGAGGAGTGGTCCCAGCACTGATCACTGAGGGGCCCCACTGGTCACCGTCCCTCCCTCCTGAGTGAACTCCATTTGCCACCACCCTCTGTCGCCTATCCCCTAACCAATTTCTTATCCAGTTTACCACCTTTGGGCCCTCTCATAAGTTACCCAAGTTGCTTACTAGTCTCCCATGTGAATGGTGTCAAAAGCCTTACTGAAATCTAGGTAGGACACATCCACCGCTCCACCCTGATCTAAATTCTTTGTTACCCAGTCAAAGAAATCTATCAGATTTATTTAAAGTGACCTCCCCCATGAGCCCACTATGCTGCGTCAGGTCTTGTAACCCACTGGATTCAAGATAGTTCACAATCTTTTCCGTCAACATTGATTCCATTAACTGTCCTACCGCCAATGTCATGCTGATTGGCCTATAATTGCCAGCCTCCTCCCTGCTACCACTTTTGTGTAGTGGGACTACATCTGCCCTCCTCCAGGCCTCCAGAACCACTCCTGTTTCCAGTGAGTTGTTATATTGGTCTGACAGAGGTGCAGCCAGCATCTCCCTGAGCTCCCTCAATTCCCCTGGATACACCCCATCTGGCCCCATTGCTTTGTCCACCTTCAGATTAACAAGTCCCTTCAGGGCTCTTTCCTCCAAAAGAGGACTAGTGTCTACCTCCTTCTCTTCAAAACTTATGTTACTTTTTTGTGTGCCCTCCCCTTCTCCTTTCTCTGAGCACTGAACAAAAATATTTGTTCAGCATGCCTGTCTTTTCCTGACCCCCTTCCCCCCAGCACAATCCCCACCTTCCTTTTTTAACCTTACAATCCCAACTCTGGTCTTCCTCTTTTTACTTACATATCTAAAAATGTCTTGTCACCTTTTGTTACTGCTTTAGCTATCTCTCTCCAATTTGTGCCTTTGTACTCCTTCAGGCGGACAAACTTTGGGAGGATGAGGGTCATATTGGGAGAGCACCTCGGCAGAATCCAACCACATATGGGTACCAACCATAAGTGGGAGATTTTCAAGGTTGGCCTAACTGAGGCCACACAGTCCTGTTCAAAGCTCCAAGGGAAAAAAGTCCAGGTCCAGGAGACAGAGCTGGTTAACCAGGGAGGTGCTTGGGAAGATTAAGGAAAAAAGAGCCACCTTCAAGAAACACATGAGAACCAAACGGGAGGAGTGCATGGAGAAGTAGAGGGAGGTAAGCAGATTGGTCAGGGCAGCCAAGGCAGCAAAAGAGCTTAGACTGGCAAAGGGGATAGCAGAAGTGGAGAAAGATTTCTTCCATTACATAAGGGAGAGAAGAAAATGCAAGAATCAGATTGTTAGAATCAAGGTGGACGGGGTGGGCTAAAAGTGTGGGGGGGGGGACAGGCAAAAGCCCTCAATGAGTACTTCTGTTCTGTGTTCACCAGAGAAAAAATGGGACTAGTCCCTCAGGGGAAGGTAGCAGTGGGTATACGAGGGGCAGAGAACATAGAGGGGGTAATCCAAGACAGCAGGGTACTGGAAGGTCTGAGACCCCTAAGGGTGGACAAGGCACCGGGTCTGGATGTCATACATCGCAGAGTGCTAAAAGAGATGGCAGAGGTCCTGGCAGGACCTCTGGCAGAATTATCCAACACATCCTGGAGACTGGATGCGTACCCAAGGACTGGGGGATGGCACGTGTGGTGCCCATCCATAAAAGCGGGCCCAAGGATGAGCCAGGGAATTATAGGCCAGTCAGCCTAACCTCCATCGTGGGGAAGCTCATGGAATCCATCATCAAGGAGAGGATTGTAACATTCGTGGAGGAGAATGGTCTTCAGGGCAACAGACAGCATGGATTTGCCTCTGGTAGATCATGTCAGACAAACATGGGGGACTTCTATGACTGGGTAAGAAGAGCACTAGACAAGGGTCAGGCAGTGGATGTCCTGTACTTGGACTTCAGCAAGGCCTTTGATTCAGTGCCGCATGGGAGGTTGATAGGCAAGTTGGGGAACCTGGGGGTAGGAGAGAGGTTGGTGGAGTGGGTCAGAAACTAGCTGGGTAATAGGCAGCAGAGAGTTGTCGTACAGAGGAAGCTCTCATCACCAAGGGCTGTGATGAGTGGGGTTCCGCAGGGCTCAGTGTTGGGGCTAGTGCTGTTTGGCATATTCATTACTGACATATCAGATGGGGTCAACAATAAGATCAGCCTGTTTGCAGATGACATGAAGATAGGTGCAGTGGTGGACAACACAGAGGGCTGGTTAGGACTGCAGGAAGTCCTGGATAAACTCGTACAATGGTCAGACATATGGCAGCTGGGTTTCAACCCTCAAAATTGCAAAGTTATGCACTTGTGTGTCGGGAACCGTAAGTTTAGCTACAGAATGGGGGAAATACAGTTGGGCACTACAGAGGAGGAAAAGGATCTTGGGGTACTCGTAAAAGGGCAAATGAACCATTCAGCACAGTGCAGGAAGGCAGCAGCCAAAGCTAACAAGATGCGGGGTGTATTGCCAGAGGAATCACATCACGGAAGAGGGAGGTTATCCTGCCACTGTACAGGTCACTAGTCAGACCGAACCTGGAGTACTGTGTGCAGTTCTGGCATCCCTTCCTAAAGAAGAATATTAGTCTGCTAGAGGAAGTCCAATGCAGGGCATCCAGGATGATAACGGGAATGGAGGATAAACCCTATGAGGAAAGACTGAGAGAACTCAACATGTACTCCCTGGAGGAGAGGAGGGATAGAGGGGATATGCTCGAGACCTTCAAATATTTGAAGGGCATAAACAGGGCAGCACAGAGGGGATGTTTAGACTAAAAGGAGGGAGGGCCACTAGGGGGCACAGTCTGAGACTGGAGAGGGGCAAGTTCAAGAGGGAGTTAAGAAGACACTACTTCACAGAGAGGGTGGTGGCAGGGTGGAACGCGCTTCCCGACGAGGTGGTGTCACTTAAATCGGTGAACAGTTTTAAGAGGGGGTGGGATAAGATCATGGGAAGGGGAACTAGTGGAAGGGGGGGCAGCAATAAAGTAAACTCAGATAGTTGCACACTCAAGTAGACTCGATAGACCTAAAGGCCTGTATCTGCTGGCATTTTTTGTATGTTCGCATGTCCTTATTTCTGTCACTGCTTCCCTCTGTTTCCTCAAAACACCTCCCTCTACTCTTCCCTTTGCATCTCCTTATACCTTCTGAATGCTTCCCTTTTAACCTTTACCTTTACAGACACCTCTTCTGAGAACCATAGTGGTCTCTTTTTCCTCTTGATTTTGCTCACTTGTTAGGCACAGAGGATTATAACAATAGGACAAACGGGAACTACAGACACGGATCGAGCAGAACTATAGTAATGAAATAGGAGCAAATCAAACAGAGCAGACTAGATGGACCAGGAAGCCCTTTTCTGCCGACAACTACTATGTAACTATATAAGAGGTTTGTTACTTTTACTATGTTCCCTTTTAGCTTCGCCCACTGTTCCTCCACCCCTCCTAGGCCATCACCCGCTGCCAGATCATCCCTGAGACATTCACCCATGTCTAAAAAATCTGCCCTCCTGAAGTCCAGGACCCTAACCCTTGTATGGTTTGATTTCAACAGCCATCCTTATACTTAACTATACCATATGGTGATAACTGGTCCCCAGGTGGCCTCCCACTATGACGTTTGCAATACTGTCCCTCTTAGTGAGTACCAGGTTCAGTATTTCCCCATTGTGAGTGGGTTCATTGACAATTGCCTGAGGAGCAGCTGCAGCAGAGTCCAAGGTTTCAGTGCTTCTAGCTGAAGCTGCTGCTTGGAGGCTGTAATCTACATCTGCCAGGATTAAGTCTCCCACCAGCAGCACCTCCCCCTTTTCTGCCATCTTGCCAGTTGCTTCCACCAGTACCTTATCTGATTCCTTCCCCTGCACTCTACTTCGACTTCAGCAGGACTTTCGACTTAGTACCAGATGATTGCTGAAGAAGATGGAGGACCTGGCTGTAGCTAGGGGCATAGGAAGATGGGTGGGTAACTGGCTAGAAGGGAGGCAGCAGAGGGTTGTGTTTAACAGGTTCAAATCAGAAGAGAGGGAGGTTACGAGTGGGGTACCACAGCGATCTATCCTGGGCCCTATCCTCTTCAATACCTGAATCTGAAAGCTTCTTAATGTAAAACTGCAAATGTATTGTTGGTACTGTGTTGCAATTGTATGTTAGAGCTGTACAGCTTTTTATTTTTTTTGATTTTTTAAGTGTCCAGTTTCCCATTAGCAGATTAAGAGATCTCCCACTAGAGAGATGTTAGTTCTTTTGCAGTGTCCTGCCCTTTCAATTTTCCTATGTCCTTTTATCTTCTTTTACTTCTCTCTTGGTCTAACAACTGCATCCCCTGCAGAGATACACACTAATCTCATGCTCACCCAGATGTGCTTTTGCTGTCCTCTCCCTGGGTTTGAACCCTTGACCCTCTACACTGAAGGCTTACACCCCATCCACTACACCACTGAACAGTCACTTTGACTGTGTACTTTTTCACTCCTTCTACCTTTCTTATCACCTCTTGTCTGAAGCCACCCCCCCTTCTGATACTTTGACCATCTAGTTACCTGCCACTAATCTTGCTCTCCAATATGAAGTGAGCTACGCTACCGCTGTTGGCAGCCTCGCTGCTAGGCACCCTACTCCTTGTAGATCTTTGTGTTCCATGCTTGCCATTGAACAGAAGCTCCTATTCTGCCTTACCCCCTCCTTCACCCCTGATGTCCCCCCTGTCCCACTGTCAGGTGGGAGGGTACCCCCTGGGCCTTGCTTTTTTGCATTTCTTTCCAAACAGGATGCCTGCCATCTTGGCTACTTCCTTTTCTCTACTACTATCCCCCCTCCCGCATTTGCCCACGGCATATCACCTGCTCTTCTCTTTGCTTCTACTAGCAGGGGACATTGAGACCAATCCTGGCCTCTCCCCTACTGCCATTGATCACTCAGATCCTATATGGAACTCCTCATTTGGACTGACATTCACACACATCAACCTCTGCAGCATCTCCTCTACATTCATCGACCTTGAACCCTGGGTCACCCTATACAAGCCACATGTGCTAGGCATCTCCAAAATGTGGCTAAAACCCCATCTCTCTGATGATGCCTACTATCTCCCAGGATACTCCCTGCTGAGGCATGACAGGCCTGGTAAGAAAAGGGGTGGTGGACTGGCTCTCTACATCCGTGAGCCTCTCTCTGCTACCCCCGTCCTCCACTCTGACTCTAGCTCACCCAGTGAGTGGCTCCTACTGGAACTGACCATAGGTGCAGCAAAAAAGATGTATGTGGGTTGCTGCTATAACCCCCCCTCCCGGATGTCCAGCAGGTCTCATCACCCACCTTGAAGGGATGGGAAGCCTCTCCTCCACCTGGGACACCATCCTCCTTTGGGATTTTAACCTGGACTGGCTTAGTTCCCAGGGACCTGATTACTCTAACCAACTCAAGCTCCATAACCTTATCCAAATTATCACCATCCCCACCAGGCACAACCCTAGTACCCAAAAACATACACTTCTTGACTGGGTAATTATCAATACAGAGGACAGGGTGCTCCTCTCGGGCACTCTGTCCGATGCCATTAGCAATCACTCCCTTACCTACCTGATCTGGGCCTCTAAGACCAAGAGCATGCCCCCAAACTACTCTCTTTCCACAATTTCAATCACCCAGACATCCCTTCCCTCCTTAACGATGTTTGAGCGATAAACTGGTCAGCCTTCTACACCCTTTCTAACATGTCTGAGGCTGAGAGTTTCTTCACAACCGCACTCCTCCGTCTCCAAAACCAACATTTTCCCCTGACTACTCACAGAGTTAGGGATGGCTGTACATGATGGGTTACTAAAGATCTCCTGGCCATGATGAGGGAGAGGGATGAGCTATGGTTGGCCTACAAAAAAGCTCCCTTCCCTGCCTGATGGAACGAATACCGGTGGCTACAAAACCTTTGTAACAGTCAGCCTTTGCCAAAAAGCACACCTTCTTTCACTCAAACATCACTCCACCACATCTGCCCTCGCCCTATTTAACAATCATATTCTTAGGAACATGGACCTTGGAAGAGCAATGGGTGTTGTCTTTGTTGACCTATCTAAAGCTTTTGACTTGGTTGACCACACCCTGTTGCTCTCCTCCCTCTACACCCTTGGCTGTTCTTCTGAGACCATGCGGTAGTTTCAAAGTTACCTTTCGGATAGATCTCAGTCGGTATGTGTAGAACCTTCCACCTCCCCAGCCCTCCCAGTCACTATCAGTGTACCGCAAGGCTCCATCCTGGGCCAACTCTTATTTTCCCTGTTTATAAACTCTCTCCCCTCTGACTGTCTCACTTGTGATGCCCTATTTTATGCAGATGACCTTCACTAGTGACAAGACTCTTGAGAATATATCGAGGGCTTTATCCAATAACTACTCTGCGGTGCACACCTGGTTCCACTCACATTGCCTAATTATTAATGCTAAAAAAACTAAATCCATGATATTTGGATCTAAACCTTTCCTGTCTAAGGTTGCCAAGGCTGGGTCCACACTCTCAGTAGTCTCACCAGACAACACTGTACTTGAAAATGCACTAACTTTCAAATATCTGGGAGTTATCCTGGTCCCGGCCCTCTCCATTTTAGAAACTTATCTCCTCTGTTATCCACCGTATTAATCAGAAACTTGGTGCAGCTTATCGGATAAAGTCACTCCTGACCAGGGAAGCCCGTTTAGCCATTTCCCAAGGCAACCTGCTACCCTTGATTGACTACTGCTCCCCTATTTACTCACACATATCTTCAGCCTTACTTGCGCACCTCTGCTCCACGTACAACAACATCTGTCATTTCATTCTCCTGGCACCATATTCCACTCACCACTGCCACCTCTACCAGACTCTTGGCTGGCTCCCACTACCATGCAGATTTGACTATGGGCTTGGCTGCCTCCTGGACAGCACCATCCAGCATGGCAAAGCCTCCCTTTATATGTCTCTCCGCAAGACCAGAACTCCCTCAAGGTGTCTGCGTGCATCCTCAGTACCTCCCCCGGATATCCGGAAAGTCTCCTCGGCTATGGGTAGCAGAGCATTATCTGTAGCTGCTCCCACTCTGTGGAACAGAATCCCCATGCCCTTCCGCTCTCTGGACTCCATGCCACTTTCAAGACACATCTCAAATCCTGGCTGCTTGATGAGGCCACATGCCATTGCAAGCTTGGATAACCCCCCCACCAACACCACCACCACCACCATCTTTCTGACTTTTCCCTCTTGGGCTGCTTTGGCCTCCCCTGCCCTCTCTCATTTCTTTGGACTCCTATCTTACATCCTTCACTACCTATTTCTTGGGCTCTCCCACCTGGCTATTGTCTTGTATGTTTTTTTTTTGTTTGTTCTTTTTTTACATCATGTATTCATTTGCACTGGCCACTTATCCTTAGTAAATAATTGTATAATAATTGCTGCTTATCATGATGTACTGATTGTTTATTTTTAGCCTTTCATTAATTTTACTTTCCTATGTTACTTTCTTTGTTCACCAATGATTTATTTATTTATTTCAGTGCTCGGAAAACCATTTGAGCTCAGAACTCTTTACATAGATTCCACGTCAGGACATTTCAGTACAACAGATAGGTGAAATTATACAAAGGATTGCAGAAATACAAAGGTAAACAAACAGGATTATATGTCAAACAGAGTACAGGTCACAGGAAAAAAGACAATTTACAGTGCCCAATGGTGAAACCAGTCAGTTGTCAGCAAACAAGAGGTTGTTTGGAGCGTTGCTAGGTGCTAAAGAAAAAAAGCAAAAAAGGAGGTAAAAGGGAGGAACCCAAGTGCAATGTGCAAAAGGAGAGCGTAATATCAGTATAACAGTAGGGATCGGAGAGAAGTGACTAGATTGGAGGCAGAGGGAGAGGGTGTTAGGTGTGTGGGGGGAGCAGGAGGGCCTACTCAGGGGAGAGCAGGAAGGGTTGAGGGGGCAATGATGTCTGTATATCCACTCTGCTCACCAATGATGTCTGTATATCCACATGGCTTGTGCTCATTGTACAACTTGTCACTGCCTCTATAACTGCCGCCTGTGTGGCCCGGGTCGTGCCTGAAAACAGTCCCCTGGATCAGTGCACTTACCCAGTTATCAAAGACTGTAGGAGAGTGGATAGCGATGATGGAATCAGGGAGATTCAGACTGACCTGCAGTGATTAGCATGGTGGTGGTCTGTGGCTTGGCAGTTGAAATTTAATGCCAGAAAGTGCAAGGTGATGCACCTAGAGAAAAAGAACCCTAGGACAGGGTACTGGATGGGAGGGACCTGACTTAGCACTGTGATTAACGAATGGGACTTAGGAGTTATCATTAGTGACTCCCTCAAACAGTCAAGCCAGTGTAACAAGGCCTGTAGTAAGGCAAATATGATGGTGGGATGTATCAGCAGGGGTACTGATGGGTATTGACAGCAGAAGAAAGGAGGTAATAATACCAGTATATAGATATTTGTTTACTGAAAAAAACTGACTTAAAGTCTAGGAGCAAAGTAGAAAGGAGGGAGTGAGGAGGTGGTGGTGTTATGTGTCCCCCTACCTCCTTTCTACTTTGCTCCTAGACTTTGTCAGTTTTTTTCTGTAAAAAATGTCATGAAATCTAAGTGTTGTACCTGATTTGGCTATATCATATTAGTAGTTAGTATCATAAATTATGATGCAATAATATTTATGAATTGAATAAGTATAACTGTAGTATTTATGAGGGATTGACTTAAATCGATATGCTAGCCATTTCATGAAACTAGTAGCCAATTTTATATCACTATTCATATTTTTTGTTTGAACTTTGTGTAACCCCCATCACCCGGGGTTGCTAGAATCCCACTTAGATCTAGTGGTAGGCAGGGAAGGCAGCTTGTGAGACACCAGTTAAATGGGTTTCACACTGTCTCACTCTGTCCTCAGTCTCAGCTGAGCTGGATGGATGACATCATATAGAATTCTCGCAGCAGCATAAGCCACAGTGGAATGTTGCAGCTGGGAGTTAGGTAAGAATGTTGGGGTTTTTAGAGTCAGTCTGTAGTGGTCTAGTGGGAGACTCAGTGGAGGGAGGAGGTGCGCTGCAGTTGGTAGCCCCTCATAGCCCCAGCTTTGTATTAGAGCTACCACAAGAAGAGGGTGTGTTTTCTCACCCTAGAGAAGGACACAGAAGAAGTACAAACATAAGTGGTTGAGACTGTTCCCCAGTTTGTTCCAGTGCCCCATCCCTGAGAGGGATGGGGGGAACAAGACTAGCTTTTCAGGGGCAATCCCCTAGCCCTGCTGGAAGAAGAAAAGCTGCATGATGAGAAGATTTGTGCTAAGGTACCAAGTGTGTTTTTTTCCTGTGAGAGAAGCCCTGGGGCACCTGCGAACCATGGTGAGTCTGTTCTGCCAGAGAGCCTATGTTTTCACCGAGTTAGTTGTGTAAAGTATCTGCTACTGTGGGTCTGGAAAGGACAGCCAAGTACAGTACTTTGAAGTTATGTGTATGGCTTGAAATACATCTAGTAGTAATAAATGTATTTGTTCGGCATTTTGCCATTGCAATACAAATGAAACAATCAATAAGTTATATACATACATACATACAAACACATATTACGAACAATCATTATAAAAACTTGTGCTGTATATGCCACATATTTCCTATTTTCATCAACTAGGTCTAAGCTTAGAGTCATGCTGTTATTTCTTATTGCACAATAAATCATTGAATACGCTTGTTTCTTATGTTTTTAACTTCAATAAGGAATATAGCCAATTAATTTAGCATTACAGAGTTTTCTGAGTTAAACAGAAGATCCAATACAAATTTGTTAGGCATATATAAGGAGCCAATATATTTTCCCTAACCTTTTGCTATGAAGATGTTCATACCAAGGGCATCTTAGTACTACGTGTTTGAAGTCTTCTACTTCCTGCAACTGACAGTAACATTTGCAGGAATTATTTTCCCTCTTTGTTATACCTTGCCTCTATCACATTACTTGGGAAAACTTCAAACCTGAATTGAGTAATCACACTTCTAAATTTAGGATTCTTAACTACATCTAGATAAGGTTTTAAGGTGTGCTCTCTCATATAATTAGAAAGCCAGATGGCCACTTTTGATTTTTTTTATTGTTTCTAAATCCATTATTCATGATCTTTCTTTTAAAGTGCTTGTTACAGTTTTTGTATAGGCCTTGTTAAGACATATTCCCTTTTCAACCCAGTCCATCATATACTCAAGATTTACATTCTGCAAGACAGTGTTAACATTCCCCAGCCACTTGCTTTTACCATGTGCCAGGTATTGCATTTTTTCTTTAAGACATTCTCCCAGTATAGAGTCCTTTCTTTCTTCTGTTAGTTTAATCCAATAGTTTACTTGTCTTATACATATCATATCTGAGAGTCTTATCTGCCCTAGTCCTGCTCTGACGAGTATACTAGGAGTACCATTGGGGACCTTTATTAATTGTATGTTTTATTCAATATGGCTTCCATCTTGGTTATGCTTTTGTTCCCCAAAATTTCTGCAGTATATAAAACCTGATTAATCATTTTTGCATTTATAACCTTAATCATTGGGAGAACAATGTTGCCTCCTTAAATGTAATTAAATCTCTTTTAGGGCATTCAGTGTACTCTGCAGTTTTTTTGTACACATTTCCCTGTGCTTGTTCCATTTAAGGTTTTTTGATAATGTTACTCCAAGATAATTGCATTTGTTTACAAATTCCAAGGGTTTGTTCATGAGCTTTAGTGCTCTATATTTTTTATTAGTTCCAAACACCATTACTTTGTTTTTTTTTTTATATTTGGCTTTAAATTATGCTCTGTACAGAGCATTTCCATTTTATCAAGAGCCCTCTGTAGGCCTAAATGGCTTGTAGATATTACAACTAAGTTGTCAGCGTATGCCAATACGGGTATTCTAATTTTTCCCACTCTAGGAGGGTGAAAGTCTGGATTGTCTAAAGCTACAATAATTTTATTTATATATCTATTGAAAAGAGTTGGTGCTAGAACACACCCTTGTCTAACACCTATGTTAGTTTGCACTTTATTAGTTAACAATCCTGTTCCTGTATATTTGATTTTCGCCCATGTATTTCTATATATTCTTTGTACTAATGTAATTAGATTCTTATCTATTCCCATTTCCCTCATCTTTTTCATAACATTGTTTTCAATATTGTATCAAAAGCAGATGTAAAATCTATAAATGTGAGAAATAAAGTTTGCCCTTTTATGTTACAATATTTTTCTATAATATGATAGAATAAAAAAATCTGGTTCATAGTTCCTGTTTTTTTCCAGAAACCAGCCTGTAAGTCAGATATATTTTTATTTCTTTCTAACTCTGTCATTATTCTATTTAAAATTACTTTTGCGTAAATTTTAGCAATTGTGTCAATTAGGGCAATGGGTCCGTAATTTGCCGTATCAGCACACAAAACTTTTTTATGTATAGGAACTACATGACTCCCTATCCAACTATCTGGTGTAAACACATACATGACCATTAAATTATATAACCTGGTGAGTGTCTTTACCCACCAGTCGTCATTTAATTTTATATGGTCAGTAGGTATTTTATCAGGTCCTGGTGATTTATTATTAAAACTCTCCAGAACTACCTTGACTTCAGCTTCTGTAAACCAGATAAAGCTGTCATCAATTTCATTTATAGTTATGTTTTGAGTGTCTTCCCCTATTGAGAATATATTTTGAAAGTAACCAACCCATGTTTCTGGCCCTATATAGTAATCAGATTGTTTTTTAAATTTATTTGTTCCTTTAGCCACAAGGGTCCAATAGGTTTTGTCGTCATTTTGATAAATTGCATTCTGCATCCTGTCCCACAATTCCATCTGATGTCTATATTTTTGTACTTCTATCTCATCTTTATATTGTTTTCTATAACTGTTCAACACTTTCCTATTCTCTTTTGTTGGATTCTTCACTTTCCTTGTCATTTGTGACAATTTTCTTTTCCCTTCTCTACAGTTTTTATAAAACCAGTTTTCATATCTTTTCCCCATGTTATTATTATTGCCTTTTTCAATAGTTTCTTCAAATTTTTCATAATGTGCAATTATTTGTATCATAAATATTTATTGGGTCTATTTCATAGTTAATTTTAGGGTTTAAACTCTATAAATTCTGTACTCAGTGCCAATGCTTTATGTCCCAACATTCTTCCCCATTTGATCTTTTTATTAATAATTTGTATTTCTGATTGTTGTTCCCTGTTAACATCTTTCAAGTTTTTCCTATACAGTATTAATGGATAATGATCACTTTCAGTTCTGTTTATTATTTTTAGATCACAGTACTTGTGATAACTATATGTGGTGATTAACATGTAGTCTATAGTGTTAGACCCTCTTGCTGTTACACAGGTAATATTTCCATCACAATCTGAGGGCATACGCCCATTCAGAATGATAAGTTGCAAGCTGTCAATTAATTTCTCCATTTGTTTGTTTTTATCTATATGCTTTTTATCAACGGAAAGTCTCTGGGGTATATCAAGACTATCCAATTTAATGCTGGCCTTCAACATTTTCTCTGCCAGTCTTTTGTTATAAAGAACTAGATCAATTTGGTTTCCTTTAGTTGAGTCACTATGTGCTTTCCTTATATCCTTTATATCATCTTTGTGGAACTCAATACCCAGGAGATTGTCCACTAAATGTCCCATCATTTCCATCAATTGTTCATTTGTTTCCAATGTTCTACATGAGATGCCAAATATCGACAAAGTGACTTCAGTTTCACCATTACTTTCCTGTATGATGAAATCATGCAGTGAATAAGCCTCGGCCAATCTTTTTGTTAATTCAGTCTTAGTTAAATTTTTCAAATGTTTCAATGTGCTAATAGCTATAGGGTAATCCATGGCTAAATTAAATCCAGCCAGATAGTAGGAATTCCTCCAAACATAACGTGCAACCCTCTCATGCCTAAAAAACAGCAAAATCAATTCTTGTGATGTCAAGTCACTAACTCTGACTGCGTCAATAATGTCATCCTCTAAAAGTTCCAATCCTAACATCTCAGTACATATGCTCTTTCCTAATTCCATTAGTACCAAGCAATTCTCATTATCCTCTTTATGGACTCCTCTAAGTGTCACTATAGAGCCTCCCTCCCACGTTGTCAGGGCCTCTTCTACCTTCTTTTCATTGTTCGTAATCGTATTACTATTCTTTTTATTGTTTTCTTGTTGTTTGCTCAAATTCTCAGTACTGTTCTGTTCGTACCTTAAATTGTCTGTTCCTTCTTCCATGTATAATTCATGTAAATTGGTTTCACATAGTGCTATATCCATTTTTATATCATTCTGATCCAATCTCACCTGGGGAATCCCTAGCTCTTCAGTTGCCTCATTTCACAACGGATCCCTTTCCCCCAACTCTTGTGTTCTATTTAAGTAGTTGTTTCCAGGGGTTGAACTATCAGCATTTTGATTATCTACATTTACCAACAAACTCTGAAGTAGAAGTAATTTTAGAGCATTCATTTCTGTTTCAAATTGTTCCAAATGGTATTCTAAACCTTGTTTATTTTGAACTTTACTCCCTCTCTGTTGTTCTTTGTGCATTATCATTTCATTAAATTTTGTGCTATTAAACTTATCCCCACTTCAAGCTTTTGTTCAGTTTGTTTTTCTACTCCACATAAGTATTCTTGCTTTGTTCCCTTTCTATTCCTTCTCTTATTGTCATTTTTATTAACTTTTTGAAACTGTTATTGTATGTTCTTCTCACTTTTCTTAGATCTTCTTACCTTCCCCTTCCCCTTTTTTCCTTTTTTATTTTCCCTTTTTTTTCCTTTATTTGTTGTATCGGGGAAATCAATAGTTGTGAAGTCAGGTATTCTATGCTTTCCATTTTTGCTTTCATATAGAAATGAATCTATTGATGTGTTTGGAATATCACAATCTATTTTGTTTCTCAGTAAGTCAGTCTTTGCATGATTAATGGCAACATCATGCCTGAGGTTTCCCAGTTCATTTTTTATGACTATCAGCTGTTCCATTAAAATTAAGTTAGCTGTATGTTGATGTCCCAAGTTAACTGCTAATTCTTCATCAATTAGATCAGGCAAAAACAATGGTTTAACCAAATCTCCTGTTGCAGTGTATTCTTTAGATTTTTTTATCATCTTAGGTGTTTGGGTAATATAGCTAAAAGCTAGATCTTTGATCCCTTTAATAGTCCGCTGCAATTTATCATTGACCTAAGTTCAGTACCAGATACTAGTATTAGATCCTCATGTGTAAGCTGTGTATTTCTGATCTTTTTTCCCCTTAAATGTTTCTCTATACTTTGCAATTCCATATCTTCCATATCTAGTTCCATTTCAGAATTCAAAAAACTAATTTGCTCTGACATCTCTTGATCCAAATCCAGCACAAATTCCTGTTCTAAATTATCATTTGCCATTTCCTTACTGCCCCCAAGGTTACTGTTTTCAATCTCCCTATCCTTCACATTCTCCTGAAAAATTATATTTTCCAAACTTCCATAAATAAGTGATGGGAATACTGTGAGTTTAGGGCTAATGCTACGCACAGAGCAAGTTATGAGAGTATTGGGAGTAGATGTTTTATCACTTTCTAGTTTCTTTAATTTCATGTGTTCTGTAATTTTTGTTTGCTTATTTTTTTGTTGGGTTTTTACTTATCCTCAATTTCCCATTGGCTAGAGCAGGGCTAGCCAGCAGGGGGGAGCAACATGCTTTCTTCCTCTGTAATCTTGTATTTACCATTCTTATTATCTTTCTTAGCAGACCACCAGTGACTTTCCTGTCTGTAAATAATATCTATTATAATACTATACAGATACACAAAACTCACTGTTCACTATTCACACCACTTGCACCGCTTGGTGTACTACAATAGGCTATGACATTTCCTTAAGGCCAAAAATAGAGATGGTATAAATGATGTAAAAATCACCACGTCAACTCCCACTGGGCTGAATTGGTTCAGAGAATAAAATATAAGAGATTCAATACATTCATAAATACATTTCTGGTAAGTATCTGGGTTTCTAAATATTGTCAACAGATCACCAGTTAGTTTCCTTTAGATTTACTTAACAAGTCACGTTCTCCACAAATTCCAGTAAAGTACCAGTAAAACCCTAATGTATTTAATTGATTTTTTTTTGTCTTTTCAACTCCACTTCTTTACTTCTCCCAAAACCATAGTTCTTTGCAGTTGTTTTAAGGTTAATCTGGAAAACTACAGCTTCAGTTGTCTTTATCAGAGATATCAACTTCAGTAAATCACCATTTTATAAAGAGGGATTTCAACCAAGTCCTTGCGCTGGTCTCTCTCAGTTTATCGATTTTATAAGAAGCACTCCTCGACTGAAAATAAATGATGGATATCCCAACAAACGCTACTGCCAGACAGAGAAAAAAGAAAGAGAAAAAAAATGTCAGTTTTGTGGCCGTTTGGAAAACAGGGAATCACATGAAAACAACCCTGTGGCTATTAATATCTTGATAGTTGATTTTGGCTAATACACACACACAATATACTTATAAAAATAATAGTGTACCAAACTTACTGTTAGTGTCCTTCTTATTTGATATTTAAAATAGTATTTAAAATATAGTGCAACAGGCTGCTAGCACTATGAGGAGCCGGTCGAGCCAGTCAGATTGTAGTTTCGTAGCTCGTAACTCTCGTCTCGCAGTTCTCCGCTCACAAAATTACTACATACAACTTACTCCCGTGTAACTCATTTAAATAAAAATGCAAATCAGACGAGTAAGTTACTACTATTTAAACTGATCAAACTAAGTAATCGTTACTCTCTCCATTCACCGCAGTTCCGTCAGATCCTTGTTGCACCACCATTCCTATCAAAATGGAGCTTTGCACATGCGCTTTAAAGCCAGAGAGAGGAAAACCATTAGCTTATTGGAGGAATTTGATCATATGATCTTACAACCCTGGGAAGTTTAAAACAGCTATTTCAGACTTTATAAATATAAACATAATTTAGTGTTTAACACAAAGTCATACAAATATAATGAATATACGCTAATATATGTTGGGTGCCTTGTTCACAAAGGTGGTAGAAACGATACAATGATAATATAAAACTGCCACCGGCGAACTACAAAAGCACATAAAAAACACACAAGTGTGTAAAATGTGCAAAAACAATCTAAAAACTTTGTATTTAAAATAAAATAAAATACAGCCCTTAGAATAAAGCAATCTTCAGCCCCTTTGGATCGCAGTATTTTGGCAGTATTTCTCTGTAGATCATCTCCCCTTATCCCCTCGCATGCCCTCCGCATAGACTCTTCCTCCACTGGTCCAAATGGTGTTGTCTTCAGCCATTTCTCCTCAGTGCAGTCACCCTAGCAGTGAGGAAATCGAACTCCTGAAATGGCAAAACAAGAGAAAGAGATGCAGAGAGGACAGGACCAAGCCGCAGTAAGATTTTCTGGTAAGACCATATAGCTCAGTGGCATAGATGGCATACCTTTTGTAGAATTAAAACAGGCAAAACGGTCCTACTATCTGCAACTTCTCCACAATTGCAGAGGCACGTTGCTCACCTTCCTGGTAACACTTTTAAATAAATAAACAAAGGTCTGACTCTGGATCTGAAATGCATCTAACCAGTAGGGGTCTACAGGGGTGGACATAGCCACTTAAAGAACATTGCAAGTCAGGACACCAGTTACCTAGAAAGCAGAATGTTAAATGTGATATACATTTCAAGATAGCATTCTACAAACAAAGAGTCTCAAAGGAAAGGTGTTGACTCCAAATGAATGGCTGAGTATGGATTTGGGGACAAAAGGTGGGAGACCCCCCCCCATCTGGAATAACCAGATTTACCTCCACAGATTCACTTTGGGCACCTATAGCTTTCTCCCGGACACTTGGCCAGTGTCTGCAGAAAGTACCCAGACATGGGATTAAGGATGTGTATTTCTCCCTTAGAGCTAGGAAGTGCTCATGGGTGGTTGAGGGAGCCACCAACAGTGGCTCCCTCAGTGGAAAGTGTGTACCTGTTCCAGCCAAGGGTCATGCCAAGGAATCCAAGATAGAGAGAGTACCAGTTTGGGCTGAGAGCCCAGTGTGTTCAAAACCTGAGGGTTGTTGTGATGATGAAGAAGATGTGTTCTGACCTCTATAGAACTGCATAACCAGTGAGTGTAGCCCCATGGGGGTTCATCTTGCTTTGTATTCCTGTGTGTAAGTGAATAAAAGCCCCACTTTAGAATCCCACTCCTGGTTTGGACATTCTCAGTTCTTGCTTCCTGTGTCCGGAATTACTTGGGTGTCCCTGTCCAGAAGTACAAACCTAGCCCTGATACTGAGCGAATGTTTTCTCCCCAAACCCAGGCTAACCAGGTAATGGGTTACAAAAATGGAGGCACCGGGCAATAAATAACAACAAACCCTAAACCCACACCTTGGTTACAAATTGGAGGCACCGCTGAGGATTTGGGTTTGGAATCTAGGGAGAGAACAAGAAAGATTTGCTTGGATTAGGGTTAGCGTTTTGGCTGTCTGGCAGTAGGTAGCCCAAAAAGTGGAAGCAGTGCCACCCAAATGTCCCGCTGTGTGCTGCTGTTCATGTGCTGCTGTAATTGCGTCACCAGTTTACCGAGGAGCAGTAAAGCCCGAGAGTGTATGCCCTTGTCCTGCATCAAAGTTATAACATTTACCAGCTTTTTAAAGTAATGTGTGACAAGAAAAGTGTGGAAAACTGTGGGAAACAAACAGAGATTTGTGCCCTAGACATTGGAAGTGCTTGTTGTATGGACAGAGAGAGTCCTGAGTGAAATGCCATGAAAAATGGTTGAAATGGTGCTCCCACCGAGGAGCTATAGTTGAAAAAAAAAAAATGTGGTTTACAGTTTAAATTTTTCCTGCTTGATGATCACCATGGAGGAGAGCACGAGAAGAAAGAGGCTCACTTGCATGGCGTTGAGTGATTGGTGAGACTGCAATCAGTCTTGCCCCCCCCAAACCAGCTCTAGAGTGACTGCACAGTGTTCAAGAGGGAGAGAGAGAGTAGTGTGCGAACTGGCTTGCCAGGAGGAGCATCACAGTGACTGAAAATGTTATAAAAGTAGTAAAATCTGACTTTTCTGCTTAAAATCAGGCTCAACCAGCATTTCGATCCATCTGAGAAGAGAGCAAGGTGCTCAGAGGGACAATCGGCAGGACTGCCAGCCAACGTCATCCCAGAGGCCTCCAAGACTGGCTGTAGGCCGAAATTTTCCATCACAATAACCAGCTACTGATTAAGTGAGTACCAACCAAAAAACAACTCAAACTGTGTGTGATTTTAACTAAAGCCAGCTGAATCTGTGTGAAGCAGTGCGATCATTTTGTAAAGAAGGACTATGTCAAAATTGTGGGTTCAGCAACAGTATAATTTTCAAAGCCAAGTGAGAGAATGTGAGTTGTATGAAAGATGCAACAAGAAATACAGGCAATCCTGTGCGATGAAATACTGTGACTTGAGGGACTTTTAAGCAAGAACAGTAAGTTACAGCAAGTAAAAAGTCCAGTAAAAATCATATAAATGTGCTAAGAAAACAGACAGTGCAGTTTAAATAGTTTGAGTGAACTTTGTTGGTAGAGTGTGTAAATCGGATGCGCAGTGGCTTGAGTCATAAACAGAACGTTGATGTGCAGGACTGCTGCCGCCGCCATTACAGGGTGGGGTAGTAAAGTAAACACAGTGGCAGGGGAGCCATTTTGTAAATGTTTTTCCAACAGAGTGGGACTTGAGATAACAGTGAGCTTTTGTTTTTCTCTGCAGTCATGGGATCAGCCCGCTACCCAGATCATGCCTGGGCTATGATAGTAGAAGAAGTTAACAGATTAAAAGATATTGAGAGATGTTTCTATGGGGGATGTTTGCCTCCTCATGTGGCGATTCCTGAATATCCAGTAAGAGTGTGCATAATGTGCTTAAAGGCTTGAAGGGACATCTTCATGGTTCCTCACTGCTCTGGGTGCCTAGAGAGACATGGCCTAACCAAAGCACCCAAGATTTGTTTGGCTCCCACATGGACAAAGATTCAAGAACCTGCAGTTGGCAGCACACAGCACCAGGTAGAGCCTGTTGGAGGAGGCTCAGTAGAGTGTGGCACGAAGCAAGAGGGTGCAGATCTACAGGCAGAACAAAGTACTGATGTATCCGAGTCCGGGTCACAGAGAGACATTGTGGAGGGAGCATCAGCAGATCCTTGGAGAGAGGGCCTTAGCCCAAGTCTCATAGGGGATGAGATGAGGGAGACCCTTGAATGGGAGGTGTCGACCTCCGCGCCCAGCGAGGAGTGGATAGTCTCAGGAGTGAGGATGACTGCTGACTCCTGGGTTCAGATCTTCAGCGAGGAAGAGGATGAGGGGGATCCTATGTGGCCTTATGCAGAAGGTGCAGATCCACAGCCTTGGGCTCTTGCCTTGGAGGAGCGAATGGAAGGAGAGATTAGTGACTCCACAGCCCTGTCCCCACAAGGAGGAGTCAAAGATCCATTTTAAGTATCAATAAGTATGTGTAGCTGGCAGAACCAGGACTGGCCGTACTCAAGCCAGGCCAGAGGTCTCAAGTTGACCAAGTGTAGTAAAGAGGAAAGACTGGTTCGTAGGAAGGCGAATGAGATCTATGGGATTACCTTTCCTCGGAAAGTCTGGGAGGAGATTGAAAGAAACAGGAGAACCTGGATAGTGGAAGAGGCCACAAGATTTGTCCATCCCGGTGCAAGTCAGTATGTCCGAGACAGAGTGTTGCAAGAGAAATTCAGACAATGGAAAGTGGGCAGAACACTATTCATAGACACTGTTCGGATCATGGATGGAGGGGGACATGAAACCTTCTTCTATGTGAATTATGAGCTCCCAGACGGGGTAATAATTCTTGTACCTGACCCATTGTGTTACTTCCCACAATGCTGACAAATTCCTGCAAATGTGCCCATGCCTACCAAGTGGAGAGCAGAGCAGTGGTAGCCAGTGCTGCCATCCAGTCATTGCCGTACCTAAGTTGTTCCACCTGTCTGGCATTCCAGGAACCAGGTGCCCCAGATTCATCAGCGTTGCAGTGTACTGGCTTTCCAGATTCCATCAACTGGCCTTCCAGATGACTTCATATCCAGAGAGGACACCAGCCCAGCTGTATCCTGATTCATCGCCTGGGATTTCGGATGACTTCAGACCAGCTGTTTTTCCTGTCCTGTTCCAAGGTTTCATCTCCTAGATGACATCATCCCAGCAGTTTCTAGATGTGCCATCCTGTTGTTTTCTGGAAGATGTCCACCCAGCTGTATCAGAAGAATGCTGCCAGGGAGAGTCTTCGACTGGAAATCCAGGTGTCGTATTGATTTCATTCTTCAAGGGACTGGTAAGTCCAGACTTTTCTATTTTAATGACACTGCAGTACACACCCTAACCTAGCAGACTTCAGACTGTTTGAACTGTCCTCAAAGACTCTCCCTTTCGGGATTACAGTCCTACCAGAACTGTGCTTTACCGGGCTCCGACCCAGGAGACACTCTTTCTTGTACTTGCCTTCGGGCACTGTTATCACTAGATGGGACTTTTAGGGCACTCCACCCCCAAACAATATGTATTGTAAATAATGTCATTGTTTTTCTACTGTTTCTACTGTTTTTCTACTTTTCTAAAAAAAATATTTTTGGGGATTCTCCGGTGTTTAGATGGTAGGGGTTAGATAGTACTGTGTTTGCAGATTAGGGGTTGTTTTGTCTTTTCTCTTGCAGATGTTCCTGAAGAAGACAAGAAGAGAATGCAAGAAGAGGAGGGGGGACTCAGCGAAGTCTTCCATGTGCTTTAAAAGTAGAAGTCTTTAAAGTGCAGTGTTGTTGTTAACTGTGTTTAACTTTTCCTTCCACAGGTATGGTTGTGGGGGAGTGCGGGAGTAATACCTAGGGTATAGTATTAGCTCCTTGTGTGTGTTTGGTTGCAGGTGTCCAGGGTTGGGGGGAGGTTCCCCTGTGTTTTTTGGGGGGTTTTGGTCAGATAGATTTTCCCTAGAGGGCAAGGGGTGATAGACAGGCTGTGGTCCTGACCTGCAGTAGGGGCCACAGTACTGATCTATTAGGGCTGTGCTTTGGACAGTTCTACCAGGGCCACTAGGTAACCATAGAAAGATCATAGAGTAGAGGCTGATGCATCAGCTGATGGCCTCTGGGCCCTTAGTGTTGCCTGCCTCTGCCTAGCACATGGTAGGAGAGAGCCTGATCACCTCTCTCCATAGGTAGCACAGAGGGTAGAATGGCCTGGGCCAGGTAAGTAATGACTGCGGACAGTCATTTTCCTGGTCAAGGGTGGGTGTACCCCCCCAGTCACCCGGGGTTAATAGAATCTCACTTCGATCTAGTGGTAGGCAGGGAAGGCAGCTTGTGAGACACCAGTTAAATGGGTTTCACACTGTCTCACTCTGTCCTCAGTCTCAGCTGAGCTGGAAGGATGACATCATATAGAATTCTCGCAGCAGCATAAGTCTCAGTGGAATGTTGCAGGTGGGAGTTAGGTTAGAATGTTAGGGTTTTCAAAGTCAGTCTGTAGTAGTCTTGAGCAGTCAGTAGCGGAGGGAGGAGGTGCGCTGCAGTTGGCAGCCCCTCATAGCCCCAGCT
Source organism: Neoceratodus forsteri (assembly GCA_016271365.2). Lineage (NCBI taxonomy): Eukaryota > Metazoa > Chordata > Ceratodontiformes > Ceratodontidae > Neoceratodus > Neoceratodus forsteri. The sequence continues at coordinate 1,530,453,315 of CM057453.1, forward strand.
CTGTACAGAGCTACCACAAAAAGAGGGTGTGTGTTCTCATCCTAGAGAGGGACACAGAAGAAAACTTGCTGAAGTGGTTGAGACCGTTCCCCAGTTTGTTCCAGTGCCCCATCCCCGAGAGGGATGGTGGGAACAAGACCAGCTTTTCAGGGGCAATCCCTTGGCCCTGCTGGAAAAAGAAAAGCTGCCTGATGAGAACATTTGTGCTGAGGTACCAAGTGTGTTTTTTTTTCCTGTGAGAGAAGCTCTGGGGCACCTGCAAACTATGATGAGCCTGCTCTGCCAGAGAACCTATGTTTTCACCGAGACTGTTGTGTAAAGTATCTGCTACCGTGGGTCACGAAAGGACAGCCAAGTACAATACCTTAAGTTATGTGTATGGCTTGAAATGCATCTAACCAGTGGGGGTCTACAGGGATGGACATAGCCACTTAAAGAACGTTGCAGGTCAGGACACCAGTTACCTAGAAAGCTGAATGTTATATACATTTAGAGATAGCATTCTACAAACAGAGAGTCTCAAAGTAAAGGTGTTGACTCCAAATGAATGGCCGGGTATGGATTTGGGGACAAGAGGTGGGAGACACCCCATCTGGAGTAACCAGATTTACCTCCACGGATTCACTTTGGGCACCTATAGCTTTCTCCCAGGCACTTGGCCAGTGTCTGCAGAAAGTACCCAGACATGGGATTAAGGAAGTGTGTTTTTCCCTTAGAGATAGGAAGTGCTCATGGGTGGTTGAGGGAGCCACCAACAGAAATGTCCATGCCATATGGAAAGTGTGTACCAGTGCTGGCCGAGAGCCATGCCAGTGAATCCAGGATAGAGAGTACCAGTTCAGACTGAGAGCCCAGTGTGCTCAAAAACTGAGGGTTGTTGTGATGATGAAGAAGATGTGTTCTGACCTCTATAAATCTGCATTGCCAGTGAGTGTAGCCCCGTGAGGGTCCATCTTGCTTTGTATTCTTGTGTGTAAATGAATAAAAGCCCCACTTTAGAATCCCACTCCTGGTTTGGACATTCTCAGTTCCTGCTTCCTGTGTCTGGAATTACTTGAGTGCCCCTGTCCAGAAGTACAAACCTAGCCCTGATGCCGAGTGAATGTTTTCTCCCCGAACCCAGGCTAACCAGGTAATGGGTTATAAACTGGAGGCACTGGGTGCTAAATAACAACAAAACCCTAACCCACACCTTGGTTACAGTTGTATAAAAAATATTTTTTATAATTATTGATACTCACAAATTGGTGGTTGTTTCTTTAAATGTGTCACTTAAATATGAGCATTCGGTTGTAACCTCAGCCCCGCCCCCTGAGGAAGACCTAGTGTTTGGCGGAAGCGCAGGGGAGGAAGGGCACCTTTTAGTGCACCTTGCCACAATAAATTCTGACTACTGATTATAGACTTTAACTCTCTCCTTTTGCATGTCTGAGTGCAGCATTTTGGTTTTGTTTGTACATAATTTAATGATAGTAACAATGATAAGACTGTTTATTGCATGTTGTGACATAAAGAATTATCTTAGTGGTAGCCCGTTATTTTTTTGCAAAGCACACTGTTTTTCATTCAGTTTTTAATTTCATTTACAATATTTGTAATTTTTGACCAGGAAAGGCACAAATTAGACTCCATATTCAGAGCAGCCATTTCTGGTGAGCAAACAGGAGTGCTGCAGGGCAGTTAGTGCATGACCAACTCAGGGCAGTATTCAGACAGTTGGCACACTCCAACTGGAGCGCACTAACTTTCTAAAAATGGTGCTGTGCCAGCACACTGCATAGTGACTGTGATCACACTCGCATAGTGCATGGCTGAATATGGCCCACACAGAAGTAAAACGGAGAATAGCACATCCCAACTGGGATAGCGCCAGGGCTCCTGTGGGCCATATTCAGTCCTAGTATGCTAATGATTCCATATGGCATGTTAGGCGCTAAGGGTCCATTTGCACACCAATTATGGTCTCCTTAGCTTGCGTGCGCAGCCCCTCAAGCACGGATCCTGTCCAAGTGTATTGCACGCACCCCTTCCTGGTGGTCTACTGTTCCCACCACCTACTAACTGCTCATATTCTTTTAATTAGCTACTTTTATGGTACGGGCGACTGTGAATACCTGTCAGACTGTGGCTGAAAGCTGGGGGGTGGACATGGTGACCTTTTCCAAAGTCATCCCAAAGTTCAAGAATGTTGAGACCTTGGCTCAGTGTGCCTCTTTCAGTTAAAAATTTCTAAATAAGTCTGATACATATAATAATGTATGGTTAACCATTAACAACAAAGCTGTGCTTCCATTGACAGATGAGAAGACATCATAGACCTCAAGAGTGAAACTTGAAAGGGCTCCACGATGTCATCTCAGCCCAAGATGGTAACATCATCCTTGTTGTTTATGGTCACTGACGCTTTCATTTGTTTATGTTTTTGTTGTAATTAATTTACCTTCTTTCAATGTCTGTCTTGAACAGAGGTTAAGAAAACTGCAAACAGAGCAAACAGGACAGACTGGATGAGCGGCAAGGCCTTTACTTGTTGGGCGCTATCTATCTATGACAAGAATGAGAACATTTAATGTGGTTTCAGTAACGCCTACATGCAGTGTTGGGTGAGTTACTTTTGAAAAGTAATCCATTACAGTTACTTATTACATGGATAAAAAATGTAATTAGTAACTGTAACATGTATTACTTTTTGTATAGCTTTATATTACATTTGATAAGTTGGTTCTCTACTCTCAGTAAACATAGCATTTAAGTGCTGTTACTGTTTCCTGTCAAATTTTAAAAAGAACATTTCATGACGTCCTCCCAAATCACAGCGAGCTCAGCCCCACAGGTTATGCCATTTGCCATCTGCTGCTGGATCCCTGAACTTGACTGGCATCATGGGGCTTCTATCACACTGTGCCATTTGTTTCCAGTCCCCATGCCATTCCCACCTCGCTCACCTGATGGCAGTAAAAATCCTTTATAGCTGCCTCATCCTCAGACTGCATTTAAATACTGTTGAATATGGGCAACAGCCTAACTACAAAGTCAATACAGACAAGGCTGAGGTAGGACTCAATCATATTGTCAGTGACTTAACTCCTCCACCATGGGTTCATGTTTAAGGCCTGCTCATTTTTTTTTTTTTTAATTTCAATAACAGCAATGATCAGGTCACAGATTGGATATGTCTATGCAGGCAAGCAAACAATAGGTCATGCAACTTCCACACACCCTTTCCCTAATTTTTTATGACCGCACAGAATTTGCTCTGTCCGGACTCAACATTTGATTCAGCTGCCATTACACACAGTACAGGTGCTACAGACAGCAGTGCACACATGGAGGAAATACTGTAGACTTTAAAGCAGATTTTGCACAATAAACAGTACTAAAAGGATACTGATTAATCTGTTGTTCAACACTAATTTTGTTTTCTGGGGCCCAGTTTCAAATTTTTTTGTTTGTTTATTATACATTTTGAATCAGAAAGCATTAATCACCCCTACTAATTAATATGTTAATTAATTTATTTATTTTTAATAGTATTTTATTATGTTTTCAAGTACATCTCAAAATACACACAAACCATCCTGTTTCAGTTTACAGCTTCTATTATATGTAAACTACACAGAAAAAGCCAATCACCTAAATTTAGTTTTTTTTAAAGAAATACAGTACAAGTGAGAACAATAATCAACTTACACTACTAGTACACTCTGTTATCAGACTGTTCCTATTCTTATTTTATGAACTTCCCGTGTCTTGTGTTAAGCTTCTCTTTTAATATTTATTGTCAGGTCATGGGTACAATCTCCCTGAAATTAATTAATCTCCTGATTCATACATCCTCCCTGACTGATAGGGTATTAATTATCCCACTCCTTCTCTTAGTATCCTAGCATCTGCTAGGAACAAGGAATCCAGAAACATCCCCCATTCTAGTAAGAACCACTCCTGTTTCCCTTTTAACACATACATGAGGTGGTCAAGAGTTGCACCTGTATGGTCAGATGCTTCCACTGTTCCATTGTGGGGGTTACACATGATACCCAGCTATTCTGGATATCTTGCCTTGCCATCACTAGCATGATCCTAATCCATCTAGGATCTAATACCCAACCCTTCTCTCCCTCGTCTTCCACTCCAAATAGGAGCGACAATGGAGTGCACGCCACCAGCTCACCCCAAATATTAGCCAGCTCCTGCACCACTGCTCTCCAGTATGGTCTAAGAGCACCACATTCCCAGAAATAATTATAATAAGTCCCACATACTGTCCCACACCTGCCGCACATTGGTGACACCTCAGGGTGAAATTTATTTACCACACTTGGAGGACAGTACACCTTATGCAGGAACTTGTATTGTGACTCTTTATGTTTGTTACATGTCAATAAACCCATGGGGGACCCTAGTATTGTGTGCTAGTTTTCTACGGTGATTGCTATACCCAAGTCTGTCTTCCATTGTTGCTTTACCTTCCCTGATAGGTCCAGCAGAAAAGCCCTGTCCTGCTGTGCGGCCCTTCCAATTAACCCCTTCTCCTGCTTCCCTACCCTATATTTATTTATGTATTTGAAAGAGATTTACCAGGAAGGACATGCTGAGTCATATAGCTTGTTTCCAGATGTGTCCTGGGGGAAGGGGGGAGGGAATAAGTACATAATAACAAGTGGAAGCTCAAAATATAATAATAATACACACATATAATAATGTACAGTAATACACAGTATAGCACAATTATAAATTAATAACAGTAACAATTAGATTAAATTAGGAGTGTGAGGCACCAGGCACTCCCAGACTGAACTTCCAAAAACTGAACATAGGAGTATAAGTAGGAAGAGTGGGAAGTGGTGAAGGTAAAACTGGAGGGTATGTGAAGGAGGAGGTAATAGAAAGGGAGAGGGTAGGAAAGAGGGAGGGTGGGAGGATAAGGTAGGATAGGGAGAGGGATGGGGAGAGGAAGAAAATAGAGGTTAGAATATGTGGAAGAGTAAAAAGAAGAGAGCAGAGAATTGTAGGAAGTAGGAGACCGTGGGTAGGGAAAAAGAGCAAAAGAGGGAGGAGGCAGGATATAGGGCTATGGACATTTGCAGGAGGGAGCAAAATGAGCATGGAATCCACTCCTATCAGGTGAGGGTTCTCCATAGGCTCCCTATTAAGCTGTCTACTGAAGGCCTGGAGTGGAAAATAACAGTATTGGTGGGTCTGAGGTACCTCAAGTCCCCTTCGTATGTCTGCAAAGAAGCATAACCCCTTCTCTGGTGTACAGTTCCCCGAGGCATCTCACCCCCTTTTCCTGCTACCCGTGGAACCCTGGATCCTCCAACCCAGGCAAAAATTCTAGGTTCTGAGCCACTGGAATCAGTAGGGTCTGATCCTCCTCTGTCCCCTCCTCTTTTTGATTAGTTTCCAAGCCTCCATTACACATAACACCAGTGGGTTTAGGCTTGGCAATTTCTTATATGCATGTTCCCCACCATTTGCCAAGTATGCTGACACTCATCCCAGGCATCCCTCTTTCTCTAGCTCAATCCAACTTGCCGCCACTCCCTTATTCACCTAGTCTTGTATATAGTGATGCTGTATCGCTAGAAAATACCTCTAATGTCTGGGAACCTCAGGCCCCCTCTTTCTCTTGTAGCCTTGAATCTAGCCAGACTCATTTTTATTTTTTTAATACTTGTTAGCAAGATGAGCTAAAAGCCCATTTTTACAAGCGACAAGTTTCAATTAACAATCAATAAACTGGGACATACATCATTAATTAATACAATAAATAGTAACAATTCACGAACCAATATACAGTATCAAAAATACAAAAACAGGCAATTCAACAAAATACCAATATTCAAATATTCATTTACGTTTTCTTAAAACACAAACACTCACTAGTCAAATTAACCCACTTTAAGATTTTTACCTTAAAGGAATTCACTGTTCCACAATTTACAACCTCTCTTGGTATCTTGTTAAAAATGGTTGTAGCCCTATAAGACACACATCTCTGGCCTATCATTTTTTTAATAAAAAGGGACCTTTAAGAGACCCGAGGCTACAGACCTTGTGATTTTTTTACCACTTAACCTCATTCTTGGTCTTTTCCCTTGCCATATAAAATGAGTGAACCCCTTTTCCCATCTTTGGATATCCCCCTTTGAGGGGCACATAGCACCATCTGCATTGCATACAACAGTCTTGGGAGCACATTCATTTTAATGAGGTTTATGCGTCCTATCCATGAGATGGCCAAGGCTCTCCATCTGTTCGGGTCCCTTAAAACATTATCGAACAGCGGGATATAATTCAGCTTGTATAAACTTCCTAGGTCCTTGCCTACCTTTATTCCCAAATACGTGAAGGACTCCTTTATCCTTTGAAGCCCCCATGTATCAGCCCCCCTCCTCCCCACAAGTACATCATTATTTATTTATTTATTTAATTAAAAGTTTCTCCAGGAAATACATACTGAGCTGATAACAGCTAGTTTCCAGATGTGTCCTGGGGGGAAGGAGAGGAAGAAAGTAATGTACAACAGACATTAGTCAATTACATTGCTGATAGGACAAGCAATTAATCAACAAGCAAAATAAGTATTATTTACAATTATATACAAATAATGCAGAGTTTCTGAGGAGGCAGATAGTAGCAAATATAGTATAAGGTATGAAAAGAAGGGAAGAGGCAGAGAAGCAACCATGGGATACAAAAGGGATGGACAAGATGTACTGGGGTAGCTTGGGAAAGGGAGAAAAGGGAGGCCAAGAAAGGCATTAGGAGTAGAAAGAGGAGTGGGTGGAGAGTAGGGGAATGTGGGTAACTTTCAGGAACAATTACAGGTGGGGGTAGAGAAGGCATGGAGCAGAGAGGAGAGGAGAGGAGTATTGGGAAGAGGCAGAGCGGATGTTTTGGGGAGGGAGTTCCAAAGTTTTGGGAAGCAGTAGGAGAATGCAGCCTGGCCAACTGAGGATTTTCTAGATGGGAGAGTGAGGCAGTGATAGCCGAAACTATGAAGGATGTAAGAGGAAGGTGGGGAGTAGAGAGGAGAGAGGTAAAGTAGGAGGGGAGGGGGCCAAACCAGTATTTAAAGATAAAGGAGGTGCAGAGAGCAAAACGCCTGGTTTCAAGGGAGGGAAAGGAGAGAGAGGAATAGAGGGAGCAATAGTGGGTGTAAGGAGGACAGTCCAAAGCAAAGCAGCAGAAGGCGTGAAAGAGGGGACCCAGCCTGGCCAGGGTGGTCTTAGGAGTAGCACTGTAGACAATGTCACCAAAGTCAAAAGTGGGGAGAATTATTTTCTGGACAGTAGCTCAGCATACAGAAATGGGGATGCATTCTTGATTCCTGTTTTAGGCACTAAATTTTGGGTGGAGTTTTTGTGGATGGCATCCACATGCCCAGAAAAGTCAAGGTGATGGTTGAGCCAGACTCCTAGGTACTTGAACGTGGGAATATCAACTAGAGTGGTCCCATCCAAGGTGCAGAAGGAAGGGGGGGCAGGCAGCTTAGCAAGTTTCTGTCGGGTGCCAAAGGTCATGGAGACTGTTTTCTTAGCATTTAGGGATAGTAGATTGGACTGGAACCACTGCTGGATATCTTTCACTCAACGTCCCTAGAGTCAGATCTTGTTTCGGTTCTTCAGCACCCAGCCATGCCTTGCCAGTTCTTTGGAGCTCCTTACAGAAATCACTGAAGCTTACTTACCTTGTTAAAATGGTAACATTCAAAACACTACTAAAGAAACTATTTAAAGACTCCTGCAATTGTTACACCTAATGACTTCTCCTTTCAGTCAGCAAGCTTTATTGTCCACACGCCACCCCTCCCATAACTACCCCTAGCCTTCCACTGATATCCTACTCCTAGTTTCCCCTTCTTCTTCTTTCTATGCTGTCCCTTATATTTCTACTCTTCTCAGCCCTTCTAACCAGTGGTAGCATCCGCCACCCATCCAAACGTATTTCAGCCTGTACTTAGTACTTCATTATCTTCATAATAATATTATAATAGCACTTGTGTATACCTGATGTAGGGATACCCAAACTCTGTAAATAGATCTCCTTATGTTATTCTGTTTCTGAACCCTTAATTACCTTGTTTACCTTCCTTACCAGTACCGCAATGCATAGTGTCATATCCTCTGCCACAACATGACTCAGCATATTCATTGTTTTAATTACTATTCCTGTACATGCCTTGTATTGTATTGCATTGTATTGTATTGTGTGCCATGTTTTTTATTATTTCTTTCTTGCTTTGTATATTCATTGACTGTAACTATGTATATTCATTGACTGTACGATCAGCTCTGTATGGCTGACCAGGCCCACCTTGTAAATTAGTTTTTTTTTTACTTAATGGTGATTCACCTGGTTAAATAAAGATTTACTTTGATTTGTTGCTGAAGTCCAGCTGTAGCCTGGCCATCAGCTCAGAGGGGGAGGAACCAGAGATGAATAGAACCATGTCATCTGCATACATGTGGATGGACACAGAGGAGCAGGCTGCAGAGAGGTCATTCAAAAAGATAGAGAAGAGTATTGGGCCAAGGACAGACCTCTGGGGGACCTCAGTACTGACTGCAAGTGGGGGGAAAGGGAGTCCCCAATTCTAACAGATTGGGTCCTACCCTCAAGGTAGGAAGGGAACCAGTTAATAGAAGAGTCAGAGACCGGCAGCCGTACACTTGCCAAGGAGAAGAGGGTGGGCTACAGTGTCGAAGGCTTTGGCCAAGTCAACAAAGATAGTAGAGGTGATAAGGCTGTAGTCCATACCAGACAGAATGGAATCAGTGAGCCGAAGAAGTGAGGAGGTGGTAGAGTGGAACTTGTGGAATCCAGACTGGAAAGGGGTGAAGAAAGACAAGGAGACAAGGAAGGGGGAAGCTAACACAAGGTGCTCTTAAAGTTTGGCTAAGATGGGGAGCAGGGAGATAGGGCTTTAGTTGCCAGGATTTATAGGGTCACCTCCTTTGGGTACAGGAATGACTGTGGCCTGTTTCCAGGCATTTGGGACAGCGGCAAGGGAGAAAGAGAAGTTAAAAAGGGAGGAGAGGTCAGGCAATGGCAGAGGCTGAGAGACATGAGTTTGGAGTCAAGTCCATCTGGCTCTTGCCCTTGAGAGGATTAAGGGATAGGGGAGCCTTGAGAGTGTTAGCAGTGGTGATAGTCAAAAAGGAGTAGGTGGGAAAAGGGGTGGTAAGGTGGGGGGAGGGAGGAGAGACGGGAAGAAGCAGAGAATGTGAAGTAAAAGTTGAACTTAGAGGCAACAGAGAGGGAGTCATAAATTGGATATTACCCACCTTGAGGACCAGGGAGGAGGACTGGGATGAGGGAGAGAAGAGGGCAAGGATCACCTTCCAGAACTTGGAGGGGTGATTTAGGTTGTTCTGAAAGGTGGAGGTGAAGCACTCAGCCTGGGCAAGCCTAGTAGCTCTAGTGCAGGCATTGCGACAGGCACGGTATCTAAGTAAGTCTAAAACCCTAAATGGACAGACTAGGTGGGCCAAGTGGTCCTTATCTGCCATCAAAGTCTATGTTTCTATGGGGAGCCAGAGGACTTATGAGTCTTCCAGGCAAGATCCTGGGTGTACAGACAGGCCAGTAGCTCTGTAGAAATCCAGGGGAGATGGGAACTTTGAACCCTGACTGTCCGGGGGCATGCTGATCCCAGATTTCGAGGAAGTTGGTATTGAAGCAGTGAAGGGCAGAGTTAATGGAGCTGGCAGATGAGATGAGCGACCAGTCTGTAGCTGCAAAGTCAGCATACTGGGAGGACAAATCCAGTAATCAGAAGGACTAGAACTAGAGGAGTTTGGTGGGGACTATGGGGCAGTGTATTTTGCGCACATGTGATGGTAACTGATGGTGTCAGGGAGTATGAAAGCATCTGTGATGTGGTGGGGGTGTGAGGTAAGAGCCCAGTCCAACAAGGGGTGATTGAGGGACTTGAGGTTGAGATGGGTTGGGTCAGAGATCAATTGAGTAAGGTAAAGGAATGTAATGCTTTGGCAAAATCTAGACTGAGAGGGGAGAGCCAATTGATGTTAAAGTCACCAAGAATGAATATCTCAGCAGATGAGGCCTAGGAGGTGATAGAGGTCAGAAGTTCGGTGATAGATGAGGTAGATAGGCCAGGATAACACTAAACACCAGCTATATAAACAGGGGCAGAAAAAGGGGGAGAGAGAGTTTGGGAAGGAGTAGTTTGTAGGCAGAGGGGGAGGTGATAGTGAGGATGGCAATGAATTAGGTAAAGGAGGAGCGGTATATGCCAACACCACCACCCCTTGAGGCACCCCAGGATGGTGACAGCAAAGTCAAGTATCTTGGGGGATAACCAATACTCAGAGACACTGGGCCCATCATGATGGAGATTAACCATGTGTGACTGCAGTAGGTCAGTCTTGGGGAGGAGGCGTTGAGATTTATGTGTGTAACCCCCCTTCAAATGGAGGTTCCCGAAAAGTCTTCCTCGAGCTTGCCTAAATGCTCACTGCCAGGCTGGTGTCCTGTGTTTTAGCAGTTTAAATGTATAGCCAGAGAGTGCCTGTATAGCCTCTGTGTACTGTCTCTTTAAGAGTTGCCTGGGTTGCAGTCATAATTAATCTTGGTCCTGGACTACTGAAATGGGCCAATCAGTACCTTTGGGGACTCTAAAATGGAGCCTGTCCCCTGGGGCTTTGTGGGTGCAAAATTCTGTAGGAATTGTAGTTTTGGGCTTTTGGTGCCTAAATGAACCTGGAGGGGGAGCCCTTGAATTGACTGACGGATAGATCAACCAGCCAAACCTTTTGGATCCTGGGGAAAGTCCCACGCTGCTTGCAGCTAGTGTCAGTCTGAACTGGGAAGTGAAAGTGGTAACAGCTTGAATATTCAAGCAGCAGCCTCTGTGTAATTCATGCAGGAGAACTGTGAAAGGGCTGAGTTTTGTATTGCCTGTCTGCCTGCTGTCCCAGAGAGGGAAATTGAAGTTTATTCGGACTGAATCCGAATCGTGAGGATGATTTAAGCCGCAGAACTGTGACCAGGCTTTAATCTGAAGAAGAACGAAAATTTGCTGAATGCGATCGGCCTGTCAGGATTTCCAGCTAACTTTGAACTCCCGGTTTGTGCATAGACTCTGTAATTGCGACCGGATAGCAATCTGCCTGGTATATTAGAATTTCTTACATGTAAATGTGCTGTGTGCTGTTAGTGGGTCATGATTTGGTTCCCCACTGTGTTCTGAACTGTGTTCTGCTTGCTGGAGGCTGCATCCAGCTCCCACGGACTGAATCTGTATTCATCTTCATTGGGCCTGGGCTTTGCCACACTGGCCCAGCCAGACTACCTGCTGCACAGAGAAAGCCATCGATGAGAAACCTGCCTGGGAATCAGCCCCCTGCTCATGCTTTGAACAGGAATGACGCCTCGATGATTCATGTGGGCCCTGCTTCTCCTGGCACTACAGTTCAACAACCTGCCGTCTCAATTTTGTCCTGCCTGTGTCCTGTATTGGGTATCATGAGTAAACATCAGGGTAGCTCCCTGCAACAACAGCTAAATCTAAAGTGTTGTCATCTGATTGCTTTGTTGTCTTTTCTGTCACAAACTGAGCCCAGCGGCTCCGGATTACAAATAGTGTGTGTTGTACATGTTGCTTTCTTTCATCACAGGGCCCCAACCAGCTGCGAGCAGGTCTGCCCTGGGCAACATTCCTGGCTAGCCCACCGTTTTCCTACCTGGATACCCAGGGTGTGTGATTGTGTAGGGACTCTGAAGTGCATGCATAACTGTCTGATTGCTATAGTCTTTAAGCAAATCAGCCTGATTATGCCCCTCCCTTGTTTAAGTCCCCTGAATAAATCAGCTCTAACTCTTTTTTGCATTTAACCTGACTGTGGCTCCAGTTTGTGCCAAGAGTACTGTACTGTTGCTATTTGCTGTACATAACCTTGTTTTACAGAGGTCCAAAGGGTCAAGCTAGAGGAACCAGCCCTGGTGGTAAGTGCAAACGATGTGGATATTTGCCTGGTGAATAAGGGTCATTGTGAAAGTAATTATTGTATATTGTTCAGGCCACTAGAAGGGGTAGTTACAGTGTCCCGGAGGGCTGTTCCCAGGTTAGCTTGACCACTAACAACCCTGATCTCTGGTGGAGGCACCCGTTTCATTACCCAGGCCCCTTAACCTGCTACTAGCCAAGCAGGCAGGGGTAGTAGCCCTTGGGATAGCGCCACCTAGGGGTTACATGTGGGTCATTCTTAACCCTCTGGAGAGGGGGGTGTGTGTACAGGGCCAGAACTGGGCTCAACATCTCCAGCTGCTAAGAGCAGCAGTGAGATAAGGAGCTTGGCAGAGACAGCAATGCATTTGTGGGGATGATGAGGGGGCAAGAGATGGAGCAGAGGGAGGGAGAGGGTCAGGAAGGGAGAAAAGATTTAAGAGCTTCAAGATGGAACCAGGAGGGGTGGAGGAGGGAGCATATGGGGAGCCAGGGGGAGTGAGAAAATGAGGGAAGACTGGAAGAGGGGAGGGTAGGAGAAAGGGACAGAGGGTGGGAGAGGGTGGAGTGGGGGAGAAGGACAGCCACTGGGAGGAAAGGGAGTTAGAGAAAACAGGAGGGGGAGGAGGGAGAGGGAGAGGGAGAGGGAGATAAGCAGCATATTCTGAGCCAGACAGACTGAGGAAACTGAACTTGGCAGTGGAGGAGTGAGTAGGGAGCAGAGCTGAGAATTAAGGAACGGAGCAATTACAGGGAGAGGAGACAAAAATAGAGGAAATAAAGTGAGTGCTAAAATAATGGGACTTACATAGAGAGATTAAGCAATAGATGGAATATGGGTGGAAAATAGGAAGGAAAGATGAAGAATGGGCAGAATGTAGGAGAGTGAAGACAGCGTGGGGGGGGTGGACTGCAGGCCAGTGCAGGACCAGAGCCGTGGGGAGACAGAAAACCCAAGAAGGAGTTGGAACAACATTAGTATGGGAGGGAAGTAGGAAGAAAGAGAGAATGGTGAGGAATGGAGTACATAGAAGGAGGGGAATAGGGGTAGGCAGGCACAGTTGCCGAGTACTTTAGAGCAGGGGTGAATTGGAGACAAATATAGGAAATGCAACCTAACAAGCAAGAAAGAGAACACATTTAGAGTAAGATGTAGCAAATGCAGTACAACAGGCAGTAATGGACAGTATAGAATTAACTTACTAGATGAAACACTGAGAATAAAAGCAGCAAATGCAAATACAGCAGACAGTAATGAAACTGTGGTGACATTTAACAGGCTATGAAGAAACACTGTTAAATATATTGTGGCAACAGTTCAACTCAGCAGCCTGAAAATGCACAATAGGGAAACTTAACAGGATAAGGAAACAAGTTAACCCTTAGGCTGCCAAGAGAATTAGAACGTATAGGAATTCTGGACTGATATTTCAGTCTGCGGCACAGCAAGAGTTAAAAGTAAATGAATGAAGAAAATGTCAGTCGAGAGAGTAGTGAAGCAATGCACATCAGCAGACAGTAATGACACAGTAGTGCAGTTTACACAGGTGAAAAGAGTAAACAAGCTTAAACTGTAAATGTGTCGAATGCAAATTGTGGCAGGCAGTAAAACACAGCAGTGACATGTAACAAGGATGCAGACAGATAAATGCAAATGTAACAAGTGCAATATGGCAGGCAGTAAAGAATAATAGTGAGAGCTAATTTTGTTTAAAACATAATACAGATTGCACCTGTAAAATCATCTGTGACACATGAAGCAGAAGTTGTATGACCAACAATGAAAGTGATACAACTACAGGCTGTTACTGAAACAATAATTTAGAGTTATTAGCACACTCAGATTATGCAGGGAGTGCAGATTTAGGTAATTAAAACCCATTACACCCATTAGCGCCATATGGTGTCAGAACCATCCACTGCTTAACCTGACCCAAAATGGCGGCATCAGATAGAATGAGTTAATGGCAACAGGCTGTGCTGTAGACTGCTAACAAGGAGACCTTGTATTTGGCTGAACTGGGAGGGCAACTAGGAGAGAGGGGAGCAGAGTAACTGGCACACCGGCTTCCTACTGGCTGACTCCAGCAGACTCAACCCTGTCCTTAGCACACGGTCCTTTGCACAGATGGGCCGCCTGCATGGACAGTTCACTTAGACAGATGTCAGTGTAAATGCAGTACATTTAATGTGTCAAATCAATTCTAAGGCCCTCCATTAGTTCATGCATCAAACTAAACCATGATCAATCGATGTGAATTTGGTCTGTCTTTTCACCCCCTCCCCTTACAAAAACATACACACCCAGTGTGGATACATTCTGAACCCAGCACTTCCCCATTTTCTCACTCTTTCCCAGTACCAACCTCAGCTCCCTTTTGGAGAACATTCATCCTATCTTGCATACATCATAAGCTTCCTACTATCCCCTCCAGTAATCTGCTCCTGGTCCAATAAGTTCAATAAGCCCCCTCCCAAATCAATATATAGTAGGGTGCTAAACCGGGGACACCTTGAGCCCCTAAAATTGCACTTCCATAATCTGGATTGGACTCCACTTGATACCGCCAAGGATATTAATTTAGCATTGGATCATTTCATTAAGCATTTTAATGCTGCCTACGATATCCATGCCCCTCTAAAAAAGTTGAAAGTCAAAGGTACCCACAACCTGTGGATAACTTTGGAGCTTATTAAATGCATGAAGATCAGGGACGACCTCTGGCACTGAGCTAGAGCTACTGGTACACAAGCCCGATGTTCAAGAATACAAAAAAGCCAGGAATGAGTGCACACGAGCCATTCGATTTGAAAAAAGCAAATACCATAGGGAAGTACTCTCAAACTCATGGGGAGACAGTAGGAACTTTTGGAGTAACCTTAAAGATATTACAGGAAAGAGCCCAAGGTAGCACCTACCATGCTCAGCATCAACGGAACCCCGACACTGGACCTAATGACCATAGCGAATACTTTCAAAAACGCTTTCACAGACCTAGGTAGTGTCCTCCCTCCAGACTTCTTTGATGATACTACAAAAAAATACTTCTCAGGACCTTGATGACACAAACCAATCCTCTTCTCCTTTCTACTTTAAAGAGGTCCCTCTGCATAAGGCTCGAAAATATCTTCACTTGGGAAATAAGGCATAGCTGAGACTTCCTAGACCTCAAACTAGTTGCCCTCACCTTGGAAGAAATATTAATACCAATAAGCTCAGGGTGGACAAGGCAATGGGATGTGATGGCATACATCCCAGGGTACTAAAGGAGCTAAGGGTGGAACTAACAGAGCCATTACCAAAACTGTTTAGTGAGTCTCTGAGCACAGGAGAGGTCCCAGAAGACTAGAAAAGAGCTCATGTGATCCCGCTCCACAAGAGTGGTAGCAGGGAGGAGGTAGGGAACTACAGACCAGTCAGTCTTACCTCAGTAGTGGGCAAGATTATGAAGGGACTCCTTAAGGAAAGGATAGTGCAACACCTGGAATCCATAGGAGCACAGGATCCAAGACAGCATGGGTTTGCAAAAGGACGGTCCTGTCAAACTAATCTCATAGATTTCTTTGACTGGGTAACCAGAGCGGTGGACCAAGGGGGAGCAGTTGCTGTCTCCTACCTAGACTTCAGCAAAGCTTTCGATACTGTTCCACATAGAAGATTGATTAATAAGCTGTGGGGTGGTGGTAAACTGTATACAGTCAGAAGAGATGCAAGTCACAAATGGGGTACCTCAGGGATCAGTCCTGGGGCCAGTCCTCTTCAATATCTTCATTAGTGACATTGCATATGGACTGGAGGGTAAGGTTTGTCTGTTTACAGATGACACCAAGATCTGCAACAGAGTAGAGGGTCCAGATGTGGTAGGCAGAATGAGAAGAGATCTGGATAAACTAGCAAAATGGGCGGAAGAGTGGCAACTGGAGTTTAACGCAAAGGAGTGCAAGATCATGCACATAGGGAAGAGAAACTCTGAAGCCACCTATAGGCTGGGAGGGGAGTTGCTGGCAGTCACAAGGGAAGAAAGAGACTTGGGTGTCATCATCACCGATGACCTGAAATCATCCAAGCAGACCACTAAAGCAGTAGGTAAGGCTAGGGGGATGTTGGGGTGTATTAGTAGGGGTATCACAAGTCGTAAGTGGGAGGTAACAATCCCTCTTTACAAGACACTGGTTAGGTCCCATCTGGAGTACTGCATGCACTACTGGAGGCCACACCTTCACAAGGACATTAACCAAATTGAGGCAGTCCAGAGAAGGGCAAACAACATGGTGCAGGGACTGCATCAGAAAACATATGAGGACAGATTAAAGGAGCTCAATATGTATACCCTAGAGCAAAGGAAGGAGAGAGGTGATATGATCGAAACATTCAAACACCTTAAAGGCATTAACAAGGTGAAAAAGTCTAACGTTTCAATATAAGAAAAATAGCAGGACAAGAGGACACAGCATGAGATTAGAGGGAGGCCGATTAAGGGGTAATGTGAGGACCTTATTTTTCACAGAAAGGGTGGTGGATGCATGGAATGGCCTACCTCAGGAAGTGGTGGCTATGAATACAGTGCAGGGCTTCAAACAGGCATGGGATAGGCATAAGGGAGCAATTCAGATGAGTATGAATAGATAGGCCATTGACAGGGCAAAGTCCAATGGCACATTCATAAGGCAGAAAAAGAAATGGGCAGACTGGATGGGCCTTGCGGTCCTTATTTGCCGTCAACTTCTATGTTTCTATGTAACACCCATTGCTAAGATTTGGAACCTGTCCTTAAAACTGACACAATTTCTCCAATTATGGAAATCTGCCTTAGTAACTCCAGTGCATAAAAGAGGCAACCAGGCTCTTCACACTAATTGTAGGCCAATCTGCATCCTCCCCCCTTTGTCCAACGTGCTTGAGCGCATAGTAGTGGATCAGCTGGTGGAATATCTGGAGAAGTACTCGATCCAATGCCCACAGCAGCATGGATTCAGAAGAGGACTTAGTATCATCACAGCACTGTTGGAATTCACTGGTTTTATCCATATATCACTGGACCAAGGTAACCTAGTAGGTGCAGCTTTCATTGATCTAATGAAAGCTTTCGATACTATTAACCACACACTGTTACTCAAACGACTATCTTCTATTGGGCCATCTAGGGATACAACAAACTGGATCAAAAGTTATTTAGAAGATCGTTCCCAAGTGAAGATTGCAAATGTCATCTCTGAGTGACAGTTGGTTCGCTCTGGAGTGCCACAGGGAACATATTGGTAGCCCTCCTTTTCAGTCTCTTTTTAAATAACCTCCCTCGTTGCTGTCATCAATAGCTACTCCTCTATGCAGATGACGCTGTCATTTTCATTAGTAATCATGACCCTAACTCCTGGAGCACCACCTTCAGCAAGGCTTTAAGGAAGTGGAGGAGTGGTTCATTAATCATAAGTTGGTTCTCAACTACAAAAAAACTAAAGTCATGCACTTCAGTAGCATGAACAGTAAGCACAGGTCCCAATCTCTCATCATCAGAAACTGCTCTTGCATCTCACTTGAACAGATCCAACAGTTTAAATATCTTGGGGTAACCATGGACAGCTCGCTGTCGTATGCGCAGCACATTGATAATGTTGCCAGAGCTGTCAATATTAGGATCGGGTTACTCCACAGACATAGGCACAACCTGACGCCTAATGCCTGAAGACTAGCGATTTAAAGCTCCATCATCTCTGTTATTGATTACGGGCTGATCATTTATGGCTCAGCCACCACTAGAGCTCTCTATAGAATATCAGTGGCACTCCATAAAGCATGCAGACCCCTCACTGGTACAGCCTGTCGAACGCACACCTGTGATCTTTATGCACAAACTTGGTGGCTTAATCTAAACAATAGGATACAATACGATACCAAACCTGCCTATTTACCAAAAAATTACTTTTTGGGCTCACACCGCCTGGTGTTGAACAGCTTTTAAGCCCTTATTGCAACTCACAATGCACTTGAAGCTCAGTACATCAAATTTTCCTTGTGGCAAGATGGTGCACCACCCAAGGGCAAAGGTCCTTCACCCATAGGGTTCCTCTCTGGTATAACGCCTTGCCCAGTGCAATCCTGGCTGTACCTAAATTGGGCCCATTCAAACTTATGCTCCAGCAGCATCTCATGACTAATAGTAGTTGTGACTGCTTCACCTAGCTAGCGCCGCCTCTCCTGAAGTTGTACCACAGGGCTCCTCATTTTTCCCCTCTGGCAAGCCTTGTTTCCACCACCCCTACTACTTCTCCCCACTATCCCCATTCTCCCCTTTTTTCCCCTCTTCTCCTTTTACTCCTCTCCCTCCTCACCTCCAGTTACTCTCCTCTTTTTTCCACACCCTACCACTTTGTTGTACCTCCTGTTCTAATATTACTGACTGGAAAGGGACTCCTTGGCTGCCTCCACAGTTTGGGTTAACCTGCCTTCAGTGTTTATTGTTCTAGTCATACTCACTTCATTGTTAACTTCTAGTTACATTTGTACAAACATTTTATTTGACTGATGTTTATTTCGAACTATTGTACTGTTCTACCATTGTATGTTTGTTACCCTTCCCCTCTGTAAAAGAGTTGTTTTTTGCTCAGAGCTATTGTAATCCAAGACTTTATAAAACAAAATAAAATAAATGTATCAGGTGATTAAACTTAAAAGCACATTTTAAATTACTGGCACTGGCAGTCCCAAAATTTTTTTTTTTTTAAATTACTCTTTATACTCCCCCCTGCGTACACGCTCCACTCCTTTGGGAGACACACAGTATGGTATCCCTGCACACATGGCCTACCTGAATCCCGGTCGGTCCCCATGGAGTCTTGGCTGTATCCCCCAGGTGGGTATGGGGCAGGGCAGGACACCCCGATGCTGCATATTTCATCCGACCAGTTCCGGACGATCAAGCAGGCACATGGGCCATCAGGGTCTCCATTATGGTGCTCCATCATCTAGGAGACCGTGCGCTATTTTTTCTTGTTCAGGGAGTGGCTCATACCCAATGTCATGGCCTCACCACCGACATAGCCACTCTCAATCCCCCTATGTCTCACCCCCAGAGCTGATTGGTTCACAGACCTCCACCTGTGGCCAATCAGGCCCCTGAGGTGCCAATGTGCCGACATGCCCCCAGTCTCCACCAGGGGTCAGCCCACACCGGGATGGATCCCAACCTTCCCCCCAGAGAAGGTGAGCTGTCATCAGATGCTCAAGCCTCTCTCCCCCCGGCTGACCCCCGGCAGCCTGAGTCCACTACCGAACCTGTGTCACTGGTGTGGTGCGAGGTGCGGTATCCAGCGACTCAACCCTCAGCATCACCGGGCCGGACAAAAACTTTTACTTCAAACAACATGAAGTCTTGCTATATTATGACATATGCAGTGAGTCCCATCCTTCAAACTGCTCCGGAGGTGAAAGAGTTAACTTTCCATGCCAGGCATGGAACGCTGAGCTCGAGCTCGGTTGAAAACTCTGTCTGTTGTTCTTCAAACTCAAACTGTCAGATTCTTTATTCCGCCTCACTGAACAGTCGCTCCGGAGATTTTCTCCTTCTGCTCAGTTCATTTTGTCAGTTAAAGTATTATTTTCTCGGTTTTTTGACCGAATTTAAACCGCAACTGGTCGGTTCAAGCTCTGTCTGTGGTATTGTAAGTACTAGACAGCTTTTACATTTAATTCTTCTGTGTGGAACTTGTAAACAGTTATCGGTTCGGTTTGAACCGATCAGGTTGTTTAGAAATATATTAATCTGTCTTTTAGAGTGTGGTTACCGGTTCTTATGGGTTCTAAAAAAAACGGATTTTATTACGTTTTTTCCACGACCCGTGACACGGTTGGGAACTGATAAGAGGGTCTTGCTTGGCGGATTGCCATAAACGGGCAAGTTTGGTTAGGACTGGCACTATGTCTGAGAAACCCAAAAGGAAAACCGGGCCCACTGGGTTTCAACACTGCAGTGTCTGTGGGGAAGCCTTTCCCAAGGCTGACCCCCACACCACCTGTGTTTATTGTCTGGGGTTTGACCACCTCAATGCAGACTGCCAGATTTGCAAAAATTTTCCTGCAGCTACCCTGGTTAAGAGAGTTGGTAGGCTCAGGGAAAGGGAGGCCAAGAAGTCCGCTGACCCGGATGGCCAGCCCAGTTCAGTTTCAACCGAACCGGAGGAAGTGCCCTCTGACCAGGGCGAGACTTCCTCGGCCAAAAGGAGAGCCAACTCGGAGGAGTCGGTTCCAGCAAAAAGGACAAGGAAATCAGCTGGTGTGGAGCCAAAACGCTCCTCTCCAACCGCTGAAGAATAAGCCAAAGCGATTAAAATTGTCCAGTCGCTTTCGATCCCGAATCGAACCGGCACCATCAGGTAAGCGTGCACGGTTCGGCCGGTTCCACCAGTTCAAGAGTATGAGTTAGAGGAATTTTATGAACTGAGGAGGGAAGAGGAGTATGAGGAGAGTGAATGTGGATTTGAAAGTCTGGATGTGCCCATTGAACTGGACATCTCCCCAGACAGACCTTCAGGAGTGTCTCCTCCTAGGCTTTCTGAGTCCCTTTCTCATTTTATTTTTATAAAAGTGGCTGAAACCCTCCAGCTCCTATGGAGGAAGCTGTGATGATCAAGAGGAACCTGACTATGTGGAAATGATGGATATCCCAGAGTCCAGGAGACTGTCTATTCCTTTGCATAAATCTTTTGGGAAACAGACAGTAAATATTCTAAAAACTCCTCACACCATACCTCCTGTTGATAAGAGAATGGACAAGAGGTACACATTGTCAGGCTCTGATACAGAGTTCCTTACACAACAATGCAGCCATGTTGGGGTAGTGCAGGCTGCAGCCTGTGACAAGGCAAATATTCCCTTGGTCTCACACCCCCCCCGACAAGGACTCCAGGAGGATTGATGCCATGGCAAAGAAACAGTACATGGCATCATCCTTGGGACTCAGACAGGCAGATTATATGGCTTATGTTGCTAGATACCAGAAATCCAGATGGGATACTGTTATGGCTCTAGCAAAACAGGTCCCTGGCCAGCTTGCCAAGGAGCTGGAGCAGGTGGCTGCTGATGGTATTGAGGCATCTAAGGTGCAATTCCATGCTGCAGTGGACTCTAATGATGTGTCATCAAGAGTCATGGCTACATCTGTGGCACTTCGCAGAATGGCTTGGCTCAGATGTACTAGCCTACATACGAACATACAAAATTTGTCAGCAGATAAAGGCCTAGAGGTCTATCAAGTCTGCTCGAATGTGCAGCTAGCACCCCTTATTCTGCAGCTGCCCCTCCCTTCCACCCTTCCCCTTCATTAACCCTCCCCCTTGTCCTGTCCCATCTTCGTTTGAAGCAGTCCACTGTTCTACTGCATACCACTTCTGCAAGTAATGCATTCCACCCAGCCACCACCCTCTCTGTAAGAAAGTGTCTCCTCATCTCCCTCCTGAGCCTTCCTCGCTCCAGTCTCATATCATGGCCCCTGGTGGCCCTCCCCTCCCTTACTTTGAACAGCCCCTCTGTACCCGTCTTGTTTATTCCTTTCATGTATTTAAAGGTTTCAATCATGTCACCCCTGTCTCTCCTCTCCTCCAGTGAGTACATGTTCAACTCCTTTAACCTCCTCTCGTATGATAAGTCCCCCAGCCCCTTGATCATCTTTGTCACCCTGCGCTGCACCCCCTCCAGTAACTTAATGTCCCTCTACAGATATGGACACCAGTACTGCACGCAGTACTCCAGGTGTGGTCTAACTAATGACCTATACAGTGGCAGAATCACCTCCTCCCTCCTCGAGGATATACCCCTTGCAATACAACCCAGCATTTTGTTGGCCTTTGCAGCTGCCTTCCTACATTGTGCTGAGTTGTTCATTGACCGTGTAATGAGCACACCCAGATCCTTCTCCTCCTCTGTCTGGGCTAGCTACACTCCCTAGCTGGTAACTCCTCCTTGGGTTCTTCATCCCAAAATGCAGCACCTTGCACTTTTTGGCATTAAACCCCAGTTGCCAGGTGTCTGACCAGGTTTCAAGCTTTGCCAGATCATCTTGCAACCCTGCCATCCCCTAGGTCATCCACCACCGTGCAACCTTGGTATCATCAGCAAACAGACTGATCTTGCTCTTGATGTCCCATGATATGTCTGCAATGAATATCCCAAACAACACTGGTCCGAACACCGAGCCCTGTGGGACACCGCTTGTCACTGCCCTTGGGTGTGAGAGCCCCACCCACCACCACCCTCTGTTGCCTTCCCTGCAGCCAGTTTCCTACCCATCTCACCAGCTTTCCACGCCCTGTGCCTACTAACTTCCTTCCCAGCCTTCCATGTGGCACTGAGTCGAATGCCTTACTAAAGTCCAGATACAGGACATCCACTGCATGGCCCCTGTCCAGTTGCCTAGTTACCCAGTCATAGAACTCAACCAGGTTGGTTTGGCAGGATCTGCCACGTATGAAGCCATGCTGTCTGCTGTCCTGTAGTCCTTTGTCCTCTAGGAGGGCCACCAGCCTCTCCTTCAGGATAGTCTCCATCAGCTTACCCACGATGGATGTGAGGCTCACTGGTCTGTAGTTTCCCAGTTCATCCTTGGGGCCACTCTTGTGGAGTGGCACCAAATGAGCCATCCTCCAGTCCTGAGGTACACACCCCGAATGTAGTGAGGCATTAAATAGGTCTGCCAAAGGTCCTGCAAGGACCTCTGCCAGTTCCTTCAGTACCCTGGGGTGGATGCCATCTGGGCCTGGCACCTTGTCCACCCTCAGTGCCTTCAAACCCTCTCGAACTCTGCCCTCCATGATTTCCCCATCTGTCACCACTTCACCCCCTGCTTCTGCCATCACTGTCACAGGATACCCAGACTAAGGCCATGGATTTTCCTGGTGTGGGTAATTCTCTGTTTGGGTAGCAGACAGAGAATTACATGAAGAAAATGGATGAGTATAGAACCACCTATAGGAGTGCACAGGCCAAGGAAAGGCAGGCCACTCCTCAAAGGCAGCCTTCCAGGGGCAGGGGCAGGCCTTTTCATAGGCCTTTTGACCAAGCCCAGGCCTCCTCTTCAGCTTACGCCCAGAGGGGGTTCTTTAGAGGGAGAGGCAGACAGGGTACAAGCAGACCTGCTTCCACCCCTCAGCCTAAAGCCCCCGCCAAGCAGGCACCCTGATGGGGTGGCCAGGGCCGATTCTCCACTACCTGTAGAGGGAAGGCTGGCTTACTTTGTCCAGGACTGGAAGTCTCTCACATCAGACAAGTGGGTTCTGGAAGTAGTAAGCCAGGGACTGGTTCTCAGCTTCAAAAAATTTCCAAAGATGAGAACCAGATCCTTTCCACCTGCAAATCCATCAGAGGCACTTGCCCTAGAGGCAGAAGTCTCTACCCTCCTGGCTCTCAGAGCCATGGAAAGGGTTCCACCCCTACACCAGGGCAAAGGATTGTACTCCAGGTACTTCCTTACCCCAAAAAAGACAGGAGAATGGCGGCCCATCCTGGATCTCAGATACTTAAACAAGCACCTTTTAAAACCAAAATTCAAAATGGTGACTCTGGGAATTATTCTGCCCTCTCTAAGGCCAGGGGACTGGCGTGGGTCCTTGGACCTCAAGGATGCCTACTTCCATATTCTCATCAGAAGCTCCCATCGAAAGTACCTCAGGTTCGAGCTGCCCTCAGGCCATTACCAGTTCAGAGCAATGCCCTTTGGCCTCATCTATGCTACAAGGGTATTCACAAAATGCCTGGCAGTAGCAGTTGCCCACCTAAGAAGGCAAAAAATTGCCATCTTCCCTTACCTGGACGACTGGCTCATAGTAGGCCAGTCTCCAGACCAAGTCAAGTTACATCTTCAGATAACTCAGCAACTGCTTACCTCTCTAGGTTTCCTTCTGAATCTTCCAAAGTCAGTTCTAGAGCCTGTCCAGTTCCTCACCTTCATAGGCGCAGAACTGAACACAGAGGAAGCCAGAGCCTTCCTGCCTTTGGACAGGGCCTCCTCATTCACCTTGCAGGTCTCTCAACCAGCAAGGCATTTTCTACAGCTCCTAGGGCACATGGCTGCTTCTACAGCAGTAGTGCAAGGAGCCAGATTTCAGATAAGGGACATCCAGTTCCATTTGAGAGCCTTTTGGTCTCAAAGAAAGGACCTCTAACCAAATTGATCCCAGTGACTCGAACCCTGATCCAAGCCCTACAATGGTGGCAGGATCAGAGCAATCTGAGACAGGGGGTTCCCTTTGTCACTCAGTCTCACTCTTTAATCCTTACTACAGATGCATCCCTCTTGGGGTGGGGAGCTCACATGGGTGACCTCACTACCCAGGGACTGTGGTCCCCTCAGGAATCCCTGCTCCACACAACCTGTTGGAGCTCAGAGCAATTTTTCTAGCACTTCAAGCTTTTTCCAAATCTGTTCAGAACAAAGTTGTACAGGTCAGAACAGACAACACCACTACAATGTGGTACATCAACAAGCAAGGAGGCACTCGGTCTATGGCCTTGTGCACCGAAGCAATGAAGTTGTGGTCTCTGGCTTATTCTCTGAACACCTCCCTTACAGCAGTTCACCTCCCAGGCAAGGACAATGTCCTGGCAGATTCTCTCAGCAGGATTTCCCGGGGCCATCACGAATGGTCACTGGATCCCCTGGTCCTGGAGGTAATATTTGCCAGGTGGAGCACCCCACAGATAGATCTTTTTGCAGCCCCAGACAATCACCAACTTCCCCTTTTTTGCTGCAGGCCCCCAGTGTTGGGCTCAGTCCCTCTGGATGCCTTAGTTCTCAATTGGGAAGGGAAGTTTCTCTATGCTTCCCCCCCTTCCCTCTCCTGTTCAAAGCGTTAGTCAAAATCAGATCTCAATCCTGCAAAGTGATTCTGATTGCTCCAGATTGGGCCAGACAACCCTGGTATCCACTCTTACTGTCCTTAGCAGTCCATCTTCCCCTGTGTCTTCCAGGAATCACAATCTGTTAACCTGTGCTCAGGGAAGGGTTTGGTACCCGAACCTCAAATCTCTCAATCTCAAGGCCTGGCTCTTGAAGAGTTAGAATTTGCTGATCTACACCTCTCCCAAGGTGTATTGGATATATTGAAGGCTTCTAAGAAGCCTTCCACCAGGGCTACTTACAATTCCAAATCGAAGAGGTTTTCCATATGATGCTCTGGGAAGCATATTTCCCCAGAATCTGCTGATTTACCCACAGTCCTGGATTATATCGGCCGGCGGCGCCTGCGTAGGCGACCGGGGTTCCAGGAGGCCGGGAGAAGCAGGCAGAAAGGTACGGGCAAGGCCGCAAACCAATCGGAAAGCGACCGCAATCTGTGCCTTGCTTCCGATTGGTGCGCCTTCCCCATAGACTTAAACTGGGCTTCGCTACACTATTCTGGCGGGGATTTCTGCTATTTTTTTAATTTCTTTTAATTCCACCTAAAAAGAGCTGTTTTCTTGTATTGTGCCCGACTTAAGGTTGTTTTGCTGTACTTAAATTAAGTGTTTACAGTCTTTTGAAATTTTGTGGGCTGACGCTAGCGCCTAACCCCCCATACCCTCCCAGTCTATTGTTGTGTAAATCCTAAGTTTAGCACCTTATTGCAGATTACTGCAATAAAGGTACCTTGCTGACTGCCTTCTCCTCTGTCCTCCACCTTGTAGCAGGCGCAGCCCTCGAGTTCCAGGGAGCGGAGGGGTTCCGAGCCGCCAGCGGGCCGTCGGCGCCTGCATAGCCAACCGGGGTTCCAGGAGGCCAGGAGAAGCAGGCAGAAAGGTACGGGCAAAGCCGTAAACCAATCAGAAAGCAGCCACAGTCTGTGCCTTGCTTCCGATTGGTGCGCCTTCCCCATAGACTTAAACTGGGCTTCGCTACACTATTCTGGCTGGGATTTCTGCTATTTTTTTAATTTCTTTTAATTCCACCTAAAAAGAGCTGTTTTCTCTTGTATTGTGCCCGACTTAAGGGTTGTTTGTTGTACTTAAATTAAGTGTTTACAGTCTTTTGAATTTGTGTGGGCTAGACGCTTAGGCCTAACCCCCATACCCTCCCAGTCTATTGTTGTGTAACCTAGTTTTAGCACCTTATTGCAGATTACTGCAATAAAGGTACCTTGCTGACTGCCTTCTCCTCTGTCCTCCACCTTGTAGCAGGCGCAGCCCTCGAGTTCCAGGGAGCGGAGGGGCTCCGAGCCGCCAGCGGGCCGGCGGCGCCTGCATAGCCGACCGGGGTTCCAGGAGGCCGGGAGAAGCAGGCAGAAAGGTACGGGCAAAGCCGCAAACCAATCAGAAACTGACCCAGCAAAATTTTTGCCCGCCCCCCTCTTGGTTGATTCTTTTTATACACTTTCTCCCGCCATTTCTTAATCCATGCCCACATCTATTTCCCTTCCTCCCTTAACCCATACCTAACCTCCACAATGCTACTTTGCTTCCTTTTGCTCCTGAGCCTTTCGTCTCCCCCAATCCTTTATGATATTTATGATATACCCCTTGTCATGATGAATAAGTTAGTGAATACGATCTGCCCACTCCTGCCATCCACAATGGACAACCACGGATTCCTTATTCACCTCGAACCACTTTTACACTGCAACCCCTGGGGTATCCCACATAAAGCCTCTCTAACAATTCAACACTCCCCTAGCACCTTACATGTATCCTGGCTTTATATTAACCCACTATGCCTGTCCATCAGATTATTATGCTATGATAAAATTCGCACCTATATATCAGGACCGTCTCCCATCGCACAGCAGGCACCCAGGAATAAGAGGAAACGCTCTGACCACTCACTATCCCTGTCCCTTGGTGCCCTCCTCAAATTAATCTTCTTCCTTCTGATCTGCATTGGTACTATTGAAATAAATCCTGGCCCCATTGAAAGTTTCTTTTCCCCTGCTGATCTATCCTCCATAAATGGCCTAAGCTTCCTACATTTCAATGCCTGCAGCCTCTTAAAAAATTCTCCTTAATACAGGCGGGTGGCACATACTCTGCCTGACTTTCTGGTCATCTCTGAATCTTGGCTCAGACCTTCAACAAAAGATAGTGTTGTAAACCTTCCCAACTATCAGCTTTTCAGAGAAGATCTCCCTTCTAGGGGTGGTGGGGTGGCCATATATATTAAGGACACCATCTCTGCTACCTGCCTCATCAACACATCCGAACCAAAGGAATTTGAATGTTTGTCAATCAAAATATCCCTTCCTAACTTGTCTTCATTTAAATTGATTGGCTGCTATAGGCCCCCCTCTGCAGGCCTCAAACTACTATCTCACCTGGGGTCAATAATCAATCAAGGCCCTGAAGATACCATCATCCTTGGTGATTTGAATTTAAACTGGCTATCTAATGTATCTGCACCATTGGTAACCTTTTGTGACACCTATGGCTTTACACAACTAATTAAAGACCCAACCAGGGTTAACCTAAAAAACCCTAGCAACAGCTCACTCCTGGATATTATGTTGGTAAACAAGCCTCACTTATATTCGCATGCAGGAGTACTACCAAATGATGTAAGTGATCATTGTCCTATAGCTGGCATAAGATCTACACTCAAACCCCCCAACCCTGCAGAATTTGTCCTCAAAAGGTCAAAAAAGAAGTTCAACATCCCAGGATACCTCCATGACTTGAGTAATACAATATACTGGCAAGATTTCTACCTTACAACCTCAGTTGAAACAGCTCTCCAGACCTTAAAGGACATTATCACTAATGCTCTTAATATTCATGCACCAATCACCAGTATCAAAACTAAAGCAAGATCCTGCCCTTGGTTCACCACTGATCTTAAAGCAGCCTTGTTAACCAGAGACAAACTGTGGAAAAAGGCAAGAAAAACAAAGGATACCAGAGACTGGCTAAATTTCAGAAAAGCAAGAAATTCATGTACAAAACAAATAAGAACTGCAAAAGCTGCCTATTATAGAGCTGAATTGGATGCCTCCTATAATAACCCAACCAGACTCTGGGAACTATAAAAGGAATTCTGGGCCAAAACTCTACTCCTGCTTTAACCTCCAAACTGCTACCAATGATACAGAAATTACGGGCAAACAAGAAATCTTAAATACCTTCAATGACCACTTCACCACAGCTGGCCTAGCATTTGACTCATCACCTGCAAATCTCCTGAGATCTTCCTTGAACCTTCAATCCACTGTGGGACAAAGGTTACATCAACTTTTCCTTCAACCCAATATCATTGAAAGAAGTGGAAGACCTCCTCTCTAATTTAGATACTTCTAAGAGTGCAGGTACAGACTCCTGGATCCCTACTTCCTTAAAATTGCATCACACGCCTTATCTGTCCCCTCACTCATCTCTTCAATCTTTCCTCACCACTGGATCCATTCCCTCCACTTGGAAAACAGCTCAAGTAGTTCCATTACTTAAATCTGGTGATCCCATGGACCTCAATAATTACAGGCCCATTTCCATCCTATCAGTACTATCCAAGGTGCTCGAAAAGTTAGTAAACTCACAATTAAGGGACTACCTGGATAACAATAACCTCCTAAATTCAGCACAATCAGGATTTAGATCAAGGCATAGCACCATTTCGGCCTTAGCCAAAGTAACCAACGACTGGCAGATTGCCATGGATAAAAAGAACAGTACCTGTGCTGTGTTCCTGGATTTGAGTAAAGCATTTGACACAGTGGATCATGAATCATTAATCACCTCCCTTGGATCAATAGGGCTGGATTCTCCCTCACTCAACTGGTTCAAGTGCTACCTATCAGATAGGTCACAACTGGTAAAAAATGGAAATTACCTATCCACCTTAAAACCACTGCTAAGAGGTGTACCGCAAGGCTCTATTCTTGGCCCCATCCTCTTTGCCATTTATATTAATAATATTGATACCAACCTCACTCAATCCAACATTCATCTGTTTGCTAATGATACTGTATTATATGTCAGCAATCCTTCATTACCAAAAGCCTGTGAACTGCTACAATCTGAATTCTCCATCCTGCAACACAATCTACTGGATAAAAAGCTACTTCTAAATGCCAAAAAAACAAAAGCTATGTTCTTTGCCACAAAGAGTTGCTCTGCCACTACCCCATCACCCACTACCCTACAACTATCCACCTTACTTGGAGAGAAGCTGGAATTCGTTGATAACTTCAAATACCTTGGAGTCTGGATTGATAACAAGCTTGACTATTCTGTCCATATTGAGGAGCTACTAAAAAAACTGAGACAAAGGCTTGGTCTATTTTTTAGAATAAAGCACTACCTCAACAGAGACTCCAAAAAAAGATTAGTCCAGGCATCATTCCTATCCCTCATTGACTATGCTGACTTTCTCTATGGCCATTGTTCACTCCCCCTCTTAAATAAGCTGGACACCCTATATCACAGGTCCATCAGATTTATTACTGACCTTCCTCCAGCACCATCACTGCTCCCTTTATAAGGCAGTTAACTGGACATCATTACAACACAGAAGAAATAGGAATGCTGCAATTTGGATATTCAAAGCTTTATCAGGCAAACTACCCACCTATATCACAGACTGTTTTACCGAATTACTTCTAGGCCATACAACTTAGGATCAGCAAACTTATCATTCTAAAGGTCCCAGTGCCTGCACCCGGTTTGGGAGGGCCGCTATCAGCTACTCACTAGCAGTTGCATGGAACTCACGCCAAAAAACCATGAAGCTAAATAGCCTCTTACCTTTAACATCCTTCAAAAGATTATTCTCCACCGTATTCCCAGAACTCTGCAATTGCTTTAACAAGGCCTAATCCCCGACCCTACCTAACCCCACCCCCTTTTCCGTGTTCCATTATGCTAGCTCTACTTCTTTTTCCAGTCACCTGATATACTCTCATAAAAGCCAATTAGGACCTATAATTTATATATTATGCCTGCTATACCCATTGCCTCCTTTTCTTACAGGTTAAATAGTTTTAATGTGCCTTGTATATATGTAAATTGTTATATATTAGCACTTTATGTCATTGTACTACTGTTTATGTTTTTCTTGTCTATGTAATAATACTTGCACTTCTTGACCACTCAGGTCCATCTTGTAAATGAGCTACGCTCAATGATGTTCGCCTGATTAAATAAAGATTTTTGATTTTTTGATTTGATTTTTTGAGTATATGGTCCATTTGAACACTTTGGGGCTCAGACCAGCTACCCTAAAGGTGCATTTGGCAGCTGGGTCTGCTTTCATTTCAGCAGGTAAACCCTCTTCTCTTTCAGCTCATCCTGTATTCTCTAAGTTTTTTAAGGGATTGCTTCACACCAACCCTCCCTTCAGGGACCCTGCCCCTGCCTGGGATCTTAATGTTTGCATTGCTCAGCTTATGCAACCTCCCTTTGAGCCCTTGTCTTCAGCAGACCTCAAGTATTTGACTTGGAAGACTGTGTTTCTGGTAGTCATCACTTCTGCCAGATGCATAAGTGAATTACAAGCTTTGTCAGTGGAGCCTGATTTTATCTCCTTTCATAGAGACAAGGTGGTCCTCAGGACTAACAGAAAGTTCTTGCCTAAGGTGGTTTCAGATTTCCACCTTAAGGTGGTTTCAGATTTCCACCTTAATCAATCTATTTCTCTTCCAGTGTACTTCACTGACCATTCCTCCTCTGGCGAGAGGAGGCTGCACAGCTTAGATGTGAAGAGATCCCTTAGTTACTACATTGAGGGTACCAAGGGTCACAGGTTTGACTCCCTCCAACTGTTCCTCACTTATGGTGAGGTTGGTAAAGGGAAACCTGCCACTAAAAGATCCATTTCCAGGTGGATTGTCTCTTGTATCCAATTCTGTTATTAAAAGCTGGGTAAGGTTCCTCCCTCAGGCCTGAGGGCTCACTCTATCAGAGGTACAGCTGCTTCCCTGGCTGCTGCCAGGGACATCCCCATTCTAGAGATTTGTCAAGCAGCTACCTGGAAAACAGTTCACACTTTTACCAAGCATTACTCTCTGGACACCCAGGCTAGGAGTGATGCTAGGTTTGGCACAGCTGTGCTTCACAGCCTATTTCCTAAGTAGGTTCTTTCCCTCCTCCATGGAGGTACTGCTGTATAGTCTGCATATGTCATAATATAGCAAGACTTCATGTTGTTTGAAGAAAAAATTACTCATCTTAGTAATGTTGTTTCTTCTAATGGAGTCTTGCTATATTATGACCTCCCCCCCGCCTGCCCCTCTCAGAACCTCTGTTTTTGGGATGTGGGTGGGCAGTGCAGTGTTGGCACTTAGTAGATGCCCACCTTGTTTTTCACCCCTCTCTTTTCTTGGGTGACTGGGTGTTGTGTTTTTCATTTTTCGGGTCTCCTGACTTGAGTCTTTGTTTTGGGACCACAAAATGTGTTGTTATATTTAGTAGCCAGTTGGCTAGTATAGGTTTACAGCTTCCACATAGGACCTTATTGAGTTTAGCTCGTAAAGATCTGACAGTTTGAGTTTGAAGAACAACAGACAGAGTTTTCAACCAAACTCGAGCTCAGCGTTCCATGCCTGGCATGGAAAGTTAACTCTTTCACCTCTGGAGCAGTTCAAAGGTTGGGACTCACTGCATATGTCATAATATAGCAAGACTCCATTAGAAGAAACAACATTACTAAGGTGAGTAATTTTTTCTTTAATTCTCAGCCCTCAGCTGCCCCACAAACCTGCCCTGCCTGAGCCATTGTCTCTGCTAAATGTTTCCACTTCTTACATGGGTGGCTGCTTGCCTGCCTCTGTTCTAACATGGTCCACAGTTGACCAAAGCCTGCCATGCTGGGCAAAATAAAAAATAAAAAGCAAGGGCATGACAAAGAGAAAACTGCTAATAAAATCAAATGCCCCAAACTGAGAGGAGTGAGGGAACTTTTGTACACTGCCCTGCCTTAAAGGAGATAGGAAATGATTTTTACATAGTAAACTGCCCTTCCATCTTCCTTTCCATGCCAGTTATGTACTGTGATATGCTTTGATGATTTTTTGATAAAATAATCTAGCTTTGGGGTGCCCTTAGATCTACGTAGAGTTCTACTCTCCTCACCAGCTACTTCTCTTAATTTTTATTTCCAAGACATTCTATGATATTGATAACTCCCATTCCATGTGTAACGCCTCCCTCCCCAGGCTTAACTTAATGTCCGTTCCTCCCATTCTGCTCCCACTCCAGGGAGTGTCTCCTAGTTGCTTGCCGTTTCTCCTCATTTTGTCCCCATGTCTCTGCTGCAGCCCAGGATTGTTTTGCCCTTTTGGGGCATCGTGGGGCTGCTGTCTTCTCCCTCCTTCTCTTCACGGTAGGTGGATGGCTCGTGTGCCCCCTTTGTGGTGCCCTTGTTTCCTCAGTGTGCCCTGGCCTTTTCCACCCCTCTTAGGGCTTTTGGAGCTAAATCATGGGCTGCCAGTAATCTGGGCTGCCTGGCAGGCCCACGAGGGTGCTTATGTATGCTCCATATTTCCAACTGCATTTGCAGTCTAACGGGTGGCTCCTCCGGTTGTCCTGGTCACCGTGAGATGCTGGGCAGGGGCCGGTGACTTGGTTGGCACCGGAGGGAGCAGCAAAAATAGTCTAAAATAAAGAACGCTTTGGGAGCTTAAATACGGGGGGGGGGGTGCCTGGCTCATTAATATTCTTGAGAGGGTCGGCTCCTCTAAGGGCAGTAAGTTTTGGCCGTGGCTACTGCTCCCAAAATGTAAATAAATAAATGTAAAATAGGGCCAGCAGCCACTGGGACATTTTACCAAAGCTATTGTACAGAGCAAAGCAGTTTCTGCAGGACACCTGAGTGAGCAAATTGCTTTTGCCAAGTGCAACCTTGAGAAAGCTTTTGAGGGGCTGCGAAGCCCACAGAGTACTATTGTGACTGTTTGTCTGCACCCTAAGTTTAAATAAAGCACCCAAAAAGTTGGACAATGCCAAGTGACCATGAGAAGAGTCCAAATATTGTGTATAAAATTGTATGATTGGAAAGTGCCTACAGGACTGAAAGGGGAATACTCAGAGCCGGGGCTTTTCCTAACTTATCCTGGGAGGTCCAATATTTTGTCCATGGAAGCTGCAAAGGCCAGTGTGTCCCACAAGGGACTGCATGTTGTATTTGAGCTTAGAGAGCTACAGAAGCCGTTTGCTGCCAAGTGCACGTTTGGTGTTAAAAGAGCCTAGAAAGCTACAGTAAACAGTTTACTGCCAAGAGCAAGTGTCTGCGTTGAAAGAGACTGCTGCATCTGTTGCTAGTCAACAAAGTCTGGAAAATGGTAGTGGGCCTTGCCACAAGCCCAGTCAAATCAAAATATCTTAATTGGTAGCCCAGCCTCAAGCTCGGTCTAACATGATAACAAAAGTTGTGCTTTAAGCTCCAGCTTTAATCAACAAGATGAAAGTAGTCCAAGAGACTGTGTCCTAATGTCCATGTGGGAGCCGTAACCTGGGCTCTGATTGTTCACTCTGCTGGGCAGAGTGTAGGTGCTTGTCCCAAAACTCATTGGGAATGTGCCTGGTTCTAAAGTTGTGGCCAACCAGAAAAAAGGGTCTGTCTGCCATGACCAACTGGGACACCTGGAAAGAAACTGTGACTAAACCATAAATGTGCTGAATGTATAAATATGTTGGATGTAGACTTAAAGAGCATAAATGTACTGAATGTGTAATTGAGCTGGATGTAGACTTAAATAGCATAAATGTACTAAATGTGAAAGACTAAATTACTCAGACCGGCTGGTCTGATTAAAAGAGTGATTTCAGTCCAGAAGAGGGGCTCAGCCTATAGAATATTAAAGTGTTGTTTTCCACCTGCAAGAGCAGAAAGACCTTTGCAGTCAGTATTAGGGTCTGGCTGTCAGCTTTGCTAGCATTTTAGTCTTCAGTGATACAGCCTGCCTGCTGAAAGCACTTAATCCTGACTTGTCTAAACCTATGAAGACGTTTAACTGTAAGTAAGGCAGGGTCAGCCCTGCACCACCATGAAGAGGGACTTGTAAATAGTTAAAGCTGGTAGCTCCTGCAATTTGCAGCTAAAGTGTAAGGATGCAACTTAAAATTAACCTCTTTAGTTCTCCTAAGGGCCCTACCTAGCCGGCCAACGTACAGCTGCACAGTCCATCAGGCCTGCACCATTTTAAGAACTGTAATCTCTGGGTGGCCCAGGTTGTGTGGGAATGTGAGGTCTTACCCAATGTGGGACACTGGTGCCAGTGTGGGCAAAACCTTGTAAATATGTTTAACTATTCAGCTAGCTAGATAGTCAGGGACCTGAATATATCTAGAGGTTGGTGGGTGGCCACTGTGATTTGCAACTGATTTAAAATGCAAAATTGTTAATTCAAACCGAACCTAATCAAAACCTTTCTAAATTAACTGTAAATAGTATAACCTCTATTCCAATTCACCCATCCTAACCCTCCCCTTGTAAATAAACTTGTTGTTTCTGCATAATGTTGTTTCGCGAACATATTATTAGTGTCAAGTCATTAAATGCTACAGAGTCAAAATGAGGGGTTTAATCCATTGGGTCATACTTGGGTTGGCTTTACGGTATTGTGGGTGGATGTAACTTCCCAGAGGGCTGTATTAGCTAAAGTTTAGACCCACTTCAAGGTAAATTCTGGGTGGAGGCACTGCGCAAAATGTTATTTTGGGAAAGAACCTGTTTAAAGGAAAACTACACCCTCATATCTTCTAAATGTTATTTGTTTCCATTTCAACAGACAACTCTTTTCATGTAGCTGTTAAAGATGTATGCATCTGCTTGAGTCAGTTTTCACAGTTCATACTAGGCCCTATTACTTTCTTGGGAGGTTCCATTTCATGGTTGTTGAAATCTCATTGTCCCTGAGAGCTATATTAGCATATGAGAACATGATGGGTAATCACCCTTTAAACTCCACAGTATGCCTGTCTGCTTAATTAGTCTTCAAATAAAGAAGCTGCAAGAAGGTGTGAAATGCCAAATTTACCTTTGGTGAGCTTTTCGAACTATCTGAGTTATAATGCATTTTTTTTCCCCTTTAAACTCCATTTAATTTGTGTTTCCAGAGAGTTGTTTCAGGGTAGTTGTTCTTTCAGCATAGAGATACATGATATAAATGGTTGATCTGACATCATGTTCTCATATGCTAATGCAGTTTTCATGGACAATGAGATTTCAACAACCATGAAATGGAGACCCCAGGGCAGTTACAGGGGGCTACCATGAGCAGTGAAAACAAACTTAAGGTAACATGTATAGCCGTAACAGCTACAGGAAAAGAGTTGTCTGCTGACATGGAAACAACTAAAATTTAAATGACATGTGGGTGTAGGTTTCCTTTAAGGCTAAAAATAGGAACCCAGGCCCCTCAACCTTGTTAGTGGCCACCAGGGCAGGGGTAGTAGCCCTTGGAGTAGCGCTGCCTAGGGGTTACACATGCTGTTCATCTGAATGTCCTGGAATAGGAGTTTCTGATGTCATAGACTGTTCAGGCAGTATGAAAAGAGAGAGAGCAGCAACTGCTAGGGGGAAGAGGGGTTCAGGGTAGTTACAAAGGCAACAAAATTAGATTATTAATTTAACAAAAAAGGTCAAAAACATGTCAGAATACAGGGTAGACAATAAAAGAACAACTGGAGGGCAACTCAGGGACAGGGATTCAATCAGGTGACCAATCCCTGACCTAGGGGGCAGACAACAACAGCCACAGCCAGCAGTCACCAATCAGGACACAGCAATAAAATGGGGTTGGGGGATAAACCGGCAGCACACAGCAGCTGCATTTACCATTTGGTGATGAGTGGCAAGTTGGCAGCGCATCAAATGAAATGCCACTGATTGAGCAGAATTTAATGGTTCCCTGCAGTGCACGTACCACCACAACACGTGGCCACATTTTAAAGTAATATGAGAATTACATTACAGAGTTACCTCTAAGCAAGACACTAGTGAGGCCCCACCTGGAGTACAGTGCACAGTTCTGGAGACCTTACCTACGTAAGGACATAGACAGGGTAGAGAAGGGTCAGAGGAGGGCAACAAAGATAGGGGCATGGATTGCATCACAAGTCCTATGAGGACAGGTTGAAGGAACTGAACATGTACTCCCAGGAGGAGAGGAGGGAGAGAGGGGATATGATAGAGACATACAAGTATCTTACAGGGAGGAACAGGGTGCAGGAATACACTATTTTTAAGCGGAAAAGATGTTCCAGGACTAGAGGGCATGGGATGAAGTTGGAGGGAGGACGATTCAGAGGAAACATGAGGAAGAATTTCTTCACAGAATGGGTGGTGGACAAGTGGAACACCCTGCCAGAGGAAGTGGTGGGGGCTGAAACAATCACGGGATTTAAGAATGCATGGGATAGACATAAAGGAATTCTGGAGGTCAGGGGTAAGGGGCAACAGACTTCTAGGAAAACATAAACTGAACTTACAAGCTCAAATGGGCAGACTGGGTGGGCCATAGGCCCTTATCTGCCGACACTGTCTCTGTATCTATGTATCAAATGTAATCAGTAACTTCCCACGATTACATTTTCTTATAAGTAATCAGTAACTACTGCTCATTACAAGGCAAAGTAATTAGATTACTGTAATGGTGTTACTTGTTACGTGTTACTACACAACTCTGGCTACGTGAGCGGGCAATATCTCTAGTACTTTCTCTTTTTACAAACAGTTCACTTGGTATGTTTTCAGTCTTCCTGATATGTTTGTTGTGAGGAATCTGTAGTGTAGGTAAGCACATACTGTAGCAGTAGTAGTAGTAAATTTACAGTTATATGGCACCCATCCCCTTAGGCTCTGGGCGCCTTACAAATAGTAACTAACTTTAGAACTATAGAAAATAAAAAAAATCTGAATAAATACAATACAGTAATAACCAGGCAAATAACTGTAAACTCCCCCCAAAGTCACTTGTCTAGGGGTCCAGATGGAATTGTAAGGCTGAGGAGGGCATAAACCAGAAACATCAACCAAGAGTCAGACTGGAAAAAATATTTTGTCTTACCTTGTCCATTAAATTCATAAGGACAGGGAGTCTCCAACAGATGGCACCTGGAGAACTAGTACTGAACACAGGCAGGAACCTGAGGAGTGCAGACGTGACACTAGGGGGCAACTGAAGTTAGTGCAGGCATATTGAACTAGACCCTAGAACATGCAGTGGAGAATAAAACTATTTAATTAATAAAAAATGAAATAACTATATCAATGTTCACAGCTCCATGGGACTGGAGGAAAATGGAACAATGGCACAAGTTGAAAACAGACTTGATTTACTGCAGCACAAAGCTGCGGTCTCCAAATAGGCTGAAGAGGGCCAGGAGATGAGCACCACACAGGTATTGAGCCTAGGAAAAGCTCAAACAATAACTGGTAAGGGCAACAGTTCTATGGGCAGTCTACTCACTAAACCGGCCTAAAACATAACTGGCCTCCAAACTTAACACTCACTGACCCTTCCAACACCAGGCCAAACATTTGCTTTCTGCCGCCTGTGTGAATCTACACAGTTAGGGAGCTCTTACCCAATTGACTGGCTCCCTCCTTCCAAGCTTCACTTGCTTTCCTGCTGCATAGGGCCAGAACCAAGGACCTACCCCAGTCCCCAGACACAGGCAAGGCAGGCCCCATTCCATACTCTCCCTGCAGGCCTCCTAAAGCATACAGTACCTGTGGCAGTGTGCCACACCGGGTAACAGCCTATTGATGCTGCCACCACCAAAAACACCATGCTGTGGCTATGCCATGACCATGGCAGCCCTACTGCCAAACTCACCCAAATGGAATAGGCCCCAGCACACCTCGATCCCACGGAGCACGAGGCAGGCCAAACAATTCTCCTCTTCTCCGGGCCGTGGCTCCCAAAACTCGAACAGGGTCCCATCCCAACGGTCGCTTGTCCCTACCTCACCACCTCAAATGCCTGAGTCGGCCCAACTTGTACCAGATGTCACCGCTGGCCTCCCGAACCTTCTACCATCCTCCTTTTATACAGCAAGGGGCCCAAGGGAACACCCAGACTGCGGACCCCCAGCTGCCAGTCAAATCTATGGGCCGACTTACCAGAGAGAAAGGCAGGTAACTAATAGTAATCCCCCCCAAAAAGAGGTAGCTTATACTCTCCCCCACTTAAAATCCATTCACCTGCCGGCCCGGTGGTGCTGAGGGTTGAGGCACTAGATGCCCCACCTCACACCACGCCAGCGACCTGGGTTCAGGAACAAACTTGGGCCGCTGGGGGGTCGGCAGGGGAGGGAAGGAATTGAGCATCTGGAGGACTGCTCTCTCTTCCCGGGGAGGGATCCAGGCAATGTGCCACTCCTGGGTGGCCCCTGACAGTAGTCGGGGGCAGCGC
Organism: Neoceratodus forsteri; assembly: GCA_016271365.2. Classification (NCBI taxonomy): domain Eukaryota; kingdom Metazoa; phylum Chordata; order Ceratodontiformes; family Ceratodontidae; genus Neoceratodus; species Neoceratodus forsteri. The sequence goes on from CM057453.1 coordinate 1,530,491,590, forward strand.
AAGGAACAGATGGCACTGCAGAAGTGGGGGCGGAGCTGCAGCAGACGTCGGCATGTAGTGCCTTTGATGTCATTGCACATCCGACCTCTGGGGGCAACCACAAGATAAAATCCCCGCTCGATCTAGAAAGGTGAGAGGGCTCCAATGGCAGACACCCACATCCCCATCACAGGGCTCTCTCCCCCAGAAGGCTGGCTGAGCCCCCTGCTGGACAGACCCTCTAATGTCAGAAGACCACCAGGTGGGAGAGGTGAGCCTCCCTTGAGGGTGATCCAAGGAGCTAGAAAGTCCGATTGGGGTGCTGGAGAAGAAGAGAGCTTCGGGCAGGGGAGTAGCGGTGTTTGTCCAAGAGAGCACCTCTGAGAGATGCTCTGACCGAGAGGAGCATAAAGGTACTTGGGGGGATCCATTCCCCTCCAGGGAATGGAGCACCTGGCTATCCATGAGAAAACCTGCTGAATATGTATAGTATGTGCACTCCCTATCCGCCGGATAGTATGTGCACTCCCTATCCGCCGGTTACCCACAGGCATGCCAGCAAACTGGGATCCAGGGAACCCACAGAAAACTGTGTGCAGCTCATCTGTCTGAGCAACCCTATACCAATCACATTGTACAATTTAAACACAAAACAGCCAGGCTGAAAATTAATTAAGGAAAACACTTGAACTAACAGTGTCCTTTTTTGTTGCACAATAGGAAATGGCTAAACGTGGAACTCTCATTCTGTCAAGCACCCCAAACACATACTCATTCATACACCAACAGCATAACCCACCACCCAGCCATACCATTATCACTCACACCATACTAGGAACACGTAACCAAAACAGGATAACTATAACTCATTTCTCCAGCTAAACCAAGGGGAGAAACATAGAAACATAAAGGTTGATGGCAGATAAGGACCTCAAGGCCCATCCAGTCTACCCATTTCTTTTTTTACCTTATAAATGTGCCATCGGCCTTTGCTCTGTCAGTGGCCTATCTATTCACACTCATCTGTATTGTTCCCTTATGCCTATCCCATGCCTGTTTGAAGCCCTGCACTGTATTCATAGCCACCACTTCCTGAGGTAGGCCATTCCATGCATCCACCACTTTTTCTGTGAAAAAGAATTTCCTCACATTCCCCCTTAATCGGCCTCCCTCTAATCTCATGCTGTGTCTTCTTGTCCTTCTATTTTTCTTATATTTAAACATGTTAGACTCTTTCACTTTGTTAATGCCCTTAAGGTGTTTGAATGTTTCGATCATATCACCTCTCTCCCTCCTTTGCTCAAGGGTATTCATATTGAGCTCCATTAATCTGTCCTCATAAGTCTTCTGATGCAGTCCCTGCACCATTTTGGTTGCCCTTCTCTGGACTGCCTCAATTTGGTTAATGTCCTTGTGAAGGTGTGACCTCCAGTACTGCACACAGTTCTCCAGATGGGGCCTAACCAGTGTCTTGTAAAAAGGGATTATTACTTCCCTCTTACGACTTGTGATACCCCTACTAATACACCCTAACATCCCCCTAGCCTTACCTACTGCTTTAAAGGTCTGCTTGGATGATTTCAGGTCATCGGTGATGATGATGCCCAAGTCTTTTTCTTCCTTTGTGACTGCCAGCAACTCCCCTCCCAGCCTACAGGTGGCTTCAGGGTTTCTCTTCCCTATGTGCATGATTTTGCACTTGTTTGCATTAAATCCCAGTTGCCACTCTTCTGACCATTTTGCTAGTTTATGCAGATCTCTTCTCATTCTGCCCACCCCATCTGAATCATCTACTCTGTTGCAGATCTTGGTGTCATCTGCAAACAGACAAGCCTTACCCTCTAGTCCATCTGCAATGTCACTAATGAAGATATTGAAGAGGACTGGCCCCAAGACTGATCCCTGAGGTACCTCACTTGTGACTTGCATCTCTTCTGACTGTATACCATTTACCACCACTTTCTGTTTTCTGCCTGTCAACCAGTTTGCCACCCAGTTGACCAACTTCTGACCCACCCCGAGCCTACCCAGCTTATTTATCAATCTTCTATATGGAACAGTGTCGAAAGCTTTGCTGAAGTCAAGGTAGGCGTCATCAACTGCTCCCCCTTGGTCCACCACTCTGGTTACCCAGCCAAAAAAATCTATGAGATTAGTTTGACAGGACCTGCCTTTTGTAAACCCATGCTGTCTTGGATCCTGTGCCCCTATGGATTCCAGGTGTTGCACTATCTTTTCCTTAAGGAGTGCCTCCATAATCTTGCCCACTACTGAGGTAAGACTGACTGGTCTGTAGTTCCCTGCCTCCTCCCTGTTACCACTCTTGTGGAGTGGGATCACATGAACTCTTCTCCAGTCTTCTGGGACCTCTCCTGTGCTCAGAGACTCGTTAAATAGTTCTGCTAATGGCTCTGCTAGTTCTACCCTTAGCTCCTTAAGTACCCTGGGATGTATGCCATCAGGTCCCTTTGCCTCATCCACCCTGAGCTTAGTGAGATCTTGTAGGACCCTTTCTTTTGTGAAGAGAGTAGTGCTCACCTCCTTCCCCCCTTGTCCATGGTGCTGAGCTGTGGGCCCTGCCCTACCTTCTCTTCAGTAAATACTGAGCAAAAGTATCTATTTAGGATAGATGCTTTTACAGGGTCCTCCTCCTCACATGCCCCCTTTTCTCCTTTGAACATAGCAATACCCACTCTGGACTTTCTCCTTTCACTAATGTATCTATAGAAAGTCTTGTCACCTTCTTTTACTGTTCATGCTAGTGTTTCCTCAGTTTGGGACTGTGCCTGCCTTACTGCCTTCCCTGCTTCCCTTAGGGCAGTTTGGTATGCCTCCCTATCTTCATCCTGCTGAGTTCCCTTGTATTTCCTGAAGGCCAGCCTTTTGGCTCTGACCTTTTCTGCCACTGCATTTGAGAATTAAAGTGGTTTTCTTCTTCTTTTGCACTTCCTTTTCTGTCTAACACAATGGGATGTTGCTTCAAGTATTGTATCCTTAATGCCTGCTCACTTTGCCTGTACCCCCTCACCTGTGTTTTTTTTTGCCAGGGCTAGCTTAACTCTGTTGGTCATCTTATCAAAGTCAGCTCCTCTGAAGACCCATATTTTTGCCTTGGAATGGGATGATTTAGATGTAGTGGCCAAATTGAACCATACCATGTGATGGTCACTGGCTCCCAGGTGACCTTCTACCTGGAGATCTGTGATCCCTTCCCTGTTAGTCAGTACTAGATCTAGGATAGCCCTGTCTCTTGTGGGTTGTTGTACCAGTTGTTTGAGGTCCTCCCCCTGCAGAGAATCCACCATGTGTCTAGTTCTGGCAGATGTTCCTGCTGGTATTGACCAATCTGTATCCGACATGTTGAAGTCTCCCATTATCAGAACCTCCCCTTTAGCTGTCATGTTTTGTATATACAGTATCTTCTAACAGTAATGTGTCCATGTCCTCCCCCTGGACTGGGGGCCTGTAGACAACCCCAGTTCTTATGGCTGTCCCATTTCCTGTTTCCAGGGTGACCCACGTTTCTTCTGGCTCCTTTTGTGTATTCTGAATTTCTGTAGCTTTGATATTTTCATTGACATACAGGGCCACTCCACCCCCCTTTTGCACCTCGGTCTCTTCTGAACAGCACATAGCCAGGTACTGAAGGCTCCCAAGTGTGGTTACTGGTAAACCACATCTCACTAATTGCTATTATGTCCAGTTTAGCCCCTGACATTATTGCCTGCAGGTCTGGGGTCTTATTTCCCAGGCTGTGAGTATTTGTGTACATGATTTTCCATTGGCCAGATTTTGGTGTGTTAGTTGTTGGGGGAGGTTTGGCATTTCCCCTGTGCGTCGTATGGGGAGATGGACCTTTTTTCTTACCTGGTGATGCAAATGAACTACAAACATGCTGAATTCCTGTTTGACCACTACCTGAGGGGGGAGGGGTGTTCTTCCCATTCGATGTATGGGGTGCTGCACCCCTCTCACCATCTGCTAGTTTTAATATTCTGCAAAGACATAAAACTTCTGCCCCAATGCACTGACTCCCTCGTTAGTCAGATGCAGTCCATTAAATTTAAAGAATTTTCACTCCCAGAACTGTTGCCAGTTCCCTACAAATCTGTGTCCTTTTTTCTGGCACCAGCCCTTGAGCCACATGTTTAACTCCCCTATCTCCCCTTCTCTGGCCTTCTGTCCATCTGCCCTCCTCTCCCAGACTGGCAGGATCTCAGAGAAGGAGATGTCGGATGAAATGGATGATAGTTTATCACCCAGACTGGTCAGCTGTTCCTTGGTCTCCACAACTGACCGGCTGGTGAGATCATTAGTCCCTATGTGTACCAGGACGTCAATGTTTTCTCCTGCTTTGTGAACAATTTAGCAATGCGGTCAGTGTCTCTCCACGCTGATGTACCTGGGAGACATCTGACTATTACCCCTGGCTGGAGATGGGTATCAACTCAATCATGGAGTCTCCTATGATCAGAAGTTTTTTGGATTTCCTTTTTGCTTTTTTTGTTTTGGTTCCTGATTTGGGCAAGTTTTGTTGTGCTAGCTCTTGTGCTGCAGTGTCCTGCTCTGTAGTGTCCTCTGCCCCTTTGTTTGATTTCGGAGAAAGAGGCTGATACCTATTTGTTGTGTTTATATGGTTTTTGGAGGTAATATGTTGGAGAGCACAGAGTGATGGGGCACCCGATTTGCCCCTCCTAACCACCTGCCAACCTCCTGGACCAACTACCCTCTGCGGTCGAGGTTCTTCTGTTGGATGTTGGGGAAATGGCAGGTGGTTCTTATAATGTATTTCCTCTTGAATATGAAATTTGAGGCGCGCAATCTCTGCCCATGCTGCCCGGAGCTGAACCCTAAGATCTCCAATGGCCCAGCATGTAGGACAGTGTCCTAAATCCTGTAAGACTGTCCTTCTGAAAAGTGTTCCACAGTACCTGCAGTTAATGATATCCATTCCAGATAAGTTGCTGGGTTTATAACCTGGTCAGAGTAATTAGAAGGAAGAAAAATGCAAGTAATGGTTTGATTTTGTGTTTTATTCAGATAACTTGTTATAACAAGTTAAATTACTAGTGCCCTTGTAAATGAGCTCACTTGTGGATGCCCACTGATCCACCCTTCCTGCTTTGCCACAGGAAATGTCACAACTGTGGTACCCTATAAAAGGAGGTAGTGTGGGGGTTGAGGGATGGGGTGGGTGGCTGGGCCCTTCCCCTGCTGAAAAAGAAGAACCACGGATGAAAGAACAAGGAGGTAAGAGCAGAAACAATCAGTCAACAACAAATGCAGTAACCCTGAAAGCTTATCCTAATGTTAGATAAAACTGCAAAACCTGTAAAGCACCACCTGTAATAATCAATCAATCAATCAATCAATCACTTTATTTAACCAGGCATAAACACCATTGAGCAAGCTCATTTTCAAGGTGGTCCTGGGCATTGATACAATACAGTATACTTCATAAGATTACAATTACGGTGGACAACGGTGCAAAAAAAGAAAAAAAAGAAAAAACATTGTGAAGGTGCCAGTCAATATGGGCCTATACATACTGGTCAACATAATTAACATGCAAAGGTACGTAATGATAAGCTTTACTGAAATGAGAAGTGACAACAATCCCATATAGTATCCGCTAAGTAAGAGCTCATACCTAAATGATAAAAAATAAGGAGGTATTAAGGAATAGGGTAGAAATTGGGGTGAAAGAGTAGGCAGCCAAAAGGGAGGCCAGAATAGGTAAAAGGTAGAGAATAGGCAGAATTTCAGAGAAGATATATCCTGTAAGAAACACTTTGATACAGAGAAAAATAAAGCAGTAACAGAAGATATACCTTGCAAAAGACAATTTGAATCAGAAGATTACAGCAGTAATCTGTTAGCACACACCCGTAGGCACACCTTGTAACAATGCAGAAAAAGGTATACCAGCAACAACAATTTGAATCAGAGAAAAATAAAGCAATGAAATGCTAGGAACAAACAGTAGCAATCCCTGTGAGTACAAAATAAAAATAACAACACACAGTAAATCTGCTTAACCAAAAGAAGTCTTAATCTGTTTCCCTTGCTCTGGTAAGGTTCTCTGCTCTGTCCTTACAAGCAATCTTAGAAGGAAAGAGCTCAGGTGAAGCTAGGTGCCTTGGCCAGCAAACCAAATCTTTTACCTTTTTTTTTTCCCCAACTGCTGTTTATTGGAAACACAGAGGGGGGAAAAGTCCACACAGTTCCAGTCCCAATCCATGATACAGTCCCTGCACAGAAACATAGAAATTGTTAGCAGATAAGGACTGCTAGGCCCATCCAGTCCACCCGTAGGCCCTATACATTGTATGTGGCCACTGACCCTATGTGATCAGTGGCTTTTCACCGCTCCCTCCCCTCTCAAGCTTCCCTTATGCCTGTCCCAGGCATGTTTAAACCCCTCCACTGTGCTTGCCCCCACTACCTCCTGTGGCAGACTATTCCAAGCATCGACTACCCTTTCTGTGTAGAAAAACTTCCTCACATTACCTCTTAATCTAACCCCTTCCAATTTCATATTGTGCCCTCTTGTTCTAGTACTTTTTCTACATTGGAAAAGGTACCCCGCCTGCATCTTGTTTATGCCCTTGAGGTACTTGAAAGTTTCAATCATGTTCCCCTGTTCCCCCGCTGTCTCCTCTCCTCCAGTGAGTACATATTGAGGTCCTCTAGTCTCTCCTCATAAGTTTTGTGCATCATCTTTGTTGCCTTTTTCTGGATAGTCTCCACCTTATCTATGTCCTTGCACAGGTGTGGCCTCCAGAACTGCATGTAGTACTTCATTCAGGTGAGGCCTTAGCAACGTTTTATACAATGGCATCACCACCTCCTGCCTCCTTCTAGTGATACCCCTGCCTATGCACCCCAGCATGCCACTGACCCTCCCTGCTGCCTTTGTGCACTGCTTTGATACCTTAAGGTCATCAGAGATGATACCTCTAGGTCCCTTTCCTCTTTGGTGACAGTCAGCTCCTCCCCCCCAACCGGTAGCTCTCCCCAGGGTTCCCTCTACCCAAGTGCATTATTTTGCACTTCTTTGCATTGAACCTCAGATGCCACATCTTCAACCATCTTTCAAGTTTCTCCAGGGTCCCTCTTCATTTTCTATACCCCTTCTGGAGTATCCACCCTGTTGCAGATCTTGGTGTTATCTGCAAACAGGCAGACCTTTCCTTCCAGCTCCTCTGCAATGTCACTAATGAAGACATTAAACAGGACTGGTACTAGTACTGATCCCTGTGGTACCCCACTGGTCACCCCCCAGATTGTACCCCATTGATCACCACCCTCTCTCTCCTGTCTGTTAACCAATTCCTAACCCAGTTCACCACCTTGTCTCCCATGCCCAGACAACCCATCTTGTTAATAAGCCTTCCATGTGTGACGGTGTTGAAGGCTTTGCTGAAATCTATGTAGACGATGACTACTGCCCCTCCCTGATTTATTTCCCTAGTCATCCAATCAAAAAATCTATTAGATTCATTTGGCATGACCTTCCTGCTGTGAATCCATGTTGCCTCAGATCCTGATCACCTCTGGATTCTATATGTGCCACTATTCTTTCTTTCAGCAGTGTCTCCATGATCTTTCCCACCACTGAGGTGAGGCTGACTGGCCTGTAGTTCCCCACCTCCTCCCTACTGATGCTTTAGTGCAGTAGGACTACATGTGCCCTCCTCCAGTCCTCTGGAATGACACCTGTGTTGAGAGACTCTGTGAACAGAGCCACCAGAGGCGCTGCTAATTCCCTTTGTAGCTCCTTCAATATCCTCGGGTGGATGCCGTCTGGCCCCATGGTCTTATCCACCTTCAGCTTTGTGAGTTCTTCCAGAACTCTCTCCACTGTGAATGGACTGGTGTCCACTCCCACCCACCCCCCATTGCCTCTGCAACCCAACTGTGGTCCTTGACCCTCCCCCTCCTTAGTGAATACTGAGCAGAAGTCTTTGTTCAGTATTTCTGCCTTGTCCAGATCCCCTTCCTTACACTCTCTCTTCTCCCCTTTCAGCCTCACAATACCCCCCAGTGCTTCTTCTTTCACTAATGTACCTATAAAATACCTTATCCCCTTTGTTTACAGACCATGCTAAACCCTCTTCTGTCTGCGCCTTCGCCCTCCTAACAGCCTTCCCTGCTTCCCTTAGACATTCAAGGTACATCTTCCTGTCCTCCTCCCTTTGGCTCCCCTCATATTTCCTGAAGCTCAGACTTTTAGCCCTGACTTTGTCCCTCACCTCTTTGGAGAACCATAGTGGTTTCCTTCTTCTTTTCCCTTTGGCCACTATCCCAATGCATTGGTTTGTTACCTCCACTATGTCTCCTTTCAGTTTTTCCCATTGTTCTTCCACCTCTTATATTACCCCTCCCTTCCCCAGGACTACTTGTATACATCTACCCATTTCAGTGAAATCTGCCCTCCTGAAATCTAATACTCTTGCCCTTGTGTGGCTTAATTGAGTCCATGTCTCCATGCTGAACCACACCATGTGGTGGTCATTGGACCCCAGCTGCCCTTCCACCTGTATTTCTTCGACTCTGTTCCCATTGGTCCATACCAGGTCCACAACTGACTTGTCCCTGGTTGGCTCATGCACCAGCTGCCTGAGTCCAACCCCCTGCAGGGATTCTAGGATGGCTGTGCTTCTTGCTGAAGCAGCCACCTGGGTGGCCCAATCCACATCTGGCATATTGAAATCCCCCAGTAGTAAGTTTTTGCCTTTAGCTGCCGTGTAGTGTATGTTCTCCACTAGTTCCCCGTCTACTTTCTCCCTCTGTGCTGAATGTCAGTAGATCACTCCTGTGCATATTGCTGTTCCATTCCCTGGCTCCAGGGTGATCCTCATAACCTCTGCCTCCCCCTGTCTTGCCTGAACTTCTGTAGCCTTTATACCATCTCTGATGTACAGGGCCACTCCCCCGCCCTTTTTACCCTCCCTGTCCCTCCTGAACAGTGTATAGCCTGGTACACTGACTTCCCAGCCATGATTAGCAGAGTACCACGTCTCTGTTATTGCTGCTATGTCAAGGTCTGCATCTGCTAACAAGGCCTCCAGGTCTGGAACCTTATTTCCTAGGCTATGTGCATTCGTTAGCATGACCTTCCATGTTTTACAGTCTGCCCTACCTCTGCTCTTGTTCTTCCTCTCCAGCATCTCCCCCCCCCGATTCCTTTCCTATGTGCTCTAACCCCCCCCCCCCATATCACTCATTACACATTCTTTGCCTGCCTGGCCCTCCCTGCCTGCTTTAGCTGTTCCTGTAGTCAACTTATGTATCTACATGTTCCCATGGGGGGTGTTCCTAAACCTCCTGACCATCCTGGCTTTCCCCTCTTGGCCAGTTTAAATGCGCACAGCTGAAGCATTTAAATGTCTCACAAAAGACCAAGGTCCACTTCTGAGACAGATGCAGGCCATCTTCCTTAAATAAACTTGCATCTGTCCAGGTCAGGCCCCCATCCCCTATGAAGCCAAAACCCTCCTTTCCACACCAATCCTTCAACCAGGAGTTGAAGGTACAGATGTGGAGTGTCCTAGCTTCCCCTGTGCCCTGGACAGGTAGCACCTCCGAGAATGAGACAAAGCATGCTTTCTGTTTCAGGTTTTCCCCCAGCTTCCTGAAATCCTCCTGGATTCTGGCTAACTCTACCCTTCTCCTGACCAGGTCATTGGTCCCCAGGTGGACAATGACATCCAGCTGCTCCCTCCTGGCTACTGCTGTAGCAATCCTATGGATCCGCTTCCCATCCCTCGATGCAACGCTTCCTAGTAAGAACTTGAACTCCCTCTCTCCCCTGCTAGGTGTCCCTAACTCCACTCCCCGGGCAACAGAGTCCCCCACTAGGAGAAGCTTCCCCCTCCTCCGGGGTCTCCTGCCTCCCTTCCCTGGGGCTCTGCATCGACTTCCTCTGGGCACAGCTTCCTTTAGGCACACTGGTCAACTGGCAACACAACAGTCATTTAACCTTTAACCACGAGAACAGCTGTACGAGAGTCTGAGCTGGATGTCATTGTCCACCTAGGGACAAATGACTTGGCTCAACATGAGATTAGAGCAGTGCAGAAGGACTTTGTAGAATTGGGGAGGAGCCTAAGACAAGTAGCACACACAGTATCCTTCTCAGAGGTGCTGCCTGTCAATGGCATGAGGAGGCGAGGGTACTTGCACAATGCTGTTTAATGAATGGTTGAAAAATGGTGTGGAGAACAGGGTTTGCTTCATTGAGACTGGGGTTCCACCTGAGGGACACCAGCCTATACTGGCAGGATGGTCTGCATCTGTCCAGGAAGGAACAAGTCTTTGAACAATCAGTTTAAATGCTTCATTGGCAAGCTTTTAAACTAGGCAAGGTGAGGCACTGATAAGCAGCAGGAAAATCCCAGCCTCCCTACAAAACAGGGTACTAAATGAGAAAAAGACTGAGGTAGAAAGGTCAGTGGGGAATGCTGCAACAGAAGGTAAAGCCATCAAAAAATGGAGAGCAATGAGTACCAATGCCCATAGTCTGAGTAACAAGCTTCCTGAATTAGTGGCCTTGATGGAGGAGGAACATCTGGATATCGTGGCAGTCACAGAAACATGGTACACACAAAACCATGACTGGGACATAAACATACCAGGATACACTATCTACAGGAGGGACAGGGAGGGTAAAAGAGGAGGAGGAGTAGCTCTTTACATAAGGGAAGGAATCAAAGCAACAGAACAAAAGGGAGAACAGGGAGGAGAAGAAGCACTGTGGGTAAATTTGGAGACCAGCAATGGAACCACAATCCGCACAGGGGTTGTATACAGACCCTCTTCTCAGGGGGAGGAAATGGACAAGGAAATGATAGAAAGTATACTTAGAATGGCAGAAAAGGGGAGATATTGCTGATGGGTGATCTGAATATGCCAGATGTTAACTGGAGTGCAGTTGCAGCAGCCACTCCGAAGAGTGGGGTTATTCTAGATGCCCCACAGGGGGCATGCCTTAGACAACTAGTATTGGAGCCCACTCAAGAGGGAGCAATCTTAGACCTGGTTCTCTCAAATAGAGATGAAGACAGGATCACAGATGTAGAAGTGGGTAGCCATCTGGGAACTAGCGACCATCGAACAGTATGGTTCACAATAAACACAGCAATAGAGTCAAGTCATACAAAGGCAAAACCGAAGTACTGGACTTTAGGAGGGCTGACTTTGCCAAAATGGGTGAGTGCCTAAGGAATGCACTAGCAAATGGGCAGGAAGGAGGGGTGGAAGAACAATGGGGAATAATAAAAACTGCCATCACAGAGGTAACAAGCCTTTGTGTGAAGCAAATAAACAAAACGAAACGATGTAAGAAACCACTGTGGTTCTCAAAGGAAGTGGCAGTGAAGGTTCAAGAGAAAAAGAAAGCATTCAGGAAGTACAAGGAATCACAGAAGGAGCAGGACAGAGAACTGTATCAGTTAAAGCAAAAGGAAGCTGGGAAGGCAGTCAGAACAGCAAAGGCCCAAACCGAGGAAAAGATAGCCAACTCAGTTAAGAAGGGGGATAAAACCTTTTATAGGTACATCAGGGAGCAAAGGAAGACCAAAGGAGGGATAGTGAGGCTTAATAAAGGGGAGGGAGGGTGGGCAGAGGGTGACTGTGAAAAGGCAGAGATACTAAACAAATATTTTTGCTCAGTATTTACAAAGGAAGAGGGGGAGGTACCTAAAACAAACAGTAGAAACACTCTGGATACAGAAGTTGATACCAGCCCATTTACAGAAGAAAGGGTTCTGAAAGAACTCTTAAAACTGAAGGTGGACAAAACAATGGGCCTGATGGGATTCATCCCAGAATTCTAAAAGAACTAGGGTAGAACTAGTGACACCACTGACTACCCTCTTTAACAAATCATGGGAGGATGGGATGGTACCCGAGGACTGGAGGAGGGCAGATGGGATTCCCCTTCACAAAAGTGGGAGCAAGGCAGAAGCAGGAAACCACAGACCTGTTAATTTAACCTCAGTGGTAGGGAAAATGACTGAATCACTTATGAAGGAAAGAATTGTCGAGTATCTAGAGGCCAGAGGAGCACAGGACCCAAGGCAGCATGGATTCACAATGGGAAGGTCATGCCAGACGAATCTGATAGATTTCTTTGACTGGGTGACCAAAGTAGTAGATCAGGGAGGGGCTGTGGACATAGACTTTAGCAAGGCATTTGACACAGTCCCACACAAAAGATTAATATACAAGTTAGCCAGCATGGGAGTGGGTCCCAAGATGACAGCCTGGGTAAAGAATTGGCTGGAGAATAGGACACAGAGAGTAATAGTAAATGGAGTCCACTCTGAAGAAAGGGGGTTACTAGTGGGGTACCGCAGGGTTCAGTATTAGGACCGGTCCTCTTCAATGTCTTTATAAGCAACATTGCAGAGGGACTGAAGGAAAGTATGTCTCCTGCAGATGACACAAAGATCTGCAACAGAGTTGATGCACAAGGTGGGGTGCAAAGGATGAGAAGGGACTTGGCAAGGTTAGAGGAATGGGCAAATGTATGGCAGCTTAGATTCAATGCTAAGAAGTGCAAGGTAATGCACCTGGGAAACAAAAACCCAGGGGAAGAGTACACAATGGGGGGTGTGATACTAACAACAACAAAAATGGAGAGGGACCTGGGGTAGTCATATCAGATGACCTAAAGGTGGGCAAGCAATGTGAGAGGGCAGCAAGGAGGGTTGGGGAGATACTGGGATGCATAGGAGAGGCATCACCAGTAGAAAACAGGAAGTTATTATCCCTCTGTACAGACAGCTGGTCAGACCCCATCTGGAGTACTGGTGTGCAGTTCTGGAGACCCAATCTCCGCAAAGACATAGACAGGATGGAAGCTGTCCAGAGGAGGGCAACTAAAATGGTGCAGGGTCTGCACCTGAATACATATGAAGAGAGACTTAAGGAGCTTAATATGTATAGCCTCGAGGAAAGGAGGGAGAGGGGGACATGATAGAAACTTTCAAGTACCTCAAGGGAATCAACAAAGTCCAAGAGGGTAGCATCTTTCAAAAAAAGAGGTGTGCAAGAACAAGGGGGCACAATTTGAAGATAGAGGGGGGCTCAGAGGTAATTTAAGGAAGTATTTTTTCACAGAGAGGGTTGTGGATGCATGGAACGGCCTTCCGAAGGAGGTTGTGGAGTCAAAAACAGTGGTGGAATTCAAGCATGCATGGGACAGTCATAAGGCAATTCTAGGGGGTGGAGGCAGGAAGAAGTAGGCTGCTGGTTAACTAGGATCTGCAGCTTATCCATTAGGTAGGGAAATGGGCAGACTGGGTGGGCCAAGCGGTCCTTATCTGCTGTCAAATTCTATGTTTCTATGTTTCTATGTAACCAATCCGCTACAGTCCTGGCAGCATAAAAGTCCACTGGTGCTTAAATGGCGGGGCCCCCGCCACAGGGATAGCAAAATTCAGGGTCTGATTTGGTTGTTTCATCAGAAAAGGAATCCATGGAGATAATATAGTGTTTCATGCAGCACCCAGCCACATCTTGGGCTATGGCATTGTGTTTGAATAAAGTAAGCCATATCCAAGCCGCAGAGTGGCATAGGGACCTAGCATGCCTGGTCACCTCCTCTGATGGTGGGCTGGAATCATCATTTCTAAGCTGGAGCTTCCGGAAAATTCCGGGGAATGCCCAGTCTGGATGTTTTTCCTCCACCATATCCCACAACCTTTCTGACATGTAGGGGTAATCAGCATTGGGGTATTCCATGTGTATCCAGTGTCTCACCCATCTCTCCACTTATGACCACTCAGGCAGATCTCTTACACTGGTCCGGCATGCTTCCCAGGCTCCAGTCACACTCTAGTCCTATAATGCCCATTCATGGGGTCTGAACTTAACAGTCCATCCATTTTGACTCAAACAGCCTTGCTCAGCACTGGGAGGCATGGAATATTGTCTGGCAAGGCCAGCACAGGCCTGTTGTAGGGGTGAGGAATCACTCAATCACCATTTTGGTCTGCAAACTGATAAGGTCGAGGGCTTGTCCTGGGGGTATCAAAGATGGATTCTCCAGCACAGGTTAAAGCTTATGTTTTGCCACTCCAGATGGCTTAGGGGACACATTTCCAGATGCCCCCTCCTGGAAAGCATAGGTTTTGCCACTGTTGCCGGGTGAGGAAACACAGGCCACCCCACCAGGCCCAGGGGAAGGGGGTCACTATATGCAGCACCCTTTCCTCATTCTCACCCTCTGTCATGGGGAATAGTCAACAGTGGCAGGTGCAGGAGGACTGGGCAGATGTCTATGCCCTCCTGCACCCTCAGGGGTCTCCTCTTCCTTAGCTTCCACCACAACATCAGGAGAGGGGGTCGAGAGCTCCACTGGAGGATTGGAAGCCCTAGCATCATCAATCAAGTCCAGATTCCCCATAGACAACAATGAAGCAGTGCCAACAGATGCCACAGATGACTATGACAAAGCAATGGCATAAGAAGGTGGATCAAACAGTCCAAGCATCGGCCCCCTGGCACAAACTGAATACAACAGGAGCCTTATTGCACTCTCGTCCTGATAATTGCATCTCATGCACCTTCCGTCAGCTACTCCCCTTCCTGCATACCTCCATAGCCAAGATAGCAAAGAAGCAGGCATGAGGCTCATCCAATGGTAATCTTTCTGCCATGGCAAAACAATCTGCACTATGTGGTCGCTTATGGAAAAATGGCACCTACACACAAGTTCCCTCACACGTCTCAGAGCCACCATCCAATCAACATATTTCATACACCCTACCTGACTCTCCACAACAGGATGGTTAGGTGCCTTCCTCTGCAGCTAGAATGGAGAAGATGAGAAATGGGACCAAATTTGCAACCCACGTAATGACGCAGACCAGATCCCTGAAGGCACGCAAGGCCTACAGCCCCACAGAATACACCACCATCCAGTCCAGCCCAATAATTTAGATTCCAGATGAGCCCTCACATTTGTAACCCCCTCCCAAGCCACTTGTCTAGGGGTCAAGATGGAATTATAGGCTGAGGAGGGCACAAACCAGAAACATCAACCAGGAGTCTTGAAGGGACAATGTCAGGCAAACCTGTACAATAAAATATGGGAAATTGGGTCACAAAGGATCCATAGTTGTTAGGGAGTAAATAGGATGGGTAGGACTGGTTAGACATAGAATAATACCTGATGGGGGGAGTCAGTGTCCTGTCAGACCTGTCAATGTAAAGGGAAAAATAGGTTAATATGGAGGAAATACAGTAGTGAGAGCACAGCTTGAGATTGGAGCAATATGAAAGGGGTATAGGACAGCACAGAAGTAAAGATATGGGGAGTTTTAGATAAAAAATTACAGTTAGTCAAAAGTAGTAAGATAGAGATATAGAGAAAGAAACACAGAAACATCAACAGTGATGGCAAAAAAAGACCAATGGTCCATCCATTCTGCCCAAAGAAAATAAGATAACAACAAGCATTTGTCAAAGCCGAATGTTGGCTTGCTGGCATTGGCATTGGTAGTGCAGGAGTTAGAAATGCAAAATAGGAATGGCAGTGAACTACTGGACTAACACCAACACCCCCTTCCCCCACAAAGACTGAAAGGCATTGGGAGTGTGGCTTTGGGTTGGTCATAACGCTTGCGCCATTCCACATCACCCCACCCTGCAGAGAACGACAGGTGTCGGGGTGTGCATTGGGGTCTTCAGCCCTTATGCTCACCCCATTCCATAAGGAAATAAGCTGAGATGGGTGCAATATAGGAGAATGGGGTGAATGTTAGGGTGATAGAACCCAAGGCACACCTCAATGCCTGTCAGTGGCTGTAGAGTGGGGTGTGTGGGTAGAATTCTGCGAACATTGTGGCCAACGAACAAAAGTTACATCCCCGATGTCTGTCAGTCTCTATAGAGTGGGTGTATGATTGGAAACCTTAATGCCCTGGGTGTTTCATAGGATTCATAGGATTGATACTGAGCTAATGGACTTTCATCCTACATGCTCGCCATCTGAATTTCTAAGCTCTAATTTTATTGATGTATGCGTCCCATCTAGTTTTAAAAACTGCAGTTGATGGACTAGTCACAACCTCCAATGGTAGCCTGTTCCAGCCATGTACCACTCTTTGGTTGAAGCACCATGTGCTACACACATTTTTCCAGTGTGGTGCTGTTAGCTGCATTGGGTGGGACCTAGTGTTGTATGTATTTGTTTTACTTTCAAGACTGGTGATGTCCCAGAGATCATCATTATTCCATGCCCTGTGTACCAAGCACATATCTCCCCTTTTTCTCCTTGCCTTCAAGGAGTACATGTTCAGCTCGGACAAGCGAGTCTCGTAGTTCTTACCAGCCATATCCTGTATTGCCCTGGTAGCTCTCTTCTGCACTATCTCCAACAGTGAAATGTCTTGCTTTTTGTATGGTGCCCAGATCTGGGCACCGTATTCCATAATTGGTCTAACCAGGGATGTATGCAGTGGCAACATGACAGCCCTACTTCTTGCCGTTTTGTGCCTCAATATGCAGTTTAGGATTCTGTTTACCCTCTGAGCTATCTTTTGGCAGTGGGGTGTAAAGGACATGTCACTGGACACTATAATGCCCAAATCCCTTTCCTCATCTATTGTTTTCAGAACAGTATTATCTAGTTTGTAAGGTATTCTAGGGTTTCTTTTTCCCAAATGCATGATGTAGCATTTGTCTTGGTTTAGTGTTAGTTTGGTTTCCTTGGTCCATGTGACTTTGTTGTCAATAGTTGCTTGTAAATCAGATGAATTTTGACTAGTATTGATATCTACCCCTATCCTGCAGTCATCTGCAAATTTATGTAGCCAAACGGTGTTGTGGTTGATTTGGAGGGATGATACATATAGATTATATAGACAGGGGCCCAGCACCGAACCCTGGGGAACTCTGCTAGTTACTTCTGACTGTTCAGAAAACTCTCCTCTGATGCACACTCGTTGATTCCTATTTTCCAACCATTTATGGACCCAATTAATTATAGTTGGATGGATAGTTAAATTACTCATTTGCTGTATGAGTTCTGGATGGGGAAGCTTATCAAAAGCCTTTGAGAAGTCAAGAAATCGTACATCCACAGGAGTTTCTAGATCCAGTCTTTCTATCACACTATTATAGAATGCCAACAAATATGTCTGGCATGACCTTCCTTTTACAAACCCATGTTGAGAGTGGTCTGTAAGATGTTTTAAGTTTAGATGTTGACTGATCTAGTCCTTTAATATTCCTTCCAATATTTTAGAGGGGATAGCAGTGAGGCTAATGGGTCGGTAGTTTGCGGGGTCAGACTTGTTCCCTTTTTATGTTGATTGTGCGCATGCGCAAGAAACATATTGCGTCAGCTTTCTCCAAAAGCAGGTTGTGGAGGCGTGGCACTGTGGTGCCCAATGCCCCCACAGCCTGCAGAGGCTTGTCCTCTGTCCCCCAATGCCATGGCATGCTGCTGCTGACACTAGTTCAGCCAGTGTGCCACAACCTTCTAAAAAAGTAGCCGCTGCAATCAGGGGCCGCCTAGTCATTACAGCATCAGCCATCCACTGCAATGAGGGAGCGACCGTCATTGCAGGGCGGGATGTGAAACCCTGATATTGTTTGAGAATATGGGCGGCGGCTTCGTCACCGTGTTCACAACAATACAACCTCCCCCACCGTGTTTACTTTATTGTTGACGGGAGCCTACCTCGTCGGGCATTCTGTAACCCCCATTTTGTTTCTGCTGACGGGTACCCAGTCCCCTGCTGGCATAATGACCCCCCTGCTTTTCCTGCCGACGGGTGCCCAAGCCCCGCCGGCATAATAACCCCCTGTTTGTTCCTGCCGACGGGTGCCCAATCCTCGTCAACTACTGCTTGCCTCAGCCATTGCTGGCATGCTGAGCCTCCACCCCAGCATGCCAGATACCCCCTGTGAATGGAAAAACGGTCCTGCAGCTGCTGCCCCAAAAGAAAATCGTCCTCAAGGCCGCCTGCCCCCCACCCGCAACCCACACCCACCCACTGCGCACCCTGCCTCCCCACACACCCCCACCCCATACTTACCTCCGGAGCTTGGCGCGACGATCTTCGGTGGACCGGGAACACGTCTGCACTCTTCAAAGCCAACCACAAACTGAGGAAACGCCGGTAAGCTGTATAATGTAATAAATAGGGTTTTTTCAACTTTAGTGCATCTCTCGGGCATTTTTGGGAATTTTTTCACCAAATTTTCAACATGGGGTTTTTAGGACCCCTCCTCATGAATTCTTGAACTGTCATGGTGTTAATCGGCCCCGAAAGGTGGTTTTGCGGTCACTGTGCGGAATCACCCTTCGGGGATGATTAATGAAACGACAGTGCCAGTGTTCATGAGGTGGGCTCTCAAAAACCCTATGTTGCAAATTTGGTGGAAAAAATCCAAAAAAATGACTGTTTTACGAGCGTGCGTTGCACAGTTGCTATGTATGCTCGTAACTTCGCGAATTTACAATATTTTCACGCCAGATTTTCAACATTGACATTTTGTCACACCTCGTTGTGAGCAGTACAGCTGTCATTGTTTACATCCTGGCCAAAATGTGTTTTCGTACTTCCGGCGCAGAATAGCGCGGTTGCTGTGGGAAATCAGTGTTCAGGACAGATTAAGAAAATGACAGTGACACTGTTCATGAGTAGAGATCCTAAAATGCCTATGCTAAAAATTTGGTAATGATACCCCATAAAATGACTGTGTCACGAGCGTGCGTGTGTTGCGTAGTTGGCACGCACGCTCGTAACTTCGCGAATTTATAATATTTTCTCTCCAGATTTTCAACATTGCCATTTTCCCAGACCTACTTATGAACAGTACAGCTGTCATTTTTCCCATCCTGGCCGAAATGTGTTTTCGCACTTCCGGCTCAGAATAGAGCAGTCGCTGTGGGAAATCACTGTTCGGGACAGATTAAGAAAATGACAATGATACTGTTCATGAGCAGAAGTCCTAAAATGCCTATGTTGAAATTTTGGTGATGATAGCCCATCAATTGACTGTGTTACAACTGTGCGTTGCGCACTTTCCATGCACCCTTGTAACTTCGCAGATTTGTAATATTGTCACACCAGATTTTCAACAGTGCCATTTTTTTCACACCTCCTTATAAGCAGTACAGCTGCCATTTTTCACATCCTGACCGAAATGTATTTTCACAGTTCCGGCACAGAATAACATGGTCACTGTGGGAAATCAATGTTCGGGACAGATTAAGAAAATGACAATGATACTGTTCATGAGCAGAGGTCCAAAATTCCCTATGTTGAACATTTGGTGATGAAAGTCCATAACATGACTGTGTTACAAGCGTGCGTCAAACTGTTTCCACGCACACTTGTAACTTCGCAAATTTGTAATACTCTCACGCCACATTTTCAATAGTGCCATTTTTTCACAAATCCTTATGAACACTACAGCTGTAATTTTTCACATCCTGGCTAAAATATGTTTTTGCACTTCTGCCAGATAATAGCACGGTCACTCTGGGACATCAGTGTTTGGGACAGATTAAGATTGACCCAGTGAGAGGGGTGAGTGACCGAGCTCAACTGAGTTCTGTCGGGACTGCTGCGGATTTGTTTGTGTTCAGACAAAGGCCCTAACACAAGAGCCCAGTACAAAAGGGCAGCCTGCAGTACTGGGAGAAACAGAACGAGAGAGAGCGAGTGAGGGAGGGGGAGTGAGCGAACTCACCGAAGCGCTTTCAGGACTGCTACGGATTTCTTTGTGGGCAGAAAAAGGCATCATTACAGGCAGGGGCCCAGTACAAAAGGCCAGCCTGCAGCAGTGGGAGAAACAGTTCGAGCGAGTGAGACATGGGGACTTAGTGAGCTCAACGGAGCTCTATCAGGACTGCTGGGATTTCTTTGTGGGCAGAAAAAGGCGTCAATGCAGGCAGGAGCCCTGTACAAAAGGGCAGCTTGCAGTGCCAGGACAAACAGAATGAGCGATGAGAGAGGGAGACTGAGTGACCTCAACGGAGCTCTGTCAGGACAGCTGCGGATTTCTTTGTGGACAGACAAAGGTGCCAACACAGCCAGGAGCCCCATACAAAAGCGAAGTCTGCGGCACCAAGAGAAACAAAATGAGTGAGTGACAGAGCAGTAGTAAGCTAGCTCAACAGAGCTCTAGTGTGACTGATGTAGATTTCTTTGTGGGCAGAAAATGTGGCAACGCAGGCAGGAGCCCAGTACAAAAGGCCAGCTTGCAGTGCCGCCAGAAACAGAATGCGAGAGTGACAGAGGGGGAGTGATCGAGCTCAGTGAAGCTGTGTCGGGACTGCTTCAGATTTCTTTCTGGCCAGAAAAAGCCGCCAATGCAGGCAGGAGCCCAGTACAAAAGGGCAGCCTGCAACACCAGGAGACACAGAACGAGCGAGTGAGGGAGGGGGAGTCAGTGAGCTCAGCGGGATTTGTAATGTTGTCACACCAGATTTTCAACAGTGCCATTTTTTCACACCTCCTTATAAGCAGTACAGCTGTCATTTTTCACATCCTGACCGAAATATGTTTTCACAGTTCCGGCGCAGAATAACGTGGTCACTGTGGGAAATCGGTGTTCGGGACAGATTAAGAAAATGACAGTGGCACTGTTCATGAGCAGAGGTCCTAAAATCCCTATGTTGAAAATTTGGTGATGAAAGTCCATAACATGACTGTGTTACAAGCGTGCGTTGAACTGTTTCCACGCACTCTTGTAACTTCGCAAATTTATAATACTGTCACGCTACATTTTCAACAGTGGCATTTTTTCAGAACTCCTTATGAACACTACAGCTGTCATTTTTCACATCCTGGCTAAAATATGTCTTTGCATTTCTGCCGGACAATAGCACGGTCACTCTGGGAAATCAGTGTTTGGCACAGATTAAAATCGACCAAGTGAGAGGGGGGAGTGACCGAGCTCAACTGAGCTCTGTCGGGACTGCTGCGGATTTGTTTGTGTTCAGACAAAGGCCCCCACACAAGAGCCCAGTACAAAAGGGCAGCCTGCAGCACTGGGAGAAACAGAACGAGAGAGCGAGTGGGAGTAAGCGAACTCACTGAAGCGCTGTCAGGACTGCTGCAGATTTGTCTGTGGGCAGAAAAAGGTGTCAATACAGGCAGGGGCCCAGTACAAAAGGCCAGCCTGCAGTGGTGGGAGAAACAGTATGAGCCAGTGAGACAAGGGTACTTAGTGAGCTCAACGGAGCTCTATCAGGACTGCTGGGATTTCTTTGTGGGCAGAAAAAGGTACCAATGTAGGCAGGAGCCCCATACAAAAGGGCAGCTTGCAGCGCCAGGACAAACAGAATGAGTGATGAGAGAGGGAGACTGAGCGACCTCAACAGAGCTCTGTCGGGACAGCTGCGGATTTCTTTGTGGATAGACAAAGGTGCCAATGCAGCTAGGAGCTCCATAGAAAAGTGCAGTCTGCAGTGCCAAGAGAAACAGAACGAGCGAGTGACACAGCATTACTGTGCGAGCTCAACAGAGCTCTAGTGTGACTGCTGCACATTTCTTTGTGGGCAGAAAATGCGGCATCGCAGGCAGGAGCCCAGTACAAAAGGCCAGCTTGCAGAGCCGCCAGAAACGGAATGCAAGAGCGACAGAAGGGGAGTGAGCGAGCTCAGTGGAGCTGTGTCGAGACTGCTTCAGATTTCTTTCTGGCCAGAAAAGGCCGCCAATGCAGGCAGGAGCCCAGTACAAAAGGGCAGCCTGCAGCACCAGGAGACACAGAATGAGTGAGTGAGGGAGGGGGAATCAGTGAGCTCAACGGGGCTCTGTTGGGACTGCTGCAGATTTCTTTGTGGGCAGAAAAAGGCAGCACTTCATGCAGGGGCCCAGTATAAAAGGGCAGCCTGCAGTGGCAGGAAAATCAGAATGAGCGAGTGAGTGAGCTCAACAGAGCTGTAGTGTAACTGCTGCAAATTTCTTTGTGGGCATAAGAAGGCAGCAACGCAGGCAGGAGCCCAGTAGCAAAGGACAGCCTGCAGCACCGGCAGAACAGAATGAGCGAGTGAGAGAAGGGGAGTGAGCAAGCTCAACAGAGCTTTGTCAGGACTGCTGCGGATTTCTTTGTGGGCAGAAAAAGGTGCCAACAGAGGCAGGAGCCCAGTACAAAAGGGCAGCCTGCAGCGCCAGGAGAGCCAGAATGACTGAATGAGACAGCGGGAGTGAGCAACCTCAATGGAGCTCTGTCAGGACAGCTGTGGATTTCTTTGTGGGTAGAAAAAGCCACCAACACAGGCAGAAGCCCAGTACAAAAGGGCAGCCTGCAGCACCAGGAGAAACAGAATGAGCGAGTGACAGAGGGGGGAGTGAGCCACCTCAATGGAGCTCTGTTGGGACAGCTGCGGATTTCTTCCTCAGCAGAACAAGATGCCAACGCAGGCAGCAGCCCAGTACAAAAGAGCAGCCTGCAGCACCGAGACAAGCACACTGAGCCAGTGACACAGGGCCACTGAGCGAGCTCAACAGACCAAAGCAATCAACATTCGGCATTGACAAATGCTTGTTTAAAGATTGGGATGACTGTTGCAGATTTCCAGCAGTCAACTACTTCCCCTGTATCAAAAAATTTCTGGAAAATGTAGGTTAGGGGAGGGGCTATTATGCTTGCCAATTATTTGAGTATTCTTGGATGTAGTCCATCGGGTCCCAGGGATTTGTTGGGGTCTAATTAAGCCAGCCTTGTTTCAACATCAGAGATTTTTAATACTATTCTATCTGTTGGAGGATTTCCTTGTATTAGTACTGTATGGGTGTCCTTTTTTTTTTTTGTTGTATACTGTCGAAAAATAATCGTTTGCTAGGTCTTCCATTTCTTTATTATCTGTGGTCATGTCCCCATTAGTTTTTTTAAGAGGTCCTATACTGTTTTGAGTTACCTTTTATATTGTTGATGTAGGCATAGAAGGCTTTATAGCTTCCATTTCCTCTATTAGCTAGTTTTATTTCATGGTCTGCTTTAGCCCTCTTGCTTTGCTTTTTTATATTGTTGGATACTTTTGTATACTGAATCCTAATTTTCTATGTTTTGGTTATTTTCCATTTCTTAAACAGCCTGTGCTTCCTATTTATTAGTTTCTTTGATTGTCGGTGTCCACCACTGTCTTTTATTATTCTTTGGTGGGTACTTTGTTTGACAGGGATAGTGTCGGTTATTTGATGTTTGATCTTAGTGGAGAAGATTTCCCATATGTCACTTAGTGGTTTGTTGCTGAAATCTTTTTCTCCCACTGCCAAGTTGTGAGTTTTGCTTTCATCTTAGCAAAGTTAGCTTTGGCAAAGTCAGGGGTGACAGTGGTCCCCTTATGTTCACAAAGTGGTTCTGCTAACTTAAACTCTACTTTAAGGTTATCACTAGTTGCCAATGGTGCAGTTGTCTTGCATTCACTTAGCGTATCTCCCATATTAGTTAGGACTAAGTCCAATCTATTCTGTCCCCTTGTTTGGTCTTCCACCCTCTGTGTTACTCCTATTTTGGTCGCATGCATTCAAAAAATCTCTCTCCAAGTGTGTTACTGTAGCTGATGCATCCCATTTTATACCAGGTAGATTTAAATCTCCTAGGATTAGTATTCTATCAGCTGGATTTAGTGATAAGAGTTTATTTATTAGAGTCTTGTTAGCTTGTGGGGTTGATGCCGGGGGTCTGTAGATGATGCCTGCTAGTATTTTTGGATTTTTTGGTGGCGTTATTTTTATCCATGTTTGTTGGAATTTTCACTCCAAATTTTCAACACTGGCTTTTTGGGACCCCACCTCATGAACAGTGGCACTATCATTTCATTACTCATCCTGAAAGGTGATTTCGCACAGCAACTGCGCCATTGGGAGCCACAGGTGCAGAAACACATTTCAGGTAGGATGCGAAAAATGCCAGCTGTACTGTTCATGAAGAGGTGTAATAAAATGGCACTGTTGAAAATCTGAAGAGAAAATATGAAAAATTTGCAAACTTACGAGCGTGCATAGATACTGTGCAACGCATGACCATAATGCAGTGATTTGTGGGTTTTTGTTAACCAAATTTTCAACATGAGCATTTTGGGACCTCTCCTCATGAACAGTGGCACTGTAATTTTGTTACTCTGTCCTGAAAGTTGATTTCGCACAGTGGCTGTACCCATTGTGCGCCACAGGTGTGAAAACATGTTTGAGGCAGGATGTCAAAAATGACAGCTGTACTGTTCATAAGGAGGTGTGCAAAAACGGCAATGTTGAAACTCTGGAGTGAAAATATAAAAAATTGGCAAAGTTTCGAGCGTGCGTAGAAACTGCGCAATGCTCGCTGGTAAGGCAGTCATTTTTTTGAAATTTTTCACCAAATTTGCAACATGGGCTTTTTGGGACCTCTCCCCATAAACACTGGTACTGTCATTTTGTTAATCAGTCCTGAAAGGTGATTCTGCGCAGCGATGGTGAAATCACCTTTCGGGGCAGAGAAACGAAATGACAGTTACATGTTCATCAGGTGGGGTCCCAAGAATCCCATGTTGAAAATTTGTGGCCAAAAGTTCTAAAAATGGCTGAGATATCAACCTAAGTTGAACCCCCCCCCCCCCATTATAAAGCTTACCATCATTTTTTCAGTTCGCAGTTCAGCTTTGAAGAGCACAGACATGTTCCCTTCAGAGAAGATCGCTGCTCCTGACCTCGGAGGGTAAGTATGGGTGAGGGGTGGGTGCGGGGAGGTGGGTGCACAGAGGGAGGGTGGGGATGGGGAGGGGACGAGGGAGACAACAGTGGACCGTTTTCTGCTTTGCAGGTAAACAGACCACGAGGGAAGGTTTTCTTTTTTTAAAACGGGTTAAAAAAATGGCACATTGGAATGGGCTCCCAGTGTGCCACAATTCAGAGAGGGGGACCGTATCTGACATCGGGAGTGGGCGTCCCAGTGTCGCAAAAGGGATATTATTTAACCAGGAAAAACACCCTAAGAGGGGGGATGCCGAAATGGGAATTGGGCACCCCGATGTCAGCTTTTCAGGAGTGTGTGGCAGGCAGCAGGAGCCGCCGTGTTAGGTGTGCCACATAATGGGGGGGGGGACATGCCGACACAGGGCTTGGGCACTCCGATGTCGGGATTGTGTGGTGGATGGCAGGAGCTGCCGCCATATGTATTTCAATGTTTCACCAGGAATGGCATGTAATGGAGGCGTGTCAGATCTGCCGCTGCAATGAGGAGCATGTCTCTCATTGCAGCAGCAGATTCATTTCAAGTTGGTGGCTCTCTCTGAAACTGCTGTCATTGGCAGCATGCTCACTGGTTGGCGGCTGAGGGACACACCGACTAAAGCATCCCCTAGATTCACCACAACACTGACACACCTCTGAAAGTGCTACTACAGTGTTACTACCACAAGATGTTGCTTGTGCATGCATGCAAGCCAACATAAAAGATAGGAAGAGAGAAGAGAAAGTGTTGTTTGGGGGGGGCTCAGCAAAACCCCCTTAGCACCCTAGATGGCCTAGTGACCAGTAATTTAAAGTAGCAGCCTGGCGAGGCTAGTGGGGACACTTTGGGGCTAATGAGCCCAATTACATAGAAACATAGACTTTGACGGCAGATAAGGACAGCTTGGCCCACCCAGTCTACCCATTTCCCTACCTATTGGATAAGCTGCAGATCCTAGTTAGCCAACAGCCTTCTTCCTGCTACACCCCATTATAATTGCCTTATGTCTGTCCCACGCATTCTTGAATTGTCCCACTGTTTTTGACCCCATGACCTCCTCAGAAAGGCCATTCCATGCATCCACCACCCTCTCTGTGAAAAAATACTTCCTCACATTGCCCCTGAGCTGTCCCCCCTATATCTTCAAACTGTGCCCCCTTGTCCTTGCACATCTCTTTTTCTGAAAGTTGATACACTCTTGGACTTTGTTGATTCCCTTAAAGTACTTGAAAGTTTCTATCATGTCCCCCCCTCCCTCCTTTCCTCGAGGGTATTATATATTAAGCTTCTTTAGTCTCTCTTCGTATGGTTTCTGATGCAGACCCTGCACCATTTTAGTTGCCCTCTTCTGGACTGCCTCCATCCTGTCTATATCCTTGTGGAGATGGGGTCTCCAGAACTGCATGCAGTACTCCAGATAGGGTTTCACCAACTGTCTGTAGAGAGGGATGACAACTTCCTGTTTTCAACTGGTGATGCCTCTCCCTGTGAATCCCAGTATCCCCCAGCCCTCCTTACTGCCTTCTCACATTGCCTGCCTACCTTTAGGTCATCTGATATGACTACCCCAAGGTCCCTTTCCACTTTTGTTGTTGTTAGTACCTCCCCCTCCCATTGTGTGCTCTTCCCCTGGGTTTTTGTTTCACAGGTGCATTACTTTGCACTTCTTTGCATTTAATCTAAGCTGCCATACTTTTGACCATTCCTCCAACCTTGCCAAGTCCCTTCTCATCCCTTTGCACCCCCACTTGTGTATCAACCCTGTTGCAGATCTTTGTGTCATCTGCTAAGAGGCATACTTTTCCTTCCAGTCCCTCTGCAGTGTCACTTATAAAGACATTAAAGAGGACAGGCTCCAGTACTGAACCTTGCGGTACCCCGCTAGTAACCCCCCCCTTTGGAGTGGACTCCATTTACTATTGCCCTCTGCGTCCTGTTGTCCAGCCAATTTTTTACCCAGGCTACCACCCTGGGACCCACTCCCAGACTGGCTAACTTGTTTATTAATCTTTTGTGTGAGACTGTGTCAAACACCTTGCTAAAGTCTAGGTAGGCCATGTCCACAGCCCCTCCCTAGTCTACTACTTTGGTCTCCCAGTCAAAGAAATCGATTAGATTCATCTGACATGACTTTCCCGCTGTGAATCCATGCTGCCTTGGGTCCTGTGCCCCACTGGCCTCTAGGTACTCAACAATTCTTTCTTTCAGAAGTGATTCCATCATTTTCCCTACCACTGAGGTCAAACTAACAGGTCTGTAGTTTCTTGCCTCTGCCTTGATCCCACTTTTGTGAAGAGGAATCACATCTGCCTTCTTCCAGTCCTCAGGTACCACACCATCCTCCCATGATTTGTTAAAAAGGGTAGTCAGTGGTGTCACTAGTTCTCCCCTTAGTTCTTTTAGTTTAGAATTCTGGGGTGAATTCTGTCAGACCCCATTGCCTTGTCCACCTTGAGTTTTAAGAGTTCTTTCAGGACCCTTTCTTCTGTGAAAGGACTGGTATCGACCCACCTATCCAGAATGCTTCTATTGTTTGGTTTAGGTACATCACCCTTCTCTTCTTTGTGAATACCGAACAAAACTATTCATTCATTATCTTTGCCTTTTCCTGTCACCCTCTGCCCTTATTAAGCCTCACTATCTCTCTCTTGGTCTTTCTTCACTCACTAATGTACCTATAAAAGGTTTTATCCCCCCTTCTTAATTGAGTTATCTTTTCCTTGGTTTGGGCCTTTGCTATTCTGACTGCCTCCCCCAGTTCCTTCTGCTGTAACTGATAGAGTTATCTGTCCTGCTCCTTCTGTGATTCCTTATACTTTCTGAATGCTATCTTTTTCTCCCTAACCTTCCCTGCCACCTTTTTTGAGAACCATAGTGATTTTTTCCCTCATTTTGTTTTGTTTCTTTGCTTCACACAAAGGCTTGTTGCCTCTGTGATTGCAGTTTTGAATTTTCCCCATTGTTCCTCCACCCTCCTTCCTGCCTGTGGCATTTCTGCATTTTGCTAGTTCCTAGACCCCAGTGGAGGGATGACTTTACTCCCTTCTTCTTCTTCTCATTTTAAATCTGTTGCACAACAGTATCTTTTTGCCCTATTCTTTACCTCTTTCTAGCTTTGGTGTAGGTTGGCCATCTACATCAGTCTTTTTTCTTGCTCTACATGTCTCTTTCCTACTGCCTTATTTTTCCTATTCCCTACATCTGTCCCTCACCACCACTTCCTGCTAGCATCATGTTCAGATCCAGCATGCCAGCTGGCAACGAAAACAATTAAGGTGCTTATATGGCATTTCATGCCTGGGTTTCAATAAAGTACATCTGTGCCTTTAGATATACTTTGCAGAATGAAGTAAAGTGCAACAGTGCATTTAAATATGTTTTTTTTATTTTTTATGAAATGATGTACAGTGATTATTGTGTGATTAATGTGCTGCAGTGCCAATATAAACTATGTAGTAAAATGCAGCATAATAAATAAATATGTGAGGGGTTAAAAACGAGCTGCTGAGCTGCCAAAAAGGTATTGTAAGGATTTAAGTAAAGCCAATAATTACAGGCTTGAAACAGAATGGCATGTATGAATATAGTTATTTAATTTAGCTATTGCTCTGTTGTATAGTGTTTAAATACATCCTGCATCGAAACAGGATTCGTGGTTAAACAGGGTGGCATTTCTTTACTTTCTGCCACCGCTTAGTGTGGAACGGACCCCCAATTGACTTTGTTAAAATTAATTCATGTTTCCTGGCTGCTAGCAAAGAATTACATACAGTACAGTGCAAGGGATAGCGGGGTTCCTAAAAACCTCAATGAAATATACAGGGGCTGACCAGAGGGTTTTTCAGTCCCACAGCAGACCAGCAAGTGTATGTCTTTTTCTTGCAGACTACTGCTCTGTTGCAACCTAAAGAGCCCTAGAAATGTAAAGAGACAGGAACATCCCTATGCAGGAATGTCTATGAAGCAGTATGCAGTTAAGGGTAGCAACCCTCAGAATAAAATAGAGGGTTACAAGAGAAATACTGTGTCACTGTTAATCGTACAAAAGAGCTACTAGCTAAGGTAATGTTTGCAGGTAGTAAGCTCCTGGAAACTTAAACGCAGAAATGCTTGTACAGCAGGTTAGAGGAGTCAGTGACTGAGGAAGCATTCTGACCATTTCAGCCGGCCACTGCTTGTACTGCATGAAACACTTTTATCTATCGCACCTTCTTACAGCACTCCGAGTCTCAACACATGGGTTATAAGCGCTCTTCTCATAGGCTGATGCACAAAAGGAATCCCAAATTCGAAATCCGATCCTTCTCCTCCCTTGTAGCTCCCAGAATCCCCAGTCCTTTTTGTGCATCTTCCCAGGCTGGTCACATTTTTTCTGGCTCTATGCCAAGCTAACTAAGGTAAGAACAAAACTCCTTTTATCTACTACAATGTAGACGTTAGCCCCAGAAAGCTAACTTGTAACAATTCAAAACAAATGTTTTTGCTTAGTAGGGGTTACAGCCCCTCAAACTGACATGAAAACAGCAGGTTTAACCTCTGTAGTGCAAGTACACCTATCTATGCTTACTGCAGTCTAGTCTACGTTTGGCGTCAGGGCTTAGCATAGGGTGTTGTGAACAATGAAATTTAGCTATCTACTGAATTGCTGCTCATTAAAAACCCCCTCGGCTTACCTTGTTCAGCCGAGGAGGGGGAGGAGGGCCATCGCCCGGGGCCATGTCTGTTGGAACTTCTGAGCCCCCTCTCTGCTTATCTTATTCAGCTGAGAAGGAGGTGACTAACAGGGGAGCGCTGCGCTCAATTTCACACCCGATTGTGCTTTTGATCCTGGGGGTCGCGGTTTACCTTGCTCAACTGCGACCACCACAGGACCACCCCACCAACTGACTTAAAATGCACTACTGTAATGCCTACATTTGAGTAAAGAAATGCAGGGGAGAAAGTCTTTCTCCAGAGCCCCTACCTGCAGAACTATGCACCTCCTAGCAGCCGAGCAGCGTGACCCACAGTCGCCTTTTTCACCTCTGCCAGCACAGGGAACGTCTCTCCTTGTAGCGACTCAGTTCTGAGTCCCTCCTTTTGTCCAGTCCATGGCCACTTCTCTCTATGGGGGCTCTCAACCACGAGGAGCCCTACTAGTGTAATGGTCGCCATCTTGCCTCACGCTTAGCATCGCGTGATAGTACCAGCCGAGATCTCGCGGGGGCCTCACCAGAAACCAGGCTGGGGATACCTCTCACAAGATGGAGACTGCAATACACCGGATCCTCTCCCAAAATAGCTCCGGCAACCACGCTGCCTACCTTAAAGTAACTCTACCCAGTTTAAAGGGCAGATCACCTCCTTTTCTGATTTAAGTGCCCACGAATTACATTGCGCCCTTATGCCCATGGCACTATAATATAGACTTGTTTTTTACAGTAATGTCGACAGCATTCTAAGGGGAAGTTATTTATCCTGTGTATGCCTGGCAAGAGGTTGGGACACGGTAAAGAAATATGAAGCCTAATTGTATATGCCTGGTTAGAGTTTGGTGCATGATTAAAAATACGAAGCCTGATGTACATCCTCAGCGCTTTGTTTTTGCCAGTCAGTGCCTGAGACTATGACTGCATCTAGTAGATTATGCAAACTGTATATTAGGGCCCTATGTAATCCACCCCCTGCCTCAGTTTACCTCAATCTGCTGAGGGAGGGGAACTGGAGCAGGATCAGTTAGTCTGGATCAGTATGTAACTAGCTACCAGTACCTTGCTCTACTCCCCAGTTTACCTTGTTCAACCGGGCGTAGTGAGCTAGATACAGCATATGTCCCCAGCTGAAGTGACCAGTGCCTTGCTCTACTCCCCAGTTTACCTTGTTCAACCAGGATAGTGAGCTAGAAAAAGCGTATGTTCCCGGCTAATCACCTCACGAGCCACCCTGTCCAACCGCGAAGGTGAGCCTACTGTTGGGGATTGAATCTCTCCCTCCCTTCCACCCATGACTTGGGAGACCTACCTGCATCAAGCAGGACTCTGGAACTGGGATTGCGAGTCCCCCCCCGCAACGACCAAGAGTACATCTGGTGTCCGGGGATACCTCGCCTGAGCGCCTGAGACTCCCGAAGTGGGCAGGAACATCCTCATCTCCCACACTAGAATCTCCATGCGCTGTGGTATGCCTGACCTTTGCATTTCATGCTGCGAGGTGCATCTATTGGGAGTGACACCGCCTTCCTTGGGAGCTCGGTTACTAAGATAAGGATGACTTTGCAGTGATACCTCAAGGGCTATTAATTTTAAATTGCATTTGAATCCTGTTGCAGCAGTAAGCCAGTTTTTTTTTCTAGTACAGAAGCCTGATACATATCCTCAGGGCCTCATTTTGATGTAGCAATTGGTACAGTACCATTTTCACCCAGTAAGTCACAACCTGACTCAGACAATGTCCAAGGCTGCTTACTTACTGTTCAGAAAATAACAATGACATATAGAAGCAGTAGGCATTGGCCACTGAAAAGCCCTCTGGGGGTCATATTTTCCTTAACATGCTATGCCCGTGTTAAAGGGCCATCCTATCACGTTTATTTGTAATGCGAATGACACAGAACTTACTGGCACCCAAGAACCAGCTAGGATCAGCTTATGGCAATTCCACCCCATTGACATTAGTTTCACCTTGAACACTAAATATTAAGGCTGGGCAGCTGTCCTCCCTCAGATAAATAACACTGGCATCACCACTTCTCCAGTGTAATTAATGACGGTCTGTCAGCACCCATCACTATGTCAGCTGGCAGGGTTGTGGATTGGCTGGTTTCACATCTTCTGCACCTCCAGTTACAGAACATGGAGGCCAGTTCCCCCCACCCCCTGCTGGTTCATGTCTATCCCTGCTCAGTTCAACAGGGCATAACCCCAGCACACACGTGGCCATTGTATTCTAGCCATCTTATACCTGGAGGGGGCTATTCCATCCTGTGACTGCCCTTGCAGTTGACATCCCTCACAGACTACAACAACAAAGGGGGACACTCTGAAGCAGGAGCCTCTTTAAAATCTCTGATCACTATTTAGAACCAATGAGTTTCAGGTCCGTTGGTAGGCCAAAGAAGGACAGCAGAAAACAAGAGGAAATCATATGTGAACCACGGACTCAGGTGGCTCAGTGGATGTGTTTTGGCCTTACAAGCATAGGGTGAGAGGTTCAGAACTTAGAAGTCCTATGAGGGGAGACACAACATCCCCTCATATTATCACTATGGTGTACAGCATCAGTTATGACAAAAGATCAGACATTGGAATGACTGTCCTCAGGAAATTATTAAGTACCAGTTTCGCTGTATGAACCTAGTGTCAAGAAACTGAAGACTTAAGCATTACTCCAATGGCTCAGCTGGTGTAAGCTTAAACACTTGGCTTAGCATAAATGAATACCATCTATTAGTGAGACAGATTGGGTCCTCTATCCCTCACCCAGTATATCAGCATTACAGTTTTCCCTGTTAACTATTTTCCTCATAAACACACACACACTACTGTAATGACAAATAATGTTCATTGTTGGTGCCCAGCACAACTCTTTCACACTTCAGTCATGTTCCACTCTGACTGGAAGCAGTGTCAATGTCCAAACAGCCCCCACTCAGCAGCTGCACCCAGAGCACTTACAGAATGCTCACTTGCTCCAAATACTTAGCCTGCCATCCGAATGCCTCAGCAGGAATTCTGATACTGGTAGGCTGGACTTGGTGTTTCACCAGCCTCAACCCCTCTTCGAGAGGTTACCTTCTATGGGCTCATCCATTTCTCATTACAAGTACAAAGCTAAGTAACTCCTAGTGTGCTGGCAAGTTTTCTAAGTTTCATATAATGGGTCATCCTATGACAGAACCATATAGATAGTACAGAACTATACAGTCAATGATCTGGATGTATATAATGGAGGAGCAAGGTATGTAATGGGACTAAGGAAGGGCAAAGCACCACGTGCTGTGCATGCGCCGTTCAGCCAAGACGTGTCGGTAAGGGACTAAAAGGGGCACATTTACAGTACATTGCAACAGCACTCTACCAACACATCCACACCGCATGCAGCATATGGACGCAATCACACTCCTCAAATGAGCAGGCCGCAGTGCGGAAACTATAAGGGGGTGAAAACTCATTAGCTAGCTGTATTTTGCCCATGCCATCTAAAATGTATGACTCAGAAACTGTTGTTAACAGTACCTTTGCAGCCACCTCAGCATCACAACCAAATGGTTGGGGAAAGCAGGAACTTGAAGTGTTTTATTACAGTATAGGTCTCCTAATGTAGAAGGTGCTGAATTTCCATTTCATGGACCCACAGACAATCTCAAGAAAGAAAGGTGGGTGGTATTCAACCTCTATTGGCTTGCCATATGTGCTAGTAAGATAGACTACTACCCATGCATGCATTCCATATTTATAGGTAAAGACCCTTCCCCATATATAGGTCAGTCGATCTATCTATCTACCTACATGCATAGCCTTACTGATGGGAACCATCATACCCACCCATTACACCAGGGTACAGTGCTGGGTCCAGAAGGTCATCCAGGGGTAAACCATATGACGGCACATACACACACACACTAATGATGAACACACTAAATATGTACTTGTAGTACTTTCAGCAGGGTGATCCACTGGTAAACCTAAAGTCAGTCACAGCTGGCGACCCCTTGCAGCCCCTGCTGCAGTGGCTCCTTATTTATTTATTTATCTTTTGTTGACCGGGTAAGTGCACTAGACAAATCCTGCCTATTTTCAGGCACGACCCGGGGAAGGGGGATACAGATGAATGCCAACTGACCTTGAACCAGATTAAGCTGTGATTAAGCTCCTGACGCTAACCCTTCTCCACATCACTTAATTAATCCAAACCATGGAGAAAGGGACAGAGAACCTTTATAACATTAAACCCAGGTATGACATGCAGACCAAGTACAGCATATCTCATAATCTCATATCCTCTTTCCCCCTGCTTATGTTTATCATAATGTCAGCACAGTAGTGGTCAAGAAACTATAATTCTTCAGGTATGACATGCAGTCCCAGTACAGCTACTCATAATCACACATCCTGGTACTTCCCTGCTTATGGTTTTCACAGTGTCTGCAAAGCAGTGGTCAAGACAACTATAATACAACATCTGCCCACAGCTTAGTGTCAG
Source organism: Neoceratodus forsteri (assembly GCA_016271365.2). Classification (NCBI taxonomy): domain Eukaryota; kingdom Metazoa; phylum Chordata; order Ceratodontiformes; family Ceratodontidae; genus Neoceratodus; species Neoceratodus forsteri. The sequence continues at coordinate 1,530,525,436 of CM057453.1, forward strand.
TCTACAGGTCTTTTTCTAGTGGGCAGGGATCACTGGGTATGATCCTGGCAGGGACTTAATCTTCTAACTCATGAAACGTTATTCCATTTTAAAGAGACATCTCTACCATATACACCTTAAGTCAGCCCCTATTACAGCGGCTACACTAATACAGTCGTAATTGGCCAGAGGCTACAGTTACTTAATCTTATGCATTTCAGGGTGGTTCAGTATGTTTCTCAGTTCAGCCCCTATTGTAGTGTCTACACTGATTATATAGACACTCTCACCAGTGACCACAGGTCAATACTGTTCTGCAGACAACACCTATCAAGACCTCTAGGGGCTGACCTTGCACGTAGATCTCCGACCACTGAAACTGCCAGCATTGCATGGCCATTCAGAAGGCTACACTGTTGAACTTAGGGGTATCCAGTAAGGTGACGGACACACTGATCCAAGCCAGTAGGGAGTTCACGAACAGAATTTATAACAACACTGGCATGTATTACTGGTTGGATACCACACTAACAGGAAACAGAGTTTGGTTGCAAGGTTCTCCAGACAGTTTTGAGTCATTCCTGCTCCCTCCCAAGACAAGTCCAATACTGCTGTATAATCACCCATGTGTTGAGACTCGGAGTGCTGTAAGAAGGTGCGATAGATAATGGTAGTTTACTCACCTGGTAAAGGTGATTATAAGAGCACCTTCTTACAGCACTCCGTATCCCACCCATTGAGGAGGAACATAACAAGCAAAGAAATGGGATAATAGAATAAGAGATTGTATATTAAAGAATGTATGTGTAATACTGATCAGTAAATATATAGTAGCGGACATTCAGTCCTACACTGCCAGTAACAGTGGAACATGTTGCCACGTTGGTGGGAATACAATGGAAAGTAAATAATTGTCCCTTGCATAGCATCAGATTGTGTTGTGTTTTTCTACCCACCAGCTAACCTACGGGGCCGACTGAGGGTCCTGTATGGTTGGATTTTTTATATTATGTTTTCAGGAGTAGCATAAGCTGTGGAAGATTTCATACTGGGGATTCTGGGAGCTACAAGGGAGGAGAAGGATCGGATTTCGAATTTGGGATTCCTTTTGTGCATCAGCCTATGAGAAGAGCGCTTATAACCCATGTGTTGAGACTTGGAGTGCTGTAAGAAGGTGTTCTTATAATCACCTTTACCAGGTGAGTAAACTACCATTTCCTAGCTTCTTCTACAGCTGACAGCAGGAATGAATGCACTGCCAGTTAAGAAGCGAGCATTTGAGTAAATAAGCAGCCCCGATATAAATATCTGTAGCTAATCATAAAGGAGTACCTGTACATAGTCCTTGATACTGGCAAGACAGAAGGGCTCCTGTAAAACTGAAACTGTTCTTAAACAAAGGTGATTTTCTTTCCTCTCTGGGGCAATCCATTTTTCCAGGTCCTGCCAATTCCCCTAGGCAGACCTCTGTCTATCTCAATGCCAGAAAACTGTGTTGTATAGGGAGATCAGCGCCCTCTCTGGTCTAGTTTTATAGGATCATGCTGTCAATCAGATATAAATGGAAGGAGCATAGAGCTCATTTGGGACCAATTGATTTATTTATTTATTAAATTTTGGTGACCGGGTAGGCCCACTGAGCCCCGAAGGTCCCTTTTTCAGGGACAACCTGAGATAACAATACAAGATAAAATACAGTGGAGAAAAACTATTGATTACATAGGTTGTTCAAGCATAAGGTGGTTACAGACAGTGGTTACAGACATGGTTATCATCATGACACAATTTTGCCTTGGTACTACTTGGCATAGTGATATACATGAGGTAGCATTGGTCCCTAGGTGTCCAGATACTAGAGGGAGGTACATGGTCGGCTCACCTTTGGGAAGGTTTGATGCAGAATGGAAAATAGTGTTTAAAGCTTCCTAGGGGATCCAAAACTGTAAATGTGCATTTATACAATATTGTTTATTATAATAGTACTGGGCTTGGGTTCTCACACCTGTTTGATGTTGTTAGTCAGTAGAAAATTGTCTGTATAAGTTAACGACCAGGCCAGGTGACCCTTGCCTCTCCTATATAAACCCCTGCTAAAGGGAGCCTTATCAGATGAGTCTTGGATGTGGAGTGAGAAGGTCTACAGTGCAAGTAGATGAGAGTTGTTATTGATCTGAGACTGTATTCCAAGAAACCACTGATGTCAAGTGGTCATTCTGACTGCAATTTCTTTTGTTGTTCAATTATTTATTTTCCTATTTGAAAATAAATGTCACATACTGTATCTGTGTGTTTTAAATCCTGACACATTGCCTTGTCTAATTATTTCCCATACCCTGTGACACTGCCCTTTTGCTAGTGCATTCCTTAGGCACTCTCCCAAAGTCAGCCCTCTAAAAGTCCAGTACCCTTGCTTTTGTATGGCTTGACTCTATGGCTGTGTTTATTGTGAACCACACTGTCTGGTGGTCGCTTGTTCCCAGATGGCTACCTACTTCTAAATCCGAGATCCTCTCACTGTTCCCATTGAGAGTACCAGGTCTAAGACTGTTCCCTCCCAAGTGAGTTCCAACACTAGCTGTCTGAGGTATGCCCCTGTAGGGCATCGAGAATGACTCTGCTCTTGTATGTGGCTATAGCAAACGTGCTCCAGTTGACATCTGTAATATTCAGGTCCCCCATCAACAATATCTCCCCTTTGTCTGCCATTCTAAGGATGCCTCCTATCATTTCCTTGGCCATTTCCTCTCCCTGAGAAGGGGGTCTGTATACAACCCCTGTGCAGATTGTAGTGCCATTTCCTGTGACCAAGGTGACCCACAGTGCCTCCTCTCCTCCCTGTTTACCTTTTAGTTCCATTGTTTTCATCCCTTCCCTTATGTAGAAAGCTATTCCTCCTCCTCTTTTACCCTCCCTGTCCCTCCTGTAGATTGTGTACCCTTGTAATCACCTACAGTCTACGAATTTCTGTGACTGCCACCATACCGGCCCTCTTCCCATTAACCATTGACTGGACTTAAGTTTCCCCACAAACACTAGGATCTCTTTTTGATAGCCCTGCACTGGAGCTTTCAAATGCTTCCTGGACTCTGACTAGCACAAAGTATTACCAGGATCTAAAATGCTAGCCAATTTAATGTATTATAGTATAGTGCTTGCTTGCTTGTACTTGTGTTACTACTTCTGTATTTGATCTGTACCGTTCTCCTATTGTGTTTATCCGTACTGACGTGGAACCTTTGAAAAGGAGTCTTTGACTCAAAGGTAATTTCCGAATCCTCAATAAATAAATAAAATAAATGTTGACATCCCAGTCATGGTTCTCTGTGTACTAGGTTTCTATAACTGCCACGATATCCAGGCGTCACTCTTCCATCAAGGCCACTAGTTCAGGAAGCTTGTTACCCAGACTATGGGCATTGGTACTCATCGCCCTCCATTTTTTGATGGCCTTACCCCTTTTACCCCCATCCCTGTACTTACTGCCTTTGCCCTTTTTCTCCATTTACCCTTGCCCTGTCCCCTATTGACCTCTTTACCTTGGTGTTAACCTTGCTAACTACCCGGTTTTGTGGGGGGAAGGCTGGGAATTCCCTGCTCCTTTTCAGTCCATTGTATTTTAAAAGAAGCATTGGAGGTCCAGAGGCCTAGAGTTGTCCTGGGGGGGGGGCAGAGGTTAAAAAGAAATAGACCTGGTAGTCTAGTGGGCTAGCTCCCTGGTGGACAGTGGCAACCGGACCCTGTTTTATTTTAAAAAACAGCATTGGTGGTCATGGGGGGCTAGAGTTGTCCTGGGGGCCAGAGGTTAAAATGAAATAGCCCTGGTAGTCTAGTGGGCTAGCTCCCTGGTTGACAGTGGCAACCAGTTTTTTTTAGTTTTTTTTATTAAAGGAACCCTTTCCTTGGGGTCTAGTGGGGGGGGGCCCTGGGCTCTGTGACAGGTAAGGAAATAGAGTAGTGAGGAGGAGGAGCTGGGGCTGCTGCAGCATAGCGGAAGTGACCATGCTAAGTGAAAGTGGCAGCTGGCACTTACTATTCCCAGCACATACAGAGCTCAGGCTGCAGCCTGCTAGATGTGGGTGGGGGAGAAGGGACAGGAGATCATCGGGAGGTGGAGATGGCCAGGATAGGAGTGCCTCCCTCCACCTACCTGAGTCACTGATCTGGCCACAGATTTGTAATTGCTCTCAGAGGCTTATGGCAGGAGAAGTGGTGGGAGGCCATACAGAGAACCATACTCATGGGTATGAAAAGCTGCCAGTCTTGAGAAGGAGGTGGCAGAGGCCACCAGCTGAGCTGCACATGTGTAGCTACTCCAACAACTAAGTTAAAATGCCCCAAGGGACTGACTTTATGTGGAGGGTGGGGGGGGGGTGATGGCAGCAACAGAGGCAGCAGGAGATGATGATTCAGAGCCGCCTCATGGCCGAATCAAATGCCCAATATGGACTTAAGTTTATTATACTGCCTGCCAGAGGCAGGTAGGAGGGGGGAATCAGTTGACTATGTTAGAGCCCCAAGGGAACTTCAAAGAGAATCAATGGGGAGCAAGAGCAGTACAAGGGGTCAGGAGGGTCCAAGCAATAATCCCACACTGTGGCTGAGGCAAGGATCGCAGAGAAGCAACATAATATAAAATATAAATGACTTTACCTGGGGGCCACTGGACCTGCAGTCCCTGTGGGGATTCACGTACAGACAGGCCATGTTGGAGCCTGCTGGCTAATGTCAGGCAGCAGTAGGATGTCCTGACATTAGCAGCAGGATGCAGTATAAGCCACATGTAATTTTGAAGCGGGGGGCTGCTATTCAGCTGCATCCAGTCGCTAAACATCACTTTGTTTTGAAAAGGTATGAAGAGAGGTTGATAGAAAATTGCCAGCCCTATCAGCCCCAACTATTTTGGCACCACAGAAACCCCAGCAAGGGTAAAAGTGAGGGGCTCAAAGGGGAGCAGGGACAGTGATCAGGAGGAGTTGGACAGAGGCATTCATGCCTCTAGGGGGTGCAGCCTCACTCCTGATTGGCTCTCAGGGGCATTAGTGACTCAGCAGACCAATCAGGCATTGAGTAGCAGTGGCTAAAAGGCTGGTGGAGGAGTAATTCAGGGTCTTTCTCACCTCCTTTTCAAGTTGGCAGGAGTGTTGTGGGAGGTCTCAGCCCCAAGCAACTCATCCTCTCAGAACTGAAGAAAAAAGTGTAGAAAAGAATTTTAAACATAGCAGCTTAAATAGTTAAGGGCTACCACAGTTAAAGTTAGTAAAAAACAATTATTAGCCAGGAAACATTTTTTTGGTATTTTATTTATTGAACACATTTGAGCAGGCATGCTCATTTACAAAGGTTCCTCGTCAGTATCAGAATACAAAACAATTAGGGAAACACATACACAATGGTGTTTACAGTTAGTTTTGAACAATAAGGGACAGCCTTATGAAGCGCTGTCACGCAAAACATAACTAGGGAGTCAACAGAAAGAAGGCTGTAGGAGCCATGAGGCATTGTCAAACAAAACGTTTGCAAGAAGTCAGCAATACGGAGACGATAGAAACCAGTCAACACACATAGGTACTTTGTCATCTGGCAGAAACCAGTCAACACACGTAAGTATTTTGACATCTAGCTAATACATTAGAGGTAGGCAGTAGTGCAGGTGTAGAATGCAACAGGGGAGGAAGGGGTTATTGCTTGTTACAGCCGCAGACGGTGTCAGGTGAGAGGACTTTCTGTAGTTCCGTCTTGAATTGGCCAATTTTGGATAGCCCCATCAGTGACAAAGACAACTTAGTCAACCACTGTGGGGCCTTGACTGCAAATGAGCACTTAGCCAGGCTTGTTCTGCAGAGTGGCACAGAAAGGGTACGGCAAGCCTTGCTCCTGGTGGGATATGGGCTTTGGGCAGGGCTTAGGAGGTTATGAATTCCTTGGGAGGGGGTGAGGCCTAATAGGGTTGAATCAGATTAAATTTTACAGACATACTTGGACCTTGTTAGTCCATTTAAGGAGGAGTAAGGGGAAGTCCATTTTTAGCCAGTTGTTCAGTACACCACCAAAAAGTTTGTTATGGGAGGGCTATTGCCTGGGATTCAATGTGGGTGAATTAACTCCTTCCACATTTCAGATAACAGCCAGCCTCTCCCTGCACCCTTTGCTCAGAGTGTTTCCAAATGGCTGAACTGCTGCATGGTGTGTAGCTGTGTGCTCTTTTTCTCCATTTTTCTACCCCCCCTTTCCCTCACGCCTTCATCGTTCTTCGCCTTTTTCTGCTGCCCTTGCCTCCCCCCCTTCCCTGGCACTCTTGCCTCTGGGTCTGCCAGTCATGCTTTGCATCCTACTCTGGGGATCCAATCTTGCCTCCCTATTGTTAAGACTTTTCAGCCACAGTGCTGGACATTTACTCAGCCTTTTCTGACACCTCCTTCAAACAACATGAAGTCTTGCTATATTATGACATATGCAGTGAGTCCCAACCTTCGAACTGCTCCGGAGGTGAAAGAGTTAACTTTCCATGCCAGGCATGGAACGCTGAGCTCTAGCACGGTTGAAAACTCTGTCTGTTATTCTTCAAACTCAAACTGTCAGATTCTTTACTCCGCCTCACTGAACAGTCGCTCTGCAGATTTTCTCCTTCTGCTCGGTTCATTTTGTCAGTTAAAGTATTATTTTCTCAGTTTTTTTACCGAATTTAAACCGCAACCGGTTGGTTCAAGCTCTGTCTGTGGTATTGTAAGTACTAGATAGCTTTTACATTTAATTCTTCTGTGTGGAACTTGTAAACAGTTATTGGTTCGGTTTGAACCGATCAGGTTGTTTAGAAATATATTAATCTGTCTTTTAGAGTGTGGTTACCGGTTCTTATTGGTTCTAAAAAGAACGGATTTTATCACGTTTTTTTCCATGACCCATGACACGGTTGGGAACCGATAAGAGGCTCTTGCTTGGCGGATTGCCATAAACGGGCAAGTTTGGTTAGGACTGGCACTATGACTGAGAAACCCAAAAGAAAAACCGGGCCCACTGGGTTTCAACACTGCAGTGTCTGTGGGGAAGCCTTTGCCAAGGCTGACCCCCACACCACCTGGGTTTATTGTCTGGGGTTTGACCACTTCAATGCAGACTGCCAGATTTGCAAAAATTTTCCTGCAGTTACCCTGGATAAGAGAGTTGGTAGGCTCAGGGAAAGGGAGGCCAAGAAGTCCGCTGACCTGGATGGCCAGCCCGGTCCGGTTTCAACCGAACCGGAGAGAGTGCCCTCTGACCAGGGTGAGACTTCCTCGGGCAAAAGGAGAGGAAATCAGCTGGTGTGGAGCCAAAACTTTCCTCTCCAACCGCTGAAGAAATAGCCAAAGCGATTAAAATTGTCCAGTCGCTTTCCTCGGTTCCGACCGAACCGGCACCATCAGGTAAGCGTACGGTTCGGCTGGTTCCACCAGTTCAAGAGTATGAGTTAGAGGAATTTTATGAACCGGGAGGGGAAGAGGTATGAGGAGAGTGAATGTGGATTTGAAAGTCTGGATGTGCCCATTGAACCGGACATCTCCCCAGACAGACCTTCAGGAGTGTCTCCTCCTAGGCTTTCTGAGTCCCCTTCTCATTTTATTTTTTATAAAAAAGTGGCTGAAACCCTCCAGCTCCCTATGGAGGAAGCTGTGGATGATCAAGAGGAACCTGACTATGTGGAAATGATGGATATCCCAGAGTCCAGGAGACTGTCTATTCCTTTGCATAAATCTTTTGGGAAACAGACAGTAAAAATTCTAAAAACTCCTCACACTATACCTCCTGTTGATAAGAGAATGGACAAGAGGTACACATTGTCAGGCTCTGATACGGAGTTCCTTACACAACAATGCAGCCATGTTGGGGTAGTGCAGGCTGCAGCCTGTGACAAGGCAAATATTCCCTTGGCCTCACACCCCCCTGACAAGGACTCCAGGAGGATTGATGCCATGGCAAAGAAACAGTACATGGCATCATCCTTGGGACTCAGACAGGCAAATTATATGGCTTATGTTGCTAGATACCAGAAATCCAGATGGGATACTGTTATGGCTCTAGCAAAACAGGTCCCTGGCCAGCTTGCCAAGGAGCTGGAGCAGGTGGCTGCTGATGGTATTGAGGCATCTAAGGTGCAATTCCATGCTGCAGTGGACTCTAATGATGTGTCATCAAGAGTTATGGCTACATCTGTGGCACTTCGCAGAATGGCTTGGCTCAGATGTACTAGCCTGTCACAGGATACCCAGACTAAGGCCATGGATTTTCCTGTTGTGGGTAATTCTCTGTTTGGGGGCAGACAGAGAATTATATGAAGAAAATGGATGAGTATAGGACCACCTATAGGAGTGCACAGGCCAAGGAAAGGCAGGCCACTCCTCAAAAGCAGCCTTCCAGGGGCAGGGGCAGGCCTTTTCATAGGCCTTTTTACCAAGCCCAGGCCTCCTTTTCAGCTTACGCCCAGAGGGGGTTCTTTAGAGGGAGAGGCAGACAGGGTACAAGCAGACCTGCTTCCACCCCTCAGCCTAAAGCCCCTGCCAAGCGGGCACCCTGATGGGGTGGCCAGGGCCGATTCTCCACTACTTGTAGGGGGCAGGCTGGCTTACTTTGTCCAGGACTGGAAGTCTCTCACATCAGACAAGTGGGTCCTGGAAGTAGTAAGCCAGGGACTGGTTCTCAGCTTCAAAAAATTTCCAAAGATGAGAACCAGATGCTTTCCACCTGCAAATCCATCAGAGGCACTTGCCCTAGAGTCAGAAGTCTCTACCCTCCTGGTTCTCAGAGCCGTGGAAAGGGTTCCACCCCTACACCAGGGCAAAGGATTGTACTCCAGGTACTTCCTTACCCCAAAAAAAGACAGGAGAATGGCGGCCCATCCTGGATCTCAGATACTTAAACAAGCACCTTTTAAAACCAAAATTCAAAATGGTGACTCTGGGAATTATTCTGCCCTCTCTAAGGCCAGGGGACTGGCTAGCGTCCCTGGACCTCAAAGATGCCTACTTCCATATTCTCATCAGAAGCTCCCATCAAAAGTACCTCAGGTTCTAGCTGCCCTCAGGCCATTACCAGTTCAGAGCAATGCCCTTTGGCCTCACCTCTGCTCCAAGGGTATTCACAAAATGCCTGGCAGTAGCAGTTGCCCACCTAAGAAGGCAAAAAATTGCCATCTTCGCTTACCTGGACGACTGGCTCATAGTAGGCCAGTCTCCAGACCAAGTCAAGTTACATCTTCAGATAACTCAGCAACTGCTTACCTCTCTAGGTTTCCTTCTGAATCTTTCAAAGTCAGTTCTAGAGCCTGTCCAGCTCCTCACCTTCATAGGTGCAGAGCTAGACACCGAGAAGGCCAGAGCCTTCCTGCCTTTGAACAGGGCAAGGACCCTGGTCTTTCTGGCCTCCTCATTCACCCTGCAGGTCTCTCGACCAGCAAGGCATTTTCTACAGCTCCTAGGGCACATGGCTGCTTCTACAGCAGTAGTGCAAGGAGCCAGATTTCAGATGAGGGACATCCAGTTCCATTTGAGAGCCTTTTGGTCTCAAAGAAAGGACCCTCTAACCAAACTGATCCCAGTGACTTGAACCCTGATCCAAGCCCTACAATGGTGGCAGGATCAGAGCAATCTGAGACAGGGGTTCCTTTTGTCCTCAGTCTCACTCTTTAATCCTTACTACAGATGCATCCCTCTTGGGGTGGGGAGCTCATGGGCGACCTCACTGCAAGGACTGTGGTCCCCTCAGGAATCCTGCTCCACATCAACCTGTTGGAGCTCAGAGCAGTTTTTCTAGCACTTCAAGCTTTTTCCAAATCTGTTCAGAACAAAGTTGTACAGGTCAGAACAGACAACACCACTACAATGTGGTACATCAACAAGCAAGGAGGCATTCGGTCTACGGCCTTGTGCACCAAAGCAATGAAGTTGTGGTCTCTGGCTTGTTCCCTGAACACCTCCCTTATGGCAGTTCACCTCCCAGGCAAGGACAATGTCCTGGCAGATGCTCTCAGCAGGATTTCCCGGGGCCATCACAAATGGTCACTGGATCCCCTGGTCCTGGAGGTAATATTTGCCAGGTGGGGCACCCCGCAGATAGATCTTTTTGCAGCCCCAGACAATCACCAACTTCCCCTTTTTTGCTGCAGGCCCCCAGTGTTGGGCTCAGCCCCTCTGGATGCCTTAGTTCTCAATTGGGAAGGGAAGTTTCTCTATGCTTTCCCCCTTTCCTCTCTTGTTCAAAGTGTTAGTCAAAATCAGATCTCAGTCCTGCAAAGTGATTCTGATTGCTCCAGATTGGGCCAGACAACCCTGGTATCCACTCCTACTGTCCTTAGCAGTCCATCTTCCCTGTGTCTTCCCAGGAATCACAATCTGTTAACCTGTGCTCAGGGAAGGGTTTGGTACCCGAACCTCAAATCTCTCAATCTCAAGGCCTGGCTCTTGAAGAGTTAGAATTTGCTGATCTACACCTCTCCCAAGGTGTATTGGATATACTGAAGGCTTCTAGGAAGCCTTCCACCAAAGCTACCTACAATTCCAAATGGAAGAGGTTTTCCATATGGTGCTCGGGAAGCATATTTCCCAGAATCTGCTGATTTACCCACAGTCCTGGATTATATGGTCCATTTGAACACTTTGGGGCTCAGACCAGCTACCCTAAGGTGCATTTGGCAGCTGTGTCTGCTTTCATTTCAACAGGTAAACCCTCTTCTCTTTCAGCTCATCCTGTATTCTCTAAGTTTTTAAAGGATTGCTTACACCAACCCTCCATTGAGGGCCCCTGCCCCTGCCTGGGATCTTAATGTTTGCATTGCTCAGCTTATGCAACCTCCCTTTGAGCCCTTGTCTTCAGCAGACCTCAAGTATTTGACTTGGAAGACTGTGTTTCTGGTAGCCATCACTTCTGCCAGACGCATAAGTGAATTACAAGCTTTGTCAGTGGAGCCTGATTTTATCTCCTTTCATAGAGACAAGGTGGTCCTCAGGACTAACAGGAAGTTCTTGCCTAAGGTGGTTTCAGATTTCCACCTTAATCAATCTATTTCTCTTCCAGTGTACTTCACTGACCATTCCTCCTATGGCGAGAGGAGGCTGCACAGCTTAGATGTGAAGAGAGCCCTTAGTTACTACATTGAGTGTACCAAGGGTCACAGGTTTGACTCCTTCCAACTGTTCCTCACTTATGGTGAGGTTAGTAAAGGGAAACCTGCCACTAAAAGATCCATTTCCAGGTGGATTGTCTCTTGTATCCAATTCTGTTATGAAAAGCTGGGTAAGGTTCCTCCCTCAGGCCTGAGGGCTCTATCTACCAGAGGTACAGCTGCTTCCCTGGCTGCTGCCAGGGACATTCCCATTCTAGAGATTTGTCAAGCAGCTACCTGGAAAACAGTTCACACTTTTACCAAGCATTACTCTCTGGACACCCAGGCTAGGAGTGATGCTCGGTTTGGCACAGCTGTGCTTCAGAGCCTATTTCCTAAGTAGGTTCTTTCCCTTCTCCATGGAGGTACTGCTGTGTAGACTGCATATGTCATAATATAGCAAGACTTCATGTTGTTTGAAGAAAAAATTACTCACCTTAGTAATGTTGTTTCTTCTAATGGAGTCTTGCTATATTATGACCTCCCCCCTGCCTGCCCCTCTCAGAACCTTTGTTTTTGGGATGTGGGTGGGCAGTGCAGTGATGGCACTTAGTAGATGCCCACCTTGTTTTTCACCCCTCTCTTTTCTGGGGTGGCTGGGTGTTGTGTTTTTCATTTGTTGGGTCTCCTGACTTGAGCCTTTGTTTTGGGACCAAAAAATGTGTTGTTATATTTAGTAGCCAGTTGGCTAGTATAGGTTTACAGCTTCCACACAGGACCTTATTGAGTTTAGCTCGTAAAGATCTGACAGTTTGAGTTTGAAGAACAACAGACAGAGTTTTCAACCGAGATCAAGCTCAGCGTTCCATGCCTGGCATGGAAAGTTAACTCTTTCACCTCCGGAGCAGTTCGAAGGTTGGGACTCACTGCATATGTCATAATATAGCAAGACTCCATTAGAAGAAACAACATTACTAAGGTGAATAATTTTTTCTTCTTTTCTACCTATTCCATTCTCCAACTCTCTCCGATCCAGTAGTAAGGAGTACGACTGTCAGTCATGGGCTCAACCCGTTTTTTTGGCGGTGCCCTTGTTCTGCAGGGCCTGCTTCTGTGGATTTCTGGGCAACTGTCGTGGGTCTCCAGCTCCCTTTTTCTCTCAACCAAGGCTTCCCCCCTCTCTTCTTCCTCCTGCTGCTCCTTGCCCCCTGCAGCATTCTGTCAGCGATTCCCCCTCACCCACCTTCGATCCTGTTGGTCAGTTTTGTACCCGTCATCCTGGTTTTTCTCTGTGTTTTGGAGGTTTTGCTGCTTCGTTCTTGGCACTATGCACTCTCTTCTGGGTCTGTGCTGCCTACGTCATTACCCAATGTATTACAGCAACCTCACAACACTTGCTCCAGTCAACACATATCGTAGTTTTCCCCAACAGTCCTCTGTACATCTCTAATGTAGCACACAAACTCCCCAATGCACTCAGCTCTCAGCCACCCATTTATTTGCCATTACCAGCATAAATCATCTTCAGCCTCTTCCCATGCCAGATATAATTTCCTTCTGTGTGGCAGCTCCGTTCATCCTCATTTCACTGTAGCTTCAAACAGGCAGTTCAGAAATATTTTTGCTCACCATTCATACTGTAGTTGCCCTGCATATAACCATGCCTATTTAATTGTCGATGCACATGCATTTGTTATGTATATTTATAGCGTCCCAATCACAAATCCTCATTTCAATTACTCCTTCTCATTCTTCTGTTCTGCTACTCACCATCCTAGTATCATTCTCTGCTTCACCTTCCTAACCTGCTACAACTCTTTAGTCCTACGCTCTGCCTCTATTTCATCCCTAAGCCGTCTCCCTAACCTGTTCTTCTTAACACTCTCCCACACTCAGTCAATTCTGTATCCTTAACTATCACCCCCTGTCTTTTGATCCTCCATATTCTGCTTACACTACTATTGCTGCTCCTTCCACCTTCAGATTAGAAGAAGGTCCTCAGGGTTCCCCTTGGACTTTTTCCAAAATGCATTCATGCCCAGAGACTGTTACTTCCATACACCATCAAGGTCTTGTCTGTTTCTTGCTTTAAGTCCTTAGCCACCAGAAGCTCTGTATCTAGCCCAACTAAGTCCTGTTGTTTATATAAAAATCAAGGATTCCTCCATCAGCTCATGCCATTCATGTCAGAACTACAATCTCGTATCGCTTCATCTTAAGCTGCCTTCATCTCTCCTTGCTCAAGCCTCCAGCTCTTAATTCTCCTGACCTTCCACCTTTCAGCTATTATATAATGCTTAGGCTTGCAAGCATCATACCATCTAGTTCAGCTTCAACTCTGCAGAAGTCAAGTTATCCCAGATTACCATCTGAAGGACATTACCCATTGGAAGCCATAGGATCTTCTAATTTCTTCTGTCTTGTCCATGGTTCTCCTAACCATGTGTTATCCTTCAGAGCTATAGTAGGAAACAACCCAATAACCCAGGCTAAGGGACGATATTTACCCAGGATATCTTTGTCACCACCATCATGTCGAGCTGGACTCTTCATTATATATCCAAACCTTGATCAAAGGACATAATTCACCAATTATCATCCATCCTCAGTAGCACTTCTGCAGCTGCATGAGCTGATTTTACATAATCTTAACTGAGCTACCTATAAATATTCCATTGGCTGCAGCAATTACTGCTCACTTTTTTTATGACCTGGACATTGCTTCCTCATGCCCTTCTCCTGACTTGCACATGAAACAGACCTATCTCACAAACTTATAGATTCCTGTAATTAAAAATTTGAGCCTGGACCGTTCTTATTGGCAGTTATCATGACAACGTATCTTCTAGACTCATTCATCAGAAACATGGTACACAGAGAACCATGAGTGGGAAGTCAACATACCAGGATACACAGTCTACAGAAGGGACAGGGTGGGTAAAAGAGGAGGAGGACTAGCTCTCTATATAAGGGAAGGGATTAAAGCAACAGAACTAAAGAGTAAACAAGAAGTTGATGAGTCACTATGGGTCACCCTGGAGACAGGAAATTGCACCACAATCCGCATGGAGGTTGTGTACAGACCCCCATCTCAGGGGGAGGAAACGGTCAAGGAAATGATAGAAGGCATCCTTAAAATGGCAGAAAAAGGGGATATATTGTTGATGGGGGACCTGAATATGCCAGATGGTAACTGGAGTACCTTTGCTGCAGGCACATCCAAGAGCAGGGTCATTCTTGATGCCCTACAGGGGGCATGCCTCAGATAGCTAGTGTTGGAACCTACTCAGGAGGGAGCAATCTTAGACCTGGTACTCTCAAATGGGGAAGGAGAAAGGATCTCAGATTTAGAAGTGGGTAGCCATCTGGGAAGAAGTGACCACCAAACAGTGTGGTTCACAATAAACACAGCCATAGAGTCAAGCCATACAAAAACATGAGTATTGGACTTTAGGAAGGCTGACTTTGGGAAAATGAGAGAGTGCCTTAGAAAAGCACTAGCAAATGGGCAAGAAGGAGGGGTGGAGGAACAATGGGGAATAATCAAAACAGCCATTACAGAGGCAACAAGCCTTTGTGTGAAGCAAATCAATAAAACAAAATGAAGGAAAAACCACTATGGTTCTCAAAAGAGGTGGCAGGGACAGTTAAGGAGAAAAGGATAGCATTCAGGAAATATAAGGAAACACAGAAGGAGCAGGACAGAGAACTTTATCAGTTAAAGCAGAAGGAGGCAGGGAAGGCAGTCAGAATAGCAAAGGCACAAACTGAGGAAAAGATAGCCAGCTCTGTTAAGAAGGGGGATAAAACCTTTTATAGGTACATTAGGGAGTGAGGAAAGACCAAGGGAGGGATACAGATACTTAATAAAGGGGAGGGAATGTGGGCAGAGGGTGGCAGTGAAAAAGCAGGGATACCGAACGAATATTTCTGAGAGGGATAACACAGATGAGATGGGGGAGGTGCCTAAACCAAACAAGGAAGAAACTCTGAATAGGGGGGTTGATACCAGTCCATTCACAGAAGAAAGGGTTTTGAAAGAACTCTTGAAACTGAGAGTGGACAAAGCAATGGGACCTGATGGGATTCACCCAAGAATTCTAGAAGAACTAAGGGTAGAACTAGTAACACCACTGACTACTCTCTTTAACAAATCATGGGAGGATGGAGTGGTACCTGAGGACTGGAGGAGGGCAAATGTGATTCCACTTCACAAAAGTGGGAGCAGGACAGAGGCAGGAAACTACAGACCAGTTAGTTTGACTTCAGTGGTAGGGAAAATGATGGAATCACTTCTGAAGGAAAGAATTGTTGAGTACCTAGAGGCCAGTGGGGCACAGGACCCAAGGCAGCATGGTTTCACAGCAGGAAGGTCATATCAGATGAACCTAATAGATTTCTTTGACTGGGTGACCAAAGTAGTAGACCAGGGAGGGGCTGTGGATATGGCCTACCTAGATTTTAGCAAGGCATTCGACATAGTCTCACACAAAACATTAATATACAAGTTAGCCAGCCTTGGAGTGGGTCCCAAGGTGGTAGCCTGGATAAAAAACTGGCTGAACAGGATGCAAAGGGTAATAGTAAATGGAATCCATAGTGAAGAAAGGAGGATAACTAGCGGGGTACCGCAGGGTTCGGTACTGGGACTGGTCCTCTTTAATATCTTTATAAGTGACATTGGAGAACACCTGATAGGAAAGGTATGCCTCTTTGCAGATGACACAAAGATCTGCAATAGGGTTGATACACAAGGTGGGGTGGAAAGAATGAAAAGGGACTTGGCAAGGTTGGAGGAATGGTCAAATATGTGGCAGCTCAGATTCAATATAAAGAAGTGCAAGGTAATGCATCTGGGAAACAAAAACCCAGGGGAAGAGTACACAATGGGGGGTGAGTTAATAACAACAACAAAAATCAAAGGAGACCTAGGAGTAATTATATCAGATGACCTAAAGATGGGCAAGCAATGTGAGAAGACAGTAAGGAGGGCTGTGGGGATACTGGGATGCATAGAGAGAGGCATCAACAGTAGAAAACAGGAAGTTGTTATCCCTCTGTACAGACAGTTAGTAAGACCCCATCTGGAGTACTGCGTGCAGTTCTGGAGACCCCATCTCCACAAAGACATAGACAGAGTGGAGGCTGTTCAGAGGAGGGCAACCAAAATGGTGCAAGGTCTGCACCAGAAGACATACAAGGAGAGACTAAAGCAGCTTAATATGTATACCCTTGAGGAAAGGAGGAGGGGGGCATGATAGAAACTTTCAAGTATGTCAAGGGAATTAACAAGGTACAAGAGGGTAGTATCTTTCAGAAGAAGAGATGTGCAAGAACAAGGGGGCACAATTTGAAGATAGAGGGGTGACAGCTCAGAAGTAATGTTAGAAAGTATTTTTTCACAGAGAGAGTTGTGGATGCATGGAACAGCCTTCCTGAGGAGGTTGTGGAGTCAGGAACAGTGGGAGAATTCAAGAATGCATGGAACAGGCATAAGGCAATTCTAGTGAGGGGCAGGAGGAAGTAAGCTGTTGATTAACTAGAATCTGCAGTTTATCCATCAGGTAGGGAAATGGGCAGACTGGGAGGGCCGAGCAGTCCTTATCTGCCGTCAAATTCTATGTTTCTATGTTTCTAATATTCCATCCTGAACCACGTACTCACTTTATCTCATCACCTTGCTCTGAATCAGATGTTTTCCATCTTCAAGAATCATCTCCTCTTTCATACTCCTGGATGTACTGTTGTGCCTGTAATCTACGGATCTTCTTCTATTCCAGCATTCCTGAAGCTCTTCTCCTGGCTCCGAGATTTCCTCATCCCATGGGACTTTATCAACATTTCGACTACTCATCCCTATTCAGCTGCCTTGCTCACATTTTTTCTTCAAGCAGCCTACAGTGGACATTGTCAACAAGGCTAGGTCATTACTGACCATTCCCTCATGGTTCATACTTATATTTCCCCCAATCAGCTGTCACATTTCAATTTCTGTTATATCCACCTTTTTCAGTCTCTGATGTCTTTTCTCATATCACCAAATCAGCATGGCATCCTATGATCATCAGAAAGCCAAAGCTTTAGCACCTACAGTACATCAGGTCACCCATTCATCTCACTGCAGAAGTTGCTCCATTCATGCCTTCCATACAGTCCTAGGATTTCTTCCACTATCGCGCCTGCATTCTACCCTAAGGACTCAAAACAGCTGGCATTCCATAATAAGAGCACTGGGGAATGGGCGCCTACAATAATGGTGACCCAATCCCCAGCGCATTTCAGGGATGGCTACAGAAGGGTAGGGCATCCGGATGGGGGGGGTGGGCGACTATAGCGACAGGATGTTGCTATACGTATGCGCACAGTGGGGTGGGAGGGGGCATGCACAGCAAGGGATGTGAGGGGTGGTGCCACAGTGGGTTGCTGAGCCAACCCCGTGGTGTGGTGGGTGGGTTTCTGGTGTCGGTCGGCAGGGTACTGGGTTCGAGTCTGGGTGCTGATGCGTTTGTGTTGTGCCCAGCCCAAACCTTTTTTTATGTTTCGCCCCCTCCAGCACTGCCCCTGGGTTGAGAATCCTTTTATTGAGAGTGCGGGGCAGCCCTGCAGAAACATTAAAAACAAAGTCTCTGGCACCCCTTTTCCTGTGCGCCGGGTGTCAGAGTGTCCAATTCTTCACTTCGGATAACGGCGATCGCTTTTAGGCTTTTGCCGTTATGACATAGAACCTAACAGCTGAACCTTTATGTGCAACTCATCTATCACTTGGGTTGGTCTCATCGTTTGTACCTTCCAGCGATCTTAAGAATCAAACCTCTACCAATGGTATATATATCTCTGCATGTCTACCATTGAACCTTGGAAAGATCTCTTGAGACCATAAAACATGTTCTAGCCTTCTGTTTTTTCAACTCACGGCTGCCAAAACAAATTCCTGGATGGACTTGTACTCTGCTCTATAGTACCATGTTGCTTCTTCATTACCTGACCAGCTTTCCATATTTTGAGGACTTATATTGCATAAGCCTAACCTATGAAACCATTTGTTGATGAGTAGATCAATTTTGTCCTGGTACCAGCAATTTCAAGACCAGCAGACTACAAAAGAGTTTTTAATTCATAGTCACTTCTCAGCTCTGTTACCAGAGCTTTCTATCAATCATGCTTTCCGCAGTCTACAAGTCTCCTCAGTTTCTAAATCATCTAGCAGTATTTTCCACATGGTTCACCAAGCACCCAAAAGAACCATTCCACAATGGCACAGCCTCACTTCTGTGCATTCTCAAGAATCATCTTCATCATCGATCATCCTACACCTGATACCTAGACTCTTGCAGTTGGTCTCTTCATGCTGTGCCAATCCTGAATAAAACCAGAAAGGACTTCCATTACCTCCTTTTAGTATGCCTAGAGGATGGGTAGTCCAGTAGCCATGGGTCCTCAGAGGTTTTCTCCACAGGGGATTTTTCCTCTCCTGCACACAACTATTCACACTCTCCATGAGTTGGAGGAGGTAAAACACTTTTTGGGCATTCTCTTCCCTATCGCTGTCTGATTCCTCTACCAAGGGTGAAAGCAGAGAAAGGCCAAAGTTAAGTGCACACAAGCACTATACACTATTCACCAAACATTGAATGGGAGGGGTATGGTCCGTGATTCAGTGTGGGTGACTCCTCCCACATTTCAGATACAAGCCAGCCTCTCCCTACACCCTTTGTGCAGAGTATTTCCAAATGCCCTCCCTCGTCTCCACCTCCTCCTCCTCCGGCACTCTTTCTACACTTGGTACTGGGCCTTCTATTACCTATTGCTGCCCATATCCTCTGTCAAGGGTGGGAATAGAGAAAGGCCAAAGTTAAGTATACACAAGCACTATACGCTATTCACCAAATATTGAATTTTTATTAGTTAGATGTTATAGGCCGGGAATTATCTGCTCATCAGAGGACAAGAAGAGGACCAGAAGTGCAATATAGCCAGAAGACTGGAGGACCAGAAGAAGACAGTAGGTGCAGGGGAGCCAACCAGAGGACCTGGAGGACAATTCCTCATCATCCCTGGCCAGGGCAGTGCATCAGACATTGGAGTCACCATCACCATCATGGACAGCACCCATTTAGGTTTGAGGTAGAAGGGACTGTGACATTAAGGACTCTGAACTGACTTTGGGACTTTTTACTATTTTGGCGGTTGGGTTTAAAGTGCTGATCGATGTAGTAAATTATAGGAGATTTTCTGTTAGGGAAAGGAAAATGCAATTCATATTGTGCTGATGTTAATTCACTAAATACAGCCATTAGCTTCATAACTGATAGAGCCTTTGCCTGATCAGTGGCGGAGCCAGGTTTGGGAGCATTTGGGAGCCAGGGAGGCCTTTCAGTCAATTATGGGCTCCACAATGGGCGCTAAACATTGAATAAAGGTGGTGGTGGGGCACCACTACTCACTGGGACAGCCAGGAGGGGCGATCATCCCCCCAGCCCCCGGCTCTGTGCCTGATGTTATAAATAAATCTACTCTACCATGAGAAAGTGATCTCCCGCCTTTCTGATATTTCCTGTTAGCACTGTATTTTTTTATTAATCCATATAACTATCTGACCAGCTCTTGTAAACCAATCTTCCTTGCTGCTAGCTAGATACCATCACCTAAGTAGGTGAAAGCAGGGTGCAGGCAGGTGTTTAAACAAAAGTAACAAATTTCTGTATGAGACTGATGAAAAAAGCAAAAAACATAAAAGACCAATCTGGCTCTCCAGGAAGGTGGGAGGCAATAAAGGGTTAAAAAGGTCATATTTAGAAAAGGGAGAATAGCATTCATGTAAGCAGGCTTTAGGGGCTGGACCCTACCTTTCACCACCACTGAGTTGTTGACAATGTTTTTTTGGCTCCTGTCATCATGGGCTCACTACTTGTATAGGGGGTTTGGTTTTCACAAGGCTCTCTATGCCTGGTACCTCCACCCAGAGATGCTTGATTATGAGTTAGCTGATAAGTTAGCACAACCCTCTGGGAAGCTGCATCTGCCCACCTCCCCTCTAGAGTCACCACATCCCACCAGTTCTGTATGCTATAACTGTTTAGACAATAAAAATACCAAACGTGCATGAAACACTGTTTTGTATAGGCACCAACACCTACAATTAGAAATGGATTAGTACAGCTAATCTAAGAACAGTTCATTGGTTAGATGCCCTCACAGGCAGGGTGCGAGTCTGTGCTATGCTACTGTTTAGACAAGCCTTTCTAAGTGAGCAGTTAAAGATCAACTAGGCGCAGCTCCACTTCATCACCAGACATGCGTATCACACTGCTCCTAAACACATAAGACCACCTGTACTGGAGGTCGTTACTCTTTCCTTGGTCTCAGACTAGATATGAAATAAGAGGCTCCCTTACATTGAAACCCCCACTGGAAACACATGTAGAATGCAGCAGAAAGAAAACACTTCCCACAGTTATGGTTATTGGGACTGGCTCTGCCAGACTGCACCCCTGCTTGAATGTTTTCACCTGAACCTCTGTGGTTCTCTGTTACCAGGTCCAAGACAACACAGTTCAGTTCACTGTTAAGGCTCAGTAGCTTCCCTCAAAGTTGTCACACATGAGCCGATAAATGCCGTCTGTACTTCTCCACCACTGAGGGCTACGCACTGATCTTCAGTCGTCATGTGTTTCACAGGCCGGCACACACACAGTAGTGCACCATGTACTGCTACTTCTAGGCACAAGGCCTAAGATGATGCAGTTATTCTGTAGTTGTAATACACTGTCTGCTCACTTTGGGATCTGCACAGATCTACCTGCTCCTAAGCCATCTGGGACAGGGTTGAATAAGGCCTTGTCCCATTTGGCATGCAGAAAGAGTTAAAAGCAAGGCTCTGTTCTATCCTCTCCTTTTCTGTCTTTTGTCTGTCTGATTGTGCAATCAAATTTTCTTGAGAGACCTAGGAACTAATCACTATGACAATATCATGATTCCCCCCTCCTGTCATCTCTCTGCCTTCACTTGCTGTTTCTTACTGTATCTATATTTTCTTCCCCCTTGCTTATCTGTGGTTATAAAATTAAATGTGTAACATTAAGTGAAGCTGGGCTTTCTAGCTTGAAAATGTAAATAGTTACATTGTTGAAATGATTGCAAAAAGCTATTTGCAGCTCAGGGTGTTAACCTTGAGATGCAGTTTGACCTCCACAAACGCATTTGCAGAGTGGTCATCAGAAGATCAGTTCTGGGACACAGTGTTCTGTTTTGTTGCACCTATGAGGAAAGAAACTGAAAACGTTTTTGAATATTGTGTGAAAACAGGACATGAACTTTTACAAGCTCAGGATGCAGAAGTGAATTGCCGGGCACAGACTTCTTATAAAAAGAGCAGCACTGTTTTTGTTGGGGAGGCAGAGACTGAGATTTTAAAGAAAGACTGTCAGATGAAGGACTTTGTTTTTTTGTTTGAACCGCCTTCCAGGTGGGCTATCCTGTACAATTTATTTTTTTATTTTATTGTTATCGATAATAATAAAACACTACTTGTGAATTTTGAGACTTCTCCTGGTTTGCCTATGCTTCCTGACCTGTGCCTCAATGGCACCATCCCCTTTTTATATGATGCTGTGACCCGGGGTTTCTATTGGTCTTGTTACTTGCCACTCATAGGTTCACAGGATTTTACAAGTACCATAGGCACGAAGCCCTTTATTGGACTCGCCACCCATATGCCTCATAGGTGGAATTCAAACTTTTTATCTCCCATATATTCATCCAGATTTTGCTTAAAAGTTGTTATATTTCTACTGTTAACAATATTATCTGGCAAGGTGTTCCACATTCCAGCTACTCTTTGGGTATAGAATCGACTCCGTTTGGTTGTAGCACACTTTATACCAAAAAGTTTATAACTGTGACTCCTAGTAGATTTGGTGCTTGAAGATGATGTTAATCCAATTGTTTTTATGTAGTCATCCGTTAATGTTTTATATACAAGGGATAAAGCTCCCCTTATCAGTCTATTTTTAGCAGAGAAGAGTTTAAGTTTTCTTAATCTATTGTCATAACTTTCATGTTTTAAACATATGATTTTCTTGGTAAATCTCTGTTGAACACCCTCAATTAATTTCAGACTCCTGATAGAAGTTGGAGCACAGAATTGGGAACAGTACTCCAGATATGGTCGTACCAGACTGGTATAAAGTGGCATAATTACTTCAGGGTCTCTACTTTTGATATTACCAAAAATTGAGCCCACAATTGTATTACATTTGTTAATATTAATTACAGTATGGTATTTCTGTCAAAAGTTAAATTGTTAGAGATTATGACTCCCAAGTCTTTTTTTCTCGACAATATTTTTTAGAGTTATATTGTTCAAATTATAATTGATGAGCGTATTGTTCCTACCCAAATGTAAAACCTTACATTTGTCCTCATTAAAAAACATTTTGTATGAGGTGGCCCAAGTTGCTAGACTATTTAATTGAGTTTGCAGGAGTAAACCATTGGATAATGAACTCACAAGACTTCTAATCTTGCAATCGTCTGCATACTTAGATACCCATATTTTGTCAGCTGCAGACATTGTGGAGACTACAATGTTAAAAAGAATAGGCCCCAAGACAGAGCCCTGGGGGACCTCACTAGACACCACACCGTCATCAGACAGGTGACCTTTCAGTGACACTCTCTGGGTTCTATTCTCCAACCACAATTGTACCCATTTGATAACGTTAGGACGTATGTTGATTCTCAATAGTTCTTGTAATAAGATTTTATGTGAGACTTTATCGAACGCCTTAGGGAAGTCCAAAAACACAACATCCACTGGTATACCCTTATTCAAAGCTGCGCTAACCGGCTCAAAGAATTGTAAAAGATTAGTTAGACAGGACCTCCCAGACACAAAACCATGCTGTAAGATGTCAATTTTATAATTTTTATCTATATGGTCAATAATGAACCTGATAAGGGTACATATGGCACCAACACAATCTCCCTCCTTTTACAGAGTCTTGCAATGTTTTTTTTGGCCCAGGAGAGTTACTGACTGTCTGTCCCTGAGGTCAAGAGATTACAAGATGGCAGCTCCATAGAGTCTTTCAGTTCATTCCCCCAGCTGCTTATCCAACAGAAATCTGTCAACCTGAGCTTCTGCTTTACACCAGGAGTCATGGGGGGTCAGGTTCATGCAGGCAACAGTCTCACCTCTGAAAGGGGGGTTATAAAAGGAATGCAGGGAGGTCTTTATAGGTAAATTTAAAAAGGTAAAAACAGAGTGGTGAGGAAAGCTAAGGTGGAAGCAGATGGGGTCAATGTAGGGGATGACACCTTCTGTGGATACATGAGGGAAATGGGGAAGACAAAGTAAGGAACTGTCAGACTGAGGCAAGGAGAGGGATAAGGAGGAGGAAAAAAGGCAGATATCCTGAATGAGTACTTCTGTTCAGTCTTCACAGCAGAGGAGGGAGGGCCCTCCCAAAATGTGGGATACAGGCCCAAAGGCAGAGTGTGATGGGCATGGAAATGGGTTTGTTCATATTAGAAAGGGTACTCAGGGGACTCAGATCCATAAAAGTGGATGAGTTATTGGGCCCCGAGGGGTTGCACGCTAGGGTACTCAAGGAAGTTGCACAGTTCCTAGCTGCACCACTGGCTGACCACTTTAAGTACTCCCTGGAAATGGGGGGTTCCAGTGGACTGGAGGATGGTCAGTGTGGTACTATTCCACAAGAGCGGGGATAGGAATGACCCAGAAACTTTCAGACCAGTTAACCTGACCTCAATCATTAGGAAACTACTGAAGACTATTATAAAAGAGAGTACAGTAAAATTCTTGGCTTTGAGATAGGAGGCAACATAGGTTTGTGGTGGCCAGCTTATGTCAATTGAATCCGACTGACTTTTTTGATTGTGTTACTAAGGCAGTGGACGGTGACTAGGGAGTACATACTGTATATAGGCTGGATTCAGGATTCCCAGCCTTAGTGCCAACAGTACTGACAAATCTAGCACTGCTGCAGTGCTGTCAGATACATGTACATCACCTCAGATGGTAGGGTGCAGTACTAGGGTGGACGTGAATCAGGCCATGCTCTGGCTCATAAATATTTAATAGCCTAGCTTATACTTTACATGGAACCCTTTGTTGACACACACTGGTGGAGTGTAGCCCAGGTGTCAAGGCAGGGAACTGCTG
Organism: Neoceratodus forsteri; assembly: GCA_016271365.2. Taxonomy (NCBI): domain Eukaryota; kingdom Metazoa; phylum Chordata; order Ceratodontiformes; family Ceratodontidae; genus Neoceratodus; species Neoceratodus forsteri. The sequence goes on from CM057453.1 coordinate 1,530,549,672, forward strand.
AGCATAGCTGTGACTACAGAATGGACAGCTGGACCTGGAGAGACAGGCACTCACCCAGTTCTTAACAGCCAGTGCCTGTGATGTTTTGTCTCATACCACAAGCATCACTGTTACCCATCACACCATGATGTGAATTGCAGAGTTTGGGTTTTTTTACAAGGTAGATGACTGATGGTAGACATCAAAGAAGGAAAATTGTCCTTCTTAATTACTGTGCCCCAGATGGCTGGCCAACACTATGTTGCATGTTGCCCTTCTGTGGTTTGTGTGCTAATGTGCCAGGTGGTCTGGGACAGTGAGTTCACTGCCACTGCCGTGTACTTCATGGTGGGCAGTATGGGACCAGCTCCAGTGCCCACTTCCCACACTGGATGGGGATCTGCCACTGGCAGTGGAATGAATGCCACTGGAAAATCTGGCAGAATCCAGTCCTTTATATCTAGACTTCAGCAAAGCCTTCTGTTCTGTACCCACAGAAGGCTTGTAAAAAAAAAGGGTGACTGGGGTTGAGGACAAACTGACTAGGTGGATAGGACATTTGCTGGATTGAAGAACTAAGAGGGTGGCTGTGAATGAAGAGCACTCAGGAGTCAGAGGAATAACAAGTGGGGTACTGTACCACAAGGAGTGAGCCTAGGAGTGGTCCTATTTAACATATTCATCTGTGGTATAGGAAAGGGAATCCTAGACAAGCTCTGTCTCTTTGCAGACAATGCTAAGATCTGTGGCAGAGCGGATATTAAGGATGGAATAACAGACATGAAAAAGGACCAAGAACAGTTGGAGAGGAGGTCCAAGATATACCAACTCAAATTAAATGCCACAAAGTTCAAAAGTTACGGACATTGTCCATAAAAACCCCAAAACAGAGTACTGAATGGGAGGGGTAAAGGTGGACCAGACTTCTGAAAAAAGAGACTTTAGAGTCATCCTCAATGAAAGCTTGAGATTTACTGATCAAAGCACCAACACAATTGGGAAAGCTAACAAGATGCTGAGGTGCAGAGAAAGAGGGTTTTCCATATGGAGAGAGGTAATACAGATCCCTGGTGAGGCCACACCTGGACTGCTGTTCGTAATTCTGGAATCCACACCTAAAAAGATCAGGGACATACTGGAGTGTGTCCATAGCACAGCCACAAAAATGACACAAGGACAGCAGAAGAATTCATGTGAGGAGAGGCTGGCAAGCCTCAGCATGTACACACTACCAGCCAAAACCGAAAGGGAGGCATTAAGGAGACTTTTATGTACTGTACTGTACATAAAGGGAATTAAGAGGACGGACTGCAGTTAAATGTTCATGAGGCATGAGGGCACCATGATGAGAGGTCATGCATGGAAATTAATTAGAGGGGTCAAAAAAGACATATGGAATTTCTTCCTTACAAAAAGGGTGCTGGGAGAGTGAAACAGATTGCCCAGTGAGGTGGTCCATGCAAATTCCATTACAGGGTTCAAATATGGGTGAGACAGACACAAGGGAATAATTTGAACTATGGGAAAAGGAGAGGGGAATTCTAGGGAAGGGGTGTCAAAAAAACATAAGGGGACGGATTTTCAAAGGGCCCTTAGATCAACGCAGGGTGTGTCAAAAAACCAACTTGCATCAGATCCAAGTGCACCAAATACGGTGTACCATATTTTTCAAGAAAAGCGTTCTCTGTGGCAAAGTCCCCAAAACTGATGCAAGAGGTCCACTGCATCAAACAAATGATGTAAGGGATGAAAATGGCGCAATCTGAGTCAAAAAATACAGCAGATGAAATGGCCAAGACTAAGCGACCAAAACATTCTAAACTAGTCTTACAGGAAAATATTGGGCCTTAATAGTACCATAGTTAGATCTGCCCCCATTATTGGCCTTTTTATATGCTCTAGTGTACGTTAGACCAGCTCTGGCTGGTCTAACAGTGACATGCATCTTAGCCACAAGGACAGGACTCACATTCTTTGAAAATCCCAAATAAGGGGCTGGTGCATCATTTCAGTAATGCAGCATACCTTCTGACATGGCGCAGGCATTTCTTGGTGCAAACATGGTGCAGGCCAGTCTAGCACATGCAGATCTGTGTTTGACTCAAGCACCATTTGAAAATCAGAATTGATGCAAGTTTTGACGCATCCTGCTCATTGCATCATGGTCTATTAGGTAATAGCTCCAGCCCAGTTTAGGCTGGGCATGGCTTCAGGTAGGCATGCGGGTAGACTGGATAGGCCCTTGTTTTTTTCTGCCATCGGATTCTATGTACTGTATTTAATATGGGTCTGGGTCTCACAACACTCTCCTGACATCCTCTGTATCTCCAAATCTTGGCTGTTCTCCAGGATTCCTAACCCTATCTGTTCCTTCGTGATTTCTGCCTCTTCAGGCAGGACAGGGATAAATGTGGCAGTGTTGGTGCCCCCTTATGTCTTACAGAGCTTCTTCCACATCATTGCTCTCAGGGAGGATGTAAACCCCTCCCATGAGTTTCTCCTTGTCAGACTCTCATTTTCATCCTCTGTGCCCATCTTCCTTGTGTTTTTTTATGCTTCACCTAAAATAGAAACATAGACAATGATTGCAGAAAAAGACCAATAGCTCATTCAATCTGTTCAAGTTCCCTATCTAACCCTGGGACCTACTGTCATTCCAGGGTCCTAGCCCTCCCCCTCCTCCCCTATTCTCCTTTCCAATTCTGCCACTCCAAGTGACCACTTTACCTTTCACTTTGTCCCAACAATACTTGAAGCCATCAATCATTTTAGCACCAACCACTTTGTCTGGTAGACTATTCCATGTCTCCACCACCCTATATGTAAACTAAGACTTCCTCATGCCCCTCCTGAACCTCCCACCTGTCAGTTTCCACTCATGTACTGTAGACCTCAAGCTAGCATTCACGCTAAATAGTTCATAGCATTTCACCTTGTTTATTCCTTTCAGGAACCTGAAGGTCTCTATTATATCTCCCTTCTCCCTTCTGGTCTCCAGTGTATACAGGTTCAGTTTCTTGGGGGGCTCCTCGTAAATCCTGTCCTGTTGGCCCTGAATTATTTTATTATTTGTTTACCCTGCACTGCACCATCTCCTGCCTGTCTCTATCCTTCTTGAGGTGAGGGTTCCAGAACTTTGTGCAGTATTCTAGGTGTGGCCACATTAAAGATATATAAAGGAGTAGTATTATCTCCTTACTCCTATTATCAATACACTTCTCTCTATACCCCAGCATCTTACTTGCCTTACCATAGGCCTTGTTGCACTGGCTCAGTTGCTTGAGAGTGTCTCTGATGATAACTCCTAGACCTGTTCTTCAGCCATAGTGCCAAGTCTCACCCCACCCATCCAGCACTCTGTCCTGGGGTTCTTATTCTATAGATGCAGTTCTCTGCACTTTTTGGAGCGAATTTCAGCTGCCAAACCTTAGACCACCCCTTTAGCTTTTGTAAGTCACTCAGCATTTCCCTGATTCCCTCATCACTATGCACCCTCCCACAGAGCTTAGTGTCATCTACAAAGAGAAGCAATCTGCCCTGGATACTTTCTCCAGTGTTGCTGATGAACATACTAAGGAGTGCCAGGCCCAGGACAGATCACTGTGGCACCCTACTTGTGGCCTCCCTTTCTTCTGATTTCAACCCATTGACCACAACCTTCTGCTGCCTACTCTTGCCTTTAGACAGTTTCTGACCCAGTTAGCTATGTCTTTAGCTGCACTGAGATCCTCTGTCTTCTTCAGTGAGTGTCAGTTGGGCACCAAGTTGAAAGCTTTGCTGAAGTCAAAATATAGCAAATACATGGTGTGGCCCAATATCCAATTCCCTCATCACCCAATCAAAGAAAACTATCAGGTTCACCTGACAATGCCTCCCTGCCACAAACCTGTGCTGTTTACTATCCTGGAGACCACTGCTCTCCAGTTAGTCCTCAAGTCTTCATTGACCAGTGACTTTATCAACTTCCCAACAATGGAGGTTAGACTGACAGGTCTGAAGTTCCCCACTTGTTCTGTGCCCCCCCATGGTGTGGAATGACATCCACCACCCTCCAGTCCATCTGAACTATCTTCATCCATCGTGAGCAGTTGAATAGTCCTACCAGGGATTCAGACAGTTCCTCTGCCAGTTCTCTGAGTTTCCTCAGATGCAACCCATTTGGTCCTGGGGCATTATCTATCTTTAGGGCAGCAAGCCCTTTTAAGACCCTTTCACTGGTAAATATTGGCTGTCTCATCGCCGTGACTCCCTTACTGGTTGCTTTGATGCCACTTTCTGGCAAGGACTTGCTATCCTGCATAGTGAAAACTGAGCAAAAGTAATCTTTAAGGATGGAGGCCTTTTGATCTTTCTCCTCTATCACCATACCCCCCCTCAACTAGCATTTTAATTCCCCCTTGGCATGGGTGGCATCAATGTGGGCAGAGAAGTCAAGTTTATTACATAACCATACACCGAGGTACTTGAAGGATGGAACCGCTTTGAGCTGCTGCCATCCAGGGTGGAGAAGACAGAGGGGGAGTCTGACCAGTTTCTTTTCTTTTAGTGTTGACCTATGGTTGGTTGGAGTAGAACCAGTGCAGGACATTCTGGAAGTCTTGCTGGATCAAGCCTTCCACCGCTGCAGTCGAGGGACCAGAGAAGAAGATGACTGTGTCATTTGCATACTGTACATGTGAATATGTGAGTTGGCACAGACAGAGGGGAAGTTGTTCAGGAAAATGGAGAAGAGGATGGGACCCAGGATGGAGCCCTATGGACCCTAGCCTGGATGGGTAGTGGAGGTGACAGGACACCTCCAAACTGTGCCAACTGCTGACAGCCCATGAGGAAGGAACTCATGGAATTATCAGTAGAACTGGCTGAACCCCTAGTGGATGTATCCAACAGCTCATTTAGGATGGGGGAAGATCCAAAGGATTGGAGAGCAGTGGATGTAGTTCTGTTTCATAAGGGGGTGGACAAGGAGCAACCAGGGAAGTACAGAACTGTCAGGCTAATCTCTATCATAGGGAAGCTGATGGAGTCACTGGTTAAAGAGGACCTCGTAGAGTACCTGAGGAGCAATGGGCTCCAGTATAGTAAACAGCATGGATTTGTGGCAGGAAGGTCTTGTCAGATTAACCTAACAGTTTTCTTTGACTGAGTGATAAAGGAATTAGATAGGGGTCAGACTGAGGATTTGCTGTACTTTGACTTTGGCAAGGCTTTTGACTTGATACCTCACAAACAACTGCTGAAGGGATGCGGCTAAACTCATAGTAAACTGGGTGGGTAACTGGCTAAAGGGGAAGTAGCAGAGGGTTGTGGTAAATGGAGTTAAATCAGAAGACAGGGAGGTTATGAGCGGGGTTCCACAGGGATCGGTCCTGGGTCCGGTCCTCTTCAGTATGTTTAACATGTTCATTATTGACATTGGAGAGGAAATCTGGGGCAGGTTGTGTCTCTTTGTGGATGACACAAAGCTATATGGGAGGAAGGATATTGACCAGTGATGAGGGAATAAGGGAAATGCAGAGAGAGAGAGAGAGACTTACAAAAGCTAGAGGGGTGGTCAAGGGTTTGGCAGTTGAAATTCAACACCAAAAAGTGCAAGGTAATGCACCTAGGGAACAAGAACCCCAAGACGGAGTACTTGATGAGAGGGGAGAGACTTAGCACTATGACTGATGAATGGGATCTGGGAGTTATCATCAGCAACTCACTTAAGCAATCAAGCCAGTGCAACAAGGCTTACAGTAAAGCTAATAGAAAGCTGGAATGTATTGGGAGGGGTATTGATACCAGAACAAAAGATGTACTACTTCCCCTCTGTAGATCCCTGGTGAGACCTCACCTGGAGTATGCCCAGTTCTGGAGTCCTCACCTCAGAAAGGGTAAGGATAGGCTGCAAGCAGTGTAGTGCAGAGTAACAAAAATGATTCAGAGCCAGCAGGGCAGATCCTATAAAGAGTGCCTCAAGGCACTGAACATGAGCACACCAGAGACCAGAAGGGAGAGGGGAGATACAATAGAGACTTTCAAGTTATAAATGAATTAAAAAAGTGAACTGCTGGGAACTATTTAGCCTGAACACTAACTTGTGGTCTCGTGGATATAAGTGGAAAATAACAAGATGGAGGTTCAGGAGGGACATGAGGAAGTACTACTTTATGGAAAGGGTGGTGGAATCATGGAACAGTCTGTCAGCTGAGGTGGTGGTTGCAAAAACAGGGGATTCTTGCAGCGCTGGGATAGAATGAAGGGTATAGTATTTGCTCAGAAGAACGGGTGGGGGAGCAGGTAGGGTTAGTACCCTGGAGGAACAAAAGTTTCCAGGGTTTATAGGGAACTCAGGCAGACTGGATGGACCACTGGTCTTTTTCTGTCATCATTGTCTATGTTTCAATGTTTTTAAGCTCCACCCCAAACTTGGTGCCATGTACAGCAACAAAGACTGCTTGTCACTGCAAGTCTGTTGGGAACTTGTTACCAAAATGCTGCTCTGGTCTTCGACTATGCAGATGTGGTCTATGACACCACCCCTTCCTCTTCCCTTGCCAGACTGAACACCCTCTGTAACACATTTTGTTGTTTTACTACCAATTCCCCCCCACCCAAACTCACCACTGATCCTCCCTATCCATCCTCCTCCTCCTCCTCCTCCTCGTATCTTCACTTCACCAGTCCTACTGCACCTCTTTCACCTCCAAATACTGGTTTGGGTCCCTTCCCTCTTCTCACTCCTCTTTCCCATTCCTCAAAAAGGACATTAACCTGCTGGAGAAGGTCAAGAGGAGGGCTACAAAGATGATAGCATGTCAGCAGGGTAAGGCATATGAACAGAGGTTGAGGGCACTGAACATGTACTCCCTGGAGGAAAGAAGAGAGAAAAGGGACATAATTGGGACCTTCAAGTACTTGAAAGGGATACATAAGGTGGATAGGGAGGGTCTGTTTAAACTGAGTGCAGCCATAACATGAGGGGGCACAGTCTTAAGCTGGGGGGGAGGTTTAGGAGGGAGGTTATGAAGCGCTTCTTTACAGAGAGGTTGGTGGGCACTTGGAATGCGCTGCCAGAAGAGGTGGTCTCATTGACCACTGACCCTCTCGGTTATTCTCTACACATCCTCTAAGCATTATGGCTCTGCCTCTTCTACCTCTTTGTCTCATTCTCTCTTGCTCCCTGTTTCTGCTGTATTTCCTGCCTGGAACTAGATACCCCTCTCTTCCTCTAAGCTACAGGATTGACCTTATCTACACCAACTCTGGTGCCCTTCCAACTGAGCTTGTCTACACTCCCCCATTCCCCTCTGGGGATGGCTGGTAACACCTGAAGAACCATGATAGGGTGGTGTATGTTCACCTGTTCCCATTCTCAGTACTGGCTCACTGGCGGTACACCTTCAGGGGTGGTGATTGGCTTACCCAACCTGGCAAGCCTTATAGATATACTAGGACCAGGATTCTTAAACTAACTATCACCACCCTATCGAAGATATTACTTCTGTTACTGTTATGTTCGGGTAACATTGAGCTAAACCCTGGTCCTATTGCTACCATTACATCCCCTTCAGATGCTGCTTGTCTTAAAGACATGAGTTTCTGGCATGTTAATGACTGCAGTCTCTTAAAAAAGTTCTCCATGGTTCAGGCGTGGGTCAGTCATACTCAGCCAGATGTTCTGGTAATCTCTGAATCTTGGCTTAGGCCAGGATCTCAGGACAGGGAGATTAGTATTCCTTCCTACCAGTTATTCAGAATGGACAGGCCTATTAGGAGAGGTGGTATGGTGGTGTATATTAAGGAAAGGTTTACAACATCCTGCCTGGATTCTACTTCTGTCAAAATTTAATTTGAGTGTTTGACCCTGAAGATGGATTTATCTACTTCCCTTGCCCTGAGAGTGATTGGTTGCTATAGACCCCCATCTGCTCTCACACTCCTTCTTATACATCTTGGCTCTATTATGGAGAAAGAGAACCCTGAGACTATCATCCTAGGGGACTTTAATTTCAACTGGTTATTGAAGACTGCTTCACCCTTAAACACTTTCTCTGATTCCCGAGGGTTGGTGCAACTAATTCACGAACCCACACGTCCAAACAAAAAGAACGTGAGCAACAGCACACTATTGGATGTTATTTTAGTCGATAAGCCTCATCTCTTCTCACATGCTGGAACCTTCTTTGCTGATGTCAGTGACCATTGCTTCATTGCTGCGGTCAGATCACTGCATCATACAGGACCTACAGCTAAATTTCTTACCAAAAGGTCCCGTATTAACTTTGATGTGGCTGCCTATGTCTATGAGTTGGAACACTTGCCACGTTAGCACGACTTCTACTTAGCTAACACGGTTAACTCGGCATATGATATTTTCCATGATATACTTGTTGGGGCCCTAAATATGTATGCCTCTATGGTAAAAGTTTGTGCAAAAAACAAAACATGTCATTGGTTCTCTGCCAAGCTGAAAGCTGCATTGCTCGGTAGGGATAAGTTGTGGAAACAAACTCACTGGACTAAGCTTGACTCAGACTGGTGTCAATTCAGAAGGGCACGCAATGCTTGTACGAAAATGGTCAGGGATGCTAAGGCAGCATTTTATCTTACCGAATTGGATTCTGCAGCAAAGTGCTCCTCCAAATTCTGGAGGACAATCAAGGACATGTCCAGATATACGCTTGGTAATTCCTTGCCACCTAATATTACAACTGGGAGCACTACTATCAATGATAAACTGGGAATCCTAGATGCATTTAACAATCATTTTGACACAGCTGGTCTAGCTTTCGACAATTCCCCTACATCCCTGGTCCGCTCCCAATTAAGTGTCCTATGCTCAGACTCTACTGCTTCTCCTGGCTTCTCATTCCACCCGGTCTCTCTGAAAGAGGTTGAAGACCTCATGCTCCAATTGGATATTAAGAAAAGTGCTGGTGCTGATTCTTTGGATCCTTATTTCCTTAAAATCGCCTACCATGTCCTAGCTGTTCCTATCACCCACTTATTTAACTTATCATTGTCCCAAGGGCTTATTCCCCAGATCTGGAAAATTGTTCATGTCATCCTCTTGTTTAAATCAGGGGATCCCTGCAACCTTAACTATTATAGATCAATTTCCCTCCTCCCAACTTTGTCGAAACTTCTGGAAAAGATTGTCAGCAACCAACTAAGGGACTACCTTGAATCCAGTAACCTACTAAACCCTATGCAATTTGGCTTTAGAACTAACCACAGCACTATTTCGGCCCTTGCCAAAGTAACAAATGATTGGTACCGAGAACTGGACAACAGAAACTTTGTCTGTGCTGTATTTCTAGACCTTAGCAAGGCTTTTGATACAGTGGATCACAGCTTGCTTCTCTCTTCTCTGAAGAATACAGGCCTGGATTCAATTTCTTTGCATTGATTTACTGAGTACCTTGTAGAATGGCATCAATAAATTAAGGCTGAGGGTGAATTATCCCTACTCAAACATCTACTGAGGAGAGTACCGCAAGGATCCATACTTTGTCCCTTACTATTTGCTATCTTTGTTAATAACATTGATGAGAGTATTAACAAGGCCAACATGCGCCTGTTTGCTGATGACACGGTTGTATATATAAGTAGTCTGATACCTGAGCCGCTTGTACTGACCTCCAGGAGGAATTTAACCAGCTCCAGAACCAGCTCCTCCATAAAAAACTTCTTCTAAATGCTGAAAAACAAAAGCAATGTTGTTCTCACCCTATAGCCGTGTGGTGAATCCGGCCAGCTCTGGAGCACTGCCTCAGATTATCACAATTCTTGGAGAGAAACTGGAGTTTGTCTCAAAGTTTAAATACCTAGGTGTGTGGTTAGACCATAATCTATCATTCACTGAGCATGTCGAGGACCTTGTAAAGAAGTTAAGGCAGAGGCTGGGGCTATTCTTTAGAATTAACCAGTTTCTTACTAGAGATGCAAAAGTGCACCTTGTCCAAACTACTTTTCTTTTGCTGATCGATTATGCAGATTTCCTTTATAGTCAATGTCCCAAAGCCTCGCTTGCAAAATTGGATACGCTTTACCACAGGGCCATCCGGTTTATTACTGGTCTCCCCATCTCTACCCATCATTGTTCCTTGTACAAAGCGATAGGATGGTCCTCTCTTATGTTTAGGTGTAATAGAAAAGAGTCCTTTGGACTTATAGAGTCTTCTTGAAGCAGCTTCCACAATATATAATAGACTGTATCCCACTAAGTGAGCGAGGAACGTATGCCCTAAGGAGCACATCCTACGTAATGTTTTGTATCCCCAAAGCTTCCTCTCACTATGACAGAGTGGCCATTAGTTTCCTGTTGCCAACTTTGTGGAACAAAGTGCAAAAATTATTGAAATTAAGCTGGCTCCAGCCAGCCCAGTGGCGCTGAGGGTTGAGGCGCTGGACGCCACACCTCGCGCTGCGTTGGTGACCTGAGTTCGGGAACAGACTTGGGTTGGCGGGGGTCGGCCGGGGGACGGAGGATGGAGCATCCCCACGGATACTCTCCTCCCTCAGGGTGGGATGCCAGAGGTGCTGTCTAGCACCCGACATCCTACGGGAGCTGGTGGATGCACCGACTTTTGAGGGGCAAGGCAGCTTTGTATCTCCGAGCCGGGAAGGGGGGACGTCGTTAGGCACTTGAGCGTGTGTCAGCACATCGACTCTCTGCACTGGCATCTCAGGGGATTGGGTTACAGGGAGTACAAGCTTGGAGGAAAATGCTTCTGGCCCCCTAGATGAAGTTCTCCGGAGCCATTCTCGGCGTCAGGTTGAGCAAAGGACAGATCCCGCTGTGCATGCTCGCTGCAGAGGACAGAGGAGAGGTAGTGTGGGGATGACTCTCCTCGCTCCACCCGGGGGGGGGTAATCTGGGCCATCAAGTTAGGTCCCAGTAGCAGCAAGGCACTCTAGGGGCAGACCCAGATGGATGGCCGAGGTTGATGGGAGGATGTCACTTCTTGAGTACGGAAGGAGAGGGGTTCGTAGGGACGTAAGGCGTGGATAAATAATAAGTAAAAAAATAAATAAATTAAGCTATCTCCGCAGTATGAATGCCTTTAAATTTCTATATGCTCGGTATGTGTGTGAGCCCTGCAATTGCTACCCCAGCCCCTAATTTTAGTCCGAAGCTTCAGGCTACTGCCTTCTGAGCGTAGTTGAATTTATGGTCGCTTGTAACCTTTGGTGACCTTAACTCTGTGTGTGTCTTAGACCTTAAATGTTTTTCCCCTCTAGAAATCCCTGTAGGGTTATCTCTTCATGGCTTTTGTGGCTGCTACACCTTACTCACTCTTCTGTCTTTTACATATTGCCTATTCTGTGGCTCTTGTTCCCCTACCCTGTACCATTTAACTGCCCAATTGCATCTTTGTATTCCCTTTCCACTGCATTCCTCTCTTACTATCTCTTTACTCTGTCCCCTAACTCTCTTCCCTGCCATAGACTAGCTCTTCAGGTCCCTGCCCCTCAGGTATGAGAAATGCGGATACTGGGTGGTTGTCACTTCCATAGCTGCCGCCTGAGACACCTTGACCAGACTCCTTACTAGCAAGGTGCAGCATTGCCGATATCCAATCGGAACGCAAGCGCTTTTCTGCTCTGGTGTCTGATTGGCTCCTGCAGTCTGCACCTGTGTCTCCCTCAATACTAAGCTAAAGTTTGATTTTCTGTCTAAAACTTGCACAAAAAAGAGCTGCACTCACTTATTGCCTAACAGTTACGACCTCTATTTTTGCCTGTTTAGAATGTCAAGAGTTAGGACTCTGTTTGATTACACTCCTTTCTGAATTTCTGTGGTTGGGCCAGTATTTAATCATCAAGGAATACCCAGTTCTGTTGTCTTGCTGTTTTGGTCCTCCTGCTGGTTCAGATGTTCCATTGTCCATGGCCTAGTACTTAATACCTACCCTTCTTCCATCCCCTGCCAAGGATATGCTCTCCACGGGCTCCCTGCCCATAGGCATGGGAAACCCGGGCACTGGGCGGTCGGTGCTGCCTCTACTGCCACCTGAGAACCTAAGCTTGGACTTTCCATTAGCAAAGCATGGCATTAGCAGCCATCCAATTGGAACGTGAATACTCCATGGCATTGCCTTCCGATTGGTTCCTGCAGTCTGCTTCTGTGTCTATTCTAAACCAAGCATAAATCTGATTTCCATGCCAAAATTTAACAAAAGAACTGTAATTACTTTTCTCCTGGACTGTTAAGACCCTTACCTTCAGTTTAGAGTGTTGCATTTAGGGATACTGTGTGATTACACTACTTTTGAAATTCTGTGCTTGCGTCCGCTTCCTACACGAGTGGCCGGTCACGTCTCCCTACTGAAGTTCCTACTAAGCCTCATCTTACATCCTCCTTAAATATTACAGAAGCATTCTGAACTGATATTACTGATGTAACATTGAGTACTTACTTGCATTAATTGCATTAATTGTTCTTTACTTGTGTTATTTGGCTCTATTGTAACTATCTCTGTATGCATTGTACTATTTGACCATCTTGTAAATGAGCTTGATCAACGATGTTTGCATGGGTAAATATTTTGATTGATTGATTGATTGACGACAGTGGACAGTTTCAAGAGAGTCTGGGACATGCATAATAGGAAGGTAAGGATCATGGGTAGCGAGGATTGGAGGAGTGGGGAGGTAGGAACATTAGCTCAAGCTGTGTACCCTGCAATATGAGCAGACTAGATAGACCAAATGGTCTTCTTCTGCTGGGCTTCTTCATATGTTTGTATGTTCATATTCCCTCTACCTTATCTCCCTCCACTCCAGGGATTCTCGCACCTTCTCTATTCCCCACCCTCATTCCTCTGGTGGGTAGTCAGTCTTCACCTATCAGCTTCCCTCCCTCTGTAACATGTTCCCCTTGCCCCTCCATCTCTCTCTCTCTCTCTCTCCTCCCCCCATGACTCCTTCAGGTACCAGCTTAAACTCCTCCCAACCCCCATCTGCTCCTTTTAGCCTCTCCCTGACTCTCCACTGTTGGAGCCCCTATTATCTCTGATGTTGGGCTTCCTCCTGGCTTCCATCTCAACCTGTATCAGGCTCCCTACCATTTGACTTCTGCACTGCCATTATTTCCCTGTTCTAGTCTCTCAATTTGCACATTATTACCACTCATGTATCTTGCTACTTTTATTTGCACTTGTACTGTGTTTTATTGGTCTCTAATTGCACTTTATTTGTACCAAGTATCAATATTGTGTATTTTTTATTGTATCTCCTGTTCCCTTCCTCCTGGTTGCACCTGGAAATGAGCCTTGGCTCAGTGTGCCTTTCCCAGTTACCGATTTTGAAATAAATAAATACATACAAACATAAGGTCCCGTTAAGCAGATAGAGAGTTGATATGCATGGTAGGAAAACGAATGGAATAATTTCATGAGTAAATAATCATTCTAATACTTAGATGTGCTCAAGCAAATTCAAACATGGTGAAAGTACTGCACATACCCCCCCCCCAAGAACACTGCCCAGCTGAAGAGCTCACATCAGAGGACTCCAGAGGGGCTGTAAGAGGTAAAGCCTCTCTCATTTCAGCTTACTTTCCGCAGGGATGTTACCCTGTCAGCACTGCATGCTGACTGCCTGATCCAAGCAAGCTCAGCTCTACCTTTATTGCTGCATACTGGTCACATGACACAACACATGATCATTTCTTCCAATTTCTACAGCGTGTCCACTTTCCCATTTGCAGCTTATAGTTTCTAACCACTAGGGGCTGCTGTAGTTCCCTTCCAGGCATCACTCTGTTCACTCTCCTAATCTCTACTCCTCCACTTCCTATTTGCAGCTAATAGTTTTTTCTGACCACTAGGAGTCACTATAGTGCCCTTCCTAACCCCTGTTTCTGCCTTACTCACACCACTCTAATTCCCTCCTAATCTCTACTCCTCCCCACTTTCCTACTACTAAACCCCCTTTCCCCATAGTTTGCTACCACTAGGCGTCTCTATAGTGCCCTTCCTAGCCCCTGTTTCGTGTTTAGTGTCAGTGGCTCAGTAGGTAGCACACTTGCCTCTGAGGCCAGGAGATCAGAAAGCTGTGGGTTCAGTTCCTACATCTGGCACTTGGGTTAATATCCCAGTTTTGACACTGTAGTGCAGCATGAGAGGGGTGCTGCACTTCTGAGGTGCCGTCTTTTGGATGAGACGTAAAACCGAGGTCCCATCTGCCTGGATTGGTGGTAGTTCAGGTGGATGTTAAAGATCCCATGGCACTTATCGAAAAGAATAAGGGACATTCTCCGGTGTCCTGGCCAAATTTCTCTCATTCACTAAAAAAAATACCACCAACAGCCTAATCTGGTTCAAGGTCAGTTGGCATTCATCTATATCCCCCTCCCCGGGTCGTGCCTGAAAATAGGCAGGATTTGTCTAGTGAACTTACCCGGTCAACAAAAACTAAATAAAAGTCAGGCTAATTTCTCTTGTTTTTTAAAGCTCTTAAACCTTTTGCTCCCCCCCCCCAACCACTTTGTGCTCATTATGACACTGCCTTCCATTACCTCTCCTCTCCGAGATGTCCACCCAAACCTGGAGCCCCCCCAGGTTACTGCTCCCACGGATCTCATAATTGCCTCCCTCAATATATGTAGCCTCCTTAAGAAATTTGATTCTTTTCAAGGCTGGGTTGCCCAGCATTGTCCTGATGTCATCTCAGTAGTTGAAACTTGGCTCAACGACCGCACCCCAGATTCTGCAGTCTCACTTCCCAGTTTCACGCTATACCGTGCCGACAGAACCTCAAAAAAAGGGGGTGGATGTGCACTGTATGTCCAGGAATTATTACAGTGTCCCACCCTACCATCCTCAAGCCTCGAACATGGGGCCCAATCTCTCATGCTGAAGGTCACTCTTGCCCCAAACAGAGCCCCACTGTTCCTCTCCACCATATGCATCCCTCCCCAAAATCAGAAGACTGCTTTCCACTCTGTCCTCACCCATCTCCAGACACTCCCTGACAGAGCTGAAATCATTGCCCTTGGGGATTTTAATATAAATTGGCTAGCTGACACATCGGCTCCCATTAGGGATACTGCAGCCTCACAAAACCTGTTCCAACTTGTGACCACTGCCACTAGACTCAACCAGAAGACTGGTACTGCCACCCTCCTTGATCTACTGCTCACCAATGCACCACACAAAGCTACCCAGATGAGGGTACTACCCAATGCCCTGAGTGACCACTCCCCAGTGTTCTGTCACTGGTCATATAGTGTAAAAAAGCCCCACCCCCCAACTATCCTCCAATACTGCCTCAAACCCAGCAAACTTCAGTCCCTTAGACAGTGCCTCCTCGCTAGTGACTGGACCCCCATCAAAACCGCATTGAACATTGATTCTGCCCTCGACCATTCATTGATACTTTCAACGCTGCCTGCAACCGGTATGCACCCCTAACCAAATAAAGAGTTAAAGGGGCTGACACACCTTGGATATCACAAGCCCTGCTGGACCAGATGTGCAAACGTGACAATCTTTGGCACATTGCACTAGATACTGGTAAACCTATTGATAGGCAGCGCTACCAAGAATCGTACAATAAATGTACTTGGAGTATTTGTAAGGCAAAGGCTGAGTTCTACCAAACCTTGCTCACTGCCACGTGGGGCTCGGGTCACAAGTTCTGGGACTCCCTCAAAGAGCTCAGTGGCAAAGCCTCCACTGCACCTCCCTCCCAACTCAGGGCCAATGGGTCTATCACCACAGACCCTGCCCTGATTGCAGATACATTTATTGACTCCTTCTCCGACCTTACTGGTGTCCCCCAACTTCTTCTCCCCAACCCCCCAATACCGCATTGCTCCCTCTCCACCCCCCCCATTCTGCTTTAAAGCAATTTCTTAGTGTGAAGCTGTCCTTCTTTTACTCAAGGCCCTCAGCAAATCTCATTTCAGCAATGATTCGCTAGACCTTAAACTGCTTAGACTCACCTTCAACTAAGTTCTCCCCCCTCACCATGCTTCTGAACCACTCCCTATTGCTGGGCCAGTTTCCCTCTAAATGGAAATCTGCCCTCATCACACCTATCCTTAAAAGCGGTGACCGCACCCTGCCTGGGAACTACCGCCCCATCTCAATCTTGCCTCCCCTCTCAAAAACCTTGGAGAAAATTGTGGCCATCCAGTTAATGGGCTACCTCTCTAAATAATAACCTTCTGTGTCCTGAACAACATGGCTTTCACCATAACCACAGTACCACCACAGCCCTCCTGGAATTTACAAATGCCCTCCACACATCTCTGGACACTGGCCACACTGCTGGTGCTGTCTTCATAGACCATTCTAAGGCGTTTGATACGGTGCACCACACACTACTCCTGGATTCCCTCACACAGATTGGCCTGTCCCCTAAGATCACTGGCTGGTTTGCCAGTTATCTGTCTGAGAGAACCCAGACAGTCAGGATTGCCCATACCCTGTCCTCCCCACCCCAAGTCAGGTCAGGGGTCCCACAGGGCTCTATTCTTGGCCCACTATTTTTCTCCCTGGTCCTCAACTCCCTGCCCAAGGCTTGCTCCGGGAAACTACTATTGTATGCTGACGATGCCATCCTCTACAACTCTCACACTGACCCCGTAGCCCTCCACTCAGCACTCCAGAAATCTTTCATAAAAGCTGAATCCTGGTTCGTTCAACATAGGCTAGTATTAAATTACAAAAAAACAAAATCCATGATGTTTGCACACCCCCAAAATAAGAACATAGGACAACCTCTGCTCATACTGAACTCCATAAATGACCCCCTTGAGCAGGTTACCTCGTTCAAATACCTTGGTATCACCCTAGACTCTGGGCTCACCTACCATGAACACATCTGAATACTGAGCATCACTGTCAACGAGCGTTTTGGTCTACTTCACCGGTGCAAGCACTGCCTCCCATCAGAAGCTCTCCATCTAGCTGTCTCTGCATCTATACTATCACTAACAGACTACGGAATCATCATCTATGGGGCAGCTGATAACATGTACCTAAACAAAATTAGACTGGCCCTTAATAAGGCCTGTAGACTTGCTACAGGCTGCGCCAGACTCACACATACCTGCACCCTTTACACCTCAACAAACTGGCTAAACTTTGATAGGAGGCTCAAATATCAGGCCCACCTCGTTGCTAAAAAAATAACAGCAGGGCTACTCCCACCTGCCCTCTCCCCCCTACTTCAGGCACCATTGTCCACCTGACTCACTCGACAATCGGCGACAACCCACTTCAGGGTACCTCGCTGCAAGACCATTTCTGGTCAAAGAAATTTTAGATACCTGGCCCCTAACTGGCTCAACTCACTCCCAAACTCCCTCCTCACAGAACCCAAACTTGGTCAGTTCAAGTCCCAACTAAGAGACCTAATCACTCATGAATCAGTCTCTGTGACTGCCCTTGAATCTGACCTTCCCATTCCCCCCCCAACCCCCACCGACTATGGACTTAACTCTGGTCCAGCCGCCCCTGGGCATGCCTATATTTTGACAATGGACACCTCAGTCTGGCATAGGCCTGCAAATAACCACCAGGGCATGGCTTGCGCCACCACCCTGCAGTGTATATTTTGTTACCTACTACCATGTTTTGTTACCTGCTCCCATTTGCACTGTGTACCTATGTTTGGCAGCACTCTGTAACTCTGTATCTTCAGCTGCTTTACTGTGTTATCTGTAACCATTTTTGTATCCATTTGTAACCATTTTGTATCCATTTCTGTAATTATTGTGTTAGTTGTTGCTGTTGTCCGTGATGTCTCTGTTTTCAGTGATGTGGAACCTTTGTAAAGGAGTCTTTGACTCAAAGGTGTTCTCCGATATACATCAATAAATAAACATAGGCAAAGTGCTAAAGTATATTTAGACAAAAGTAAAAACAAAGAAACTTGACTGGGATGCTTCAATCTAAAACATCGGGCAAAAACATTGTTTATTACCAGAATTCATTTGGCGTTGCTATACTGGGGACACAGCAATGAATAAGGAAGAAGAGGTAGTGTGATTTTGGAACCCATTGCCACAGCACAAAGCAAGGTGCTGAAGGTGGCTTACATAATAGCTGAGGGGGAGGCAAAGACTTGTAAAACAGGATCCTTAAAAATAGACATGCTGCTGCTGCTGCTGCTTTTTTCATGTCCAAACTGGTTTGGTGTTACACAACCACACTAAGCAATAGTTCAACTAGTTCATCAAATTAATGAGATAATATCATAAGTCAACTCAAGGTGGCATTGTTCTGTACTTTTCATCTGTCATCTTAATAATACAAGAGTCCAGAGCGGTTTAAATAATGGCTTTGGATATCAGCCTCTTAAAATATGCTGGAATTGTGTTATATTGCTCTCATACATTATGTTTGATTTCCTACTGAAATTGTTTTTTGCTGTCTTTTTGTCAGTACATTTTACTGACAGCCTAACCAGTGTTGATATTAATTTCTGACCTGCAGACACTGGTGGCTGAGACCAGGTTAGGCTTGCTGGCCGTTACGGAGGCATGAGCCGCACAGCATCATGGCTAGGAACTATCCCAGATACACTGTTTTCAGGGGGGATAGGAGGCAGGGAAAGAGGGAGAAGAGGCCTAGTACGTGAAGGAGGGCATTGGGGTTACAGAGCACAAAGACATGGAGGGGCACCGATAAGGAAAGTATTGTGGGTACATGTAGTCATGGATGGGAATCAGATTATCAGGGTTGGCATGGCATATAGTCTGCCATTTCAAGACAAAGATGCAGGCAAGGAGTCGTAAGAGGTAATAAAGAGGGTGGTGAAGTAACTGCTAATGGGGGACTCCAGCATGCCAGATGTAGACTGCAGCATCCTAGTAGCAGCGAATGCAAAAACAGAAGCTGATAGAGGCCCTACAGGGTGCAGTTCTGATATAGAAGGTGGTGGAGCCCACATGGGAGGGGACCATTCTGGATTTAGATTAGGACAGAGTTAGAAACATACATAGGGAAGGGATGAAAACATAAAAATGTATTATTTCATTAACTGTGACGTGACTGGGATGGTGTTATCCCCTAAATTGCCCATGTGACAGAATAAATAACGGAAAAATCTTGAGGCAATTAAAATTTTAAATTGGAGAGCACAAATGTATAATAAAATGGAGAGAAATTTACAATTCTTTGGATTTGGAAAAAAGTGAGACTAAGCACAAGGGGACAAGGGGATGGGACCTATACAAAAAACTGCTAAACAGAGAACCTTAGTACATGGATCACCTTAAAGCAACTGTTAGCAGACATGGTCTCAACATGAGTGAATCGAGAATTTTTTCAAGGCGGTAGCAATTTTGTCAGGAGGTAGCACATCCCCTGAAAAATGAAAACTATTGTCTTTTAGAGCTCCCATTAGGCTACAGTAGCTAGTGATTTTAGGCCTAAGGGAGTAGTAGGTGTTACTTTGCTACCTATAGTAGCTGGATTTCTGGTGAGTCTCAATGGGAACATTAAAAAGTTATCTATCAGCTGGCCCGATGGCGTAAAGGGTTGAGGCGCTGGTGCCTTACCTCGACCCACATCGGTGACCAGGGTTCAGGAACAGACTTGGGTTGCTGGGGGTCGGCAGGAGAGGATAAGGATCGAGCGTCCATAGGACTGCTCTCCTATCCTGGGGTGGGTTTGGGGGTGGCCTTGCTCAGTAGCAGCCCCCAGTGGAGACTGGAGGCACTACACGAGCAGTGTGCAGGGGAACCTAGAAAAGCAGAAATACCGCTCGCTGGCCGCCGGATGACAGCTTCCTGTACCTGACACCTCTGGTGCCTTCCTGGGGCCTCCTTTTCCTCGGCAGCATCCCTGGGCCCTAAGAGTGTGTGCTGGGGCTGTCCTCCCCCTGGTGCCTTCCCCCTCAGAGGAGGGAGACCCACCCAGTGAAATGTTTTAAAAGGGAATCCTCACATAGTATGCAGAAATGCTGCGGAACCTTTAGGTACCGATTAAGAGAAACACTATTAAAGTACAAATTTCCGATTACTTAATATTCCATAATGAAATTTTTTATCTGGTTGATCCTGTGACCTTCTGCCTGCCAAGCTCAATCACTTCGGTTCCCAGTGTCCCCTGCGGCCAGTCCTCTGATGACATGACTGATGTATTGAGAAGCAGGGGACATCTATGTGCTGGCATGTCAGTTCAGAGTATTTTATTGTGAAGGAGCAGATGATCATGGTCGGCGGAGGGTCACAGTATGAACCAGATAATAAATTACATTACAGACTATTAACTAAGTGGAAATTTGTACTTTAATGGCGTTTCTCTTTAACGGGACCTGAAGGTTCCACAGCATTTTTGCATGTCATATGAGGATTCCCCTTTAAGCACGATATTGGGCTTATTGTTAGGAGTATCTAAGAAGAGAGCCGCTTCTAGGAAAAAGGGAAGTGTGTTTGGTCAAAATAGAGAAACATACAGTTTAAGGCAGAGACCCCGCACAATGTCTCAGAGGAAAATAAACTCCCAAATCCTTAAACTTATTGGGAATATAAAAGCATATATTTCATTGCACAATATAAAAGCACAAGTGCATGACCCCACAGGGTGGAGCAAAAGAACGCCCAACTGTATTACTGTTAGGAGTTCTGAGATATAAATATATGAATCATCGGTAATGTTCCCCTCCCCCCAGGTGAGTACTTACTTTTGACTCTGTGGAGCCCTGCACCACAGCCTACCACCAGCGACACTTCCTTCCAGTCCTTGGGGACTACGACTGCAGCAGAGTGGGTGCCAATGTGGGAGCAGTAAAGGAAGAGCTCCAGGATTTCTTCAGCACTCCAGCTGCACACAGCTTCACAGCTACAGTCGCACATCAAAGCCTGCCTTATGATACTGAGAAAGAGTCAGTGATCTCACACTCAGAACTGGGGAATCCCCTGTTGAGTTTCCTGCCAGACCAAACTGCTGCCCGAAAGGACAGGAACACCAGCGTGATCATACTGCAACAAACTGGGAGGCACAAATAAATGCATTGGTTCAGAAATCTGCAAAGTACCAGCACTGCCCTTACTGAACTCACTAGCTGCCTGCATGAAGCGCTCAACAGCAAAAACATGGTTGGAGCCATTTATATTGGCCTGACCAAGGCCTTCGACTTAGTCCATCACTGCTGCTAATAAGGATGAGAAGGGGTCCGGTTTCACAGCGGAGACAGCCGCAGGAGAAGAGGACTACTGCTTAGTAGTACTTGCCTCCCACCCGCCCTCCTCCCACCCACCCAGGTGTTGCTCAATATATAAGGGACAGCAGGTGATTGACAGCAGAGACTTCCTGTTGGAACCGGAAGGGAAGCTTGGCAGAGTCCCAACTGCAGGAAGTAAGGAAACTCTAACTACAGGCAGTGTAACAGCTCCAATAACAAAAAACAAAGATAAAAACATTTTCAACCCAGCATCATTACTCCAGCCCAGGGGAAGCAGCAGTTGGTATGGATATTGGTAGTTGCCACGGGTGTGGGGAACTCATCCCCAGAGGGCTTATTTGGAGAGTGGGGCAATGCCCTATATGTAAGACTCTAAATGAACTAAGGGCACAGCTGAATGCAGCATGGAAAGATATCAGCTGCAACAACTGCTATACTGGAACAGGAACTGGAATTCATACCCTCACATTCCACACACTTGGATCCCCCAGAAGTCCACTCCCACATAGATAATCCGGTCCAGGGGGATGGAAGGTGGTGAAGGGGGGAAGTAAAATCAGAAGAATGGACCAGCTAAACCCTATCCAAGACAGAACCATCCCAGCTAAGAACCATTTTGCACCACTAACAGAGAAAAAGGATCACGGCCAAGAGGAGGAGGTCAACAAGCCTGCTGAGGAGCCAAGACTGTACTCAGAAGAGGCAACCGGTGGTGGCAAAATTAAATGCAAGAAAGTTCCCATAGTGGGAGACTCCATGATAGTGGGGTAGAGAACCAACTGAGTGATAGTGAACAAACAAATGTACTAGTGAAATACCCACTGAGTGCCTCAGCTAAGCGTGACACTGATTGCATCAGGAAGATTGTGGAGAGAACAGGGGATGCCCTTAAAATCTTGGTACACCTTGGAACAAATGACCTAGTGAAAAAGTCAGTAGAAGAGGCCAAACAGAACCTAAAAAAAACTAAGTGAATAACTGGCCACTGAGTTGACCTTCCTGGCCTTCTCCGAGGTGCTTCCAGTGTGGGGCAAAGGTAAAAGCACAAACAAGATCAGAAGCAAGGAGACTGAGGATTTCAACATGTGGTTGCAGAGCTAGTGTCAGGAAAAAGGGTATCACTTCATAGGCGATTGCGGACACTTCTGTGAGAGGAAGTTTTTCAAATATAATGGAATGCACCTGACCAGGGAAGGAGTAAGAGCACTGGGACAGAAATATGACATCAGCATTGGATGTTTAAACTGGAGGGGGGGGAGTCTAAGGCAAAGGAACCTATCAATGGCAGCTTAAAAGATGGAAACTTAGCCGACATTCCCCCACAAATAGGAAACAGACACGGGAACCAAAAAAATATTAACAAGGGCAGAAAAGGAGGTAAGATGAGTATCAATCAGCAACCTGAGGTAGGGAAGAGTAACACACCTACAGAGAGTGAAAACATGAGGAGTATGAAAGGAAGGTATAAGAATAGGAGAGCAGACGAAAGGAAGGGAGGAAGCAAAACCTGGGAAGTCATGTGCACAAATGCCTGCAGCCTGGGAAATAAAATCCCGGACCTAGCAGCCTTGATGGCAGAGGTGGACTTGGACATTATCACTGTTACCAAGACATGGTACACAGGGAACCATGACTGGGACATAGCCGTACCAGGGTATAATCTATTCCAGAAAGACTGAGTGGGAAGAAAGGGAGGAGGAGTGGGCTCTCTATGTTAAGGAGAGAATTAAAGCTACTGAGGTACAGGGAATGCTGGAGGCGGCAGAGGCACTGCGTGTCACCCTGGAGCCCAGGGGTCGACCTTAACATTAATTTACTAGCCCAGGTACTAGTGCAGATTACTGTAGGCTAGTGCAGAATTTCTGTTACTTGCCTGGCTGGGCTGATGCAATTCCTCCTGTGGAAAGCTGCAGTTCCATTCTCAACCCGGGAATCAAATACATAAACAAATAAATACATCAATATAACTGTTATTTAGTTTAAAGCCAGACCCTTTTCATGGAGGTTTAACTATGTGCTGCCTTAGCATTAGTGAAATGAAAAAAATACATGTCTGTGTGTAGTGCATTTACAAACTGTTTCATGTTATACTAACTACTGCTTTTATTGTTTGCTGGTAAAGATCCTTTCTCCTTTTCCTTTCCTTGTTTAGCTCAGTACTCATGGCAGGCAGATTTCTGACTGTGTCCAGGAGCAGCACAGTTCTAGGGTTGCCACCTGTCCAGTTGTAGACTGGATAATCCAGTTTTCAAGGTCCTTATCTGGCCATCTGGTTTTGATTAAATGTAGTCTAGTTTTGGGGCCACTTTGAGTGCTCAGATAGTATTAAAACTGATTGTATCAAATCATTCACTGTTGCATGCATGACAGGTTACAAAGAAGTTCTGATATCACTAGTCACAAGCCTTTGTTTGTAAAACCAGTCTGTCTAGGAGGTGTAAAGTATGGCCATTAAGACCATTAGCAGTAAATCAACCTAATCTTTTCAACTTTGAATTTTAAGTATGGCCATTTACTGCCATGATAGAAAACAGTTTGTATACCTTTATATGCTGTTATGGGTTCCATT
Source organism: Neoceratodus forsteri (assembly GCA_016271365.2). Lineage (NCBI taxonomy): Eukaryota > Metazoa > Chordata > Ceratodontiformes > Ceratodontidae > Neoceratodus > Neoceratodus forsteri. The sequence goes on from CM057453.1 coordinate 1,530,573,352, forward strand.
TTGTTTTCCCTACATTCTCATATGTTTTAGACCCACTTTTCAAATCAGTTTTCACATTTTTATTGCCTTTGTCACTGTGTTGATTATTTCTCTCCTAAGTCCTCGGCAGCTGACGCTCTTATTTTTATACTACCAACCTGAACATTCCGTGATATTAGCTACAACTTTACAGGCCACTGGAATAAATTGCATGGAATGGTGTGTCAGAAATTGTGGAATGTGATCCCTTAGACATTTGAAAAGAAACAGCAGTAGCTGATGAGGTAAAGGGAACACAATGTAATATTGATAATACCACAAGTACTGATAGTTCAATTATCAAAAATGTGGTCAAAGCATATCTGAATACATGACTGTCATGGAAAGGAAAACTGGAGAGTGTTTAACAGAGACAGCAACACGTTGCGAATGGGCTTTGTACATCCAGCAGATCTGGGTTTAAATTCCCACAGTCTCCACTTGTATACAGTGTGACCCTAACTAAACAAGTCACTTAACCTCCCTGTGTTCCTGGACCACCCCTGTAAATGGGTCTTATGCCCAATGGGAGTTACCTGGTTGTCAAAGAATAAAAATAAATAAATAACAGTATGGGTTGATGATGTTGAATTTATCCTTACCTTTTCTTTTGGTGAACATTTTTTAATAGAACTGGGACAATCAAGCATTTCTGGGATCAGTGGCCAGGGTGGGAAAAGGAAGGAAAAAGGGAAGAAAAAGACATACACTTTTCAAGACACAACTTTAACTACACATCTGAAACTGTGGAAATATATGAAAGATGTCAGTAACCCAGCTGACATTAATAGAAAGCATGCTGACGAAGACAAACAAATAAAAGATCATGAGAACAAAAAGACAACGTGAAGCCATCAGTTCCAGCAATGTTGGCTAGAAAAATATGACTGGTTGGGGTATAATGGTGCATAAGATCTGATGTTCTGCCAATTGTGTATCAAATATGAAATACAGTTGGGTTAGGTGGGCAATAACAATTTTCATTTTGGTAAAGATAACTTCCGGCTTGACTCTGTCTTGTCCCATAATATCAGTGAAGCTCACACTAGGGCAAAGGAAAAGGAGGATGCCAGCACTGCTACTCCAGGAACAAGTAATGTGGGAGGGAATGCTGAAGAACATGAATGAAGCAACGCTTAACCGTCTGGATAAACTGTTTCACACATGCCATGCAATTGCTAACAAAGGATGTCCTTTCACAGACTTTGTGTGCATGTGCAGCCTTGATGATATGAAAGGGCTAGATATCAGTTCGGCATATCAGAAGGACAAATAAGCCTGCAACTTTATCCATTATGTAGCCGAGGTTGAACACATGGCGCTACGAGAAAAAAATTATAGGAACAAAGTTCATTTCAGTCATCAGTGACAGAACCACTGACTCTTCAGTCACAGAAGCTAAGATAGCGTATGTGCGGTTTACAGTTAAAGGCACAATGCAAAATCAATTGGTAGGTATCCAGACTGTTTGGCAGGACAAATGTGATTTTATTTGCCTTTCATTTAACAAATCACTGTTAACCATGCTGACTGCGGGCTACTGCAAACTTCTGTGTGCTAGTGCAATCTCTGGATCACTAGCCCGGCTGGCAAGTGCAAAAAAAAGTTAAGGTTGCCCCCTTCCCTGGAGACTGAAAATGGCACTGCCAATATTACTGGCATGATCTACAGACCTCCAGCACAGGGGGAGGAGCTAGACAGGGTACTGGTGGAAGCCATCCACAAAATGACACAAAAAGGGGAAGTGCTGCTGACGGGTGACTTCAGTATGCAAGATGTCGATTGGAGCACCCAGGCTGCAGCCACCACAAGGAATAGAGACATCCTAGAGGCCCTGCAGGGGGCGTGCTTCAGACAGTTGATGGTTGAGCCCACCGATGAGGGAGCGATATTGGACCTAGTACTCACCAACAGGTACAGAGTTACAGATGTAGTGCTGGGTAGCCACCTGGAGTCCAGTGATCACCGTACAGTGTGGTTCAACGTAAAAAAGGTGGAGGAGTCAAACCACACGAAAGTCAGGATCCTGAATTTCAGACAACTCAACTTTACAAAGATGGGAGAATGTCTCAAGAATGTCCTGGCAGGGAAGGAGGGAAGGGGGGTTGTAGAGGAACAGTGGGCAAATCTTAAAGAAGCCATAGAAGAAGCAACAAGCCTTTGTGTTTGGCAAGTAAGTAAAACAAAGAGAAAGAAAAAAAACACTATAGTTCTTACAGGAAGTGGCAGGGAAGGTAAAAGAGAAGAGGCTGGCATTCAGGCAGTACAGGGAAACACAAAGGGAGGAAGACAGGGAGTTGTATCTGGAAAAGTAGAGGGAGGCGGGGAAGGCAATCAGTACGGCAAAAGCACAAACAGAGGAAAGAACAGCCCAGGCAATAAAGAAAGGGGATACGTCCTTTTTTAGGTATGTTAGGGAGGGATTGTGAGACTAAAAAGGGAAGCAGGAGGGTGTGCAGAGGGACAGCAAGAAAGAGCAGAAATCCTGGACAACTATTTTTGTTCAGTATTCACACAGAGGAAGGAGAAGGGAAGGGACCACAGGCAGAAGAAGAAAAAAGCACCAAGGGAAGGGAGGTGGACATCAGTCCGTTTACGGAGGAGAGTGTCCTGGATGAACTAGCAAAGCCGAAAGTAGATAAGGCAATGGGTCCAGATGGGATACATCCTAGAATATTAAAAGAACTCAGTAAGAAGCTGGCAGCACCACTGACAGCCCTGTTCAATAACTTGATAGAAACGGGTGGTTCCAAAGGACTGGAGACGGGCAAATATAGTACCACTCCATAAAAATGGGAGCAGGGAGGAGGCCGGCAACTACAGGCCAGTCAGCCTGACCTTGGTGGTGGGGAAATTGATAAAATCACTGCTAAAAAAAAAGGATTGTGATATATCTTGAAGGCAGCAGACAACAGGATCCAAGGCAACACAGATTCACAGCAGGAAGGTCTTGTCAAACAAATCTGAGAGACTTCTTTGACTGGGTGACCAGGGAAGTAACATAGAAACATAGAAACATAGACATTGATGGCAGATAAGGTCCTCAAGGCCCATCCAGTCTGCCCATTTTTTCCTACCTTATGAATGTGCCGTAGACCTTTACTCTGTCAATGGCCTATCTATCAAATACTCATCTGTATTGCTTCCTTATGCCTATCCCATGCCTGTTTGAAGCCCTGCACCATATTTATATCCACCACTTCCTAAGGTAAGCCGTTCCATACATCCACCACCCTTTCTGTGAAAAAGAACTTCCTCACATTGCCCCTTAATTGGCCTCCCTCTAATCTCATGCTGTGTCCTCTTGTCCTGCTATTTTTCTTATGTTGAAACATGTTAGGCCGGCCCGGTGGCACTGAGAGTTGAGCCGCTGGATGTCACACCTCACGCCAAGCCGGTAACCCGGGTTCGGGAACAGACTCGGGTTGCCATGGGTCGGCTGGGCAGGAGAGGGATTGAGCATCTGTTGGACTGCTCTCCCTCTCTGGAGAGGAGGTCTCCAGTGTCAGTGAGCAGCCAGCTCCTAGCGGAGGCTGGGGGTGATACACCGCCACTGCACATAGGGGTGAGAGAGGGGAGGCACTGGAGGGAGCGCGTGTGGATGTGTTCACTCTCCCCTCACTGCCATCATTGCACACCGCTCTCTCTGGGAAGAGAAAAATGGAAAAAGATGGCATCCCAGGTCACAGCGGCTTGATGGCCATTCGAAGGGTGCCCCAGCTCCGGGGACATCGCTGGAACTGAATCTGGACTTGGTGGTGAGTGAGGAGGGGCTCCCACTACCCTGCCATGGGGGGCAAGCCACGGGAGTTTGCTGGCAAGGGTCCTAGGCAAGCCGAGGTCTGGACAGTGGCTGGAACCAGAGATGTGTGGACGAGGTAGTCGACCTGGGCACCAGGTAAGAGAAAGCACATAGCTGTAAAAAAAAATATTGAAACATGTTAGACTCTTTCACCTTGTTAATGCCCTTAAGATGTTTTAATGTTTCAATCATATCACCTCTCTCCCTCCTTTGCTCTAGGGTATACACATTGAGCTCCGTTAATCTGGCCCCATATGTTTTCTGATGCGGCCCCTGCACCATTTTGGTTGCCCTTCTCTGGACTGCCTCCATTTTGTTAATGTCCTTGTGCAGGTGCGGCCTCCACTACTGCATGCAGTACTCCAGATATGACCTAACCAGTGTCTTGTAAAGAGGGATTATTACCTCCCTCTTACAACTTCTGATACCCCTACTAATACACCCCAGCATCCCTCTAACCTTACCTACAGCTTTAGTGGTCTGCTTGGATGATTTCAGATCATCTGTGATGATGATGCTCAAGTCTCTTTCTTCCCTTGTGATTGCCAGCAACTTCCCTCCCAACCTATAGGTAGCTTCAGGGTTTCTCTTCCTTATGTGCATGATCTTGCACTTTTTTGCATTAAATCCAAGTTGCCATTCTTCTGACCATTTTGCTAGTTTATCCAGATCTCTTCTCATTCTGCCCAAGCCATCTGGATCATCTACTCTGTTGCAGATCTTGGTGTCATCTTCAGACAAATCTTACCCTCCAGTTCATCTGCAATGTCACTGATGAAGATATTGAAGAGGACTGGCCCCACAACTGATCCCTGAGGTACCCCACTTGTGACTTGCATCTCTTCTGACTGTATACCATTTACCACTACTCTCTGTTTTCTGCCCGTCAACCAGTTTGCCACCCAGTTGACCAACTTCTGACCCACCCGAGCCTACCCAGCTTATTAATCAATCTTCTATGTGGAACAGTATCGAAAGCTTTGCTGAAGTCAAGGTAGGTGACATCAACTGCACCCCCTTGGTCCACCACTCTGGTTACCCAATCAAAGAAATCTATGAGATTAGTTTGACAGAACCTTCCTGTTGTAAACCCATGTTGTCTTGGATCCTGTGCTCCTATGGATTCTAGGTGTTGCATTATCCTTTCCATAAGGAGTTCCTCCATAATCTTGCCCACTACTGAGGTAAGACTGACTGGTCTGTAGTTCCCTTCCTCCTCCCTGCTACCACTCTTATGGAGCGAGATCACATGAGCCCTTCTCCAGTCTTGTGGGACCTCTCCTGTGCTCAGAGACTCACTAAACAGTTCTGATAATGGCTCTGCTAGTTCCACCCTTAGCTTCTTTAGTACCCTGGGATGTATGCCATCAGGTCCTATTGCCTTGTCCACCCTGAACTTAGTGAGCTCTTGTAGGACCCTTTCTTTTATGAAGAGACTTGTGCACACCTCCCTCCCCCCTGTGTCCATGGTACTGAGCTGTGGGCCCTGCCCTACCTTTTCCTCAGTAAATACTGAGCAGAAGTATTTATTTAGGATAGATGCTTTTCCTTGGTCCTCCTCCTCCACATACTCCCCCTTAACCTCTTTGATCTTAGCAATACCCCCCTGGACTTTCTCCTTTCACTAATGTATCTATAGAAAGTCTTGCCCCAGGGCCAGCCCAGCAGCACAGCAGTTGCAATTCCTCTAGCGACGCCGGTGACCCAGGTTTGGGAATGGACCCAGGGAGTCAGAGGGCCAGCCGGGGGCGAAGGATTGAGTATCCCATGGACTGCTCTCCTTCTCCGGGGGGAGGGTGGGGTGAGTGTCCAGTGCTTGATGGACTCTGGTGGAGGCCAGGGGTACCACAAGCTATCAGCGCCAGAACGTTGAGGGGCGGGGTGGACGCTGGACATCATTGCACATCCCCGCCCCTGGGGTAGATTAGAAAATCTCTCGCTGACTGCTCCAGATGATGCTTCCCTGACACCTGGCCTCTATAGCTGTCCGCTGCTCCACCGACCAATTACGGCTCCGCAGTGCCACCGAGTCCCCGAACCCCACCATGGGGGGGAAGCCAGGGAGACAATGTCGGTTACTGGCACCTTCCTCCATCATAGATGGGCATGAAGTGGTGCTGTGGTCCTGCCCTGGGGGGTAAGACAGGGGACTATTGGCGGAGGCGGCCATTGGAGAGTGAGATAGGTGCCTGGAGAGAAGCAGAGGGTAGAGCGGTGACAGACAAAAAAAAAAAATAGAAAGTCTTGTCCCCTTCTTTTACTGTTTGTGCTAGTGTTTCCTTGGTTTGGGCCTTTGTCTGCCTTACTGCCTTCACTGCTTCCCTTAGGGAAGTTTAGTATGCCTCCCTATCTTCGTCCCGCTGTGTTCCCTTATATTTCCTGAAGGCCAACCTTTTGGCTCTGACCTTTTCTGCTACTGTTTTTGAGAACCAAAGTGGTTTCCTCCTCCTTTTGCTCTTGCTTTTCTCCGTAACACAATTGTATGTTGCTTCAAGTATTGCATCCTTAATGCTTGCCAACTTTGCCTGTACCCCCTCACCTATATTTCTTCTTGCCAGGGCTAGCTTAACTCTGTTGGCCATCTTATCAAATTCATCTCCTCTGAAGTCCCATATTTTTGCCTTGGAATGGGATGATTTAGTTCTAGTGGCCAAATTGAACCATACCATGTGATGGTCACTGGTCCCCAGGTGACCTTCTACCTGGAGATCTGTGATCCTTTCCCGGTTAGTCAGTACTAGATCTAGGATAGCCCTGTCTCTAGTGGGTTGTTGTACCAGTTGTTTGAGGCCCTCCCCCTGCAGGGAATCCACTATGTGTCTAGTTCTGGCAGATGTTCCTGCTGATATTGACCAATCTGTATCTGGCATGTTGAAGTCTCCCATTATCAGAACCTCCTCTTTAGCTGTCATGTTTTGTATATCTTCTAACAGTAATGTGTCTATGTCCTCCCCCTGGTCTGGAGGCCCGTAGGTAATCCCAGTTAATATGTCTGTCCCATTTCCTGTTTCCAGGGTGACACACAGTTCTTCTGGCTCCTTATGTGTATTCTGAATTTCTGTAGCTTTGATATTTTCATTGACATAAAGGGCCACTCCCCCCACCCCTTTTTGCACCTGGTCTCTTCTGAACAGTACATAGCTGGGTACTGAAGTCTCCCAAGTGTGGTTACTGGTGAACCATGTCTTGTTAATGTCTACTATGTCTAGTTTAGCCTCTGTCATTGTTGTCTGCAGGTCTGGGATCTTGTTTCCCAGATTGTGTACAGGATTTTCCATTGATGCAAATAAACTACAAACCTGCTGAACTCCTGTTTGATCACTAGCTAAGGGGGGGAGGGGTGTTCTTCCCATTCGATGTATCGTGTGCTACACCCCTCTCCCCATTTGCTAGTTTAAGTATTCTGCAAGGATGTCAAACTTCTTCCCCAATGCACTGACTCCCTCCTTAGTCAGATGCAGTCCATCGAATTTAAAGAACCTTTGCTCCCAAAACTGTTGCCAGTTACCTACAAATTTGTGTCCTTTTTCCTGGCACTAACCTTTGAGCCACATGTTTATCTCCCCTATCTCCCCTTCTCTGACCTTCCGTCCATCTGCTCCCTTCTCCCAGACCAGCAGGATCTCAGAGAAGTAGGCTGGCCCGGTGGTGCTGAGGGTTGAGGCGCTGGATGCCACACCTCGCGCTGCTGTGACCCAGGTTCGAGACGGACTCGGGTGGCCGGGGGTCAGCGGGGAGAGGAAGGATAGAGCATCCCAATGGATGCTCTCCTCCCTCAGGGGCGGGTTACCAAGAGCGCATTGTGCTCTGCATTCCTTCCGTAGCCAGTGGAAGCACCAGCAGAGGGAAGGGATGGAGGCGGCTTCTCTTGTCGGAGCCGGGAAGGGGGGACATCGTGGTGCATGAGGGTCTGCGTGCGTAAGCATGCTACCACTCGGGGATGTACATCCCTAGCGCAAGGCGTCCTAGGGGGAGTGGGGATGTAAGGGGAGAAAAAATGGAAAATCCCTTCCGGCAGCCCTAGATGAAGGCCGCCCTAAGTCCACCCGGACCACCTACAGGACAGACCCCACTGTGCGAGGAGAGGAGGATGGGCACTCTAGGGGCAGATCCCTAAGGTAGGTACTGGGGGACATGAGCGGACGGAAGGAGGGGGCACCGGAGGTAGAAAGGAGGAGGATAAAGATGAAAATAAAAAAAAAAAAGGATCTCAGAGAAGGAGATGCCGGACGAACTGGATGACAGTTTGTCTCCCAGCCTGGTCAGGTGTTCCTTGGTCTCCACAACTGACCAGCTGGTGAGATCATTAGTCCCTATGTGTACCAGGATGTCGATGTTTTCTCCTGCTTCCTGCATGATTTTAGCAATGCAGTCAGTGTCTCTCCACACTGATGTATCTGGGAGACATCTGTCCATTACCCCCAGCTGGAGGTAGGTATCAACTCCCCGAATCATGGAGTCTCCTATGATCAGAAGTGTTCTGGATTTCCTTTTTGCTTTTTTGTTTTGGTCCCTGTTTTGGGAGAGTTTTGTAGTGCTAGCTTCTGTGCTGCAGTGTCTTGCTCTGCAGTGTCCTCTGCCCCTTTGTTTGATTTCAGAGACAGAGGCAGATACCTGTTGTAGTTTTTATATGGTTTGTGGAGGTGATACGTTGGAGAGCATTGAGTGATGGGGCACCCGATTTGCCCCTCCTAACCACCTGCCACCCTCCTGGACCAACTACCCTCTGTGGTCGAGGTGCTTTAGTTGGATGTTGGGGAAATGGCGGCCGGGTCTTATAATATATTTTCTCCTGAATATGCGATTTGAGGCATGCAATCTCTGCCCATGCTGCCTGGAGCTGAGCCCTGAGATCTCTAATGGTCCAGCATGTAGGACCGCATCCTAAATCCTGTATAACTGCCCTTTTGAAAAGTGTCCCGCAGTACCTGCAGTTAATAATATCCATTCCAGTTGAGTTGCCGAGTTTATAACCTGGTCCAAGTAATTAGAAGGAGGAAAATGAAAGCAAAAGTTTGATTTTAGTTAAATTACATGTGCCCCTGTAAGTGAGGTCACCGTGTGGACACCCCTCTAATCCTCCCCTTCCTGCTTTGCTACAGAAAATGTCGTGACTGTGCTACTCTTTAAAAAGAGCGTAGCATGGGGTGATTGGGTGGGTGTCTGGGCACTTCTCATGATGAAAAAGAAGAACCACGGACAAAAGAAATAAGGAGGTAACAACAGAAACAATCAACCAACAACAAATGCAGTAGCCCTGAAAGCTTAGCCTAATTATAGATAAAACTGTAAAACCTGTAAGCACCAACTGTAACAATTTCACAGAAGATATACCTTGCAAAAAACACTTTGCTACAGAGAAAAATAAAGCAGTAACAAAAGATATACCTTGCAAAAAACAATTTGAATCAGAGAAGATTACAGCAGTAATCTGTAAGCACAAAACAGTAACAAACCTGTAGGCACACCCTGTAATAATGCAGCAGAAAGTATACTCTGCAACAGCAATTTGAATCAGAGAAGATTACAGCAGTAAAATGTAAGCAAAAAAAAACAGTGACAAACCTTGTGAGCACAAAAGAAAATAGCAACACACAGTAAATCTGCCTAGCCAAAAGAGTTCCATGTGAAAATCGCGATTATAAAATCGTGACTACAATTTCAGTGCCTCCTTATCGGCAACTGCATTAATAGCGCTCGCAAAGTTCAGCGCCCCACAATCTCAGCTACCAAGTAATAATAGCGCCGGTCACTGATAGAGCAGTAGCGATTTTTTACGTCGATATTTGTTTGGTGTATAGTGACTCGGTTGTGGGCGATTGCGCGAGGATCCTGGACCAAGGTTTCCTTTTTCATTCCCCTTGTTCATCTGTTTGCTGTTTTGAATGTTTACTCATAGGATAACACTGTTTCTTCCTGTAGGTATGGGAGGCATGGGGTAATACCTTTGCATCCTCTAGGCAGTTATTATTTGTGATTGTTTAAGTTGATATGTGACCCAACTGGGTCAGGTATGGGGGTGCTGTGGGATGGCCCATCCTTCTTCATCTATGGAGCCCCCACCATTTGGGAGCATAACAGTTTGAAGGGGTTTGAAGTATGCCCGAAGTGCAGTGTATTGATCGCTGCCCTCACCAGAAATTCAGCTACCATGTAATAATAACGCTGGTGTTTACTTACTATTTACGGAGTCTGTGTCTAGTAAGCTGCTCTTCTGATAGTTTATCAAGATATATTATGATTTATATTACTTCCTATTTCGATCCCACAATGCAATAGCCTACCTCTTAAAGGTACCAATACCATGTCGGTACCGAGATCGAGGTTACAATGGACGTGGAGTTTATTGCAAGCCAGAAGGGAAAGCCACTAGCCTTATTTTCTGGTTTCCTTTATCGCCATGACAAAGAAAAAGGAGGAAAGGTGTATTGGCGATGTGTGGATGCACACCGCTTCAACTGCCTTGCACGCATCCACACAATAGAAGGCAAGGTAACTGTTCAACTGAGAGAACATACTCATGTTGTGGATGCTGGGGAGTTGGTATGCGTAAAGTCATGGCTACTGTAAGAGAGCGTGCAAGAGGTTGTTTAGAGAGCACTTCACAGGTTGTAGTGCAATGCACTTCTACTGCACCTCACTCGGTTGCTGGTCGATTGCCAGATGTACAGTTAATTAAAAGAACTGTGCAAAGGATACGTCAGGTAGAACACGGTTGCCCCACTACACCCAGCACAGTGCAGGAATTGGTCATTCCACCTGAATTTACAGTCACTGAAGGTGGTGAAAATTTCCAGCTGTTCGATAGTGGCAAGGAGCAGGACAGGATTCTAATGTTTGCAACCAGTGCACAAATGTAAGATTTCTCAGTGAGTGCACTGATTGGATGATGGATGGCACATTCAAATCGTGTCCCACGCTATTTGACCAACTGTACACCATACATGGTGTTAAGTCAGGAACAGTTGTCACTGCTATTTTTGTACTCATGTGTTCACGCCGAACTGCAACATATGAGAGGGTATATTCCCAACAAATAACGCTGTAGAGGGCTGGCACAGGGGATTCAATTCCAGATTAGGTGCCTGTCATCCCAGCATCTGGAAGTTGATTCAATCGCTTAAAGAAGAACAGAGGCTCACTGAAATTCGATTAGAACAAATTGTGTCTGGGGCATATACCGCGACTGGAAAAAAAAATACAAGGACAGCAACGCTCGCATTGCAGCTATCATGGCTTCTTATGGAACAAGAAGCTTGTACGATTATCTCCGTGGTCTCGCTTACAACTTTCAATTTCAGGTGTGAATGCACCTAAGAGCACCTGGCACATTAATTGGCTTTTTGAATTGGTCTGTTTCCTTGATTTGGCTTTTTGAATTGGTCTGTTTCCTTGATTTGGCTTTTTGAATTGGTTTGTTTCCTTGATTTGGCTTTTTTGAATTGGTTTGTTTCATGAATAAATTTTTTTTAAAGTCAGTCGCTATTATGACATGGCGCCCGCACTTTGAACTGTCAGTCGCTGACTCTGGTAATACAGGAACATGCATCCCGAACTTTAAACTGTCTGTATGAGCTACGTGCTATGCTCATTGCCCCAATCACCAAAGCAGAATTACAATCTGTAATCTGTTAGTTGCTGACTTGGGTGATGAACTAGTGGCTCTGTATAATGCTGCCTTGATTAATGGATCAATTCTGCCATCTAGAAAGATTACGGCGAATTTCACAACATGGAATGTTTTGGTAAGGTGTTTTATTTGTTCGTGCAATTCCCATTTATTGAGTCCATGAGTATTGGCTGCCCTCTTTACATTGTGCATTGTGCTCTACAGGTCTCCTCTCAGCTTACTGTTAGTCACGGAATCCTGTCAGCAGAGTCGCTGAATTTTCCATTCGCTATTATGTGAAATAACTTTCAGCGCGGTCGCCCTAATTCTAAAGTCGCTCAATTGTGCTGGTCGCTGATAGAGCAGTAGCGATTTTTTAGTCGCTCATATTGCCGTCGCTCATTTGTAGTTGCCGTTTTCATGAGTAACCGCCAAAAGAAGCCTTAATCATTTTCCTTGCTCTGATAATGTTGTTCCTTGCACTGTCCTTACAAGCAAACCTAGAAGAAAAGAGCTCAGGTGAAGCTAGGTGTCTTTGCCAGCAAACCTAGTTTTCCACCTGTAGGGAGGGGCAGTGGATGTGGCCTACCTGGATTTCAGCAAGACCTTCCACACCGTCCCACATAGGAGGCTTGTAAAACAATTGGGCAGCCTAGAAGTAGGTCCCAGGGTGGTAAACTGTATCACAAATTGGTTGAGCGATAGGACACAGAGGGTGGGGGTGAATGGAGTTCAATCTGAAGAGAAGGAGGATGACCAGCAGGGTGCTGCAGGGATCGGTGCTAGAACCAATCCTCTTTAATGTCTTCATAAGTGACATTTGCAGAGGGGCTAATGGGGAAGGTGTGCCTCTTCGTAGGTGACACTAAGATCTGCAACAGAGTTGACCCTCGGGGGGGTAGAGAAGATGAGAAGGGACCTAAGCAAGCTTCAGGATTGGTTGAGAGTGTGGCACTTAAGATTCAATGCAAGGAAGTGCAAAATTATGCATTTGGAGCACAGAAATCTAGGGGAGGAGTACATGGGGGTACTGACGACCACCAAACAAGAAAGAAACCTGGAGGTGATCATATCTGATGGCCTAAAAGTGACCAGCCAAAGTGAGAGGGCTGTAGGGAGAGCCAGTGGGATACTGGGGTGCATAGGGAGAGGTATCACCAGCAGAAAAAAAGGAGGTGGTGATGCCACCATACAGATCATTGGTGAGACCTCATCTGGAATACTGTGTCCAGTTCTGGAGGCAGCACCTCAAAAGGACATAGACAGAGTAGAGGCAGTTCAGAGAAGGGCACCAAAAATGGTGCAAGGGTTGCACCAGAAGTCATTTGAGGAGAGACTAAAGGACCTCAAAATGTTTTTGCTGGAAGTAAGGAGAGAAATGGGGGATATGATAGAGACTTTCAAATATCTTAGGGGTATAAATTCGGTGCAAGAGGGTAGCATCCTTCAGAAAAGAGGATGTTCAAGAACAAGGGGTCATAATATGAGGCTACGGGGGTGGGTAGGCTCAGGGGCAATGTGAAGAAGTATTTCTTCATGGAAAGGGTAGTGGATACTTGGAACAACCTCCATGCAGAGGTGATAGGGGCTAAAATGGTAGGGGAATTCATAAGTGCATGGCATGGACATAAGGGAATCCTAGCAGTAGGGAAGAGAGGGTGAGCCTCAGATCAATCAGGGTCTTCAATACTGTATATACTGGGAGGTAGTGAAAATGGGCAGACTAGATGGGCCAGGCAGCCCTTATCTGCACACTAATTCTCCCTTGGCCTATCACTGGACATGTAATGTGGTTTTGAAGCTACCTCTCTAGCTGATCTCAGTGAGTAAAAATAGATGTCTCTCTCTCAGACACAAGGAATGCTTCAGTTGGGGTGTCCCAGGACTCAATACTCAGCGCCCTCCTATTTGGACTGTTTATTACTAATCTTCCTGAGGCCTGTTGGTCTACTAGGGTACTACTTTATGTAGATGATGCAATCATCTTCTCCAGAAGTATGAGCCACTGTAAAATCACCGCAGACCTCCAGACCAATTTTGGGTACCTGGAAAAATGGTTCACTGTCAACAAGCTGGTGCTGAACTAAAAGAAAATGAAAACTATGCTCTTCTTGGGCACACAACTGAAAAAAAGACCCCCCCAACTGTTCATCCTGAACAAAAAGGGACAAAGTCTGGAACAAGTACGACCTTTTGACTACCTCGGCATCTTTCTAGATGATACCCTCTCATTTACCCTGCCTGTGGACAACATCCTGGCCACCACTAACAGAAGGTTGCCTTGTACAGGAACTGCCACAACCTCACACCAGGAGCCAGATGCCTTGTTGTCTCCAGCACTATTATGACCCTCATGGACTATGGCCTCCCTTTGTATGCTGCTGCTTGTGGCACTTTATTAAATAGGATCAAAGTGATCTACAATAAAGCTTACCGATTTATTCTAGGTGCTGATAAGCTCTCCAACACCTGCACCCTATACCTACTGACCCTCCCACACCTGTACCCTATACCTACTGACCAACTTTCTACCCCTGCATGTCAGAATAAAATGCCAATCCTGTCTGCTTGCCAAAAAGGCCCTACTGGGTCTCACCCCTCTGGCCATACAAAGCTATGTCAAACATATTGACAATCAATATGGCACTAGAAGCATGTCAAGATCTGCCCTACAACTTTCTTGCTAGAGACCCAATCTAGGGAATCACTCCTTTGCTGAGTGGGCAGCAATCTGGATGAATGAACTACATGAATCTATTCTTAGCCTATCAAACATTACCCAATTTTAAAAAAGCATTGTGTGCAGCCCCCCACCCCCAACTCCAACTGCACTTGTCACCAACAATCCATAATTTATTTATTTATTGCAATTGTTTCACCAGGAAAGGCACACTGAGCAACAAGATGCTCATCTCCCGGTGTGACCTTGTGGGGGGGGGGTAAACATGGATATGATAACATGCAGGTTATCAAGTGAACAGTTAACAGAAGCAAATAAAAAGCAGCATAAGGATACACGATTGCATGAATATACAAGCAGCACACATTGAATGCTTAGGATATTATAGTATTAAATAACAATTTTTGTGACAAGAAGCAGCAGACAAGGTAAATTAGCACAGTAGTAACAGCTGTAAACAACAGAGGACGTATAACACAGTTATACACAGTACATAGGGCAAAATAGGCCCAGGACATAAGTACAAGGTTGGGGTTATATGCCAGCTTCTGTAGCAAGGCTAAGGCCGCTGGTCAGGCATTGGGGAGGGGGATAGTGGGGCATGGCAGGTTCAGGGACAGGAGCAATTTGTAGTAAGGAAGTTTGCTATGGCAGTAGACAGAGAGTAGGAAGAGGAGGAGTGCCGAATTTGCGGAGGGAGGGCGTTCCAGAGCTTGGGTAGCCAGTGTGAGAAGGCGGCTTGATCGGCAGAGGTCTTCTGCCTAGGGACTGAAAGTTCATACTAAGGTTCATACTAAGGTAGGGGTGAAGGAGCGAGTAGGCCGAGGCCCATAATGCTCCTATACTATACCAAAGAATAATAGGATAAATCATACCCGGACATAATTAATTTATCCAGACGATGTTTAAAAGTCACTTTATTATTACTAGAAACAACCTCCAAAGGGAGCCGATTCCCTGGGCCAATGATCCTAACAGTAAAAGAATACTTTCTTCTGATATGCTTAAAATATTTACCGTTTAATTGAAGAAAATGACCTCTTGTATTATAAACAGATTTCTTAAAGGAAAAACCTAATTCAGACATAATATAAGGTCATTAATAATGTCATATAAAAGAAGAAGATCCCCACGGATGTGCCTGGTAATTAATGGCATTCATTTTAATGTATTCAACCTAGATTCATATGATAACCTTTCCAATCCAGAAATTTTTACTATATTTTCGTTGGACCCTTTCAAGTGAATAGTTATCTGATTTTTAAAAGGGCACCATAATTGTGAAGCATACCAAGATGCGGTCGAACATAAGATCTAAATAAAGGCAACAACACATCCCTGTTTCTGGATCTAATATTACGCAAAATAGACCACATGATTTTATTTCCTCTACCAATAACAGAGTGCAAATGCGTAGAATAAGTTAAATCATCAGATATGGTGATACCTAAATCCTTTTCGTCCATAGTAGAACTCAATGGAAAATCATCCAAAATATACTGAAATTTTTGGTTATTGGAACCCAGATACATAACCTTGCATTTATCAGTATTTAACTTCATTCCCCATTGTGTTACCCAAGCAGATATAACATCGAGATCATGCTGTATACAGGAAATTTGCTCAAGGTTAGAACTAGGACCCCCGATCTTGACATCATCAGCATATTTAATAGTGTTAGAAAAGCAGGTATTGGTTAAGTCAGCAATGAAGGCCTGAAAAAGACAAGGACCAAGAACGGAACCCTGAGGCACACCACTAAGCACCCTACCAACATCCGAGAAAGATCCATTTATCATCACTCTCTGAGTCCTATCCGAAAGCCAATTTTGAATCCATCTAATAACATAACTATTAATGCCAAGAATGGAAAGTTTATGAATAAGGGCCCCATGAGGTATAGAATCGAAAGCCTTACTAAAGTCGATAACCACGATATCACAGGATACCCTGTTATCCAAATAGGAGCTAAAAATTTCATAAAAACAGAGCAGATTAGTAAGGCAACTTCTTCTCTTCCTGAAGCCATGTTGTTCTGGGTCCGAGTCATCAATTAAAGGAGACAACATGTCCTTAAGTACGTTCCATGAGTTTACAAATAGATGACGCCAAACTAATGGGCCGATAATTATACTTAGATGTTTGGAACCCTTCTATGTGAATGGAACAACAAAAGCCTCTTTCCACTCACAGGGAACAAAATTATGTAATAAAAAAAGATCAAATAATATTTTTAAGGGAAAAGCAATATAAGAGGACATTAAATAAAGTAAGTGTCCTGCAATAGAGTCAGGACCTGAACAAAATTTACCTTTTAATAATAATAATTTACTAATAATAGACTCTTCTGAAGAAAGAATAGGAGATTCAGATGGTAATAAACTATAACTAATACTATTATGCTCATTAGAATGGGAAAAGGCTTTACAAAATTCTTTATTGAAAACTTCAGCCATGGCTTTGGGTTCATGAACAATTATATTGCTAGATGTCAAAGGGCCTACCATACATGGATTTTTTCTAAGGGAATTAATATAAGAAAAAAATTGTTTGAAATTCGATTTGTCTGCAGAAGAAGCCAAATGAACTTCCCACTTAGCTTTAGCCTTTCTGATAGAAGACTTACATTGTCTACTGATTTTCAAATAGGAGTCCCAATTTGACACTGTCCTGTTTTTTAAATAGTTACTATGTTTTTTATTTTTTAAATTAATTAAACATTTAATGTTTTTGTTTAGCCATCTAGGAGACTGTTTCCCATTAGAATTTTTATATTTAGATGGGATATAGGTATCCCTAATAGTCAAAATAGTGTTTTTAAAAACACTCCAACACTGTAAAGGAGTTAAATCCTTAAACAAGGCCAACAAGTTTATCATATTTAAATAATGATACATACTAAATGTGTCAGCCTTATCATACAAATAAATAACTGAAGAATTTTGGTTGAAAACTACATGTCTGTGAAGATCAAATAGGATAGAATTATGATCACTATTACCAATGGGAGTAGTGACACCTAACATTCTTAATGTCTAAAGAGGAGCTAGTAAGTACAAGGTCAAGAATATTATTACCCCTAGTAGCAGAGGTTACCCATTGATACAAATCCAGATCTAGACAAGTAAATAAAATTTTTTTACTGACACCACTGGTTGAAATTAATGATTGCCAATTAATATCAGGAAGGTTAAAATCACCAGTAATGATGACATCTCCCAATTGACTAGCTAATTCGAATTCAAACAAAATAGCATCCATGACTAAGCAGGATGAAGTGGGGGGCAAGTAACATGTCCCAATGATAATAAAATCAGAATCAGATAGAAAACATTTAAGCCAAAGAGTCTCAGTAGACACATTACGAGTTTTAA
The DNA here is from genome assembly GCA_016271365.2 of Neoceratodus forsteri. NCBI lineage: Eukaryota > Metazoa > Chordata > Ceratodontiformes > Ceratodontidae > Neoceratodus > Neoceratodus forsteri. Next base: position 1,530,590,835 of record CM057453.1, read on the forward strand.
TAATGTCGGAAATGTTAATAGAATTAAGTGAGTTAATAATAAATATGGCAATGCCACCTTCCTTTTTTTCCTTACGATTTAAATAAAAGGATTTATAGCCTGGAATTGTCATAGACCAGGGAGAGTCAGGATCACTCATGTTTCCACCACAGTAACTATATCAAAATTTTATTAATAGTAATAGTCAGTAATTCATCAAATTTTTTGCCAAGCTCCTAGCATTAAAGCTAAGGAATTGCAGTGTATTACTAGACACTTTTGAAGGAAAAGATGAAGGGATTTGAGCTATTGGTACTCCCTTCCCCCCATGTATCAGTTTAAATTTAAAGTGGAATTAACAGAACGTAAAAATTGATAACTCAACAAAGCATTCCCTTTTTTGCTCAAATGCAAGACATCAGGACAATACAATTCATTTCTTTCAAAGAATTCCTCCCAGTGTGTTAAACACTGTATATTTTGTTGAAGACACCATAACCTGAGCCAATTGTTGACAATTTTGATTTTATGATTAAGGGGACCAGAAAATTGAGGGATAGGTAATATCTCATAGAAAATAATCTCACATCCTAATTCAACCAATTTATTAGTCAAGGAGACGAAAGCTTGTTTAATATTAAAAACAGAATCTCTGAGAATATTATTAGCTCCAGCATGGATAATACACAATGTGTTTAATTCATGAAAACCAATAATGTTATCAATCATTAATGTGATGTCAGAGATCCTGGCACCACCAAAACTAGAGCAGGTTCTGTTATATTTATCTGGTTCACATATGGTTCGATCTAACCATTTAATTAAAGAATCACCCAAAACAAATAATTTTCTTACAAGCCACAGTATCATCAAAACCATTCGTAGGATGTACCATTATATCAGAATGGTTGGTGACTAGATCTATCAAAGGTAAATTAGATGAGGAGAAGACCGTTGGATTTGAATTTAGTGGCAAATATACCCACCTACAGTTAACTCAGTATGACTAGTATCAACATTTATAGAATCAGAAGACATATTATTTGAATTAGAAAGGGTAACAGACAGTGGATCAAAACTATTATAAGTGGAATAATGAAATGATCGCCTTACGCCTTTTTTATTTATATTTTTGACCCCTGAATGTTGTACCAATTAGTATCATCTGAACTAAAAGAATCATACCTCTTCTCTTACTCTCTTTTTTAATACTTCTGTAAAACTAGTATGATGATACCCATCCTTATTATTAATTTCAGATGGGGCATCAGGTGGAATAGATGAAGATGCCAGATTAGCAGAACTATCACCCCTATGTGCCATCGGTACAGAACTGTTAACCACAGGATCACCAACAGAGCCCAAAGCCATAATCTGTTTGTAATACAATGAATTTTCACATTGCAAAATTATATATTCTGTACATTTAGAGCATTGAAAAGGTAAGTTATCAGTAGCACAAGCTGTCAAACTAAACATGTGGCACGATGTGCACTGAATACCAGTTTCCCCAGTGAAAGTAGTAATGAAGACATTAATACAACTAGACGTATTTGTTTTAGAAGCCATTTAATCAGAATAATGTACCACAGACAGACACACACAACACAGAACCTCACGATTGGTATAAAATTGGATAGAAGCTGCCAAGTCCTTCTAACCCCGCCTAACACGCTTAACACGTGCGGAAACACGCGTGTCTTAGCGCACGTCTTCACGCACGGAGTCGCACACACCCTGCACACACGCTCGCCCTGCTCACTGTAACAATCAGTTAAGAAAGGAACGTGACCCAGAAGTGGTCACGAAGGTCACGATACCCCTTTCACAAAACAAAATTAATTTCCCTGAGTTTTACACTGCACGACCTCCACTCATGCATGGAGCTGGTGAAATGATGTTTAAAAGTGAAACCCCCACTAAAAAAGGTAACTTTCTCACTGAGCTGTAGTTCTCAGTAAAAACCGAGAAAACTACACCTCCTCTTCCTGCTAACACTGGGAGACATCAGCAGGGCTCAGTAGCAGAATTAAAATAGACAGACAAAACAAACAGGGAAGTTAAGGGTAAAAAGCAAAATCACACACAGGTTTGACTAGCTAAAGTCAGGCAGCACTAAAGTAAAAGCTTGAACAGCAGAAGCAGAACTGAAGTAGCAAGTGATTTAAGTAGTCACGTGACCCGGAAGTGGTCACGAAGTCACTGACATCCCTTTTACAAAACAAAATTAATTTCCTGAGTTTTACACTGCACGACCCCCACTCATGCGTGAAGCTGGTGAAATGATGTTTAAAAGTGAAACCCCACTAAAAAGGTAACTTTCTCACTGAGCTGTAGTTCTCAGTAAAAGCCGAGAAAACTACACCTCCTCTTCCTGCTTGGTGGGAGTCACTGGATCTAAGATGATGGGAGGGGGGTGGGGCATCTGTGAGCATGGTGGCAAGGTAGGAGGGGATGGACCTGAGCCATAGGCTGGAGACAAATTTAGCACAGTGAGAGATGCGGCAGTTTTCGAGGGATGATAGTGCCACGGCTCGGTAGAGGTCGCAGTGGTGGGTGAGGGGAGAGACAGTGAGAGCAAAGTAGCAGAAGGCATTATAAAGTGTGTCCAGTTTAGATAGTGTGGACTTAGGGGCTGCACTGCATACAAGTCGCAGTAGTCGATGGAGGGTAGTATCATCTTCAGGACCAGTTCACATCGGACTCAGGGAGGGAGGCTGCTTCGGTTCCTATATAGTGCACTGAGCATGGGGCATAGTTTTTTTGAGATAGCATCGATGTGGTCAGAGAAGGAGAGATGGCTGTCGAGCCAGGCCCCCAAGTAACGGAATGAGGAGACATCTTCAAGTTTTTGTCCATCCAGGGTGGTGAAGTAGGGAAGGGAGGGGAGTCTGGCCAGGCGTTGTCATGTGCGGAAGGTCATAATGACAGTTTTTTTTTTTTGCATTTAGGAAGAGCTGGTAATGAAGGAACCATTGCTGTACCTTTGTTGAAGTCAGTTTGGAGGTTTGATTGTGCCACATCGGGGCAGAGCCCAAGTAGTAGAGTACAGTATCATCTGCATACATGTGGATCGTGGCAGTAGAGCAGATGAATGGTAGGTCATTTAAGAATATAGAGAACAGAATGAGACCAAGAACCGACCCCTGTTGGACACCGGTAGTTAAGGGAAGGGGGGTGGAGATCGTATTTGAGACTCTAACGGGGATCATGCATTGAAGGTCCTAAAACCCTACACAGTAACATAACTGTTGGCTAAAGCGTACCTTAATCATCCTATTACATGTTCTGTTTGTACTGACTGCATTCCATTGGAATTGCTGCAATTGTTTTTTGTTCTCTTTGTAGCTATGCTTTGATGTGGAACCTTTATAAATAAGTACTCTCCAAATATATTAAAATAAAGCAAAATAAAAATGCTTAAGGGCAAGAGTCCTTCAAATAAGAACTTTGAGGCCAGTGCCCCTGAAAACTGCAGAGGCAGCAGTCATCTTTGCTGCCCCTGATCCCCATGAGCCCTAGCAATGGAGTCAGGAGTCAATACAATAGCTACCCAGGTTTTGAAGCCTGCAGAGGGAGCAGAGAGGGCTCATGGGAAACTGGAGGAATCACTGATTTTTGCCTGTGATTTTCAGCCAGTAGGGTGACAAGGAATAGCCAGACGATCCTTCCCAGTAACTTGCAACTGGGGTTGTCCAGTGGGAGGGCTGTATTCCCCAATGAACACAACAGAGGCTGCATCAGAACTTGATGATCCTGCCAGAGGTCTGTGTGAGAGACAGTTTGAAGGTAGAGCTGCTGCCTGAGCCTGCCAGCTTTCAGAGGCCTACCTTAGGCTTCCACAGCCAGGAAACAAGTCATGACTGCTAGGCTTTAGCAGCCAGAGAGAAATCCTGAGAAATGAAGATCTGCTGAACGCACCAGATCCCCTACCTGAGATGTAACAGAAGGGGTCTGCCAACCTAAAATTATAGCACAGGGTCTTGAACACCATCACCACCTGATGATACAGCCGAGTGACTGCTCCACAGTGACAAGGAAAGCGAGCAAAATCCTGCACTCAAGGAAAAAGATTCAGTCCGTGCACCGAATTACTACAGACAAGGTGACTTTATATTTAGACTCCAAAACCAAACAACCCCCCTCACCTTTTTTCAGCCCTTTCCTTAGTTCATTTCCACCTTACTCTATGAAGATCAAAGATGCAGCATCTGAAATATTTTGTTACAAAGTCTTGGGATAATATCCATATCCACATCTACATCCCTTCCCCCCCAAACCACCAGCTTATATTTCAACTGTTATGAGTCTTACATGTTTTGTACGCATGTGTATCACACAGAATAAGTTGTTTTTTAAGGGGAATTACACTGTATGATTTCACAACCCTTATGAAAATTAAATATATTTTAAAATATATTATTAACAATATATTTACATTTAGTGAAATATATTCCAATCTACTTGTTTTATAATACGTTGTAATGTATTGGAAAATCAGTATATTTCAATATATTTTAAAACTTACAAATATATTGCAATGTACTGTAAATATTTACATTATGACCACTTTGGTATAGTCCGTATATTGCAAAATATATTGATAAAATTCTAAATATATTGAAATAAAGATGGTAAATATATGTTATTGGTATATTTCCAATCTATGTATAAATGTATTTTGCTTTACATTTCCAACACTGTCTCCTATATTTACAAATATATATAATATACATGTTTAACAGATATTAATGTAACTATTAACTTACCCAAACAAAAACAAAAGAAATGCTTTATTATTTACACATACCTCTATTTGTTCAACTGGAGTTCATCTCGTTATTAATTATGGAGATATTTATATTGACTTATTGTTTAACAGTACAGATTTAACTCAAACACAGATTTTATACATTTATACTGTAGTATGACTTACCTCACAAGCTCATGCTTATTAAAGGCTCAGATTGGTATTTATACCACCCCATTTTATTTTACTTTTAGGTCAGGGTTTGATCCTACATGTACTTGCTTTATAATTTGCACCTTTCTTTTCAGTCTGTAAGCTAGTGTAAATTCAAAAGTATTGTAAAACTAGAAATTGTCATGATTTTGGCTATGAAACTATGTTTCTGAAATATGAAAGTGTGTTATGCAAATATAGAGAAAAAATACAACAAATATGTTGCAGGTGATACCTATTATTGGACTAACAAGATTATTTTTAAGACTAGCTTTCGAGAGGTAAAACTCTCTTCCTCATGTCAGGACTTTGACCTGAGGAAGACAGTTTTACTTCTCAAAAGCTAGTCTTAAAAATAATGTTGTTAGTCCAATAAAAGGTATCACCTGCAACATATTTGTTGTATTTTTTCTCTACATTGTTGACTGGACTAACACGGCTACCACATTTCTCTTTTTATGCAAATATACACATGGGACAAAACTAAGCAATTGCAAAAATACATGTAAAATATATAAAAATTATATGTGATGTGGAGTACAGAGTTGAGCATGGGGCTAAAGATTAGCTGCCACCCCTTTAACTAGGAACAGTAATGGGCAGCCAGTTATGGTCACATGTTATGCTAGTCAGTGTCCAGCAGAGGTTAGGGAAGGGAAAATTCCTTTGTCCTCTGGTCAGTCTAGGATGTTCCCTGTGCTAATGAGATGTGCCTTCTTAAGCTCCTAAATAAACGTTATCTTGTTCATTATTTTATACATCTGACTCAGATCGTTTGGTACCTAGTGACTCCTGCAGCAGAAGCACCAGATGGGAAAGCAGAATACCAGAACATAAGAGGTTCTTTAGTGGCAGACCAAATACCAAAATGCCACACATGGTGGAGAATGCAGCCCTTCTTCTTCTGCCCAGACCCCCATCTCGTTTGCTCTGTGTTGTTGGGTACCCCAGAGTCATCACCCAAGTGTGCATGAACTGTATGCATGCTCAGAAAGAATAAACTTGGCAGCAGAGAGGAAAATTAAAACTGAACTGTTCTCTGTTAAAGTAAGCCCCCTGCATTCTGCCTCAGCATATATGTCTCCTTGCATATAAATTTGCTCCAAATTAGGACACTCTCTGTACAACTAAGGTACAAAGTTCTTTTATGGCTCCACCAGCCCCATGAAGCTGCATGCTAAAAACCTCAGCAGGCTTCTGCAAACTCCTTGTCTAGAAAGCACACCAAAATCTAAAACTCAGCTCCCAGTCAGCAAAAGCACAGAATATACATTGCAATCCCTGCTCAACTGCTCTCTGCTGCAAGGATCAGCCACCAAACTATAAAACCAGCAAAGCAGCAACAAAATTTAAAAGTATTTTTCCTGTTTCTGTCTCTGGATTGTAGCTCCAGCAAATGCAAATTCCTTACTAACCCTGCTAACTAGCAGCCTGCAGCCCTTCTCTAACATTGTAGGCTATGAGGGAAAAAAAAAAGTGTGCTGCATATTACAAGCCTGCTAACTGAATGAACTGTAAATTACAATCATGCTAGCCTGAGCACCAGGGTGATGGGAACTGCCTGTTCATTAACTCTTAAACCGGAGACATATGGCTTTCTGTTATTTTAAGTCAAGGTGCCTTCCAATTCACAGACATTTATTTTGCTAGTTATGTCTGAAGAAAGTATTCGAGGCTTCTAAACCTTGAAGAGAGCAATAAATTTCTCAACACAAATACTTTGGATAGCCTGGGTGGGAGTCACTCAGCCAAACCAAAGCCTGCCAAGTATCTTTTGAACAGACTGCAGAGTGATCATCTTACATTCTTTCATCTGCCCTGACATAAGCCACTGCCTACAACTACAAAACAGGAAGCAACCCTTCCCCCCTGTTGGCAGCCATATTGGAAATGTCAAATTAGCCAAGAAGCCTAAGTTACAAGTCCAGTGGCCATCTTTGTGAGGGGCATCAGCTTGTTCAAAATGACCACCCTCCATGGAAAGTAACGGCAGCCATGGTTTCGAGGGGCACCCATTGAAATGAATGGACACTGTAACAAATAGCTGCATCTTGCAAAAGAAAGTTTATTTTAATAACAGACAACACCAAACTAGAGTGGAAGTTGTTTATTGAGACGTCCATTGATGAATATTGCTTGCATATAACTGTACTTGTCTACAAACAAACAAACAAAAAAACCCAAACAACAAAACTTTTTATTCTCTCAATGAATCATTTCTTCCAAGGCATCTTATTCTCTCCATGACAGCCACTCCTACTCATCCCTATGACCTTCGTTCAGGGCCATGCAGCCCCTCTCCAACCATGTCTTCTGAGGACACCGACGCCCCAAGCACTGCCAGCTCTGGGGCTCCACCTCCACCTACCTTGAGAGCATGGGGTCTCAAGATTGCAACTATGCTGCATGATGTCTGGCCATCCATTCAGGCCCAAGGGATGCCCACTATACAAGCCATCCAGGATGACCTCGCCTACCTTAAAGCTATTTCCACACACTCAATGGTCCACTCCAGCTTGCAGCCAGTACCATTCTCAGCACTACCTCATGAAGATGCTGTCATCTGGATTGAGCAATTTCAGGCCTGAATCTCCTTCAATGGTTGGATGGATCCCCTGTGAATTTCTAACGCTATGTGCTTGCTCCTGAGAGGGATGGCAATATCGTGGTTCAGTGCCCTTCCAGACCAGATGAGAGGTGACAATGTCACCCTGCATTCCACCTTCAAGAACTATTTCTTTCAAGCTCATCCACCCTGGTTGTTAGAACAGCAACTATGGGAGCACACTATGCAACCCTCTGAATCATTGGAAGCATTTATAGTGGATATTGAATCACGGTGCAAACATCTACAAAAATCAGAAAAAGACCAGATTACAGCATTTGTCCGGGGCCTGCTTCCACAATTTTGTACCTACGTTATCCAACAAAAGCCAACCACCTGGCTAGACATGATCCAAGCAGCCCGGTTAGCCCAAGAGTCTATTTCCATGCTTTGGCCTACCACTGTTCAGGACCCACAGTCCTCACAATTGGCTGCACTTGCTACTTGCATCCAACTGCAACACAAAATGATTGACAAGCTCATTTCAACTGTCAACAGCATACATTTCCCAGCTGTGGCTCCCCCTGCAAATCTTGTCAATGCCCTACAGCCACCTCCACAGTGACCTGAGCCACTTCCATCTTTGTGGGAGCCAGTGACCTGTCAGTGGTGCAGGTTCAGGGATCGCACTGCTGCAGTCTGCCGCAAACTGCAAAACTTTCATAGGGCTCAAGACAGCCACAGGCATCCGCCGCAGTGCAATCAGCAATATGCTAGCAACTATTCACAGTACCAGGGAAACAAGCGCCGCCAAACAAACTAGGGGATCTTGTTGGGCAGGAAAATGAAGCAACTGCCCCACTGACTCGCATAACACAAACAAACAGCACCCTCTAGCTGCTAAGTCAGGCACAATCTCGCCTAAAGAACTCCCTCCAACTAGTCTTTGACTCTGCAACTACCTGGTTCACTGAGCACCGACTTGTTATCAACCTTAAGAAAACAAAAACGATGCTCTTCTCCCACCCCCAAAATAAGTACAGCAAGTTTCCCTTAGCTGTCCACTCCACACCAATCTCGTCATTGACCAGGTGCAATCCTATAAATATCTGGTATAACCTTTGACCCTGCACTTTCATTCCATGGACATATATCTGCCCTAAATTCTGTCGCCAACTCACGGCTAGGCATTCTTTACGCACAAGAAATGCCTCCCTCCTGATGCCCTCCTGGCTGTCACCTCCTCTGTCATGTCTCTCATTGACTATGGCCTTCCGGTCTATGGCTCAGCAGATCAGACTGCCCTCAACAAGGTTCGTCTCACAGTAAATAAGGCCTGCTGACTTATCACTGGTGCTCCCAGACTCACTACACATGTGAGCTGTACACCCTAGCTACCTACTCAACCTGGGAGAGCGACTCATGTATCAGACATGCCAGCTCACCTTTAAAGCCCTGCATGGCCCTATCCCCCATAGGCCTATCCAGCTCCATTCGCCGTGCTGCACCGGGCCTGATCACGCGCAGCTCGTCAAAGAGCTACCCTAGTTATTCGAGAGCCAGGACCTCACAAGGTCAGAGGGCATTCCCCACCGTGGCCCCACTGGTATAACTCCCCTGCCAGTGTCTCAAACTCTCTAACCTTAGCTTGCTTTAAGCCCAGGCTCAGAAACTTCCTGCTTAGCTCTCGCAAATGCAACTGCCGCTAGCCTAGTGTAAAAAAAAAAATAAATATATATATATATATATATATATATATATATATATATACTCTGTTTGACAATGCTCACTGAGCGGCTCCCCTTCCTTTCCCTACTTATTCCTCCTCCCCTATCTCCTCCCCTTCTACCCCACCAGCTCTCCCCCGACCATAAGTTTTGCACCTTTTGTTATCTTTTGCTCATTGGAGATTGTACTCTCTTGTAACAAAATTGTAATTGAACTGTAACTTTTTTGTTTGTAAGTACTGTGTCCCTTGTACTACTGTTCTGATGTCCTCTTTGTGACGAGGTACCTTTGTAAATGAGCCTCTGGCTCAAAGGTTTCTAAACTGATGTTTAACTAAATAAATAAATAAATAAATAAATAAATAAATAAAGGAGCCAAAGTTCCTGTCATCAGATCACCCCACCTTGCAAACTACGTCCCTGTCACTATTGGCAATTGGTCCACGCATGCCTTGGTTGACTCTGGAGCAGAAATCTCTGTGATCCACAGTAGTATCCTAGACAATCCAGCTATTTGCCATGTACCTACTGTTGCACCGGCCTACCTAAAATACATCATCACAGCAAGCACTGCTACAGTAACTATCACAGGCATGGTCCATCTTAAGTTCCACTTCGGCTCACAGCAAGGTACGGTTAAATTCTACTTAGTGCCTGAACTTCAAACAGACGTGATCCTTGGCCTGGACTTTCTCAAAGCGCACAAAGCCATCCTAGACTTTGCATCAACAAACTGTCACTAGATCTCCGGAGGCAACTCGCAGCTATAGACTCAGTCACTGTACCTCCTAAGTCAGAGATGGTTTTGATTGCCAAGATTTGAGGTGACCCCTTTCCCCAAGGTGTTGTTGGCATCGTCACGGGATCCCCAGCTTTGCACTCCTCAGGTCTCCTTCCAGGGAACACTCTGTCTGCTGTGCATGGTGGTTCAGTATTCCAAAAGTGCTGCAACTTCACGGATGAACCAGTGGTCATCTCCAAGGGTGCCAGTATCGGAAAGTTTGTTTGTCTGTCTTCAGAGGATCAGCTTCAGCTTCTACCCAAACCTCAGCCTGGTTCCATTAACAGTCATCCTGTCAGTACCATCACAACCACCCCCACTTCACAAGAAATGCACATGCCCTTATACCAGCATTTTTCAGCCTCAAAACTCCCAGCCTGTCCCACAGAGAAACAGCAACTTCTGGAGTTCCTGGAAACCTACTCAGAAGTCTTTGTCAGCCCTGATAATAAGCTCAGATGTTGCAACACACTATTGAGGTGCAGTCCAACCAAAAACCAATTCAGCAATGAGCCTACAAAGTGGGACACAAACAAAAGCAAATCCTAGAGAACTTAATCACGGACATTCTTGAACAGGACATTATTGAGGAATCCACCAGTCCCTGGTGTGCACCTTGCTTGCTGGTAGTCAAGAAGGACAAAGGGTCTCTGTTTGTGGTGGACTACAGAAAGCTCAATGCCCTCATGGCACAGGATGCCCATCCCTTACCCACCACAGAGGATGCCTTAGAGAGCCTTGGTGTGGCCAGCCCAGTCTACTTCACCACTCTAGATCTCCAGAGTGGATTCTACCAAGTTACTATTGATCCAGCTTCATGTCCATACACAGCCTGGTGCTGCCACTTGGGGCTTTTCCAGTTCAAACATCTGCCTATGGGACTTCGGAACAGCCCAGCCACCTTTCAACGCATCATGGAGGCTGTGTTGTGTGGACTGTCTTGGAAATCTTGCCTAGTGTATCTTGATGATGTTATTGTCTTCAGCAGAACTTTTCAAGAATGCCTCCAGCATCTCAAAGAGGTGTTAAAATGTCTCAGGCAAGCCAACCTCAAACTCCATCCAGAGAAATGTTGCCTCGCTCAGCATCAAATCCATTACCTGGGACTTGTGGTCAGTTGGCATGGCATCTCGCCAGACTCAGATAAGCTTTCTGCAGTAAAAGACTATCTAGAACCCACAAACCTCAAAGACCTTAGAGCTTTCCTAGGTTTGTCTGGCTACTACAGAAAATTCATTTGCAACTATGCTAGTATTGCAGCTCTCTTGTACACTCTCACAAAAAGGGGATGTGACTACATATGGACTTCTGATTGCAACATGGCCTTTGAAACCTTGAAAGACAAATTTATTTCTTCCCCAGTATTGGCCTATCCCTGCTTCGACCAGCCATTCAGGCTTTATACAGATGCTAGCTCCTTTGCAGTGGGTGCTGTGCTGTGTCAAATCTAAGATGGAACAGAACGAGTTGTTTCCTATGCAGGGCACTCTCTTTCTTCAGCTGAGCAAAACTACAGCATTACAGAAAAAGAATGCCTAGCCGTGATCTTTGCTGTAAAGAAGTTTGACTGCTACCTTCGCTACTCCTCCTTCACAGCCATCGCGGATCACTCAGCCCTCAGATGGTTGTTCAAAATGAAGGAACCAGTAGGAAAGTTTGCCTGATGGGTTGCCATACTGCAAGGCTACAATTTTGAAATCCAGTACCGACCAGGTTGAGTTCACACCAATGCTGATGCTGTAAGCCAGAGACGGTATCCCTCTGTAGCAACCTCTCCTGATGAAGAAGCCTGCCTACAAGCTCTCCCCTTCTGCTCCACAGATGAGCTCCCTGTGGACACTCCTACAGCACCTCAAGTCACTTTGCTGCTCCCAAATGCTTCTACAGAGAAAAGTACCAATCCTCAACTATTGCAAGCAGCTGAAGAGCTTCTTACAACCTCCAGCACCAATATCTCCCTGGCCATGATTAAACTTCAACAAAGAACTGATCCTCAGTTTACAGACATCATCACTTATCTTGAGTCTGGAACTTTACTGTAACAAAAGAAACACCGCCAGGGCGTACAATTCTTTGCGTCACAGTATTTTCTCAATGGCGGAGTGCTGTTTCACATTTGGACCAAGGAGAGCAAGGGACATCGCACAGACAGAACTCATGTACAGTTAGTTGTGCCAGCCTCGCTAGTCTCTGAAGTTCTTCAATCCACTCATGCCTCTCCACTTTGTGGAGGTCATATGGGTATCCACAGAACTCTGAAAAAGACAAGGCTCCACTTCTTCTGGCCTCACAAGAACAAGGACATTGTCCATTTTGTAAAATCCTGCCAGCCCTGTTCCCAAAGAAAGCCTCCCACCAAACCAACCAAGGCACACATCATTCCAATGCCTGTAGCCACAGAACCCTTCCAAAGAGTCAGCACAGATATTCTTGGGCCCCTGCCTACCTGCCCTGACTCCGGCAACAAGTACATTCTTGTCTTTGTGGATTACCTAACTAAATACTTGGAACTGATCCCATTAAAAGACATTAAAGCTGCTACAGTGGTAAGTGCCTTCCTCAATACAATCACTTTCCATCACGGTACCCCAGCATACCTGCATTCAGACAGAGGCACTAACTACCTCTCATCTATTGTGTGAGAAACCTGCAAACTTCTCAACATCAAAAAGACTCATACAAACAGTTACTATCCACAGTGCAATGGACAAAGTGAGAGAATGATGTCGACCATTCTTTTTTTTTTTTGGCAAATCACTTTATTTTATAAACATTTTTAACACATACTTGACACATCTAGTACAAACAAAGCTTACAAAAATAAGTAAAGAAAATTAAATAGAAAACCCCCCCTCAGCCTCCCTCCCATCACTCTAAACCCCAACCTCCCCCCTACTCTCCCCCTAACCCTGACAGCTGTCCGCATCTTCAATGAAGTTAGATGAAAAAGATGGAATCTTACAATAACAATAGTTCATTGGCTAGTAAAGGAATGTGCACATTTTATGGAGAAGGGGCAATTAACAATAAGGCTAAATTAAAATAGGCAGGAAGAACTATGAAGTCAAAAAAGAACTAAAAAAAAACCTGGATAGCAAGTTAAGCTTCAACTATGGGGTCCTAGGGTTCTAAAAAGCTAGTAGCCATATTTTAATTTCAAAAAACAAAACAGATTACCCCAACATTTAGAAAATTTGGCTGAAGCATTGTAAAAATTTGAGACTGACCTCTCTGCATTTAATGCATTCAGGAATTCCTCCACCACTCTTTAAAGAAGGAGTCCATTACCTGGCCAATGACGTAAGATTAACAGTTTTGTCACCAAGGCTACCAAGGTAATTTGGCATTTCTGGGTTCCTAATAGAGCGGGATATTTTCCAAACAAGCAAATTTCCATATTAAAGAAGGGATAAATCAATACTGAAGTATCCAGCCTCTGACATCTTGCCAAAACTTGGCTATTTTGGGACAGGCCCAGAACTTGTGGAAAGTGGTAGCTAACTGATCTCCATGATCAATACAGGCTGGAGACACTTGTTTTTCAATCTGTATAGCTTGGCTGGCGAAAGATATAAATTGTGGAGTAGCTTAAATTGAATCTCTCTCAATCTATCTTGTTTGACACAAGAATATATATTCCCCCATATTCCTTCCCAAACTCCCTCAGACCATCCCAGGGCCAAATTAGTTTCCCAATAAGGAGGAATCAAAGACCTCTTGAGGTCAGAATTAGAGATGATATATTTATATAATTTGGAAACTGGTTTACCCAACACAGCCATATCACACAAAGTCCTGATTGAATGACCAGCTATCCCTGAAACCTTACTCTTACAAACATAAGAACCAACACTTTTATAAATCTGAAAAAGACGCAAAAGGTCTGATGATTGAACTTTAAACTTGTCAACCAATTCAGGCAGAGGAAAGAGTATTGCGGAAAAAAGCATCGAATCTGAGGGTTTTGCAGAATAGTCTCGTATAAACCTTATTATAGGCCTGTTCCCCACTAAAAGTTGGGGTTTCTTAAAATGGGTTGGGACAGGTCATTTGTATAAGAAATATGTAATTTTGAATACAGCTGGTGTATAGCCCTTACGTCCCAGCCCAAAGGGGTATTTCTAAGGTGTCTAGGGACTTTGGACCACGATAAATATAAACAAGATTCTAAATCTAGATTCACAAGTTCGGAGACCTTCCAGTCTAAAGTAAGGCCAAGTGAAAAGGAATCATCTTCTCGTGACCAGAGAGCGAAACTGGCTGCATGTATAGCTAAGTAATAGGAATAAAAATCTGGGACCTGAAGGCCACCAACTTTTCGTGGGGAAGTTAGCTTAGCGTAAGTTCTGCGAGGAGGTTTGCCCTTCCATAAAAAATCAGAGCAGGATTTATAAAGCAGATTGAAGAAGGACCTGGGGAGGTAAATATTCAAATTCCGTAAAGGGTAAAAATCTTGGGTAAGACCATCATCTTTAATGTATTAACCCTACCCGAAAAAGTCAAGGGGAGTTTCTTCCACCTCTCCAAGTCCTCCCCAATTTCCTTTATTAGGGACTTAAAATTTAAGCTGGCCAATTTCTCTAGGTCCTTTGAGATCTGGATGCCCAAATAAGATAATGAGTTTGGCTGCCATTGCAGACCTAATGAGTAGCACCAGGTCTTATAAAGATGTGAAGATAATGAGTAGACTAAAGTTTTACTTCTATTGAGCTTATAACCAGCAAATTCACTAAATTTCGAGATTAGCGAAAGTAGACGAGGGAGTGAAACAGTGCTGTTCCTGATATGCAACAGCAGATCATCTGCGAATGCTGATACCTTAAACTCCCAGTTACCTAAACATATCCCTTGTATCAGGGGGTCCATTTGAATGGCTCTTATCAGGGGTTCTAGATATAAATTAAATAAGTATGGTGACAAAGGACAGCCCTGGCGAGTGCCTCTCAGGAGGGGGAAAGTACTGGAAATCAAATTGTTACACTGAACCCTTGCAGATGGGCTGTCATACAAAATTCGAACATAATGAATAAATTCCTTTGGAAAACCAAACATAAAACCCCACTCCACCCTGTCAAAGGCCTTCTCTGCATCCAGTGATACAAGGGAGGCCTCATTGTCCAGATTCTCAGACACGGAGATCAAATAGAATAGTTTTCTAAACTGATCTGCCGGGGAATGGCCTGCAACAAAACCAGCTTGCTCCGGACTCAACAATCCACTCCACATTGATTTCAACCTATTAGCTAGAATCTTCGCATATATCTTTATATTAACATTCAATAGAGAAATAGGTCTATAGTTACTTGCCAAGTCTGGAGGTTTACCTGGCTTGGGTAGCAAAATGATCCTTGCTTCGAAAAGAGATTTCTCCTTCACTCCATGACTATGCCAGTAAGCATAGAGTTGGTGAAGGAGGGGAATCAGCTTACTCTTAAAGGACTTGTAAAATAAAGAGGTAAAGCTGTCCAGACCAGGGGCTTTATCTAGTTTCAGCGAGTCAATGGCACTTGCAATTTCTTCATTCGAGAATGGAGCTACTAAAAGTTGTGTTGATTCCAGGGGTATCTGTGGGAAGGATATCTTGTCCAAAAACTCCCTCATTTTAATCTCACTCTGAACAGAGAGCGATTGGCTAGAGTATAGCACTTTATAATAATTATAAAATATATCCAGAATGCCCTTGGGATCTACAATCAAGTTACTGGAAGTAGGATGCTTCAAAGCAGCTACCCACTTTTCCTCCGATCTTTTCTTTAACTGCCAAGCCAGAAGGTTGCTAGATTTGCTACCCGTCCTATGTATGTAGCTTTTAATTTAGAAGTGGAATTTTCTATTTTATCATTTAGGGCGTTTATATACCAGCTCTGTAAGCTAATTAGCTCTTGTTCTAATCTTGGGTTCTCTTGACTCAACAATAGCTTCTAGCATTGAAATTTTATTTAGACAGCTATTAAGTAAATGTCTAGTTTTTGCCTTCCGTACTGATGCCATTCTTAGAAGTTCCCCTCTCCATGTCACTTTTAAGGCAGCCCAAACCACATCTACTGCACTGAGTGACCCCCAATTCTCTGATATGGTATTAACCATAAAAGTTTGTAAACGAGACAAAATATGGGGGTCTCTCAGCAAACTGTTGTTTAATGACCATGAATAAGATCTAGGTGGAATGGATAGAGGGGAAAATCTGAGTTTAATTAGGGAATGGTCTGAAATTACCCTCGACAAAAGTGTAATCCCGTCTACTTCGGCTAAATGGGATGTCGACCATTCTTAACACACTATCCAAGTACCTGGATGAGACTCATGACACTTGGAATAATTTTGTTCCCTTCATTCAGTTTGCATACAACTCCAGCCCTTGTGTCAACAGCACAGAGTACACCCCATTTTTCCTAGTCCATGGACATCACCCAAGAACACCTCTGGAAAAAGATCTCTCATTGCTAGAGGTCCCAATGTCAGCTTCCTCCTTCATCATCCCAATGTTGGAACAGCTTGAACTTGCGAGATGGGTTGTTATTGACTCCCTGGGACATGGAAAAATGACAATGCAAAAAATATCTGCAGCCAAGTGTCACGATCCTTCATTTTCTGTGGAGGACATCGTATATTTGTATTGACCTGTCCTTGTTCCAGGCACCACCAGAAAACTGCTTCGCCCCTGGACTGGGCCATTTTACATTGTGGAAAAGCTTCCTCCAGTTCATGTTTGCTTGCACCGAAAGTCAGATGGGAAGCTGCTACACAATAAAATTCACATTAACAGGTTGAAGCATGGGTACTTGCATGATTCCCTCCCTGATGATCCCAGTCCCCCAAGTAATGAAGCTTCTTTGGAACCTGCAATACTTTCAGAAACTGAACTTCCTGCTGACAACTTGACAATAGTTCCACTAGCACCTCACGGTACTAACACTTATCAGCCAGATCCCGTTCTTCCTGCCCAACCAGATGGACTTTCTGGAACTTCTCAATCTCTCTCGTCTTCTCAGGACTCTCTTATACCCCAAACAGTGTATCAGATTGAGAAGATTCTGTGCAAAAAGTACATCAATGGATCTTGGTCATACCGTGTTAAATGGTATGGGTATAACAGTGCTCAGAACTCATGGGTCCCCTTTTCTGATTTGACCACATCCTGTCAAGAACTAGTTCAAGCCACCCACTCAGCAATCCCAACTGACCGTAAAAGCCGCAGAATCCAGTGAACTTATTATTTGGACTCAGTGCAGCGATTCTGTTAATTCTTTGTCTTAACAATCTGCAAATTGCTTCTGAACTCCTGTATGATCTAGCATTTTTTTTCTCCCCTCTTCTAAATTTCAGCATTTTCATTCACTCAATTAATTAATTGTCTTCTAGTAATGTCTCCACGATGCTCTCAAATGTTATCTTATTGTTACAAAGGTTTTGCTACTTTTTACTGTTGTTCATGCATAACGATGTCCTTACTTGTTCGATTGGTACTCGCATTTATAATACCCAGGGTGATGTGGAGTACACAGTTGAGCATGGGGCTAAAGATTAGCTGTCACCCCTTTAACTAGGAACAGTAATGGGCAGCCAGCTATGGTCACATGTTATGCTATGCAGTGTCCAGCAGAAGCTAGGGAAGGGAAAATTCCTTTGTCCTCTGGTCAGTCTAGGATGTTCCCTGTGCTAATGAGATGTGCCTTCCTAAGCTATTAAATAAACCTTATCTTGTTCATTATTTTACATGTCTGACTCAGTTCGTTCGGTACCTAGTGACTCCTGCAGCAGAAGCACCAGATGGGAAAGCAGAATACCAGATGGTAAGAGGTCCTTTAGTGGCAGACCAAATACCAAAACGCCACAGTAACATATATAAAATATATGGAACATATATTAAAAATATACGTAACATACAAAGAACACAGTATACATTTTGAAGTATGCTAATATATTTCAGACAATGTATTACTAAATAGATTGACATGTTTTCAAGCAATGCATGAGGTAGAATATGTGGTTTCATTATATGTTGAAATACTCTGTGTATTATACTGTATTTCATTGAGTCAATGTATTTCTCAATATAGTGACATATATTTTTGCATACTATGGGTTAGAAATATATTATGTCAGTATATTTAAAAATACATTTCATAATAGATTATATAATATATTACATTGGGACAATGTATTTCTTATTGTATTGACATACATTAATGCATATTTTTCAATATATTGCAATATATTCTATTTTCATAAGGGAAAGGAACTGCTGAAGTTAGAAACTGTTGCTATGAAATAATGAAATGTATTGAAGCTGTCAAAATTATGGTACTGCACCATTAAACTGCGAAAGATAAAAGGTCTGTTAATGAAGTGTAAGGACACACTCCCTGACAAAGGCCTGCCATGGATCGAAGCATCAGGGTACAGTAGTCCTCTAACTTTGGTGTTTGGAGTCTAAATAAGATCATTTTGTCTGCAGTAATTTGGTATCCTGGACGGAATCTGTCCCCTTCAGTGCAGGATTTTGCTTACTTTCGTGTGTTGGGGCTATCCACCCATTTCAGCACTGCTACTAATCCAGGACACACTGCTGAGGTTGAACTGTCTTGATTGCTGTTTTTCATTTGCAGCCTGTCACTTAGCCAAGGAGGTAGTAGCAGAAGGAATGTCCAATTACAGTGATACTGAGCACAGAGAAACATTGAACTCCATCAGGTTGTCACAAATACAGAACAGCACAACTAACAATTCTAGCACACATAGACTATGGGACTTCACTGTATCACATCTCAGGAATGAGTCAGATGACCAGAGATATTTTAGTGAAAGCAAGTGCACAAAAACCCGAGGAGCATACCTATTTAGAGGACTGCCAGAGCATATGGGAAGAGGCATGGTTGAATCTGGAAGCTTTTCCTTTCCTTTGGGCTGAAACTTACTTTTTATTTCTCTTTGTGAGCACAGTGATCAGCAAAGCGGAGATGGCGGAGTAACAACCAATTGACAAAGCGGACCCCCCCCCCTTGCCCTCTGAGTGGCCAACAGCAAAATATCAGGAAGAGGTCCTGGAGCTTTAACAAATCCCACAGACTTGCACTAGCAGGCGGAGCATACAGGGAGGAGGCTCGGTCAAAGTTGGGAGCCTTCACGTCCCCTCTGGGCTGAAACTTACTTTTTTTCTTTGTGAGCACAGAGATCAGCGCATCAGAGGCAGCAAAGTGCCAGCCAATCAACAAAGTGGACACATCCCCCGCCCTCTGAGCAGCCAACAGCAAAACACCAGGAAGAGGTCTAGGGCCTTTAAAAACTCCTGCAGACCCATGGCAGCTGCCTGAGTATATGGAGAGGAGGCTCGGTCAAATCTAGGAACCTTCCTTTCCCCGTTGGGCTAAAACTTACTTTTTTTTCTTTGTGAGCACATAAATCAGCACAGAAGAGGCAGCGGAATGCCAGCCAATCATCAAAGCGGACACAGCCCCCCACACCCTCAAGCAGCCAACAGTGAAATACCAGGAAGAGGTCCCATCGGCCCTTTGCTGGTATAAAAGGAAGTGTGCACCAAATGGCCCTCCATGCAAAGGACCAACGCGACAAGGACAGCATAGTGGAGACTGCCCACCAGAGTCAGACCAATGAGGCAGACAGTGGCTGGACACTGCACCACGGCAGGGAGGCAAGACAACTGTGGTAAGTTTCCCGTTAAACTCCTTTATGTGATCACACACTACAAGGGAGTGAGGTTAGGTTCAAGCAAAAGTTTTGGAAGTGGTGAGAAACCCTATCTTGGGTAAGAGTAAAAAAGGGCTAAGGGAAAACAAAAGCAAGCAGGGTAACAGCAAGCAGGCATGTCTGCTTTGCCAGCTGGCAGATGCTCCACCAGCTCTGCTGTGCTGATAGACTACCAGACACACACATGCAGACTCTTCACTGATACTGGGTGGCTCCCACTTTATCTTAGGGCTAGATACCAGGCTTGCCTGCTAGGTAAAAAGGCCCTCCTAGGACTCACCCCCGAATCCATGGCAAGCATCTTCTAACATGACAGATCCTCAAAAACAATGAGAAGCATAGCCAAGGGTGCACTGTCTCCAAGTCCAATTTAAGTGCACCACTGTTGCCCAGAGATCCCTATCCTACCGAGGACCTCCATGGCTAAATGACTTCCCTGCCTCCCTCATCGACAACAAAAGGCTGGGCTCCTTTAAAAGAGAGCTCTGTATTCTCTTATCCCAAGCAAATAACTGTGATTGCCTCACCTAGCCACGGTTGGCTCCTGCACAGTCACACAGATGACCCCCTCCCAAGCTTGCACCAAAGTCCTCACCTCCCCAGCCTACCACCTGACTCATTGCTGTCCTGTCAGCCACCCTTCCTCCTGACAAAGCCATCTCCAGCTGCCACCACCTCATTACCGAGTCAGCCACCAGTGCCCCTGATAAATCTCTCCTTCTGCTACTCCTAAGTCAACCCACCTAGTAATGGAATGTACACTACCTGGTTCACATCTATATGGAATGTACTGCTTCTACTACTATATGAGTTTCACAGCTCCTACTACTATGCTGCTACTTTATTTAACTAGCACCTATTTAACACACGAGTACCTAAACAAGCATTCTACCACACACTATACCACAATAGTTTGCTGCTATCTGCCTTACACTTATGTATTTCAAGTGTTCTTAGTTAAACTATGTACTGCACCTAACAGGCTTTGTACTGCACCTATTGTCATGCTACTGTATGCCTCTTGCACTTTGTAACTTGACAATGATCTGGATTACTGTTTATTACTGTCTTGTTGTCTGTGTAACTTGCCTGTACCATATGTATTGTTCAGTGTTAAACTGACTTGGAACCTTGTAAAAGAGCCCCCGGCTCAAAGGTGTAAATCCTAATCTTAAATAAATAAAATAAATAAATAATAGACATGCTGGGAGTGGTGCAATGCAGTGGTTGTGGGGTGGCAGTGTTTAGGGAGACTTTCAGGAGACTGCAATGCCACCCCATCTGCATGCACCTCTCTGGCGGGGGGGGAGGTTGCTTGACTACAGGCTGAGTTGGCTGGGATTTGAGTGGCCTCCTCCCCCACACAGAGACCACCAAGTCTGCCACTGCTGGCTCCAAGAATGCCAAGGAGGAGTGGATGGACCACAGTGAGCTTGGAAGGGTGAGGGTGGTGGATCAAAGGCACATCCTCCAGATGGTACCACTACACAATTCATATGCCACTCTGGCAGGGTGGGATTGTCCTATGGAGGCACCCACAGTAGTGACCAGGGAGGATGTGGGGGTCCTCCATAGGGGAGGCCCCAAGGAAGGTGGCAGATGACCCCAGAGGAGGAGGAAGCAACTCTGAGTGAGGGACTCCATTATAACGGGGATAGATTTGGGAATAGGGAGGGGAGAGGGAAGTTAGATGCCTACCTGGTGCCATGGCTTGAAGGGATGGGAAGTGGATCCTGAGGATAGTAAAGGCAGTAGGAAGGAAAGGAGCACTGGATATCATTGTCCAACTAGGGATGAATGATCTGGCTAGGGATGAAGCTAAGACAGTGCAGGAGTTCAAGGAATTGGGGAGGGATCACAGACAGGTAGCACGCTCAGTGGCCTTTTCTGAGGTATTGCCTGTCTATGACAGGGGCAAGATAGGGCACTCCATAACAAGAGTTTCAACCAGTGGTTGAAGGAGTTGTGCAGAAAGGAGAGTTTTGGCTACACTGGGGACTGGGGTTCCACTTGGAGGGATAAAGGCCTATACAGGGGAGAAGGCCTGCATCCATCCACGAGGGGAACCATAGTCCTCAGTGAATGGTTTAAATGCTGTATTGGTGAGCATGTAAACTAGCTGAGAGGGGTGCCAGAAGGAAGCAGGGAGACATAACTACCCACCCCCAAAAGCTGAAGAAGTCAGTAGAGAGAACCCTAAGGGAGGGAAATCCCAAAGGGTTCCCAACAGCAGGAAAAGCAGAATGGTAGGAATGAAGAAAGATGGAAATGAAGGCAGAGAGGGTAAGGAGAGTAGGCATAAGGGAAAAAGGGGAGCTGACACTAAGGGTGGTAGCAGAATATGGAATTCCATGTGCACAAATATTCGAAGTCTGGGAAATGAAATCCTGGGCCTAGTGGCCATTATGGCAGAAGCTGACCTGGACATTGTCACCACTACCAAGGCATGGTGCAATGAGAACCATGATTGGGATATAGCCATACCAGGCTATTCCCTGTTCAGGAAGGACAGGGAGGGTAAGAAGGTGGGAGGAGTGGCTTTTTTCATAAGGGATAGAATAAAAGCAACAGAAATATAGGGAATAGTGGGAGAAGCAGAGGCACTGTGGGTCACCCTAGAGACAGGGAATAGAACTACTATTCACACTGGCATAATCTACAGACCTCCAGCTCAGGGGGGGACAGATAAGTGCAACCCTGGTGCCGGGTATCTGAAGGGCTACACTACCCCTGCCTTGTAGACCTAACCAAGGTTGAGGGGCCTGGGTCTTTACTGTAACTTTCAACTGGCTCTTTCCCAAGATATAACATATTGCTCAGTGCCTCCACCCAGAGTATACTTATGTGGGCTAGATTAAACCTGGCACAACCCTCTGGGATGGTGTACCCACCCACAATACCAATATGCCACCCCAAGCATGACCCATTAGCCAAACCCTCACATGTCATAACATTTGCAACTGTTGACTCTCTGCTAATAATATGTTCACGAGACAGGATGCAAAAACAACAACAATTTATTTACATGGGGAATTGGCTAGGAAGAGTAAATTGGAGTAGAGATTAAGCTATTTACAGTATCACATTTCAATTTGGTAACTTGGTTGGGTTAGATATTTCAGTTGGTGTTCAGGTAATCAGTGATCATTTTAAATTTAAACATTACTCACAGTGGCCACTCACCAATCTTTGAGGTAGTCAGATCCCTGGCTATCTAGCTAGCTGCATAAATCAGTTTACACATTTTCCATTAGTGCTCACACTGTGACCAGTCCCCAGAACCAACTAGAACCCCGCAATCCTATAAATTAACCTGGGTACCCAATACTAAAGTTCTTAATATTGTAGGCCTGTTGTTCGGTGCAGCTGTAGTTGGCCGGCTAGATGGGTCCCTTAAAAGAAATATGCAGGTTAACATTTATCTTTGCTTTTAAAACACATCCTGACTGTAATAGGATAGTCTCTGACCCCTTTGCTTGATTTAAAGAACTTAGACTATGATTACTGAATGTGGCAACTTTATTTACAAGTCCTTTCATTACAGGGTTGGCCCCTGTGTACTCACAGTTACATGTCTTCATTGGCAAGTTGCAATTGAACTGTACAAGGCAGAATTAGGTGCTTTCAGCAGGCGGGCTCTGACTCCTGAGGTTAGGATGCAGGAAAAGCTAACAGCAAGCCCCCTATACTGACTGCAGGATCTTACAGCTTTTGAGATGGAATCTTACACCTTTACTTCTGCTGGCAGTGCCCCTTTTCTAGGCTGAAATCACTTCATTGGATGACCAGACTGGGACCAGTGCCAGCACGTTTCAACCCATGTCTGGGCTATACCCCTCAGGGGAAACGCATATGGCAGTGCCCTAGGTGCCACACTACCAGGCTGTGTCCCAAGCCTAATCCATGTTGGATACGATGCATTCAGCACATTTATTAGTCAGCACATTTATACTTTCTATTCACCGTTACTTCAACCATGGGCCAGTGTGACTGCCATGGTCCTTTCAACTCTCAGATGCAGACTTTCATCAGGCTGGTACTTTGCTCCCTACAGCTAGGGTGACCCAACTGCTTACAGTCCATGCTAGACAAATCCAGTTCCTTTAACACACTTGAACCAGATGAGGCTTGAGGCAAGGCTCACTACCACTTGAGACAACTTGAGCTAGACAGAGCTTCAGGCTTGGCTCGCTACCAGTTCACCAACTTTACATGGTTACAAAGCTGAAACTGCAACCCTTTTACACTTGAGACACTTTACGTTTTACCAAAACTGATCCTTGTAGCTCTGTTAGGCTCACAACAACAATTACACAGTCCCTTGTGGTATTGCTGGCATTAGCAGCTCCAACTGGACAATTACTTGACCTCACAGGCAAAGTCAGAAAGAGCCGTATGCTCTAGATACTCCCCTTCCAGACCTGTAGGCACTTTCAAAACAGTCAAATGAATGCATTCAACCTGGACCCTTTTCTGGTCACTTAGCAGATGTCCACCCTCTCTTGGCATTAGACAGACACAGGGTGCAGACAGACAGTCACTTCTTAAGTGGCTGGGCTTTGCTGCCACTTACAAATTTCTCAAACTTGCTCATGTAAGTAGCAGTTTACTCACTCAGATTACTTGCAGAATGGCTTTCTTTTTCTCTGAGGCTTCAGGCTTTGTCAGAACTCTCACTGCTGAGGCAGAACATGTGTGCAGCTCTCTCACAGCTGGAGGTTCAAATTGTATTTATTTATGTATTTGTTTATTTTAACCAGGAGAGACACACTAAGCTGAAAGCTTATTTACAGGTGCAACCTGGGAGCACAGGGAAGTTAAGTGACTTTCTCAGAGTCACACAGTATGCAAGTGGAGGCTGAGGGATTCAGACCCAGGTCTGCAGATTTGCAGCTCAGAGCCTTAAACCACTGCGCTATACTACCTCCAATCACCCACATTTTTCCCAAATGTGGAAAGGCAGATGCCAGCCCTGGAGGACAATTTCTGGCACCCCCAGGCTAGCGACTTTTGTTGCCTGCAGTCACTTGTCTCTCTTGGCAGAAGAAAGGCCCCCTCCCCAGTGGGGGGCTTGCAGTGGACTGCTAGGCCCATTCTATTTGCTGGGGCCTGAACCCCTTCCCCTGTAGGGGGCTCCCGCTCAAACTACCTCTTTAGCTTGGAAAACACTGTCTTTTATGGAGTCTTTCTGAGGCTCTCGATTGGTTGAGTTCACTTGTTGCTCCCACAGTGACTGACTGAAACTGCTTGTCAGTCCGCAAAATGAATATTCATTAGACTTACTTGATGCACAATAGGCTCCCTGTTTTGGCGCCTGAATCAGGTTCCTGTATTTTCATCATAAACACTAGGCAAAGTCCCACAAGTCTCTGGCATTGTCCAAGCACTCCTTGCTAGAAATCCTGGCTTTCCAATTAGCTGTTGCTGCATAAACATGGCTGCTGAACACACAGTCCCTTTGCAGTTTTAACACAGTCCCAAATATAACATCCTGGTGCACTCAGAATACGTACTTTATTTATTTGCTTGTGCCACTAGTCCATAGTCCCTTGTGTGCCCTCTTGGACACTGCCCAGTTTAAACATTTTGTTTCAGTCTTGAGTCTGTCACTGCTGCTGAAATTTAGTGCCCTCCTGGCAGCAGACAGGCAGTTTCCCTGAGTCCAGATGTTTGAGGTCTGGTGCAGCCAGCACATTTATTTTATATGAGTTATTTTCCCCTTAACTGATAGCCCCTTTAGTTGCCATGGAAGTGCTGCCTGTATATACATTTATTTACATTTTTTACAAATGGCACCAACCCACGAAACTTGCAGCTCCCAACACATGGATCTGCTCATGAGTATTAATGCCTCCGTTCATTAATATTCATAAAGCCAGGCTTGTCCCATAACCAGCACACCTGGCACTCTTTATTAAAAATAACTGGTGGCTACCTCCGGGCCAACAGCGTCACTGGCCCCTTATACCAGCCTATTCAGGGACCGGGATGATTGGAGAAGCCATCCTTTTGATAACAGATGCGGTCTGAAACCAAACACACTTTTCTGCACATTGGTGCGAACCCGCCAGCCTGCCCAAATGTTGGCGGCTTGTGATCCTGCTCTGTGAGCTCAGGAGGGGCCGAAGAGGCACAGGGGCAACTTGGGGAACCTCAGGGCACATTTTTGGGACCTGGGCTGTGGTGGAGAAAATGAGGACAAGTATGGGGAGACCTGCAGGCACAAGGGTGTAGAGAGGAGGTGCCCCAAGGATGGGAGCATGGTATACAATCAGGTATAATGTAAGCCCCCATTTGGGGGGGCATTACATAAGGTTCTGGTTGAAGACATCCAAAAGATGGTGACTAAGGGAGAGGTGCTACTGGTGGGGGACTTCAGTCTTCCCGATGTGGACTGGAGCATCCCAGCTGCAGCTTTAACTAGGAGCAGGGATATTCTGGACTCCCTGCAGGGGGTCTTCCGCAGACAACTAGTAAGAGAGCCCACTCCTGAGGGAACAATATTGGACCTTGTACTCATCAACATGGACAGTGTTGCAGGCATCAGGGTGGCCACCTGGGGACCAGTGATCACCGTATGATGTGGTTCAATATAAGTACTGTGACAGAATCAAACCACACAAAGGTGAGGGTTCTGGACTTCAGGAGTGCTGACTTTACAAAGATGGAAGAATGCCTCAGGGATGCCCTGCCGGGGGGGGGGACAGTGGGCAAAACTAAAGAGGGCCATAGTGAAGGCGATAAACCTCTGCATCAGACAAATAAGCAAAAGCAGGAGGAAAAAGAGACAGCTATGGTTCTCAAAAGAGGTAGCTGGGAAGGTAAGTGCAAAAAAGTTAGCATTCAGTAAGTATAAGGAAACACAGAGGGAGGAGGATAAGGAGGTGTATCATGAGAATCAGAGGGAGGCAGGGAAAGCAGTTAGGAGCACAAAGGTGCAAATGTAGGAGAAAATAGGCCAGGCAATAAAGAAAGAGGACAAGATATTTTTCAGCTAAGTAAGCAAAAGGACAAAGACCAAGGGAGGGATAATAAGGCTAAGGAGGGAAGGGGAGGGGAGTGTGGAGAGGGACCAAGAAAAAGCAGACGTCCTCAACAAATATTTTTGTTCAGTGTTCACAGAGGAAGGGGAAGGTGAGGGACCACAAGTAAGTGACAGGAGCATCGAAGGAAGGGAGGTGGACACTAGTCCATTTACAGAGGAGAGCATCCTGAAGGAACTCGCAAATCTGAAAGTGGACATGACAATGGGGCCAGACAGGATACATCCAAGAATACTGAAGGAGCTCAGGGAGGTGCTGGCTGCACCTCTGATAGTCCTGTTCAACAACTCACTGGAGACAGGAGTGGTTCCAGAGGACTGGAGGAGGGCAGATGTAGGCCCACTTCACAAAAGTGGTAGCAGTGAAGAAGCTGGCAATTACAGGCCAGTCAGCTTGACTTCAGTGATGGGAAAATTAATGGAATCATTACTGAAGGAAAGGATAGTGGAATATCTTGAACCAGTGGCTTACAAGATCCAAGACAGCATGGATTCACTGGGGGGAGGTCATGTCAAACAAATCTGATAGATTTCTTTAACTGGGTGACCAGGGAAGTAGATCAGGGTGGAGCGGTGGATGTGGCCTACCTAGATTTCAGTAAGCCCTTCAACACCATTCCACATAGGAGACAAATAAACAAGCTGGGTAGCCTGGGAGTGAGTCCAAAGGTGTAAAACTGGGTAAGGAATTGTTTGGGGGATAGGTGACAGAGGATGGTGGTAAACAGAATTCACTCTGAGGAAGGGAGGCTGTCCAGCAGAGTGCCACAAGGGTCAGTACTGGGACCGGTCCTCTTTAATGTCTTTATTAGTGACACTGCAGAGGGATGAGAAGGGAAGATATGTCTTTTTGCAAATGACACAAAGATCTGCAATAGGGTGGAAACTCTGGGGGGGCTAAAAAATTAACAGGGATCTAAGAAAGCTTGAGGAGTGGTCAAGAGTGTGGCAACAAAGTTTTAATGTGAAGAAGTGCAAAATCATGCACTTGGGGCACAAAAGCGCAAGGGTGGAGTACAAGATGGGGGGAGTGGTACTGACGACCACCAGGCAAGAAAGAGACCTGGGGGTAATCATATATGATGACCTAAAGGTGGCCAAACAGTGTGACAAGGCAATGGGGAGAGCCTGTGGGATGCTAGGGTGCATTGGGAAGGGTATCAGCAGCAGAAGGAGGGAGGTGGTGATATTGATCTATAGGTCATTGGTGAGACCACATTTGAAGTACTGTGTCCAGTTCTGGAGACCACATCTCCTGAAAGACAGACAGAATAGAGGCAGTCCAGAGGAGGGCAACTAAAATGGTGCAGAGTCTGCACCAGAAGCCCTATGAGGAGAGACTGAAGGACCTCAATATGTACACCCTAGAGAAAAGGAGGAAGAGGGGGGATATGATAAAGACTTTCAAATACTTCACAGCTATGAACAAGGTACAAGTGGGAAGCATTTTCCAGAAAAAAAGATGCTCAAGAACAAGTGGGCATACTATGAAGTTGGAGGTAGTAGACTCAGGGGAAACCTGAGGAAGTACTTATTCACAGAAAGAGTGGTGGATGCCTGGAACAGCCTCCTGCAGAGGTGGGGGCCGGGAAAAACTGTTACAGGATTCAAGAATGCATGGAATAGGCATAAGGGAACCTTAGTGGTTCAGGAAGGAAGGGTTAAGCTGGAGGTCAAGTAGGATCTGCACTATTACAGTGGGTAGGGAAAATGGGCAGACTAGGTGGGTAAGCAGTCCTTATTGTCTGTCAATATCTATGTTTCTATGACTGGGAGTCAATAGACAGATGGAGCACATGACACACAACAAGCTACAACAGAATTAGAGGCAGGGGAATTAAAAGCGCTTTTCCATCAGCTGGAGAAACTGAGCTACAGTGAGCTAAATAAGCCTTATGTTATAATATCACTGGAACAATATTTGGAGAAAGGCTGGTTGTCAAGGGAGCTCAGCCTGGATATTCAGTCAGCCTGTGGCTTTGAGGATGCGCCACTAAAAGCAGAGTGGGAACAGTTTTTTTCAGTATGCACAGCAGAACTCATCCAAGCTTTAATTAGAAAAGACAAAAGAGATTTAGTACAAGTAACAACAAATAATGTATTCACAAACAGAGCTCTGAGCAGAGTTAAAGCTGGCTTTTATTGGTGTACTGTTACCTCACTTGTGAAGTATGTGTCTTCGGGAGGTTTCTTCACTTGACATAATTTAGTGAGCAGAGAATCTTAGTGTTCTGTTACTCATTAGACTGATACATGGTATAATATATGTGGGTTTAACTCTCTGCCTGCTGTTATCTCTGGACAACTTTTGACCTTTAAGTTTGGTTCAGCTGGAAGCACACTCAAAATATTCAAGCTTTCCAATATCACTTTAATCATATTCTGAAGGCCTATTTTAGATCAATGAGAATTATTCCTGTTTTTTTTCCTGCATGTTCTAAGTGTTAATAATATGGGATTGTCTAAATAACTCTCATTAGGCTTCCGAAGAGGGACTTGTTGGTCCGAAATCTAAAGCTCTTTGTTCTTTTTGTAACATCCTTGTTGCTCCAATAAAAGGTATCAAACCATTTGCTCTAGATTTGTTCTTACTAGGACCAATACGACATTAAACAGTTTGTTTGTCAACATGGAAGATACTGGAAAATATGGGAGCTGCACAACATTAAAAAGAAACTAGCACACCTAGACAGTGACATCTATTTGTTTAGCACAGTGCAAAAGGATCAGAATTATCCCTAAAGGTGTAACTATTTGGAATCCATTGAGAAACACAGATAATTCTACATATGCTGAACAACTCTGCCATAGGACCTCTGAGAAACTGAGAAATCACAAGACCCATAACTCATATGCGAAGAAAGCATTTATGAAGAAACAGTTTGCTGGAATAGTTACCACACTGGAGGTTGTCTGGTGGGCTGATTCCAGACATCCTGCATGAGATACACATGAACTACCAAAGAACTTTAAGAAAAGTCATGCTTATTAAAAACAGCAAATTAAATACCCTTCAACATGCCATACTTCCTAGCAACCATGAAGAGCCAGGGGTGTAGCTACCAGGGTGCAATGGGTGCAGTCGCACCCAGGCTCAGAACGTTTTAGGGGCCCATATCCAAATGGTCAGTTAAGTTTATATTTTACTGATGGAAACAAACAGCCCACCAGTACTGCGACATTGCTAGTTGTTTTTTTATGCAGCCAGCAGTTGATTGTCATGCAGCCGCTGATTGGATTCCACGGGAGGGGTGGGGACGAGCCGCGGCTCGCACTCGCAGTGTGCACTGTACCATGACTCTTTGTAGACCGAAACAGAGTCATGTGGTGTAAGGCACTGTACTGTACATGTCAGGCCGAAAAATTGCTCCTTTCTCCAGTTCTACCACCATACCTGACCACTGGTAGCAGTAGTCGTGGTCGATCATGATCGTGGAGAAAGAGAGGAGAAGAGAAAAGACTCCGTGACTTCTCACCGTCGTGCTGACTAGAACCAGCTCATTCTTAATTTCTTCTGAGAGAGTCTGACAGCACAGTGAATTATATTTGCTGCTGCTTAATTAGCTTTAATAATCATTTTTTTTCTGTGTTGCCTGGCACAGCAGGCACTGTATGCAAAAGGACAGTCTTCTGCACACATTAGCAGAGTTAAAAGTTATGCCCTGCAAACAGCTACTACATCCTTAACAGAACACTTAATCCATGTTCATAACATAGATGTACATGATGGTAACAAAGTACAGAAACTTAAGCAAAGTACAATTAATATGAGCCTTGGTAGTGCCAGTGGTAGTGTTCAGCCTGCTGCATCCGATTGTGAACTTGTTCGCGATGTTTTAGTCTGGTTTTCTCTGGATATGCCTTTCGATTCAGTCAACACAAATGGCTTCCAACTATTCTTCTCAAAAAATTTCCCAAGCATAAAAATACCAAATGAGAGAAGTTTACGTGGTAAAGCTCTACATGATGTATACAGCTTATTAAAAAACAAAGTGAAGGGGGACCTCAGTACAGTGTGTTCCATCTGCGTTATATTTGATGGATGGACCGACAAACACAAATGTTGTCCCTACCTTGGTATACACCTAGCCTACATTAACGCGGGTTGGGACTTTCACATTGTTACATTGTCATGTAAAGTGTTGCCTAACCACACTGGGGAAGCCGTGGCACAGCATGTCTGCAGAGAGCTTGAGTATTTTGCCATCCACAGAACAGTGAAACTTTTCTCAGCACATGATGGAGTGGAGAACATGAAGAAGAAGGCCAGCTGCGGGGAGATCA
Source organism: Neoceratodus forsteri (assembly GCA_016271365.2). Classification (NCBI taxonomy): domain Eukaryota; kingdom Metazoa; phylum Chordata; order Ceratodontiformes; family Ceratodontidae; genus Neoceratodus; species Neoceratodus forsteri. The sequence goes on from CM057453.1 coordinate 1,530,621,864, forward strand.
CGTGATGCAGCTTTCGAGATGGCAGCCCTAGTCTGAGCTCCCGCTTTCCTCTCCTTTTTCCACTCTCTATCTCCACACACAAGCTCAGGGATCACACTAATTTTACGCAGTTCGTGTTGGGAAACAGTGTCTGCATACTCACCGGGCCCCAATGTTAACATCGGGCGCAATCGGCGAAGAATGGAAGCAGAAATGCGGGCCGCACTCCTACGGCATACACCACCGAACACACCTCAAAAAGCCCTGAAGAAAGCGAAGGCCTAAATGGGGTCGACTGGGAAACTCTCGGCGGGCCACTCGGACTCCACTCCGCTCACTCTGGAGAAATTTCTTGAGGAGTTTAATCCCTTCCAAGAGGAAATGAGGGCACTTAAAGCCAATATTAAAAATGTCTTGCTTACTGTGGAAGAGCTAAACTGGCGCACTAATGATTGTGAGGCCAGAGTGGTCTCTGCGGAGCACAGACTGGATAAAATGGACCCCACAATGGCAGAAACTAAGCAGAAACTCCATCGTCTTGAAGCCAAGATCGAGGATCTTGAAGAAAGGAGTTGCAGAAACAATACTGTGGTAATTGGCCTTCCTAAGCAAAAAGAAGGCGCCATTGCAGTGGTGTTCTCACAAAAATTTGTGGAAAAGTTGGCAGGACCTTCGCCTTTCAGCTCAGCTTATATTATTGAAAGAGCCCACCGCACTTTGAGACCTGTCCCTCCACCTGGAGCCCTGCCCCGAACATTTATTTTTAAATTCCTTAATTTTCAAGAACATCAACACTTCCCATCTAAGGTCAGAGAAGTTAAGGAATTGCTATGGGATGGAAAACGAATAAGGGTAACACAAGATCTTTCAATCACTGTTCGTCAAAGAAGAGCTACATTTCACACAGTAGTGAAGAAGCTGCTGGCCGCTAATATCCGGTTCAAAATGATGTACCCAGTGATTTTGCAAGTCTCATTAGATGGGAAATGGTGCTCATTTGAGGATCATAAGGCAGCAGAAGAATCTCTTAGGAAGGCATTGCCAGATCTGTTCCGAGATGGCTGAATTCTCTTCTGGGAAGTCCTCAGGTTCAGTAGTGGTAACGGACTTATGTTTGTGAGTATGTATGATACAGAGCGGCCTATTTTGATACCCTGACTTTCACTCTGCATTCCCCAGCGACGCTTTGGGGAAGAGAATCATCTTGGTTTATTTTTAGTTCTGTAGTTATTCTTTGTGGCATGGTGCAAGAAGATTGATTGGACACGGACTCTGGAAACTCAGCCCTGAGTGCTTTATAGACTAAATGTACAGCTCATTGACTGTTATACCTACCCTTTTGAATGAGGGGAGACAATTTTCCTTTTTTTTTTATGCTCTGCAAAAGTTCAGCAGGAAGTCTGCTTAAAGAGTATGAACAATGTATTGTTAAACAGATACTGATGGAAAGGTTTTGTTTTTGGGGTTTTTCTCCCCCTTTCCGTGTATTCCTTTTAAGGGACGGGTATTGTTAGACTCGAATACTAAGTCTTTAAGGTTACTGCTAGTATTGAGTAAGGAGCCTGGAGGGGAGGTTCCTTTTGTTTTGTTTTTTTCTCTTTTTTAACCTGTGACTTCTACATAGGATGCAATCTTCCACATAGATGACTATATTGATCTATAGAAGTTCCCGATTCCACAGCACCTTGTGTTGTCTCCTCCACCCCCTTCAGAGATCAGCCTTTTTCTTCACTTTTGGGCAGGGTGCTTGTAGGATTTAAGGGGAGTGTGTTAGAAGGCATGTTTCTCATAGATGTGGAGATTAGCACTTTTAGGAATGGGAGGGTACAACTGTATTGGGTTGGGGGGATGGTTTAGATGGAAGGGGAGTGGATGAGGGGCTCAGTGCTGTGAAAGAAGGCACATCATGTATGTTAAAGTAGTGGGGGGAGGGAGTAGTCAGAGATATGTGTTCCATGTGATTTTGGCGTCTGGGATAGTATTTGTAAGTTCGGGGAAAGGGAGGGAGGGAGGAGATCAGAGAAGGGTTTTTCTGGGGCAGGAAGTGGCTTCGCACTGAGGAGATGGTGTCTTTAATATTGCCTATGGAACAGGTTTTTCACATTTAGATTTTTATTCCCAGTATTACAGGATCAATGGTTATCCCTAAGAGGTTTTGCACTTGGAATGTTCATGGGGCCAGGAACAAATCTAAAAGGTATCAGGTGTTGAAACATCTACAACACATTAAAAGTGACATTGTGACGCTCCAAGAAACCCACCTACTGGAGCAGGAAGGTATTCTCTTCCAGGGCCAGTTCGTGGAACAGACTTATAGTGCGAGGAATAGTACACAAAGCAGGGGAGTCACCATTTTAATTGCTAGAAGAGTTCCCTTCGCTTGTGAGCAAGTGGTGAGGGACCCGATGGGGCAATACACTTTTGTAAAAGGATGTATCGACAGAACCACCTTAGTAGTGGGTAGTGTCTATGGACCGAATGTGGATTCCCCTGACTTTTTTACATGGCTTTTGCAGAGCTTAGTTCCCTTTGTAGACTGCCCAATCATACCTGGAGGGGATTGGAATCTTCCTTTTTCCCCAGACTTGGACAGGTCGGGTCCCAAAAAGAAGGCGTTATCACCAGCACAAAGGACCATCAGGGATCTGGGAGACCACTTTGGCCTTTGTGACCCTTGGAGAACTCTGTACCCCACTGCCAGGGAGTTCACATTTAGGTCAAACACACATAAAACCCATTCCAGGATTAACTACTTCTTAATTAGCCAAACTTTACTGATAGGGTTAACAGAAGCTAAGATAATACCCGGAGTCATTTCAGATCATTCAGTATCGAGTTGTGCACTGGTCTTTCATGCCGATACTCCCAAAACTCATTATGGAAACTGAATAATCAGTTGTTAAAAGAAACATCTGTTACCGAAAAGATTTCTCAAGAAATCAAATTTTTTGCAACTAATAACTTGTATTCCACAGCCACCCAGATTTAGAATGGGGAGCACTGAAATGTGTCTTGAGGGGAGAATTTATAAAATTAGCCTCGGTGAGGAAGAAACAGAGGGAGCATAAAGTGTTAGAGACATTATCGGAAATCCGCAGTCTGGAGGCTTCGCTTTCTCCATCCACCCCACCATCAGAATATACATGATTGGTAGTTCCTAGAGATAAATATGCAGAACTTCTCTGTGAAAAGGCAGAATTTGCCATTTTAAAAACTGGATCAAAATATATAGATCAGGAGGAGAAAGCGGGGCACCTGCTGGCCTTCTGCCTCAAAAAACTCGAAGCCTCCAGACTTGTTAAATGAATCTGATCCCAGCTGGACGGGACCCTCTCTCTTTCTCCCTAGGACGTTACTGGGGCTTTTACCCAATACTATAAAGACCTTTATAGCCCCATGGAGAACTTACCAGACCAACAATCAGTCCAGGATTATCTGGATTCTATCCCCCTCCCATCATTACCGGTTTTTGAAGGTGAGCGGCTTATTACTCCCATAACCGAGGAAGAGACCACATCAGCTATTTGATTCCTTGCATCAGATAAGGCTCCAGGCCCAGATGGGTTCTCCCCCAATGTCTATAAAAAATATAGTAAATGTCTCTCTCCTTGGTTAAAAAGGTTATTTGATTGGATCCTCAACGCTAATCCTATAGACCCAGCCTTCTTTGAAGCAATCATAATTGTGCTTCATAAGCCTGGAAAAGACCCCGAAAATGTTACAAGCTATAGACCTATATCATTGCTTAATTGTGATGTTAAGATATTATTGAAGATATTGGCGAACAGGCTCGGATGGGTGCTTCCACAGTTGATTCACCGTGATCAGATAGGATTCATGCTGGGAAGAAGCTCCTCAGATCATTTTAGAAAACTGGCACACATCTTCTCCGCATCCAGAGACCTGGAGATACCACTTGGTTTGATGTCACTGGATGCGGAGAAGGCATTCGACTGGGTCAATTGGCAATTTCTTTTTTGCACCATGGCAAGATTCAGTATCCTGACTAAGTTTATAGACTGGGTCTCCACACTTTACCAGAATCCATGAGCCCATATTTACTGTAATGGGGTGCTCTCAGAATACTTCCATCTCCACTCAGGTACTTGGCAGGGTTGTCCCTTGTCTCCACTTTTATTTAACATCTATCTTGAACCCTTGTTATCCTTCCTGAGGGCAGAAGTAGGAGTACAAGGGGCGTCAGTGGGCTCACATGAGTACAAGTTGTCTGCCTGTGCAGATGATGCCCTCTTGCACTTGCGACATCCTAGTCAGTCAATACCAGTAGTGCTTTCAGTAATAAAGGGGTTTAGTGCGATGTCTAACTACAAAATAAACCCAAATAAAACCACGGTCTTTCCTTTAAACAGTAGGTTACTAAAAGGAGACATTGAACATCTGGGGTTGCAATGGTGTCCCACAAAAATTAAATATTGGGGTCTCTTTTAGCTAGGGGGGAGGCACAGATGAAGTCCCTAAACTTGGACTCATTGTTGGCAGCAATTCAGCAAGATCTGGAGAGGTGGCAATCTCTTCCTATCTCATTATGGGGACAGGTTAATCTAATAAAGATGAACGTCCTCCCTAGGTTGTTTTACCCCCTGAGTATGCTGAACATTTGGCTACCCCTGGTGTGGTTCAAAAAAGTACACTCAATAATATCAACTTTTATTTGGAAAGGAAAACTCCCTAGGAGAGCCTATAATAAACTAGCTGCTTCTAAACTCTCAGGAGGATTGAGATTGCCACACTTTGGACTTTATTACTGGGCAAGTCAGTTGAATAAGTACATGAGGTGGGTAAAACCAAGGGTAGGGATGGATTTGGATTTATATACTCTGGACTGGTTGGTGGTAGAAAGGGAATTTATTTCTCAAGTGGGACTCAATCATAGCACAATGAAGCATGTCTCTCCCAAGACTTTGGCAAAGTATCATATCCCCACTCCTATAATCACTTCACTTAGAATCCATGTGCAACTGTGCTCCTTTTTGAGGCTTAAAAACACAAAGAGTCTCTTACAACCAATAATTGGGAACCCCAGTCTGAAGTTAGGGGGGAAAATGATCCCAGATAACTGGATTCCTCAAATAAAGGGACTCAATTTAGGAGACTTCCTCAAAGATAATCAATGCATGACCTCGGCGGAGATTCTAGCCAAATACCAGATTCCTGGATCCCAGGTTTTCAAAGTGTATCAACTACATCACCTGCTGGCAGAGGTGTGCAGTGATATAGAAGTGTCAGATAGGCAGGAAGACTGGGTTACCTCTTGGGGAGAGATCATTGGAAAGTCCCATGCTGTTTCCTTACTGTATGCATGTTTGGTATCCATATCTTTAGATGCACAGTATAAAGATACAAAATACTGGTCTAAGGTTTTCCCTCAGTATACAGAACAGTGGGAGGCAATCTGGAAAGATTTACACCTATATATTCCACAAGATAGACTCTGACTCACCCAGTACCAAGTTATTAATAATATGTACTGGTCCCCAGTAAGACTGCATCGGATGAAGTGGTCCCCTTCTCCATTATGTAACAGATGTAGACTGCAAGAGGCTACACTTCTACATACGATTTGGGAATGCCCTCCTATCAAAGATCTATGGGATACCATTAAGGCAAAAGTAGACCCTTTCCTGGGGCTGGAGAATCTTTTTACACCAGAAATTTGTGTGTTAGGATTTTTTTCCTTGATTCCAGTGAAAATTCACAGATACCAAATGGCACTAATTTTACTAACCTTAAAGAAACTGGTGCTGCGACACTGGATTTATGGGAAAAGCATATCTTACGTGGAATGGTTACAGGACCTGTTGTTTAATCTACGGACAGAACAGCTGCGAGCCAGTATGTGGGGTTCTCTCACTAAATACAAGAAGGTATGGGAGAGCTTTCACTCTCTCTATACACTACAACATGGCCCCTCGATCAGAGGTTAACCTGAAACCCAGTTTTACAAGGTATAGATGTGATGGACTCTTGGCAGAAGAGTGGCATGCCTCTCTGTCAGGTATCACAGACTATCAGTGCGACGGGGAGGCAAGAGGGGTGGGGGAGGGAGAGGGGCATGACAGTTTTTCTCATTAGTGATGTTTATGTCAATGTGAGTCTTGTACATCACAATGTCATGCTGTATACCCAAAATTTCAATAAAGAGTGAATTAAAAAAAAAAGAAGGCCAGCCGCATGTTACGGGTGAAATAGTGTAGTCACTGTGTTGAGCATGCGTTGCACCTGTTGCTGATGACTGACTCCATGAATCGTGTCAGTGATGTTCAAGATTTGATGGAGAAATGCAAATCAATAGTGACCACATTACATTTCAAAGGGTACCTCATTGAAGAGGAAGTTGCCAACAGTGATGACCGGCAAGTGATGGTCAGGGTCCTGGAGAAGATAGCAAATGTGCAAAACATTCTGGCACTGGATTCTGATTACCCAATTGAAGATGGTGGAAGTGGAACAGAAGAGGAAGATATTCATTCATTTTTTGGTCTCTTTCTCAGTGATGATGATGATGTAACACCAGACACCATTCTCAATCCCATCAGAGGCGCACAGGAAAGAAACAGTCAAGGAGCCACTTTTTCCAGAATCGTGCAACACAAAAGGCATTCTCACATAACTTTAAAACAGCAGGTTGTGACGCGATGGAATTTAGTGTTTGCTATGTTTGAAAGCATCATAGATCTTCATTGGGAGGCTGAGCAAGCTTTGAAATGCTCAGGACACAGCAAGCTGTGCCTCACAACTGAAGAGTCTGATATTGTTGAAGAACTAAAACATTTTCTTCTCCCATTTAAGGAGCTTACTGAACTGGTCAGTAGCAATCAGCTGCACCTGGCACTAATACCACTCATTAAAAATGAGATTATGGAAAAATCACAGATCACTAAAAAAGATCATCCAACTGTGCAGCAGGTGAAACGGTTCATGCAGAAAAATGTAGAAAAGCGATTTCCAGAAAGTGACACAGTCAAACTGGCATGCTTACTGGATCCATCCATAAAAGAAGCTTTGCAGCTGTCTAGGGAGGAACAAATAGCTGCACTGAAACATGTAGTTCAAGAAATGACTTAGTTTGGAACTATGTCAACAGCTTTCTCAACAAGTTCAAGAGCCAGCAGCACACCCAGCAGCACACCATCTATGACATCATTTGCAAGAATCTCTGTCAGTGATGGAGAGGCAGAGGACGATCCAAATTTTCAGGAGGATGATAAATGTGTTCCTGTGAGTAAGAAAAGGAAAATGCTTCAGAAGCTGAAACAAAGCTTGCAACTTGGCAAAGACAGCTCAGCTGTGGAAGATGAAATCAACCGATATTTGACAGTGAAGACTACAACTGAGGAGGAAGATTTCCTACTTACATTTTGGAAGAATAACGAACATAGATACCCTACTCTGGCTCAGCTTGCAAAAATTTACCTTGGCATTACGGCATCCAGTGTGCCAGTGGAATGCATGTTCTCAGTCACTGGGTTATTGTTGAATGGGAAACGATCGAGCATTGCCCCATACCATCTGAACTATATGTCATTTATTCATGATAATTATCCACTCTTTTTCCCATTTCCAAACAAAAAAAACTAAGCCCCTCGGATACTTTTTTTGGGGGGAGGGAACCTGTCTGCTACAGTAAGACTACAAAAGTTGTTCTAGCTGCTGCCAATAGTCTCATCAACTACTTGTCTTGCACTTGATCAGTCACCACTTGCACCCACCAAGCCCTGGTAAAACACTATACCTGTTACTTCTCTGGTTAGACTACAACCAAGAGGTTCCTTCAGATATGCCGCCCTTCTTGGAAGTTGGCACCAATGTCAAATGGCTTCTTAGAAACTAGCTACCTAGATCATACAGTTTACAATTAAGAGCAACTGTTTACTAATGTGGGGGTGGGGGTGGGCATGAGCAGTTTGCACACTGTACATTGATTTTTTTTTTTTTTTATTGCTGACCGTTCACCTTTAATAAATCTTTAAAGAATGTGAATTTATTTCTTGCAGGTTTATATATGTATGTGCTTTTGCTAATGTAGTGATACTTCACTGTATGCTTAATGGGACACTGTCAGTGGAATCTCTGACTATTATTATGTTTGTATACATTTTGCTGCTGAGGTGATTATTGTTTGTATTGCAGGTCATCTAAGCCTGCCTCTTAGGTCAGTGATATTTCTGTATCATGTAACATATGTCAAATAATTAATCATTTATTAAATGATATGAGATTAAAGTATGTCAAACTATTAATAAATAAAATTCAGCGATGGTGAAAGTTGAAAAAATTGGTTGTATTTTCTTTAGTTAGTTGAATTCACAAATTTCAAACTAGTTGGAAAAGTCAGTTGCAATATGTGTTAAGTCAGTCACAATTGTTTTTTCAACTGACTCCTGGGTCTATGCCTCGGCCCCTTTATAAGGTTCACTGTTCCCCATCCACGACCCCAGTCCCCCTCTTCCTGCCATCACCCAACCCATGCCACCAGAGTCCCAACCCCACCAGCACCACTTCACAATTAATTATAAATAAAGTGTTTTACACATGGTCGGGATGTCATCTGTCATCCAGCAGTACATCCCTTGATCGGACCCGCTAGCTTTGACTTGTTTGACAACAGTGAACAGACAGATTCAGTAGTCACTGTCACCTCACTTAAAACAATTTTAAGTTAAAATGTTTTACTTTACTTTATTCACTTTGCCATCATGGCCTCGCCTGTAGTGTCGGTTGTATTGCCAGACTTTGAAGGGTTGGAGGAGCGGAGCTGCTGTCGGAGCAGAAGCTGCCAGCAAGTGAACTGAAGAAACTGAATATTATTATTTTTATTGTTATTATCATTATTATTATTATTAATTCTCCTTCTCTTCTCCTAGTCTGAAACTGAGTCCAGATTGACTTGTGCAGAAACTAAATTTTATTTTTTTTAATTCTCCTAGTCTGAGTGTATTACTGGACTTGGAACAGGGTGCCACCCCCAGAAAGTCAGACAGTGAAAGCTGTTGTAAGTGCTGTGTCCAGTGCCCTCTTCTTAGTATGCTGTATGTTGGATAAATAAATTAGCAAGCACTGTGACTAATTCATTAGCGCTACCCCCTCCCCAAAAAAAAAACTGGCCATAACTCTTATGGTCTCATAATAATCAATTGAGAATAGGGCCCTATGAATAATAACCTCAAGTTATTTATTGCCAATGTTTTCAATAAGGAGGCAGGAGCAGATATTTTAGCATACACCCTGTATATTTGTAAACAGAACTGCATTAAGTACTGCACTGCCTGTACCATAGAATATATGTTTATATTTTCCATTAGCTTTTTTGGATGGGGTTACAACACTGTTGTCAGCCTACCACAATATATACTGTAGCAGAGGACAACACTTGGCATTTGATCTGATGTGTGTTTTTGGGGGGGGGAAGGGGGATGCCATCTGTAGGATTTACTGGCCAAAGAGCCTCTTGTTGCATATCAGATAAATGCACAGGTCAATATTTTAAAACATTGTGAAGCTGACTTTATATCCTGGTGTTAACATATTTGAATCAGGTTGTCTTGACTTGTAATAGAAAGACTTATAAAAAATTATCTTCGTACTACAATGAGGCAGGATCGACTATCTGGCTTGACGATTCTTTCAATAGAGAACGAAAGAGCCTATTTCAAAACTGGGAAGGGGGGCAAAACTGAGAGGGGTGAAATTGGAGGGTTTTTCCAAACTGGGGGGACTATAATATACCCTTGCATCCAGGCCCTCTGGGAATTTGCTATGCCACTGTGAAGAGCAGAATAGAGTGATTGAACAACTAAGCCACACAGATGGGCACCTTTCAGTTGTTAATTTGTCCAACCACACACTGACTACTGGGGAATTAAGTGTACTTTCCAAAAGCCTCACTTTCTGCCCAACAAAACCACTAGATAGAATACAGTTTTATGGTGAAATGGAGGAATACTTCCTCAGATTGTGACTTAAAGAATATTTTTATGGAAGAGAAGAAATCGCAGGCAGTGAAGATGTCCTAAACAGTAACAGTTTAATAGACAAGAAAAAGAAAACATCTTATTTTAACCCCCAGTGGCTATAATAAGAAACTGGACAATTATATCCATTGCTTTTGTCAGAGAGTGACTGGTGAGATTCTTAAAAGGCAGAAACAAGCCCGCTACAACCTCTCTCTCCATTGGAACACAGGGCTATACAAACACTGAAATCAAACCACAATATTGTCATAAAAAATGTTGACAAAGGTACTGCAGTGGTGATACTGAATTGAGATGATTACATTAAGGAAGCCAACAGACAGCTAAGTGACCATACCTACTACAGAGAACTGGAAAGTGATCCCACAACACAGAATATAAAAGAGAACTACAGGGATTGGTTAATTCATTTCCAGACCATGTCCAGAACAGAATAACTGCCCTCATCCCTGATGAACCCAACCCTTGGACATTCTACATGCTACCTAAAATACATAAACCTGGGAACCCAGGAAGACCCATAGTCTCTGGTAATGGAACCCTGACAGAGGGGGTCTCAGGTTTTGTAGAAGCCATTTTAAAACCACTGGTTATACAAAGGGACAGTTACATTCAGGACACTACTCACTTCCTGCGTAAACTTTCTGGTTTTAAGGACTTATCATCTGATACCCTTTTTAGCCATGATGGATGTAACATCCCTGTACACTAATATACTGCATACAGATGGCATTTCAGCCTGCCGTAAATACATGTATGAGAAAGGATTGGACCATATCGACCCTGACATCGTGGGGGAACTTACTAAATTCATTCTGACACATAACAACTTCAGCTTCAATGGTAAACATTATGTTCAAACTATGGGAACAGCAATGGGCACCAGGATGGCTCCACAGTATGCTAATCCTTTTATGGCCAATTTGGAGGAGGACTTTTTAAGGCACTGTAGACACAAACCACTCGCTTACTTCCGTTACATTGATGATTTGTTTATTATTTGGACAGAAGGCACTGACACACTTAAGGATTTTCATCAGGAACTTAATAATCTCCACCCAACCATTAAGCTTTCCCTGGAATATTCTGCCACCAGTGTTAATTTTGTGGATACCACTGTCACCATCAAGGATGGAACCCTACACACATGTATTTACAGGAAACCAACAGACAGACAGAGATACTTACACAAGAATAGTAATCACCCGAGTCACACAAAAAAATCTGTCATGTATAGTCAAGCACTTCGGTACTGCCGTCTCTGTTCAAATGAAGAAGACAGAGATAGACATTTAGCAATGTTGAAAAACACCTTGATTGAGCAGGGACACTTCCAGAGAAATTGACAGAACAGTGGAATGTGCTACACAAGTACCAAGAGAACACCTACTGCAATACAATGAAAGGATCACTACTAACAGAGTATCCTTAGTAGTCACATCATCCTGACCTTGAACTTCTATGTAAGATTATTAAGGGCCTACACCCAGTAATCGGTGAGGACGACACCTTTAGTTGTATTTTTCGAGAATTGCCATTACTACCTTTTAAACAACCACCCAGTTTTAGCCAACCAGATTATTAGGAATAAACTTGAACCTGAACAGAGTGCCATGACATCATATGGCACACAACCCTGTACTAAACACAGATGTAAAACTTGTGAGCACATTTCCACTTCAGACTGTGTGGTTACCTCACAAAACAGACAATTCAGGTAATTATACATGTACATCAAGCAATGTTGTTTATCTTATTCTGTAATATGCCCAAGTCAGAGGTGACCCAGTAATTCCCAGTAGTCCCCAGTTTCCCCAGATACCAAGTAAGGTGCCCAGTGCACACCATACATGTAAAAAAACAATAGAGATTTTAATGCAGCTCCAACAACAATAGCTTGGATGGAATGCTGTGCTGAGCTGCTCATACACACCATTCCACTCCAACTATTCCAGAGCCAGAAGCACTGGTTTTGAAATTTTCAACAGTTTGTAAGGGAGTTCCTGGTGGCTGTGGAGAGGAGGTTAAGGGGAACCGAGAATAGGGCTTACCTGGTGGTTGAAGCTGTTCTCCAAGGGCCATTCTGCATGCCTATTCCAGTCCAGCCAGTGAAGACATCAGAAGAGCTCCAGTGCAGTCGGTGGTGCCATTGGGGCACCACAAGAAGAAAAGTAACGTCCGGTGCAGTCGCTGGGCTGAGATCCCCGACATTTATTTATTTTGTGCCCCATTTATTTATTTTAAATAGGTTTTCCCAGTCCCTCATCGCCGGCAGAGCCAGTGCCACATCGCCGGTGTTCCTGTCGGCCATCTAGAGGTCCCCTGTCATCTGCCACATTGCCTGCAACTGCCTCCCACTGCCTGTGCACCTCCCACCTCCCGATTCAACCTCCAGTATCTTCAGGAGAGGTGAGTCGGTGGCCGCACGCTGTTTAGTGCTGTCTGCCCATCTGGAAGAAGAGACTGTTCTTTTTTTTTAAATTTTAAACAGTGCGCAGTAGGCACAGAAGGAAGCGACTGAGCGCCGTGGGAGGGTCGGGGAGCAAGGGCCCTTAATTTGGCATTCAGGAGGGGCGGGAATGAGTAACACCCAAGAGGAGGGGCCATTGAAGAGGTCTGTTAAATATTAATTAAGAGGGCGGGACAAGGCGGGCCAGAACTTGCAGAGTGGCAACAACGCCCTAGAGGAAGGGAAAGATTTTAAAGGGGCTTAGTTCTAAGCAGCCCAAAAGAATTAAAGGGGCACAACCACTTCTGGCCATATGAAGAATTAAAGGGGCAATCTAGGCCTAAAAGTGCAGAGAGGGTAAAAGGCCCGTGGTAACAGAGAGCACCAGGCCCAGTTTAATAAAGGGCACCAGGCCAAGTAGTAAGAAGGGCACCAGGCCCCGTAGTAATTAGGGCACCAGGCCCAACACAGTAAAGGGCACCAGGCCCTGTAATAATTAGGGCACCAGGCCCAGTGGTACTGAGGACACCAGGCCCTGTAGTAATTAGGGCACTAGGTCCAGTGGTACTGAGGGCACCAAGCCCTGTAGTAGTTAGGGTACAAGGCCCAGCAAAGTGAAAGGAACCAGACCCAACAGTAATAAAGTAAGGGCACACCTAGGCTCACTGCTCCCATAGATCTAAATAGGGAAAATTAGGCCCAAGTCTACGAATCCAATTTAGGCCCACCTGTCTTAAAGGGGCCTATTCCAAGGGAAGGTGACTGACATTTAAAGGGGCAACACAAGGCCCAGGACCAGTAGCTAGCCATTTAGGACCACAGAGGTTATAAGGGGCACAGTGATAGAAGCAACCCCCAGATATGATAGGAGCCTAGCTAGCCACATAAGCCCTCCAGTGTTAAAGGGGCCTGGTCACACATCTTTTGTATAGCCTTCCAGAGAGCCTATTTCTCACTGTAGTGTTTCCACAGTAACAGGAGCACCCGATTTAGCTAGAAGGAACCCCATTATAGTTAGGTCCACCAAAGCTAGGGTTGAATCAGTACACTAAATCGCCTGTATATTTGCTGTGGTCTGGACATCGAGACTGTATATTTATTGACCACTGCAGTAGGAATTGAGACCTTGTTTACATTTGCCTATATTATTATTCCGCCTACGAACATTATTGAGTGTCAGAACTGCCTTACATTGCTTTGTGCCAGCATTTTGGTGCAGGATGACCATCTGAATCAGTCTTCAACTGACTTCGGAGTCCCTTCACCCAGGTACAATCCTGTCAGTCTTCACCTGTCCTTTAAGAATCATCCTTCAGTGCATCCAGAAGCAGACAACAGCCAATCCAAGAAGAGCCGTACCACAGTCATCTCAAAGTTGCATCGTCCCATTTGTTATTTTCCTCTTACAGTTTCCCAGTATGGCTTGGCCCAGTGCAGAAGTCTGCCATTCGTTTCTTTTTTTCATGTCCGCAGCAGAGTACCGTTCAACTTATCAGTGTCAGTTCTCCGAGTGACGTTCGGTTTGTTGTTTTTAGTGTGTCCTGGCTCGTCTGGCCATGGACTCCAAGTTTGATTGCAGTTCGATGTATGGTTTATTGTTTTGGCGAGTGCCTTGGCTCATCCAGCCTTGGAACTCAGAAGACTGACGCACTTTGATGCCCAGAGAAAGTGGTTGCCTGGAGTCCAAGAGTGGTCCAGAGGTCCTGATCCAGTGGGGGGCGTCAGCCGGTGTGTGTCCTCAGTCCAGAGGGAGTGCTTGCCTGGAGTCCAAGAGTGGTCCAAAGGTTCTGATTCTGCTGATCCAGTGTGTTCATCAGTCCAGAGTGCATCTTCAGTCTAGAAGCGGATTGTTGGTTCTTCTTCTTCATCTTTTCACTTGGCAATCCAGAAGCGGACTTTGGCCAGGTGGTTTGCATTGCTTCTTCTTTCCAGGCAGTCCAGAAGCAGACTGCAGCTGGATCTTGTGTTCCTTTCCGGCAGCACTCAGTGGGTTCTTAGCCGAAGAAATCTTGCACGTATGTTCTGGCAGCCCTAGAGAGGTGGGGTGTGGCCGAGAACTCATGGTCTGTTAAATCCTCTCTACATACTTTAGTTTTCTACAAAGGTTTTCAAAACTTCACTGGAAAGGCAGTGTAGTAGTTCCACATTGCTTCTCAATGACAGAGAAATTAGACATGCATAAACTGCCAACCATCAGCTGTATAGATTCTTCTTGGTGCCTATACAGTGATTACTAGTGCAACAATAGTAAGAACTTTGAAATAAGGGTTTTTATCAATTGTGTATCTGAATGTGTGGCCTATATGGCTACCTGTCAATGTGGGGCCTTTTATGTGGGAAAACCACAAGGCCCTTGAAGATCCAGGTGGGGGAACATTTGAGGTCTATAGCCCATAATGACACTAGAAGTGCCCTGGCTATACACTGTCAGAACAACAGGCTAAAAGATGACACCCACACATTCAAATTTTGTGGCCTAGAGAAGGGGAAACTTGGTCCCAGAGGTGGCAGTTTGGAAAATAAACTGTCAGAAAGAGAGACATATTGGATATTTATGTTAGGTGCCCTGCAACCGCCAGGACTAAATGCTAAAATAGACCTTATGTCTTGTATTAGGAAATAGTTTGCACACCCAAGTTAGTATGTATCTTGAGATATAGCCCTGCCTTATTGATTTTGCTGTCATATCACTTATAGGAAGTCAATATAACCTCAGGAGAGAGTTATGAAGTTGATTTTTCAGCAATAATAGTTGAAAGGATATTTTAAAACTACTTTAAAAATGTTTTTCTTTTTTTCAGGACTGGATGGAATTGCTTTGCTGCCACCAGTTACTTCTAAAGGAAACCATCTAATAATATGTATTGTCCTTTTGGCATAACTAGAGTGATAATGATTATAATACAGCTGATATGAACATTATGCAAATGATAGATATTACCTCTGCTGTGATTGTTTGCTTGTTTATATTGTGTTTTTTGTGCTTTTTGGGTGTGTAATAGGCCATGTAATTGCTAAAATAATTGCTAAAAGATTATGCACATTGTCTTAAAGCATTGTATTGTTGAAGATAGTAATCATTTAGTATGTGTTTTAAATATTCATTATTGTTGGTAACACTGTCACTTTAAGAAAACTTTGCCTATATAGCTAGCACTGTGAAAGCTAAGAACCACCCCCTGAGGACGTATTGATTACGAAACCAGTCAGGGTCTTTTGTGAATGACCTTACATGCTCCTAGCAGTTTGCTATTTTGGGCGATTTTAGCCTAAATTATTTAATTTAATAAATCAAGTTTTGCTATCTGGAGGTGAGGTGTGCGGTTTTTTGCTTTTTATTACTAGTGCAATGCCTAAGTATTAGGGAGAGGTGCACCTCGGGGTTGAAACAGACATCTGAGTATAGGGAAGATGCTCTTACAGCGTAGCTGTTACAGCCGATTAATTCAGTCTGACCTCCTGTGATATAGAGTTCCCCTTTTATAGGGAAATATAGATAGGAGTAGGATGCTCTTACAACGTAGCTGTTATAGCTGATTAATTGAGTGTTTCATTTGTATAGAGTGTTAGTATAGGCCTCAGAGCAGTAGAAATACAGTAGTAGTTTATGTTATGGTCATTCCCTTTTTCCTGTTCCCTACCCTGTGGTCAGTTGCAAATAAACTAGTTCCTTTCTCTGATCATGCCTCCTGCCTCTCCATTTTGGTGAAGAATTACTTCTCGTAGCCAAATAGGAAAATAATTGCCATACCACCTGGGTGGGTGTATCTGAAGAGCCTGACATTCATCTCTTCGGCTCACTTCATCTTGCAGCATCTACTCAGTTCTTTACCATGCAAAAACACCCCCCTTACTTTTTTGACTCACTTCAATTCAATGCAAGAAATGTCCTCACACAGGGTATGTGGGGGAGATGAAACGACAACTCTGCGCTAGAATGAATTCACAAAGCTATGATATTAATAGGAAGATGACTGACAAACCAGTGGTACAACACTTCTCTCAGGATGACCACTCCATTGCAGATGTGTCTGTGATGATCTTGAAAGGACATTTCAACAGTACACTACAGAGAAGAGCTTGTGAGGTCAGACTTATGTTACTTCTCAATACGGTGGAAGATGGCTTGAACATTGATGTTGGATATATGACACATTACACATAAACTTACATGGACCTTTACTTCAAAGGATGAACATATATGTTTTAGGTTTTCAACGAGCCTTGGATTTTGACTCTTATACTTTCAACTCAATTGTTTAACCAGGAGTGGCACACTAAGCTGAAAGATTGTTTACAGGTGCGACCTGGAAGTACAGGGAAGTTAAGTGACTTGCTCAGGGTCACACAGTATGCAAGTGGAGGCTGTGGGATTCAAACCCAGGTCTCCAGATGTGCAGCTCAGAGCCTTAAACTACTGCGCTATACTGCTTCCATTATACAATCCCTCTTAACTTGTTATCTACAGGTTGGTCTCTCACATTAATATTGTGTGAATGTGTGCATGGGTGTATGTGTGTGGGTTTGTGAATATCTTTATGTGTGTGTTGTGGGGGTAGAAGTGTGGCACATTGAATTTTTAATATGGGTATTTGAGATGGGTGGTTATGTGGGTATAGTGGATGTGAATATTGTGGTGATATTGAGATAAACTTATGTTCAAGTACATGACATTATGGTGTCATAGTGGCTAGGACTCTGGACTCATATTATAGTGGATATTTACTTCCTTCTGCTAGCTCTGTAGTTTGAGTATATACTGTTATGTTTTTACATTCTGTACTTTGAGTATATACTGTTATGTTTTTACATTCTGTACTTATTAGGACACATCGTCTTATTTACTTGGGGGTCCATGACAGGTGTAATTGCTTTTTGGGTAACTGTTGTACTGATAGGTGCAATTGATGGTATATTAGGATTCATGTACATATATTTAATTTTAAGTAGTTATTTTCCCCAGGGGGGGGATTTAATTCCTAAGAATTTTTGTTTAGATTCCTTGGACTGTTTCTATATATGCATTATTTCGATTATACACTGACAATTTATTGAAATATGTACCTATCAGGCTGCATAGTCCCAATTTCTTGGGGGTCCTTGACTAGCACTTCTTTGTATCTTGCACTTACACTGACAATTGATATTATCATGTATAAAATCTTGTTACAACACTGAAGGCCTTAAGGTTTCTGGAACATAATAGCCTGTTGAGAGTATGTTGGGAATATATCTCCAGTGAGTTGTACTTTCATCAGTGTGATACACTTACTTACTTTGGGTAAACATCACTTTCATCACTCTATATGCCATGTAAAGATAATTTCTGATACTGTATTTTTGGGACATATTTTATATTTTTTTACCTGCTGATATGTTACATTTTGGCATGCAACTGTTTTTCTCCAGGGTCATCTTATTGTCATAGGCCGTATTCACAAACAGAGTTCTGAGCAGAGTTGAAGTTGGCTTTTACTGGTGTACTGTTACCTCACTCTTGAAGTATGTATCTTCGGGAGGTTTCTTCACTTGACATAATTTAGTGATTAGAGAATCTCAGTGTTTTGTTATTCATTAGATTGATACATGGTATAATATATGTGGATTGAACTCTCTGCCTGCTGTTATCTCTAGACAACCTTTGACCTTTAAGTTTGGTTCAGCTGAAAGCACACTTAAAGGGGACAGGAATTGATTACTTGTGTGCAGCTGTCTGAAATGTCTCTATTTTCATAAATTATATTCATACCTCTAAAGTATTCCTATTTATACCTGAAGAGAAGCTGAAGCTGTCAATTATGTTTTGTATTGTTTTCTTTGTATGGACAACATTCCACGCAGTTCCTGTCATGGAACCAAGAATTTGGAGTTTTGACTATGTCACTTCATGGTTTTACAACCTTGGGCACTGTACTGATAAGTTCATGCTCACATTTCTGAACCATAAAGTGACATAGTCAAAATTCCAAATTCTTGGTTCCATGAAAGGAACTGTACAGAATGTTGTCAATACAAAACACAACTGACAGCTTCAGCTTTTATTCAGACACAGTTTAATAGGGATCCTTTAGAGTTATGAATATAATTTATGTAAATGGAGACATTTCAAAGAGCTGCACATAAGTAATCAATTCCTGTCCCCTTTAAGATATTCAAGCTCTCCAATGTCACTTTAATTATGTTCTGAAGGCCTGTTTTAAACCAATGAGAATTATTTATGTTTTTTCTGCATGTTCTAAGTGTTAATAATATGGGATTGTCTAAATAACTCTCTTTAGGCTTCCAAAGAGGGAATTGTTAAGCTAAAGCTCTTTGTTCTTTTTGTAACATCCTTGTTGGTCCAATAAAAGGTATCAAACCATTTGTTCTAGATTTGAACAAATAAGAGAAATTCAAGAAAAAATAAAAGCCCACAAAGGGAGTGCTACATTTATAGAACTGAACAAACAATTCATATCTAGTACAACAAAATACGAAACAGAATATTTAATCATAAAAAAAAAAATAAACAACAAAGCTATAGCAAGATGCATCGGACTTTGAAAGAGGGTAAGTTTTTAAGTGAGACAGAAAAGATTCTCCCAACAGGGGTAAATCTCAAAGTAGATCCAGGGCATAACACAAACAGCAAAACAGGTCCAAATTCACAGCAAGATAGACCTCTTCAAAAAGTACCAAGAAAGTAATACTTGTAACATCAGATTCTGACAATACTGAACGCCCCCCACCCTCAACTTCTGCAACAGTTTTTTTAGACCAAACCAGCCTACAACAAAAGATGACGATGACCAAAATCACACTCAGGAAAAACAAGAAAGGTACAAAAGAACGAGAAGGGCAGGAGAAGCAGAGGCAAATATCAGCACACCGAGAGTACTACGGGGAACACACCAGCAGTGACAAATCTATCTGAAATGAATTTAACACAAGCACAAAATTCAGGTGTTGTCTCGCGGACTCTCATTCATCCCCTCATCTAGTGTGGTCTTATCTAACTTAAAAGTTGACATCCATAAATTTATCAGAAAAGTACAACTTAGGCACTATTTTGCATCACAGCAATGGGATACCTCAGCAACCAGTAAAATCTGGAAACAGTATCTGCCGGCTACCATGACTATAATGTGCACATGGTTACTTCAACTCTACAGGACCTTAAAGAGCTAGTGCACTGCTTATAACTAACACTGCATTAGTTTGTAAAAGTAGCCAACCATTACCTTTTATATCTGAGGTACTTCTTCTTTTCCCTTTGGATAATTAGAAGATTGTTTACTTGATGTTAGTAGGTGTGATGTGTGGAACAGTACTCTGCATGGCAGCTGTCACATCTAACTATGTTCCCCTATTACATATTCAGCATTGTTACCTCACTGAATGTGACATCATTGCTGCTTAGGAACAGCCACTAAGTAGCTGGCAGGTCAGTCACCTGTGATGTCACTGTTGGTGAGATTACAATGCTGATTATGTAGTGGGGAATTAGATATGTCAGCTGCCAGGCTGAGAGCTGTTCCACACATCCAGCACAATACAGTATTTTAGCCCCCTCCATTATCTTTGCACTGTGTGCGCTGCCTTCTGATCGCCCCTATAATTTCTTCTTTGGTCCCAGGTCTGAAGCTGGAAAGGGGACCAGAGGAGCCACACAAAACTGCCACACTTCCGTACAGCCAGTATGCACACGTTTGAGTAGCAGCCTGCTTGAATGTGTGGGCTGTCTTAGCAGAGTAAGAGTTTTTCCAGTGCTGGAAGTACCTGCCCAGTAGGAGCCATAGGAGCTACATCGGCAGCCAGCCAGCACCTCCCCTAGTGTGCTCCTGCCCCAAGGACTCCAGTGGACATCAGGAGGCATGGAGGCACTGGGGGCAGGAAGACAGACCTGGACATTTGGCGTGCTGCACCTTTAAAACAGGGAGATCAACTCCCTGACGCACAGAGACTACAGCATTAGTAAAGGAAGATCAGAAACTGGCACTTCAACAGGGAGTGCAAGAGCCATCACCGCCACAACGCCTTCACCAGATAACATCCCGGAGGAAGTAGGCTCACGATCAAGCCAGGGACAGCACACTTAAGGGGGCAATCTGCAAATAAAATAAAGATTTCAGATCACAGGCTCCATTCAAGCAAAGGGGCTGCCATCTTTGTGACCCCTCATCTGTACAGCCACCTAGCAGAGGGCAGCAAGGCAAAGGAATGGACTGTTGGAGGATGATGCAGCAGGTTCCTCCCAAATGGACTGGAAGGCTTTTTGAGCCAATTGGAGGGAAGGGCAGGTCAGAAGGACTGACAGACAAACCTGTCCACCCAATGAAAGACGAAATGGAGGGAAAGAGATTGCCGTGTTTTGGAAGAGGAAGTGGCAGTCTGTGAGAGAGTGAGAAGGGTGCAGACCTGCTGTTAGCAAGACAGAACCTGAGGCCTAGCCAGGCCAATAATTTCTTTGAGCCCTATCCAAGGTTCAATCCTATTACTTCCTGTGAACCTTTCCCTGGGTTCACCAAAGTCAGAGAATGATCCAGAGAGCCTTGCATGGAAGAAATTGCTGAAAGTGTGAACCAGAGGGACACTGTCGCTTCCAAAAGTTCTAAGCTGCTCTGAGTGGATAGAGATATCTGCACTTCTTCTTAGCCTGCTTTGGAGCCAGGTAAAGGGCCTGCTAGCCTTTACTTAGTGGGGTGGATTGGGGGAACAGGGAGTCACAGGTGCGCACCTGAGTATGAGTGTACTGTTTACCCATTGAGGAGTCAAACCAGGGGTTGCTCCTGGGGGTCTGGGCACCATGGGAACTGGGAAGGCGCTGCATAAGGCTCCTGTTTCACATTGGTGAGCCAGAAAGACTGTTTCCTGAGAAGCTGAGCCAGAAGGGCTGTTCCAGAGAAATGTGAGCCTGAAGGGCCTAGCTGTTGTCGCCTGTTTGAAAGAATCCAGAACTTCTGGGCTGCTACCCTGCTCCTGTGTGCTGTGCCCTGCATCTTTTGAACTGCTATCCTGCTCCTGTGTGCTGCTTCCGGCATCTTTTGAACTGCTATCCTGCTCTTGTGTGCAGCTTCTGGCATCTTTTGAACTACTACCCTGCTCCTGCATGGTGCTGCTGGCATCTTTTGAGCTGCTATCCTGCTCTTGAGTGCAGCTCCCTGCATCTTCTGAAATGTGAAAGGCAACCAAAATGCTGCAGGGACTGCATCAGAAAACATATGAGGACAGATTAACAGAGCTCAATATGTATACCCTAGATACATAGATACATAGACAGTGTCGGCAGATAAGGGCCTTTGGCCCACCTAGTCTGCCCATTTGAGCTTGTAAGTTCAGTTTGTTTTCCTAGAAGTCTATTTCCCCTTACCCCTGACCTCTAGAATTCCTTTATGTCTATCCCATGCATTCTTAAATCCCGTGATTGTTTCAGCCCCACCACTTCCTCTGGCAGGGTGTTCCACTTGTCCACCACCAGTTCTGTGAAGAAATTCTTTTCTCATGTTTCCTCTGAATCGTCCTCCCTCCAACTTCATCCCATGCCCTCTAGTCCTGAAACATCTTTTTTCGCTTAAAAATAGTGTTTTCCTGCACCCTGTTCCTCCCTGTAAGATACTTGTATGTCTCTATCATATCCCTCTCTCCTCCTCTCCTCCAGGGAGTACATGTTCAGTTCCTTCAACCTGTCTTCATAGGACTTGTGATGCAACCCATGCACCATCTTTGTTGCCCTCCTCTGAACCTTCTCTACCCTGTCTATGTCCTTACGTAGGTATGGTCTCCAGAACTGTACACTGTACTCCAGGTGGGGCCTCACTAGTGTCTTGTATAGCGGAATTATGACCTCCCTTTTCCTGCTGGTGATGCCCCTGCCTATACATCCCAGCATCCTATTTGCTTTACCTGATGCCTTGTCACACTGTTTCCCTACTTGAGGTCATCAGATGACAACCCCAAGATCCCTTTCCTGCTTGGTGCATGCTATATCCTCACCCCCAACTGATATATTGTGCCAGGGTTTTTGTGCCCCATATGCATTATCTTGCACTTCTTTGCATTGAATTTCAACTGCCAAACCCTTGACCATTCTTCAAGTTTCTGCAGGTCCCTTCTCATTCTGTCTACACCCTCTGGTGTGTCTACTCTGTTACAGAGCTTTGTGTCATCAGCGAACAGTGAAATTCTGCCTTCTAGATCCTGCAATGTCACTGATGAAGATGTTGAATAGGACCGGTCCCAGCACTGATCCCTGTGGTACCCACTGGTCACTCTTCCTCTGTGGAGTGACAGCCATTTACCACCACCCTCTGTGTCCTGCCACCCAGCCAGTTACCTACCCACCACACTACTGTCCTGCCCACACCCATATTCCCCAGTTTGTGTAATAGTCTTCTATGTGGCACAGTGTCAAAGGCCTTGCTGAAGTCCAGATAGGCCATGTCCACTGCCCTCCCTGATCCACCTCCCTAGTCACCCAGTCAAAAATTCAATGAGGTTGGTCTGACATGACCGCCCCTGGTGAAACCATGCTGCCTTGGGTCCTGTAGTCCATTGACAACCAGATGTTCCACCAATCTCTCCTTCAGTAGTGCTTCCATGATCTTTCCCACTACCGAGGTGAGGCTGACTGGTCTGTAGTTCCTGCTTCCTCTTTGTTCCCACTTTTGTATAAGGGGACTACATCTGCTGTCCTCCAGTCTTTGGGTACCTCCTGTTTCCAGTGATTGGCTGAACAGGATAGCCAGAGGTTCAGCCACCACCTCTCTTAGTTCTTTAAGACCCTGGGGTGCACCCTCATCTGGCCCCATTGCTTTATCAGCTCTTATTACTTCCAGTTCCTTCAGGAGCCTTTCTCGTGTAAAGGACTTGTGTCCATTTCTGCACCATTCTCACCCTTGTACTCCTTCAGACCCATTACCCCCTCTTCCTTAGTAAAGACTGAGCAGAAATACCTGTTCAATATGTCAGCTTTACTGTTGTCATCCTCCACGGCTCCCATCCTCCCCTTCAGTCTCACTATCCCTCCCTTTGTCTTTCTTTTTCCTTATGTACCTGTAAAGGTTTTGTCCCTTTACCCACTGATTTTGCAATGTGTTCTTCTGTCTGAGCTTTGGCTTCCCTTACTGACTTCCCTCCCTCCCTTTGTTTCTCCTGGTACTTAACCCTATCCCTTCTGCCTGTGTCTTTTGTATTGCCTGAATGCAATCTTTTGGCTTTCACTTTCTTTGCTACCTCTTTGGAAAACCATAATGGTCTCCTCTTCCTTTTCCTCTTGCTAACCTGCTAATGCATAATTCTGTTGTTCTTATAATCCCCATTTTAAATACTGCCCACTGTTCCTCAACCCCTGATTCCTGTCCCATTCCCTTTAATGCCTCTTTCAAGTATCTCCCCATTTTCCCAAAGTCTGCCCCCCTAAAATCCAGGATACGTGTTTTTGTGTGGTTTGGTTCTGCTCTTTCTGTGATTTCAAACCACAATGACTGGTGGTCACTGTTCCCCAGGTGCTCCCCACTGTTACCCCCATCACACTGTCCCTGTTTGTGAGCACAAGGTCCAGTATTGCCTTCTGCCGAGTTGGTTCCATGACCAGTTGCTTGAGGAGGCACCCTGAAGGAGTCCAGGATAAATCTGCTCCTAGTTGATGCTGCGCTGGGATGCTCCAGTCCACGTCTGGTATATTGAAGTCTCCAACCAGTACTACCTCACCTTGTCTGCCATCCTTTGGATGGCTAGCATCAGCTCCCTATCTGTTTCTTCCTCCTGGGCTGGTGGTCTATGAGCCACCTGTGCGGATGGCTGGCCCCATTTTCCTTTCCAGCTTAACCCACAGTATCTCTCCCCATTTTGTTCCTCCTGGATCTGTGTGGCCCTTATGTCATTTTTCACATACAGTGCCACTCCTCCTCCCTTCCTGCCTGCTCTGTCTCTTCTGAATATGTTGTAGCCAGGTATGGCCATCTCCCAGTCATGGTTATCATTACACCAGGTTTCAGTGATGGCCACAATGTCCAGCTCTGACTGTACCATGACAGCCTCCAGATCTTCCATCTTGTTGCTAAGGCTCCTGGCATTTGCACACATGAGGGCAAAGGACGGAGAGAGGTGATATGATCGAAACATTCAAACACCTTAAGGGCATTAACAAGGTGAAAGAGTCACACAGCATGAGATTAGAGGGAGGCCGATTAAGGGGTAATGTGAGGAAGTTGTTTTTCACAGAAAGGGTGGTGGATGCATGGAACAGCCTACCTCAGGAAGTGGTGGATATGAATACAGTGCAGGGCTTCAAACAGCCATGGGATAGGCTTAAGGGAGCAATACAGATGAGTATGAATAGATAGGCCATTGACAGAGCAAAGGCAGATGGCACATTCATAAGGTAGAAAGAGAAATGGGCAGACTGGATGGGCCTTGCTGTCCTTATCTGCCTTCAGCTTCGATGTTTCTGTTTCTGTGTTTCTATCCTGCTCCTGTGAGCTGCTCTTTGCTTCTTCAGAACTGTTATCCTGTTCTTGTGTGCTGTTCCCAGCATCTTTTGAACTACTACCCTGCTCCTGCGTGGTGCTGCCGGCATCTTTTGAACTGCTATCTTGCTCTTAAGTGCAGCTCACTGCGTCTTCTGAACTGCTATCCTGCTCCTGTGAGTTCCTTCCTGCTTCTTCTGAACTGCTATGCTGCTTCTGGTTTGCTACATCCAAGGATCACATGAATGCTGGCATTGCTGATTGAAGTTTGTGTTCTCTCTGTTTGTACTACAATTGGGGTTCCAAGCTTTTTGTGAAAGTTCGAGACATTCTTTTGGAGTTTCTTTTCAAATTATCAGTTTGTGCTAGCACATTATGGCCTGTTGGGGGGTTAAAAGGAAAGCTTGCTAAGTTTCTTCAAGTGCTCCACTGAAAGTTCCCAGGCAATGTAACATCCAGGCCTACACCATGACTCTAATATAACTCTTGAGTACCCATAGTCTTTTGGTAGTAGTGTTTATACTCAGATCTTTAGTTCTACTACTGGTACTAGTTACAGAATATTCCACACACTGTGTAAGATAGTCCAACTTAGTGGGCCCCTTGCTTGGGCAGGTGTGTTTGTTTTATATATGGTGTATTGCTATAGGAGGGAAGTGTTTATCGATGACTTGCAAGTTCTTAACTTATTCATCTTCTCCAGCTACCCAGGCCTGTGCTAGCCTATAAACCACTATTAATTGTTTGTATTTCTGTGTGTGCCCTCAGTTTGTACAATCTGACTGAATTACTGTTTGGTAAAGGTAACAACTGTTGGTGGTCCCCAGGGGGTGGTCTTGTCCAGTGTAGGGAGATAGGTAGGTACTGCATCCCAGAGGGTGGCACTACACACAACACCTGGCCCACTTATTTTTTCTGGGTGGAGGCACCACGCTATTTATTAATTTGGGGTGAACCCCCTACTGCAGGAGAGTGAATAAACCCAACCCCCTCAGTCAGGTGTGTCCCATTACAGTCACCAGTCAGGGGTGTGAACCCGGTCACCTCGCCAACCAAGGGGTCACAGTATTATCACATAGAAAACTTTCTAATGAGCAAAAGAAAGAATAGAAGTACTTTGGAATTGGTATTTACTCACCTGGTAAAGGTGATTATCCCTGTAACCTTTCCAGTGCTCAACATTCCTCACAAATGGGTCATCCTCTATCATCCTATTGGCTGATGCATGGTCGTAAATTTTGGACTGCCAGGAGCCAAGGCCCCGGCCACCACAGTCAAGTGTACAGTGAGAAACTTCCCTAGTGGAAAAATACTGATAACAAACAAGAAACAAGAACACCTCAAACAGTACTAAATCAAACAACTACACAAGAAACAACAGTGCTGCTCTGTAAAGGGCATTTACTGAATAAAAACACATTTTAGCAGAAAGCCTTGCGATACAAGGGTACCTATCACAGTGTAAAGCTGCCAGCAGGTCATATGTCTTAGCTGAACATTATAATAGTGGCATTGAAATAATACATAAGATGACATACAGTATGTAGATATATATGTGTGTGTGTGTGTGTATACTGTATATACTATATATATATATATATATATATATATATATACACACATATAGGAGATACATGATGAGCAGGAGTGGGATATGGAAAATATTCTCACTCCTGCCGAGAGAGGCATAGATATCTCATGAGTGCCAAAGGCACAAGTGAGCTATCCATGCCTTGCGATGCAGGAGTGAGAATATTTGCCATATCCCACAATCTGCACATCATGTGTGCTATTTATACAATTGGTGTGGAAGCTTTCATTTGTTTTCTTTTATCTTATGTTATTCTGTTGCTGTTAGTTGCTGCTGTGAGTGAATGGGTATGAATGGGGTTTGTATATGTTGTGCAATTAGTCGTTGTGTGTGTGTGAGTGAGTGGTAATAGGTTTATGAGTGTGTGAGTGTGATCCGTGGTTGGATGATATGTTTTGGTAGGCAGGACATGTCCGGGTGGTTTCCTGTAGATACTGTGGGTGATTTTCCTTTTTCCCTCTATTTTATGTGTAGTAGTTACTTTTTGTTGTATGCTGCTGTGCATAACTTTTTCATTTGTGGTTGGCTTATATGTTATTTGTTTTGGAATGTCTGTGAGAAGCTCCATGGGAACTACAGGTAAAAGAGCAGTTTCGATTGTGCGAGGTGCTTTAGTTGTCATAGAGACACTCAGCTTTATTTTTTACTGAGACCGACAGCAAGAATTATACAGTTCAGAGTATATATCATGTAGGTATTACCAGTTTAAAGAGGTAATGTTTAGGTTGCTGTAACATGTGAAGAAATGTTATTAAGAACTGAAGGTTACGGTGTGGAAATATGTGTGCTGTGCAGTTCACTGGTATGTTAGTCAGAGTTGGAGTCTCTAGACAGATTTTCTTTATGTTTGTTATCGCATAGATCATAAATGGGACCCGACAGGTTTACAGTTTGGATGCAGTGCGAGAGACTGCATGACCATTCAGCAGCTAGTAGTACAGAAATGTGCTGTTTTAGGAGAGTGCCATTTGGAGCAGTGAGGACTGTACTGCTGCAGGCTACTGGCATTTGTGAAACTGCAAGCAAAGAATGAAGAATGCAGACCAGCTGCTTAATTAGGTACCTCAAACATTTCAGTTTCACATTTAAAAGAAGTTCTATTTTATATTGGGGACATGCTGCTGGAGTGAGACTATTGGCTGATGACATTGCTACAGTAAGTGTAAATGTAAATATTTTCACTGTAGCTATGTCATCAACCATTTATCTCATTGGGGTGAGAATTAAGCAGTTTATCACTCCAGGGTGTGGGTATACTGGAGGATTTACCATGGCTGATGTGGTTCAGTCACGTGGCACAGCCAAGTGACCGAACCACACCAGTCATGTTAGGTCCTCCAGTATACCCACACCCTGGAGGGATAAATTGATATTATACAATGGCAAATACTGTTTATTTGATGTTTTTTAAATATTTTTTAACTCACTGAGGTCCGTACAGTTCGAAAGAGGAAGTAATTTTTTTTTTAATTTACCGCAGTGTCTTACCGAAGCAGCAACAAGAAAAATGGTGGCAGGTTCCTTTGAAGTGAAAGCATCCTATTGATACATTGATTGGCATGAGACAAAGTTGGCTGGTACTTTTTCCAGCGGGTACACTGGAGGATTTACAATGCAGGGAAAGGTACCAGCCAACCAACTGGGTTGTGGGATTTGACTTATTCAATTTACCACATTGTATAATACATGATTTTATTGCCAATTAATGCAACACACCCCTATTGTGTATATATATATATATATATATATATATATATATATATATATATATACAGTATATTTACACATACATATAGATATAGATATACTGTATGTATAGGTACAGTATATGCATGATAATACAGGTGTAACCTATTGTCGCTACATTAAACACCCCAAAAGGATTGAGTCCATGGTACTGGCATGTATCTTAACCAGTTCTAGCTGCTCTTGGTTACATGCCTACATATAATCGGAAGGGTGTCTGAGCACTGGAAAGGTTGTGGGGATAATCACCTTTACCAGGTGAGTAAATACCATTATCCTCTGCAACCTTTCCAGTGCTCAGCATTCCTCACAAATGGAATTTGTGTAGTAGTATCTTAAGGGAAAAATTCCCCTTCCGGGTGGGCCCAGTTATACAGAACCTGAAGCAGCCTGAAATACAGCTCTCCCGAACTTAGCCCTACTTGCGGATGTTATGTCCAGGCTGTAGTGCCGGACAAAGGTATGACCAGAGAACCAGGTTGCAGCAGCACAGATATCCTGCACTGAGGCTCCTCCTCCTCCTCCTCCTCCTCCTCCTCCTCCTCCCTCTTCCCAAGAGGTTGACATTGTCCTGGTAGAATGTGTGCTAATGCCCGTAGGGGGTTCCAAACCCACCCCTTGGGATGCAGTTACTATTGCCACTCTTATTCACCTAGCAATTGCTTCTTTAGAGGCAGCCTGACCCACCTTTTTCCCTGAAAAGAAGACAGATAGCCTTTCTGACTTAGGGAAACTTTCTGGCATGCTCAGATAAGTTTTTATGATGGACACCATGTCAAGGGGATGGGTACCCGCCTTTGCACTCCCTCGGTGTGTCAACATGGTCAGTAGGTGAACCTCCTTTTCCAGATGGAAGGGAAAGAACACCTCTGGGACAAAGGATGGCACTGTTCTAAGAGATCCCATGTCACAATGGAAGGTTAGGAATGGCTCGCAGCAGGACATCACCTGCAGCTTGCCCACCCTTCTGGCCGAACACATAGCCGTGAGGAAAACCATTTTAATGGTGGCCTATAAAGGGGACTCTGGGAAAAAAGGGAGGTTTATGAAGACCATCCAATGCCATATCCAGTTGTCATGGAGAGCAGGTCGTTCGGTATGAGGGGATGTGATTTGAACTGCCCATAGCAGCTAGACAACATCCGGATGTGAACCAATCTGCCTCAATCAGGGGAGTGACCCTCCCATGGCCAATATTGATGAAGCTTGTACCCTCAGTGAAGGGCATGTGAGCCCTTTGTCTGCCTCATCATTAAGAAAATGTAATTTATTCATTCATTTTATTTTATTTATGTATTTATTTCACCTTCGGATTAAAATACTGTAACTTTGAGCCAAACAAGCTCTTTTACAAAGGTTCCAAGTCAATGTTACACAAAATACAGGACAATTGGTTACAAACATGACAAAAAACAATTCATAGTTGCAGGAAGAACAGGCATACTTAACACAGATTGTTGCAGAAAGTGCATGTCTTGATCAGTACATTCTCATGTGTGATACACAGTGGTCATGATCAGGGAATTCATTAAGGTTACTAAGTGCCAAACAGTTGAAAATAGACAGCAGCCTGAAAACAGGCTTTGTCATGAAAGGGGGGTGGTAAAAATAGTAAGAGTATGGAGAGGGATAAGTAGTAAGGGGAATATGGGGATGAGGACAGTAGTATGGGATTGGGGAAGCGGGTAGTGAGGGATGATGTGAAAAGGAGAAACAGAGGTGGAGGAAAGTCTTTAGGGAGAGGGCGGTCTAATATTTGAGGTAAGCCGTATAGCCTAGAGGTTAGAGGAACGAGGAAGGAGGTGTGAACAAGCTTGGTACATCCAGCAGACCAGACCTGAGTTTGATTCTCACAACCTCCCCTTGCATACTGTGTGAATCTGAGCAAGTCACTTAATCACCCAGTGCTCCCAGGTCGCCCCTGAAAACAGGCACTTGTGCCTAGTGGGCCTTACCCGGTTACCAAAGGCTAAAATAAAATAAAAAAAATAAAATCAATGACAACAGGCCTTTTACAGTACACCACTTACAGAAGATTTGCCAGTGTCTCTGATAAGTCTTATTTGTTGAGCCTGTCCAGGATTGCAAGAGTCACTCGACCACCCTGGGGGTACCCCTCTTTCAGCAGTCTATGCCTTTCAACATCCATGCTGTCAACTTGAGGGCTTTGGGGTCGTGATGCAGGATGGATCCCTGACTGAGGAGATCTGGGCAATGTGGTAGGGGCCATGGGTTTTCTATCAATATTGCTATCAACAGTACTGCGTCTTTGAGTACTCTGATTTTCTGAAATACTTTTGCAATCATTGGGGTGGGTGGAAAGATGTAGGCTTTGCGGAAATTCCACTGCAGAGACATTGTATCGACTTCTGCCTGATTGTCAGGAAAGCAAGAGTGGAAGTGAGGTAGTTGAGTGTTGTGACGAGATGCCATCAGGTCCAGCTGAAATGGACCCCATCTCTCGTTGAGTGTCGGAACATCTGGGTGCAGTAGCCATTCCACCAGATCGAATTTTACTCAGCTGAGCCAGTCTGCCTCAGAATTCATCTTGCCGGCTAGGTAAGTGGCCGAAATCAACAGCAGATTCTGTTCTGCCCATCTCAATGTCTTTAATGCCTCTTTTAGCAT
Source organism: Neoceratodus forsteri (assembly GCA_016271365.2). NCBI lineage: Eukaryota > Metazoa > Chordata > Ceratodontiformes > Ceratodontidae > Neoceratodus > Neoceratodus forsteri. Next base: position 1,530,652,695 of record CM057453.1, read on the forward strand.
AGCCTTGATTCAAGTTCTCCTTTGTCCATTTATGTATACCATGGTGACCTGGTTGTTGATTCCACCTCCACCTGTCCTGAGACTTGATAGGTGAAAAAAAAACAGCACCCTGTACACTGCTCTCATTTCCAGCACATTGATGGGCAGATGAATTTCTGATGGGTACCATCCGCCCTGAGTTACGTGACAGCCATGTAGGTCTCCCCAGCCAAGGACACTGGCATCTCTAATAATCGTGGCTGTGGGCAATGCTGCCAATGGCATTCCCTTCAGTAGATTCTGTCTGACCATCCACCACCTTAGACTGTGCAGAATCTCTGCTCCTGGACTGATCTTGTACTTGAAGTCCTGAGCTGACTGATCCCATGCGTCCAGCACATATCTCTGGAGTGGATGCATGTGCAGCCAGGTCCAGGGCACTATGTCTGTTATGGATGCCATGAGTCCTAACTGCTGCAGATACATACACACCATCCTCTTGGGGCAAATTCATATGAATTCAATTGGCCGGGTCATGTTGCTGACTTTCTCCTCTGTTGGTGTGACCAGTCCCAATGTCATGTTATTCCATGCACCGCGGTGTGTTATGTCTTGGGTACGGCTTAGTTGGCTCTTGTCCCAATTTACAACTCAGTGATGCTGTTGGAGGCACCAAATCATGGAGTCCGTGTCTGCCTGTCCTGTGTCAGGGACCACACTCTATGAGGCAGTCATCTAGGTAGGGAATGACATGCACCCCCATCTTATGGAGAATCGCGGCAATCACTACCAGAGTCTTTGTGAACACCCTTGGGACTGAGGCCAGACCAAATGGGAGACAAGTGATATTGAAAATGTTGGCCACTGACATTGAATCTGAGGAATCTTTGGTGGCTGGGGTGGATTGGAATGTGTAAATAGGTGTATTTTAAGTCTATGGACATAAGGAAGTCAACCAGCTGAATGGCTAGCAAGGTTGACTTGAGGATCTCCATCTTGAATTTCTTGTAGGTTACGAATTTGTTGAGTAACTTGAGGTCCAGTAGCAGGCAGAGATCCTCTGATTTATTGGGGACCATGAAGAACATAGAGTATACCGCCTTGCCCGCTCAAGACATGGCACAGGAACTATGGCCCAATTTTTGGACAGATTGACCAGTGTCTGCTGGATAGCTTGAGCTCTGTCGCATTGCCGGGGCATTGAGGACATCATTGGTCTATGTGGAATTATCCTTTGTGTGAGTTCTATAGAGTATCCCTGAGTGACAGTTTCTCTGACCCACCTGTCCATCATGATCTGGGCCCATTGATCTGTGAACAATAGCAGGCACCCCCACCCCCACCAGAGGGCTGTTCGCTAGGACCGGCCTCAATTCATTGGCTCCTGCTGCTGGACCCTCCTTTATGACCAGTTCTGGCCTTCTTGCTTGTGTTGCTTCTCTCCCTGAACTGTGTGTTCTAGATCTAGGACCGAGACTTATAGGTATTGGAGGACTTGGAGTGGCCTCGTAACCCTTTAAATTTGGGATGAAAAGTTTGTGCTGAGTGCAGATACAAATCCTTCTTTTCCACCATCATTTTAGTGTCAGCCCAATCTTTGAGGAAGAGGGTTTGAGTGAATCGCTGAACAAATGGCCCCCCCTTAAATGCTAGGTTGAGAAGCGTGGCCTTTGACTCCATGTTTGCCTGCCACAGCTTCAACCACAGGGCTTGCCTGGCACAGTTAGAGAGTACTGTGGCTCTGGTTCCGAACTTCATGATATCAAGAGGATGCATCTGCTATATAGCATGCAGCCTGTAGAGTGCTGTCTGCATTGCCTGCCAGTGGACAGGATTCGGGAATGGTGTTCGCAAGGGACTCCACCCACCTCAGCAGGTCCCTGCTGGCATACCATATGGCCGTGTCTGCCACCAGAACCATCCCTGCAACCACATGAAGCTTCCACTTTCTTGTCCATCGAATCTTTCAGAGTGCTGAGCTCTCAGCTGGAGTGACTATACGTCTTGTGAGTGCTGAGACAGGGTTGTCCACTTTGGGGGCTACTAACCATTCCACTTTAAGGGCCTCTCCAACTGGAAACATCAGTTGCATGACCCTCTTCTCCAGGAGCCTTGCTGGTTCTGTTGCCTCCAGTTCTTTGGCATGGATGGTGTCCGGGGCTGGGCAGGTTGGAAAATGTTGCATGACTTAGCTCATGATTCCACTATGAGTGGATCTGTCAGAGATTGTATTTCCAGCTCCTCTGGAATCTGGAGGGCCTCCCTCATCATCTTGGCCAGCTCAGCTACATCATCTTTATGGCATAATCTTCCTAAGGAGTCCCCAAGGTCTTGGTCCGGCTCCTCATTTTCTGAGGGTTCTGCCTCCTCACCTGCCAGCCTGCATCTCTTCTTTGGGTGATGTGGTGAGTGCCCCTCCGGGTGCTTGCTGGAGGGCCCTGGCTGCGAGTCTGGCAGTTATGATTGTGGTTTCTCCAGCCAATGGAACAAGAGGCCCACATGTGTGGCGTTAAGTGTAATCAGTGCCGTTGGGGGGGTAAGGGGGGTCTTGGGTGGACAATTAATCAAGGCCAGGGGTCTGAGAGGGCCCTGCCTCCAAGATGGTGCAGACTGCGCACAGCGCCTCTGTCCTGAGTCTCCGGTAGTTGCGTTCCCACACTCAATGCAGGCAGGTATGGCAGTGATTGGCAGTTCTCTGAGGAATCTATGGGGAACAGAGAGAAAAAACTGCATTAAGAACATGTTTCCCTCCATCGCAGCCAATGTACTGTATATAAGAAGCTGGTAGAGGTCAGAACAAACAGAATTGTGCCAGGAGAAGAAAAGGCAGACAAGACCCTATGGGCAAACCCTCATAACAGAAAAGGGGTCTGGAGACCTACTCAACATGACTGCAGAATTTTTTATTATGGTCTGCAACACACAAGATAGCCACCGGGAACATTCTCATAAGGGGATGTAACTCCCATTTCTTGCGGGAATTGGCCGGCTTGCCCAACATGGCTGTCATTCAGAATACCTCACCAATATGGGGGTATGGGGGCCGTTCTCATGGGATCGTCCAAGAGTTTCACGGGACAATACGGCTGCAATCCTGCAAGGGCGGGCATCCCATGTGATTACCCTGCCACCTCCTGTTTGGGCCTGATTTTGCACTTTCTGGGCCCTAGGAAGATCCAGGGTAGCTGTCCAGTTGAAATATATCCCCCATTGTCTCGCATTCCGTCAGGTGGGCACTCGGCGTCTGGTAAAATCCCCCAGATTTTCTTCCATGTGGGAAGCCAAACAAAGACATTTGCCCCCCCCATGGACTTCAGAAGAGTTGACATACACTGTAGCAGGCGCTGAAGAGTGAAAAAATGTCCTAAGGAGCTGCAGAGAAATCCTGGGAATCGTAGGATGTCAGTGAGTACTGTGCCTGATGGAAAGAGGTGGGGGATTGTCTATTAGCCAGCAGAAAGAGGAGGGGGGATTCCCATGTCTGGGGGGGGTGCCACCATCTGCCCAAAATGTACGCTGGCATTGAAAAAGTATGCATCTCTGGTGTAAGCTGCATAATTGCTGCCCTGGGTCCTAATGCCTGTAGTGCAGAGAACAGATAGTGTGCACTGCCTGATTAGGGATTCACACTTCACAAGATTACATTCCTCAGGGAGTGGCTGGTGGGAACGTTACATGAGGGTCCTGCCTGCACAGGGATGCTAGGCAAGACACTGCCAGAGGGTCCAGTCAAACTTTTCTCCCCTGTTCCAGTGCTCTGTATGGGTTACTCTCTACATCTGGTATTATTTTTTTTAATTTTTTTTTGAATTTGCCAGGAAGAAGTAAATTCATGCAGAAGGTTAGAATAAAAACCTATAGTTAATTTGCGTTCCTGTATCAGCATGCTAGATTAGAAAGAGTGGAGAATAAGGACAGCATTGATAGGACAAAATTACCTGAGAATGTGGGAATGATCGTAGATCATGGCCGGCCTCTAGGGATGCACAAAGTGAACTGGAGACTGACTGTGGTGGACGGGGGCTTGACTCTTGCATCAGCCAATAGGATGACGGAGGATGACCCATTTGTGAGGAATGTTGAGCACTGGAAAGTTTGCATGGGATAATAAAATGTTGCAACTGACTACTTCTTAAAATCTGTATCCTTTTCCTGTCTGTCTGTTTTGGTTCCACTAGCTCTTTAATGAAGAAGACACAGAGGGACATCTCGACTCAGCCACATGGATGGAGGGAATCAAACATTTGGATCTAATAGACAAAATAGATCTAGAGGAATTATTACTGGAAGCTAATACATGCACATCCCCCATGGATTTTCTTTCTACCTATATGACAAAATGAAAATGAAAAGGTAAATTTAAACAAAACAAAATGGTGATATTAAAGGCATGCTGAAAACAGAAAATTGAGTTAGAATTGACGTTTCAACCATAGGTCTTATTCAGGAATTATCTAAGAGGAAAAAGCAACTAACTTTTTGCTTTTTGCCTATGCATATGATTCAAGGGACATAATGGGAGAAGAAAAAGCTTTTTATGTTCAATTGCTCGCATGGCCAAGGAACGTCTTGCAACAGTGCCACTTTTGGAGGTGTGTGACCCTCCTCTCGAATGCAGTGCTTAGTGTAGCAGGCACGACCCTACCAGACCAATACATGCTGAGCTGTGTATGACAGAAGTTTGGCTGTGTTGGTCTTCACTTCAAAGAAAAGGTCCACTGCAATCAGCGGTGGCAGCGTGTATGCAATTAGCATACACGTCAGCCGAACTGCTGTCATGCACAGCTCGGCATTAAAAGACCCTCCCATTTCCTCTCTCTGCTAATGTCCTCCCCCTCCCTCGTTAGTGTGCTCCCTGCCCCGACATTGTGTGCCGAGGGGGGTGCCCAGCCCCCTCGGCTCATGCACCCCACAGCACACTGTGTGGCTGACGGGGGTGTCCAATCTCCCGTCGGCTGCAGCCTGATCCCAAACACCCAGTTAGCATACTGGGAGCCCACCCCAGCATGCTCATGCCTCCCACCCACACACACTGAATGGCCAGCGGGGTTGCCCAATCCTCACTGGCTTCACTCCCCCCTCCCAACAAACAGGTAGGTGGCATGCTGGGAGCCCACCCCAGTGTGCTAAAAGCATCCTTTCTTTTCTTTTGTTTTAAATCCTGTGAAAGAAGAAAACGGTCCTTCGGTGAGTCCCTGCCCCCCCACCAACCCATGACCACCCTCTGCGCACTCACTTCCCCCCACCCCATACTTACCTCTGGAGCCTGGCGCGACGATCTTCGGTGGACCGGGAACATGTCTGCACTCTTCAAAGCCAACCATGAACTGAGGAAATGCCGGTAAGCTGTATAATGACATAAATAGAGTTTTTCCAACTTAGGTGGATATCTCAGCCATTTTTTTGTCTTTTGACACCAAATTTTCAACATAGGGTTCTTGACACCCCTTCTATAAATTTAGTCACTGTATGGTGTTCTGTCCCGAAAGTGATTTCGCAGTCACTGCGTGGAATCACCTTTTGGGACCAAGTAATGAAATGACAGTGTTAGTGGTCATGAGGTGGGCTCTCAAAAAGCCTATGTTGCAAATTTGGTGAAAAAAATGACTATTTTATGAGCACGCATTGTGCAGTTTCCACGCACACTCGTAAGTTTGCAAATTTGTAATATTTTCATGCCAGATTTTCAACATAGGCATATTTCTACAACTCCTTATGAACAGTGCAGCTGTCAGTTTTCATATCCTGGCCGAAATGTGTTTTCACTCTTCCAGTGCAAATAGCACAGTCACTGCTGGAAATCAATGTTTGCTACAGAGTAAGATAATCACAGTGACACTGTTCATGAGCAGAGGTCCTAAAATGCCTATGTTGAAAATTTGGTGGCAAAAGTCCACAAAATGGTTGTGTTACGAGCGTGTGTTGCACAGTTCCTACACACAATCGTAAGTTCATGCATTTGTAATATTTCTACTCCAGATTTTCACCATTGCCATTTTCCCATATCTCTTTATGACCAGTACAGCTGTCATTTTTCACATCCTGGCCGAAATGTGTTTTCGTACTTCCAGCGTGCAATAGCACGGCAGCTGTGGGAAATCATGTTCGGTACAGAGTAAGAAAATCACAGTGACACTGTTCATGAGCAGATGTCCTTAAATGCCTATGTTGAAAATTCAGTGGAAAAATTCCAAAAAATGACTGTTTTATGAGCGTGCATTACGCAGTTTCCACGCGCACTCGTAACTACGCGAATTTGTTATATTTTCACTCCAGATTTTCAGCATTTGCATTTTACACACCTCCTTATGAGCAGAACAGTTGTCATTTTTCACATCCTGGCCAAAATCTGTTTTCACACTTTCATTGCAGAATAGCGCGGTTGCTGTGGGAAATCTAGGGTTCGGTGCACAGTAAGAAAATCATAGTGGCACTCTTCATGACCAGAGGTGACAAAATGCCTATGTTGAAAATCTGATGAAATAATTCCACTGAATGACTGTGTTATAAGTGCGGGTTGCACAGTTTCCACACAGGCTCATACCCTTGAGCACAACCAGGGTGTTAGGGTTCCTAAGACAGACACTTAAGAAGTATGAGGGTGAAATGTTACTCAGATGCAAGAGGAGTTGCAGAGAGGTACTCTGTTGGGATATGGATGCTGAAGGGACATGGATCCAACTTGGGGGGAGGGGGGCCCTGCACAAATGCCAAACACCAATGCAAATACCAGGAAGCGAACGTTCAGCATTGACAAATGCTTGTTTAAAGACTGACTTCCCCATATACAGTACTCTGTGTCTCTCTGCAGTATTGTGAAAGCCATTTAGGCTGTATCACACACTGTCTGTTAGGTGCCCTGAGCCCTGTCTGTGATATAATGTAGCTACTCTGTGTCTCTCTGCAGTATAGTGAAAGCCATTTTGGCTGTATTACACACTGTCTGTTAGGTGCCCTGAGCCCTGTCTGTGACATAGTTACTCTGTGTGTCTCTGCAGTATAGTGAACACCATTTAGGCTGTATTACAGTGGACCACATATACCATACCCGGCTTTAATGGACAATCAGTTTACACGGATGGAAAGTGCATTCCCAAACCATTCATATTGGAGCCACATGCATTTGTCTACTGATTAAATGGACATTACGGTCTGTATGTTGTGGACATTTTTTTTCACTGATCACTGTTACATAGTAGGCACTGAAAGTCTAATTAATGACTGATTATTGAGTGATTTAATTACCGCTTCACACTCTCTAACTCTCTAAAAACACGCACTGCTCAGACAATTAGGAGGAAGTATAGCGCAGTGGTCTAGGGCTCTGAGCTGCAAATCTGGTGACATCCAGCAGACCAGACCTGGGTTTGAATCCCACAGCTTCCACTTGCATACTGTGTGACCCTGAGCAAGTCACTTAACCTCCTTGTGCTCCAGGTCGCTCCTGTAAAAAAGCTTTCAGCTTAGTGTGCTATACCTGGTTAAACAACTAAATAAAAAAAAAAAAATTAATGAGGCAGGAACTTAATCCAGTTAGAGCTTCTTTTAGGTGCTAGGTGTAAATTACATTTGTAGAAAAGCATCTCTTACCCCACATCATCAGATTGATTGTTGCTCTGGCTCGCTATTGCTTCTTGCAAACGCTCAGCACTAACACTGTCCCAAAAAATTGAAATCTTGCAGCGTGTTGATGAGCTCCCCGAAATGAATGTACTGTATGTGATCTATCAGTAGGTTGGGCTATCTAAGTCTACTGTATCAGACCTCCTGAAAGCCCAAGAAGCCTGCTGAATGAATGGCACGGCAATCAAAACCTGAAAAGAAAGAGGAAGAGGGAAGGTTAGGACAGCGAGATTGAGGAGGCTTTGCCATGGTGGTTCAGCTCTGCTCATGAGTGAGAAGCTCTAATCAGTGGTCCCTTATTGCTGCAGAAGGAAAAAAGCAGCTGGAATAGAAGTTGAGCTTGCTTGGCCTTACCTTATATGGCTCTTGATGCATACCTTGCACCATCTTCTTTGCCCTTCTCTGCACTTTCTCCAAACAATATATGTCCTTCCTGAGGTGTGGTCTCCAGAACTGGATGCAGTATTCAAGGTGAGGCCTCACCAGTGATCTATACAGTGGCAAGATCACCTCTTGACTTCTACTTGTGACCCCCCTCCCTATGCATCCCAATATGCGACTAGCCTTCTGTGATGCTTTTTCACATTGTTCACTGTTAAGTCATCAGAAATGATAACTCCCAAATCACACTTATGCTGAGTTGTCATTAGCTGTTCCCCTCCCATTAAGTGCACTCTGCCCGAGTTGTTTTCCCAGGTGCATGACCTTACATTTTTTTGTGTTGAATTTCAGCTGCCAGTTTCTCAACCAGTCCTCTAGTTATCTTAGATCGGATTCCAATTTTTGCGTCCCATCAAGTGTATCCACCCTGTTGCAGTTTGTTGTCTGCAAACAGGCACACTTTTCCTTCTAGCTCATCTGCGACATCACTGATGAATATATTGAATAGGGCTGATCCCAGCAGCGACCCCTGTGCTACTCCACTAGTCACCAGACCCTCCCCTTACAGAGTACCATTCACCAATATGACATGCAAAATCAAAACACCCAATTGAGTGGGGCTGGGCAAGGGATGGTGTGGTTGGTATGAGAGGTAGTGGAGGTGGTGGCGATGGTGACTGTAGTGACAATGAACTGGAAGCAGGAACTGACACTGAATCACTTGATGTGCCCTTGCAATCTTCCCAGACAAACAGAGATTATTTTCTTCTGACATCATCATATACTGCAAAATCCCACAGTGGTACACCACGTGAAAAAGGTGTGGAAAGTACAGTCTCCCCAAAATTAAAAATATATTGCCACTCTTGTCAACTAACAGCAAAAGAAAGTGTTGCGAGAACATCAAAATTTACCCACAAGCATCCAAAATGCCAGCTGTTAAATAGAGTCATTGAAGAGCTGCTGGCCGATTGTCAGCTCCCATTTGTTTTTCTTGCCCAGAAAGGTTTCCTCAAGTTCATGAAGCAGATTGAGCCATGGTACACTGCTACCTGTCAAACTTATTTCTCAAAAAAGGCTGTTCCGCAGTTGTATGAATTGGTGTGTAGTGCGGTCACTAAACAGTTGAAACTCTCTGAGGTGAAGCAGGTTCACATAACCATAGATATAAGGACCAGCAACCAAACAATTGACTACATGACTGTTACAGCTCATTGGGCAAGTTTTCAGTCAGAAAGCAATAATTCCTGCTTTACCATAAGTAATAGAAAGCAGGCTGTATTATGTGTCACTACTTTTGAAGAAACCCCCACTGCTGTGAATATTTTATAGGAGCTGCAAAATCAGTTCCAGAAATGGCTTACTCCATATTCCTTATCCCCAGGTTCACAGTATCAGATGATGGAGCCAACATAGTCAAGGCTGTTAGAGATGGCAACTACCAACACATACCTAGTTTTGCACATTGTTTAAATCTTCTCTTCCATGGTTTCTTAAATGGAAACAGAAATGTTGAAAACCTGTTGGGGCTTGCTAGGACAATATATGAGCATTTCGGCCACTCTGTGAAAGCTCAAAAAACCCAGAAGGGGCTGCAGAGGTCAAACAACTTACCCTTGCATACATTAAAGCAGGAAGTTCAAACCACAGGAATTCAACATTTTACATGTTGGAAAGGCTTCTTGAACAGAAAACAGCTGTACATGGCTACACCATGCAGAATCAAATAGGTAAAGTAGACATCATGTTCAGTTTTAGCATCTGGACTCTTTGGTCATCTTATTGGAGCCATTTGAGGCTGCCACATGTGATGTTTACGCAGACAGTGAACTCTGAGTCAAATTCTTCCTTAAACAAGATTTCTTCACATTTTCCTTGATGACGTAAAGAAAGACTTTCAGTCAAAAGACAGCACCACTGCTGTTATGCTAGCAGATTACTTGAGTCTCAATCTGTTGACTGATCAGAGAATAAATGCCATGTTTAAGAATGACACCTATGTGTTGGCTACATTGGTAGATCCCTGCTTGAAGTGGAACATTGAAGCCATCCTTCCTGCAGGGGAAGACATTGAGTATTGGAGAGCTCTTCTGCTAACCAAATGTGACATTGCTTTACAAACAACATTAACTGATGTACGGTAGTCAAACCCTGCCGAACCATCACAGTGCACCTCTGGCACAGACAATAGCATAGAACTATCAGTTCTTCACAGTCAGCAGTGTCATCAGTGAAGGAAAGGACATGTACAGCTACATGTACATGTTTTGATTAAAACATCACAAACCTGGAACAAAAAGTTTACATGGTATACAGTATAACTGGCAACTGTTTTGTAATTGTTTAAGTGGCCTCCTCAATGTGTGTGTCATGTATTTGTTACTAGATTTGTATTATGTAATTTTAGAAATTTTAGACTTCTGTATAGAAAACAGGAGCACCTTGTAAATAGGACTCCTCCAGTGAGAGACCCCTGACCAGGGGCTCTGCAATCTCTTGCCGCTGCCCACCTCTCCGGTTCCTGCCCGAAACAAAAGCCACAAGAAACAGCAGTCATTTCTTCGCTCCCCAGCCTCCTGGAAGCAAGTGCCACAAGCCAAAAGCGGCTCTCCAAGGATCCAAAAGGACTCCCCAGACTAGCCGCAAGTGAGGGGCTTCTGACCGGGCGCTCTGCCATCAGTGGTGGTGTGGCTCCTAACCTCGTGTTGCCACCCTCCTCTCCGGTTCCTGCTAAAAAAAAAAGCCACAAGAAACAACAGTCATTTCTGAACTCCCCAGCCTCCTGCAAGCAAGCACCGCAAGTGGCTCTCCAAGGATCCTGAAGGACTCCCAAGACTAACCACAAGCTACTACGCTTTAAGCACCACTTGTTTGAAGGTTAGGCACCAAGTCCTGACTTTACTCTGATTGGGTATTTCCCTGTGGCTGCGGCCATGATTGGCCATTTTCTTAAGCCCTCACTTGGAGCCTAGCTCTGGCAGTAAACACTCTGCTTTTCAAGGACTTTAATGCTTATTTTTATTCTCCGTCTCCAAAAGGATCTGTTATCACTTGTAGTGATTTTATATTGTTTTATGTTAGCCGGACTGGAAACTGCTCTTCTCCTACTAGTTAATATGGTTACTGCTCCTTTGGGCGCTAGTGCTAGATCTTAAATAAATTACTGTTTATTGCCAATTGCAAATAGATAGTGAATTAACCATAGCTAGTCACTTGTAGTGTTACAGCTCCTTTCAGGATTCAGTGCATGCTTTTGTCCTAATAAACCAGGAGTTTAATTACCTGCCACTTTATCTGTTTAAAAAACCTTGCCAGTCCTAGCGGCAAACACGCTTGTTTTCTCCTACTAGCCCCAACCTCCTCCCTCTGTCTGTTGCTACTCTAATTCCCTGGTCTGCTCTAATTCTCTTCTGTTACACTCTTGCCTTCCTGACCCCAACCCCCGACTCTTAACTGCTCATTTGATTAGCATTTTCTCTTAGCTCCCCAAGGCTAGACCTTCCCCTCATTACCACCCTTTTAACTAAATAGCTCTCCCATTTACCACTCTGCTGCCATCCGGCCCCCTAGTTAACTCTATCCTTTGTCCTGGCAGAGCCCCCCCCCACGCACACACACACACACCACTCAGCCATAGACTCCATGCCCTTGGCTCTGGCTATAATTAATTCCTTTTTATTTTGCTTCCCTCCAGTGAGAGGTCCCTGACCAGGCGCTCTGCAATCACCGACGGTGTGGCTTCTGACCTCTTGTTGCTGCTTGCCTCTCTGGTTCCTGCCCCAAGAAAAGCCACAAGAAACAGCAGTCATTTCTCAGCTCCCTAGCCTCCTGGAAGCAAGTGCCAAGCTGCAAGCAGCTCTCCAAGGATCCCAAGGGAACTTCCCCACCTTTCCGCCCTATCTGGGCATTTTCTTATATAATATCAGAGGGTCACCTGAGGAGGGTGCAATTTACTAAGACTCAACTTCCCCATTTGCAGATTTTACTCGGCCACCACTAGAGGTCCTTACATAATTACTGTGAGCTTCTTGCTGGTTTTCTCCTCAATAAAGTGCTGAGTTATTTGTGATTCACAATCCACAATCATGCCACCTAAAACACTGCCTATTCCTCTCTCTTTACCACTCCTTATCATCCTAACTACTATGGTTAATCATGGAACTGTGCATAAGCCTGCCCCAAAACCCAACGCTGGAATCATTTTTCAAGTCAACTTTCACTTTATCCCTGGCGTGGTAACCAGTTATCAACTACAAACCACCATAATATCATGGACGCCCCCTGGCTATTGCTTCACCTGCTAATCTAAACAGTTCATGCCCCCTGCTGCCACCTGACTGTGCCCTATAACTTCACTGTATGTCACATAAAGTGGAGTAGGGGCTCAAACCCCCATATGTCTCAAAAGTTGATTCTTAAGCAAGTGAAAGGTTTTCTACTTAGACTCATTTTCATGTTGCTATTATTGGCTGCTAATGTTCATCCCAACCTAGGGCCATCTAGATAATTTTCTTTTAGCAACCAAAATCTGACTGGGTCAATTGCACTGGCCTCTCTCAACATCGGCAGCTTGCTCTGTAAAGTGGATAGGCTTCAAGTTTGGGTAGGGCAAAAAACCCTGACATCCTATCAGTAGTTGAAACGTGGCTATCACCGAAGACCCCTGACTCAGCTGTTACTATACCAGGCTACACCATCTCCAGACTGGATAGGCTAACAAAAACATGGAAGTGGATGCCACTTACATTAAGAACACTCTCATGGGATATGTATTACCAACTTGTAGCCTTGGTAATGAGGCCCAGGCACTTGCTATAAAGGTTCTACTTGGGGCACATAACAAAGGCCTAACAACTCAGTGTATACCTGCCACCCAAGGACCATGTCTCTGGCTTCCATAGTTTCATGGAGTATGCTAGAAACCTGCCCCATAACTTGGAGACGATAATTATGGGAGACTTCAATGTCAACTGGCAGTCCACTGCAGTTGGTGCCTTTAAGGATACAATCTCAGCAATAAACCTGACACAGCTCGTTTCATCACCTACCAGGACTAACTATAGTACGGGCACTAGTACCCTAATAGACTGGATTCTCTCCAACCACCCTGATAAAATCTCAAATGTGACTGTGCACCCTGATGCACTTAGTGATCACTCCCTAATTACCTGCACCTGGTCTAACAAATTTAACAAGCCTCCACCCAAAATCAATCTCAGCAGGGTTTTAAAATGGGGACCATTTCATCACACACTTTAATGAAGCTTGTGATAGCCATGCACCTTTGAAAAAGTGGAGAATTTGAGGCACCATAAATCCCTGGATCTCCATGAACTAATCAACCAGATGCAGCACATGGATCACCTCTGGCACTGTGCCACGGCCACTGGTAAGCAAGCTGATTTGCAACAGTACAGGGCAGCCAGAAATCAGTGCACTTGGGCTATACGGACTGAAAAAAAGCAAATATTATAGGAAGCAACTCACAAAAATCTGGGGCAACAGTAAAAACTTTTGGAGCAATTTAAAATATGTCACTGGCAAAGACTCCAAAGTTGCACCCACTATGCTCAGTATTAATGGTATCCCTATGCTAGACGCTCACACTATTGCCAATACTTTTAACAGTGCCTTCATGGACCTGAGTAGAGTCCTCCCAGCTGACTTCTTTGACAACACTGCTGACAACTGCTTTCAGGGGCCAAAAGATCAACCCTCTGGTCCACCTCCTTTCTACTTCAAAGAGATCCCTCTGCACTTGGTCAGGAAATACATTGTAAAAGTTCTTGGGAAGTCAAGGCATAGAGGGGACTCCCTTGATCTCAAACGTGTGCCCCTTACCATTGATGAAATAATTTTGCCCTTAGCAAAGATTCTGAACCTTTCCCTAAGGCTTGATCTATTTCCCATATTTGGAAATCAGCCATGATTACCTCTGCACACAAAAGTGGACACCGCACACTACACTCTAATTGCAGACCAATCTCAATATTGCCGCCTCTCTCTAAGGCACTTGAACATATCGTTGCAGATCAGCTGCAGGAGTACATGGAAAAATACTCTAGCCAATGGTCGCAGCAGCACGGATTTAGAAAGGGACACAGCACCACCTCTGCACTGTTGGAATTTACTGGGTACATTCACCATGCATTGGATCAAGGTCAACTTGTAGGTGCGGTCTTTATAGATCTTACGAAGGCCATTGATACAGTGAATCACCCTCTTCTCCTCAAGCAGCTGTCCTTCATTGGCTTCTCTGCTGAAGTACTGTCCTGGTTCGAAACCTATCTGGTTGACCACTCTCAACGGGTCAAAATATCTAATGTCTCCTTGGACCATCAACAAGTCCACTCTGGAGTGCCTCAGGGCTCCATCCTGGGGCCACTTCTCTTTAGTATCTTTCTTAACAACCTACCTCACTCCTGCAACCAACCAGTCTTCCTCTATGTAGATGACGCAGTCATTTTCACCAGCAGCACCAACCCGGAGCCCATGGAATAGCAACTTCAGCATAGCTTTGGAATTTTGTTGAGAGTTGAGGAATGGTTTAGAATCCTCAAATTGATTCTAAACTACAAAAAAACTAAAGTTATGTTGTTCTGTGGTGCTCGTAATAAACACTAAAACAGTGCTCTAACCATCAGGAACTCTTCTGGTGTCCTCTTGAGCAAACTCAAAACTTCAAGTACCTAGGGGGGACATAAACATAATCTTATGCACAAAGCCCTTAGACTGGCTATCTATAGTTCAATAGTATCCATTGTTGACTATGGCCCGGTCATCCATGGCTCAGTCACCACTACCTCCCTCTGCAGAATATCAATGGCACTTAACAAAGCCTGCCGTCTCCTTACTGGTACAGCACGCCTCACCCATATGTGTGATCTGTATGAACAGTCAGGTTGGCTTCGGTTATATGGAAGGATCCGATACCAAATGTGCTTGCTAATGAAAAAGACACTTCTCGGGCACATGCCTCCCGGTGTGGCAAACCTTCTGAACCCCTTCTCCTGCTCTCAGCACACACGTAGCTCAGTCAATCAAATCATCTCTGTTCCAAGATTCCAGACTACCCAAGGGCAACGCTCATTTGGTTATAGGGCACCACTGTGGTTTCATGCGCTGCCATTGGAAATCTCCTCCCTACCAAAACTGGGACTGTAGAAAACTGCTCTTCACCAACACCTCATAACTAACAGCTCCTGTGATTGTTTCACCTAACTGGGCCCTCTCACAGTACTCTCTGACCACCCTTGAGTGCCTCCTCCACTCTATGCCATCGACCTGACCCCTCTCCCATATTGCTCTGTCCTATGCCCTGCCCTCCTTTCCTCCACTTGTGCCCTCACCCCCCACGCCTCCCTCCCCTGCCTCCTCCAACACCCTCCTTCACCTTCCCTTAACCTTTCTTCCATTCCTCCCTTCCCCCCTTTTCCTTTGACAATGCCCTCTGAGCTGCAACTTTCTTTTGTTACATAGGTTTTTCTTTTATGACCCACTGTATGCTGTTTCTTTATGCAACTCATTTATGACTGTTTTTATTGTGTTATGATGTTCCTTACCCAATATCCAATTGTTTGTGTGTATGTTTTTCCACCCTGCTGATGTGGAGCCTTTGTAAGTAAGCTGTTTTGTGCTCAACGGTTGTAATACAAGAATGTATAAATAAAATAAATAAATAAAAAATGATGGTGTATTACATTTCAACTTATCCTGTCTAAAAATAAAGCTTTAACTACTACTACTACTTCTCGGGCATCCTATGTTCAGGGTCAGAAAGGCAAATCACTTCTGGGTTGCCTGCAACACGGACTGGCATCCTGTAAAGAAAGTGCAGCAAGTTCATCTGCCAGACTGGTAACCATCTCACGCAGCACAATGATCCTGGAGTATTTGGCAGACCATACTGTGATTTGTCTCGAGGAAGATCCATTACTATATTGGAAACAAAAGAGAACAACATGGCCAGATCCAGCAAATCTTGCAGTAATGTACCTCAGTTGTTCACCTTCAACCATATATTCAGAACCCATATTTAGTGCAGCTGGAGGAATAGTCACTGACCACAGAACATTGCTAAGTCCTGCAAATGTGGAACTGCATACATTTCTCAGAATGAATGCTGACACTTATCCAATTGTCAGCGTCTGGCATCAGCGAAGGGTCTCAAGATAGCTCTTATGAACATATGTAGCATCAGACCCAAAATACATGAAGTCCAAGCCTGGGTCGACCTATAACTGAATCTAGCCTAGGGCAAGGGTTGAGAAATCTGTTTTCCTTCCCCCCCAGGCAGCTTTGCCCAAAGACTACCCAAGAGGCCCAAAATTCTACAACAGGGGAGTTGGAACCCCACTACCTTATAACGCTAAGCAACTAGCTGCTACCAAAGCTCTACATTAGCCAAGGCGATTTACCCCCTTCCCCCTCAAGGGAAAACCCAGATCAAAAGGAGGGGGCTGACCCTAGCTAATCCTTACACCTACCTGGCTGGCAGTACCCATCTATTGCTGCCCCTTTTGAGACTACACAATGGCGTCTCGCCAAACGCCTGCCCCAGCACCCGGAAGTGCATGAGACCGAAGCACCTCCCTCCTAAATAGGGGAGCACTTCTAGTGCTAACCTACTCACTATCTCTACTTTGGGTAGACAAGATCATAGACCAAAGTTTTCCTGAAGCATGGTGCCATCTACGTCCTGCCCCCCCCGAACTTCCAAAATGGAAAGCTCAGCTCAAGCTGGCCTGCTCTAACATCAGCGCACGAGAGAGTAAGAAAGGGCATATGTTATCACCTATTCTACTTTGTGCGAAGGATGAGTCGACGAAAACCACTCACCTTACCTAGTCCTAAGCTTCTCTCCCTGATTACTGCGCTGCTTCTCCTTGCAGGAGATATCCAGCCTAACCCAGGCCCAAGCACCCCCAACATATCAGTGTCCTTCCCTCAGGACCCTTGCTGGGCATCAGCAAAGGATCTCAAGATAGTTCATATGAGCATATGTAGCATCAGACCCAAAATACATGAATTCCAAGCCTGGCTCGCCCTATACAAGCCTGATGTCCTAGCAATCTCAGAAACCTGGCTAAAAGCCCACATTCTGGACCATGAGGTTCAGGCACTGGGCTATACCAACTTCCAAAAGGACAGGGAGTCCAGAAAATGGAGTGGTGTACTAATATACACCAAACAAGACCTTGCGGCATCACCACTAAGCCTGCCTCAAAGTCCCCTCTCTGACGGAGAATCTATATTCATCCTTATTACCCTGGGACAAACCAAGCAAATTACAATTGGATGTGTCTACAATCCTCCAAAGACGGCCCTCCATTCCCTTGATACCATCACAAGTACCTTGACCGCAGAAGTCTCAACAGAACTTATCATTCTAGGTGACTTCAACCTCAACTGGGCCCAGGACCTGGACCATGCCCTAATGGTAAAGACCCAAGAGGCAGGACTGATGCAAGTCATCCACGAGCCAACCAGACGTAACTACAAAACTGGGAACCACACCACCCTCGATTGGGCTCTGGTGTCCAACCCTGCCAACATCCAGCTTGCTGGTACTATGGCAGACTCCTTGAGTGACCATTCCCCGATCTACTGTATCTGGAAGAATAAGTCACCAAGGACCCAGCCCAGAATCATCACTGCCAGAGACTGCACCAATTTCTCAGACGGGCAGTTCAATGATTACCTAAGCAGTCGGGACTGGAACCCTATAACACTCCTCCCAACTCCAACCGAGGCCCTCGAATATTTCCAGGACCAACTAAGTACAGCTGCCAACCTCTTCGCTCCTCTAAAAAGACTAAGAGTAAAGGGCAGCTGCTATAAATGGATTACACCATCCCTCAAAACCTTAATGACCAGCAGGGACAAGGCCTGGAAAAAATACAAGCTCTCGTCCCTTACGGTTGACCTTGTGGCATACAAAGCACTATGAAACAAAGCGTGCCAAAAAAGGCTACCTCACAAACCTCCAGAAAACCAACTTAGGTAACCCTAAGCATTTCTGGAACCATGTTAACAACCTAATCGAGGGCAACAAAAGACTGAACCTTTCCCCATTGAGGTCAACGGTCAGCTCGAAAGTGACCCATCAAGAATATCAGCTGCCCTCAACAACCACTTCACTGAACTTGGGGCCTTCAAGGCAGGGCAGCCCTCTGCACCAAAGGTAAATGAACCGACCAACTATGAAAGACCCTCCTTCCACCTGAAACTGGTAAAGCAAAAAGAGGTACTAGCCCTCCTAAAGGTGCTAAAACTCAAAGGCTTAGGGGGACCCCATGGGTTGAACCCTCGGCTACTAAAGGCCGGGGCCACCTCACAATCCAGACTCCTGATCCAGCTCTTAAATAGATCACTAAGAGAAGGAATTGTTCCCAGCCAGTGGAAACAGGCCAAAGTGGTCCCTATCCACAGAGCTGGCCCCAAGGGAAAATCTAACTAACTACTGCCCTATCTCCTTGCTCTGCACACTTGCAAAGCTACAAGAAAGGCTTGTCTACAACCAGCTCCGAGATTACCTGGAGACTCACCTCCTGATAGCTCCCTCTCAGCACGGTTTCAGAGCCAACCATGGGACGGATACAGCCCTCATTAAGTTCTCGGATGATGCACTCAGAGCACTGGACAAAGGCATACCAACAGGAACAGTCTTCCTAGACCTGTCCAAGGCATTCGACTTTTTTGACCACAATCTCCTGCTCCAGAAGCTGAACAAGGTGGGCCTTGACCCCTACTCACTAAAATGGTTTGAGAGCTACCTAACAGGCAGGACTCACAGAGTTTCCTGGAATGGAGCAATGTCAACACCGCTGCCCCTGAGACAGGGAGTTCCGCAGGGCTCAATCCTTGGCCCCCTCCTATTCTCCCTGTTCACCAATGAGCTAAGTACCTGCTGTGGGGATAGCTCGATCGTCCAGTATGCTGACGATACAGTCATCTACTGATCCCTGGGGGATGTAGCTGCACTGGGTCCTCTCTTCCAAAAGGACCTCTCCTCCGTTGAGGCATGGCTGAGAGAGAACAGAATGGTGCTAAACTCTGATAAAACCAAGGCAATGCTTATTGGGCCCAGATCACTGGGTCATGACAGGTCAGCATCCTTGCACCTCACCACTCTTGCTGGAAAAAGCATCAGCGTAGTGCACTCCTTTAAAGCAGCAGTACTACGAAATCAGGAAGTGACCTATCAAAATTATGTTTTTCAGCTGTAAGCATGTGGCCAAAGTTCCAGTTTCCATACCTGTAAATGTTTTTTTCCAGTCATCTTTAGTTTTTTAGATATTTGCCATTTATTTGAAGTGTTGTAGCGCTACAACAAATATGGCGGCTGACTAATTTCAGCTGCGCTTTTTCTTCAGGTCGCATCACATGTTTTGACAACAGAAGAGGGACCCTCTGCTGACCATTCCTGATGTCCCTGCAAGTCGTATAGATGTGCAGTTGGCAGCAGAGGGGGTTCCAGTGCAACATGCTTAGTGGCAGAAATGTAAACAAAAGCAGAGAATAGCCGAGCAAATTATGCGGCAATAGTACAATGCCGCCGAGAAAGAGTAACAGGTATATGATTAGCAGGGCACAGGGAATAACCTGTCAAAAAAGCGCAATTTTTTTTTCCATAGTACTGCTGCTTTAAAGTGATTTACCAACTTCCCCCGATGTCATGTTTGCAGATCACCTTCCTTTCATTTAGTGACGCAAAGCTCAGCTGCACTGAAGTTAAGTATTAAATATATTCAGATGCTTAGTTTTTTAACATTTTTGTGCCACAGTTGTATCTGCATGTTTTTTTTCTTTGCTTGAAGTTCACACATGGGCAGTGCATCCACGTGCATGAGTGACATCAGCACAGGGAAGGTGTTCCCACTGCACCTTTCTCACTGCTCGTTCATTCATCTTTCCTGGACCCAGCCTCAGTGAGTGCAGATCTGAAACTGAACTGGCAAAAATTACAGCACTGATGACTGACACTGTTTGTTATATTGGCAGCTGTTATACTTGCTTTTGGGATTGCAGAAGTGGTGGTTTCTCCTGATTTTCAATTTTACTCATCTGACTAAGCTCTGTGTCATAGGTCCATCGATTCTAGGAACATCACAATCTACATTGCTTGAGTACAGTGTTACAGTTTTAGTAAGTGCTGCAAGTACATAATTATAACAACAAGTCTGTATAAAAAATTAATTTTTTTAACTGAGTGGAGCTGTAATCTGTAGCGTATTGGGACACAAAAGGACAACTTTTGAACTGGGCAGATCTATAAATTGATGTAAGCTTTTCAGTATTGGTACATAGAGGTCTGTGTTAAATGATGACTTTTTCAACAGTTCAGAATTGTAATGTGAGGCAAGAGTGTAAACACTGAGCTTCACAGTCCAATCCCAGGAGAACAGTGCAATAAACTGTGTATTTCTGGCAAGTGCTGCTTCCAGTGTGATTTCTTCAGTAAAGTGCCTTTGCTCTTGCATTTCTGATTGTCACCATCATTATAGACAGTTTACACTTTTTCTTGTGCTCTTGAGTTTTCTTGGGCTCATTTGGTGTTCTCATGCAAGCACCATAACACTGATCACCAAAGTATGCTTAGATGTGCATGAATAAAGGGACATGGTGCACTGAATTGTTTCTCCAGCTTGCCAGCTCCTCACTAAGTTTATAAATGAATGCAATAAAATCAGTTATATACTGTACATAGTTATACTGTACGTAGTTTACAGTGTATCTCAAAATTAAAAACACTTATTTTTTAACATTGTAACATACAGTCTTTATTTATAATTAGGATTATAGCATCATTGTATGTGCACTGGAGCATCAGCAAAAGAAGAGACTACAGTTGCCATCCTCTCCTGACACTGTGGTACCAATGTACGGCTTCTATGGTGTTATATTGCAAAGTGTGCTAGTCAGTTTGACATACTTAGGGAATAATGTCTGAACCAAAATATGGGCTACACAGCAATGAATGCAGGGAGTCTACACAATGCACCATGACTTCGGTAAGGCATGGGAGACAGTATAGTGCAGCATCTGTTGTATTTGCTGTACACTTTACGCATGTGCATCAGAGATCCACTGTAATGGAAAACATGGGACAACACAAACGGCTTGACACAGACCGAAGTGGTAATGAAGTATGGTGACACAAGTGAGGAAGGGTGGTTCAAATACAGTCTAACACTTGAGTACCTACTGCAAGGATATGTCCCTTTTTGTAGAGGACCAATCAAACAGTACTTAGGCTATCTAAACATAAATGTGGGCTCTTTCTCCACGAGAAGGGTATTGGCAGTGTCATTTTTAACCTTGGGGGTTGGGGGACGATCACCGACTGTACTGTGTATTTTTTGCTCAATTCATAATGCACCTGGAGGCACACATGTAGTGGCAATAAGCCAATGCCAGGATGGTATTACAGATGCTTATGCAGACACTAATGACAGCTGCAGTCTGTATAGTTCCTGAGCGCTTAGAGATAACACAGAGCTGGAGCAATAATTTGTAGTTTTAAATTCATAACATGCTGTATACAGGGGAACCGGTGTCTTCAACACATTACTCAATCACTGATACCTCTAAAGGGGAAAGTACAAGCAGGCCCCCAACCCCCAAACACACACATACACAGAGAAGAAAGCTATAGCGTAGACCAGTTGGCACTAGGGCAAAGACAGACTCAGACAGTATAAATAATTTACAGATAATAAAAGTTCTATGCTGCAGCATTTTTCTAAGTGTATGTGTGCAGTTGGGGGTTTGGAGTGGTTGGGGTACAAGGTGCCTGCTTGAAATTTCCACGTTGTGCTCCATCAGAGTGAGTGACTGATAAATCAATTAGTGGGAGGTCACTACTAGCTAGTACCAGGTGAGGAATTTGGACAAATTGTGGGCCATTTATCCTGCTCAAGCAATGCCACCAGATCGAGCCGTGCTCTCAGTGTCAAGCTGAAGTGGCCAACAACTCGTTAGCATAGGGAAAGCAACCCCCCCCCCCCAAAAAAAAAGAAATATAAAAACCCAGTGCACTATCACTAGCATTTGTGTGGGCACATTGATGCTGGGAGTAACAGAACACACACCATACCTCGATTTTGCACAGTAAAATGACAGCAATGACGGGAACCAAACTGTAGCACTAAGTAGCAAAATATAATATTAACAGTCCGTGTTGCTAAGTCTGCTCTCACGGCTGTACTGGAATGGATAGGGACTACTGCTGTGACTGCCTGAGCTACTGCCCACATCATTCTCGCTGCTGTCATAGGGTCATTCCTATGGGGATCTACTATGCAGTGGCTGTCAAATTGTGGCACTATGTCAGTGTCCGAAGGATCACCGTTAGTGCAGGACTACATAATGATTTCATCATCGGACCCTGAAAATGAACTGTTTGATATTGCTATTGTCGTGCTGCATGCTGCGACCAAGAGCTCTGTTATCAAGACAGAACTGCTATGACCAAGAACTAATTTTAATTGCAGAGCACAGATCTCCCTGTGGTGACATTGCAAAGGTAATGAGTGTCAAAGGTCACCAAATACAGGCTCCAATACACAAAATTACACTTCCTGGTTTGTGAGAGTGAAAACCTGATTTAATTTGCTAAAATAGGCTATGCATCTATCAAAATACATTGTGAATCAGTTCTATATGCAGTCACCTTGCAGTATATGCATTTATATATCAAAACTCGGTAAATCGCTTTAAGTACCTAGGCCTAACACTAGACCACACTATTACTTTCAAGGACCACATGGACCATATCACCAAGACCCTTCACCATAAACTTGGAACCTTTTATCGCCTCAGGGACCAGCTAATCCCTGAGGCAAGGATATCCATTGCCACAAGCGTCCTGCTCCCAACTCTGACCTATGCCGCACCTATAATACAAGGCATGGCAAAACAAGAGGTCTAGAGGATGCAAATCCTCTACAACAAAGTGGCTCACTTCGCCATTCAGGATGATCCACGAAGTCACCACTGAGACACACTGGCCCAACTACACTGGCCCTCCTGGACTGCCCTCCTGCAATACCCCCTGCTTGTCCAAACATATAAACTGCTAAACCTGCCCGCCCCTCACAGCATAGCAGGTACTATAGCACTAAAGCACAACCCCAGGAGGCTAAGGACGTCTGCACGAAGGCTACTCACAGTCCCCAGAGTAAGAACAAATACAGGGGGCAGATCTTTCTCCTCCCTAGCCCCTAACCTATGGAACAACCTCCCACCTCCGGTGCAGGAGACCTCCTCACTCATGAGCTTCCGCACCAGACTAAAAGCACATATGATTGCTACGAGCACGTGCCTCTGCCATGGCATATAACCACCTTCGATACCACTACCCTCTGTCAAAAAAGTGAGTAAACGGAGAAACCTCTCCCAACAACAAGGGGCACAAGTTCCCTGAATCCCCATCCTCCATCCCTGGCATGGTATCTCTCTTCTGCCAATAACTCTCAACAACTTGCCATGCTTAATACTAGGTCTAGCTGCATTGTAAACAAGACTGTATCATGATGATAACCATGTAAGCAAACTGAAAAACAATGCCTGTATAACACTGCAACATGATTTCCATGTGTTAAAAATGTATTGTTATCCCGGGTCGCCCCTGAAAAAGGGACCTTCGGGTCCAGTGGGCCTACCCGGTCACCAAAATTAAATAAATAAATAAAAATTCAATAAATTGTCACAGACACTGATTTATGTGAGTCTGACCCTGAAAATAAACAACAGCCTGCAAACAGTGATACTGAATATGATGACTAGGTTGTGTACGAAACGAATGGAACCATCACCACTGCCACCATGCCAGCCACATGTGCCACACTAGTAGTACTCTTAGTTTTCTTTTGTCAGTCATCAGTTTATATTATGTAAGTTTGATGGGTATACTTTTTTAAAACAACAGCAGCAGGCTCAATTACAGCAGCTGTGCCTTTCATATCTACCTCAGTAATGCCCGCCATGGGGATCATTTTTTTAAAACTGCAGCAGGCTCAATCACAGCAGCTGCGTCTCTCTTACTTACTTCAGAAATTCCTGCCATAGCAGGCCTGATGGCGCTGAGGGTTGAGGCACTGAACGCCTTACCTTGCACCACGCTGGTGACCCAGGTTTGGGAATGACCTCAGGTCATCAGAGAGCCGACATGGGGGGGGAGAGGGGGAGCAGAATTGAGCAGCCAAAAGTCAGCTCTTCTCTTCAGGGGTGGTTGGTGCCCCCCTCCGTAGTTACGCACCCACTGGGTGGAGGTCCAGTGGGTTGCATAGGCAGGAAGGGGCAGCAGTGTAGCGGTAGGGCACCCCGAGGCATGGCATGTGCATGCCTCCAAATGCACACACACGCCCAGGGCATGGCGTTGGGGAGAAAACGGGGAAAAAAGACAATAAAAATCTGTATTAAAAAAAAAAAGAAATGCCTGCCTTGGGTATCATTTTTGGACACAGCAGCAGACTCGCTAAGAGAGCCTGCACCTCTCATACCTACCTCAGCAATGCCCACCATGGGTATCATTTTTTGAAACAGCAGCAGGCACACTCATAGCTGCTACGCCTCTTGTACCTGCCTCAGCAATGCCTGCCATGGGTATAATTTTTTGAAATAGCAGCAGGCTCACTCAGAGCAGCTGCACCTTTTGTACCTACTTCAACAATGCCCGCTATCAGTATAATTTTTGGAAACAGCAGCACACTCACTCATAACAGCTGCACCTTTCATACCTGCCTCATCAATGCCTGCCCTTTGGGCTAAAAGCACCTCCGATGGGGGTCTATACACCTCCACGGTGAGAACAGCCTGCTGCCACACTTCCTGAGCCCTTGCTTGCAGGCATCCTCTCATAGCCCTTTGGGCTAACACACCTCCGATGGAGGTCTATACACCTCCATGGCAAAAAGAGCCTGCTGCCACACTCCCCAAGCCCATGCTTACAGGTACATCCTGGACAGTGTTCCGGGAACGCAAGGCTGCATGGCTGTCTCTGTAAATTTTCTAAGGACAATTGCCCTTCTTCTGGGACAGCACTTATTGGTTGCCCAGAGACCATGAGCTCCTTGTTTGGTTCTTCATCCTGCCAGGCATTTTCAAATTCCTCCTGACTGGACTATGTCACTACCATCGGCCAGTTTAACCTTTTTTTCTCCTAATCCAGCATTGCCTCAGATTTCTGAGCTGTTTTAATACTCAGTGCTATTTCTTCAATTTAAAGTGTAGGTTTACCTATACTTTTTTTTGTCTACTTTTCCATTTGCATATTATACTGTAAAACTACTAAAGGGCAACAAGATGTGTAGGTTGCAATCCTCTTCCCACTGCTCTCCCCTAACATTTCTAGTCCTGGGTCATTCATGCCTAAAGCAAATTATCTATGTCCTAACATTCAGCGGTGTGATCTGAATCTGCAAGTCTGTACAAAGCCTCTACTGGGGATGGAGATCTCTGACATGGAGGCAGATCCAGTCGGTTGGTGAGACCATCAAGCCCTGAGGTTTAGTTTCACAATCCCTCAAAAAGCCCCTAAGGAAATGGTGCAGAATCAACCTTTAAGACAGGTAACAACTGAAGGCCTATGTCAGTACTGAACTCTTTTGGAGATTCCATTAGATAGCAGTGACCCAGGACGCCTGGTGCTGGCTTGTAATGGGGCAGTAATGGGGGCCCTGGATGTTATTGCTCCAGTTCATGTTCGCCCACTGACCTCCCACCCTGGTGTTCCATGGTTTGATGGATCACTATGGGAGCTAAGGAGGCAGGGTCGAAGGTTGGAGAGACACTGGCAGAAAACTCACCTGGAGTTGGACAAGCTTATATTGATGTACCATTATGAGGTCTATCAGTCAGCTATTTCTCGTAAGAAGGCAAAATTCCTGACCAAAGAAATTGCTACAGCAAACAACAGACCAGCTCAGCTCTTCCTGACCATAGACAGACTGTGAAATCCAGTCTGTATGCGGACTGGGGGAGCATTGTCACAAGAAAAATGTGAAGAGTTGTCTCAGTTCTTTGCTGACAGAGTGTCCTCTATCAGGACAGAGATCAGCCAATGCCTCCCCATAGGACACGATAGTGGCTCTCCGAGTGGTATTAATGCCTGGTCTGTCTGGTCTACCTTCAGCCTGCCAGAAATCATGGATATAGTGAGAATTGTCCAGACTCTGCGGCCATCCTGCTAAATTTAGACCCGGGCCTAACCCACCTTTTGGTGGGTTGTGTTGAAATTATTGGCCCTGTTCTAGGTCAGATAGTCTGGGTCTCCTTGGAGAAAGGGATCTTTCCTGATCCCTTAAAGGTAACAGTGGTTAGACCACTGCTAAAAAAGCCCTCCTTGGACCCAGACTGCCCTGCCAATTACAGACCAATCTCCAACCTACCGTTTGTAGGGAAGGTGATGGAGAAGGTGGTCTCTCTGTGGATGGATGAACATTTAACCAGCCATGATATCCATGACCCTCTCCAGTCTGGTTTCCGGAAAAGGCACAGCACAGAGACTGCCCTGGTGTGAGTACTTAATGACCTCCTGGTGGCAAGAGATCAGAGAGCCTGTTCCATCTTGGTTCTCCTTGATCTCTCAGCAGCTTTTGACACTGTGGACCATGAGGTATTGCTGGAATACCTGCAGTTCTTTTGTGGACTGGAGGGGGCAGTCCTCAACTGGTTTCGAACTTTCCTGGAGGGAAGATCACAGAGGGTGATATCGGGGATTTATTCCTCGACCCCTTGCGATCTTCCCTGTGGGGTACCGCAGGGTTCTGTACTCTTCCCCATGTTGTTCGCAATGTACATGCTGCCACTGGGGGACATTATTAGGCGGTACAAGCTTGAGTTTTCACTGCTATGCAGATAACACTTAGATGTACATGTCCTTTGTACCCACTCAGGAGTGTGATATTGTCTCTGTGTTTAATAACTGCCTGCAGGAGATACAGAATTGGATGAGGGCTAACTGGCTGAGACTAAACCTGGAGAAAACTGAGGTGTTGATCGTGGACCGGGATCTGAGGATTTGTTGGATCATGGGTGGGAAAACCATCTGGTCTACAACTTGATGGTCACCCGCTCAGAGCCTCAAGCCAGGTGCAGAATTTAGGGGTGGTATTCGACGAAGGTTTGACTCTGAAAACTCAGGTGTCAACTGTAGTCAAATCCGCCTTCTATCACCTGAGAAACATTGCTAGGGTGAAGCACCTGGTTCCGTCCGAGGATCTGCAAACATTGGTCCACGCCTTTGTCACCACATGGTTGGACTACTGTAATGCCCTTTACCTGGGGCTACCAGGACTGGATATTCACCATCTGCAGCTAGTGCAGAACGTGGCAGCCAGGTTGTTAACTGGAACCTCCCTAGATCCAGCCATATAACTCCTGTGCTGCATGAACTGCACTGGTTGCCCATACAATGGCATATCCCTTTCAAGGTCGCGTTACTGACATAAAGCCCTACATGAACCAGGACCCCAGTACCTGAAAGACCTCCTTTCTCCCTATTGTCCCCCCCACTCACTCCGATCCTCTGGCTAGGGATTGCTAGAGGTCCCCAGGGTGAATCTGAAGACGTTTGGTGGAAGATCTTTTGCCTTTATGGTACCAACCCTGTGGAACTCCCTACCTCGTCAGATACTTGAAAGCCTGACTATGGAGGGATTTAAATCTGCATTAAAAATGCACTTGTTTGCAACAGCTTTTATGGGGACATAAGCTATGTATATGTTTTTATGCTTTTTATGAACTGTTTTAAACATGTTAAGATTTTATTGTACAGGTGCTTTGAATGCAGGAAAAGTGCCTTTTTATAAATAAAATTTGATTTGATTTGATTTTCTACCCTACCCAGAATGGTTTCCATCTCCCTCTTACTCACACCCTTCTTGGTTCTCACCCTTATCCCAGTCTCCCCCTCTACACCTATTGCCACTTCTCTTTCCGCTTCCCTTCCAGATACCTCCTTCATCCTGTCAATCACCCCCACAGCTCCTCTTGTAAACAGACCCCACTTTCCCTACTACCCTCCAACCTCTCGGTTTTTCCCTTCCTAGTCACTTTGCCTTTCTTCATTTCCTTATCTCCTTTTCTACACCCCTCCCTCTCTCTTCCCCTCCCTCTTGTATTTCCTACTCTAATTTACAAAAGTCCTAAACTTCACTATTTCATCCTTGCCCTCCTCCTTCTTTCATCAGGGAACATCCACCCCAACCCTGGCCCTATTTCTTCTCCCACCCTGACTGACTCCTTACCCAAACAACATGACTCCAAACCCCACTTCCACTACAACCCTTCCTAATGCGTTGAAGCTCCTCCACCTGAACATCTGTAGCCTGCTACCTAAAATCGATCTCCTAAAAACTCTTATGATTTCACACACCCCTGACAGGCTAATTATTACCGAGACATGGCTCAAAAAAAGCATCCCTGACAGTGTCATTACTATCCTGGGTATTCCCTCTTCAGACAAGATTGATCGGGTTGCAGAGGGGGAGTAGCCATGTATATCAGGGCCCCTACTTTTCTGCTGCACAGTGGGACCAAGTTCTGCGGCAAAACTACCATTTGCCGCAGAACTTCTACGGCGGTGGTTTGTAATTTCTACGGAAGTTCTGCGGCACTAAGGAACTACCACATCACAGTGTCAGCTTGTCATCCTGACTTCACTTTCATGGCAGTGGTTATAGCAATCAGGATGGTGGAAAGCACAGTAACACTAGTTCAAAATATAACAGACTTATAAAAATAATTTTATTCCTAAAAAAGCAAAACAAATGTCTCTCCCTTAAGTTAAGGTCCTAGCCTGTTGCATAAATGACATATGCAGAGGGGATCTTATGTGATAAATAAAGTATTTCTATATGCATGTTATCTATCCCACTAATGAGGTTTCCACTGTCTATCACTTATATATTTGTATGTGCTTTCTACACCACTCATGAGGTTCCCACTGTGTATCACTTATATATTTATATTTAATCTGTAACATACATACAAATGTGTGTGTGCGTGTGGTGAGAGAGACAGAGATACTGTGTGTGTGTGTGTGTGTGTGTGTGTGTGTGTGTATATATATATATATATATATTTTTTTTTTTTTTAATTTCCATGAACTTGCATCCTCATTCATACAGGTCCCATTGGAAATGGAATAGAGGAGTTATTACAAAACTCATTTTTCGTGTCAACCTGCTTACCCTGACGCACTGCGTAACACCATCAGGCCATGACATGCATGTAAACCGATTGTGAGGTACAGCTCTCCAGCCCATCACAATGTGTCCACCATGTGACAGAACACTGCACCATACCTTCCCAGGCTCCAGGCAGTGATGTGTTCCACCAATCCTTGTGCTGCCCAGCCAGCTCCCAGAGCTAAACTCTGAACCTGAGTTGCCGGCACAGAAACACAGCATGCTGCCCTCTGGCCCAACAACTGTCCCTGCACACAATGTTTCTCCATAACTTTTAGGTGATTCTATCAACCAATGACAATATGTAATCAATTACCCTGGCAAAAATGCTTACAGTGCAATTATGTATTTAACAGGTCTATTCTTTCAACAGGTCTACACATTATTAAATTCCACTTTTTTGGGCTTAATTACTTTATTTTTCTTAAAAATGACAGTTAAATTCATTTTACCAGTTATTCATTTCAGATGGCATCTCTATACATTAAAGGCACAAATAGGTTTGTACAAAGTGAGGTATGGACTTAACAAGTCTGTGCTATTGACAAGGTTTTGTTTAAGTTGGCCCTAGCACAATAATGTAAGACTGACAATTGTATTAGGCTGTAGTGCAGGTTGAGCAAATATCACCATGCATGATGTGCTGTGCCACCATCTCTGGCAGTGGGAGCTGTGGTAGATAAGTGACTGTTCATTTCTGTTGCAGAATGCAGCCAATTCGTTAGTTAAAGTATGATGTTACAGCAATGATAACATCATATTCTGAGCATATAGGGGGGTTTTGGATATAAAAAGAGGGGAAGGGAACCAGATTCTATGGATAAACAGAAATATTAAAAAAAAAATCACCAAGAAGAGTGAATTCTGTGGCGCCGCAGAAGTTCTGCGGTAGATTGCAAATTCTGCGCAAAATTCTGCGGCCGCAGAATTCTAGGGGCCTTGTGTATATCCTGTCCTCATTGCAGTTTACTACCACCCTGTCTACCTCCATCCCAGCTGCCTATGAAGCCCTTGTCACTTGCATTACTCTTCCTTTCTCAATTCCAGTCTTTGTGGCTGGCATCTATTGCTGCCCAAGCATTCAACCGTTGGTCATGACTGAACTCTTAGCCAACATCACCTCCCTCTCGCAATCTGATGAACTGTTCATAATGGGTGACGTGAACCTAAATTGGTTGTCTCCCAAGTTAAACAAGCAATGCAATGATGTCACTGCTCTAAACCTCACTCAACATATACTTGAGCCCACACGCCCTAATCCTAAAACACAAAACCACACCCTGTATGACTGGGCACTCACAATCCACCCGTACTGCGTCATTAAATCTGGTCTCCTCCCTGATGCCCTTAGTGATCACAACCCCATTTTCATTGTACGTAAGTTCCATCACCCCAAACTTCCCCCTAAAATCATGTAACTCCAGTCCTTTAAATCCTTAGACCTTACCCCACTCAGCTCTGCACTTGCTTCCACCAACTAGGCCCCCCTCTCCACTGCCATTTCTGTCGACCAAGCCCTTGACTATTTTAAGGATAAATTCATTGCCACCTGGAATGCCTTTACTCCTTTCAGAAGGACCAGAGTCCATGGGCTTCATCTCCCCTGGATCACCCCTGAACTACTGGCCTGCTTCAGGGAGCGTGACTGGGCCTGGAGAAAACATAAATCTACTAAACATCCAAATGACTACGCCAAGTACAAAATGCTATGCAATTCATGTACTAAAGCTACTTGACTGGCTAAGTCCAATT
Organism: Neoceratodus forsteri; assembly: GCA_016271365.2. NCBI lineage: Eukaryota > Metazoa > Chordata > Ceratodontiformes > Ceratodontidae > Neoceratodus > Neoceratodus forsteri. The sequence continues at coordinate 1,530,683,624 of CM057453.1, forward strand.
ATTTCAACTCCTAATTCCTAACTAACATTAACTCTCCATCTAAATTCTGGAGGGTAGTTCATGCCCTATTCTCTCCCCCCTCTCCCCTTCCCCCTTCAGTTCTCGAAATAAATAGCTCCCTAGTTTCCAGCCCTGGCTCCATGACCAATGAATTTAATGCCTACTACACCTCGTGCGCCACATCTCTTCTAAATTCTCTATCCCCCTTGCCACTTACTAACTTCAGCCCTTCGCCTCAGCCAGTGCCTACCCCTACCCCTTTTTCCTTTTCTACTATTTCCTCTGATGAAGCTTTTAGTGTCTTCCTATCCCTCAACCCTTCTAAAGGCTCCTCACCAGATGAGCTTGATCCTAAACTTCTCCTGCCTTCCTGCTCCTGCAATTGCTTATCCTATCTCCCTAATCTTTAACCTCTCCTTTATTTATGCCCAAGTGCCCTCATCCTGGAAACATGCTGTAGTCATTCCTCTCCCCAAGGGTGGTGATACAGCCACTCCTGGCAACTATCATCCCATTTCCCTCCTTCCTACCCTTGCCAAACTTCAAGAACATTTAGTTCTTTCTCAACTATCACCCTTCCTGTCTGATTCCTCCTTCTTCACCCCCTTCCAATCTGGTTTTCAGAAGAACCACTCAGCAACCACCTCCCTCCTCAGGCTTACTGACTCCATCCTTTCAGGGATGGATGATGGCCTGATCACCTCTGCCATCTTTGTCACCCTAGCCAAAGCTTTTGACACTGTTTCCCATCCCCTGCTTCTTGATTTCCTCTCCTCAGCTGGCCTTGCTCCATCAGCCACCAACTGGTTTAAATCCTACCGTATTGGCAGGACCCAATCAGTGAGAATCCTTGATTCCATCTCCCCTCCACTCCCCATCAACACTGGTGTCCCTCAGGGCTCAGTGCTTTGTCCCCTACTCTTCTCCATTTTCCTTAATGATCTTCCCACAGCCTGCTTATCCTCGTATAGCTACATGTATGCTGATGATACTGTTTTATACAGTTCTGGCAAAAATTCTGCTGCTATGTAAACCAGCTTATAGCATGACTTCAACCAAGTTCAGCTCTGGTTTGCTTCTCAGCACATTTTTCTAAACACCAAGATAGTCTCAATGACTTTTGGCATCAGGCAGAGACTCTCTAGGCTCCCGGCCCTGCCTACCTTCCACACCCTTGACGGGACCATACTGGAGGACAACTCCTCATTTAGATATCTGGGGGTTTGACTGGATCAGCACCTCAACTTCTCTGTGCATATCGATGCTATCCTGAAGAAACTGCATGCCAAGCTTGGTGCTCTATACAGGAATTGGAGTTGCATCCCGCTGACTGCGAGGCATGAAATTGTCCAGAAGATGATACTCCCCATCTTTGACTACTGTCACATAGTCTATGGTGCTGCTCTCAAATTTTCCCTGGCCAAGATGGACACTCTCTTTAACTCCTTCTGCAGCTTTGCTCTCGACTCCCCTTCCCGCTCTCACCACTGTGAACTCTATCACTCTCTAACCTTCCTTCCACTACCTCACAGATGCATCTCACACTGTGTCAAACTAACCTCCAAATTCTGAATCAGAATGCTCCCCTCCTATCTCTCATCCTCTCCCTCCACTCCACCTCCTCCCACCCATTCTCTCAGATCTAATGACACCCACACCTTGACGGTCCCTCACCGCTCCAGCTTCATTGGTCAGACTGGTTTCACCCATCACTTCCCTAAAACCTGGAATTCCCTCCTCCCTGAAATATGACGCTCCTCCTCCAACTACTCCCTTACCTCTGACTTACACAATTACCTCTTCCTCAGCTGTTCCTGCTTTAACCCTCCTTAATACCTATCCCCAGCTTCTGCATTCCTACCCTGACCACCCCCTCGGTAGGGTTCTCAACATCCTGAAGGAGGAATCAGGAAATGGCTACCCCTTCTCCTCATATTCAGTTCTTGCCTCTCCCCCTCTCTTCTCCACCTGCCCTTCTGGGTCACCCATGTGCAAAATCTACCCCATCCTTTTTACTCCAACAGCACTTGCGTACTACCTCGAGCCTGCTCCTGGTACACTCATGCACTATAATGGTTCTGTTGCATTATTACCATTATGTACGTTTATATGTTCTTTTGTATGATTTCGGACATGTATTGTAATTTACCCAATGTTCCACTACTGTTTATTGTACAATACCTTGTGTTCCAACTGTTGCATAATCTTACAATGCTGTATTGTTTATACAACCCACATACTAGTGTAACTGATCATCCTTCACAACCCTATGTAACCCCTTCCCCCGAGGTCGCACCATGGGACGAGCAACTTGTTGTTGTGTGCCCTCTTGGTGAAACATTTCAATAAATAAATTAAATAATTTTTTGAAACAGCAGTAGGCTCACTCATAGCAGCTACCCCTCTTGTACCTACTACAGCAATGCCCACCATGGGTATCATTTTTGGAAACAGCAGCAGGCTCACTAACAGCAGCTGTGCCTCTCATACTTGCCTCAGCAATGCCCGCTATGGGTATAATTTTGGGAAACAACAGCAGGCTCACTCACAGCAGCTGCGCCTCTCATACCTGCCTCAACAATGGCTGTCATGGGTATAATTTTTGGAAACAGCAGCAGGCTCACCATGAGAACCTGTGCCTCTTGTATTTGCCTCAGCAATGTCCCCATGGGAATAACGGATCAGGGCACCTAAAAGACAGTGTGAAAGTCCCCAAAAAAGTTTTTTCATGATTTTTGCTATGGTCAGGGTCAGGTAATCGGGTAGTAAGATGGGTCAGGTAGTGACTACCCAAACCAACTACTTGGTTTTCATCTGGGTTTTTTTCAGGTACTTTTGGGGTACCAACGGTTTGTCTTGATTGTCTGGTATTTTAGTACCCACCCATTCCTAAATGTTATGAATGATTTTTTCTTTAATAATTGAAGACAGCTGAATAGCATCTGTATCATAAAATATTTTTTATAAAATTTGCAACAAAATTATAGTTTGCAGCTTTGCAATACTCAGATCTGACATTTCACTCTTTACTATTACTAAAGTCATTTACATGAAAATAGGCTATTAATATATTCTTAGTAAGAGTATATTGCTAGTCCATCTTCATTCTTCATCTGTTTCTGATGTGTCCATTCACACATATCTGTGAGCAGGTCGGGTCCACAAGCAAAAGTTTTACACAAGGCAGCAGGTAAGGGGGGCACCAGTTGTACCCTGATAAATGCACAGAGCACGAATTTCTGTACTGAATAAGAGAGAAAGTTCTTTTGTGGGGATAGTAGCAACTCTCCCAAGTATGTCTGCATTGAGCAGAATCATGACTGACTATTGAAATTATGCATACTAAATCAGCTACCTACCACATTACTGGGGAGGGAAACAATTTAAAAATTCAATTATGTGGTGTGGTGCATAAGGACTTGTTCACATAGAGCATTAATTTACATTGTATTACAAGGCTTAGTCAGCTGTCAGTTACTATGAAGTGCATATTTTGTAATGCAAACTAGTTTGCTTTGACACACTAGCAAGCGTATAAGAAGATTACATGCCATTCCCTTTATGAGGGTAAAATCGAGATCTGTATTGCTATTTAATGTTTTTTTCCCAGTACCCAAAATGTTGAATAACAGTCATCACTCATAATTAGAATTGTTATGTGCTTTCAGGCAGCGTGTATTTTGGACTGAGAGATGCGATCACTAGTGACTGCATAATCGTCATGTAACTTGATCTGCAATACTGTCAGAAAAATACACTCTCCAAATCATTCTAGACAGAGCTAAAAAATAAAATTAAGAAAAATCCTAGTTGAAATTGCCATATTTGAGCCAAAGATATAATTGGTGATGATGTGTTAACTGCCGAGTATGTTAGAGATTAGCTACAGAAAAAGATATCTCTCATTTAGCAGCCCTCATTTCTCAGCTTTCAGATAATCAAACCTTCTACCAAATATCCCAGAGTTGTTTTCCATGATCCTTGCTGCAAGAAGGCAATGGCTTTTTATTGTAATGATGACTCGTGTATCTGTAACAACATGGAAAATAGCACACACACACACACACACACACGCTTACTTTGTACTTTCAGGACAGCCTAGCATAACTTGGTAATTTTTTAATATTTTATCTCCAAATTTTCAATATGACCTTCTTAGGACCCTACCTCAAAAAAATGTGATTTTTTTTTCAAATCTAGCACAAAAAGTGATTTTGCAGTCACTCTACAAAATCACATTTCAGGCAAAATTTGAAAATGTTCATCTACCAGGTTCATGAGGTGGGGTCATAAGAATATGTTGAAACTTTGGGGTCAAAATATTTAAAAACAATATTATGAAAGTACATTGACATTTTTAATGCTCACTCATAACTTTGGTAATTTTCAGTATTTTGACCCCACATTTTCAACTTCACACCACCTCATGAATGTGACAGGTGTAATTTTTTTCAAATCCTGGCCAAAACATGTTTTTGCATTTGCGGCTCAAAATGACACTCGGATCAGTATTTCATAAATGATGCCTGTCATGTGCAGAAGGAGGGTTATAAAAGGACTATGTTGAAAATTTGAGGTCAAAATCTGAACGAAACATTTAAGTTATGAAGAAACATTGAATTGTTTGTACATTCACTTATAACTTTATTGTTGCAGACTTTGAACCCTAATGCTCAACAGATCCCCTGTGTTACCCCACCTCATAAACATGGTGGGTATCATTTTTCAAATCCCCTCCCAAACATTTTTTTACTGTTGCTCTATGAAATCACCTTTCAGATGTGACTCAAAAAATTCCACCTGTCTTGATCATAACATCAGGTCATAAATAGACTATGTTGGAAATTTGGGATCAAAATGTGGGAGCCCACTAAAAATTAGATATTGCTTCTCAGCTGGCTTATCCTGAGTAAATACAATCTAAGAATGTGTAAAAGCACGACACCACTGAAAATGAGATACTGCATCTCATCTGGTCTAACCTGAGTAAATATGTATAACAGCAAGAGCCCAGTACAGCAAAGCCCTACCTGAACTGTGCATCTATGCTGCTTTATACTGGGAAAATATATTGCAAAAGCTGGACACCTCCAAAATTGAAACTTGCCTTTCAGCTGGGATATCTTGGGTAGATATATTATAAAACTGGGTAAAGCATGGCCCCATCAATAACAAGATTTTCATCTTTGCTGTGATATCCTGGGTAAATACTGTGTAAAAACTGGGAAAAGCAGGCTACTACTGAAGCAAGATATCATCTGAGCTGTGCCATCCTGGGTACAGCACAAAAATGTGTCAAAGCAGGACCCCACTGCACATGATATATTACATCTCATCTGGTCTTTCTTGAGTACATATATAGTAAAAATGTGTAGAAGCAGCACCCAATACAACAGCATGCAGAATAAGGGGTGGCAGCTGCAGAATAAGGGGTGCTAGCTGCACATTCGAGCAGACTTGATAGACCTCTAGGCCTTTATCTGCTGGCAAATTTCGTATGTTCGTAGCATGCAAGCAAACATTTGACACTGACAAATGCTTGTTACTCCTGTTTTTCTCACTTCTTTTGCACAGAGGTTTGTTGCCTTCGCAGTCTTATTCCTTAAATTGGCCCACTGTTCCTCCACCCCATCCAGGCTATCCCACCCTGCCAGGTCATCTATGAGGCATTCTACCATGTTTTTTAAAATCTGCCCTCCTGAAGTCCAGGGCCCTACCTCTTTTGTGGTTTGCTTATGCTGCCATCCTTATGTTGAACCACATTGTATAGTGATCACTGGTCCCCAGGTGGTCTCCCACCTTGATGTCTGCGATATTGTCCCTGTTTGTGAACACTAAGTCCATTATTGCCCCATCTCGAGTAGGCTCCTTGACTAGTTGCCTGAGAAATGCCACCTGCGGAGAATCTAGGGTGTCCCTGCTTCTAACTGAAGCCACGGTTGGGAGGCTCCAATCTAAATATGGTAGACTGAAGTCCACCACCAGTAGCACCTCCCCTTTTTCTGCCATTGTGTTGATGGCTTTCCCCAGTGCCTTATCCAGTTCTTCCTCTGTGTTGAAGTCTGTAGATCACCCCAGTACAAATAGTGGCTCTGGCTCCTGTCTCCAGGGTGTCCCACAGCACCTCCAGCTCCTCCTTTCCCACTGACACCCTTGTGTTTTTGTCACTTTGATACCCTCCTTTACATACAGCACAACATCTACTCCCTTCTTCACCACCCTATCCTTCCTGAACTGAGTGTAGCCTGGTATGGCCATGTCCCAGTTGTGGTTGCTTGTGCACCATGACTTAATAATGGTTACAATATCCAGGTTGACTTCTGCCATGTTGGCTTCTAGGTCTGGAATTTTATGTCCAAGACTCTTTGTATTTGCATACATGGCCCTCTACACCTTGCTTCCACTCTGCCTGCAACCCACTTTCTTTGCTTGTGCCCTGCCTCCTTTTCCCTTCTCTTTTTGCAACTTTTGTTCCCTTCCCCCATTGTCCTCTACTTCACTACTGTCCCTTTATCCTACTTCCTGGGGGATACTCCTCCTCGGGTCCTCCGCTCTTATTGCTTTAGTTTGTGGGGGAAGGGCAGTTTATGCCTCCCTTCTTTTTCTGCCTGCCCCTAAGCTACTTTAAATGTTCATCAAAGTAATATTTAGATTGTCCACTGAGGACTGTGGTTCCCCTCCCAGAGGGATGCAGGCCATTACCTCTGTATAGGCCCATGCCCCTCCAGGTGGATCCCTAGGTCCCCACTGTAGCCAAATTCCTCCTGTCTGCACCATTCCTTCAACCACAAGTTGAAGCTTATGATGTGAAGTACCCTATCCTCCCCCTGGTCATAGACAGGCAGTATCTCGATGAAAGCCACCATGTGTGCTACCTGCCTAAGACCCCTCCCCCTGCATAAGCCTAGCCTCATCCCTTGCTAGATCATTAGTCTCCACATGGACAATGACATCCAGACCCCCCATGCCTATCCTTAGGATCCACTGCCCATCCCTTCAAGTCGTGATGTCACATAGGCACCTTATCTGCCTCTCACCCCCTCTTCTTGTTCCCAAATCAATCTCCTTAACAAATGACTCCCACACCAAAAGCTGTTTCCTCCTCTGCTGGGGTGTTCTACCTCTCACCTTAGGGCCTCCCCTACAGAGGACTCCCACATCCCCCCTTGCCACTGCTACAGGTGCCTCCTTCCAGCAGTCCTGTGGCACCAGAACAGCAAAGGGCTTTTGTAGTGGCACAGGCTGAGAAATGTGCCCTTGACCTGCCACCCCCACCCTACTGGAGCCTGCCACAGTCCAGTCATCCCTCCTTCTCCTAGGCAATCTTTGGGGCAGTGATGGTAGACTGTGTGACCCCTGGGTGGAGAAAGAGGTGAAAGAGGTTTGCTTATTATTTTGTTTGTTTTTTTGATGACTAGGGAACAATGACTAGGAAATATAAGTGTAGACTGATATTGAACCAAGTTAAGCTATTGCTGGATTAAAGAATGGGAGGAATTAGGCCATGATACTGGGAAAATCCACATACTCTTTTTGAGAAGTGCCATGTGATCTTTAACACCCACCTGAGTAACCTTCAGAACAGGTAAAAGGGACCTTGGTTTAATGTTTCATGTAAAATATATACAATAACTAACAACAGCACAGTGGCCCCCCAAACACAATGCTGGGGCATTGGTGTGGTTGTTTATCACCAAGGGGAAAAGGTCACTACATAGCTCCCAACACCACTTCCTGCAGAACCTTTTATTTTATGGAGGTCTCCCATTCAACTATAAACCAGGCCCAACCCTGCTTAGCTTCTGGGATATGACAGGATTAGGCACCATGGTCATAAGGCTGTAGGTAATATGATCCGGTCAATACTTATCAATGACAATTTCATACAATTGGTTATCTTTGTTATCATCTTCATACTAGAATTGTCCCCCTCCATCTCTTTTCAGTATCTGAACTGGAACAAGATGGAAATTCAGGCAGGACATCTGATGCTGCAGACTCTTCTTTAATCTATGGCAGCAGAAATCTGATGCCATGTGGGATTAGGTGGCTATTCATTTTTTATGAATGTGAGCCTCAAGTTACATGGTTACAAGTGTACTTCCCCCAGTAGTGTGGGTGCTTACCTGGCTCCACAGAGCCTTCAACGCTTGCCACCAACAGATGTCTGTCTCACCAGCCCCAAAGGACTTGGACTCAGTGGGGGACCAGAGGAGAATCTTTGGAAGAGCAGCAATATGGACTCCACCATTGCCTCCTGGCCAGCATGACTGCGGCTTGAGCTGCACATCAAAGGCATGTTTAAATAGAAAACATTTTACCCCCATCTTAAACATCTCCTCTGAGAAGGAACTCTTAAGATGTAATGGCAATGACTTCCTGATAGTCTGGGCTACAACCAAGAGTGACCATTCACCCGTCTGTTTAAGGCAAGATCTTGGGACACCCAGAAGAAACTCCTCAGTGGAGTGAAGCAAGTGACCAGGAGTATACCAGACCAAGAGGTCTTTAAGGTAGCCAGGGCCCAATCTAGGAAGGGCCTTGTAGGTTAACAAGGCAATAATTTTTTTTTTTCAATTCTGTTTATCCCCTCTTGTCACTGCTGGCTAAGACCCTTTTGGCCATCTTCAGCACCCTTATCCTGTCCAGTTGAGATCCTCCGACTCAGTACCCTATACCCCCCTGCTCCACCCACAACACAGCCAGTGATCTGGCACCCTCAGCTTGTCCCCCATAGTTGGGTTGCCATCTCCACCATGGTTAATGCCCCACACCATCTGGTTGGCCATGGAGGAAGCTGAAGATTAGGATCTGCCAGGCTCGAACAGGGAGGGACGGCAGAGGATGTGGTTGGTAAGAGTGATGTCACCCTCCCACTTGACAGCAAGTTTCCTTCTTTTCCAGACCCCAGAATAACTGGATATGCAATGACATCCTCATGTTGCTGTGCATGTTCCCGCTCATGTCCACCAGAACTTCACCCCTTGTCTTGTGATCCCAGGCCTCCTCACCCCTAGCTGCCACTAGATGTCAAGTAGTTGTGAGGTGCTGCAGTCCTCCCACTCTGGGGGGAAGAGAGTAGTCCATCAGCCATGGCTAGCCCTCTGACAAGCAAGGGCTCATTCTGAAACCAGGTCGCTGGCATTGTGAGTGGTAGTGCTACTACTGTGCTGATGGGCTGGTTAATAAATGCATTCTGAGAGCTGGCCCGGTGACAGTGAGGGCCGAGGTACCAGAAGCCATGCCTCATGCCATGCTGGTGATCCGAGTTTGGACGTGAGCCAGGGTTTATTTATTTATTTGCTTTTGTTTACCAGGTAAGCATGATAGACATCCAGATGCCTATTTACAGGTGCAACCTGGGAGGGTTACAGAGTACATACGAAACATAATACAGAGTCAAGGTAACATACAGGAGCCTACAGGCATAGGCAAGTAGGTGGTACAGCATATGGGACAACAGGCTTTAAAATGGTTAAGTAGACAGAAATAGCAACAAGATATATAACAGCATTAATAGGTAGAATAACATCTAAATAATATCACGAAAGAGAATAACATCAAAAATAAATGAAAATACAAGCAGGTACTGATATGACAAGAGCGCCTATCATGAAAGAGAATGACAACAAATAAATAAAAATGCAAGCAGGTACTGATATGACATGAGCGCCCCTCCAAGTGCCTTGTGCTGGTTATTAGCAGAAGATTTAACAGCAGTTGGTATCAGTCGGTAGCCTGACGGGTTGTCAGGGATTGGCAGGGGAGGGATAGGATTGAGCATCTGGAGGACTGCTCTCCTATCCCTGGGAGGGATGTGGGTTCCCACCGCTCTGCAGCAGCCCCTGGTGATGACCGGAGGCACTGCTAGAGTTGGTTCAGCAAGGGGGGGGGAGTGCAGCGGACGTCTGCATATCAGTGCTCAATGTCATTTCACACCTGCAGTCCAGGGAAGGAGCTACAAGGAGGAAAATGGCAGCATTGACCATGGCAGCTTGATAGCTGCAGCTTCCTGAGCCCGGCAGGGTTCGTTGGTGCAGGCCACATGTCAGTATTAGTTCCTGGCCTGGCACGGGGACCGAGAGGGGTTCCCTTTCATGGGTACAGCTGCATAAGCTAGTTGGTGTGGGGATGTATCGCTGGGGTTGTTCGGGAGAAGCAGTGCAGTGGCTGGAATCACAGCAGGTTGGTGGCTGCAAGGAGAAAAAACATAGATGTGATAAAAAAAAATAAATGCAGTCTTAGGCCCTGTCCACACTAGCGTTTTTCTAATGTTACAGGTAGCCTGTAATGTTGCAAAAACCACAAACACAATTTGCATTCACACTACAGCATGGTTTTACCATGCTCTAAACTGTTTTAAGAAACCATGCTCAAAACCTGATCGGAACAGGTTTCAAGCACGGTTTTACCCCAACACGGTTGCCTCAAACCATTTTAACAGTAGTGTGGATGCAAACCATGCTGTAAAATGGTTTAAGACAACCTATGCAGACTTTGTGAGATAAATTTTTGCCACCCAAAAGAAAAGGCGATAATTTTACTTACATCCCTGTCCTCGCCAGCAGATCCTGAATAGATTGGTGCTTTTTTTACTGATCAGTTGACATGCTAAAACGTGAGTATCCTGGCATGCATTGCGGCACCTGCAATGCTGTGCAGTATTGCCACAAGCATGCATGAGAACTCCAGTGGGCAACCTTGGCATCAGATGCTAGTGTGGATGCACCAGCAAGCGTTCTGAAAACCATTACACAAAACATGTTTCAAAATGTTTTGAAAAAGCTCCGGTAATATGGACAGGGCCTTAAAGGTAGATAAAAGCTAACTGGTAGTGTGATAGGGTAGGACCCTATTGCATTAGGAAGGACCCTATACTGTCACCTCTTTCTACAAAAAGACTGTTGCAACAGCATTTTATACTCTATTTTAAAAAATCTATCCTGAATTTTCTTCTTGCCCTGACCAGATGGCCACCTGTGCAGCCCCCTCCCCATCTCTTACTAGCCCCACTTTATTTTCTTTTCACTCTCCTTTCAAGTCCATCCCAGGAAGTTATGGCAGACAAGTTAAAAATGCCATAAAGTGCCAAGTGCAGAAAAAAAATTCAGAAACTCATAAGAAAACAAATAAGCAAAAATTCCTTAGCCCAATGTAAGGTTTCATTCATAATTCATTTACATGTGTTAAAAAGGCTGCTACTGAAGTCTTCAGATTATTGATGGTTAAAATGAGAAATATTGCTGTTTTACTATTTATTATTTAGTTGAGACTGTGTTGGGAGCTGTTATTTAAAAATGGGGGCTTTTCTGTTTGCTGAATGTTAAGATTTACTACCTGCCAGTAGTTTCAGTTCTGTTCCATTTTTTTCTTCTGTTTTTTTTCATTATTTACACTCAAAAAAACAAACCAGGCATAAAATCTAGCTAAGAAGGGTACTGGAGTGGATTGTCTAATTGCGAGCTGGGAAAGAGAGATGTAATTGTATTCCTGACTCACTCTCTGCTCTTGGGGCATAGTATCAAACAGAAGCTGTTGCTTCAGAGCTCCCAAAAAGGAAAGTATTGCACTTTAAAAACAAAGCCCTTATTTTCCTTTTATTTCTGCATCATTGAGCACTACCCTGAGTAGCAGACACGAAGAAACAAATGTTAGAGAGCCATGCCACTCTCGGGGAAAGTGATCACACACTATCTCTCTCTCCTACACATCCGATGTTAGTGTTCTATGGTGCAGTACTATAAAAGTAAAACTGAGCTAAATATAAAGAAACTGTGTACAGTGCCTAGTAGGAAATAGTATGAATACTAAAATAAAAAGACTGTGTGAAGAGAAGCTCAGTGTAAATAACGCAACACAATAATGTGTAAATGCCCATTTTGTATTGTATTAAAAAGTCCTGCATAAAAACATGTTTTTTTTTTATTTCTCACAATAGAGCCCATTTTCATGTATTACAACTTGTTTTTTTTTTCTTTAAAAACATAGAAAAAGGAAACACTAGGAGCTCTCTACCTGTTCCCAGTGAGGGTCTTTAGGGGACTGTAAGCCCTGATGCCTATGATTTTATACCTTGGAAAGGGGATGACCTCACAAAAACGGGAGGAGACAGCCTGACTGAAAATTCAGTATTTTCTTTTTAAAGAAGTAGACTTTCTCTAATGGAATAATGTTAAATGTATTACTTCTTTTGCTACAGAAATTCTAACACTGTATAAATGAAAAGACTGCTGAAATAAATATATTTGCTTCTGAAATCAAGGGTTGATCACATCATGATCTGGAGGAGGGTATATAAGGCTTGGACTTGTGATGTAAGAGAGATTGGTGGTCAGAAGGACACTAGCCTGCATGGAGAGAAGATGTGTGTGTTTTCATGCCTTCTGAATGCAACTAATTACTTGACTGAGGAAAATCTGAAAACTAAGACTGTTCCTGAAGTATTGCTGTGATTCAGCATTTGTATTGGATTTACCTTTTTGAAGAAAATTATTTTTTTTCTGGATTTCATGTAAATAAATATCACACTGCATGTAAAGCTGCAACTACTGAGTACTGTCCATTGGTCATCCTATGCTTCCATTCACAGTTGATGTTAGAAGTGGGATCAAATACTGGATCATCGGGACTGGGCAAGGGGGACGTTTCCAATGGATATCACCTGGCTATCCAAATGGACAAATGTACAAGGGACAACCAAAAGAGAGTTTGAAAACCAGAAACTAAGGAGTGTTTACCAGAGCCATGGTGGAACAGCTGGGGGAAAAGCTTATTCCTGGCCTTGACCTAGGAGCATGAAGTAAGACAAAGCCGAGTCTGATGATAGCATGCATGAAACCAGAGAAGACATTGCTGACACACCACCTGAAGATGTGTGAGTGAATTGCTAAGATGGTTATGCATGGAGAAATTAGAGATGGATAAACAACAGGAGATTGACTACCAGCAGTAGGACACAAAGTGGGGTGATACCATGAAGGCCATACAAGCCACAAGAAACATGCTTGTCTTAAAGAACTCTGTTATAAGTGGTTGCAACCTGATAATAAAACCATGGATCAACTCCTAGAGATGGTGATCATTGAACAATTTGTGAAAGTTGTACCACAAGATGTACAAATCTGGGTAAGGGAGCATAAACCAGATACTGCAGAAGAAAAATCACCAGGGCAGAGGATCACTTGGCAGCTCAACCCATCAAAGCCAAAGGATTCCAAGGGACCAGTACCAACCCAGCCAACCTGGTAAGAAACATTCAGCAGGACATGGGGAAAGAGCACTGCCATCTGATGTGATATGTCATAGCTGTTAAGGAAGAGGGCACATTGGCAGGAATTGTCCCAACAAAAGAAGAGAACAAGTAAATTTAGCATTGACTAATTGGGGACATTATACAACCTCTGTGGAAATTGGATCCAAACAAATGATGGGACTTTTTGACTCAGGAAGTCATCAGCCTTTATTTCGGGCAGACATGGTAGAATTCAATAAATCCAGAGAAACTAACACCACAATTGTTTTGTTCATGGAGACACACATTGTTATCCAACAACATCAATAAAAATGACTGTACAGGAAACCACACAGGAAATGGCAGTGGGTTTAGTACTTCGATTACTAGTGCCAGTGATTATTGAACATGATCACCCTCTTGACAAATGTATTAAGAATCCTCAGTACCAATCACCAATCATTGCCATGACAACAATAGCCCAGGCCAAACAAGAACAATTACAAACTGTGTTTCCTTTTGAGGAGGACATCTTTGGCAACCCTGGGAAAAGTCGAAGGACAAAGCTGGAAAAGGAAAATTGAAGAGACAGTGGGTTAATACTCATTGTGATGTGCCACCAGACTTTGGGCAGGTTTTAAAAGGATGTGACTTAGACTCTGAGCAACAAATGGACATATCACTAACACCCTTATTTTTGCAGGTTGGCAAAAGTACAGAGAATGGTCCCCCCCCCCAATATGTACTGAAAAATTGATTGTTATGCAGGGAATATGTAAACTCCAAAACAGGAGAGATAGTGGACCAGTTACTGGTACCTGAAAGACATTGTAGACAAATAACTTAGCTCATGACATCCCTTTAGCAGGCCATGCAGGCAGGGACAGAACCCTTAACCATTTGCTAACTAGGTTTTATTGGACTACTTGATGTGGAACCTCTGTAAAAGAGCCCTTGGCTCAAAGGTCTTTCTGATTTGTTAAATAAATAAATAAAAATTAAAAAAACATATATAAACAGATTGCAGATTATTGTTGTTTGTGTACAGAATGCCAAAAGGTGGCACCCACAGGTAAAAAGGGTAGATTACCCCTACAACCCACTCCTTTTCTGGCAAATCTGTTTGACAGAGTGGCTATGGACATAGTGGGGCCCCTGGAAAAAAATCCCAAAAGGGAATAGGTACATCTTGGTATTATCTAATTACACCACTAGATAGCCAGAAGCCATACCTATGAGAACTGTTACAGCCCCTACAATAACAGAAGAGCTGACAAAGGTATTCAGTAGGACTGGGCATACCCCAAGAGATTTTAACAGACCAGGGTACTAACTTTAATTCTGTAATGCTAAAAGAATTGTACCTTCTGCTACGGGTAGTGGCAGTGTGCACCTCCCCTTACCATCCCCAGACAGATGGTCTTGTTGAGAGGTTTAACCAAATATTGAAAAGAATGTTATGTAAAGTTGTCCAAGAGGAGGGTAGGGACTGGGATAAATACTTACCATGTCTATTGTTTGCCTATCAAGAACTGCCACAAGCATCCACAGGATTTTCTCCATTTGCCTTGTTATATGGGAGAAACCCTGGGGGCCCATTGGATGCCATTAAAGAACACTGGGAGGAAGGGAAGAGTGTACGCCACCTGAATGTCCTTGGGTACATGACTCAATTGCACAAATGCCTATTAAAATATGCGGAGCAAGCTTGTCAGAATAGTAGCCAAGAACAGACTGACAAAAGTGAGATACAATCAAGGACTGACTGATAAAACATTACAGCAAGGAGATAAAGTGCTGTTGTTGTTGCTGTTGCCCTCAACAGAAAACAGGCTACTTATGAAGTGGCAGGGGCCCTTACACTGTACTCTGACAGAGAGGTTTAGTTAATTATGAGATCAGTATGCCAGAAAAAAGACCATCCAAGAAAATCTACCATGCCGATCTTTTAAGGAAATGGTATGAGAAGCTCATCCCCTCATTTTTATGTTTGCTTGCACGCATGTGCAAGAAACATAGTGCCATCATTCGAGTTTTCGGAGGTGTGGCAGCCCTCTTCCAATTCAGTCAGTGTGTTTGCAGGCGCGGCCCCAGTTCTCCAATGCCTGCTGAGCTGTCTATGACAGCTCCAAAATGCAGTGGCATACAGTTGAAAGGGGGAGCTACGCCTCAGTGAGCAGCGATCAGATATCGCCTGCTCATGCACGCTCCCCCTACACACACACACACACACACACACACACACACACACACGCACGCTGCATGCTCGCCCACGCACACACTGTATAGAAGACGGGGTTGCCCAATCCCCCGTCGGCTGTGCTGCGCCCCCCCCCCAAAAGCCTTCCAAATGCCATGCTGGGTGCCCAACCCAGCGTGGCTACATGTGTATAGCCTGACGGGGTGCCCAATCCCCCATCAGCTCCACTGTCTCTCCACCCATGCCGTCGCCGACAGGGGTGCCCAATCCCCCATCGGCTCCATTTTCCCCCCCAAGCATCCAGGTGCCATGCTGGGATCCCACCCCAGCGTGGCAAAATGTGTTCTAGCCAGGGGTGCCTAACTCCATTGGCTCCAGCCCCCCCAAACACCCGTTCCACCTGCCACGCTGGGAGCCCACCCCAGCATGGCAAACGTCCCACGTAGTCTAAAAGCCCTGTAAAGAAGAAACCATTCCCTCACAGTTTCCCTGCCCCTCCCCCCACAACCCGCACCCACCCACTGTGCACCCTGCCTCCCCACACCCCCCCCCTCACCCCATACTTACCTCTGGAGCTCGGCGCAATGATCATCGGTGGACCGGGAACACGTCTGCACTCTTCAAAGCCGACCGCGAACTGAGGAAATGCCGGTAAGCTGTATAATGGGATAGATAGGGTTTTTTCAACTTTGCTGCATATCTCAGGCATTTTTTGGAATTTTTGCACAAAATTTTCAACATGGGGTTTTTGGGACCCCTTTTTATGAATGCTGTCATCGTCATGGCGTTATTCGGGCCCGAAGAGTAATTTTACAGTCACTGCGTGAAATCATCTTTTGGGACTGATTAATGAAATGACACTGCCAGTGTTCATAAGGTGGGCTCTCAAGAAGCCTATTTTGAAAATTTGGTGGAAAAATTCCAAAAAATGACTGTTTTACTGGCGTGCATGCGCAGTTCCTCGCATGCTCGTAAGTTTGCAAATTTTCAATATTTTTACTCCAGATTTTGACATTGCCATTTTACCACACCTCCTTATGGCGGGTACAGCTGTCATTTTCACATCTTTCCAAAATGTGTTTCCGCCCGTATGGCGCTCAATGGCGCAGTTGTTATGCGAAATCAATATATGGGACACATTAAGAAAATTACAGTGACACTGTTCATGAGCAGAGGTCTTAAAATGGCTATGTTGAGGTAGGTGAAAAAATCCCTAAAATGACTGTTTTCGGCGTCGTTGCGGTTCATGCTCGTGAGTTTCTAATTTTCAATATTTTCAATCCAGATTTTCAACATTGCCATTTTATTACACTTCCTTATGAGTAGTATAGCTGTGTCATTTGTCACATCTTGCCCAAAACATGTTTCCGCCCATGTAGCGCGCAGTCGCAGTCGGTGTGCGAAATCAATGTATGGGACACATTAAGAAAATCACAGTGACACTGTTCATGAGCAGAGGTCTTAAAATGGCTATGTTGAAAATTTGTGAAAAAATTCCTAAAATGACTGTTTCACGGATGCGTTGCGCAGTTCCTATGCCTTTCGTAAGTTTGCGAATTTTCAATATTTATCTCCAGAATTTCAACTGCCATCATTTATTACACTTCCTTATGAACAGTACAGCTGCCATTTTCACATGTTCACCCAAAATGTGTTTTCGCACATGTAGCTCAATGGTGCAGTCGGTGACGAAAGCAATGTTTGGGACAGATTAAAAAATCACAGTTGCACTGTTCATGAGCAGAGGTCTTAAAATGGCTATGTTGAAAATTTGGTGACAAAATCCATAAAATGACTGTGTTCTACGGTGAGCAACGCGCAGTTTCCACGACCCTCATAAGTTCATGACTTTGTAATATTTTCAGTTCAGATTTTCACCAGTGGCATTTTTCCACACTTCCTTATGAACAGTACAGCTGTCATTTTTCACAACGTGGCGGAAATGTGTTTTCACACTTTCAGTCCAGAGATGCATGGTCGCTGTGGGAAATCATTGTTCGGGACAGATAAAGAAAATCACAGTGACACTGTTCATGATCGGAGGTTCCAAAATGCCTGTGTTGACAATCTGCTGTAAAAAATCCCCAAACTAATTACATTACAGGTGTGCATTGCACAGTTTCTATGCACACTCTTGACTTCACCAGTTTTTTTAATATTTTTACTGCAGATTTGCAACATTGCCATTTTTTACACCTCCCCATGAACAGTACAGCTATCATTTTTTACATCTTGCTCGGAATGTTTTTGCACCTGTGGTGCTAAATGCCGTAGTCGCTGTGCATAAGCAGCTTTCGGCTAACAAACTGATATTGCCACTGTTCATGAGGTGGGGTCACAAAAAAACTATGTTGAAAATTTGGAGTGAAAATACCAATGAATGCCTGAGGTATTAGGGTTTCCAACCATAACGCCCAACCTTGTAGAGAATGACAGGCATCAGGATTGTGACTTGGGATTCTTGCCTGTAATGCTCATACCATTCCACACCCTGCAGCCAGTGAGAGGCATGGAGGTATGCCTCGGACTCTTCGGCCCCAAAGTTCACCCCATTCTCCTATACCGTACCCATCTCACCGTATTTCCTGATGGAATGGGGTGTGCATAAGGGCCAAAGACCCCAAGGCACACCGTGACACTTGTCAGTGTCTGCAGGGTGGGGTGTGGTGAAATGGCATGGCCGTTATGCCTGATGACCCAAAGGCACACCCCAATGCCTGTCACTCTCTGCAGGGTGGTGGTGGGGTTGGCTTCAGTTCAATACTTCACTGCCATTCCTATTACGCAGCTCTGTAACTTCTACACTACCACTGCCAATGCCAGCAAGCAAACATTCGGCATTCTCAAATGCTTGTTTATAAACCCTGAAGAGAAAGAGATTGAGCTGGAGATAGATTACAAATGATTAGAAAAATCAGGGCACTTAGGGGAACTGCAGATCAACTCTGAGCCAGAGGCCAAACAACAAGAAGGTTTACAAGAGTTATTATAGACATTTATACACACTTTCTCTAACATTCCTGACAGGGATAAAGAGATTACACATACCATTACAGTGACACAGGATAAACCCATTCTCTAAAGGCCTTACTGATTACCAAAAAATGTTAGGGGTGAGGTCATGCAAGAGGTGAAAAAAATGAAGCAGCTACTGTAGGCAATATTATACCATCTAAGAGTGCATGGGCATCTCCTATAGTGGTGGTGAATAGTAAAGGAGGGTGGAATCCAGCTGTGCCTTGATTTCAGGAAGTTGAATGCGGTGTCTCTATTCGATGGCTACCCTATGCCTTGAATAGATGACATAATTGACAAACTTGCCAATGCCCATTACATTACCACCCTCAACCTCACTAAAGGTTATTAGCAGATACCCCTAGCACAGGAATCCCAGGATAAAATGGCCTTTAGCACTCCTATTGGATTATACCACTTTGTCACAATGCCATTTGGACTACATGGTGCCCCAGCAACATTCCAACAATTAATGGACCAAAGTCTGAACCCATATACAGTACATCATATTCTGCAGCCTATTTAGATGACGTAGTCATTTATAGTCCAAACTGGGAATCACACATACAGCTTCAATAAGGGCTAAAGGACGAGGGGACATGACCTCAGGCTGCAAGGAGGGATGTTCTCTACCGACACCAGGAAGTTTTTCTTCACAGAAAGAGTGGTGGACGCCCAGAACAGCCTGCCTCAAGAGGTTGTGGGGGTCAACACTGTGGGGGCATTCAAGAACACATGGGATAGACAGGGAACCCTGACTACAAAGGGCAACTAGAGTGTCAAAATAGGTCTAAAACAAATGGGCAGACTAGATGGACCTAGCGGTCTCCTTTTGCCGTTGACGTCTGTGTTCTATCTTTTTTATTTATCTGCTGTACTCCAGTCTATTTCAGAGGCAGGCTTAACCATTAACCCTGCGAACAATGCAGTAGCCAAGACTGAAACAAAGTATTTGGGTTTTATCATAGGGAATGGACAGATAAAACCTGATGTGGGTAAAGTAGAAGCCATAGCTAATAGTCACATTTCCCTTACAAAGACACACATAAGATCCTTTCTAGGTCTGGCCTGCTACTACAGATGGTTTATACTGAATTTTGCCATAACAGCCAGTCCTTGCACTGATCTGATCAAGAAAAAGTGCTCTAATAAAGTGCAGTGGACCCCTACATGTGATGAAGCTTTTAGGCACATAAAGGTTGTTCTGTGTACTACCCCAATTTTGACAAGCCCAAACTTTCACCAACCTTTTGAAGTGTAGACTGATGCATCTGCAACTGGCATAGGGGCTGTATTATCCCAAACAGTGGATGGGGAGGAGCACCCCATCATTTTCATCAGCAGAAAACTGCATTAACGGGAGTGTAAATATTTCACGATTGAGAAAGAATGCTTGGCCCTAAAGTGGACTATAGAGTCCCTAAAATACTACTTTATGGGGTACCAAGTTTACAGTACTGATGGATCATAATCTGCTCTGCTGGTTAAACCAGGTGAAAGAGAAAAATCTGTGGATTATGAGATGGTACTTGGCCTTGCAACCGTACTGATTCGCTGTTCATCCAAGAGCAGGGTCAGAACACAAGAAAGCACATTTTTTATCAAGGTATAGAGCAAAAATTGATGGCAGTGCAATGTAATATGAACCAAGTATTTGTGAAATTGACCTTATAATTCTGTAGCAAGTGTAAAGATAGATGTTACCACCTCAGGATACAACGCTTGATTTATGCTGATACCTAGATCGTCAGCAGCATTATGCAGATTTTGATTAAGGGACCCTGAGGAGGAGGTCCTGGAGGGGGTGGATGGAAGCTCCATTCCTTCCAAGGACACAGAAGATGGCAAGCAGTCTGATTATACTGCTTCCCTCTTGTGGGTGATGTGTGATAGGGTAAGACCTTATCAAGCTGGGAGGGACCTTGGCCTATACTGTCATCTCTTTCTACAAAAAGACTGTTTTAACAGCTTTTTATACTCTGTTTTAAAAATATATCCTGAATTTTTTTCTTGCCCTTTCAGGTTGCCACCTGTGGGGCCCCCTCCCCATCTCTTACTTACGATGTCCACTTTATTTTGTTTTCACTCTCCTTCCAAGTCCTTCCCAGGAACTTATGGCAGACAAGTTAAAATGCCATGAAGTACCAACTGCAGAAAGAAAATGCAGAAAAGCATAAGAAAAAAATAAGCAAAAATTCATTAGCCCAATGTAAGGTTTCATTCATAATTCATTTACTCATGATAAAAAGGCTGCTGCTTAAGTCTTTGGATTATTGATGATTAAAATGAGAAATACGGTTGTTTCGCTATTTATTATTTAGTTGCGACTGTGTTGGGAGCTGATATTTGAAAACTGGGGCTTTTCTGTTTGTTGAATATTAAGACTGGATACTCTGAATGGGTGGTCCTGCACCTCGAAATTGAAATTTAAGTTCTCCAAGTGCAAGGTGTTACACCTAGGGTGGGAAAACCCCAACTATGTGTACACCCGGGGGGGGGGGATGAGTTGCAGACCACAGCAGGGGAAAGAGACCTAGGAGTCTTGGTGGATGTTAACATGAATAATTCAGAGCCATTCAGGAGGTTCTGCAGTCAGGGCAAATAGGATGCTGGGCTGCATCACTAGGGGGATTACCTCAAGGAACAGGGAGGTGATTTTGCCACTGTACAACAGCCTGGTTAGACCACATCTTGAGTACTGTGTGCAGTTCTGGATGCTGCACCTAAGGAAGGACATCCAACTCCTGGAGACGGTTCAGAGGAGAGCAACCAGAATGATCCGGGGCCTGGGGGCTATGACATATAAGGAACGACTAGGGGAGCTCAACCTGTTCTCACTGGAGGAGAGGAGGGACCGGGGGGACATAATTGAGGTCTTCAAGTACCTCAGGGGAATAAATAAGGTAAGCTGAGATAGGATCTTTCAACTGAAGGAGGGTGGAATCACTAGAGGACACAGTTGGAAGATTGAGGGTGGTAGGATTGGGAGGAAAGGAGGAGGAGGAGGTACTTCACCGAGAGAGTTGTGGAACTGTGAAATGCTCTGCCCGGGGAGCTGCTACAAGCAGCTATGGTGGAGGGATTCAAGAGAGGGTGGGACAGATATAGGCAAGGGGTGAAGCAGAGGCTGGTTTGCCTGGGGGGGGCAGGACTGGGGGATGGAGTAACAGTGGAAGGAGGCAGATAAAGGGCTACGGTACCCAATCAGGGTGCTGAAGCATGAGCAGACTTGATAGACCAATAGGCCTACTCTGCTGGCGTCTAGTATTTACTCCGTGCCAGGAGCCACCCCATTTCAGTTCTGTTCCATTTTTTTTTTCTTCTGCCTTCCGTTAGAGACATTCAAAAAAATGAACTAGGCATAAAACCTAGTAAGAAGGGTACTGAAGTGGATTCTCTAGTTGAGAGCCGGGAAACAGAGATGTAATTGTATTCCTGACTCTCTCTCTTTGCTGTCAGGGCATAGTATCCAACAGAGGCTGTTGCTTCGGAGCTCCTGAAAATGAAAGTGTTGCACTTTAAAAATAAAGCCCTTCTTTTCCTTTTATTTCTGCATTATTGAGCACTATTCTGAGTAGCAGACACGAAGAAACAAATGTTAGAGAGCCATGCCACTCTCGGGGAAAGTGATCACACACTATCTCTTCCCTACGCACCCGATGTTAGTGTTCTATGGTGCAGTACTATAAAAGTAAAACTGAGCTAAATATAAAGAAACCGTGTACAGTGCCTAGTAGGAAATAGTATGAATACTAAAATAAAAAGACTTTGTCAAGAGAAGCTCAGTATAAATAATGCAACATAATAACGTGTAAATGCCCATTTTGTATTATATTAAAAAGTCATGAATAAAAGGGGGACTCAATTCATTAGTAACATGTTTATTTTTAACTTCTTACAATACAGCACCTGTTTTTGTTTATTACAACTTTTTTTTTCTTTAAAAACATAGAAAAAGGAAACATTAGGAGCTCTCTACCTGTTCCCAGTGAGGGTCTTTAGGGAACTGTGAGCCCTGATGCCTATGATTTTATACCTTGGCAAGGTTATGACCTCACAAAAATGGGAGGAGCCAGCCTGACTGAAAATTAAATATTTTCTTTTTAAAGAAGAAGCAGACTTTCTGTAATGGAATAATGTTAAATGTATTGCTTCTTCTGCTATAGAAATTCTAACACTGTATAAATGAAAAGGCTGCTGAAATAAAAATATTTGCTTCTGAAATCAAGGTTTGATCATATGATGATCTGGGGCAGTGTATATAAGGCTTGGACTTGTGACGTAAGAGAGATTGGTGATCAGAAGGATACTGACCTGCATGGAGAGAAGATGTGTATGTTTTCATGCCTTCTGAATGCAATTGATTACTTGACTGAGGAAATTCTGAGAACTAAGATGGTTTCTGACATATTGCTGTGATTCAGCGATTGTATTGGATTTTTTTTTAAGAAAGTTATCTTTTTCTTTTTATAATTTTTTTCTGGATTTCTGATAAATAAATATTACACTCTGCATGTAAATCTGCAGCTCCTGAGTACTGTCCATCTGTCATCCCTCGCTTCCATTCATAGGTAGACTTTGCATACAACACAGCATAGGTGTTATATGCTCCAAATACTCTGCTCCACTAATCAACCTGGCCATAGCATTCTGCATCAGCTCTATGCAATGCACCAACCCTACAGATAGTCCCAGGCAGAAGGGTTTATGGGCAGAATCTCTTTCAACATAATGATGTTCAGTATATCCTGGACTACGGGTTGTTAATGTATTCCTCCTCAAGTAGCAACGCTTTAAATTGTTTAAGGGTTACATATACAGTAATTCTGCACTTAGATTTTAAACCTTTCCTACCATACCCACCATTGTAGTTTATATGAGCAATCCTCTACATTATCTTTTGATGACAGGGTTCTATATAAAATGGGTAATCTTCTCTATAAAGTTATGACAGGGCTTTATCCTTCTTCTATCATTACACCTTTCCCGAGGGTTTGTCAACTCTTTCTCTACCAGGTCCCAGTCCAGATTTACATTTAAACCTCCTTTATTTAAAACATCTTTTGGGCAAAGATCATTGCTGTTTAGGGCACCAACCTTTTTTAATACAATCCCCACTGAAATTGTTGAAAGTAATTCTATCAGGTGTTTTCAAACTCACCTTACACAGTGGCTTTTAACTCGAAATGAATGTACCTGTACTTGTGCTGATTGAAGTTGCATGTCCCCTTATTGTCTTTTATATGGCTATATTTTGTTTGTATATTAAACTGTCACCTGTGAAAACAGACACTTTGCTTATCTAGTTTACAAGTATAAAAAATAACAATGAAATGAAAATTGAAAAATAAAGACTTTTGGGGCCAGTGCTCCAGTGACAGATAGTGTACAGCCATTTTTGTGCATCCTGACCCTCTATACGAACATACGAACATACGAAATTTGCCAGCAGATAAAGGCCTAGAGGTCTATCAAGCCTGCTCGAATGTGTAGCTAGCACCCCTTATTCTGCAGCTGCCCCTCCCTTCCACCCTTCCGCTTCATTAACCCTCCTCCTTATCCTGTCTCATCCCCTTTTAAAGCAGTCCACTGTTCTACTGCATACCACTTCAGCAGGTAACGCATTCCACCCAGCCACCACCCTCTCTGTAAAAAAGTGTCTCCTCATCTCCCTCCTGAACCTTCCTCCCTCCAGTCTCATATCATGGCCCCTGGTGGCCCTCCCCTCCCTTACTTTGAACAGCCCCTCTGTACCCATCTTGTTTATTCGTTTCATGTATTTAAAGGTTTCAATCATGTCACCCCGTCCCCCCTCTCCTCCAGTGAGTATATGTTCAACTCCTTCAACCTCCTCTCGTATGATAAGTCCCCCAGCCTCTTGATCATCTTTGTCGCCCTGTGCTGTACCCCCTCCAGTAACTTAATGTCCCTCTTCAGATAAGGGCGCCAGTACTGCACGCAGTACTCCAGGTGTGGTCTAACTAATTACCTATACAGTGGCAGAATCACCTCCTCCCTCCTCGAGGATATACCCCTTGCAATACAACCCAGCATTTTGTTGGCCTTTGCAGCTGCCTTCCTACATTGTGCTGAGTGGTTCATTGACCCTGTAATGAGCACACCCAGATCCTTCTGCTCCTCTGTCTGGGCTAGCTGCACTCCCCCCAGCTGGTAACTCCTCCTTGGGTTCTTCATCCCAAAATGCAGCACCTTGCACTTTTTGGCATTAAACCCCAGTTGCCAGGTGTCTGACCAGGTTTCAAACTTTGCCAGATCATCCTGCAACCCCTGCCATCCCCTAGGTCATCCACCACTGCGCCTACCTTGGTATCATCAGCAAACAGACTGATCTTGCTCTTGATGTCCCATGATATGTCTGCAATGAATATCCCAAACAACACTGGTCCCAACACGAGCCCTATGGACACGCTCGTCACTGCCCTTGGGTGTGAGAGCTCCCACCCACCACCACCCTCTGTTGCCTTCCCTGAAGCCAGTTCCCTCACCCAGCTCACCAGCTTTGCACCCGCCCCTGTGCCTACTAACTTCCTTCCCAGCCTTCCATGTGGCACTGAGTCGAATGCCTTACTGAAGTCCAGCTACAGGACATCCACTGCATGGCTCCTGTCCAGTTGCCTAGTTGCCCAGTCATAGAAATCGACCAGGTTGGTTTCACAGGATCTGCCACATATGAAGCCATGCTGTCTGCTGTCCTGTAGTCCTTTGGCCTCTAGGAGGGCCACCAGCCTCTCCTTCAGGATAGTCTCCATTAGCTTACCCACGATGGATGTGAGGCTCACTGGTCTGTAGTGTCCCGGTTCGTCCTTGGGGCCACTCTTGTGGAGGGGCACCACATGAGCCATCCTCCAGTCCTGAGGCACACACCCCGAATGTAGTGAGGCATTAAATAGGTCTGCCAAAGGTCCTACATGGACCTCTGCCAGCTCCTTCAGTACCCTGGGGTGGATGCCATCTGGGCCTGGCGCCTTGTCCACCCTCAGTGCATTCAAACCCTCTCGAACTCTGCCCTCCATGATTTCCCCATCTGTCACCACTTCCCCCCCTGCTTCTGCCATTTCTCCCCCTTGGGTATCACCCCCTCTTCTCTTTAGTAAATACTGAGCAGAAGTACTCATTTAGTGCTTCTGCCTTATCGCACCCTGCTTCCACCCAACCCCCCTCCTTCCTTATCCTTACTATGTGGTCCTTACAGCTCCTTTTCTCCCTGATGTACTTAAAGAAGTCCTTCTCCCCCTTCTTAATGCCTTGTGCCAGCCTGAGTTCCGTAGATGCTTTGGCTCCCCTTACTGCCCTTGTCACCTCCTTCGATTCTGTCAAGTACTCTTCCCTGTCCTCCTACCTCCCTGTTTTCTTGTACTTCCTAAAGGCAGCTCTTTTCCTCCTTACCTTTTCCATGACCTCCTTGTTCAACCAGCTCGGTTTCTTAGCTCTAGCCTTCTTGCTCTGGGCTTTGCAACAGGTTTTGGTTGCCTCCACTATCCCCAGCTTTATGAGCTCCCACCTCTGGTTAGTGTCCATACTAGATTGAATTCTGGCCAGGTACCCTTTTACCAATTCCCCCATCCTCCCAAAGTTGGCCCTCCTGAAGTCCAGCACTCTTGTGCCAGATTCCACTCCTTCCTTGCCCAAATCCAATGTGAGCCAAACTGAGTGGTGGTCACTCCCTGACAGTGGTTCCTCCACTGTAAGTTCTCTCACAAAGTCCCCATTTAACAGCACAAGGTCAAAGGTATTCCCTAACCTGGTTGGTTCACTGACCATTTGCAGCAAGAAGCTATCCTGGAAGACATCCAGCAGTACCTGTTCCCTTCTGTTCGTGGCTGTTGGGGTGCTCCAGTCCACTCCTGGCATGTTGAAGTCCCCCACAGTCACCACACCACCCTTCTTGCAGGTCCTCCTGATCTGTCCTGCTAGTTCCCTGTCTAACTCCTCTGTCTGAGAGGGCGGCCTGTACACCACTCCCATTCTAAGAATCCTATTCTTGGAATCCTGGGTTTGCACACAAAGTGACTCTGTACTACCCTCCTCCCCTTCCTCCCTTACACACTTCAGTCCTTCCTTCACATATAGTGCCAACCCCCCTCCTTTCTCAATCACCCTGTCCCTACGAAATAACCTGTACCCTGGTACAGACAGGTCCCAGTCATTGTATTGGGTGGCCCACATTTCTGTGATGGCTGCAATGTCCACCTCTCCCTCTGCCATGAGAACCTGTAACTCTGCAGTTTTCCTCCCAAGGCTCCTAGCATTAAGGGTAACCACCTTCCACCCTTTTCCCTCCTCCCATCCTGCCCTCCTTTCCTAGCATCACCAATAGTACTTGCCATTTGTCCTTTGTCACTGTTATGGGGGGTAAGCTCATATGGTTTCCCAACCTGTGGTCTCTGCATATCTCTTCCCCAACTGCTACCCCCCACTCCTAGTTTAAATTCCCAACTTCCTCTATGTACTCCTCCATCCTTTGTTTCAACACTTTCTTTCCTCCTCACTCAAGTGTAGTCTGTCCTTGGCATAGAGACTACTGTCCTCCCAGGTCCCTCCCCACCCCCCAACAGCCCATACCCTTTAGCACAACACCAGGTTCTTAGCCATCCATTAAATTCCTCTATTCTCAGCTTTCTTGTTGTGCTTGCCTTTGCACCGAAGTATCTCTGAAAAAGTTACTGATCTTCCTGCCCCTCACATAATTGTGCTAGTTCCTCAAACCTCCTCTGGACTATATCTACTGTCTTGTCAGCCAGGTCATTTGTCCCAAGATGTATAATTAAATGAGGCTTATCCCCACCCCTTCTAGCATATTTCAGAACAGATTTTCCCACCCTTTCCGCTGTCATTCCTGGCATGGCCTCCACCCAAATGCGACTATGCCTCTCCCCCTTGCTACCCCACCTGACTCCTCTTAGTATTGAGTCCCCCAGAACTAAGATTCCACCCTTCTTACTCCCTGCTTGCTTCCATTCATCTCCCTCCCTCATTTCCAGCTCCTCTTCTTCCTCCTGCACATTATTATGCCCTTTTACCCCTGTTGCAGTTCTCCCAGCAGAACTTCCCCCGCTCCAGTTTGGTCCAGGCATTTATCAATTACTCCTCTAATTTCATCACTTCCTCCTCCACCTTCTTCCTCTCTAGCAGTGCACAACTATTTTCTGAAGGCCCTTCACAAATGCCTGCTCCCTCTCTCTGCATAGTAACCTGTTCTCTCCTTTCCACTCCATGACTTTTGCCACTTCTTCGCCTCCCCTCACAAGTCCCTGTCTCCTCCTTCCATTTGTCTTTTGTCTCCTGACCTGGTTTCCCCGGCAATCGTTCTTCCTGGCCTGGGCCCCTTTGTCTCTGCTTCCCTTCTTCTGACCGTCTCCTCACCACTGTTGGGTTAAATCGCCCTTCCTCAGTTCCCCTTCTTCCTCCCTCCAGTATTGGGCTAAACCCACCCCCAATCTGCCTTGCCTGTCTTAGTTCCTCCTGCAGACCCTCAATCTCCTTTCTAAGTTTTTCTATGTGGTTGCACACTAAACATCCTTCCACACTCCAGGCAATTTTTAGAAAGATTGGTGCACCGCAGTTGTTGCGGCCTACCACCCTACCCATTGCTGTCGTTGCCCACCAGCGACCCCCCACCCTTCCAGATGCAGGATACCAAACACTCCCCCAAGTCTCCCCTCTCCTCCCTCTATCAGTGCAAAACATTTTCTTTATTTCCCTTACCTCCTTTGTTGCACACGTTTAGATATATTGAGCAACTGCTTTTTATATTCCTATCCTTCCTATCCACACTCAAAAAGAGACTTTAAGTAGCCATTGCATAATGTTCTTCAAACTCCTACTCCTCCTTTCTCCACTGCAATATCAATGCGAATAAGTAATAATGAAAGCTCCTAGATTTGAATTTACTTCCCTTCCACTGAGATAGCAGTCACCTCTTCCCTTGCTGCTGTTCCTTTCCTGGATGTCTGCTTCTGCTATGCCAGGTGCATATCCTTTGCCTGTTGGAGGAAGTGATGTCAGAACCCCTGGTATAAAGGAAATAATGGACCAGGGGTGGGTGGGGTGAGGGGTTTGGGTGGGTAGGACCAGCCCAAGTCTTCCAGAAACAATCAGGTAGCTGAGACCTCTGGTCAGACCATTAACACCCTTCTCCCACTCTGCACTAAAACTTTGCAGCTAGTGAAGCCAGCAACAATGAATCACCATGCTACTCAAAGCCCCTAAAATAGGTTTGCTACCCAAAGAAACAGGACTCCAATTCAAACAGCTTCACCAACAACACATCAAAATAGGCTTGGAATTAGAAGATATAGGTCTCCAATTCAAAGAAACAGACCCAGTTAAATCACAATTATGTTTTAAAACAGAAGAAATAGGCCTCTACAAATGCAGCCTGCCACACAGTGAATCAAACAAATGAGCCTACTTATAGCTACCAAAACAGGTTTCAAAATTCCAACAGCTCCAAACAATACCCTGCTAGCCCCTTAGTAGTAAGAAATAAAAGAAATAACCTTCTACCAAGTAGAATCTACAAAAAACAATGTAAAAAACAACAAGAAGCTACTGTACTGTAGGTCTGATCCTGTCCCCCTTCTAGTTCCTTTTGAGAAGCCAAAGCACTGACTCCACACCTGATTCAGCTCTACCTCCCTAACATAGCCACATTGGTCAGGGGTCGCAGTTCTGCCAATCGGGCTGCAGTGCCTGGAGGGTGAGCTACCAAGAGCTCCTGGGACACAAGAAAACTGCAACAATCCTACCATGAATTAAGAGACAATCCTGTTTTGAGTGATAAACCTCCAACCTTGCCCCTGAGTGAGTGGCAGCCCAGCGGACCAATGGTGAGCTGAAATTCCCCAGTGAACAGAATGGACTATTCTAGGACCCATTCAGTATATGTGTGGATAGTGGTTAGGAACTAGTTAACAGGAGACAGAGGATGGTGGTAAATGGGGTACAATTGAGGGAGAGGGGGTGACCAGCGGGGTACCACAGGGATCAGTACTGGGGTCCTGTTCAATGTCTTCATTAGTGACATTGCAGAGGGGCTGGAAGAAAAGGTCTGCTTGTTTGCAGATGACACCAAGATCTGCACCGTGGGGTGGACACTCCAGAAGGGGTGCAGAAAATGAAGAGGGACCTGGAGAAGCTTGAAAGATGGTCAGAGATGTGGCAACTGAAGTTCAATGCAAAAAGTGCACAATAATACACCTGGGTAGAGGGAATCCTGGGGAGAGCTACCGATTGGGGGAGAGGAGCTGACTGTCACCAAGGAGGAAAGGGACCTAGGAGTTATCATCTCTGATGACCTTAAGGTATCAAAGCAGTGTAAAAAGGTGGCAGGGAGGGCCAGTGGCATGCTGGGGTGCATAGGCAGGGGTATCACTAGCAGGAGGTGGGAGGTGGTGATGCCATTGTATAAAACATTGGTAAGGCCTCACCTAGAGTACTGAATACAACTCTGGAGGCCACACCTGTGTAAGGACATAAACAAGGTGGAGACTATCCAGAGAAGGGCAACAAAGATGGTGCAGGGCTTGCACCACAAAACATATGAGGAGAGACTAAGGGACCTCAATATGTACTTGCTGGAGGAGAGAAGAGAGCGGAGGGACATGACTGAAACTTTCAAGGGCATAAACAAGTTGCAGGTGGGGGACCTTTTCTGATGTAGAAAAAGTACTAGAACAAGGGGCATGATATGAAATTGGAGGGGGTAGATTAAGAGGTAAACAATGTATAGGGCCTACAGGAAGACTAGATGGGCCTGGCGGTCCTTATCTGCTGACATTTTCTATGTTTCTATGTGTGTCTGCAGCTTGAAGCAGGCAGGTGGAGCTGCCGTAAGAGGCAGAGTGCATGTCTGTTAGAGACAGAGAGGAACACTGGGAAGCAGAACTCCTGCTACACAGAATGGGAGCTAATCACATGCTAAGCACTGCATGAATATGAAGCTGAAGGCTGTGGCAAGCTAGAGATTTTTGCTGTGCTTCGTCTGGAGACCATGACTGAAATTGCCTAGCTGACACCACAGCAAGGCACAAGTTGTTGCTACCCCACCAGACTGTATGACAAGACATGCTGGGTGGGGCTGATAAACTCAGGTACTCACAGGAGGAGCTGGTCTGTGTGAAAATTCTGCCACTGACTGCTGAAGTCAGGAGACGTCTGACTAGCATCGAGGGATTGCCAGACACTGACACATAGAAACACAGAAGATGTCGGCAGATAAAGACCTCATAGTCCATCCAGTCTGCCCTATTTTTCCCTACCTATAGCTACACCACAGACCCTACACAGATGGGAGAGGGAAAGAGAGAGGCAGGGAAACAGTGAAACCTGCTAGAGAGTGACTTGCTGCAAACTGTACCATCACCTCTGTATATCAATGAAGATTCCCTGGTCTGGGAAACCATGAGTAAGCTGAGGGCTTGCACTACAACCACAGCAATTGTGTATCATAGTTTGGGAAGTCAGTTAGTGAAGTATGCCATCCAGATGGGATTTACAAATACCCAGTTTGGTTGTAAAACTTTCAGCTTTGGGGTTTTATTTCCCACAAAGGGTAACTGTGTTTATCTGTTTAAGTCCACCACCATCAGCCAACATCATTGGGCCTATACCGTGTCCACAGCTGGGTACCCAGTGAAGCACCAGGAGCTTGCTAGATAGTATTAAAAGGATATGAATTGGTACCAACGGGGAAGAAGGTAGTGCCCCCAGTACTGATTGGCCAGGAAAAGCAACTGTCCTGTGCAATCTGGTGAGGTGGCTGGCACTGTTGTGGGTTCAGACTAGACGGACACGTGAAGCACAGCCCAACCTAGTGACCGCCCCCAGCCTCTGAGTATTTCTCATTTATTACCACCCTCTGGGTCCTGGCATTTAACCAATTCCCCACCTAGAAATTGTGTGCCCTGCTCCAAGGTCCTGCAATTTCTTAACTAACTATCCATGCTGGAAGGTATTGAAGGCTTTATTGAAGTCAAGGTACTGTTTGTCCACTGCCTGACTCTTGTCTACTGCCTTTGTCACCCAAATGAAGAAATTGATTAGGTTTGTCTGACATAACCTCCTCTTGTGAACCCATGTTGTCTCATGTCCTGCATTCCATTCACCTCCTGGAAAGTTATTATCCTTTCCTGTAGTATGGTCTGTAGCAGCTGACCCATGATAGACATTAGGCTGGCAGGTCTGTAGTTCCCAGGATCATCCCTTCTCCTGTTGTGCTGGAGGGGAACTGCATTTCCTATTTTTCAGTCACTGGGTGCTATCCCTGTCTCCAGTAACCCATTGAATAGCTCAGGTAGTGGTTCAAATAGGACCTGCCCGATCTTCTCAAGCACACATGGATGTATCCCATGCCGGCCCATGGACTTAGAAATACAGAGCCATAGACAATGACAGCAGAAAAACACCAAAGGTCCATTCAGTCTGCCCAGAGTTACATATATACCCTGAAATCTATTATCCATATAAGGTTTTTCCTTCCCAGTCCACCCCACTGCAACCACCAAACCCTTCGCTCTGTCCCAGCCATGCTTGAAACCTTGTACGGTCTTGGAACACACCACCTCCACTGGCAGACTGTTCCATGGCTCCACCACCCCTTCTGGTAAAATAGAATTTCCTCATACCCCTCTTAAACCTTCCCCTTCACCCCTCCAGTTTCCACTCGTAACTTTAGGTTGTTGACTCTACTCGTGCTATATAGTTCCTTGCAGTTCACCTTGTTTATTTCCTTGAGGAACCTGAAGGTTTCTATCATAACCCCCCCACCTTGTCTCCAGTGAGTACATGTTCAGTGCCTTGAGAAGATCTTCGTAAGATTTGTCCTGCTGGCTCTGGATCATCTAGGTCACTCAGTGTTGCACTGTCTCCAGTCTGTCCCTATCATTTCTTGGGTGAGGACTCCAGAGCTGAGCACAATATTCCAGGTGAGTTCTCACCAGTGACCTACATAGAGATAGCAGTACCTCTCTTTTCCTGCTGTCAATACTTCTTCCAGTACTCCCCCGCTTCCTATTAGCCTTACTATAGGCCTTGTTGCACTGGCTCGATTGTTTGAAGGAAGTCACTAATGATGACTCCCAGGTCCCTTTCCTTTGCTGTAGTGCTCATTTTAACCCCTCCCATTCAGTACTCTGTCCTGTTTTTGTCCCCTTAGTGTATAACCTTGCATTTTTGGCATTGACTTTCAACTGCTAAACCTTAGACCACCTCTCTAGCCTTGGTAGATCCCTCTGCGTCTCCCTGATTCCTTCCTCACCATCCACCCTAAGGCAGAGCTTAGTGTTGTCTGGGTAGAGATACAGCTTGCCCTGGACATCCACTCCAATGTTGCTGATCAACATATTGAAGAGGACAGGGTCCAGAACAGATCCCTGTGACACCACACTTGTGACCACTCTGTCTTTTGATTTGATCCTGTTTACTACTGCACTCTGCTATCTCTCCTTTAACGAGTTTCCTACCCTTGTAACTATGTCCCTAGCTGTGCCCAGGGCCTCCAGCTTTTTCAGCAATCTCCTGTGAGGCACCAACTCAAAAGCCTTGCTGAAATTGAAGTAGAGTAAATCCACAGTGTAGTCCTTATCTACTATCTTTGTTACCCAGTCAAAGAAAACAATGAGGTTGGTCTGACAAGAACTCCCTGCTACAAACCCATGCTGTTTACTATCCTGTAGACTATTTCTTTTTAGGTAGTCCACAAGATCCTCTTTGATCAGTGATTCCATCAGTTTACCCACTTCAGTGGTAAGCCTGACAGGTCTGTAATTCCCCAGTTGCTCCTTGCCCCCAACCCCTTGTGTAGCGGGACTATGTCCACAACTCTCTAGTCTTTTGGAACTACCCCTGTCTGAACTGAACTGTTGCATATACCTAGATTTATCCACTTGAAGTGCTCTTAAGCCCTCTAGTACCCTTTGTGCTGTAGTAAGATCCACATTAACCGTTTCCCCTCCACCTTTGCCCTGTTGGTACAGACAGGCATTGGTCACTTGTCCTCCAATGTGAATGCTGAGCAGAAATGTTATCTTTTCTTTATCTTTCTCGTCTCACTCCTCTACTTTTACTTTAGCCTGGGTATTCCTTCCCTCTGTAACCCCCTTGTGAATGGGGTTCCAAGAAATGCCTGCTTGGGCTTACCTTAGCCCATTGGTTCTGTCCTTCTCCCGCTGTCTCTCGGGCTTCTCCTGACTTGGCATCTAATTTTTCTGGCTGCCCAGGTCCTGTTTGCCCTGATGTGTGCCCCAGCTTGCAATCAAATGAAAATCCAGCCCTCAGGGCTTAAACTGCTGACCACGGGCTCCCTCTGCAGCGCTGCCTCAGGGCAGCGGAGTCACGCTATGCAGCACCTTTGATGTGGAGCAGTTTTTTTTTTGAAATTTAAGTTTATTGGTTTTATCACAAAACAAAACAATCATCACAAGAATATACAACTCAGAGGGGAAATATAGGACGAATAAAGTAAAAGAAAACCAAAAAAACCCAAACCAATCCCAAACCCCCAAAACATCAGCAAAACAATAACACACAAAAACCCGCCCCTCCTCCCCACCCCTCCCCAACAACCCACCCCCAATCCCCATACTCCCACCCCAAACCCCCACCCACCCAACCACCCCTCAATCAAGTGTGCCAAACAACCAACACCATCAATCTGGACATTAAAACTAAAAACAGTACAGGGAGTAATCCATTCCCCAAGTTATTGATATAAAATCACCCTATTGTGACAAACTGGAGTGCCATTACGGGCATAGTGAAAAGGCCAGGAACTATTGGTGCAAATACAATGCATGCAATTTACCCCACTTTTTCTGAAATAGGTCCATACGACACCATACATTGGCTACTAGTTTTTCAAAATTTAAGCAAGCAGAGAGCTCTGAAAGCCATTCGGCATAGGACAATACCAATTGATCAGTCCAGTGTCTAAGGACCATCTTTTTAACTGCAGCGGATACCAACGCAATATGGTATCTACGCTCCACAGTATCTATCCCAGCATAGTCACCCAGAATACAAATCTGAGGAGTAAAACAATCTGAGAGACCTAATAGAGGATCTAAATTGTCCCGGATGGAGGACCACAGGGGGGCAACTTTACTACAGTACCAAAAAATATGCAAAGCATCTCCCTCCCCCTGCTTACATCTAGAGCAGAGTGGAGTGGAGTGTTTCTTAATTTTAAAAAGCTTTTTAGGAGTATAGTATAAGACTAAGTCATTCACTATGTAGTATTGGGTAATCCTGAGTCTGTCCTGCAAATGGTATTTGTGAAGGTCCTTCCAAACACGGAACCAGTCCAGCCCCACCTCAGGAACCAATGGAGACCAGGTACCAGAGCCCTCCAACGCCTCGGGGAATTTATAATTTAGAAGAAAGGAATATATTAATGAGATAGCATGCGGTTTGGAAGCAAGGCCCATTATTTGAGAAAGGAAGGGCGAATCTTGGTTCCTTAAAATAGCACCAAATTTTCCAAGCACAAGATGTCTCAGCTGGTAGACTTTAAAAACCATGACCTTAGGAATAGCATACTTGTTGAGAATGTCTCCTGATGAGAGGAGAGAACCATGGTCATAAAGATGTTCTAGATTGACATCCTTGAGTTGTGGAAGCCACTCGGGAGTAATCATCGAACTACCCAGCTTAAAAGTGGGGTTCAACATGATCGGCTGGCTTAAATCCCGAGCGGGGAAGACATTAACAAAATGCCAGCACTGAACCAGAGATTTAAGAGATCCAAGAATCAAACGGTCATCTAACCATTGTGAAAGCACTGAGAGGAGTATTAAAAATGGCGAAAGGGTCCAGCCTAACTCCCGAAAGAACCGACCTCTCAATTTGGAGCCATATCGGACGGAAAGAGTCCGGATTAGTCGCAAACCATCTACCCAACTTAGCAAGTTGGGCTGCCCAGTGGTAAAACAGAAGATTTGGGAGCCGGAGCCCACCCTTTATCCTTAGGAAGAGAAAGCTTAGTGAAAGACTGCCTCACTCCTTTCCTCGCCAGACAAACTTGAAAACATCTCATGATATTGCTGAAAATATGAAACAGGTAACCAGAGGTTAAGCAGGTTAAGAGGGTAAAAAATGCGGGGTAAAACATTCATTTTAATGATATTGATTCGGCCCCAAAGGGAGATAGGAAGAGCAGACATCGCGTGAGATCCTGCTGAACAAGACTCTTGAGATCATCTAAATTGAGCTTCTTAAGCAGAGAGGGGTCCGTTGTAAATTGAATTCCTAAATATTTAATAGATCTGGGAGACCGCCTCATATCAAAGTTCACAAATTCTTGCATATACATACAGGCATTTAAGGGGAAAATTTCGGATTTAGCAATATTCAATCTATATTGGGAGAGAGCCCCATATTGGTTAAGAATATCCAGTGCATGCCTGAGGGAATCTGCAGGGGATTCAACATGCAGGAGAATAACATCCGCATAAGCAGAGAGGACTAGTTCTTGTTGACCCACCACACATCCCTTGACAAACACTGAGGATTTAAGTTTAATGAGAAGGGGTTCTAAATACAAATTGAATCAAAAGGGCGAAAGAGGGCAACCCTGCCTAGTGCCCGTGAACAACCGGAATACCGCGGAAAAAAATCCATTACAATATATTCTGGCTGAGGGGGCTTTATAAAAGGTCTGAACCCATTCCAGAAAAGGACCTGGAAAACCCATTCTAGCCATCACAGCCCAAAGAAAGGACCAATCCACCCTTTCTCTGCGTCTAACGAAACTAAAACCATAGGGCACTGAGATGTACGGGCATATTGAGATATGTGAGAGAGGGTTCTTAAAGTGATCAGCCGAAGATCTAGAATGCACAAAACCCACCTGCTCCGGACTGAGCAGCTGGGTCCAGACCACCTTGATCCTCTCAGCTAGAATTTTAGAAAGGATCTTCATGTCATAATTTTGAAGGGATATGGGCCTATAATTCACTGGGTCCATAGGATTTTTACCGGGTTTGGGAATTAAAATGATGGTGGCTTCTAAAAGAGAGGGGTCTATAACATGGGAAGAAAAAAGATAGTCATATAGATTGAGAAGTATAGGAGTGAGATCCTTAGAAAGAGCTTTGTAAAAATTAATGGGAAATCCGTCCGGTCCGGGTGCCTTATCCAAGGTCATAGAAGCAATAACTCTTTCTATTTCCTCTAAAGAAAGAGGGGCAGTCAGAAATTCTTTATGGGAAGGCATAAGCTGAGGGATATCAAGACCATCTAAATATGCCTCAATATCTGACGGGGAAGCAGGGGAAGCGGGCCGGCTATATAAGTCTTTGTAATACTCTTCAAAAATTCGTACAATTCCTCTGGGAGAAGTTTCCACAGAACCAGTGGGCGTTTGCAAACTCGGGATTATCCTGGAACCCTCCAACACACGAAGACGCAAAGCTAGGAGCCTTCCAGCTTTTTCCCCCCTGATCAATGTATTTGGCCTGGGTTCTGATCAGACAATATTCTGCCTTCTCTTTAAGAAGATCCGTGTATTCATTTTTGGTTGCTACGAGGGCTTCTAAAGAAGACAGCGGAGAGGTCGAAGATTGAGCAATCTCCAGACCCCTGATTCTATTCATTAAGGCAACAGCTCGTTCTAACTGGGCCTTCTTCCTTGCAGCGGCTAACTTAATCAATTCACCCCTGAGATAACATTTTAAAGCACACCAAATAATATTGAATCTCGGAGACGAATCTAGGTTATCCGCCATGAAGAGAGAAATCCAGGACCCTATTTGGGTCACCGCTTGAGGATCCTTAAGTAATTGGGTATTAAGTCTCCAAGCTGTGTCACGGTGAAACTCAGAACTTAAAGAAAGCTTAATCCAGACTATGGCATGATCCGAAAGAATGATCGGCTCAATACCAGACTGACGGAGCCCCGGAAGACGAGATTTGCTAAGCAGAATATAATCGAGTCTCGACCACGATCCATGAGATTGGGAGAAGAAAGAGAAAGCCCGAAGAGAGGGGTTAGAGAGTCTCCAGGGGTCACATATCCCCAACATCTGCAAAAAGTCATATAAAGCTCGTTGCGTGCTTGTCAGGGGCCGATTGTCTTGTGGGTCTCTATCCATAAGGTATGAAGGTGGAACATTCCAGTCTCCCCCCAGGATAATTTGCGAGGGCAGGAGAGCACTGGTTTTATCAGCGAGAGCCATTAAGAATTCAGCACTTCCCCCCACAGGCCCATACACAGAACCTAGAATTACCACCTCCCCACTGAGTGTGCCTTTAACCAAAATAAACCTCCCCTCCGGGTCCTCCACTACCTGGTGTCTCACAAATGTTACATGTTTTTTAATAAGAATAGCTACCCCTCTGCTATAATTGGATCCAGTCACTACATATACTTGTGAGAAACCAGAACGAGATAACCACTTAGCCTCCCCACCTTTCAAATGGGTCTCCTGTAAAAATAAGATATCAATTTGCAGGAAGGAACAGTGATTAAACACCTGAGTTCTTTTGACCTTTTCCCCTAAGCCCACGCACATTCCACGACGCTATTTTAACATCACC
Organism: Neoceratodus forsteri; assembly: GCA_016271365.2. NCBI lineage: Eukaryota > Metazoa > Chordata > Ceratodontiformes > Ceratodontidae > Neoceratodus > Neoceratodus forsteri. Next base: position 1,530,721,624 of record CM057453.1, read on the forward strand.
AGTAACCATTTTAGAAACAGCATGAGAAGGGAAAATATAGCAGAACATCCAGAGATACAGCAAACACATAGGCACACTTGATCCCCAAACTCCCATACCCACCCCGCCTGCCCAAAGATACCCATTGACAATAACAGCAAAATATGAAATTTAACCAGAATTAGGGTGCAATCGCCCCAAAACGAAATTTGGCAGGCGGACCCCCCCCTCAAATTACCCTCATCAAGTCCCATCAAATAACAGCACATGATGCAACAAACCCCCAGAGCCTGCCGCGAGGATCCCAACAAGAATATCCACAGCTTCACAGAGATACATAGAAATAGTCTGAAATCCCAGGATAACATTGATTGGCAGGCCTCCCACCCTCCCCAAAAAAACCTCCATAACCCCTTCAAACAACTATGTACAACATGTTCCCCAGATTGATAGCTGTTAAAGATCTCACAAAAGGACCCATGCTCTGGGGGACACATACCCACCGCGAGTCCAGCCCCACCGATCTTGCAGGGAGTAAGCAGAGAGACAAAACCCCAATACCACCCTGACTAAAAAAAAAAAAACAACCCAAAACCAACCTGGGTAACCCTGCAAAGACCATACAGATGGGACTGAGCTGGCATTCCCCCCATCCATAGGCTCGCGATTCAGCCGCCTCCAAGGCTAGGCCCAGAAGCCCCCATCCAATCCCCACATCATCACCACCCCGAGCCTCAACTCCCACTTCAAAATGAATAAAGGGAAAAGTCCCCATAGCAGGGGTCTATTACTCACCCCTTAGAATGGGATGGGAGAAAAAGCGAACACCTCGAGGTTGGACGAACACGCGAGGAAGGACCGACTCCTGGGTTCGTCGTGTTTCCAGGGGCACAAATAATCGGACCCGAATCGGGTCCTACCAACATAAACCGCCTCCGGGAAACTCCCCGAAAAAGAACGTTCCAGGAGAAGGCCAAGGCCCAGCTATCTGCCCCTCCCCACCCCACTCAGCCACCTCAGATCTCACCAGCGCAAGACCCGGGAGACAGCCAGAGCGGGTAACCCTCAACTCAGCCAACCAGCAGAAAAGAAAACCCCTCAAAGAGGTAAGAGCCTGCAATAAAAAGGAAAAGGAAAAGGAAAAGGAAAAGTATACAGAGGAGAGTATCACTGGAGATAGTCACAAGCCAAATCCCTCCTGAGCACAATATATTTATTATCAGTTCAGCCATTGGCTTTAAACAAGTCCGGGAGTTTGATAGCCAGTTCTTATGTGCAGTCTCTGGGGATTCAAAACTGTAGGTAGCACTGCCCACTGAAACTTTGAGGGTGGCAGGGTAGATCATCCTGAAAGGGATAGATGCCTCAATTAGCTTCTGCACCGTGGAGTGAAATGCTGCCCTTCTCACTCTCATCTCCTTTGGAAGATCCTGGGCGATCCTCAGCCTCGTCGATCCCCATATAATCTCTTGAAGCTCCCGAGACTTATTAAAAACGTGCTGCCTCTCAATGAAACTCAGAAACTTTATGATTATAGGACGCGGAGAGAGCTGAGCGACGGTCGGGGCCTCAGTGACCTGTGAGCCCTCTCAAGATGGTAACTCGGGTTAATCGGGGAGGGACCTACTACTTTGACAAGAAACCGCTGCAGGAATGCTAATAGATCTGGTCCTTCTTCCAACTCCGGCAACCCCAGAATAAGGAGGTTGTTTCGGCGACTACGGCCCTCCAAATCTTCAGCTTTTAATTGTAGCTTCCGAATCTGCTGGGATAGTCCGGATACCTCCGTATCCACCTTCGCCCTCCACTGCTCCACTGAAAAGATTCTGGCCTCCGAGTCTGATACCCTCATGGTGAGGGAAGACAGGTCGCCCCTTAACGACTTCAATTCCGCTGTCACCTCCTGGAGTAGAATTTTGACAGGGGCCAATTCCTGCATAAACTTATCCTCTGTAAGAGGAGCCGACGCCTGGGGCTTGTCTCCGGCCTTCTCCGACCTTATCCCGCTTGATTCCGTGGCTTTTTAGCCGACTTTTCAGGGGTTGCAGGCGGCGTATGTTTAGCCGCGGCCTGCTTCCTATCTACTTCCATCTCCTCACTCAGCCCAACGGGCGGACCAGGAACCAGCCAAAAACCAGAGATCCGAATATAAATAGTTTAGCGCTGCAAGTCTGGTCAGTTTACTGAGACAAAAAAGATGTAGATTGTAATGATTAGGAGGACTGGAGGAGGGAGCCCTAGGCCCTTACTGCCATTCAGCCAGCTGCCATCACGTGACCTGATGTGGAGCAGCTTGTTTTGTGGTCACCTTGGGGACTGTGCCGTGGGTCCCAGAATCCCTTCCACCTATTTGGGACCCGGTGACCACAGACAGCCTGCTGGGGGACTGCTCAGGTGGGAATTAAAGGAGTTCTGACCAGGGTTCATTTGAGTATGCCTGTGCAGGGCCCGGTCATCTGAATAATGCATAACAGTGTGTCTGGCTGCCTCCAGGGTAGCTATGTTCAGCTCCAGCCGAAAAGTAAAGAATTAAAATGTTTTAAATAATGGAACTGTTGCTGCTTGTTGGGAATATACTGTGCATGTGGGGAAAAGTGTTTAAAGTTAAAATAAGTGCTGTTTCCCCTGGAAATTCCAGTATCTGGGACTCTGTGTGTCAGCCTGTCAGCTGCTGCAAGGGGAGCTTGCATAAGTGCAGTAGCGACAGGAAAAGTAAAAGAGCCATGTTTTTCATCTGTGCAGCAACTGCAAGTACAGCCTGTAAGCTATAGAACTGTGAGGCATTTAAAGCAAATAATTACTTCTTTCTGGCTGCACCAGGACATTATTCAGGACTGTATCTAATCTGCTATAAGGGACAGTGGGTTAAGCAGCCATTGCCAGCAGTACAGCCAACTGGAATTGCAGCAATAGATAGCCAGGACTTGTGGGACATTCACTGCATCTCATGGGTAAGCACCCAAGTGCTTATAGGGGCTTACAAGGACATTATTTTAGGGGCAAATTCCACAACCCAATTGTGCCTCGAGTGTTCTGATTGACAGGTCCTTCAGCAACTTGGAGACTTGTCACCCAATCCCTGCTACCAATCAGGAGTCGAGCTAGGAGCTCTATAAAGAGACAATGTTGCTAGTTTGTCTGGAGATTCAGAGATGCACAGCTGAGAGAGAGAGCAGCAGAGCAGGCTCCAGCCTGCTGGGGGCCCCCCATGGGGGAAGGGCTCAGGCTCCAGCCATGCCATCAGGACTGGGACACTTAATTCAAGCCCTTTCAGTCTTCAGGGTGCATTTGTTACTTTCTTCAGTTAACAGTTAACTAGTTACAGTAATTGTGCTTTCTGCAACAGCTAGTCTGGAGGTTGCTAGTACTGTCCTCCAGAGGCTAGCCTTCTCTCCCACATCGTGGAAAGATGTGGACCAAAGAATTAGATATCCAGCAGCGGTGAGAGCGCTGACCAGACCAGATGACATCATGCAGTGGTGAGATCGCTGACCAAGTACCTCAGTGGTGAGAGAGCTGAAGAAGTCTTCAGGATGCCTTTGATTGCGGATGAGACCCATGGAGGACCTGAGTGAGAACCCTCATACCCCCAAGTGTGAGGGAGAAGCTAAGCAAGTAATCTTGGGGGCTCCATGCCCCATTAAGAAATGTGTGCTGTTAAGTGTGAAGTATTGAATTCATCAGTCTGGGCTACTAACCCCATAAGAGACTACAGTTCAAGTAATGGATGAATCTTGTCTGTGGCCCAAATGGCTAAGTTGTACATGCAGCAAGATGCTGGGCTTAGTGAATCATATAAATGTGTAGCTATGGGTTAGAGTACTGCCATCATGGAGCTGTCTGCCAAGATGCACTTGCCACTTCATGAGACAGGAGGTCCTAGAGCATGTTAATGTCTGAGATACCTTAAAGAGAATGTACCTGTGTCTGCACAGAATTTCATCTAAGAGCGCTTGGTATAAGTGTTAAATGGCTAGATGTGCTGGATAGGACTCCTCTTGTGGATAATGTTCTTGGTATATAGAACGTACTGAATGTGACTGCCTGTGACTAAAGTATGGGATGCTTGATAAAAGTGTCATTGCCAACTTACTCTGGATGGATGCCTTTTGGTATATAAAGTACTGGATGTGACCGTGTTTAAACTGTGTTTAGGATGCTTGACAGAAGCATCACTCTCATTGCATTGGATGGGACTTTCAAATATTGTGCTGAATGTTCTGGATGTAAGATCCACATAGTTTGTTCTGGAATGTTCAGAAGTCTGCGAGTGCAGGGCAATCCCTGATTTGTCTGCAAGTGCAGGGCAATCCCTGCTTTGTCTGCTAAAGCGCAGGGAAATCCCTGCTGTGGTTGTAAATAGTAATTTGCTGCTTTACAAAAATCTGGTTCCAAGTTGCCCCCACCCTCAAATTAATAGCCAGCCACCGCGACCAGCTGCAACTCCATCAGGCCTGCAACATCTTGGACTGTGGTATCTGTTTAACCAGTATGGTATGAGATTGCGGGGTTTCTGCTGTATCTGGGACTGGTACCAGTGTGGGTATTATTAATAAATATGTTTAACATCTGATTTATCAGCAGCTAGATAGCCAGGGCTCTGGATATCTTAAGTCAAATGGTAAAATGTGATTTATGTCTGCCTTTAATCTGTAGCCACCCAGCTGGAGGGTTCACCAGCAAAAATCCAAACGATTTCTGTACATGTGTAAATACGATAAGATAAACTGTACTCCTCCTGTTTCCCATTCCTAGCTCCTTTATTACCCCCGAAATAAATATCTTGTTATTTGCTGTTTGAAACCCTGTATGAGCATATTATTAGAGAGAGCCTTTAATTCAAAATGTTGAAATGTGGGGAGCTGTGCCTTGGGGCATGTCTAGGGAGGGTAATTGGTCATCGTGGGTGGTGTAGCAGCTCAGGGGGCTACACCCAGCACCATCTCACCCACGTAAAGCACCCTGAGTGGAGGCACTGCGCAAAGGTTTTAAAAAATGTTATAAATTAGTGAACCCAAACCCCTTAGCCTATGTCCAGGGTAGTAGGCAGGGGTGTAACACTGGGGGGTGGCGCCGACAAGGGGTTACACCTCATTTTCCTATTCTCTCTCATGTAACATAAGAAGGTCATATTTTCCTTCTTTGTACCCTCAGCAGCTCTCAATTCCATGTCAACCTTAGCCTTCCCCTGCTATACTGCTGGCCTCCTTCATCTTGCTGTGAAACTCCACCTTATCTCCCTCTGCTTGGCTTGTTCTGTATTTTTAAATGCCTTTTTATAGCCCTTCTGGCCTTCCTACTTCTCTTGTGAACCATAATTTCTTTGAAACAATCTTCTTCTTGCCAGTTTCCCTTACACAGAGATGTGTCACCACTGTCATCCCATTCTTTTTATCAACACCTATTTTGCTTCCACCCCTTCTGTCTCTCTTACCCCTCTAGTTTTTCCCTGCAGCTCCCTCATTATTCCAGAATTAGTCCCTCTAAAGTCCAGGACTTCAGTCTGGGATTGATTTTTCTCTGCCTCTGTTTCAGTGCTAAACCAAACTGCTTGATGGTCACTGGCTCCTAATGGATCCAGCACCTCCACTCCCCCACACTGTCTCTATTGGTAGGCACAACGTCTAAGATGGTTGAATCCCTAGTTGGCTCCTCCACACTCTGTACTAGGAATGCATCCTGAAAGACTTCTACCAGCTGTTGGCTTCATGCACTTACTGCTACTACGATCCTCCAGTTTATGTTTGGAATGTTGAAGTCCTCCAGTAGCAACATTTCCCCAAGCCCTGCAGCCCTTTTGATTTCCTCCCCTAATTCCCTATCCACTTTCTGCTTTTGAGATTGTGGTCTATAAAACACCTCAATTCTGATATTTCTTTCCCTTCTGTAGCTCCCTGCACCTACTGTATATTGTTTCTGTGTGTTCTCTCTTTCAAAGGATGATGCAGGGCCTGCATCAAGTCTTGCGCCCCCCCTTGTGTCACCACAGCTGCACTAAGTCCAGATGTTGCAACGGCACCTGATTTTATCATCTCAGACACAGTTGCAACACTTGGTTCCCCTTTACAGCAACTTGAGTCAAAGACTGGCTGTAAGCTGCTTTGCAGAGGCCCCAGTACTTACGTATGCACATGCACAGACCAGTCAGCCTGACCTCGGTAGTGGGAAAGATCATGGAAGCACTACTGAAGAAGAGATTGGTGGAACATCTGGCTGCCAACGGACTACAGGACCCAAGGCAGCATGGTTTCACTGGGAGAGGTCATGCCAGACCAACCTCATTGAATTTTTTGACTGGGTGACTAGGGAGGTGGATCAGGGGAGGGCAGTGGACATGGCCTATCTGGACTTCAGCAAGGCCTTTGACACTGTGCCACATAGAAGGCTATTACACAAACTGGGGAATATGGGTGTGGGCAGGACAGTAGGGCGGTGGGTAGGTAATTGGCAGGGTGGCAGGACACAGAGGGTGGTGGTAAATGGCTGTCACTCCACAGAGGGAAGAGTGACCAATGGGGTACCACAGGGATCAGTGCTGGGATCACTTCCATTCAATGTCTTCATCAGTAACTTTGCGCAGGACCTAGAATGTAGAATTTCCCTGTTCACTGATGTCACGAAGCTTTGTAACAGAGTGGACATGCCAGAGGGTGTGGACAGAATGAGGAGGGACCTGCAGAAGCTTGAAGAATGGTCAAGGGTTTGCCAGTTGAAATTCAATGTAAAGAAGTGCAAGATAATGCATATGGGGCACAAAAACCCTGGAACAACATATCAGTTGGAGGGGGGGGTGAGGATATAGCATGCACCAAGCAGGAAAGGGACCTTGAGGTTATCATCTCTGATTACCTCAAGGTAAGGAAACAGTGCGACAAGGCAGCAGATAAAGCAAATAGGATGCTGGGATGCATAGGCAGGGGCATCGCCACAGGAAATGGGAGGTCATAATTCCGCTATACAAGACACTAGTGAGCCCCCGGAGTACTGTGTACAGTTCTGGGGACCTTACCTACATAAGGACAAAGACAGCATAGAGAAGGTTCAGAAGAGGACAACAAAGATGGTACAGGGATTGCATCACAAGTCCTATGAGGACAGGTTGAAGGACTTGCATATGTACTCCCTGGAGGACAGAAGGAAGAGAGGGGATATGATAGAGATATACAAGTACCTTACAGGGAGGAACAGGGTGCAGGAATACACTACTTTCCAGCGAAAAAGATGTTCCAGGACTAGAGGCCATGGGATGAAGTTGGAGGGAGGGCGATTCAGAGGAAACGTGAGGAAGAATTCCTTCACAGAATGGGTGGTGGACAAGTGGAACACCCTGCCAGAGGAAGTCGTGGGGGCTGAAACAATTACAGGATTTAAGAATGCATGGGATAGGCATAAGGGAATTCTGGAGGTCAGGGGTAAGGGACAACAGACTTCTAGGAAAACATAAAGTGAGCTTACAAGCTCAAATGAGCAGACTGGATGGGCCATAGGCCCTTATCTGCCAACACTGTCTATGTATCTATGTATCAATGCTAGACCACAAAAATGTGATCTTGCATGCATCACAATGATGCACAGAATGGAGAATCCCATTTTATTTTGCCCCAAGTCAGGTACGTCATATCTCTGAGGTACCCGGAGCTTGCAGCAAATGGAACATTTGAAAATCCATCCCCAGATCTTACTGGAACTGTCAGTGTCTGAGTTGCCCAAGACACTTACTGCAGCAGTAGTAAACAGCAGGCCGTTCTTCCTAGGGTGCTGTTGAACATCAGTCTACTCAGTGAAGGTCAGAAGAAAATATCACAAGCTAAAAATAAAAAACTGCTGAAAGAGAATTAAGTATGCCTGAAAGAATGAAAGAAATGCTGAATTCTTCTAATAAAATCTATGCCGTAAAGGAAGCTAGTGCAGTTAGATATGTAAGCTTGCATGTAGCCTTGAAATATGGGGGAACAAAGCAAATGACAGAAATGGCAGCACTTAGCCTGTGAACTAAACTTAAAATGAGGGTTTAAATGAAAGCCACAGGCAAGTGAAGGCTGCATACTGTAGCATATGTTAATGACATTCTAATTCTTTTATTGCCTATAAACTGAGCTTAGCAGGTTGACGGCCCCCCTTGCTCCATTCGTACATTACTGAATAGCATCTCTTTCTTGTTGTTTGCTTTTTTTCTTATTATTATGTGCTTTGTGTTTATTATTGTATGTTTTTATGCCTTCTCCTTTCCCCTTTGTAGTATACCATACTTCATTAAATAAAAAATTAAACATAAAATCAACTCTTCCAATTCACTCCATATGCACAGCAGTACTTTAAAATATCTAGCAATATGGCTGGAATCTTAGCTAACATTTCATACCATACCACTAAGAATAAAGTTTGCCAGATAAATAGTGTCATATTTTTAATGACATTTCTACTAGCAAGATAAAAATCTTTATCTTGATAGTAAGTACTGTAGATCTGTAATAAACAAAATAAAATACAATGGTATCAGCAAGGATGCAATGCAGTACCGTTCAGTACATTACTGCATAAAATGCTACAGGGAACATTGTGTAATTCAAGGCAGTTAAGCCCTTTTGTCATGCAGTACTTTATGACACGTCATTTACTGCAGGTCACTATGTTGCATTCTGACTGGCTCCACTGTAGCTTAGATATGTCATAATGCTGTACTCAACCAATGGGAGAGCAGCTGAAACATGCCTGATGACATCACTGTGGAGCTACACAGCATTCTAACCAGAGTAGTGCAGTCAACATGATCACACTACTTTTCAGTAAAATGTCTCATAAGGGAAGACTTGGAGAAGTCTGATGCTAGGTGAGGAAGGTTTCTAAAAATTTCTTATTGAGGTAAAATAATTTAAGGGAAATGTTTCATTTTAACATCCATTTGACTGATGTATCACTTCCTTTTATATCATACAGAAAGATTAGCTCCATGAAGATTATCTATACTTCTACAAATATCTATAATACTGGTTGATATACATGTGTCTTCACTGATCACAATGTTTTATCTGATTGTTAAACCTTTTAGTGATTTCCTTTTTCTCTGGGTTTTTTGTTTGTTGTTTTTGATTTTCTAGTATTTATTCTACTGATTATCATTGTATTGTGCTTAACTATATGTGAAAATGTTAATAACATTTATTATATATACACACAAAAAAGTTAGTTTACATTTCAAAATGTGAAATAGAAACCAGACACACAAAAGCCTGACTTGGAGTATGCCATTTATCTTCATTTGTGAGGGTCCAAGCCCTTCATAACTCATTCGTGACTTTAACACTCATGAGTTATGGTCCTGCCCCATCACATATAAAAATAAATAAACATAAATGGAAGTGTAACTAACTCAAATAAAATAATAACAATTCTGAGGCAGATCATTTCATATCACCAATATCTTAGATCTGTTAGGACTGTGCAGTAAAACCTAGATATACTCTACCGAATGAAAGTTAAACACCAGAAAATGACTCCTTTGACAACCCATACTGCCATACCTACAGTATATTACAGCAGTGAAATTTATAGAATGGTTAACACTGTAGTATTATTTATTTATTTGTTGGACATTTTGGAGAATACCTTTGAGCGTAAGTGCTCTTTTACAAAGGTTCCATATCAATAACTGAGATTACAAGGTAATATAACAAATACAATAGGCAAGTTCCTGTGGAATGAAGTCAAACATGTACAGTATAATCGAACAAGTACAAATAAACAGGCTGGATCAATAACATACAATTTTTCAATAAGACAGGTAAACAGAAACAGTGTAAAATAAGCATAGTAACGGTAAATGGCCGCAAAGCAGAGGCTGACACAGTTCAAAGTGCATACGGGGAGGGACTCAGGATGATTAGCAGTTGCAGTTGCACTGAACTGTTAGGAATGCCCACAGTGCTTATTTCTGACAGGTATATTGAATAACAGGAGGGAGGTGAGTCTGGTAAGCCTCTGTCAAGTGTCAAATGTCATGGAAACCTTGTTTGTTGTTTTTTTTTGGCATCGACGGACAGTTGGATTGATAGGAGCCAGCCCTCAATATTGTCAAAATCCAGCTGAGTAGTAAGATCATGGGAAGAGGAGACAGAGTCAAAGAGCACTGTGTCATCAACATACATCTGAATTAATATAGCGGACCAGGCAGAGAGGAGGTCATTCATAGAAACATAGAGACGTCGACTTTGACGGCAGATAAAAACCTATAGGATAGTCCTTTATTCACGGAAATAAAGAGAATGGAGCTCAGAACAGACCCTTGAGGGACATTTGAACAGAAGGGGAGTGGGAGATAGGGAAATTCCAATATGGACAGCTTGAGACCTGCCCTCAAGTTAGGAGTGGAACCAACTGACTGAGGAGGCAGGAAGGCCCGTTGCTTTAAGCTTGCCCAGCAGGCGGGTGTGCCACAGTATTAAAGTCTTTAGCCAAATCAGTAAAGATGGTGGAGGTGATTAGACCCTGGTCCCCATCTGGAAGGATGGAGTCAGTAAACTGGAGGAGGGAGGTGCAAATTTAATCAGTTATCCTGGTTGGTTTTTGTCCCAGAGGTGAAGGAGCTGGACTAACACAACACATATGCATGATCCTGTGACTGAACAGAGAAAAAATTCCCACTGTCAGAGACAGAGCATTACAGCTACAGTGCTTTGTGTGGTTATGAGCAGAAACTGAAAGATGTAGTGTGCCACTGTTACCAGATGGAGGCCAGAATTGGCACAGGGCCTTGAAGAACTTGCTTTGGCTCTGGGCCGAGTGAGAGTTGCAGTGATGCCCCCTTGTGAGGTATGGAGGTGGTGCAGCATCAGTGTGCAGCCCTTGGAATAATGCTAACCATGTAGAGCACAGTTGTTGTTGTCCTGTACCTCTTTACCTCTGGGAGAAATGCTGTTATCTGAAACACAAGAGGCATCGGACAGATGTTTGGAGCTGACAGCTGAGGAGAATAAGTGTGGGGGCCTACAATGGAGGTGCTTGCAGGCTGGTGGGCTTGATAATAACGATTGTTGATGCATGTTCACAGTATTTCATCAGGGGCCAAAGTTATGATCATCCAAAACTAAAACCACTGCTAGCAGAGATGAGATGGAGGGGAAACCTATGTCAGGCAGGAGCTCCTCCAAGGAGCAATACAGTGACAACCTCCCAGAAGATGTGGGTGAGATTTCCTTGAGTGAGCAAGCCTGAGACAACAAGTGATGCTGCTGTCCTTATACCAGTTCAGCTGGCTCCATCCCAGGGTGCAGAGCATTTCAAATCACTGGAAGGCAAGGACAGTAAGTTGCGCCAGGCAGCAAATATTTGATTGTCACCAGGTTGCTGCCATAATTGTTAAAGAAAATTGTGCTAGGGAGACCAAAATGATCCATTGCCACTTGGAGAGCACGTGGAATTATGGCTGTCCTTATCTTCCTGTGTAGGCATGGAAGTTTGTGGAGGAAAACCAAGACAAGAGGCTGGAAGTGGAAGCTTCAGAGGCTTTGAACCATGGGGGTATAGCCTTTATCCAGTTGATTCACTGTGAAAACCAGGAGACCTCGCACTCACACACCCAAAAACTATACCTGAATGCCACAGACATGTAGTATAAAAAATCTTTTATTTACTTGCATTTCAAAGAAATGCATCAAGCCCTAGGTGCAACCCAGACATAGCCTCTACAAAGACCCCTGACTCATTTCATACCTGCCCAGGTGCTTTCTCAACAGACTAAAGATAGTCACTTAGGTGTGCTATAGTTGAATAGTGTAGTGAGCATAGCATTGCAAGATCATGTGACATATAAATTCATTTAAAGTGATAGTACCAAATATCATAAGATTGTTATAAAAGACAGATCACACTCATTAATACTAACTATACAAAAAGTACCTAACTACACTAACCAAAAATATGAAAAATTAATAAAAGGTTGCCAATAAATAATTGCCAGACAACAGCTCATCAGTGGAACTTGATTCGATTCCCACCACTCTGATTTCATAAACAGCATAATATGTATCAATCAATCAATCAATCAATCAAGTCTTTATTTAACCAGGCGTTCATCGTTGAGCAGAAGCTCATTTGCAAGATGGACCTGGGTGGAGCATGAACAATTGTATATACAGGTCAACACAGGTATTTACAAGGCAATACAGATAATACTCTTTACAGAGAGGAAGAAAAGAAGATCATATGTACATAGAATTATAGATATTTATACAGATTACACAGTATTTACATACATAGAAGTGTCTACAGGAAGATAAAGAGGTTATCTAAGGTTGCAGGAGGAAGTAAGAAGAAAAATAAAAATAAAATATACACCAGGTAGGGGGTGAAGGTAGGGGAAGAGAGGAGGGAAGTAGGGGAGAAAGGCTAGGAGGCAAGTGCACAGAAAGGAGTTGGTAAAGCTGAATGTAGAGAAGGTGGATGGAGAAAAGGAGTATGTGAGCCCTGGATTGAATGCTATAGCACGGGCATGGTAGGATGTCACAACCCAGGGTAGTGAGCCCCATCCGAGGTTGGGAAAAGGAAGAATAAGGGGATGGATGGGCCTAGTGTTGATAAGACAGGGGGATAAGAGAGAGAACAATTAGGCTGGTGAGGAGCAAGCTGGGGGGGTCAGTACTTAAAATTGGGTCTAGGCGTGGCTATATACCAGTACTGGGTCTGAGTGGGTGAAGCAGTTACATACTTCTCTGATTGTACGGAAATAAAGTATCTTGAAAGCATTTATACCGATTAGAGTGCTTAATTTGAGGGTTTTTGTAGATCGCTCCATAAGGTAGGTAGCACGTGCTTATGGCTGCCCTGCCGAGCCGGATTTTGCTTGGGTACTTTAAGTGTAATAGCTGAGTAACTCTTAACGCTGATTTCCCAATTATACTCAGGGAAGACAGCAGGAGATATAGTAAGGCAGCTTATTAGAGATGGCTCTATAGGTCCAGAGAGCGTTTCTGTGGCGCCTGAACTTTAGTGATGTCCATCCCACTGCTGCATATAGGGTGCAGTGATGTGTCGAAGGGGAGTCCCATTATAAACCCTCAGTGCTCAATGGTAGAGTGTGTCCAGTTTAGCCATGTAAGAGTTGGGGCATTGGCTGTAGAGGAAGTCAGCGAATCAACCAATGATAGGAAATGGATTGGACCAGTTGTTTCTTGGCATCTCTGGTGAGAAATTGGCTGATTCTAAAAACAGTCCAAGCCTTTGCCAAGTCGTTTTAGCAAGTCCCTCAATATGTTCAATGAAGGAGAGTCTTTGGTCTATCCAAACTCCCAGATACTTGAATTTTGTAACAAATTCTAGTTTTCACCTAGAACTGTGGTAATTTGGGGAACTGTCCCACTGGACACAGGGTTAGCTGTACGGATAAAAGGAGAGAGGACCATCGCTTTAGTTTTTTGGGCATTAAGGAGTAGCTTTTTTTGGAGGAGTAGGCTTTGCAAAAGGTTGAATTCTGACTGTAGGTCATTGCAGGCAGCTTCAGGTGTTGGGCGACTCACGTAGAGAACTGTATCATCTGCAAACAGATGGATGTTGGCTTCTTTTATACCGTAGTCGATGTTATTAATGTAGATTGCAAAAAGTAAGGGCCCTAATATAGAACCTTGAGGTACCCCTCTTTGCAGAGTTTTTAAGTATGCTGTAATTTGCTTCATAATTTGCTTCATTTCATAAAGAGCAAAGTCCGAAAATTATGTTTGTCCAATCTATCAATCATAGGAATATGTTGCTTCACTTCATCTATGACCGGACTCTCTTCTTGGTATATCTTTTTACTCAAAAGATCATCGGCTTCCATGGCAACTTGAAAACATATCTCCCATAAGTCAGATGCTTCATATAAATATATTAGCATAAAGAACAAGGAGAAAAAAGAGGAGAGATTAATATAATGCAAAAACATAGTAAATCCAAATCTCCTAGCTCTGATAAAAACGTGTAAGATAAAAGGAATCAGTAAAACAGTGGGAAGAAGAGGGGGAAGGGAGTGTAAAGAAAAGGAAAAACTGGGTGAGGACATGGAAAAAAAACAGAAAGAAACAAGCATTTGTCAATGCCGAATGCTGTCTCGCTGGCATTGGCACTGGTAGTGAAGGAGTTAGAGATGCACAATAGGAATGGCAGTGAAGTATGGAACTGATGCCAACCCCACGTCCACCCTGCAGGGACTGACAGGTGCTGGGGCATGCCTTTGGGGCATCAGCTATAACGCTCATGCCATTTTACCTCACCTTACCCAGTAGATACTGACAAGTGTCGTGGTTGCTTTGGGGTCTTTGAGTCTTATACTTACCCCATTCCATAAAGAAATATGCTGAGATGGGTGCAGTATAGGAGAATGGGGTGAACTTTAGGGCTGAACACTCCAAGGCACACTCCGATGCCTGTCACTGGCTGCAGGGTGGGGGTAGGAGTGGAATGGCATGAGCATTACAGCCAGCGTTCCCAAGTCACATCCCTGATGCCTGGCAGTCTCTACAGGGTGGAGTGTTACAGTTGGAAACCTTAACATTGTAGGCATTTGTTGGTATTTTCACTCCAAATTTTCAGCATAGGCTTGTTGTGACCTCACCTCATGAAGAGTGGCACAATCAGTTTCTTAGCTGAAAGGTGGTTTTGCACAGTGACTATGCCATTTGGCGACACAGGGACTAAAACACATTTTGGGTAGGACGTGGAAAATGACAACTGTATTGTTCATGAGGAGGTATAAAAAAATGGTAATGTTGAAAATCTGGAGTGAAAATATGGAAAATTGGTGAAGTCATGAGCATGCATAGAAACTGCGCAACACAAATCCATAACCCAATTATTTTGGGATTTTTTTAGCCACATTTTTAACATAGTCATTTTGGGACCTCCCCTCATGAACAGTGGTTCTGTGATTTTGCTAATCCATCCCAAAGTTGATTTTCCACAGTTGACCACGCCATTGTGTGCCACAGGTGCGGAAACACATTTTGGGCAGACTGTGAAAAATGACAGCTGTACTGTTCATAAAGAGGTGTGAGAAAATGCCAGTGTTAAAAATCTGGCATGAAAATATTGTAGATTTGCGAAGTTACAAGGGTGCATAGAAACTGCACAACGCACACTTATAACGCAGTCATTTTATGGAATTTCGTCACCAAGTTTTCAACATAGGTCATAGAACATAAGATCAAAGTGTAGTCCTAACTGGAGATTTTAATGCAGCCTGGGGACAAACAAGAGGTAATAAACTTAGATCTAGTTTTGATATATTAGGTTTACAACAATTGATACAACATCCAACTAGAAGTTTAAATAATAGAACTGCTGGTACTATATTAGACTTGTTTTTTGTTTCAGATGATTTGAAGGTTGAGAGTTGTAAGGTGTTACCATTGAATATGGGGGATCATAACCCTATTCAGTGTCACCTATTAAATCAAAAGTTAGGTGTAATGATGACTATGAGTTTTGGGTTCATGACTTTAGGCACTTTAATGAGTCATCATTTAGGGACAGTCTTAGAAAGTTTGACTGGTCAAGGATATTCTTGATTCCTGACTTGGATTTAGCTATTCAAGAATTTACGGATTCCTTCCTTCACATAATTCAAATTCATGCCCCTAAAATAAAAAAGATTAATAACATTAAAAATCCATTATGGCTTAATGACAAATTGAAAATTCTTCTGCGTATTAAAAAAAGAATTTGGAAAAAAGCCAGAAAATCTAAATCGGAGTGGGATTGGGATCTTTTTAAAAAATGGAGAAACAAATGTAAACATAAAGTAAAATTGGCAAAAAAAGAATACTTCCAGAGTTCTTTTGATAATTTGCATGATCCAAATAAATTTTGGAAGGTTATTTCCAATCTAAGAACTCCGTGAAATCACAGACTTTAATTAATTTAACAGTGGGAGATGTTTGGTTGACAATCCTTTAGAAGTGGCTAATTTGTTGAACCACTATTTTAAGGACTTGCCAGATTTAAAGATACCTGACTTAGGGAGTGTTGCCCAGGAGGTATACATTCTGATACTTTCTCCTTGAGTAATGAGGGTTTTAATTTGAAGAATATAGGGATACAGGATGTAGTTAGAGAATTGAGGAATCTAAGAATATCAAAACGTGCTGGAATAGATAATATTGATCCCATATTTTTGAAATCGGGGCAGATGTTATAGCTCCTATAATTACTTATTTTATAACTGGAGTATACAGTCTTCAGTGGTTCCTGATTGTTGGAAAATGGGTGAAATTATTCCTATTTTAAAGGTGGTGATATTACAGCCCTTCTAATT
Organism: Neoceratodus forsteri; assembly: GCA_016271365.2. NCBI lineage: Eukaryota > Metazoa > Chordata > Ceratodontiformes > Ceratodontidae > Neoceratodus > Neoceratodus forsteri. Next base: position 1,530,737,885 of record CM057453.1, read on the forward strand.
ACAGACCAATTACTTTGCTTCCGATTTTGTCTAAGGTTGGAGAAGCTGATAAATAATCAGCTTGTGCAGTACCTTGACCACTGGAGTTGCTAACAAAATGTCAACATGGATTTAGAGTGAGGTAGGTCCACTGCCCTACTTGATTTTGGTAACCTGGTGGCAACATCACTGAACCAGGGAAACCAAACTGGGGCAGTGTTCGTGGACCTAAGTAAAGCGCTTGACCTAGTTCATCATGAAACATTACTGTCTAGATTGCAAAACTTAGGGATATATCATAATTCATTACAGTGGTTTAGATCCTACTTAACTAATCGAAAACAAAGGGTGGTCTGTGGCGCTGCTTGGATCTCCTGGACTTGAACCGTGGTGTACCCCAGGGGTCAATTTTGGGCCCTATGTTATTTAATCTCTACATTAATGATCTACCTGCTTATGTAGTTGGTTCTGATGTCAGACTTTATGCAGATGATACAGTATTAGTAGCATCTGCTAAAGATCCTGGGGAACTGAGGCAGCGACTCCAGACAGACTTCTCCAATATTGAAACTTGGATAAGAAATTCCGGACTTTTGATAAGTACTGGGAAGACTCAGAGTATGATTTTTTCAGTAGGACCTAAACCTAAGAATGAAATAACTGACTTCAATATTAGTCTTTTGGATGGGAATAAAGTACAAGGGGTTAATATTTATAAATATTTGGGAGTTTTGATTGATTATCACTTTTCTTTTTCAGATCATATTTTGTCACAAATAAAAAAAGTCAATCAAAGACTGGGGGCATTAAGAAGAGTGTCAGGATGTTTGACTAGGGATGTTAAGATCAGATTAGTAAAACAATTGTTGTTGCTTGTACTAGACTATGGTTTATCATTATATATTCACTCTTATAAAAATATTTACACAAACTGACCAGACTTATTATAGATTGGGAATATATTCAAATAATGGACCTCGAGTCCATCATTGTGTAATTTATCAGGAACTTGGCTGGTTAGATCCAATAGCACAAAGGAATATATTTGGCTTACTATATGTCATGGTTTGATATATTTAAAAGTGCATCCTTTACGAAATTTGATATGTCATAATTCTGATTCCATATATTCAGACATTCTTAGGAGGACTACTAAAAAGTTGCCTATGATACAAATTATGAATCGTATGGGGGGTATGGTGTTACAGAACAGTTTAGCGGGGATATGAAACAAGTTACCTCGACATATGACTGAAATTTCTGATCTGTGTATTTTTAAACTGGAATTGTATTCTTACTTAAATGTTTGTTGTAATTGTTTTTAGGTAAATGTGATTTTGTATTTTGTTTTATTTTGTATTGTCTGTCTATTGTAAATGCCACAGGTATCTGTTGTAAATGGGGATTTTTCCCAATCAGATTAACCTGTATAAAAATAAAATTTTAAACAAACAAACAAACAAACAAACATAGGTATTTTAGGACCTCTACTCATGAACAGTGTCACCGTCATTTTCTCAAACTGTCCCAAAAACTGATTTCGCACAGCGACCACGCTATTCTGCGCCGGACGTGCGAAAACACATTTCAGTCAGGATATGTAAAATGACAGCTGTACTGTTCATAAGGAGGTGTGGAAGAAAACATTACTCACCTGTAGTAATCTTATTTCTTCCTAGGGATCCACTAATATTATTATTCTTTGCAGTGCCCCTTTAAGTCAGCACTGCCCCGGAGCCAAATAGAATGCTATGCTAATTATGGAATGTTTAGCTTGTGCATTCATTTTCAAACTGCCCTATTCAAACTGCCTGGATTCTACCTCCGATTTCTGTGAGGCCTGCAAAGAGGCCATAATATATATATATATATATATATATACACACACACACACATATATATGAAACAATGAATAATTATAAAGCTAATGGCCAACAGGGCCATAAAAAGAAGTAATAGGCCAAGGAAGGACCAACAAAAACATTAAAGAATGAGTCTTCTTTTCTGAGCCAGATGCACCCTTAGAAAAGAACCTACCAGCTAAGTATTAGAGAATGTGCGGCAGATGACATATCCATCATACTGAGAGACATCTCAGCTGTACAGAGTATTTTTCTGAGAGTCTAAGGTGAGGACCAGGGTGGGCAGTAATAATATTAGTGGATCCCTGGGAAGAAATAAGATTACTACAAGTGAGTAATTTTTTTCTTCTAACCCCAGGAATCCACTAATATTATTACTCTTTGTAGACTATATAGAAGTACCTCTAGGAGGAGAGCAGAATCTATTTAGGAAAAAGACTCTGCAAAACAGCCCTTACAAAACTGGCATCACTCCTGGCCTGGGTATCCAGGCTGTAATGCTTAGTAAAAGTGTGGACTGATCTCCAGGTAGCTGCTTTACAACTCTCCAAAAGAGGAACATCTCTGGCAGCTGCAATGGTGGCAGCTGTGCCCCTTGTGGAATGGGCCCTAAAACCTGAAGGTGGGACCTTGCCCACCTTTGTATAACAAAACTGAATACACTGGACTATCCATCGAGATATAGTCCTCTTTGAAGCAGGAGATCCCTTACCTACTTCCCCATAGGTAAGGAACAATTGTTGCCTGTCCTGCCTATGATCCTTGGTATTGACTATATAATAGCTCAATGCTCTCTTCACATCCAAACTATGCAGCCTACACTCACCAGAACTGGCATGTGCTGTAAAAAATATTGGCAGGATAATAGACTGATTTAAATGAAAGTCAGAAACTACTTTGGGAAGGAATTTTCTATTAGTTCTCAACACCACCTTATCATTGTGGAAAGAAATATAATCCTTTTCCACGCATAGGGCTTGCAACTCACTCATCCTCCTAGCAGAGTAAGTGCCACAAGGAAAACTACCTTCCAGGTAAGGAATTTTAGCTTTGCAGTAGCCAGGGGTTCAAATGGCGGGAGCATAAACTGGGCAATGCAAATGTTGAGGTCCCAAGCTGGCACTGGTTCCCTATAAAGGGGAAATAGATGTAAAAGGCCCTTAAAGAACCTTCTAAATATGGGATACGAGGCTAGTGATACCCCTTTCCCTACAGAAACATAAGCTGAAAGTGAAGCAAGATGAACTTTTAGGATTGAATGCTGCAACCCCAGGGAATGCAGATGAGACACATAATCTAGGAGGGTTGGAATGCCAGCCTGTGCTGGGATTAAGCCATTTTCTGTACACCAAATAGAAAATCTTTTCCATTTTTAAGCATAAGTTTTCTTAGTAGAGGGCTTTCTGTAACTTCTAAGGACTTCTAAAACTGTTTGAGAGTATTGGGAGTCTGGATGCTCTAAGTGTTCAAGAGCCAAGCTTTGCGTCTGAGAGACCTGAGATTGGGATATAATAATAATAATAATAATTATTGTTATTTATAAGGTGCCTTTCAAGTGTCAAGGCGCTGTACATAATAACAATTAAAACAGGCATAATAAAAAATACAGGCAAACCAATTAAAACATTCAATATTCAAGGAATGCCATTTCCCATAAAAGGTCTTTAGACCCCTCTTAAAACCCTCCACAGATGTGCACTCATGCAACCGATGGGGTAGAGAGTTCCAAAGGTTGGGGGCAACATACAAAAATGCTCGAGTGCCTGAGCACCAGAAGATTTTAAATTCACCCTTGGAACCTCTAGCAACCCCTCTTCGGCCAAGCGGAGAGATTCAATCAGGATGATAGGGAACCAGAAGTTCTTTCAGATAGGGTGGGCCCAGATCATGTAGGGCTTTAAAAGTCAGCAAGCCAACTTTAAAGGTGATCCGCCACTGAAATGGCAGCCAGTGGAGTTCGCGCAACACCGGAGTGATATGACATGATCTTCTAGAGCCCGTCAAAAGTCAGGCTGTAGCATTCTGCACTAGTAGCAGGTGATGGATTTCAACCCAGAAAGCCCTAGATAAAGGGAGTTGCAATAATCCAGGTGCGAGGACACAAAGGCATGGACTAAGGTAGGCAGGTCGGCAGACGGAACAAGATGCCGAATCCTGGTGATATTCCTCAGATGATAAAAGGAAGTCTTGACAACTGCCGACACCTGTGAATGTAGTGTCAATCTATTGTCAAAAACTACCCCCAGGTTCCGCACCCATTCAGAGGTCAGGAGAGAAATGCCACCCAGAAAAATTCCGGATGACGCAACACTACCCGACCTATCGGCCCTGGTCCACAACCAGTACTTCAGTCTTATCCAAGTTCAACATCAGCCAACTGGAAGTCATCCACTCCTGGATTTCTTTTAGACAGCTGTTAAAAACTGTGAGAGCTTCTTCCCGGTCGGGAGCAAAAGAAAGATATACCACCCTGCCTTGGAAGAAAGTCAGCAGATTGTACCTCTGAAGGAGGTAGATCAGTTTGCTCACTGATATTGTGAGTGACAGGGAGTACCATGGCTGACTTGGCCAGTCTGGTGCTATCAGAGTCATCAAGGCTGGCTGTAACCTGAGCTTGATGAGTTCTCTGAGAATCAAAGGAAAAGGAGGAAAGTCATAAAGGTATTTTCCTGTCCAATCGAGAAATAGGGCATCCATTGGGACAGTTCCTTTCACTGGAAACCTGGAGCAATAAAGGGGTAAATGATGATCCTGGTGAGATGCAAAAAGATCCAGCTCTGGGGTTCCCCACCATCTGAATAGGACCTGCACCACTTGGCTGTTCAGTGCCCATTCATGATGGGCCTGGTTTATCCTGCTCAAGGCATCCGCCAGTGTATTATCCTTCCCTGGCAGATGAATTGCTTGTATGGAGGCATTTATGGAGTAAATCAGGCTCCATATTTTCACTGCCTCTGTGCATAATGGAGTGGATATTGTCCCTCCTTGTTTGTTGATATTGTACATTGTAGTGGTATTGTCTGTTCTGCGCTGAACCACTTTTTCCTTTATAAGATGAATGAAAGCCTGAATGGCTAGGTACACTGCTCTTAACTCCAAGAGATTTATGTGCAGAAGTGACTCTGCAGCACTCCAGAAGCCGTGAGCTGTGTGGTCCCCTAGGTGGGCACCCCATCTTAGGAGGGAGGCATCTGTTGTGAGCACCAAGGAGGGGGGGTTCCTGTAGGAAAGGCACGTCCCTTAGGTTTTCTGGATCCTTCCATCACTGGAGGGTCTGTAGAAGAGTTTTTGTTACAGGAATTAGTTTTGAAAATGGATCTTGTCTCTGGGACCAATGGGCCCTGAGGTGAAACTGAAAGTCCCTCATTTGGAACTTGGCACCCATGACTGTGCTTGTTGCTGCAGCCATGTGGCCTAACAGCTATAAAAACTGAGTTGCTGTTTTTTGCTTGCCCAGGATGAATGAGCTTGCTAGAAGCTGAGTGGCCTGCACCCTTTCCAAGGGTAGGAAGGCCTTTCCCAGAATTGTATTGAGTTCCACCCCTATGAACTGTAATACTTGGACTGGGGTGAAAATGGACTTCTTGACATTTAGAAGAAACCCCAGGGTGGAGAGAACACTTTGAGCTAGCAGTAAGTGTTCTGACACTTGCTGGGATTTTCCCACAATCAGCCAGTCGTCCAGATATGGAAAAACTATGACACCCAATTTTCTGAGATGTGCCACTACTACTGCTATGCACTTTATGAATACCCTTGGTGCAGAGGTAAGGCCGAAAGAAAGTGTTGAGAACTGGTAGTAGCCTGAGGGGAGAGAGAACCTGAGATATCTTCTATGTGATTCTCTGATAGGGATGTGAAAATATGCATCTTTTAAATCCAGAGAGGCCAACCAGTCCCCTTTTTGTAGTGTTGGCAGGATTATTGCCATTGTGACCATTTTGAATTTGGGTTTGACCAAATACTTGTTTAGACGTCTGAGGTCTAGTATAGGCCGCCACTCTCCAGTCTTTTTTGTTGTTAGGAAATACCTGGAGTAAAACCCTTGCCCTCTTTGACTGAGTGGAACAGGCTCGACTGCTTTTACCAATAATACGTTTTTTACCTCCTGCTCCAGCAGTTCTCTTTGTGAGGGAGGAATTGATTTATTTATTAGCTTTTAGTAACCAGGTAAGTGCATTAGGCAAAAAGCCTGCCTATTTTCAAGCACGACCCAGAAGTGCAAAACGTTTTACCCTTAGAGGGGGAAGGGACTTGAAACAAAGGGAGAGACCCTGACCCACTATTTCCAGAACCCACCTGTCTGATGTTATCAATCAATCAATCAAAATCTTTATTTATCCAGGTGGGCACCATTGAGCAAGGCTCATTTGCAAGGTGGATCTGGTCATGAATACATCAAAGTACAGTACAGAAGGAGGTATACAAAAAGCAATAATATACAAGGAAGAAAAAGTATATACAGTGTATACAGTATGAGTACAAGGTTGAAATAAATAACAAAAACAGCATTATTTTACAACTGAAGAAGTCAGCAGATGTACAATTAACCATAGGCATACAGGGCTTATAAGCAGAGATTTTTTGAGTGAGGCAGCCAACAACTACACATATAGGGGAAAGAGGCCGTGTATGGGGTGACAGAGTAGAGAGGTAAAGAAGAGGAGGGATATATTACCGACAACTGAGGGAAAAATTGAGCTAAAACCACAGAAAGTGACGATGGCTGTCGTGTACTTGTGTATTATGATAATGATGGAGGAGGGGTAGATGGGACACTACCATGGATGGGGTGGGACTTTAGCCAGGCTGGAGTGGACAGGGAAGGGTGGGTGCAGCAGGAAGAGTTAATAGGGAAAGAGTGAGAGCCAGGGGTAGAAACATAGCGAGCGTCAGGATGGAAAGGGGGAGTTGCGGAGTTATTTTTTACCAGTCCTGAGAATAGTGGGAAAGTCTGCCCCCTACTGGATGTGGAGAGGCAACCTGAAGGGAAGAGTCAGGGATTCTGCTTTTGCTGTTGTTGAGGTTGGGGTAGAATGGGACCCTCTGTGGGAGCCCCTTCTGCCCCTGGCCCTGAAGAAACCCATCTGCTGGGGTTGGTACTGTATCTATGAAGCAGCCTGCACCTGAAAGAAAGGTCTTCTAAAGGTAGACCTGCCCCTGCCTCCTCTAGAGTAAGATGTGGAGGGAGAAGGTTTGTCCCTGGTGGAATTACTTCGGAAAGCAGTCTTGTATTCATCTACTTTCTTCATGTAGGCTTCAGTTTGTGCACCAAAAAGTGAATGGCTCTCAACTGGAAAATCCATTGCTTTGGTTTGAGTGTCCTGGGTAAGGTTAGTAGCCCTCAGCCAGGCAAACCTTCTCATGACTATAGTACCAGCCAACCATCTGGCAGCAGTGTCATTTGTATCTGCTGCCATCTGGAATTGGTATTTGGAAGTCTCCGAACCCAATTTGGCTGTCTCTTGTAATTCAGAAACAGTGAGAGAGGGATTTGCCTCTGCATTATCCACCACAGACTGCCATAAAGCCTTTTGGTAGAGAGCAGCATAGGCCTGACAAGAGGCCTGCCTGATAGCAAGGGATGCTGAGAGGTACCCCATCTTAGCCATACTGTCCACCTTTCTGGAGTCTTTTTTCAGGTGGATGAGAAGACAAGGGGGTTTTGGCCTTCTCACAGGCTGCCTGCCGGCAATGCCCTGATGATCAGGGTGGCTAAATAAAAACTCAGCACCAGATCTTTCCAGTTGGTACTTTTTGTCACATTTTTTATCAATAGGTGTGACAGTCTGAGTAGCTTTTTTATATTTCCAGAATGTCTTTTCTGAAAAATGAATAAAGAGGAAGGAGAAGTCGTTTTGAGGGTGTTAGCCCCATTAGTTCCATATATTGAACCTCTTCTTCATCCTGTATTTCCTTGATTGTCTGGAGGTCCAGTGTTTCCACCATTTTCTTAATGAAAAAAAAATGAGAGAAAAAATCCTCTGAAGGCCTAGGGGGAGAACCAAAGTCTTGCTCCGGTGACATCTCAGGCCCTGTTCCTTCCTCCTCTCCTCATCATCATCAACATCACTATCACTACCCATAGTGGAAACAGGCAGCAGCTTTATCAGATGGAGCAGTTACAGATTGCTGGGTAGGAAGCAGGCCCTGCAGCACCTGTAACAAAGCCAGGGCTTGTGAAATGTCAGCAGGAGAGGGAGTATGTAAGAGCACCTGAGGGACCCCTTGAGGTGTTTCAGCCGGGGTGTCAGTGTGCTTACTTTTTCTTAGTTTGTTGGCAGGCACCAGAGAGTCAACTGGCTGATTGCCTCTCTTACTAGAGCCCTCACCCATATCAGGGATGGATTTGGAAGCTCTAGAAGGAATTGTCACATTTTTTGAGGGGGTGGACTGGTCAGAGCCCAGGGACCCCTCTTCAAGCCTTCTCTTCAGTCTTTCCCTGCGCTTCTCCACATTTTTTTCAGGGAAAGACTTGCAAATCTCATAATCTTCACTGAAATGCTTTACACCAAGACAGAGCAGACAGAAGTCATGTTTGTCAGCGCTTGCAAATACCTCTGCACATTTAACACAATTCTTAAAACCTGTAGGTCCTGTGTTCTTTTTAAGTTTATTCGTCGTAGGAAACAGGACTAAAACAACACTAAACTATGACGGTATTAAAGATTTAGCGATCGGTTTTAGTAATAAAGCAATTGGTTCAGAAACTGACAATTTTTAAACAGAACCGCGGTTCCGATCAGTTCAGGAACCGAGAACTGCTATTAGAACCAGAACACCCCGGTTCAAACTTAGTAGAATTAAATGTTTTTTTTTAAAGAAAAGCACTCAGAAACTTATCTAGGAGTTTCCTTTTGAAATTTACCAAGCAATCGGTTGCCCCTCGGTTCAAAGGAACAGCAAAGTACCAATAAAAAAACTAAAGAACTTATATATGAGGTAAAATTACTAAAACACCATAAGAATAAGGCAGTAATGAAAAAATAAGACAAAATACTTAAGTTTCTTTTGTTCTTATGCACAATTTAGATTATCTTGATAGAGAGAGATTTCCAGGGAGTCTGAACTTTGCAGCAGAGACAGAAAATCTGAGGTAGAATCCAGGCAGTTAGAATAGGGCAGCTTGAAAATGAATGCACGAGCTAAACATTCCATAATTAGCATAGCATTCTATTTGGCTCCAGGGCAGTGCTGACTTAAAGGGGCACTGCAAAGAGTAATAATATTAGTGGATTCCTGGGGTTAGAAAAATGCCAATTTTGAAAATCTGGAGTGAAAATATTACAAATTCACGAAGTTACAAGCATGCATGGAAACAGCACAATGCACACTCGTAAAACAGCCATTTTTTTCACCTAGTTTGCAACATAAGCTTTTTGAGAGCCCTCTCATGAACAGTGGCACTGTCGTTTCATTACTCAGTCCCGAAAGGTAATTCCGCACAGTGACTGCAAAAGCGCATTTCAAGACTGAATAGCACCATGACAGTGACTGAATTCATGAGGAGGGGCCCCAATAACCCCATGTTGAAAATTTGGTGCAAAAATTCCAAACAATGCCCGAGTTACGCACCAAAGTTGAAAAAAAACTATTTATGCCATTATACGAACTGGCATTTCTTCAGTTCGCAGTCAGCTTTGAAGAGTGCAGACATCTTCTTGGTCCACTGAAGATCATCGCACTGGACTCCAGAGGTAAGTATGGGGTGAGGGGGTGTGGGGAGGCAGGGTGCACAGAGGGTGGGTGCGGCTTGGGGCAGGGAGTTGGACAGACTGCAAGGGGCCATTTTCTTCTTTTAAAGGTTACAAAACCCAAAAAACATTGCGGGACTTTTTTTTTTTTTTCACAGGGGCATTGGGCATGCGGAGGGCTCCCAGCGTGCCACCTGAGTGTCCTGGGTGGAGTAGCTGCTGGGGATTGGGTACCTCCTGTCGGCACATGCCAATGGGGGAGCCGAGATTGGGCACCCCCTGACACATAACAAATGGGGGGTGCATTATGCTAACGGGAGTGGGATCCCTGTCGGGCACATAAACTGGGTCAGGGCATGCCATCATGGCTTGGCACTTCTGGAGTCGGCATTGTGGCAGGCAGTGTGCCACCATGTTTTTTTTAATATTTCACCAGGGAAGGCACGTCTGGAGGTGCCGCTGCATGTGATGAGCTTTGCTCTCATTGCAGCTGACCTTTCCTTAGATGTGTTCACCACATTATGTATTCCTGGTGTGGTGTCTGCATGCTGCCTTATTGGGGAATGAGGGACGCACCTACTGATGCATGCCCTGCATTCGCCCAACAGTGACCGTGCCTCCATATCTGCTACTAATGCTGGCGTCTGGCTGGCGAGGCGCGAGTCAACATAGAAAGGGAGGGAGAAGGAAGAATGAAAGGAGAAATGACAGTATGAAGACCACATCTACAAATATAAATGTATTTATTTAGTTTTTTGAAAATTGGTAACCAGCAGAGGCACACTGAGCCGAGGTTTGTTTCCAGGTGTGACCTCAGGGAGATGGTTACTGGAGGAAACAGAAAAATATAATATAGTACATTACATGGAACAGAATGCAAAGTACAGACACAGAGCAAAAATAACAAATAAAAACATCTTTGGTACAGACTTGGAAAAAATTAAAGTGCAAACATACTGCACAGATACATGTGCAAGTGGAAAACTGGGAATTCAACAACAAAACAGTACAGAGGCAAGCAATGCAATGTACCAGGGATCAGTAAAGGACTAGGGTACCCAAAAACCTGAACTACCAAAAATAAATAGGGGGACCTCCAACAGGAAACAGGTGCAGATGGGTGGCAGGAAGAGTTACTGCAGAGTAAAACACTAAACAACACAATGTCAAATAAAATGCCTTTTCTCAGTACAGGCAGTTCCAGCAAATATCCTGACCACTTCTAGAATACAACTTATTGCAATAGTTACACGTATATCAGCAAAATATTTACTTCCAGCAAATATAGCTCCCTGCTATTCCTAACAGAAGAAGTGAATGAGAAGAAGAAGAGAATGTTGCACAGGTCGACAGTCTGACTGGAGACGGGACCACTGTTAGGCCTCCTGGCTCTGGGATACAAGTAGTAGTAAAATGTTTATTTTTTAACAGGAATCACACCATTAGGGTTGTAAACGGTAGAAATTAAGGTGGATGGGAAGAGCGGCCAAAAAGGAAAAAAGGGGGGAACCAAGGAGAGTGAAAACAAAAACTGGGAGACCATGGGCCTGATTCTCAAAGCTACCAATGCAGAGCAAGGGACTTGCACCACAATGAATTGTGCAGTGTCCCTTGCGCCAATCGATGCTCTGGAAGCGATTCTCAATGGCAGCCTGCATCAACCGCAGGCTACTACCCCAAACAGGGCTTATGCTGCCAATATACCCCAAAATGGGCTGCAACATGGCTCTAGGGAGTATAAGGCAGACACAAGCTGCCACATCCCCGTAAGTGGGATTCTCAGAACTCTCCCAGAGGGAGAAATTCTAAGTACCATCAGATCTGCCAGGCTGGTCTAAGGTTACTTAGAAATGTCTCCTCTGGGAGAGTTGAGTTGACCAATTTTCAGCAATGTACTGTGGTCCCCCCTTCACCAGCCCCAATCCCCCATTATAATAAAGAAGGATCCCTGGTGATCTAGCAGACCCCTCTCCCCGATGTCCCCCAAAACCTAAGTATGTACCATAGTTCCCTTGTGGTCTAGTGGACCCCCTCAATCTCCGATCCCTGAGTACCTCCATATAAATAAATAGTAAAATAAATGCCTTCCCTGGTGGACTAGTGGACCCCTTCCCTGATGGCCCCAGGAAATAATTATGTATTATAATTCCCTGCAGATCTAGCAATCCCCCACCAGCTTGGATTCCCCATTATGCCATATTATCACATCACTGGTATAGTGGACCCCCATCCCAGCAGGTAGTGTGCCACCACCCTGGTCCTCCATCCCCAAACCAAGCTGGCAACTGGCACAGACCACTGCTCACCACCACAGTCAGTCACCAACTGAGCTGTCAATAAGCACTGTACTGTATTCAGTACACACTTATTGATTGACAGCTCAGGGGTGATTCCAAAGGTATGTAAGGACATTCTTGTTCATGGAGCAGATGGTGGATGATTGGAATAGTTTACTCAAGCAGGCGCAGACACAGGGATGTTGGGAGTATAACAGCCTGTGGAGTGGGGCACTGAGACACCATTTGGGCAGTTGGCTTAGTGAATGTGGTCTGGTGTTAGTCAGACATAGAGCCAGACAGGGAACAGGTAGACTGGATTGATCACTGGGTATTCTTCTAATGACAAATTGCATGTATCTGTGTGATAAAGTCCCATCTGGATGAGTATTTTTCCTAATGTGCCCATTGGCTGCTTGTGTCACCCAAAAGGTGTAAGTCTGAGTTCCTGGCTTGTTTATTTGGACCCCATAGTCCTAAGAAAGCCCCCCTGTCCAAAAGGGTTGAGGACAAGGCATTGTTCAGTAGGGGTGTTGTCTCTATTTGGGAGCCTGGAGGGGTGAAGAATGCTCAATGTAATGCTCACGTATGGGCTCCATGTCAGGTCTTCTGGGGGTGTAACTGTAACTGTTCGGTTGTGTATAATTAACGTGCTGTATATAATGCCCTGTTAATAAACATCTGCATCAACTCAACTTACAGAAACAGATATCAATTTATTCAGTTGTGGTGCATTTGCCCTGGTGCACCATGCAAGTCAACTACCCATTCTGGCAATCTTGGCTTAGTTCAACTGAATATTGCCCCCCCCCATTAACTAGTGTCCTCCAGTTATGAGTGCTTTCACAAGTTTGTTTGATGTTGAGAACTGCAAAGAAAACCAGTTTTAACATACAAAGGGTTTGAGAAAACACTTGTAAGACATGCTTTAACACACATAAATTGGCAAACCTACATAGAAACAGATTCTGTTGGAAGAAAAAGACAGCAAGGTTCATCCAGTCTGCCATAACATTACCTCCCCTATGTTGTGGCAAGGGGCTCTATGTGGTCTCTCAGCCCCCACACACTTCTCCGAGTGATTCTTCTATACCCCTGTACCTGTCCCATGCATGCTTGAATGCCGACACTGTCTCTACCCCTAGCACCTCCCTAAGCAATCTGATCCATCTGGCCACCACCCATTCCATAAAGAAATGCTTCCTCACATTCCTTTTAACCCCTCCACCATCTTCTTTGTGTTCCGTCTTGCAAACACATTTGTGTTCAACCTAAAAAGCTCCCTACACTCTACCCCTGTTTGTCTACCGGTAGTATTTTAAGGTCTCAATCATGGCCCCCCCTCCCTGCTCTTCTGTTTTCTAAGGTGTGCATGTTGAGGTCCTTCAGCCTTTCTTTGTAGCCCTTCCCTGTTGCCCCTGCACTATCTTGGTTGCCATTCTCTGCCCAGCCTCCACCTTGTCAATGTACTTGCTAAGGTGAGGGCTCTAGAACTGCACACAGTTATCAAAGTGGAGATGAGATAGTGGCTTGTTAGGAGTAGAACCTCCCTCCTTCTGCTTGCTATCCCTCTCTGTATGCAGCTAATCTTATTCATACCTCTCACGTGTCCCTCATTACGAGGGACATTCCTCATTTTACCCCTCAAAATTGCCCTGTCCCTCATTCATCCCTTATGGAAAAGGCACTGCACATATGGAAAATGTGCTGCAAATTCAGACTTTAAACAGAAATTAATAATATTCTAAGATGCTAAATAAAACATAAACTTTGTACAAATAAAGACAATGGTTTCCACAGTGCTCTGAGCTTGTATCTGCATGTTTGAGAATGTATCCCTAATAACCGTATGAGAGTCAGTGTCCCTCATTTTAAGTGTCCGTGTCCATCATTTCAGTGATAAAAGGTTGAGAGGTATGGTTCTCCCCACCACCCTTCAACAAAGGGCTGCAACATGCAGGTTGTCTGTAATGATAATCCCGAGGTCCCTTTCCACTGACTTACATGCCGTGATCTCCACTCCCATCCTTTACTCAGTTCTGTGCTATTAAAGAGTATGCGGCCCAGTACCAACCTGTGGGGTACTCAGCTCGTGATCCTTATCTAGCTCGAGAATTACCCATTTAATACTACCCTCTGGATTCTGCTCCTTAACCAATTTCCTACCAGTCTGGTTATCTGTCTCCCACTCCTGGGCCTCTTAACGTCCGTAGTAACCACCCATATGGTACAGTGTCGAAGGCCTTACTGAAGTCCAATCACCCACTGTCCACTTCCCTTAAAGGTTTATAGGTGTTCTGGACAAAAACAAAACAGGCCAAAGCCCCCCTAATTTTGTCCATCACCATCTCACTGAATATAAGTTATATTGTTCTGCTCCATATACCTATCCAGTTTATTTTCAAAGATATTAAGATTCTCACTGCCTGCTATATCACATTGCTTGGTAATCCATGCCATATCTTCACTACCCTCTGGGTTAACCAGTTTTCCCTCAGCATTGTTTTACATAGCTCATTACATCCTGATGATGCCATATAGCATCATAAAAAACATACCTCTTTTTCCTGATGACGCCGTATGGCGTCCTAAATTATGTGCTAGTATTGCCTGATGATGCCTATTGGCATCCATGTCTTTCTCTTAGTGCAGCTCGAGCATTTGTTTATATTTGATGAATTGAGTTGTACCAGCCAATAGGGGACATTGTACCCTTACTGCAGCGTCGGGCCTCATTATGCCCCTGGGTGGGCGGGTAGGGCCAATACCGCCCACCCAGTGGGGTATTATTGCTTGCTTATTACAAAAATACAATAAAATAGTGTATTTCAGTGAAATTACACATTTTAACTACAACAAATATGCAATTAATCATAGACAGACCACCAGCACTAAAAAAGTTATCCATTTCTTATGTCAGCTCACTGACCTATACTGGAAGTGTTCTTCCTATTTACATCACTTGACCTCACAAAGCACTTCCTTCCTGCATCACTTCCTGATATGTCCTTATAAGCTAATGTGTAAATATGTTCTTACTAAACTAGGGGAAAAAACCAAAAAAAATGATCATCAGATTCATAAACTAAAATCAGTGGGTAAGAAGAATTAAACACTGCAAAAATTCCAACCAGTGGAGTGGAACAAAAAACTCAAGCTGTAATAACAAGAGCTTCAGACATTGATTTCTGACTAAAAAAATGGTAAACAAAATCCTTGAAAAATTTATATTTGGACAATGACAGATGTTTATTGTATATTTTTAACAATTTTTAACCAACAATTTTACAGAAATGTAATATTTTTCTATGACTAAGTAAACAGAACATAATTATATTTAGATAAAATCATCAGAATTTATGAAAATATGAAAAAACAACCTTACATACCAGTAAATCCAGTTAGAAAATGGGCTTTTTATTTGGAGGCATCTGATTGGCTGGTACCCATTCCACAGGGGTACATTAACTTTCAATAGATGCCCACCAAATAAAAAGTGCCAGCCCTAACCTGCCTGATGCCCACTCCGATATCATTGTGCCTAGCCTGCTTCAACATTGGCTGAAGCAGTGGGCACTCGTTTCAAACAACCACCATTTTTTTTCTCTCGCTAAGCGAAAGGTCCTTAACAACACCTCCCCCACGACTCGAAAACATCACCATAAAAACACTACAAAAAGAAAACTGAAACATCAACCCCCTATAATTACACAGCGCTTACATTCGCTACATACAAATACTGACTGCTTTAAAACGTGTTGCCAGTTCTGTCACTCAGCACCGCTACTGATGAGCCCACTTGTCGCCGCCATGTTTTTCACACACTGTATGGTGTATGAAATCGCGCTGTATGAAATCTCACCCAAAAAAAGGAAAAAACGACGTTAAACCACACACACACACTTATTTTGTCAGGTGTGTGTACGCTTGGAACGCAGCGGGGCGCATTTCTATGACAACCAAACTGACATTAAAAAAAGCCGACACTTTCCCAGATCGCTGATAAAATAAAGCCTTCACATCTCTCCTCCTCTGCTGTTTCAGAGCAGAGCTACTCTAGCTTACCTATTCCCACATTGTGCCGCATTATCTCCCGTGATCAGAAAAAAGCCATAATTGTGATTGTGTAATGCTGCCATACTCAATACTCATACTCCATGAAACCCTGGCTTTTAAAATGAACCACACGCCTCGCCTATCTTAAGGACTTAGACATTTAAAATCATTGTTAATGCTGCCAAACTCTGTGACAACCCTGGCTTTTAAAATGAACTGCATATCTGAAGGACCTGAAACTTACCAGAGGGCTATATTATCCCATTATGCCAGGCGGAGGAACTATTTAATTACAAAACTTAATGTAACTAAACTATTTTATTAACAATTTTTTTCTCTGCCATTTCTTTTACTGTGCCCATTTTTTTAACGTAATATTTTGAGGGTGGGCGGTATGGGCAATACCGCCCACCCTCTCGGGTATTATTGCTTAATTAAATAGACATTACCAAACCTCACTCATTTTCAAAAACTTTTTGTCCTGAAAAACTTTTCTTTTTACAGTTTTAAAATAGGATGTATGTGTTTTAAGATATGTAGGTTTAAGCACAGTGTGTTTGTATGAATGCTGCAGATCTAGAACCCCTTCAGGCACACAGGTGTTCTAGCAGCAGGCAGAGGGTATCTGAACATTCTAAGTGACAATAGGATAGAATGAGTTAAGCTCAGCCTTCAACTGGAATGTATGCCCTATTAGGTTTGAATCCCCCTCCTTCAATCTTAAACCTATACTGTTCATGAATTCCTTGCCTGTAGAAGTTTTATATACCAGAGGCCTAGTGGCACTGAGGGCTGAGGTGCGGAACGCCACGCCTAGTGTCACGCCAGCGACCTGGGATCGGGAGCAGACTCAGGTCGTCGGGGGCGGTCAGCCAGGGAGGAGCAGAATTGAGCTTCCATAGGACTGCTCTCCTCTTCTGGGGTGGGTGCTGCTCCACGCAGATCTTGCAGCACCTGGTGGCAACTGGGAGCACTGCAGCTGTTGGGACATGTCTTCTGGGTATGGGAGCGTCAGCGGGGGTCATGCGCATGTTCATGGGAGCATGCACATTGCGTGTGGATGACATTACACATCTGCGCTCTCAGGACAACTAAAAAAAAGTAGGAAAACCCCAGCACTCAGGAGGGCATCGGTGACCTCAAGTGGCCTGACCCACATGCCTAGTACTGGACCTATCCTGACCAGCTCTCCTAAGCCCTCACTCCGCCACAAGACCCTGATTGCCTTGATTCCAGAAAGGTCACCATGTAAAGAGTGTGGTGGCTCCCCTCTTGGGGGGGGTGCAGATCCAGGGGGTCGGTCAGGGGTCCATGAGGTCGAGTGGGGTGTCTCTGTCCCTGATTCCCTGGTTGGGTGGGTTTCAGGTGGGCACAAGGTACCGGTGTTGAGGGAGGTCCACCTGAGAGAGTTCCTGAGTTGCCAGTGACAGAGGGAGTAAAAAGAGCTGATAAAAAAATGAGTCGCTCGCATGCGCAGTTCATGCACCGGAATGCGGAAGTATCAGCCAAAATAGTGCGCCTGTTATTCCACAGTGGCCAATTGTGGCAGAGGGCTTTAAGCTCCATTGGGCTTTTGGAAGGATACTTCCAAAAGTCCAATGGAAGGGGTTCCACGATCTACCGTTTTTAGAGCTATCGAGCTGTCACAAAACGGCTGTAGGCTCCTCCCACAGCCCTAAAAAGAATCATTATATACAGTACAAATACCATAGCCCCCCTTACTCTCCTTCTTTCCAGTGAATATAGTCCAAACTGTTCCAGTCTGTCCTGATATCTCCTTTTTCTTATATCACATATCATCCTTGATGTCCTTCTCTGTACAGCCTCCAATCTATTTACAACCGTTCTCCTGAATGGGTTCCATAACTGGACCCCA
Organism: Neoceratodus forsteri; assembly: GCA_016271365.2. NCBI lineage: Eukaryota > Metazoa > Chordata > Ceratodontiformes > Ceratodontidae > Neoceratodus > Neoceratodus forsteri. The sequence goes on from CM057453.1 coordinate 1,530,755,628, forward strand.
TACTCCAAATGCAGCCTGACCAATGACTATATGGGCAGACTAAGTGTACCAAGTGATGCTTATCTGCAGACATATTCTATGTTTCTATGTTTCTATATAATGGCACCAGTACCCTCCTATCTGTGCTTACAAAATTCCTCCTTATGCATGCTAGTAAACCATTCAAAATGCAGCATTAAAATACATATTTTGGATGAGATGTTAAACTGAGGTCCCATCTGCCTGTTCTGGTGGTAGTTCAGGTGGATGTTAAAGAGCCCATGGCCCAGATATTCAAAAGGGTTGCGCATGGTACAACAGTGTTGTGCCATGCACAACCCACTGATAAGCCCTGGTGCGATATTCAAAAGGGGAAAGTGCGCCACACAAATCCCGATGCACCGGAGGGCATCAGTAATGTATGCATGTGCAGGTGGGGGTGTGTGCCCATGCATACTCTGCACAGCCCAATATTCAGCCCTTGATGTGTGAAGCCATGTATGCGCAACCTCTACCTGCGCCAGCACAAAGTTACGCCAAAAAAAAGGAACAAGGGCTGGCCACCCACAGGTGAGCTGCTGTATTGCAGGGTGCAACACGGCAGCTGCCACCTGTGAGCTCCAGCTGCACCTCCATGGTGGCGCCCACCTCCCCCATGCCCGATCACGGGCTTATGTAAATGAAAAATGAAGTCCTATATCCCTGGTGGTCCAGTGGACCACTGCCCACCCAATTGCGGGCTAAGTAAAATAAAGACAAATTTAATCTCTATCTCTGGAGGTCCAGTGGACCTGTCAGCCCGCCCATCGTGGGCTCAGTAAATAAATATAAATCTAACTTCTATCCTGGTGGTCCAGTGGACCCCCTCCCCACCACCCACTGATCCCCCCGCTCCCCTGATCAGGGCGGGCGGCAGCACCCCACCCACCTGCGGCCCCACCGCCCCTGACGGACACCGTCGGTAGGGCTGTACGCCCATTGGTCCACAGTATAAGCCAATGGGCGTGCAGCCCATACCATACTACACATTCCAGATATGTGAATACTAACATACTATTTGCCAGCAGATTAGGCCTTACGGTCTATCGAGTCTGCTCGAACCTCAGATCCCTAGTTGGGTGCCGAGGCCCTCCCCTCCCTTGTGCTCCAGAAACCCCTATCATCCATCCCCACCCTCCTGGGACAGGCCATCATCTGATACATCCACTTTCTGTGTCTGTCCCACCCCTCTTGAAGCCCTCCACTGTGGATCTCTGAACCAGCTCGCCAGGCAGTGCATTCCAAGGGTCCACCACCTCTCAGTGAAAAAACCTCCTCCTCATCCCCTCACCCTTCCCCTTCCAACTTCAAACCATGCCTCTGGTGATACCTCCCTGCTTTAGTCTAAAGATCCTCCATGTTTACCCTATTTATTCCCTTGAGGTGCTTGAAGACCTCAATCATGTCCCCTGTCTCTCCTCCTCTCCAATGAAAACAGGCAGAGCTCCTCAAGTCTCGTCCTCATACGGGCCAACCCCAGCCCCGTATCATCTTAGTTGCCCTCCTCTGTACCCTCTCCAGGGAGCTGTATGTCCTCTTCAAGTGTGGGTCCCCAGTACTGTACACAGTACTCAAGGTGTGGTCTAACCAGTCCATTGTACAGCGGCAGAATCACTTCCTTGCTCCTAGAGGTGATCCCCCTTATGATGCATCCCAATGTCCTGTTTGCCTTGTTAGCCTCTCTCCTGCACTGCTCAGAGTTATTCATACATGCATCCATTATGACCCCTAGATCTTTTTCCCCTATTGAGGTCTCCAGTGCCTCCTCTCCCAGGGTGTACCTGTGTTTAGGGTTTCCCCACCCAAGATGCAACACCTTGCACTTGATGATATTGAAATTTAATTTCCATGTGTGAGCCCAGCTTTCCAGGGTGTTCAGGTCCATTCACATATCTGGAATGTGTAGTACAGTATGGTCTGCATGCCCATTGGTCGCCGCCAGGACCAATGGGGCTGAGATCCCCACCGACGGTAAACAGGCAGGGCGCAGGCAGGTGGTGCCGCCGCCGCTGACCGGGGAGGAGCAGGGCAGTGGGATCAGTGGGTGGTGGGGAGGGGTCCACTGGACCACCAGGGATAAAGGTTAGATTTATATTTATTTACTGAGCCCACGATCAGGCAGGCTGACAGGTCCACTGGACCACCAGGGATAAAGGTTAGATTTATATTTATTTACTGAGCCCACGATCAGGCAGGCTGACAGGTCCACTGGACCACCAGGGATAGAGATTAGTTTTGTCTTTATTTTACTTAGACCGCGATCAGGCGGGCAGCAGTCCACTGGACCACCAGGGATATTGGACTTTTCTTTTATATACTTAGCCCGCATTCGGGTGGGCAGTGGTCCACTGGACCACCAGGGATTTATGATTTTTCTTTTTTTACTGCAGCCTGCGATTGGGCTGTGGGGCACATTGCCATGCTGCAGGGGGCATCGGTCCCCGACAGCTGCTGCCTGGCAGGGTGCCAGGCGCAAGTTGTCGGGATCGCGCATTCTGCATGCAATGGGGCTATACGAGATGCAATGGCCCCCATGTGCTCTTTGCATACATTATGGCCCCATTTGCATGTCTACTTTTGAATATTGTGGGTTGTTGCACCTTGCGCAATGGAACTTGTGCTAGCACATCCCCATGCTATACTCTGGCCACTGGCGCTGGCGCAGTGCCACTGTGCCATGTGCACTGTGGGTGGCCAGGGTGCGGTATTCAACAATGCTGAGCCATGGCACAACTCTGTTGAATATCGCCCAGTCCACGCCCCTGCACAGCCAAGTTGCGCTATGCACAGGCTTGTACCACAGCCTGGCACAGTTTGAATATCTGGGCCCATAGCACTTCTCGAAAAGAGTTGGGGAATTTCCCCAGTGTCCTAGTAAAATTTCCCCCATTCGCTAAAAATACCACCAACAGCTTACTCTAGTTCAATGTCAGTTGGCATTCATCTGCATCCCCCTCCCCGGGAAGAGGCTGAAAATAGGCAGAATTTTCTAGTCCTCCTTTCCCGGTCAACAAAAACTAAATAAATAAATAAATTCCGGTTTTTAATCATACTCTTGTATTGTTCATTGCACTGAAAACTGTTTGATACCAACACTCCTAAATCCCTTTCGCAATCACTTTTCACACCCGATGGTATTTTGTGCCCTTACCACAGTACTTTTTCTTGAGAAAGTGCTGCAATAAGGGCACAAAACTCTGTCACGTCTTTGTTCATGCAGACTAGAGGGGTGGTCTAAGAAGCGTTATGCTTCAGCACTGGAAACATTACTTGTGTGAGTAATTATAAACCTTTTTTGCTGCACACTTTTGCACATGTATCATTTGCCTGATGGCTGTGGGGCTTTATAATGGTGTCTATTATGGTCCAGCGGTTCAGAATGCCTTGTTTCCCCTGCGCACTATTAGAATTAAAGGTATTTATAATAGATGGTTTTCCAAGCAGTTAAATGGATGGACTAAGCTGAGAAATATTGGCTGGTCTGCTAATAAACTGTTTCCATTTCTTTGTTGAATAAATATCGGTCTCTCAGGAATAAAGTGAATAATTTTGTGAGAAGTGCTAAATGTGAATTTTACAATAAGCATTTTGATGCTAGCAGGTTTGAAGAGGTTTGGGGATTCTGCTCCTTGTCTGCTGTCTTCCAACAAGAAGGCTACTATGGATCATTTAAAAACTGCAGAGGGTGTTGCATCTGATCCTGTTGAGATAGCTAACTTGCTTAATACAAAGTTTTCTGACCTGTCCTCTTACAAGACTGGTCTCTCAGCTCAGTCAGATGATGTTTCAGAAAATGTTGCATCTCAAGTTGGTAAACCCCCTTTTTATTTTTGAAAAGTTACAAGATCTGAAGTATTTAAATTACTATTAACCATCCCAAATAAGTTTAGTGATTGTGGGGGTGGGCTTGATGCATGTTTTATTAAGTTAGCTGCTCCTTTTATAGTTGATCCCCTTTGCTCCATTTTTAATTTGTGTTTAATCTCGGGTCAATTTCCTCCTAGCTTGGAAATGCATTTGAGTAGTTCCTATTCCCAAGAAGCCAAATGCTGACTGCACAGATGATTTTCAGCCAATATCAATATTAAATCAGTTGAGTAAACTGCTTAAAAAATGTGTCAAATCAGAATACTGAATATCTTGAGTCCAATAGTCTGCTGTGTTCACAGCAACACAGGTTCCGTACAAATCACGGGACAGAGACTGCCTTGGTCAGGTTCATGGAAGGCTTGAGAATGTTGTTATGGCAGGGGCATTTTTTGTGGATCTGATCAAGACATTTGATCTTTTAGATCATTCCCTGCTTTGCCTAAAGTTGGGCCAGTTGGGATTTTCAGAGAATGTGGTTGGATGGTTTAATGATTATTTATTTATTTATTTCATTTTTGTTAACCGGGTGAGTGCACTAGCCAGAATTGACTATTTTCAGGCACGACCCGGGAGAGTACAAGAAGTTTATACAAACTGTTAACAATTCATGAGAGCAATTACAAGTACATGCAGAGGAGGGTTACGCTCCATACAAACAAATATTACATAGGTATAACATTACATAAGAGCTGGACAATCATTACATAAATGACCGGTAACAGAAGTAGGCAAAAAAACAGTGTAACATAAGGCAGAACAGTAAAATATAAAGCAGGCTAAAGAAGAGAAGTTGTATTAAATGCAAATATTGATGTCAGCAATAGCATTCAAGCAGTAGAGAGTATATCATGAAGTGAGGTAGTGAAGAGAAAAACAGAAAAAGGCAAGCACAGTACCAAGGAATCAAAACAGAGGGACAGAATTAGGCATGACTTGAGAAAGCTGGGTCAGAGCTGGAGGTAGAAAGATTGGGTAGGTTACAGGGAAAGGTAAAAAAGATAGGTAGGGAGTACTGAGAAAAATAGCAGGATATAGGAAAGAAGGAAAGTACAGGGATCAGGGCAATCAAGTGTGGTCAAAATAAGTGCAAGTGTCAGCCAGCGATAAGTATCACCTCAGCTCACTTTTAAAGCAGAAATGAGTCTATGTCTGCCACAGGTCTAGGGGAAGAGAATTCCAGAGTTGAGGGGCAGTATGTTGAAAAGCAACAGTACCTTTGAACGTACAACACCTGAAGTAAGGATTTATCAGCTGACCGCAGAACATAGTAGGAGTTTTGGGGAACAAGCAGTGTAGCAAGTGAGGATGGGTTATTCTGTCGAAGAATAGAATCAACGAGCAAGCCCAGAGCATATTTCCTGTGAGCTGAGGGAGAGAGAGTCATTTTAAATCCTTGTAAAGTTGGCTGCAGTGCGTAAGGCGAGGAGATGAGGAGGCATATCTACATGTGTTGTTGTATGTTACATCCAATTTATGTAGGGAAGTCTTATGTGCTGCAACAAAGATGGGGGCACCATAAGTAAAGGCAGGGAGCAAGATACCTCTGGCAATAACCAACTTTGCAGAAGGTGCTAGCATATAGGCAAGGCAAGGCAAAGTTTATTTAAAAGATGCCCAATCCCGGAGGCTCTGGGCGCCATACAACATTTTTAAAACAGCCATATATAAATAACAGATATACAATTAATACATAATAAAACACAGAATCAGAGCTGGAAACATTTCCATAAATGTCAATTCAAACCTCAAATGCTTTAAAAAAAAAGAAAAGTCTTCAACTGGGCCTTAAAAGTATCTACAGTGGGGGCTTCCCTGACCATAATTGGCAGAGAATTCCACAGAACAGGAGCCGCAGCGCTAAATGCTCTATCACCAGCGGATATCAACCGAGTTCTGGGAATGGCCAGGAAGCCCCCACTAGAGGAACGAAGAGGGCATGGGGAGGGGGCAGGTAACAGAAGGTCCAAGAGGTAACCAGGGCCCCATCCGTGTAGGGCCTTATAGGTGAGAAGACCCACCTTAAAGAGGACTCTCCACCTGACTGGCAGCCAGTGCAGTTCATGCAAAACCGGTGTATTATGACAGGACTTCTGCTGTCCAGTCAACAACTGGGCAGCTGCGTTGTGCACCAGCTGCAGTCTGCGGAGAGATCCTCCCGTGACCCCGAGATAGAGCGCATTGCAGTAATCAAGCCTTGATGTGACAAAGGCATGTATCAAGGTAGGGAGGTCCAGAGGCAGAACAAGGGCTTAATCCTGGCAATGTTTTGAGATGGTAAAGCAGGTACGAACTGGAGGAGAATATTTGAGCTCCATGGTTAGATCCCTGTCCAGAATCACCCCAGATTTCAGACCCAAGAGGAGGCCTTCAATGACACAGTTCCAAGAACAAGCCCAGTTCCTGTGTCAGAGGCCATCCTATCACGAACTCTGTTCGACTCCACTACCAATACCTCCATCTTATCGGGGTTTAGTCGCAGCCAGCTGGAAGCCATCCAGTCATTAATCTCGGCCAGAAAGATATTAAGCACCTCCACAGCATTTGATGTTCCTGGGGCAAAGGAAAAATATAGCTGAGTATCATCAGCATAGCAATGAAAACTCAGACCATACTTCCTAATGATCCCACCCAGAGGCAGCTTGTACACTGCAAACAACATTGGGGCCAGTACCGATCTTTGAGGAACTCCACAAAAAAGGAGACTGGGTGTAGATGAGGAATTCCCCATCATAACCCGTTGCCTCCTGTTGGTAAGAAAGGACTCAAACCATTTGATGACAGTTCCGGTGAGTCCACATAGGTCCCTAAGGCAGACAAGCAACACACAGTGGTCCACAGTGTCAAATGCTGAAGAGAGATCAAGGAGAACAAGAATTGTCTTGTCTCCCCAATCTCTAGCCCTGAGGAGATCATTTTGCACCCGAACAAGTGCTGTTTCAGTGCTATGTCTGGCACAAAAAGCCGACTGGAAGGGTTCATATAACTTGTGATATGAGGTGCTCTTCCAACTGAAGCGCTACTACCTTCTCAACAATCTTCCCCAAAAATGGAAGATTGGAGATAGGACGGTAATTTGCCTCTATTTCCAGGTCCAAAGATGGCTTCTTTAGGAGAGGTCTCACCAGAGCCTCCTTCAAGGCATCTTGAAAGACACCTTCAGAGAGGGAATATCGTACAATCGAGGCAAACACCGGGCTGACGGAGTCAACACATCTCATTAAGAAACGCGTTGACACCGGTCCAGTTCACAGAAGGCATGCTTCATATTGGTTGTTACCTCGATAACCTCACTAACCTCCACTGGCCTAAACTCACCCCAACCAGATGGAGTGCACTCAGAACACATCAAGTGATCACTGCCAGATATAACATTTCTGGCTGAAGAAGCCACCCGCCGGATCGAAGATACCCTGTCCGAGAAGAACTGAGCGAATTCCTCACAATCTATGTTGGAAAAAAACCCTCCCGGGCCGTAGACAGGCAGGATGTAAAAGCCTATCCACAGTCCGGAAGAGTGAGGCCGGCCGGCTCTTCCCGGAGGCAATCTCCCTAGACAAAAAATTTGTCTTCTTGCGGTTGATTGCCTCCTGATATGCACCATAATGGGCACGCAGGACCAGTTTATCTGCCTCCAGACAGGATCTCCTCCAGCAGCTCTCCAATCTCCGACCCATCTTCTTCATCTCCCTGAGCTCACCATCAAACCATGGCGACCTCAGGTATGAAGTTCTGGGTCATACACAGACAGGTGCGAGGGAGTTAATGGTGTCGGATAACACCCGATTATAGGTGTCAACCCCGACAACAACAACACCTCCCACGCATGCATCACCCACACTAGACAATTTCGCTGCCACCAAAAACCCTCAGGAGTCAAACCCAGCAAAGGGTGACAGTTAATCATCTCAACAGGGGAAGAGCTTATGTCGGGAGCCCCAAGCGTGAACTGCACCGTGCAGTGATCAGACCAAAGAACAGGATTAATCCTGAGATCACTAATCTCAAGTCCCAGTGAGAACACCAGGTCCAACATGTGGCCATCCCGATGAGTCGATATAGCTACTCTTGTATGCAACAACCAGTCTCAAATTTACAGTTTTGCAGGCTGATTGAATGTGTAAGTTGAAATCAAGGGATTGGTCAAGAATGACCCCCAAATAATTGAAGGACGTTACATATTTTATTGGTGAGCCTCCCGAAGCACTTACCTGCAGGTCAGTAGAACAAGCCTTAAGCTTTTGGCCCGAGCCTAGGAGCATGGCCTTTGTTTTTTTTTTTTTTGTGTTTAGTACCAGTTTATGGCCATACAGCCAGAGTTGGATGTTATTAAGATCAGTGGACAAGGATGAGCTGATACTCCCTATGGTTGAGGAGCTGGAGTAGAAGACCAGATCGTCCGCATACAAAATTGATGAACATGATTTGAAAGTGTCTGTAATATTGTCTATGAAAAGAGAAAAAAGCAATGGACCCAGGATAGATCCCTGAGGCACCCCAATGTTGATGGTGGTACTTCCAGATAGGGAGGAGTTGTATTTCACCATTTGGGACCTGTTTAACAGGTAGCTCCTAAACCATTCAACCACAGGGGATGAGAAACTGAGTTTAAGCAGTGTGTGATCATCTAAATCGAAGGCCTTCATAAGGTCTATGAAGACAGCACCAGTAAGTAGACCTCCCTCCATGTTGGAGAGAATATCAGTTGTGAGTTTGAGAAGAGCTGTTGATGTGCTGTGTCCTTTCTTGAAACCATGCTGTGTTTCAGAGAGAAGGCTGTACTTGGTTAGGTAGGCACCTGTTTGTGAGGCAACAAGTTTCTCCAACAGTTTACTCAGGACGGAGAGAATAGCAATAGGTCTGCAATTTGTGATATCCTTCAGGTCTTCCTTCTTGAAAACTGGTATTATTCAAACAATTTTCTCATTATAAATAGGGTCCCTAATAGTCGATCGATCGCTTTGATTTAAGAAAATCCCGACAGTAAATATTATAAAACTATGTAACAATATCAGCCCCATTATAAGTGAATGGTGCACGCCCATGCAGCCTTCGTTTTGTGACATCACAAAACAGCGCTGCATGGACCGATGTGGGGGTGTGGTTTGTGGACTGGGAAGTCGGTCCTTTTTTGCTGGTGGGCTGGATTTTAATTTTAAGAGCAAAGTAACCTTTACAAAAGAACGACTTTTTATGCCACGCTTTGTCAGTAGCTGTCTGTGGGGGTAAGTTATCGAATGGTCTGGGGAGGCAGCTTCTAGGAAGCTGCTCTTTCAATGTGAAAAATGAAATCTGTGTTGTTTGGTGATTCACATCAGTTGAAGGATAAACCATGTTTGTTAATTCATGATCGGGGGGGCTGCAAATGGACAGGTTTTTGAATTTAAGTATCTTGGAGTTTTATTGGATCCTGGTTTGACATTTTTCCACGGGTTAAAGCGCTGAGTAGGATAGTAAATCGAAAGTCAGATTTGTTGTATAAGTTTAAAATATATTTTTCTTTTGAAACCCGTATTTCTATTACTGTAGGAACATTGATACCTCATCTTGACTATGTTGCAAGTTTATATTTTAAATTGGGTATAAAAGAAAGTAACATTCTTGTTGTTGTTTACAATATAATTTGTCATTTTGTTTTGGATTCTTCAGTTCATACCCATCACTGTCTTTTGTATTCACAATTAGGTTGGCTGCCTCCCAAACCAAATGTAGCCCCCCCCCCACTAATTTGGGGATTACATTAAGTGTCTCCCAGGGAACTAGCAATGCCCACTGCCAGGCAGATGTCTGTTGGAAACAATAAAGCCATGGTTATTTGGTGACCCTATTGGTCTGTGTGAGAATGCCATGATGTGTCTCCGCGCCTCTCTCTCTTTAAGTGACACTGCCAGTGTGTTCTGAATGGCCAGGGCTAGGGGTCCGAGTGCTTCAGAGCACCGGCTGGGCATCACCTCGATTCGCTCCCCTCTGCTGTCGCTGTTAGAGCAGAGGGAGCCCTAACTGGTATTGTAAATATTTACTTCTAATCTGCTGTATTTAAATTAGAGTGCTCATTTTAACCTGCCTTCTTGCAGCTTATGCATCCAAATAGGAGCCACCATGTTTGGTCCGGGACTTCCAGGAATTGGACCAATTAGGACACAGGGGATCTCAAGGGGTCCTTAGTTCAGGTGCCTTGCAGGGGAAACTCTGAAGTCTAAGGTTTGGTGCCTAAAGAAATCAATGGGAGCACAAGAGTGTGATTGACAGCTCCCCCTGACCAATTGGAATGCAAGAAAAATGGACTAATCCGAAAACTGATTTCAAACTGTGTGCAGTTCATCCGGAGACTCCATGGAGCAAGGAACCTGTTTCAAGCTTGTGGGGTTCTGGCTTAAGAAAGGCCTGGCTTCCTCCGGCAAGTGTTTGTGATCCCACGTTCGAGAATAGGTTGTTAGAGACTGCCTTCTGCAGGTTGAAAGTTTTGCTCAGCAGAGTAGCTGTAACTGCGAACTGGCCTGAAGCCGAACTGAGAAGTGAATGCTGTTTCCATTTAATGTGCTGAATGCTCGAGGTGGGCCAAGGCCTACTAACCAGGGATGCCTGTTTGCCACCAGAAGCCAGTTGCCTTGTTTGGCCAAGTTGTCAGCCAGCTAGAGGCTTTCACTTGCCAAAAGAACTGAACATTGCCAGAAGTGTTTTCTCTGACCTTGGGCTCATGTCAAACCTGGCCCAAGCTGTCTATTCCTGCACCAGTTACAGTTTTCTCAGCAAGAGACCAGCTTGGGGAGCCAGCCCCTATGTAACAAGGTATCTCAGGTTGCAACCACCTAGAGGGAAAGGCCGTAAAGCGTAGGTGAGTCATGTCAGCCCAGCTTGCCCATGCTCTTCAGTGTTCTGCAACAGGTCTTCATTTCGCCAGGCCATCTTCTACCTGCTGGTGTTTTGAGTAAACTCAGGATAGCTCCCTGCAACTGGCTGAGGATACAGTTAGTCAAGGTCTTTGTTTGTGCACATTTAATCACCTTTTCTTCCCATCAAGGGCCCCAACAACAGCTACAACCCCGGGCACCAATTTAGCTAGCCAGCATCACACTCTGGGTACCTAGCAGTTGCAAGACTGTACTTAAAGGACTAAAGAAACTGCATGCAACATATCCTAGCTAATACCAACTTAGCAATCATTTATTCAAATTTGCACTCCTCCCTTGTTCACTTCCCCTCAATAAATCAGATTTGTTGTTTCACTGTTAAGCAGACTCAGGAGCAAATTATTGGCTGGTTAAACTTCACTGTGACTTGGGTAGAAGCATTTGAAAGTACATGCTTGCAGATGATATTGCTTTACGGGGGCTCCAGGGCATTTGCCAGAAGACCAGATCCTGTTGGTAAGTGCAAGGGGTGTGAGCATATTATTAATGTTCATTGTTAATTGTGTGTGCCCTGCTGAAAAGGGTCATATCCATTGCGAAGGTAGTTGGTCATTAGGTGGGCTGGTGGGTGGTTATAGCTTCCCAGAGGGCTATTCCAAGTTGGATAGACAACCCCACATACCTTACTCTGGGTGCAGGCACCAAATTATTGTATTTACTGAGGGTAGGGGAACCCAGGTAATTGTTCATTTGGAACCCAGGCCCCCTCAGCCTGGTTTTAGAAAGACAGGCAGAGGTAGTAGCCCTTTGAATAGTGCCACCTAGGGGTTACATCATGGAGACACCACTGGGATTAGTGCCCCCTAGTGGCTGAATTGCAAAATGCAAGTCTTGTCTAAACTGGTACAAAATTAAGAATGGTGCCATTTCCTAGGGTCACACTTCAGATTCCGCCTCACAAAATGGCTGTACACCACTTAACAGGGTGGTGTGAGGCAGAAGGAGTTGGTCCCCACCATGACATAATGTTACTGGATATCACCCTAGGCACTTCTAAAGCTGACATTTCAGAGACAGTAAACAAAGTTGAGGGTTTGGGCCCTGTTACTGTACATGGGCAGACTCTTATTTATTTTCACAAACTATAGTGTCCTTAGTAGAGTGCAATGCCCAATTTGACGTGGAAAGAGTGCCCCTGTCATTATCTCTGAAGGATTGCAGGTGGGTGGAAGAGTCATTACCATGCATAGTGGAGCATCCTTCCCTGGGGGGCACCCAAAGTGGAAGTGTTGAAAGAGAAGCTGAGAAAGTTGTTAGCAGCCGAGAGTCAGACCTCTGAAGATTTAAAATGGGCATTAGAGCATTCTGGGGGGCCACTTCCATGAATTCTTCCGCAGCTACCATGCCGTTGCCTATACCATCCCCACAGGCAGTGTTTCCTATGGCAATGCCCTCCATGAGCTTGGACTCTTACCGCAGGCTCAGGCTATTTTCAGGCACTGTTCCCACCCCTGTGGGGAAGACAACTTAGAGACCTGGATGGACTATGCATTCTGGTTAGTGCAAGCGTGGCAATGCTCAGAGGGTGAAAAGTGAAAAAGGCTTATGGAGTGTTTAAGGGGCCCTGCACTTGAAGCAATCTGATTTCTGAGGTCCACAAACCTGAATGCCTCTGCCAATGAATACCTGTCTGCATTACAGGGAGTGTTTGGTACTGCTGAGTCAGGGGAGGATTTAATGTGGAAGTTCAAATCCACCAAGCAATGGAAAAATGAACGCTTGTCCACATATGTGGAAATGTAAAGAAAGATGCGTACAGGATGTGGCTGTGCCTGAGCAGAGCAGCCAGCTCAAATAAGTACTCAAATAAAAAAGAAACTCGGCACTCATAGTTTGAAAGTTATTAAAGCAAAGCTAGTTTATTTGGCAAGATGCCTGGTGAAAAAAGCCAGTAGCCCCTAGCGCCTCAGCCCTTCAGTGGGCCTTCAAACAGAGGCATATCTGAAGACATTGACAAATCATGTGTCTTTTTAAGCAAGTGAAATTAAAGTGACATACACTACAATCCCAAGGTGATTCAAATTATACAAGGTGAGAAGAAAAACAACAAAAAATCTTATAAAAAACAATGTTGTCACTCCACATTAGTAGTATACATAGCAAGAAGGTCATATCATAGATGCACACTTGTACAAAACATATTTGTAGCTTAAATGCGGAGAAAACTGTCAATGGAGATATTACAGCAAATATGCACATAACATCAATTTTGGCCCTTGCTTCTGACAGACTCTGTATTAGAAAAATACGTTCATGACAAACCAAGAGTATCCTTTTCAAAAGGGAAAAACCTAGGGGACAGAATAACTGAAAGTCAGTATACACCAACACAACCAAAGCAAAGTAAAACTAGTTAAGTAACAAACCAAATGAACCGTATAAATGTGGATGGTGCAACATCTGTCAACACACTAAAACTGGAAAAATATTTTCCAACAATGGCAGAACTTTTGAACTAAAAAAGTTTGTAACATGTACAACACCATTTGTAATTTATATATGTTGGTGTAAGTGCCCCTGTTATTATGTAGGAATGACAACTAGGCCTGTTAAGATGCTTATACAAGAGCACATCCATGCCATCATAAATGGCAACATATACAACGCAGTAAGGCACCACTACATTCAGTTCCATGACAGCAAACCAGATTGTTTGCAGTTCTTTATTTTGGAACATGTAGAGAGGCACTCGAGAGGTGTTAACAGAGCAAATGTTTTGGCCCCGAGAAAAACTAGATAGATACAGACCTTAAAAGGTACCTAAACAAGCAGTTTTTTTTAAAACTGCACACTCCCAAATCTGGCTTCATAGTGATATAAAATAAAGGCTGCTGTTAACATTTATACTAAGACTGCATTTATATAAATAACATAAATGCAGTTTCAAGCAGCCGGTGGCACTGAGGTTGGCGCTGGGCCACTTTCGCTTACGCCCGGCGACCGGGTTCGAGGCGGACTCGGGTCATCGGTGGGTCGGCCGGGGAGAGACAGGCTTGAGCATCCAATGACAGCTCGCTTCTCCGGGAGGGATTCAGCCGCTGTCTCACACATGTACGACGCACTCGAGCGGAGGCTCGAGGAACTGCAAGCTCCACTTGGGAGATGGGCGGTTTAGCAGCACGGACGCCGCGCATACCGCCATGACGCCGGGGAGGGAATGCGTGCCCAGGAGGGAAAATTGCGGAAAAAGCTCGCCACAGTTGGGAAGATGGGGGACCATGGCCGTGCTCACGATTTGCCTGTGCCCACCCAGCAGACCACAGACCGACGCAAGTAAGTAATGGGGCTTGACCCCTCACCTCATCCCTGCCCAGGGGTAAATCCAAGGCTCCATGGGGCCAGTGGGTCTGTGTGGGTAAGGGTTCCGGGCAGTGGGATGTCCAGTTGTCCCCCCTGAAGGGTCGGAGGTGGCAGGCTGGGAGGAGAAATAAACAGTAATTTCAAAAAAAAAAAATGCAGTTTCATAGCCTTTGAAAAATGTAAACATCAGCCTTTCACTTTCAAAAAACAGCCTTGGTTTCTCCCTAAGATGTCTGCCAAGTGTGTTAAGTGATGAGTCATGATGATGTCATCAGAGACAGAGACCACATGTAGTCCTATTGTGCTAACTAGTTCTTTCCCTCTTTGTTTTGAATTGCTGTACCAGAATGATCAACACCATGTGTTAACTTGTGGATTATTTTGATCAGTACTCATGTTATGCTATGATTTTGTTCATTTTGTTTACTTTAACTTGCGGAAAATGTTTTGCAATCCAGCTGACTTTCTCTTTGGCAAACCACAGTACAGTACAACACTTCAAATACCTGATGATCTAGTGGTTATGTGATGCCCTGAATTTTGTATTTTTTTAACCAGAAGACACACTAAGCTGAAAGCTTGTTTACAGGTGTGGCCTGGGAGCACAAGGAAGTTTAGTGACTTGCTCATAGTCACACAGCAAAGTACCGGTCTGGTACAATTACAAAGCTCATTCTCTCTTGCTAATCCACAAATAAGGCTTTCCCTTTCCACGTGAACCCCCTGCACCTAGCCTGCCTTCTGTTGAACACCCTGCCATACTCTATCCTTAGTACTGCCTGGGGCAGCATATGAGCTTGCAGTCTCATGAAGAGAATTATCACACCTCAGATTGCAATCTTGTACCTCACAGATTACGCACACCTATACCGATACACATCATTAGCTGGCACTGTTAAAAAATGCCTCCCAAATCACTCTCCGGTCCACCTTCTCAATGTTTGACTTCTGCTCCCACAGTAAACATTGAATGGATCACCACCCTTCTGCACAGTGAAGGTAGTACGTACAGTTCCCCTGTTGTGTTTTTTTTCCCGCCTCATTTACCAACAACTAGAGCTTCCTGGAGGACCAAGCAATAAGTATCATGACCTACTGAAAAAACTGTTGTTCATGCCCTCATAAGGGCTGCACTTACAATGGATAACAATATTATTATCAGGCAAGGCATACTAATACCTTGAGCGAATCCACCCGACCTCCAGTGTCCGTCCACTCCTTTACCCGAGATCTCCAGAACCCCACAGGACAGTTCCCAGCAATTCTTCTACAGTACTTTTCTGTACTCTACTCCACAATGCAAGTTGGCTGGCTACCACCCTTCCAAATCTTGAATGAGCTATACACAACTCCCTCAGTACTGGGTCCTAACATCAACACCCCCCCCACACACACACACACACACCCGAGGGTAATCTCCCTACACTGAATTCAAGTAACAGTTTAGGTGCAGCCCTGCCACTCTGAGTATTTGTCATCACTGGCTACTCTCATCCACAGTCAGGTAGTGATCACGATGCTGGCAGCCCCACATTTCAGATCTTATAATGATCTGCTCAGCGTCCTCCTTCATGTCTTCAACTAACCTGACTAAAACTGTACTCTGCTGGAATGGCCTCTTCAGTCCCTCTCTGGCATTCGTTCTTCTCATCTGCTCCCCACACCAAAAACCGGTGTGTTCACTACCCTTCCGCATAATGAATGTGGTTAGTACAGTCTCCCATGTTATTTTTACATACTAATAATACACATGATCTTCTGGTAAGTGAGGCTGACAGCAGCATGGCAGAAGTGCAAAATAGGCTTTCCTACTCATATAAGATCTAAGCCACCTATGATTAGGCACTATTAAATGAGGTGTATAATAATGTGCACACCCATCATTTAATAGTGCCTAATCAAAGGTAGCCTATATCTTTTAAGGATAGGAAAGCCCATCATTCCCCTTGTTCCCTGTTGCTATCAGCCTGACTTACTGGAAAGATAGGTTTATATTTGATATGTGAAAAAAAAAAAACAGGGACTGTACTACTTGCATTCATGATGCAGATATTCAGGGAAGGGGGAAGAGAGAAGGAGTGAAATATGAGCAGATTACTGTGAGAAATAAAATGTGGGACTGCCAGCACCATGATCACTACCTGACCCTGCTGTCCTGGCCAACAGTCCCCTTCCCATAAACCAGTTCATGCAATTGTCCAAGGCTGTGTGTGGATATTAATGTATGAAATGGCTGCCACTACATGTTCAGTCAATTCACTTCCAGTCTAGTATTGCTTGTAAAGCACTTTGGGATACAATGTGTATGAAAACCACTATATAAATACTGATTCTTATTATTATTATTATTTCCCATAGAAAAAGAAGACAATCATATATTTGATTTTCGAGAAAGTATGAACTCTGACATTGGACTGCACAAGAACTTTGCCACAAAAAAGTGGTGGATCTAAGGGGTGGTGAAGGATGTGGCTGCAACCCCCCACACACACACATTGTAACATACTTGCTTGCTGCTGCTGCATTTCACTTTGTTGAAGAAGTTTAATTTATTGATTGTACAGATGTTTACATTCAAGCTATGGATTACATTTGTAGGGTCTGTCAAAAACATACTAGAAAAGAATAATAGCAGAAAATGCAAATGTTTAATAAAAATGTTAAAATGTGCATATTAAGTATGCACACCACCCCAGCTCCCCCATTGTAGCATCCTGGATCTGCCATAACCACTAGACCACCGGGTTATTCAAGATTTGTACTTCATTGTGGTTTGCCACAGAGAAAGTTGGTTGGATTAAAACACAATTTCAGCATGTTAAGAAACATAGAAACATAGACTTTGATGGCAGATAAGGACCACTTGGCCCACCCAGTCTGCCCATTTCCCTACCTATTGGATAAGCTGCAGATTCTAGTTAACCAACAGCCTACTTCCTGCAACCCCCCACTATAATTGCCTTATGTCTGTCCCATGCATGTTTGAATTCCCCCACTGTTTTAGACCCCACAACCTCTCCAGGAAGGCAGTTCCATGCGTCCACCACTCTCTCCGTGAAAAGAATTTCTCACATAGCCCCAGCCATCCCCCTCTAACTTAAATTGGGCCCCTTGTTCTTACAGATCTCTTTTTCTGAAAGATGCTACCCTCCTGGACTTTGTTGATTCCCTTGAGGTACTTAAAAGTTTCTATCATGTCCCCCTGTCCCTCCTTTCATCAAGGGTATACATACTAAGCTCTCTCAGTCTCTCTTCATATGGTTTCTGATGTAGATCCTGCACCATTTTAGTTGCCCTCCTCTGGACTGCTTCCATCCTGTCTATGTCCTTGCATAGATGAGGTCTCCAAAACTGCATGCTCTCCTTACTGACTTCTTACATTGCTTGCCCACCTTTAGGTCATCTGGTATGACTACACCCAGATCCCTTTCCATTATTGTTGTTGTTAGTACCTCCCCTGCTATTGTGTACTCTTCTCCTGGATTTTTATTTCCCAGGTGCATTACTTTGCACTTCTTTGCATAGAATCTAAGTTGCCATATGTCTGACCGTTCCTCCAACCTTGCCAAGTCCCTTCTCATCCTTTCTACCCCCCTTGTGTATCAACTCTGCTACAGATCTTTGTGTCATCCGCAAAGAGGCATACCTTTCCTTCCAGACCCTCTGCAATGTCACCTATAAAGACGTTAAAGAGGACTGGACCCAGTACTGAGCCCTGAGGTACTCCACTAGTAACCCCCCTTTCTTCAGAATGTGTTCCATTCACTATTACCTTCTGTGTCCTGTTGTGCAGCCAGTTTGTTACTCAGGTTACCACCCTGGGACCCACTCCCAGGCTGGTTAACTTGATTATTAATCTTTGTGCGTGACTGTGTCAAATGCCTTGCTAAAGTCTAGGTAGGCCATATCCACAGCCCCTCCCTGGTCTATTACTTTGGTCACCCAGTCAAAAAAATCGATTAGATTCATCTGACATGACCTTCCTGCTGTGAATACATGCTGCTTTGGGTCCTGTGCCCCGCTGGCCTCTAGGTACTCAACAGTTCTTTCTTTCAGAAGTGATTCCATCATTTTCTCCACTGCTGAGGTCAAACTAACAGGTCTGTAGTTTCCTGCTTCTGCCTTGCTCCCACTTTTGTGAAGGGGAATCACATCTGCCCTCCTCCAGTCCTCAGGTACCACCCCATCTTCCCATGATTTGTTAAAAAGTGTGGTTAGTGGTGTCACTAGGTCCTCCCTTAGCTCTTTTAGGATTCTAGGGTGAATCCCATCAGACCCCATTGCTTTGTCCACCTTGAGTTTTAGGAGTTCGTTCAGTACTCTTTCTTCTGTAAATGGACTAGTGTCAACCCCACTATCCAGAGTGCTTCTACTGTTTGGTTTAGGTAGCTCCTCCTCTTCTTCTTTTGTGAATACTGAGCAAAAGAATTCATTCAGTATCTCTGCCTTTTCACTGTCTCCCTCTGCCCACCTCCCGTCTCCTTTATTAATCTTCACTATCCCTCCCTTAACCTTTATATGCTCCCCTAATGTACCTATAAAGGTTTTATCCCTTCTTAACTGAGTTGGCTATCTTTTCTCGGTTTGGGCCTTTGCTTTTCTGACTGCCTTCCCCACTTCTTTCTGCTTTAATTGATACAGTTCCCTGTCGTGCTCCATCTGTGATTCCTTATATTTTTTGAATGCAGCCTTTTTCTCCTTAACCTTCCCTGACACCTCTTTTGAGAGCCATAGTGGTTTTTTATTCCACTTTGTTTTCTTTATTTGTTTCACACAAAGGCTTGTTGCCTCCATGATGGCAGTTTTGATTTTTCTCCAGTGTTCTTCCATCCCTCCTTTCTGGCCATTTGCTAATGCATTCCTCAGGTATTCACCCATTATGCCAAAGTCAGCCCTTCTAAAGTCCAGTATCCTTGTCTTTGTATGGCTTGTCTCCATGGTTGTGTTTATTGTGAAGCACACTGTGCAGTGGTCGCTTGTTTCCAGATGTCTACTGACTTCTAGGTTTGTGATCCTCTCTCCATTTGAGAGTACCAGGTCTAATATTGCTCCCTCCCGAGTGGGTTCCACCACTAGCTGTCTAGGGCATGCTCCCTGTAGGGCATCGAGAATAACCCTGCTCTTGGATGTGGCTGCAGTCCATGTCGCCCAGTTAACATCTGGCATATTCAGGTCCCCCATCAACAGTATCTCCCCTTTTTCAGCCATTTTGAGAATGCCGTCTATCATTTTCTTGTCCATTTCCTCCCCTTAAGATGGGGGTCTGTATACAACCCCTGTGTGGATTGTGATGCTATTCCCTGTCTCCAAGGTGACCCAGAGTTCCTCTTGTCCTCCCCCTTTACTTTTTAGTTCTGTAGCTTTGATTCCTTCCCTTCCCTTAAGTATAGAGCTACTCCACCTCCTCTTTTACCCTCCCTGTCCCTTCTGTAGATTGTGTACCCTGGTATGTTGATATCCCAGTCATGGTTCTCCATGTAACATGTTTCTGTGACTGCCACAATATCCAAGTGTTCCTCTTCCATCAGGGCTACTAGCTCTGGAAGCTTGTTTCCAAGACTATGGGCATTGGTACTCATTGCCCTCCATTTAATGTTGGCTTTATCATTTTTTACCCCATCCCTGCTCTTATTGCCCTTGTCCATTTTTCCATTTACCCCTGTCCTGCCCTCTGTCAAGCTCTGTACCTCACTGTTTACCCTACTACCTGCCATGTTTTGTGAGGGGAGACTTGAACGTTCCTGTTTCCTATCAGCACCTCCCCCCTTGGCTAGTTTAAAAGCTTGCCAAGAAAGCCTTTAAACCTGTCACCTAGGAGCGTGTTTCCCTTCCTGGACAGATGCAGACCATCATGCCAGTACAGACCTTCATCTCTCCAGGTGGACAACATTTAAGGTAAACAAAATGAACAGAACCATAGCCTAACATGTGTATTGATCAAAATAATGCACATGGTTTTGACCATTTGGGTGAAACAATTCTATACAAAGGGGGAAAAAAGAACTGGTTAGCACTATAGAGAGCCATATATCTCTCTGATTTTGGCTCCAATGATGTCATCACATAACACATTTGGCGGCCATTTTAGGAAGCAGGTAAAACCGTTTTTTGA
Source organism: Neoceratodus forsteri (assembly GCA_016271365.2). Classification (NCBI taxonomy): domain Eukaryota; kingdom Metazoa; phylum Chordata; order Ceratodontiformes; family Ceratodontidae; genus Neoceratodus; species Neoceratodus forsteri. The sequence continues at coordinate 1,530,775,836 of CM057453.1, forward strand.
AATTGGAAGGCTGATTTTATAATTTTCAAATGCTCTGGAACTGCATTTAGGTAAATTATATAAATGTAGTTTTAGCATTAATGAATACAGCAGCCTTTCCTTTAGTCACCTACGGAATCAGATTTTTGAATAGTTTGTTGTCAAAATGTTGTCTAGGTATCCTTTAAATACAGTTATTCCTTTGGAGCTGAATGATGATGTGGATTTCTCTCCTTATGTGTAAACAACCAAATCATGTTCTGCTTTTGTGTCTTTCTTTCATTTAGAAATAGTTATATCTATCACATTTATCACTTTTTGCAATTTACTGAATGCCTTGCCATAGCCTGCCCTACAGTATCATGTATTTCATACATGGTTGCTATTTCTGATCCTATAATACCCTATTGATTGTAACCCTTCTGCTCTCCCCTTACATCCTGTGTAGGTTTGTGTTTTATTATCAATACATGTATATAAGGCTTCTCCAATATATTTACCCTCAATACTGTGTTTTGTTCAGTGATATTTTATACCTTACATGGAGGATAGTCTTCTATTGTATTAGCTGTGTGCTTTCTTATATACTTGAATTTCAATAAAAAGATAAAGTGAAAAATAAATATTTATATCCCATTTTTGAAAATTGCCACATGTGAACTATAATGGAATAAGCCCATTGAGCATAAATACAGCCCATTACTTGATTGGACTGAGGAAAAGACTATTCCTAATGACTGAAATATCCAGGTTATTTACTTTCTCATGTGAATTTGCATGCATTTTGTAAACCTATGGATGAAAACATTTATTCTGTCTTACAAATTAGATTTAAATATGATTTGTAAAACATTTATGATGTAATGATGTTTTAACAAGTGCCTTAAAAAACATAAAAAAAAACTATATTTCTCTTTGAAGCCTTATTTTTATAATTTGTCCACTAATATATTTGGTTATAATTCCCTATAGGTGCCAGTACGGGACCCCTTCTTCCCAAAAGCTAATCCCCTCCCCCCACCCACACACTTTTTAACTTGACCTCCTCATTTATAAATCGTGCTATGCATTTGGGGACTATTTTGAATGCTTAGGTAACATTCTATCCTTAGTATACATATAATGAATGAATAGTAGGAAATGTAGATTTCTCTTTTGTGTATATTCGTTATAATATCTCCGTTGACAGTTTTCTCCGTATTTGTTATAAAATGCTTCTAGAACAATAAGCTTGGAAGTAAGGATTTCTGGCAGCATTTAAAATGTGTTTTTTCAAACTCCCACATGAACAAGTTCGCATACGATGAGGTCATAGTGGTACCTATCGCAGTTCCCTTCACTTGTAGATAATAACATTCTTCAAATGGAAAAAGGTTTTTTTTTTTTTCCAATACCATCCGACTGCATCAAATACTCACTTGGGGGATCCTCTTATAGAGGAAGGGCAACGTGAATTCTTTGTTCTTTCACTGCATCTTGTCAACTAAACCACCATTTGCTTTAATAACGTTCAAAGTGTAACCCCCCTGCAAATGGGGGTTCCCAAAAGACTTCCAGGAGCTTGCTTGAATGCTCCAAGCCTGAATGGTGTTTGGCGTTTAAGCCATTTATCAGTGAGTGTTTTTAGAACCTCTGGTACTGTCTCTTTAAGAGCTGTCTGCTTGCAGACATAATCAGTTTGTATGGGGGACTGTGTGTTTCTTTGATTGAGTACCACTCGAGCTGCTGCCAATTCACTACATTTTTGCAGTCACTAGGAGTGCAAAGGGAACCTATCTGAAAGATGTAACTGTTTGCCAGAAATCATTTAGAGTAATAATGAAATTACAGTTTGTCTAACCTGCTTTCTTTGCAGTCAGAACTGTGTCTGCCTGGTTCCCCATTCTGGTTTTGAACTGCTGAACTGGACCAATCAGTGTGGGGTAAAGCTAGCTCTAAAATGGTGCCTTGGACGAATCAGAACTTGGACTCATAATCTGAGCCAGCCACAAGAGGATTGTATGGGCAGTGACTCTAGGAGATGTAGTTTAGACTTCGGGCGCCTTTTTGGACCAACAGGAGCAGTCTATTGTGAGTGACAGCCAATCCAGTCAAGAACTGGGAGGAACTCAAAGGAAGTGCCCGGTTTTGTCTGTTGGAGTTTCAGTCGAGCTCTGGCAGTGAAGAAGGAAGGAGCCCTGTGCTTTTTCAGTGTGCAGTTTTAGTCGGGAAACGTGTGTAAGGCCCAGAGTTCCGGTCTGCAGCTTGTGTAACTGCTTGTTAGGACTGAATCCATCCTGTGAAGAGAATCAAAGGATATCTGAAGAGTAGAAACCAGGCTCACCCTGTAGAAGACTGGAGAAATTGCTGAATTGCACTCGGTCTGTCAGGAACCGAATCTGCTGTGTGTTCTCCTGGGTATTGTGCAGTAATTGCGATCGGGATAGAAGCAGCCTGCCTGGTATAGTACTTTCTGTTTTACCATATAAATGTGTGAAGAGGCTTGTGTACCTCAAGTGAATCCTGCTGCCATTAAAGGACTTTTGCCTGTTACTGTTCACCATATAAATGTGTGGGAGGCTTGGTTAGCTCAAGTGAATCCTGCTGCCATTAAAGGACTTTTGCCTGTTGCAGTTTGCCATGAGGAGTCTCGTGGAGCTCAAAAGTAGCCCTGCTGACATTGAAGGACCCTGTCTTGTTTGGAGGTCGTGAGTACTAATTCAGGGTCGCTCCTGTTGAATTGCCACATTGAATCCAAATGGAATCACTGTACTGCTGACTGTTTAAACTAATTTTCTTTTCTCTGTGGGAAAGGGCCCTACCAGCTGCCACAGTTTGGACTAGCCACTAGGGCTTGGGTGCCCAAGGACAGTAACTGGTAGGGATAGGCCTATGCACAGAGCCATGGAGTAGATGAGTAAAGTGATAAGCTAATTAACCTGATTTCCCCTGTCCTTGTTATATTCCCCTAAATAAATCCGAGCTGCTTGTTTCAGCAAAGTTATACTGCCTGAGGTATTTGTCTATGTTAAAGTATTGTACTGTGATTGTTGCACTGTATCTTATTTTACAGGAGGTCCCAGTGCCTGAACCAGCCCTGGGGGTAAGTGTATACTGTGAAGGTAATTCTGATATATTGTGTGGGCCACTAGTGGAAGAAAGGGGTTGCAGTGTCCCAGAGGCTGTGACCAAGTAAGTTTAACTATTGCAAACCCTGACCTCTGGGTGGAGGCACCGCCATTGGATCCAGGCCCCTCAACCTGTTAGTGGCAAATCAGGCAGGGGTAGTAGCCCTGGGATAGCACCATCTAGGGTTACATCTTGGAGGCTCACCGCTGGGATTGTGTGTCCTCTAGTGGCCATATTTACGAACCACTGTTAAGAAAAATGGGTACCCGACAGAAGTGGCTGTGCACCGGCTGGTGGAGTGGTGTACTGGGAGGAGATCGACCCCAAAATGCTATGCTTATACTGGACATCCCTTGGGTATCAATACGGACATTGTACAGGGTGTACTTTCCAAGGTGGAAGGTTTACAAAACCCTGTGGTGGTGGGTCGCATGCTAATCTGCTCACCCACACTTTTCTGGCCCTAGTAGAGTTTAAGGATCCCATAGATAGCTCCAAAGTGCCACAGACCATTACCCCAGAGGAGCCCTCACTGCTTGGAGAGTGATAACTAAGGACAGTAAAGACCGGGGAATCAGCCCCACCACTATCTGAAACTTTTGAGGAGAAATTTGCTAAATGGTTGCTGGGAGAAGGGAAAACTGTGGAGGACTTGAAGAAACTATTCTTGCCACCTGGGGTGTTCTCCTCCAACACCCTCTCCGCTCCAGTGCCCGTAATGGTGGCTGAACCAATGCAGACTCCTATTTCTGCACCTGCCATTAGTCACGACTCTTACCGAAGGTTGAGGATCTTCTCTGGCACCTCCCACCCCCAAGGGAGGATGACTGGGAGACCTGGATAGACTGTGTTGCCCCAAGTGCTAGAATGGCAATGCTCGAGGCCGAAAAGTGAAAGAGGGTTAGTGAGAGCCTCCAGGTCCTGCCCTGGCTACCATCTGTGCTAAACGGGCCAGTAATCCTGAAGCGACTGCACAGGCCTATCTTGAGGCCTTGGAGAATGTGTATGGGAGCCCAGATTCTGATGAGGACCTATGGTGGAGAGTAAGAAATGCACAACAGTACCAAGGGGAGTTGTTGTCTGTGTATGTATCTCGGCTGGAAAAATTGTTGCAAGAATGCCTCAGAAAGGGTAGTTTGCCAGCGATTGAACTGGACCGAACCAGACTGGACAGAATCCTTAAGTCTGCCCCTTCTCAGAACTGCTGTTGCTTCAGTTATGCCTGGCAAATCGACTGGAATCCCCACCCTCCTATGATGAGTTAATGAGAGAAATTCGAGGAGTTGAGAAAAGGCAACCTCGGGAGGGACCTGCACCAACAGCTGTGGCTATGACCAGAGTGACTGAGGGTGACCCATCAAGTGAAGTTCAGGGGCAGAGGTTGACAGTCAATGAGTGCTCTGACAAGGAAAAAGATATGTCACAATGGGGCGAACTGTTGAGAGAGATCCGGGAATTCAAAAACAGTCCCTTTATGAAGGCCACGCCTGCAAGTACGGGCCCTGACCTATATCCGACTGCATCTGCTATGGGGGTGGGGGTACCCACCCATGTATCTCCTGCTGATAACAGCTCCAAACTCAATTCCTTGACCATGGAAGTGGAGAAACTGACGAGATGTCTCCAAATGCTTATCACGCCACAGACAGAGATGGCACCAAGGTTTCCAGTTAGTAGTACCCGCCCTGGCTCCCAGTGTGGTGCCTCGGCCAGCTCAAACTCCAGAAAGTATGTTTTGCTATAATTAGGGAAGGATGGGCACATGAAGAGGAATGCCGGTCCCCAAAAGACACTGACAAAGTTGCATATAGGCTACAAGGAGAGCTTCGAGAACAAATCAGTGGTTAAGAGGTGCACAAAATGATCCCAGTGAGGCACCAAAATGCTAACTCACGTCTTTTGTGGCAAGGTCAGTTGCCCAGGCCCCCACTACCACCTCTCCAGACTGGTTCAGAATAGTGGGTCCCTCCATGGAGACCACTGTAAAGGTGAATGGAGTGTCTACAAGAGCTGTATTAGACAGTGGCTCCCAAGTGACAATTATGTTCAAGATTGGTATCAGAAGCATTTGTCAGATGTACCCTTACAACCATTAGAAGGACTGCATGTATGGGGTTAAGTGAGAAGGCCTACCCTATTCCGGGTACATCCGAATTTGGCTGTCTTTCCCCACCTCCGTGGCTGGAGTGGCGAACAAGTAGAGACCCTAGCCTTGTGTGTCCCCACTGGACTGTATGATGATGTCCCTTTGTTGATTGGAACAAATGCTCATATGTTCGGAAGGCTGGCACAGTTATGTTATGAAAACATGGGTCAAAGACTAGTAGAGCTTTAAGAGTTCCGGCTTTAATTAAGAAGGCCTATGAGGCACAGAGAGATGCTGAAAAAATAGAACCAGAGGAACCGGTCGGAATTGTATGGAAGAAGGATCCTGAGTCTCTGATCCTGGCGCCAAATGTCCAGTGTACCTTACAGGGAGAGGTCAGTATCAGAAAGGATGTTAAGAATAAAATATTAATGTTGGATGCACCAGGTGATGGAAAATTGCCAGAGGGACTGCTGGTCAAGCCTAATATTTTGCCCGCTAGAGCCCATGCTTATGCCAGAAGGGTAATGGTCCAAGTTCATAATGTGTCTGAAAGAGACATTCGAGTAAATAGAGGTTGCATCCTGGCTAATGTGCATTGTGCAGACACTGCAGTGCTACCCAGCAGCAAGAGTTCAAGGAAGAATGACAGAGTAACGCCTGACTTGTTTGATTTCGGCGACTCCCTATTACCAGCTGAATGGAAAGTAAGGATCAGTGAGAAGCTTGCCCAGAGAGACCAGGTGTTTTCTTTAAAGGAATGGGACGTAGGATGCGTGCAAGGAGCTGAGCACAATATCCGGCTGCATGACGAAAGACCATTTCGTGAGAGGTCTCGACGCCTGGCACCTGCTGACATAGATGATGTGAGGCGGCATCTGCAAGAGATGTTAGCTGCTGGTGTAATACAAGAATCAAGCCCTTATGCTTCCCCATTGTGGTAGTGAGGAAAAGAATGGGACAGTAAGGATGTGATGGATTATCGCACCTTAAACGTGGACTATCCTGATCAGTACACAATGCCCGCATTCAGGATGCTTTGGACTGCCTAAGCGGGAGCAAGTGGTTCTCTGTGTTGGATCTCCGCAGTGGGTACTACCAGATCCGATGGCCCAGAGGACTGTGAGAAGACAGCCTTTATCTGTCCGCTTGGCTTCTATGAATTCATGAGGATGCCTCAAGGGATTTCAGGTGCCCCAGCCACTTTTCAACGATTGATGGAACGTGTAGTGGGGGACATGAACTTACTAGAGTGCCTGGTATACCTAGATGATGTTATTGTGTTTGGCAGCTCACTGGAGGAACATGAGAGCAGATTATTTAAGGTATTGGACCGACTGGAGGACTTTGGCCTTAAACTGTCCATTGATAAGTGTCAATTCTTTCAAACATCAGTAAAGTATGTGGGACATAGTATCCACCGAGGAATAGAGACCGACCCAAGTAAAGTTGAGGCCTTGACCACCTGGCCACAGCCAAAATCTAAAAGAACTGCAAAGATTCCTGGGATTCTGTGGTTATTATGGCGTTTCATCAAGGACTATTCAAGAGTGATCCGCCCTTTACTTAACCTTACTCAAGGGTATCCCCCAACCCACAGAAAATACCAAAAGTCAGCGTCCCTCAAGACTGAAAGAGTGTATTTTCATCCGAGTGAAGTATTTGGGGCCCGCTGGACTCCTGATTGTGAGACTGCTTTTCATGAGATCATATATCAACTTACCCATGCTCCAGTGCTGGCCTATGCCGATCCAAGAAAACCTTACGTCCTGCACACTGATGCTAGCTTGCAAGGGTTGGGGGCTGTGTTGTACCAAGAGCACGAGAATGGCCTGAGACCAGTGGCCTTTGCCAGTAGAAGCCTGAACCCATCCGAAAAGAACTATCCTGTACATAAGTTAGAGTTCCTAGCTTTGAAGTGGGCTATTGTTGACCAATTCCATGAGTACTTGTATGGGGCTAAAATACTAGTAAAAACTGACAATAATCCTTTGACCTATGTGCAGACCTCAGCTAAGTTGGATGCCACTGGCCACAGGTGGCTTTCTGCATTATCTACATATGACTATGCTCTGAATACCGAGCAGGTCTGAACCACATAGATGCTGATGCTCTCTCCGGAGGCCTGTTCCCCAGAATTATTGGGTCCGATTGGCAGAACCTGACATTCGGGCACTCTGCCGAAGTTTGACAGGAGGAACAAATGTCCACGGACGCAGTGGACTGCATGGTGGATTGCTTGGGACCCTCTGAGAATTGCATACCTGCTGCTTATTGCCACTTTCTGCAATAGACATTGGTGCACTGCCTCAGCTGGACAATGACAGTATTCAGGCGGGCTCAATCCGCGATCCTATGATCAAATCAGCTTTAGAAGCCCTCTATACAGGAAAAGATGTGTCCAAATTACTCTCCACTGATTTGAGAACTGCACTGTTATACAAAGAAGGTCCTAAGTTGAAACTGATCAATAAACTGTTATACAGAGAAACAGTAGACAGAGGGGGACAAGTAGACAAACAACAACTGGTGCTGCCCACTGCCTTTCGAGACTCAGTATTGAGGTCCTTGCACAACCACATGGGGCACCTTGGTATAGACAGAACACTTGACTTGGTGAGATCCAGATTCTATTGGCCTAAGATGGGGGCTGATGTGGAGCAACACATTCGAACTTGTAGTCGCTGCTTACAGAGGAAAGCTTTGCCCCAGAGGCTGCCCTGTTAACATAACACCAGTGCACCCATGGAGCTGGTCTGTATTGATTTTCTGAGTTTGGAGTCAGATCAAAGAAATATCAGTAATGTGCTGGTGGTAGCTGACCATTTCACGAGATATGCCCAAGCTTTCCCACCAAAGACCAGAAAGCAGCCACTGTAGCCAAGTACTTGTAGAAAACTTTTTGTTCACTATGGGGCTCCACAAAGAATCCATTCTGATCAAGGGAGAGACTTTGAGAGTCGTCTGATCAAGAGATGCTTTCTCTGTGGGAGTGAGAAAGTCCAGAACCACTCCTTACCACCCCAGGGGACCCACAGCCTGAGCGTTTCAACCGCACTTTGCTAGATATGCTAGGCACCCTGCACCCAAAGGACAAGACTAGATGGAGCCAACAAATTAGCACCCTGGTACATGCTTATAACTGCACCAAAGTGATGCTAGGTTCCCTCACCGCCTGATGTTTGGAAGAAGCTCGACTACCGTAGATGTGTGTTTTGGGGTCTCGCCTGATGGGGTTCAAGCTGACAACTATTTACAGTATGTGCAAAGTTAAAGGCCCAGCTAACTCATGCGTACCAGCTGGCTCAAACCATGGCTGCCAAAAGAAATCTGGCCAACAAAGAAAGGTATGATAAAAGGTGAAAGCACAGGAACTCCAGGAGGAGATCGGGTATTGCTAAGAAATCTGGGACTGCATGGCAAGCACAAGATTGCTGACAGATGGCACCATCTCCCTCACATTGTAGTGGGCAAACTAGATGATCTGCCAGTGTACAAAGTAAGGCCTGAGAATAATTCAAAAGATGTAAAACAATGCATAGAAATCATTTACTGCCCATTGGACAAATCTTAATTGAGTCTGAGCCCTAGAAGATGCCCCCTCTGGACCAGTGACTAGAGCTGCTGCTAAGAAAAGATCAAGAAAGTCTGCACCTACAGAAGCAAAGTTAAAGTGTTCCCCTCCACAAGTCCCAGTTGAGCATGACTGTCAGTCCATATCGGAAGAAAGTGAGAGTGACTTTGAATACTATCCTTCTTACGAACTGAGTCAATTGTTTCAGGGCAATCCCCTAGTCAATACTGGAGATGAAGCTGGGCCTTCTGGACTGTCCAAGCCCCAGCTTCGTCCCTGGAGCCAATGCTCCCAGAAAGTGAAGTGCAGAGCATCAGATCAGATGAAATGGAATCATTGTGCATGGTTGAACTGTTTGAGCTTTCAGGGAGAAAATGATGGATTGGGTCAGACTGGTGATACACCAGAACAAGAAGAGTATTTTGAGTGCCCTGACAGTCCACTGCCAGTGTCCGAAAGCTCTCCATGAGCCAAATGTTGTGGACCTAGAAACTGTAACTCCTGGAGCTGAAAGTGCCCCAAGTTCTAGCCTCTCACCCCATGGAGACTCCCTGGCAAGTGAGGACAATGCTGAAAATGAGGCTCAGAGTGCAGATACTGTAACAGTTCCCCTAGAAAGACTGGTCGAGCTGTAAAGCCTGTGGTGCACCTCAGTTATGATTCCTTGGGAGGCCTGTGGATTTGCCTCTCAATGTTGTCCATAAAGGAGTGTATGTGTCCCGAGCTCATTGCCCAAACTGGCGTCAGTGCTAACTCCAAGTTACTTGTGTTGCCCTCTAAGTATGGTGCCCTTGCCCGTCCAGCCCCAAGGTAACTGATAGGAAGGGCCCCTCTCTTCAGGTTTCATGTACAAGAGGTAATAACTTGAGTTATGGTACAATGTGTGTAATACTGTGTAAAGAGTGACGTACTGCAATGTTTCAGAAATGTGTTCTTGGTAAAATGATATATTGACTGATGATTACATGTGTGAGCCTAATGCAAATGTATATGGTTGCAGTTAAAACTTATGGGGGTACTTGCTTGATGCGGACGCAAGCTTTCCCAGGCCAGGAAGGTGTAACCCCTGCAAATGGGGTTCCCAAAAGACTTCAGGAGCTTGCTTGAATGCTCCAAGCCTGAATGGTGTTTGGCGTTTAAGCCATTTATCAGTAGTGTTTTTAGAACCTCTGGTACTGTCTCTTTAAGAGCTGTCTGCTTGCAGACATAATTAGTTTGTATGGGGACTGTGTGTTTCTTTGATTGAGTACCACTCGAGCTGCTGCCAATTCACTACATTTTGCAGTCACTAGGAGTGCAAAGGGAACCTATCTGAAAGATGTAACTGTTTGCCAGAAATCATTTAGAGTAATAATGAAATTACAGTTTGTCTAACCTGCTTTCTTTGCAGTCAGAACTGTGTCTGCCTGGTTCCCATTCTGGTTTTGAACTGCTGAACTGGACCAATCAGTGTGGGGTAAGCTAGCTCTAAAATGGTGCCTTGGACGAATCAGAACTTGGACTCATAATCTGAGCCAGCCACAAGAGGATTGTATGGGCAGTGACTCTGGGAGATGTAGTTTAGACTTCGCCTTTTGGACCAACAGGAGCAGTCTATTGTGAGTGACAGCCAATCCAGTCAAGAACTGGGAGGAACTCAAAGGAAGTGCCCGTTTTGTCTGTTGGAGTTTCAGTCGAGCTCTGGCAGTGAAGAAGAAAGGAGCCCTGTGCTTTTCAGTGTGCAGTTTTAGTCGGGAACGTGTGTAAGGCCCAGAGTTCCGGTCTGCAGCTTGTGTAACTGCTTGTTAGGACTGAATCCATCCTGTGAAGAGAATCAAAGGATATCTGAAGAGTAGAAACCAGGCTCACCCTGTAGAAGACTGGAGAAATTGCTGAATTGCACTCGGTCTGTCAGGAACCGAATCTGCTGTGTGTTCTCCCGGGTATTGTGCAGTAATTGCGATCGGGATAGAGAAGCAGCCTGCCTGGTATAGTACTTTCTGTTTTACCATATAAATGTGTGAAGAGGCTTGTGTACCTCAAGTGAATCCTGCTGCCATTAAAGGACTTTTGCCTGTTACTGTTCACCATATAAATGTGTGAGGAGGCTCGGTTAGCTCAAGTGAATCCTGCTGCCATTAAAGGACTTTTGCCTGTTGCAGTTTGCCATATGAGTGTGTGGGGAGTCTCGTGGAGCTCAAGAGTAGCCCTGCTGACATTGAAGGACCCTGTCTTGTTTGGAGGTCGTGAGTACTAATTCAGGGTCGCTCCCTGTTGAATTGCCACATTGAATCCAAATGGAATCACTGTACTGCTGACTGTTTAAACTAATTTTTCTTTTCTCTGTGGGAAGGGCCCTACCAGCTGCCACGGTTTGGACTAGCCACTAGGGCTTGGGTACCCAGGGACAGTAACTGGTAGGGATAGGCCTGTGCACAGAGCCATAGGTAGATGAGTAAAGTGATAAGCTAATTAACCTGATTTCCCCCTGTCCTTGTTATATTCCCCCTAAATAAATCCGAGCTGCTTGTTTCAGCAAAGTTATACTGCCTGAGGTATTTGTCTATGTTAAAGTATTGTACTGTGATTGTTGCATTGTATCTTATTTTACAGGAGGTCCCAGTGCCTGAACCAGCCCTGGGGTAAGTGTATACTGTGAAGGTAATTCTGATATATTGTGTGGGCCACTAGTGGGAAGAAAGGGGGGTTGCAGTGTCCCAGAGGGCTGTGACCAAGTAAGTTTAACTATTGCAAACCCTGACCTCTGGGTGGAGGCACCCGCCATTGGATCCAGACCCCTCAACCTGTTAGTGGCAAATCAGGCAGGGGTAGTAGCCCCTGGGATAGCGCCATCTAGGGGTTACAAAAGTATAATTGCTGAGCTTCTTTCTTATTTGTCCACATATGTGACTCAACTAGAGAGCCCTTCAAAGAGCACACTGCAAGGTGGTATACCAGCTAGTGAACTGAACTGGGTGAGGCTAGAACATATTCTCAAGTCTTTTTGCTACTCTAGTGTGCTCATGCTAAAGTTGAAATATCAGGATCGTAAAGTCAATCCCCTGCATATTGTTGGTTAATGAAAGAAATCTAAGAAGCAGAGACGGAAAATGATTGTTAGAACCCATATGCTGGCTTTGCCAGATCTGCTCCTGCAGCTGAGAAACCTAATGAACAAGATTCCACCCTTGATTCTCATCAAATTAGTGACTTGTTCAAAGAACTGAAAGAGATGAGAGTCAGCACCCAGAACACTGCAGAAATGGTGAAAAGCCACGTCACCTGTGCTTCCAGTGCTGAGGCCACCCATGAGGCTCAACCTGCTGTAAAAGGAACCAGTGCCAAAAATTTATTTATTTATTTATTTCAATTTTGGTGACCGTGTGGGCCCTCTGAGACAGTCAAGTCCCTTTTTCAGGAGTGACCCAGGGAACCAAATGTTCCAAACATAAGAAAACAGTACAGATACAGATAATTGTGTACAAATATCACTGGCCAGTTACATACATTCATGGACTAAACTACCCATCCCAGTTACTGGGAGACAGTACAAATTACAGATGTCAATTGTAACATAGGTGATCAAACAGTAAGGTTGATAAAAGCATACAATATAATCATAGTAGAGTCAATTAGTACATAAGTGCAGAGTACAGACAATTGGCTGTGTAGACTCATAGCCCTAGACATTGATCATACACACCAGGAGAGTATAGGCAAGCAGGTGGAGTTTCGAGAATATTACGCACAGTTCCCATTACAGACAGGAGGCTTGTAAAATATTTCCCTATATTGTCTTTTGAAGACAGTAATGGTCTTGCATGACAGTCGTGAGTGTACGAGGTCATTCCACTTTTGTGGTGTTGTGAAGGAGAAGGATCTTCTTCCAACAGCTAGGTGAGTCTTGGGCACACCCAGCGTTGGGAGGTGTGAGGACCTGAGCGTTCTTGGGAAGGATTTCAGGGTTAGTAGGTTAGATATACTCAGAGGAGTTGGGAGGTGTATTAGCTAGAAAGTGGCACAATATACTGGGAGGTTAAGTCTGGCCATGAAAGATGGCCAACCCAAATTGTTCAGCAGATCACAGTGATGGGCGCGAGCTGGGGCCTTAATAGCAAATCGGGCAATTCTGTGACTGGCCATTTTGAGTTTGTTCAGGAGTGTAGTCTTAGAGGAGTATATTATAGAGGCACCATAGAAGAGGCCTGGAAGAAGGGTGGCAGAGGCAATAGTGCTTCTTGCACTACTTGAGAGGTAGGGAGCAGTATGATATAGAAGGCCTAGTTTCTGATTAGTAGCCTTAGTGACACAGGTTATGTGCTTATCAAAGGATAGATGCTTGTCAATTACTACACCCAGATATTTAAAGGAGGTAATATTTTCGAGTTGAATGTTAGTGGATGTTTTGATAACCAGTGGGTCTGTGAAATTGTGTCAAAGCAGGTATGGTGGAACAACATGGATTTAGTCCTTTTTGTGTTCAGAACTAATAGGCTACCTTTAAACCATGTTTATAGAGTCTGAAAATCATTTGTTGAGTCAGAATTAATACTTGAGATGTCACAGGAGGATCTTTATAAGATGGCATCATCTGCATATAGCTAAACAGATGCCCCTCCACAATTCAGAGAGATGTCATTAATGAATACTGGGAATAAGCTAGGCCCTAGAATTGATCCCTGGGGAACCCCACTGGTGATAGGCGATAAGGTTGAGATGGTACTGGTCCATTTGACACATTGAAACTAATTCTCTAAGTAGTTAGAGACCCAAGAGAGAGAGAGTTTTTGTCAAGACCAAGGTGGGGAAGCTTACAGATGAGAAGTGAGTGGTTGACTAGTTCGAATGGCTTCATTAGGTCAACCAAGACTGCACTAGTGGTTTAGCCCTGGTCCGTAGCCTGGAATGTATCAGTGGTGACCCTCAGGAGAACAGTTTCTGTCCCATGCAATTTCCAAAAGCCATGCTGGTTACTAGTGAGGGCATTGGTCTGTTCAAGGTAGGATAATAGTTCATTATAAAGTATTCTTTCTTGGATTTTAGCAATTGGATACAAGATAGATATGGGTCTATAGTTTTCGATAAGGTTGGTTGGACCACTTTTATGTACTGGGACAACAACTGTGGTTTTCCATTTGTCTGGGATTGGGTAGGCAAGTGCAGGTGCACCTATATTAAGAAATTTGGGTGGTAGGGAGTCAAACACTGGTGAGCTGTCAGGGTTAAGTCCCCTTAGCAATTTAAAGACCTCTTTTCAGGAGGTAGTTTTTAAGTGGAAGAGTGGGTGTGGAAATTCCTGGCGGTTAGCTGGTGGTGCAGGATAATTAACAGGAAAGTCGGCTTTGTAGGCATCAAGGTCCATAAAGAAGTGGTTCAGCCCTGCCGCTATCTCCATGGGCGAGGATAGTGTGGAGCTTTTTGCTGTCATTGATTGGGGAAAGATCCTTTCATTACCCTTTAGGAGATCATTGATTTCCTTCCAGAAACATTTGGGATTGGAGAGGTGTTGATTCTGTAGTGATAGGAGATGCTCCCTTTTGGCTTTGCTTATCTTAGATTTACAAATATTGCATCGCTGGCAGTAGGTGTTCCAGTCGGAGTGGAGTCTAGAGATTTTGAAGGCATGCCATGCTTTGTCACAAAAGCGCACGAGGTGCCTTAGTTCCTGTGTGAGCCAGGGAGAGTGGGTGCTTTTTGATCTTCTTAGTTTGTGGGGAACATGATGGTCAAGGATGGAGGTGAAGGTATTGACCAGATATTCTAATGCTACGTTTATATCAGGAAAAGAGGTTATTGGTGACCAGTCAGCTGCAGCAATACTTCAGCAGAAGGCTTCAGCAACAAAGTTGCTGAAAAAAGACCAAGTAATGATGTAACAGACAAAAAGAGAGCATTGCAAGCTATGGTGAGAGATCTCATTCACTGATCCCGTCAATCAGTGCCTTGGAGAAAGTATGGTGTGACTGAATTTGAGTCTAGGCCTAAAGAAGATTTTCAGCCAACACCCTCTGACAACCACAAACCCAGAGGAGACCCTACTTGGCCTTCTGAGCTCAGAACTCAAGTATTCTGTTACTGGTGTGGAGAAGATGGGCACACTAAAAAATGTTGCCGTGCTGCCGAGGATCTGCACTGAGTAACTGCCAAACTGCTTAACCAGGTTTAGCAAAGTAATATTAAACCACAGTATGGACCACTCCACAAGTTTTTTTATCTCAGACCTCTGTACAGAGACCTGCCAAGACTGCTCCTCCAAACTGGTCAGAGATGGTAGGCCCTTCTATGGAGACCACAGTGCACATTGACGATATCCTGGCCTGAGCCATACTAGACAGCGGATCTCAGGTCACTATAATATTTAAAGATTGGTATGACCAGCACTTGTCAGATGCCCTCTACAACCCCTAGATGGACTGCACATATGGGGTTTGAGGGCTCAGTCCTACTCTTACCTTGGTTTCTTATGAGTATGGCTATCTTTTCCTTCCACCATGGCTAGCGTGAATGAGCCCATGGAGACTCTGGCCTTGGTCTGCCCACCAACAGGCTTATATTATGGGATCCCTTTATTGATCGTCACTAATGCACACATGTTTGGCCAATTAGTCCAGATTTGTAAGGAGAGGCAAGCCCAGAAGACTAGATGAACTTTATACATTCATGCAATGGTGCAAAAAGCATGTGAGATGCAGATTCAAGCCAAAGAGACTGACAAGGATGAGCCAGTGGGAATTGTTTGGAAAAGGATCCAGTGCCTCTTGTCTTGCCACCCAATGCGCAGTACAATGTCAGTGATATAGTGTGTATGCAGAAAGATGTAACAAACAAGATTCTTATGCTAGACGCCCCAGAGGAGGGAAAACTGCCTGATGAACTACTAGTTAAACCCGGTGTGCTACCTGTAAAAGCCTATGCCTACATTAAGAGAGTAGTAGTGCAACTTTGCAATGTAACCGACAGAGACATTGAAGTCACTCGGGGCTGTACCCTGGCTAAGTATATTGCGCAGATACTGCTGTGTTACCAAGCAAGTGCTGTACAGAGGAGGATAGTGAAATAACTCCAGACATATTCACTTTTGGAGAATCTCCCATTCCCAAGGAGTGGAAAGATAAAGTTAGCTGTAGTTAGCACAGCAAAGTAAAGTATTCTCATTAAAGGAGTGGGACGTCAGATGCGTCACAGGTGCTGAGCACCATATCAGGCTCCCTGATGAGAGGCCATTTCAAGAAAGGTCACGCAGATTGGCACCCACGGACATTGATGATGTTCAACATCACCTCCAAGAGATGTTAGCAGCTGAAATTATTCAGGAATCCCACAATGCTTTTGCATCTCCCATTGTGGTGGTTTGAAAGAAAAATGTCTCGATAAGAATGTGCATAGATTACAGAACACTTAACAGAAGGACCATACTGGATCAGTATACAGTGCCTCATATCCAGGATGCCCTTGATTGTCTTAATGGAAGCCAGTGGTTCTCCATCTTAGATCTCAGAAGCAGGTACTACCAAATCCCTATGGTGCCAGATGATCGAGGAAAAAATGCTTTTATTTGTCCCTTGGGATTTTATGAGTTCCTGCGCATGCCCCAAAGCATATTTTGAGTGCCAGCAACCTTCCAGAGATTAATGGAGTGAGCTGTAGGAGACATGAACCTCCTTGAATTCCTAGTTTATTTGGATGATGTCATCGTATTAGGTAAAACACTCGAGGAACATGAGGCTCATCTGTTGAAGGTCTTGGACCGATTAGAAGAATTTGGATTAAAACTATCCATTGACAAGTGCCAGTTTTTTCAACAATCTGTAAAGTACGTGGCCCACATTGTATCTTCTGAAGGCATCCAGACAGATCTGAGCAAAGTAGAAACCTTAACTACCTGGCCAAGGCCTAACAACCTTAAAGAACTTCAAAGATTCCTAGGGTTCTGTGGGTATTATCGGCGCTTTGTTAAAGATTATACAAGTCTGAGTTGACCACTGTTGAATCTGACCCAAGGGTATCCCCCTACCAATCAAAAGTATAGAAGGGGTGCTGTAAAGGAAGGTGACAAAGTCTGCTTCAAGCCTAATGAACCATTCGGAGCCAGGTGGACCCCTGATTGCGACACAGCATTCTATGACATCATTCACCAGCTTACACATGCTCCAAACTTGTGATTAAAGACCCTGGCACCCCTTGGGTCACCCAATCCTTACTTGACCAAATGCGCCACAGGGACAACTTCTGACACAGAGCCCTTAACTCGGGTAAGCCCACCGATAGGCAAGCTTATGGGGCTGCTTGAAATAGATGCACCTGGGCCATCTGTAAGGCAAAAGCTGACTACTACAGGTCCTCCTTCTGGGACATCAAGGAACTCAGCAGAAAACCCTTATCCCCCCTCCATCCCAGCTCAACATCTATGGTTCTATTTCCACTGATCCACAATGCATAGTTGACATCCTCAACCACACATTTTCTGATCTCAGCTCGGTACTGCCCCCTAACTTTTTCGACCCCTCGAACAAGTAAAATCCTTCAAATACCTTGGTATAACCTTCGACCCTGCTCTATCTTTCTATGACCACATCCATATCCTTTGCTCCACTGTTAACTCTCATATTGGTCTACTCTACCAACACAGGGACTGCCTCCCCCTGAAGCCCTTAGGCTTGCCATTACATCCTCTGTCCTATCCCTCATTGACTATGGGCTCTTGGTTTATGGAGCTGCAGATAACACTGCTCTACATAGAATCAAAATGCCCCTCAACAAAGCCTGCCACCTCCTCACAAGTAGTTCCAGCCTTACCCATATCTGCACTCTCTACTCTTCAGCAAACATACTCAACTTTGAGGAGAGACTGCTGTATCAGACCTGCCTCTTTGCTAAGAAAGTTTTAGTGGGTATGGCCCCCCTGACCTGTCCTTGCTTATCTGGCCCTCTCCCCTTACATTCTCCACCCGTAGCTCCTCCAAACCCTCTCTCCATGTTCCCAGAATCTGGACCTCCCTGGCCCAGAGGTCCTTCATATATAGAGCCCCATCCTGGTTTAACTCCCTCCCTGCTATCATCGCACCTGAAAGTAGGCTAAGGCTTTTCAAGTCCTCACTCTGGTACCATATGCTCACCTCCTGCAGCTGTGACTGCCCTTAGCTACTGTCCTCCCACTCTTCTCTTAGTCTAATGCCTACAGGTGGCGCCACTGCCTACTCCTTGACAAGGGACAATTGTCCTGCTTTAAGCACCCCATTTGGTTCTACCTCCCTACCATGGTCTGTATATTTTCCCTCTATTGCCCTGTCCATATTGTTATATAATAACTGGCTTCCCCTTTTTTCCATAGGGAAACCATGGTGTAATTTGCCATTACAAAGGAGCATTTATAACGGCAAACACACGCACGGTTTCCCTTACTCTGCGCATGCGTCCACCTGAGTTCCTGCCATTCCGTCGCTGTCTGCTTTCCTTTTCGCCGAACCGCGAACCGCCACTCGGACTCGGTGGTAAGTGTTTTTTACAATGTAAATTTGCAAAAATTATACTCAAACAAACATATGCTTGCCCTACCAAACAAAAAAGTAAAAGAGATGTGTCAGTCCTGATGGCAACCACGGACCGCGCACTGAAACCAGACCACGGTCACCAAGCAACAGCTTTTTATTTTATATATTTGCTGTGGTAAAAAAGGGAAACCCAGCAATTATATAAAATAAAAAATGGGTCGGTGTGTGTAAACTTGAAGTTTACACACACCCTCAAGGAATAGATGCTTTAAATAAACCCCTTGAGCTTCGCTCTAGGTTTATGTAGCATCTAACCCCTCGGGTGTGTGTAAACTTCTTGTTACACACCCTAACCCATACTTTATTCTATATGTTATGTCTTTGCTATTATCTGTTGCTGAAACTTTCTGTGACTACCTTAGCTATCACACTGTATAGGAGTCTTGAAAATCATTGTAATATTATTGTGACTACTTAGCTATTACCCTGTAGAGGAACCTGATTCTCGTTGTATGTCTGTTCCCTAGCTGTATCTCATTCATTTGTACTACTCTGATGTGGAGCCTTTGTAAAAGAGTCTCTGACTCAAAGGTTTATAATTCTGATACCATTAATAAATAAAATCAATAAATAAATAATACTCGCCTATGCAGATCCAACTAAACCATATGTACTACATTCAGATGCCAGCCTGAGTGGACTTGGAGCAGTGCTTTATCAAGAGTATGAGGAAGGATTAGGCCCAGTGGCATTTGCCAGTAGAAGTATGGTCCCACCTGAGAAAAACTATCCTGTGCACAAACTTGAATTCCTCGCTTTGAAATGGTCAATAGTAGACCAGTTTCATGAATATTTATATGGTGCCAAAATCCTGGTAAAAACAGACAATAACTCCCTCACATATGTCCAAACCTCAACCAAGTTGGATGCCACTGGGCACAGGTGGTTGTCAGCTCTTTCAACGTATGATTATTCGGTGGAATACTGCCCAGTCATCAATCACATTGATGCCGATGTTCTATCTAGAAGGCCTGCTTCAAATCCTGAGTGAGTGAGAATGTCAGAACAATCCACAAGAGCCCTGTTCCAAAAGTTTGACTGGGATGAACACCCATCTGCTGCTACTGTGAACTGCCTAGTTGATTGTTTGGGGCCTCCAGATACATGTGTTCCCGTAGCTTACTGCAATTTTGCAGCCTTGAATCTGAGCATCCTACCCCAACTCACTCCAGCAGACATTCAAAGGGAACAGTATCACGCTCCTCTGATCAAACATGTGCTGAATGCCATGAACAAAGGAAAAGATGTTTCTAAACTACGGTCCAATGATCAGAGAACTGCTTTACTGTTCAGAGAGAGGCCTAGACTTAAACTACAAGATAAACTACTCTACAGAGGAGTCACAGATGAACAAGGCAAAGGTACTAAAAAGCAACTGGTGGTGTCTTCCAAGTTTAAACATGCATTCTAACAGCACTCCACAGCCAGATGTGACATTTGGGCAGTGAGAGAACAGCCGACTTAGCTAGAACCCGCTTCTACTGGCCCAAAATGAATGCAGATGTGGACCAGTATATCAAAACTTGCAGCCGATGCCTCCAAAGGAAGGCCCAGCCACAGAGAGCAGCACCTTTGATCAACATCACCACTAGTGCACCCATGGAGCTTGTATGTATTGACTTTTTAAGTCTAGAGCCCATTGCCAAAAACATTGGAAATATACTTGTTGTAGCAGACCACTTCACTCATTATCCACAGGCCTATCCAACAAAGGACCAGAAAGCAGCCACAGTAGCTAAGGCGCTTGCTGAAAAATTCTTCATCCACTATAGTGCCCCACAGCGGATCCATTCTGACCAGGGAAAGGACTTTGAAAGCCATTTAATCAAAGAAGTAGTATCACTCTGGGATGTGAGAAAGACAAGGACCACTCCCTATCACCCCAAAGGTGATCCACAACCTGAAAGGTTTAATCAGGTGTTACTGGACATGCTAGGTACCCTCCTCCCAAGAGACAAGCCAGGGTGGAGCCAACAAATAAGTACCTTGGTGCACACTTATAATTACACCCACAATAATGCAACAGGTTTTTCACTGTATAAACTGATGTTTGGTCGGGAAGCACGCTTACCCATAGATACTTGCTTTGGAGTGTCCCCAGATGGAATTCAGGCTGACAACTATTTGCAATATGTTCACAAACTCAAAGCACAACTCAATCATATCTACCAATTAGCTCACACTATGGCTACCAAGAAAAACCTAGCAAATAAAGTAAGTCATGATAAAAGAGTCAAAGCCCAAGAGCTGCAACCTGGAGATCGTGTCTTGATGAGAAATTTGGACTTGCACGGAAAATACAAGATAGTTGACCATTGGAGTCACATTTCCTACATAGTCATAAGCAAGTTGGACAATCTTCCAGTCTATAAAGTACAGACAGAAAGAAATCCCAGATATGTAAAGACCATCCATCGAAATCACCTTCTTCCACTTGCACAAATTATCCTAGATACCGTACTACAAAGTGATGCGCTAGCTGGGCCTGTTACCAGATCTGCCTCTTGGAAAAAACAGTCAGACCAGCCTCCTGCTTTGCAGCAGCCCAAGCCTTCAACAAGTAATGTTGTCATTAATGATGATGATGTCAGTTCCGCCCGGCTCGGTGGCGCTGAGGGTTGAGGTGCTGGACGACACACCTCGCTCCACGCCGGCGATCCAGGTTTGGGAATGAGCCTGGGTTGTCGGGGGTCGGCCATGGGAGGACTAGGATTGAGCATCTGATGACAGCTCTCCTAGTTCTGGGGAATAGGGTGGGACTCACATCGCACTCTAGTGGTCCCTGGGAATGCCTGGTGGCACTGCAGACATGCGTGTGTCTAAGGGGGGAGCACAGCTGACGTCTGCACGGTTGTGCATGGACGTCATTGCATGTACATGCTCCCACTGGTGAGAAAAAGTGGAAAAAGGGTCTGGGTGCGACTGAGCAGCTTTATGGCTGCGCCCTGCAGTGCAGGGAGGACTGTCGTGGAATCACGCTGGGGGGTGCGGCGCCGGTCTGGCTGGTAAGGGACGGGGGTGCCCTCCAGCTGATTGGCCACTGTCGTGCCGGACCCCCCCCCATCATGTGAGTGAGCCTGCTGCTCTCCCCATGGGCAGGGCCGGTGGCTGGATGCCCCCACCGGTAGGCACCACAGCAAGGATAATAAGGATGCAATAAAAAAAATGATGATGTCAGTTCCAAGTCTGATGAGAATGAATATGTGCCTTTGTATTACCCTTCCTTTGAGTTGGCTCAGTTGTTTCAGGGGATTCCTGCTTGTAATATTGGAAATAATGCTGAAGATTCAGAACTGCCTGGCAATCTAGCCCTCTCAACTAGCTCTATGCCACCTGAAAATGAGGTACAAAGTGCGACTTCAGAAGTAGCTGACTCGTTATGTCTTGTGGAACTGTCTGAAATTGAAATAGCTAGTCCTGACCAAGGAAGTGAGGACCCCACTGGTGAATCTTTATTTGAAGCTGAAATATCTGGGCCTAGTGAACCTGACCTCATGTCGATCAGTATTGCTATCCTGAGAGTGCCAGAAGTGTGCTAGATGACACAAAATGTTGTTGAAATACCCCTTACAGATAATCTAAAGTCTTCAGAACAAGAAAATGCATGTGCTACACAAATACAAGTAATACTTCCAACTCTGAACAAACACAGAATGCAGAGGTACCCCTTCCTGCAGAAGCTGCTTTGTTGGTGGACAACAAGCTGGGACTCATGAACCCGAATACCGATGTTGAAAGGACTGCGCCTGTGCCCCCTATGCCTAGAAGAACAGAGAGAGTTGTCAAACCTGTAGTATGCCTTACATAAGATTCCCCAGGAAAGTCTGTAAACCTTCCTATGAATGTGGTCTAAAAAGGGTGTACATTACAGCTAACTCACTTCCTAAGATAAGATTCACTGCAGCTTCTAAGTTAGTGATAAAACCCTCCAACCAATATGCCCAGGGTCATTTTTACAGAGTTCCCAAAGTTAGCTGACAGGTTCAGGTTACCGGCCACTTGAGTCTAGATATGAAAGAATTTCCAGGGAGAATATAATGAATAACTAACTGAGACAGTTTGGAAATGAAAAAAACAAAATGTTAAAAGGAAAATGCAACTGTTTGGGTAATACCGTTGTTTATAAAATTGCCATTTACCAGTAAAGCATGCTTTATTATAAATATTGATGATGAAACTGCGCAGTAATGTATATAGTGATTTATGGTTGCAACCTGTATATAGTCAATGGGATTACCATAGCCCCCCCAACAGGACATAACTGAAAGCAGTGAGGACCTAATAACTAGCATAATATCTAACCGTAAAACTACCATGGTTACAAGGGGGGGAAGAGAACAAAAGGTACATCACTAATGCAGAGCAGGGCAAAGACCAATAAACAAGGAACATTAAGGGGGTACACAGAGTGGAAGGTCATGTGTACAAATGCCCGCAGTCTGGGAAACAAAATCCCAGACCTAACTGCACTGATGGTAGACACAAACCTGGACATTGTGGCTATTATGGAGACATGGTATGCAGGGAACCATGACAGGGATGCAGCCATACCAGGGTATGCACTTTTTTAGAAAGGATAGGGAGGAGAACAGGGAAGGAGGGGTTGCTATGTATGTAATGGAAGGGATTAAAGCTACGGAGGCTCAGGGATCCAGGGAAGAAGAAGAAGAGGCATTGTATGTCACTCTGGAGTCAGGGAACAAAACAACCATCCGTGCTGCAGTAGTTTACAGGCCTCCCGCGCAGGGGAGGATACAGATCTAGTATTAGTGGAAGCCATCCATAATATGGCAGCCAAAGGGGAAGTACTGCTAATGGATGACTTCTACATGCCAGATGCAGATTGGAATACCCAGACTGCAAGTACATCAAGGAGCAGGGACCTCATGTCTGCCATGTATGGGGCAAGCCTAAGGCAGCTGATGGTTGAGCCCACTGGGGAGGGGGCTGTACTGGATTTTTTAGTGCTGACAAACAAGGACAGAATCATGGATGTTGAGGTGTTCGGTCCCCTTGGTACCAGTGTTCACAAAACTGTGTAGTTTAGAGTCAACATGTTGGTAGAAGAAAGCCATTCAAAGATTAAGATCCTAGATTTCCAGAAGGCCAACTTCATGGAGATGGAGGAACAGCTCAAAATTGCCCTGGCAGCAGAAGATGTAGGAGGGAGGGGTAGAAGAACAGTGGCTTAGGCTCAAGAGAGCCATAGCAGGAGTGACAAGTCAATGTGTCAGATTGCTTAACAAAAGCAAAGGAAAGAAGCGGCCACTGTGATTCTCTAAATCAGTAGCCAAGAAAGTGCAAAAAAAAGTAAGGCATTCAGGAAATACAAAGAGGCACAGAAAGAAGAAGACAGACTGAAATATCTGGAGAAGTACAGCGGGGCTAAGGCAAGAATGGAGGAAGGAATAGCACAGGCTATTAAGAAGGGGGACAAGACCTTCTTCCATTATATTAGTGAGAGGAAGAAGACCAGAAATGGTATTGTTAGGCTAAAGAAGGGAGAGGGTGGGAGGGTGGGTGGAGGATGACCTTGAAAAGCTGAGATACTGAACAAATATTTTGCTCAGTATTTACCAAGAAAGAGGTAGGGAGGGGCCAAGACTCACGAGGAAAGATGTATGGGGGGAGAGGTGGACACCAGCCCATTTACGGTGGATAGAGTCTTGGAGGAACTAGGAAAAGTAAAGACAGACAAGGCAATGGGGCCAGACAGGATTCACCCTAGAGTGTTGAAGGAACTCAGGGAAATTCTAGCAGGTCCGCTGACAACCCTCTTCAACCAATCACTAAAGATGAGGGAGATACCCGGGGACTGTAGGAGGGCAGAGGTGGTTCCGCTGCACAAGATTGGAAGTAGGAAGGAGGAAAGCAATTACAGACCTGTAAGCCTGACCTCAGTGGTGGGGAAGCTGATGGAGTCCCTGCTTAAGGAGAGGGTAGTGAAGTTCCTGGAGTCAAGCAGTGCAAAAGACCCAAGACAGCATGAATTCACTGAGGGTAGGTCCTGTCAGACTAATCTTATTGATTTCTTTGACTGGGTGACCAGGGTGGTGGATCAGGGAGGGGCGGTGGATGTGGCCTACCTGGACTTCAGTAAGGCCTTCGACACCGTTCTTCTTAGAAGGTTGCTTAACAAATTGGGGAATCTGGGTGTGGGCTCTAAAGTGGTCAAATGGGTTGGTTGGAAACTGGCTAAAAGGCAGGAACCAGAGGGTGGTAGTAAATGGCATAAAATCAGAGAAGGGGGAGGTGACCAGCGGGGTTCCACAGGGATCAGTACTGGGTCCAGTTCTATTCAATGTCTTCCTGTAACCCCCCTACAAATGGGGGTTCTCAAAAGGCTTCCGTGAGCTTGCCCAAATACTTGTTGCCAGGCTGGTGTCCTGCGTTTAGCACTTAAAGGTATTGCCCGTGAGTGCCTGTGTGGCCTCTGTGTACTGTCCCTTTAAGGGCTGCCTGTTTGCAGTCATAATTAATCAAAAGGGGGGACTGTGTGTTTCAATGCCTGAGTCCCACCAGGGTTGCTGAATACCTGCTCCGTTTCTGCCATCGCTAACAGTGCAGAAGGAGCCCTGCTAAAGATGAGGCCAAATGCTGGTGATCATTTTGAGTAGTAATAATAATGTGGTTTGTTCTAACCTGCCTTATTTGCAGCAAGGACTGTTCAGTTAGCTCCACCATTTTGGTCCCAAACTGCTGAATTGGACCAATCAGTACATGAGGACTCTAAAATGGCGCTTACTAACATGGGACTGTGTGGATTACCAGTTGGGACTTGTAGTTTTGGACTGTTGGCACCTTTTGCACCAAAAGGGGGAGCTATTACTGTGACTGACAGCTGGAGCCACCAATCGGACCTTTGGATCCAAGGGAAAACCTCCGAGCTGTCTGCTGGCAAGCCAGATTGAAGTTGGGAGTCGAGGAGGAGAGACCGCTCGTGATAGCTGAGCAAGTGTGTTGTATTCAAACGGGAGAACTGTGCGAAGGCCCATTTAACGGCCTGCCTTTCAGCTCATAGTGTGGATGGGGCAAGAGGGAGAGAGCGTGTTTTGGATTGATTCAGAGTCTGGAGAATCCCAGCAAGTAACTAGAAAGAGACCAGGCTGTGCCTGTAGAAGACCGAAGATCTCGCTAAATGTGATTGGCCTGTCAGGAACTTCAGCTACCTCAGAGCTCCCGGGTGTTAGCAGTGACTTTGCGATCGGGATCGAGGAGCATTTGCCTGGTAAAGTAATCCTTTGTACATATAAATGTGCTGAGGGTTGGCAGCTGTACCCAACTCAAATCAGACTGAATCCGCTGCTACCTAATGCGGCTAGGCCCTGCCATGATGGCTCTGTCACCCTACCCTACTGCACAGTGAAGAACTGTTGATGAGAGACCTGCCAGGGGATCAACCTCGGCTCCATGCCTGAACAGGAACGATGCTGCGGCGCATTGTGTGGACCCTGCTTTTTCTGGCAATCCAGAATCATCATTTACTGCCTCCATCATCGTCCATCCTGTGTCCAGTTTTTGGGTACCCTGAGTAATCATCAGGGTAGCCCCCTGCAACATATAGCTGAATCAAAAGTGTGTCACCTGATTGCTTGTTATTTCTTTTCTTTTGCATGAACTAAGCCCTCCGGCTCCGGATTACAACTGGGATGTGGTGCATGTTATTTATTTTCTTCACAGGGCCCCAACCAGCTGCAACGCCAGCCTACCCCAGGCAACGGTCCTGGCTAGCCCATCTTCCATCCCCCTGGGTACCCAGAGAGTGTAACTGTTTCAGGGACTTTAAATGCCCACAATATAGAGTAAATGATAGATTATTCCAACCAATTGCCCTGATTGTGCCCCTCCAGTGTTACTACCCCCTGAATAAATCAGATCTACTTTTTTTGCAATTTACATTGACTGTGGTGTCAGTTTATGCTTAAGGTATTGCACTGTTGCCTTTTGTCTTGCCTGACCTTGTTTTACAGGGGATCCCCAGAGCCAAGCTGAAGAAGTCAGTCCTGGGGGTAAGTGCCAAATATATGTGTATGTGCAAAACATATCAAGGGTATTGTGAAGGTAAACATTGTATATTGTGTGGGTCACTAGTAGGAGACAAGGAGGGGGGTCACAGTGTCCCAGAGGGCTGTGGCTTGGTTAGTTTGACCCATACCGACCCTGACCTTTGGGTGGAGGCATCCGTCACCGAACCTAGGCCCCTTAACCTGCTACTAGCCAAGCTGGCAGGGGTAGTAGCCCTTGGGATAGTGCCACCAAGGGGTTACATTCATAAGTGACATTACAGAGGGAGTGGAGGGGAAAGTATGCCTGTTCTCAGATGACACCAAGATCTGTAACAGAGTCAACACACAGGAGGGGCTAGACAAAATAAGAAATGACCTAAGACTACTTGAGGAATGGCCAAGGGTTTGGCAGTTGGGTTTCAACGCTAAGAAGTACGAGATAATGCACCTGGGACACAGAAACCCAAGAGAGGAATACAGGATGGAGGAGGCAGGTTCTAGCCACAAGTCAGGAGAGAGACCTGGGGGTTATCATATCCGATGACCTGAAGTCATCCAAATAATACAAAAAAGCAGTGGGGAAGGCAAACAGACTGCTGGGGTGCATAGGAAGGGGCATAACCAGTAGGAGGATTTGAAGTGGTGATGCCACTGTATAGATCACTGGTGAGGCCTCATCTAGACTACTGTGCCCAGTTCTGAAGACCGAATCTCAGGAAGGACATAGACAGAATGGAAGCAGTCCAGAGAAGAGCAATAAAAATGATACATGGACTGCACCACAAACCTTATGAGGAAAGACTCAAGGAACTAAACATCTATTCACTGGAAGAGAGAAGGGAGAGAGGGGATATGATACAGACCTTCAAATACCTTAGAGGAATAAACAGGGTACAGTAGGGGAGCATATTTCAGAGACAAAAGTACACAAGGATAAGGGGATATAACATGAGGCTGGACAGAGGGAGGCTTAAGGGGAATGCTAGGAAGTATTTTTTCACAGAGAGGGTGGTGGATCCATGGAACAGCTTACCAGCGAAGGTGGTGGAAGTGAAAATAGTACAGGGATTCAAAAGTGTATGGGATAAGCATAAAGGTACCCTGCTGTACAGCAGAATGGTGGAAAGGCAGTCCAGATAAGAGCAGGGATTGCCAAACCTAGTGGGCAGGCTAGGTGAGCTGTATGGTCCTTATCTGCCAACAGATTCTATGTTTTTAGGTTTCTATAGTGAAAAACAGTGTTACACTAAGTAAAACTGTTATTTATGTATAGACTTGATGCAGACACATTGTTTCCTAGGCGGGGATAGAGTAGCCCCCCCCCTCACTAATTTGGGGCTTACCTTTAGTGTCTCCCAGGGCTCCAGCAATGCCTACTGACAGGCAGACATCCATTGGAAATGATAACTCCATGGTTATTTGGTGACCCTACTGGTCTGTGTGAGAATGCCATGATGTGCCTACATGGCTGTCCCTTACAGTGACACTGCCAGTGTGTTGTGAATGGCCTGGGGTAGGAGTCCGAGTGCTTCAGAGCTTGCGACCGGCTGGTCATCACCACGATTCCCTCCACTCTGCTGTCGCTGTTTTTGTAAATATTTACTTCTAATTTGTTGTTGTATTTAAATTAGAGTGCTCATTTTAACCTGCCTTCTTGTAGCTTATGCATCCAAATAGGAGCAAGCAAGCAAACAAGCAATGTTTGTTTATTAAACACTATTCCAACAGACCATAGTGTTGTACAAAAATAAGTAAAAGCATCAATAAAAACAAATAAATATATAAATCTTATTCTTAAAACAATAATACAAACAGCAGGACTTCAGATATCAGCAAACGCCAAGTTAAAAAGGTATGATTTTAAAGCAGATTTAAAGGCCTCAATGGACAGGCACTCTCTAATCTGGTGAGGTAGAGAATTCCACAGGGTCAGGGCTGCAAAAGCAAATGATCTAGCTCTAGATATATTTGGGTGAACCCTGGGAATCTCCAGCAATCTCTCGTTGATGGAGTGGAGAGGACAAAGGGGGCAGTAGGGACCAAGGATGTCTTACAAATACCACAGTCCCTGTCCATGTAAGGCTTTATAGCTCAGTAATCCGACCTTGAAGGTGAGCCTCTACCACATTAGCAGCCAGTGCAGGCCACAGAGCACAGGTGTGACATGGCAAGATCTTGACAAGCTAGTCAAAAAACTGGCTGCTGCATTTTACACCAGCTGCAGATGATGAAGGTCCACCCCAGGTAGCCCTAGGTATAAGTGCTTTTCAGTGCTGCAGTGGGATATTTTCCTCCACCCCCCACTGCGCCTCCTTTTCGGCTAAAACCTATCTACACTGGTGATGCCCGTGCTTACATTGCCAGGTTCCTTGGTAAGTCCAGACATAGTGGTGACTCACTAGATGCTAAACTACTGTCCTTAACCCTTGATGCCGTTCTAGTACCGCTCACTAAAATCTTCAACATCCCTCTGCCTGGGACAATTCCCAGCTCTGTGGAAAAAGGCAAGGATCACACCAGTACATAAAAGTGGTGCTCGTACTTCCACTGGTAATTACAGGCCCATATCCATACTCCCCCCACTCTCTAAAGCTTTGGAGAAAATTGTGGTTAATCAACTTTCCAACTATCTAGACGCTCGACACCTAATCTGCCAACAACAACACGGTTTTAGGAAAGGTCACAGTACCACCACTGCCCTACTAGAACTCACCTCCTTTGTACATGATGCTCTGGACCGTGGAGACCTGGCTGGCTCAGTCTTTATAGATCTCTCCAAGGCATTCGATACCATCAATCACATCATGCTTATTAACTCCCTCCTCTCTGTTGGCGTCTCCAATGAAACTACTAGCTGGTTCTCTAGTTATCTCTCTGGCCTCACGCAACAGGTGATGATAAGAAACACCCTCTCTGCAAACCTTCCAGTCCGATTGGGTGTCCCACAAGGATCTATCCTCGGTCCGCTCCTCTTCTCACTTTTCCTGAACTCGTTACCTCTGGCCTCCTCTGGGCGTCTTCTCCTCTATACAGATGATGCTGTGATTTTCAGTCGTCACCCTGACCCCATGATGCTTCAAAAATCCTTGCAGGGCTCTTTCTCTCAAATTGAAGCCTGGTTTTCCTCTTACAAGCTCGTACTCAACACAAAAAAGATGAAAGTCATGTTATTCGCCCATCCACAGCACAAGCACAGCACTACAAAATTATTCATACTTAATGTGACAGGCACCACACTGGAACCGGTTTCCAATTTCAAATATCTTGGGGTTACCCTAGACTCTGCCCTTACCTATCGTGAGCACATCACGACAACTAGCTCAGAAATTAACAAAAGAATCGGTCTCCTCTACAGACTTAGGGCATATCTACCTCCGGAGGTTCTATGCCTAGCTATCTCCAGCTCCATCCTTTCACTGGTAGATTACGGCATAATCATCTATGGGACCACCTCTGACACAGCACTGTCCAGTATTAAACGTGCCCTTAACAAAGCCTGCAGACTGGCCATTGGTGGTGATCATCTGACGCACATCTGTGACCTCTATCTGCGCTCATCCTGGCTCAATTTTCAGGGGCGACTAGTTTATCAGACCTGTCTGCTGGCAAAAAAATATCCAGTTGGGCCTAGCCCACCCCGGCTGTCTACAACTCCTCCAAAAGAACCTTCCTGCTCACTCCACTAGACACTCTGACACTGCCACATTCCGTATCCCTTTCGCAAAGACCACTGCTGGCCAAAGGTCTTTTTGTTTCTGGGCCCCACTCTGGATGAATACAATCCCTGACTGCATTTTATCAGTCCCCAAGCTTGGTCCCTTCAAGCCTGAGTTACGAAACCACATTATGTCTAACTCCCACTATGACTGCAGATAAGTCCCAATAAATCTTCAATGCACTAGTACTTCACAAACTGCTGTTGTTCCATGACTGTCCATTATATTTTTTCGCTCATCTCTGAATGTTACTGTCTTTCTTTGTTCACAAAGCTGATGTCTCAATTGTAAATCACATATTGTACTTTGTTCTAATCCATTTTTTGTATGACGTGGAGCCTTTGCAAATGAGTCCCTGACTCAAAGGGTTGTAATTCCTAGACCTTAAATAAATAAATAAATAAAATAAGGCATTGCAGTAATCAAGGTGGGAGGTCACAAAAGCATGGACCAATGTCGGAAGATCATCAGGTGGGACCAGGTGTTTTATCCTATGTTCCTCAGATGGTAAAATGAGGTTTTGACAACGGCCAACACCTGAGGCTTCAGAGTCAGCTCATCATCAAACACAACGCCCAGATTCCGCAGCCGGTCAGAGGTTAACAGCTGGTCACCTCCCAGCCAAAGTCTGGAAGGTTGCCCAGCTGCCCACCCCCCAAAACCCAATGACCTGGGTCCATCACCAACACCTCAGTCTTATCCGGATTCAGCCTGAGCCAGTTGGCACACATCCAGTCCTGGATCTCAGAAAGGTGGTTATTAAAGACCAAGACAGCATCATTATGCTCGGGTATAAAGGACATATACAGCTGAGTATCATCTGCATAGTAGTGAAAACTCAGCCTGTACCACCTAATAATGTCTCCCAAAGGCAGCATATACACCTCAAACAACATGGGTGAAAGCACCGAGCCCTGTGGTACCCTACAAGGCAGGGGATGAGGGGTCAAGGAAAAAACACCTTAC
Source organism: Neoceratodus forsteri (assembly GCA_016271365.2). NCBI lineage: Eukaryota > Metazoa > Chordata > Ceratodontiformes > Ceratodontidae > Neoceratodus > Neoceratodus forsteri. The sequence goes on from CM057453.1 coordinate 1,530,806,801, forward strand.
TCCACTCTCTGCACCCTATGTGTGAGGAAAGATTGAAACCATCTGAGGGCTGTATCAGACAATCCACAGAGTAGCCGCAGGTGCTCTAGCAACAACCCATGGTCTATGATGTCAAATGTTGCAGAGAGATCAAGGAGAACTAAGAGGGAACAATTCCTCCAATCTCTCACTATCAGGAGATCATTAAGTAGATAATCCTCAGATAGAATGCTATTAGAAGTCCCTAGGTTAAGGACAAACGCTGGTGGAAGATTCTTTTCCTCCCAAGCAGCCTGCCAATGGAACAAGCTCCCTCCCCAGGTCCAGGCTTCCTCCTTACTCATGAACTTCCGGACCAGGCTTAAGTCCCATCTGCTGACCTCAAGCGCATGCCACTGTCATGGCACTCAAAGCTCCTTAGGTATTCCCCTCCTCTCCAACTCCCATCTCCTAGCTTAACCGTCTACTACCTGCCTTATACAGACTGCTCTCCAGAGGCCACGTGTAACCCCTGAATAAACTATATGCAAAGTACTACCAATTGCTTATATGTCATGATGATAACCATGCCTGTACCCATGCCTGCATCCACTGCTTTTCTTTTACCGTGCCTGTAAGCCATGCCTGTATCCACTGCTTTTCTTTTACCATGCCTGTAACCATACCTGTATCCACCATTTTTCTTTACTGTAACCACCTCATGATGTAACTCACAATGCCTCAGATGTTCCTTATGTCCTTGTTCATTGTTATAACTTGTATTGTTATCCCGGGTCGCCCCTGAAAAAGGGACCTTCAGGGCTCAGTGGGCCTACCCAGTCACCAAAATGTAATAAATAAACAAAGTACCCAAACTAACGCTCTCTCAGTACTGTGCCTCTTCCTGAAACTGGACTGGAATGGATCATAGATATCGGGGTGGTAAGATGCCCCTCGAGCTGCAGCGTGACTGCCTTCTCAATAACCTTGCCCACAAAAGGCATGTTAGAGACAGGCCTGTGGTTTGTGACACAGTCAGGCCGAGAGAAGATTTCTTTAGCATGGGGAAGACTACTGCCTCCTTCAGGGTCTCTAACAAACACCTGACAATCTTCGCAAGGACCTGTCCGATCACCTCCATGCACCACACCAGGAGGCATGTTGGACCTGGGTCCAAACTACAGTAAATTGGTCGCAAGCCCTGGATTATTTTCACAACATCCCCGATTGCCAACCTATATCGAAGTCTGACCAGGCTGATTGGGTGGCTGCAATCTCCCACTGAACACCGCTCTGCCCATTTGAGCAAGCTGTATGGATCGCACCCTGGTGGCGCCAACCTTGTCCATGAAAAACTGGGCAAACTCATCACTCTTCAACTGGGAAAAAGCTCCCAGATTCTGGAGGCAGGCTGGCTTGCACAGCTTGTCCACAGTAAGGAAGAGCTGAGCTGGTCAATTTCTCGTAGCCGCAATCTCCCTGGATAGGAACTCTGCCTTGTTATGGGAGATCACAGCTTGATAGTCCCTATAATGGGACATCAATATAAGTTTGTCATCAATCAGGCCGGATTTCTGCCAGTATCACTTCAACCTTCTTCCCACTCTTCTTATCTGCCTCAAGGTCCCATCAAACTATAGGGACCGAGGGCGAAGGGTGAGGAGCGAACTTGAACAGGAGCTAGAGAACCCAGAGCAACCATGACTGCCTTACTATATGCTAGAAGAAGTTTTTCTGGATCCAAACTCATACTCAAACTCCCCAATAGGTCCAGGACTGTCATAAGACCATCAGGGTCAAACCCCACAAAGGGCGGTACTGGACCATCTCCGTAGGGGCAAATCTATTGGTGGGGCCATGAAATGGAACCCTATAATGTAGTGATCAGACCATCTGATGGGTTCCACCACCACGTTGGAGATCTACATCCCCAGTAGAAATACCAGGTCCAACGAATGACCTTGTACATGGGTCGCAGAGGTAATCACCTGTGTAAAGCCCAATGAAACCATCATCTGGAGGAAGTTTTGTCCAAAATGTGAGAGTTCATCATTGACCCAGGCATTGAAGTACCCCAGGACCAACCACCTGGGAGGCTCCAATACCATCTCGAAGATTAAGTTTGCGACTTCCTGTAAGAAATCCTTCCCGCTACCGGGTGGACGTTAAACGTGAAGTATCTTAAAACCCACACCTGTACCCACATTTAAAGGATCTAGTAACTCCAACTGGCACATTTACAATGCCCAGTTCCATCTTGAAACAGATGGATTCCCCCCAACGATCCAGCCTCAGGCGGTGTATCACCGAGTACCTGGCTGGGACAGCTGACTCCAAAATAGGACCCGCATTATCATCCAGCCAAGTCTCGGTGATGCATGCCAGGTCCGATGTTCCAACAAGATCAGCAATTACTGCCATCTTGTTTCTAATCAACCTGGCATTGCATAACACTGCCTGGGTTGGATGAGCAGTCGAAGTCAACTGCATTATTTTCCCACATAAAGTGGAGCCCTTATGGGAACCAGGCAGGGTGGACCCCTCTCCTGGATCCATTTTGCCCCAGAGTACCTCCTTGAACCCACTACCCCAAATCGTCCACCCTGCTCCACTCTCCCACCAGATTCATGCCCCCAGACCCTCTGACACCCCTCACTATACCGAAAGCACAACAGCACCTACAGTATGTACTTCCGACGATAGCAGGTGGCAATCAAAAGGGCAGCGGGCTCGAAGCTCAGTGGAGGAGTTGCATCCACCACATCCTGCCATTTTTCCCACACTCAGCAGTTACCAGTTACCTCACAATCATACACTCACACAATCAATCACACACTCACTCTCACACACCCACAACCTCCTCAAACAAATTTCCACACAATTAATTACCCCTTAATCCCGCCCCAGCATGAACAAAAACATAAACCCCACAAACAACTGTAAACAAAAAACAGTTTTACCAAAAACAATTTAAATCAAAAACAGTTTTAAACCAAAAACAGTTTAGCGCAACCAAGTCTTTCAGCATTATTATCCATTAAACATTAACTGTTCATTAGAGTCACAACTTGGAGTCAATACTTTCCCATAGGACACGCCATGTCCTCGTACATTTTTTGAAATAGGAAGGGGGAGCTCTCACCAGCCCCTCACCCCAAATAATATGTCCGGATGATGCGGCCCTCTCACTGCCACAAATAACTGTCAAACAGTATCTGTCAATTATCAGTTCAAAAAGAGGCCCTCTCACTGCCTCCTATATGAATAGTAAATGATACAATACCCACAACAGGTCTTCAGGCTTGGGGAGTTTAAACAAAACAAGCTGACACCACCCTTGATCTTTGTACAAAGATTGTCTTCCAGGGATCACTCCCGAAGCAGTAAATCCTCACAGAAGCCCAACTCGCCCAGATGGAACTACCATAAAGCAGGCAGCCCAGCCCAGAAAACTTCCCCTCCTAACCCACCAGAGCCGCTCAGCCTAAGTCAGGTGGCCCATGGTGGCTAAAGGAGAACAAGTAAGCACCCACCCTTCAGTAGATGCCCTCTATCCCCATGGGGGCAATTCCGAGACCTGGCAACCACCTCTGGGCAAGCCGGTCCAGCTGGCCAGTACACTGCTCCTCTGCCAAAATATTATGTTTCCGTTGCTCCTCAGGCTGTCACTCTTCGGATCTTCTACAGCTGTGGTTCATCGGCCACACAACCTTCCATCATGTCACAGTGTCGCTCCCAGAAACCTCCAGCCAAAACAGCCCAGCTTCAACAATCTCTCTACTAAACTTCCAGTTACAGGTGTAATGCCCCCCCCCACTTGGGGGGCTTAGCTGAATGCTTTCAGGTGCTCACGCTGTCCCTGGTGTTCAGCTACTTCCATGGCTCCTCCTGCCATCCTTCCTGCTGCCCAGTGCTCTTCTGTTTAGTTGAGCCCCGTGGAGCTCTCAAAGCAAAATGCGAGTGGGTGATAAGCTCGCACAGCTGCCACTCGCACGTTCATGCAGGAACCTCAGCGCACATTGGACCACCATTGTGGTCAAACAGTACAAGGAGTGTTTCTCTAGTTCCTGCTGCCCAGGCTAAGTAGGCACCGTGGACACAGGCAAAGCAGGGGGAGATGTTTTTAAGTAAATAAATCGTCAGCCACTGTAAGAGCTGCCTTCAGGGCACTAGATAAGGTCAAGAGGCAAATGTCAGGGAATAGTGCTCTCATAAATATTCATGAGCTGCTGTGTGTCCCTAGGAGCAGTGTGTAACGGAAGCAGTGATGCCCTAGGGGAACAGCTGATTTATTTAAAAGTGGACTTGTTTAAAAGGGAATTGTTGGGGTTTTAAGACAGTAGGGAAAGTAAATTAAAATATTGTTCAATGTGCTTACACAACTGGGTAAGATGAGATGATGCTTGTGTAACTTGATTTGCTTTGTGGCTTTCCACCTCTCTATCCATGGGATATATCACCCTGTAGGGGTATGACGCAAGGAACCCTAGAGGAGGGTTTCCCCCTACAGGTGCCGCGGGAATTATTGCATCGGCTAAAGGTAGGTTAGGAAGAAGCCCAAAAAGAATACCCAAAGGTGTCGAGCATCAAAGAGGCGAGGATGATGAATGAATGAATTCTGAGAAGATGATAAGGGCTGACCTCCTAAGGAGAGAGGGGAAAGCCAGGGCCACCATCTGCCTCCATCCAACAGCGGAACCTAACTAATTAACTGAAGAAAGCCCTAACTCTAACTAATATTATGACCACTGGCACGGAGGAGAGGAAAACCCCCCTTTGAGGAGGAAACCTCTGGGGATCCAAGGCCTAGGTCACCTTCCCTCCAAGCTGATGACATTTCATTTGAGGACTTATGTCGTTAAAGAGAAGGGTTTGTTAATGAGAGGTATATGAGTAGGGAGGAAGATGACGGGATAGGGAAAAACCCCAAAGAAAGCACAGATTGAAGAGGGAACATGAGGCTGCAGGGACCTGAGAGGGGTATGCTCGAGTAGGTGATGGGAAGGAGTAGATCCATGGAGAAGTTAGAGGAGCAAGGGGTATCCGGAAGTGCACATGAGGAGACCATGGATAATGCAGACTGGCTTGATTGAGTGATACAAGTGAGTGGGCACTGAGGCCGATAAGGCATGCCAGAATATGCAATGTGAACGACTAGACCCTGAGGTCTGAGTCGATGAGGTAGCATAGGATTCAATGTAGGGAATGCTCGAGGAAGCGATGTAAATAGAGAAACCTTGAGGGAAGGATGAGTGAATGATGACCGGAGTTATGAACCTGATACATGCGGCAGGATGGCCACGGGTCAATGAGTCATGATGGGTAAGCCCAAAAGAAATATCAATTGCAGGCCTCAATTGGAGGGAATCCTTGATGGCCGATATGGAATGCGAATAAGAGGAGACAGGAATGAACTTGAAAATTAACTTGACCAAAGTTAGCATGCTTGATAGAGTGATGCAAGTAATGAGGCTCCTCGAAAGGAGGTAGACACCGAGGCCAAGAAGGCATATCTGGAACCAGAGGGTATGCGAACCAGAGGGTACACGCAGGACGAGCGATTGAAAGGAGCCAAATTGGATTATGTATGATGAGGAGTGAAGCCATGAGTGGAGAGAATCCATGACGGCTGGAACAAGAATAGGCGCTAGGCTGAGGAAGGTAACATAGGAATGGATGAGGTACAATGATGGATTGAAGCCATGGAGGCTGGTATGGGAAAATGAGGTATGAAAGGATGAAGGGCGGTAGGGAGGTGAAATGGGGTAGCATAGGACCCAGCCAGTGCGGGATGAGAACTGCTGGAGGGCGAGTCAGATGAGGCCGAACAGAGTCATACAGAGCATAATGAGTAAGGATAGGTATGCCCAAAAGGAATATCGAGTGCAGGCCAGACGGAGTCCGCTGAGGTATGATGAGTGGTCAGCCGAGGCAGGCTGATTGAGTGATGGAATAGATGAGCAGGTCGGGCGAGGCATCATGGAGCTGAGAGGGTGAAATGAACTGGAACAAGACAGCTAGGGACAGGGCGATGAGGTAGATGCCCAAAAGAAATATCGAGTGCAAGCCAGAGGGAGGCTGCCATAGACAGCCAATGGAAGGCTAGCAGGACAGATAACTAAAGACACAGTCAGATGAAAGCAGCACACAGGCCCACATACACACCCCAAGCAAGGGAAAGACTCTTATAGCAATGTACATATGGTAGACATGAAAACTAGAAATGGTAGAACCTGACAAAGCAAGCAGCATTTTTTTTCTTTGTTGCCAAAGGCAGAAATCCAAGGCAAAATAGGCACACAGGAGAAAATGCACAAAGAGGGCTAGCAAAGTGGGGCATCCAGAACCCAGCAGGGCAAAGGACGAAGAACAGAAAGGATGAGGCATGGTACTAGGCAGAGGAGGCAACGCATGGTTGACCAAGGCAAATGGAGAAGCCCATAAGAGCAGTACTAGAGAGAGTCCAGGCAAGCACAGTGGTGCTTCATGGCAGGACAATGCGAGGAATGGGATTCCTGGCCGAAACTGTATGAAGAAACACATGCCATAGCCTAGGAAACTGCCATGGTGGGACAAGTCACAGGTGCGCCAAAGGAGGAGATGAGCAACGGGGGCTTTGCCCGCCCACCCAGGCAGGGAGTCGAGAGTATGTCAGAAGCACTGAAAGTGGTGGGTTGATGCGTCGGCGGTCTCCAGCATTAGCCAACACAGAGAGGGTGGGAAGCAGAGAGAGAACTGATGCGGTGCAGGCAGGGATTTCAACAGCGAGCAAAAGCAGGCAGAAGGGCGGACAGGAGTAAGGCTGTTGAGGGAAGAAATGAATGAGGCAAAGGGTCAGGATGATGCTCCGAATGAGAGGGGAGCATCAAGCCACTGGAGAAGGAAGGAGCACCCAGTACAATGGGAAGACTTAGCAGTGCGGTAAGCAATGTGGGGGCAATGTGAGAAGCACTCGGTTCAGTTGTCTGCTACTCCATGGATTACGGTCACGGGGTCCAGCCATGCACGCATGTTCGGAAGTCAGTACTGTAAGTGAAGCCGTCAGAAGATCACTCAATGTGAAAGAGTGAAACAAAATTACGGTGTGTTACTGTCCGGATGGGGGGTGTTGGCAATGACGACACTGAGCGAGTGGCAGACAAGAGAGCTAGCAGGCCCCCACCCAGGGAGCAGCATTGACGATAGAACAAGGAAGCAGAGAAACGAGAGGAGAACAAGGGAATATCACAGGGGAAGGGATGGAAAAACAGAGGAGGCAGCCAGAGGGCTTAGTGAAAGACAGGAAGCAACAGGGAGAAATTGCCACTGGAGCCTCTGGCAGCAATGAAAAGTGAATCCTGGAGGGGCCCAGGATGAGTGACCTTTTAAGCCCGATGAGGGAGTGACGTTGTTGCTCCACCCATAAAACCTCGGGCTTAAAGCCCTCCCATTGCTGCTGGCTGCACCAGGACTAAATCCGTGGGGAACACTGTTTGGGACTGCCTGAACTTAAACTGCAGCCACCATTTTAGTGCTTTGCCACTAGTTGGAAGCCAGAATTAAAACAAGGGATGGCTGGGACTATGCTAGAGATTTATGGGGGATTAACTGGGACAGTATCTAGGTGCCAAAAGACAAGCCAATCAGCCTCTGGGAACTGTTTAAGACAGGTTTGACAGCCAGTAAGAACTCTGGAAAAGGTCAGATTTGGACAGACAGCCCAAGTGCTAGTGTGTGTGCCTCTAGGGAGCTTGCCATTTCTCAGGGGTTAGGCCTGCCTGGCCTAGACTTTTTTCAGTCAAACATCCACGGGTCCAAATTGTTACAGCCTGGGTAGCTGCTGCCTGCAGCTGCAGGAAATCTGCTCCATAAGCCTGGAAGAGAAGATCAGCCTGCATCCTGCCTGGAAGGATCAGAAAGGGCCATGTATACATATGTAGTTCGAAAACGTTCATGTTGCATGTTTTCCTCAGCCCAAGTGACGTGTTCTGCCAGCCTGAACACCAGCATTGTCGACGAGGACCACAAAGGACTTCACCTCCATTATTTCCCAATCATTTCTACAGGTCTCATTTCATCTGAGGATCACCTGGTCTGTGGGTAGCGCGAGTAAACATCAGGGTAGCTCCCTGCAATAAAGATCAAATAGCACTGGTGTGTCATCTGATTTAATTGAGATTGCTAATTATTTTTGGACTGAGCCATCCGGCTCCAGATTACAAATTGTGGGTAAAGTGCATGTTGTCTTTTCTTCCCAAGGGCCCCACCAACAGCTGCAATGCTACCCTATGCCCAACGCTTCAGGCTAGCCTGTATGACAACTGAGTACCCAGAGTGTGTGACTGTTAGAGGAACTCTTAGCCATGCATGTTTACTCTGACTGAATCAGATACAGAATCCATCATCAGATTACTGCCCTTCCCCTGCTGAAGTCCCCCAAATAAATCAGATCTAAATATTTTTGCATTTAAACTGACTGTGGCGTACCTTTGTGGGGGGGATATTGTATTCCTTTTGCTTTTCCCCATTTCAAGTCTTATTTTACAGGGGGTCTCCTGTGCCAGTGCAGCTGATCCATCCCTGGTAGTAAGTGTACCAAGTGAGGGGGTTAACATTGCATTCTGTTGCTAATTGTGATTGTGTATTTGCTGACCAGTATAGACCACTAGAGGGGATAAAGGGGGTATCAGTGTCCCAGAGGGCTGTACCCAGAGCAGCTACGCTACCATTAACCCTGTCCTCCGGGTGGAGGCACCCGTTTCTGGAACTCAGGCCCCTCAACCTGCGCCAAGTCATGCAGGTAGGGGTAGTAGCCCTTGGGATAGCACCATCTAGGGGTTACACAGGCAAGTTGCAAGCAAGTATGGGTGCAACATGAAGGCACAAAAATGTCTTTCCAGTACTGCCCGATAACACTCACACGAGCAAGTAAGGATTTAGCCCACCAGAAATAGCATTAAGCGAGCACTTGGCATCCAAAGATAGCAGTCACACTATAACACAGCCTCAACTTATAAAACCACAAAGTTGCACTAAAACTTAGTTAAAGGTCCAAAACTGGGCAACAGACTTTACGCGACACTAAAACTTAAAACTTAAACTTAAAAAAAATACCGAACAATCTAAAACTAAACTAGTTTAAAACAAGTAAAATCAAGTAACTGTAAGACTAAAGTGACGGCTGACCCAGCATGGCCGCCATCTTCCAGGTATGTTTACTCACCGTGTTTGGTCTGGGACTTCCAGGAATTGGACCAACTGGGACACAGGGGACCTCGAAGGGTCCTTAGTTCAGGTGCCTAGTGGGAGAAACTGTGAAGTCTAAGGTTTGGCACCTAAAGGAATCAATAGGAGCACAAGCGTGTGATTGACAGCTTCCCCTGACCAATTGGAATGCAAGAAAAATGGACTAATCCGAAAACTGATTTCAAACTGTGTGCAGTTTGTCCCAAGACTCTGTGGAGTGAGGAGCCTGTTTCAAGCTTGCAGTGTTTTGGCCTAGGAAAGGCCTAGCTTCCTCCAACATGTGTCTGCAGTCCCAAGTTCGGGAATCGGTCACTAGAGACTGCCTTCTGCAGGTTGAAAGGTTTGCTCAGCAGAGTGGCTGTAACTGCGAACCGGCCTGAAGCCGAACTGAGAAGTGGATGCTGTTTCCATTTAATGTGCTGAATGCTTGAGGTGGGCCGAGGCCTACTAACTAGGGATGCCTGTTTGCCACCAGGAGCCTGTTGCTTTGTTTGGCCAAGTTGTCAGCCAGCTGGAGGCTTTCACTTGCCAAAAGAACTGAACGTAGTCAGAAGTGTTTTATCTGACCTTGGGCTCATGCCAAACCCGACCAAGCCATCAATTCCTGCACTAGTTACAGTTTTCTCAGCAAGAGACCAGCTTGTGGATCCATCCCTTGGGAAACAAGGTATCATAGGTTGCAGCCATCTGGAGGGAAAGGCCGTGAAGCGGAGGTGAGTCATGTCAGCCCAGCTTCCCCATGCTTTTCAGTGTTCTGCAACAGGTCTTCATTTCGCAAGGCCATCTTCTACCTACTGATGTTGTTAGTAAACTCAGGATAGCTCCCTGCAACTGGCTGAGGACACGATTAGTCAAGGTCTTTGTTTGTGCACATTTAATCACCTTTTCTTCCCATCAAGGGCCCCAACAACAGCTACAACCCCGGGCACCGATCTAGCTAGCCAGCATCACACTCTAGGTACCTAGCAGTTGCAAGACTGTACTTAAAAGACTAAAGAAACTGCATGCAACATATCCTAGCTAATACCAACTTAGCAATCATTTATCCAAATTTGGACCCTTCCCTTGTTTACATCCCCTCAATAAATCAGATTCATTGTTCCACTGTTAAGCAGACTCAGGAGCAAATTATTGTCTGGTTAAACTTCACTGTGACTTGGGTAGAAGCATTTGAAAGTATATGCTTGCATGTGATATTGCTTTACAGGGGCTCCAGGGCATTTGCTAGAAGACCAGATCCTGTTGGTAAGTGTAAGGGGTGTGAGCATATTATTAATGTTCATTGCTAATTGTGTGTTCCCTGCTGAAAAGGGTGGTATCCGTTGCTAAGGTACTTGGTCACTAGGTGGGCTGTTGGGTGGTTATAGCTTCCCAGAGGGCTATATCAGGTTGGATAGACACCCCCATATACCTCACTCTGGGTAGAGGCATCAAATCATTATGCTTACTGAGGGTAGGGGAGCCCCAGTAATTGTTAATTTGGAACCCAGGCCCCTCAACCTGGTTTTAGAAAGACAGGCAGGGGTAGTAGCCCTTAGAATAGCGCCGCCTAAGGATTACACAAATGTGCTTATTTTTTTGGTTGTCAAATTTTTAAGTCTATTTCGACCAAATCTGTGTTTTCTCTGATGGATTTAGTAATGATCCGTAGTGCCATGACTAATGTGAGTCTTTCAAAGGCACTCTTTTACAAACAGTTCAATGTACTTACACAACTCGATGTGATGTATGCATGTGTGACTTAGATACATTGTGGCTGTTCGCCTCTCTATCCGTGGAATATATCACCCTATAGGGGTACGATGAGAAGGAACCCTAAAGGAGGGTTCTACCCCTATAGGTGCCTCAGAAATGATTCCCTTGGCTAAAGGTAGCTTAGGAAGAAGCCTACAGAAAGAGAGATGTGCCACTGGAGGAGGAGGGGAGGATGGTGGGGCAACAAAGAAATGAATCCTGGAACAGTCCAGGAGGAGTGGCCTTTTAAGGCCTGAAGGGGGTGTGACATTGTTGCTCCACCCATTGAACCACAGGCATAGCCTTACAATTTAATGTGCTTATGCAACTTGATAAGATGTATGCTTGTGTGACTTAGATACATTGTGGCTGTTCACCTCTCTGTCCATGGGATATACCACCCTATAGGGGTACGATGGTGAGGAACCCTAGGGAGGCTTCCACCCCATCGGTTCCGCAGGAATGATTCCCTTGGCTAAAGTTAGCTTAGGAAGAAGCCCAAAAAGAATGCCCAAAAGGGAGTCAAGCATTGAAGAGGCGAGAAATCAGAATATATTGAGACCAGAAAGTAAGGTGATAGACGTAGATGAGAAGGACAGGAGAAGAACGAGATATGACAAGGACGATGAATGAAAGGAAATCAGACAATATGCAGAAGGGCGGACTTTCTAAGGAGAGAGGGAACAGCTGGGACCACCATCTGACTCCTTCCTACAGTAGAACCTAACTACGGAACCTATGAAAGCACTAACCGTGTCTAATATTATGGCCATCGGCACGGAGGAGGGGAAAAATCCCCTTTGAGGAGGAAACCTCTGAGGATCCAAGGCCTAGGTTGCCTTCCCTCCAGGCTGAAGGACGTTTTGGTTAGTGACAGCTCAGTTACTGCATGTTAGAGTCAATATCGAGGAAAGAGGAAAAGATTCCAATATAGATGAAGCTCTCACTCTGTCCTTTTAACAGGAATGCTGTAGAGGGTTGCAAGCAATGCCTAGCTATGAAGTCGGAATGAACGATTGGAGGATTGAGATGAATATATGAAGTTTGCTGACAGAAGGAAGTGTAGAAGGTTGGCATGGACTGCCAAATGGGAACAAAGGATACAAAAGGGAGAGACAAGGATGGCTGGGCAAAGCCTGCAACCTACAATGAGAGTAGAAGTCGCTGTTGGAGGACAGAATGGTTGAGAATGAATGAACGACAAATGATGGTGAGTTGAAAGCCTTGAAGGCCTGGCCAGTGTAAAGTGAGGAATGAAATAGATGATGTACAAATATGAAATGAGGCCTAGAAGGCCAGTACGATTGTGGTGAAATATAAAATGGACGATGTGCGATGATGGAGAGAAGCCTTGAAGGCTGGAACGGTTAAGGTGAGGTATGAAATGGACGATGTATGATGATGGAGAGAAGCCTTAAAGGCCAGAACAGTTTAAGGTGAGGAATGAAATGGACAATGTACGACTATGAAATGAGGCCTAGAAGGCTGGTATGGTTAAGGCGAAATATGAAATGGATGATGTAAGATAATGGAGAGAAGCCTTGGAGGCCGGAATGGTTAAGGTGAGGTATGAAATGGATGATGTACAATGATGGAGTGAAACCTTGGAGACTGATACCGTGAAGGAGAGGTATGAAAGGATGAAGTATAATAATGGAGTGAGAGCCTTAAAGGCCGGATGATGATGAAATGAAGCCTAGATGGCCGATACGGTGAAGGTGAAATATGAAATGGATGATGTATGGTAATGGGTTAAGGGTAGGTAAGAAGGCAAATAGAGTATGGGAAGGATGAGGTTCGGAAATGATTGAGGCTGACATGGAGGAGAGGATATAAAAGCTGGGTGGACCAGAATGTAGGACTAGGGTAAGAGAAGGATACGAATAGGTATGATGATGGCAGGATAGGGAAACCCCAAAAAAGAAGGCACTTGATGAGAAAGGGCGCCCACCAGGACCGACAGGCCCCGCGAGGAAGAAAAAACAGCGCCACAAACTAGGCACCAGGACATTGAGAAGCAGAGCCAGGAATGAGGAATGGAGGGAGGAAAGACCAGCAGTCAGAGATAGTAGAAGAACCCTGGAAAAGCGATAGGAGCAGAGAAAAGAAAATGAATGCGGAGAGTCAAAGCTGAGGACAATAACAACTGGAGAGAGAGGAGGAGGAAATGTGGAATATCAAACAGTTGTGAGACTGCTACCAAAAATTCCCATGGTGCATGGCAAAGGCAGAGCCAGGGCTGATTCATATCCCAGGATACTGGAAGCCTGAGACTAACATGAGCACGGCTCCTGGCCAAATGAGTAGATGAGCAAGGAAAGCCATGGCTCCCCACCCAGGTGGTAGCCAGAAAGGGAGACAAAGTGATCTGAAGAAGTGCTGGAAGATGCCCCATCTGAAACAGCTAGGGAGAGATGGGGAGCGGAGCACCATACCACTCAAATGTCCCTGAGGTTCAGGGACATCCCTGATAAGCTACAAATTTTCCTTAGTCCCTCCTAAAAGTTGTGATTCCAGGACTGAATGATAGGGATTGGGAGCACAAAATAATGACAGATGGAAAGTCACAGACCAGTTCTTAGTTGGAAAATGTACCATACACTAAGCACCATAGTCCACCAGCTTCCTGACAGGAGATCACCAACAATGAAAATGTGTCCCTGATAGTGGTATGTTGTCCCTGAGATATTGCAAGCCTTGTCTCTAATTTTTTTTTTTCTTTAGTCTTTGCTAAGTGGGTAAGACCCGCTAGGCACAAGCGCCTGTTTTCAGGGGTTACCTGGCAGCACTGGGCGGTTAAATGACTTGCTCAGAGTCACACAGTATGCAAGCGGAGGTTGTGAGAATCAAACTCAGGTCTGGTCTGCTGGATATATCAAACTCGTTCACACCTCGTTCCTCCAACCTCTAGGCTATACTGCCAGGCCAAATTTAAGAGGCAGAAGGTTGAGAGGTATGCGGAGTGCACTGAAAGGTGAGCAAGCAGGGCGAGTTACAGATGGCACCAGAGCGAAGAAACAGCGATAGGAGCAACGCTGGAAAATAGAGGATAAATGAAGGCAGACCAGCCAGCGTGCAGAAGACAGAAGCCAAAGGTACGAGCGATGGGATGATGAGGAGGAGGCAAGTGAAGCCCAGGGCAAGGTGCGGGTAAAAAGCAGCAAACTGGCACTCGCGATGGAGCACCCTACGATGACAACACACCTAGGAGCACTGGTGGAAAAAGGAGTGGTAGGCAAAGAGCTGAATACCCCCCCCCCAGAAGATGCACCCCAGAGATGAAAGGAGATGGAGGGATGGACACACAAGATACAGGGAAGGGGAGGAAGAGAGGAAGGAGATAAGGAGATCCACGGCGCAAGTGGCAACAAAATGAGGGGGTGGTCTGGACGGGTGGGGGAGACACCGCTGCAACGCAAAACAACTAAGACACAGCCACAAACAGCAGCAGAGAGAGAAAAGGGTCACAGAAAGGGGGAAATGGGAGAGAGCAGGGGTAGTGGGGGGGGGACACTGCAGAAGCCAACCAGATATGAACAGAAAATGAAAGGATGGAGTTTGGAGACAAACAGGCAGGGGAAGGAAGCACAAAAGGCAGTGAATGGGTGGCTCGAGGCATGCAAAATGTAACAAGCTGAGAGGAAGGAGGACCGGGGTAGGAGTGAGGAAGGATGGCATCTCCAGCTGCAACGAAGAAACGAATTCTGGAACAGTCCAGGAGGAGTGGCCTTTTAAGGCCTGATGGGGGAGTGATGTTGTGCTCTGCCCATTGAACCACAGGCATAGCCTTACAATTGTGCATAAGTCTAAATCTGACTCATGCTCCTTTTTAGTTGCAGCTCCTCTATTTTGGAATAATTTATCGGATAATTTGTGTTCTACTTCTACTTTACAAAATGTTAAAACTAATTTTAAGAATTATTTGCAGGCACAGGATGTTTTTTTGTTTGGTTTTTTTGTATTTATGTCGAGTTGGACCGGAAAAAGGACTAATTGTTCTGTGTCCTTACCCAGTTAACAAAATTTAAATAAAAAATAAAATCATCAGTTTTCCCATCACAGGTGTTATGCTTATTGCGTTGGTATGTAATTCCTTGACGTTTCTCTGCTGACATTTTTGTGTAGGGGACAACATCTGCCAATTTTCAATCCTCAGAGACCACTCCTGATTCCAGTAAGCTGTTGAATTATTCCATCAGCAGGGCTGCCAGGACCACCTCTAGTTCCTTTAGCACTCTTGGGGGCAATCTGTCAGGGCACATGACTTTGTCAGCTTTTAGTGCCCTTAAACCTTTTAAAAGCCTCTCTTCTGAAAATGATATACTGTCCATCTCCCTGCCTGCCTCCCCCTTACCTATATATGCTCCCTCTGATAATGCTCCTCCTCTCTCTACTGTGAACGCTGTGCAAAAATCTTTGTTCAGTTTTTTAGCCTTTTTCGTGTCTCCCTCCACCCATTTTAAGCCACTCCTTAGTCTCACTACCCGTTTTGTCTTCCTTTTCTCACTGACATATCTAAAGAATGCCTTGTCCCCCTCCCTCATGCCCTCTGCAATCCTTTACTCCATCTGTGCTTTGTTCCTTTCACTACCTTGCCTGCCTCCTTCAGTTTCTGAAGGGATGCCTCCACATCTTCATCTCTCTAACTGGACTTATACTTATTATTTCCAAAGGACTATAAAGCTTTTACGGAGTGTGTATGTACCTCTTAATAGAAGGTACAGTACAGTATGTTTACATACATGCTGAACTGTGCCAGATTTTCAGCTCCTGTATTTAGAAACATAGAAGTCTAGAATTTGTCAACAGATAAGGACTGCTTGACCCACCCAGTCTGGCCAGATGGTCCCTGCCTAGTGTGTCTCCTCAGATCCTAAATAGTCTCTGGCGGCCCTCCCTCCTCCCTGTCCATTTCCTAATATTCCCATATGTCTATCTCATGCATGTTTGAGCCCCCTAACTGTTTCTGTCTCCACCACTTCCAGTGGCAATTTATTCCAGGTATCCACCACTCTTTCAGTGAAGTGGTACTTTCTCACATCCCTTCTAACTCCCCCCCCCCCCCAGCTTCATTGCATGCCCTCTGGTCCTGGTGTTCTTCCTCATTTGAAAGAGACTGCAGTCAGTTCATGGGCACCCACACACAAGACCTTTGGGGTGCGTGCGGTTGGCCTAGTTCCTTTCCCCTCCCCAGATGTATTTTTAAACAACCCTCCTGCTCTCTTCCTCTGCTAGCTTCCTCCTTCCTCACTAATCCTGGTCCTGACATGATTTATAAAACATACTCCTTCCTCCTGCTAGCTCCCTCCTGACAAACTGATTCCAGTCGCAGTGTAACTTTTTTAACCCCCTTCCCCCAAGTTGGCTCCCTCCAGCCTCTCAAACCTGGTTCCACCCTAAACTTGGTCCCAGTATACATTTTTTAAACCTTCCTATTCTCTCCCTCTGCTAGCTCCCTTCCTGCAACCCAATCCCAGCAGCACTGCAGGCAGTGGGTAGCACGCACGAAGGGACAGAAACCCCTGCAGTATTTTGGCTCCCAACCACTCAGCGACAACATCTCAGGGCAAAAGGGACAGATCAGTCCCAGCAACCTCTACTCTCAGGGATTGGCAACAATGCAGCTGTTGTGCACCACTTGCATCCATGCCACAAGATGGGTATGGACATGCTATAGAAACATAGAAACATAGAATTTGACGGCAGATAAGGACCACTTGGCCCACCTAATCTGCCTATTTCCCTACCTAACGGATAAGATGCAGACCCTAGTTAACCAACAGCCTACTTCCTCCTACCCTCTACTAGAATTGCCTTATGTCTGTCCCATGCATTCTTGAATTTTCCCACTGTTCTTGACTCTATGACCTCCTCAGGAAGGCTGTTCCATGCATCTACAATTATCTCTGTGAAGAAATACTTCCTCACATTACCTCTGAGCCGTCCCCCCTCTATCTTCAAATTGTGCCCCCTTGTTCTTGCACATCTCTTTTTTTGGAAGATGCTACCCTCTTGGACTTTGTTGAATCCTTTGAGGTATTTGAAGGTTTTTATCATGTCCCCCCTCTCCCTCCTTTCCTCGAGGCTATACATCTTAAGCTCCTTTAGTCTTTCTTCATATGTCTTCTGGTGCAGACCCTGCACCATTTTGGTTGCCCTCCTCTGGACAGCCTCCACTCTGTCTATGTCTTTGCGGAGATGGGGTCTCCAGAACAGTACACAGTGCTCCAGATGTGGTTTTACCAACTGTCTGTACAGAGGGCCAACAACTTTCTGTTTTCTACTGGTGATGCCTCTTCCTATGCATCCCAGTATCCCCCCAGCCCTCCTTACTGCCTTCTCACATTGCTGGCCCACCTTTAGGTCATCTGATATGACTACCCCCAGGTCCCTTTCCATTTTTGTTGTAGTCAGTATCTCACCTCCCATTGTGTACTCTTGCCCTGGGTTTTTGTTTCCCATGTGCATTACTTTGCACTTCTTTGCGTTGAATCTAAGCTGCCATACATTTGACCATTCCTCCAACCTTGACAAGTCCCGTTTCATCCTTTCCACCCCACCCTGAGGATCAACCCTGTTGCAGATCTTTGTGTCATCTGCAAAGAGACATACCTTCCCCTTCAGTCCCTTTGCAATGTCACTTATAAAGACATTAAAAAGGACCGGCCCCAGTACTGAACCCTGTGGTACCCCACCTTTCTTCACTGTGGACTCAATTTACTATTACCCACTGTGTCCTGTTGTCCAGCCAGTGTTTTACCCAGGCTACCACCCTGGGACCCACTGCTAGGCTAGCTAATTTGTTTATTAATCTTTTGTGCGGGATTGGTTCAAATGCCTTGCTAAAGTCTAGGTAGGCCATGTCCACAGCCCCTCCCTGGTCTACTGCTTTGGTCACCCAGTCAAAGAAATCAATTAGATTTGTGTGACATGACCTTCCTGCTGTGAATCCATGCTGCCTTGGGTCCTGTGCCCCACTGGCCTCTAGGTACTCAACAATTCTTTCCTTCAGAAGTGATTCCATCATTTTCCCTACCACTGACAGGTCTGTAGTTTCCTGCCTTGGTCTTGCTCCCACTTTTGTGAAGGGGAATCACATCCGCACTTCTCTAGTCCTCAGGTACCACACCATCCTCACATGATTTATTAAAAAGGGTAGTCAGTGGTGTTACTAGTTATTCCTTTAGTTCTTTTAGAATTGTGGGGTGAATCCCATCAGGCCCCATTGCTTTATCCACCTTGAGTTTTAAGAGTTCTTTCAGAACCCTTTCTTCTATGAAAGGACTAATATCAACCCCTCTATCCAGAGTGTTTCTATTGACTGGATTAGGTCTCTCCCCCAGCTTTTCCACTGTGAATACTGAGCAGAAATATTCATTCAGTATCCCTGCTTTTTCACTGTCGATTTCTGCCCAACCACCTTCCTCTTTATTCAGCCTCAGTATCCCTGCCTTCGTCTTTCTTTGCTCCCTAACGTACCTATAAAAGGTTTTATCCCCCTTCTTAACCAAGTTGGCTATCTTTTCCTCAGTTTGGGACTTGGCTATTCTGACTTCCTTCCCCGCTTCCTTCTGCTTTAACTGGTACAGTTCTCCGTCCTGCTCCTTCTGTGTTTCCTTATACTTCCTGAATGCTATCTTTTTTCTCCCTTACCTTCCCCGCCACTTCTTTTGAGAACCATCGTGTTTTTTTTTTCTTTCATTCTGATTTGTTTATTTGCTTCACACAAAGGCTGGTTGCCTCTGTGATGGCAGTTTTGATGTTTCCCCATTGTTGTTCCACCCCACCTTCTTGTCTGTTTGCTAGTGCTTTTCTGAGGTACTCTCCCATTTTGACAAAATCAGCCCTCCTGAAGTCCAGTACCTTCACTTTTGTGTGGCTTGACTCTACAGCTAAGTTTATCATGAACCACACTGTTTGGTGGTCACTTGTTCCCAGATGGCTACCCACTTCAAGATCAGAGATCCTCTCTCCTTCCCCATTTGAGAGTACCAGGTCTAAGATTGCTCCCTCCCAAGTGGGTTCCAAAACTAGCTGTCTGAGGCATGCCCCCTGTAGGGCATCGAGAATGGCCCTGCTCTTGGATGTGGTTGCAGCAAAGGTGCTCCAGTTAACATCTGGCATATTCAGGTCCCCCATCAGCAATATCTCACCTTTCTCTGCCATCCCAAGGATACCTTCTATCATTTCCTTGTCCATTTCTTCCCCCTTGAATGGGGGTCTGTATACAACCCCTGTGGGGATTGTGGAGCCATTTCCAGTCTGCAGGGTGACCCACAGTACCTCCTCTCCTCCCTGTTTATCCATTTTTTTCTGTTGCTTTGATCCCTTCCCTTACATAGAGAGCTACTCCTCCTCCTCTTCATCCCTCCCTGTCCCTCCTGTAGATTGTGTACCCTAGTATGTTGACATCCCAGTCATGGTTCTCTGTGTATCATGTTTATGTGACTGCCACGATATCCAGGCATCCCTCTTCCATCAATGCTACCATTTTGAATAGCTTTTTACCTAGACTACGGGCATTGGTAATCATTACCCTCCATTTTTTTCTGGCTTTATTTCTTTTTGCCCCATCCCATCCCTGTCCTTACTGCCTTTGTCTTTTTCTCCATTTACCCCTGCCCTTATCCCTATTGACTGCTCTATCTTGGTGTTACCTCACTAACTACCCTGATTTTTTTGGGGGGGCCAGGATTTCCATTCTCCTTTTCAGTGCCTCCCCCATTGGCTAGTTTAAATGCTTGTCAATGAAGCATTTAAACCTATCACCTAGGATCCTGGTTCCCCTCCAGGATAGATGCAGACCATCGCACCTGTATAGGTCTGCATCCCTCCAGGTGGAGCCCCAGTCCCTAATGAAGCCAAATCCCTGAGCTCTGCACCAGTTTTTTAACCAGTCATTGAATCCCATGGTGTGGAGTACCCTAGTCACATCCATGCCATGGACAGGTAGCACTTCTGAGGAAGTTACCATGTGTGCTACTTGTCTAAGGCCCTTCCCTAACTCCACAAACTCCTGTTGCACTGCTCTGATCCCATTCTCAGCCAGGTCATTCATTACTAGGTGGATAATGACATCCAGTTCACCCCCCTTTGCAGCTACTCCCACGATCCTGAGGATTCATTTCCTGTCCCTCCAAGCCATGGCGCCGGGCAGGCAACTTACCTCCCTTTCCCTTCTCTCCCCCAGTTCTACCCCCCTAACAATTGAGTCCCCCACCAGGAGTTGTTCCCTTACCCTGTGGGGTCCTGTGCCAGCCCCCGTGGGTCTCCATTGTGGAGGTTCCCAGCATCCTCCTTGGTCTCCACTGTGGGTGCCTCCATAGAGGAACTATGCTCCACCAGAGTGGCAAATGAATTGTGGAGAGGCACGACTGGAGGGATGTGCCTCTGTTCCACCACCCTCACCCTCCCTAAGCCCACCATGGTCCAACCACTCCTCTTTCTTGGCAACCTCTGAGGTAGTGGCAGTGGCCTGGGTGGTCCCTGGGTGAGGGAGCAGGTTTTCCGAATCATTGCCAGGTCAGCATGGAGACAAGCAACCTCCTCCCTCATACCAGAGAGGTTCCTGCAAACAGGGCAGCAACACAGTTTCCAGAATGTCTCCCGGAAGACTGCTGCTCCACAGCCAGTACATTGCACCACTCCCCACATGTCTGTGTCCCTTCCTGTTACAGATGCTTTTCTTTTGTTGTTTTTTTTGTTCTTGTTTTAGTGTGTGCAAGCTTGTGAGTGTCTCTTCCCCCATTCAGTGTGCTGTGCCTTTAAGGATATGAATAGGTGTATGTTGTTAGCAGTTTTGGGGAAGTGATGTCAGAACCCCTGCTATAAAGAAAGTTATGCACTTGGGGCAGATGGGGTGCTTAGAGATAATGTTTGCCTTCCTCCTGCAAAACAGGATAGAATTACCACCACTAAGTTTATGTAACTGTATGTTTAACGAACCCCTGATACTAGTGGGAAATTGTCAAAAAATATTGATTGACAAAATGTAAGATTTAGACACAATACAGTTTCAGTTTGTTTCATACATTTTCTGTAATTCTTTCCTCCTTTTTATTTGTCACTGAGGACAGTTGCATGAAAACAGCATCACTATACCTTGATGTTATCTGCTCTAACTGCTTGTCTGTTAACATCACAGGCACCTGTAACCCCCCTTTGGGGTGGGGGCTTACCTGGAGTTTCTGTGTGCCATCCCCAAACTGTGTCACCCATCTCTTTACTCACTCCAGCCCCAGAACTGCCACTGGAACGGGGACCGGAGGAGCAGCAATCAGGAAAATCGCCGCAATTTCGCACCACAGTGTGTGCAGGGTCACGCCATAGTCAGCTCGAGTGTTATTTGGCGCTGGAAGCGCCTGCCATCCACGAGAGCTCTGAAGGCCACATTGGTGGCTGCCACTGCACCTCCCCTGGTGTGCTGTGGCCCCAGGGACTTCAGTTGGCATCAGGGGGCACGGAGGCACTGAGGGGAGGAGAAGAAGGACAGAGGCATTTTGGAGCACTGCGCCTTTAAAAGAGCAGTGCCTGGCCACATGAAGTCTGCCTGCACTTTGGAGAGAGCGGAGAATGGAGTTCCCAATGGGGAGCACATGAACCTTTTTCACTCCACGCCACCACCAGATGGTAGCCCGGGGGGGGTGGCAACTGATCATATGGGGCAGCACATTTGAAAGGGGTAGCAGAAATAAAATTAAGACTTGTGAAGCACAGGGCTCCATTGAAGAAAGGGGCCACCATCTTTGTCACCCCTCACCCTGGAATGCCTGAATCAGAGGGCAGCATGGTAAACAATGGATTGTGGGAGGATGAAGCAAGAGGTTCCTCCCAACTGGACTGGCAATCTTTTTAAGCCAATCCGATGGCAGGACAGGGAAGAAGGATTTATGGATGGCCCTGTCTGCCCAATTGGAGGTGGAATAAAATGAAAAGTGTGAACCCTTCAGAACCATGGGGCACTTCAGCTGGGCCGCCAAGCAGTGCAGAGCTGCATGTGTGTTAGAGAGCTGGGGTCTTCTGAGGACCACTCCACGTGTGTCCTCCCAAGGGCCCACTCCTCAGTAGTTCTTTTGATCCTCTCCTGGGCCCACTCCTTAATAGTGTCATGGGTCCTCCCAAGGGCCCACTCCTTGAAAGTTCCATGGGCTGTCTTCTGGGCACAAGTATGTCAGGAGGAGAGCCAAAGTGTTTGTGCCAGAAGGGCACTGACAGAGCCGAAGTGTTTGTACCAGAAGGGCACCGACAAAAGTTGTGATAGTGCCAGAAGGGCACTGTCAGAGCCTAAGTGTTCGTACCAGAAGGGCACGGACTGAGCTGACCTGTTTGTGCCAGAAGGGCACCATCTGAGTGAAAGTAGCGATACTGCTAGAAGGGCACTGACAGAGCTTAAGAGTTTGTGCCAGTAAGGGCACTGTCTGAGCTGAAGAGATTGTGCCACAAAAGGCACCGTGAGCAGAAGAGAGTGGCCTAGACAGGCCATATGTCTTCTGAGTCATCTTCTGGGCTCGTTCTGAAGAGTTACTGGAGTCCTCCCCAAGGCTCATCCAGAAGACTCCTGGTAGTCCTCCCCAGGGCTCCTTCCTTGTGAGCCTATGTCTGGGATCACCCATTTACAGAGACTGTATCTTGTTCAAGCCACCTCTGAGCCAGGTAGAAAGTCAGCTAGCCCTTATGAAGTGAGGCGGATCATAGAACAGGAAGCCACAGGCACAGACCCAAGTGCTAAGGTACTCTTGACCACTTTGGGGGAGTTGGACTGTGGGGTCGCTCGTAGGGTTTGGGCTCCTTGGGAACCTAGAAGCCACTGCCCAGTGCTCCTGTATCTTGGGTGTGATTCAGAAGAGTCATGACAGAAAAGTGTGAGCCAGAAGGGCATTGTAGCATATTATAAAAAGGGTCTAAGAAATGGAGCTTTCTGACTGGCTGCAAACATTGTAACAGCCTTATGTTAATCTTTTATTAACATACATGTAGAGCTTAGCCATATGCTGAACAAGGTTTAACACCGTTTAAAAACATTTTTTATTGTAATAGCAATAAGGCACTCCCAGGGATTATGTTAATGGTCAGTTAATCACCCTCTAGAGGCATGTCGCACTCGCCTACACCTCGTGCCACAGTACACCCCCTAGAAGGTGATTAACAGACCATTAACATAACCCTTGGCCATGCCTTATTGCTTAAGAAGTGTGAGCTGTAAGGGCTGCATTTAGGGAGTTGAGCCTGAAGAGGTGCGTTCAAAGAGGTGTGAGACAAGATGGGCTGAACCGTTGTCGCCTGCTCAAAAGAATCCTAGGCTTCTGGGCTGCTTTCCTGCTCCTGTGTGCTGCTCCCTGCTCCTTCTGAAATGCCATTTTGCTTCTGGTCTGCTGCATCCAAGGGTCACATGAGTTGCTGGCATTGCTGGCTAAATTTCTGTCCTCCCTGTTTGGATTACAATTGGGGTTTCCAGTTTTTGTTCAAAGCAATACAAGCAAGTTGGTAGACTTTCATTCTTTATTAAATTTGTGCTAGCACACTAGATGGCCTGTCGCGGGTAAAATGCAAGCTTGCTGAATTTTCCATCAAGTGCACCACCGCAAGATCCTGGGCAACTCTTCAATCAGGTCTGCACTGGGGCTGTGTTATAACACCTGGGTACCCAGAGTCTAATGTTTAGTATTGTATTTGTGCTTATAGTTTTATTATTGGTACCGGATAAAAGTTACCACACCCTGTGTAACATAGCCATGTTATGTGCCCCTTGCTTGAGCGGGTGTGTATATGCAGTGGGGTTCCAGGGAAAAATCCTGAGGGTGGTTGAGCATACAGCAACTTGTTATTATCTAACCCCTTTTCTCTCCACAGTCTCTGGGCCTGTGTGCCAAAGTAAAGCACAGTTACATTTGTTGCATTTTATAAAATGGGTATAACAAATAAAGCATTTTGATTGGCTAGAAAAGCAGAGCCATATATGTATTACACATAGGGGAAACAAAGTACAGGCAAAGAAATCAATGCTCCTAAATGGAATGTTCAGAGCTAAGCATGGAATGTTCGTTTTTTAAAAGCCGCCATTGTTTTAGCAGCATAGCAGATCACCGAAACTTTAGAGCTGCTCACTCTTCGTTTTTCTTATCAGAAAAAAAAAAAAATGGACTGTAGCAAAACCTGCAAGTAATAAAAGAACAGGGGCGCTTCAATCAGTGCCTCCCACACTATACTGGCTGTCTTTCACGAATACTCCTACCCGCATGGAGCAGACCGCAGCCTGAGCTCCATATGGGCTGGGAGTTTCAAGTGCCCACAGAAACAGTCACCGGACTGGGATTCAAACAGTAGGGCATGGCACCAGTCAGCTTTTCCCCTGCTCAGCATCCCTCAGATTTAGTTCCCCAGTTTGAGCTTGTTCCTATTTAAAAAACAAAATACAACCAGAAAAAAAAAAACTGTAATGAGTACACAAGAGCACTGGGGTAGTGCAACAAAATTAAATCAGTACTACCACTCTCAACTACATAATGACGTTACTTTTAAATAGGTGGAAGGACTATTTTATTATATATTAACAATTACATTATCTTCTTTTCTACATATAAACATACTTTTTTGTCTAAACTTTTATAAGATAAAAAGATGCCCATTTTATAAGTGCAATAAGACACTCCAGGGTGTGTTTTGAACAGATATTACTGCACTTCCAGGGGCTGAAGACACTCCGCCGGTGACCTCGTGCCTTACTACGCCCCTGGGCATACGGTAATATCTGTTCAACACACACCCTGTCATGTCTTATTGCTTACTTATTACTGTGTGGGTACCCAGTTTGTATACCCTGACAGAATTATTATTTGGTAAAGGTAACAGTGTTGGTGGCCCCAAGGGGGTGGTCTTGTCCAGCATAGGGAGGTGGGTAGGTACTGCTTCCCAGAGTGTGGTACTACACATAGCATCTGGTCCACTTATTCTCTCTTGGTGGAGGCACCTTGCTATACACTAATTTGGGACAAACCCCCTACTGCAGGAGAACAAACAAACCCAACTCCCTCAACCAGGTGTGTGCCACACTACAGTCACCAGGCAGTGGTGTGAATCCAGGTCACCATGCCAACTACGGGAAGGGGGCACCTACCTGTTTATGACATCATGAATATCTCCACAGCAACAGATTGTGATGCCATAAACCAACTTGTGATGTCAGGTGTAGACAAGCAGCCCGAGCAGATATGGCAGGGATCCTGTTTTCATAATAATTTTAATAATAAAGCAGGAAATATGAGAACCTGCCTGCCCCCTCCCTTGCCCCCTCTCCCTTTCCTCCCCCGGGGCATTTCCTGACTTCTATCCCTCCTCTCCCTCCCTTTTAGAGCTCTTACCCTCACCCTCTACCCGCCGACAATGGCCTTCCTGCCTGCATACCCCCTTCCCTCTCACCTGCAGTGCTTATTTCCAAGATTGCCCTTGGCTGGTTATGTCATGCTACCTAACATTTGGCACATTTTGAATTACTGGAATTTCCTAAGCCTCAGTCTCTTACTTCTTGTTATTGTGTAACTATGTATTATTATGTTGACCTTTGTATGTATGTATACCCCCCATTCCTTTGACGTGGAACCTTTGTAAATGAGCAGTTCCTGTTCAAAGGTATTTGTAATCCTAGATTTCAATAAAATAAAAATAAAAAAAATAAAATAAAAAAAACAGCAAAACAATGGTGTCAGGGGCTCTTTCAACAGAAACATCAAAACAGACTCTGATGACAGAAGGAGACCAATGGTCTGTGGAGTCTGCCCATATTATTATTATACTACCTTATCCAGCAACCTAGTGCCCTTGGGGACTGTCCCCCTCTGGCCCCTATCCCCCCACTGGTAATCTGTTTCATGGCTCCATCAGCCTCTCCCCAAAGTAGAACTTCCTCATATCCCACCTGAACTGACCCCCCCAAGTAATCTTCAAACATACCCTCTTGAGACCACTTCATATTTTTAACAAACAGGTCTTCACTATTCACTCTATTAATGCCTTTTAGAAACATATCTCTCTATCATGTGCCCCCCCCACCCATGCATTTGGCCTCCTGTAGTACATGTTCAGGGCCTCCAGTCCCTCCTCATAGGATTTTCTCTGCTGGCCCGGGATCATTTTGGTGACCCTTCTCTGTAGTGACTCCAGCCTATGTCCTTTCTCAGGTGGGTGCTCCAGAACATGGCACAGTATTCCAGGTGAGGCCTTACCAGAGATCTGTACTGAGGCACTATCACTTCCCTTCTCTTGTCAAAACCCCTCCTGATACACTCTAGCGTCATCGCTGCCTTTCTGTAGGCCGTATTGCACTGGCTGGTATAGAAATGGAAAACAATGATGGGCCAGAATATCCTTTTTAGTACCACTGCCATAAAAATATCCCACACAATTATTCAAACAATATTCCTCGATGATTGTTTATTTTCACCCATGTATTTACCTGTTTTTGCCAGGATGAGAACCTGAGCTACAAAATGCTTCTTTCCTGGTGCTCAGGATGTTTCAAAATCAGCTTCAGGACAAAAAATTCTTGTTGTGCTTTTAGCCTAACAAGAACTGACCCTTGTACACCAATGCAATAATTCACTGGTTTGGTTAAATGTTTTATGATCACAGTTCTTTGTCTTGCAAATGAGTTCTGTAATTCACAAGCAATTCACTGTTTGTGACTCGGTTGCCATAGCAACACTTCTTTTTTCGAACAACATATTTGGATGAAAGATCCACATTATTCGCCAACAAATTACACAGAGAAAGACAGGTATTTATATAGAAATAGAAGTGGGAAGAGGCACAATTTTGTTTTGTTATTTTCTTAACAAGCCACAGGGTTTTTTCCCGATGATAAATGCTGTAGTTTCCAATTTTTCTTTCATATGCTACGTGCACTGCTTTAGGTTTTTATAGCTGATGCTTTCAGAAAAACAACTAAAACAAACTGTTTTCCTTAGGTACAAATATATGTTGTGGTTCCTAAACAAAATAATCCAAACGTGAACCGAAAAAAGGAAAACGTTCTAGTGTTTCACAAAGAGGATAGGGAGGCAAGTTATTCATGTAGGGGAAAAGCATCAGAATGATTTTGTAAATAATGAGATTTTTTTTGATTACGTTTAAAAACAAAAATGTATATATACAAACAATACTTTAACAATTATGCAACATAAGAGATTGTTCCTCTATGAAAATCTCTATAATTAATTATTGAATGTATTAAATCATAAATATTGCATCCGCTTTCGATGGCTTTGTGTGCTGGGCATGGTTGCAGAGTCTGTTACCTACAGTAGGTCATTGCTTTGAATCTGGCCTCTACTGGTAGTGACTGACAGCCATTTCATATCACATAGCTGTTTGGAAGCCCATGTGGAATAAATAGTGGTGGTCAATATCTGCTTCCTAGTTGGCAGGTGTCCGTTTCATACAAAAAAGCAGGACTGAACATGTTTCTTATTGATAACTAGTCCAGAACCAGTATCTGGAAAGATTGCCTGGTCCTGAAAATATGTTCTCTGCTGCACAGCTAATAATTAAAAATGTAAGAATATTGGCATTGATCTAGAAATAAACCATCCGGGCGAAGTCAGCACACAAAATAAATCTGCATTTATATAAAATGTTACAGTTGTTTATACAGTCAATATGTTAGGCTCAGAAGAGACAGGTGTTCATTTCATTTTTATTCGGTTAGATTCCAGTTCCTGTGGTTATCCTTGTTTCCACCACTCCACTGGACCATTAAACATTTATTTTTAGTAGTCTGGAACAAGATTAGTAGGTCCTGGGTGGCTGGACCCAGTGGCTGTGGAATTTTAATCCTTGAAAATACTGAGTTATTTAGTTATTTATTTCACCCAAGACAGAAAGCAGCCCACTCTCCATGTGGTTAACAACACCTAAATTCAGTTTTATTCAATAATCCAGATTTATCCACCTATTTTATCCCTCCCACTGCACCTGCCTCATCTATCAATTCTGGTTTGTATCCCTATGCTACTACCTCAGCCCCCCTTCCCCCAGTTTACTCCCTTCTCCTGATGACCAGCCCACACCTTTAGTGTAGCCTCTCTCTTGCTCTCCACTCTTCCTTCTCCCCCTCCACCCTTGCTGAAATCTTTGTTCTATGTCCACATCTCTCATGCCTGTTCCTGCTCTTGATCCCACTACTTGGTCTGCTGTATTGTCTGCTACACTGTGTTGGCCTGCATGACTGTTTGCAATGCCTTGTTTAACTGATGCTTTCTAATACTGCCCTTTTGCACCTTATATAATTGCTGCTTTGTAACTATTGATTTTTGCACCTTCTGTACAATGTGCAGTGTGTACCATTGGCAGACCTGTTTAATGAATCACCAGTAGGGGTGAGCAGTGGGCTGGGTCAGAAATTTTAGGATGTCCAGGTATTGCCTGGTCTGATCTAGTGGCTAGAATTGGACCACAGTCAGTCCAACCCGTTTCTTACCCATCACTGCTGCCTTACTGGCCAACAGGCCAAAATGCATGTGTGGCTCAGTTTGGCTCCTCCAGGTTTGGCAGAAGTGGTAGCCAGGCAATAGTGCCCTGCAGGATCCTCCCTCAGACCGACTGACATCACGTGATGCATATTCTGCATCCCACTCAGCTGGTTTGAATGGGCAGAAGACTGTCTAGGAGTACAGGGCTGCCTCAGGGGACGGGGGGCTCACTCTAGGAGGGAGGGACAATGAAGTGGGACTGTAGGCAGAGGTGGCTGGAGAAGCTGGAACCCAGTGGCAGAGAGTGGCACTGGAGCATAGAGACTGATTGGATTAATGGTAGTAGACTGGGGTTGTGGAAGCATCTAAAAGTCAGCAAATCACTCAATGCCTTTTGTTTGTGGGGCTGTCTCATGGACTACAGCTGTGGACAGTCAGGAGATGGGGAATATGATTTATTTATTTATTTATTGAGCTCTAGGAATACACCTTTGAGCAGGAAACTCATTTATTGAGATCTAGGAATACACTTTTGAGCTGGAAGCTCATTTACAAAGATTCCATGTTAGTAGAAAAAAAACAAGTTACAGGCAATTCAAACATGACAGCACATGAACTTCGAAAAATGGGATCGTACAAAAATATAAGTGCAGTAACAATCTTAAACAGTTAATAAAGCAGGTGAATATAGGGTTGCACAAAATGCAAGAACAGAGCTGCAGTACTAGAACTGCTAAGCAGAAAAATCTTTCATTGGCAAAGTATCGGGAGTGACAGTGAGGGAGGAGATGTAGGATGGAAATAAGTGCATCAAGGAGCAAATAAGAGGACACGTGAAGGAGGAGATTAGGTGGGGAATGATTAGCTGGGTGCATTGAGTGCTGGTTCTGGGGGACTGGAACCATGCAGCTGCAGCAGCAGCACTTACACAGTGAGACAGACGTCTGTGGATGTTGATAGGTTCGGCTTGATGCTTGCTGGTGGATTAGGTGGGAGTCCTTTTTTGGAGACAGACACCAACATTCTGACACATCTATGTTGGCTAGGCTACTATACTAAACTGAAACCAAATACTTAACCTAAAAAATAAATAATTTCTTTAAAAAAAAGTCAGACAGAGGCAGCGAGAGACTGAAGCAGTTGCAGCAGGGCCTGGCAGGCAGTGGGCTGGACCTTGATGGCACGGGGACTACTAGAGCTAAAAACTGCACTGACAAAAATACCTAACTTAAATATATATATACATATATATATACTGTATGTGTATATATATATATATATATATATATATGTATGTATGTCTACACATATATTTTCTTTTAATTTATTTAGTTTTTCGGAAACAACCTTTGAGCCAGAGCTCATTTACAAAGGTTCCATGTCATGAGACACAATACAATGCACAGACATAAAAATAACACAAGGTACAACAGGCTTAATTATTTCCAGAGATCAGTTGTCATGGGAACATTATACCAGCTAAGTGCCAGTTAAATACTGTACATCAGACTGAAGTGAGTTCTGCAACAGGTTGAGGAAGGTACAATATATCAGCCGTGCTCCAGGATAACAGCACAGCTAGGGGAAGGAAAAGAAGGGCAAGCAGAAGGGAGCAGCCTCAATTACCTAGGCCTTGTCTTCAGAGAAGAAGGTGGGGGGAGAAGCAGTGGAGGCAGACTGTGAGAGGGGTTGGGCAGGAGGATCACCGGACTAAATGGACAGGGAGGTGGGGGTTTAGAGGGAGGCACAAGAAGGGGGGATGGTGTGGGACAGGAAGGTAAAGGGTGTGGGATGGGACCTGGGAGAGAATCAGAGATAATTCAAGGCAGCAGTGGGTCAGGAGTCAGGGGAGATGTGGTGACATGGGGGTCCCAGCCAAAGAGAGGGGAAACAGTAGCGGAGAATAAGGGGCTGCAAGGGGAGAACGTCAGGAGCTCAGCAGGCAAGCACACGTACTACCGGAGACAAGGTACTGCTTGAGGTTAGACTTGAAGGTACAAAGACTCAAGACGTTGTGTATATATAAGCAGAGACAGACAAAGACAGGAGCAGTGGCAGGGCCTGGCAGGCAGTCCAGGCACTAGCAGTGGGCACCAGCCATTGGGGGAGGAAGACAAGAGATAAACTGCACTGAAAAAAATACCTGAAAGAAAATAATGGGCTCAATTCTCAAAACCCTTAGATTGATGCAAGCTGCTGCAAAAGGCATCCTGCATCAATGCCTGGTGTGCCAGGGACCCTGCTTCCTATTCTCTCTTGGGCAGGGTCCCAGTAGCAAAGTCCCATGGCTTGCGGCAACCCTGGCAGTGTGCCAAGTATCCAGAAGGTGTATTGCAAGCTGTGGGGCAGCCCTGCACCACTCTAGCATGTCCTTGGTGGCTAGCAACACCCACCCAGCCCAGATCGCCCATCTGTAATAATTCCCTGGTGATCCAGCAGACACCCCCTCAAGCCCTGATCCCCCTTTATGTCAGTGTGATAATTCCCTGGTGGTCTAGCGGACCCCCCTCCCTGATCCCCGATGTTGCCCATATAAATTAATAAAGTACGCCCTGCTGATCTAGTGTACCCCCTCCCTGATCCCCGATGTTGCCCATATAAATTAATAAAGTACGCCCTGCTGATCTAGTGTACCCCTTCCCTGATCCCCGATGTTGCCCATATAAATTAATAAAGTACACCCTGCTGATCTAGTGTACCCCCTCCCTGATCCCCGATGTTGCCCATATAAATTAATAAAGTACGCCCTGCTGATCTAGTGTACCCCATCCCTGATCCCCGATGTCGCCGTATATAGTAATAAAGTATGTCCTGGTGGTCTTATTGTAAGACCTTTTGGTCAGTGTAGTACACCTCTACATGTTGCCACCTAATGTGCCTAGCTGATTGCTGTCACGTTCCTTTGGGTACTGCTGTCTGACAGTTTCTTGAGGGGCTAGTTGCATTTTAAGTACTTGGCAAATGTATTTTTAATTATTTCTTTTTTTGTAGCTTAATGTGTGGCCAGAGAAATATCCCTGTCTGTGTCACGTACAGTGGTGTGCCCCCAATATAAGATGACGTGAACACTACAGCCTACAGAAGCAAAGGTAAAGGTAAAGTAGCCGCCTGCCTTGGATCCTTGACAAAGCCTATACCCAGAGTCAAAAGCAAAAATAAACAGCCTTTAGAAACATAGAACCACATAATTTGATGGCAGATAAGAACCACTGCTATGAATGTTGTATAGCGCTATGATTTTTACACTCAAATTTAACCTTGCTCCGCAAGGGTTAACTGATGTTCTTAATAATATTAGAACTACTTCTGGACACATAAACTATTAAATCATTTAATTAGCTTGACAGAAACATTCCTTAATATTAAATATATGGGGGCCCACTATTTGTAGATTCTGGAGCCCAGTGCTATGAATTTGAATACTGAGAGATTGAGAATTATTCTTAGCCCACCTAGTCTGCCCATTTTTTCCCCCAGCCTATAGTGTCACCACAGACCATACTTGATCTCTGGCTCTTTCTTCTCTTCCCCCCTTCCTTTCTACTATGATTCCCTTTTGCCTATCCTATGCATTTGTGAACCCCACCACTGTTTGTGACCTGACCACCACCTCTGGAAGACCATTCCAGGCATCCATGATTCTTTCCATGATATTCTTTCTCACATCTCTCCTTAATCTACCCCTTCCCCTTGTCCTTGAGCATCTTTTTTAGAGATGTGAGGAAGTACTTCTTCACCGAAAGAGTGGTTGATTCCTGGAACAGCCTTCCAGCGGAGGTGGTGGGGGCGAAAACATTGTTGGGTTCAAGAATTCATTGGATAAGCACAAGGGAATCATAGTGGAAAGGAAGAGGGAGGGGGAGAAAGAGCTGTAGATTGGGCACAGTCTGTGGGAATAGTGTAGGTAGGGAGAAATGGGCAGACTGGATGGGCCAAGTGGTCCTTATCTGCTGTCTATGTAAAATATTCCCCTCCTGTACCTTATTTACCCATGTGAAGTATTTAAAAGCCTCTATCGTACTCCCCCTCTCCCTCCACTCTTGCAGGGTGTATATATTGAGGTCCTTTAGTTTCTCCTCGTAGGGCTTCTTATGCAGATCCTACACCATTTTAGTTGCCCTCCTCTGGACAGCCTCCACTCTGTCTATGTCATTCCAGAGATGTGATCTCCAGAACTGAACACAGTACTCTAGGTAGGGTTTCACCAGCAAACTATACAGAGGAAACACCACTTCCCTCCTTCTGTTAGTGATACCCCTCCCTATGCACCCCAACACTCTGCTGGCCCTCCCTACTGTCTTGTCACAGTGCCTGGTCACCTTATAGTCATCAGATAGGAATACCCCCAGGTCTCTTTCCTGTTTGGTGGTCGGCATTACCTCTTCCCCATTTCGTACTCTGGCTCTGGATTTTTGTGCCCTAAATGCATAATTTTGTACTTCTTCACATTGAAACCCAGCTGCCATACCCTTGACCACTCCTCAAGTTTTCTCAGGTCTCTGTGCATTCTTTCCACCTCCCTGGAGTGTCCACCCTACAGCAGATTTTGGTGTCATCCACAAAGAGGCAGACCTTCCTTCCAGCTCATCTGCAATGTCACTTATAAAGACATTATGAATGGACAGGTCCCAGTACTGAGCCCTGAAGCACACCACTGGACACTGTCCCCTGTCTGGAGTTAACTCCATTTACCACCACCCTATAAATACAGGCAATGGATCAGGCTGGGTTAAATCAAAAAGTAAATGTCGGTACTAGAGGAGACAATATTCTTGATCTTATATTGTCTAATAGAGATAATATAGATAATATTGAAGTTATAAATCCCCTGGTAATAGTGACCATCAAATGATATTATTCCAGGTTAAAGAGGATACCCCCATAGTAAGTTCTAGTAGGTCTACACAAAAACTAAACTTTACTAAAGCAGATTTTCGGACATTTAATCAGTCTATGAAAGAATGGGACTGGTATAATAATTTTCAAAACCAAACTACAGACGAAATGTGGAATATCTTTTTAAATAAACTTACATTAGAAACTAGAATTCATATACCTAGTAAACAAACACATAATAAAGTTAAAAATAATAATGGATGGTTTAATAATTCTATAAAAAAATGATTAATAAAAAAATTTATTGTATAGAACATTAAGAAAAATGAATGGTCCTGAGGGTATGAAAGTATATAGGACCTTGGTTAAGGAAATTAAATCAGCTATTAGGAAAACTAGGGCCAATTTTGAATTGACCCTTGCTTCTAAAACTAAGGACAATTTTAAACTGTTCTATGCACACATAAATAGAATGAAAACACCATTGCATGTCATAGGGCCCGTTAAAAAATGAGATGGAGATATAGCAAATGACAAGAAAATGGCAGATATCCAAACTGAATATTTTTGTTTGCTATTTAATACTGCCACTACTATTAACTCTAAAAAAAATCACCTTCAGTTCCAGAAAAAGTTAAATTGAGTGTCAAAGAGGTACAGGGATGTCTGAACAAAGCAAACATCAATAAATCTCCTGGCCCAGATAATATTCACCCAAGAATATTAATAGAATTATCAGAAAATCTGGCACCACCATTAACACTTATTTTTCAGAAGTCCCCTAGATTGTGGACAAGTTGTCCAGAGTTGGAAGGATGCAGTAGTTGTACCGATTTTAAAAAAAGGACCCAAGTCTGCTAAAGAAAACTTCCGTCCTATAAGCTTAACCTCCATTATATGTAAGGTTTTGGAAGGCTTAATTAAAGAGATGATTCTAAAACATCTAGATAGCCAGAATTTGATAGATCAAACACAACATGGTTTCCTGAAGTCCCGCTCATGTCAGACCAATATGCTGTCCTTTTATGAAAAAGTAAGCATGGCCTTGGATGAAGGGGAGGCTGTGGATGTGGTTTCCCTTGATTTTTCCAAGGCGTTTGATAAACTGCCACATGATGTGTTGATAAGGACATTGGCAAATATGAATTTAGATGTTAACTTGCTAAATTGGATTACATCATGGTTGGAAGGGAGGAGGCAGAGGGTGACCATTAGTGGAACCCTGTCAGATTGGGCAGAGGTGACGAGCGGGGTCCCCCAGGGTTCTGTCTTGGGACCCTGTCTCTTTAATATTTATGTATCCTCACTCAAATGTGATCACGATAATATTTGGCTAACTAAATTTGCTGATGATTGTAGGATTGGGGCAATTGTTAATAATATTGAAGATGGTACCAAAATGCAAAAAACCCTTAAGAATATTGGGAACTGGACAACTCAACATAGACTGAAGTTGAATGTGAATAAGTGTACTGTTATGCACTTGGGAGTTAAAAATACAAATCCACCCTATAGTATGATGGATAAAACATTATCTGTCACTTGTGAAGAATGCAATTTAGGGATTACTATAACTTCTGATCTCCATTTTAGCACCCATTGTAGTATAATTACAAAAAAAGGAACTCAAATACTTAATTGCATATTAAGGCATATTAACAGTAGAGACAAAAAAGTTATTGTTCCCTTATATCAGGCTGTGGTTAGGGCCTCTTTAGAGTATGGTGCTCAAGTTTGGGCACCTTACAAAAACAGCGATGTTGCTAAATTAGAGCGTGTACAGAGAAGAACAACAAAGATGATAAAAGAATGTTACAATATGAGTTACCCAGAGAGAGACGTAAATACCTAGACATGTTCTCTGTACAGTATAGGAGACTGAGAGGGGACATGTGTATGACTTTTAGAGCTTTACATGATAAAGCATTATGGTCAGATTATGGTCTTATTCATAAGGAACACATACATAATATTAGGGGGCATCAATTTCAATTGGTAAATAACAGATGGAAATCACCAAGGAGAAATTCCTGGTTTAGTCAAAGAGTGATTAAACATTGGAATGGCTTACCATATGAGGTGGTTACAAGCAGTACAATGGAACAGTTTAAAATAAGATAGGATGTTTTCTATTCAAACATACATGGGACATTTTAAATTTGAAGGCAAGCAACCTAAGGACATCTGTCTATTCATGCTTGTTAACCCTATGAAACCCTCTGTCCCCTGTCCCTTAACCAATTTCTTATCCAGTTTACCATCTTTGGACCCACCTCTAAGCTGCACATCTTTCTTATCAGTCTCCTATGTGGAACGATGTCAAAAGTCTTACTGAAATCTAGGAAGGCAAGATCCACCGCTGTACCCTGATCTATTTCCCCGATCACCCAGTCAAAGAAATCTATCAGATTGTCTGACATGACCTACTCCTGTGAATCTGTGCTGCCTCAGGTCCTGTAACCCATTTGATCCAAGATACTCCACAATTCTTTCCTTCAGCAGTGTCTCCATTAACTTCCCCATCACTGATGTCAGGCTGATTGGCATATAGTGCCATATTCCTCCTTGCTAGCACGTTTGGGAAAAACGACATCTGCCCTCCTCCAGTCCTCCAGAACCACTCCTGTTTCCAGTGGACTGTTAAACATGACTTTCAGAGGTGCAGCTAGTACCTCCCTGAGCTCCCTCAATACCCTTGGATTCACCCCATCTGGCCCCACCATCGCTTTGTCCACTTTCAGATTTGCAAGTCCCTTCAGGACTCTCTCCTCTGAAAAATTATTAGTGTCTACCTCCCCCATTCCAGTGCTCTTGTTGCTTTTGTGTGGCCCCTTTCCTTCTCCTTACTCTATGAAAACTGAAAAGAAGTGCTGTATTTGTTCAGGATATCTACATTTTTCTGGTCCTCTTCTGCACAATCCCCTCCATCCTTTCTTAATCTTACAATCTCTCCCCTGGTCTTCCTCTTTTCACTTATATACCTAAAACATTTCTTGTCCCCTTTTGTTACCTCCTGGGCTATTCTGTCTTCAGTTGGCTTCTTTGCAGTCCTTACTGCTTTCCCTGCTTCCTTCTGTTTCCCCTGTTAATCTCCCTATCCTCCTCCCTCTGCATCTCTTTATACCTTCTGAATGCTACCCTTTTAGCCTTTGTTTTTTCAGCCACTTCTTTTAAGAACTATGGTGGTCTCTTTCTCCTCTTGTTTTTGCTCACTTGCTTTGCATAGAGGTTTACTATGTTCACTATGCCCTCTTTTAACTTAATCCACCGTTCCTCCACCCCACCTAAGTCATCCACCCCCACTAGGTCATCCCTGAGGCATTCACCCATCTTTATAAAATCAGCCCTCCAAAAATCTAGAACCCTGACCCTTGTGTGGCTTGATTCCACTGCCATTCTTATGTCGAATCACACTGTGCTGTGATCACTTGTCCCCAGGTGGCATCCCACCCTGACATCTGCAACACTGTCCCTGGTAGCAATCACCAGGGCCAGTATTGCCCCATCACAAGTGGGCTCCCTGACTAGTTGCCTGAGGAATTTCCCCTGCAGGAAGTCCAGGATGTGCCTGCTTCTAGCTGAAGCTGCAGCTGGGAGACTTCAGTCAACATCCAGCAGATTGAAGTACCCCTCCAGCAGCACCTCCCCCTTTTCTGTCATTTTGCCAGTGGCTTCTCCCAATACCTTGTCTAAATCCTCCCCCTGTGTTGGAGGTCTATAGATCACACCAGTGTGATTAGTGGCTCCGTTTCTTGTCTCCAAGGTGGCCCACAGTACCTCCATTCTCTTCTTGATTCCCTATATCTCAGTTGCATGTATGCCTTTCCTTACATATAGTACCACCCCTCCTCCCTTTCTTCCCACCCTTTCTTTCCTGAACTGAATATAGCCTGGTATGGCAATGTCCCAGTCATGGTTTCCAGTGCACCACAACTCGGTAATGACCACAATAACCAGGTTTGTCTTTGCCATCTCCCCCTAGTGAACAGGCTGGTTTAAGCCTCAAAGTGCCAGGGTTCCTGCTTCTGGTCATCAGTTGCTTTACTGACTGTAAGGGTTTCAAGATGCCAGTATGAGAAACTGCAAAACAACTCAAAAGCATTGCAGGTATGCAACTGTGTTCTTATACAGTTCAAGCATTCTACAAAGCTTCAGAAGGCACTGGGATTCTAATCAAGTCCAGTACAAGTTTATTGATCAGCAAAGTCGTTACAAAATACGACAAAATAAGATAAGCTAAAAACAATCATAGTAAGAACACTCCTGACACATTTAAATACATTTGATTTTAATTATACAGTTTTACAATTCCAAAATATAGCAGAAGACAACCAGTAAAAGGTTTCTTATTGTATTCTAAAAAGCAAGGGCTAGGATTCAATTAGTAAGAAGGAAAACTGCCCAAGTGCAGTTCTATATATTCTTAAAAAGTGGATTCATTCCATCTTTATCTTATAAAAATGTAGCTAACAGAAATTTTGCTAAAATTTCTAATGTATACTTTTCTTGCGTAGTGAAGAGATACCCGATTATCTTTTCAAGAGGGAGGCTGAGACCTCCTAGCAATCCACCCAGCCACTTTCTTCTGTTAATCTCATAAAGGGGACATAATAAGACAACTTGCTGTAGATCATCAATTGACTTTGCCCAACATTTACAGTAGGGAGAGTTGGTACTATTTCGGTTTTGCCTATACTGGATAAACTAAGCATTATAAAGTTCTATTCTTAATCTAGTATAAATTCTTCTCAATTTGGGACAAGTCAAATTTGTGAGATAAGGTTCAAGCCCCCAAGTAGTCTTGACTTGTTTGTAATAATCATGTAATTTTAATGAAGATAACGGAATGAATAGATGGTTAATATCCAAGTCCCTAAGCCTCATTTTAACATCATAGCTAATTTCCGCCCATGGTCTAATGTAAATGGTGTGCAGAAAGTGGCCCACGCCAGATGGCATTAATGTTTTTTTAATTAACTGAATGAATGGATGTACATATCCCATTGTCGCTAGCGTAATCCCTTCCTCCAGACACATTCTGGGTATCGGTGCTCCAGGAGTAAAAAGGTTTTAAGTAGGAACATAATTTGTCTTTCTTTAATTATCGAAGATAGTGATTGTTGTCCCAATTCTAGTTTAAGGATGCAGTTGGGAGTACCCTGGGGTAACATCAAAATGTATCTGTACAGTTTATTAAGTATTATTTCTATGGTGCTAATACTGGTAAAGCCCCAAACTTCTGTTGCATAAATTATGCTGGCTCTGATATTAGCATTGCTGACCCTCAGAATCCCCCTAACCGAGGATTTACCCATTTTGGCATTAAATATTTTAAGAGCATTGACTGCCGAGGACATTTTATTCTGTATCAATTCCATATGTTTTTTCCAAGATAAATTGTACATGAATCTTACCCCAAGGTAGTTGTAACTATTTACTACCTCAATAGTATTTCCATCGATCTTAAACCGTGATGTATTCCTAGTTTTATTTCCCAAAACCACTATATTCATTTTATTTTGATTGATCTTCAGTTTCCTCTGTCTGCATAGTTTCTCAAAAAGGCTTATTTTCCTTTTGAGACCCAATGCAGAGGTGGAAAGAAGCACCAAAATCATCTGCATAGGCCAAACTATCTATTTTATGTTTATTGACTTTTGGTGCATGGAAATCAGGATCTGTAATTTGCTGTAAAATAGTATTAATATAGATGTTGAAAAAAGTAGGGGCCAAAATACATCCCTGTCTGACCCCTACATTAGTTTGAAATATATCTGTGACATGCCTATGTTGATTATACTGTATTCTCACCCAAGTATGCTCATGTAGTCTGATTAAGGTGTCCGAAAGTGTCCTCTCCAAGTTCAAGTCCTCAAGTGTGGCCCAGAGGATCTTCCTGCTGATGCTATCAAAGGATGCAGAGAAATCGACAAAGCAGCAATAAAGTCTAACTGTTCGTATCTTAGTATACTTCCAAACTATGTGTTGTACAATGTAACAGTGTTGTATAGTCAATCTATTTCCTAGTCCAGTAATCTACCTAAAATAATGCTGGAGAAGGCTTTCTTGGATACTTCAGTCATACTAATGGTCCTATACGGCACTGGGATTCCCTGTGTGCACTGCCAACCCCTCCCAATACTTCTGCCTCTACCATGATGGCCTCTCAGTCTGGAATTGTATTTCCTAGACTCCTTGCATTTGCACACATGGCCTTCCATATTTTGTTACCACTCTGCCTGATAACCCCCCTTATTTTGTTTTTGCCCTCTCTCTGTCTCTCCTCTCTTTTTATTGCTTGTGTTCCCATCCCTTTTCATTTCCATCTCTCTGCTTCTTTTATTATTTTGCACGCTGCAGGACTTGTCTCCTCTTGAGTCCTCCCTACTCTCTGCTTCAGTCAGTGGGTGTGGGGCAGTTTGTGCCTCCCTGACTCCTTCCACTAACCCCTTAACTACTTTAAATGTTTATGAAGGTAACATTTAAACTGTCCACTGAGGACTGCTGTTCCCTACTCAGACAGATGTAGGCTATCACCCCTGTACAGGCCCATATCCCTCCAGGTTGGTCCCAATGAAGCTAATCTCTTTCTCTCGGCATCATTCCTTCAACCATGAGTTGAAGTTCCTGGTGCAGAGACTCCTATCCCTACCCCCACCCCCATCATAGACAGGCAGCACCTCAGCAAAAGCAATAGAGTGTGGTTCCTGTCTAAGACCTCTCCTCAGCTCCCTAAACTCCCTCTGCACTATCCCAGTCTTATCCCCCTGATGAAGCCTTAATTGGAGAAGTGCCGGGGACCTTGCACGTAACTGCTGTGCCTCTCTATCTGTGTCAACAATTGGTAAATAAACCAGCAACTTTGCATTTATTTAGGCAAATTGGACTATGTGACTATTTTTTGACCGCCTTCACTGGGGGACGACTCGTCCTCCTGGATCTGGAGTGCGTGGTGGTGTGTTTGTTTTTAGTTATCCCTTGCCAGGTCATTAGTCCCCAGGTGAACAATGACATCCAGCTCTGTCCTCAATCCTGCTGCCCTTGTGATCAAAAAACAGCTTGAACAACAGTGCGCACTCACAGGCAAAATAAAGAGGCACTGGGGACAGCACCGAGTTTGAGTCTTACTAAGCTGTATACATCTGTACGCATGTAGCCAATGACTTTTTCACTAAAAGAATTTAAATTTATTCACAACTGGCTTCAGCATTCTTTATTTTGCCTGTGAGTGCACACTGTTGTTCGAGCTGTTGTTGTCTATGTGGAGATTAGCCGCCTTCTAACAGTGCAGCACTGAGCCATAGTAGCTGCATCGTGGTGATATTTGTGGAACTGTTTGCCCTAGTGATCCCCAAGATCTGCTTCCTGTCCCTCTGGGCTGTGGTTCCACAGAAGTACCTAACCTCCCTCTCCACCCCTCTTCCTATTCCCAAATCTGTCCCCCTCACAGTCAAGTCCCCCACCAGAAGTTGCTTCCTCCTCCGCCGGGGTCCTCTACCACCCTCCTTGGGGTTTCCATTATGGAGGACCCCCACATACTCCCTGACCACTATCGTGGTTGCCTCCTTCCAGCAGTCCTGTCCTGACAGAGTAGCAAAAGAATTGCACAGTGGTACTGATTGAGAACTGTGCCCCGACCCACAATACCACCCTGCTTGAGCCCACCACAGTCCAGCCGTTCGTCCCCTCTGGCATCCTTTGGGGTAACAGTGGCAGACTCGGTGGCCTATGGATGAGAGAAGAGGTCCCCTGAATCCTAGCCAACTTGGCCTGGAGTCTGGCAACCTCCTCCCTCAGCCCAGAGAGGTGCATGCAGATTGGGCAGCACTGCAATCTCCTTAAGGTCTCTGAAAATTGCTGTCCCACAACCACTGCACTGCACCATTCCCAGCATTCGCAATTCCTGTATTCCCTATGTAACCTGAAAATACTTTTGTACCCTTACCCTAGATATGGTGTTTCTAGTTTCCCCCTTTTTGTTTGCTGCACTCCTTTGTACCCTTACTATAAGCAAGGTGTTACATCCTAACCCCACCATATGATGCACAGGGGAAATGCTGGACCTCGCCCAACAACTAACACACCGAGATCTGACCAATGGAAAATCATGTACACAAATGCTCGCAGGCTGGGAAACAAGATCCCAGACCTGCAGGCAATAATGACAGAGGCTTAACTGGACATAGTAGCCATTAGCGAGACATGGTTTACCAGTAACCACACTTGGGAGAATTCAGTACCTGGCTATGTACTGTTCAGAAGAGACTGAGGTGCAAAAAGGGGGGGGGCGTGGAGTGACCCTTTATGTGAATGAAAATATCAAAGCTACAGAAATTCAGAATACACATAAGGAGCCAGAAGAACAGTGGGTCACCCTGGAAACAGGAAATAGGACAGCCATACAAACCGGGGTTGTGTACAGGCCTCCGGACCGGGGGAGGACATAGACACATTACTGTTAGAAGATATACAAAACATGACAGCTAAAGGGGAGGTTCTGATAATGGGAAATTTCAACATGCCAGATACAGATTGGTCAATACCAGCAGGGAAATCTGCCAGAACTAGACACATAGTGGATTCCCTGCAGGGGGAGGGCCTCAAACAACTGGTACAACAACCCACTAGAGACAGGGCTATCCTAGATCTAGTACTGACTAACAGGGAAAGGATCACAGATCTCCAGGTAGAAGGTCAC
This sequence comes from Neoceratodus forsteri, assembly GCA_016271365.2. Taxonomy (NCBI): domain Eukaryota; kingdom Metazoa; phylum Chordata; order Ceratodontiformes; family Ceratodontidae; genus Neoceratodus; species Neoceratodus forsteri. Next base: position 1,530,848,714 of record CM057453.1, read on the forward strand.
CTGGGGGCCAGTGACCATCACATGGTATGGTTCAATTTGGTCACTTAAACTAAATCATCCCATTCCAAGGCAATAATATGGGACTTTAGAGGAGCTGACTTTGATAAGATGGCCAACAGAGTTAAGCTAGGCCTGGCAAAAATAAATACAGGTGTGGGGGTACAGGCAAAGTGGACAAGCATTAAGGATGCAATACTTGTAGCAACATCCCATTGTGTTAGTGAGAAAAGGAAGTGCAAAAGAAGAAGGAAACCACTTTGATTCTCAAATACAGTAGCAGAAAAGATCAGAGCCAAAAGGCTGGCCTTCAGAAAATATAGGGCAACGCAGCAGGATGAAGATAGGGAGGCATACCAAACTTCCCTAAGGCAAGCAGGGATGGCAGTAAGGCAGGCAAAGGCCCAAACTGAGGAAACACTAGCACGAACAGTAAAAGAAGGTGACAGGACTTTCTATAGATATATTAGTGAAAGGAGAAAGTCCAGAGGGGGTATTGCTAAGATCAAAGGGGATAAGGGGGCGTGTGAGGAGGAGGACCATGTAAAAGCATTGATCCTAAATAGATATTTCTGCTCAGTATTTACAGAAGAGAAGATAGGGCAGGGTCCACAGCTCTGCACCATGGACACAGGGGGGAGGGAGGTGTGCACTAGTCCCTTCACAAAAGAAAGGGTCCTACAAGAGCTCAATAAGCTCAGGGTGGACAAGGCAATTGGACCTGATGGCATACATCCCAGGGTACTAAAGGAGCTAAGGGTGGAACTAGCAGAGCCATTATCAGAACTGTTTAGAAGAAGAAGAAGAAGAATCAGCATTTATATAGCACTTTTCATACACAGTGTATCCCAAAGTGCTTTACAAGCAGTGCTAGACTGGTAGTGAAGTGACTGAATGTGTGGTAGCGGCCATATCGCACATCATTACCCACACACAGCCTGGATAATTGCATAAACCAGTTTATGGGAAGGGGAATGTTGGCCAGGACACCGGGAATGTTCCCTACTCTTTGCAAAGAGTGCCCTTGGTTCTATTACTTCCACCTGGACACCCACCAGGACAACACCAGTATGGGCAGAAGGGACCTCGGTTTAACATCTCATCTGAAGGATGGCACACCCCAGCAGTACAGCACCCCCCAATACTGCACTCAGATGCCAGCGATTTTTAGGTGCAAGTCCAATCCCAGTGTGGGATGAGAACCCACGACCTTCTGGTCCAGAGGCGGATGTGCTACCAGCTGAGCCACACTGACACCTCTGAGTCTCTGAGCACAGGAGAGGTCCCAGAAGACTGGAGAAGGGCTCATGAGATCCTATTCCACAAGAGTGGTAGCAGGGAGGAGGCAGGGAACTACAGACCAGTCAGTCTTACCTCAGTAGTGGGCAAGTTAATGGAGACACTCCTTAAGGAAAGGATAGTGCAACACCTGGAATCCATAGGAGCACAGGATCCAAGACAGCATGGGTTTACAAAAGGAAGGTCCTGTCAAACTAATCTCATAGATTTCTTTGACTGGGTAACCAGAGTGGTGGACCAAGGGGGAGCAGTTGATGTTGCTACCTTGACTTCAGCAAAGCTTTTGATATTGTTCCACATAGAAGATTGATTGATAAGCTGGGTAGGCTCGGGTTGGGTCAGATGTTGGTCAACTGGGTGGCAAACTGGTTGACTGGCAGAAAACAGAGAGTGATGGTAAACGGTATTCAGTCAGAAGAGATGCAAGTCAAGGGCCGGCCCGCCGGCGCAGCGGTAGGGTTACCGCTCGCGGCGCCAGAGACCCGGGTCCGGGAACGGACTCCAGGGAACTGGAGGGCCGGCTGGGGGGAGGAGGATCGAGCGCCCAGAGGCTGCTCTCCTCCTCCAGGTGGGGTGGGATGCGGGTCCCGCTGCGTTATCGCCACCTGGGTGACCACAGGTGGTGGTGCAGCAAGGACTGCATGAAGCGGGGAGGGAGGACATCCGTCGGGAGCCGGAGCGTTAGCACACTGTGACGTGCATCGCTCCTAGGCTCTCCTAGCATGCAGGTGTCCTATGGGGATGGGCGGAAAGAGGAAAATACCCTCCGGTGCTCCCTGTAGACGGAGCTTCAGGCCCCGATCCCAAGGCCCCTGCCGGCACGGATGACGGATCCCTGATGAAACTCAGTCGCTCGGGGTGGTGGAAAGGGGGGCCCCGCCTGCGTACCCGCCTGGGGGTCAAGCCAAGGCAGCATGGGGGGATGACCGCACCCGTTGCTGACAGACGAACAGGGACTCACAAGGCCATAGGAGACTCCCGAAGGTAAGGAAGCACCGGGGTGAGAAGGAGGCGTAAAAAGAAAGTATAAAAAAAAAAAAAAATAGAAGAGATGCAAGTCATAAATGGGGTACCTCAGGGATCAGTCCTGGGCCAAGTCCTCTTCAATATCTTCATCAGTGACATTGCAGATAGACTGGAGGGTAAGGTTTGTCTGTTTGCAGATGACACCAAGATCTGCAACAGAGTAGATGATCCAGATGGTGTGGGCACAATGAGAAGAGATCTGGATAAACTAGCAAGGTGATTGGAAGAGTGGCAACTGGGGTTTAATGCAAAGAAGTGCAAGATCATGCAAATAGGGGAAGAGAAACCCTGAAGCCAGCTATAGGCTGGGAGGGGAGTTGCTGGCAGTCACAAGGGAAGAAAGAGACTTGGGCGTCATCATCACCGATGACCTGAAATTATCCAAGCAGACCTCTAAAGCAATAGGTAAGGCTAGAGGGATGTCGGGGTGTATTAGTAGGGGTATTACAAGTCGGAAGAGGGAGGTAATAATCCCTCTTTACAAGACACTGGTTAGGCCCCATCTGGAGTACTGTGTGCAGTACTGGAGGCCACACCTTCACAAGGACATTAACTAAATTGAGGCAGTCCAGAGAAGGGCAACCAAAATGGTGCAGGGACTGCATCAGAAAACATATGAGGACAGATTAACTGAACTCAATAATGTATACTCTAGAGCAAAGGAGGGAGAGAGGTGATGTGATTGAAACATTCAAACACCTTAAGGGCATTAACAAGGTGAAAGAGTCTAACATGTTCCAATACAAGAAAAATAGCAGGACAAGAGGACACAGCATGAGATTAGAGGGAGGCTGATTAAGGGGTAACGTGAAGAAGTTCTTTTTTACAGAAAGGGTGGTGGATCCATGGAACAGCCTACCTCAGGAAGTGGTGGATATGAATACAGTGATGGGTTTCACACAGGCATGGGATAGGCATAAGGGAGCAATACAGATGAGTATGAATAGATAGGCCACTGACAGAGCAAAGGCCTATGGCACATTTATAAGGTAGAAAAAGAAATGGGCAGACTGGATGGGCCTTGCGGTCCATATCTGCCATCAACTTCTATGTTTCTTTGTAACAAGTAGATTCATCTTGTATGAACTGTTTCCTCCTGCCTTTACCCCCTTTCCTTCTCCTGCCTTCTCTCCTACTCAGGCAGCGACACCATTACTTTCACCTAACCCTTGGCTACCTGACCCTAGATAGGGTGTTATTTGTTTTCCCTGTTTTCATTTCTTTTTCATTTTTATTTTGTTAACCAGGATAAGGCACTGGAAAGTCCATTTTCAGGCCTGGCCTGAACAATATTTACAAACATGGACGTGAAATTAGAACATTACAAGACAATAACAAGTAAATTACAAAGTCCTCCCCCTGTTCCCTTCTTAAATCCCTTTATATTCCTACTCTAGATAGGGTGTTATTATTTTTTCCCTGATGCCTTCTTAAATCCCTTTATACCTTTACCCTAGATAGGATGTTGCACCATTTCCCAAGCATGGCCTGCCTTTTGCCCTGTACCCTTCCTTGCAGTGAATGTTACAATGGGAGTGATCAGGAACCTTACCTTAGTTGACAGGCAGAGTCCTCTGCTTTCCTGCTTCCATCTGCTGCTGCCTGTCGATGCCTCAGACACCAGTTACCTGTTCCAGTCATTCACTGTTCCACTCACTCACTGGGACAAGAACTTGAATGGGGCACATTAAGAGGGAATCCTTTTATAGTGCTCTTGCAAGAAGGCTAGGGAAGTCTAAATGCAGACAATTGTTTCACTTCTGCCTAAGCCACACTCCCCAATTCCCAGTTATCCTCACCCAAGTCTAACTGCAAGAATAATTATCAGCTCCCTTCCTCAAACTCAGACTAGCACACTAACTACTGTATTTTTGTTTTAACCCTAACTGAAGGTCCCAGTTTACCTTGTAGACCCTAAACTTCTAATAAAGTATCTGTCTACTTACCCCAGTGCTCCCAGATTCAAACAGCCATTTCCCTGTAATATGACCTTTTTGGAGGAAAATGAACTCCAGGATGGGCATCAGCATGGGTCTGTCTTGGGCAGATCCTGCCAGACCAACCTACATAGAAACATAGAAGTTGACGGCAGATAAGGACTGCAAGGCCAATCCAGTCTGCCCCCCTTTTCTATTTTATGAATGTGCCATAGGCCTTTACTCTGTCAATGGCCTATCTATTCATACTCATCTATATTGCTCCCTTATGGCTATCCCATGCCTGTTTGAAGTTCTGCACTGTATTCATAGCCACCACTTCCTGAGGTAGGCCGTTCCATGCATCCACCACCCTTTCTATGAAAAGGAACTTCCTCACATTACCCCTTAATTGGCCTCCTTCTAATCTCATGCTGTGTCCTCTTGTCCTGTTATTTTTCTTATATTGAAACATGTTGGACTCTTTCACCCTGTTAATACCCTCAAGGTGTTTGAATGTTTCTATCATATCACTTCTCTCCCTCCTTTGCTCTACGGTATACATATTGAGCTCCTTTAATCTGTCCTCATGTGTTTTCTGATGCAGTGTCTGCACAATTTTGGTTGCACTTCTCTGGACTGCCTCCATTTTGTTAATGTCCTTGTGAAGGTGTGGCCTCCAGTACTGCATGCAGTACTCCAGATGGGGCCTAACCAGTGTCTTGTAAAGAGGGATTATTACCTCCCTCTTACTACTTGTAATACCCCTGCTAATACACCCCAACATCTCCCTAGCCTTACCTACTGCTTTAGTGGTCTGCTTGGATGATTTCAGGTCATCTGTGATGATGATGATGACGCCCAAGTTTCTTTCTTCCCTTGTGATTGCCAGCAACTCCCCTCCAAACCTATAGGTGGCTTCAGGGTTTCTCTTCTCTATGTGTATGTTCTTGCACTTCTTTGCGTTAAACCCCAGTTATCACTCATCTGGCCACTTTGTCAGGTTATCCAGATCACTTCTCATTCTGCCCACCGCATCTGGATCATCTATTCTGTTGCAGATCTTGGTGTCATCTGCAAACAGACAAACCTTACCCTCCAGTCCATCTGCAATGTCACTGATGAAGATATTGAAGAGGATTGGCCACAGGACTAATCCATCAGGTACCCCACTTGTGACTTGCATTTCTTCTGACTGTATACCATTTACCACCACTCTCTGTTTTCTGCCCGCCAACCAGTCTGCCACCCAGTTGACCAACTTCTGACCCACCCCAAGCCTACCCATCTTATTAATCAATCTTCTATGTGGAACAGTATTAAAAGCTTTGCTGAAGTCAAGGTAGGTGACATCAGCTGCACCCCCTTGGTCCACCATTCTGATTACCCAGTAAAAGAAATCTATGAGATTAGTTTGACAGGACCTTCCTGTTGTAAACCCATGCTGTCTTGGATCCTGTGATCCTATGGATTCCAGGTGTTGCACTATCCTTTCCTTAAGGAGTGTCTCCATAATTTTGCCCACTACTGAGGTAAGACTGACTGGTCTGTAGTTCCTTGCCTCCTCTCTCCTACCACTCTTGTGGAGCGGGATCACATGAGTCCTTCTCCAGTCTTCTGGGACCTCTCCTGTGCTCAGAGACTCACTAGTTCTGAAACAGTTCTAATAATGGCTCTGCTAGTTCCACCTTTAGCTTCTTTAGTATCCTGGGATGTATGCCATCCGGTCCCATTGCTTGTCCACCCTGAGTGTAGCAAGCTCTTGTGGGACCTTTTCTTTTATGAAGGGACTTGTGCATACCTCCTACCCCCCTGTGTCCATGGGACTGAGCTGTGGGCCCTGCCCTACATTCTCTTTAGTAAATACTGAGCAGAAGTATCTATTTAGGATAGATGCTTTTCCTTGCTCCTCCTCCAAACATTCCCCCTTATCCCCTTTTGATTTTAGCAATACCTCCTCCGGACTTTCTCCTTTCACTAATGCATCTGTAGAAAGTCTTGTCCCCTTCTGTTACTGTCTGTGCTAGTATTTCCTCCATTTTGGCCTTTGCCTGCCTTACTGCCTTCCCTGCTTCCCTTAGGGAAGTTTGGTATGCCTCCCTATCTTCATCCCATTGTGTTCCCTTGTAACTTCCTGAAGGTCTGTCTTTTGGCACTGACCTTTTCTGCTACTCTTTTTGAGAACCAAAGTTGTTTCCTCCTTCTTTTGCTCTTGCTCTTCTCCCTAACACAATGGGATGTTGCTTCAAGTATTGCATCCCTAATGCTTGCCCACTTTGCCTGTACCCCCTCACCTGTATTTCTTTTTGCCAGGGCTAGCTTAACTCTGTTGGCCATCTCATCAAAGTCAGCTCCTCTGAAGTCCCATATTTTTGCCTTGGAATGGGATGATTTATTTCTAGTGGCCAAATTGAACCATACCATGTAATGGTCACTGGCCCCCAGGTGACCTTCTACCTAGAGTTCTGTGATCCTTTCCCTGTTAGTCATTACTAGATCTATGATAGCCCTGTCTCTTGTAGGTCATTGTACCAGTTGTTTGAGGCCCTCCCCCATCAAGGAATCCACTATGTGTTTAGTTCTGGTAGATGTTCCTGTTGGTATTGATTTATCTGTGTCTGGCATGTTGAAGTCCCCCATTATCAGAACCCCTTTAGCTGTCATGTTCTGTATATCTTCTAACAGTAATGTGACTATGTCCTCTCCCTGGTCTGGAGGTCTGTAGACAACCCCAGTTCGTATGTCTGTCCTATTTCCTGTTTCCAGGGTGACACACAGTTCTTCTGGCTCCTTACGTGTATTCTGAATTTCTGTAGCTTTGATATTTTCATTGACATAAAGGACAACTCCTCCCACCCCCTTTTTGCACCTCGGTCTCTTCTGAACAGTACATAGCCGGGTACTGATGTCTTCCAAGTGTGGTTATTGGTGAACCATGTCTCACTAATGGCTACTATGTCCAGTTTAGCCTCTGTCATTGTTGCCTGCACATCTGGGATTTTGTTTCCCAGACTGCGGGCATTTGTGTACATGATTTTCCATTGACCAGATTTCGGTGTGTTAGTTGTTGGGCGAGGTACGGCATTTCCGCTGCGCATCGTATGGGAAGCCAGACCTTTTTCCTCACATGGTGACGTAAATGAACTACAAACATGCTGAACTCCTGTTTGATCACTAGATGAGGGGGGAGGGGTGTTCTTCCCATTCAGTGTATCAGGTGGTGCACCCCTTTTCCTATTGGCTAGTTTAAATATTCTGCAAAGATGTCAAACTTCCAATGCACTGACTCCCTTCTTAGTCTGATGCAGTCCATCAAATTTAAAGAACTTTCGCTCCCAAAACTGTTGCCAGTTACCTACAAATTTGAGTCCTTTTTCCTGGCACCAGCCCTTGAACCACATGTTAAGCTCCCCTATCTCCCCTTCTGTGACCTTCCATCCATCTGCCCTCCCCCCCCCCAGACCAGCAGAATCTCAGAGCAGGAGATGGCGGATGAAATGGATGCCAGTTTGTCTCCCAGCCTGGTCAGGTGTTCCTTGGTCTCCACAACTGACCAGCTGGAGGGTTTGTTGGTCCCTATGTGTACCAGGACATCGATGTTTTCTCCTGCTTCCTGCATGATTTTTGTCATGTAGTCAGTGCCTCTCCACACTGATGTACCTGGGAGACATCTGACCATTACCCCCGGCTGGAGGTAGGTATCAACTCCCCGAATCATGGAGTCTTCTATGATCAGAAGTGTTTTTTGTGTTGCTTTTTTTTGTTTTGGTCCCTGTTTTGGGTGAGTTTTGTTATGCTAGCTCCTGTGCTGCAGTGTCCTGCTCTGCAGTGTCCTCTACCCCTTTGCTTGATTTTGGAGATAGAGGCAAATACCTGTTTGTAGTTTTTATATTGTTCATGGAGGTGATAAATTTTTTTTTATTTAGTTGTTTAACCAGGAGTAGCACACTAAGTTGAAAACTTTTTTACAGGTGCGACCTGGGAGCACAGGGAAGTTAAGTGACTTGCTCGGGGTCACACAGTATGCAAGTGGAAGATGTGGGATTCAAACCCAGGTCTGGTCTGCTGGATGTCACCAGATTTGCAGCTCAGAGCCTTAAACCACTGCGCTATACTGCCTCCCTTGGCACTGGAGAGCATTGAGTGATTAGGCACCCGATTTGCCTCTCCTAAACATAGATACATAGACAGTGTCGGCAGATAAGAGCCTATGACCCACCCAGTCTGCCCATTTGAGCTTGTAAATTCAGTTTATGTTTTCCTAGAAGTCTGTTGCCCCTTACCCCTGACCTCCAGAATTCCTTTATGTCTATCCCATGCATTCTTAAATCCCGAGATTGTTTCAGCCCCCACCACTTCCTCTGGCAGGGTGTTCCACTTGTCCACCACCCGCTCTGTGAAGAAATTCTTCCTCACGCTTCCTCTGAATCGTCCTCCTACAACTTCATCCCATGCCTCTAGTCCTGGAACATCTTTTGCTTAAAAATAGTGTATTCCTGCACCCTGTTCCTCCCTGTAAGATACTTGTATGTCTATATCATATCCCTCTCTCCTCCTCTCCTTCAGGAGTACATGTTCAGTTCCTTCAACCTGTCCTCATAGGACTTGTGATGCAATCCATGCACCATCTTTGTTGCCCTCCTCTGAACCTTCTCTACCCTGTCTATGTCCCTACGTAGGTAAGGTCTCCAGAACTGTAAACTCCTGCCATCCTCCTGGACCAACTACCCTCTGCGGTCGAGGTGCTTCATTTGGAAGTTGGGGAAATGGCAGGTGGTTCTTATAATATATTCCCTCCTGAATATGTGATTTGAGGCACGCAATCTCTGCCCATGCTGCCTGAAGATGAGCCCTTAGATCTTCAGTGGTCCAGCATGTAGGACAGTGTCCTAAATCCTGTATAACTGGCCTTTTGAAAAGTGTCCCACAGTGCCTACAGTTAATAATATCCATTCCACTTGAGGTGCCGAGTTTATAACCTGGTCTGAATAATTAGAAGGAAAATGAAAGCAAAAGTTAAAAAAAAAATGTTTTGATGATTTTTTTGTTTGATTTGATTTTTTTTTGTATAACTTGTTATAGCAAGTTAAATTACATGTGCCCCTATAAGTGAGGTCACTGTGTGGATACAACTCTGATCCTCCCCTTCCTGCTTTGCTGCAGGAAATGTCACAACTGTGCTATGCTATAAAAGGAGTATAGCATGGGGTGGTTGGGGATGGGGTGGGTGACTTGGCCCTTCCCCTGATGTGAAAGAAGAACCACAGATGAAACAAACAAGGAGGTAAGAGCAGAAACAATCAACCAACCACGAATGCAGTAGCCCTGAAAGCTTAGCCTAATGATAGATAAAACTGTAAACCTTGTAAGAACCACTAGTAACAATTTCACATAAGATGTACCCTGCAAAAAACACCTTGCTACACAGAAAAATAAAGCAGTAACAGAAGATATACCTTGCAAAAAAACAATTTGAATCAGAGAAGATTACAGCAGTAATATGTAGGCACAAAACAGTAATGACCCTGTAGGCACACCCTGTAATAATGCACTAGAAGGTATTTTCTGCAACAGCAATTTGAATCAGAGAAGATTACAGCAATAAAATGTAAGCAAAAAACAGTATCTAATCTTGTGAGCACAAAAGAAAATAACAGCACACAGTAAGTCTGCCTAGCCAAAAGAAGCCGTAATCTTTTTCCTTGCTCTGATAATGTTGCTCCTTGCTCTGTGCTTACAAGCAAACCTAGAAGAAAAGAGCTCAGGTGAAGCTAGGTGACTTAGTCAGCAAACCAAGTCTTCCACCATTGAGCACTACGATTGCCTGACGAGAGAACTAGACAAGAACCGTGTAGTGAATGTCCTGTATTTGGATTTCAGCAAGGCCTTTGACTGTGTGCCACATGGGGAGGGGGAGCTGGAAGCTGTGGGGGTGGGAGTGAAGATGGTGAAATGGATAACGAATTGGCTAAGGTGTAGGCAGCAGACGGTGGTAGTGGAAGGGGAACTCTCAGCACCGAAGGCAGTGACAAACGGGGTGCCACAGGGATCAGTGCTGGGGCCAGTGTTGTTTCGGGTTATTCATAGCTGATATCTCACATGGGATCCGAAGTAAGATCAGTCTGTTTGCAGATGACACCAAAATGGGAGCGGTGGTTGAATACATTGAGTGATGGAAGGGGCTACAGGACGACCTTACTAAACAGCAGGAATGATCAGAAACATGGCAGCTGGGGTTCAGTTCCAAGACGCGCAAAGTAATGCACTTCAGAGCAAAGAACCGGGGTGGGACTATTAGCTGGGAGGGGCACAGCTGGGTACCATCGTGAAGGAAAAGGATTTAGAGGTACTTATAATGTGGAGCTGAACAACTTTGCTCAGTGTAGGAAGGTGGCAGCGAAGGCCAACAAGATGCTGGGGTGCATAGCAAGGGAAATCTCCTCCATAAGTAGGGAGTTAGTCCTCCTCCTATACAGGTCACTGGTCAGGCCGCACCTGGAGTACTGCGTGCAGTTCTGGCACCCGTACCTGAGGAAGGATGTCAGATTGTTGGAGGGGGTGCAGTGTAGAGCGACAAAGATGATCCAGGGATTGGAGGGGAAACCCTATGAGGAAAGGCTGAGCGAGCTAGATATGTATTCCTTGAAGGAGAGGAGGGATGGGGGGACATGACTGAGACCGTTAAGTACCTGAAAGGAATAAATGAGACTCGAACAGAGGGGATCTTCCAATTAAGAAAAGGAAGGGACACGAGAGGGCACAGTCTCAGACTGGAGGGGGGAAGATTTAGGAGGGAGGTAAAAAGACAGTTCTTCATAGAAAGGGTGGTGGGCAAGTGGAACACTCTACCACAGGAGGCGGTGTAAGACAGTGGGCAGTTCAAGAGGGGATGGGACAGGATGAGGGGGAGAGTAAATCTAAGGAGGGGAGGAGTGGGAGGGGCAGCTGCGAGATGAGGGGCTAGCTGCACAATCGAACAGACTCGACAGACCGTGAGGCCTATTTCTGCTGGCATTTTTGTATGTTCATATGCCTTCCTTTTTGCTTTTTTTGCCTGTAGACACAGGATCAAATCCCCATACAAATCCCTGTGCATTTTCCTGTTATTGGATCCTTACTTATGACTTTCTTCTCTATTTAAGACATGTGTAGCCTTTAATGAAGTAAAGAGCTCTGACTTCCTGTTAGGTATTAACAGAATACCATACGGTCATAGCATCAGAACTCTTGCTTTTTCCTCCTCCTATGGAGGGTGCTTATTATGTTCCGAATATTGACCTAATGCAAACTTACTCAGATCGGATGTGAACTCATGCCACAGCCATGAACTGCAGTGAGATCTATGGAACAACACAGTGATGCCACAAAACATCACAGCGATAAAAATCTCCCACATTTTAGTTTTTACCATAGATTTAAATTCAGTTAAAGGCCTCTAAATTTAAAGGGGTTGATGGAGAGCCTTAAGAAAAAAATCAGTAGCTCCCACTGTCCCCTTTTTTTGTTTATTTACAGTGTACCCATTATTGTGTTGATCCTCCAAATAAAAGACTGGTAGTGGCATGTAGTTCAGACAATGGCATAAAGTGTACTTGCAGAAGAGCCAGGAGGTTGACCCATTGTCTGTGTCAGTTGAGGGTAATGAAGAAAACAAAAGACATTAGGCCTGCACATAACTCAAGTGTTGAAGCGAGGCAGTGTAATATCAGATGTTTTTTTCTCCCTGAACTTACCGGGGAGTGGTTTTGTGTGTCTGAGCTCCCTTTTGTGAAACATGTTAATAACAGTGATTTTCCATTGTGGTGTTGTGATCAGGTTGGAGCCTGAAGCTGCTGTCTCAGTATGATGAGTTTCTGGTTATTTTTTCAGTCAAAAAGCTTTATTGATCGGCACATGCCATTACAGAGTAAAAACATACAAATATAAGATTCATCTATACATATCAACCCAAAATACCAATAAAATGTATACATTTCTTTAATACATGTCAACCAGAAATACCAATAACATTTATAAATATCTGAAATATACACAATATAATCCTTCAGTATGTAATAGATAACCCACTCTTAGGTGTGCGGTCACGCTCTGATATACGCACGCCTTGGTGTGCGTTATTACTCATGAGACCGCCAGGTGATGTCCAACCACCCAAGGACATGATATATCAGAGCGCCGACTGCACATCCTAGAGTGGGTTATCTATCTTATAAAATGGCAAAATTGTTTTTTTTGGGGGGGGGGTAAAAGTGCAGGTGTGCAGTTGTGCTCTGATATACGCATGGTCATGTGTTGATGATTGTCCACTAGATGAGCTACTTTTTTTCTACCCATTTTATAAATACAGATATACAACATCAAAATAAAAAACTAAACATAACACATGAATAGTGCAAAACAATTAACATGAAGCAGTTATCCAAGTCTATTATCCAAGGGTGGTAAAAATTCAAACAGCACTTTCTTGCATTAAATACCCCTAAGATGTAATCTGCACGCTGTAGATAATTAATCATGTTTGAAGTAATGGAGCTTCTTAAAGGTCAATACTATTTAGATATTTATAATTTATATTTCTATAGAGCACCAAAAGGAGTAGAGAATAAAAACAAATCCCTTTACCAGTAATTACTTATTTAGAGTGTAAAAAAGGACCGTCTAAAATTCATCTAGTATCTACATTATCGTAAACATTCTCTCCAAGAATAAATAACTTGGGATACCAACATGAGATTAAAGGGATTGCAGATTCAGAAAGTAAATCCAACACAACGTGGTCCCAATCCCAATCCCAAAGAGAGGGGCAAATCAAGTTTTAGTATACTGCCATCAGAAACATAGAAACATAGAAGTTGACGGCAGATAAGGACCGCAAGACCCATCTAGTCTGCTCATTTCTTTTTCTGCCTTATGAAGGTGCCATAGGCCTTTACTCTGTCAGTGGCCTATCTGTTCATACTCATCTGTATTGCCCCCCTATGCCTATCCCATGCCTGTTTGAAGCCCTGCACTGCATTCATATCCACCACTTCCTGAGGTAGGCTGTTCCATGCATCAATCACTCTTTCTGTGAAAAAGAATTTCCTCACATTACCCCTTAATCGGCCTCCCTCCAATCTCATGCTGTGTCCTCTTGTCCTGCTATTTTTCTTATGTTAAAACAGGTTAGACTCTTTCACCTTGTTAATGCCCGTAAGGTGTCTGAATGTTTCAATCATATCACCTCTCTCCCTCCTTTGCTCTAGGGTATACATATTGAGCTCCTTTAATCTGTCCTCATATGTTTTCTGATGCAGTCCCTGCACCATTTTGGTTGCCCTTCTCAGGACTGCCTCCATTTTGTTAATGTCCTTGTGAAGGTGTGGCCTCCAGTACTGCATGCAGTACTCCAGATGGGGCCTAACCAGTGTCTTGTAAAGAGGGATTATTACCTGCCTCTTACAACTTGTGATACCCTACTAATACACCCCAACATCCCCTTAGCCTTACCTACTGCTTTAGTGGTCTGCCTGGATGATTTCAGGTCATCTGTGTGATGATGATGCGTGCCCAAGTCTCTTTCTTCCCTTGGGACTGCCAGCAACTCCCCTCCCAACCTATAGGTGGCTTCAGGGTTCCTCTTCCCTATGTGCATGATCTTGCACTTCTTTGTGTTAAACCCCAGTTGCCACTCTTCCGACCATTTTGCCAGTTTATCCAGATCTCTTCTCATTGTGCCCACACCATCTGGATCATCTACTCTGTTGCAGATCTTGGTGTCATCTGCAAACAGACAAACCTTACCCTCCAGTCGATCTGCAATGTCACTGATGAAGATATTGAAGAGGACTGGCCCTAGGACTGATCCCAGAGGTACCCCACTTGCGACTTGCATCTCTTCTGACTGAATACCGTTTACCACCACTCTCTGTTTTCTGCCCGTCAATTAGTTTGCTGCCTAGTTGACCAACTTCTGACCCACCCTGAGCCTACCCAGCTTTTTAATCAATCTTCTGTGTGGAACAGTATTGAAAGCTTTGCTAAAATCAAGGTAGGCGACATCAACTGCTCCCCCCCTTGGTCCACCACTCTGGTCACCCAGTCATAGACATCTATGAGATTAGTTTGACTGGACCTTCCTGTTGTAAACCCATGCTGTCTTGGATCCTGTGCTCCTATGAATTCCAGGTGTTGCACTATCCTTTCCTTAAGGGACACCTCCATAATCTTGCCCACTACTGAGGTAAGACTGAGTGGTCTGTAATTCCCTGCCTCCTCCCTGCTACCACTCTTGAGGAGCGGGATCACATGAGCCCATCTCCAGTCTTCTGGGACCTCTCCCTATACTCAGAGACTCACTAAACAGTTCTGATAATGGCTCTGCTAGTTCCACCCTTAGCTCTTTAGTACCGTGGGGTGTATGCCATCCAGTCCCATTGCCTTGTCCACCCTGAGCTTATCGAGCTCTTGTAGGATCCTTTCTTTTGTGAAGGGACTAGTGCACACCTCCCTCCCCCATGTCCATCGTGCTGAGCTGTAGGCCCTGCCCCACCTTCTCCTCAGTAAATATAGAGCAGAAGTATCTATTTAAGACAGTTGCCTTTCCATGGTCCTCCTCCTCACACTCTCCCATCCCCCTTTGATCTTAGCAATACCTACTCCTGACTTTCTCCTTTCACTAATATATCTATAGAAAGTCTTGTCCCCTTCTTTTACTGTTCGTGCTAGGGTTTCCTCAGTTTGGGCCTTTGCCTGCCTTACTGCCTTCCCTGCTTCCCTTAAGGAAGTTTGGTATGCCCCCCTATCTTCGTCCCGCTATGTTCCCTTATTTTTCCTGAAAGCCAGCCTTTTGGCTCTGACCTTTTCTGCTACTGTGTATGAGAACCAAAGTTGTTTCCTTCTTCTTTTGCACTTCCTTTTCTCTGTAACACAATGGGATGTTGCTTCAAGTATTGCATCCTTAATGCTTGCCCAATTTGTCCATATCCCCTCACCGTATTTCTTCTTGCCAGGGCTAGCTTAACTCTGTTGACCTTCTTATCAAAGTCAGCTCCTCTGAAGTCCCATATTTTTGCCTTGGAATGGGATGATTTACTTCTAGTGGCCAAATTGAACCGTACCATGTAATGGATCACTGGCCCCCAGGTGACCTTCTACCTGGAGATCTGTGATGCTTTCCTTGTTAGTCAGTACTAGATCTAGGATAGCCCAGTCTCTTGTGGGTTGTTGTACCAGTTGTTTGAGGCCCTCCCCATGCAGGGAATCCACCATGTGTCTAGTTCTGGCAGATGTTCCTGCAGGTATTGACCAATCTGTATCTGGCATGTAGAAGTCTCCCATTATCAGAACCACCCCCTTTAGCTGTCTTGTTTTGTGTATCTTCTAACAGTAATGTGTCTGTGTCCTCCCCCTGGTCTGGAGGCCTGTACACAACCCCAGTTTATATGGCTGTCCCATTTCATGTTTCCAGGGTGGCCCACAGTTCTTCTGGCTCCTTATGTGTACTCTGAATTTCTGTAGCTTTGATATTTTCATTGATCAGAGGATGCATATGGTCATTTGATAGTTCTGATTGAACATAAGTGCTTATACAGCAACATTTTGGTTCTGAAGCCAAGCAGGGAAAATCATTACCACTTAAAGAAGACCACCTTTTGAATGGACAATAGAAAAGGAATAACCCTTGAACTACAAGGGAAACAGCCCTTACTGCCATGTCTACAGCATTCCTCAAAAATACAGTTGTAAATTTTTCCTCAGATAGGCCTTCTTAAACACAAAAATGCTTCCAAGCCGCCAGTCTCATATTCCCTTCCTTACACCCATTGCCTTCCACTAGCTCAGCCTGAACCTATTAAACTTGCTTCCAGTACAAAAGGAGACCATTTGAACAAACTTAAAGGACACCTAAACCATCTTTTTACACATTTTTTTTAAAAAAATGACTCCATAGGCTTGTAAAGAAGAGACTGTTGCTTACATTTATACTGAAACTGCATTTATTTTTCACTTTATCTTTTTATTGAAATTCGAGTATATAAGAAAGCACAGATCTAATACAATAGAAGACTATCCTCCATGTAAGGTATAAAATATCACTTAACAAAACACAGTATTTAGGGTAAACATATTGGAGAAGCCTTATATACATGTATTGATAATAAAACACAAACCTTGACAGGATGTAAGTGGAGAGCAGGAGGGTTACAATCAATAGGGTATTATAGGATCGGAAATAGCAACCATGTACAAAATACATGCTAGGGCAGGCTATGGCAAGGCAATCAGTAAATTGCAAAAAGTGATAAATGTGGTAATATGAACAATGTTCAGTAATGGAGAGGTGAAGGTAAGAGAAAACGTGTGCAAGGAAAGAAAAAAGAGAGAAAAAAGCAAGGAAGAAGGGAAGGAGAGAGAGGGAGAAAACAGGGAAGAAGGGAAAAAAGAGGAGAAATCTGTGCACAAAAGTTTAGAGAAAACCTAATCTGAGAGCAAAATAAGAAGGAGGCCTAAGTATCCCTAAGAATTAGGGTCTAGAAGAACTAGGTTCGATGTACTTGAAGTAATCCTGCCAACATCTGTCATATACAGTGAGTCGGTTATGAGTAACATGAGATAATCGGTCTAGGGAAGCATACTGAGAGAGGCTTTGAAGAACATCTGAAAGAGAAGGCACCAGAGTTGATTTCCATGTCATAAGAATCAGATGTTTGACCAGAGGAGAAAATATGTTTAGCCATCTAAAATGTGCATGCCAGAGGAGAGAGTTATTGGGGATAAGGATGCCTAGAAGGAATAGCTTGGGGTCAAAAGGTAGTTTTTGTCCTGTTACTCTGGAGGCAAGTAAACAGACTTTATGCCAGAGCTTATTAATGGAAGCACAAGACCACAAGATATGAAGTAGGTCCCCATTGGCCAAATTGCAGCACCAGCAATTATTATTATTTAATAGGCCCATTTGTTGAAGCACAGAGGGGGTCCTGTACCAAAGATGTAGGATTTTAGTTTGTATTAAAGAACTACGGGCACCTTTAAAGGTATTATGTGCAATACACCAACAATTACTCCATTGTGTGTCTGAAATATTGTAGTTAAGAAGAGTACTCCATTTATTTTTGGCCTGTATAGACTGATCACGTAGATTATCAATGATGTCTTTGTAAATGGAGATATTTAATTTTACTGATAAATTAGTCCAGTGCGAGATGTATGGGTTTAGAAGAGTATGCCTATACACTAAACTAGAGAGAGAGAGTTATAAGCTGCCTGAATTTGTAAAAACTTCCAGAAGTCCTGTTTAGGAAGTTTCCATGTGACCTGCAAGTCTGAGAATGATCTACGAGTGAGGTCCAAGATATCTCCAAAAAAGAAAATGCCTTTGTTCCTCCATGTACGACACAAAATTGGGTGATCTTCTAGAATGAGCAGAGGATTGCCCCATAAAACCAGGGTGTTGGATTGGATTTCAAGAATTTGTGGGTTAGTTTCCAATAAAGAACAGAGAGTGATATAGTCAGGTGAGATTTTAAGTTTAGAGGAAATGGGATTAAAAATGAAGGAAGTGGGAACTCCTAACTGGCACAATGCGGATTCCATTGCAACCCATAGTGGTGAGTGAGGGGAGGGATTCTGAAACCATTTAATGGTTTAGGCCATTCAGAAAGCCCAGAGGTAGCCTTTGAACCAGGGGAGTCCGAATCCCCCTTTTTTCCCAATGTGATTGAAGTTTGTTGTGGTTAAATCTCGGTGCGTTACCATTCCAGATAAAGTTGCCTATTAATTTATCAATTTTAGCAAAAAAGGAGGATGGTAAGACTAAAGGAATATTGGCAAAGAGGTAAAGAATCTTGGGAGAAATGGACATCTTAATGGCTGCAATTTTCCCCATGAAAGAGAGATTAAGAAGCTTCCATCTGTCCAGAATTGTTTTGATGTTATTAAATAAGAGGTTAAAGTTAATGTCCCATATCTTCCCTAAGTTACTAGTAATTTTGATTCCTAGATATGTTATACCCTGTGGTGACCAGCGGAATCCAAGAGGTATGTTCATAAAGGCTTTACAGTGGTTGTTAAGGGACATAGTTTGTGATTTGCCATAATTCAAAGCAAGGCCAGAAAGTTTAGTAAAATTATTAAGCAAATCAACCAACAGGGGCCCAGTCTCATTCAGGTTTTGAGTAAGATTAAGAGATCATCTGCATAGGAGAGAGAAACATATCTTGACTTGCTCACAGGTATGACCATAATGCCAGAAGATTGACGTAAACAAGCAGTCAGAGGTTCTATGGCTAAAATAAACAGGGAAGGTGACAGGGATCAGCCTTGTCTAGTTCCCCTTGCTAGATGAAAGTAAGAGGAAAGGGTAGAATTAGTAAGTACTTTAGCAACAGGGAAGTTATTTAATAGCTTGATCCAGGAGCAAAAGGTATGAGAAAGACTGAAATAAGATAAAACTTGATGAAGGTAGTTCCAGTTTAAGGAATCAAAGGCCTTCTCGAAATCAATAGCTATGGCTGCAGCTGGTATCTTGAGGGATTTGGCTTTGTGAATTAAATCAAATAAGGAACATAGGTGATCAGAACCAGCTCTATGTTTAATAAAACCAGCTTGCGAACAATGAGTTAGCTTGGGAATCGAGGATTCAAGTCGAGAAGTTAGTAGTTTAGCAAATATCTTCCCATCCGTGTTTAATAAAGAGATGGGCCTGTAACTTGCGGGATGAGTAGAGTCTTTTTCTTTCTTAGGGATTAGGGTTGAAACTGCATTTATTAAAGTAGGATAAATGCAGTTTCATAGTACAATTTTCGGATCATTCAAAAATTAAAAACACAGCCTCTCCTGGTTCAAAAATCCTGCTCTATGAATCCTAAAATGGCTGCCTTGATGATGTCAACCATAAGAGAGATGCCAGCTGTGCATTTGTATTCTAGTTCTACTAACTGTATTCAAATGCGAATAACTTTAAAATTAAAAATGATAGCATGGTACTGTGAGCATGAAAGTTGTTCAGCACAAAAATATCTACAAAATGAGTGGTGTGTCATTTATGGATACCTTTTAGTTTGCCTTTTTTTAATTAGCAAAAACAGCAACAGTGAATTCAATTGTTTGTCACTTTTTCAACAGATATAAATAACTTTAAAACAAAAAATGATAGCATGGTATGTGAGTGCAACATTTATTCAGCACAAAAATATATACAAAATGAGTGGTGTTTCATTTATATATACCTTTTAGTTTATCATTAGCAAAAAAACAGCAGAAAATTCTTTTTTTTCACTTTTAGCAACAAACAAATACAAATAGCTTTAAAATGAAAATTGACAGCGTGGTTCTTTGAGCACAAAAGTTGTTTTGTTTAAAGATACCATTTAGATTTTTTTATAATCAGCAAAAAATAGCAGGAAATTCAATTTTCTTTCACTTTTTTGGAGGTAAGGCATAAATGGAATATGCTACCTCCCAACTGGAAATATAGCTGATATTTTTTGTTCTCGTGCCTGCCTCCAATTAAACAAACCTCAATTTGCTTTTCAAAGAGCTCCCACCTCCTGCCTTCCAAATTGGGGGAGAGGGTGCAAAATTGTTTTATGCTTAATATTTCCATTTCTGTTTTCCCCTGCTCTGTCAATGTTGCCTCGCTGTGACAGTGTGAGCCACATATTCTCGTATTCCCACTTTATGTTATCAGGCAAAGTGATCTAGGGCATGCTGCATTTTTCATGCAACCACCCACAGACATTTCCTTTTCTTCCCTGTCAGTGCACATGAAAACTGCCTTAGCCATACTACCCAGAGCTACATCTAGTTCTGCAGCTGTTTCCCTTTTTTGGTTTCATTTTGTGTCATTCAGCTGTGTGCCATTTAAGTTAGAATGTTACCTCTGTTTCCAGGCAAAGAAGCCAGGTGCCTTGTACTCCTCAGAGCAGTCATCTGCTGACTTTCCCACATCCTCAGCATGTGCTTTCATGGCAGCACAGGTGCCTTCGGCACCTGAGTGAAGACATTAGCACTTCCCAGGTGATTTATGGCACTCAGCTGTGCCTTGTGCCACACAACCCACCTGGGGCATGCGGTTATTTAGTACTACCAGAACTGTGTCATGTGTTATTGCTTACTTACAATTTACATTGTGATCCAATGGGAATTTTATGTCCCACTTCCCAGGTGGCTGAAGGACACTCAGCTGTGCCTCATGCCTCACAACCCACCTGAGGCATGTAGCAATTTAGCATTGCCACACACCCTGCCATGTAGCATTGATCATATAAAATTTATACTATAGTCTTATTCAAATGATATACCGCACTTCCCAGGTGATTGAAGGCACCTAGCTGTGCCTCATGCCTTACAATCTGATCCACCTGGGGCATACAGCAATTTAGTATTGCTGCACACCCTTCCATGTATTATTGCTTACTTACAATTTACAATGTGATGCTATGGGAATTTTATATCACACGTCCCAGGTGGCTGAAGGCACTCGGCTGTGCCTTGTGCCTCACAACCCACCTGGGGCATACAGCAATTTAATATTGTTGCACACCCTGCCATGTGTTACTGCTTACTTACAATTTGCAATGTGATCCTGTGGGAACCATATATCACACTTCCCAGGTGGTTGAAGGCATTCAACTGTGCCTCATAACCCATCTTGGGCATATGGTAACTTAGCATTGCTGCACACCCTGTCATGTGTTACTCATTGCTTATGATTTACAGTGTGAGCCTCTGGTAATGCTTTTACCTCACTTCCCAGGTGGTGTGCAAGTGTGCATGTGAATCCATGGCTACAGAAGCACTGGACCATGCTGACGAAAGTCTCTTATGTCATTTGGAAAGAGTTGTATGTTGTTTGTCTTACCTGATGATGGATGTCTGTGGTTGCTTGTGTTGCCTTTCCCCCTTTGGCTGCTTGGAGGGGAATACGGAATTAGTGTTGAAAACCCTAACATCTCATTTCCATATTTTTGCCGCTTTAATAGCAACTCAGACTGATGCATTAATGGAGTTTTTTGGCAAAGAATATATAAGGGATATGCTACCCCCTACCAGAAATATTGTTGATATTCTTTGGTGAGTGCCAGTTGATCTGAAGACATCACGAGTGGCAAAGCCATGGCTGATGTCATCAGGTCAATCGGCACAAGAACAAAAAGTATCAACAATATTTCCAGTAGGGAGGTAGCACACTCTATTTATGGCATACCTCAAAAAAGTGGGAAAAATTGAATTTCCTGCCATTTTTTACTGATTTTAAAAAATCTAAAAGGTATCTATAAATGAAACATCACTCATTTGATACATATTTTTGTGCTGAACAATTTTTGTGCTCAAAGTACCATGCTATCATGTTTTGTTTTAAAGCAATTAGCATTTATTTTTTTGCAAAAAGTGGAAAAACAAACAATTTTCTGCTGTTTTTTGCTCATTTAAAAAAAATAAAAGGTATGTATAAATGAAACGCCACTCATTTTGAAGATATTTTTGTGCTGAACAAATGTTGTGCTCACTGTACCATGCTATAATTTTTTTGTTTTCAAGTTATTTGCATTTGTTTGTTGAAAACTGACAAACAAGTGAATTTTCTGCTGCCTTTTTTTGCTAATTTAAAAAACTAAAAAGAAAACTATAAATGAAACACCACTCATTTAGTAGATATTTTATGCTGAACAACTTTCCTGCTCACAGTAACATGCTATAATTTCTCATTTTAAAGTTATTCACATTTGAATATGGTTAGTAGAGCTAGAATACATCTGCACAGCTGGCATCTCTGTCATGATTGACATCATCAAGGCAGCCATTTTAGGATTCTTAAAGCATAATTTTTGAATCAGAAGAGGCTGTGTTTACAATTTTCAAATGCTATGAAACTGCATTTATCATACTTTAATAAATGCAGCTTCAGTATAAATGTAAACAACAGCCTCTCCTTTACAAGCCTATGGAGTAATTTAAAAACAAATGTGTAAAAATGATGGTTTAGGTGTCCTTTAACATTCACCAGTGACCTCAGTGCATATAAAGATACTTAGGTGCTTACTTACCAATGCCTATAAAATAATCAGTTTTCCATTCTCTGCTTCCTGGGATTTAACATTAATTCACAGTGCCAAATAGAGGAACAAAGGTATGTAATAATTAGTTTAAAATGACATAATAAAACAAAACTGAACAAAATATTTATAAAAGGTCCTGCTCCTAATTTCTCTTAAAAAAAGAAGTGAATAAAGCAGATTCATGCTCTGGAGATACAGACACTTCAAATACACCTACATTTCTACTTATATACATACAAAAATACATACAGATGAGTATGAATAGATAGGCCATTGACAAAGCGAAGGCTTATGGCACATTCATAAGGTAGAGAAAATTGGTAGACTGGATGGGCCTTGTGGTCCTTATCCAGCGTCAGCTTCTATGTGTCTATGTAAATTTACAAGTAGAATCCTCCACACATAAGAATGTTCCATTGATAATGAGGATCCACAGAGCCTGGACACCAATGTATCCTCGGCCCAATAAATTGTCCCATCTTATCACTCTCCAATGCTTGTTCTTTATGCATAATAGCAACAAGTATGGGTTTCCCCTTACTCAGCAAATGCTCACAATTTATGTAACACATAATGAGTTCCTGAAATAGTAATGCTAGGTAGAGAATTCTTTTAAAAAGTACATCCCAACCTGGTAGGGTAATTCCATATAGCCATTGAGTTCATTAGGTGACTCCAAAGCAGCTTTCAGTTACATACCCACTGAACCTTGAAGTGTTATAGCGTTCCTTAAGGTGGATTTGGTATGGAATTGGTAAACAATTAGTGGGATGTTACCATGACATAGCTTACATTCATTAGGTCAATAAAAGAGTTCTCCTTGTGAGATTCAAGTCAATGTTCTTATTTCCGAATGCCAAATAACAAATATTAATCACAAGGGTACTTTTATACCAGTATCAAACACTACATTTTCATCAAGTGATCGAGAAGATGAAAAACTCCAACCTATTGCATGTGTATATCGAATATTAATTTGTACCTCAGGGGAGGAAAATACCTCTGTTCAGCTTTTCTCCAGTTTCTAGAGCTTCATCCATTACAGTCAGAGAGAAGGGGGATATGTACCAGTATGTGTCCAATGATAAGCTGTGCCTCAGGCAGTTTTATATACTACATAACATTTACCTTACCCCTATCCATTTATGTAAGATGGAGAAACTCCCCACTGTTCAATGCTCTAGATGTAATACGGCTGAGGGATCCTATTGCACATCATGTGGGAATGTTCTAAAGTTGTCCCTTTATGGGAAAAGATCAAGTCAATGTTGGACCCCTTACTAGGCCTGGAGGATTGTTTTTCTCCTGAAATCTCTATAGAAGGCCATGTGGCCGACATTCCAGTAAAAGAAAGGACATTTTATATTTCTCTAATATCTTCATCTGTCAAATGACTGGTTTTGCATCACTGGCTTGACCAAGAAGAAATTACTTACCCTGAATGGCTGAATGACATTTTGTATAATTTACAAGTAGAAAAAACAATAGCCAGTACACGGCACCATATGCCAGCTTATACCAGAAAATGGAGCAAATTGGAAACACTTCTGATAGCCCACTCTTCCTCCCAACCTATCCATTCAGATGGGTATATGGGACCGACTTACTCAGATTTTTTTATTGTATAGGTCTACTCCCTAAGTGAAAAGGCATATGCTTCCATGATTTGCACTTGTATGTATTATATATAGAGGATTAATCACCTTAACTAGTATCTCCAGGGAGGGTGGGGTGGGAAGGGTGGGAGGGTGGTATTGTATGTGATTATTTGTATCATCTATATGATATGCTGTGGTTAAGTATTTTTCTTTTATTGTTGTGTTTGGGGAATGTGTACTGTATTGTGTTATAAATTCTAATAAAGTGCATTAAATTTAAAAATAAAAAAAAATAGTCAGAGAGCAGCCGCAGCAGTTTTAACAAAGTCAGCTCCCCTTTTGCCAGTTTTGGGGTTCATTAAATACTGATATGATGGCCCTGGGCCACCTTTCCACCTCCCCACCTGAGGGTTGTTCAGCCTTTTCTAAGCCATATCTCTCCTACATCTTGGCAGTGTGTTTTAGTTCTTTTCAAGACTCCATATAAAAACTTCCGCCCATTCATGTTCGTCCATCTGGACTGCAGTTTTCCACTCTCCAGATCATGCAAATCCATCTGAAAAATAGAGAAAAAAGAATAAGTATTCCACTGAGCTCACTATTTTCCTAAGATTAGTAACACAAGACAACCCAAGCCCCTGGGCAACATTAGCATACCTGTTTTGTACAGTAAAAAATACCGTCAAGCACTTATAGTGCAGTCAAAACACTCCTCAGTGTGGTAGGGCGCAGGTGTAAGTGGGCAATCATAGAGCAACATACATCACCAATTCTTTTAAAAGTTCCAGTTTTAATTAATTCTTCTTCAGAAGTTGTTTACATCAGGACAAATTCAATACAGCAGATTAATCTGGCAGCTTATTCTGCCATTTGGAGCAGCAAATAATCACATAGAAACTCTACAAATCACCTTCAATAACTTCCTGGAGTGTACCTCCAGACCCAAAAGCAAATCTGATTACCAGACTCAATGTTCAGCTTTTATACACTGCAGGGTTCAGGTGACATCTTAACCCCACCCCTACACTTTGTTTCAAATATTATCTCTTTATTTACAACTTGTATATTTTATATTGAATGTCTAAACAGTTTCTATTTGACATAACAACTCACTCTGAACATAGAAGTGAAATACAGTCTTTCTGTGAAATATTTAATTCAATCTCTAATCCCAGAAAGCACCACCCCTTGTTATTCAGTATAAAGGCAGTCAGAAAATGGCCTGCTGACTCTTGAGGAAAACTACTGCAGCTGAGAAAGGATCCACTCGGGGCTCTGAAACACCAAACGAAAAACAGCACAAACCTTTGCTTTCAAGAGGTCCCAACTGCAGCACCAAACCTCCTTATTCCAACTTCAGAAGGTTTGTAGAGCACAAAATGTTATGTTTTAGTTAGTACATTATAAAACAGCGCCCTATATTTACAGAACTGAGTGTTTGCTTAAAGCTACAAGTAAGTATTTTAACAAGGAAAGCAGGAGAGAACCAACAGGTTCTCACTATTATTTATTTACACAGCTAGGTCCTTGAAAGCACAGCAAGGACAAAATAGGGCTGAAACAGAATTAGCAGCACCTTGCAATATGGACGGCTGTTTCCTCACAAAAGAGAAGCCCTCACTACTAAACATACAAGCAGGTAGCCTGCGCTATTGGAAACAACTTTTAATACAAGACAAACCGGGAGATTCTATTCATTTCTAACTAACTTAGAATACCACTTCTAGCATGTAAAGCCTTACAGTTTTCTTATTTCCTTTCCATATCATTTCTGTTTCTTTCATTTACTTTAGAAATGCAACACCTAAAGCACTCACTTCTTTCCTAAGCGCTACCTCCCTATTTCTATAATGCAGAGAAATGGGGGGGGACACCATTAAGAAATGTTTTTCTATACCCATAGCTCTTTTCACTCATTATGTTCATTTTATTAAACACTAAGGTATAAGGTTATAACAGGTTTAAAGCTCAGCTGCTAGGTTCCCTTTTTTTTATTATTTCAAAGGACGCCCCCTAGAATAGCGGTTGCCTTAAAACAACCATGAGCACATAAAGACGTACATCAGGCTGAACTAAACAGCCTGCCTGTGCGACGATGCACACTATCGCAGCACCTTTAGGGCATTAAACATCCGGACCTTCAGGTATCTAGCATTTTTACAAATATAATTTCGGGGCCCTCAACCCTTCACAGGGGCAACCCGTGACACTCAAGGAATCTGATCCAATACAGGAACAGCTCCATCTCTCCACTCCACAGGACTCCCTCCCACGCCATCAGAAGGCGGACCTTGGCTCCACAGTTCAACAAATGCTCCAGAAGGTCCTTGAGCATCTCTTACTTCCATACTCCCAAGCCTGCCGACCTGCTTGTAATGCTCAGCTTTCCAGGGTCTGGTCTCAGTAATACCAAGGAACACTTCATAATAAATTCAAGCAGCAGCGAAGGCAAAAAACATTTATAGACACTCTGAATAAAATAAAAAGTATCCAACACGCAAGCAATGTAAAAACTCAGAGCGGGTCTGCGGAGCAGAGCAGCAGCGTGCCTATCTTGCTGCTCCAACCTGCCTCAGTTTCTGATTCTGCACGGTATCCAGTGGAGAGAGATGAGGGGTCAGGGTAAGGGGTAAAGCTCCCTATTTCTGTAGACACAGTAAGTACACCCCCCATCATGAAAAAAGTAAACATTTTGTTTTAAACAATCTGCAATTACTTTTCGTAAAAGTTAAATGTACCAGGTTAGAATAGCACCATCTAAACTGCGCTGCAAGAACTGTGTATACCTGAATAGTGACAGAGGTACAATAGCATATGTCAGTTACTGCTGCCCCTATAGCTATTCAGGCAAGGCAGGAAATGGACAAGTAAGAAAAAACTGTGGATGCTGGCTGAGCTGCTCCCGTGGCGGAGAGGGATGAAGTAGAAGCAGCTCAGCCAGTGCAGATCAGGAGACCAGGGTTCTGTTCCAGGCCTCCTGAATCCTACTTTTCCCATGTTCCCCCACCCCAAGTGACACCAGAAGGGCAGTACAGTGGAATGGCATTGCTCAGTGCCAGTGCTATGGATAGTGAACATACTGCTGTCGACATAGATAACACCCTGGAAATACTGGGAGGAATGGATACTCACAAATGGACAGTGAGTAGGCATGACAGTGAAAGATAATGCAGCTAACATGATAAAGGCTTTCAATGACAGTGGTGACAGGGAGGATTGAGTAAATGCAAACTGCTTTGCACACATATTAAATTTCATTGTCCACCATGTTTTAGGCAGAAGTACGAGTATCAGCAATCTTATTGCAATGGCACATAGAATAACCAGCCACTTCCACAAGCCTGTGAAAAAAACTGCCACACTATGGAGATTCTAGAAGCTAGCAAAATTGCCTCAACATTTATTTATTTTATTTATCTGAAAATTGGTAACCAGAAAAGGCACACTGAGCCTAGGCTCATTTCCAGGGGCAACCCTGGGGAAAGTGGAAAAGGGAAGGGGTGCACAATATAACAAAATTACAGTACGTCACAAAATACTGTTACAGTGACAATGTACAAATGTTTATGTAATTACCGGTTTCCCCTTTTTCCCATAGGGAAACCATGGCATAATTTGTCATAATAAAGGAGTATTTATTATGGCAAACATGTGTACGGTTTCCCTTGCTCTGCACATGCCATATCTCTTCCTGTCAAACCATTGCTGCTGGCCGCCTTCTGTTTCTCCGGGACACTAAACTGCCACTCGGAATCGGCGGTAAGATCTCCTACAGAAAAAAAAACTGGGCTGTCAACTAAGGGGGAAAAAGCTATAAGCTGGTGACCGCACTAGTGCATCTTTACTTTTATTTTATATAATTGCTGAGGCAAAAAAAGGAAACCCAGCAATTATATAAAATAAAAAATGGGTCGATATGTGTAAACTCAAACTTTACACACACCCTGAGAGTTTAGATGCTATTCTAACCCCTCGGCTGTGTGTAAACTTCTCGTTACACACACTGACCCATACTTATTCTATATGTAATGAAACTGGACACTGGGGCAAGGTAGGAGAGTATCTCCGAGAAACACAGAAACATGGACAAAGGCAACAAAAAAAGAACATTGGTCCATTCAGTCTGCCTGTAACTCCCCATAATACCGCAAGAAACACCCCCATCCATACAGGGACACAGCCCACACACTATGCACCCTCACCCACCCTGTTTTACTGCTACCACCTTGAGCAAGCACCAAGCCCTTAAGAAATGAAGAGGGGTCCCCAAAGGTAAGTTGGACAGCTGTGACTGTTTATGCCTGGCTATCCCAAGGGAGGCTGCCATGTGCTGCAACATGTAGAGCTCTAGCTGATGCTGGCCTTGCCATGTCTAGGTGTAGAGGGAGTTCTATGGCACCGGGGCATGGCAAGGGAGGGCCAGTCGGGTGGGCCCTCAAAGAAAACTTTTCACCTTGAACAATTAGGCGCCCTGCAGACATGTCTGTTAAGCCCAAGATAAGACAAGGCTCAGCTAGATGGGCACAAAGATAGCGAAGCTGGGAACAGGTATTTCCCAGACACCGATGTGCTCACACAGAACAGGAACAGGGAGAATGCAGCACATTTCACAGATCACACTGTTACTGCGGTAGTGGGACCAAGCTGACATGATGGAGCATGTTTGAGAGTACCTTAATTAGCTGAGCAGAAGCTGCATGACTGCGTCCCTGGACCAGAATACACTGAGCTGCCTTGAACTGCAGGCTGGCCTTTGGGAACAGAATGAACTGTGCTGCCATCAATTGCAGGCTGGCCCTCCAGACCAAAATGCCCCTATAAAAAACAGACATCCTAGATTCCAGAAGAGCGGACTTCAATTCAATGAGTGAGCTGGTCCAAGACAAATTGACCAGAGTGGACAGTACCGGAGGTGTAGAGGAAAGATGGGGGGGCAATCAAAGGGACCATTCTCAAGGCAACAAAGACCTGTCAGCTTTACCTCTGTAGTAGATAAACTGATGGAGTCACTGATCAAAGAGGATCTTTTGGACCACTTAGAAAGCAACAGTCTGCAGGATAGTGAACAGCATGGGTCTGTGGCAGAGATGTCTCGGCAGACCAACCTGATAGTTTTCTTTGAAACATTTTCCTATATTTGAAACATTTCAAACATACTTTAACACTGGATGTCACTACTAGATAGAATTCTATATATTACATGATAGAAAGATTAGTGGAACGAAAAATGGTCATACATGCAATGCCTATGTCACGTGACATTGGCTGAATTATTCACTGCTGGACAACCATGGACCATCTTTGCCCCATCCTTGCCCGGTTTGACAGTGCTACCTGAGAACTCAGCAACAGCAGTGCCTCCACTGTTGAGGTCATCTCCCAGGTGCATTTTCTTCTCAGCTTCACCGATGAAACATTTGACAATGATGACTGCTCTTATGATTCAATACAAGTGGCACAGACATTGAATGACAAGCTCCACAGGCAGTTTGACAACGCATTGAAAGACATAGAATGTCACAGCTACAATATTATATCCTCATTTTTAAGGATGACTTCCTTGTTCAGGATCCCATTGCTTTACCGGAGTATAAACAGCACATAATTCGAGAGGTGCAAGTGGCCCAAGCACTCTTGAAAGCTTTGCTTCTTCCAGTACAACAAAGAAACTGTCACTGAAAGTTATTGTAAAATATTCATCACACATACTGGCAGCAGTTATATGCCATCTCCTTCACTGATTTAGAAAGAAAGTTACATACTGTACTGCTTGTATCTATCTACATGTTTTTCGTTCCTCCCTTACAGGTCAAAAGAAAAAATTACTCACCATAGTAATCTTGTTTCTTCTAAGGGAATCTTACTGTATTCTGACTTACGCATTATGGTCTCACCATAGGACTTCCCTGGAGCCAAAATGGTTAATAGAACTTATGCAAATTATGGACTGCTAGACTCAAGCTTGATTTTGAAATCACTGTCCCTGGTAAACAGTTCTAAACCGTCAGATTCTTACGAAGCATGCACTAAGCAGTTTCCTACTACTATAATGATTATAATAATAATAATAATAACAACCATCCTCAACAAACATAGGGTATGAATAAGGGATTTACCCCCTCTTTGAAAAACTTTAAAGTGACATCACAAAAACTCAAGTCACAGATGCCCCCAAAAACCAGAACATTATATACCCCCAGGTTTGCAACATCTCTACCACAGCTGTAGTGCAGTGACCATAGGTTTCGAGTAGGGCAAGAAGGGAGGGAAATCAGGATACAGTAAGATTCCCTTAGAAGAAACAAGATTACTGTAGTGGGTAATTTTTTCTTCAAATCCCAGGAAATCTTATTGTATTCTGACATATGCAGATTACCAAGCAGTGCCTTTGGAGGTGGGCCTGTAACCTGTTTAGGAAACAGGATCTGCAGGACTGCTGTGCCAAACCTGGCATCACCTCTGGCCTGGACATCTTAATACTAATGTTTGGTGAATGTGTGGATTGTTTTCCAAGTTGCAGCTTTGCAAATGTCCACTAGGGGGATATCTCTAGCAGCTGCTAGAGAAGCTGCAGTACGCCTAGTTGAATGGGCCCTGAGGCCTGCAGGTGGTTGCTTGCCCACTTTACTATAGCAAAACTGAATACAGGCTACAATCCATCGTGCAAGGAATCACTTTGTGGCAGGTTTTCCTTTTCCCACCTCTCCATAAATGAGGAAGAACTGGGTTTGATCCTGTCTGTGACCTTTTGTGTGGTCAAAATAGTAGTTAACTGCCCTTTTCACATCCAGGCTGTGCAGCCTACGCTCACCTGAGGTGGAATGGTCTGTGAAGAAGACTGGCAAAGTAATAAACTGGTTGAGGTAGAACCCTGATACCACCTTAGGCAAAAATCTCCTGTTAGCTCTCAGAACTACTTTGTCTCTATGGACAGCAATGCACCCTGGTTCTGTGGACAGTGCCTGGAGCTCACTGATCCTTCTAGCAGAGGTAATGGCTACCAGGAACACTGTTTTCCAACTCACATATTTAAGGTCTGTGGTAGACATGTTCTCAAAGTGGGGCTGCATTAGCTGGGCAATACAAATGTTCAGATGCCACATGGGAGCAGGCTCCCTGTGTGGTGGGTGCAAATGCAGTAATCCCTTAAAAAAACTTCTTGAATATTGGCTTTGAAGCCAAAGAAGATGCCTTACCTGCTGATAAATTAGTTGAAACAGCTGACATGTGCACTCTCAAGGTGAAAATACTTAAACCTGTGGAATGCAGATGGGCTATATAGTCCAGAACTACAGAGAGATTGGCTTGGGCATGGTCTGACCCCTTACCTTGACACTAAATCAAAAATCTCTTCCATTTGGAAGCATAGGTTTTCTTGGTAGAAGGCTTCCTGGAGACTCTCAGTATATCCATGACTCCTTCTGAGAGATGTATATCTGCATACTCTCTCTCTCTCTAAGTCTTCAAGAGCCATGCTTTGAGTCTGAGGGATAGCAGATTGGGATACATGATCCTGCCCTGTGAGGATGACAACAGGTTGTAACTCCTGGGGAGACTGATTGGCTTGGCTACTGGCAATGATAGGATCATGGAGTACCAAGGCTGTCTGGCCCAGTCTGGAGCAATGAGGGTCATTGAGGCTGGTTGAATCCTGAGTTTGTTCAGCACTTTCAGTAAGATAGGAAAAGGAGGGAAGGCATACAGGAACCTCTCTGTGCAGTCCAGCAGACGTGCATCCAAAGGAACTGTGCCCTTGATGGGGGGCCTGCAGCAATACTGTGGGAGTTGGTGGTTGTCTGGGGCTGCAAACAGATCCACCTCTGGGGTGCCTAACCTCCTGAAAATGGTCTCCAAGACCTGTTTGTTCAGTGACCACTCATGGCAGTTCTGATTTATTCTGCTGAGGGCATCTGCCAAGACATTGTTCTTGCCTGGAAGGTGGACAGCTGAGAGGGAAACATTCAGGGAGTAAGCAAATGCCCAGATTCTCATCACCTCTGTGCAGAGGGGAGTTGACCTTGTGCCCTCTTGCTTGTTTATGTTGTACATGGTAGTTGTGTTGTCTGTTCTGACCTGGACCACCTTTCCTCTTACCAGACTGTGAAATGACTGAAGAGCCAGAAGAACTGCTCTGAGCTCGAAGAGGTTGATGTGCAAGAGGGATTCCAGCTTTTCCCACGTGCCATGTGCAGTGTGATCCCCCAGATGTGCTCCCCACCTTAGGAGGGATGCATCTGTTGCGATTACCAGAGAGGGAACCTGCTGCAGGAAGGGTACTCCTTGCCTGAGATTTCCCCTTTCCTGCCACCACTGTAGGGCTTGGAGGAAAGTGACTGTTACTGGAACTAGCTTTGAGAGAGAATCCCTTCTCTGGAGCCAGTGATCTCTTAAATGAAATTGAATTTCTCTCATCTGGAACCTGGCCCCGATACAGTTGCTGTGGAAACTGCCATATGGCCTAGCAATTGCAGGAAGTGCCTTGCTGGCCTGGAAACATGAGGTTTGAAGGAACTGGCCACCTGGACAAGGTTGCCCACCGTGTCCAGAGGCAGGTAAGCCATCCCTTTTTTTGTATCCAGTTCTGCCCCTATGAATCTGAGCAGCTGAACTGGCTCCAAAACAGACTTTTTGTGGTTCACCAAGAACCCCAATGAGTAGAGTGTCTTGTGTTATTGACAGGGCCTCCCTTACTTGCTGGTGTGACTGGCCTACTATGAGCCAGTCGTCTAGGTAGGGGAACACTGACACCCCTTGTCGCCTTAGGTGTGCCACTACCACAGCTAGATATTTTGTAAACACCCTTAGAGCAGAAGTCAATTCGAAAGGCATTGCCCTGAATTGGTAATGACCTGGTGGCAACCTGAACCTGAGGTACTTTTTATGTGACCTTCTGATTGGGATATGAAAGTAGGGGTCCTTCAGATCCAGGTATGCTAACCAGTCTCCCTGTCTTAGGGTGGGTAGTATGGTAGCCAGAGTAACCATCTTGAATTTTGGTTTTGACAGATGTTTGTTTAAGTATCTAAGATCCAGAATGGGTCGCAACTCCCCTGTTTTCTTTGTTGTGAGGAAGTACCTTGAATAGAGGCCCTTTCCTATCTGGTTGGAAGGGACTGGTTCCACTGCCTTTTGTAGCAGAAGGCTTGAAACTTCCTTTTCCAGCAGGGCTGTTTCTGATGAGGGAGAGGGTTTGAAAGCTCTTGACCTCAGCTTTGGCATAGCCTTGAAGATGAGGACAAGTCCCTGGCCCACTACCTCTAGGGCCCAATTGTCTGTGGTGATATTTTTCCACTCCTAGAAGTAGTGGGCCAGCCTTCCCCCTACTGGAATTGGGAAGGTGACCTGAACAGTCACCTCAGTGTGTCTGTTTGGACTGTGCTGTTGGCTGAATACTAGGACCAGTGCGGCCACCACCCCTTCTGTCCCTGCCTCTGAATTATTTCCTGGGCTGATACTGGGGGAAAAACCTGAGGCTGAAAGAAAGGCTTATAAGTAGGCCTGCCTCTGCCACCCCTTGCATGATGCTTCTGGGTGTTAGCAGCTCTTTCTTTGGCTGCTGCACTTTTGTATGCAGCCTTGTATTCATCCATTTTCTTCATATATGCCTCTGTTTGCTCCACAAACACAGACACAGGGTCACATGGAAAATCTATGGCCTTAGTCTGGGTATCTTGTGTCGGGTTAGTGGTTCTAAGCCAAGCAGACCTCCTGAGGGACACAGCAGATGCCATCTGCCTGGATGCAGTGTCATTAGAGTCCACTGCCATCCTGAACTGCATCTTAGCAGCTTCGATACCCCTTTTTGCAGCCTCCTCTAGGTCAGCAGCCATGGGGGGAGGGGATGCCTTAGCAATTTGCAATACTGTGGTCCACATATTTTTTCTGATATCTGGCTGTATAGACCATGTAAGATGCCTGCCTAACATCCAGCAAAGATCCCAAGTACACTTTTTAGCTATGGAATCCACCCTCCTAAAATCCTTGTTTGGAGGGTGAGAGGCCAGATGGATGCCAGCTTTGTCACAAGCTGCAGCCCGTACCACACCTTCATGTCTGGGGTGTCCAAATAGGAATTCAGCCCCAGACTTAGCCACCCAGTATTTCTTATCCACCTTCCTGTCTGTGGGTGGGATAGAAGTGTGGGGGGGGTTGCAGAACTTTCATAGTCCGCGTTCTTAGAGACTTATGGAGAGGGAGGAGTAGCCTCTTTGATGGAGGCACATCCATCATCTCCTTATAATCCTCTTTCTCCACAGATTTCTGGGATGGAAGGTAAAGGGACTGAGCCACTTGCTTCATAAAAGCAAAACTGGAGGTGAAATCCTCTGTTCCCTTATCAGGGGAATCTGGTCTGTGAGGATCAGGGGAAATGCCTGGATCAATAGGATCCCCAAAATCCTCATCATCATCATCTTCATCATCAGGCTCATTCCCAAAGTCATTGTCCACATAAGGATCCCCACCTTGGTCTGTTAAACCGGGGATAACATTTGAACTGGGAGTTTGTGGAAACGGTCGTTTGTCAACCGGAACCGGGGACTGTAATGACTGAAAAATCCTGATCGCGTTAGCGAGCTCCTTGGCAGAAGGAATTGCGGGTTGTTTCAGTTGCGGTTCCTGGTGCTTTTCCTTCTTCTTCTTCTTTTTCTTGACTGCAACGGCTGGTTCAGCAGCCTTATCTATGGTTCATTTTTTTTGAAATAGAGCTATCGCCCCTTTCAGAGGGCAGCTCTCCTGGTTCATCCGGTTGGTCTGTGGCTGGGTTACCAGCCTCATCAGCCATTCTTTCCGACAGTCTTTTAAACCATCTATCCAAGGTGGACTGCGGAAAGTTAGCAAAAATCTCACAATCTGTCTGTAAGTGGTCAGATCCCAGGCAGAATAAACAAATTAAGTGAGGATCTGCTTTAGCAAAAAAGTTCCCTGCACTCGGTACAGTGCCTGAAACCTGTGGGTCCTGTTCTCTTTTTAGTTTTCTGTGACATAACCCAGATCACCACACCAAAGTAAAGTCTTTTTTTTTCCCCGTTATGCGAACTGACAGGAAAACCAGGAGTTACCAAGGAATAATGAAAAAATAGAATACCAGGAGTTACCCTGGTTGAATTCAAATACAAATGAAACCTGGAGTTACCCAGTTAAAACACAAATAATTGAAATAACCGACTATACAGAGTCAGAAGTTAACAGCAAATTTAACTTTTAATTTAATCAGTAAAATAAATAAGTAGACTGTCGGTTTCCCTTCATTTGAAGAACCGGGAGGAAAGCGACTACTTACCCCTATTTGACTAAAATCTAAACAATTACTACCTGAAAACCAAGGACAATGAAAAGAATACTAATAATTTTACTAGTGAATAAACCGAGAAAATAAAGTTTCTTCAAGCGATGAAGGAGAGCTGTCTGGAGACGTCTTACTGAGGCAAGAGGAATAAAGAATCTTACAGTTTAGAACTGTTTACCAGGGACGGTGATTTGAAAACCGAGCTCGAGCCTAGCATTCCATCATTTGCATAGGTTCTATTAACCATTTCAGCTGCGGGGCAGTCCTATGGTGAGACCATACTGCGTAAGTCAGAATACAGTAAGATTTCCTGGGGTTTGAAATCTGTTGCACTGATCAGGCTGCAATATTATACTTGTGTGAGACTGTACCAGTGGAGCAAGGTAAGTGGGATGGAACATGTGGAGGAAGAAATGATACCACTGGTTCATTCACACTGGCCCTTTCAGTGCAGCAGATCCAAACCTGCTATGAGTGTAACATACAGTAGTTATTACTCTTGAGTCTTCTGTTTCTTTTTCTGTTCATGCCACCATTGTGACAATAACAATTAAATTCCCTATGACTCGATAATGACCATCATAAATTATGCTGCTGCCACTGCACACCCCAGATCACTGTTACTCATCCTGTTGTAACTTGTCCCGATGTGGCTCCTCTTCTCATTTCCTTCATGATTTTGTTGCTGTCACTGCATGCCTCCGACCACTGTCACCCTTCCTGTCATAAATTATCCCTTTATGACTCCTCTTCACATTTCCCTCACAATTCTATTGCTGGATGCTACTTGACTCCCCAGACCACTGTCACGCTTTCTGTTGTAAACGGCTCCTATGTGACTCTTCTTCTCATTTCTTCATCATAATTTTGTTGCTGGCACTGCATACCCCAGACCACTGCACTGTCACTCTTCCTGCTGTATCTGCAACTAAAAATAATAATAATAATAATAATAATATTCTTTATTTTTAATGCGCCTTTCAAAAATCAAGGTGCAGAACAAGTTGTAAAATCACACCACAATAAAACATTACAATACAAATTATTAATACATCACATCAGACAGCATGACAAAATAGTAAAATCAAACCAAATCAACCTCTTCCCCATAAACTTAGTCCATAAGAAGGATTTTGAGGCTTGTTTAAAAAAGCTAGAACACATAGTGGTAGTTAGATGCCCTTCACTGATTTTGACAGAAAGTTGCCTACAGGCAGTACTGCTGGTATCTATGCACCTCTTTCATTCCTCTCTTACAGGACAAACATCTGGTGCACTGACAAGGCTAACATTACACCTCCGTGAGACTGTACCAGTGGAGCAGAGTGGGTGAGATGGAACAGATAGAGGAGGAAATGTTGCCAGTAGTTCACACCAGCCTTTTCAGTCCAGCAAGTTCAGACCTGATATGTAACATTAGCTATGCGTTGTTCTATTGATTGCACCACTAATTATTACACATAGAATAAAGTATGGGGTGTTGTGTGTAATGAGAAGTTTACACTCACCCAAGGGGTTAGATGTTACATAAATGTGAAGAAACAGATAGGGAGCTGATGCTAGCCATCCAAAGGATGGCAGACAAGGGTGAGGTAGTACTGGTTGGAGACTTCAATATTCCAGACGAGGACTGGAGCATCCCAGCAGCAGCATCAACTAGGAGCAGATTTATCCTGGACTCCCTTCAGGGTGCCTTCCTCAAGCAACTGGTCATGGAACCAACTCGGCAGAAGGCAATACTGGACCTTGTGCTCACAAACAGGGACAGTGTGATGGGGTTACAGTGGGGGAGCACCTGGGGAACAGTGACCACCAGTCATTGTGGTTTGAAATCACAGAAGGAGCAGAACCAAAACACACAAAAACTTGTATCCTGGATTTTTGGGGGGGGGGGGCAGACTTTGGGAAAATGGGGAGATACTTGAAAGAGGCATTAAGGGGAATGGGGCAGGAATCAGGGGTTGAGGAACAGTGGGCAGTATTTAAAATAGGGATTACAAGAGCAACAGAATTATGCATTAAGCAGATTAGCAAGAGGAAAAGGAAGAGGAGGCCATTATGGTTTTCCAAAGAGGTAGCAAAGAAAGTGAAAGCCAAAAAGATTGCATTCAGGCAATACAAAAAGACACAGGCAGAAGGGGATAGGGAGAAGTACCAGGAGAAGCAAAGGGAGGCAGGGAGGTCAGTAAGGGAAACCAAAGCTCAGACAGAAGAGCACATTGCAAAATCAGTGGTTAGAGTGGACAAAACCTTTTACAGGTACATAAGTAAAAAAAGAAATGCAAAGGGAGGGATAGTGAGACTGAAGGGGGAGGATGGGAGCCGCGTGGAGGATGACAACAGTAAAGCTGACATACTGAACAGGTATTTCTGCTCAGTCTTTACTGAGGAAGAGGAGGGTAATGGGTCTGAAGGGAGTACAAGGAGTGAGAATGGTGTGGAAATGGACACAAGTCCCTTTACATGAGAAAGGGTCCTGAAGAAACTGGAAGTAATAAGAGTTGATAAACCAATGGGGCCAGATGGGGTACACCCCAAGGTCCTTAAAGAACTCAGAGAGGTGGTGGCTGAACCTCTGGCTATCCTGTTTAGCCGATCACTGGAAACAGGGGAGGTACCCAAAGACTGGAGGACAGCAGATGTAGTCCCCTTATACAAAAGTGGGAACAAAGAGGAAGTGGGGAACTACAGATCAGTCAGACTCACCTCGGTAGTGGGGAAGATCATGGAAGCACTACTGAAGGAGAGTTTGGTGGAACATCTGGTTGTCAATGGACTGCAGGATCCAAGGCAGCATGGTTTCACCAGGGGGAGGTCATGTCAGACCAACCTCATTTAATTTTTTGACTGGGTGACTAGGGTGGTGGATCAGGGGAGGGTTTTGGACATGGCCTATCTGGACTTCAGCAAGGTCTTTGACACTGT
Organism: Neoceratodus forsteri; assembly: GCA_016271365.2. NCBI lineage: Eukaryota > Metazoa > Chordata > Ceratodontiformes > Ceratodontidae > Neoceratodus > Neoceratodus forsteri. Next base: position 1,530,886,803 of record CM057453.1, read on the forward strand.
GCCACATAGAAGACTATTACACAAACTAGGGAATATGGGTGTGGGCAGGACAGTAGTGCGGTGGGTAGGTAACTGGCTGGGCGACAGGACACAGAGGGTGGTGGTAAATGGTTGTCACTCCACAGAGGGAAGAGTGACCAGTGGGGTACCACAGGGATCAGTGCGGGACTGGTCCTATTCAACATCTTCATCAGTGACATTGCGCAGGACCTAGAAGGCAGAATTTCACTGTTTGCTGATGACACAAAGCTCTGTAACAGAGTAGACACACCAGAGGGTGTAGACAGAATGGAAGGACCTGCAGAAACATGAAGAATGGTCAGGGGTTTGGCAGTTGAAATGCAATGCAAAGAAGTGCAAGATAATGCATATGGGGCACAAAAACCCTGGCACAATATATCAGTTGGGGGTGAGGATATAGCATGCACCAAGCAGGAAAGGGATCTTGGGGTTATCATCTCTGATGACCTCAAGGTAGGGAAACAGTGTGACAATACAGCAGGGAAAGCAAATAGGATGCTGGGATGCATAGGCAGGGGCATCACCAGCAGGGAAAGGGAGGTCTTGATTTCACTATACAAGACACTAGTGAGGCCCCACCTGGAGTACAGTGTACAGTTCTGGAGACCTTACCTACATAAGGACATAGACAGGGTAGAGAAGCTTCAGAGGAGGGCAACAAAGATGGTACATGGATTGCATCACAAGTCCTATGAGGACAGGTTGAAGGAGTTGAATATGTACTCCCTGGAGGAGGGAAGGGAGAGAGGGGACATGATAGAGACATACAAGTATCTTACAGGGAGGAACAGGGTGCAAGAATACACTATTTTTAAGCGAAAAGGATGTTCCAGGACTAGAGGGCATGGGATGAAGTTGAAGGGAGGATGACTCAGAGGAAATGTGAGGAAGAATTTCTTCACAGAACGGGTGGTGAACAAGTGGAACACCCTGCCTGAGGACGTGGTGGGAGCTGAAACAATCATGGGATTTAAGAATGCATGGGATAGACATAAAGGAATTCTGGAGATCAGGGTAAGGGGCAACAGAGTTCTAGGAAAACATAAACTGAAGTTACAAACTCAAATGGGCAGACTAGGTGGGCCATAGGCTTTTATCTGCCGACACTGTCTATGTATCGATGTAACCTTATGAATGGCATCTAACCCCAAGGGTGTGTGTAAACTTCAAGTTTACACACTCCACACCCTATATTTTATTTTATATAATTACTGGGTCTTCCTTTTTGGCCACAGCAATTAAATAATATAAAAATAAAACAGATGTCCCTTACTCCTGTGCAGCCGCAGCCCGCTTTGGTTTGAGTGTGCGGTCCTCTGCCGTTTTTATTCATTTATTTAAACATTTTCTGTGTTTTTTGTTTCCTGCATGCTGGCAGAAGTTTTTTTTATTTTTGTCCGTTTGTTTGTTTGTTTGTTTGTTTGTTTGCGGTGATTTACCGTGGAGTCTCAGTGGTGGTTCCATCTTTTTAGAGGAGGCGGTTGTCGGCCAGCAGTCTGGGAGAAATGTTGCGGTGGGGGCATGCGCAGAATGAGGAAAACTGTGTGCATGTTTGCCGTAATAAACACTCCTTTGTTACGGCAAATAACGCCATGGGTTTTCTTTAGAAAAAAGTAAGACTCAGTAATTATTATATATTACTGTAACACCCCCCCCCCGCAGGTGGGGCTTACCTGGTGCCCCGGGAGCCCATTTGCTCCTGTGCCCCACTGCTCTCTGCTCTAGTCCTGGGTCCAGAAAGGGCTCCCATGTCTCCATCTGGCCCATGCGGGTGTCTTACAGTGTTAAAGTGGCCGGAGGAGCCTAAAATGGAGCTGCGCAATCACTGTAGCACCGGCCATTTTCTTGCCACTGCAGTAGCTAACCAAATGGCTGTCAGGTGGTCTTAACCCCCAAGATAGGCTAATCAGGGGTCAGATACCTGGAGGAGGCAGCCAAAAAGTGGCTGCAATGGTTATTTAACAAGCGCCAATAAGCACTGCAAATGAGGGGGGCATTTATGAATAAAAATGAGAACTTTGCTAATATTATTGAGTCAGATCACTGCTCCTGGGGTACTGATGAATTGGAGCTAACGACTGGTCAAAGGAGGATCTATAATAATAATTGTGCAGTCACTTAACAGAGGGCAAGGGTAGCTACAGCACCATGGGGCAGATTTGTGTACAGATTGCTTTGTTTTGCTGCATCAGAACACTGAAATGGGGACTGCTATAAAACTATATTGGATTGTGTATATGGCAGCCATGTTGACCCCCTGTAGCAGCCAATCAATATCTTGGGTGCCCAAAAGCTTGTTGAAATGCCTTATGGGAGAGGTGTGAACTAAATCTAGGTGCCAGAGACCCTTTGCCAATCAGTAATCGAAGAAGGTTAATGACTATTAATATTTTTGAGGGACAGCAAGAATCAATCAATCAGAAGCCTGGATTTTCAAGTGACACCCCAGGGACTTTGAGCAGTTGAAGCAGTCTGGTCTGGGCTCTGCTCAAGTCAAGAGGGACTCAGTGCTGTGTGTTGAAAGGACAGGAGGCCTTCTACAGGACTCAAATCGGTCAAATAGTGAATTGTCTGAGGATTAGAATTAAGGATTTTCTCTGGCTGAAGGAACTGTGGTGTTGCAGCTGAACAGTCATGGCATTTGCTGAAAGCTTCTGGTGGTTTTGGAGATCCAGAGTTTGCAGTGAGCCTGCAGCAGTGTGGAAAACCCTGAGCTTGTGAAAGGTGGTAAATCAGAACTGTGTGTGTGTGTGTGTGCCAGAACCTAAAAGTGGGCACTCAGTCTGAAACGGAGGAAAAGAGCTTGGGAACCTGTTGGTTTTGGCTGAAATCCAGCTGTGGAAAGATGGAGGTCCATCCTGGAAACTGTGCATTGCTAGCTGAAAGCCACTGGCAAGGTGGAAGTTGGAGAAATTGTTGCTGCACCCTGGGGCTACTTGTTCCTGTTCAGAAAAGGTGAATGTGAAATCCTCACAGCTGCAACTCAGAGCCAGGTAGGGAACCTGCAAAACAGAGTGCGGCACACTGGGCTTCAGGGGGTCACAGGCATGCATCTGAGTGCTAGGGCACTCTGGGCCCATTAGGGAAGCCGGACCATGGGGTCACTCCTGGGTCTGGGCTCTTTGTGGCCTGGTAGGCTTTGCATGTGTGCTCTGTAATCTGACCTACTGAGTGGGCTGAAGGTGACAAGCTGCAAGAATCTTCAAGCAAGTCCAAGGTTGACCAGTTTCAAGTGCTGCTACATTTTTCAGTTCAGCACTCTCTGCCCATTTGCTTGCTGCCCATTGGAACTGTTGTTTCTTGAATTGCCTCACCCTACTGTGCCAGTCATTGCGATCCAATCTGCAGGACTGTGAGTAACCTAGGGCTTGCCCTGCCAAAGGGGAGTACAATTAGAAATTGAAAAAGTCTGGGTACCCAGCTAGGACTGTCAGGACACAGGGGGTTTGCACTCGTACCAGTGAGGGTGGGCATTATGTGTGTTCTAGCCTGCGGGCCCTGTTAACCCCATTAACCTATTTTTCTCTCTTTTTTTTCTATTGTCTTTATGCTCCTGGAGCCCTAGCAAGCAGCTGTGGCCCTCCTTTGGGGGGACTCACTCTCTGGTCTGCGCGTCCTCCCGCTCTTGCCGACTTCCATATGTTACCCCACAGCTTGCCTCCACAGCGGGGCGAGGGGGGGAGGTGCTGGCTATCTCCTTCCCCCCAAGAGCATAATCCAGAAGCCAGGGAGTGGACCTCAGGGACACAACAGGCCATCATGGAGCCTGCCAGCTCCTTTTCCATCTTTTTCTCCAACCCCATCTCCCTACCAATGTGAGGACATCGGTACATGCCTCCCAACTCATTTGTTAGATTCTGTTACCGGGACATTGACTGTGTTGGTGGAATGTAAAAATGTAATAGAAGCCTCCTAGGTGCCTGAGGCTTTAGCTCCTGAGAGGTTATCAGAGGCCTGGCCTATTATGACCATGATTAGTGTAGCTCCTTCAGGGGAGGTAGGGCCTGAACCGAAACTAACTCCCCCTCCCGGTGAGGGGCCCGGCCCAGTTATGTGCCCTCCCCTTCAGATTCTTATTGAAAGCTGAGAATGTTTTCTGGAGTGAGGCCCACGCCAGCTGGGGGGAGAAGGATTATGAATCATGAGTTAATTATGTGATTCCCTTGTTGCAGGACTGGTAGTGCAGCGAGGGGGAAAAACATAAAAGGCTGACTGAAAGTTTGAAGGGTCCTGCCCTCGATGCTATTTGGTCCTTGTGGGCCACTAACCCATAGGCCAGTCAGGAAGATTATATCACCGCCTTGGACAGTGCATTTGGTAGAACTGTGTCCAGTGAGGACTTGTGGTGGGGTTTTAGGGCCACCCCAGCAGCAACGGGGGGGCCCTTTCAGAGTATATTCAAACGTTGGAGAGGGCTTTATGAAAGATGCATCGTAAAGGGGGGTGCAGTCTACAGACCTGAACAGAATGTGCCTAGAACAGGTGCTGAGGGGTGCCAAGTACTCTAAATTGTTACTACTAAAGTTAAGTCTAAAGGACAGGTTGGGTGAACCCCCCTACCTCTGGGTCCTCCCAAGGGAAGTAAGGGAGGTGGAGGAACAAGATGCTCAGTGGGGGGCCGGCCCTGCTATGTTGGCTGCTATCCAGGTCATTGAGGTACCCCCTCTGTTGAGGCTGCTGAGCTTAAGGCGCTTTTCAAAGAATACAAGGAAGCACCTGATAGGGCTACCTCTGATTCTAACAGAAATCCCACTGCCCCTCCTGGTCATTCTACCCAGTTAGCCCCACACCAGCCTCCCAGTGATGGGCCTGGGGGTATAGGCCCAGGTGCTCCTTGTCGCTGTCTATATTGAAGCATGCCTCCAAGAGCTCTGTCAGGCTATCTGCTAGCTGAAAAGCCAAAGTTCACCAACGTAAGGAGAGCTAGAGCAGAGAGTGGCTATGACCCAAGCAATTGCACCCCCCCCCCGGTGTATCACGGGCAACCTAGGCCCGATGCTGAAGTTCCATACCCAGCCAGGTAAAATCAAGGAGACACTGCTATAGGTGTGGGAGGAATGAACATATTCACAGTGAATTCCAATCACGTGAAGACCAGCTCAAGTGAGGGACTGACTGTTGGCAGAGAAGCATCAGCATGAGGGAAACTTTAACAGGGCCCAGTAAGGGAGCATATCGTGGCCCCCACCAAGCCCATCTCCATGGTGTATGTAAGAAGATCCACTGCAAAAGCCTCAAAGCCTTCCCTACTAGATATACATAGGTTGGTGGGACCATCTACTGAGACTACCATCACCATAAATAGAGTGTCCACTCAAGCCATCTTAGATAGTGGCTCCCAGGTGACCATTATCTTTAAACCCTGGCATGACCAGCACCTGTCACACCTTGATCTGCAGCCACTGAAAGGGTTTCATTTGTGGGGTCTTAGCAACAGATCCTGTCTCTACCTGGGTTACGTTAACGTGCAGATGAATTTCCCATGGATAAATTTCCCGCCTAAGGTGACCAGAGTGGGAGACATGATCAAGACTCTAGCTCTGATTTGCCAGGAAACTGAATTATATGATGGGGTACCTGTGCTGCTGGGTACAAATGCCCCATGTTTGGACAGCTGGCACAGCTCTGCCAGGCTCTGGAAGTGGTTGTCTGGAAGGGCTGCACCTTAGCCCTTGTATATTTTTTGGGCACGGCAGTGCAGCCAGCCACCTTCGGAGGGGGTGCCCCACCTGGCATCGTCACTTATTTATTTGACCTTAGTGACTTCCCAATCCCAGCGGAGTGGAAGGCTTGGATTGGACAAAAAATGTCAAGAAGGACTAATGTGTTTTCCCTGCATGACTGGGATGTGGGCTGCGTGACAGGGGAGCAGCATTATATACGGCTCACTGATCAGTGCCCATCTAGGGAGAGGTCTCAACGCTTAGCCCCAGCAGATATTGATGATGTAAGGTGGCATCTCCAAGAACTATTGGTTGTGGGCATCATTCAGGAATCCAGGAGCCCATATGCCTCACCCATAGTCGTGGTGAGAAAGAAAAGAGGGGCAGTCTGTGTAGACTATTGGACGCTGAACAAGCAGACCATATCTGACCAATATACGATGCCCCGAATTCAGGATGCTCTGAATTGCTTGAACAGCAGCAATTGGTTCTCAGTGTTGGACCTGAGCAGTGGGTACTACCAGATCCCCATGATCTCTCAACACCAGTAAAAGACTGCTTTCATATACTCTCTTAGGTTTTAAGGGGTATTACCCCAGAAGGTCTGTCAGCGGTGCTGGACCCATCGGGTTTGTCGGGTGAATGTATGAGTCCAGGGGGTCTTGTACTGGCCTATAATAGACTGGTGGGAGAGGCCCTGGACAAGATTGTTCCAGTTCAAGTTTGACCACTCACTCTTCACCCAAGGCCCCTTGGTTTGATGATTTCTTGAAGGAGTCGAGGAGAGTTGGTCGAAGGCTAGAGAGAGCATGGCGGAGGTCGAGCCTGAATGCTGACAGGCTTAGATTGATAGAACATTATAAGGGCTATCAATCAGAAATCACCAATAAGAAGGCAGAATTCCTGTCCAGGGAGATTTCTGTTGCACGGAATCGACCGGCTCAGCTCTTCTGGACTGTGGACATACTGTGCAATCCAGTCTGTCTCCAACCCAGAAGGGCATTTTCTCAGGCTAAATGCAAGGAGTTTGCTCAATTCTTTGTGGATAAAATTGCCAGCATCCGGTCTGACATCGGCCCTACTCTCCCTATGAGGGACTGCAGAGATCAGTGAGAGGTGATGAATACCCGGTCTGTCTGGGCAGACTTTAGCCAGCCAGAATTCATGGACATTGTGCAGATTGTCCAAACATTGCGCCCAATCAGCTGTAGTTTGGATCCGGGCCCTAAACCCCATTAGCGGGTTGTGTAGATGTGATCTGCCTGATCCTAGCTAAAATTGTCTGGGGTTTCTTGGAGAGTGGTGTCTTTCCTGATCTCCTTAAGGAGGCGGTCGTATGACCACTCCTAAAAAAAAATCCTTGGATCCAGACTGCCCAGCTAACTACAGGCCTGTCTCTAACCTTCCTTTCTCGGGAAGGCTATTGAGAAGGTGGTTGCATTACAATTGGATGATCACGTTGTGACCCACAATGTTTATGATGTTCTCCAGTTTGGATTTCGGAAAAGACATAGTACAGAGACTGTACTTGTCTGGGTATTGAATGACCTCCTAATAGCGTGGGATCAAAAGGCTTGTACCATCTTGGTCCTTCTTGATCTCTCTCTGCAGCATTTGACACTGTGAACCATGGTGTGCTATTGGAGTGCCTGCGGCCTCTCTGTGGACTGTAAGGGACAGTTCTAGAATGGTTTTGATCCTTCCTCAAGGGCAGGTCTTAGAGGGTGGTCACCAGAATTTACTCCTCTGACTCCCTCCCCCTGTACTGTGGGCTGCCGCAGGGCTCCATATTTGTGCCCATGTTGTTCGCAGTGTATATGCTGCCATTAGGAGATATCATTAGGTGATACAGTTTGAGTTTTCACTGCTATGTAGATGATACACAACTGTATTTGTCCTTTCTACCCAAACAAGGGGATGCAGTCTCTGTGTCTCGCCGAGATCAAGGACTGGATGAGCACCAGCTGGCTGAGACTGAATCCGGACAAGACTGAAGTGTTGATTGTGGACCCTGGTCATCTGGGGGTGGGTTTGGGGGCTGAGCAAGCATCAGGCATATGGCTTGATGGCATCAAGCTTATTACCTCTGACCAGGTGCGTAACTTGGGTGTTGTCTTTGATGACGGCTTGACCCTGAAATCTCAGGTGTCTGCAGTTGTCAAATCCTCTTTTTACCATCTGAGGAACATCGCCTGAGTGAAACACCTGGTTCCTCCAGATGACCTTCCAACATTGGTCCATGCCTTCATCACCACCTGTCTTGACTACTGCAATGCCCTCTACCTAGGGCTTCCTGGGGTTGATATCCGCCACTTGCAGCTAGTGCAGAAGGCGCGTCAGCCAGACTACTGACTGGTGCATCTAGGACCAGCCATATTTCGCCTGTGCTGCTCGGGCTGCACTGGCTGCCTGTTCAGTGGTGGATCACCTTTAAGGTTGGTCTTCTGACCTTCAAAGCCCTACACGAACTGGGACCCAGCTACCTGTAAGATCTCTTGACTCTCTACCGCCCCCTCTGCCCTCTCCGATCCACCGACAAGGGACTGCTTGAGATTCCCAGGGTTCATTTGAAGACATCTGGTGCTAATGTTTTTCCTTTTGTGGCCCCCACCCTGTGGAATTCTCTAGCTCACCAGTTGAAAGAATGCCTGACCGTCGAGAGATTCAAGTTGGAATTTAAGACTTACCTTTTTCAATTGGCCTTCCCAGATGATTTTAATTAATTTTATATATTTGTAATTTTATTTTAATCTATGTCTCACTGTAATTAATCTGTAAAGCGCCTTGGTTTAAGAAAGGCGCTATATAAATAAAGTTTGCTTTGCTTTATGAGTTTCTGCGGATGCCCCCAAGGCATCTCTGGCGTCCCTGCTACATTCCAGTACCTTATGTAGATGGCCGTCGGGAATATTAATCTGCTGGAGTGCATAGTGTATCTAGATGTATAATATTGCTTTGAAAAACCCTGGAAGAACATGAGATGAGGTTACTGAAGGTACTGGATCATCTAGAAGAGTTTGGTCTCAAGCTTTCTATCGACAAATGCCAGTTTTTTCAAGCCTCTGTCAAGTATGTCAGGCACATAGTATCAGCACAAGGAATCCAAACAGACCCCAGCTCACAACCTGGCCCAAGCCCCAGAACCTAAAAGAGTTTCAGCTCCTGTTGGGTTTCTGCGGGTATTACCGGAGATTCATCAAGGATTATACCCAGGTAGTTAGAATGCTTCTGAATCTGCTACAAGACTACCCTCCAGTCAATAAAAGCAAGAGACTCGAACATCCTGGGGCTCCTGCTGAGCAGCAGCATTACTTCAAACCCTCTGAGCCGTTCGACCCAAGGTGGGGAGAGGACTGTGAGAGAGCTTTTGAAGACATCATTCATTGTTTAACCCATGCTTCAGTCCTGGCCTATGCAGCCCCACAAAAACCTTACACCTTACACACTGACACCAGTTTCAGTGGCCTGGGAACTGTCCTGTATCAAAACTACCCCTAAGGGCCTGCGTCCAGTTGCATATGCTAGTCATAGTTTGAACCCGGCAGAGAGGAAATACCCAGTGCACAAACTGGAGTTTCTTGCGCTCGTGTGGGCCATTGTCGACCTGTTTCATTATTACTTATATGGGGCCAAGATTACCATGAGGACTGATAATAATCCATTAACTTACATTCAAACAACAGCTAAGCTTGACGCAGCTGGTCATAGGTGATTTTCAGCCTTGTCCACCTATGATTACTGCATCGAGTACCACCCAGGGCTAAATTATGTAGATGCTAAAGCTTTGCCCTGATGCCCCATGTCCTTTCCTGGTGAACAGTCAAGCTGGGTAATGATATCTGAGTAGACTGTAAAGGCCCTGTGCAAGAAATTTGACACTGATGATTCTTCAGCATCAGAGACCGTCCCCCATCTAGTGGAGAGCCCGGAAGGCCCCAGACATTGCCTTCCTGAAGTGTACTGCCACATAACCACTTTCAGTATGAAGCCCTTACCTCAACTAATGAGTCAGGACTTGATGAGAGAGAAAAGGTCTGACGCAGCTATTGACAAAGTACTGCGGGTTCTGCAGAGAGGGGGTGACTCCACCCAACTGACTAAAGACCCCAATGCCCAGTTGATGTTACGAGAATGGTCAAAGTTAAAGATAAAGGATAATATGTATTGTGAAATGCAGGACCAGCAGGGGGCACTTCGAGTACAATTGGTGCTACCAGAAAGGTTCATAGAGACAGTACTGAAGGTTCTCCATGACAACATGGGCCACCTGGGCAGTGTGTGCACGTTAGATCTGGCTCGCTGCAAGTTCTAATGTCCTAAAATGAAGCAAGAAGTGGAACAGTATTGCAAGACTTGTTGCAGGTTTATTCAGGGTGTATTCAGAGGAAAGCCCTCCCACAAAAGGCTACCACCCTGGTAAACACCACCACAAGTGCCCCTATGAAGCTGGTTTGTACTGACTTTCTCAGCTTGGAACAAGACTCCAAAAACCTCTCAAATATTCTAGTGATAATGGACCATTTCACAAGGTACACACAAGCGTACCCTATGAAGGACCAGAAGGCTTCCACCGTGGCTAAGGTGCTCGTTGAAAAGCTCTTCGTCCAATATGGGGCACCACAGCAGATCCACTCGGACCAGGGTCGCAACTTTGAGAGCAGGCAGATCAAAGAGAAGCTATCTCTGTGGGGAGTTCAAAAGTCAAGAATAACACCTTACCATCCCTAATGCAAACCCCAACCTGAAAGGTTTAATAGAACCCTGCTGGACATGTTGGGAATGTTGGAAACCCAAGACAAAAGCAGATGGAGCCAGCCATTCAGCACATTGGTCCATGCCCACATCTGCATCTGAAATGATGCAACCGGGTTCTCCCCATACAGCCTCATATTCGGGAGGGAGGCCCAGCTTCCAGTTGACCTGTGCTTCGGGGTATCCGCTGATGGTACTAAAGAGGGAAGTTACTTGCAGTACGTACAGAAGCTCAGACAACAGTTAAACAATGCCTACTGTTTAAATGGGGAAGTGGTCAGCAGAAAGAATCAATCTAATAAAGAGAGGTACAACAAGAAAGTCTTGGTGCAAGAATTGTTGCCAGGGGACAGAGTGCTCCTGAAGAGTTTGGGCCTTCCACAAAAGCACAGGATTGCGGACAGTTGGGGAGAAATGGACTGCCTGTTTACAAGATTCAGCCTGAGGGGGACTCCAGTGGACATAAGGTTATCCATCAAAATCCTCTCCTGCCCATCAGAGATAAGGTGATCGACTCAGCACAAGGCACAGTCGACAGAGAAGACAGAATGATAATTTACCAGTAGCTGGTCATGTTCGGACAGAAGAATCCACAGAGGGAGAGGACTCAGATGGTGAATCAGAGGAAGAGCTATACTTCTATCCTACATGCTTCTATCCCACACCTGTGCTGGCCAGTTTGTCGCAAGGGGCACCACAGACATCAGAAGCTGTAGCTGATACATCCCCTGCAGAGCTGCCTGGTCCCAGTCACCCTACAAATATAAAGATAGACTTTGGGCCAGAGACAGAGACTGCAGTTCTGGAGGAGGGGTCTACCACTGGGGAGAATGAGGCTCAAGGCAATGATAAGCCTGTGGAAATGGACCCAATTGTGCCTGCTGGACAGGATGCTGAAAGGGAAGCTGTTCTAATTATGCCCCTTGAAAGGACCACCCTGAACTTGAACACTAGTCCGACTGAGCCTTTTGAGTGGTCCCTGAACAGCTCCTCTAAAACAATGCCTCTTGAAAAGACCACTTTGAACTTCAATGCTAGTCCGTCTGACCTTTTTTTTTTTTCCTATCATTTATTTATCCTCCTGGGAGCCTGGCAGGTGGCTCTGGTCCCTCCCTCAGAGGGACTCGGTCTCCAGCTCACTGTTCCCCAACCCGTCATCCCTGATAATCCCCCACAGGTTCCCCCCTGTGACAGGGCCGAGGCAAAGGGGCGCCTGCTCTCCCCTTCCCACAGAGAGAAATCCAGTTGTCCCTTTTCCAGATGTTTGGGGAGATGGGACGGGCACTGGTGAGCCATCACAGAGCCTGCCAGCTCCATTTTCCTCCATTTTCTCCCCCACAAACAATGTTGTATGTCAGCAACATGCCTCCCGACTCGCATCTCCTCCAGCCACTGCCAGAGGGAGATTGATGTATGGGATGGCAATCCCTCCCTCTCTGAGAGAGGAGAGCAGTCCTCCAGATGCTCAATCCTCTCTCTCCCCTGCCAACCCTCGGTGGCCCAGGCTCATTCCTGAACCCGGGTCGCCGATGTGGACCAACTGAGCTTTTTGAGTGGCAACAAGACAGTTCCTCTGGCCAGAGTGAAGATGCAGATTTTGTAACTGAGCACTCTACAGCAGAAGAATCAGAGGCAATGGACATTGATCAAACTTCTACACAGGGGAGTGGCTAATCCTAACACCAGGGCCGCAGAGCAAGCACTCCTAAGACATTCAGGGAGAACTGTTAAGTCTCTGCTCAAACTGACATATGACTCTCTTCGGGCGCCCACTGACATCCCCTTGTTTATAGCACATAAAGGTATCTATGTTACCCCAGGTCACTGCCTAAAATCTTTATGTGCCTGGTTAATGCTAAACCCCCCCGCCAGGCCCGGTGGGAAGTCGGTAAGACGTAAAAGGGGGAAGTGAAAGATGACACCATTGGGAAAGGAGGGTTAAAAAAGTATGTGTTTATTGTACAAGTGTTCATTAACCACTGATAAAGGGTGAAATGCAGAGGGAGTACATATAGTTACAGGTGACACACATCCTAATGTTTGACAGCTGTCAAACAGTAAAGGTGTTTAGTGCTAGAAATTGTATATAGTTCAGTTCCCCCATTTCAAAACTGTTAAGTACCTGAGTAAATAAAAATCAGGTGTCTAGATAGAAATGTCTGAAATGTGTTAAATATTAAGTTTAGTATTTTACTGTTTACAGGTTCCTTCAAAAGGACTTGGCGCACACACCAAGTATTTAAGACACGGGGGAGTGTAACCCCCCATCCGCAGGTGGGGGCTTACCTATTGACCTAGGAGCCCATTTGCTCATGTGCCCCACTGCCTCTCCAGTCCTGGGTCCAGAAAGAGTCCCCATGTCTCGGACCGGCCCCCGCGGGTGTCTTACAGTCTTTTTTTTTAAAACTTTAAGTTTATTGACATCAAATAACATTCTGCAATACATGACAGTTTACTGAAATTCTACTGAAGTTAATTACAATCCAGCTGTAAAAGTCCTTTCTTGAAAAAGAGAAATTTGGTTAGTGTCAGGCTGTACATTATGGCCCGGACATTCAAAAGGGTTGTGCCATGCGCAACAGGGATGCACCAGCGCAAGTACGGAAATGCACCATTGTGCGATATTCAGTGGGAGGTGCTTGCGCAGTGCAAGTAGCAATGCGCAAGAGTGCAATAGTAATAAATGCATGCCCAACTTTAGGGGGTGGAACCATGAATAACATGCGCAGTGCGATATTCAATAGCATGCGCCGTGCGCAATAGGGGAGCTAGCGGAAGTTGCGTGACAGCAGAAATGATCCAAAATAAAAAGGAGCAAGAGAGAGGTGCAAGAACGCTAAAGGAAAGCCACAGGTGAGAGCGTGGTGACTGACATCAGGGCAGTACAGTGGGTAGCAGTGAGCAGGACTGGGCAGGAGCAGGACAGGGCACACCTGAACTGAGCCAGGAACAGGATAGGAGTGGGGAGCCTGTGCCACTGTGCAGGATAGTCAGTTAAGTGCCACCTTGGACTGAGGGCAGTGGCAGGAGGCAGGACAGCCACAGCCAAAGGCCAAAGGTGTACCCAGTGCAGGGGGAGCATCACAAATGGACAGCGGGGGGAACAGGATAACAGCCGCCGGGGGGGAACACCAGCCAGGGACATGGCCAGCGCCACCTTCCAGATGGAGGCAGTAATGAGGGGTGTGAGAAGCCAGGCAGCAGGGGGGCATGGCTGTGGAAGGGCCCATCGGTGGTACACCCAGAACAGGCAGTACCGAGCCCGCACCAACTTCGAACACTACTCTGACACAGAGCTTGTGGGCCGGTACCGCCTGAACTGGGCGATCCTGAGGCAGCTCTGTGAGGTGTGCAGTGATAAGATGCAGGCACCCACACGGCGGAGCCATGCTCTGTCAGTGGAGATGTAGGTGACAGCCGTCATGTGTCTGCTCACCACGGGCACCTTCCAGAGACCAACAGGGGACATGGCAGGCATAACCCAGTCGGCCGCATCACGCCTACTCACACAATTCCTCAGCGCACTGCTGCCACATGCTGTGGAGTACATCCATTTCCCCAGCAAACAGGCACAGCGCACAGCACACATACAAGAGTTCCACAGGGTAGCACGGTTCCCTGGCATGTTCGGGGTCATTGACTGCACCCATGTGGCCATCTGCACGCCACCTGGCCAGGACGGTGTCTCATACATCAACTGAAAGGGGAATGCAAGCGTCAACTGCCAGGTGGTGTGTGATGCCAGGGGGCACATTACCAATGTCTGTGCCACGCACCCTGGGGGAGCACACGATGCCTTCATTGGGCACCAGTCCACACTGTGCCATAGGTTTGAGAGTGGGGATATCCCCACTGGCCACCTAGTGGATGAGTATGCATAACACGAAGGATGACATGAGCAGATGTGGGGGGTGCATAGTCAGAGGTGTCATGGGTACCGGCCTTGTTGGCCCATGGAAAAGCGACGCAGACCACCATACTAATGTCCACCCTCTACACACAGGTGACAGTGGCTACCCACGCTGTCCCTGGCTGCTCACACCATACCAGCACCCCACAACCCCATCACAGCTATGGTACAATGAGGCACACACCACAACACGGAATGTCATTGAGCGGGTGTTCGGGATGCTGAAGGCACGTTTCTGGTGCCTGGACACATCTGGCGGTGCCCTACAGTACAGCCCCTCGAAGGCCTGTGGGCTATTCCTGGCCTGATGCATCCTGCACAACATGGCCAACGACTGTGGGATAGCCGTAGAGGTCAAAGAGGGGGACAGCGGTGGGGATGATGAAGACACTGGTCCAGCCGGTGATGGGTAGCCACCCCCTGGGCGAAGGGCCCCCCGCCTGATCTGGATGTCACAGCTGCACCGGGACACCATTACAGAAGAGCACTTTGATCAACACAGGTAGGTCACGGGGCCATGCGCAACCACCAATGGCAAGGGCACGGCCCACAGACAGGCAGGGAAGAACACCAGGGGTCGACAGCGGTAAGAGAATGGGTCTCAGTGTGGCACCGCACACGGCGTCAGGGATGGGCAGGGCTGAACATGACACGTGTGCACACACACACACACACACACACACACCACAAGACATGCACAAGGGGTAGATGGCACAACAACCACAATTGCCACCCCTAACCTCACACAGGTCCACACACGACCACACCCAGTGGCCGTCACTGTGCATGCCTCAGACTCGGCACCATTACACACTGGCGGACAGCGCAATGCAGGCATCATCATGTACACACCACAGTGGCCAGCAGCTGGGAGGGTGTGCACAGGGACCGTATGTGTGCAGGGCTGAGTACCCCACCCGTGCATCTCACGATACACACCACACTGCACAAAGGGCAGTGGCAGACATTGGCCATGGAGGGAGACAGGTCAATCACACGGCACAGTGCCAGTGGTGCCACGGCCACCATGGATGCATGGGCGACCCCCTGAGACCTGCTAGGTGTGCCAGGCTGACCATTGGCCTCATAGGGTGGCACCGATGGTCCCCCAGGGGTGACGCTGCATGAACACGACCGTGTTCCCACAGGGGTCTGCAGCCCACCGAACATGCCCGCGCCAGGCGTGCTCGGTATGCCCACAGCTGAACCCGGTGTCGACATAGCAGGTGTCACATGGTGCCGGGAACGGGCGTGGACATGACACTGCGCGGTGTCTGTGGTGGATGGGCACTGAACTGGGTGCCCAATGTGGCCATGACAGCTGTGAATGCATTTATCTGCCTGTCAATGGCAGCAGTCACATCCACCCGCTGCCAGGCCATCTCTGCCAGGAGCAGACCGTGGTCTCTGCTGTGCCACTCCTCTACCTGGCACAGAACCGCACTGAGTGCATCCACCGCAGTCACAAGCCGCAACTACTGATCTACTGAAGCCTGGAGTAGACAGCTGTGCTCGTCAATGAGGTCATCCGCCAGACTGGCATGCTGTCCCTTGTGGTGTTCCTGGCCCTGCTGGCCAGCACCCCTTAACAATGGGCGCTGCACACCAGAGCCATGTTGGGGCATGTCCACACGTGGTACACTGCCACTGCCCCCCAACACTGTCCCCCCATCGCCATTGGCCAACTGCTGGCATTGGCCCCCTGGCCGCCAATCGCCAGGGCTCACCGGCACCGCCGCAGCAGCCGCAACAGCCCCACCACCCTGGACTCACACCAGTGCTGTCTCACTGGGGCATACAGGCACAGGCTGGGACTGTATTGTTATGCAGGCCTCCACGGTGGCGCCACCTACAGCAACGCCTGTACCGTTGCCTGCTGTGGGTCCATCCTGCGTTCCACACGTATCACTGTCCGGGACGTGTAATCCGTCATCATCAGTGCTGGATCCGGCACTGATCCGTGTCCCAGCATGCTGGAGACTGTGGGCGCTGTCACGCTGGTACACATGCAGGGCCTCGTCCGTACCCGCACCACCCTCTTCAGTCCAGACAGATGTGCAGGTATGCACTGGTCTGGTCCCTCGGACACCTGTGGAGGTGGATGGGCAATCCTCCATGTCCAGGGCTTCACCCTAGGTGGACACACCCACCACCACTGACCCATGTAGACGCTCAGGAGCTGTAAGGGAACACATTAGCATTAGTGGCTCTGCCCTGCCCTGTGGCATTCCCCCCCACCACCCACACAGTGACAGCACAGGACCTACCCCTCTGGAAGCCATCACCAGGAACGCCCTCGATGGCACAGTGCCACATGCTGCCAGCCACCCGCTCCTCCTGTGGCATCAGGCGTGGTACATCCGGCTGTCCCCCACCAGTGGCAGCACGTGCTGCTCTGATGGCACCCACCTTATCCTTGGTCCTCCTCCTTTCCGTGCCGACCTTCTTCTTACACTTCTGCACGGACCGCTGGTGACTGCCATGCTGGTTCATGGCCCTCGCCACCTCACTCCACGCCGAAGCATGGGCCTGTGGCATTCCCCACTGTCTGCTGAGCAGCAGTTCCCTGTCGAGATATGCCTTGAACAGGGCATCTGATTCAGCCCGGGTGAAGTTGGGCCTCCTCCTTCTCCCCCATCCCTGTTCCTCCTCATCCTCACGTTCGGTCATGATCGAGCCTGTGGGAATGACAGGTGTTACCTTTGACTGTGCAGTCCCATTCAGCCCTCACAAACCACAGTCCCCACATCCCAACAGCATACAACCCATCACAATAGACTGCAATACCAAACTATTTCCTCTGCAGCCCCATGTCGTATTTATACAGTGCAACGCATGCAAATGAGGTGAGGCGCAACTGTAAGTGTATCGTGGTGTGCATGTGTCCACCCCTCAGAGGGGTGGGGTCCGTCTAGTGGGGGCGGTGGTGGTGGTGGTGGGGGTGCGGCATGGCTGGGCTGTGTGGGCACGCACACATGGGGGGTTTGCTACTGGTTTGTACTGATGTTCCCCTCTCCATGTTTGCACCCTAGGCCCGGAGGAGCACCGTAGGGTGAGTCAGGCCTGTTCCCAGCAGGAGCAGGGCAGGGCTGGTGTGCCACAGCTGCAGCAGGGACATGCTGGAGGGGCCATGGGCCAGCAGCGCCCAGCTGGCCTGGATGCAGGTGAGTGCCGTTTTTCCCCTTACATCTGTGCATGCTGTGTTGCAGGGTTGGCGGTGAGGCATGGCCACCAGCACTTGGCCCCACTGCCGTGCACACCACATGGTGCACTCAGCACTGTCCTGTGGCACTGCATGTGTGGGTGGGCATCATGAGTGGTCCGTGTGTGCACTGGTGGCAGCTGTGCCACTGTCTTACCCCGCATAGCCATGTCACTGTCTGACCATGGTGGTGCTGTCACGGGGACATGAGGCGGTGGGTGTGTGTGCAGCGGTCCGCATGGCTGTGGGTGCCTGGGTAGGCGGGTCATGTGGGCAAGGTCACTGTGGGTGGTCACATGCCATCACAGGGGCGTGGCCCACAGCTGTATGCCGTGCACAATGGGTAGGCTGAAGGGGTGTGGCCAGTCACGCGTAATGACTCTGCTCCCTTGTCCTAGGTGGACAACGTTGGACAGCACTAGAAAGGAGTGTGCAGGAGCTGCTGCAGCTCATGAGGGCCACCCTTAAGCTCCTGCAGAGACTGGAGCAGGATTAAGGACGGCGGTGCAAAAGACGGCACAGGGACAGAAGTGGGGAGAGGGGCCGGCAATAGGCCCACTATGCCCCTGTTTTGTATTCCCCCCTGAACTGACCCTCACACCCCCTTCATCCCTCTCCCAGTTGTTCACCCTTGCCCCATGCCCACTCCCACCTGGTTTGTGGCCCTTCCCCCCATTGTATATAGTTGTATATATGTTTTGCATTTCACACACCTTTATTATATACGTTTTGTTATGACAACTGTGGTGGTCTCTGATTTGCAGCAGGCTAATGATGCTTGGCTGCAGTGGTGTGCATGGCGTCGGGGGTGGTGCAGGCCTGGGCGTGTGTGTCTCCGTCAGGGACCCGCCTATGGAGTAGGTGGGGGACTCGGTCCCTGTCTGTGGTATGTGTGTTGTTCCCTGTGCACTGGATGCCTGTGTGCAGTGGTCCCTGGTGCATGCACTGTGTCCATGGTGCCCCTGTCAGTATGTCCATGGCCCGTGTAGCTGACACCCTTGCATGTCTGTGGTATGCATGGTGTGCTGGCATGTCAGTGGAGGCTGTCCATGCTGGCCACCATCTGGCCCCGGTGCAATGGCGGCTTGGCTCGTGTTACCGGTATGGTGCACGTCTGACTCGGGTGGCACTATGGCCTCTGCTGTTGTTGTCCCCCCTCCATGCTGTCACTGGTGTCTGTTGTGGGGTCTGTGCTCTGATGTCTGTCACTTGTGCTCCGGCCGCATGCTGGTGGCGGACGGCTTCATGGTGCATGCGCAGGTTGGCTGGTACACCTGTGCCATGGTGGGGTGCTGGCCGTGGGTACACAGCATCAGTGGTCACACACCAGCAGGATTTGTTGCCCCGTTATTGTGTCCCTGTGTTGGGGTGCCCTTGGGTCTGGGTGGGTATTTGTGCCCTGTGCTGCATCCTGTGTGGTGCATGCCTCCATGCACCACTGTGGGCATCTGTGCTGGCTGTTGTGGCCAGTGCCGGGACAGGGTGTGTGCTTGGGTGGGTGTGTAGGGTGCTGTCCTGCTGGTGGTGGGGTCCAGGGCAGGCCCTGTTGCATGCGGGGTACCTCGGGTACCGACGCAGGGTTGACCTCTCTGCTGTACCATGGGGGCACCGTGCAGGGCGGCACTGTGTCTGCAGTTGTTGCGTCGGTGGCTGGTGCCGCCCACTGTGGGGTGCTCATGGTGGGGATGCCATGCATGGCTCCATGGTGCACAGGGTTGCATTGTCACAGTGGGGGTGGTGGCATGCATTTGGTGCCATGCACTGTTGGGCGCTGCTCCTGGGCAGGGTGTCTGGGGATCACTGTGCAGGGTGTACTCTGCATTGGTGGAATGGGGTGGCACTGGGTGGCTGGCCCTCCTTGTATTGTGGTCACTGCTTGCCAGGGGGTGTGCTAGGGCACCATGCCCCAGCTGTGGATTCGGTGCTGGTGTTCATGGGCTGGTGGTTCATCCAGCTCACCACAGGTTGTGCAGTTCATGGGGTGCGGGGGGCACTGTCTGGTCTGCTGCGTGCTCCTCTGCCCATGTCTTCCATGGGCAGTACATTCCTGCATCCTGTCCCTGCGCATCAATGGTTGTGCTACTGCACTACTACCCTGCTCCACCGCGCATCCCTGGTTGTGCTAATGCACATCAACTCTGCGCCACTGTGCATCCCTGATTGTGCCATGGCACAGTTGGCGCGATATTCAGTTGTGTTGCGCAAGCGCACCTTGGCCTGCGCTGTGTTTGAATATCACGCATGTTGCGCATGGGCGCACTACACTTGTGCCTGCTCCTGCTATTGCGCTACTTTGTGGCGCAGTTTGAATATCCGGGCCTCTATGTCCATTTTGTTTCTGTGGTCTTTTTCCGGTGTTAATATTACTTTCTTTTTTTTTTCTCTAGATCTGTTTATGGGGTGATCTTCAGCTGCTTAATGTGAAACATATAATGCCATGCATACAATTGTCTTGTGTTTCCCTAAACAAGTGGGGGAAATTAATGCTTAACATAACAGTAATTCGATTGTGCTTAGGCAACTGGATGTGATGATGCTTGTGTGACTTGACTTACTTTGTGGATATGATTTACGTTGTGGCTTTCTCCCTCTCTATCCGTGGGATATACCACCCTATTAGGGTACAACGTGAGGAACCCTGGAGGAGGGTTGCCCCCATAGGTACCACGGTGATGATTCCGTCCACTAAAGATAGCCTAGGAAAAAGCCCACGGGTAAGAGAGACGTGCCGCTGGAGGAGGAGGGGTGGGTGGTGGGGCAAAAAGAAATGAATCCTGGGAAGGCCCGAGGTGAGCTACCTAATAAAGCCTGGTGGGGGAGTGACGTAGTCGCTCCACCCAATCGAACCTCAGGTTTAAAGCCTTCCCATTCGATTGTGCTTACGCAACTGGATGAGATGATGCTTGTGTGACTTGACTTACTTTGTGAATATGATTTATGTTGTGGCTTTCCGCCTCTCTATCCATGGGATATACGAAAAAATTACTCACCTTAGTAATGTTGTTTCTTCTAATGGAGTCTTGCTATATTATAGACATTAGCAGTTTGTTCCAGCTCTAGAACTGCCCCGGAGTGAAATGGTTAACACCATTCCAAAATAGAATTTTGGCACGAGAGCAGCTCTATCTGTGTCATTTCAAACTTGAACTGTCAGATCTTTACGAGCCAAACTCACTAAGGTCTGTGTGGAAGCTGTAACCTACACTAGCCAAATGGCTACCTAAATAATAACAACCATTGATGGTCCCAACACCCAAGACTCAAGTCAGGGGACCAGAAATACTAACACCATTCTAGTAATATGAAAATGGAACATAAGTATAATAAAACACACACACGCGTACACATACACACCCCCAAAGTCCCAAAGGGGACAAAATGCTAACAGGACATAAGTAGTGCCCACACTAAGTTGCCCGCACCCTACCAAGTAGAGGTTCTGAGAGGGCAGGTTGGGGAGGTCTATAATATAGCAAGACTCCATTAGAAGAAACAACATTACTAAGGTGAGTAATTTTTCTTCAAACAACATGAAGTCTTGCTATATTAGAACATTAACAGAATATACAGCAGTACCTCCATGGAGGAGGGCAGAACCTACTTAGGAATAGGCTCTGAAGAACAGCTGTGCCAAACCGAGCATCTCTCCTGGCCTGGACATCCAGGGAGTAATGCTTGGTAAAAGTGTGTACCGTTTTCCAAGTAGCAGCCTGGCAAATCTCTAATAAAGGGATATCTCTGGCAGCAGCTAGATCGCAGCTGTACCCTGGTAGAATGAGCCTCAAACGGGGAGGGCTCTGCCCACTTTCTGATAACAAAATTGGATACAAGAGACAATCCACCTGGCTATTGATCTCTTAGTGGCAGGTTTGCCTTTCCCAACTTCACCATAGGTAAGGAAAAGTTGGAGGATTCGAACCAGTGACCTTTGGTACGCTCTATATAATAACTAAGAGCTCTCTTAACATCCAGGCTGTGCAACCTCCTCTCACCCAAAGAGGAGTGATCAGTGAAAAATACTGGAAGGGAGATAGATTGATTAAGATGGAAATCTGAAACCACCTTAGGCAAAAACTTCCTATTAGTCCTAAGGACTACCTTATCCTTGTGGAAAGAAATAAAGTCAGTCTCCACTGACAAGGCTTCCAATTCACTTATGCGTCTGGCAGAAGTGATAGCCACTAGATAAACAGTTTTCCAAGTTAGGTACTTAAGCTCTGCAGAAGACAGAGGTTCAAAAGGGGATTGCATTAACTGGGCAATGCAAACATTAAGGTCCCAAGCAGGGGCCGGTTCCCGAAAGGGAGGATTAGTATGGAGTAATCCCTTAAAAACTTGGAAAACACAGGATGAGAGGAAGAGGGATGACTTTCCTGCTGACACAAAAGCAGACACAGCTGCCAAATGAACTCTCAGGGTAGCTGGTCTGAGACCCAAGGAATTAAGATGTACCATGTAATCTAACAAAATGGGCAATTCAGCAGATTCTGGGAAATATTTTTCCAGCACACCAAATGGAAAACCTTTTCCATTTAGAACTATAAGTACCCTAGTGGAAGGCTTTCTGGAAGCCTTTAGGATCTCAAGAACACCCTGAGAGGTGTAAATCAGCAAACTCTAACTCCTCAAGAGCCAGGCCTTGAGGTTGAGGATTGAGGTCGGATACCAAACCCTTCCCTGGGCACAAGTCAACAGATTGTGATTCCTGGGGAGGCACAGGGAAGATGGACTGTCAGAGACAGAAGGAGGGGTACCAGGGCTGCCTGGCCCAATCCGGGGCAATCAGAATCACCCTGCAAGGCTGAGATCTGATTTTGACTAGTACTTTGAATAGGAGAGGAAAGGGGAAAGCATAGAGGAACTTCCTCCCAATCCAGAAGAAGGGCATCCAGGGGAACTGAGCCCAGCACTGAGGCCTGCAACAGAACAGAGGAAGTCTGTGATTTTCTGGGGCTGCAAAAGATCTATCTGAGGGATGCCCACCTGGCAAAAACTATCCCCAGCACTTGAGGATCCAGGGACCATTCGTGATGGCCCGGGAAATCCTGCTGAGGGCATCTGCTAGGACATTGTCCTTCCCTGGAAGATGAACTGCTATGAGGGAAGTGTTCAGGAATAGGCCAGAGACCACAACTTCATTGCCTCGGTGCACAAGGCGAAGACCAGTGCCCCTGTTTGTTGATGTACCACATTGTTGTGGTGTTGTCTGTTCTGACTTGTATCACCTTGTCGTGGACAGATGCAGAAAAAGCTTGAAGAGCTAAAAGACAACTCTGAGTTCCAGCAAATTGATGTGGAACAGAGATTCCTGGGGACCAAACTCCCTGAGTGGAAAGGTGCCCATGTGGGCTCCCCAACCCAGAAGGGAAGCATCTGTAGTGAGAGTCAAGTCGTGAGAAGGGGAAATGAAGGGGACCCCGCTCTTAATTGCTCTGATCCTGCCACCACTGGAGAGCTAGGATCAAGGTTGAGTCACTGGGACCAACTTGGAAAGGGGTCTCTTCTCTGAGACCAAAAGGTTCTCAAGTGAAACTGAATGTCTCATCTGAAATCTGGCTCCCTGCACAACAGCTGTGGATGCAGCCATGTGCCCCAGGAGCTGCAGAAAGTGTCTTGCTGGTCGAGAGACCTGCAGAGTGAAGGAATAGGCCAGAGCCACTAAATTCCTTACCCTTTCTGGGGAAGAAAGGCTCAGCTAGCTTTGTGTCCAATTCTGCCCCTATAAAGGTGAGTACCTGGACTGGTTCCAGAACCGACTTTGGTAGGTTTAGCAGAAAACCCAGGGAGGTGAGAAGCTGCTGAGTGACCTGCAGGTGAGATTTTACCTGTTCTGGGGACTGGCCTACAATGAGCCAGTCATCTAGATAGGGAAAAACAGCAATCCTCTGCCTCCTTAAGTGGGCCATTGCCACTGCTAGACACTTTGTGAATACCCTTGGAGCAGAGGTAAGGCCGAAGGGCATTGCTCTGAACTGGTAATGACCTGAGGGCAGTTCGAATCTGAGGTACTTTCGATGGGATCTTCTGATTAGGACATGGAAATAGGCATCCTTGAGGTCCAGGGAGGCTAGCCAGTCCCTGGCCTTAGGGAAGGTAAAATCATTGCCAGAGTTACCATTTTGAACTTTGGTTTCAAAAGATGCTTGTTCAGATATCTGAGATCTAAAATGGGCGCCATTCTCCTGTCTTTTTGGGGTAAGGAAGTATCTGAATACAGACCCCTGCCCTGATGCAGGGAGGAACCCTTTCTACTGCTCTGAGAGCTAACAGGGATGAGACCTCTGTTTCCAGGCGGGGTCTCTGAAGCACTTGCAGGTAGAAAAAGTCTGCTTCTCAACTTGGGAAACTTTTTGAAGCTGAGAACCATACCCTGGCTTACTACTTCCAGAACCCACTTGTCTGAGGTTAAAGAAGCCCAATTCTGACTGAAGTAAGCCAGCCTGCCCCCCACTGGTACAGGAGAATCGGCCCTGGGCACCCCATCAGGGTGCCTGTTTCGCAGGAGCTTTAGGCTGGGGGGTGGGAGCAGGTCTGTCCACCCCTCGTCTGCCCCTGCCTCTGAAGAAGCCCCTCTGAGCATAGGCAGAGGAGGCCTGAGTCTGGTAGAAAGGCCTGTGAAAAGGCCTACCCCTACCCCTGGGGCATGCCTTTGAGGAGTGGCTTGCCGCCCTTAGCCTGGGCACTCTTGTAAGTAGTCCTATATTCATCTATCTTCTTCATGTAATTCTCTGTCTGCTCTCCAAACAGAGAATTTCCCACCACAGGAAAATCCATAGCCTTAGTCTGGGTATCCTGTGACAAACTAGTACACCTGAGCCAGGCCAACCTACGAAAAACTACAGATGTGGCCATGACCCCAGAGGAAACATCATTAACATCCACAGCAGCATGAAACTGAACCTTAGAGGCTTCAATGCCATCAGCAGCCACCTGTTCTAGTTCACTAGCCAGCTGGCCATGGGCCTGCTTGGCCAATGCATAACAGTATCCCATCTAGATTTCTGATACCTAGCTACATAAGCCATATAATTTGCTTGCCTGAGTCCCAGAGAGCTGCCATATACTGTTTTTTGCCATGGCATCAATCTTCCTGGAATCCTTGTCAGGAGGATGTGAAGCCAAGGGAATATTAGCTTTATCACAGGCAGCAGCCTGAACTACCCAACATGACTGCATTGCTGAGAAAGGAATTCTGTATCAGGGCCTGACAATGTATACCTTCTGTCCATCTTTTATCTACAGGAGGCACAGAATTAGAGCTTTTAAAATTTTAATTGTTTGTTTCCTAAAGACTTATGTAAAGGAATAGACAATCTCTAGACTCTGGAATATCCATCATTTCTACAAAATCAGGCTCCTCTTGCTCATCCACAGCCTCTTCTAAAGGAAGCTGGAGGGTTTCAGCAACTTTTTTATAAAACATAAAATGAGATGGGGACTCAGACAGCATAGGGGGAGATTCTAAAGGTCTGTCTGGGGAGATGTCCGGTTCAATGGGCACACCCAGACCTTCCCAGCCACATTCATACTGTTCATAATCCTCCTCCCCCTCCTCTGGTTCATAAAATTCCTCAATATCATAATCCTGAACCACTGGGACCGGACGAACCGACCTTTTACCAGATAGTGGTGGTTCGGACGGACCCTGAGACAGTGACTGGACAATTTGTATGGCTTTTGCTATCTCTGCAGCAGTTGGAGAAGGAATTTTGGATTCCAGACCTGCTGATTTTCTTGTTTTCTTTACTGGAATTGGTTCCTCAGAACCAGCTTTTCTTTGCCAGGAAGTCTGGCCCTGGTCAGAGGGCATCCCTCTGGTTCGGTTGGCACCGGAACGGGCTGGCCATCGGGTCAGCGGACTTTGCCTCTCGTTCCCTGAGCCTGCCCAATCTTTTTTCCAGGGTGGCTGCAGGAAATTCTTACATACCTGGCAGTCTGACTGGAGGTGGTCAAACCCCAGACAATAAACACATGTGGTGTGTGGGCCAGCCTTGGCAAAAACTTCCCCACAAACATCACAGTGTTGAAATCCAGTGGGCCCGGTTTTTCTTTTGGGTTTCTCAGACATAATGCCAGCCTAACCAAAAGCTTGCCCTTTTAATGGCAGTGCCAGGCAAGACACCCTTATCGGTTCCTAACCGTGTCAAGGGTATTGGAAAAAAACGTAATAAATCCGTTTTTTAGAACCGATAAGAACTGGGAACCGCACTCTAAAATAGTAACTTTTAGTTTAAATGAGTTTTAAACCCACTGATCGGTTCAAACCGAACCGATAACTTACAAGTTCCACACAGACAAAACCTTCATTTATCACGGTTACCACAGATAGAGCTTGAACTGAGCGGTTTGCGGTTAAAACAAAACTATTCTCAGTTAAATCCAACCGAGAAAACACTTTTAAACCAAAAGAAATGAACCCGCGAAGGAGAAATCTCCGGGCGACTGTTCACTGAGGAGGAGTAAAGAATCTGACAGTTCAAGTTTGAAATGACACAGATAGAGCTGCTCTCGTGCCAAAATTCTATTTTGGAATGGTTTTAACCATTTCACTCCGGGCAGTTCTAGAGCTGGAACAAACTGCTAATGTCTATAATATAGCAAGACTTCATGTTGTTTGAACACCCTATTAGGGTACAACGCGAGGAACCCTAGAGGAGGGTCCCCCCCAATAGGTGCCGTGGTGATGATTCCGTCAGCTAAAGGTAGCTTAGGAAGAAGCTCAAAAAGAATACCCTATTGGGTGTTGAGCATTGAAGAGGCGAGGATGATGAATGAAAAACTGACAAGATGATTAAGGCGGACTTCCTAAAGAGAGAAGGGAAAGCCAGGGCCACCATCTGCCTCCATCCAACAGCGGAACCTAATTAATTAACCTAAGACAGCACATTAACCTAAGGAAGCACTAACTAGCTAATACTATGACCATTGGCACTGAGGAGAGAGAAAAAAACCTTTTAAAGAGGAAACCTCTGGGGATCCAAGGCCTAGGTCGCCTTCCCTCCAGGCTGACGACATTTGATTTAAGAACGTACATCGTTAAAGAGAAGGATTCATTAAAGCGAAGGATGAGTAGGGAGGATGATGATGGGATAGGGGGAAACCCCAAAAGGAAAGCACAGATTGAAGGAGGAACATGAGGCAGCAGGGACCCAAGAGGGGTATGCTCGAGTAGGCGATGGGAAGGAGTAGATCCACGTGGAGTCAGAGGAGCAAGGGGATTCCAGATGCACTCACAAGAAGACTGAGGATGATGCAGACTGATGATGGTGATCACCGCGGGAGTGCAGCTGGCCAACACGATAAGACTGAGGAAGAGGAGACAGGAAGGAACTCAAAGATGAACTTGAATGATGGTGGAGAGCAGCCAACCAACCCTAAGCAAAGGGCAACAAACAGGAAGACATGGCCTTGAGTGGAGATAGAGTCAAATTGAGGTAGAAGGGACCCGAGAGGAGTATGCCAAGGAAGGGACCAAGAGGAGTGATGCCATGAGTGTAATGAATCCTGATGGCTGAGCAAGGATGGTATGGATGAGGGAATACTAAATGAAATCTTGAACCTGAATACACGTGGCAGGAGGGTGGTTTGATGAAGCAGCATAGGAGCCATAATAGGTATGCCCAAGAGAAATATCGAATGCAGCCTGCGCTGGGAGGGAATCCTCAACAGCTGGTATGGGAGGAGAACCGTTGCAGGAACAGGCAGATGAGGTGGCATATGAGTCACTATAGGCATGCCTGAAAGAAACATCGAGCACAGCTAGATGGAGCCAGTTAAAGACAGCCAATGAATTGGATGGCAGAACAAGTGGGCAATGGCAACCAAGGAAAGGGAGTGGAATGAGTGGACCGTTGAAGGCCAGCAGTTCGAGGTACCAAGATCCACAGTCCAGCAACAAAAGGGGGGAGATCGATGGCGCTCCTGAGGAACAGCGAGGGAATGATAGGGAGGGAGCTAAGAAAATGGAGACAGAAAGCCCATTCAAGAACAGATGAATGAAAACCTGAAAGACATTCACCCCCTCCCGATGGGGATGTGGTGCACGGTGCATGGAAGCCCAGCATGGTATAATAAGGCATTGGGAATGAGAAACAAGGAGAAATGAATGGTATCAGACTTACATTTCCTGTTGTCTGATAATTGAGATGCTGTCAGTGGGACCATCCCAAGACCCTACCTGCCAGGAGAATATGAAGCCAGTACAAGAAAAGCCAAAGGCAGGAGCTGGAGCTCTAACATGCTGACAGGCAAGAAAGAGGTCTCCCAAAGGAGAACAGAGCGATGAGAAAAAGAAACTGCGATGCGAGGTGTTTTTTTCTGTTTGCTTTGATTATGTGACCTGGACACCCCAGACGGAGCAACGACCAGGAGAAAACCAATGATCATGTCCGGGACCCAGCGAGGAAGAAGGGAAGGAGATGAGCCGCAGCACCAACTACAGAACTCCGCAGATCAGATGCCAGCAAAACAGGAGCATGAACAAGGCCGACACGACGCCCATGGCTGGCACGCTAGGAAGAGGTCTAGAACCCCTCTGCTTCGAGGAACACCAGCAAATCCACTTCTTCTAAGCCACAAAGACAAACTCCGTCCCTGCAAAAGACTCAATGGCTACGGTAACAGCAGCAAATGGCACGCCATCTTCAGAATCGGGACTAGGTAGAGAGAAGCTAGCAGATGAGAGCGATGCAGGGAGAAAGGAGATGGTCGCAAAAACAATGTGACCGATGGAAGATGAGAGGAGCAGCTGAAGAAAGCTATGAGTACTGGAATGCCGGCAGAGACGTGAGGTTGGCAGGAGAGCGAGCTGGAGGTGACTGCAGGGAAAGGAGGATAAGGGCGAGCTGGGGATGATGACGAGGAGTGGTGCTTCCAGACGCCAAAAGAAATAAATCCTGGAAAGGCCCAGGGTGAGCTGCTAATAAAGCCTAGTGGAGGAGTGACATAGTTGCTCCACCCAATTGAACCTCAGGCTTAAAGCCTTCCCATTATGAAACGAAAATACAAACAACTGTTACATGAATAAATAAATTTGTTACTCATAGTTGTGCTTTATTCATTTAGTCTCTTGTATAGTTGTAATATGCTGTGTTAAGTCAGGGCTGTTTGTTGGGACACAACAGAAATTCCTTCTCTTTCCTCCCTAAAATGCATGTAGGGGAGCCATGTTTGATTGAATTTATCTTTTCTCAGGTGAAGCTGTGCTGTAATTTTCTCTGATCTGCTATGCCCGTCAGTATTTCTAACAAATCTTCTACAGTAGGAGTGCTGGGCGTAAGCCATTGTCTGGTTATGGTATTGCATGCAGCAGCCTGTAGAATACCTATAAATGACATCTGAGCATTAGATCTGTTATCCCCAGGAAGGAGACCCAGAATTAATCTGCTGAAGTCTGGATTCCCCAGCAGTCCTGTCATGTCCCCAAAGTGTTTAGCCACTAAGTGCCAATAAGGCAATGAGGCAGTATAGCATAGTGGTTTAAGGCTCTGAGCTACAAATCTGGTGACATCCCGCAGACCAGACCTGGGCTTGAATCCCACAGCTTCCACTTGCATACTGTGTGACCCTGAGCAAGTCTCTTAACTTCCTTGTGCTCCCAGGTCGCTCCTGCAAAAAAGCTTTCAGCTTAGTGTGCTACTTCTGGTTAAACAACCAAAAAAAAAGACTGCAGCTTAGGGCAACTCCAGAAAATGTGTGAGTGGTTCCCAATCCCCCCACAATTCCTCCAGCACAGGTTGGTATTCCCTTCCCTGAAATATTTTGCCTGGGTAGGTGTATTAAAAAATCTAGATACCACCTTCCATCTGAATTCCTTCCAATTGTTGGAGGAAGAGGCACGGGCTACTCCCTCCCACAGTTTCCTCCAGTCTTGTTCATTGAAAGGTAAGCCTGTTTCCCTTTCCCATTCTGTTTGACAGTGCAATGGGGGTTGCTCTACCACTGTTTTGTATGTTACCATTAACCTGGATAATGCTTTAGTTTCTGTTGGTTCCATGACCAGGTCCCATATGGCCTGCTCCAAGGGGTGTGGACGTAATTGTGCTTCCGTCATATGGTTAAAGGACCTCAGAAAGGAAGTTACCTGGAGATATCGAAAGAAGTGAGAATATGGCAGCTGAAAATCTTGCTGTAGGGTGTGGAAAGATTTAATGGTACCCTGCTGGAGAAAGTGGCCAAAAAAATCTCATGCCTTTCTGTCTCCAGAGTGTAAATGTTTGGTCCATACGTGGGGGAGTAAATTGTGCACAATTTAAAATTTCCGTTCTGTTATTTATAGAGCTTACAATATTAAGGTATTTTTTAATCTGTCCCCAGTTCTGGTATGTGTGGGCCACCCATGGGTTAGCAAAGATTTTTTTGGGACAGTATATGTGGGGGGGGGGGGGGCCTGAAAGTCCCTTGCTGGTGACAGCCTGGGTTTGCTTTGAATTTCTTGTGTGACCCAAACGTTGTGTGGGTCATTTCTTAAATAAGCCATCCACGAGGTTAGTTGTGCTATTTTAAAGTATGTTTTTAAATTGGGTAATCCCAGTACTCCCTCTGTCTTAGCTCTTTGTAGGGTTTCCCAATCTATTCTAGCTCTCGCCCCTCCCCCCAAGGCATATTGATGTAAGGCTCTATTAATAGCCTTCCATTCCTTGGTGGGGGCACATAGTGGCGGGGCACCAAAGAGAAATAAAAAGCGGGGAAGAATATTCATTTTTATGGACTCAATCCATCTTAAGAGGGAGAGGGGGAGCAATGCCCATCTCTTTAGGTCCGTGAGAACATTTTGGATCAATCTGTTGTAGTTAACTTGGTATAACCATTGTAGATCTAGTAGGATATAAATACCCAGATATCAGAATTGGGAAGTTGCCCATCGAAATGGAATAAGATGCTTTAAGTCTGAGGTGCGATGTCCACTTATCCTTATCACCTCAGTTTTGTCCTTATTTATCTTGAAACCTGAGACCTGTCTGTAATCCTCTAATATTCTAAGTAATATGGGGAGAGTTCTGACTGGGTCCTTCACATATAGCAAAGTGTCATCCACGTAGAGCGAAATTCTGTTCTCTGTTCCTCCTGTGTTAATACCTGCTAAGCCTTCATGAGATCTAATCAGTTCTGCTAGGGGCTCTATACTAAGGGTGAATAAGATGGGAGACAGAGGGCACCCCTGTCTGGTACCTCTAACTATATTCAGCCTGTCTGAGATAGTGCCATTTACTCTGACCTGTGCCGTGGGGTTGCTATATATCCGCTTGATCCATTCTATGAATTGGGCCCCAAAACCAAATTTGAGTAGAACTTTCCTTAGGAAAATCCAGCTCAGGTGGTCAAATGCCTTCTCGGTGTCTATTGCAATCGCTATCTGCTGGTCTTTACCTTTCTTACCTGTGTACAAAATATTAAGAAAACATCTTATGTTGTCTTTTAGATGTCGGTTTGGCACAACTCCGGCTTGGTCAGGGTGTATCAATTGCGGGAGAAAGGAATTAACTCAGTTAGTGAGTATTTTTGTGAATAGTTTAGAGTCTACGTTTAGTAAAGAGATAGGTCTATAGGAGCTACAAGAATCTGGAGGTTTCCCTCTTCCGGAATGACTGCAATTAAGGCTTCCTTCCAAGAGTCTGGGAATTCACCCTCCTTTGTGTTACAAACTTTTGTTAACAATGGGACCAGTTGTTTACTACATATTTGGTAAAATTCCACATTGAAGCCATCAGGGCCTGGGGATTTGCCAACCTTCATGTTATGGAAGGCCTGAGAGATCTCCAGATGGGTTACCGGGGAATCCAGCTCAAGCTGAACCTCCAAAGGAAGTTTAGATAGGGAGATCTGATCTAAAAATAATAATAATAATAATAAACTTTATTTTTATTGCGCCTTTCAAAAAATCAAGGTGCAGAACAAGCTTTAAAATACATCCAAATAGCATATTATCAAATTCAATAAAATAAATAATGACATCCACAAGATAAATAATAAAATCAGATTGACTCAATATCCTCCCCAAATGCTTTTCTCCATAAAAAAGATTTCAAAGCTTTTTTAAAGTGCCCCACCATCGTGCACTCTCTAAGCCAACGGGGTAGAGAATTCCAAAGGGTCGGTGCTGCGAATACAAAGGCCCGGGCCCCGGATGATTTCAAAACTACCCTTGGAATCTCTAGCAACCCCTCGTTGGCTGAGCAGAGCAGTTGCTCCAGGATGTAAGGCACCAGAAGCTCTTTCAGGTAGTCAGGGCCCAGGCCGTGCAGGGCTTTATAAGTCAGCAAGCCGACTTTAAAGGAGATCCGCCACTGAACCAGCAGCCAGTGCAGACCTGCAACACCGGAGTAATATGGGAAAAACAAGGTGTCCCAGTTAACAACTGGGCCACGGAGTTCTGCACCAGCTGCATGCAGCAGATATCAACCCCTGGAAGTCCAAAGTAAAGGGAATTGCAGTAGTCCAGATGCGAGGTCACAAAGGCGTGGATCAACATAGGTAGGTCTCCGGACAGAACAAGGTGTTTGATCCTAGCGATATTCCTGAGATGGTAAAAGGATAGCTTAACGACCGCCGACACTATGGCATGCAGTGTCAGCCGATCATCAAGAATTACCCCTAGGTCACGTACCTGTTCAGAGATAGGAAGCTCAACCGCCCCCAGGAATAAATCTGAGGTATGGTCAGTCCCCTACCCCCCTATACGGTGACCTGGATCCACGACCATCACCTCCGTCTTTCCAGAATTCAGCTTCAGCCAGCTGGACCTCATCCATCCTTGGATATCCTAGAGACAGTTATTAAACACCGAGAATGCTCCATTGTGGTCGGGTGCAAAAGACAGGTAGAGTTGAGTATCATCGGCATAACAATGAAACTCCAAACTCCAAAAAGCGTCTATTGTTCAGTTAGTGTCATCATCGTTAAGACTTATGTCATATAGTGCCGCATAATACTCTCGGAAGGCACCTGCTATGTCTTTTGGTGTGTTTAGTGAGATTGGATTATTGGGTTTGGTCAATTTAATGACTTTGACATATCTATCTGATTGTTGCTTTCTAAGTCTAAAAACGAATAATCTGCTGGCTCTGTTGCCATGTTCGTATTATTTCTGGTTACTATATCTCAGTTTTCCCTCAATCTGCCAATCTAGTATTTCCTACAGAGCATTTCTGGTGTTTTTTATTTCTTATATCAGTTTCTTATTAGGATTGTTTGTTTGCTTCAGAGTAGTTTCCAAATGTTTTAACTTTGTTTCCAATGCGACTTGCTTTTCCAAACGCCTTTTTTTTAGTATAGTCACATATGAAATAATCTCCCCTCTCAGTACCACTTTTAAACCATCCCAGAAACATTTAGAATCTGGGCCTGAGGTGGGGTTATGTGTTTCATAATCTGTAATGACATCTTTAATTCTGGAGGTGAATTTCTTCCTCTGCAAGAAGGATGAGTTCATTCTCCATAGGGTTCTTTTGTTCCAGTTCCCCAGCTGTAATCTGATGGTAACAGTAGAGTGGTCCAAGATTAATCTGGGGTGGATGGTAGTATCCCTGACTTTGTGGAGGTCTCCACTACTACAGAGAAAATAATAATTTCTCGAGTGGGAGTTGTTAGGGTGGGAATAAAAGGTGTAATATTTAAGGGTTCTGTCATGCTCCCTCCAAACTTCTGTGAGGCCTAGTTCATGCATCCCAGTTCTTAACTCTCTACTCATTTGGTTGTTAGTTGTAAGGAGTCCTGAGGATCTAGCTAGTTGAGGGTTAATTACACAGTTAAAATCTCCTCTCAAAAGAACTGTGCCGTCTCCTGCGTCAGCTACCTTACCAAATATTTCTCCAAAAAAGGAGGGTTTATCTCGGTTGAGGGCATATTGGTTAATAAGGTGGGTTGTCTGGGAGAACAGTTTCCCTGTGACCAGGATCCCTCTTCCCTCCTCCAGAACTCTCTCAGATAGGATTTCAAAGGGGAGTTTTTTTTTCAATAAGAATAGCCACACCCGCCTGTTTTCCTGTGAGGTGGGAGGAGCTTATTACTTTGCTAACTCATGATCTTCTTAATTTAATGTGCTCTGCTTCACTTAGTCTGGTTTCTTGTAAGAAACCAAGGTCTGATTTCAGATGTTTAAGATATTGGAGTATCTTGGCACTTTTTACTGGGGAATTGATTCCCTGTACATTCAGGGATGCTACTTTAAGTGTCTCGATATTTAAAATTCCTTTGTGTCCCTGCCTGCACTGGAATCCCCCCTAAATTCCGACCTCTGAGAAATGTTTCCATTTGCACTTTCGTATACTCCAACCAAGACATATTCCTTGTACCATTTGTCACACTTTGCACCTTATATGAGTAACTATAATCAAAGTAAAAAAATAAATAGACAAACACGTCGAAAGAGAACATTTTATCAACGTTTTAACAATGGTTGAATAAATAACAAGAAAAGTAGTTCAACTTAACCACAGCTTCCTAGATTAAGATGTTATGGGAACCTCTGAGAATCATGGGTTCCAGAGCTACAGCTCAGGCACCTACGTAAAGTAAGTCTGACCCCGCGGAGACAGGAATGAAAATGGCGTCACCATGGATGTGGTCAGGTGGAGAAGAAAACCTCTAACAGTGGTCCTTCTGCCAGCCATCCAAACACCGGGGGGCTGCTTTTATACTGCTTATTTGTAAAGACAAAACCATAATAACTGGGTCTGTAGTTTTAGTCAGGCACTTCTACAAAACAACGTACCTTCCTGTGAAGTACTAATTTTATGTACGTATAATGGGAACCAAAAATTATCTTGTGTACCTCTGCTCCTAACTTAGGGTTTGAGTGCAAGATATAAACCCATGAATGGGAGAAGTAAGGGTTTGAGGTGAGCGTTCCCTGGGGTTACTCAAGGGAGGGATCTGCGTCAGCCTACAATGCTGAGAGGGCTCTGTAGTTGCACCATGTGGTGTGCCCCCCCAGTCCCATTGACCATATTAGAAGATTAACCATTTTAATGATGATCCCCGAGTTATGAGGGGAAATTAGTTACAATATAGGATATGGTTCATATAGAGTCCCTCATTAAATGAGAAAAAAGAAAGTACCCTACCCCTATTTTGGGGAAGTATAGTGAATGTACATGATACCCGGAAGTTCAAAAATCATGGTGCATTCCAGTCTGTGGATGATGCTCCCGAGGGATCTTCTTCCGATGAGAGGCCCTTGTTTTCTCTACTTAAGATGTCTTTTAGGTCCACACTTAGGTGGGAGGGCCAGGTAATTGCAGACGGGTGTGCCCTCTGAGGTTTTCTAGCGTGGTGCCAGGCCGAGCACATGTTTTCACTCTCTAAGATGTCTGCATGCAGATCTGGGCAGGTAAGCAGGGCCATTTTTGTGCATAGGCTAACTAGGCTGCAGCCTAGGGGCACCAGCCATTTAGGAACACCTGCAAAATTAGGCAGCAAAAAAAAAAAAAAAATTTTTTCTGGGCTGGCTGCTTGTATTGTCTGCCAGTATGTCTTGCTAAAAACAAAACAAAAAAAGACACAAAAGTCTAAAGACGTTCCAGTTCAGACTCCTACTAAGGGACCCCCTGCCAGCGTCATTTAAACAATTGGCTCCCCGCCCTCCCCTTTGTCATGACAGACATAAATGTTTATTGCTCCTGCTGTTATGCTGATGACAAGCCCCCTTCCCCCCTTAAGCAATGGATGACGTGACATCAATGTACATGACTGCTGGCGTTCCCCCCGCTTAGGCAATGGCTGATCTGACCCTGACTGACGCCGACACCAATGTACCCTACTCAGGCTGTTGGTGCCCGGCCCGCTCGCTCTACCCCTTCCCCGTATGAAACTATTATCCTCAGCAAGTCAGCAGCACCCCGCGGACCTTGTGATTTAGGATTTCAATCAGGTCCGTGGTGGGCGTGTACTGTGCTGTGCATCCTCCGATTGGCTGCCGTTTCAAGTAAGAGGGGCGGCAAGTTTAAATGGCCCAAGTACAAGTACAGCAAAGTACTTGGAAGATAGAAGGAGAAGAACTGTATCAACTGCCACTCTGCCAGCCAGAATTGGGAGGAAGACAGAGAGAGAGAGAGAGAGAGAGAGAGAGAGCGCGCAAGCCACAAGCCGCTGTGTCTTCAAGTCCACTGGGTCTCTATCTGGGACAGTCACCATCGCAGAGACAAGACAAGTGTGACTGCTAGGAGATTCGGGAGTCAGAAGCAAACAGCAGATGCGGAGCGGTAGTACTAGTCTAGAGCAGCTAGACCAGCCAGCTACAGCTATTTAATTTTAGCCCAGTTAACTGTATTGTGGACTGAAGTGAAAGAAATTCAAATCCTCCGTCCTCTCCTGACCTGACTGAGCGAGTGTGGAGGAGTCAGGTAGGCTGGAGAGCAAAGACTGAGAGGGACCTTCCTTGCCAGACAGTGAGTGCAGACAGTGCCGCCAGCCCAGTAGTCATGGCTGGTCTGGTCGGGGAGAAGTTTGAAAGCAAGTCGAGAGGTCACTAAGACTCGCACAGTCAGCACCAGACCCACTTTACTTTAGTAAGTAAACAGAACTGTTCTTCATCTTTTTGAGTGAGCAGTGCTAGCCAGTGTGTGTGTGAGGCGAGCTGTAGACTAGGTGTGTTCCAAATCAACACATATGCATCATTCATCACAGCTAGTCGAACGGACTGGGTCGTCATGTCCTGTCGGTCGGCTTCTCTGGATGAATAACTACTGCCTGCAACTTCTGCCAGACTATTTACCTTCCCACAGAATCATTCAAGGCATATCAGGTACCATTTTTGCTTTATTGCACACAATGTCGTTTGACAGTTTGTTTGAAGCTTATCTTATTTTATTGTCTGTGTTATGTAGTAACAAAAATAAATGCTGCTCCGGGTTGATCTGTAGTGTATCCATTTTTTTTAGAAAGTTCAGGATGCATGCTACGCCCCCAACCACATTACCTGCAGTGAATTTGAAGGGTTTTTTTTTCTCCTGTAAATTAAATTGATAGCAGCAGCTTCAGAGTTCAGACTGTTTACCCATAGGCTCTGTATTATCAGACAGTGACACTGACTGGCACTGCAGTAACTTTTATTCTTAAATAATGTTATCACCACACTTAGTAACAAAAATGCTGCCACCTGACCTTCGGACCACTTGGATAAAAAAAAGTTTAACCAGTATCCTCCAAGCTACCCTCCCCCCCATGACCTGCAGATTTTAATTTTTCTCTAACTCCTAAAGAAATTAAAACAGGGAGTTTGGGGCAGTGCATTTATTCTTGCAGCTTGTCTGTTATGACACTAACTTTAGACTTAAAATGCTACCCCTGAATGACTTGCAGTGATTGAACTCAGACCATTTAGGTAAAAGTGACTTTTGTTCTGTTCAGTGCATTACTTTTTTTCAAAATAGGGAGACACTGAATAAGAATGCACACTGTTTGGCCTTGTTCAGATCAAATGCATAAATAAGCAAGTGTTTGTGCTTGCTTGTGTGCTGACAGACTGTTTGTTTCCCACCTCTAAATAAGTGTAAACAGTTTATTAAAGGAATTTTAACATTTTGACTGTAAAAATGTTCATATTCTGGAAAAGTTTTATACAAATTTAGCTTTCAAAAGGGTATGAGTGGGACCAGGCAGGGACTCTGTGGTGTGGATGTAACTCAGCAGGACATGGTAGGGAGGGGTGTGTGTGTGTGTGTGTGTGTGTGTTGGGGGGGACACACCTGTTGCACACTGGGTGCATGGGTCAGTGGTGGGGGGGGCACCTGAAGTTTCAAGCCTATGGGTGCTATCTATGTAAACACAGCCCTGCAGGTAAAGCTGTGCTGTTTCAGGGTAGGAGCTGCATCTTTAAGTGAGTCAAACAGTATGGACCCTTTGGGCATGTGAATATGAAGTCTGGCTGGGTAATAGAGCTGTATACGATTTCCTTCTCTTTGGCTTGCTTAATGATTTCCCTTACTTGTCTCCGCTTGCTGTTAAGAAGGTCTAAAAAATCTTGGTCGAAATAAAACTTCTGCCCGTCGATTGCGATGTCTCTGAGCTTCCATGTGGTTTGCAAGACTAGCTGATGGTCTTGATAGTTAAGCATGCGGACAATGAGTGATCTGGGTCTTGCAGAAGTTGCCCCACCGAGCTCTCCACTGCAGTACTGCGTTTATTGATTGCTTTTAAATCAGCCTTCAGATCAGCTACTGACGACTCAACCCTGTGTAGGGTCTTGATAATGCCATCCAGTTTTGAGAAGACTTTGTGTTGGTCATTGCTGTATGGAATTTCATCAGAGTCCATCATGCTGCTGACTGGGGAGACCGAGTGGGAGTCCCGTGCTAGGCCAGTGTGTCTATCAGCTTCCATCATGGGTTTTTAGCTTGGCTGATTGCGAACTCCTGCCTCTGCCTTTGATCGTAGCCATCTTTAAGTTAGCTGCAGGATAGTTTGTAGGTACGTTTGAGCAGATTTGTCTATTAAAATGTAAAAATATTAATCGGTGGCCCACGGAGCGCTCGAATTAGGCTACAATCAGTTTGGTGAAGTCACCGGATGGTGTCTTACAGTCTTGAAGTGGCTGGAGTGCATAAAGTGGAGTTGCATATGTGCTGTAGCACCGGCCCATTTTCTTGCCGTTCCGTTGGCTAACCAAATGCCTCTCAGGTGGTCTCGACCCCCAAGATAGGCTAATTGGGGGTTGGACACCTGGAGGAGGTGGCCAAAGTGACTGCAATGGTTATTTAACAAGTGCCAATAAGCGCTGCAAATGGGGGGGGGGCATTTATGAATAAAAATGAGGACTTTGTGAATATTAATGAGCCAGATTGCTGTTCCAGGGGTACTGGTGAATCAGAGCTAGTGACCAGCTGAAGGAGGACTCTATAATAATAATTGTGCAGTTGCTTGACAGAGGGCAAGGGTAGCTACAGTACTATGGGGCAGATATGTGTACAGATTGCTTTGTTTTGCTGCATCAGAACACTGAAGTGGGGACTGCTATAAAACTGTATGGGACTGTGTGTATGGCAGCTATGTTGTAATACTTTGATGCCCTGTAGCTGTCAATCAATATCTTGGGCATCCAAAAGCTTGTTGAAATGCGTTGTGGTAGAGGTGTGAACTAAATCTAGGCCCCAAAACCCTTAGCCGATCAATAATCGAAGGAGACTAATGACTATTAATATTTTTAAGGGACAGCAAGAATCAACCAGTAAGAAGCCTGTATTTTCTAGTGAAACCCCAGGGATTTTGGGCAGTTGGAGCAGTCTGATCTGGGCTCTGCTCGAGTCAAGAGGGGCTCAGTGCTGTGTGTTGAAAGGACAGGAGGCTTTCTACAGGACTCAGATCAGTCAAATGGTGAATTGTCTGAAGATTGGAATAAAGGATCTTCTCTGGCTGAAGGAACTATGGTGTTGCAGCTGAACATTCAAGGCATTTGGGGAAAGCTTCTGGTGGTTTTGGAGATCCAGAGTTTGCAGTAACCCTGCAGCAGTGTGTCGAACCCTGAGCTTATGAAAAAGGATAAATCAGAACTGTGTGTGTGTGCCAGAACCTAAACGTGGACACTCAGTCTGAAATGGAGAAAAATTGCTGACAAGGACTACAGGTATTCAGAGCTCAGGAACCTGTTGGTTTTGGCTGAAATCCAGCTGTGGAAAGGTGGAGGTCCATCCTGGAGACTGTGCCTTGCTATGCCAGCAGCTACTTCAGCCAGAAGCTGGGATGTCCTAGAATTCCTACAGGAGGCAGGACTCAGGCAGCTTGTGCTTGATCCCACCAGAGACAGGGCAATTCTGGACCTGGTACTTACCAACAGGGACAGAATCACAGATGTCCAAGTAGAAGAACAACTGGGATCCAGAGATCACAGCAAGATGTGGTTTAGCATGGGGACAGAGACTTCTGAATCGCGTCACGCATGGGCAAAGTTTTTAGATTTCAGGAGGGCAGACTTTGCTGAAATGAGAAGATGTATCAGGGTAGCCCTGAATAAGGGGGACACAAAAGGGGTGGTTGAAGAGCACTGGGCACAACTAAAAGCAGTCATAGTGGGAGTGGTGAACCAATGAGTCAGGCTGGTGTCCAAGATAAAGAGGAGGAAGCCACTATGGTTTTCAAAAGAGGTGGCAGACAAGGTAAGGGCTAAAAGGACGAGTTTCAGGGGATACAAGGAGACCCAAAGGGAGGAGGGCAGGGAGGTGAACCTAGAGTGTCTAAGGGAAGTGGGGAAGGTGGTTAGGTGAGCAAAGGTGCAGATTGAGGAAGAACTAGCCATAGACAGTAAAAAAAGGGGACAAGACAATCTATAGATACATTAGTGATAGAAAGAAAAACGGGGAGGATTGTAAGGCTCAAAGGGGATGAGGGGGAGTGTAAGGAGGGAGATCTGAAAAAGACAGAGATACTGAATAAGCACTTCTGTTCAGCATTTACTGAAGGGGGAAGGGTCAGGGCCCACAGCTGAGAAACAGATGCCAAGAGGGAGGGAGGTGGACACCAGTCTATTCTGAGTGGAAGGAGTCCTGGAGGAGCTCACAAAACTGAAGGTAGACAAGGCAATGAGACCAGATAGCATACACCCAAGGATATTGCGGGAAATGCGAGAAGTGCTAGCAGTGCCTCTGCTCTGGCAGCCTTGTTCATGGAGTCACTCAACACAGGAGTGGTTCCACAGGACTGGAGGAGGGCACATGTGGTTCCTCTGCACAAATCTGACAGTAGGGAGGCGGCAGGGAACTATAGGCCAGTCAGCCTCACCTCGGTAGTTGGGTAAAGAAATAGATTAGTTGCTGCATTAGTCCTCATAAGGACAGATCCAGAAGCAAATGGTTTGATACCTCTTATTGGAGCAATGTAGGTGTTATGAAAAGAAAACAATGTCTAAGCTTTCGGACCAACCAAGTCCTTCCTCGGAGACTTAAGTCTCCGAGAAAGGACTTGGTTGGTCCAAAAGCTTAGACATTGTTTCCTTTTTGTAATGTCTATGTTGGTCCAATAAAAGGTATCAAACAATTTGCTTCTGGATCTGTTCTCAGTAGTGGGGAAGATCATGGAGAAACTACTTAA
Source organism: Neoceratodus forsteri (assembly GCA_016271365.2). Classification (NCBI taxonomy): domain Eukaryota; kingdom Metazoa; phylum Chordata; order Ceratodontiformes; family Ceratodontidae; genus Neoceratodus; species Neoceratodus forsteri. The sequence goes on from CM057453.1 coordinate 1,530,927,370, forward strand.
AGAGAGAAAAGTGGGACATCTGGAATCCATCGGTGCCCAGGATCCAAGGCAGCATGGATTCACAGTGGGTAGGTCACGTCAGACAAATCTGATAGATTTCTTTGACTGGGTGTTGAAGGAAGTAAATCAGGGAGGAGTGGTGGATGTTGCTTACCTGGATTTATAGCAAGGTATTCAAAACCATCTACACATAAGAGGTAGGTAAACAACATGGGTAGTCTGGGCATGAGGAACAAGGTGGTAGACTGGATTAGGAACTGGCTGCTGGACAGGAGGCAGAGGGTGGTCGTAAATGGGATACAATCTGGGGAGAGGGAAGTGACTAGCGGGTTGCCCCAGAGATCAGTCTTTGGGCCAGTCCTGTTCAATGTATTCATTAGTGACATTGCAGAGGGGTTGGAGGGAAAGGTCTTCCTGTGTGCAGATGGCATCAAGATCTGCAATAGGGTGAATACTCCGGATGGGGTGAAGACAATGAGTAGGGACCTAGAGAAGCTTTAGAAATGGTCTGAGGTGTGACAACTGAGATTTAATTCAAAGAAGTGCAAAATTATGCACCTGGAAGAGGGAACCCTGGGGAGAGCTAGAGGATGGGAGGGGAGGGGAGTTGCTGACAATCACCAACGAAGAAAAGGACCTTGTGTTTATTATACCAGATGACCTAAAGATGACTAAGCAGAGTACCAGGGTTGCAGGGAGGGCCAGCTTCATGTTGGGCTGCATAGGCAGAGGTATCACTAGCAGAAGGCAGGAGGTGGTGATGCCATTGTATAATGCGCTGGTCAGGCCACACCTAGAGTACTGTGTACAGTTCTGGAGGCCACACCTTTGTAAGGATATTGCCAGGGTGAAGGGGGTCCAGAGAAGGGTGGCTAAGATGGTATGGAGCTTACACCACAAAACTTATGAGGAGAGATTAAAGAACCTCAACATGTACTCGCTGGAGGAGAGGAGAGGAGAGAGAGAAAGGGATATGATAGAAACATTTAAGTATCTTAGGGACATTAATAAGGTGCAGGGGGGAGACACCTTCCAATACAGGAGGAGTACAAGAACAAGGGGATATGATATGAAATTGGAAGATGGCAGGCTAAGAGGGAATGTAAGAATGTTTTTCTTCACAGAAAGGGTGGTGGACACAAGCAATAGTTTGCCAAAGGAGGTGATGGGAGCAAGCACTGTCGGGGGATTTAAGCATGCCTGGGACAGACACAAGGGAATCTTGTAGGTAGGGTGGAGGGAAGGTAAGACACTGACCAGATAGGGTCAGAAGACATAACGAAGTATTGGGTTATAGGCAGACTAGATGGGGCTGGCAGTCCTTATCTGCCATCAATTTCTGTTTCTATGAAAGCCACTGGCAAGGTGGAAGTTGGAGAAATTGCTGCTGCACCCCAAAGCTGCTTGTTCCTGTTCAGAAAAGGTGAATCTGAAATCCTCACAGCTGCAACTCAGAGCCAGGTAGGGAACCTGCAAAACCCTACTGAGTGAGGCAGACTGGGCTTCAGGGGGCCACTGTCACACGTCTGAGTGCTTGGGCACACTGGACCCATTAGGGGAGCTTGACCATGGGGTCACTCCTGGGTCTGGGTTCCTTGTGGCCTGGTAGGCTTTACATGTGTGCTCTGTAAACTGGCCTACTGAGTGAACTGAAGGTGACAAGCTGCAAGAATCTTCAAGCAAATCAGAAGGTGACTAGCTGCAAGAATCTTCAAGCAAGTCCAAGGTCGATCAGCTTCAAGCGCTGCTACATTTTCCAGTCCAGCACACTGCCCATTCGCTTGCTTCCCCGTGGAGCTGCTGTTTCTTGAATTGGCTGGCCCTCCTGTGCCAGTAGTCGAGATCTAGTCTGCAGGACCATGAGTAACCCAGGGCTTGCCCTGCCACAGGGGAGTACAATTTAAAATTGTTAGCATTCTAAAGAACTACTTAAAGGGCCCCAACACCGGTCAACCCACGGCATCTAGCAGGCCTGTGTTAAGTCTGGGTACCCAGCTAGGACGCCAGGACATAGGGGGGTTGCACTGGTACCAGTAGCGGAGGACATTGTGTGTGTTCTGGCCTGTGGCCCTGTTAACCCCATTAACCTATTTTTCTCCTCAACAGCAATCCTATGTCCTGGTATACCCTTCCCAAGCCCTCCACTAAAATAAAGCTGTGTTTTGTTGGTTGCAGTTCCTGTGCTGTGTACATTTTATAGGTATTAGCTGTCAAATATATGTATTTTACAGTATTGGTAAACAGCGTGGTATCCAGTGTGTGGGGTGAGTGGAAGGGGAGATGGGTAGGTACAACATTCCAGGGGGTTATACCAAACAGACACCTGGTCCACTGTTACTTTACTCTGGGTGTAGGCACCATGGTACTTTCTTTCTTTCCATTCTGGGACAGAACCCCAAATTTCTATTGTAACAGAACCCAATCCCTTTAACCTGAGTGGTAGCCAACAGGCAGGGGTAGTAGCCCACTGGCACACGGCACCAGGGCTACATTGCATTTTTGGTTCTGGTTCTGGTTCTGGTTCTGGTTCTGATTTGCTATACCCACCCTGACCCAGCAGAACCAGAAAATCTGACCCACACACCCCTGATCACTAGCAACCAGGGAAGCGCCGATGGACTGGAGGGAGGCAAATAGAAACATAGAAATTGTCGGCAGATAAGGACCACCAGGCCCATCCAGTCTGCCCGTAGGCCCTATACATTGTATGTGGCCACTGATCCTATGTGATCAATGGCTTTTCATCACTCCCTCCCCTCTCAAGGTTCCCTTGTACCTGTCCCAGGCATGCTTAAACCTCTCCACTGTGCTTGCCCTCACTATCTCCTTTGGCAGACTATTTCAATTGTCAACTACCCTTTCTGTGTAGAAACACCTCCTCACATTACCTCTTAATATACCCCTTCCAGTTTCATATTGTGCCCCTTTATTCTAGTAATTTTTCTACATTGGAAAAGGTCCCCCACCTGTACCTTGTTTATGCCTTTGAGGTACTTGAAAGTTTTAAATGTGGTTCCCATTCATGAGAGTGTATGGACAAAGGACACATAACTGCCACCATCTTCATTGATCTTTGAAAGGTTTTTGACTCTGTCTCTCATCCTCTCCTCCTAACCAAGCTTTCCTCCACTGGCCTCTCCCCAGAATCTGTACAATGGTTCAACTTGTACCTCTCTGACTGTACCCAGTAAGTCCGTGTTGGGGGAGCCCTCCTCTCCTGATCCACACAGGTGTTCCTCAAGGTTCCATTTTGGGCCCTATACTATTTTCTATTTTCCTAAACAATCTCCAATCAGTTTGCTCTGTGATGGACATACAGAAGTATGCTGATGACACTGTTCTTTTTACCTCTGGCCCCTCTCCTTCAGCAGTCCAATCCCAGCTCCATGCAGACTTACACTCTTTCCCTCATTGGTTCAGTCAAAGTCTCCTCAAAGTAAACGTAAAAACAAAAAGTGCATATGACATTTGGTACCCCACAAAAACTTGTCACCCTCCTTCCCCCATCACTTTCACCACCCTAGATGGTCCCCACTTGATACAGTCCCCCACTTCAAGTACCTGGGTGTCTAGCTAGACTCCCGACTTGACTACTCAAAATACATTAAGCATATCCACGCAAAACTTCACCCAAAACTGGGCACACTGTACAGAAACAAAGCAGCCCTCTCCCAATCTACTCAGCACTAACTCCTGACCAAGATGATTCTCTCCTACTTCAACTACACCGACGTAGTTTATGGCACCACCTCAGCCTCCTTTTTAGCCATGTTTGACACACTCTACAATGCCTTTTGTTGTTTTGCATGAAATGCCCCCTCCCGCACACACCACTGCTCCCTGTATTCATCCCTTTCCCTTACCCCTCTACGCCACCAACACCTACTCCACTATTCTCTCTTCATCTCTAAATACTGGTTTAGGTCCTTACTATCCTACTTTTCCTCACTTCTGTCTCCCTCCTCTGCTACTTCCTACCCCCTTCAGTCTAGAGACAAACGCACATTCACACTCCCATGGCCCTCCTCCTGCTCTGGTGCAGCTGCTTTCTTTTACAGATTGCCTCCACTCTGGAACATCCTCCCCTCCCAAATCAGACACTCTCCTTCTGCCCCTCTCCTTAAACTTGCCTTGTCACCTTCAACTGTGCTTGCTGACACCTGCCTTTGCAAATGCTAATCTCCCTCCTCCTACCCCCAATTCAATGTTTCTTCCTTTGCTAAATACTCTCACTCTCAGCACTATGTTTACATTTAAGCTAAGTAACACCTGGTCCTCTGTTCTCAGTCCCCTACTCATTCTGCTGCCATTTACCTATTTGTTTTCCTCTTCCCTCTTCCCTGTCCCCAACTCTTTTTCTCCCTATTTCCTTTTTCCTCCCCTTTCTTCCCCCCTCTTTCCCTTAATTTGTCTCCCTGAGTGCTAACACCCTGCTCTTAATAATGCCAGTAAACTACTCTCCTTTGCCCCCACCCCTATCTCCCTCCAGCACTCCTACTCAACTTCCTCCCTACCTTTTTCTTTTCTCCATGCACAGCTTCTCTTTTATCATGTACCACAGCACCTACCGAGTTTCCTGCAACCATGAACAGTATTGGTATTCATATGTTATACTATGTTCATCCGAAATGTGTACTAATTTTATTTTGATGTATTGCAATCTTATCAGACCCATCCTGTATTTATACTTCTGTGTCACTGTATCCTGTCTTAATCTTTTCAATGACTTTTTACTGGTGCAATCACTGATTTGTAATTTTCCCTTCTTGCCTTCCCCCGGGTCACACCTGGAAACAAGTCTTGGCTCAGTATACCTCGCCCAGTTAACAACTTTAAATGAATAAATAAAAATAAAAAAGGGGGATAGGGAGAACCCAGGTAATTACAATCAGTGAGCCAAACATCAATAGTAGGTAAGCTACTGGAGACAATTACTGAAGAACAGACAATGAATTCTTTAGCCATGTTTACATGAACCAAGCTGTTGCACGTCCATCTGCGCCACTCATCTGCCACTCCTCTCGCACCTCTTCCAGCCTCTGTTTACGCAACAGCCACTGTACACCATTGCAGGGTCAGTCAATGTTTCAGACTGAACTTTTTGCTGTTACCGACTGGATTTTCACTGGGATGGGAGGATGGTCGAGTGACAAAGCACCTTACAGTTCTGTATAATGACACTGCCTGGAAACAGTGCATCTTAAGTTCTTAGCAAAGCTGTTTTGCTTTTTGTTTCAGGGCTTGTTTTAGGAATACTAAAGTGCCTTGTGAATTAGTACCTGGGTCTGAAGAATTTGAAGCAGAAAAAAACCTGTCTGGGGTGACAAATGTGCCTGTTGAGCCCAGGTGAACTGAAGAAGGTAGACAGACAGTGCTTGATCCATTGTTCCCCATTGGTACTGCCCTGCAGTCCCACCAAAGTCATGTTGCTGCATTACCTAAAACTAACTTATGCACACACACACCCCCCAGTTTGTGGACAGTGGCAGCTGTGAGCTGCCAGAACATCCAGCTCATACCATTTCTTATTTATTTATTTACTGCATTTTGGTGACCGGGTGAGCCCACTGAGACCAAAGGTCCCTTTTTCAGGGGTGACTCAGAGTTAATTACACACATTGATTATAAGTTCATATACAATTCCACAATCTGGTTCAGAAACTCAAACTGACCTGTGGACAGTGGTAGCTGTTCAGCAGCCCTGCACTCAACCAAAGATTGCAACCCTTACATAAACTGGATTCTGTTGATGAGGAAGTCAATAAACTGCCACCATTTTCCCTAGATAAATGTGAAAACAATGGAGGGTGATCTGTCAGCTCTAGTAGGAACAGTTCAGTGTGGTGCAGGGTACAGCAGAGCTGCACTGGTGGAAGTGAAGCAGTGTGTTTACACGCTAGCAAAAAATGATGCACTGGTACAGCTTCCCACCAAAACAGCGTTCGCTCCACGTTGCAATGGAGTGACCTGCAGTGGTCTGCTAACTGATTACATGAACTGATCAGCGCTGGTGCAACTCATGCACTGCTCGCACTGATGCAGAGCGGGTCATGAAAACGTGCCTTTTAAATTAAATTGGCTCATGGATAGGACTCAGCACAGGTTCAGGAGAAGTAGGTTGTGTCAAATGAACTTGATTTATTTTTTTTAATTCATTGTTGCAGATAGTTGATAGTGGCCAGCCAGCAGACATAATTTACTTGCATTTCAGTAAGGTCTTTGCCTGAGTGCCACATAGGAGGCTGGTGAAACATACAGGTGATGTACGAGAACTAGAGAATGCTGTAGTAGGTGGCTCAGGAACTGGTTGACTGGTAGGACTCAGAGGGTAGTCCTGAACGGAAAGTTCTGTAATATCAAGGAGGTAACTAATGTGGTGCCTCAGGGATCTGTCCTGGAACTACTACTGTTTAAAATGCAGATAAGTGACATAAGAGTGACAGTACAGAGAAATATGAGTCTATCTGCAAAAGACACAACTTTGTGGGAGGGCTGATGAAGAAGAGGGAACGGGACTCATTAAAAATTATGTGAGGAGGCTGGCACAGTGGTCTAGTGTCTGGCAGTTGAAATTCAATGCCCATAGGTGCCGGAACCGGGGGGGCGGAAGGGGCGGTAGCCCCTCCACTTTTTATTTCTGTATGGCAAAAACTAGTAGAAAAAGTGCCCTTTGTTCCATTATAAGTACCCTTTTGATTCTCAGCCCCCTCAGCTTTTACCATCTTCCGGCACCCTTGTCAATGCCAAAAATGTAAAGTGATCCACAGTGGATGTAGCAATCTGCGTAAGAAATTCTGAATCAATGAGATAAAGGTTGAGTACTCAGTGAAGGAAAGGGGTCTGGGAGTAATAATTAATAAGTCTTAAAAGCTCTTCCCAATGCAATAATGCACATGGGAAGGCAATAGGATGCATCAGGAGGGGGGCTCTCTTTTCATGGGAAGGTGTGATCATAGTCCTATTTCACTGGTTGAACTTCACCTGGAATACAGTGTGCAACTCCAAAGATCTCAGCTGAGAAAAGACAGGGAGAGGTTAAAGGCTATACAGCGCAGGGTGACAAAAAGAATCCAGGGGCTCTGGGTAAGGTCTTATGAAGAGAGACTAAGAAGTCTCAATATGTATTCTCCGGAGAACAGAAAGCAGAGTGGAAAAGATAGAAACATACAATCCAGCTACCCATCAGCACAGTAGAGAAGCTCCTACTTTCGACACTGGCATTCCGAATTCACACCCTGAGCCTGGATTGGAGGGCTGGCAGTGGAATAGTGTGCTTGAATCAATGTAGTTAGGCACAGATTGTTCCTCAGTGATATCAAAATATTCTAAAAACAGCTGAAATGTACGGTAGTCTTAATACTGAACAGACGCAGTCATCTTTTATCTCTGGAATACGTCCAGCTACAGATGAGCCCAATACCTTGTTTGAAACAGTTGTTCATGGGTTTTCACACTATGATATCCATGGGGTATAAATGTGTGTCTTTAATATAGTCAAGTGCAAGGTGCTACACTTAGGGAAGAAAAAACAGAGGTAGGACCTATAAAACTGTCTCATGCCAATCAAGGACAGAAAGACCAGGGGGGTATAATAGCAAAGTTAAGCAAAACAACTGGTGCATGACTACTGTAAACAGTGCCAGCAGACTGCTGGGTTATATCAAAAGGAGGTGACCATCAGAGCAAGGTAAGTAATACTGCCACTGTACAAAGTCCTGTTCAGGCCCCTATGAGAGTAATTCAGTTATGATCTCTTCAATACAAAAGTATCATGAAGGCAGTCAAGAGAGTGCAATGCAAGGTCACCAAAATGGTTGGCAGTATGGGGGACAAAAGCTATAAAGAGGAATTGGAGGTCCTTAACATGTTAATCCTGGCCGGCCCGGTGGCGCTGAGGGTTGAGGCGCTTAACGCCACACCTCGCGCCACGCCGGCGACCCGAGTTCAGGAGCGAGCTCTGGTGCTGAGTGTCAGCAGGGGAGGGCCAAGGATTAAGCCCCCGCAGGGCGGCTCTCCTCCCCGGCATAAAGGTGGGAGGATAGCTCAGTGCACCAGCGGCTCCCAGTGGAGATCAGGAGCACTGCAGTACATGGGCTGCACATCGTCCAGCGTGGCTGACACAGGCAGGGTTGCCATGCGCCATTGCGTCAGGTGTGCCCACACAAGGGGGGAGGAGGTCTCCACCAGAACAAGAAAAACATTGGCTTCATGGGACAGGCGACAGCACCTGTCCCCCATGCCCTCTGCCGGGGTTCACCTCATCTGGCCTTCCAGTTCCTCCTCAGGGCCCTAACCTGCAGCCAGAGAGTGACTTAGAAGAGCACCCAAGAGAAGAGGATGACCCACCTCAGATGGGTTAAACCGGAGGTGCTGGCTGCAGCAAGGGGGTAGAGAGGAGGCACAGTCAGAGGGGATCTCAGGCAGGCAGGATATGGGCAGGATGCCTGAGAGAGATTCCACGGGCTGTGACCGGAGGGAAATAAAGTCGGGGAAAAAAAAACATGTTAATCCTGAAGAAAGAGGCTGTGGGGGACAATAGCTCAGTCATTTGCATACGTAAACATATTGACAAGTTCAATTAGTTGGAGATATTTGGGCGGATGTCCTCCAGCAGGACATGGGGACACACTCTGAAGATCAGGGGTGGTAAATTCAGGAACATTGTTAGGAGTCATTTTAGAAACTTAGAAGTTGATGGCAGGAAACCGCTAGGTCCATCTGGTCTGCCCATTTGTTTTAGACCTATTGTGACACTCTAGTTGCCTCTTTGTAGTCAGGGCTCCCTTGTGTCTATCCCATGCATTCTTGAATCACCCCACAGTGTTGACCCCCACAACCTCTTGAGATAGGCTGTTCCAGGTGTCCACCGCTCTTTCTGTGAAGAAAAACTTCCTGATGTTGGTAGAGAACCTCCCTCCTTGCAGCCTGAGGTCATCTCCCCTGGTCCTGGAGCCCTTCCTGAAGTGAAAAAGTTCCTGTGCCTGTACCTTACTAATGCCTTTGATGTACTTGAATGTTTCAATCATGTCCCCCCTCTCTTTTCTGCTCCAGGGAGTACATATTTGGTTCCCTAAGTCTTTCCTCATAGGGCATGTACTGCAGATCCTGAATAATTTTTGTCACCTTTCTCTGTGCTGTTTCTACCCGGTCAATGTCCTTCCTGAGGTGAGGCCTCCAGAACTGGACTCTGTATTCCAGATGAGGCCTGACCTGCAGTCTATACAGTGGTAGTACCACCTCTCTCTTCCTGCTCATTATTCCCCTCCCAATGCAGCCCAGCATTCTGTTGACCTTTGATGTTGCCTTCTCACACTGCTTCCTAACCTTCAAGTCGTCTGAGATTATGATTCCCAGATCTCGTTCCTGGTTTGATGCTGCCAGCCTTTTCCCCTCCTAGGTAATACTCCTTTCCTGGATTTTTCTTTCCTATGTGCGTGACCTTGCACTTTTTGGCATTAAATCTCAGCTGCCACACTCCAGACCATTCTTCTAGTTTCTTAAGGTCAGCTTCCATCTTGCTCACTCCTTCAGAGGTGTCCACACTGTTACATATCTTGGTGTCAACTGCGAACAGACACACCTTCCCTTCCAGTCTGTTAGTGATGTCTGCTATAAAAACATTGAAGAGCAGAGGCCCCAGTACAGAGCCCTGGGACACCCCACTGTTCACCCTGCCTTCTGTTGATTGTGTTCCATTAAACTGTACCCTCTGTGTTCTGCCTTGCAACCAGTTTTGTACCCATCTGACTACTTCTGGACCAACCCCTTTGTGGTCAAGCTTCTTTACTAGCCTTCTGTGTGGAACCAAGTCGACGGCCTTACTAAAGTCTAGGTAGACCACATCTACTGCCCCACCGTTGTCCACTATTTTTGTAGCGTAGTCAAAAAGCTCAAGCAGATTTGTCTAGCATGACCTACCTGCTGTGAAACCATGCTGTTTAGGGTCTTGTTGGCCGCTAGTTTCGAGGAATGCTATGATTCTCAGTTTGAGCAGTGTCTCCATTAGTTTCCCTACTATAGATATGAGTCTGTAATTACTAGCCTCTTCATAACTGCCTGATTTGTGAAGTGGGACCACTATTGCCCTTTTCCAGTCTTCGGGTGCCATACCGCTCTTCAAGGATTTTGTGACTAGATGTGCCAGAGGGGCTGCTAATTCTTCCCCCAGTTCCTTAAGGATTCTGGGGTGCATCTCGTCAGGTCCCTTGGCTTTGTCTGCTTTTAGTTTATTTAGTGCCTCCTGTACATCGGCTTCCATAAAGGGACTAGTGTCTACTCCAGGTCCTGGGGTGTTGTGTTTTTTCAGGGCTGGGCCACCCCTTGGATCTTCTTTGGTAATCACTGAGAAAAAGTATTTGTTGGGAATTTTGGCTTTCTCTGGGTCATGTTCGGTACATTTCCCTTCTTCAGCAGCAAATCTTTACTATCCCCCCTTTTTGCTTTCCTACATTCTCTAATGTATCTAAAAATGATTTGTCTCCCCTCTTTTCTCCTTCTGCTATCTTTTCCTCTGTCTGGGCTTTTGTCTTTCTAATTTGTTTGTTAGACTTTTTCATTTTTTCCTTGTACGACTCCCAGTCTGTCTCACTTTTGGTTTCCTAGTATATGCTGTACGCCTTCTTTTTTCCTTTGACTGTGGTAGCCCCTTCCTTGGAAAACCATAGGGAATTTTTTTTCTTTTTACTTTGCTGACCCATCTGGCACATTGATCTGTGGCAGTCTGTATTGCTCTCTTGAGTCTCCCCCACATGACCTCCACCTCCTCAGCCTCTATTTCCATTAACTGGCTACTTATGTTGTTCCTCATGTTTTGGAAATCAGCCTTTCTGAAGTCTAGGCACATTTATCTTTGAGTGGCTGGTGTCCTGTGTTATGTTTACCTTAAAGTTTACCATGCGATGGTCGCTGTTACGCATATGGCATCCCACTTCGATGTCCTTGATCCTTTCCGAGTTTGTGAGGACAAGATTGAGAATGGCATCTCCCCTTTTTGGGGTTTTAACAAGTTGGCAATTTTCTTCAAAAGGGAAGCAAACCTATGGACTAGCCTACTAGTGGAGACAAGGGACATGAAAACAGTAGTACAGATCATTATGGTAAGCCACCATGTAATCTGGATAGTAGAGAGAGTAGAGAATCCCTATAAACTGGTATGTGTTTACCTAAGAAGCAAGGAGAACTGACATGAAAGATCTAGAGTCCCTTCCAACCTCAAATGACTATGTTACTAAGTTACTTCTATATTACCAGGTTTTTATTTTTAACCTCCCCTCTCTCCCTGAAACAATTTCCCTGCCCAGCTTGTCTGCTCCTCCTCTTGCCTCTCTCTCTCTCTCTCAAATAGCTCCTGAAGGCTCACTTTGCACCCTTCTGTTCCTGCACCTATTCCTATTCTAGCCCTTCTCTCACCCGTCTCCCCTGCACCTCCACTCGTTGAAACCTAGCCCCTCCATCACTGATCTATACTCACTGGTCACCTATCTTGTATTTATTACCTGGGCACACAGTGTTCTTGGTGCAGCTCTTGGTTCCTCCTGCTATTGTTCTCTGTTAATTTTTGCACAACCATTGTGTCACAATGTCATTGTTTACCGCATACTTTTGTAATGTATAGTTTTTTGAACTTTGCCATTTTCCTGTATTTATTTTATTTGCACTAAATTGTACTTTTTTTGCCTGTTTATGTCTTTTTCTCCCTTGTACCCCTTCCCTCGAGTCACTCCTCTAGTTCAGTGTGCTTTCCTAGTCACCTATTTCTAAATGAAACAAATTCACATTCAGAGTAAAGCGTTCAATTCCATATCGCACTCAAAACTCACAGAAAAGATGTGTAGCTTACAATTCAATATGAAAATAGTAACTTGGAAATCAAGCTAGCTTGACAATAGAAAACAGAGAGTTAAAGGACAACTATCTAATGAAAGTAGATTAACTAGTGGGGTGCCGCAGGGCTGAGCTCTGTTTTGTTTAACCTGTTTATTCGGGACTTAGGGGTAGACGTTTCCTCAGTCTGCAACAAATGTGTGGATGGCACCAAAATCAGTGGAAAAGCAAATACAGCTTTAGAAACAAAAGTTGTCTAAAATGACCTGGACCAAATAACAAAATGGGCAAGTTAATGGAAAATGAACTTCAAGATTAACAAATCCACATTAATACACCTAGGTAGAAATAACCAAAAAGCTAAATATTACATGGAAGATGTAGAACTAAAAGTATCCAGCTGTGAAAAAGACCTGGGGCCAAATTCACAAAACTTTGCCCTGGCGCAAACCCGGTTTGTATGGCATAAACAAGGTTTTGCGCCAAAGTGATATTCACAAAAGGCTGGTTTGCACACAGAAGGTGGGTTTGCACCAGGGCAAAGTGTGTCAGGGACCACAATGCAAATGAGAGAGAAGGGACCTGCATATCGGCTCTGTCCCATTTACAGAGCATTTGCTCCATGCAAAGTCCTTTTTTGGGTCCCCTTGCACCAAGCAAACACCGTCAACTGAGACCATGCATTAATCCCCCACAACCATAGTTGTTGGCGGATGTCCTGCAGCTGCCCTCCCCCACCCCCTGTGATCACTGATGACCAGCTCGATCAAAAATAACCAGTCTTCCTGGTGGTAATGGATCCCCCCCTATGATCGCAGGCCCAATCAAAAAATAACCAGTCTCCCTGGTGGTAGTGGTTCAACCCCCCTCCCCAATCACCAGCCTGAAATATACTAAAACGTATCCCTGGTGTCTAGTGGCCCCCCTTTCTGATCTCCAGCCTGATATATACTATATATAGTGTCCCTAGTGGTCTAGGGGTCCACCTCTCACTGATCACCAGCCCGATATAAAGATATTCTCTCGTGGTCTAGTGGTCCCCTCTGCAGCCGATCATCGTCCTGGTCACAGAACTGAATACCATTGTCACATCCCTGGTGGCTAGTGGTCCCTTCCCCTACCCAGTCAAGCACTTGAAGTATAAAAATGTTGTCCCTGGAGTCCAGTGGTCCTGCCCCCACCTGATCACCTGCCCAACATATACAGAATTGTCCATGGTGTCCAGTGTAACCCCCCCTTCCTGATCTACTGTATAGTAAACACAGACACGCCCCTGGTGGTCTAGCGAACCCCTCCTCTCACTGATCCATTGTATAGTGAATGCAAACCACCCCTGGTGGTTCAGTGTGCCTCACTCAGTATCTCTATCTCGAAGTTAGTAATTATTGGTTAGCCTCCTCTCTTCACTATGGTTGTCCTGATTGAGCTGTCACTGAGCACATACTGTATATAGTAAGTGCTCACTGAGTTACAGCTCAGTGAGTCAGTGAGCTGTCAATCAATGAGCATGTACTGCGTACAGTATGCGCTCAGTGACAGCTCAGTTGGTGGTCAGCTGAGGTGGAGAGAGGAGGGCTGTGCCGGTCGCCAGCTTGGGATGGAATGGGGCAGTGGGCTGGTGGAGCACTGCTTGCTGGGATAGGGGTGGGGGGGTCCACTAGACCACCCTGGAGTGGTTCACATTCACTATACAAGGGATCATGGATAGGAAGGGGGGTCTTCTAGACCACCAGGGGCATGTCCATATTTACTATACAAGGGATTGGGAAGGGGGGTTATACTGGTCACCAGGGACAACGTTTGTATATGTTGGGCAGATGATCAGGTGGGGGGGACTGCTGGACACCAGGGACAACATTTTTATCCATGAGGTGGTTGATTGGGTGAGTGGAGGGACCACTAGCCACCAGAGATGTGACAACAGTATTCAGTTCTGTGACTGGGATGGCGATCGGTGGGGGAAGGGACCACTAGACCACCAGGAAATATCTTTATTTGTATTGGACCAGCAATCAGCAAGGGGGGAAGGGACCCCTAGACCACCAGGGACACTCTATAGCTTTAATATATATCAGGTCAGTGAACAGCGATCAAGGGGGGGGAGGGATCACTGGACACCAGGGAGACTGGTTATTTTTCATCGGACCAGCGATCAGCAATCTTGGGGGGGACCACTACCACCCAGGAGACTGGTAATTTTTAATTGGCCCAGCAATCAAGGGGGGGAGGGGTCACTGGACACCACAAAGACTGGTTACTTTTGATTGGGCCGTCGATCAGTGATCACGGGGGGAGAACCACTACCACCGGGAAGACTGGTAATTTTTGATTGGGCCAGCAATCGGTGGTCACGGGGGGAGGGTGGACCACTGGACATCAGGAAGACTGATTATTTTTGAGTGGGCCAGCAATCAGTGATCATGTGGGGGGGTGGGAGAACCCCTGGATGCCAGAGACAGTTCTAAGTTTGGTACCGGAACAGCAATTGGTGCGGGGAGCCACTAGAAGAGCAGGGGCCGTGGGGGCTGTGCTATGCTTCTCACAGCCTGTGCAAATGGCCACCTAGTGCCTTGCATGCCCAATGGGCTTATTTGCATGGCAGCCTTAGTGAACTGGAAATAGCACCCCTGCACTACATAGATACATACATAGATACATAGACAGTGTCGGCAGATAAGGGCCTATGGCCCACCTAGTCTGCCCATTTGAGCTTGTAAGTTCAGTTTGTTTTCCTAGAAGTCTATTTCCCCTTACCCCTGACCTCTAGAATTCCTTTATGTCTATCCCATGCATTCTTAAATCCCGTGATTGTTTCAGCCCCCACCACTTCCTCTGGCAGGGTGTTCCACTTGTCCACCACCTGTTCTGTGAAGAAATTCTTTCTCATGTTTCCTCTGAATCGTCCCTCCTCCAACTTCATCCCATGCCCTCTAGTCCTGAAACATCTTTTTCGCTTAAAATAGTGTTTTCCTGCACCCTGTTCCTCCCTGTAAGATACTTGTATGTCTCTATCATATCCCCTCTCCTCCTCTCCTCCAGGGAGTACATGTTCAGTTCCTTCAACCTGTCTTCATAGGACTTGTGATGCAACCCATGCACCATCTTTGTTGCCTCCTCTGAACCTTTCTACCCTGTCTATGTCCTCACGTAGGTATGGTCTCCAGAACTGTACACTGTACTCCAGGTGGGGCCTCACTAGTGTCTTGTATAGCGGAATTATGACCCCTTTTCCTGCTGGTGATGCCCTGCCTACACATCCCAGCATCCTATTTGCTTTTACCTGATGCCTTGTCACACTGTTTCTCATCCTTGAGGTCATCAGAGATGACAACCCCAAGATCCCTTTCCTGCTTGGTGCATGCTATATCCTCACCCCCAACTGATATATTGTGCCAGGTTTTTGTGCCCCATATGCATTATCTTGCACTTCTTTGCATTGAATTTCAACTGCCAAACCCTTGACCATTCTTCAAGTTTCTGCAGGTCCCTTCTCATTCTGTCTACACCCTCTGGTGTGTCTACTCTGTTACAGAGCTTTGTGTCATCAGCGAACAGTGAAATTCTGCTTCTATATCCTGTGCAATGTCACTGATGAAGATGTTGAATAGGACCCGTCCCAGCACTGATCCCTGTGGTACCCCACTGGTCACTCGTCCTCTGTGGAGTGACAGCCATTTACCACCACCCTCTGTGTCCTGCCACCCAGCCAGTTACCTACCCACCACACTACTGTCCTGCCCACACCCATATTCCCTAGTTTGTGTAATAGTCTTCTATGTGGCACAGTGTCAAAGGCCTTGCTGAAGTCCAGATAGGCCATGTCCACTGCCCTCCCCTGATCCACCTCCTAGTCACCCAGTCAAAAAATTCAATGAGGTTGGTCTGACATGACCTCCCCCTGGTGAAACCATGCTGCCTTGGGTCCTGTAGTCCATTGACAACCAGATGTTCCCACTCAATCTCTCCTTCAGTAGTGCTTCCATGATCTTTCCCACTCACCGAGGTGAGGCTGACTGGTCTGTAGTTCCCTGCTTCCTCTTGTTCCCACTTTTGTATAAGGGACTACATCTGCTGTCCTCCAGTCTTGGGTACTCTCCCCTGTTTCCAGTGATTGGCTGAACAGGATAGCCAGAGGTTCAGCCACCACCTCTCTTAGTTCTTTAAGGACCCTGGGGTGCACCCCATCTGGCCCCATTGCTTTATCAACTCTTACTACTTCCAGTTCCTTCAGGACCCTTTCTCGTGTAAAGGGACTTGTGTCCATTTCTGCACCATTCTCACCCCTTGTACTCCTTCAGACCCATTACCCCCTCTTCCTTAGTAAAGACTGAGCAGAAATAACTGTTCAATATGTCAGCTTTACTGTTGTCATCCTCCACGCTGCCCCATCCTCCCCTTCAGTCTCACTATCCTCCCTTTGTCCTTCTTTTTTCACTTATGTACCTGTAAAAGATTTTGTCCCCTTTAACCACTGATTTTGCAATGTGTTCTTCTGTCTGAGCTTTGGCTTCCCTTACTGACTTCCCTGCCTCCCTTTGTTTCTCCTGGTACTTCTCCCTATCCCCTTCTGCCTGTGTCTTTTCGTATTGCCTGAATGCAATCTTTTTGGCTTTCACTTTCTTTGCTACCTCTTTGGAAAACCATAATGGTCTCCTCTTTCTTTTCCTCTTGCTAACCTGCTTAATGCATAATTCTGTTGTTCTTATAATCCCATTTTAAATACTGCCCACTGTTCCTCAATCCCTGATTCCTGTCCCATTCTTAATGCCTCTTCTCAAGCATCTCCCATTTTCCCAAAGTCTGCCCCTAAAATCCAGGATACATGTTTTTGTGTGGTTTGGTTCTGCTCTTTCTGTGATTTCAAACCACAATGACTGGTGGTCACTGTTCCCCAGGTGCTCCCCCACTGTTACCCCCATCACACTGTCCCTGTTTGTGAGCACAAGGTCCAGTATTGCCTTCTGCCGAGTTGGTTCCATGGCCAGTTGCTTGAGGAAGGCACCCTGAAGGGAGTCCAGGATAAATCTGCTCCTAGTTGATGCTGCTGCTGGGATGCTCCAGTCCACGCCTGGTATATTGAAGTCTCCAACCAGTACTACCTCACCCTTGTCTGCCATCCTTTGGATGGCTAGCATCAGCTCCCTATCTGTTTCTTCCTCCTGGGCTGGTGGTCTATAGACCACACCTGTGCGGATGGCTGGCCCCATTTTCCTTTCCAGCTAACCCACAGTATCTCTCCCCCATTTTGTTCCTCCTGGATCTGTGTGGCCCTTATGTCATTTTTCACATACAGTGCCACTCCTCCTCCCTTCCTGCCTGCTCTGTCTCTTCTGAATATGTTGTAGCCAGGTATGGCCATCTCCCAGTCATGGTTATCATTACACCAGGTTTCAGTGATGGCCACAATGTCCAGGTCTGACTGTACCATGACAGCCTCCAGATCTTCCATCTTGTTGCTAAGGCTCCTGGCATTTGCACATAGGCTTTCCATGATTTGACCTCCTAGACTGCTTCACTGTTCTACTCCAGCCCCTTCCTTGGTTGTCATTTATCCCTGGTTCTCCTTGCTGTCTGCCCTTCTGCTGAATTTTGCCCTTTTCTGCTTATCCACCTTTTGGACACTAATCTCCATCTTTTGCACACTGCTTTGCAGAGATAGCCACTCCTCTGGTTCACTGGTTCCATTACTAGCTGTGGGGGTGAGCAAGTAGGTATCATCCTTGCTGGCCTGTCACCCCTTGCTAGTTTAAATGCTTGTCAATGTAGCATTTAAACTTATCATTGAGTGCTTGATTCCTCCAGGATGGATGCAGGCCGTCAGGCTTGAACAAACCTCCATCCCTCCAGATGGGTCCCCAGTCACCAATGAATCCAAACCCTTCCTCACAGCACCAGTTCTTCAACCATGAGTTAAAGTTCCTGGTGCATGCACTCCTATGTTTCCTTGCCTCTCACAGGTAGTACTCTGAGAAAGTGACAGAAGTAGCTACTTGCTTGAGACCCCTCCCAGTTTCCTAAACTCTTTCTGAACTTCCTTTGGCTCCCCATTTGCCAAGTCATTAGTACCTAGGTGGATAATGACATCCAGCTCACCCTCCTGTCTTGCCTTCCCAGTGATCCCCAGTATCTTCCTTCCATCCCTCCATGCCGTGGCACCTGGTAGGCACCTCACCTCCCTGTCCTCCCCCTCCTGTGTTCCTAGCTGGATCCCTCTTATGATGGAGTCCCCCACCAGGATTCGCTTCCTCCTCCTCTGGGGTCCACTGCTTTCCCCACTGAGGTCACCTCCTTGCCTAACCTCCACATCCTTTCCTTCCACTTCCTGGGTACCTCTATTTGGTTGTCCTCATTTGCCAGTGTGGCATATGAGTTCTTGAGAGGAATAGGATCTGGGATGTGCCTCTGCCTGACTGCTCTAACCCTCCCTGAGCCCACTGTCATCCAAGTGCTCCTCGTTCTCAGCATCCTTTGAGGCAGCTGCATTGGACTGGGTGGTTCCTGGACAGGGGTGATGGTACTCCTGACCCAGTTTACTTCCGCTCTGAGTCTGGCTACCTCATCCCACAGTCCCGAGAGATGCATGCAGATAGGCAGCACCTCAGTGTCCAGAAGGTCTGCCTGAATATGGCTGCCCCACAGCCACTGCATTGCACCACTCCCCACATTATACTGCAATTCCACTACTTATCTGCTACTGAAGCTCTCTTAGTTCTCTTTTTATTTATTTACAGTACTAAAAATCCTGTAACTGATCCTCAGATATATATTTTTTTAAGGAAAAAGAAACCAATAAATAAATAAATGAGTCAAAAAACTTGTCGTGCTGAGGGTGGTCTTCTTCCCCCTTATGCCCCTCCTACTTCACACCTCTTACTATACCCTGTGTTTAGCTCCTGTCAATCAGATTTATCAGGGCATATAATTAAGAGTTGGGGGAGGGTGGGGGGCAAAAATTTGCAGCAATTAAAGACAGCACAGAATTACACCACCACTATTTTTTAAATTTTCAACAGCCCAAAAACAATTATAAGTAAAGACAACACAGAAAGAAAGTATAGTGTCACTACAAGCCTACAATCTAAGTTTAAAAGAAAAATACCAGTTACCAGTTACTCTGAAGCACTGAATTGAATATGTTTCCTTCCTTCACCTTCTGGCTTCTTCTGAGAAGATGAACTTCTGTTTGCTGCTTTAACTGTGACTAAGCCCCACCTCCAGTTATCACGTAGCTGAGGTCAGAGGCCAGACAATTAACACCCTTCACCCAGCTACAGGACAGTCAGACAAGCCAAGATAAAATTTGCAGCAATTAAAGACAGCACAGAATTACACCACCACTATTTTTTAAATTTTCAACAGCCAAAAACAATTATAAGTAAAGACAACACAGAAAGAAAGTATAGTGTCACTACAAGCCTACAATCTAAGTTTAAAAGAAAAATACCAGTTACCAGTTACTCTGAAGCACTGAATTGAATATGTTTCCTTCCTTCACCTTCTGGCTTCTTCTGTTCCTTTGTGGGTCCATGCTCCTGGCTGCATGTCAGAACAACGCTACTGGGGTAGTGCTGGCATACTAGGAGGGTTACTGCTGCCTCGGACAAGCATTGCTCACAGTTGGATAGCACAGTGCACTATCCAGCTGTGAATAGAAGTTTTGGACACCAGGGCAACCACAAAGCGCAATGCAAAATTTTACGTTACCTTTGCGATTTTTTGTGAATCTAGTCCCTGGGACTTTAAATTACAGGCAATGTATAGACAAAAACTAATATTTTATTAAACACTGTCAGGAAACTCTTCAATCATAGGGCAGAAAAGTTATTATTGCCATTATACCAATCCTATGCCAGGCCTTTAATTGAGTATACCTCTCAGTTTTGGGGGGATTAAATATAGCACAATCAATAAAGATAGAAAAAAAATACAACATAAAACTATAAAAATGATTAGAGGATTGGAACGCAAAACATATAATGAAAGATTACAACATCTGGGGTTACACACTCTGGAGAGACATAAAACTTGGGGTGATCTATTATTTCTCTGTAATATTCATGACAACGACAAACATGCGAGGGTTTCAATTTTACATGGGGTCAAGACACCTATGCACTAAGAAGACACAACAAACAATTAAAAACCATGCAATATAAAACTAACACAAGGAAGAACTTCTATACACAAAGAGTGGTGAATATCTGGAACAACTTATTGATTGATCTTGTTAATAGTACCAGCTGTAAGTCCTTAAAGATTGGGCTAGACAATTGTAGGGACAAAGGAAAATTTATAACATATTAAACAAACTCTGGCCAGAGCCAATATGTCTGCAAAATGATGGTACTGATGCAGCTGAAAAAAGTGAGAGGCTGCTTCACCCCACCTCATGAACCCAGTAGGTGAAAGTTTTTAGATCCCCACCGATGTGTGATTCCTCACCACAGAAAGGTCATTCTGTGCCACAGGTGCAAAAACACATTTTGGCCAGAATTTGAAAAATGACAACTGTCATGTTCATGAGGAGGTGTGCAAAAATGTCTCTGTTAAATATTTAGGGTCAAAATATTGAAAATTACTGAAGTTATGAGTGAGCATAGAAGAATTTCAACGTGTGCTTGTAACTTTGTCATTTTTTCATATTTTGACCCCAAATTTTCAGCATAGCCTTCTTATGACCCAACATGAACAAGGATGGTTAAAATGTGCAAATCCTGCCCAAAAGATGATTTTACAATGTGAGCGCAAAATCACTTTTCTGGCCTGATTTGCATAATTACACTACCATTGATCATGAGGTGGGGTCCCAAAAAGGCCATGTTGAAAATGTGGGGCCAAAATATGCAAAAACAACAAAATTATGCATCAAAGTTCAAAATCCCATTGAAATACATTGAACCACACTAACCTTAGTTTCTCATATTGCTAATGACTGTTCCAGCAGCAAGACGTGTCTTCGATCGGAGAGTGGATCTTTGCCATGGGGCATGTTCAGGTGAGTGAGGGGGTGGGGTGGTGGGGGGTGAGTGCTGAGCTGAAGGTCAGGGTGGGGGGATCAGATCATCGAAGGACCATTTTCTTTTTGCAGGTTTAAAAAAAAAACACTGAGGGATGGTTTTCCTTATTTCAATTGATATTGGGGCAATACAGGGATGGTGATCAGAGGGTGGGGGATGCCACTAGACATCAGCGAAACAGTACTAGACATCTGGGATGGTGATTGGAGGTTGGGGGATGCCATTGAACACCATGGAAAGATTATTAAATAATTGGGACAACGATCAGAGGGTGGGGGTGCCACTAGACACCAAAGAAACATTATTACATATATAATGGGAGAAAAACAAGTGCTAGCTCAAAACATAGATGTGAACTGGAAGTGAGCACAAAGCAGGAAAATAGTACACACAGTGGTGGGAGGAACAGCACTGTAGTAAATGGAGAGGACCGTATGTGCTTCAACACCACTGTGGAAGGACACAGTTAAGGTATCCGGTCACGTGCTTCCAGAGTCCCTTCTCTCTACTACGTCATAGCAATATGTTGCATAGCTCTGCTATGCAGCCATAATAATTTGTTTGAAACTTCTCCTAAACACCAAGAGGACCAAGATGATGTTTTTCACCTCAACTCGTGCAGCATCTTCCCTTAGTACACAGAATACGGCGCTCCCCATCACTACTATCTTCGGGAACACCCTTGAGGTTGTAGATCAATATAAGTATCTAGGAGTCTGGTTGGACAGCAAACTATCCTTCAGTGCTCATACTGACTGCTTAGCTAAAAAACTAAAAGCTAGAGTGGGATTCTTCTTCAGGAACAGATCCTTCTTTCCACTGGACAGCAGGTGAAGACTGGTACAGACCACATTCCTACCATTGTTAGATTCCGGCGACATTATCTACAACTGTAGCTCCACAACTCACATTCACAAACTCAACACCCTATACCATCGGGCATTACACTTCATACTTAATGCACCATCCAGGACTCATCACTGCTCCCTCTACTCATCACTAGGCTGGACCTCTCTAGCAACTCAGTGAATGCTACACATTGGTCATTAGGCATTGAAGTTATTGGTGGGCAGGCTGCCACATTACATCTGTTCACTAAGTGCATAAGATGCACAATGTTTACTCCCTATGTAACTCAGATGTTGTACTCCTGAACGTCCCCAGGAAGTGTGCTAGTCAGGGCAGCAGTGCTATTGGCTACGTACTCCCATCAATATGGATACAGCTGCAAATTACATTGAGGCTAACCAAGACTGTCTCATTAAATTGTTTTAAGACTTTGGCCAAGAAAGCATTCAAAGTGGTATGCCATTGCTCCAAAAACTAAATGGTTGTACAAACTCCCTTGCCCCTCCCTGCAACTACCCTGTCCCTCCACCCGTCCATCACCTATCCTGTCCCTCCACCCTTCTGCCCCTCCCTCATTACCATCCCTGCTCAGACCCCCCCACACCCTATCAGCTTCCCTGTCCCCCACCCTCCTGCCACCTATCCTGTCCCTCACCCTTCTGCCATCACCCTCACTACCATCCCTGCCAAAAAAACCTGCACCCTACTGACCACTCAGCTCTAAATTCACTTTCCAACCAACTTACTGCGCCCCTTATCAAAAATACCCATAGCACTTAACTCCATGCACTTTTCTCTGTCTTTTCTGCTTTCAAACGTGGTTGTTCAGAATTACCTGTGTAGCAAATGCTGTCCTAACTGTCTTTTCCCACAGTAGTTAGTTCCATTGCATGTATTAGCTAGTGTAATTGTTCTGTGCCCTTATTACCTGTGCCTCATTGCCACTATGCTATTGTAATGGTACTAGCAAATCTGTCTGTTTAAGTACATATATGTCTTTGTTACTGTCATTGTTTACCAGGACCTCCTTGTGAATGAGCCTCTTCAATGGAGCATTTTCCTGGACTAAACTTGAATTGAACTGAATTTAGAGATGGACATGTATGGACAGTCATGTCTTATTCTGTCTCTGTAAACCAAGTATTAAGCTCTAAAGGCTCCATGTTTCTGAAACAGTTGTTGAATGTATGTTCTTTTGCTTTCTTCGAGAATATCTTCCATACCAATAATATATCACACATACTGAGATGTCATTATTATTGTAGTCAGCAGTATTGAAACTGAAGTTGGGAATCCCATCTTTTGATTGGCTGGACCTGTCTGGATGCCACATAGTAACCATACAGGTCAAACATACCCCCTGCTGTTGTGTAAACAGGGGTGTGCACACAAGGAAGCAGCAGTAAATGTTTTGTTTGTTCAGTAAAGTTAAAAAAAAAAGCACATTGCTAGGTTATATAATCGTAGAACGGCACCCTGAGAAAAGGGGAAAGGTGGAAATTGTTTAACCAGGAAAGGCACACTAAGCCGGAGCTTGTTTCCAGGTGCGACCTGGGAGCACAAGGAAGTTACGCTCCTTGCTCAGGGTCACACATTATGCAAGTGGGGGCAGATGGGTTTCAAATCTAGGTCTCCAGGTTTGCAGCTCAGTGCCCTTAACCAGTACCATGTAATAAGAGCTAATGAATAACGGGGCCGTCACTATACGGCGAACACAAAATAATGATCGGCACTACAATGACCAGCACCACAGCTACCAAACAAATGGCAAAGTGCTTTATCTTATCTTTGCAGGAGGCTATGCCCCTCACACCCCCCCACACCCACCATCTAAAATAACCATCTGGGGGGGCAACTCGGGGAATGGGAGAAACTCGGGAGGAGAGATGTTCTTTGGCAGAAAAAAGTTCAAACACCAACAAAGTAAATAAAAACATACCAGCAAGGAACCAAACCCAGCTCTACCTGCATGACCCAGCTACTCAATGGTAGTGATCATAACCACCACGCTAAATGAGCAGCTTGGTTTGCAGCCCACAGCTGCTGCTTCAAATATCGCCTGTCCTTGTTCCCTCGCTGTTTCCCTACTTGCATATCCGTCGTTGTTTTTCCTCCTCGCTCTCTTCACCTACTCGCTATTCTTTACAGTTCACTGTACCTCCAGGTGCTCAAATTGAATCGCTCAAATTGAGTTGCTCAATTTGAGTCGCCCGTTTAACGGGTTACCCCCTTAACCACTATGCTCTACTGCCTCCTAAAGGCAGAAAGGAGAGAAAAGGAGGGGACCTTTTGGTAATCACTGCCCCCCCCCCCCAAAAAATTCGTGTGCAATTTGCACCTGGAGTGAACTAACTTACATTTTATTGTAGGATCTGGTCAGTTCTGCCTCCTCATTGGTCAAACCTTGCCACATAAAGCTTCATTGAAGGAGAACTACAGTCAAAATCTGCAAAAACGTATGTTGTGCAGAATGTTTTGCTTTGCATGTGTAGTCTTGTTGTGGTTTTACCTTTCTTTAGTGTTAAGAGTTTTTCTAAATTTGTCTGCCAGTTTTATGGCCCTTGGAAATCTTCGTGTTTGACAATGTTATTGCTCTTCTTTTTCCTACAGTACCTCCTGCCCCATATGACACTGATGCATCCAGGACCACTGATTCAATGTGTGTCATCTGCTGCAGGAGCAATTTGTTGTTAGGAGTCTGATATTCTGGCCTCAACTAAATAACTGTTTCTAATACAAACATTTTATTCTCTAGGTATGTGTCTAGATCTAGCCAGCAGGAACAAATGTTTTCTATTTAAAGAGGGACTGAGGCCAACATTTTTGGCATCAATAAATTCAGAATTTGGATCAACATATCCTCAATCAGCCTCATGTCAAAAATCAAATCTGCAAGTTACTTTGTTTAAAAATTACAAATCATTTTGTAACCCTTGATTCACTGCCTGTTCAAAAAAAAGCCAGTTTCAGTGAAGAGCTGATGCTGATGTCTTCTCCTGAACTCACAACCTAGTCCTCCCCTGCAAGCTACCTTATATGACTTATTTCTACTATGTTACTTAAAACTGCAGGTGTAAACATCTGAAAAATGAAAACTGACACTGGTTGGGTCAACACATGCACTTCTGTAATGTGTAGATGCAAGGTATAGCACTTCAGAATGCGATGGGGGGATGGACTGTAGTGCCAAACATGACTTTAGAATGACAAAGTTGTGTGCAATTTTTAAAATACTGCAGGTATGAGATTTTGAAATATCACCAGGTTGCAATCGTGGAATGCAGCAATGACACAGCCTCAGAAAGAAGCTGGAACACATCATTTCAGAATGTGGCAGTGACACAATTTCAGAATGTGGCAGTGACACACAATTTCGGAATGTGGTGGTAACACACAATTTCAGAATGCAGTGGTGATGCACAGGTTCAGAATATAGCTGTGATGTACAGGTTCAGAATGTGGCAGTGACATACAGGTTTGGAATGCAGCAGTGATGCACAATTTCAGAATGCATTGGTGATGCACAATTTCAGAATGCAGTGGTGACGCACAGGTTTGGAATGTGACAGTGACATACAGTTTAGGAATGCAGCAGTGATGCACAGTTCTGGAATGCAGTGGTGACACACAGTTTCAGAATGTGGCGGTGTTGCATAATTTCAGAATGCTGCGGTGACCCACAGGTTCAGATTGTGGCAGCAATGCACAATTTTTGAATGCGGTGATGACGCACAGTTTTGGAATGTGGCAGTGATGCACAATTTCAGAATGCAGTGGTTATGCACAACTTTGGAATGCAGTGGTGGTGCACAGTTTTGGAATACATAGAAGTTGTCAGCAGACAAGAGTCTTCGACTCACCTAGTCTGCCCATTAACGCTAGTAACAGTGCTTCAAGCTTCCCTCCCCATACTACCAGTATTCCCCATGCCTACACCATGCATTCTTAAATCCTGTAATCATTTCTTCCCCTACCACCTCCTTTGGCAGGCTGTTCTATTTGTCCACCACCCTCTCTGTGAAAAGGTGCTTCCTCACATTTCCCCTGAACCTCCCTCCCTCTAGTTTCATCCTATGTCCCCTCGTCCTTAAGCATTTTTTTCTCTGAAAAATTGTACTCTCCTGCACCTTGTTCCTCTCTGTGAGGTACTTAAATGTCTCTGTTATATCCCACCTATCCCTTCTCTCCTCCAAAGAGTACATATTTAAGTTCTTCAGTCTATCCCAGTGGTGACGCATAATTTTGGAATATGGTGGTGACACACAAGTTTGGATTGCAGCAGTGATGCACAATTTAGGAATGCAGCAGTGATTCACAGTTTTGGAGTGCAGTGGTGATGCATAATTTCAGAATGCGGCAGTGATGCACAATTTTGAAAATGTGGCAGACACACACAATTTCAGAATGTGGCAGTGATGCACAATTTCAGAATGTGACGGTGACGGACAATTTTGGAATGTTGCAGTGACACACAATTTTAGAATGTGGTGGGGATGCACAATTTCAGAATGTGGCAGTGACACACAATTTTAGAATGTGGTGGTGATGCACAATTTCAGAATGTGGCGATGACATACAGTTTTGGAATGTGACGGTGATGGACAGTTTTGGAATGTAGCAGTGATGCTCAAGTTTCGCGGAATGTGGCAGTAACACAGTTTTGGAATGCGGCGGTGATGTATAATTTCAGAATGTGGTGGTGATGTACAATTTCGGAATGTGGTGTTTACATACAATTTCAGAATGTGGCAGTGATGCACATTTTCAGAATGTGGCAGTGACGCATAGTTTCAGAATGCAGCGATGACACGCAGTTTCAGAATGTCGCATTGATGCACAATTTCAGAATATGGTGGTGACGCACAATTTTGGAATGTGGCCGTGACCATCAATTTCAGAATGTGATGGTGATGCTCAATTTTTGAATGTGGTGGTGATGCATAATTTCAGAATGTGGTGTGACGCACAATTTGGGAACGTGGCAGTGACATTTTTTGGAATGTGGCATTGAAACACAACTTGGTGGGTATATGCAATTATGGAATTTGGTGGGTGCACCATTTCAGAATGTGGCAGGGATGCAAAATTTGGGAATGGGGCAAGGATGTGCAATTTTGGAATGTAGCAGGGATGCATAATTTTAGAATATTGCTGGGTCACATAATGTTGGAATGTGGTGGGGATGTGTTGCACAATTTTGAAATATGGTGGGTGCATGCAATTCTGGAATGTGGCAGGGACAAGCAATTTCAGAATAAATGGTGTGTCCTGTCACATTCTGACAGCATGCATCCCCACTATATTCTGAAATTCCCAGTCCCCACCAAATTCCTCAGTGTGTGTCCCTGTCACATTCCGATACTGATTGTCCCACCACCTTTTGAGATGGAACATCCTTGTCACATTCTGAGATTGCATGTCCCCCCCCACACACACACACACACACACACGTTTTAAAATTGTGCACCACCTTGACATTCTATGCCTTGGTTCAGTGCTTCATTCCAGAACCACCTTCTGACATGTTCTAAAGTACAGTGCCATGTTTCTGAACATTCAGGAAACGCAAGCACTGCAGCCAACCCTATGTCATTTTTTCAAAGGATTACTATAGCTGTAGTTTCTTAAATGTTATAGAAGCAGGTCCTATAAGGCTGCTGACAAGAGAGACTAGAGTGTGAGTTCAAGAGATGACATCATCAGTGGCTTATCACTAAAACTGGCTTTTTTGAATAGGTAGTGAAATCAGAGTTACAAAATAGCTCATAACTTTAAAACGAAGTAACCTAGAAACCTAATTTTTGGAATAAGATCTATTGGGGGTATGCTTATTCTAATTCTGCAATGTAGCACTTTTGGTTGGAGTCCCTCTTTAAAGCTTTTCATTTCTTCAAACTACACATGGCCATAAAAGAGTGCAAAAATCACCCCAGGTCACCAGTGCTATAATTAGTGAAGACTGTAGCTGTTTCCTTACAGAATACCCCATTCAATTGCCCTTCAGGTGTTTGCCATCTGTAAATGTAGTCTTCATTGGTGCTAAACAGATAAGGAGAGTTGCTTAAAATCACAGCTCAACTGCTGTAAATGTGACAGTGGGGGAAGTGGTACATGGGTCTGGGAGGTCACCGGCAGAAACAGTGACAGAGTAGGAGAAAGTGGGGGGATGGGGCCAAACAGCTTGATTAAAAAAAAAAGAACAGGTCCATGTAACCCACTCCATGACACACCTAAAATGAGCTGTTCATGTAATGCAGCAGTTCTATTATTGTACAGAACTGAGGGCCTGATCCACAACACCCTATGCACCCCCTGCATGGGTGCATATGGTAGCTCTGATACACTGAGGCTACTCTCCTCACATAGCCACATAATTACAGTGAAGAATAGGATCCTGCCATCTCTAGGGCAGCCATGACTTGATCTGCAGAGCTAAGTAGGCAGTCAAGAGTCACAGGGGTGTGTGACCACCTTGCATCAAGATCCCCAGCACAAATTACATGCTGTAGAAATAGCAGAATGGGTGCATAGGCCATGCTAGGGGAACTCCAGTAACCTATGTGGCCCATACCATAGAACCTCTGAAGACTAGGGCCCCCCAGCAAATGCCACCAGCCCTATATCAAAGCATGGAGTACTGGAAGGCACACTGCCTAGTTATTTGTTTTTGTTTAAAAGTTTATGGTTCCTTAAAGGGATAATGCAGTCCTTGGGGGACTGCCCTATCCTATTCCACAATAGTAGGGGATCCACTCTATGGACAGTCTAGGCATTTGTCCAGCCCAGTTCCACCCATGAATATGCCCTCCTTCCCTTATCCCCACAAGAAGCTTCAACCTCATGGAGGGGATGGACAGGGGTCCTGGATGCTGTTCATTGCACACTAATTTCAGGGTGATATGAGCTGAAGGAATAATGCAGTCCACAAGTCAGAGTACAGAACTCTGAACAAAAAAATTCAGGATCCACTCCAAATACAGCCACTAGCTCATCACCCTGTGGTCATGAGCATGTAATATATATATCATATTTCTGTGGTTCAGTCCTCCCAGCTAAAACACTGTAGTAGGAAATTGTATTGCCTGACCATTTGGTCTTTACAATCAGATAACAAATAAAAAGTCACATATTAGAAAACATGTTAAATAGAATAAGAAGGTGAAAACAGACTTTAAAAAAAATGCAAAGAGAGCCAAATTAATATTGTACACAAATTTCCCATATAGAGGACACACATAGTAATAGCCCTGTCAAATTCCTGCTTGAGGGCTGGAATGTAAACAAGACATTGAAAGTTCGGCTCTGTTTACTTACATCCCTCCGTAATGTTTTTGTAACCTGTAAAAACTTGGGTAGAATTAGGAACTCACTGAAAATGAGAGGTTGCTTCTCATCTGAGTTATCGCAGATCAAGAATTTTAAAAATATCTGCAAAAGTCCAGTTGTCAGAAACATTCACATTTCTGTAGCTTTATTTTGAAACTTGTCATCACTGCAAATATGTTGGAGATTCAGTAATTAAGAATCAAAGATAGAATTGTTTTACTGTACTACAATTACTGGTGAGCATTTTTAATGCTCTGATTGCATGTGTTTAAATAAGCGTTACAACTGCCTGGCAGTAATTATAAATTTCCAGAAGTCAGTCCCAGTGTCCTGTTGTTAAGTCGGTGGGTGCAGTTATAGGAGGCCAATCCCGAATTAAACAAAAAAGAATATTAACTGCACTCCAGAACTAGAAAACAATAACAAAAAAAGATGTAATAACTATAGATATTTATTACTAGGTAACTTGCTCAAAGTAAATGTCAGTCTATTACAACAAGAAACCAAGCATGCCTTCTCCTCAAAGGCTTCATGAGGGGGTCCTGAAGCCTTAGGAAGAAGGCGAAGTGCTGGGTTTCTCTCATTGTGTATTAGACTGACATTTACTTTAGAGCAAGTTGGCTCAGTAATAAATATCTATATTTATTACATCTTTTTTTGTTGTTGTTTTCTATTTCTGGAGTGCAGTTAATATTCTTTTTCTGGCAGTAATTATGCATTACAACTGGGCAGTTGTAACCTTTCCCTGTCATGCATACATCATTTGCAATGTCACTGCTGATTGGTGGAGCAAGTCGGATGGGGTGGGTTTTAATGAGTGGGTGGCAGCACATGATTGCTGGCGTCAGCACTGAGTGCCAAGGCACTGGAATCAGTGAGTTGTGATTCGTATTTATTGTTTTTTTTACAAATATGCCTTTCAAAAAAGACATTACCGTCTGCCGGTCCTGGAGAAAAGAGCAGATGTATGAGGAGTGAGAGATGAGTGAGCAGCCAAACAGAGCTTACAGTAAGCAAGGAGGAGGGGGGAGAACACCGCATTTATTAAAAATGCTCAATGGTAATTATAAAAACAAACCATAGGCAGGTGTGTGTGAACCAGAATCTTACACACATTCTCTGTATAGGATGCTTTTATGAATCCCTCAGACTTCGCTGTCAGGATTTAGGTAGCATTCCACACCTAGGGAGTGTGTAAAATTCTGGTTACGCATACCCACCCATGTATTATTCTCTATATGCTTTAGACTATAAGGAACCATAATTGAGACATGACTTAAGAATCAGTTTCTTTGTAGTGAACAGTGAACTGCAGTTTTAAAGAAAAACAAAATCGCACATACCCCAATCATGCAAGCCATCATATTCAGTATATGCAAATCACTATGAAAGACTTCAAATTGGTTCAGCTTGAAAGGAGTACTACAATCAAAATTTGCAAAAACATACTGTGCAGAGTGTTTTGATTTGTGTGTGTGGTCATAGTGTGTCCTCCCCTTTGTTTGCTATTAGGCTTTTTTCTAAATTGTCATGCTAGTTTTATGGCTCCTGGGGATCTCCATCAATCAATCTTTATTTTGCCAGGTGGAACACCATTGAGCAAGTTCATTTCCAAGGTGGACCTGGGCAAGCATACAGAATTGTCAAGAAGATGAATAATACACTTATGGGTACAACATAGATACACATAATGCAAAGCGACACAAATACAGCAAAAAAGTGATATATACAATGCAATATTATATAAAGGATAAACAAGCAGGATGAACAATATTCTCACATGTGATGCCAGTAATAACAACGATATTTCATTACCATGGTAAATAGGAGAGCAGTAGAGTCAGCAGGGGGTCTAAGGAGGGGGACAGATAAAAGGAGATGTGGAACAGGTAGATAGGAGAGGGAGCAAGTGAGGTGGAATAGGTTGAACAAGAAGGCAGAATCAGACATGTTAGCGTTGTTTACTACTCTTCTTTTTCCTACAATGCCTCCTGTCTAATGTGACAGTGATGCATTCTGGACCATAGATTCAGTGAGGGAAAGCTGCTGCAGCAGCAGTCTGCTGTTGGGAGCTTGATGTTCTGGCTTCAACTAAATAACTCTAATTCAATCTTTTTGTTTTCTAGGTATCTGTCTAGGTCTAGCCAGCAGGAGTAAATGGCTTGTTTTTAAATCTTTTCATTTCATCAAACTACGCACAGCCATAAAATGCATACGAATTGCCCCAAATCATCAATGCTATAATTAGTGAAGCCTGTTTTCTTGCACAATAACCCACTCAGTTATCCCTCAGGTGTTTACAAAACTGTAAATGTAGCCTTTATTAGTGCTCACTGGATAAGGAAAGTTACTTACAATCTACCACTGTAAATTTACTGGAAACCAGTACTTGCTGAATCTATGGTCCCAGATGTATCACTGTCACATATGATAGGCGGCACTGTAGAAAACAGAAGAGCAAAAAAATGAAAACATGAAGATCCCCAGAGGCCATAAAACTAGCAGGCAAATTTAGAAAAAAAATCCTAATAGCAAATAAAGGGAAAGACACACTAGGACTACACACACAAATCAAAACACTCTGTTTTTGCAGATTCTGACTGTAGTGTTCCTTTAAGTCAGAGCTCATGGTGCCAAATGACCTGCCCCACAATCTGCAAAGGTTGACAATAGAAGACACAAACTGAGGTTTTATCCTTCTCAGGACTTATCATTGGGCCTCCTCTGTATCTCAACCCAGGGAAAGGATGGCGCAGTCTTACGATGATCTTATAGGTATGGGTCATAGTAATCCAAAATAGGAAAGCAAATCTAAAAAATGAAGGAAAGCAAATATAAAAGATGAAGAACCTCAACACAAAAGCATGGAGGCAAGGGTTAACCAGAAAGGGCATTGGAGATAAAGCCAGGTTTCAAAGAAATACAAAACCATACATATCCCCAAAAATGCAAAGCAGCATGTGAAGCATATGCAAATCACAGCACAAAAAAGTTTAGACTGGATCTGCTTTAAGTAGGAGACTGTATGGTACCAAATGGCTCTTGTCTGTTAGATTGTATTTTTGATACTTCAATATGGGGATGGCCCAATGGTGCCACAGTAGCAATTGCGCTGTCACTACTGGGAGGCCACGGTTCACAAGTGACACCCAGAATCCCTTGCTGGAGCTGGTTGGTGATTGGGTGCATCAGGGAGGTGAGGCACATAGCTTCCAAGCAGGGAGGAAATATGTGGGCCTCCCAGCATTCACATGCCCTGTGACTTGCTACTATGGTGCAGGATTGGCATAGGCTGTGAAGGCAGCTGCTCATCTGCCCACCTGACTGGAAGAAGCCTCCCTTGCAGAGTAATGAGGCTTGTGGGCCTGTGTGACACCCCCACATACACACACACATCTTTCAGGTGTGAGAGACCTGTGCTGCTTAAAATAGGAGGGGACACCCAGTTCATCATGCTTTGCTTCAGCAAGGACAGTTTGCATGACGAAAGGCCATGAACTGTTTAAAAATTGGTTCATTTATTTTTGACCCATACTACAGAAAACAATATGCAAAGAAAGGCCCCTTTTGGGTAGTTATGCTAACACCCCACTACTTGGAAAGAAACCTCCCTACTGAATGAAAAGGCTGTATCAGTGCCTTGGTGACCCAGGCCTACAGTGTTGGAAATTGAACAAATTCACTGGGGAATCCACTGCGTTTGAGACAGGACTGCACATATCTGACAGGGTTCTGGGGGCATGTTTCTTCATTATATGTTGCATTTACACTCTTCATTTGGCCAGATATTTGCCTTTATGGGGGTATACTCAACACAGGAGCAATCTTTTCTCATTTTGCATCTGAAACTAAGACTTTACATTTCATTCCCAGAACTGAGTTCCCCCAGCTTCCTGTATTTCCCCCTGCCCCCCCCCAATTTCCTCCATTGCAGACGAGGGTTCTGGAGCATGTCCAAGAGTGCTACACTGACACTGGCTGGGGAGTGAATAGTGCACCAAGGAATTAAGGAATGGCGTTCCCATGGAAGGGTATGAGCCACCTGCTGCTTACACAGGCATGCTAGCTGATCAGAGAGGGAACCCACTGTGGTGGTAGCTGCCAGCAGATTTTCCTGGCAGGAAGCATGCAGCTGTAACAGTCGTGAATGACAGAAGAGGGTGGGGAGGAAAAAATGAAAACATTTTTGTAACATAGAAACATAGACAATAACAGCAGAGCCCTTCTGGCCATCTGTGCGCCAGTCCGAGTGCTCCCATCAACAGGGCGCCAAAATCTCTGATTCACTGCCCCTTTCTAGAGGTCTTCCCCCCTAGAGTTAGAATCTATAGTTAGGGTGGCATAGCCCCCACACAGGGGTTGGGGGGGCACAGCCCCCCGCATTACAAGCGGGATTTGAACTCGAATCCATGGTGCCCTAATGACAGGCAGACGTGGATGGGCACCATCCAATGGTGGAACCACAGCAGAAACAGACCAGTGGTTCATCCAGTCTGCCTGAGCGCCCTATAATCCCTGAACCCTATTGCTCCTCCAAGGTACTAACTATCCCTGTCCCCCACACCCCATTTTGGTTCTGTAACTCCGAGCAACCACAATATCCTTTATTCATTCCTAGCCCTGATTGAATCCATTTTTTTCGCACCCACCACCTTGGCTGACAGACTGTTCCATGGTTCCACCACCCTTTCCACAAAGTAATACTTCCTCATGACCCTCCTGAACCTCCCTGCTGTTATTTTTCCCCTCATGTCCACGAGGCCTTAAGTTAATGTTCAAGCTAAATACTGTAGTTCCCCACAGTCCACTTTGTTAATTCCTTTAAGGAACTTGAAGGACTGAATCATATTTCCCCTCTCTTTTCTGGTCTCAAGTGTATACAAGTTCAGTGCCTTGAGGTGCTTTTCACAGGATCTTCCCTGCTGGCCCTGAATCATTTTTGCTACTCTGTGCTGCACTGTCTTCAGCCTATCCTTATCCTTTCTGAGGTGAGGATTCCAAGACTGGGCACAGTACTCCAGGTACATCCATCCACAGAAACATAGAACCATAGATTTTGTCAGTAGAGAATGACCTTTAGGCCCATCCAGTCTGCCCCTTGTCCCTGCCTATTTCATCACCACTGACCATAGTTGGTCATAGATGTTACTCCCTCCCCCCGTTCCTCTAGTTAATATACCCCTATGCCTGTCCCATGCATGCTTGAAGCTCTCCACAGTCTTTGCCCTCATTGCCTCCTTGGGTAGGCTGTTCCAGTAATCGACCATCCTTTCCATGAAGAAGTATTTCCTCACATCTCTCCTAAACTTTCCCCTTCTTAGCTTCATTGCATGCCCCCTTGTTCTAGTGAATTCCTTTCTCTGAAATGGACCCTTCACTTGTACCTTGTTCACTCCTGTGAGGTACTTGCAGGTTTCAATCATGTTTCCTCTCGCTCCCCTATCCTCCAAGGAGTACATGTTGAGTTCCCACAGCATTTCCTTATGTGGCATCTCATGCAACCTCCTTACCATTTTGGTTACCCTCCTCTGTACCACCTCCACTCTTTCAGTGTCTTTGCAGAGGTGCGGCATCCAGAAATGGACACAGTACTCCTGGTGGGGCTCACCAGTGCATGATACAACAGCAGCACTATCTCCGCCTCCTGCTAGAAATCCCTCTCTCACTGAACCCCAGCATCCTGCCAGACTTTTTCACTGCTTTGCCACACTGCCCAGGCACCATGATGTCATCAAATATGATGACCCCTAGGTCTCTTTCTTGCTTGGTGACTGTAAGTTCCACTACCACCCATCTTATACACAGCCTCTGTGATCCGCAGCCCTAAGTACATAACCTTGCACTTTTTGGTATCGAAATCCAGCTGCTACCCCAAGACTATTCCTTTATTTATTTATTTATTTATTTATTTATTTATTTATTTATTTATGTATTTATTTATTTATTTTATTCTCGGATTACAAATACCTTTGAGCAGAGGACTGCTCATTTACAAAGGCTCCACGTCAGTAATGGGGAGGGGTAACAAAGACAGGCAAAGGGAAGTAAAATAACTTTACAGTTTGCAGCAAGTATCATAATACAGGTTATTGACAGTCCCTGAAACATTTGCAATACAGAGGTGATGGTAAAAAATAAGAGCAATAAGGGGAGGTAAAAATAAAGGTTGGACAGAAATAGTGGTGGAAAAGTTGCAGCCAGGTGGCCTTGTCCTGAGGAGTAGTAAGGTAGGTCAAAATAAAAAGGGAGTAAGTAGGGAGAAAGGGGATAGGTGTAAACAGGGGGAAAAAAGGGTGGGATTAAAGGGGAGAAAAGAAAAGGAAGGAGGAGGGAAGAAGAAAGTGCAGATGGGTCCGTGGTAGCCCACTGTCTAATATGGCTAATGTGGTGATTGGCTAGGTATTTGGGGAGAGAAAATTTAAAGGGTAGGCATGAGTGGGGTGAGAAAGGGGGGCAAAACTGAGGCATGGGAGGCTCAATCGATCTGCAGTGGTCATACTAGGTACACAGGAGGGCACATACAGGAATTAGTCGGGGCAATCACAGGTGCTTTCATTCATAATGTGCTTTTGCAGGAGTCATTTAAATAGGGCCATATGAGGTAGGCTAGTTAGGTCATGGCCCAGGCAATTTAGCCAGATTGGGGTTCTGTAGAGGAAGGACCACTGGCCTTGGGTGGTCCGGAACCTTGGTATGAGTAAGTGTTCAGTTACAGAGGCCCGAGTATGGTGAGCATTTTGGGATCTGGGCAGAAGGCAGGAGAACCCTGTTGGTAGAGCCCCAAGGAGCACCTTTTTGGCAAGTATGCATGATTGGTACTTGACCTGTCCTTGGAGATTAAGCCATCCAGTTTGTGTGTATAGATTGCACGTGTGGGTGAGGTGGTCAGCATCCGTGATGAGCCTACAGGCTTTGTTTAGGGTAACATTTAGTCTTTTCAGGGATGTGGCGGAGCCGGCTCCATAGATTACCAAACCCTAATCAACGGTGGATAGTACCGAACTGTAGACAGCAAGTTTAAGTGCTCCTGGGGTTAGGTTCCTTCTGTGCCTGAATAACAAGCCTAATTTTGCATTCACGGACTTGGCAATGATCTCAATGTGGGGGATGTAGGAAAGGTGGCTGTCCAAGGTTACACCAAGATATTTGAATTGTTTAACTTGTTCGAGAGAGGCTCCATAGTCATTTCTGACTGTTAGGGCATGAGAACTATACTTATGGCAGGAGGAAGAGAACAGCAGGAGTTTCATTTTTTTGTAGTCCAGGACAAGTTTGTGTGATTGGAACCATTTTTTCAACTTCGAGGAAACCAAGTTGGAGGTTGTCTTCAAGCGAAGAGGGATCAGAGTTGCTTGCGAAGACAACAGCATCTTCAGCATATAGCAGCATTCTTAATTGACAGGCATGTGGCAAGTTATTTAGGAAGATACTAAAGAAGAGAGGACCATTTTAGACTTCCGGTGATGTCACACGTTAGATGGCGGCTTAAAACGGAGATCCGGCACCCCGGGCAACAACATTGTCTAATCGTTCACCATCATGTAGTTTAACAAGTCAATTTTGTCAAAAGCAAGGCTGGTAGATCTAAAGTTATTATGGGGCGTACAAAAAAGAGACCTCCCACTGAAATTACTGCCCAAACTGCCGAACGCAATGTCTTGCGGCTTCCAAGCCCAGTTCCGTCCTGCTCCTCCATTTTCATAGCTTCAGACGATGGATCTGAGGGCTCAGGGTCGGAAGATGCTTCGACCTTCACAAGGGCAGATGGGAACAGGATGCTGAAGATTTTACATCGCATAGATGCACGCATATCAGGCATCCACAAAGATTTTAAACAATTAGAAGCTTGTACAGCATCTATGGTAAAACATGCAGAGGGCCTTCAGCAAGAACATAAGGCCTTCGGAAGATCCTTAGCATACCTACATCGAAGGGAGAAAGAATTGACCATGCGGGCAGAGGATGCCAAAGCGAGAGCCCGCCGAAACAACATTCGCATTTTCGGCATCGCTGAGGGAGTGGAACCCCAATCAATGGAAGAGTTTATTGATGCTTGGCTTAATTCAGAGCTAGACCTATGGGAAGGCTTTAACACAGAGATTGAGAGGGGACACAGAGCAATCGCCCCTAAGTCCAAGCAGGGTGCACCCCGGTCGATAATTGTGAAATTCCTATGATATACTACAAAAGAGAAGATACTGAGGCTGGCATGGGCAAAGAGGGACTTGAACTTAGATGGCCAAAGGATTTACGTAGACCAGGACTTCCCTCCACAGATGCTAGCCAATCGTAAAAAAGTTCTGGTGGTGGTAAAAGCATTGCGAGACAAAGGTCACAAAGCCTACCTCAGATACCCTGCAAAGAGGGCATGAGGATCTTCGACTCCCTTCTCAGTGCTGTCCCATATCTTGAAGCTCAGGGAATTTCTCTCCCAGACACCAAAGAAGAACAGGTGGAGAGAGGGAAATTGAGCTGTTGTTGTGGTCGATTGCCCCAGGATCCAGACAGCAGACAGGAAAGAAGAGGACCGAAGCAATTCTCCCTTTGCATGCTGACATGGCTAAATGGCTGCAGGTCAAGAAACCCTGAAAAGGTTATCAGGATGCTGAATATTTTGGATCGTCCATCTTACCTGATATGACCGAGGGTCTCCTACCCTCAGGGTCTCACTAGTCGATGGACACTTTTCCTCCCAAACGGGACCTGCGGTGGCCCAGCTAGATTGATCCCAGTCACTGTATTTTGAGAGCGTCTGCACCATAAAATCAGTAGGCTGCCCTATTTCGTCATGGGTATTTGCCCTGGAGAACCAGCCCTTTTGAGTGCAAGCGGTTGTTTCCAGCATGTCACTTTCTATGGTACACTTTCCCAGTGGTGCACTGTTTGTTCCTTTCCCTCAACGGACAAATTGCTTTTCCTACAAGGGAACAGGACCTAAGTTAAGCCATCTATTTTATTTGATTACATAAAATGTTTAGTCGAAGCGGGTTTCACTTATTTAAGCTATAATTTACATGGCTGCCAGTTTGAATTCCGGGGTTATAGTTAATAGCTACCTAACTAGAGAATATAAGGTCCAAGACAGGTTCTCTCAAGTCTGTAGAGCTTAGGTTTGGGATTTAATTATTAAGATGAAGGGCAGCACAATTGGAATAATTTTTTTTTTACATAAATAAATAAATAACGGGGGAAAAAGGGGGGGGGAGGAACTGTTACACCAACCCCTAGAGGTGAAGCATTTGATCTCACTATACTCCCAGGGCTCCTTTATGGGGAAACATCTTTGTAAACAACTGGCCGGATGGAAGAGTACCTCTTTGCTGAAGGGCTTTGATCAAGGCAGGGAGCCAAGGGAAAAGGAGGGGAAGGGTACAGTTAAGCAAGGGAAAGTATATAATAAAAATGAATAAGTGTATGCATCTTAAAACAACTGTCTCACAAAAGTATGTATTAATTGTTTATGGCTTAAGATGAACATATTACCCATGTTATAGTTTTTGCCCGGGGGGCAATACTCCGTCCGCATTCTACACCGGAGCTAGGAGAGAGTCAGATCTCTTGAGCTGGGGGATCTACCCTTAACGCATACAAGTGCTTTACTCCTATTACACTAGGGAGAAGTTCCCTGGCTCTCTGAGGTTTTCTACTCTGGACCTCAGATCCTAAGCTCTGTTTGAGCTTATAGGTACTTAGTGAGTTTTAACTAGTACCTTTAATTTGGGGTCCCCTCCCCCTCTTTTTTTTTTCTTTTCTCCTTTTAGCCACTTAGTGCTTGTTTTCTTTTTTATAGACACCACTTTTTTATACTATTTAGACCCCCGTTGGGTCTAGCTGGGTGAAGTTTGATCCAGCGAATAGTAGGATGTTGGGGTTCATTACTTTTACTGAGGGGGGGTATCTGTTCTTTCTAGGTTTGATGGGGTTGTTAAAAGAGTCAGGGTTCTCCAGGAGCTGGGCTGGCTCAAGTGTGATGTGGCCTGCCTCCAAGAGACAAAGCTCTCTCAGGTAGAACACACAAAACTGAGGAGATCCTGGGTGGGAGGGGTTTATTCAGATTCTCACTCAGAGGCATCCAGGGCAGAGGTGGCCATCTTAGTACGCAAGGGCTTAGCTTTTAAAGTACAAAAGGTACAGAAAGCGGGGACTGGTCACGTTGTGATTATTTCAGGGACATATATGGGACATACTATCCACCTAGCTGCAGTTTATGCTCCAACACCACCCTCGGGGTCTTATTTCAGACATTTTTTCTCCCTGATGGACTCCCTTCCTGCAGGTAGGATAGCTGTGGTAGGGGACTGGAACTGTGTCGAGAATGCATTATTAGATAAGAGCTCCTCAAGAGGAGGAGGGGAGGAGGGGCGGCATGTTCCAGGCGTTTAAGAACCCTAATCGCGGACTAGGGTTGGGTGGATCCTTGGAGGCAAAGACATCCGGCTACAAAGGATTTCACCTTTTTCTCAGATTCGGCGGGATCCTACTCAAGGTTAGATAGATTCTACACTAGACAGGTGGACGCACCATACCTAACGGATATAACTATACATCCAGTCACATTTTCTGATCATGCTATGATTAGTGCCAAGGGGAATTGGGAGGGGGTAGGAGGCAAAGGGACCTGGAGATTTGACCCAGGGCTACTTAATGACAAGATGTTTATTGATCAAACCAAAGAGGCCATCCAGAGATATTCACAAGAGAATAGAGAAGAGGATACACATATTAGGTTTGTATGGGATGGCTTGAAAGCGGTCCTTCGGGGACAGATAATCAGTTATGCATCATATAAGTATAGATGTGAACAGGAGAGAGTGGTAAAATTACTGGCAGAGATTGCTAAATTGGAGCTTGAACACAAGCAGACGAGGAATCCATCCACCTTGGTCAAGTTAAAGGAGGCCAGAGAAGGCTATAATAAGGAGATTTCAAAGAGGATAGAAAATTCTTTAAGGTTTACTAAACAAAAGTACTAAGAGGTGGGGGGGGGAGCCAGTCGCTTACTGGCACTTAGGTTGAGATAGCAAGGAGTGGATAGATACATTCCCTCAGTTAAAAAGCCAGGTTCCCAGGTATTACTTGCAGACCCCGTACAAATTGCAGACAGTTTTTATCAGTACTATTCGAAACTTAATGCACAGGAGAGGGGGAAGATCACACCGGGGAGGTGCGGAACATACTCCAAACAGTGGTCCTGCCCAAATTGGAGGACTCACAATCTAAGAGACAAGAGGCCCCCTTCACGGAACTAGAAGTCACATGGGTCATCAAAAACCTCAACAGAGGGAAAGTTCTGGGACCGGATGGATTTGTGGCGGAATTTTATCAGCACTTCCTATCTGAGATAGTTCCGGTCTAAACCAAGGTGTGTAATGCTGCCCACGGGAAGGGAGGAATCCCAAATTCATGGGGAGAAGTGGTGATTAAACTCATCCCGAAATCAGGTAAGGACCCAATGTTATGTGGGCGCTACCGCCCAATTTCATTAATCAACTAAGATACAAAAATCTTTGCTAAAATCCTGAGTATGCGACTCCAAGAGTACATCCCAGAATTGGTTCATAGAGACCAAATGGGCTTTATACTGGGTCGACATGTCCAGGATAACATTAGATTGTTATTGAATGTTATGTCAAATTCAGAGGCACTCCCACCCAACACACTTATGGCTGTGATGGCCTTGGACGCCAAAAAGGCGTTTAATCGCCTAGATTGGATTGTTTTGGATTCCACCCTAGATAAATTTGGATTTGGGGTCAAATTCAGGAAATGGATGGCGAATCCATATAGGTAACCCAAGGCAACTGTCAGGGAGAATGGGGTTACATCACAAAAAATCAAGCTAGAAAGGGGAACTAGACAGGGATGCCCCTTATCGCCCCTGCTTTTTGCTTTACGCATGGAGCCACTAGCTGCCCAGATCAGACAATCCAAAGAATACAAGGGTATACAAGTACAGGGGGTTGAAGTCAGAGTGTCTCTGTATGCGGATGATACACTGTCTATTATACATTACTGACCCAATAAATCAAATGCATCATATTAACTCCTTGCCAGATCAATTTGGTAAAGCGTCCAGCTTTAAAGTTAATGACACCAAAACTGAACTATTAGTATTGGGAAAGGCCCAAGGGGGAGTTCTTCCACTGATTGGCAACTATAAATGGGCTAAAGGAGGCGTTAAATATCTGGGAATTTGGATCACAGGAGACTTATCGAAATTATATGACTTTAACCACGGGAGAATTTTGCAGGCGATACAAGAGGACTTAAAGAGATGGGGAGAGTTACCTCTCTCCCTATTTGGGAATATAGATTGTATTAAGATGAATGTACTTCAGCACCTCCTATTTATATTCCAGCCTTTGCCCCCTAAACCCCCCTGGGATTCTGCCGATCTGTTATTACAGAAATTTATCTGTGCAGGCAGACCACCCAGAATGAAATGGAATTCTTTATTCAGGGTAAAGGGGAGAGGGGTACTAGGTCTACTGGATTTTAAGAAAGATTACTGGGCAACACAGTTGTTGCCTTTGTTAGCTATCATGAACAATTTGGAACTTCCTTTATGGGTAGAGTTGGAGAGGCCAGAGTCTTCCAAGGGAGATATTCGGGATCTGATTTTTATGGATAAAAAGGGAATTCAGATCCTACTAGTAACCAATCATTGGTCTAAAATGATTATCTCATCCTGGTTAGAAATAAATAAGAAGTTTTTCCTCAGTTTGACTCTGGGACCCCATCACCTATCAAAGCGTGTTTAGATTTCATGCCACTGAATTGGGATCATGGATTTAAGAGATGGGAAAGGGGAGGGTTGTTCAGATTGGGCCAGATGTATACAGACTTTGACATTAAATCCTTCCCACAACTGGCTAGGGAATACAATCTCCCCAATAGTGACTTGTTTAGATACCTACAGCTTAGGCATTTCTTGCAGGATAAATTTTGTCCGGGGTCCGGAAGCATAATGGATCATAATAATCCCCTCATGTACTTTATTCTTGGTGAAGTAGGGAACAAGCAATCCCGTGGCAGGGTCTCCAGAATGGTCAAGCAGCTAATGGACTTGGATCCAGATCCTCTAGAGAGGGTTAAGTTAGCTTGGAGGGCAGAAATTGGGAGGGTACTGGAGGATTCAGCCTGGAACATGATCTGGGCAAATATTTATTCCACGACTGCCTCACATATTTGGCGTGAGTTCCGGTGGAAAGTATCTACCCGATATTTCCATACCCCAGTAATTGCAAAGCACTATGGTCACAATATTTCTGAATTATGCTGGAGAGAATGCGGTGAAAGGGGCACTCACCTTCATGTGTTCTGGACATGCCCCAAAATCCAGTCGTATTGGACTCAGGTGCTGGCCTTGGTGGGCTTGATTTTTTGGGGTAGACTTTCCCAGAGACCCAGTTTGTTGTGTGCTGGGGGAAGTTCCTCAGACAGTTAAACATCAATCCCAGAGATATTTGTTTAGTATTATGGTTACGGGGGCACTTAAAGTCATTACACAAAACTGGATGTCCCCGGCTGCCCCCCCCCATGGATGCCTGGTATACAAATTGTTTAGATATCTTAGAGATGGAGGAACTCACTGCCAGAGTAAGGTTAAGAAAAGAGAAATTTAAGGCTCGGTGGTTACCCTTTTTCCACTTCCAGGCTCAAAGGGAACAAATAGACATTCTAGAGATCTTGGCAAGGATGTCATGAAATACCTGTGGGTGAAGTGTTTATACCCTGTTCTCTGGCAAGTTATAGTCTGTCAGGATAGGCTGAACCTATCCTTTTAAGTCCCTTTCTCAGAGAGACAGAACTTATAAGGTTGAGATTGGAAATTGCAACATATTTAGCTTAGTTTTTGATTCTTCGTCAGCATGGCACCTATATTACCTGTACTATACCTTTCTTCTTTTTCCCTATCACTTCCTTTTTCTCTGTTTTTTTTCTAACCTAACTCTATTTTCTCCTTTCTTTTCATGGCTTGAATTATCATATGCTTTTAGAGGTCACTGAAAAGCTACAGATATCCAGCCTGGGTTTCTTTGTCCTATATTAAGGTTTAATCAATTGTAAATAAAGG
The DNA here is from genome assembly GCA_016271365.2 of Neoceratodus forsteri. NCBI lineage: Eukaryota > Metazoa > Chordata > Ceratodontiformes > Ceratodontidae > Neoceratodus > Neoceratodus forsteri. The sequence continues at coordinate 1,530,970,462 of CM057453.1, forward strand.
TCACTTTTGATTATTCTTATATGAATGTATACTGACCTAAATTGTGATGGCTTATATATATATTGCCACTTCTGCTTTGCCTGTTATTGTACTTCAAGAAAATCTAATAAAATTATTTCAAAAAAAAAGAAGAAAGGACCAAGAATAGACCCTTGTGGGACACCAGATCAGATGTTTTATAGCTCTGAGATGATGTTAGATATCTTCACCCATTGTGCCCTATCCGCAAGGTAGCTTCTGAACCACTTCAGCATAATTGATGATAGACCCAATTGTTTCAAGTTGGTCAAGGAGTAGCTTGTGATTAACGGTGTCAAAAGCTTTTGTGTGGTCAATGAAAGCCGCTCCAACTAGATTGTTTTTGTCGAAGGACTGATGGATGAAACTGAAGAATTAAAGCAGAGTCGTGGTGGTGCTGTGCTTTTTCCTAAAGCCATGTTGTAGAGGGCATTGTGAGGTGTATGTCTCCAGGTAGTCAACCAGTTGGTTGTTGGCAACTATGCATTCAAGGACTTTTATTTTTTTTATTTATTTAGTTTTTGTTGACCGGATAAGTGCACTAAACAAAAATGGATAATGGATAATTTGATAATGGAGGGAGGATTGATATTTGTCTAAAGTTGCAGTGCTGTGTATGATCACCAGATTTATGCACAGGGGTGGCCAGTGTGGTTTTCCAAACTTCAGGGAACTGTGGTAGAGTGAGGGATAGGTTTAAGATCTTGATTATTGGCAGGAGAACTTCTCCAAGGGTAAGTGTAATGAGTTTGAGGTCAAGTGAGTCTCCACTATGCCTAGATTTCCCCCGAACTTCAGTGAGGAGCTTTTTGACCTGGGTTTGGGAGACCCTTTTGAAATAGAATGGAGGGGGCTTCAGCCTATTGGTTTCCCCATATCCAGCTGGTGGGACGGGGCATCATCAAACAAGCCTTTTGGTAGGACACCCGACAGATTAGTGAATGCTGTATTAAAGGTGTTTGCAGTTTGGTGTGGGTCAGTGATAGGATTTCCATCCTTGATTAGTACTGTAGGAGAAGTCTTTTGTTCTTTGCCTGTAATATCTTTCATGTTTGACCAAAATTTCCTGCTATCACCCCACATGTTTGACAACAGCTCTCTGTGGAGCCTTCTTTTTGCTTGTCAAATTGCTCTAGTACAGGCATTTCTTGCTGCTTTGTATGCCTCAAGATCATGCTGCTTCATTGATGATTTAGCCAGTTGCCATAGACGATCCAGTTGTTTTATCCTGTTTACAAGTTCTGGAGTGATCCAAGAGTTTATTGTACCACAAACCTTCAGTTTCCTAGGAGGGGTGTGGATATCGCAGACCATGTTGAAAACCCTAATGAAATGTTCCAGGGCGATGTTGATGTCATTGGCCGTGTCCAATATGGACCAGTCCTGCTACCGGAGTTGTTTTTTCAGGAGATCCAGGAGCCCACTCTTAAGCATACAGTTGTAGATTGTTAGGGGTGGGGGTGTATGGAATTTGTTTGACCAGCAGCAAGAGATAGGGGAGTGGTCACTGATGGAGTCAGGTTGAACTGTTACATTTATGATACGATCCGGGTGATTTGATAAAATCCAGTCAATAGTGGTACTAGTCCTGGTTTCATAGTTTATTCTGCTGGGCAAGTCTATGAGTTGTGTGAGGTGCAATGAGGCTAATGAGTCCTTTATAGCCCCGCTTACTCCCAATGCCCAATTTATGTTGAAATCTCCCGTTGGAATTGTTTCAGTGAAGTAATTTTGTAACCAAAGATAGTCCAGTATACTTAGTAAGCCAGAGGTAGGGTCCTTTGGAGGTATATAGATCGAGACTATATTGAGGGCTTTGTTGTGTGCCCCGAGGAGCACTTTTATGGCTAAGGCCTTAGCTGGACAACCAAGGTCAATCTGAAGCATGGGCAATTGTCTGATGTAATTTTTTAAGTAAATGGAGCAGCCTCTGCCCTTCTTTGTGGTACAATCTAGTCTAAATATTGTATATCCAGGCAGGGCAACTGCATTATCCAGGATTTTAGGTGATAGCCAGGTTTCAACAATGGATGGTATGTTTGGGTTTTGCATTGCCACCCAAACTTTAAGCATGTCAATTTTTTCAGGAGACTACAGACATTTATTGTGGCCAACATAGTGGATCTTTTCTTAGGGGGGGCACGTTGCTTGGGGCTGTGCCATTTGGACCTGGGTTAGGGTGAATATTTCCTGACAACATCAGTAGCATTAGGGCTATTCTCAGGAGGTGTGTACGTAGGAGTTTGTCGATATGCCTGGTCTGTCTTTGATAGTTACGGCATTTGATCTTTTTTCCCTCATGTAACAGATCAGGAGTATGTCGAAGCAGGTAAATATGTAAACATATTCAGAGTATGTATGCCAGTAGTAAGACCCAGGGCATGTGAAAAAGGGTGACCAGGGACCCTTGTTTAGTCTGAAAAAGTTTCCCATTGAGCAGCTGACACTTTAGTGCAGGCTATTTTTAACTACACTGTTAGAAGGTTGTGTACTCTTAGGGGGCAGGTATTCAGTGTGTCTAATGAGTAGAGATAGCAGGATAGCCACTGGGAGGGATAAATTAATTAGACAAAGCATCTTGGTGACAGTAAAACAATGTAAATGCAAGAGGGTAAACAGCTGACAGTAAGTAAGTCAAGGTGGAAAGCACCAGGAAGGGGTGGGAGGAGAAAACAAGGCAGCCAATGGGAGTGGACTAAGCGGAGCCTAGCTATACTTAATAGCGGTTGGGGTTGGGGCAGGTGGGCAGGAGAAAATAACAGAGAGTCCAAGGAAGGTTAAAATATGGGCATGAGCCCACCAGAAAGTTAGAAAAAGCTGGATTAGAAAACCAGCCAATGGCAGTGGAGTCTAGGGCGAAGGAGTCAAATCGGCAGAGAGAATGAAAATTGGAGCAAGCCAATTGGAAGGAGTGCTGTAGGAGCCGAGCAGTCCCCACAAACGTACCTTGGCTGGTCCGCGAGAGAGCAGGCAGGAGTAGTAGTGGCCGCCGGCAGGTAGAGGAGTGTGACCCCGGCCAAGGGGCAGTGCCCTAGTCACGGGCAGGATTTCTTGGCTGGTCTGCGAGAGAGCGGGCAGGAGTGGTAGCTTCCTCATATCTCTTTGCATTCTCTCCACCCCTTCCTGAGCATCAGCGCTGTTGCCAATTTTTGAATCATCCACAAAAAGACTCGCTTTCCCTCAAGCTCCTCTGCAATGTTGCTTATGAAGACACTGAAGAGGACTGGTCCAAGCACTGAACCTTGTGGCACCCAACTAGTCTCACCTATCGCCTGAGTGGCTACCATTTACCACCACCCTTTGCCTCCTATCCCTTGAAAAGTTTGATACCCAGCTTGTCACTTTCTCCCATACTCACAAGCTGCTTAGTTTCTTAATTAGCCTCCCATGTGGCACAGTGTTGAAAGCCTTACTGAAGTCCATATTTGGAGGCAGTTTGGCGCAGTGGTTTAAGGCTCTGAGCTGCAAATCTGGAGACCTGGGTTTGAATCCCACAGCCCCCACTTGCATACTGTGTGACCCTGAGCAAGTCACTTAACTTCCTCATGCTCCCAGGTTGCACCTGCAAACAAGCTTTTAGCTTAGTGTGTCTCACCTGGTTAAATAATTGGGAAAAAAAAAAAAGATAGGCCACATCCACTGCTCTCCATTGTAAATGAATAAATTTAAAGAAAGAATGTCAGCATATGTTATTAGACTGTAAATAGGAGGATTCCTGACTCCATCTATTCAGAAAATATTTGACTTACTTAAATCAATCATTGTTGGGGATAGCCGCATAAAAACTCTTGCTAAGCACAGTGAACAGGAAACCATTTGACTTTTTTTGATTGTTTTCTTTTCTCTTTCTAACTTAATCCAGGGGATGCCTTAATGATTGAAGCATCCATTCTAATTCATTTTCTATTGTCAATGTGCATTAAATAGATCCCTTTGTTTTATTTGCAGCCCACATGCTGACATAGCACTGTTTTTCCCAGGTTTGCTGAAGGTGAACTTTATGAAGTATTTGTCATACAGAATTAGAAACCTATACAAAGGTGGGAAAAAACTCAATGATAGAATTAAAGATATTATCCAAGCAATCTGGATATACTTTCTGCAGAACAGGAATGCATGGGTATTATGGGTAGCCTAGTTTTTTATTAAAGTGCCTAGATGCAGGGAATTTTTTTTTCTTGTAACATCTCTTAAATGCTTAGCAAAACAAACAGATGTGTTTGGTTTCTTTCGGGGGGGGGGGGAATTATTTAGAAACACAGAATTTGTCAGCAGAAAAGGACCACTTGGCCCAACCAGTCTACGCAGATATTCCTTGCCTAATCTGTCTCTGTAGACCCTACCTGGTTTCCAGTGACCCTCCAACCTCCTTGCTTCTTTTCTAGTATGCCCCTATGTCTATCCCACGCATGCTTGAAGACATCTACTGTTTTGGCCTTCACCACTTCCACTAGCAATCTGTTCCAGGCATCTTCCACCCTTTCCGTAGATAAATATTTCCTCACATTTTGCTTGACACCCACCCCCCAGCTTCATCGCATGCCCCCTCGTCCTAGTGTGGTATTCTTTCTCATTTGAAAGAGAACCCCTGCACCCTGTTTACCTCCAAGAGGTACTTGTATGTCTCTAGCATGTCATCTCCCTCTCTCTTCTTTGCCAGGGTGTATATGTTGAGCTCCCTCACTCTCTCCATGTAGTACTTCTCATGCAAACCCTGCACCATTTTAGTTGGACTCCTCTGAAGTGCCTCCACCCTGTCTATGTCTTTTCTGAGGTGCGGTCTCCAAAACGGGACACAGTACTCCAGGTGGGGTCTCACCAGTGAACAATGCAGTGGCAACACCACCTACCTCCTTCCTGCTGGAGATACCTTTCCCTATGCACCCCAGCATCCCACTAGCCCTACCCACTGCTTTGTCACATTGCTCTGCCACCTTGAGGTCCTCAGTTATAATAACCCCAAGGTCCCTTTCCTGTTTGGTGAATGTCAATATCCCCCCCACCCCATACTCCGCTTCTGGGTTCCTAAGACTTAGGTGCATGATTTCAAACTTTTTGGCATTGAATCCCAACTGCCATGCTTTTGACCACTCTTTGAGTTTCCCAAGACTCCTGCATATTCTCTCCACCCCTCCTGCATGTCCAGCCTATTGTGTTTTTTTTTTTTAGCAATTATTTTACCAGGTGAGACACACTAAACTGAAAGCTTGTTTACAGGTGCAACCTGTAAGCACGGGGAAGTTAAGTGACTGGCTCAGGGTCACACAGTATGCAAGTGGGGGCTGTGGGATTCAAACCCAGGTCTCCAGATTTGCAGCTCAGAGCCTTAAACCAGTGTGCTATGCTGCCTCCTATCCATCACCCAGTTCTTACCCTAATTCACCACTTTTGGATCCTATCCCTATGTTGCTCAATTTCTTTACCAGCCTCCTGTGTGGCACAGTGTCGAAGGCCTTGCTAAAGTCCAGATAGGCCATGTCCATTGCCCTCCTTGATCTAGTTCCCTAGTCACCCAGTCAAACAAAATATATCAGATTCATTGGGCATGACCTTCCCCCCCTTGAGCCCGTACTGCTTGTAGTCTTGCAGACCACTGGATTCAAGATACTTCACCAGTCTTTCCTTCAGTAGGCTTTCCATTAATTTCCACACCACTAAAATAAGACTGACCAGCCTATAGTTGCTTGCCTCCTCCCTGCTGCTTCTCTTATGTAGAGGGACCATGCCAGCTCTTCTCCAGACCTCTGAAACCATGCCTGTTTCCAGTGAACTGTTGAGCAAGGCTTTCAGTGGGGCCACTAGCACCTCCCTGAGTTATTTTTGAACCCTTTGGTGTTCCCCCTTCCAAGTTATAAGTCCCTTCTCAACTCTTTCCTCTGAAAATGGAGTTGTGTCCAACCCCCATTCCTGTTATGTTCCTTGGTGGTTCATCTCCCTCTACTGTAAAGACTGAGCAGGAGTACCTGTTTAGGATGTCAGCTTTTTCTTGATCTTCTGCAAAATCTCCCCCTTCTGTCCTAATTCTCACTATTGTTCCTCTTGCTTTCCTCTTCTTACTTACAGCAGCACCAGCTAAGATGCAATGCAGTAATGCTGTAGTACAGTGGTGTCCCCTGTTACAAAATGCTGCCGTATACTGCAGGCACAGTGTATTGTAAATCAGTGGCAATGAAGCCCTTTTGTCATGCAGTATTTTGTGACATGTCATTTGTTGCAAGCTACTGCATTGTATCATGGCTGGCAACACTGTATGTATCAGAAGAAAGTCTTATCCCCCTTAGTGACCCATTTGGTGATCCTTTCTTTGGTCTGCACCTTTTGTCCCCTCACCACCTTGCTTGCTTCCCTCTGCAATGCTGAGTACATGTCCCAGTCCTCCTTCTTCTGCATTCCCTTATACCTTCTGAATGCCACTATTTTTTTCCTTCACCACCTTTGCCACTTCCTTAGAGAATCATAATGGTCTCTTTTTCCTTCTGCTTTTACTCACTTCCTTCAGGCAGAAGTTGGTTGCTTTAATTATGTCCTACTTTATTTTTCTTTGTTGTGCCTCTACCCCTCCCTGACAATCCCCCCATTGAATGCAGCTTCTGAGGCAGGTCCCCGCTTCTTTAAAACACACTCTTTGGAAGTCCAGGATCGTTGTCTTCATGTCGTTAGCCTCTGTTCCTGTCTTTATGTCAAACCACACTGTACGCTGACCACTGCTACCCAGGAGACTCCCACTGTGACGTCTGCAGGGCTGTCCTTGTTTGTAAGTACCAAGTCCAGCACTGCCCCATCCTTAGTGGGTTCTTTGACTAGCTGCCTGAGAAAAGCCCCTTGTAGGGAGTCAAGGATAGCCCTGCTCCTCGCAGAAACTGCAGTTGGAAGGCTCCACTCCATGTTTTGCAGACTAAAGTTACCAACTAGCAGCACCTCCCCCTTACCTCTCATTCTGATGATGGCTTCCTCAAGTGCCTTATCCAACTCATCTGCCTGTGCTGGAGATCAGTACAATACCCTGGTACAGATAGTGGCCCCGGAGCCTGTCTCCAGGGTGACCCACAGCACCTCCAGCTCCTCTTTTTCCACTAGATGCCCCTGTGCATCTGTGGTCTTGATTCCCTCACACACATATAAAACAAGCCCCCCCTCCTGCCCACCCTGTCTCTCTTGAACAGAAAGTAGCCCAGTATGGCCATGTCCCACTCATGGTGCACAGTGCACCATGACTCCATTATGGCCATTAAATCCAGGTTAGCCTCTGCCATGAAGGCTTCCAGGTCTGGACTTTTGTCTTCAAGACTCCTTGCATTGGCGCACATGGCTCTCCACGCCCCCCCCCCCCACCAGCTGCCCTGCTTCACCTTCCAAATCCTGAATGTGTTTTTCACTGAAGCCCCCTGACTCTCCTCATACCATTTTGCTTCCCTTATTTCTTGTCTCTTTCAGTCCACTACCTTTGCTTACCTATGATTTCCCCCCTTTCTTCAGTCTTGTCCCCATTCCTGCAGTTCTGTGCCCCATCTTCAGTCTTGTCCCCATTTCTGCAGTTCTGTGCCCCAGCCCTAGGAGAGTTTCTTCCCTTGGGCCCTCCCTCCCTCCCTCATGCTCCATTATCCAGGGAGAGCAATCGTTGCCTCACTTGATTTTATTACCTCCACTTTGTATTTCCCTGACTGTACACAGGTAACACCTGAGAAAATGTTACCATGCTTGCCACCTGCTTGAGGCCCCTTCCTAACGCCCTGATATTGCTCTGCACTACCCCTACCTTATCCCTTGCCAGGTTATTCATCTCCGATGGACAATGACATCTATCTCTTTCCCAGCTCCTGCTGCCTTAGTGATCCTCTGGATATGCTCTCCATCCCTCCAAGCCAAAGCACTGCACAGGCACACCTCCTCCAAATCCTTCCTTCCCCCTGCTCCCAGATCTATCCTCTCTGACAGTAGAGTCCCCCAACAGTAGCTGCTTCCTCTTGGGCTGGAGTCCTCTCCCTACCTCCTTAGGGCCTCCACTTCTGAGGGCCCCCACCTCTACCTCTTTCACTGCAATGGTTGCCTCCTCTCAGCTGTCCCATCCTGTCAGTACAATGAAGGAGTTCTGCAGTGGTACTGGTGTAGCAGCATGCACCCCTCCCACCACCCCTACCCTGCCAGAAGCCACCAAGGTCCATCCACTCTGTCTAGGCATCCACTTGGCAAGTAGAGGCAGACTTAATGGCCCCTGGGTGGGGCAGACGGTCCTCTGAATCCTTGCCAGCTCAGCTCAAAGTCCACCAACCTGTGCCCGCAACCTAGAAGCAGCACCTCAGTTTCCAGAAGGTATCTTGACAAACTGCAGCCCCACAGTCATTGCACTGTACTACTCCCATTGTCTTTCCTTCCTTTGCTTAGTGTCTACTCAAGCTTCACTGCACCTTCTACTGCCTTCCTACTTCTGTTGTTTTTAATCTTTCTCTTTTGCTTCCCTAAAACTGATTTGTTACCTTACCCTAGATAGGCTGTCTCCTGCTCTCCCTTAATTAGCCCTCCTTTTACCTGGGTGTCTGCTGCCTCTTACCCACTCATATTATTGCCACATGATGTAGCTATCTGCCCCCTAGCTGGTTGATACAGTATGCAGTAAGCAGTAATGTGTTACCTCCTACTTTATTCAGGTGTTCCACCTGCAGACTGTGGGCACCTTCTGATGTCCTGTAGGTGCTCTGTGGAGGTCCTTCAGAGTCCTGCAGATGCCGGCGCCACTAAGACATATGCTGCACTCCTGCTCTGTTCCACTCATACAGGGGGTGGAGGGCTTATATAACTGCCCACCCTCAGTTTTGTGGGGTTTAAAATTGTTCCCGTAAGAGCTTAGGACTTTTGGCTGAGCACCGCTATATGGATTAAAATACTGTGCCTAGCAAAAAAGATACAGGATGTTCTTGTTCATCTGTTCAGGTGCAGGGCCAATGACCTGACTGTTTGCTACAAGGGAAGGAGAGGTGCACCTTCGGACCATGGAGCAGGCAGTGGGGACATGGGCAGTATTTGAGCAGCCACAGCTAGCTGAAATAGTCCCTGTATGACAATGTAAACAAAGCCTTTGGGCACAGACATGTTTGATGCCCCCCCCCCCATATGTAATGTGAGGAATCAAAGGGTATAGTTGCCAGCTAATAGAAAACGTTAAATTTACCAGTTCTGTAGTGAGTTGGAGACTGCTCAGATGTATTGGCATTGCTGACTGGCATGAAGGACCAGCCAGTCAGAATAAATGTACTGTGATACAGTGCCACAATTTATGTGATTGAACCAATGGTGAGTTGGATTCGTCATCAGATAAGCTTGGCCAGCCCCAAAGTAGAAGAGTCTGTTTTTTGCTTGTGGAAGGGAGAAGAGCTATCTTCTGGAGAAAGCTATATCAGAAACAGGTCTGCAACACTCAAGGAATCACACAGTAGGGCTGACTGCAATGTGTTAAAATTTGCAGGGGGCACCCTAATGAAGATCTTGGTGGTTGAAGTGCCGGGGTTTATTAGGCTTCCTCTGTGATGTTGTGTTTGTTCACTTACAATAAATTTTAGCACATTGTAATCGGCTCTGCTGTGCAGTTCCTCAAGTGTTGTAGACCTGTTCCTGATAGGTCAACTAACACAACACCAGGCACTATTACAGCACCGACACCTCTGCCCAGCATGCACTGCCTCTTGAGTCTCTTGTCAGTTCCTGGAGAAAGCAGTCCTTGAATCTTTGGCCTGGCCTAAGCTAGACCTTCCAATAGTGAAACATCTGCATGAAGGATGACCAAATCAAAACTAGAGGTGAGATAGCGACAGGCAACTACCTGACAGGTTCTGAGTTACAAATGGAGCCTGAATCTGTCATCGCTGAGGTGAGGTGTATTTGTTAATTTACACCTTGCTCTTTGTGCCCACCAGTCAACTGCTGTCATCCCAGAAGACACACAGCATGGGTATGGGCAGAAAAGGATCAAAGAAGAGGGTTGTCTGTATTGAGATGGTGGAAATCAGAGACCCTCACACAGTAAGGGTAGAAGACTCAATGCAGCTGAAAGGCACTGGTATAGTTGGTCCCTGCAACAGCCATCCCTGTGCAGTTACTGCTGCGATCACATAGACTGAGATCCTGCTTTTCTTTTTTCTCCATACATGTTTTTCTCCCCGGCCACATCCGTCATGCAGGGATATACGCTGGTGTCAGGGATGTACCCTGTTCAGGCCTGTGTCCTAGAGATGACCCCAGTCTTGGCAACCTGTCGGTTATTCCCACAGCTCTTCCCTTTAAGGCAGAGGCTTTAGGATGAGGGCCATCCTCCTCCTGAGGTAGTCCACCATGTGGACTAGGAGCCAGTGCTGACAGGCATTAGGAAATTGGAGGAATCCAAGGGGGAGCTCAGACCATCATTTAGATGGCTATTGTTTTTTTCCCTTTTCTTTTGGTTCCTGCCAACTCCCTGGCATGAGTTCAGCCTCTACCAGCATTACTCGCATGCAGCACATCCTCTGTGGCAGAAGAAAGCTCCCTGGCCCGCTGCAGAGGTCACTGTGGCACCTGGGTTCACCATCGACCCTTCCCAGCTGAGGCACACTGCCATGCAGCAGCTACTTCAGCCAGCCCTACCTCCTGACACTATAACTTGGGTTCACTTCCAAACCCATGTTTTCTGCACAGCAACACAACCCACTGCAGCTGGGCAATTGAGGTGGCCGTGATCAGTGTTTCTGATTTCAACTTGCCTATGCGCTACTCCAGCAGGCTGCAGCAACTGACAGACAGAAGCATTCCCTGTCTGTGTTGCTCTGTGGTGTTTGAAGCAACAGAACTGTAGCAGAGTATCAGGATTCTGGTTCTGCAACCATTTTGCATATTGATAGTTATGGCCTATATGTTTCCTTGAGAAAGACCTAAATTATTGTAGATCACGGTAGCATCATGTGATGCTCCCAACCAATCATGGGCTGCATCCCCAGCCCTGTCACCTACCTTCTCCTGGACCTACCCACACCTCTTGTCCATGGTCACAAGGCAGTGGGTGGGTGCTGTGGTCTGTAGTGCTGAACCTGCAGGGTCACCATCATCCTACTGCCAGCTGAGGGTATTTCCTCTATTGTCTCCCTTTCTTGAAGCCTGCATCATGTGCTGATGCACACACTTGTGATCAGTATCTGGGTCAACGCACTCTGCATGTGGCAACTGCTGTTGTACCACACACAGCCTCCACAAGATGGTAAGCAAGCAGTGGCATGCACTGTTCCCCCAACCCCCAAAGAAGGAAAGTTGTTCATAGTATGCTCAGTCCTCTTTCCCCAGCCAGATTCTGAGTGATCTGAGTCTATTTCCGTACACAGGTCACCAGAGTAGCAGGCAGTAGGGCTATCGCTGTGCTGCTGGGCCTACTTACTATATGAATTACTATTTCATTTATTCATAACATTTAGCTTGGTAATACTGAATGTTCAAGTGCCTGACCAGTACACTGGTCATGAACCAGTAAAGATGTTCATTTAGTTATATCTCAGTATATATATATGCCATTTATTTTATTTTTTCTTTATCTGAGTCTAGGATTACAAGTACCTTTGAGCCAAGGCTCTTTTACAAAGGTTCCATGTCAGTTCAAGGACAGTACAATGAAATACAACAATGCAAGGGAGTACAACACGATGAGGCATTATAGGCAGGATATGCAGGTTTACAATAAGTTCCATGAAGTAGAAACATACATTTTGGGGAGACAGTGGAAGTGCAACTGATGGTGTACAATAGTGTTACAATACATGGTTTGCAAACAGGGAGGAAAGAGCTGCCAGTGGCATTGTCACATCACATAGAGAAGTGCAGGAAGCAGGGTTGGGTGCGGGGAGGGGAGGGAGGAGGAGGAGGAGAGACAAGGGAGAAGAAAAGAAGTGCTGGGGGGGGAGAGCTGAGGCAAGAACTGTAGGATAGTCTGGTGGGCTGTCTAGACGAGGCAGTCACAGGTGCTAGAGGGAGAGGCAGAGCCTTGATTTGAAGGGGCCAAGTTTGGGGATGGAGGAGATCTCACTGTTGAGACTATTCAACCAGCATGGGGCCCTGTAGGTAAATGAACGTTGTCAAAAGATGTTCTACTGTGGGGGATCTGCAGGACTTGAGAATCAAATCTTCTAGCACGGCAGGGATGACTTCTTGGGCTGAGGAGGGCTTGAACTCCGGAGGGAGCAAGGCCCAAGTTTATCTTCTTTGCCATAATGCAGGTTTGGTATTTTAGGTGGTTTGAGAGTTGTAGCCAGTCAGTTTGAGCATATAGTTCACAGGTGTGGGTGAGGTGATGGGATCCAGTTATAAGACGGCAGGCTTTGCTGAGGGAAGTGGAAATGTGTCTGAGGGCTGTTGTAGTGGCAGAGCCATATATGATGAGGTCACAGTCGATAATGGAGACAACAGAGCTTTGGACAGTGACCCTTAGGGCATCAGGGGTAAGATGTGCCATGTGCCATGTGCCTGTAGAGGAGTCTGAGACGCATGTTAGCAGCCTTGGTGACGCTGTAAATGTGGGCACCATAGGACAGGTTACTGTCCAGAGAGATCCCAAGATATTTAAAAGATTGCACCTGTTCAAGGTCCACTCCATGGCAGTTTGTGATGGTAAGTAGGTGCTGCCGGTTTTTGTTGTGGGAGTTACTGAAAAGCATGGATTTTGGTTTTTTTATAGTTAAGGATGAGTCTGTGTTTGCTGAACCAGTTCTCTACTGAGATGAAACCAAGCTGGAGATTGTTCTGCAGGGATTGCAGATCCTTATGCTTGGTGTGAATTATGACATCATCAGCGTAGAGTATGATTTGTTCGGGGCACGATTGGGGGGGGGGGCTATTCAGAAAGAAACTGAATAGAAGAGGACCCAGTATGGAACCCTGAGATATGCCATGTTTTTATTACATTAATTTTGTTTACTAAAACAAAAATGCTTACTTGGTTATAATTTTGGTTTGGACATTTTTCCTTGTCTCTCCTACCTGTGGTCCAGAAGTTAATTTACGCAATGGGTAAATAAAATTTTCTCTGTAACTCCATCCTAAAAAGGGGGCTTGCCTTTAGCTCTCTATGGAGCAGTGCTGCCACCTTCCCCTGCACCGCTCCTTCACCCCTGTCCCAGTTCAGATGGCAGCTGCGGTACCTGGGGCTGGACTGGACACTGTCATTTGTTCTGTGGGCTTGTTCATCGCTCTTCTAATGGAGGCTGGTGCTCCACCTCCTCTCTTCCATCAACCGGCCCAGTGCCAGTGTCAGGGTGGTGCAAGGGATACAACTACACCCTGGCCTAGCCCCGAGTCCATTTCTTTATTTTTTTTTTCTCAGCCCACTTTACAGCTGTACCTGATGTATTTATTTTCAGAGTTCCAGAGACCGAACTGTGATAAGCCTAGGTTGGGAGTGGTGCACGTAAAGGGCAGATAGCCCAGCGTGACCACAAAAATACAAATCACCTGCACTCCAAAGCATACCACATACACAGTTCCATTGAAATTTAAATGCTTTACTAGCCAAAATGCTGTGGAATGTGTATACAGACCTGACCACTGCCACAATGCCCCCGGCGCTTCGGGGTCAGAAACCCTTCGTCACATTCACATACACAATCCACAGGATTTTGGCTGTTAAAGTGTTTACATTTCAGTGGAACTGTGTATGTGGTGTGCTTTGGAGTGCAGGTGATTTGGATTTCTGTATTTATTTTCATAAAGTTTTCTTTAGGTTACAGGGTTTTCAAGAACTTAGTGCCACACAGCATTCGCAGGAAGTATTAGCTTAAGTGTCTTTAATTACTTCCTGGAGGCACTTTTTAAAGACTTACTGGCGTCTTTCAAAACGTAATGTCACAAGTTGCGTGACTGACTGCATTGTATGCCGAACACAGATATCAATTTTAAAAAAAGGCCAAATTTTGTTACAGAACAGGCCTCTCTTGTATCTTTAAAAAAAAAAGAAAGAAGAGATGTCTTCAGTGATGCACCATCAGAGTCTAAATTGTTTCTATAACTCTAGAAAGTAAGTAAATGTTTAGACATGTCTAATTTGTAATGTATTTTTTGATGCATTTTTATTTTATGATTTTGCCTGTCCCATTTTTGACAACACTGTGCTGTAGCATAAAACTTGCAATCAAAGTGCAATGCTTGTGATGATTGTTGCAGTCTGTGTGAATGAGAGTACAGCCTTTTCAGCATTGTTAGAATCTGCTTCATGCTGAGGTTTGATTGTCAGAACAAACTTGCAGTTTTTGGCTTTAAGCAACAAGCACTGTATTGGATAAAAACAGCAACAGTCAGTAGACAGAGCAATGATTACCGGATAATTTATTTAATTTACAAATGATACCTGAAACATTAGAAAATGGCATTGTCTTGCTTTTTCAATCCAGTTTTCAGAGTTTCTGCAAAATGGTTACGAATCCTTCGTTTGAAGTGGTGGTAATATTGTTTTGTCAAAATGTCTAAGGCCTGGGCAATCATCAGACATGGTCGAATGTTGTTAAATCTACCCTTCATCGAAACAAATTCCTCTATAGGGTTGGTTGTTTGGAGGTAAACATTCATTTTCAAATTGAAATCATAGCAAATAAGCTTCTGTACAGCCTGTGTCAGATGGTCTGTGCATTTTCAGCAGTTTGAGCTAAGGTGCAGAAATGAAATTTTGAGAAAATTATGTTCTGTGATGGACTTCTGTTGTTTGTTGGTCAGTTGCAATATGTTCTGTAATAAAATTTTCCATTCACTTGAGCAACTACTATGCAAAAAAATTAGATGCAACCAGTAATGCAAGTCACAGCACTAAGTTTTGAAAAACAGAACCATGACATTGAAAACAGGCCCAGGTATCTGCAGCTTATCCAGTAGGTAGGGAAATGGGCAGACTGGGTGGGCCAAGCGGTCCTTATCTGCCATCAAATTCTATGTTTCTATGTTAGGTAGTGAGGAACAGCCCTTGAGCTAATATTTCCAGTGAGAGCTGTGCGGCACTAAGTTCTTGAAAACCCTGTAAGTACTGCAGCCGCGCTCCGTGACTTTTTTTTTGGGGGGGGGCTACTTCACATTCTTGCACCATGGCCCAGTAAATCCTAGTGCCAGCACTGAACCAGCCCCTGGCCTAACTAAGGTTGGGAAGCCCACAGCAAGGAAGGTGTTCAGTTTCAAGCAGCTGTCAAAGCTGCACAAAGTGCAAAACCATACCTCCCCTGGGAGCATGAACTTTGCAGACACACAACAGCATTCCCCTGCCACCAGTTCACCCCCAGTCCCACCAGATGGCAGCAAGGACTGGGCAGTATCATTCCTGATTGACAGAAACATCTTAAATAAGAAGATAAAGGGAAAGACTACAAAAACAGCTATGTTTATAGTTTCTCTAGCCCCATAACTACTGAAAATGGATCAAAGAACACACAGCCTAGCTGGGAATGTTGGGTGTTCCTGTGTCAGCAGCAGACTAGCTCAGCTCTGCAAAACATCTAAATTAGTACATCCTGTCCCTGTGAAACTGACATCAATTTGGAGGCTAGTTCAGCTCTGCAAAACAGCTAAATTGCAAACTGGCACAGGACTTTTATATATGCTTTTTCCGGGGAACTGACAGCCACTGAGAACCAGGGGTTTAGCATACTGAATAATGCATGAGATGCTTGCCACTGATATTTGATCCCTGGATTTCCTGCTCAAGCGAGAGGCGTGTGGAATAGAGAAGATTTGTCTGGGAGACAAAAGGAGAAAGACCTGTGAAAATAGTCAGCAGTCAACCACAAGGTTGGAAGAAAGCTGTTTAAAGAATCTTTCCAAAAAGATTACTGTTTCATCCAGGAACAACACCAGAGCTCCTGCTCTGGGGGTTTGTGAGCTATCAGGAGTTGTCCTCAAAGAGGGTTTAAGTTGCCTGGCGCTCTCAGTGATTTCCTACTCCTAGGGGTGGGTAAAGGCAGGTCCCTTGTGGGGTGAAAAGGACACTGGAGACCAGCACAGCCCACACCCCTCGCCATCTGGAAGCACAGTGGGTCCATTGCACTCGTACGATCACCTACATCTGCAACCCTGTGGAGGACATTCTGACAGAGCCAGCCTGCAGAGTCTGCTAAGATCATGAGTACTGGTCAGTCCCCCTCCAATTCTTCTGCTGGCCAGGAACAAATAAGAATAATTGCTGAGCATTTCTAATTATTATTTAAAGCCCATTTATAGAACTGCAACAGACAGAAACAACTAGCATTTGTGTTGAATAATTTGTTTGGGATCCCCAACCACCAGTCTTCAATTGGTACCACACCATAGTCCAATATCAGGCCTGCAACTGCCCACTGTGTGCATACAATTAGTGGACTGCACTGGGAGCTTCCAAGGGACTTTGAGATACTGGTGCACCAGTAGAGGAAAACACTAAATGCTGTGTGGGTGCTCACCATAGGGTGATGGGATTTGGGGCGTGATCTCAGAATTGTTTCACTGCATTTAATCCATTCTGTTCCCCCATCCAGAGTCTGTTCCTGTCCCCCTAATAAATATGCCCGTGTGTTTAAATTGCAATTGATTGTGTTGTGCACAGTGTTGTGCTTGCATACATAAAATATAAGTTGGGGTTGTGTATTATCATAAAGGTTCCCTGTCATGAGGGTGAGGGTTGAATTTATTTCCTGTAGGGCAGTATCCTGGCAGCCATCTGTCAAAAGCATTCCCATTGGTGCAGGCATCACATCACTTTTTTTATTACCTCCAACACCAACTGAGCCCAGGCACCATGCACTCGAATGCCTTATAGACTATGCCCAGGGATTATCGGACAGGCATAGTCTCACACCTTGAGGGTGGGAGTGGATACATCTCCTTGTAGCACACAACTAGATCAGATTTAAAATTGCTTAAAAATTTGAAGTTTGAACTACCCTGGTCAGGAGATTTTTTTTTTTTAAAAGGCATCCCTGTCAAGCAGAACTTGCAACTAATTGATCATGCAGTCAGACATCGCTCCCCATGCTTAATTCTCAGTGTAGATGACCAGAAGGCATTTGACAGAGTCTCCTGGGGTTTCTTGCAGCAGGCCCTGAAGAAATTCACTGTCCTGAACAAATTTCTCACCTTAACAGTGGGACTCTACAATTCTCCACAAGCCATGGTTATGCCAATGGCACATATTCCTGTAGATTCACCCAAACCAGAGACATCTGCCAGGGATGACCCCCTCTCCCCCTATTTATTTGCACTACATGTGAAGTCCTTGATACAATACCTCTGACAAACATCTGAAGTCAAAGGCCCCCGTATAGAACACTCTCATAAGGTTATATACTATGCAGATGACCTCCTCCTTTGCATTACAGACCCAGTAAGCTTTTTGCCAGAACTGGCCCATTGTCTATAGACCATGGATCATCTGGCGAGAAGCAGGGTTAACAAAATATGAAACCAAGGCCCTGAAAATCCGCTATCAAACCAAGCGTCCTACTAAAAGGTAGCTATCCCTATAAATGGGAACATTCTAATGTGAAATATATGAGCAATGAGGCAGTGTATAGACCTGTTGGAGCTCTATAGATTCAACTATCCAGGCCTCATGCATGGAGTCCAGGAGGACCTACAACACTGGCAGTCACTCCCCCTTACCCTTCCAAATAGGGTTAATTCGATCTAAATAAATGTACTACCTAGGTTTTTATATTTTATCCAGACTGCAACAATTATGCCCCAAACACTTAAATTCCAGAAATGGAATGCATCCATCTCAAGATTGTTATGGTACGAAGAGCGTAACAAGTTTCAGCTACCCAAATCTAAAGGAGGACTTGCACTTTCAGACCTGGTATTATTTGCCACAGAAACACAACTAAAGTGCATTTTTGCCTGAACACAGCTGCTGGGTGGACCTGGAACTTAAGTTCTCTCCTACAGCTCTAGACAGCCACCTGTTTGCCCCCTCTCGAAGGAGTGTCACAACCACAACCCCAAGCTAACATAACTACAGAGCTACCCAAAACACGTTGACACTTTTTCCTTCAAAAATCATACAAGCTAGGAGCCCAGTAGTTCAGGATACCAGCAAAGGACCCAGGATTTCATCCAGCCAAACTTGATTATAAATTTAAAATCTGGATTCACAAGGGCCTCTCCTATGCATCTGCATGCTGTGAAAATGGTATTTTTAAAACATTTAAACAATTATCCAGAGACTTTCAGCTAGACAACAGACATCATTACTGATACTTACAAATCAGGAACTATCAAAACAGTACACTTGTTTTAATGGTAGACACTAAGACCTTCCCCCAATTTGTCATGTTCATGACGGATATCATAAGGGGTAACTGGCCTGCCTATTTTATATCTGTCACCTACCAAGCCCTCTTATGGGGGGGAGAGAGTACCACAACAGAAAATACCAAGAACACATGGGAAGTTGAGTTTAGTGTCGCTCTAACACTGACAAACAGACCACTATTTGGCACAGGCAAAATAAGGCAACAAGTTCTTAGCAATGGAGAGAATACAGCTGCAAAATGCTTAGTAGATATTTCTGTACCCTCAAATCACAGCTAAATTTCTCTTCACCAGAGATGCTACCTGCTGGAGAGGATGTGGACTGGAGGTTACAACTCATACACTTATACTCTGGTCATGCCTAGTACTCACCTCATTCAGGAAACAGATTGAAGATAAGGTTAACAGCATCCTTACCGGTTTCAGAACTTTAACACTCAGTGCAGCATTCCTATTGTTTTATCCCCCAAACATTAAACACAAACACCACATGTACATATTAGGAATTTTATTCTCAGCAGCACCAAAAACAATTACAAGACAGTGGTTGCAACCCACTCCCCCGGCACATGAACAATTGGAGGGCACAATACTTGACATACTGTATATAAGACATAGAAAATGACAGTTTAACTCCAGAACCAGCTGCCAGTACTCTGGAACAGGTGGAATGCATGGCTGGTACACATAATGGAATCCAAGGCAGATGTGATACCATAACCCTGCATACCCTCAAACCCACTCAGATTAATGAAAGAAGGGAGACTGGACTGAATGGGCCACAATAGGTGGACTTAGGCAATAGACCTCTCCAGGGAATATACCTAGACAAGCCCTGCAAGAAAACATGGGGAAAATGTTCACAGAGATTCTGGATAATAAGGTTTCAGGTATACTGTAGAGTTATTATATAAGTCCTTCCTGTATACTGTACAACTGAAAGATAAGCTGTAACACTGATGTACTACAAAAGTTGAATACAATTAATCTTTTTTTTAAGGCATCCCTGGTAGCAGGTAATGAAGTTGATAATCCCCCCTTAAATTATCTGTTGTGCATTACAAAATCGATTGTGTGCATTACAGAATATTGCTATTGTATAGTGAGGTTGATGGCTCGCTCTTCAATCATTTGGCCTCAAACATAATTATTAATTGGGTACAGCTGCAACTTGACCATTACTATGGCATTGACAGACACCAAGAAAAGTAAAGGATGCAAGATTGAGCCTTGTGGCACAGCTTTATTAACGAGGGCAACATCTGACAAAATATTTCAGACAGCTTCAAATCTCTTGCCCAACAAAGCAATTGAGAAATCTAACACAATGTTGGGGTGCATAGAAGGAGGGTTTTTCTGTAGAAGAATAAAGGTGATTTTGTCCCTAAATTAATCCCTGTTAAGACCACACCTGAAAGCAGCCTGGGAGGCAGTATGGCATAGTGGTTAAGAGTACTGAGCTGCTAACCTGAGGAATTGGATTTGAATCCCACAGCCATACTGTGTGACCATGAGCAAGTCACTTAACATCCCGGTGTTCTCAGTATGCACCTGGAAACAAGCCTCAGCTTAGTGTGTCTTTCCTGGCCAAAAAAGTGTGGGGGGGGGGAGTGCTGAGTGAGTTCTGGAATCTGTACTTAAAAAGGTACAGGACTGCCTGGAGTCTGTCCTGAGGAGGGATACATAAACATGATCCAGGGGCAGTAGGGAAAATTGTAAGAGGAAAGGCTGACAGGCTTCAACCTATACACACAGGCAGCCAGAAGGGAAAGGAGGGAAATGCTAGAGACATAAGTAATTGAAGGGAATTGACAGGGTGAACTGCAGTAAACTTCTGATGAGGAATGAGGGCACTGTGACA
Source organism: Neoceratodus forsteri (assembly GCA_016271365.2). Lineage (NCBI taxonomy): Eukaryota > Metazoa > Chordata > Ceratodontiformes > Ceratodontidae > Neoceratodus > Neoceratodus forsteri. Next base: position 1,530,990,605 of record CM057453.1, read on the forward strand.
CAGGTCACACATGGAAATAAACGGAGGGAAGGTTCAAGAAGAACATACGGAAATTATTCTTTATAAAAGAGGTGGTGGGTTAGTTTATTTATTTATTTATTTTAGGTTTTGTTAACCAGGTAAGCACACTAGACAATCATGTGCCTATTTTCAGGTGCAACCCAGGAGATTACAGGCAAAGCAAGGTATAACAGGATATGAGAAAAATCGATAATCAGACAAAGCATAACGAAACAGAGGCAAGTAAAAAAACTCACATAACAAGGTAAATATGTGACATTCAAGTAAAAAGCATTGCATAACAAGGTAAACATTTGATATTCAAGTCAAAAGCATCGCATAACAAGGTAGCAGCGAAAATGATTGCCCAGTGACATGGTCCACACAAAGTCCATGACTGGGTTCAAACATACGTGGTGTAGACATATGGGGAATATCACAACCTATGGGACAAGGGGATGGGGGTATAATAAGGAAGGGGTGTACAAATAAACACTAGGTCTATTGGTTTATGACTGCGGTACAGTGTAGGCCAGGCATGGCTTCAGGTAGGCATATGTTGAGACTAAATAGGCCATCAGATCTGTTTTTATCATAAAAATCTATGTATCTTTTTCCCAGTTTGACCTGTTATTTTTGCCTGTAGATATTTTACTAACAAAATGACAAAGATTACACCATTTCTTGAGCCAGGACATATTCAAAATCTGTATTGTCTTTTTTCATCCCTGTATTTCTTCCCTGGCAGGAACAAGACCTTCTTCCATGGTCCACAAGTTATCCCAACCCCCCAGTAGCTGCTTTGCTTGGGTGCCTAACTTACCTACACCAAGCCTGGCCAAGCGTACCACCCTCTCCCCTCAACTGGTATAGCACTCCACTTATGCTTGTACTCCTTCTCCTGGACAACAAAGCACATGCTACATAAGCACCACAGAGGGGACCCACCCCCAGAGGACATAATGCCCCTCCCAGCTCTTAGGGGACTGGGCGACCTCCTCCTCTCAGTGACAGGTCATAGAAACATAGAAACATAGAATTTGACGGCAGATAAGGACCGCTTGGCCTACCCAGTCTGCCCATTTCCCTACCTACTGGATAAGCTGCAGATCCTAGTTAACCAGCAGCCTACTTCTTCCTACCCCCACCCCCCAGAACTGCCTTATGACTATCCCATGCATGCTTGAATTCCACCACTGATTTTGACTCCACAACCTCCTCCGGAAGGCCGTTCCATGCATCCACAACCCTCTCTGTGAAAAAATACTTCCTTAAATTACCTCTAGCTGCCCCACTCTATCTTCAAATTGTGCCCTCTTGTTCTTGCACACCTCTTTTTGAAAGATGCTACCTCTTGGACTTTGTTGATTCCTTGAGGTACTTGAAAGTTTCTATCATGTCCCCCTCTCCTCCTTTCCTCGAGGCTATACATATTAAGCTCCTTAAGTCTCTCTTCATATGTCTTCCGGTGCAGACCCTGCACCATTTTAGTTGCCCTCCTCTGGACAGCTTCCATCCTGTCTGTCTTTTGGAGACTGGGTCTCCAGAACTGCACACAGTACTCCAGATGGGGTCTCACCAGCTGTCTGTACAGAGGGATAATAACTCCTGTTTTCTACTGGTGATGCCTCTCCTATGCATCCCAGTATCCCCAGCCCTCCTTGCTGCCCTCTCACATTGCTTGCCCATCTTTAGGTCATCTGATATGATTACCCCCAGGTCCCTCTCCATTTTTGTTGTTGTTAGTATCTCACCCCCATTGTGTACTCTTCCCTGGTTTTGTTTCCCAGGTGCATTACCTTGCACTTCTTAGCATTGAATCCAAGCTGCCATACATTTGACCATTCCTCTAACCTTCCCAAGTCCCTTCTCATCCTTTCCACCCACCCTGTGCATCAACTCTGTTGCAGATCTTAGTGTAATCTGCAAAGAGCATACTTTCCTTCCAGTCCTTCTGCAATGTCCTTATAAAGACATTGAAGGGACGCTGTCCATACTGACCCTCACGGTACCCCACTAGTAACCCTCCTTTCTTCTGAGTGGACCCATTTACTATTACTCTCTGTGTCCTATTCTCCAGCCAATTCTTTACCCAGGCTGTCATCTTGTGACCCACTGCCAGGCTGGCTAACGTATATTAATCTTTGTGTGGGACTGTGTCAAAGCCTTGCTAAAGTCTAGGTAGGCCATGTCCACAGCCCCTCCCTGATCTACTACTTTGGTCACCCAGTCAAAGAAATCTATCAGATTCGTCTGGCATGACCTTCCGCAGAATCCATGCTGCCTAGGGTCCTGTGCCCTCTGGCCTCTAGATACTGACAATTCTTTCCTTTAGAGTGATTCCATCATTTCCCTATCACTGAGGTTAAACTAACAGGTCTATAGTTTCCTGCTTCTGCCTTGCTCCGACTTTTGTGAAGGAGAATCACATCTGCCCTCCTCCAGTCCTCGGGTACCACCCCATCCTCCCATGATTTGTTAAAAAGGGTAGTCAGTGGTGTCACTAGTTCTACCCTTAGTTCTTTTAGAATTCTGGGATGAATCCCGTCAGGCCCCATTGCTTTGTCCACCTTCAGTTTTAAGAGTTCTTTCAGAACCCTTTCTTCTGTAAATGGGCGGTATCAACTTCTGTATCCAGCGTGTTACTACTGTTTGTTTTATGTACCTCCCCTCTTCCTTTGTAAATACTGAGCAAAAATATTTGTTTAGTATCTCTGCCTTTTCCAGTCTCCCTCTGCCCACCCTCCCTCCCTTTATTAAGCCTCACTGTCCCTCCCTTGGTCCCTTCGCTCCCTGATGTACCTATAAAGGTTTTATCCCCTTCTTAACTGAGTTGGCTATCTTTTCCTCGGTTTGGGCCTTTGCTGTTCTGACTGCCTTCCCAGCCTCCTTTGCTTTAACTGATACAGTTCTCTGTCCTGCTCTTTCTACGATTCCTTGTACTTCCTGAATGCTTTCTTTTCTCTTGAACCTTCACTGCCACTTCCTTTGAGAACCATAGTGGTTTCTTACATCGTCTTGTTTTGTTTATTTGCTTCACACAAAGGCTCGTTACCTCTGTGATGGCAGTTTTATTATTCCCCATTGTTCTTCCACCCTCCTTCCTGCCCATTTGCTAGTGCATTCTTAGGCACTCACCCATTTTAGCAAAGTCAGCCTCTAAAGTCCAGTACTTTTGTCTTTGTAGTGGCTTGACTCTATTGCTGTGTTTATTGTGAACCATACTGTTCGATGGTCGCTAGTTCCCAGATGGCTACCCACTTCTACATCTGTAATCCTCTCCATCTCCATTTGAGAGAATCAAGTCTAATATTGCTCCTCTCGAGTGGGCTCCAGTACTAGTTGTCTAAGGCATGCCCCTGTAGGGCATCTAGAATAACTGCACTCTTGAGTGGCAGCTGCAACTGCACTCCAGTTAACATCTGGCATATTCAGATCACCCATCAGCAACATCTCCCCTTTTTCTGCCATTCTAAGTATACTTTCTATCATTTCCCTGTCCATTTCCTCCCCCTGAGAAGGGGATCTGTATACAACCCCTGTGCGTATTGTGGTGCCATTGCCTGTCTCCAAATTTACCCACAGTGCTTCTTCTCCTCCCTGTTACCCTTTTGTTCTGTTGCTTTTATTCCTTCCCTTATGTAAAGAACTACTCCTCCTCCTCTTTTACCCTCCCTGTCCCTCTCCAGACAGTGTATCCTGGTATGTTTATGTCCCAGTCATGGTTTGTGTGTACCATGTTTCTGTGACTGCCACGATATCCAGATGTTCCTCCTCCATCAGGCCACTAATTCAGGAAGCTTGTTACCCAGACTACGGGCATTAGTACTCATTGCTCTCCATTTTTGATGGCTTTACCTTCTGTTGCAGCATCCCCACTGACCGTTCTACCTCAGTCTTTTCTCATTTAGTACCCTGTTTTGTAGGGAGAGGCTGGGATTTTCCTGCTGCTTGTCAGTGCCTCCCCCTTTGACTAGTTTAAAAGCTTACCAATGAAGCATTTAAACCGATTGCTCAACAGACTTGTTCCCTCCCTGGACAGATGCAGACCATCCTGCCAGTATAGGCTGGTGTCCTTCCAGGTGGAACCCCAGTCCCCAATGAAGCCAAACCCCTGTGCTCCGCACCATTTTTTCAACCATTCATTAAACTGCATGGTGCCAACCAATGCGGGTGAGCTCCTCTGGTCCAGGGAGCTGGGGGAAGATCAGAATGGCCCATTTATTGGTATGGGGGTGGTGGCCACTCCATCCTCCTAGTCAAACACATGTTCTCCCTGGCCCTAGTTCAATTCCCTTTCCATCGATACAGGGAACACCTCTAGCATGGTTCTATAGAAACAGAATGCCCAAGCCTGCCTAGGTATGGAACTGTGCCCCTATCCATCCTCATTTCTTCCCCTCCCTTCCCTTGCCCCCTTCTATATGTACAGCCTGGCTAACTGCCTGTGGACACACACACAGTGAAACCATGACACCCAGCAGACCTTGCCCTGCTCCTTCCCCTACCCCCAGAATCAGAACTTTCTACCTCTGTAGCTCATCCTAGAATCTACCAGTCCAAAGTGGGAGATTGAGTCTGAAATATGATCCCAGGTCACACAAAAAGCTTTTCTTCTTCTTAATACTTGCTGTGTTCCTCAAACAGCTTCTTCCTGTATTTTGAATGGTGCAACACTTATTTGTACTATTTTAGATATGCCTGGAATTTCACTCAGTTAGTTCCATTGCACTGAGGACCACTGGCACTGTTTCTCTGTTTTCTCCTGCATATGCTCCAATATACAGTCCATCATACTTCTTTAAACTTTATTTTTATTTCAGTTAAATGCAAACATTTAGAAGAAATGCAAGGAAATGAGAATACATTTCATTTTAAAAGTAATCTCACAGTAGGATTTGCTACTTAGTACCCTTTGTTACTCGTGGTAGGGCGCCCATTATGTTAGATTCAATAAAACAAACTTTCAATAAGATTTAGTACTAGGCCAGCCCAGTGGCACAGGGGTCATGAATGAGCCAGAGTCATCAAAGGGCTGCTGAGGAGGAGAATTAAGCATCCCAGAGAATGCTCTCTTTCCCAACAGTGGGTGGATTGCAGCATTATTGTTACCAGTGGTAGACTTGTTCAATTTAAAACTAGTTTGGATGCATACATAAGTGAAACGAAATTTAAAGGTTATAAGTGGTAAATAGCCACGGTTGGACTTGAAAAACCTTTCCTTTCCTTTCAGCTGTACTTACCTATGAGCCTATAAACTCCTCCACCTCGGTGACCATAGGTGGCAGTGCAGTTCTACCTGTCACTGCAAGATGGAGGTCCACCATCTGGCTCCAGTGTTTACAGCCATGCCTCTGTAGGTACATGCATGTCATAGCCGTTGTGTCCAGCATTCCTGAGGGATGGAGAGAATGGAACAAGGAAAATACCCTGCTGACATGTGGGATGAAGCCACCAGCACTCTTGGGCCTCCAAAGTATCAACTGGCCACTGCATCCCAGAACTCAGTAGTTTGGGAGGGAGGAGTCTGGTAACACCCCCCCCCCAACAAGCCCACCCTGGAGGGGGAAGTCCAAGGTAAAAGGATGCAAGGTAAGTGCCAGAGAAGTTACAGGTGCAGGCTGGGAGGTTGCCTGGGTGAGTTGATGGGGACTGCAGCAGTGAGAAGGGGCAAAAAGAAAAAATAAGGTTTAGTACAAGAAATTATGGACTGTTCGCATCAAGCATAACAAGAGTTCCAGAAATTGTGTAATCCTATAATATGTACAGTAGGTCACACTGATGCCTTCATAAGCTAATGTATTAGAGAAACTCTGTATTATGCGTCCTACACCTCCACTTAAAATCACCTCTCTTTTGAAAACTCCTTTGCAGCATCTCTTTAGTGGTTACAACAACACCTTTCATGCTTGGAGGAGCATTACTTGAAGACTGTTAGGGTTTCTGAAGATAACTAATTTGAAAAACTGAGTGGAAATCCTGACTACCCACACAGGCAAATTGATGGTGCAAAACTATTTTAAACTAGCGATCTGTATTGAGCAGTCCTGTGAGCTTGGTAAGTTTTTACTAATTGGCTTTCAAAATGTTTTTACTTGGTGGGGGGTGGGGGGTTGAAAGTCTGCACCTACATTTAAGTTCATGTGTTTTTGAAATTAGTGGACACTTCCTGGCTTTTTATCTTCTGATTGAAGGGAGAGTTGAATAACCATGACCTCTTCTCACAGGAGAATTTCTCTAGGAAAACTATGGGCGGATATTTCAGACTACGCCGGGTTGTGCGCTAAGCCTGGGTAAAACACAAATGGGCTGCGCAGGGGCGTTGACAGGATGATATTCAGTGGAGCTGCACCATGGCACAGCATCATTGAATATCACACCCTGGCCACCCTGCAGTGCTCATGGCGCAGTGGCACTGCGCCAGCGCAAGTGGCCAGAGTGGAGCAGCGGGATGCGCTAGCGCAAGTTCCATTGTGCTAGGCGCAACAACCACGATATTCAAAGGTGCACATGAAAATGGGGCCATAATACATGCAAGGTGCAAATGGGACCATTTGCATGTCATTATGGCCCCATTTGCATTCAGGTGCACCGATCCCCGAAGACTTGCACCTGGCGCCCTGCCAGGCTGCAGTCGTCGGGGACCGACGCCCCCCGCACAGCGCGGAAAAGTGCCCCACCGACTGATCGTGGGCATCTGTTAAAATAAAACACGACCTATATCCCTGGTGGTCCAGTGGACTGCATGCAGCCCAATCACGGGCTTAAGTATAAATATAATCATCCCATATCCCTGGTGGTCCAGTGGACTGCTTGCAGCCCGATCACAGGCTTAAGTATAAAAATAATCGTCCCATATCCCTGGTGGTCCAGTGGACCACTCGCAGCACAATTGCGGGCATCAGTAAAACATTACTGCCACAGCAACCCAACCCTGGTGGTCTAGCAGTACCCCCTTCCCCACCCATCCACTGAGCCCCACTGCCCGCTCCCCCCCCGGTCAGCAGTGGGCAGCAGCTCCCCACATGCTTGCTGCCCCTCCACCCGCTGACGGACACCATACGGTAGTGCTGTACGCCCATTGGTCCACAGCGTGAGCCAATGGGCGTGCAGCCCATACCATACTACACAGTCCAGATATGTGAATGGATCCATTCATTCCTTCAATCATTCATGATCGGGCTGTGAGTGGTCCACTGGACCACCAGGGATATGGGACGATTATTTTTATACTTAAGCCTGTGATCGAGCTGCAAGCGGTCCACTGGACCACCAGGGATATAGGACAAATATTTATATCTACGTCTGCCCGCGATCGGGCATGGGGGGGCACCGCCACGAAGATGCAGCCGGAGCTCAGGTCACCACCCACAGCGTGGCAGCTGCCATGTTGCACCTTGCAAACGGCAGCTCACCTGTGGGTGGCCAGCCATTGTTCCTTTTATTTTGGCTCACCTGTGTGCAGCGCAAGTAGGGTTTGCGATGCATGAGCTCAGCATCATCCAGGCTCATTATTGGGATGTGCAGAGTATGCATGGCATCGTTTCTCCCACCCGCGCTGCATACATTACTGATGCGCTCCGGTGCATCGGGATTTGTGCCAGGCACAATCCCCATTTGAATATTGTGCCGGGGCACATCAGTGGGTTGCGCATGGCACAACAGTGTTGCGCCATGCGAAACCCTTCTGAATATCTGGGCCTATGTGTTTTGTACTTTTTGTGATCAGTCTTTGGCATGATGTTAGACTGATTTTTCAGGTTATCAGATGAGCAACTTATTGGGCTCAGGAGATATCTTAATAGTATTCTTCAGTTTGTGGCATGTTTGCTGCCAAGGATCTTAATTTTTCAATTTAGAATGTTGATTTTCAAAGCAGTCAGACTAGCTCATGTGGCAGCTGCAAGCTTGCTCCTGAAGTGCATTGCACATGTGAAATACATATAGTCTGAATACCAGGATGTAAACAAGGACATACACAAGTGGCTCGGTTTTCAAAAGTCCAAGAATACCACAAGCCCCTGGAGCGCCGATTACACGGTGCATGGGGCTTTCGGCATTCTCCCAGCACCAATTGTGATTTTCACTTCCATGCACTGCATACCGCAAGTTATACCAGTTCCCCCCAGTCTAACTTTCAACAATCTGTGTACCATTTCTATGGGGCTTGTGCCAAATATCTGGCACAAGTCACCGTAAAGTGTAGAAAGTGTTGTAACTGCGCCCAATGTACTGATATCGAGAGCATTTGTGTCAAAGGCATTTTGCGCAGCTGCTCCAAGGAACAGGGTTGATGCAGGGCTTGGTGGAAGCCCTGCATCACCCTTTGAAATTCAAGCCCAAGGACTTTCACAGTCTTGGCTCTTTTGCTTGTTTTATGTCTTTTTTCTATTAAATGGAATTGCGCAAACTTAAAGTTAAATATGTACCAATGTTCATTTTACATATTTACTCATTTGTTTCTTACTTGTATCATCTGCTAATATTTAGAAAATGGGTTAAAGAAACCCTGCTCTCTGATTAGCTGACAGCATACTCTACTCTGGCAGGTATCAGGCGACAGAGACTAGTGAATAACTAGTCCCTGTGCCAGCTTGCCTTTTTACAGAAATCAATGTGCCCACAGAATTTGCAAAACTTACCAAGCCCCCACCCAAACAAAGCTATATTCTGGAGAACCTGCAAAATAAAAGTATGCCTGTGTTCTTTAACAGTTACCTCTACACTGGAACTTAAAGCATTATTTCATTTTATTTTTGTCACTAAACAACATGCTGAGGTTGCGTGCTTTCCTTAGCGCTGGAGTGACTATCGTGCTAAGTTTATAATGGGTGGCTCCATTTTCCAATTTCTCTCATCCGCTTCACAGTTACATGTGATAACGTCTTACTGGTGAGAGGGTAGGCTGTCTCCTTTAATTTTCTGTATCATTGGTCTCTCTTCTGAAGGCACTATGCACTAAAAGAAAGTGAAAATAACGTTTTATTTATTTATTTCGTTTTTGTTGACCGGGTAAGTGCACTAGACAATTCCTGCCTATTTTCAGGCACGACCCGGGGGAGGGGGATACAGATGAATACCAACTGACTTTGAACCAGATTAAGCTGTTGGTGGTATTTTTAGTGAATGAGGGAAATTTGGCCAGGACACCGTGGAAATTCCCCTACTCTTTTCGATAAGTGCCATGGGATCTTTAACATCCACCTGAACTACCACCAATCCAGGCAGATGGGACCTCGGTTTAATGTCTCATCTACAAATAGCCCAAGTCAGTTCCCTTGATCGCGCTGCATCTCTCAGCCACCAAGCCTCATGCAGATGTACTCAGTTCCTGTGGTCTCCCAAAGGGAAAAAAATGTATAAACTGTAAAAGGGAGCACAAGTGGCCCTAAGGTGGGTGGGGGGGAGACAGAGAAGAAGTGAGGAAGGGGAAAGGCTGTTCACAGCAGTAAAGGAAACAGTATAAACATTTAAACAACCGTGAAATGCTGCAATGCCATCTACTAACAAGTGTACCAGTAGAAGGACTATGTTACTAACAAAACAACTTTAACTTAATTTTTAGTCATTTTTATATATATTTTTTAATTTCTTAAATGTTACGTAATAATTTCACATGTAATCCATTTTCTAAGTGCAATAATACACTCCTGGGTGAGCAGTATGGGCTATATCAGACCTTCCAGTGTGAGGGAAGGGTTGCTAGCATTGAAGGTGGACAAATCGTCAGGCCCGGATGACATACACTCAAGGGTGCTGAGGGAACTGGCAAAGGAGCTTGCAGGGCCACTGGTGGGCCTGTTCAATAGATCAGGCATGGTACTGCAGGACTGGAGAACGGCACATGTGGTGCCCCTCCGTAAGAGCGGTCTTAAGTATGACCCAGAGAATTAGACCTGTCAGTCTGACCTCAAAGGTGTGTAAGCTCCTGGAGACCATACTTAAGGAAAGGTCATTTGAATAACTAGAGGAATATGGTCTTCAGGATGTGAGTGTGGGGCAGCATGGGTTTATAGGGGGGGTCATGTCATATGAATCTGATTGACTTCTCTGACTGAGCCAGTAAAGCAGTATACAGGGGCCAAGTGGTAGACATCCTTTTCATTTATTTATTTATTTGATTACCTGGGAAGATACACTGATCCCAGAGACCATTTTCAGGCACTATCCAGGCCATTTTAGATGGCACATATAACACAGCCATAACTAGAAAATCAACAGAACACCTGAATTTCAGCAACTCCTTTGACTCTGAACTCCACAACAGGTTGATCTGGAAGCTGGCAGATCTTGGTGCTGTGGAGAAGATGACCAGATGGGTAGAAAACTGGCTGTGGAACAGTACCCAGAGGGTGGGCCGGGGAGTTATCTAGCACCAGGGAAGTCACCAATGGTGTCCCACAGGACTCAACGCTAGGAGTGTTGTTGTTCAGTGTCTTCATCAATGATATTGGGGACAGCATTAAGGGCAAAATGTGCCTATTCACTGACAACACCAAGCTCTGTGGGAGGATGGACACAGTCAAAGGGATACAGGACCTACCAGATGATCTGGAAAAGCTTGAAAAGTGGTCTGGAATTTAGCAGCTTGGCTTCAATGCAAAGAAATGCAGAGTTATGCTCATTGAAGTTAAGAATCCCAGGATGGAGTACAGCCTGGGAGGGGACCAGGTATCTGCAACAGAAGAGGAGAAGGATCTGGGAATGATGATCATTAGCAACCTGATGCACTCCACACAGTGCAGGAAAGCAGCAGCAAAGGCAAATACAATGTTGGGCTGCATAGCCAGAGGGATCAGCAGTAGGTGACAGGAGGTTATACCGCCCTTGTACAAGTCACTGGTGAGGCCACATCTGGAGTATGGAGTACAGTACTGGTGCCCACACCTGAAAAAGGACATTAACCTGCTGGAGACTGTCCGGGGGGGCAACTAAGATAATCAAGGGCCAGCAAAGTAGAGCTTACAAGGAGTGGTTGGGGGCCTTGAGCATGTACTCACTGGAGAAGAGGAGAGAGAGAGAGAGAGGAGACATGATTGAGACCTTCAAGTACTTGAAAGGGATAAATAGGGTGGATAAGGAGAGTTTCTTTAAGCTAAGCGACAAACGTAACACGAGGGGACAGAGTCTCAAGTTGCATGGGGGAGATTTAGGAGGGAGGCTAGCAAGCATTTATTCATGGAGAGGGTGATGGCCAGTTGGAATGCGCCGACACAAGAGGTAGTCTTGATGAAGATGATGGGCAGCTTCAGGACAGGCTGGGACAGACATAAGGGGAAAGTAAGGGTCATGGGAGGGGCAGATGGAAAGGATGGGAGGATTGGGGAGGGGCACTAAAGTCAAAATAAAAAAAAAAATGTTTTGCAGAGTGTTTTGATTTGTAGGTGTACTCCTAGTAAATACTTCCCTTTATTTGCTGAAAGGGTTTTTTCTAAATTTGCATGCTGTTTTTTGGGCCCATAGGGATCTCCATGGTAGCATCTGTAAACACCATTCCACCACCTCCTCCCTCCTCTAGCTTACTGACACCTTTCTCTTAGGCATGTATCAGCGCTTCATCACCTCCATCATCTTTATCAACTTGGCCAAAGCCTTTGACAATCTTGCCCTCCTCCTCCTCCTTCTTGACAAGCTCAAGGCAGTGTGGCTGTCCAACTCCACAGCTAACTGGTTTCCCTCCTACCTGGAGGAAACATTTCAATCTGTTCATATTGGTGACACCTTATCCATCCCTCCCAATCAGCAGTGGTGTCCCCCAAGGCTCCATCCTTGGCCTATTACTCTTCTTGGTCTTTCTAGACTTCCTCCCCTCTGTGTGCTCATCTGCATCCATCCATATGTATGCAGATGACACAGTCCTTTTTGCCTCTGGTTCCTCCCCCACCAAGCTGATGACAAGGTTTCAACTGGACTTCAATAACATTCAGCACTGGTTCAGTTCAAATCAGTTATCCTTAAATGCCAAGAAAACAGTCTCTATGACATTTGGCACTAAGCAGAACCTCTCCAGGCTTCCTTCCCTCCGTCCCCTCCTTCCACACCTTAGATGGGGCCTCTATCGATGATGTTCCCTTATTTAAATATCTAGGGGTCTGGCTAGACTGGCACTTTGACTTCTCGCAGCATGTGGATGTCACCCACAAAAAAACACCCTAAACTCAGTGCATTATACAGGAATAAAGGCTGCATCCCTCTTCCTGCTAGCCGAGCTATTATCCAGAAAATGATTCTTCCCATTTTCGACTATGGTGACATTGTCTACAGTGCTGCACCAAAGACCACCCTTGCCAGATTGAACCCACTCTTTCACTCCTTCTGCCGCTTTGCTGTGGACTGTCCACCTCACACCCACCACTGCTCCTTATACTCATCCCTCTCCCACCCCTCCCTTGAAGCTAGACACCTCACCCATTGTGCCTCCTTTATCTCAAAATTCTGGCTTGCCTCCCTCCCTTCTAATAACTTGTGTCTCTCTTCTCCTCCCACACCTTCCTCTTACTGCCTTTGTAACTCTAGTTATCGTTCCTTCACTCTCTCTTCCAGGAAATCTCTCACTAGCCAGGCTGCTTTCTCCTACCGCTTCCCCACACTTTTAAATTATCTCCTTTTAACCATTTGCTCCTCCTCATCCCAACGCTCTCTGTCCTCCCTTCTTCATGACTTCACCTCTCATTACTGCAATTGTACCTGATACATGTCCTTCCCCTCTTCTCAACTACCTCCCCCACCTTCCTCCTCCCTCACCCTCATTCTATACCTGTCTTACCCCCTCCTTTTGTTTTTCTCCACCCTACAGCAATTGCCCTATGTTGAGTCCACACATGAAATGTATCTTCTTTAACCCACCAGCGTGCCTCCATTCCCTCTATTAACGGCCTATTGCTAATGCTCAGTTTCAAAGCATTGTAAAATGTATTTTCCTGATTCTTTTCTATTGTAAATGTTAACCTCTTGTACTGTATAATTTATTGTTATGATTATTTTTTTTTCCTTGAACTCCTCCCCCCAACACATCTGGAAATGAGCTTTTATTAGCTCAGTGTGTTTTTCCTGGTGAACCGTTTGAAATAAACAAATTAATTAATTAATTTGTTATGGCTCTTCTTGCTCCCACAATGCCTTCTGCCCCATGTGACAGTGATGCATCCAGGACCATTGATTCAGAGACTAATAACTGCTGCAGCAGCACTCTGCTGTTAGGAGCCTGATATTCTGGTTTCAACAAAATAACTGTCTAATTCAAACTTTCTGTTGTCTAGGCATGTGTCTACATCTCACCAGCAGAAGTGAATGTTTTGTTTTTTAAGTTTTTATTTCATCAAACTACACACAACCATTAAAAAAAACACATAAATCACCCAAGGTCACAAACGCTATAATTGGTGAAGACTCTAGCTGTTTCCTTACAGAACAGTCCATCCAATTATCCCTCAGGCATTTTCCATCTGTAAAGTTCCCTGGACAAGGAGAGTTAATTAACATCACATCTCTGCTGCTGCAAATAAACAGCTTTTATTGAATCATTGGTCCTGGGTGCATCACTGTCACATGGGACAGGAGGCATTATATGAACAGCAAGCGCCATTAAAAATGCTAACATGGAGATCCACAGGGGCCACAAAATCAGCAAGGAAAGAATTCCTTTCAGCAAATAAAGAGAAAGACTTACTAGGAGCACACCTACATGTCATTGAGGCACAGGTCAGAAAGCATAGGAAGACCAGGAGCAAGTATAAAATTCATAAGTAACGTTTAATTTTTTCCAATAACTGTAAAATAAAAAATAAAATTTTTCATAGAAACATAGACTTTGACGGCAGATAAGGACCGCTTGGCCCACCTAGTCTACCCATTTCCCTACCTGCAGTATATGCTGCAGATCCTAGTTAACCAACAGCCTATTTCTTCCTACCCCCCCCACAAAAATTGCCTTATGTCTTTCCTATGCATTCCTGAATTCTCCCACAGTTTTAGACCCCACAACCTCCTCAGCAAGGCTGTTCCATGTGTCCACCACCTCTCTGTGAACAATACTTCTCACATTTCCCCTGAACCGCCTCTATTATCTTCAAATTGTGTCCCTTGTTCTTGCACATCTTTTTCTGAAAGATGCTACCCTCTTGGACTTTGTTGATTTCACTGAGGTACTTAAAAGTTTCTATCATGTCCCCCCTCTCCCTTCTTTCCTCAAGGGTATACATATTAAGCTCCTTTAGTCTCTCCTCGTATGGCTCCTCCTGCAGAACCTGCACCATTTTAGTTGCCCTCCTCTGGACTGCCTCTATCCTATGTCCTTGCGGAGATGGGGTCTCCAGAACTGGAGACAGTACTCCAGACGGGGTCTCCCCAACTGTCTGCACAGAGGGATAACAACTTCCTGTTTTCTGCTGGTGATGCCTCTCCCTATGCATCCCAGCATCCCCCAGCCCTCCCTACTGCCTTCTCACATTGCTTGCTAACCTTAAGGTTATCTGATATGATTACCCCCAGGTCCCTTTCCATTTTTGTTGTTGTACTACCTCCTCCCCCATTGTGTAATCTTCCCCTGGGTTTTTGTTTCCCAGGTGCATTATTTTGCACTTCTCTGCATTGAATCCAAGCTGCCATACTTCTGACCAGTCTTCCAACCTTGCCAAGTCCCTTCTCATCCTTTCCACACCTCCTTGTGTGTCAACCTTGTTGCAGATCTTTGTGTCATCTACAAAGAGGCACACTTTTCCTTCCAGTCCCTCTGCAATGTCACTTATAAAGACATTAACAAGCATTTGTCAATGCCGAACGTTCGCTTGCAGGTATTTGCAGTGGTATTTGGCACTTGGACATGGCTTAAAAAAATCAGTGACAAAGTACAAGCATTTGTCAATGCCGAATGTTGCTTGCTTCTATGTGCTGTTTAGGTATTTGGAAGTCATTGGAGTGCAAATATTGAAAATTCGTGAACTTACGCGTGTGCGTAGGAACTGCACAACGCACGCTTGTAAAACAGTCATTTTTAGGAATTTTTTCACCAAATTTTCAACATAGCCATTTTAAGACCTCTGCTCATGAACAGTGTCACTGTGATTTTCTTAATGTGTCCCATACATTGATTTCGCACATCGAATGCGCCATTGTGCGCTACATGGGCGGAAACACATTTTGGGCAAGATGTGAAAAATGACAGCTGTACTGCTCATAAGGAGGTGTGGTAAAATGGCAATGTTGAAAATCTGGAGTGAAAATATTGAAAATTTGCGAACTTATTAGCGCAGACAGGAAGTGTGCGCAACGACGTCAGAAACAGTCATTTTTAGAATTTTACCAAATTTTCAACATAGCCATTTTAAGACCTCTGCTCATGAACAGTGTCACTGTGATTTTCTTAATGTGTCCTATACATTGAGTTCGCACACCGACTGTACCATTGTGCGCTACATGGGCGGAAACACATTTTGGGCAGGATATGAAAAATGACAGCTGTACTGCTCATGAGGAGGTGTGGTAAATTGGCAATGTTGAAAATCTGGAGTGAAAATATTGAAAATTCGCAAACATGCGAGCATGTGTAGGAACTGCACAACCCATGCTCGTAAAACAGTCATTTTTAGGAATTTTTTCACCAAATTTTCAACATAGCCATTTTAAGACCTCTGCTCATGAACAGTAGCACTGTGATTTTCTTAATGTCCCATACATTGATTTACGCACACCGACTGCGCCATTGTGCGCTACATGAAGGAAACACGTTTTGGGTGAGATGAAAATGACAGCTGTACTACTCATAAGGAGTGTGGTAAATGGCAATGTTGAAAATTTGAGGAAAATATTGAAAATTTGCGAACTTACGAGGCCTGCGTAGGAACTGCGCGCCGCATACATAAAACAGTCATTTAGGAATTTTGCACCAAATTTTCAACATGGGTTTTGGGACCCCTTCTCATGAATGATGTCACTGTCATGGCATTATTCAGGCCCAAAGGGTGATTTCATGCAGTGATCGCGAAATCACCCTTCGGATACCTAATAATGCCATGACAGTGACATCATTCATGAGAAGGGTTCCCAAAAACCCCATGTTGAAAATTTGGTGCAAAAATTCCAAAAAATGCCTGAGATATGCACTAAAGTTGAAAACCTCCTATCTAGCCCATTATACAGCGTACCGGCATTGCCTCAGTTCGCAGTCGGCTTTGAAGAGTGCAGACGTGTTCCCGGTCCACCGAAGATCATCGCGCCGAGCTCCAGAGGTAAGTATGGGGTGAGGCGGGGTGCACAATGGGTGGGTGCGGGTTGTGGGAGGGGGGCCTGGGAGAAGCGCCATGGGACCGTTTTCAATTTACAGGTTTAAAAAAAAAAAGACGACGTGGGACGTTTGCCACGCTGGGGTGGGCTCCCAGCATATCAGAAGGATGGCTGGGGGGGGCCGTGGAGCCAACGGGGATTGGGCACCCCGTCCAGCAGACAACACGGGATCTGGATATTTGCCACGCTTGGAGTGAGCTCCCAGCATGGCAGAAGGATGGCTGGGGCCTTGAGCCGACTGGGGATTGGGCACCCCCGTCGGCAGATGACGCGGGACATTGGCCACGCTGGGGTGGGCTCCCAGCATGGCAGCAAAGATTTGGGGGGGGCGGCGTGACGCGGTGCTGTGTATGACAGCAGTGGTTTTCTTTGAAGAGAAGACCACCGCTGTCATACACAGCACCACGTCCGATTGGTGCAGGACTGCCACACCTGCTCAGTGGAGCAGGGAAGGGGCACACCTCCAAAATGTCCCATTCTCCCAAGACATTCCTTGCGCATGCGCGCAAGCGAACGTAAAAAGGACTGGACCCAGTACTGAACACTGCGGTACCCCACTAGTAACCTCTCTTTCTTCACTGTGGACTCCATTTACAATTACCTTCTGTGTCCTGTTGTCCAGCCAATGTTTTATCAAGGCTACCACCCTGGGACCCACTCCCAGGCTGGTTAATTTGACTATTCATCTTTTGTGTGGGATTGTGTCAAATGCCTTGCTAAAGTCTAGGTAGGCCATGTCCACAGTCCCTCCCTGGTCTACTACTTTGATCACCCAGTCAAAGAAATCAATTAGATTCATCTGACATGACCTTCCCATTGTGAACCCATGCTGCCTTGGGTCCCAGTCCCACTGGACTCTAGGTACTCAACAATTTTTTCCTTCAGAAGTGATTCCATCACTTTCCCTACCACAGAGGTCAAACTGACAGGTCTGTAGTTCCTGCCTCTGTCTTGGTCCCACTTTTGTGAAGGGGAATCACATCTGCCTTCCTCCAATCCTCAGGTACCACACCATCCTCCCATGATTTGTTAAAAAGGGTAGTCAGTGGTTTGACTAGTTCATCCCTTAATTCTTTTAGAATTCTGGGGTGAATTCCATCAGGCCCCATTGCTTTGTCCACCTTCAGTTTTAGGAGTTCTTTCAGAACCCTTTCTTCTGTGAAAGGACTGTAATCGACCCCCCTATCCAGAGTGCTTCTGTTAATTGGATTAGGCACTTCCCCCTTCTCCTCTTTTGTGAATACTGAGCAGAAATATTTGTTCAGCATCCCTGATTTTTCACTGTCCCTCTCTGCCCACCCACCGTCCATTCTATTCAGCCTCACTATCCCTCCGTTTGTCTTTCTACGCTCCCTGATGTACCTGTAAAAGGTTTTATCCCCTTTCTTAACCGAGTTGGCTATCTTTTCCTCAGTTTTGGCCTTTGCTATTCTGACTTCCTTCCCTGCTTCCTTCTGCCTTAACTGGTACAGCTCTCTGTCCTGCTCTTTCTGTGTTTCCTCATACTTCCTGAATGCTATCTTTTTCTCCCAAACCTTCCCTGCCACCTCTTTTGAGAATCATAGTGGCTTTTCTTTCATTTTGATTTGTTTATTTGCTTCACACAAAGGCTTGTTGCCTCTGTGATGGCAGTTTTGATGTTTCCCCATTGTTGCTCCACCCCTCCTTCTAGCCTGTTTGCTAGTGCTTTTCTAAGGCACTCTCCCATCTTGCCAAAGTCAGCCCTCCTGAAGTCCAGTACCCTCACTTTTGTATGGCTTGACTCTAGCTGAGTTTATCATGACCCACACTGTTTGATGGTCACTTGTTCCCATTTGGCTACCCACTTCTAGATCTGAGATCCTCTCACTGTTCCTATTTGAGAGTACAAGGTCTAAGATTGCTCCCTCATGAGTGAGTTCCAAAACTAGCTGTCTGAGGCATGTCACCTGTAGGGCATCGAGAATGGCCCTGCTCTTGGATGTGGCTGTAGCAAATGTGCTCCAGTTAATATCTGGCATATTCAGGTTTCCCATCAACAGTATCTCCCCTTTCTCTGCCATCCTAAGAATGCCTTCTATCATATCCTTGTCCATTCCTTCCCCCTGACATGGGTGTCTGTATACAGCCCCTGTGCAGATTGTGGTGCCATTTCCAGTCTATAAGGTGACCCACAGTGCTTCCTCTCCTCCCTGTTTACTCTTTTGTTCAGTTGTTTTTATCCCTTCCCTTGTATAGAGAGCTACTGCTCCCCCTCTTCTCCCCTCCCTGTCTCTCCTATAGGTTGTATACCCTGGTATGTTAACATCCCAGTCATGGTTCACTGTGTATCATGTTTCTGTGACTGCTACGATATCCAGGCATCCCTCTTCCATCAAGGCCACCAGTTCAGGGAGCTTGTTGCCCAGACTATGGGCACTGGTACTTATTACTCTCCATTTCCTGATGGCCTTACCACTTTTTGCCCCATCCCTGTCCTTATTGCCTTTGTCACTTTCTCCATTTACCCCTGCCCTTCTCCCTATCGACATCTCTGTCTTGGTGTTTGCCTCACTTACTACCCTGATTTTTGGGGGAGACTAGGATTTCCCTGCTCCTTTCCAGTGCCTCCCCCCTTTGCTAGTTTAAATGCTTGCCAATGAAGCATTTAAACCTATCACCTAGGATCCTGGTTCCCCTCCTGGACAGATGCAGACCATCACGCCAGTATAGGCCTGCATCTCGCGAGGTGGACCCCCAGTCCCCAGTGAAGCCAAATCCCTGAACTCTGCACCAGTGTTTCAACCACTGATTGAATCCCATGTTGTGGAGCACCCTAACCTCACCTACACCATAGACAGGCAGCACCTCTGAGAAGGTTACCATGCATGCTACTTGTCTAAGGCCCTCTCCAACTCCACAAACTCTTTCTGCACTGCTCCGATCCCTTTCTTAGCCAGGTCATTTGTCCATAGGTGGACAATGACATCCAGCTCCTTCCCCTGTGCAGCTGCTCCAGCGATCCTGAGGATTTGCTCCCTGTCCCTCCAAGCTATGGCGCCAGGCAGGCCCCTTACCTCCCTCTTCCCTTCCTCCCCCAGTTCTACTTTCCTAACAATGGAATCCCCCACCAGGAGTTGTTTCCTTCCCCGTGGGGTCCCATGCCACCCTCCTGTGGGTCTTCTTTGTGGAGGTTCCCAGCATCCTCCTTGGTCTCCACTGTGGGTGCCTCCATAGAGGAACCACACTTTGCCAGAATGGCATATGAATTCAGTATAACTATTTACAAAGGCAGCACAAACAGAGAAAACAAAGTCCTTCTTCTGAGTGTTTCTTCTCAATTTCAGATCTCAGTTTCTCCAGCAAAAAAAGTGTTGCTCTTTTTATAACAGGCCTTTACCAGAGAACTTGTTAAGAAGATATCCTGTTTTTCATAAAATGTTCTTGTCAGTGTTCTTCCTTGCAGGTGCAACAAAACAATATATGGTGTCCCAGAACTGACCCCTGTTGATAGCTTCGCAAAAGAGCTAGTGTTGCATTCCAGGTTAACCCCCTCAGGTCCAAATAGTGCTTTGCAATCATTTCAACAAGATAACTATATACATTTTCAAACCAAGGGATCCCAGTTTCACATAAAGAGTCACACATATTTTATAACTTCAGATACACAAGGGGGAAGAAAAGATAGAAACAGCAAGTGGAGGCAAAGAGATAGCAGGTGGGGGACGAATAACGAGACCGTTGGAGTGGCCAGTTCCTAGTTCTCACAAGAAAATTTGACTGCTCAGTCAGATAAACAAGAGACAGAATGGAAGAGGATAAAACAGATCCTTGCGTTTAACTCTTTCTACATAACAAATGGGATAGGGTCTTATTCAACCCTGTCACATTACAAATCAAAACTCTACCCAACATCTTTTTTTTTTTTTTGTAAATTTTGACTTTAGTTTTCCATTAAGCTGTGGACCCTGCAATATGAGCAGACTAGATAGGCCAAATTACTTTTTTTGTTGGCTTCTTCATAATTTCGTATGTTCGTATTATTGCTTACATAGAACAATGTGCTTTAAAATGCTGCCTGAATGTGATGTCATTATTGATCTATGCAGGGAGGGAGCAAAGGTACCACATAGTAAGTACACCACATATTTTCTTACAAAAAGGGTGGTGATTCTAAAAATGTAACTTTGAAATGTTTCAAATCATTTCTGGAAAAGTATGCTTAAATATTGCTACTAGTGATATTTTATTTCATTAGGTTTTGGCATGCCAATATTTATACTTATTTTCAAATACTCAATTTTCTCTGTTTTTTAAGGGCATTACAATTAATCAACACCTATTAGTGATTTCTAATAGTTTTACACTAAATGCTTTATTTCTGACATTGCTGAGAAATCAGCAGTGTAAGTAAAATCAGTGTAACTAATGCCTGATAATAATGGGCTCAACAATTCTTTAATACTTCCAGGCAACATGTGTTAGCTCATTGCAGAATTATAAATTGAATCCTGGAGCTTGACAAACAAGGTGGCAGAGTTCTAAGCATTGATGGCAGAAGGAGAGGTAGATATTGTTGCCATCTCAGAAACCTGGGCCACTCAATACCATGACTGGGATCTCATGATCCCAGGATACAAGGTGTATCGCAGGGACAGGGAGGGAGGATGAGGGGAAGGGGTGGCTATTTATGTTAGGGAGGGGATACTGTGTACCAGGGAAGGGGGGAGGCCAGAAGCCATATGGGTATTGCTCCAAAGCCCCAAAGGTAAGAAGCCTAGGATGGGGGTGGTATACAGACCACCCTCACAAAGCAAGGAGGTGGATAGGGAGCTGGGGGAGCAAATCAGAAAGGTCAGTGGCAAAGGGAATACAGTTATAGTAGGAGACTTCAACCTACCTGGGGTTGACTGGTGGATGATAACTACAACTCATGCCAGGGAACAGGTACTGCTGGAAGCTATTCAAGACAGCTACCTAGTGTAGGATGTGACAGAGCTTACCAGGGAGGGGAACATACTGGACATTGTGCTAACAAATGGTGACCAAGTC
The DNA here is from genome assembly GCA_016271365.2 of Neoceratodus forsteri. Lineage (NCBI taxonomy): Eukaryota > Metazoa > Chordata > Ceratodontiformes > Ceratodontidae > Neoceratodus > Neoceratodus forsteri. The sequence continues at coordinate 1,531,011,896 of CM057453.1, forward strand.
CAGGATATGGTAGTACAGGACCCTGCAGTGGGAAGTGACCACCACTCAGTGTGGTTCCTCCTCAATACAGGGAGGGAGTTGGCTAAGACTACAGCAAGAGTGTTAAGACTTCAGGAAAGCAGATTTTGCCAGAATGGGTAACATCCTAATAAAATAAAATGGAATCATACTTTATTTATAAAAGTGCCTTTCCAAAGATCAAGGCACATTGTACATAAAAGCCAAAACATACATAACCATAATTAAAAACAATCACAGCAAATCAATATATTAATAATTCCATAAAACTGTAGCTAATAAATATATCAAATCAGACTAAAAAGGGTCAAGATATGCCAGACTAAATAGATATGTCTTCAGTGCTGTTTTAAAGCTCTGGACGGTAAGGCACTCTCACGAGGTAGAGAATTCCACAGGGTAGGGGTCAAAAAAAGCAAAAGACCAAGCCCCAGATGTCTTTAACTGAACCCTGGGAATCTCTAGCAATCCCTCATTAGTGGAACGGAGTGGCAGTAAGGGCGAAGGAGATCTTGCAAGTAATGGATTCCCTACTCGTGTAGAGCTTCATAGGTCTGACCTTAAAGATGATCTGCCACTGTACTGGCAGCCAGTGCAGTCCACGGAGCACAGGTGTAATATGACTGGCCCTGGGAAGTGCCAGTCAGTAGCCTGGCTGCTGCATTCTGCACTAGCTGCAAGCTGTGGATATCAACCCCTGGTAGCCCTAGGTAGAGGGCATTACAGTAGTCAAGGTCAGAGGTCACGAAGGTGTGGACCAGCGTTGGAAGATCATCAGGAGGAACTAGGTGCTTCACCTGGGCAATATTCCTCAGGCGGTAACAAGAGATCTTGACAACGGCTGACACCCGAGATTTAAGGGTCAAGCCATCATCAAAAATAGCACCCAGGTTCCACACCTGATCTGATCTGTAGTCAGCTGAACTCCCCTAAGCCAGAGCCCGGAGGGCTGTCCTGCCAACAGACCCACCTCCCAGGTCCACCATCAGCACATCAGTTTTAGCCAGGTTCAACCGCAGCCAGCTGGCACTCATCCAGTCCTGGATCTTGGAGAGGCAGTTGTTAAACACCGAGAGGATCCCGTCCTGCCCGGGCACAAAGGGCATGTAAGGCTGAGTATCATCTGCATAGGAGTGAAAACTCAGACTGTACCACCTAATGATATCTCCCAATGGCAGCATATACACTGCGAACAACATGGGTGATGAAATGAAGCCCTGCAGTACCCCGCAGGATAAGTGGAGGAGGGCTGAGAAATAAACCCCAGACACCACTCTCTGAGTTCTACCGTTGAGGAATGATCAAAACCATCTGAGGACTGTAACAGACAGTCCACAGATAAATTATGGGCACTCCAATAATGCACCATGGTCCACAGTGTCAAATGCTGCAGAGAGATCAAGGCGCACCAAGACAGAACGAGTCCTCAGATCTCTCGCTATTAGGAGGTCATTAAGCACCCAGACAAGAGCTGTCTCTGTACTGTGCCTCTTCCTAAATCCTGACTGGAGAGAATCATAGACCTCGTGGATGGACAAATGATTATCCAGCTGCAGTGCAACCACCTTCTCAATAACTGTACCCACAAAGGGCAGGTTAGAGACAGCTCTGTAGTTGGACAGACAGTCCAGGTCAAGGGAGGACTTTTTAAGGAGGGGTCGAACAACTACCTTCTTTAGGGGGTCGGGCAAGACCCCCCCCTCCAATGACCTCCAAACTATCTCAGCTAGGACCGGGCTGATTTCATCAATGCACTCTACCAGAAGGAGTGCTGGGCCTAGGTCCAAACTACAGCTGGTTGGCCACAAAGTCTGGATGATCCTCATGATATCAATGATTTCCAGCTGGCTGAAGTCAGATCAAGCAAACTGGGGGCCTGCCACCTCCTGTCGATGTCTGCAATACCCAATAGAGGGGGCTGAACAGATCTCTGATCTGATGGTGGCACCCTTATCTGTGAAGAACCGAGCAAACTCATCACACCTTTCTTATGAAAAGCTCCACCAAGCTGAAGACAGATTGGATTGCACAATCTGTCGATAGTCTGGAAGAGCTGAGCTGGTTGGTTCTGTGCAGCGGCAATCTCCCTGGACAGGAACTCTGTCTTCTTAAGGGGAATTGCCAATTATAGACTGCATAATGGTCTGTCAATCTAAGTCTGTCACCCTCCAGGCCCGATTTCCGCCAGCACCTCTCTAGCCTTCATCCCACTCTCCTCATCTCCTTCAAGGTCCCATCAAACCATGGGGACCTTGGGAGAAGAGTGAGGGGGTGAACACGAACAGGAGCTATGGTATCCAAGGTCTCTGTCACTGCCTTATTATAGACGAGTACTAGATTCCCTGGATCCATGCATTCACTCGGTATACCAGATAGGTCCAGCACCGCCATTAGGCTGTCTAGGGTCACACCCCTCAAAGGGTGGTACTGGACCATCTCCATAGGGGCAAGCCTTTGGGGGGAGCCATGAAACTGAACCCTATGGTGTGATGGTCAGATCACCCTACTGGCTCCACCACCAAGTCGGATATCTCTATCCCCAGGAGGAACACCAAGTCCAATGAGTGACCACAAATGTGGGTCGTGGAGGTAATAACCTGTGTAAGGCCCAACAAAGTCATTAGTTGGAGGAAGTCTTGTCCAAACTGCGAGAGTTCATCATCAACCCAGGCACTGAAATCCCCCAGAATCAACTGTCTGGGGGATCCCAACACCACGTCAATGATGAAGTCCGCAACTTCCTGCAGGAAAACTTTCCCCATCCCCAGGTGGATGGTAGATGAGAAGTATCCTGCACCCTACTCCTTCACCCAAAATACACTCAGAGGAGTTGGTGATCCCCATTGGGACATCCACAAGGCCCAGTGCTGATCTAAAACAGATGGCTACACCCTCACCCCTATGATCGGTGTATCACCAAGTACCCAGCCAGAACTGTTGAAGTCTACAATGGACCAGCATTTTCATCCAGCCAGGTCTCGGTGATGCAAGCCAGGGCCAATGAACCAAGATCTGCTATTAAAGCAGTCTTGTTCTTAATAGACCTGTCGTTGCATAACACCGCCTGAGTAGGATGAGCAACTGAGGAAGACCGTGTCACTTCTCTGCAAAAAGCAGAGGCCTTGGGTATGGGAACCAGGCAGGGAGAACCCCTCTCCTTGATCCATTTCATCCCAGGGTGTCTCCTTGTTCCCACTACCCCAATCCGCCCACTCCCTTCCATTCCCTCCAGGCACAGCCCCCCTTCCTTCTTCTAGCTATCCCAGAGCCCAGCACACCCAATATACCACCAGGGACAGTGGAGGACAATCAAAAGGGTGGAGGTCCCTGAGCCTGGAGGGGGAATAGGGCCTGACCATCTTAACATCCTCCCAGCACATTTCCACAAGCAATTAGTATACCCACACAATCTCAATACTCACACAAACACTCACACACCCACTGTCACACATCCAATTCAACTAAACATCACACTAAAACACCACATATCCAAATAATAATCATATCCAAATAATAATCAACAAACTCAATGCCTTCCTTTATTACCTACCCCCAAACCACAATATTAACAAAAAGAAAATACAAAATTAAACCGAAATTGTATAGCAGTATGTAAGTCCACAGATTAAGAAAGCAGTCACAATAAATCTCTGAAGTTCAAGGATTTTAAGATCTGTAGAGCTCACACCTCTTAGGACATGACCAGAAAGGCTAACCAGGGATTAATAGGGAATGAGGTTGTAAGGCACTCTCACTGCCAATATATTTAGGAAGGTTCACAAAAAGTTTAACCAGTTCACAGTTCCAAGGAGAGGATCCTTTGCATAAATCCAAAATCCAATATGAAGATCTTCTTCAGAGGTCCAGGTATGTGATGCAGATATCCACAATTCAACCAGCCACTGCTCTAACACCTAATCCCCCACAGCTGCCTTCACAGCCATCAGGGGTAGGCTCAAGCAATGTGTGGAGCACCAACTAGGACTGAGCAGGCCTAGAGGGGTATTTAGCTAAAATTAACCCAGGGATGGATGCTGAACGGAAGTGGGCACTCATTAGGAAGGGACTGAATGAGGCCATGAACACATGTGCCAAGTCTTAGAGTAAGCAGTCCAGGTCAAAAAAAACTAGCTGGTTCAGCAAGGAAGTGGAGGGGAAGGTGGGGGGGTAGATTGGCCTTTATTAAGCTAAACAAAGCTGGGTGTGGGAAGGACAAGGAGGTGTTCACAAAGGCATCTAGGGAGGTGAGCAGAGCAGTCAGGGCAGCCAAGGCAGCAAAGGAGCTGAAATTGACTCAGGGGATCAGAGAGGGAGAAAAGGGGTTATTTAAATACATAAGGGAGAAGAGGAACTGTAGGGATGACATTGTTAGAATCAAAAGGGAGGGGGGACGGGCAGAAAAAGGGGAAGACCAGGCAAAGGCACTTAACGAGTACTTCTGCTCTGTGTTCATGAAAGAAAGGGATGGCCCAATGTCACAAGGGAAAGGGGGCAAGGGTGGAGGGAGGGCAGAAATAACAGATGGGGTCATCCAAGAGGATAGAGTTCTGTAGGGCCTTAAAGCCTTGAGGGTGGACAAGGCACCGGGACCGGTCAGTGTACACCCTAGGGTCCTGAAGGAACTGGCAGAGGTGTTGGCAGGCCCACTGACAGACCTGTTCAATACCTCCCTGGAGATGCAGAATGTAGTCAGTGACTGGAGGATGGCTCACATGATGCCCCTCCACAAACCAGGCAATTACAGACCGGTGATCCTGACTTCTACAATGGGGAAGTTGATGGAGGCCATTCTGAAAGAGAGGTTGATAACCTTTCTCGATAATAATAGTCTATAGGATAAGAGACAGCATGCCAGACTAATCTAATCGTCTTCTTCGACTGGGTCACTAGGGCGGTTGACAAAGATCACATTGTGGATGTCCTGTATCTGGACTTCAGCAAGGCTTTTGACTCAGTACCACATGGGAGGTTACTGAGCAAGCTGAGGGACTTGGGGATGGAGGAGAAACTGGTGAGGTGGGTTGAGAGCTGGCTGTAGGGCAGACAGCAGTACTTGTAAGGAGGAAGACATCCAGACCAAGGCTAGTAACTAGTGGGGTACTGCAGGGTTCAGTGCTGGGCTCTGTTTTGTTCAATGTCTTCACTGCAGACATTGCAGAAGGAGTAAACAGTAAGATCAGCCTGTTTACCGATGACACTAAGATTTGTGCAAAAGTGGACAATGAGGAAGGGAGGCAGGCACTCAGGGAGGATCTAGCTAAACTCGAACACTGGTCAAAGGAGTGGCAGTTGGGGTTTAATGCTAAGAAGTGCAAGGTCATGCACCTCAGAGTCAGGGATCCCAGGACCAGCTACTGGCTGAGCGGCAGTGCAGGTAGCAGCTTCAGAGGAGGAAAGGGACCTGGGAGTACTAGTCACATGGGGACATAAAGGTATCAGCACAGTGTAGGAGGGTGGCAGAAATTGCAAATTGGATACTGGGGTGCATTGCCAGAGGGATCACCTCTAGAAAGGAGGAGGAGGGCATCCTGCCCTTGTACAGATCACTGGTGAGGCCACACTTGGAGTACTGTGTACAGTACTGGTGTCCATACCTCAAGAAGGATGTGAGATTACTGGAGGGGATGTAGGGCTACAAAAATGATCATGGGACTGGGAGAGTTGCCTTATGAGGAAAGATTAAGGGTGTTCAACATGTACTCACTGCAGGAGAGAAGGGAAAGGGGGAACAGGATAGAGACCTTTAAGTACCTGAAAGGCATTAAAGTCAGAGAGGGAGGATTGTTTCGCTTAAAGGTGGGTAGGGTCACTAGGGGGCACAGTCTGAAATTGGAAGGGGAAAGGTTCAGGAGGGAAATGAGGAGGTACTACTTCACAGAGAGAGAATGATGGTGGGATGGAACACAATGCCGGAGGAGTTAATCGAACTGAGGACAGTGGATCGCTTTAAGTGGGGCTCAGATAGAGTCAGGGGCACAGTTAGCACGGACAAGAATGCAACAGGGGAAGGACCGGGAGAGGGGATGGAAGGAGGGGATGGGGTGGACAGGGCAGTTGCAGTGATATTAAATTGAGACCTGCACAATCCGGCAGACTTGATAGACCTATGAGCCTTTTTCTGCCAGCAATTTTGTATGTTTGTATGAAATATCTTAAGAACACAAGTGTGAATAAGTGGTATAGTCATTTTCTTTCCTTTTTTACGGCTGTAGACTGGAGCTGTGCAGATGTCTTGCTATCACAGTAGAAAAATGGAGCTCATTAGATTCTGAAAGGACTTCATAAAATTGGGGTTGGACTGCTGTCACTCCCCTAGAGCAGTCTGGTATGTCCCTACACCGCACTATTTTTTCTGTCTGAAAAAAAAAATAAGCATCGTTTTTCCTTTCACTCTGAGTATTTTTAAGTTTTGATGGTCACTAACAGTACATATATTTCAAACTTAATTTGTGCATAACAGGACTTGTGTGATAATGTGGTTACTAGCTTCAATCTGAGCAGTACTGTCTTTCAAGAAAGATCCATAGCTTATGGTCTTTAGTAAACATATCAACTTATCAGCATTTTCCAGCCATAAACTGTAACTGAAATTGGGGAATGAAGTTCAAATTTCAGAACACAGAGTAAAGTGTTGCTATAAGTTCAGGAGATCTGCAAGAGTTAAAAAAGGACAACAATAAACAACACACTCACTTATGTAAATCACTTAATTAGTTTTTTATATTGGTTATTCTGGTTATTGTTTATATTTTTGAAATTAATTGGTGAAAGTTAGTACAACAAAGAGGGCTAAGAAAGGGATGTTGCATGCAGGCTGAGACAAAGGACTCTCTCTGTGTGTGTTTCCCTATATGGGAATGTATGTGTGGGGGGGCACTATGTTAACCCTTTCCTGGTACATTAACCTTTTCCTAGTCAGTTTGCAAATGGCTGTAATGCTATATTGTAGTAGTGTGTACTGTTAGTGTCCTGTATTAGTGTGTCACAGTGCTTATCCTAAATACAATAAAAGTTAAGGTTAGGTGTATAAGTAAATAAATGCCATATAAGCAATATATGTGTGCTAATGTGTGTGTAGTAGTAGTAGTAGTAAAATATTTTATTCATTACATGAATCGCATAGTCAGTTGAGAAAAAGCTCATTTTCAATGAGGTCCCATACACTCACACCTAGTAAATATAATTACAGTGTTTGTGAACATTTCTTACAGTGTTACACATACAGAGAAAAGAGGAAGTCGTTTTATAACAGTACAGACACTAAAAGATGTTATCCCAGGCAATTATATAGTAATATAATTTACTTTAATCAGTTAGCATAATAACAATATCATTCTATGTCTGATGGTAAACAACAAGGCAACAATTTTGTTTACTGTTCTAAGTGCCATTTTTTGATGTTATGCAAACTAATAAACTTGTCTACTGGTCTGAAGTGGACTGGGATGGAATTCCAGAGTTTAGGGCCTGTGTACAAAAATGTTGTCTGGCAATGCTCTGTGTGTAGACAGTGCACTGCTATGTTATACTGGAATATACAGTATATGCATATATGTGTATATGTATTAGTCAGTGTTTGTGTGTATCACAACAATTATAAAGTACAGTTAGGTGACTCAGTGGATAATGCAGAAATTGATATCTAGATTAGTTGGTATCATGTGACTTTGGTGACCATGATTGGGTGCCTACAAAAATGGTGACTCAGTAGCGGCACCTGTCATCAGGGTGACCAGGGAAGGTGGGCGACCAGATGGGAGGTTTGCAAAAATAATGACATCCTGTAGTTACATGACTATGCGTGTGGGTGGGGGGAGAGCACGCTGAGCATGGGGTGGGAGGGGACAGAGGGACTATGAGGGGTGGCGCCATGGCAAGCTGACGAGCTACTCCCGAGGTGTGCTGGGTGGGTTCAGGGTTGGGGTGTGAATGGTGTTGAGTCCGGGTTCAAGGTGCAGGTGCCTTAAAGCATTAAAACAAGTCCCTGGCACCCTTTGCTGTACCCGGTACATCGCTGAAAAAATTTTGGCGATAAAGCCGCTAGTTCACGGAGATCGCCGCAATCACCATTATGACATAGATCCAGATTAGTTTCAGCCTTGTGCATGTCATTGCTGATTTAAATGAGATGTTCAGCAGTGTTCTTCAGAGATGTTCTTTTCAGGCCCTGAGGGACATTGGAGGGTGGGGTATGCCACTAGACCTGAGGGCAAGCATAACTACCAAGGGGGACGGCCACCAGAAAGTGGGGGGTGCCACTAGACACCAAAGATAGGTTCAGTAGTTAGTGCAAAAATTGACAGTCTACATTCCCATGCTATCTAGATTAGTTTCAGCCTTATGCATATAATTGATTATTCAAATGAGATATTTAGCAATGTTCTTCAGAGATGTTCTTTTCAGGCTCCAAGGGATATTGGAGGGTGGGCTGCCACTAGACACCATGGCAAGCATAACTACCAAGGAGGCCGGCTATTGGAAGGTGAGGGGTGCCACTAGACGCCAGAGGTAAAGTGCAGTGTTATGGGATCAGGCATGGGAAGGTGAGGGGCCACCATTAGACACCAGGGATACATAAATTATTTACGTGGAGGGGAATCAGAGGGTAAAGTGTGCCACTAGACACCAGGGAAATAAATTTTACAGGGATGACAATCAGAGGGTAGGCATATTCCACTGCAACCCATTATGTATTTGATATATACCACACCATTTGTAATGCTTTTACTAGTGTTTTACCTTGTTTTAGCTTAAAACTGCCTTTCTTTCCATTGTAAACTCTCTATCTGGCCCGTTGTTCTCTGTATTCTATTTCCAGATTCTAAGTGGAAATAACATGTTCTAAATTAAATAAACTGTGTTCTAAGTGAAATAAATGGTGTTCTAGGTGAAAATAAATATTTATCTTAAAATACCATGATTTATTTATTATTTATTTATTATATTTTGTTAACCGGGTAAGCCCACTGGTGCCTGAAGGTCCCTTTTTCAGGGTGACCTAGAGTTAGTTACATAGAGCTGTGTAAATACAATCAAGTAATACAGAGTAGGACATGGCGTACAGGAATACAATGACAGTGTACCATTTTCATAAAAGAAGGTGGTGACATATAGCACAACAACAGTGGCAGCTGTTAGACTTAGGACATTAGTTTTGAAGTATGTACAAGTAGTACAACAATATATACAAGTAATACAGTATAGAACATGAATTATAGGGTTACAATGGCAATGACCAGTTTTCATAGAAGAGGGCAGCTATTTACAGTGCATATACACAAATTCAACAGTGGCAGCTTAATTACTTAGGGCATTAGACTTTCTGTAGCCAAGCTACAGGGGGCGTGATTAGCTAGCCTTCGGGACAGGCACAGGAGCTACAGTTTAAGAGGTGAGCACGCAGTCCCATCTGAAATGTCACTAGGGAGGGGGCTTCCTGGAGTTGACAGGGGAGCTTATTCCATAGTGTAGGGGCTATATGGGCAAATGATTTACTGCCAGCTGTGGATCTGGTCCTGGGCAGTTCTAGGAGTATTTTCCCCGAAGTGTGGAGAGGCCTGCTGGACCGCTTTGGGGCAAGCAGCCCGATCAGCCCTGCAAGAGGATCGTCAATGAGGAGCTCATATGTCTAGCTTAATAGGGGGTACTGGAGCCTAAGGCTCAGGCTGGGCCAGTTGAGTGAGGCAAGGGCTTCACAACGGTGGGTCCTCGGATGGGCATTTGTGGCGAATCGTGTGAATTTGTGGTACAATGTCTGCAGTCTATCATGGTCAAGTTTTGCAATGCCAAGTAGGGTTGGGGCAGCTTAGGTAGGAGGACACTCTGAGTGATTGCCAGTCTTCTCTCAGGTATCATGTTAGCGCTTAGACAGTAGAGCAGCCCAAGTTTTTGGTGAATGTTTTTTGACCCCACATCCACGTGAGGCTTTATAGTGAGTCCCTGGTATAGTGTAAGACCCAGGTATCTGAAGGACTGGACCACCTTGATTGAAGAGTCAGATATAGTGACCAATGGAAGAAGATGTGCCCGGGAGGGACCCAGGAATTTTGGACCAAACAGGAGCACTTTGGTCTTATTTGGGTTAAGGACCAGGCAATTCTTGACCAGCCAAGCTTCGGCCTAGGTGAAGTCTGACTAGAGTAGGGGTCTGAGATCGTTCAGGTGCGGAGTAGTTCTATAGAGTACCCCATCATCAGCGTACTGCACCATGGCGCTGCTCCCACAGTTGTAGTGGAGGTCATTGACAAACAGGGAGAACAGGAGTGGGCCCAAGATGGAAACTTGTGGTACCCCTCATTTAAAGGTAGTGAGTCAGAGGTTGCACCACTCCACTTGACCTGTTGGGAACGGCCAGTCAAGTAGTTGTGGAACCAGTTCAGAGAGTGTTGGTCTAGTACAAATGTACTCAGCTTTGTTAGCAAGAGTGGGTGGTCTACCAGGTCGAAGGCCTTGGTCAGATCAATGAAGACTGTCCCCGTCCAAGGCAGCTAGGACATCACAGGTGAACCTGATGAGGGCAGTATCAGTCATGTGTTTTTTGTCAGAAATCATGTTGTGATGGGGCCAGAAGTCATTTGGCTTCCAGGTAATCCCTTAGTTGGCAGTACATGAGCCGCTCCTGGATCTTTGCAAGATGACAGAGGATAGAGATGGGTCTGTAGTGGCCTATTGTATCCCTGGCTCCACCCTTATGGATTGGGACCACGTGGGCCTGCTTCCAAGTTTTGCGGACTACTCCATCCTGCAGGCATCTGTTTATGAGCAGGGTGACAGGTAAGGCTATGGTGGGGGCAGCAGCCTTGAGCAGCTGAGGGTCCAGTCCATCTGGTCCAGGTGATCCCGTGGATTTTAAGGATTGTAGGAGAGGTAGCACTTCTTAGATGCGCACAATCCTTAGGTGTAAGTGGGGGGGTCAGAGGATCCTGTGTTTCAGTGACTGGAGGACCCTGGTTGTGGTGTAGGCAGTTGTTTCTGTGCCCAAGTCCATGAAGAAGCTGTTGAAGGCCATGGCGGCCTCTCCTCTGTCAGTTAAGGTTAGCCCATTACAGGCTATATTGTCCTGCTGAGGTTTATTTGTGCCTTTTAACAGGGAATTGATACTGGTCCAGAAGGACTTAGGGTCTGACAGGGTTTCCCGCTGAAGGGTTTTGATGTAATCCCTTTTAGCAGATTTTGAGGCTTTCTTGCATTGGTTCCACAGGGACCTGTAGTTAGCTAGGATTGTTGGGCTAGTGGAGCACCTGGCCTTTTTCCATGCCTTGTCTCTGCTTTTCATTAGGGATTTTAGCTGATGCGATATCCATTTATGGCACTGGCCTTTCGTGCATCTTTTCCTTACTGGAGCGTGGAGGTTGGCCACAGCAGAGAATTTATGCTGGAAGTACTGAACAGCTTCCTCAATACTGCCTAGTAGTCTTAGTGGCGCACAGTCAACGTTTCTCAGTGAGCTCTGGAAGGCCTCAGCAGAGAAGCCAGAGAAGTCTCTGGCTACTGTGAGCCTTGGGGGAATCCTGGGTGGCCTGTTTTTCCAGATGCAGAAAGTGGAGGAGTGGTCACTCAGGACATCGGACATCAGGCCAGCTGCTTGGACATTAGCTGGGTTAGAGACTAGGATCCAGTCAAGGGCAGAGTGGTTCCCAGTCTTTAGGTTTTGCCTGGTGAACTCTGTAATGACCTGGGTCAGATTTGCTTCAAGGAGCGAGACCCTGTGGGCTTGCTTGGTAGCAGGATCCCACCTCAGGTTGTAAGCCCCTAGGACCAGCAGCTCAGCGGGGGAGGTCCCTGCTAGGAAGTGTGCTAAGTTCTGAAGGGCTGTATTGCCACCACTGGGGGGGGGGGTTGTATATGCAGCCTATGGTTAGGTGTTTTGCATGACCCAGTATGATTTTGATAAATAGGGATTCGAGCCCTGAGAAGCTTGGTAGGTCAGCAGAGGATATAGGGAGGCCTCCAGCGAGGAGCTCACATAAATTAGGACACCCCCTCCTTTTTTCCCCTCTCTCTCTCCTTTTGGAAGGTGTGGTAGTTGGCAAGCTCCACTTCATGAGGGAGTATGTGAGGCTTCAGCCAGGATTCAGAGATGGCAAGCACATCTGGCCTGTACATCTCCACCCAAGACTGGACCTCATGCATCTTGGGTCGCAAACTACAGACGTTCATTTGAGTGACTCTCAGGCCTTTGGCGTGATGCCATGTTGGGTCCCTGGGGGACCCCAGGGTCGAGTTGGCAAGTTGTGGCCCAGGGTTGGGTTGGACATCACCCGAGCTCATTAACAGTGCAAGAACAATGAGGTGGAAGATCCCCTGCCAGATAAGAGGTGACAGTTTTATACGCTTTTTGGTCACTCCTGCAAAGATATGGTAGCAGGCTCCCCTATGTGTTAGGCCATGCATCAGGATCAGGGCATCCGAAGTTGTAGATGCAGGGCAGATTGCAAGGTGTGGGAGGTGATGGTCCTGTGCACCCCTATGCAGGTTAGAGTCATGGCAGGTGCTCATTTTTATATCTACCCAGGCTAATGCCACGAAGTACAGGAGAATCATGACATGGACCATGTATGGGGCAAGGCCTGGGTTGTGCCATGTGCCCCGGAGGTTCTGGTGTTGTGGCCGAGCTGCTTCTGGGTGAAGCTTTGTGCTCTGAGCCTTCAGTTCCATGGTAGTGACAATGGTATGCAAATTCACAACTTGCAGGGGTTCCTGTCCTCAGGCAGAGGATACCTTTGGAGTGGTGGAGTTTTGCCTTAGGGGTTTTGGGCTGGGACACTTGAATGAATGAGTTTTATTCCTCTTTATGCAGGTAGTAGTCTGAATTAAAGTTCAGTCCTTATGTAGATACCGTGGTGGGCTGGGGGAACCACAGTCCCTAGCTCTTTGATCTGCTACTGGCTGTGATCTGGGATGTGCAGCCTGAGTGGCACTCCACCACTGCTAGCCCGAGATCTAGGCTGGAGAGCACCTTGCAGTAGGTAGCAGACAGCAAGTTATTTATTTGCCCAATTTATTCACCACTAGTGTGGTATTATATAGATAGATATATTATAGTAGCGCAGTAGCACCACTGTAGTTAGGATTGAGTAGGCACTATAATGTTAAACCTCAAATTTTGTACTTTAATAACTTTGCAGCTATTCATTGGATTTGCATGAAATTTGGCATGTACTGTCTCCTGGGGATGATCTCATGATGTGCCAAGTTATGTGGCAGTCAGATTGGTGGATTACACGCTGCGCATAGTGACAAAATGTTAAAAATCACTGTGTTTTGCAGTTTTCTCATCATCACGCTGCAGCCAATTGTTTGGACTTTTGGTCTGAAATTTTCTGGGTAGAAAGTGCTTGCCCCACAGGCATGTCAGCACTGGTTTGGTGAAAAAATATTAATCCATTCCAAAGTTGTTTAATTTTAAAATTTTGGTTTCTGAGCATTTTCAGCTCAGTCTTTTGGATAGAGGAATGGAACGAAAAAGGATCTTTTTTTCTTCAGGCTCCAATTCTTGGTCACCAGAAAAAATTCCTTTCTTGTGAGCCACCATCTTGTTATTTGCTTTTGCCTAAAACTAACTGTCGTAACTCTGCCCAGTAATGTCTGTTTCACACATTAAAGTGTGATGTTTGCTCATCGGGAGTTGATGAACTGTGCTGTGTGGTTTCCGACTTCCATATGCCCTCAGAAACATTTTTTTTTATTATTTAAAACCTTTTTTGCCACTCGCTAAACTCCTTATTCGCCATTCCTTTTTCGTCACTGGCAACTGGAAGGACTTGGTAGGTCCGAAAGCTTAGGCACTTAGTTATCTTTGTACATCTATGTTGGTCCAATAAAAGGCATCAAACCATTTGCTTCTGAATCTGTTCTTGCAAGGACCAATACAGCAACTAAACTAAATCTGTACTTCTACAGTATGTATTTCAATGGGGGGGTTTAAACCTTGAGCTGTTTTTTTGGAATTTTTGCCCCAAATTTTCAACATGGCTGTTTGGGGACCCAACCTCATGAACAATATGACTGTCGTTAGGCAACTCCCACTGGAAAGGTGATTTTGTGGTTGGTTGGTGAAATCATCTTTCCAGTGGGAGTTGTGTAACAACAGTCATATTGCTCATGAGGTGGGGTCAAAAGAAGCCTATGTTGAAAACTTGGGGTCAAAATTTCAAAAAGTGGCTGCATTATGGGCATTTGTTGCAATCTCACTATACATGCTCCTAACTTTGGAAATGTTCAATATTTTCACCCCATATGTGCAACATAGCCTTCTTAGTACCCCACCTCATGTATGTCATAGCTGTCATTTTTCAAATCCTGGCCAAAATGTGTTTTCACACCTGTGGCGTAGAATGGTGTTGTGGTTGCGCAGAATTACGTTATGGCAGGGATTTAAAAAGTTTCTGTACTGGGTACATGCGGTGAGGTCATAAGAAGGCTATGTTGAAAATCTGGGGTCAAAATTATTTCAGATGGCATAGTTATGACTATTTATCGCAATTTCACTACACCTGCTTGTAACTTTGGTAATTTTAAATATATTGAGCCCAAATGTTCAACAAAGCCTTCTTAATACACCACCTTATGTATGTCACAGCTGTCATTTTTCAAATCCTGTCCAAAATGTGTTTTGTGCTCCTGCGCAGCGGATTGGTGTTGCACTTGCGCGGAGTTATGCTTTGGTGGGGTTGCAAAATTTTCTGTACTGGGAACATAAGGTTGGATAATAACATGGCTATGGTGACAATTTGGTGACTGTTGTGCTATTACTGGAAGGGCAGGGGTCGGAGGTCCCTCTGCTTCCACAGCTACTGTAGATACATACTGTATATTCATCTATGGAGAGATGGGAGCACAGGGTCTGAAGGAGTGTGATATCTCATTAGGTAATGTCTCCATGGCATACAGAGTAGTAGGAGAGTGGGGCGGGACATGGGATAAGAAGGAACTCTATGCACCGGTAGGCTCCACCTGAGCAAGGAGGGCACTAGGACCCTGAAACAGTGGCTCGAAGACTACATTACAACTAAAACAACTTTAAACTGAGGAAGGGGACCAGAGGGGGACTATAAAGTGGAGTTACCAATCAGGGGAGACCAAAAAGCCTCCCCCCCAGGTAGGCAGGAGAGTTTCATAGTTTCATAGTAGAATTACGAGTTCGTAAGGCCGAGGCCCATAATGAACTTGCCACCATGTAATTACTGGTGGAATTTATATTTCATGTCTCCCATGTACTCGTCCAAAAGTGTTTTAAAATATTCCACAGTGTTACTGTGTAACAGTATATGTAACAATATGTGTAACAATATATGATGGTAATGAATTCCATACTGGAGGTGCCCTTTGTGTATAGAACCTCTGTCATCTTTGTGTCTTACTGAGTGAACATTTTTGTATTTTTATTTATTTATTTATTTGTTCTAGGATTACAAATACCTTTAAGCCGAGGCTCTTTTACAAAGGTTCCACATCATTAAATTTTATTTTTATTTTTAAAATTTATTTAAAATTTAATTTTATCTTTGTGTGATCTAGTATTACTCTCTCTCTTGGATGCTTCTCTAGACATATAATGTCTGATATCTCACCCTTATGTAAGGTAGTGTATATGTATATGAGATCCCCTCTTAACAATCTGTACTCAAGAGAGTACAAATTAAGTGACTTAAGTCTATCCTCATATGTATGATTTGCCAGCTATTTTATCCTCCTGGTTGCCCAACACTGGACCCTCTCTGCCATGTTCAGACCTCCTACTGATGTTGGTGCACAAAAAGGAGCACAATACTCCAAATGGGGTCTCACAAGCTGGAGCTGTATGTCATTGTCCACCTAGGGACAAATGACCTGGCTGGGAATGGGATCAGAGCAGTTCAAGAGGAGTTTGTAGAGTTGGGGAGGGGCCTTAGACAAGTAGCACGTACGGTAACCCTCTAGGAGGTGCTACCTGTCTATGGCAAGGATGATGGTAGGGTACTCTGCACCATGGGATTCAATGAATGGTTGAAAAACTGGTGTGGAGCTCAGGGTTCTGGCTTCATTGGGGACTGGGGAACCACCTGGAGGGATGCAGGCCTATACTGGTGAGATGATCTGCATCTGTCCGGGGGGCCAGGGTCCTAGGTGACAGGTTTAAATGCTTCATTGGCAAGCATTTAAACTAGCCAAGGGGAGGCACTGAGAAAGAGCAGAGAATTCCCAGCCTCCCCACACAAAACACAGTAATAAGCGAGGTTAACACCAAAGTAGAGAAGTCATTTGGGAGCAGGACAGAGGTAAATGCAAAAAAAGGCAAAGACAGTAAGGACAGGGATGGGGCTAAAAGGGGTAAGGCCATCAAAAAATGCAGGATGATGAGTACCAATGCCTGTAGTCTGTGTAACAAGCTCCCTGAACTAGTGGCCTTGATGGAAGAGGGATTCCTGTATATTGTGGCAGTCACTGAAACATGGTATACAGAGAACCATGACTGGGATGTCAACATACCAGGATACACAATCTACAGGAGGGACACTGAGGGTAAAAGAGGAGGAGGAGTAGCTTTCTATGTAAGGGAAGGGATTAAAGCAACAGAACTAAAGAGTAAACAGGAAGTAGATGAGTCACTATGGGTCACCCTGAAGACATGAAATGGCACCACAATCCACATTGGAGTTGTGTACAGACCCCCATCTCAGGGGGAGGGAATGGACAAGGAAATGATAGAAGGCATCCATAAAATGGCAGAACAAGAGGAGATTTTGTTGATGGGGGATCTGAATATGCCAGATGTTAACTGGAGTACCTTTGCTGCAGGCACATCCAGGAGCAGGGTTATTCTTGATGCCCTACAGGGGGCATGCCTCAGACAGCTAGTATTGGAACCCACTCAGGAGGGAGCAATCTTAGACGTGGTACTGTCAAACGGGGATGGAGAAAGGATCTTGGATTTAGAAGGGGGTAGCCATCTGGGAACAAGTGACCACCACACAGTGTGGTTCACAATAAACACAGCCACAGAGTCAAGCCATACAAAAAAGAGCATTTGTCAATGCCGAATGTTGCTTGCTTGTATGTGCTGTTTAGGTGCCTTCCTCCCAAGACATCCACTGTGTCTTTCCATTCAGTATTCAGAGAAGAGTGGGAGGGGCAAGGGCCACAACAGTACAACTGTTGCCAAGGGGGTGAACATTACAACATCTTGACAATTACAAAACATTTCATACAAAACACAATATAAAATTTCAAAATCAATTAAACGTACTCTGCAATATGCAATGCATCATAGTACATAAAATATATTTTTATAAATTAGATAATAATAACAAGGAGTCAGGTAAATTAATCAAATAAATGAATCCTCTCTATACTCAAATTAATAATAATAAGACCATATCAGATTTTCTAAGGCCAGAAAACAGCCACTAGGCCAAAAAGGCACCATAGCAGTTCAATCTATACCAGACTAGGTTACCTTCACCAGTCACATCCTGTCCCATCAGCACCTACTCGGTAGCCAAATAGACATACTGCATTATTGGGGCAACCATTAAGGGTACCATGCAGTGCATGCTGCTCCATATCCTACAGACCACTTCCTATCCAGCCACTCCCATTGGCCATACCTGAGGCACTAGTGAAACTATGTTTCATGAGGGGTCTTGTCTGTTCACACCATGTCCACTCTGATCCTGCCTAGGGGCCAGTAGGGCCTGCTGGCATTAAGGACGTATCCATTGGGGCACCATGCAGTGCATACTGCTCCATGCCCATGGTTCACCCTTCATCCAGCTACTCCTGTTGGCCACTGTCAAGCATATAGCCAGACTCCGTGTCACAATCCAGTCCCATCAATCCACACCGTGTCACAACTGTGCCTCTTTAATAGCCAACTGGACACGCCGGCCTTGTAGCACATCCACTGGGGCACCATGTGACTCATGCCACTCCGTGCCCCACTAGTTGCTCCAATTCCAGCTACTCCCATTGACCACTCCTGCGGTACATAGTGGGGCACCATGTCACAGATGGGGCCACTCATAGTAAATGAATTTGTCCCGCCTGGTACCAATGGCACCAGGACAATTCCATGGCCTCAATAACAAATACTGATAATTAGACTAGAAATACATGAACAGTCCTAGCACCTAACAAATAGGCAAATGTAGCTCCTTTGTATTCAGTAGTCCATTCATTTTAAATCTTAAGTAAAAACAATTATATAATATAACAATAAATAACCATAATACTGTTTTATATGGTTATCTATCACCCCTTTCCCAAACTCCTTAAATACATATATCCACTAATAACATAAAATAATAACTTAAAAACATGCTTCATTAAACTCAATAGCTCCAGACCATAATAAACATCTTGTTAAATTATCTCATTAAGTACATGTCATATTATAGACTAAAAAGCACGAATTGTTGAGGTTTTCACCGAAGCATAGAGACGACATTACGCTCAAAACGCCAGCAACTTTAAAGCAAGGTTAAAGGCTCTGCAAATGCTTCCAGAGTCTTAAGAAATTAACGGATCAATTGCTTATGATATTCATTGCCACAGAGAGCCTTGCAGGATATGGCCCCCAAGGGTCCCACAACACCCCAGTACAAATCCCAGGGCAACCCAAAATTTAAAGACTCTACTTAAAAGAAGCCTTTATAAAACTTAGATTATTTAGTTTTATACAATATAACACAGTTAAACACTAGAATGCAAGGCAATACAAACATTCATTCAACTTTACTTCTGCCAAATGAAGTCCAGGAGGTTCACCCGGAACCTCCGTCTTTAGTCAGGCACATGGAAGGTATTAACCTTTTTTAATCAGAGTCTTCAGGCTTTTCTAAACATTACTTCTACACTCAGAACAGATCACCAGTCCCATTTCCCATTTTAGTAAGTTACTCCATTCTCCCTTACCAGGAGTCCATTTAAATTCAATGAGTCTTTGGTTCGACTTTTGCTGAGAGACACACAACTCTTGTCACATTACATACCTCTATTCCTCTAGGTTTTCTCAAAAATGTTGTAGGCGCCCGATATGATCACCTGGTACAATGGATCATGGAGACATTTTTAGTGAAAACAAAGGCTTTCTAGGCATTACTGCCATCAGCCTTTCCATCCTCTTTCAGCTCTACAGGCAGGAACACCTTTGTTCTCAGTAACTTATAGTTTAGGGCGGTAAACATTCGGCAGCTTCTGCCCATTGCCCTCCTTTCCTTTTCCCCCAGTCACAATCTTAGTAGAGATTCCAGCACCTGTAAAACACAAAGGAAATCGCTCTCTGAGCGCAGTAAACATAGCCAAGTTCAATATTTTAGTTCCCGGGTCCCCTAGGCAAGGCTAGCATACCTGTTTAAATTTAACGAAGGGCATAACAGCACAACAAGGTGCAGTCGGTTCTGTCTCTCCACAACACAAAGCCAAGAATACAGGTTCCTTGCACACATATCTTTATAGTGTGCATACATTTTGCCATTCTTGCAATACCAAGGCAGAGTACCAGGAACCAGCAGCCGGCAGACCAGACTCTTGAATTTGCCTGGAGAAAAGCCTTTATTATCGGTGTCTCTCTCTCCAGCTCTGTAAGTATTCATAAAACGTCTGCACCAACGGCCAGTCTTACGCAAACCTCTGGTGCAGAAACAAGTCTCTCTGCTGTTTTTTCAAGCAGCAGAAATGCACATTCAATCTTCAGAAGCTAAAATAACCCAAGGTTCATTCACTAGGTTTACCAAACTTTTCAGAATTCTATAAACAAAGAGCAAAAAAGCAGAGCAGCGAGGAGCGGAGCAGCACCGCGTCCATCTTGCCACCCCACCCCCTCCCCAAGCATATGAAGTTCTCTACTGTTTATTAAAAAAATTAACAGAGTGGCACATGAACAGTAAAAATAAAAGACATCTGAAATGAAACAGATATCAATTCTTTGTAGTCAAAAAAACAACTGCATTTAATGTTTTGAAGATATAAATTCCCTGCAAAATTCATAATTTTTACTTAAAAATTATTTGCCATTATATTTAATGTATTTGTTTCAGCCTTGAATACTCAAATACTGAATGGTCATAAACCTTAATTAATGAAGTAGAAAAAAATGTGAAATGAAGAAAGTCAGCAACTCGTGCCATAATCCCACATATCTGTATAGTTATTCCAGAGTCCATCAGTCATTTGTCTTGATTTGCTTCTGCGACCCAAAAATGTCTATATTTATAATACTGTCATTTGATCTTTGGGGTTGCGGGAGCAAATCGTGATAAAAGAAACATCAAGTCTTTGTACTGCTCTTTAGTAAAAAAATCAATAACTCACGCCGTATTCCCATATATCTGTATATGTATTTCAGACTCCAGCATTCGTTTATCTTGATTTGCTTCTGCAACTAAAAAATATCTATATCTATAATATGGTCATGGTGTAATGATTCAAGACATGGGTTTAAATGTGCATATATGTTAAGTGAGGTGTAGGCATGAATGATTTTCTATACCATGGAAACATAGAAATTGTCGGCAGATAAGGGTTATGAGAGCCATGCAGTGAACCCTAAAACCCTATACTTAAACAAATGTGCTGAAGCATTGATCCATGAGCATATTATTGATATTGACCCTGTTGACCTTCGGGGTTGAGGGAGCAAGTCTTGATAAAAGAATGACTGAGTTTGAAATAATAAATAAATATGCTAGGGGATTGTGGCGTGAGTAATAGATGTTCTTATATTCAGAATTTTTGGCTTTATTAAATAATTCTTGTGAGCAGTCAGTATGTAAACCACAATGTGATGTAAATGAACGTGGGAAAATAATACAACTTCTTCACCGAAAGTAGAAAAGCAAGAGTTGTATACATATTTTGCACACCTGGGCTGAATACCTACACACACACACACACACACACACACACAGGCAGGGGCATTTTGTTGTGAATGTATTAATGAAATTTAGAAATCATACACCAAAGTTGCAAAGAAATATGAAATATGTAACCATGGCCACTGATTTATATGGATTGAAGTTGCTGAAGTCTGATGAACATGCTCAATATGTATAAGAATGTGTCAGAGAAACATAGCGTCTGAGAGAGCCTTTTACTGGTCCTAACCCTCAGTGTACCGTCCCCCCCCCCACTTGCACACTTCTAACCCCTACCAAAGAACCCAACTACACCTCGTACCTCATTTCCTCAGCCTCCCACTGTCATCCTCACAGTCAGACCTTCCTTTCTCCGCCAACCCTGGGCACAGTTTCTTATCCTCCCCCATGCTTTGTTCAGTTAAGAAGTCATTTCGTACATACAGTATGTGACATTTACTCCTGAAAATAAATATTTCAATGGACAGCTTTCATTCTGGATTGAAAAATAGCCATAATAATTGTATGTTTCCTAATTGAAGGCATCCGAGTGTTGTCTTACCGTTATTAAGGTTTTGATTTCTATAATGTGGCAGTTGTTTCTCAATATTTAAGACTGTTTTTGAGAAAGGTAGCACTTAACTGCCCTAGACTACTTCAATGGTCATTCACACATGCTATGCTTCAGAGCAAAGAAACAGCTGCCTTTGTTATATGCCTCCCAGCAGAGTTGTAAAGTAGAGCTGTTGCTATGACAACTGTACTTTACAACTCCGGAAGTTTACCACTTAAGTGAAATCAAGCAGGCCATAGCACCTAGCTAGCCAGTAAGCCAGATAACCAGGAAAGCACTGGCATTGATATGTTCTGCCTCCACTTTGTAATTGCTTGTAGGTCTACTAAATGTGCAAGTCAGCAAGATTTGGAACTGGAAAGAAAAGACATCGGAGAGGAAACAGACATCTATTCTTTGTACTACTCTGTATTTAAAAAGTCAAAAAATAACACCGCAACACAGAGAAGAGGCACACTAAAAATAATCCTTTAGCAATTGCTGACTTGAAAAATGAGGTGTCTGTAAAGGTACTGTGTTGATTGTGTGGAACAGCATTTCATTTTTGTAATATGTTGATAAGTCCCCACAAAATATACAATTTTTACTTCAAAATGATTTGACATAACTGTTCATTATTTTTATCAGCCTTTACCCCTCCAATACTGAATGGTCACAAACCTTATTTAATAAAGTAGAAACAAATGTGAATGTCAGAAAAGCATTAACGCACACCATAGTCCCATATATCTGTATAATTATTCCAGACTCCATCATTCAATTATCTTCATGTATGTCTGCAACCCAAAAATGTCTATATCTATAATACGCGCATGGTGTAATGATGCAACACATTGGTTTAATGGGGTATATACTGTATCTTAACTCAGGCTTTGGTATGAATGAGTTTCTATACCATAGAAACATAGAAATTGTAGGCAGATAAGAGCCATCCAGTATACCTCTAAACCCTATAGTTAAACCAATGTGTGGATTCATTGAACCATGAGCATATTATTGTTATTGACCCTTTTGACCTTCATGATTGCCAGAGTAAATCTTGATAAAAGTCTGACTGAGTTTGAAATAATAAACAGGTATGCTATGGGATTGTGATGTAAGTAATTGGGCAGCTAGTTATGTCTCCGTGTTTCTGCCTGACATATTTTTTTTTTCCTTTTTTAACGTTTACCCTCTTAATGTTAGGCTATACTTCCCTTGCTGTGCTATCCTCTAATTCAGTAACTGTAACACTGTATTTTTACCTTTTGTACTGTTTTCATGTACAATTATAAACCTGCAAGTAGTTCCACAGTTTTAATTCTGTAACTCAAGTCCTCCAATAGAAGTGATAATGTGAAAATACAGTAATTGTTGGTGCTCTATGTGGAACTTCTTCTATCATGACAACAGTTTCTTTACTACATTGAACAGGTTTCCAGCAATTGGGTGTACAGGAGGCACATGCCGAAAACTTGATTTGTTAGTCATGAAATGACTGCAGTGTTTTTAATGGCCTGAACCCTATGTTAACGAATGTTGTCATGGAACAGAATTTACTGTCTGAATTTTGTTTCTTAAGGGGGCAGTCAAATGAAAGCAAGCTGTCTGAGATGGTCAACGGAAAGTAGCATTGGTTTCCGATGTCAGTTTTATATAATTTTCGCAGATTTAGCGCAATCAGCGAATATTGGGAAAATAAAATGCAACTGAACTGCATTAGTTTTATAGCATTATCTGAGGAAGCACACACTAAATTCGGGCAACATGTGCATATTCCGACAGGGCTGAGTCAGGTATGATATCTGAGGGAACAAGCACCACATTCTGGCATCAGAGCCGATGGGGGGATTGGGCACCCCCCCTTCGGCCGTACAGTGGTGGTGGGGGAAGACGATGAGCACCCAGTGTGTGTGCACAGCACGCTGTAGGTGTGGGGGAGAGCTCTGCCACCAGCCGGAGCTCTCCTTTCAACTGTATGCCACTGCATTTTCAGCTTGTCGTAGACAGCTGCAGTAGTGATTGGGGAACTGGGGCCGCGCCTGCAAACACACACCGACTGCATTGGAAGAGGGGCTGACACACCTCCGAAAACTTGGATGATGGCACTATGTTTCTTGCACATGTGTGCAAGCAACATAAAAAGAGTACTGGACTTTAGGAGGACTGACTTTGGGAAATTGAGAGAATGCCCCAGAAAAGCACTAGCAAATGGGCAAGAAAAAGGGGTGGAAGAACAATGGGAAATAATCAAAACAGCCATCACAGAGGCAACAAGCCTTTATGTGAAGTGAATCAATAAAACAAAACAAAGGAAAAATCCTCTATGGTTCTCAAAAGAGGTGGCAGGGAAGGCTAAGGAGAAAAGAACAGCATTCAGGAAATATAAGAAAACACAGAAGGAGCAGGACAGATAACTTTATCAGTTAAAGCAGAAGGAACCAGGGAAGGCAGTCAGAATAGCAAAGGCCCAAACCGAGGAAAATATAGCCAATTCTGTTACAAAGGGGGATAAAACCCTTTCATAGGTAAATTAGGGAGCAAAGAAAGACCAAGGGAGGGATACAAAGACTTAATAAAGGGGAGGAAATGTGGGCAGATGGTGATAGTGAAAAAGCAGGGATACTGAACGAATATTTCTGCTCAATATTCACAATGTAAGAGGAAGGTGAGGTACCTAAAGCAAACAAGAGAAACACTCTGGATAGGTATAGTGGCACTATGTTTCTTGCACATGCGTGCAAGCAAACATAAAAAAACACTGTGGTTCTCAAAAGAGGTGGTGGGGAAGGTTAGGGAGAAAAAGACAGCATTCAGGAAGTACAAGGAAATACAGAAGAAGCAGGACAGAGAACCATACCAGATAAAGTAGAAGGAAGTGGGGAAGGCAATCAGAATAGCAAAGGCCCAAACCGAGGAAAAGATAGCCAGTTCAGTTAAGAAGGATAATAAAACCTTTTATAGGTACAGCACATTAGGGAGTGAAGAAAGACCAAGGGAGGGATAGTGAGGCTTAATAAAGGGAGGGTGGGTGGGCAGAGGGTGACAGTGAAAAAGCAGGGATCCTGAATGAATACTTCTGCTCAGTATTCACAAAAGTCGAGGAGGGGGAGGTACCTAATCCAATAAACAGAGGCACTCTGGATAGGGGGATCGATACCAGTCCATTCACAGAAGAAAGGGTTTTGAAAGAACTCTTGAAACTGAGGGTGGCCAAAGCAATGGGGCCTGATGGGATTCACCCCAGAATTCTAAAAGAACTAAGGGTAGAACTAGTGACACCACTGACTACTCTCTTTAACAAATCATGGGAGGATGGGCTGGTACCTGAGGACCGGAGGAGGGCAGATGTGATTCCACATCACAAAAGTGGGAGCAGGGCAGAAGCAGGAAACTACAGACCAGTTAGTTTGACCTCAGTGGTAGGGAAATGATGGAATCACTTCTGAAGGAAAGAAGTATTGAGTACCTAGAGGCCAGTGGGGCACAGGACCCAAGGCAGCATGGATTCACAGCAGAAAGGTCGTGTCAGACAAATCTAATAGATTTCTTTGACAGGCAGGGGCTGTGGATATGGCCAACCTAGATTTTAGCAAGACATTTGACACAGTCCCACAAAAATATTAATATGCAAGTTAGCCAGCCTTGGAGTGTGTCCCACGGTGGTAGACTGGATAAAACATTGGCTGGACAACAGGATGCAGAGGGTAATAGTAAACGGAGTCCACAGTGAAGAAAGGAGGGTAACTAGTGGGGTGCCGCAGGGTTCAGTATTGGGACCAGTCCTCTTTAATGTCTTTATAAGTGACATTGGAGAGCACCTGGAAGGAAAAGTATGTCTCTTTGCAGATGACACAAAGATCTGCAACAGGGTTGATACACAAGGTGGGGTGGAAAGGATGAAAAGGGACTTGGCAAGGTTGGAGGAATGGTCAAATGTATGGCAGCTCAGATTCAATGCAAAGAAGTGCAAGGCAATGCACCTGGGAAACAAAAACCCAGGGGAAGAGTACACAATGGGGGGTGAGATACTAACAACAACAAAAATCGAAAGGGACCTGGGAGTAATTATATCAGATGACCTAAAGGTGGACAAGCAATGTGAGAAGGCAGTAAGGACGGTTGGGGGCATACTGGGATGCATAGGAAGAGGCATCAACAGTAGAAAACAGGAAGTTGTTATCCCTTTGTACAGACAGTAGGTGAGACCCCATCTGGAGTACTGCGTGCAGTTCTGGAGACCCCATCTCCACAAAGACATAGACAGAGTGGAGGCTGTTCAGAGGAGGGCAACCAAAATGGTGCAGGGTCTGCACCAGAAGACATATGAAGAGAGACTAAAGCAGCTTAGAAAATGGACTTCAAAAATCTTGGGCTCTGATTGGCTGATAGCCCTGGCAAGGTGGGCATCTATCAGACAACAGAGACCAGGTATTAAAAGTACCAGTCCCAACCAACCTGATCACCACCGGTATAATTGTGCCTATGGAATGTTCAGTTTAAAATACCCACCATTTTTTTTTCTCTCGCTTAGCAAAAGCTGACACCCAGCCAGATCCTCCAACCATCTCCCTTCTCATGTAGCCTACCGCCACAACTCAACATCATTTTATTTTTCTTATCCCTGTATGCCATATCCCTGTGCCAGAGTAACTGCCATTTTTCCCCACTCAGTAAGTGGGACAAAACACCGACTCACTCAGCTGCAACACAAATATGGTACAACCCTGCCCACCACTGAAGTGCCAGTGTCATCACCACCCACACAAACCCATGTCTCACGCCCCCCCTCCACTAGATGTAGGTATTATCAAAAAAAGCAATCAAGAGTTTTGCCACACACTTAAAAACAGAAACCTCTTTCATTTTTCAATACTAGCTGTAGCACGTTCTCGTGTGCTCAGTGCTACTGCTATAAAGCACTTTCTCCACAATGTGCCCACCTCACTCTAAGTCCACTCAAGCAGAAGTACAAATGTCCATTTTTATTTTTAAATGACAGCTCCACTTAAGTTTTGTCCTGCACTCTTGGACTGAGCACACACACCCTACTGGCATTCCCAATCATGCCAGACTCGGAGCGCTCATCCTGACAGGTACACTTACTTCAGTTCCATTTCACTGATCACTCTGTCAGCTGCCAGTTTCACAAACGAAAAAAAAAATGAGATTATAGGGCTGGGGACACAGAAAAGCACAGCCTGCAGACTACCATGGATCCTCTCCCCAACTTTCCCAAATCATTCATCTTCTCAGGTCATGATAGGCAGGAGGCGGCAACAGGCACCTGAGAAGGGGAGAGGTGCACAAGTAACCGACTACCGTTACTTCTACTTTTGCCCTACCTGCTGCTGTTTTTCCATTTGCATGGCTGAAACGCTAGGTTGACTCAAGGGGTTTCCCTGTCTCTTTCATACTGCTGCCTGAGAGGGAGAGAGGTGCACTGGAAATGCTTGGCAGAATCAAGGGGTTTCTTTGTATCTGTCACATTGCTACTCTTGCCTGGGAGAACATTTGGTAAAGCAGGTGAAAAATCACTCACCTCCTTATCTCTCTCTCTCTCTCTCTCTCTGTCACTCAGACACCAGCACTCAGCAGCGAAGAGCTGCACAGTCTGCACTTCATGGGAGGCTGTAATTTTTAGATCTCAGCGACTTTTATGCCGCTCATGCAGGTAAGCAGCTACACTGTATGTGTCTGTATATGGGGTAACCATGACAATCAGCTCCCTACTCCTCAAAACTCCCTAGTTAAAAAAAAGAGCATTCTAATGCAGGGGGAGGAACTACTTTATTACAAAATATGTGAGTTTTAGCATTTAAACAAAATGTTTTCTTTTTTTAAACATATAGGGCTGGATATTCAAAAGGGTTGCACCTGCGCAAGTCCGAAATTGCACCATTCTGCGATATTCAGCAGGAGGCAGTTGCGCCCCCCAAGTCATGCTGAGCAACAGCGCAATGCTAATGAAAGCATGCTCAACCGGAGGGGGAGGAACCATGCATAAACTGCACTGCCCGATATTCAGCCGGGCCATGCAGAGTTGTGCAGGTGCAACCCCCTACCTGCGCCTGCACAACTTTGAGACAAAAAAAAAAGGATCAAGTCAAGGGCCACCCACAGGTGAGCTGCCACATTGCAGGGCACAACACAGCAGTTGCCACCTGTGGGTGGCCCTCCACTTGTTCCTATTGCCCCCCATGCAGCCCGATGCGAGCATAATAGTAACCCCCGTAGCCCGATCGCGGGCAGATCTCCTCCCCAACTAGCCCGATCGCGGGCATAATGTAAATGAACCCCCACTGGCCCGATCATGGGCATAACGTAAATGACCCCCCCGACTGGCCCGATCGCGGGCATAGCGTAAATGAACCTCCCGACTGACCCGATCACAGGCATAATGTAAATGACCCCCCCTGACTGGCCCGATCGTGGGCAGAACAGAGTTCAACCCCCCCAAAGACCAATATCTCTGGTGGTCCAGTGGACCCCGAAGCTCAATTGAACATCATTCACATATCTGGACTGCCTTGTATGGTATGGGCTGCACGCCCATTGGCTTTTGCTCTGAACCAATGGGCGTGCAGCCCTATCGAGCTGTCAGTTGGCAGGCGGCGGGGTGGCAGGCGGGTGGGGTGCTGCCGCCCGCCGGCTGATGGGTGGGGAGCGGGGTGGTGGGGCTCTGTGGGTGGGGGGCCACTAGATCACCAGGGAAATTGGACTTTGGGGTGTGGGTTTGACCTTATGCCTGCGATCGGGCTTTGCAGTCCACTGGACCACCAGGGATATTGGTCTTTGGGGGTTGAACTCCATTCTGCCTGCGATCGGGCCAGTCGGGGTCATTTACATTATGCCCGTGATCGAGCCAGTCGGGGGTTCATTTACGTTATGCCCGTGATCGGCCAGTGGGGGGGTCATTTACATTATGCCCACGATCGGGCCAGTGGGGATCATTTACATTATGCCCACGATCGGGCCAATCGGGGTCATTTACATTATGCCCACAATTGGGCCAATCGGGGGTCATTTACGTTATGTCCACGATCTGGCCAGTCGGGAGGTCATTTACATTATGCCCACTAATTGGGCCAATCGGGGGTTCATTTACGTTATGTCCACAATCTGGCCAGTCAGAGGTCATTTAATTATGCCTGCAATCGGGCCAATCGGAGGTCATTTACGTTATGCCCGCAATAGGGCCAGTGGGGGTTCATTTACATTATGCCCGCGATCGGGCGGGGGTTATTTACTTCATGCCCTTAATCGGGCCAGTCAGAGGTGATTTACTTCATGCCAGCGATCAGGCTGCAGGGCGCAGTCCTCGACGGCCGTCTGCCTGGCAGGGCGCCAGACGAAGTCGTCAGGATCGGTGCACCCAGCATGCAATACATGCAAATGGGGTTGTAATTAGATGCAAATGGCCCCGAGCGCCTTTGCATAAATTATGGCCCCATTTACATGTCACCTTTTGAATATCGGAAATTTGCGCATGGCGCAATGGAACTTGCGCCACCGCATCTGAATGCTCCACTCTGACCACTTGCAGTGGCGCAAGTTCCACTGCGCCATGCACAGTGGCTGTGGCCGGGGGGTGATATTCAAAGGAGTTGCTCAATAGCGCAATTCCGTTGAATATCGCCCGGGCCACACCCCTGCTCAACTTTTTTGAGCAGAGCAAGGGCTTGCACCACAGAATGGTGCAGTATGAATATCCAGTCCATAGTATACAGTGGTCCATTTTCTAAGTGCAATAATACCCTCCAAGGTGGGCAGTATGGGCTATACCGGACGTTCCAGGGGCTATAAGGCCCTCTGCCTATGGCGCCGGGCCTCATTACGCCCCGGGTGGTCCAGTATAGCCCAATACCGCCCACCCTGTTGGGTATTATTACTTACTTAATATGTATACCCTTGAGGAAAGGAGGGAGGGGGGGGGATATGATATAAACTTTCAAGTACCTCAAGGGAATTAACAAGGTCCAAGAGGGTAGTATCTTTCAAAAAAACAGATGTGCAAGAACAAGGGGTCGCAATTTGAAGACAGAGGGGGGACGGCTCAGAGGTAATGTTAGAAAGTATTTTTTCATGGAGAGGGTTGTGTATGCATGGAACAGCCTTCCTGAGGAGGTTGTGGAGTCACGAAGAGTGGGAGAATTCAAGAATGCATGGGACAGACAAAGCAATCCTAGTGGGGGGTAGGAGAAAGTAAGCTGTTGGTTAACGAGAATCTGCAGCTTATCCATCAGGTAGGGAGATGGGCAGACTGGGTGGGTCAAGCAGTTCTTATCTGCTGTCAAATTCTACGTTTCTATGTTTCACAAGACTTGTATAGAGAGGTATCAAAACCTCAGTCTTCCTACTTTTTAGATGTCTGTATGCATCCAAGTAGGGAATAACATTTTTTAACAGTTTTCTTTATATGTTTATCAAATGTTAGATTATTAGTCATTATTACACCTAAATCTCTTTCCTCTGTGGTTGTCTGTATTATTGTGTCATTTATAATATAGCTTACCTCCATATTATTTTTTTTTCCAAAGTGCATTACCTTGCACTTGGACTCATTAAATGTCATCTTGTTCTCGTTTGCCCACACACTTATTTTGTTCAAACTATCCTGAAACATGGCAGCTGATTCAGAGTTATTAACTATGCATCCAACTTTGAAGTCGTCTGCATATTTACTGATCCAGACATGATCGTTCGTCTGCATAGTTGACACCAGAATATTAAATAAATAGTGGCCCAATACTGAGCTTTGGGGCACTCCACTTGTCACGTGGCCCCAGTCTGATTCATGTCCTCTCAGCATAACTCTTTGTTCCCTTTTGTCCAACCATGAAGATATCCACTTAATAATATTTCTGTTTAATTTTATTTTAATAAGCTGTTCTAGTAAGATTCTATGTGACACAGTGTCAAATGCCTTTGTGTAGTCCAAGACAATCAAATCCACAGACATACCACCATCCAAGGCCTCACTAAAGGGTTCAAAGAAACTGATAAGGTTAGTAAGGCAAGATCTCCCAGGTGTAAAACCATGTTGTGTAATATCACAATATTCCCCCTTATTAATATTTTCTATCATTCTTGTTTGTATTAATCTTTCCATCGTTTTACCTATCACAGATGTCAGACTAATAGGCCTGTAGTTCCCCACCAGTTGTTTACTTCCGCCTTTGTGTATAGGTATGATGTTAGCGCATCTTCATTACTTTAAGGTGGTTCCAAATTTAAGAGATGTATTGTATAATACTGCTAATGGACCAGTCAGTTCATTGACACGTTTTTTAAGGAATGTAGGGGGCTATTCCATCGGGGCCTGGGGAAGAGTCTTCTTTTAGATTTATTATTATATCCATCACTTCTTTTGTTGTTATAGGATTTAGAGTATCATGACTGTCAGGCTGCTCAATCTCAAAATATTCTTTTTGATGGAAAACATCCATAAAATATGTATTTAGTTCTCTGACAATTTCCCTTTCCTCTGTTATGACTATATCATTTACCTTCAATGGTCCCACACTACTCTGGTAGCCTTCTAAGGAAATATAGTTGAAAAAGCATTTTTTATTGTGTTTTGAATTAGTTCCTAAATGGACTTCTAGTTCCTGTGTTTTTTTCTAATTTTTTTTGTTATTTTTGCCAGCTTTTTGTATTTTGTTAAATGATTTATGTCAAGGGATTTTCTGTATTTTTGATATGCCCTCTTTTTTTTTTTACTTATGATTTTTCTTATTTCATTTATCCACCATAAAGGTATTCTTTTTTTTTTGTTATTATATTTGATTATCGAGGGTACCTAAGTATTTATACCGTGCTCAATCTTACTATTAATTATATTCCATTGTTCCTCTAGGTTTAGTTTTTTTTAAATCTTTCGCCCAGTTCCAATTTCCCAAATACTGCTTGATGCTGTTATAGTCTGCCTAGTTGTAGTCTCTTATTTTTGTAATTCCATTATTCTATTATTGTTACTTTTAGTTGTTATTTTTATTATAAGCTCTATCATATTATGATCGCTGCCTCCAAGGGGTGGCAATATTTATGGTTATGTTTCTATGTTTCTGGTGTTAGTCAGTATTAGATCAAGTGTATTATTATCCCTTGTTGGTTCCAGGACTAGTTGTTCCAGGTTCTGCTGGAATGTTGTCTCCAAAAACTTTTTTTCTAGGTGTCCTTTTGCCTCAAGTGTTGCCCACTTAATGTTGGGTAGATTAAGATCTCCCATTAGGATGTATTCATTAGTGACTTCCTCTATTTCACTAAGAAATGCCTCATTTCCTTCTGCTTCTAAATTGGGAGATCTGTATCCTAGTCCCAATGTCAGTGTTTTGTTATATAAGTGGAGATACACCCAGAGAATTTCAGAATCATCATCCTTTTGTTTTTTAAGCTCACTTTTTATGTTTTCGAGTGTATATAATGCAATGCCTCCCCCTTTTTTTTTGTTTTCTGCTTTTGATGTATTTAGTGTAGCTTAGTATATCTGTGCCCCAATCATTTTCAGTGAACCATGTTTCACATACAGCACAAACATCTATATTTTTATTATTTAATGTATACTTTAGCTCCTCCATCTTATTGTTCAAGCTTCTAGCATTAAGTAATAGTATATTTATTTCTTTTTTGTCTCTCTTGTTTACTACCCTTTTTAACAGTCCTTGTCTTTCTTTCTTGTATATGTTTTATACAAGACAAAGAACCTCAGAGCACAAGCACTGAGGCAATATTTACCCCAAAGGGCATTGGCCGGGAAGCCAAGTTTCAAAGAAATACAAAATCACACATACCCCCATAATGCAAAGCATCATGGGCTGTATATACAGATCACCACAGAATATTGTGCTGGTTCAACTTTAAGCAGGCATGGTGCCGAAAGGCCTCTCACACAGTTTGCAAAGGGTGCTAACAGAAAGACACAGTTGCCTGTTTGGTATTTATCTTACCTCCCACCCCCATGTAGTCAGTTTAAATAATTATTGATGTATTTTTTTAAGTGGGTTCCTAACATTTGGCTACCTCTTTTGCTGAGATGTAATGCATCTCTACTAAAATACCCTCCATTGATGCTGAATTTTTCCCAGTGCCCTATATATCCTATCTCCTGTTTCAAGCTCCACATTTTTAGCCAGTTATTTACTGTTTTTAGTTTTAATGTTTGTTCATAAGATGCTCTAGGTTTGGCAAAATCTCAGAGTATGCGAAATCACAGCCCAATTCCACAAGTTTGTTAGTCATGTCCACAAATTCCTGTTATACTTGTTGTTTAGAATGTTGGAATATATTGTTTGCCCCGGCATGAATTATTACTAAGGAATCATGTGCGCCATTTTTCAATATTTCGTTAGTCATTTTATTAATGTCAGACACCTTTGCCCCTCTAAAACATGATAAGGTTCTAGTTTCTTTATCTTCGTCACATAAAACTCTGTCTAGCCCTTTCACTATGGAGTCACCCAGTACATATATTCATTTTTTGTTTGTCATAGGTTCACCTTGCATGCCTATATTCTCAATTTCTCTTGATCCATCTACACTCCCCATTTGGGAGCTTAATTCATCAGCTTGTTTATCTTTACCATCGTCTGGCTCTAGCATTACCAAAGGTACTGTAGTTGTTGTTTCTGTTTGATACATCCCTGTATCATTTGAATAAGTCTGTTCCCCCTGTCCA
The DNA here is from genome assembly GCA_016271365.2 of Neoceratodus forsteri. Classification (NCBI taxonomy): domain Eukaryota; kingdom Metazoa; phylum Chordata; order Ceratodontiformes; family Ceratodontidae; genus Neoceratodus; species Neoceratodus forsteri. The sequence goes on from CM057453.1 coordinate 1,531,044,978, forward strand.
TTACAAGTACTTATGTTTGATTCCCCTATTTGTGACAATGGATCAAAGCTAATTTGGAGGGTGATGTTAAAAATGTCAACATTTGCCAACCCGTTGGTGCAGCGGTTGGATTTCCACTTGCGACGCTGGTGACCCGGGTTCGGGAGTGGACTCGGGTCGCTGGAGGTCCAGCCGAGGGAGAAGGCTTGAGCGTCCCACGACAGCTCACCTTCTCCGTGGGGAGGGAGGGAGGGGGCCAAGCTCCCGCAACTTGCCTGATCCTGAGCGGAGGCTCGAGGTACAGCAAGCCCTGCTTGCAGGGAAGGGCCAGTCATGATATGTGGTGGACGTTGGCGCGCAGCGCCTTGATGTCAGGGCACATACCACATGAGGGATAAAAAACGGAGGATAACGGCCTTCCAGCTCTGGGAAGATGGGACACCAGGAGAGTGCCCTCGATGTGCCACCACCCACCCAGACCACCTTGCCTGACAAGACAAGTAAGTGTACAGGGTGTACGGGCCCCACCTCGTTCCCTGCATGGGGAGAAAACCGTGACTTCGTGGGGTGCAATGTCGTCATGGGTTGGGTGGTTGGCAGAGGGATGACTCCCAGGTGCCCCCAAAGGGTTGGAGATGAGAGGCAGTAGGAGGGGAAAAATAGAAAGTTAAAAAAAAAATGTCAACATTCTTTCCCTTCCTTCTTTTGGTGACTTTTGTACTCTGCACCTGAAGCCATTCTTCTTGTACATTAGTGGGCATGTCCTCTTCTCTACATCTTTTTTGGTGATAGACTTTTTCTTGTGTGATTTTCCTTTCTTAGAGTATAGGTCTTGGGCCGGTGCAGTGTTAATAACATTATCTGTGTTATTATCTGATGTTTCTTCATGGAATCGATTTGCCATATCCTTTTGGCTTATTTCCAATTCACTGAATCTTATATGAAACTCCTTTACTAGTACTGCTAATTCAGCATTCTTCTTGCATTTTATGCAGGTGTATTTTCCTTTACTTATTATATCAATGTCTAAGTTATACATATGACAAGACACACAAAACACCACGGTTTTCCCATCAATGGTTTTAATTCTATGTTCCATCCTTTTTATGTATATATCAGGATTATAGCCTGCTAAATATGAAATCTTCATGATAGTACTGTATGTTATGTCCTTCTCTATCCCACCAGTGTACTTAAGGCCAATTAATAATTATTACCTTTAGTTTGTTGTTTGTAAGCTCCTTCTCTGCCTCGCCTCCCTGCCGAACATGCAGAACATGCACAGGGATGGAGGGGATTCTATCAAGGGGTGGAAGCAGGGGTGAGGGTCTGAGAAACAGGGGGCAGGGGACATGGTGGAAAGTAGTATCCTTGAATGCAAGAAGCTTGGTAAACAAGGTAGTAGAATTCCAGGTGATTGTGGCAGAAGGGGAGGTAGATATGGTGGCCATCACAGAAACCTGGGCCACCCAATACCATGACTGGGATCTCATGATCCCTGGATACAGGGTGTACCACAAAGACAGGGAGAGGTGGAAGGGGGGTTGCTATTTATGCGAAGGATGGGATACTATGTACCAGGGAGGAAGGGGAACAGGTTAAGCCAGAAGTTATATGGGTACAGCTCCAAAACTCCAAGGGTAGGAAGGTTAGGCTGGGGGTGATGTACAGGCTACCCTAACAGAATGATGAGAATAACAGGGAGTTGGGAGAGCAAATCAAGAAAATCAGTGGCAGAGAGAGTACGGTCATAGTGGGCAACTTCAATCTGCCTGGGATTGACTAGAGAACCATGGCTACCTCTGATGCCAGGAAACAGGTACTGCTGAAGGCTATCCAAGACTGCTACCTAGTGCAGGGAGTGACAGAGCCCACCAGGGAGGGTAGCATACTGGATCTTGTGTTAGCAAATGGGGACCAAGTCCAGGATGTAGTCATACAGGACCTTCTAACAAGGTAATGATCACCGCACAGTGTGATTCTTCCTTTGCACGGGCAGAGAGACAACCAGGACCAGGATGAGAGTGGTAGACTTCAGTAAGATAGATTCTGCTAGGATGGGTAGCATCCTAGGGGGGCATCTTGCTGAAATTTGCCCAGGAATGGATGCAGAACAAAAATGGTCCATCATAAAGAAGGGGCTGATAGAGGCCACTAACACATGTGCCAAGACAGGGTAAGCAGTCCAGGTGTAAAAAACCTAGCTGGCTCAACAGGGAAGTGGAATGGAAAGTGAGGGAGAAGAAAGTGGCCTTCAACAGGTACAAGAAATCTGGGCAAGGGGAGGACATGGAGGAGTACTCAAAAAAAATGCAGGGAAGTGAGTAGAGCAGTCAGGTCAGCAAAAATGTAAAGGGAGATGAGATTGGCTCATGGGATCAGAGATGGGGAAAAAGTATTTCTTCAAGTGCATAAGAAAGAAGAGGAGCTGTAGGGACGAGATTTTCTGGACCAAGAAGGAGGGAGGTTGGGCAGAAAACAGGGAAGACCAAGCGGAGGTCAACGAGTACTTCTGCTCGGTGTTCACTAAAGAAAAAGATGGAACGATACCACAAGGGAAAAGAGGAACATGCAGGGAAGGGGCAGAGGTAACAGGCAGGGTCATCCAGGAGGATAGGGTTCTAAAAGGCCTTAAAGCCTTGCAGGTGGACAAGGCCCCGGTACCTGATGGAGTACATCCAAGAGTCCTGAAGGAGTTAGCAAAAGTATTTGCAGGCCCACTGGCAGACCTGTTTAACACCTCACTGGAGCCAGGGAACAAGCCCATGGACTGGAGGATGGCTCACATGGTACCCCACCACAAGAGTGGTCCCAGTGATTAACTGGGCAATTACAGACTGGTAAGCTTCACTTCCATTGTGGGGAAGCTAATGAAGACCATTCTAAAGGAGAGACTGATAATCTTCCTGGATAATAATAATGGTCTCCAGGGTGAAAGACAGTATGGGTTTGTTTCAGGAAGATCATGTCAGACTAACCAAATTGACTTCTTCAATTGCGTCACAAGGGCGGTTGATGGGGGCCATGCCATGGATGTCCTGTATTTGGACTTTAGTAAGGCCTTTGACTCGGTGCCACATGGAAGGTTATTGGGCAAGCTGAGGAACCTGGGGACAGGGGAGAAACCTGTGGGGGGGGTTAGAAGCTGGCTGCAGAATAGACACCAGAGGGCAATTGTAAGGGGGGAGATCTCCAAGCCAAGACCCTTGACTAGTGGGGTACCACAGGGCTCGGTGCTAGGCCCCATTTTATTCAACAGCTTTATTGGGGACATTGTAGAAGGGATCAAGAGTAAGATCAGCCTGTTCATGATGACACAAAGATATGTGCAACAGTGGACAGTGAGGAAGGGAGGCAGGAACTCAGGGAGGATCTAGCAAAATTAGAGCACTGGCCAGGTGTGTGGCAGCTGGGGTTTAATGCTAAGAAGTGCAAGGTCATGCACCTCAGAGCCAGAAACCCTAGGACCAGCTATTGGCTGGGGGGAGTGCAGGTATCTATTTCAGTGGAAGAGAAGGACCTAGGAGTACTAGTTAGGCATCAGCACAGTGCCAGAGGGTGGCAGCAAGGGCCAATCAAATTCTGGGGTGCATTGCCAGGGGTATCACCTCAAGAAGAGAGGAGGGTATCCTGCCATTGTACAGATCACTGGTGAGGCCGCACTTGGAGTACTGTGTGAAATTCTGGTGCCCTTACCTAAAAAAGGATGTAAGATTACTGGAAGGGGTGCAGCATAGGGCAACAAAGATGGTCCTAGGTCTGGGGGAATAAACCCTATGAGGAAAGACTGAGGGAGCTCAACATGTATTTCCTGGAGGATAGAAGGGGGGGGGGACATGATAGAGACCTTCAGATACTTAAAGGTATAAACAGGATCAAAATGGGAGGCTTGTTACACTTAAAGGGAGGGAGGGTCATGAGGGGGCACAGTCTGAAGTTGGATGCGGAAGATTCAGGAGGGAGACTAGGAGACACTACTTCACTAAGAGGGTGGTGGCTGGGTGGATGAACTGCCAGATGAGTCAATCACATTGAAGGATAAAGTCAAAGGAAGGGTAAGTACAGATAAGAACATGAGGGGGGAATCTGGGGGCTGGGGTTGATGGAAAGGGACTGGGGGGCAGCTGTAGTAAAAGTAGACTTTGAGCTGCACACTTGGGCAGACTTGATAGGCCGATGGGTCTTTTTCTGCCAGTGCTTTTGTATGTTCATTTGTAAATGTACAGTTAACTAATAGAGCTTTGCTGGGAGAAATGCAGGAAGTGCAAATGAGGTTAGAAAAAGTTACGCAAGCTTAGGCAAAATTGAGTCAGAGATGAAAAATTGAAAATCAATGGTATTAAACTAGAGAAAGAACTCTAGCTATCAGAATGATGATAATGACAATGTAACAGAGACAGATTATCAGAGTAAAAGGAAAAGGACTGATGGGGACAAGGAAAGTGAACAGGATTGGTATGTGGTAAAAGGCACAAAAAGATTAGCGAGGATGGCTAGCAGATGCTCATCTTATAAGTTCTGAAGATCAAAATAGATACAGTATATTAGAGAATGAGGTAGAGAAAATAACCATTGATATGACACCAAGAATAGATGAGGAAAAAGAAACCGGAGAAAAAGAAATTCAAATCATTGAAACAATACTAGTAGGGGGCTCTATTTTGAGATTTGCAGATAGCAGAATATGCAAAGAGAATAAGGAATATACCCAAGTCAGCTGTCTCCTAGGGGCCAAAATTAAGGCTATAAAGCAATGGTTAAAAAACTCACTGAACCACAAAAAAAAAACCTCCATTAATGACAATTCATGTGGGAACAAATGATATTAAAAAATACCCAGTCAAGGAGATATGAAGAGAATTTATAGGAATGGGAAAGTTGCTTAAAGATTACAAATGCCAAGCAGTATTCTCTGAAATACTACCTGTGTCACTAGCTGGAAAAGAGCAAACAGACAAAATAAAAACGGTACATTATTGGCTGAGAACATGGGCAACGAAGAAGAAGTTTAAATCTGTGAGACATTGGGATACATTTGTCCACAGATGAAATCTATTTTTTAGAGATTGTCTCCATTTGAATAAAAAAGGGGTGGCGTCATTGGGAAAAAGGATTAAAGCAGCCATCAATCTGAATTTAAACTAAAAAATTGTGGTGGGGGAAGGGGACCGTTTACAAACTGTTTCCTCAAGTGCAAGTTCACGCAACAGTGAAAGGATGTTAAAAAACAAGAAATCTAACAGCAAATATAAGATCTTTACAAATTCTCTATCTGAATGCTAGATCCTTGAATAATAAACTGGATGATTTAAAACTAGCAATAGCAAATATGAAATATGATGTTATATCCTTAATCGAAACATGGTGGAATGATGATACAAATTGGGGTCAACAACTTGAGGGGTACACACTACTAAGCAATAGGGAGCACAATATGGGAGATGGTGTGGCCTTATATGGCAACAATTGCCTAAGAAACCTACAGGTCAAGAGTACTTTACCACTGAAGTCAAGATGGAAACACTATGGGATGATATAATAGGATATAATAGGAAACAATAAATCACCAACAGGTGGTACATGTTACAGACTACCTAACAGCAATAGAGAATATAATGAGACCCTATTTAAATGAGTTTAGACTTAAAAATGTGATAAAAATAAGCATACACTAATAATGGGTGATTTTAATTTTGGCCATATAGACTGGATAAGTGATACAACTACTGTAATGATAGATTAGAGAATGAGTTGATAGATACAATATGTGACTATAATCTGGAAGTAATGGCAGAAGAACCAACTAGAGGAAATAAAATATTAGACTTATTTATAACTAATGTAAAAGGAATAAATAACAAATGTGAAATACAGGAACCGTTAGGATCAAGCGATCATGCTATGATTAAAATTAATCTAGACTTTAGATCTGAAAAAAATTAGAAATAATCATATACTGTACGAATATAAGGCTGGAAATTATACGGAAATAAGAAAAAAATGTCTTTGTGGCATTGGGAGGCAGAGTTCCAGAATAAGTCATTTTTTTTTTGTTTTGTTTTGTTTTTTCCTCTTTTTCTCTATATACAAGAGTAAGTTGAAATGTTGGATTTTAGCTAAAGCACTTTAAAAAAAAAAGAATGAAGGGAAACCCTGATATAGTATTTTATCTATGTAGACTGTGTATTATAAATTAGATCGAACAAAATTTAACATGTGTATGAATGATAAGAAAAAATTACTATAGTAATGTTGTTTCTTCTAATGGAGTCCTGCTGTATTCTGACATTATGCAGTTAGTCCCAGCACTTGAACTGCCCTGGAGCGGAAAGAGTTAACTCTATGCAGAAGCATAGAATGTTGAGCCAGAGCTCGGTTTCCAAACCTCTGTCTCTGGTACATACGTAACTGTCAGATTCTTACGAGCAAACTAAGTACTAAACTATGGAAATTGTTTATTATGTAGCCAAAAGGCAACAATTTAGGTCCCAAAAGACTCAAGTCAAGAACCCAAGAAAAAAAGGTAGTGACTATATATATATAAAGATATATATATATATATATATATATTATAGTCACGCCACTATAGTTAGGGTTGTGCGGCCACTTACATACTAAAGTCAAAAGTTTGGACATTAATAACTTTGGACCCATTCAATGGATTTGCCTGAAATTTGGTGCACGCATTGGGGCACACTAGATCTCTTGACGTGCCAAATTGTGTTTGTGTCAGAGTGCTGGTCTTCGTGTATGAAAGTGCTGAAAAATGCAAAATTATCCATTTTTGAAGGCACCTTCTGGCATTCTTAATGTGGTCCTGCACGGCCATCGTGAGGTGTGCTGCTCTGCAAGATGGCTTGTTTGAAAGAGCTTTGGTGGATGAACATGCCGCTTTTTGTTTGGTGAAAATATATTAAGGCATTCAAAAGTTATGGCACTTTTAATTTCCCATTATAAGTCAATGGGAAAATTTATATGTATATCTTGCGATCAAAGAATGGGGGTTCTGGCCATCTGGTCTCACCTGGCAATCAAAGAATTTGCAGCCTCGCAGTTCAAGAATCTTTGTTCCCAAGGAATTTTCAAAATTCTTTGACCGTGAGGTCAGCCATCTTGTTTTCAGTTTTCCAATCACACAAACACAAATATCTCGTCTCAGGGGTCACTTCTGAAGTAAAACTTTGATGGGTTTTACCCAGAGGACACTGATCTATCAAGCCATGGCTTTGGTTCCATCCAAATCAGTCCAGAAATAGAGTTATAAGCTTTTAAAATCTTAATTCGCGGCTCACTAACGATCTTTGATCGCGAGCCTACAATTTCTTTGATCGTGAGATTCTTTGATCGTGATCCTGCATCGTGACCTAAAACACTAATATCTCAGCTCAGGGGTGGGCTAGGGACACAAATGAGGGCTTGTTTTGCTCAGGAGGGTCCGTTCTGTCAAACCATGCCATTGGTTTGGTTCAAATCGGTGAATAAATCATGTTTCACCCTTTTTTTATTCTTTGATCATGAGCCTGCAAATTCTTTGATTGTGAGGCTGCAAATTCTTTGTTCGTGAGATTCTTTGATAGCGATCTTGCATTGTGAGTGAGGAACGAGATGGCCACATTTAAAAATCATTTTTCTCGGCCCATGGGTGCCCTAGGAAGTCAAATGAGGGTGGGTTTTACTGAGGGGGCTTTGTTCTGTCAAACCATGGTGGTGGTTTACTGTAATTCCTCCAATTTTTTGAGTTATTACATTTTTTATTCTTTGTTCGTGAGCTTGCAAATTCTTTGATCGTGAGGCTGCAAATTCTTTGATCGTGAGATTCTTTAACCATGATCTTGCATAGCGAGCGAGGGACAAGATGGCCCAATTTAAAATTCAATTTTCTTAGCCCAGGGGTGTCCTAAGAAGTCAAATGAGGATGGGTTTTACTCAGGGGGCTTCGTTTCTGTTGAACCATGGCAGTGGTCTACTGCAATTGCTTCTATTTTTTGAATTATTAAATTTTTTATTCTTTGTTCGTGAGCCTGCAAATTCTTTGATCATGAGGCTGCAAATTCTTTGATCGTGATCTTTGATCACAAAATACGGACAAGATGGCCAGATTTCTTATAATGGAATAGATAGGGAAATTTTGCCAATCTTTCACATTGAATATCTCAGAAATGGTTTGGTCTTTTTACTTGAAATTTGGAAGGAAGAAAGGCAACATCACACAGATGTGCCTTTTAGTGGCTTGTTCAAAAAATATTACAGGGTGGCAAAGTTATGGCACTATGAATTTGGCACTTTTTCCCTTAGGATAACATTACGGCATCTGCCATATTACAGGAAGTCTTTGCCGCTGTGCTGGAAAATAACAGTTTGGTCTTTTGGGTTGAAATTTGGAGAGAAGAAAGCCAACATCCTACAGATGTGTCTTTTGGTGGTTTGGAGAAAAAAATATTACAGGGGGGCAAAGTGACAGCACTCCGAAGTTGACGATTTGTCCCATAGGATAACATTATGGCGTTTGTCGCATCTTTTAGGGCCCGTATCTCAGAAATGGTGCGAGATATGGACTTTTTGTCAAAAAAATGCTTAGTCCCCCAGTTAAAACTAGCCAGGAAAGTAATAATTCATACAAAATTTTAATTTTTTTCCTACATCATACGGTTCCTGAGATATAAGCAATTTAGTATTCCAAGTCGTACTTTTCTGCTCTGAAGTCAATTATAATGCATACATTCTTTGTTTTCAATTAGTTTTTTCAATGCAGTTTTTGGGGGAAAAAAGGGTGTCCCTTTTGTTACTGTGACAGCTAGCATTTCCAGTTGCGCTTCTGTTACCATTCGAATCACCATTCCCATCTACACCACCGTGTGTATAATGGTTCGCATTTTCATATGCGCTTGCATTTCTGTTTCTGTTGTCTTTACTGTTACTGTTGCTGTTACTGTTACCATTTACGTTTAGTATTGCGGTACCATGACCTTATGTGTAACAGTTTGCGTTTTCGTATGCGCTTGCGTTTCTGTTTTTATTGGCTTTATTGTTGCTGTTACCATAACCATTTGCATTTACAACTGTGGTTCTGTAAGTGTGTGCGTTACGGTTTGCGTTTTTGTACGTGCTTACGTTTCTGTTTACTTGGGTGTTATTGTTGGTGTTACTGTTACCATTTGCATTTACAATTGTGGTACCGTGAATGTGTGTGCTACCAGTTGCGTTCTGTATGCACTTTTGTTTGATGTCTCCGTTTACGTAACTGTTTGGTTCAGCATCACTTTATGCTTGTGTTTCTATTAACGTTTACTTTGCCATTTACGTTTGCTTTGCCATGTGCATTACTGTTGCCGCTTGCATTTGCTTTGCAGTTCCTGTTACTGTGTAACAAGACATCACATGGCGGCCCCGCGCTGCCGCCACTGCATTCCTTTCATTATTTATCATCCTCATTCTCAAAAAGAAGGGAAATTAGAGGCAAAAAACTCAGTTTAATGAATCAGTTAGGGTTGTTCCACAGCAAAAAAAAAAGCTAGGAAATTCGGGGTTAGGGTTAAGCCTCCCTTGGACCCCCACCCACCCTCAACTGGCATCAGGGTGTGCGTTGGGGGTCATCGGTCCTAACTCTCACCCATTCTCCTATACCTCAGCTTCTTTACACATGTGATGGGGTGACAGTTAGGGCCGATGACCCCAACACACCCGATCCGGTTGGGGGTGGGCTGGGGGTCCAAGGGGGTTTTCAAACCTAATCCCAAATTTCCTAGCTTTTTTTGCTGTGGAACAACCCTAACTGATGCATAAATGGAGTTTTTGCCATATATATATATATATATATATATATATATTAAACATAAGAATAGTAAAGAATAGTAACAATAGCAAAACAACTACCTCACCCTTAAGAGGGAGGGTACAAGGTACACTCCCTGAGGTGCAACACTGCACCTGCCAGTCCACTTCCCAAAAACTAGGTTCTGAGAGAGGAGGTGGGGAGGGAGGTCAGAATACCACAAGACTCCATTAGAAGAAACAATATTACTATGTTTAGTAATTTTTTCTTCAAACAACATGAAGTCTTGCTGTATTCTGACAACATGCAGACTACCAAGCAGTTCCCCCAAGAGGAGGGAATGCAGAACCTACTTTGGAACAGGCTCTGCAGTACTGCTGTGCCAAACCTAGCATCACTCCTAGACTGGATGTCCAGAGAGTAATGCTTGGTGAATATATGAACTGTTTTCCAGGTGGCTGCTTTACAAATTTCTAGCAAGGGTATATCCCTGGCTGCAGCCAGAGTAGCAGCTGTACCCCTAGTTGAGTGAGCCCTCAGGCCTGGAGGGAATATTCTGCCAAATTTGTCATAGCAGAATTGTATACAAGAGACAATCCACCTGGCAATAGTTCTTTTAGTGGCAGGTTTATCTTTCCCCACTTCACCATAAGTGAGAAACAATTGAAGACAGTAATTTCTGTGTGCCTTAGTATGCTCTATGTAGTAGCTAAGAGCCCTCTTAACATCCAAACTGTGTAATCTTCTTTCCCCTGAAGAGGAATGGTCAGTGAAATACACAGGATGAGACATAGACTGGTTCAGATGAAAATCTGATACTACCTTGGGTAAGAACTTCCTATTGGTTCTTAGGACCACCTAATACCTGTGGAAGGAGATGAAGTCAGGTTCGACTGACAGGGCCTGTAATTCACTAATCATTCTGGCAGAAGTAATAACTACCAGGAACACAGTTTTCTAGGTCAAGTACTTCAGCTCGGCTGAAGCCTGAGGTTTAAAGGGGGGGCTGCATAAGCTGGGCAATGCAGACATTAAGATCCCAAGCTGAAGTAGGCTCTCGAAAGGGAGGGTTAATATGAACCAGACCTTTGAAAACTTACTGAAAGCAGGATGAAATGCCAGGGAAGAGCCCTTCCCTGCTGAAAGGAATGCAGAGACAGCTGCTAAGTGAACCTTCAGAGTTGCAGGCCTAAGGCCTAGCCCATTAAGATGAACCAGATAATCTAAGGCTGTAGCAATGCCTGCAGAATCAGGCACAGTGCTCTTCTGAGAAAACCAAATGCTGAATCTCCATTTGGAATTACAAGTTTTTCTAGTGGAAGGTTTCCTGGAAACCTTCAAAATATCCAGGACTCCCTGAGAAAGATGCAGGCCTGCATATTCTAACTCTTTAAGAGCCAGGCCTTGAGGTTGAGAGACTGGAGAGTGGGGTACCAGATCCTCCCCTGAGAGGAGGTTAGGAGATTTATCTCTTGGAAAGAGACAGGGGACGTGACACTGCCAGAGACAGCAGCAGAGGATACCAAGGCTGTCTGGCCCAATCTGGAGCCACCAGTATCACTGTGCAGGGTTGAGATCTGATTTTGATCAGGACTCTGAACAATAGAGGGAAAGGAGGGAAGGCATAGAGAAACCTGCCCTTCCAATTCAGATTGAGAGCATCCAGAGGAACAGTCCCCAGGACTGGAGGTCTGCAACAGAGGAAGTTGGTGATTGTCCGGGGCTGCAAAGAGATCTATCTCTGGAGTGCCCCATCTGGAGAAGATGACCTGTAGTATGGGAGGGTCCAGGGACCATTTGTGATGCCCCTGGGAGATTCTGCTCAGGGCATCTGCTAGTACATTTTCTTTTCCTGGAAGGTGAACTGCTATCAGGAAGGTCTGAAGAGAATAGGCTAGAGACCACAGTTTCATGGCTTCTGTGCACAAGGCCATGGACTGAGTGCCTCCATGCTTGCTGATGTACCACATTGTGGTGGTGTCTGTCCTGACTTGGACCACCTTGTCCCTGACTGACTCTGAGAAGACCTGAAAAGCTAGAAAAACTGCCCTGAGTTCTAAGAGATTGATGTGAAGGAGAGACTCTTGTGGAGACCAGACCCCTTGAGCTGTAAGGGCTCCCAAATGGGCTCCCCAACCTAGAAGAGAAGCATCTGTAGTTAGGACTACTGAGGGGGACTTGAGAGAGAAATGGAACTCCTTGTCTGAGGTTGTCCTGGTCCAGCCACCACTGGAGAGCTTGGACCAGAGTCTGAGTCACTGGAATCAATTTGGTGAGAGAGTCTCTTTTCTGAAACCAAAAGGACCTTAGGTGGAACTGAATGTCCCTCATCTGAAATCTGTCTCCTTGCACCACTGCAATGGAAGACGCCATGTGGCCCAGGAGTTGAAGAAACTGCCTTGCTGGTCAAGACACCAGATGCCAAAAAGAGGAAGTAAGATCTGTTAGGGCCTTTCCCCCTTGTCAGAGGAAGGAATGCCTTTGCTTGGATAATATCCAGTTCTAACCCTATGAAAGTAAGAAGTTGAACTGGTTCAAGGACAGACTTTGGGAGATTGAGGAGAAACCCCAGAGAACTGAGCAAGTCTTGAATGGTTTGCAGAGCTGACTTGACCTGGTCTGATGACTGATTCACAATTAGCCAGTCATCCAGATATGGAAAAATGGAAATACCCTGCCTTCTGAGGTAAGCAACTACTAATGCAAGGCACTTTGTGAACACCCTTGGAGCTGATGTTTGGCCAAATGGCATGGCTCTGAACTGATAGTGGCCTGAAGGCAACTCGAACCTGAAGTACTTTCTGTGGGAGCACCTGATAGGAATATGGAAGTAGGCATCCTTGAGGCCCAGAGATGTGAGCCAATCCCTTGGCCTTAGAGAGGGAATAATTATTCCCAGAGTCACCATTTTGAATTTTGGTTTTGAGATGTGTTTGTTCAAATATCTTAGGTCTAGCATAGGTCGCCACTCCCCTGTCTTCTTTGGGGTAAGGAAGTACCTGGAGTATAGACCTTTGCCCCTGTGTTGAGTAGAAACCTTCTCTACAGCTCTGAGAGCCAGAAGAGAGGAAACCTCTACCTCTAGGGCAAGGGTCTCTGGGATGGATGCAAGTGGAAAAGACCTGGCCCTCAGTTTTGGAAATCTTTTGAAGCTGAGGGCCAGTCCCAGGCTTATTACTTCCAGGACCCATTTGTCTGAGGTAACAGACTTCCAGACCTGGAAGTAGTAAGCCAGCCTGCCTCCTACTGGAATGGGGGAGTTGACCCAGGCTGACAAATCAGGGTGTCTACTTGGCAGGAGCCTTGGACTGGGAAGAGGATGCAGCCCTGTTCATCCCCCTCCTGCCTCTTCCTCAAAAGAACCCCCTCAGTGGGAAGGAAGAGGGAGCCTGGGCTTGGTAAAAAGACCTTTGGAAAGGCCTGCCCCTGCCCCTAGACTGCTGCTTCTGAGGAGTGGCTTGCCTCTGTTTGGCTTGTGCACTCCTGTAGGTGGTCCTGTACTCGTCCATTTTTTTCATGTAAGCCTCTGTCTGCTCCCCAAACAGAGAGTTGCCCACTACAGAGAAATCCATAGCCTTGGTCTGGGTATCCTACAAAAGGCTAGTACATCTGAGTCAAGCATGTCTTCTGAGAGACAAAAATGTAGCCATGACTCTTGATGCCACATCATTGGAGTCCACAGCAGCATGAAATTGCACTTTGGATGCCTCAGTTCCATTAACAGCCACCTCCAGCTCTTTGGCTAGCTGGGGGGAGGCCTGTTTAGCCAATTCCAGAACAATATCCCACCTGTATTTCTGGTACCTGGCTGTGTAGGCCATGTAATTTGCCTGCCTGAGTCCCAAAGAGGATGCCAAATATTGTTTCTTAGCCATGGCATCACCTTTCCTGAAGTCCTTGTCTGGGGGGTGTGAAGCCAAAGGTATGTTAGCCCTGTCACAGGCTGCAACCTGCGTTACCCCACCATGGCTGCAATTAGAGTATAAGAACTCCGTACACGAGCTTGATAACATAACCTCCTGTCCATTCTCTCATCCACAGTAGGTAAGGAGTTAGGTGTTTGTACAAGTTTTTGTGTCTGTTTCTCCAAAGACTTGTGAAGAGGGATAGACAATCTTTTGGACTCCGGGATGTCCATCATTTCTACAAAATCAGGCTCTTCCTCTCCTCAACAACTTCAACCATAGGGAGCTGGAGGGTTTAAGCCACCTTCTTGCAGAACAAGAAGTGTGAAGGGGACTCAGAAAGCCTGGGAGGGGAGACATTGGAGGGCCTGTCTGGGGAGATGTCTGGTTCAATGGGCACATCCAGACATTCAAAGTCATTACCTTCGTCCTCATCATCAGATATTCTTCATCTCCCTCCCACTCCTCATAGAAAGCATCTGGATCGTAATCCGATGAAGTCGGATCCAACCAAACCGACCGCCTAACCGGTGGTACCAGTTTGGATGGAACCGGGCAAAGCGATTGATCTATACTAATCACTTTGGCTATCTCTTCAGCCATTGGAGAATGTGGTGCTGGATCCGAACCGGCTGACTTATGCTTCTTTTTGATGGAACCAACCCCTTGGAGTCAGACCTCCTTTTGCCCTGGGAGGTATTACCTAGGTCAGTAGGCACCTCCTCAGGTTCAACTGCAACCAAACCGTGCTGGCCATCCGGATCTACGGACTTCTCAACCTCCCTTTTCTTCAGCCTACTCAACCTTTTTTCAAGAGTGGCTTTAGGGAAGTTTTTGCAAATCTGGCAGTCTGTTTTGAGGTGGTCAAACCCCAGACAATAAACACAGATGAGGTGGAGGTTGGCCTTGGCAAAGGCCTCCCCACACTCAGTACAGTGTTGAAACCCAGTGGGACCATTTTTTTTCTTGGGTTTCTCAGTCATGGCCAACCTAACCAATTACCCTTAAAAGCTTTCAAGCCAGGTAATAAACAACCGATCAGTTACGAACCATGTCATGGGTTCTGTAAAAGAACAGAAAAAAGTCTGGTTCTTTTGAAACTGATCGGCACCGGAACACCACACTAATCCCAGAAAATAATAAAATAATCAGAAAAGTCGGTTCACAACTCGACTGACTAATGAAGAACCGAGGCAAAAAACAATTTCCACAATTTATAAAATAACACACTAGTCACCACCTATCTACCACACTACCTGTACCATAGACAGAGGCTGGAAATCCAAAAATAATAAACAAATCGGTTGAAACCGATGCTTTTTTTAAACTTTACCGAACCAAAGCAGAGGAAATATCCAGAGTGACTTCACTGTTAGGTGGAGTAAAGAATCTGATGGTTACACTGGTAAGTACCAGGGACAGAGGTTTGAAAACCGAGCTCGAGCTCAACGTTCTATGCTTCTGCATAGAGTTAACTTTTTCCTCTCTGGGGCAGTTCAAGTGCTGAGGCTAACTGCATATTTTCAGAATACAGCAATATTTCATGTTGTTTGAACTGTTATTATCAATAGTCCATGTGATTTGAGTAATTTGTATATGCTGATTGATTGTTTTTTCTTATGCAATATCAAAATGTGATTGTTCTCGTTTGTCTTTAAATGTATGTTAATTTTTTAGACTGGATCTCCTTGGAAATTAGTTTTTTTACTCAGTGGAGCTTATCCTATTCTTGTTCATATTGCATGAAAAAGAATTAAATTTTTACTACTACTAAAATAAAATCTTTAGAACATAAATGGATCCCAATTAAAATGAAATACAATAACGGGGATAAAACCCAAATGGATGAATAATAAAATATGCAGATCATTGGCAAGGAAAAAACAACTATACAAATTGTGGACAGAGGAAAACACTGAAACAAATAAGACCAGGTATAAACAAGTGGTTAAAAAGTGTAAGTATTCTATAAGAAAGAGTAAGAGAACTTATGAATGATATTTGGCACAGAAATAAAAAAAAACACCAAACAATTCTATGGGTAAGTAAACGCGTTGAAAAGCAATGCACCTACCATTGGTCCACTAATACATAATGGAAGTATGGCTGATACAGTTAAAGACATGGCCAATGTACTTAATGACTATTTTGCCTCAGATTTTAATACTGTTACCAACACGGATACAGATATAAGAACAGGGCTATATGCAAATGCATACATATATATATATATATATATATTTACTGTATACAATGGGGTGGCTGATAAACATTGCAGATAAAAACATGTATTCTCACAAGAGTGAGATAAATGTTGCTCACGTAGGAACTGTGGTAGATATTTACATTTACGCACACAGTTCCTACATCAGTAACTGATATCCTCACACTAGCTATGTCACTAAGAGTAAGAGGTGCAGGCAGCTCGGTTTCCTAGCAACTGAAAGAAATTACATTCACTTGTCACAATAATGAAAGCCTTACAAAGGCAGAATGAGATTTCCGTGCTACAGATTGCACAGCTGCTATTAATT
Source organism: Neoceratodus forsteri (assembly GCA_016271365.2). Lineage (NCBI taxonomy): Eukaryota > Metazoa > Chordata > Ceratodontiformes > Ceratodontidae > Neoceratodus > Neoceratodus forsteri. The sequence goes on from CM057453.1 coordinate 1,531,061,168, forward strand.
TAACACAACAGTACTACAAAAGCAATAAATCGCTGTAGTAAAACAGTACACGATACTCATGGAGACACAAAATATATGCAGAGTACAGCACAGCATAAAGAATTGAAAGCCATGGAAAAGTATCTAAAAACCAGTATATTAGAATGTGATGCTGAAGTGTGCAAGGAGAAAAAAATCAGAACAAAAAGCAGACTATGTAAACAAGCAAGAAGAAATATTTTTGAGACGCTCACAATTCGAGCCGGATACAGAGCCGCTGTTAGAGCTGACTACAGTAGAAAAATACAGCACGAATCTGTCCAACCAAAAAGCAAATCCTACTACTGCTTCAAAATCCTATATAGATGCAAATTACATTGATGAATATATTGACTCAGCCAAAAATGACAATACACGCCGAAAAATGGAATGTGATATTAGTAATCTGCAGAAGTTTCTGAAAGACAATTTAAATATCACAACACCTATTGAATGTCTGCCTGCAGATGATTTAAACAAGGTTTTGTGCCATTACTTTATTCACTGCCAAAAAAAGACGGCTCTCAATATGAACCATTCAGTCTGCGAGCAAAATTCCAAAGTTTTGAGAGACACTTGAAAAACCACCAATATCCAGAATCTTTGTCGACTTCGCCTTCATTTACTAAGTGTAGAGATGTTTTGCTCTCTAAACAAAAAAAATTAAAGGAGGACAGTAAATGCACTAGACCATTCGCGGCTGACGAACTAACCGACAGCTTAATTCATGACCCTTATGAAAAAGTTGTATTGGGACCAAGAATTCTGCAGTCACTTTTAAATATTATGTGGCTCAATACAACGTTTTTTGGCATCCAGGGAAATGCAGAATGTAGGAATTTGAAGTGGGAAGATATAAATTTATGCTCAGACGACAAAGCAGATAAATACATTGAATATTCCCAAGACAGACAAACTAAAACAAGGAGTGGCAGTGACCCAAAAGACACTCGAATCTTAAAACCACGGGCATATCCAATTGCTAACAGAAAGAAGTGTCCAGTGGTGAACATTATGTTGTATATGGAACAAAGACCCTCCAAATTCAATTTTGATTCGGCCCCTTTTTTTTTAGCGGTAAACCATCAATACAAAGTTTCAAGTAACAACTCATGGATCAGACAACAAACACTAGGGCTCAGATATTCAAAAGAGTTGAGCCCTGCACAATAGGGTTGCGCCTGCACAAGTCCGAATTTGCGCTATTCTGCGATATTCAGCAGGAGGCAGTTGCGCCCCCGAAATCATGCTGAGCAACAGCGCAATGATAATGAAGGCATGCACAACCGAAGGGGGAGGAACCATGCATAAATGGCGCAGTGTGATATTCAGAGACTTGCGCAATGTGCAACAGTGGAGCAAGCGGAAGTTGCGCCATAGCAAAAATGAGCCAAAATAAAAAGGAGCAAGGAAGAGGTGCAACAACGCTACAGGGAAGCCACATATGTCAGAGGCAGAGGCACACAGACAGGGCAAGTGGCAGGAACAGGGCAGGCCAGGGAAAGGCCACAGCAACAGACAGGCACAGGGAAGGTGTGGGGAGCCACACAGCTCAGAGGCCAGCACAGGCAGGTGTACCGGTGCAGGGGAGGTAGCAGACAGGACAGCGGGGGGAATAAAGTAACAGCTGCCGGGGGTGAACGCAAGCCAGGGACATGGCCAGTGCCACCTTCCACATGGAGGCCATAATGAGGGGGGGTGAGAAGGCGGGCAGCAGGGGGACATGGCCGTGGAAGGGCTCAACGGCGGTATGCCCCCAACAGGCAGTACCAAGCCCACACCAGCTTTGAGCTGTACAAGGATACTGAGATTGTGGGCCAGTACCGCCTGAACAGGGCAATACTGAGGTGGCTCTGTGAGCTGAGCAGTGATGTGATGCAGGCGCCCACACGACGGAGCCATGCCCTGTCAGTGGAGACCAAGGTAACAGCCTGCATGTGCTTGCTCACCATGGGTACCTTCCAGAGACCAACTGGGGACACCACAGGCATAACCCAGTTGGCCACATCATGCCATCTCATCCGATTCCTCAACGCACTGCTGCCACATGCTGAGGAGTACATCCATTTCCCCAGCACAGCGGCGGAGCACACAGCAAACATACAGGAGTTCCACAGGGTAGCATGTATGCCTGGCATGCTAGGGGCAATAGGCTTCACCCATGTGGCCATACGCACACCACCTGGACACGAGGGGGCCGCATACATGAATCGCAAGGGCTATGCCAGCATCAACTGCCAGGTGGTGTGCGATGCCAGGGGGTGCATCATCAATGTCTGTGCCATGCACCCTGGAGGAGCACACGATTCATTCATCTGGCACCATTTGGCACTGTGCCACAGATTCAAAAGTGGGGACATCCCCACTGGACACCTAGTGGGTGAGTATGCAAACCAAATAGACAAATATAGGGCCTGGGGGGACATGGCCAGAGGTGTCATGGGTAGTGGCCTACATGGCTTGGGGCAGGGCGATGCTGATCACCAAACTAACCTCCACCCTCTACACACAGGTGGCAATGGATACCCACTCTGTCCCTGACTGCTCACACCCTACCAGCAGCCCATGACCCCATCGCAGCAATGTTACAATGAGGCACACGCCACCACATGCAATGTCATCGAGCGGGTGTTCGGGATGCTGAAGGCACATTTCCGTTGCCTGGACACCTCTGGCGGTGCCCTACAGTACAGCCCCTCAAAGGCCTGTGGGATATTCCTGGCCTGTTGTATCCTGCACAACATGGCCAATGAATGTGGGATAGCTGTACAGGTTGAAGAGGGGGACAGCGATGGGGCCGATGGGGACACCGGTGATGATGGTGATGGGCAGCCCCCCTTGGCTGATGGGACCCCCAACTACTCCAGCTGGCACAGCTGCACCGAGACACCATCACAGAGCAGCACTTCAGCCAACCCAGGTAAGTCATGGGGCCATGCGCAACCACCAGTGGCCAAGGCACAACCCACAAACACGCAGGAACCCACACTGGGTGTGCATGCCGTCGAGGGAAGTGGCAGGGCACAGAGGCACACACACAGCCAGGGATGGGTGAGGATTAACGTGCCACGCCGAAGGACACACACACACACACGCACACACACAATGCAACAAACGTGCACAGAGGCCAGAAGGCACACCGACCCAGAATGCACAGCCTAGCAACACACATGTCCACAGGCCACCACGCCCACTGCCTGTCCATGTGCGTGTGTCAGATGCTGGGCACCATTGCACTTTGGTGTACAGCACAATGCAGGCATCATCATGCACACGTAACTGCGGACAGCAGCCGGGAGGTTGTGCCGGTGGACTGTGTGTCCGCGCGCAGGGCTGGGTACCCATCCATGCACTGCCCACTGAAACACACAATGCACACAGGGCAGCACCAGACAGTAGCCGTGCTGGGAGACAGGTCAGTCTCGCGACACAGTGCCACAGCTGCCACGGATGCGTGGGCAGCCCCGCTGAGACCCGCCAGCACTGGCAGGCTGACCACTGGCCTCATGGGGTGGCACCAATGGTCCCCCATGGGTTCCACTGCGTGAACGCGACCGTGCCCGCGCAGGGGTCTGCAGCACACCGAACATGCCTGCACCAGGAGTGCTCAGGATGCCCACAGCTGAACCCGGCGTCGACAGGGTGGGAGTCGCATGACACTGGGAACGGGGGGGTGGAGAGTGCACTGCGTGGTGTCTGTGACGCATGGGCACCTGACTGTGTGCCCATTGTGGCCATGACAGCAATGAATGCCTGTGCATGCCTGTCAATGGCAGCGGTCACATCCTCCCGCAAACGGTCCATCCGTGCCAGGATCCATTCGGTGTCCCTGCTGTGACACTCCTCTGCCGCTCCACAGCCACACACAGTGCTTCCACGGACATCGCAAGCCGCATCTACTGCTGGACCGATGCTCGCAGTAGGTGGGTGTGCTAGTCCAAGAGGTCATCAGCCTCCTCGGCATCCTGTCCCTCAGGGTGTGCAAGGGCCTGATGTTCAGCACCCCTTGAGGGTGGGTGCTGCGCACCAGGACCAGGTCTGGGCATGTCCACAGGTGGTGCACAGATGCCGCCGCTGAACCCTGTACCCCCAGGCCTGGTGGACGACTGCTGATGCTGCCCCTCTGGCTGCCGCACCCCGGGGCTCAGTGGTGCCACTGCAGTGGCTGCAACAGTCCCACTGTCCTGAACAGACACCAGTGCTGCCCCACTGGTGCTGACAGGCACAGCCTGGGACTGTGCTGACATGAAAGCCCCACAGGCAGCACCAGCCACAGCCATGGGCGGGTGCCCACCCTGTGTGTCCATCCTGTGGCACACATGTCCCTGCCCATGATGGTCGTGTCATCATCACTGGTGCCGGACTCTGCCCCGGCCAGAGCGTGCTGGCATCCATGGATGCCAGCACACTGGGTCACAGGCAGGACTTCCTCCACACCTGTCTCAACGACATCAGTGTGGACAGCCAGGCGGCCCCACTGTCGTACAGATCCACACATACCTGTGGAGGTGGATGGTCCCACCTCCGACTCCGTCCAACTGTCTGCAGTGGACAGGCCCACCACCGCTGACCCATGCAGATGCTCAGGATCTGTAAGGGAAAGCAAAGTCGCGTTACTGCATGTGACCTACCCGGCCCCCCCAAGACAGACCATGACTTACCATGCAGAGATGGTCCACCACCTGTCTGGAAGCCACTGCCTGGAACTCCCTCTATGGCACTTCGGTGCATGCTTGCAGCAAGCCTGTCCTCCGCTGGGGTGAGCTGTACCACCTCCAGTTGTCCCCCACCTGTTGCAGCACTTGCCGCCCTGATGGCAGCCGCCTTCTCCTTTACCCTCCTCCTGTCTGTACCCATCTTCTTCTTACATTCCTGCACAGAGCGCTGGTGGCTGCCATGCAGGTTCACGGCACGTGCCACCTCCTCCCAAGCAACAGCAAGGGCCTGAGTGGTGCTCCACCGTCCACTGAGCAGTGGCTCCTGAGTCAGGTAGGCCTCGAAAAGGGCCTCGGTTTCGGCCTTAGTGAAATTCGGCCTCCTCCTCCTCCTGCCACTGTTGTCCTCCTCTCCAAGAACGTGCTCGGTCATTATGTAGCCTGTAAGAATGGCAGTTGTTACCTGTGACTGTGCAGTCCCATGCATGTCCCTGAATCCACTGTCCACACTCCCACACAGCATGCAACTCACCAATAAACTGCAGTAACCGACTATGGCCACTGCAGCACATTGTCGCACCTTTATAGTGCAATCCATGCAAATGAGGTGAGGAGCAACTTTAATTAGATGCAAATTGCAGTGCTGCGCCATTGAATGTCTGATCAGATGATTTGCATATGACGGCTGAATATCGCGCTGTTGCGCTTTGCGCAATTGTGTTGAACGTGTTGAGCCAATGGCGCAATTCTGTGGCATGCGTAGTACACCTCACTGCGCATGTCCAGGTTGCTGACGCAGGCATCTGCCGTGCTGATGATGTGCTGTGCATGGTAGGCAATGCAGGGCATGGCCACCATTGTGCCAGTGGCGCTATAGCAAAGGTCACTACATGGCGCTGTGGCAATGGGCCTTCATAGGCGCAATGGCCCAACTGCCTGATAGTCCGCTGTGGTGCTGGCACACAGGCAGCCAATCGTGCTACACGCATTGTCATCTGATGGCGCTGTGCGTGGCCTTGTGCCAGGGACCCTTGACCCTGTGCCCGACCTTTGCCCCCTTGGCACCATGCATCAGGCATAGGTGCACCTCTATCGTGCTGTTACCAGCGCTGTACCGCGCAGCATCTGCACATGGGGTACCACACTGCAGAGCACCATATTGCCTACTATAGCTAACGCAATGGCGCGGAGAAGGGCTACTCCCTGGACGGCCATCGAACTGGCTAATCTGGTGGCCACAGTCGAGCCACACCATGAGCCTCTCTTTGGGGAGGCTCCCCTGGATAGGGCAAGGTCCCAGGTGTGGCAAGAGGTGGCCACAGCCCTCGAGGAGGTGACAGGCAGGGGCAGAACAGCTGAGCAGTGCAGGCACTGATATGGTGACCTGCAGAGGAGGGAGCTGGAGCTACTGGCCAGATTGAGGTCACGTGCCAGGAGGGGCACGGTACCACATCCAGGTAGGGATTCCGTCAACGCACTGTTATCGTCCATATGACTCACATTGTTGTATGTGTCCAGCACATAGGGGAGGGACCATATGGGGTTGGCACGTGGCGGTGTTCACAGGGTGTGGGGTGGGTGGGTCTGGCTGGGTGGGGGCACACTCCTTGGGGCAGGGGGACTTTGCTTCAGGAATGTACTGATGTTCTTCTCTCCTTTTTGTCCCCACAGGCCCGAATGAACTGCACCGAGTGCGTGTGGAGCGGAGGGTGGTGGAAGCCACAGCCAGGCGGGCCGAGGACCAACAACAGCCACCCGACCAGCCCAATGTGGGTGAGTGCCAGACATCCATGATTAATATTGCATGCGTGTGACAAGGTGGGCAGCGGGGCATGGTCACCATTCATTGACATCACTGCCATGCACGCCACTGGTTACAGTCAACACTGTCCAGTGGCAATGCATGTCTGGGTGTGCGTCACTGGTGGTGCATGTGTGCACCAGGTGCATGGCTGTGCCACTGCCTTTGCACCACATAGCCATGTCACTAGATGGCCATGGTGGTGCTGTGCGTGCCTTGACCAGTGGGTGTGTGCAGCATTCCGCATGGCTGTATGCGCCTGGGTGGGCAGGTCCTGTGGACATGATCACTGCGGCTGGTCACACACCATCACAGTGGTATGTCCCATGGCCATATGCCATGCACAGTGGGCGGGCTGTATGGGGTTGTGCATTCACACCTGTTGACTGTGCTCCCTTGTCCTAGGTGCGAGACATCTGAAGGAAATCAGGGACACCCTGCAGGAGCTCCTCACCCTGGCACGAGAGACAGTCACAATCCTTCAAAGGATAGATGAGTCGGGGGTACTTCGGAGGCACAGAGCAAGGGGGAGCCAGAGCCTGGACTGGCATGGGAGCCAATAGTCCCTTGATCCCTGACCTTCTATCCCACCCTGGACCCACCCTCACACCCCTCCTATCCCATCCCATTTGTCCACCCCTTCCCCTGCCCACCCCACCTTTTTGTGTCCCCCCAAATAACTGTATATAGTTGTTGTTTATGTAAATAGTTTATTTCTTTATTTTTATAATACATATGACTTTTATATGAATACCGTGGTGATCTCTGATTTGCAGCGGGCTATAGGTGCTCAGCTGCAGTGGTGTGCATGGCATCAGGGGTGGTGGTGCAGTCATGGGTATGTGTGTGTGTCCGTGTGGAGGTGTCTATGGTGTGGGGGTAGATATCAGTCAGTGTCTGTTGTGTGTGTTGTTCCCCGTGCACTGGATAACTGTGTGCAGTGGTCCATGGCATGTGCTCTGTGTCCATGGTGCACCCATCGGCCCATCCATGGCCTGTGCAGCTGACACACATGCCTGTCTGTGACCTGCATGATCTGCTGGCATGTCAGTGGTGGCATTCCCTGCAGGGCGGACACTGTACCTGTCGCTTTGCTGGGTTGCCCATGTCACTGGTGTGGTGTATGCCTGGCTTAGGTGGCACTGTGGGCAACACGGTCATTGTCCCACCTCCATGCTGTGGCTTGTGTGTGTTGCAGTGGATGTGCCTCACTGTCCGTGGCTTGTGCTCCAGGTGACTAATGGTGGGGTATTGGTCCATGGTGCCTGCGCAGGGTGGTTGGCACTCCAGTGCCATGGTGGACTGCAGGTTGTGTGTACACGGCTTACATGGGCCCACAATGGGGGCTTGGTTGCCCCACCACTGCGCCCCTGTGTTGTTGTGCCCTTGGATGGGTGGGTGTCTGTCCAGACCCTGTGTGGCATCTGGTGTGGTGCATGCTTCCACGCACCACTGTGGGTGTCTGTGCTGGCTGTTGTGGCCAGTGGTGGGCTGGGGTGTGTCACTGGAATACTGTGTGGAGCGCTGTACCACTGGTGGAGGTGTCAACTACACGACCGTCCCATATGGGGTCACTCTTGTGCCAATGCATGGTCGGTCTCTCAGCAGTACCTCGGAGAACTGTGCGTGGTGGCACTTTGTCTGCCGTTGTTGCATTGCCATGTGCTGCAACCTGCTGATGGGTGCTCATGGTGGGGCTGGCTTGCATGGTTCTGTGGTGCATAGGGTTGCATTGACACTGTGGGGGTGGTGGCATGCATGCGGATTCCTGCAGTGGTGGTCACTGCTCATGGGGGGTGTCTGGGGGTCACGGTGCAGGGTGTGCTGTGTACTGGGGGGATGGTGTGGCACTGGGTGGTCCGCCCTCCTTGTGTGCCAGTCACAGCTTGCCGGTAGGTGTGATGGGGCACCATGGCCAGGCTGTGGGTTGGTTGCTTGTCTCCATGGACCAGGGGTTATTCCAGCCCTCCCCTGGTTGTGCAGTGCTTGGGGTGTGGGGGGGCAATGTCTGTTCTGCTGTGTGTTCCTGTGCCCATCTGTGGCATGGGTGGTGTGCCCCTTCCTCCCTGATTGTGCAGTTACATTGCTCTGCAGCTGGGGGGCTCCCTGCTTGCGCTATGGCGCCTCTGGACTGCTCAGCTGAACATCCCTCGCTGCGCTATAGCGCATCATATCTGCTCAGCTTCCCCTTCCTAGTTGCGCTATGACGCAGGTTGTGCAATATTCAGACGTTGGCTGTAGGCGCAATTTGGCCTGCTCCTTTTTTGAATATCGCGTCTGTTCCGCGTGGGTGCAATAGACTTGCGCTTGCTCCTGCTATTGTTCACTTTTTGGGCGCAGTTTGAATATCTGGGCCTAGGTGTAAATACCATCGCCACCATACTAAAAACGATAATACAAACTGCAGGAATTCAAATACACAGCAGGCTTACCAACCATTCCATTAGAAAACACCTGGTACAGAAACTGGTTGATAGTAATGTACCTCGATGGTGGTAATCCAGATCTTGGGGCACAAAAAATTGCAGTCGCTTAATGATTATTCAAATATAAATGTTGAGAAACAGAAAAATATCTCTAATCCACTTAGTAGCCACTGTGACTCAGACCCATCTACGTCTGCCAAATGTAAAACTGCACTGGAATAGCACAATAAACCTTTGCTACTAAATGAAATGCCAGCTGCTCTGACACATTCCACCACCTCCAAAAAAAAGCAAAGTAGAGAGGAAACTGCAAAAGAATTTGAGATGTATAAATCATTCTTGACCTGTTTCAGCAGTCCTACAATTTCTGCTAAAAACATTACGTTTAACATATGTCACAGTAAGCTATATAACTTTGTAGCACAGTCAACTGTTAAATAAATATTTTAATAGAACAATAACAGATGAATTAATACAGATCTTAACAAATATCTTTATTTTTACAGGTCTCCCAAAAGGAAGCCCTCCTCACAAGAAAGCTAAGCAGATGTCCTCAGACTCCGAATCGGATTAGAAACTGTTACCTGACAAGCAGCACGCAGTGAAAATCTCCGAACTCTGAAGGTGTAAATGACTCCGTCCACAAAGTGAAAATTAAGTCTCACAAGCACAACATATAAATATAAATAAAATACGAAAACACAAAGTTAAATGAAATAAAGTTCTTTCCAGCACTGTAACCACATACCGACACGCTGCACACACAGAAATGTTCTTCTAAATAAAGACTCGCCCAGTCCCAAACACAACCCTATCAAAGTAGAAACCCCACTGTCATTCACAAGCAGCAACCAATCATTCCACAAAAACAAGAACCAATAAGTTGCATTTTTACTCTGTTTCACACACATAAACCAATGACAACCCAACAAACGCTATGGCAGCCAATCACACAGCACAAACAACATCCATTCATAAAAACTTCACTATCCAGAACCAAAACAGCCTCATTATAATGGAGCACCACTGATACATGAAATAACACCCCTTTTCATCACTTAAACAAGCAATTCAGCAACAACTACAAAAGCTACCTTATTGTATAAATCTAACACATGATGGGGTTGAGTGGGATATGTAAAATATTGTCACTCCTGCCTCGTGAGTCGTGGATATCTCATCATGAATCCCATATATATATATATATATGTACAAACAAAGGGTTGCAAGCAAGGAAATCAGAACAGCCAAGGCAACAATAGAATAGAGGAGAGCAAGAGAAGTCAAAAAGGGAGACAAAACCTTCTATAGAAATATTAGTGAAAAAAGAAAGACCACTGGGGGTTTTGTCAAACTCATGAAGAACAAGCATTTGTCAATGCCGAATGTTGCTTGCTTCTATGTGCTGTTTAGGTATTTGGAAGTCATTGGAGTGCAAATATTGAAAATTCGCGCACTTACGAGCGCATGAGGAACCGCGCAACGACGCCAGAAACAGTCATTTTTAGGAATGTTTCTACCCAAATTTTCAACACAGCCATTTTAAGACCTCTGCTCATGAACAGTGTCACTGTGATTTTCTTAATGTGTCCCATACATTGAGTTCGCACACCGACTGCGCCATTGTGCGTTACATGGGTGGAAACACATTTTGGGCAAGATGTGAAAAATGACAGCTGTACTGCTCATAAGGAGGTGTGGTAAAATGGCAATGTTGAAAATCTGGAGTGAAAATATTGAAAATTCGCAAACTTACGAGCGTGCGTAGGAACTGTACAACGCACGCTCATAAAACAGTCATTTTAGAATTTTTTCACCAAATTTTCAACATAGCCATTTTAAGACATCTGCTAATGAACAGTGTCACTGTGATTCTCATAATGTGTCCCATACAGTGATTTCGCACACTGACTGCGCCATTGCTCGCTACATGGGCGGAAACACATTTTGGATGATGATGTGAAAAATGACAGCTGTACTGCTCATAAGGAGGTGTGGTAAAATGGCAATGTTGAAAATCTGGAGTGAAAATATTGAAAATTCACAAACTTACGAGCGTGCATAGGAACTGCGCAATGCACGCTCGTGAAACAGTCATTTTTAGGAATTTTTTCACCACATTTTCAACATAGGCTTTTTGAGAGCCCACCTTATGAACACTGGCAGTGTCATTTCATTAATCAGTGTGGAAAGGTGATTTTGCGCAGTGACTGCGAAATCACCCTTCGGGCCCGAGTAACGCCATGACAGTGCAAGAATTGATGAGGAGGGGTCCCAAAAACCCCATGTTGAAAATTTGGGGCCAAAATTCCCAAAAATGCCTGAGATATGCAACAAAGTTGAAAAAACCCTATCTATCCCATTATACAGCTTACCGGCATTTCCTCAGTTCGCGGTCGGCTTTGAAGAGTGCAGACGTGTTCCCGGTCCACCGATGATCATCGCGCCAGAGCTCCGGAGGTAAGTATGGGGTGAGGGGTGTGGGGAGGCAGGGTGTGCAGTGGGTGGGTGCAGGTTGTGGGAGGAGGCAGGAGACTACGAGGGACGTTTTTTTATTCACAGGTTTTTTAAGAAGATGATGCGAGGCGTTTGCCACGCTGGGGTGGGCTCCCAGCGTGGCACCTGGGCAACTGTTGGGGGGACGTGGAGTAGACAGGGATTGGGCACCCCATCGGCCATACAGTGTGTGCGTGGGGTGCATCAGCACACAATATGTGCTTGTGCATGTGTGTGTGGGGGTGGAGAGCTCTCTCTCACTGGCAGTGCTCTCCCTTTCAACTGTATGCCACTGCATTTTGGAGCTGTCATAGACAGCTGCAGCACTCATTGGGGAACTGGGGCCGCGCCTGCAAACACACTGACTGCATTGGAAGAGGGGCTGACACACCTCCGATAACTCGGATGATGGCACTATGTTTCTTGCACATGCGTGCAATCAACATAAAAATGGCGAGACCACTGAGGATGACAAGGACAAAGCGGAAATCCTAAACGGATATTTCTGCTCGGTATTCACAAAGGAGCAGGATGGCTGTGGACCCACCATTACAGGAGACAATAAAGGTGGTAACGGAGTATACTTAGGACCCTTACAAAAGAGGAAGTCCTAAAGGAACTGGAGAAGCTCAATACAAACAAAGCCATGGCACCAGACGAAATGCACCCCAGACTAATAAGAGAACTAAGAGAAGAACTAAGATAAGGGAGGGGCTGACCAGAAGCCCTCTCCTCCAGATGAGGGGAGTAGCCTTCATGCCCAAGGGGGGAAGGGGGGAAACAGATTGGGGATGGAGGTTTCAGGAGGAGCAGAGGGAGGATGGAAGTATAAGGAATCTGGGTGGGGTTCGACAAAGAGAATCAGGGATAAGGGGTGGGGTTGGTGTTAGTAAATGCCAGGAGCTTGAAACAAGTTGCCGAGTTCAGGCCATGCTGTTGGGGGGTGGATGTGGCGGCAGTCACGGAAACGTGGGCCAACAAAAACCATGACTGGGACCTAAACGTACGGGGGTACACTATGCTCAGGAAGAATAGAAAGGAGGGCAGAGGGGGTGGAGTGGCTATGTTCATTAGAGATGACATAGAAATTGCTAGGGTAGAAGAGGCAGAGGGAAACGTGGAGGCCTTATGGGTTACTTTACGATCCTCAGCAGGAAATAAGGTCAAGCTGGGTGTAGCATATAGGCCCCCCGGGATGAGTGAGGTTCTAGAGGATGGTTTGCTGGACAACATCATTGCCCAGTGTGGACCAAAAGGGGAAGGGGTGGTGTTGATGGGGGACCTTAATATGCCAGGTACAAACTGGGGAACCATGTCCTCTAAGGTGGCCAAGGAGCAGAGGCTGCTGGATGGCTTCCAGGATGTTTTCTTAACACAGCATGTGATGGAGCCCACAAGGAGGGGCATGTCCTGGATGTGGTTCTGGCAGATATGGTGATCTGGTAAGGGACATGGTTGTACAAGACCCCTGACTGGGAACGACCACAATACTGTCTGGTTTCAAATAAGCATGGGGGGGAGATCTAGGACACTGGCAGTGGACTTCAGGGGGGCCAGACTTCATGGGCATGGGAAATATTCTCAAGGATCACTTGATGGGGATTACCTCAATGACAAGTGTGGAAAGGAGATGGGAGGTCATAAAATGGGGACTTCATGAGGCAGTCAGGATCTGCACTAAGTTGAAGCGTAAGGGAGCAAGGTCACATAAACCATGCTGGTGGTCCAGTGAGGTACAGGTAGCAGTCAGAGAAAAGAAGGCGGCCTACAAAAAATATAAAACAACAAGAGGGATAGGGATAAGGAAATGTACCAGCTTGCATCTAGAAAAGTCACCCGTATGGTGAGGGGAGCAAAGTCCAGTAAAGAGCAGCGGCTGGCACAGGGGATACATGGAGGGGAAAAGGGGTTCTTCCGGTACATTGGGGAGCGGAGAAAAACTAAGGGCCATCTCAGCAGATTGAGATCAGAAGGAGGGTGGGTGGAAGAGGCGAGGGACCGGGCAGAGGTATTTAACAAGTACTTTGCCTCTGTGTTCACTAGGGAGGGGGATGGGACATCTACAAAGCAAGGCACGAAGGGGATAGAAACATCAGTAAGTGGGATCAGGGGAGCAACAAAAATGGAGCAAGAGGGAGAGAGAGGTACCCCAGGGGTGTCACATCTGGGTAAAGATAAAAAGGCCAGTAAGGTGGAGGGACGGATGATGCTATCTCTGCCAAAAGGTGTGGTTAGCCCTCAAGGCCTAAAGAAAGACAAATCTCCTGGGCGGATGGCATTCATCCGAGAGTACTATGGGAATTGGCGGACATACTGGCTGCACCTGGCGGGAGCTTTCAGCAGGTCACTTGAGACAGGGAGGGTACCTAGGGATTGGCGAGAGGCACATGTGGTACCAATCCACAAAGGGGGGTCGAGGAAATACCAGGTAACTATAGACCCATCAGTTTGACCCCGTGGTGGGAAAATTAATGGAGAGTATACTAAAGGAACGATTGGGGGTGTACTTGGAGGTGGGAGGTCTGGATAGTCGGCAACATGGGTTTGTGCCAGGTAGATCATGTCAAACCAACCTTGTGGAGTTCTATGAATGGGTAACATCAGAACTGGACAGGGGTAAGCCTGTGGATGTATTATTCTTGGACTTCAGCAAGGTGTTTGACTCTGTCCCCCACAATGGTTTGGTGGAGAAACTGATGGGGTTAGGAGTAGGCCCTTTGATGGTCAGATGGATTGAAAACTGGCTAGCTGGACGCACTCAGAGAATAGTGGTCTGGGGGGAGCTCTCGAACCCTAGAGAGGTTGGTAGTGGGGTACCGCAGGGCTCGGTCCTGGGTCCAATCCTGTTTAATGCATACATATCGGACATCAGGGAGGGTATAGGGTGTGAAATGAGTCTCTTAGCGGATGACTCCAAGATGGGAGCAGTAGTTGAGGGAGAAAGGGGAGGTTGGCCTGAGCGCCACCTGGACACCCTGGAAACTGGGCTCACACATGGAAATTAAATTTCAATATCACCGAGTGCAAGGTGTTGCATCTTGGTCGGGAAAACCCTAAACACAGGTACAGCCTGGGAGGGGAGGCGCTGGAGGCCTCAATAGGGGAAAAAGACCTAGGGGTCATGGTGGATGCATGTATGAATAACTCTGAGCAGTGCAGGAGAGCGGCTAGCAAGGCAAACAGGATGTTGGAATGCATCGTGAGGGGATCACCTCTAGGAGCAAGGAAGTGATTCTGCCACTGTACAATGGACTGGTTAGACCACACCTTGAGTACTGTGTACAGTACTGGAGACCACACTTAAGAGGGACACCAGCTCCTAGAGAGGTACAGAGGAGGGCAACAAAAGATGATACGAGGGCTAGGGATTTGGCGTATGAGGACAGACTTAAGGAGCTCTGCCTGTTTTCACTGGAGGAGAGGAGATGGGGGACATGATTGAGGTCTTCAAGTACCTCAAGGGAATAAATAGGGTAAACATGGAGGGGATCTTTAGACTAAAGCAGGGAGGTATCACCAGAGGGCATGGTTTGAAATTGGAAGGTGGAAGGGTAAGGGGGGAAAGAGGAGGAGGTTTTTCACTGAGAGGGTGGTGGACCCTTGGAATGCACTACCTGGTGAGCTAGTTCAGAGATCCACAGTGGAGGGCTTCAAGAGATGATGGGACAGACACTGAAAGTGGATGTATCAGATGATGTCCTGTCCCAGGGGGGTGGGGATGGATGATACGGGTTTCTGGAGCACAAGGGATGGGATGGTCTCGGCACCCAACTAAGGATCTAAAGTTCGAGCAGACTTGATAGACCATAAGGCCTAATCTGCTGGCAAATAGTATGTTAGTATGTTAAGAATTGGTGGCTCCACTGGCTGATCTTTTTAACTTATCATTTGAGCTGGGCAAGGTCCCACTAGATTGAAAAATAGATACAGTCATTCCTCTACACAAAAGCGGTAGCAAAGTGAGTGTGGGCAACTATAGACCTGTAAGCCTCACATCAATTGTAGTGAAAACAATGGAAACCATTCTCAAGGAGAGGATTCTATCCTTTCTCAAGGGCAACAAGAAATTAGACACTAAACAGCATGGCTTTACCACAGGGAAGTCATGTCAAACCAATTTACTTGACTTCTTTAACTGGGTAATGAAAATAGTAGACCAGGGAGGTGTGGTAGACATAGTGTACCTGGATTTCAGCAAAGCCTTCGACTTGGTCCCTCATAGAAGACTGCTAAACAAGTTAGACAGCATGGGAGTAGGACATCAAGTGGTAAACTGGGTAAGGAGCTGACTTACTGGTAGGACTCAGAGGGTATTAGTGAATGGCTCACTCTCAAAAGAAAGAGACATAGCTAGTGGAGTACTGCAGGGTTTAGTGCTTGGCCCAATCCTATTCTTCATCTTCATTAATCACATTTCTGATGGACTGGAGGGCAAGGTGAGATGTTCGCAGATGACACAAAGACAGGAAACAGGGTGGACACCCCAGGAGGACTGGAGAAGATGAAGACTGACCTGGAATCTCTAGAAAAGTGGTCAAAAATGTGGTAACTTAACTTCAATACTAAAAAAATGCAAAATCATGCACCTCGGAAGCTGATGTCCAGCTGGTGCATCCAGAGCACCTTGCAGAAGGTTCCCAAGGAGGATGCTTCTTGCAGGTGAGCCCAAGGCACACCTCATCACCTCTTGGTCTGTGGTGGGTGGGGGTGGGTTTAGGTGGTAGGGTGGGGGGTGTTAGGGTGTCAACCCTAATGCCTCCTTTCCCCGCTTTTGTTGCTTCAACCCTAACTGATGCATTAAAGAATTTTTTTGCAATGAATATATATGTATGTGTGTATATATCTATTCGGTGTTAGGGTTGAAAGCCCCGCTTGGACCCCCTGCCCACACCCCCAACTGGCATCAGGGTGCGCGTTGGGGTTGCCGGCCCTAACTCTCACCCCATCAGACATGTGAAGAAGCAGAGGTATAGAAGAATGGGGTGAGAGTTAGCACCAACAACTCCAACGCACACCCCGATGCCGGTTGAGGGTGTGGGCGGGGGGTCCAAGGGGGGCTTTCAACCCTAACACTGAATAGATATATACACACATACATATATATTCATTGCAAAATAATTCTTTAATGCATCAGTTAGGGTTGAATTTTTTGTCACTGTGGAACAACCCAAACTAATGCATTAAACAGAGTTTTTTGCCTCTAATTTCCCTTCTTTTTGAGAAGTATAATGAGAAATAGTGAATGTAATGCGGCGGCGGGAGAGCGGGGCCCTTTAAGCCCCGCACTTCTGCCACGTGATGTCTTGTCACATAGTAACATGGTGCCCACAAACGCAAATGATAATGTGCATGGTGCCGCAAAGCAAAACAGAAAGATAAACAGTACTGTAGACAGAAATGGTTAAAATAATGCAAATGCAAGCACAAATGGAAATGCGAAGGGTAATGCACATGGTGCCATAGACAGGAACAGTAAGTGAAACGGTTACGGAACTGCAAGCAGAAGCGGTAACGGTAACAGTAATGTAAGTGCACAGGCTAGTTTTCCCCAAAACGCTGCACAGAGAAAGACAGAGAGTACAAAGAATGTATGCATAATAATGGGTCTCAGAGTAGAAAATGAGGAGTTGGAATAGTAAATTGCTTATATTTCGGGAACCGTATGACGTAGAAAAAAAATTAAAAATCATATGATTTATGACATTCCTGGCTAGTTTTGTACTTAGCTTCTATTTGGGGGCTAAGCATTTTTCTGATGAAAAGTCCGTATCTCGCAACGGTTCCGAGATACGGGCCTTAGCTGGCGGGCTTGCCGTATTATTCCTATGGGGAAAAAGAGAAGTTCAGAGTGCCATAACTTTCGCTCCCTGTAATATTTTTTCACCAAACTAGTAAAAGGCACATCTGTGGGATGTTGGCTTTCTTCTCTCCAACTTTCAGCCCAAAAGACCAAACCGTTATTTTGCAGCAGGGTGGCAAAGGATTCCTGTAATGCGGCGGGCGCGGTAATGTTATCCTATGGGCAAAAGTGTCAACTTTGGAGTGCCGTAACTTTGCTGTCCTCTAATATTTTTTCACCAAAACACTGAAAGGCACATCTGTGAGATGCTGGCTGTGTTCCTTCCAAATTTCAGCCCAAAAGACCAAACCGTTCTTTAGCAGCAGGGTGCCAAAGAATTGCTGTCATTTTCACACAGCCTGGAAAAATACTGTTGAACTTTGCAAAAGCTTTTGCAAATTCATTTGACACTGTCGCAAGTGCGAAAGTACTTTGCGAATGAACTTTTTCCAGAAATCTGAAAAACATATTTCTGGGGTGTTTTGCCCCAAAATAAAGACATGCTTAGCATCCTCAAGGTCCGATTAGGTGAATACAAAAATAATTAGGTTGCTAGAGGGTCCCAAATTTAAATGCCAAGCATTTTTCTGATGACCAACTGAAAACAAAATGGCAGATTTGCGACAGTAAAAGGGCCATTTGCGAAAGTAAAAACTGCATTTGCGACACTGTCGAACTTTTTGTTAACTTTTCCTGTTGACTTATAATGGAAACTTGTTTTTTGAATAACTTTTGAACCGTTTAATATTTTTTCACAAAATCTTCAAAAGGCACATCGGGGACCCCGGCCGCATGTTCCCTGAAGATTTTGGACCAGTCACACAAACTGTGCAACCTATAGAGACGACCAAAGAATTTCAAAAAAGCGTAAACGTGTGTGCAGATCATGCTTAATAACTCCGCAGCGTATATCTGAACAGTACAAAAGTTGGCAGATCCCAAGATCTATGGTTCTTGTTCATGTGTTCCAAATTTCAGGCAAATCTGTTGAATGGTTGCAAAGTTATTAAGGTGCAAAAGTTTAGGTTTAACATGTAAATGGCTCCTCAACCCTAACTATGGTAGCACTACCATGCTACCATGATATATATATATATATATATACATATATATATATATATATATATACATATACATATATATATATATATATATATATATATATATATACATATACATATATATATATATATATATATATATACATATATATATATATATATATATATAGAAGCAATAAACTCAACTTAGCATCAGTTAGGGTTGTTCTACAGCAAAAAGCGAGGAAATTTGGGGTTAGGGTAAAGCCCCTTGGACCCCCAGCCCACCTACCAACCCGGCAGCCGGGTGCGCATTGGGGTCGTCGGTCTTAACTCTCACCCCATCACATTTGTAAAGAAGCAGAGGCATAGGAGAATGGGGTGAGAGTTAGGACCAACAACCCTAACGTGCACCCTGTTGCCAGTTGGTAGGGGTGGGCTGGTGGGTCCAAGTGGGGCTTTCAACCCTAACCCCAAATTTCCTCACTTTTTTTGCTGTAGAACAACCCTAACTGATGCATTAAACTGAGTTTTTTGTCTCTAATTTCCCTTCTTTTTGAGAATGAGGATGATAAATAATGAATGGAATGCAGTGGTGGAGCGCAGAGCACTTTGGGCCCCTCGCTCCCGCCACGTGATGTCTTGTTACATAGTAACAGGAACTGCAAAGCAAACGCAAGCAGCAATGGTAGGCAAACTGTTATGATAACAGCAACAATAAAGCCAACCGAAACAGAAACACAAGCGCATACGGAAACGCAAACTGTTACATGCAAGCTCATGGTACCGCAATTGTAAATGTAAATGCTAACAGTAACAGCAACAATAAAACCAACAGAAACAGAAACACAAGCACATACAAAAACACAAACTGTAACGTGCACAGGCACGGTACCGCAATTGCAAATGCAAATGGTAATGGTAACAGCAACAATAAAGTGAAACAAAACAGAAACACAAGCGCATACGAAAACGCAAACCGTTATGCACACGGTGGCATAGACGGGAACGGTGATTCGAACAGTAACAGAAGCGCAACTGGAAATGCTAACTGACACAGTAACTAAAGGGGAAACCCTTCTTTCCCCCAAAACTGCATTGAAAAAACAAATTGAAAACAAAGAATGTATGCATTATAATTGACTTCGGAGCAGAAAAGAACGATTAGGAATACTAAATTGCTTATATCTCAGGAACCATACAACGCAGAAAAAAATTTAAAATTTTGTATGAATTACTACTTTTCTGGCTAGTTTTGTGGGGGCTAAGCATTTTTTTGACAAAAAGTCTGTATCTCACACAGTTTCCGAGATACAGGCCCTGAAAGACGCAACGGATGCCATAATGTTATCCTATGGCAAAAAGCATCAAGTTTGGAGTGCCGTCACTTTGCTGCCCTGTAATATTATTTCACCAAATCACAAAAAGGCACATCTGTGGTATGTTGGCTTTCTTCACTCCAAATTTCAGCCCAAACAACCACAGCGTTATTTTGCAGCAGTGCAGCAAAGAATTCCTCTAATGCATCAAACACCGTAATGTTATCCTATGGGAAAAAATGCCAGCTTCATAGTGCTGTAACTTTGCCGCCCTGCACTATTTCTTGACCAAACCACCAAAAGACACATCTATGGGATATTGCCTTTCTTCCCTCAAAATTTCAAGTCAAAAACCAAACCGTTCCCAAGATATTCAATATCAAAGTTTACTAACATTTCCCTATCTATTCCATTATAAAAACTCCGGCCATCTTGTCCCTCTCTCATGATCAAAGATGACGATCAAAGAATCTCATGATCAAAGAATTTGCAGGCTTATGAACAAAGATTTAAAAACCTTATAAATCAAAAAATTGAAGGAATTGCATTAAACCACCATCATGGTTCAACAAAACGAAGCCCCCTGAGTAAAACCCACCCTCATCTGACTTCCTAGGACACCCCTGGGCTGAGAAAATTGATTTTTAAATTGGGCCATCTCATCCCTCGTTCATGATGCACGATCACAATCAAAGAATCTCATGATCAAAGAATTTGCAGGCTCACGATCAAAGAATTTACAGGCTCAAGAACAAAGAATTAAAAATATTATAAATCAAAACATCAAAAGAACTGTGGTAAACCACCACCATAGTTCAACAGAACGAAGCCCCCTGAGTAAAACCGTCCTTCATTTGACTTCCTAGGACATCCCTGGGCTGAGAAAATTGATTTTTAAATTGGGCCATCTCGTCCCTCTCCCACAATGCACAATCACAATCAAAGAATCTCACGATCAAAGAATTTGCAGGCTCATGATCAAAGAATTTGCAGGCTCATGATCAAAGAATTTGCAGGCTCATGATCAAAGAATTAAAAATGGTGAAACGCGAATGTTTCACTGATTTGAACCAAACCAGCAGCACGCCTTGATAGAACGGACCCTCCTGAGCAAAACCCACTCTCATTTGTGTCCCTAGCCAACCCCTGAGCTGAGATATTAATGTTTTTAGGTCACAATGCAAGATCGCGATCAAAGACTCTCACGACCAAAGAATTTACAGGCTCGCGATCAAAGATCGTTAGCAAGCCGCGAATTAAGATTTTAAAAGCTTATAACTCTATTTTTTTGACTGATTTGGATGGAACCAAAGCCATGGCTCGATAGATCAAGGTCCTCTGAGTAAAACCCATTGAAGTTTTACTTCAGAAGTGACCCCTGAGCCGAGATATCTGTGTCTGTGCGATCGGAAAACTGAAAACAAGATGGCGGACCTTGCGGTCAAAGAATCTTTGAAATTCCTCAGGAACAAAGATTCTTGAACCGCAGGCTGAAATTTCTTTGACTGCCAGGCGGGACGAGATGGCCAGAACCTCCATTCTTTGATCACAAGATATACATATAAATTTTCCCATTGACTTATAATGGGAACTTAAAACTGCCATAACTTTTGAATGCCTTAATGTTTTTTCACCAAACAAAAAGTGACATGTTTGGCCACCAAAGCTCTTTCAATTGAGCCATCCTGCAAAGCAGCACACCACACAACGGCTGTGCAGGACCACATTTAGAATGCCAAAAGGTGCCTCCAAAAATGGATAATTTTGCATTTCTCAGCACTTTCATACACAAAGACTGGCATGCCTACAGAAACACAATTTGGCAAATCAAGAGACCTCATGTGCCCCAACATGTGTACCAAATTTCAGGCAAATCCATTAAATGGGTCCAAAGTTATTAAAGTCCAAACTTTTGACTTTAGTATGTAACTGGCCACTCAACCCTAACTATAGTGGCACAACCACACTACTATAATATATATATATATTAGAGTTAAGGATCTATTTACAGAAGACAGGATATGAGTGGCAATCAAAAAGTTAGATCCCTTTAAATCCCCTGGGAGTGATAACTTAAGCCCTTACTTGCTGCAAAATATTAGCTGATTACATGTGTAAACCAGTGTGCAATATATTTACAGCATCCTTTTTGAAGGGAGAAATACCAGCAGATTGGAAGCATGCTATTGTGATACCAATACACAAGAAAGGTAGCAAGGATCACCGATCTAACTATAGCGCGATTAGCCTAAAACCAGTACTAGGTAAAATTATGGAAAAAATATTGAAAGATCACATTACAGACACAATGACAAGTGAAGGGAATATAGACCAAATATGATATGGATTTGTCAAAAAAAGATAATGTGTTACAAATATAATTCCCTTCTATGCAACAATTAGTGAGTTACTGGATCTAAATAACCCTAGTGATATAGTCTATTTTGATTTTACTGAGGCCTGCAATCAAGTGCCATATAGGAGGATAATTAGAAAATTGGGATGCATGGGTTTGGATACTGGGCTGTTAGAGTGGACTGGAGAATAGCTGGAAGGAAGGACTCTGGTCGTAAGAATAGGAGACTCTTTCTCCAGTAGCATTGAAGTTACGAGTGGAGTGCCACAGGGTTACGTTTTTGGACCAGCCCTTTTTACACTGTATTTCTGAAATACAAAACTGGGCTGGTACAAGGGGTTTGAATTTCAATAAAAACAAATGTTGTGTTATGCACTATGATAAATAAAATCCCAAGAGGCAATATTTTGGGGGTACAAATTTTTTGGTCAGTGTAACACAGGCAGGAGATCTGGGCATTATTATCCAGCCTGACCTGTCTTTCTCCATACATAATGAGCAAATCAGTAACAAAGCACTTAAAATATTGGGCAATATAAAAATAAATTTTTGTAGCAGACTTAGGAATCTTCTTATGCCTTTGTATAAGTCATTGATCAGGCCTCACTTAGACTATTGCTCACAGTTTTGGTCACCTGCATGCAAGGGCAAATTAGAACATTAGAAAAGTGCAACAGAGACTAACCAAATGTATATTATAAAAAAAGATTGGAATCCCTCAGATTGTATAGCTTGGAACAAAGGAGAAAGAGAGGTGATTTTTTACACCTTTACAATATACGCTATGACAAGAAAGTATGTGTGGAAATGGGATTAGAATTAAAAGAGTATGCCTATAACACGAGAGGCCACCAAATGAAGCTACAGGGGAGAAGGTTCAGGACTAACATTAGAGGATCCTATTTTACACAGAGAGTGGTGGGACCTTGGAATGCTTTGCCCAATGAGGTTGTCCAAGCTAAGGATCTTGCCAAGTTTAAAAGGTTATTGGATACCCACATGTTGATGACATCAAAATATTCCACTGAATAGTGGGGGAATAGGCAAGAAGGACCTCTAGGTATATTCCTATTCCTAACTAACCTTAGTAACCATAGTTAGCAGCCCCCTGGGTACCAAGGTCACGGCCCTGTGTGGTTTAACATAAAGACAGGAACAGAGGCAAACCACAGAAGGATGGGGGTCCTAGAATTTAGGAGGGTGGATTTTGCCTGGTAAAATAAAGATCATTGATTGATTGACTGATTGATTGATTAAAAGAAATGGGATACTGCCTCAGAAGCTTAAAGGAAAGTTCATGCAGACATGTATTAAACACATTACACTTTCACGACTGAGGTCAGAACACACTAACACAGCTTGATGCCTCCCACACCAATGTCAAGATACACTGAAAAAACATACAGTGTGCATGAAAATCGTTAGTGTGAGAGGCGATGAGCAATCACTAATGTGTTCAATTAATAGCTTATAATGTTTTTAATAAATGAGACATCCTTGACATCTACAATGGAATTGACTTGAATTTATGCAGCTACTAATGTGCAGTGGTGAGTGCATGAACTTTCCCTTGAGGACTGTCATCTGTGGCTTGTGCACCCTGGAGCTCCTTGGTATTGGCTTTTCCTGTTCTATTACCTCAGAAACTTCCTCATGGGGGGTGGATTGCCAGGGAGGGGTAGAGGCACAGTGAGGAAAAATAAGAGAGAGAGCATAATTAAAGCAACCAAGCTTTGTATGAAGGAAGTGAGTAAAAGCAGAAGGAAAAAGAGACCATTAGAGTTCTCCAAAGAAATGGCAAAGGAGATGAAGGAAAAAGGGATGGTATTCAGGAGGTATAAGGAAACACAGAGAGAGGAGGAAAGGGAGGTATGCCAAGTGAAGAAGAAGGAAGCAGACAAGGCAGTGAGAGGAGCAAAGGTGCAGACAGAGGAAAGGATTGCCAAAGGGGTCTCTAAAGGGGATACGACTTTCTTCAGATACATAAACGTGAAGAGGAAAGCAAGGTTGTCCTACTTGGGACAGGCCTCAGACAGCTAGTGTTGGAATCCACTCGGGAGGGAGCAATCTTAGACCTGGCACTCTTAAATGGGGATGGAGACAGGATCTCAGATTTAGAAGTGGGTAGCCATCTGGAAACAAGTGACCACTAAACAGTGGGGTTCATGATAAACACAGCTGTAGAGTCAAGCCATACTAAAGTGAGGGTACTGGAATTTAGGAGGGCTGACTTTGTCAAAATGGGAGAGTGCCTCAGAAAAGCACTAGCAAATGGGCAAGAAGAACGGGTGGTGGAATAATGGGGAAACATCAAAACTGCCATCACAGACTCAACAAGCCTTTGTGTGAAGCAAATAACCAAATCAAAACAAAGGAAACAAGCATTTGTCAATGCCGAATGTTTTGCTTGCTGGCATTGGCATTGGTAGTGCAGGAGTGAGAAAGATGCATAATAGGAATGGCAGTGAAGTATTTAACTGAAGCCAACCCCACCACCACCCTGCAGAGACTGATAGGCATCGGGGTGTGCCTTTGGGTCGTCAGGCATAACGGCCATGCCATTTCACCACACCATACCCTGCAGACACCAAGTGTCACGGTGTGCCTTGGGGTCTTTGGACCTTATGCTCACCCCCATTCCATCAGGAAATATGGTGAGATGGGTGCAGAATAGGAGAATGGGGTGAACTTTGGGGCCAAAGAGTCCAAGGCACACCTCGATGCCTCTCACTGACTGCAGGGTGGGGGTGGAACGGTATGAGCATTACAGGCGAAAATCACAAGTCACACCCCTGATGCCTGTCAGTTTCTACAGGGTGGGGTGTTATGGTCAGAAACCCTAACACCTCAGGCATTCGTTGGTATTTTCACTCCAAACTTTCAACATGGGTTTTTTGTGACCCCCACCTTATGAACAGTGGCAATATCAGTTTGTTAGCCGAAAACTGATTTTACACAGCAACTACGCCATTTGGCACCACAGGTGTGAAAATACATTTCGAACAGGATGTGAAAAAAGACAGCTGTACTGTTCATGAGGAGGTGTAAAAAATGGCAATGTTGAAAATCTGCAGTGAAAATATAAAAAAACTGGTGAAGTCATGAGCGTGCGTAGAAACTGCACAACAGACACCCGTAATGTAATTAGTTTGAGGATTTTTTACAGCAGATTGTCAACACAGGCATTTTTTGACCTCCTCTCATGAACAGTGTCACTGTGATTTTCTTAATCTGTCCCGAACAGTGATTTCTCACAGTGACCACGCATTATTGCACCGGAAGTGCGAAAACACATTTCAGCCATGGTGTGAAAATGACAGCTGTACTATTCATAAAGAGGTGTGCAAAAATGCCGGTGTTGAAAATCTGGACTGAAAATGTTACAAATTCATGAACTTACGAGGGTGCGTGGAAACTGTGCAATGCTCGCTCATAACACAGTCATTTTATGGACTTTTGTCACCAAATTTTTAACATAGCCATTTTAAGACCTCTGCTCATGAACGGTGTCACTGTGATTTTCTTAATCTGTCCCAAACATTGATTTCACACACCGACTGCGCCATAGTGCGCTACATGTATGAAAACACATTTTGGGTGGCATGTGAAAAATAATAGCTGTACTGCTGATAAGGAGGTGTGGTAAAATGGCAATGTTGAAAATCTGGGTGAAAATATTAAAATTTGCGAACCTGACGTCGTAGGAACTTCACAATGCATGCTCGTAACACAGTCATTTTGGGGAATTTTTTCACCAAATTTTCAACTTAGGGTTTTGGGGGCCTACCTTCTGCTCAGTAGTCACAAAACTGTCATTTTGTTACTCAGTCTTGAAAGGTGGTTCCGCGCAGTGACTGCGAAATCACCTTTTGGGACCGAATAACAAAATGACAGTGACTGAGTTCATGAGGTGGGGTCCCAAGAACCCCATGTTGAAAATTTGGTGAAAAAATTCCCCAAAATGGCTGAGATATGCACCAAAGTTGAAAATAAACCATTTATGCCATTATACAGTTTACCGGCATTTCTTCAATTGCGGTCAGCTTTCAAGAGTGCAGACAGTTCCGGTCACGAAGATCGTGCGCTGGGCTCTGGAGGTAAGTATGGGGTGTGTGGGAGGTTGGTGTGTAGAGGGTGGGCGTGGGTTGGGGGCCGGGACAGACAGTCAATGAGGGACCTTTTTTTTTTACAGGTTTTTTTTTTTCTACTGCAGGAAGATGACGTGGGGCTTTTGCCATGCTGGGGTGGGCTCCAGCGTGGAAGCTAAAAGGGGTATTTTTGGGGGGTGGCAGTGGAGCCAATGGGGGATTGGGCACCCCATCAACCATACTGACTTTTGCCACACTGGGGTGGGCTCCCAACGTGGCATCTTTTACAGGAAGATGACGTGGGACTTTTGCCACACTGGTGTGGGATCCCAGCGTGGCAGCTAATAGGTTATTTTTTGGGGGAGGGTGGCAGTGGAGCTGATGGGGGATTGGGCACCCCCATCGGCCATATCAACGTTTGCCACGCTGGGGTGGGCTCCCAGAGTGGCACCTAGAGGTCTGTTTAGGGGGCCGTGGAGTCGATGGGGGATTGGGCACCCCCGTCGGTCATACAGTGCACGCAGATGGAGGGGAGCACATGAGCACGCTGGGATGGGCTTCCAGCATGCTACGTAAGTGGTGGGGGGTTGACAATGAACTATCTATGACAGTTCAGATGCAGTGAAGATGTATGTGTAGGCAATTTGCATACTGCCATTGGCAGTATGCAAATTGTCTACACGTTACCACCGCTGATTGTGGCAGTATTTTCCTCTGAAATGTACGCCGCTGCATCTGAACGCTGTCATAGACAGCTCGGACAGTCATTGGCACAGTGCAGCCACGACTGCAAAATGGACCAGGGCGTTGGAAGTCGGGAGGCACACCTGCAAATTCTCATATGGTGGCACTATGTTTCTTGCACACACATGCAAGCAAACATAAAAAAACACTATGGTTCTCAAAAGAGGTGGCGGGGAAGGTTAGGGAGAAAAATACAGCATTCAAGAAGTACAAGGAAACACAGAAGGAGCAGGACAGAGAACTATACCAGATAAAGTAGGAGGAAGCGGGGAAGGTAATCAGAATAGCAAAGGCCCAAACTGAGGAAAAGATAGCCAGTTCAGTTAAGAAGGAGGATAAAACCTTTTATAGGTACAGTACAACAGGGAATGAAGAAAGACCAATGGAGGAATAGCGAGAAGCTAATAAAGGGGAGGGTGGGTGGGCAGAGGGTGACAGTGAAAAAGCAGGGATACTGAATGAATACTTCTGCGTAGTATTTACAAAAAGTAGAGGAGGGAGGTACCCAATCCAATAAACAGAGGCAGTCTGGATAGGGGGGTCGATACCAGTCCATTCACAGAAGAAAGGGTTCTGAAAGAACTCCTAAAACTGAAGGTGGACAAAGCAATGGGGCCTGATAGGATTCATCTCAGAATTCTTAAAGAACTAAGGGGAGAACTAGTGACACCACTGACTACCCTTTTTAACAAATCATGGGAGGATGGTGTGGTACCTAAGGACTGGAGGAGGGCAGATGTGATTCCCCTTCACAAAAGTGGGAGCAAAGCAGAGGCAGAAAACTACAGACCTTAGTGGTAGGGAAAATGATGGAATCACTTCTGAAAGAAAGAATTGTTGAGTACCTAGATGCCAGCTGGGCACAGGACCCAAGGCAGCATGGATTCACAGTGGAAAGGGCATGTCAGATGAATCTAACAGATTTCTTTGACTGGGTGACCAAAGTAGTAGACCAGGGAGGGGTTGTGGATGTGGTCTACCTAGACTTTAGCAAGGCATTTGACACAGTCCCACACAAAAGATTAATAAACAAATTAGCCAGCCTGGGAGTGGGTCCCAGGGTGGTAACCTTGGTAAAAAATTGGCTGGACAACAGGACACAGAGGGCAATAGTAAACAGAGTCCACTCCGAAGAAAGGAGGGTTACTAGCAGGGTACCACAGGGTTCAGTACTGGGTCTGGTCCTTTTTAATGTCTTTGTGAGTGACATCATTGCAGAGGGACTGGAAGAAAAAGTATGCCTCTCTGTAGATGACACAAAGATCTGCAACAGGGTTGATACACAAGAGGGAGCATCTTATGTCTTAAATGTTTTTCCCCTCTAGAAATCCCTGTAGGGTTGTTATCTCTTCATGACTTTCACGGCCGCTACACCTTACTCACCCTGCTGTCTTTTACATATTGCTTAATCTGTGGCTCTTATTTCATTTCCCTACCCTGTACCATTTAACTGCCCTATTACATCTTTGTATTCCGTTTCCACTGCATTCCACTCTTACTATCTCTTTCCTTTGTCCCCAACTCTCTTCCCTTGCCGTAGACTAGACCTTCAGGTGGGAGAAATGTGGATACTGTGTGGTTGTCGCTTCCATAGCTGCCACCTGAGACACCCAGACCGGACTCCTTACAAGTGAGGTGCAGCATTGCTGATACCCAATTGGAACACGAGCGCTTTTCTGCTCTGGTGTCTGATTGGCTCCTGCAGTCTGTTCCTGTGTCTCCCTCAATACTAAGCTAAAGTCTGATCTTCTGTCGAAACTTGCACAAAAAGAGCTGTACTTACTTGTTATCTAACAGTTATGACCTCTATTTTTTCCTGCTTAGAGTGTTAAGAGTTGAGACTCTGTATTATTACACTCCTTTCTGAATTTCTGTGGTTGGGCCAATCTTTAAGCATCAAGGAATACCCATCTCTGTTGTCCTGCTGTTTTGGTCCTCCCACTGGTTCAGATGTCCCATTGTCTGTGGTCCAGTACTTAATACCGACCCCTTCTTCCATCCCCTGCCAAGGATATGCTCTCCATGGGCTCCCTGTCCATAAGTGGGGGAAACCCAGGTACTGGGTGGTCGGTGCTGCCTTTACTACCACCTGAGAACCTAAGCTTGGACTCTCCATTAGCAAAGCACGGCATTAGCAACCATCCAATCGGAACGTAAGTGCTCTTCAGTGTTGGCTTCCGGTTGATTCCTGCAGTCTGCTTCTGTGTCCGTTCTAATCCAAGCATAAATCTGATTTCCATGCTGAAAGTTGCCAAAAAAGAGCTGTAAGTACTTTTCTCCTTGACTGTCAAGACCCTTATCCTTCTGTTTAGAGTGTTACATCTAGGGATGCTGTGTGATTGCAGTACTTTTGAAATTCTGTACTTGCGTCTGCTCCCTACATGAGCAGCCGATCACTTCTCCCTACTGAAGTTCCTACTAAGCCTCATCTTATATCCTCCTTAAATATTACAGAAGCACTCTGTACTGATATTACTGATACAACATTGAGTACTTACTTGCATTAACTGTTTTTTTACTGGTGTTATTTGGCTGTATTGTAAACATCTCTGTATGCATTGTACCATTTGACCCGGAGCTAACCAGGTCCATCTTGTAAAAAGCTTGCTCAATGATGTTCGCCTTGATAAATAAAGATTTTGATTGATTGATTGAGTGGAAAGGATGAGAAGGGACTTGGCAGGGTTGGAGGAATGGTCAAAAGTATGACAGCTTAAATTCAATGCAAAGTAATGCACCTGGGAAACAAAAACCCAGGGGTAGAGTACACAATGGGGAGTACTAACAGCAACAAAAATGGAAAGGGATCTGGGGGTAGTCATATCAGATGACCTAAAGGTAAGCAAGCAATGTGAGAGGGCAGTAAGGAGGGCTGGGGGGATACTGGGCTGCATAGGGAAAGGCATCACCAGTAGAAAACAGGAAGTTGTTATCCCTCTATAGAGACAGTTGGTGAGACTCCATCTAGAGTACTGCATGCAGTTCTGTAGACCCCATCTCTGCAAGGACATAGACAGGATGGAGGCAGTTCAGAGGAGGGCAACTAAAATGGTGCAGGGTCTGCACCAGAAGGCATATGAAGAGAGACTAAAGGAGCTTAATATCTATACCCTTGAGGAAAGGAGGGAGAGGGGGACATGATAGAAACTTTCAAGTACCTCAAGGGAATCAACAAAGTCCAAGATAGCATCTTTCAGGAAAAGAGATGTGCAAGAACAAGTGGACACAATTTGAAATTTGAGGGGGGGACGGCTCAGGGGCAATGTGAGGAAGTATTTTTTCACAAAGAGGGTGGTGGACGTATGGAATGGCCTTCCTGAAGAGGTCATGGGGTCAAAAACAGTGGGGGAATTCAAGAATGCATGGGACAGACATAAGGCAATCCTGGTGGGGGGGTAGGAAGAAGTAGGCTGTTGATTAACTCTGATCTGCAGCTCATCCAATAAGTAGGGAAATGGGCAGACTAGGCAGGTGAAGTGGTCTTTATCTGCCATCAAAGTCTATGTTTCTATGTTTCTAGGGGAGGGACAGTGAGAATTAGAATGGTGAAGGGGGACTATACAAAAGAGGACCAAGAAGAAGCTTACTTCCTAAACAAGCACTTCTGCACAGTCTTCACATTGAGTGGGTGGGGGACAGACCACCAGGGGGCAGAAAGACTGAGGGATGGACACAAGTCCATTTTCAGATGAAAGAGTCCAAAACAGGCTTGCAGCTCTGAAGGTCGACAAGGCTGTGGGACTGGATGGGATACACTCAAAGGTAAGCAAGCAATGTGAGAAGGCAGTAAGGAGGGCTGGGGGGATACTGGGCTGTATAAGGAGAGGCATCACCAGTAGAAAACTGGAAGTTGTCATCTCTCTATACAGACAGTTGGTGAGACTCCATCTGGAGTACTGCATGCAGTTCTGTAGACCCCATCTCCTCAAGAACAAAGACAGGATGGAGGCAGTCCAGAGCAGGGCACTAAAATGGTGCAGGGTCTGCACCAGAAGGCATATGAAGAGAGACTAAAGGAGCTAATATGTATACTCTCAAGGAAAGGAGGAGAGGGGAACATGAAGAAACATTCAAGCACCTCAAGGAATCAACAAAGTCCAAGAGGGTAGCATCTTTCGGAAAAAGATGTGCAAGAACAAGGGGACACAATTTGAAGACAGAGGGGAAGATGGCTCAGGGGCAACGTGAGGAAGTATTTTTTCACTGAGAGGGTTGTGGACATATGGAATGGCCTTTCTGAGGAGGTCATGGGGTCAAAAATGGTGGTGGAATTCAAGAATGCATGGGACAGACATGAGGCAATTCTGGTGGGGGTTAGGAAGAAGTAGGCTGTTAGTTAACTAGGATCTGCAGTTGATCCAATGGGTAAGGAAGTGGGCAGACTAGGTGGGCCAAGTGATCCTTATCTACTGTCAAAGTCTATGTTTCTATGTTTCTAGGTGAGGGATAGTGAGAATTAGAAGGGTGAAGGGGGAGACTGTACAGAAGAGGACCAAGAAGAAGCTGACGTCCTAAACAAGCATTTCTGCTCAGTCTTCACATTAGGTGGGTGGGGGACAGATCATCAGGGGGCAGAAAGACCGGGGGATGGACACAAGTCCATTTTCAAATGAAAGAGTCAAAAATAGGCTTGCAACTCTTAAGGTCAACAAGGCTATGGGACTGGATGGGATACACTCAAGGGTCTTAAAAGAACTTGGGGAGCGTGCCAGCTGTCTCATTGACAGCCTTGTTCAACAGCTCACTGGAAACAGGTGTGGTTCTGGAGGACTGGAGAAGGGCTGATGTGGCCCCTCTACATAAGAGTGACAGCTGGGAGGAGGCTAGCAACTATAGGCTGGTCAGCCTTAATCAGTGATGGGAAATTAATGGAAAACCTACTGAAGGAGAGACTGGTAAAGTATCCTGAATCCAGTGGGCTGCAAGACCACAGGCAGCATGGACTCATGGGGGAAGGTCATCACAAACAAATCTGAAATATTTCTTTGCCTGAGTGATCTGGAAAATAGATCAGGAGAGGACACTGGTTGTGGCCTAGCTTTTGCCTGGAAAATAGATCAGGGGAGGGCAGTAGACGTGGTACAGCTTGACTTTGGCAAGGCCTTCAACACTGCCACATAGGAGGCTGTTGAATAAATTGAACAACCTAGGGGTGGGATCAAAAGTGATGATTTGCATTAGAAACTGGCTACTGGATAGGAGGCAGAGGCTGGTGGTTAATAGCACTCACTCTAATGATGGAAGAGTGGCCAGTGGGGTACCACAGAGCAGAGTACCGTGACCTTTCCTCTCCAATATCTTCATTGGGGACATTACAGAAGAGATGGAAGGGAAGGTATGCATTTTTGCAGATGATACCAAAATCTTTGGTAGGGTGGACTTTGAGGAGGGGTTGGAGAGAATGTGCATGGATCTAGGGGAAACTTGAGGAGTGATCAAAAACATTGAGTTGGGGTTCAATGCCAAAAAGTACAAAATCATGCACCTAGGGCATAGGAACCTAAGAGCTAAGTATAGGATGGGGTGGGGTAGAGAGGTACTGACAGTCACTATACAGGAAAGGAACCTTGGGGTTATCATACAGAATCTGAGGGCCTCAAGATGGCAGGGCAATGCGACAAAGCAGTGGGTAGGGCAGGTGAGGCACTGGGGTGCCTAGGGAGGGGTATCTCCAGCAGTAAAAGGGAGGTGGTGTTGCCACTGTATCACTTGCTAGTGAGACACCACCTGAAGTACTGTGTATTTTTGGGGACCGCACCTAAGAAAGGACATAGACAGGGTGGAGCAGTCCAGAGGAGGGAAACTACAATGGTGCAGGGTTTGCCCTATGAGGAGAGACTGAGGGATCTCAACATGTACACCCTGGAAGAGAGGAGACAGGAGAGAGAGAGAGAGGTGACTAACAGAGACCTATAAGAACTTCATGGGGGTGAACAGGGTGCAGTGGCGGAGTCTCTTTCAAATAAGAAAAAGCACCAGGATCAGGGGCCATCTGCTGAAGTTTGAAGGGTGGGGATCAAGAGAGATATGAGGAAATATTTCTTCACTGAAAGGGTGGTAGATGCCTGGAAGAGACTGCCAGTGGAAGTGGTGGAAGCTAGACCATTGGGGATGAGGCTTCAGGCACGTGGGGGATAGACATGGGGTATATTAGAAAAGAGTCAGGGAGACAGGAGGGTCGTCAGAGACCAGATAGGTTCTGCAGTGGAAGATTAGGCAGTGAACATCTGGGCAGACTGGGTGAGCCAAGCAGTCCTTTTCTGTAGACCAGTTCTATGTTTCTATGCATACAGGTTTGGGATCCTCATTTTAAAAAGAATAGGGGGAGGCAAGAACATGTACACTGAAGGGCAACAAAATGACTGGTGGTCAATAGACGAAGACATGAAGAAATTATTTACCATAGTAATCTTCTTTCTTCCCAGTGATACTCAGGTATTCATAACTTTATGCAGTAAGCCTTCTAAGCAGAACTGCTCAGAGAAATGGAACAAATGCAAATGATGGAATCTTTTGCATGAGCCACTTTTCAAATGCTGCATTCTACTGACTGCCTTTGCTCTAAACCCCTTAGATTTCCTAGAAGCCTGGAAAGACAGGCCCATGAGGACTAAGTGTAACAATGATAATAACAATATTGAACATAATAATAATAATAAAAATAATAATAATTATAGTAGGAACTCCTTTAACACACAGAAAAAGGCCTCCAACAGGAGGGCACAGAATATAAAATAATACCCCTGAATGGCAGAATCACCTGACAAGGGGGAATAACAATAGTGAACACAATCGCAACCTATGTGCTAGAAATAACATTTATACACCTGAGAGCACAGCATACAGGAGTGGAGAGGCTAAAAAGTTCTGGAAGGGGAGGCAGGGTGGGAAGTTATGAATACCGGAGTATCACTGCCCTGGAAAGAAACAAGATTACTATAGTAAGTAATTTTTGATTCTAACCCCAGTAATACTCAGGTAATTCATAACTTTATGCAGACTACAAAGCAGTACCACTGGAGGTGGGCACAGAACTTTATTTTGGAAACAGACTGTGCAGGACTGCTGTGCCAAACCTAGCATCACCCCTGGATTGAACATCCAGGTTAGAGTGCTTTGTAAAGGTGGGTACAGTTCTTAGTTGGTTGCTTTACCGATGTCCACCATAGGAACACCCCCACAGCTGCTATGGTAGCAGCTCTGCCCCTTGTAGAATGGGTCCTCAACCCTGTTGAGGGTTCCTTTTGAGCCTTAGAGTAACAGAAAAAAATGGATACCATCCAGCAAAAAATTTACCTTTTGATGCTGGATTACCCTTTCCCACATTTCAATGGTCAGGAACAGGTGTTTCCTGTCCTGCCTATGGACTGTAGTGGCTGTCAAGTAGTAGCTAAAAGCTCTTTGATGTCCACACTATAAAGACTCCTTTCACTTGAACCAAAGTGTTCAGTGAAAATACAGGTAAGGTAATGGTTTGGTTCAAATGGAAATTAAAAACCATTTTAGGAAGAAACTTCCTGTTTGTTTTCAGGACCACTTTGTCTCTGCGGAATGAAATGTAGCCATGTTCAATGCAATGAGACTGGGGCTCACTGATTTCTCTGACAGAAATTACCATAAGGAAAAAACAATTTTCATGTGGCATATCTCAAATAAACTGAAAACATAGGCTCAAAAGGGGAACCCATGAGCCTAACTATACACACATTTAGGTACCATGCTGGTACCGGTTCCTTGTGAGGGTGTGTGCAAATGGGATAGGCCTTTAAAGAACCTTTTGAAAACAGGGTCTGAGGCACAGAGAAGCATTCTGTCCACTGAAATATAAGTATATGCTTTTAAGGTACTGGACTGTAAGTCCAGTAAATGCAATAGGTAAGATAGTCCAGCACAGTTGGGACACCAGCCTGTACTGTTATGGGTGAAGCCCTTAGGATCTGGAGCGACTTGAAACATTTTGTCTAGCTGTTATGCAGGCTGATGCTACAGCTAGGTGGACCTTAAGGGTGCTGGACTGCAAGTCCAATGAATCTAAATAGGAAAATAATCAAACACAGCTGAGACCCCAGCATGTGCTGGTACCAGTTCCTAGTTGAATACCAAATAGAAAAAACCTTTTCCATTTGAAGCATAGATTTTCTTAGTAGAGGGATTCCTTTAACCACTTAAAATGTCCAAGACATTTTCAGAAAAATACAAGCCTACGTATTGTAGGCACTCAAGAGCTATGCCTCGAGCCTGAGTTTTGGGTACAGGAGCCTCCCTTGGTTGGAGGTTAGCAGATTGTGCCTCCGAGGAAGGTGTACTGGTTCAAACCCAGACATGGAGAGTAGCAGAGAGTACCATGGCTGCCTGGCCCAGTCTGGTGCTATCAAGATCACTGATGCTGACTGGCCCCTGAGCTTAAGAAATACTCTGTACAGCAGAGGGAAGGGGGAAGGGGGAAGAGCATGGAGGTGCTTCCTTGACTAATCCAGAGCCAGAACATCCAAGGGGATTGTTCCCGTATCTGGTGGTCTGCCATAGTACAATGGCAGGTGGTGGTTCTAGTGGGACACAAACAAGTCTACCTCTGGGGTGCCTCACCTCCTAAAGATTACTTGCACCACCTGACTGTCGTAATCCCATTCATGAGGGAACTAGCTGATTTGAGTCAGGGTATCTGCCCAGGTATTGTCCTTGCCTGGCAGATGAATAACCTGCAGGGACCCCTTCCCCCAATGGAGCATCCTAGATTGATTCCATATTATCATGAGTCTTCTGCAGGCAGGGCTTGACTTTATCTATCCCTGCTTGTTTGTGTAATACATTGTGGTGGTACTGTCTCTTCTGACCTGTACAACCTTCCCTGTACTAGTTGTGTGAAAACCCTTAGTGCCAGTAACACTAATCTTGGCTCCAGCAGATTTGTGTGCAGAAGTGACTCTGTGCTGGGATGGTGTGAACACCCAGATGGGAGCCCCACACTAGTAGAGATGCATCTGTTGACCGAACAACTGATGGGGACTCTTGCTGAAAACAGGGACCCCTTTCCTCAGGTTGGTTTCTTCTTTTCACCCTTGAGTGACCTGCAACAATGTTTTTTGTTACCAGAATTAGTTTTGAGAGAAGGACTTTTCTCCCAGTGAACCCAGAGGTGAAACTGAATGTCCCTCATCTATAACCTGAATTCCAGGACTATGCCAGTGGCAGATGTCATGGGGCCAGTAGCTGAAGAAACTGTCTTTTAGCTTTTAGTTTGTTCAGGCTGAATCAGCCCACTATCAGTGGGAACCATTTTGCCCTGCTGAGAAGCAGATAGGCCCTGCCTTGCAAGGTACATTATCTAGCTCTGCTCCTATGAACCGTAGTGCCTAAGCAGGCTGAAGGACAGAACTTCTTTAGATTTATCGGGAACCCTAGCATCTCTAGGAGCCCCTGGATCACTTGCTGGGTTGATTTTACAACCCACATCCAGTCATCTAGGTATGGGAAAACTGTGACACCTTGTCTTCAAAGGGGTGCCAGAACCCCTGCCAAGCACGTTGTGCAGACTCTTGGAGAGTGACCTGATGGGAGTATTAACCTGAGGTACTTTCTGTGAAACTCCCTTATGAGGGTTTGGAAATAAGCACCCTTTAAGTCCAGTGATGCCAACCCTTCCCTTGTCTGGAGTGTTGGCAGAATCAGTGACAAAGTTATCATTTTGGACTTTGGCCTTGTTAAAAATGCCTGTTTAGTACCCTGAAGTCTAAGACAGGCATCACTCCCCATTCTGTTTGTGGTACCTTTTGCTGTACTAGGACAGGCTCCACTGTGTGACAGTAACATGTTTTGACTCTTTTTTTTTTTTTTTTACTGTTGGCAGGGATTTGAACTCTGAGACAATCCCTAACTCATTGTGGTGCCTGAAGTACCCCTGCTGTGGGTACTGCTGATACTGAGGCACAACTCTGGCCTAATAAAAGAAAGGCTTGGTGTGAAATGATCTGTCTCTGCCTCCCGTTCCATATGTTTTAGTGGAAGGGGAGCTTTCTTTTGTAAAATTGCTACTATAGGCGGATTTTGTATACCTCTACCTTTGTCATGTAAGCCTTTATCTTTCTTCCAAGAAGGAATTACCCTCAACTGGAAAATACATAGCCTTGGTTTGGGTATCCTGAATGAGGTTTGTGACTCTCAGCCAGGCAAACCTCCTTTGAGCCACTGTATCCGCCACTTATCTGGCAGCAGTGCCATAAAAGGCAGCAGTCATATGACATATTTGGTTGCTCCCAAACCCAACTTAACTGTTTCAGCTAGATCATCTGACAGGGAAGTCTGAGCCTTGACTGCCATAGCAAGGACAGACTACCATAGTGACTTTTGGTATTGAGCATCAAAGGCTTTAAAGCCGTGTTGTCAGTTTTTCTGGAATCCTTGTTAGGAGGAATGCCAGGGGTATCTTTGCCTTGTTACAGGCTGTCACTTGTACTACTCCTTGGTGGACAGGGTGGGAGAATAAAAATTCAGCTCCCTCCCTGTCCAGCTGATATTTCTTATCCAGCCTCTTATCAAGAGGGGAAGACAGAGCTTGGAATTTGTAGAAATCTTTAAAGTATCTTTCCGGAAGAATGTATTCACAGGAAGGAGAAGCTTTTTAGTGGGTGTCAGC
Source organism: Neoceratodus forsteri (assembly GCA_016271365.2). Lineage (NCBI taxonomy): Eukaryota > Metazoa > Chordata > Ceratodontiformes > Ceratodontidae > Neoceratodus > Neoceratodus forsteri. The sequence continues at coordinate 1,531,098,583 of CM057453.1, forward strand.
CCAATCATTTCTCACAATATGAAAAGTGAGGAATAATCCTCAAACGCTCTGTGGGAATAGCCCAACTCCTGTTCAGGGAAAAACTCAGTTTAATAGATTCCCCTTTCTTCTATTTAACATAAACATATATTCTTCCTAGGAAGACTGAGCAGAGGAGATAGACTGCTTTGCAGGGGTCTGATGCTGAGAAACAGACAGCCCTTGCAAGCCTAAAAGTTATTTTTTTTGTTTTTTTTAAGCCATTCCAGGCATTTTTCCACACTTTCTTCTTGAAAGTTTTACAATTTCTGCAGGAGTTGTTAGGCTTTATAGCAGGCACAGAAGTCCCCAAATGTTGTCCAGCAGGAGGTTCTGTGTTGATTTATTTGAGAGAACCAGGGAGTCAGCCGGTTCAATAAGTCTCTTAGGAACTGCTTGTATACCCATCTAAGGGGTAGCAGTTACAATAATTGTTGTGGTTTCAGCCACAGTAATTTAGGGTGTCTGCTGGTCAGAGCTAGAGGGATCCTTAGGAGGTGATAACTTTTCTCTTTAGCCTTATACAGGCATGTTTCAATAGTTTTCTCAGGACATGTAATGCAGATTTCACTCTGCTTGGAAATGTACATGCCCAGAGTGGCAAACAAAGACTGTTTGCCTTAGCAAAATATCACCACTCTCAACACATGATTCAAAACCGGGATCACCAGTTTTCTTTCTCTGTTTTTCTGACATTTTCCACATAAAATGGGTTCACAAAGGGTAGGTCGTGCCAGACTAACCTCCTCGAGTTCTATGATAAGGTCAATAAGGCCCAGGATATGGGCAGTTCGGTGGATGTTATCTTCCTTGATTTTGCGAAGGCATTTGATAAAGTGCCACATGAAGAATTGATCAGAGCCTTAAAAGAATTGGGGGTTCATGATAATTTAAACTGCTGGATAGGGGCTTGGCTGAGGGATAGGAGACAGAGAGTGTGTATAAGAGGGGAATGCTCGGACTGGGTGGCTGTGATTAGTGGGATACCCCAGGGATCTGTTTTGGGGCCCTGCCTTTTCAATCTATACATCTCTAGTATGTGTGTTAAAGAAGGGGTGTGGCTGTCCAAATTTGCGGACGATACATGTCTGGGCTTTCCAGTTAATAATATCAAAGAGGCTAATACTTTACAGGCAGCCCTCATAGAATTGGATATATGGGCCAAAGAAAATAAATCTATATTCAGTATAGACAAATGTGTAGTTATGCACATGGGAAAGCATAATATGCAATATAAATATAGGTTGGGAGGTAGAGAGCTGAGGACAGTACATGATGAGAAGGACTTGGGAATAAGAGTTGATAGTGAACTAAAATTTGGAATGCAGTGTAGCCAGGTGGTAAAGAAAGCATGTGGTATACAGCACTGTATATTCAAGCATATTAAAAGTAGAGAGAAAGCTGTACTATTGCCCTTGTATACCTTATTGGTGCGTCCACACGTGGATTGCTGTGCCCAATTTGGGGCACCAGGTTATAGGAAGGATATTGATGCCTTGGAAAGGATCCAGAGAAGGGCAACCAAAGGTATAATGGAAGTCCAGGGATTAAACTATGAACAATGGCTACAAAGCCTTGGATTGTACTCCCTGGAATTTAGTAGATTACAAGGCGATATGTGCCAGATTTTTAGGGTACTTAAGGATGACCAACTAAGGGAACAACTGGGCCTAGAATTAAAGATGCAGACATATGACACTAGAGCACACTGTTTCCAGATATACAAGGACAAGTATAATACTAAAAGGAGGGAACATTGGTTTAATGTAAGAATTACAGGAATCTGGAATACACTTCCTATGGAGGTAGTTACGAGTGCCACTATGAATACCTTTAAAAATAGGCTGGATTCCTATTTAATAAGTAAGGGTATACAGGACTACTCTTAGAATATTAGCAAGCTATATGGACATGTGTCTTTTATGCTCAGATAAACCTATGAACCTAAAACTGATAAAAGTTGTAACCACTGAAAAATGTATTTATTTAAACTTTATTTAACATTTGCGGTCGGTTCCGGAACCGATGAAGAACCGATTGGGACCAGAAACTAAAGTAAAATGAACCGAGGCTATCAGTCCAGGAGCCTGTATTAGCGGTTCTTAAAACAAGCTAAATTAAATAAAATTAAACATAACTAACAGAGTTTTTTTGTCAGAAAACTCCAATAAATGTAAAATAAACCTTGGTTTCCTCCCGGTTATACCGAACCTTGAGAAACCGAAAAACTTACAATTTAAACACTAAAACTACAGGTTTACTTAAAACTACAAAAAGTAAAAGGCAGCAAATGAAATGTAAAGAATACTTATATATATTTTATAAGTTTTCTCATGTCAGAACAAGATGATGAGGAGAGGATCTCCGAGCATCTAGTCTTGACAGGCAGAGAGAAAAATCTGAGGGGTCTAGAGCAAAGGCAGCTAGTAGAATGCAGCATTTGAAAAGTGGCTCATGCAAAAGATTCCATCATTTGCATATGTTCCATCTCCCCGGGCAATTCTGCTTAGAAGGCTTACTGCATAAAGTTATGAATTACCTGAGTATTACTAGGGTTAGAAATATAAGAAGCTGGTGAGCCTAAACATCTATTCATTGGAGGATGGGGAAGACTGTGATAGACATTTAGAAATACATGCAAGGGTATAACCAGGCACACGCCTCCAATCTATTTAAGATAAAAGGATAGATGACCACTGAGGTTCCCAACTTCAAACTTGGGGGATAACTGCAAGAAAGGTATAAGGAATTATTGCTTACAGAAAGGGTTATAGATAAATGGAACAAGCTACCTAAAGATGAAATAAATGCCAGTACACTCTCAGGGTTCAAACCCCAAAGGGTTGTTTCAGCAGAGGGATCAGAAACAAACAGAAGGTCAAAAAACACAGGGAGCTTTGAACTTGTCATGTAGGCCTATGTAGGTAAAATAAGGCAGACTGGATGGACTTTTTATCTGCTCTCAACCATCTATGTATCTACTACATGCACCCTTCTACAACAATCAAAATACTGCTGTATGTAATTGAATATGTCGCTGTGGTTATTTGATTTGCATATAAATACGCATTGAGGGCTCTTTTCCTTCAAAGCAGCATGCCCCACTCTTTACAAAAGTGTAAATAGGTTTTTAGTTTCAAGAATATTGTACCTACTGTGGCCACAGATTGAGAGGAAAGCTGCAGCTGTTCTTTTGTTACCTTGAACCTGGAAGAAGGAAAATCCGAATGGTATATGGAGGAACACAGCGTCCTTTTTCTGCATAACTACTAAGACTAGGCTCCTGTATAGTTTGAATAATGTTACAAAAACAAAGTACAAAAAAATCCATTGACACATATAAATATTCTCACACGAAAAGCATACTCTATGGATAGAATCCAGGGGAATACAAACGCTGGCTGCTACCTTATGTCAGAGAGCTGTGATGCTGAGAATGTGGCTGAGTAGTAAGTAATACTGGCCAGTGATGTCTTCAGTGACCATTTCTGTAACAGGTCCTCTACACTGATGCTACGGCTCCTTCCATAGTCAGACAAAACCATTCATCAGCTTAAATACTTCTGCAAAGGGATATTTGTTCACCATGCATAGAAGTGCACTGTTTCACAGTAGTAGACATTTCTTCTTAGTGTGCAAGAGAGTTCTACAGTGCAATGAAAATGGAGTATGTTTTGCACCTCGGTAATAAATAGTGGAATACAGTACTGGTATGTCCATTCTGCATTACAGAATGTTGGACTATTTTGTTGCATGTTAGGCGCATAGGAGCATGTATTAACTGGAATTAATATTTTGGCTATTATGTTGCCTCCTGTCATGAAAACATTCTTGGGACTTCATAACAAAGGTGATCTTACCTAGCCCCCTTGGGACCACCTCTATCTTCCCCCTCCCTCCTCCTTCCCGGGTCCAGGGGAGGATGGCCCCAGACAAAATACAGCTGCTGCCATCTGTTGCAGCCTCTGTATTTCATTCTAGGATACCTCTTTTGAAATGTATCAGACTTCTTATGGTTGCAGTTGCACTTCTCTGAAGTTAAAAATTGACCTTTACATGTTAAATATAGGAGGCAGTATAGCATAGTGATTGTGGGCACTGAGCTGCAAACCTGGAGACCTGGGTTTGAATCCCATCAGCCCCCACTTGCATGCTGTGTGACCCAGAGCAAATCACTTATCTTCCTTGTGTTCCCAAGTCACACCTGGAAACAAGCTATGGCTTCCCGTTCCTTTCATGGTTAAACAGTTTCCCCTTTCTCTTATTTCAATTCCAATACCACTCTAGCATCACTAAGCCCAAACTTAACATTTCTTGCATTGAAGATGAGAAATACATTTTAGTTTATATTAATAATCACAAACTGGGCAACACTCTAATGTGTTGCATGGCAGCATTACCGAGAGGAAAAACATACTGACATTTTCGCTTTTACTCAGAACTCAGATGTATCTTTATTTAAACCTTTTATCAAATAATTAATTTTATACTACATTTTCAGGAATAAGTGGACCTGGTTATGTACCTAATTACATTTTTTGAAAAATGGCCTAAGTCCGCATTCAAACATACTAAAGTGGACCTTTAATACTGTTTCAAAATTGTGTACGAGAGCACTGCCCTTATGAAATAGGGGTCACGTATCAAATGCATGAGGGCTGATATGGAGGATAATGGAAAATCCACTATCTGTTGGCCCTTCTTAAATGTCATTCAGTTGGGTAAATGGATTTCTCTACTTACCCAAGAGTGTGCTTCTATATTAGTCTAGCAGTGATTAGAGAGAAGAGGTTGCACTGCAAATTGGTCCTGCCAAACATGCAGTTCATCTTTTTATTATGTAGAGGGCAAACATTGCTGCTAATCAATGCACTTCAACTTCTGAGCAGAAAAAAAATCTAGTCACTGCCCTTTTCAGCCTAGAGTGCCACAGAAATATTTTCCTTAAATTAACAAACAAGGCAAGGTACTTGTATCAGTGAAGCAGCCTCCGGAAGCGTAATTTTACCATGGTAGTAGGAAGGAATGAGACTGCATTATCACTGAAGAGGCCTTACAAAATTGAGTAATGCTTTTAGAAAAATTAGCCCATGTTTCAGATGGAACAACGTTCTCCTTACTAATTAAACTAGAGAGAAGGCATTTGTTGCCCATAACATACAAAAGTGCAGTCTTAACAGCAATGAGCAGAACTGTTTTTGAAGGCAATGGCCCAGATATTCAAAGCTTTGCACGGTGTGCAAACCATTTGCATGGGTTTAGCATGGGATTAGCGTGGGTCTGCCATATTCAAAAGGCCAAATAGCACATGTAAACTGCATTAGCGCTGGGCAAATCATAATTATATGCAAGGGGAAAAGTGAACATGAATACAGGTGCTATGAGATATTCAGCGACTAAGCTGTTTAGCGTGACTTAGCGCGACCCATAGCGCGGTACAAATTATTGCCCAGGAAAAGCTGGTCTTAACCCTGGGCAAACAGCTTTGCATGACATTGTTGCTTTCCGCGGTGTTTGTGTGGCTTGCGCAACCCTAACATATGATTATGACACTTAGAAAATGCCAGACGTGGAGGACACATGCTGCTCACTGATGGCACCACCATGATGCCAACAGCTGCCACCAGTCCCTGCCAAGCACAGGCAGTAAGGGGTGATCTGGTCCACAGGGGACATCATGGTAGTGTGGCCATACAGCACACACCTGCAGACCAAACATCTGTAGTGACCAACAGATGCCAGCACACACATGCAGCACTGTTGCATGGTGGCCATTGAGGGGGAGGGTGTATGGGTGGCCAGACCTCACCACAGCCCAGGTGTAGCCACAAGGCTGGGACACATCATGCAGTGCACATAGGCCAGTAGTGGGAATACCCCACCACCTGTGTGCCTGTCGGAACTTATGTGCCCCCCCAGCCACATACTGTACAACTGTACAGATGCCACAGCACACACAGCCAGCCATGTATATGTCACTGTGGGCATCCCATGCCACAGGTGCAGCATCTGTGGATCACACAACAGCGTGACAGTACTTTCCACTGTCAGTAATCACCTGCAAGCTGGGTCTGTCACTGTGTACAGTGCAGTGGTCATCACTGCCCTACACACCATAGGCATTGCTGTGTCCCTCACATTACTGGCCCCCTTGCTACTGTAGTGTCTGCTGTGCACTGTAGCATGACCTACAGTGTGATGGTTGCATGCAGCACCACTACCACCTGTGCCTATGACGCGTTGTCCCCTGGGGTACGATATGCTACGCTATGCTGGACTATTCACATGTAGCCTGCAGCTATCGTCATGCACTGCCTGACTGACCTACAGGTGGAGCTGTGGTCAGACCTGGCCAGCCCCTGTACTTCCAGACTGACCTACAGGTGGAGCTGTGGGACCCTGTAGTAACACTGGGCAAACTGCATGCAAATCAGGGCATAATGGGATGCTAATGTGACTGTTTGCCCAGAGACTACCTAGGCAGGATCATTTGCATGTCACTTTTGAATATGGCAAATTTTAGTACCGGGTAAACATGTTTGCACCGGGCAAACAGCTTGGCTCCCCACTAATCCCATGGAAATGCGTTAGCTCCACACAAATGGGTCAGAGAATATTATACTGTTTTGCACACTGTACTTTCCCAGAGGCTGCTCCTTGCAGCTGTACTGGGTTCACGCTTTTGCTGGAACACACATTGGCCACATAGGTCGCCTCTTCCTACCTCCACGTCACTGTGCACTGTGTTGCTGTTGTGGTCTGCACTTCCTAGTTGCTGTATTCAGAGCTGTCTTATTCCAGGGCTACGTTTACCCTGCACTCCCAGCCCAGTTTGCCCGGCCTCATTCCCATGCTATATTCAAAGGCTGTTTGCCCTGGGCTGTTCCTTTTTAATATAGCTTGCTTTGTGCTCCGGGCTAACTTTGCCTGTTGGGCAGTGCTAATTTAGCCCCGGAGCAAAGTTTTGAATATCTGGCCCTACTAGTCTTTCTTCATCAACAGATAGTCGCAAGCTTACTTGACTCAACTGATATGAAATAAAGCAAATTACACTATACGGGAGAAAAAATTAATTTGTTTTGTATATTTAGCTTGGTTATTATTTATTTTAGCAGATGTGTCAGGATTTCTACTGTTCATTATTTTACCAATGACCTAGTGTCAGGAATCTTAAGCAAGGTAATTTAATTTGCAGCTGACACAAAGCTAATGAGGGTGGTAGATTCCAAAGAATAAGACTGTCTGCAAAGGGACTTAAATGTATTGAGGGAGTGGACCAGCAATTGGCAAATAAAATCATTTAAATACCTGGGTGTCTAGCAGGAGAGCCACCTCATCTTCTCATGCCTTGTTAGTTCCCATCCATAAAAATCTTCTGAAACCTGGCATGCATAACAGGAAAAAAGTCTGTATTCGAATCCCTACCAGGCAAGTGAAAATGATCCTCCCTGCTTTTCACTTTGTGGACATGGTATGTGGTGCTTCTGCAAAATCCACCCTGATCAGGCTGAACCCTGTTCACTCCTTCTGTCACATTGCCCTGGACCTGGACTGCCCTCCTCACACCTGTCACTGTACCCTCTACTCTTCCATCTTTCTTCCCTCTCTTGATGCCTAATGGCTCTCCCCCTACATCTCCCTCATCTCTATATTTCATTTTATTTTAAAACGAAAGCCTATGGACAAATAATGCCCAGTTTTATAGGCAACCATTGTCATAGTACAGATACAGAGACAGAAACATAATCACATAAAATAAACAATAGATACAGATTACAAGGAATCAGTGCCCACAACAGGCATCTGATGTACTAAAAAGGTTTTTAAGAGCAGATACAAAAGATTTATAGTTTGCGAAAGTTCTAATGGTTAATGGTAATGAATTCTAATAACTACTGTGGCCTGGATATTCAAAGCAATTGCACCGTCCCAAGTGTGGACTTGCGCCAAGGAGCGCTATTCAGTGGGAGCCAGTGCACAGCGCAAATCTCATTGCACCAATGCACAACTATAATGAATGCAGACGCAAGTGCAGGGGAGTGCCTATGAATATCCAGCGCAGAGCGATATTCAACCTTGAAACCATGGCACAAGTTCAGAGCAAACCAGAGATGCGCCGAGCAGACTTGTTCCTGTAAATACAGGGCACAAGCACACAGAAAGCACTTGCGCCAGGCGAGAGGGAATGAGAGAGAGACAGAGCGAGAGAGAGAAAAAGAAAGGAAGACACACAGAAAGACAGAGAGAGAGAGAGAGACAGAGGTGGCAGTGGAGAGGGAGACAGGGGCAGAGAGAGTGTGAGAGACAGGCAGACACACTGCCAGGCAGTGCACCAGGGTGGCACACAGCCTGCAGCAGCCAACCACCCAGGGGGATATTGGACATCAACGGCCATAGATAGTGCACCCTTCATGATGGTGGCCATAATGAGGGGTGTGAGGGGGCAGGAGGAAGAGCGACATGGCTGAGGAAGGGCCTGTTGTCGGCATGCCCAACACAGGTGGTACCGTGCTTGCATCACCTTTGAGAACTACAGTGACACAGAGATAGTTGGCTGGTACTGCCTGAACAAGGCCATTTTGAGGCAGCTCTGTGAGCTGTGCAGTGAGGAGATGCAGGCACCCACCAGACGGAGCCACGTCATGTCCATGGAGATGAAGATGACCGCTGTCATGTGCCTGCTCACCACGGGCATCTTCCAGAGACCAACAGGAGACACCACAGGCATAACCCAGTTGGCCACATCCCACTTCCTCACAGAGTTCCTCAACGCTCTTCTGTTACGTGCTTCGGAATACATCCATTTCTCCCCAGCACACAGGCGGAGTGTACAGCAACCATGCAGGACTTCCATAGGGTAGTACGCATGCCTGTCATGTTTGGGGCCATTGACTGCACCCATGTGCCCATCCTCATGCCACCTGGCCCTGAGGGTGTCATGTACATTAACAGGAAGGGGAGCTCGAGCATCAACTGCCAGGTGGTGTGCGATGCCATGGGGTGCATCACCAATATCTGTGCCACACACTATGGGAGTGCACATGATGCATTTGTCTGGCACAGCTCTGCGCTGTGCCACAGGTTCAAATGTGGGGACATCCCCACGGGCAACCTAGTGGGTGAGCATGGCACGGGCAAGGGGTGATGGGCAGAGCAGGCCATGGGATGGGGTAGGGCAGAATGGGTATGCTGACATGGGTGCCAGGGACAGGCAAGGGGCACAGCATAGGATGGCAGACAGCTAACATTGTCATTATCCACACAGGAGACAGTGCCTATCCACTGAGGCCCTGGCTGCTCATCCCCTACTGGTGCCCAGTGTTCCCAGCACTACAATGAGGCACACACAACATCATTGAGCGTGTATATGGCATGCTGAAGGCATAGTTCCATTGCCTAGACAGGTCCGGCTTGATGCCCTACAGTACAGCCCCTTGAAAGCCTGTGGCCTGTTTAGGGCCTGCTGCATACTGCACAATATGGCCATTGACTGTGGGATAGCTGTCGAGGCTGATGAGAGCAACAGTAGTGAGTACAATGGAAGCAATGGGCCGGAGGGTGGTGGACAGCCCCCCCGGGTGGAGGGATCCCCGGCTGCAATTGTAGAGGCACCAAAACCAGGACACCACCATGCTGGGAGCACTATGGTTATGCATGAGTGGAAATGGGATACATGCACCAGGCCACACACACAGGTACAGCACATATGTAGGGGCGTGCATGGCAATGGGCATGCACACTGGGGCATGGTGCAGGGGTGGGGGGAGTCAGTGGCACACAACCACACACATCCACACACAGCAACACACGCACGCACCCATGTACCCACACACCCAGGCATTGACATGTGGTGTGGATCAGATGCATTGCACCGGTGCACAGGAGCAACCGGTGCTGAACTGCCCTCATCATGCCCACGCCACACGATCCAGTGGCCGGGCAAGCATGCCCACAGGCAGCGTGTGACGTGACACACAGGTGCCACACCAGTGGTATGCACACACACACGCTGCCCATGCATGCACAGGGCAGCAGCTGCATACTGCAGTCAGGGTGGCACATGCATCAGGGCTGCTGCACAGAACCATGGTCACCACAGCCATGGAGGTGGCCACGCCAGGGCCGATCAGCAGCCACAGGCTGCACATCATCCACAGGGGGTGTTTGCAACAGCCCCCCCATGGGTTGAACTGCAGGACCGTGACTGGGTCAGCGCTGGGGTGAGTAGGCACCAAACAGGCCAGCTCCAGGCATGCCTGGGATGCCAACGTCCGAGCCCGGCATCGAAATTGTGGGCGTCACCTGATGCCAGGATCATGGGGTGGACATCGCACTGCATGGGATCAGCATGCCCGGCCATGCCCTGTGGCATCCAGCATCGCAAAGCCATCTGTGATCGCATTGGCAATGCAATCCAGGGATGCAGTCATGGCCTCCTGCATGTGCTGCATCCCTGCTAGGAGCTGCGCAGTGCCCCTCTCACACTGCTCGGCCAACTGACATACCTCTGCACATAGTGCATGCACCCCAGTGGCAAGCAGCACCTGTTGCCCTACAGAAACCCACAGCAAACGGGTGTGCTCAGCCAGTGGATCGGCGTCCTGGGGAACCCAGGTGGGACGCCGATCCTCCTGTGGTGACCAGTCATGCTGCGCAGCCCCCCCTCTGGTGGACACTGCACAGTGGGGTCCTCATGGGGACTGTCCGCAGCTGGTGCCCCAGTGGGGGACCCAGCGTCTGGCTGCCCTGTGGCACCTGCAGGCTGCTGCCATTGCCCGTCTGGCTGCTGAATGCTGCCCAGCACCTGTGCAGTCACACCACCACCACCACCACAGGACACAGCCATGGCAGTGCACACAGCCACACCCACAGTGGTGGCAGGCAGCTGTTCCCCCACCGGCAGGGTGCTGGGCGTGCCACCTGTGTTGGTGACTGGCATGGGCGTCTCCCCCATAACATCGCCCATGTTGTCCAGGATGATGGTGATGTCATCATCGGCATCGGACCCGGCCCCTCTCTGTGTCTCGATGCAGAGGACACCAAGACTGGCATCCCACAGGAACACATCCAGTACCTCATCTGACCCCATGCCCAGGACATCTGCCTGGACTGTGGTGGTGCGCTACAGCCTATCAGTCCCCTGGATGCCTGTGGAGGTGGAAGACTGGTCCTCTAGGGCTGGTTCTGCATCCACAGCCACTGCCGCTGCCCCATCCTCCGCACACAGGTGTGCTGGTGCTGAAAGAGAGGAAAGGTGTGTCAGTGATACAATGCCCACATGTGCCCCCCCAAACTGCCACTGCGTGCGTCTGGCAGCATGGCATGTGCGTTGTTGTGCACAAATGCACAGGTCATGCATGCTGGCAGCATGCACACCAGCATGCCCATGTACGCACCCTCCGTGCCACCAGAAGTGCGTGGCTGACATACTTACCATGCAGTGATGGGCTGTCACTCATCTGGAATCCTCCTTCAGGCACACCCTCCACTGTGCTGTAGTGCATGGTGGCTGCCACCAATTCCTCCTGCATCGTGAGCGGTGGCGCATCGGGAGGCCCCCTCAGGTGGTCTTCTGGGAGGCACGGTTGGCTGCCACCTTCTCCTTCACATACCTCCTGTCTGTGCCCATCTTTTTATGGCACTCCTGCACTGACTGCTGGTGGATGCCATGCTGGTTAATGTAGCATGCCACCTCCTCCCAGGCCCCAGCCTTGGCCTGTGGTGTGCCCGTGGCACCACTCAACAGTGGCTCCCTGTCCAGGTAGGCATAAAACAGGGCCTCTGTTTCATCCTTACTGAAACTGGGCCTGCGCTTGCAAGCAGGCCCATGCTCCTCACACTCCTAACGCTCCTCAATCCCCTCATGTCCAGACATGTCGCCTCCTGTGGACATGGACAGAACAGTGTGTTAATGGCAGCATCTCCCTTTAGCGACCAACCCTGCTGTGCCATCTGCTTCCAGGAAGCTGCAGCGGCCTATGCAACCCACCTCAAAGGATGCAATATCGGTCCATGGCCTGTGCTGTTCCATGGCGTTTATGTAGCGCATCGCATGCAAATGAGCTTTGGCGCAATGGTAATGACATGCTAATTCCCCCAGTGTGTCACGCATTGGCTGATGAGCTCATTTGCATGTGATGTCTGAATATTGCGATTTTGCTCTGTGCACAATGGGATTGCTCCTGAGCAAGTCACAGCACAATGTGCATGCATGTGCGGTGCACAGGACCACAGTCCAAATGTGCCGAATGGTATCATGTCATCAGTTGCACACCATGCACTGACTGCATGATGGGGTTCACGGCGCATGGTGCACCAGGCCTGCTAGCGCGCATGTGCACACTGTGTGGAGGCAGCTGACCCCTGCCGTGACCTCTGCCCCTGGGTAACCCACGCACTCATGACCCTGCCTAGCCACGTCCATGATGCGCATCTCTGAGACTGCACAATGGGCGGACACAGTGCATGTCCCCTCGGATCGCGCATCTGGCGCATGCCATGGCCACGTGCGCTTACCACCACCATTTTGCTCAACAGCTACTTCTCGCAGCACGGCACAGCAAAGGGCACCAAGGGCAGCAAACTGGATGCAGGTCTATCTAGTGAACCTGGTCACCTGCGTCCAGCCCCACACACCCCAACTCTTTGGCCAGGCATCCCTGCAGTAGCCCCGGGTCACAGTGTGGCAGGGCATTGCTGCCACACTGCAGCAGCGGACTGGAGTGGCCAGGATGGGGAAGCAGTGCCGCCACCGCTATGGAGAACTGGTGAGGAGGGACCCTGAGCGCCTGAGGAGGCCAAAGGTGTGAGTGAGGCATGGGGCTGTGCCACAGCCAGGTGAGTAGGCCCATATTGCATGTGTGCCCTGGTGCTGTACTGTGGTGTTGGCTAGGCTTCCTGGCATGCCCTGTAGAGTGGTGCACTGCCATCATGTGCATCGCGGGGTGGCATCGCCAGCCGCCACTTGCATTGTGATGCAGCTGTGTGGGATGTGTTGGGCAGGGGCTCACCCTGTGTATAGGGGTGGGGGTGGTGGGCAGCTGCTGTGGATGTTTACTGATGTGTACCTGTCTATGTTCCATTCCCAGGGCCTGAAAATCGCAGGAGAGTGGCAGCGGCAGCAGTGGCAGGATGGCAGGCCGCAGTGGGCCAGAGTGGTGGTGCAGGAGTGGTTCCAGCACCAGAGGGGCCACAGAGGTCTGGTAGGCACTGTCATGGTCCTTCGCACTGTACATGGGGGTGATGGGGGCGTGGGTGCGGTCATGTCCGCCTGTGCCATGTGCCGTGGCAGCTGTGTGTGTCGCACTGTACGTGGTGCCTGCCACTGTGGCACATCCATTAGACATGTGTGCCAGCTGTTGGTGGGGTGGGTGTGCGCCCAGCTACCACTGATGTTGCTGTGGTGCTGCTGGTGCACTGTGCCATGTGACTGCCATTGCACAGTCGGGTGGCCACTGTGCGGAGGGAACCACCACTGTGCACTATTGTGGTGTGCCACGTTATTGGCAAGTGTTGGCCCACCCCTCCTGCAGGTGGCCGGTACGGGCCATCTGGGGGGTGATCCCGCTGCCCATTGTGTGCTGTGGGTGGGCATGGTTCCCTGGAACATTGCACTGATCACCTGTCCTGTCCCTTGTCAAAGGTGTCTGGCGAAGGCGTAGGATTCCCCTTTACTGCCAGCTGCTCCGGCAGCTAATCTTAATCACTTCGACCATCATGGAGGCAGTGCTGCAGGTGTGGAGGATGTTGCTTGCTAACCGAAGGCGAAAGATGGCAAGGGGTGGCATGACGTGGCCGTCAGTAGTTGGGGCCCTGCATTCCCCTGTTTCCCCAGCTGTACTTCCCCCTACAGTCTCCCTTCCCAATGTACAGTCCGTTCCCTGTCCCCTTCCCTCGCTTTCCTACCCTTTCCCAAACCCTTGTTTTGTATATAGTTCAGTTCTTTAATATATCTATCTTTTGACTTACCTGCCTATGTCTGTGGCTGCTTTTCAGGTGGCATGAGGAGCCATGCTTCAGTGGCCCAGTGCCTGTTCGTGTGGTGTGCATCTGTTGGGGTACATGTTGTGCTTCTGTGGTTCACTGCTGTGTGCTGTAGTGTGTCCCACTGTGGTGGTGTCCCTCCCCTAGGTCGGTGGCTGTGTCTTGGGGTTCCCATGGTGGGGCTGTCAGGGGTGTGTGACGGGTGTGTGTGTGCTTGGCTGCGTGGTCCTGGGTGTGGCCTGCTCTGGTCTGGATGTGTAGGTGGGAATGGTCTTCAGCATGTGGGGGGGGCCCCTTGGTGGCCCTCTGTTGGCCATTGGCACCTCCTGTTGCCTACTATCTGTGCCACTGTTGTGTTTTGGGGTGGAGGTCTGGGTGTCTGTATGTACCCTGCTGTGCCCAGCTGGTGGTGGCCTCCTGTGGCCTGTCACTGTGCTTCCCTGGCTCTGTCCCTGGGTCACTTCTCTGTGCCATGCCCCCTTCTGTTGCTCTGCTGCTCTGCGCCCGTGGTTGTGCTGGGGAATCTCTTTCTGCACCATGGCGCAACTGTGCTTGCACCATGGTACACCTCTGGTTGTGCCATGGCACAACTGTGCCATATTCAGCTGGGTTGCATTGGCGCAGTGCGGTTGGTGTAACCTCTATATATGGCTCCTCTTTAGTCACAGTGCATCAGATTTGCACTGTGCCGGACTTGCACCAGCCTTTGGCACATTTCTGAATATCTGGGCTATGGTGTATACTAAAATGCAGCTTGTCCAACATTTTTAAAACACTTTGGTAACTTTAAGTATAAGCTATCCGTTGATCTAGTTTTAATATTTTGATTGAGCTGGTCTTTCCACCAGTAACTTTAGATTAGTTGGCACATGTCCACATACAATCTTCCAAACCCAACAACCTAGCTGGTAATCAATCCTTTGCTGCAATGTATACCAATTTGATCTACTGTACAAGCAGCAATTATGATACATACAGCATTTATGACAATCTAATAGTAGATCATAAGCAAACCTACAAGCTTTGTTAATAACAGAGCAATTCTTTGCGTCAACATTTTACTAGCAGAAGAATAATTAACTGAACAATAATCAATAATCGATAATATGTGTGTCTAATAACATACTCATGTTGGGTTCCCTCTCCTTTTAAGGTGAGGTAACTTGTAGACTCTAGTTTCTCTGCTTCATTGTCTTGTTTTTATTTAGTGTTTGCTCTATGTTTTTTTATTTGATATTTCTATATCTGATTTTTATTTGCATTTGGTGTTTTTGCAGGTTTTCTGTTTCAGAATGTATTTTTCTCCTCACACACTTCAAGACCTAGAGTGCAAGTGGAGTTTAATAAAAACCTGAAGAGATTTAGGAACAGCCTATGTTAAATGCCATCATGACTTCGTATTAAGGAACAGCATGTGGGCTGGCCCAGTGATGCTGAGGGTTGAGGCACTGGACGCCACATCTCGCACCATGCTGGTCACCCAGGTTTGAGAATGGACTCGGGTCATTCGGGGGTCAGCAGGGGGAGGAAGGATTGAGCATCCATAGTCGGCTCTCCTTCCTTGGAGAGGGGGACAGTGCAGCGTGCTGTAGACTGACAGCCAGCGTTGCATCACCTAGACCAGGGGACAGCATCCTTCCAGGGCATATGGCTACTTCCGTGGAGATGGGGGCAGCTGCCTCTCCTATTGCACGTTTCGGGTGCCTGGGGAGAAAAAACAGAAAAATGTCCGGGACCTGATGGAGTCCATGATGACCCAACATGTTCGGATCAGAGTACAAGTCTCTCCAAAGGAGGGCCAGAGCAACCCATCGGCTCCGTGGAGGAGCCATAAAAAAAAGAAACAGCATGTAAACTTAGACTTATTTACAGTATATTAAATCTGTAGTATGAAGCAGGCATATTGAATTTGTATAGTACCAAATGTTACATAGCTGTAGAAAATTTTTTAACCATATTTTATTAGTGACTTTGTAAATTAGTGTGGCTTAAATTGTTGGGGTTTATGTCACTTTGACTTAGGCACCAGTGAAAAGTGGATATGAAGACTGAAATGGTTACATAGCCGTATAACATGTTTTAATCATATTTCTTGCTTCCTACCCCTTCCCGCCACTGCTTCATTATGCACTTTAGCTTTTGAGCCTGTAGTCGCTCTCTAGTTTGTTGATCAGAATATGTATTATTGTCCTTATGCTGTTCCCACCTGTGTGTGAGTGAGATTGTTCCTTGTCAATACATTGTGCTGTCTACTGTACCCCATCCTGGCCCAGTTGTAGTTGCAGGCCTGTATGTCACCCTGCAATGTACTATTGTTCTTATGTACTGTAACCTCCCGGGTCGCACCTGAAAATAGGCACTCGTTGTCTAGTGTGCTTACCTGGTTAACAAAAACAAATAAATAAATAAATAATATTTTACTAGTGAATGTGTTTGTAAATTACTGTCTTAAATTGTTGAGGTTTCTGTCACTTTGGCCTAGACACCAGTGGCAAGTGGCTATGGAGCTCGCACTATCACTTTAACAGGTGACTATAAATTTTATCATCACTGTGTTGCCTCACCATTGAAAAAGCACACGGTGATGTGTGAACTGTGTCAAGCATTTATTTGGTGATTTTACTATGGCTGCACAATAAAGGTTGATACCCCAAATATAAACATGCTGATAAGTAAAAGTCCCATGCACATATGGTGAATTGTTTCATTTATCTGCAAGCTGTGTCACTGAGATGGCTATGGCAAATTATAAAAAAAGTTCTTATACATGCTATATTCTGATTTGATGAAAGCATACCGACAGCCAAACATTACTGGTATGTTAATCACAATTTATGTGTGTGGTAATTGACCAATAACTGCACGGGTCTAGAATATGTCCTGCAAGTCTTGGAAGAAGCCAGAAGGGGAAGGAAACATATTCAATTCAGTGCTTTACAGTAACTGGTAATTGCTATTTTTCTTTTAAACTTAGATTGTGGGCTTTTAGTGACACTGTACTTTTTTTGTTGTCTTTACTTAGAATTGTTTTTGGGCTGTTGAAAATTTAAAACGTAGTGGTGGTGTATTTCTTAGCTGTCTTTAATTGCTGCAAATTTTTGCCCCCACCTCCCTTTCCCCCAACTCTTAATTATATGCCCTGTTAAATCTGATTGACAGGAGCTAAACACAGGGGATAGTAAGGGGTGTGGAGTAGGAGGGGCATAAGGGGGAAGAAGCCCACCCTCAGCACAAGTGTTTTGACTCATTTATTTATTTATTGGTTTATTTTCTTTGTTTAAAAAAAAAAGTATCTGAGGATCAGTGGCAGGATTTTTAGGACAGTAAATTAATAAAAAGGGAACTAGGAGAGCTTCAGTAGCAGACAAGTAGTGGAATAGCAGTATAATTGCAGTATAATGTGGGGAGTGGTGCAATGTAGTAGCTGCGGGGCAGCCATATTCAGACAGACCTTCTGGACACTGAGGTGCTGCCCTATCTGCTTGCATCTCTCTGGACTGTGGGATGAGGTAGCCAGACTCAGAGCGGAAGTAAACTGGGTCAGGAGTACCATCACTCCTATCCAGAGACCACCCAGTCCAATGCAACTGCCTCAAAGGATGCCGAGAAGAGGAGCACTTGGATGACAGTGGACTCAGGAGGGTTAGAGCGGTCAGGCAGAGGCACATCCCAGATCCTATTCCACTGAAGAACTCATATGCCACACTGGCAAACGGGGACAACCAAATAGAGGTACCCAGAGAAGTGGAAGGAAAGGATGTGGAGGTTAGCCAAGGAGGTGATCTCAGCGGGGAGAGCTGTGGACCCCAGAGGAGGAAGCGAATCCTAGTGGGGGACTCCATCATAAGAGGGATCCAGCTAGGAACACAGGAGGGGGAGGACAGGGAGGTGAGGTGCCTACCAGGTGCCATGGCATGGAGGGATGGAAGGAAGATCCTGGGGATCACTGGGAAGGCAAGATGGGAGGGTGAGCTGCATGTCATTATCCACCTAGGTACTCATGACCTGGCAAATGGGGAGCCAAAGGAAGTTCAGGAAGAGTTTAGGAAATTGGGAAGGGGTCTCAAGCAAGTAGCTACTTCTGTCACTTTCTCAGAAGTACTACCTGCGAGAGACAAGGGAGAGCATAGGGGTGCATGCACCAGGAACTTTAACTCATGGTTGAAGAACTGGTGCTGTGAGGAAGGGTTTAGATTCACTGGTGACTGGGGACCCACCTGGAGGATGGAGGTTTGTTCAAGCCTGACGGCCTGCATCCATCCTGAGAGGAATCAAGCACTCGATAAGTTTAAATGCTACATTGACAAGCATTTAAACTAGCAAAGGGGTGGCAGGCCAGCAGGAGGGTACCTACTTGCTCACCCCCCACAGCTAGCAGTGGAACCAGTGAACCAGAGGAGTGGCAGTGTGCAAAAGATGGAGATTAGCGCCCAAGAGGTGGATAGGCAGAAAAGGGTCAAAATTCAGCTGAAGGGCAGACAGCAACGAGAACCAGGGATAAAGGACAACCAAAGAAGGGGCTGGAGTAGAACAGCGAAACAATCTAGGGAGGTCAAATCATGGAAAGCCATGTGTGCCAATACCAGGAGCCTTAGCAACAAGATGGAAGATCTGGAGGCTGTCATGGTGCAGTCAGACCTGGACATTGTGGCCATCACTGAAACCTGGTGTAATGATAACCATGACTGGGAGATGGCCAGCACGTAGCTACAACATATTCAGAAGAGACAGGGCAGGTAGGAAGGGAGGAGGTGGCACTGTATATGAAAAATGACATAAAGGCCACAGAGATCCAAGAGGAACAAAATGGGAGAGATACTGTGGGTTAAGCTGGAAAGGAAAACAGGGCCAGCTGTCCACACAGGTGTGGTTCAGACCACCAGCCCAGGAGGAAGAAACAGATAGGAGCTGATGCTAGCCATCCAAAGGATGGCAGACAAAGTGAGGTAGTACTGGTTGGAGACTTCAATATTCCAGACGTGGACTGGAGCATCCCAGCAGCAGCAGCATCAACTAGGAGCAGATTTATCCTGGACTCCCTTCAGGGTGCCTTCCTCAAGCAACTGGTCATGGAACCAACTCGGCAGAAGGCAATACTGGACCTTGTGCTCACAAACAGGGACAGTGTGATGGGGGTAACAGTGGAGGAACAGTGACCACCAGTCATTGTGGTTTGAAATCACAGAAAGAGCAGAACCAAACCACACAAAAACACGTATCCTGGATTTTAGGGGGGCAGACTTTGGGAAAATGGGGAGATACTTGAAAGAGGCATTAAGGGGAATGGGGCAGGAATCAGTGGTTGAGGAACAGTATGCAGTATTTAAAATGGGGATTACAAGGGCAACAAAATTATGCATTAAGCAGGTTAGCAAGAGGAAAAGGAAGAGGAGACCATTATGGTTTTTCAAAGAGGCAGCAAAGAAAGTGAAAGCCAAAAAGATTGCATTCAGGCAATACAAAAAGACACAGGCAGAAGGGGATAGAGAGAAGTACCAGGAGAAGCAAAGGGAGGCAGGGAGGTCAGTAAGGAAGCCAAAGCTCAGACAGAAGAACACATTGCAAAATCAGTGGTAGGGGGACAAAACCATTTACAGGTACATAAGTGAAAAAGAAAGGCAAAGGGAGGATAGTGAGACTGAAGGGGAGGATGGGAGCGCGTGGAGGATGACAACAGTAAAGCTGACATATTGAGCAGGTATTTCTGCTCAGTCTTTATCTGAGGAAAAGGAGGGTAATGGGTCTGAAAGGAGTACAAGGGGTGAGAATGATGCAGAAATGGACACAAGTCCTTTACACGAGAAAGGGTCCTGAAGGAACTGGAAGTAATAAGAGTTGATAAAGCAATGGGGCCAGATGGGTGCACCCCAGGGTCCTTAAGAACTAAGAGAGGTGGTGGCTGAACCTCTGGCTATCCTGTTTAGCTAATCAGTGGAAACAGGGAGGTACCCAAAGACTGGAGGACAGCAGGCGTAGTCCTTATACAAAAGTGGGAACAAAGAGGCGAGGAGAACTACAGACCAGTCAGCCTCACCTCGTAGTGGGGAAGATCATGGAAGCACTACTGAAGGAGAGATTGGTGGAATATCTGGTTGTCAATGGACTACAGGACCCAAGGCAGCATGGTTTCACCAGGGGAGGTCATGTCAGACCAACCTCATTGAATTTTTTGACTGGGTGACTAGGGAGGTGGATCAGGGGAGGGCAGTGGACATGGCCTATCTGGACTTCAGCAAGGCCTTTGACACTGTGCCACATAGAAGACTATTACACAAACTGGGGAATATGGGTGTGGGCAGGACAGTAGTGTGGTGGGTAGGTAACTGGCTGGGCGGCAGGGCACAGAGGGTGGTGGTAAATGGCTGTCACTCCACAGGGGAAGAGTGACCAGAGGGTACCACAGGGATCAGTGCTAGGACCGTCCTATTCAACATCTTCATCAGTGACATTCACGCCGGACCTAGAAGGCAGAATTTCACTGTTCGCTGATGACACAAAGCTCTGTAACAGAGTAGCACACCAGAGGGTGTAGACAGAATGAAAAGGGACCTGCATAAACTTGAAGAATGGTCAGGGTTTGGCAGTTGAAATTCAATGCAAAGAAGTGCAAGATAATGCATATGGGGCACAAAAACCCTGGCACAATATCAGTTGAGGTGAGGATATAGCATGCACCAAGCAGGAAAGGGATCTTGGGGCTATCATCTCTGATGACCTCAAGGTAGGGAAACAGTGTGACAAGGCAGCAGGTAAAGCAAATAGGATGCTGGGATGCATAGGCAGGGGCATCACCAGCAGGAAAAGGGAGGTCATAATTCCACTATACAAGACACTAGTGAGGCCCCACCTGAAGTACAGTGTACAGTTCTGGAGACCATACCTACGTAAGGACATAGACAGGGTAGAGAAGGTTCAGAGGAGGGCAACAAAGATGATACATAGCTTGCATCACAAGTCCTATGAGGACAGGTTGAAGGAACTGAACATGTACTCCCTGGAGGAGAGGAGGGAGAGAGGGGATATGATAGAGACATACAAGTATCTTACAGGGAGGAACAGGGTGCAGGAATACACTATTTCTAAGGGAAAAAGATGTTCCAGGACTAGAGGGCATGGGATGAAGTTGGAGGGAGGACAATTCAGAGGAAACGTGAGGAAGAATTTCTTCACAGAACGGGTGGTGGGCAAGTGGAACACCCTGCCAGAGGAAGTGGTGGGGGCTGAAACAATCACAGGATTTAAGAATGCAATGCGATAGACATAAAGGAATTCTGGAGGTCAGGGGTAAGGGGCAACAGACTTCTAGTAAAACATAAACTGAACTTACAAGCTCAAATGGGCAGACTGGGTGGGCCATAGGCCCTTATCTGCTGACACTGTCTATGTATCTATATAACTATGCTGCTTCAGAAGACCTGTGCGGTAATTGACCAATAACTGCACAGGTCTGGAAATGATCAGGCAAGTCTTGGAACTACGCTGCTTCATAAGACCTGTGTGGTAATTGACCAATAACTGCATGGGTCTGGAAAGTGTACT
This sequence comes from Neoceratodus forsteri, assembly GCA_016271365.2. NCBI lineage: Eukaryota > Metazoa > Chordata > Ceratodontiformes > Ceratodontidae > Neoceratodus > Neoceratodus forsteri. The sequence continues at coordinate 1,531,120,123 of CM057453.1, forward strand.
GCATGTCTTGGGACTACGCTGCTTCAGAGGACCTGTGGGTAATTGACCAATACCTGCACGGGTCTGGAAAGTGTCCTGCAAGTCATGGAACTACACTACTTCAGAATTCTCAATAACTGTGACAGTTTGGAAAAACAAAAAAATGAAAAGGTTCAACTAACAACAGAAGTGAATTATCTGCCTCCAATCTGACTTCTTTGACAGTGCAAACCTAACTGTTTGGTGTGAGAACTAAATTGCCAATGATAAAAATTTATTTATTTTTAATTTAAATATATAGTAATCATTGTGTTTTCTATTATTTTAATGCATTTTTATGAATACAATAATACACTTCAGGGCGTGTGGTTTTGGGTCAATTACCACACTCTCCCCCACCACACGGTTAAAGGGTACTTGACTAACACCTCGTGCCTTCAACCCTTGGAGTGTGTCATGTGTGTGGTAATTACCCAATAACTGCACACCCTGTTGTGTGTTCATTACTTACATAATAGAAACATTTTTTCTTTAAACAGTGTTAACCATGCTTCAAGATATGAGTAGGTTCACACAATGTTAACATAATCCTCGATCATGACTTATTACTTTATTAAGTGAGACTTCTCTACACATGTTAACATTCAAAAACTGTGGAGAAGAGGTTTGCATTTATGTAATTGTATTGAATGATCAATATTATATAAGGAACACACATCTGAGACCTGTGGAATAAATGATTTATTCTCACTAGTGCTGCTTGACCTTTGGGTAATCTCACGAGTGGTGTACACCATAAGTGATATGCACAAGGTCATGCAGCATGAGTGACGCACACGCAGATGTTCATGCATCAGTGCTCAATGGTGCTCATTGGCTGAGATTGTAGGGTTTTAGAAAAATTAAAAGGAACATGGCGCCGGCATTCAGTGAGTGGATCGAAGTCAGCATCAACTAAATGTGTGTTATGGTGTAGGAGTTAGCGAGCTACAGTCACAATTCATGAGTTTCTTTTGTTGTTGTTTATTTTTTTAAACTCATGCTATTGATGGGGTATTGGTGCCTGGATCAGATTGAAGCTATGTAGTGCGTGCCATGAGAGAGAAAGAGAGTACTACAGGCAGCTGCAGATAATGTGACTAAGCAGACAAACACAGTTGGAGCTATTATTTCTTCTGTTCAGTACCATCTCAGCAGAAGGGACAGGACAGCTAAACTGAAAGTGAAATGTGAATGAGTGGGGAGAGGGTTGGCTATGAGTGGATAAAGCAGGCAGCTGTGTGGGTGAGGGATGGAGTAAAAGTATGTTGATGCTTTACTGCTTAGTTAAGAAAAAAATAAAAGTAACATATTTTGTGGCACAGATGTTATGGATGTGGGGCAGAGGTTAAGACAGACATAAGACTCAGGTAGCGAAATGGCCATTGTGGAGGCAGAGATGAAATGGAATGGGCAGGATGAAATGCTAATGCAGTGTAGACAAGATTTGGTCAGGGCCAATATGGCTGTGGAGAGCTTTTAGAAGGGGCAAGAACAGTGAAAAGAATATGCGGTACTCTCACTGCACCAGAGTCAACCATACTACTGCAGCGATTACAGTACTGCGCATGCATGATACTTGCACATGTGCAGTTTGCCCCACAGTCAGCCTTGTACAACATGGCGGGCTGACATAACTACATGTAACAACCCAGTCCCCTAGGGTTGCTAGAATCCCATTAGTACTAGTCTTAGGCAGGTAAGAAAAGACAGCTGGTGGGGAGCTCATTAGGTGCTTTCTACATAATGATATCATTGTTTACTCAGCTAGCCTGAGAGAAGGATGATTATGTCATTTAGAACTCTCACAGCAGCATAACCATTTTGGAGTCAGCTGCTCTTGGGGAGCTTAGAATGTTCATCAGTAAGTTCAAGTGTGGCGGTCAGAGTGGCAGGAGGTCTGCCATTGGGGTTCTGTCAAAGGGAACCCTTGTATTTCTCACCTTACTTTGGTAAAATCTTCAGTTTGCCTGCAGGACTCTTTAGTTTCACTCCGGGGGGAGTGAGATGGAATGCAATTCTTGTGGCTCCATGGGGCAATCCCCTGAAGTTCCTGAAGTTCACAGCTGCCTTAAGGATGATCAATGAGTAGAATCTCACAGCTGCCAGAAAGAAAGGTGCCTTTTGTTCTTTCCATGACTGGGAGGAAGGAACAACTAATCAGTGAGTACAGAATTTGAGACTGTTCTCTGAGGGAGTTGTCTGAGGTGTGTGTGCCCTAGATAAGGCTAGATCACACTGGTCAGGACCCCTTTCACCACAACTGTGCTGAATTTGAAGTTAAAGTTGGGAGTCTTTAGCAATTCATTGGGGATTGGAGACTCAAATGGTGTAACCCTGAAGGAATGGCAGAGGCTGTTTGGGGCAACGGATGGGAGGAACTCCATCTGGAGTTTCAGGCAGGACTAACTGGTTCGTGGATGGGCACCACTGTTCCCTGGGCAAAGACCATGCACCTGCAGGATTTTAAAGTGTGTGGCACATCCCACAGATATCCACTTTGAAAGAGAGATAGACATGTTTTTGTGGAAAACAGTACTGTCTAGTAAAGTGTCCTGCAAAGGAGAATGTACATGTATTACAATGACAAACATTTGGGGGACCACCCTTGCTTTAAGTAACATCTGTAAATAAAGCCATACTGAAACATCCCAGTTACTGCTTTGGACATTCCACTTGTTGCTTCTAGTGTGAATGTTATTGGTGCCCCTCAGCAGTTAGGTCTAGCATATGCCTAGCATCCTCTCCCCTGGACCTGGTTGTAAATAAAATGGTTCATTTTAGTATGTACCCCCATCCCGTTCTCTAGATAATAAGCCTGGTATACACTCCAATATTAGAGGTGGTACCATGAGTGTAGTTCTGCCAAAAAAAAATTGTATGCCATGTAGTTGCAGTAGTTCTTTTAATGGGGTGCCAGCTAGCCAAAGGTGGCATGGGGGTTACATACCTATGCACGATACTCGTGCATGCAGAGTTTAAGTCAGTGCCACCATGTTGCACATAGTGGCTGTCACTTCTGCAGTTGCAAAAAGGAAAAGTAGTGCACCAGGAAGTGGGCATGTTTATGCAGCCCGCAGAGGGGAAGGGCTACATAAACAGAAACACTGGAAACTATGCTGGAGCACTGCGGCAGAACATCAGACAGTAGTCCAATTATGTGCTTCTACAGTGCTCTTATACAAATCTGATGATGTAATAACATCTGTGGAGCTTGGCCCACACAGCCATAAAAATCAGACTCAGGAGGTGACTATTAATAAACTAGGAATCTGGTCTGGGATTTGCACATCATCACAGTCACTTTTTCATTCTTTTCTAAGCAGTCACCTCTGGTAAATGTGCCTTAACCATATTGCTCTCAGTGCGGGTAGACTACTTCTGTTTTTCCCCCATTGTATTAGGTAGTGGTAGTAGCAGTCTTGAAGTGGTAGCTGCCAGTGGTGGCACGCTCTAAAAAAAGTGGTACCCATGCTTGTCTGCACATTTTAGAAATGACCCCTTTCCTTGATTTTGCTGCAAAAAAACTGACCCCTTCAACACAAAAACAAGGAGTCAGTTATGGCCTCCACCTCCCCCCCCCTTTTCATTTCAAGTGAGGAATGTGACTATGGGTTTGCATCAGATGTACAGTGTCAGCCATAGATGCATAATATTGTTAAACAGTACTCAACTGTATGTAAAAGCTTTTTTTTGAATGTGTGCTTTCTTAATGTTGTTATTACCACTCCATTTTGTACTCTGCCCCTGGATTTCTGTGCCCCAAGAGCATTATTTTACATGTTTGTGTTCAGGACAAAAAGGCATTTTAAATTAGAGTAGTCACTAATCTAAATTCTTTATAGTTTAAAAAAAAATAACCTTCAGGAATGTGAATTTTTTTAAAACAAAAATGGAAATACAGGTAATAAGATGACAATATTTTACAAAATATAAGGAATTTAGATTAGTGACTACCCTCATTTGAATGGTCTTTTTGTCCTAAACAACTTTCACACTGGTTGTTTTTGTGCACCTGGATGAGTTATAAAGATATTTAGATTTGTTGGGAATGTGTGCACATTTGCTAAGAATTCTGCATAGTGCCTTAGGAAGATTCTCAAAGAAAAGCAGTTTGGAGTTTTTGGGGAGGAGAAATAAAGAATAAATGTGAAATACAAGCTGAACTTTATCTAAATATTATGTTTTGTTAAAGTTCTGAAGTTTTCAGCTGCTCTTTAAGCTTATTTTCCTTGTGATTTTTAATCATTGTCATTTACTAATGCTAGCACAGACACACACAAACGGTTTTAAAAATGAAGCTTCAGTTGGTTTCTAGCTTTTCTCAGGAAGTGAACTTTCAAGACAGTGACATTTGACCTTGGGATGGCTTTCTTTTGATGGAAGTTGTGCTGTCTTTATATTGGTATGTTGTTTTTTTAATGCAGTTTTAACCAATGAGGTCTTTAACAACTTTTCATCTGTTTTTTTTTCTTGTATAATCTGGGTTTTAAGAAAGTATGTTCTTCTAAGACCCTGTCCAGACTAGCAATGAGCTATAAAAACGTTTTAAAAAACGATACCATTCAACCCGTTTCTGTGCGTCCACATTCAACAGCTGAATCGGGGTTTTAAACCGTTACTCTGCATCCACATCAGTGTTCCGTCTCCATTTTCCTGTAACGTTTTGAAAAGCGTTACAGTCTGCTGGAGGACACATTTTACAGAAAACACTTCATTCACCCGTCCGCACTACTACTCAAAATGAAGAAAAACAGGTAACATTTCAACAACCGTGCTAAAGACCTGCTCTTTGGTGGTTTTAAAAACAGTTTAAAGAACACTTTTTAAACCGTTACAGGTCTGGACGCAACCGTTTTTAGCGCAAGTGGTAACGTTACAGGGCACCAGTAACGTTACCAAAGCTCTAGTCTGGACAGGACCTAAAACAACTGCCAGTGTTTTCTGATGAAGGATTCTGTGTAATCTGAAAGCTAAAATCCCCTGTGTTTTTTTGTAACATCTCTGTTTGTCCAATAAAAGGTACCAAATCATCTCTTTCTGTGGATCTTGTGTTACAAGGACCAATACTGCAACATGTTTTTCTGTGGATTTACAGTTTCAGAAATGTTAGCATGAACTTATCAGTACTGTGTCCACAGTTCTGAAACCATGAAGTGACATAGTCAAAACTCCAAATTCTTGGTTCCATGAAAGGAACGGCACAGAATGTTGTCCATACAAAGAAAACAATACAAAACACAACTGACAGCTTCAGCTTTTATAACAGGCACAGATAAATAGGGATCCTTTAGAGGTATAAATATAATTTAAGAAAATAGAGACATTTCAAGCAGCTGCACATAAGTAATCAATTCCTGTCTACTTTAAAGTAGGCATGACAAGAGATGAATTTCACTTAAGTGGCATAGTAATTTGCAAAACTGAAGCTGTTTAGGAGTGCAATAGGAGTTATGACAAACAAATGTAAATATCTCTAAAAGTAAAAACAAAAACAAGGGGCTGTGTCAGCATGTGGTCTGAAAGCAAAACAAAATGGTTATATTAAATGCACACTGAAAACAGAAAATAGAGTTAAAAATCTATGCTTCAACCTTAGGTCTTCTTCAGGAAATATCTAAAAGAGAAAAAACAAAGTTAGATCTCTAAAAGTATACAAATTACAGATACAAAAACAGTATGGAAGTTGTTCATGACAAAAAGACCCTTCAAATGAGCCTATCATTAAGCTGCACTAATTATATTTTTTAAACTATGGCCATCTGATTACCTCAATTTTCATTTTTCATAGGAGTTATGCCAAATAAATGTAAATATCTCTAAAAGTATATGTGTAACACATAAACCATTAGCATGAAAGTTGTTCAGGACAAAACTACCTTTCCAATGAACCTATTCATTAAGCTGCACTTATTATATATTTTAAACTATGGCCCTCTAATTACCTGGATTTTCATTTTTCTTCACAATTTTTACCTTTCAGATGGCTATATTTAAAAAAACATCTAATGAATTCAGATTAGTGACTACCCTCATTTGAAAGGTCATTTTGTCCTGAACAACTTTCATGTATACATACATACATATATACATACATGACTGTATATTGATAACTTGTATACTTTCCGAGATATTTACATTTGTTTGGCATGACTCCTACTGTGTTCACTCAGAAAGAAAAAAATGAGGTTGTTTGGAAGACCATATTTTACAAAATATAAAGAATTCAGATTAGTGATTACCCTCATGTGAAAGGCTTTTTTGTCCTGAACAACTTTCACACTGGTTGTTTTTGTGCACCTTGAACAATTTAAAAGATACTTAGATTTGTTTGGAAGGTGTGCACATTTGCTCTTGGAGAAAAGCAGATTGGAGTTCTGTGTCCATCATTCTAAAAAGAAAGAACTGAGTATTTTTTTAACTGCCATAGGGATTTGCAGTTATGGAAGGATACACTGAAAACTACTACCAAATGTGTTCCACGGAAATCCTTTTTTTCAAGCTAAAGCAATACAGCTGTAGGCTCCACCCACAGCCATAAAAATAGTGTGAGCCATAGTGCTGAAGTAAATGACAGGAGAAAGATTTTTTTTCAGTAATGGAGCCATGATTTGTTATAGAGATGGAGCTATTGCAGTGGGAGTGCAGCACTGAAAAATAACAGTGAAGAGGACAGCCTGTGGCATTGACAGCATGTGAGAGTGACCAAACTGGAAGTAATTAAAAGTAGGACCAGTGACCGGGGGTGCACATGATCAAATCAAATCAAGTCAATTTTATTTATAAAAAGGCGCCTTTCTAAAACCAAGGCACCTGTACAATAAATACATAAAACAGAATAAATTATTCTAACAAACATATAATTCAACAGACAGCAATATAATAACAGCATAGGAAAGCAAACTAAACCTCAATTAATAAATGCCAGGCTGAAGAGATAGGATTTCAAAGCTATTTAAAACTCTGGACGGTTAGGCAGTCTCGAACCCGATGAGGTAGAGAGTTCCACAGGGATGGGGCAGCGAAACTAAACACCCTTGCTGCAGATGTTTGCAAGCGTACCCTGGGAACCTCTAGCAGTCCCTCATCGGAGGATTGGAGAGGACAGAGGGGACGGTAGGGACAAAGGAGATCTTTCAAGTAACCTGGTCCCTGTTTGTGTAGGGCCTTATACGTAAGCAAAGCAACCTTAAAGGTGATCCGCCACTGTATAGGCAGCCAGTGCAGACCACAGAGCACAGGCGTCATATGACTGGTTCTTGTTGCACCAGTCAATAGCCTGGCTGCCGCATTCTGCACCAGCTGCAAGTGACAGATATCAACCCCCAGCAGCCCTAGGTAAAGGGCATTACAGTAGTCAAGACAGGAGGAAATGAAGGCGTGAACCAATGTCAGAAGATCATTGGGAGGAACCAAATGTTTCACCCGGGTGATATTTCTTAGATGGTAAAAAGAAGTTTTAACAACTGCTGACACCTGTGATTTCAGGGTCAAGCAGTCATCAAACATAATGCCCAGGTTCCGCACCCGGTCTGAGGTAGCCAGCTGAACACCTCCGAGCCATAGACCAGAAGGTGAACCTGCCAACATACCCACCTCACGATGATCTGGGTTCATGACCAACATCTCAGTTTTTTTAGGGTTCAGCCTTAGACAGCTCACATTAATCCAGGCCTGAATTTCAGTCAGACAGCTGTTGAGCACCGAGACAGCATCATCTTGTTCTGGGACAAAAGACATGTATAGCTGAGTGTCATCTGTGTAGCAGTGAAAACTCAAGCCATACCGTCTAATAATCGCTCCTGGCAGCATATACACTGCAAAAAACATGGGTGCTAAGATGGATCCCTGTGGAACCCCACAGAGCAGGGAGAATGGAGCCGAGGTACAAACCCCTGACACCACTCTCTGAGTCCTACCCATGAGATAAGATTGAAACCATCTGAGGACAACCCCTGAGAGTCTGCAGATAAACCACAGGCAATCCAACAGTACACCATGGTCCACAGTATCAAATGCTGCAGAGGGATCAAGAAGGACCAATATGGAACAGGCCCTTCGATCTCTCACTATCAGGAGGTCATTTAGTACCCAAACAAGAGCCGTCTCAATACTATGTCTCTTCCTGAAACTGGACTGGGGAGAATCATAGAAATTGTGGCTGGTCAAATATCTTCTAGCTGCAATGCCACCACCTTCTCAATAACCTTTCCCAAAAAGGGAAGGTTAGAGACTGGCCTGTAGTTTGCTAGACAGTCAGGATCCAAGGAAGGCTTTTTAAGGAGAGGTCGAACTACGGCCTCCTTAAGGGAAGCTGGAAAAACTCCCCTCTCCAAGGATAACCAGACTATCTCAGCAAGGACCGGGCTGATAACATCAATGCAGCCAACGAGCAAGCGCGTGGGGCCCGGATCCAAACTACAGGTGATAGGACGTAAAGTCTGGATAACCATCACAATATCATTGATTGTAGGCTAGGCAAAGTCACACCACTCAAACCGGGAGTCCAAAATCTACTACCAACAACTGCTATTCCCTAGAGAAAGGGTCAGGTGGATATCGGACCTGATCGTGGCAACCTTATCCGCAAAGAATCGCGCAAACTCCTCACATTGCTCTTGTGAAAAAGCATTTCTGGGCTGAAGACAGAGTGGATTGCACAGTCTGTCCACAGTCCGGAAAAGCTGAGCTGGTCGATTCCACACGGCAGCAATTTTCCTGGACAGGAATTCTGCCTTCTTACGGGAAATTGTTGATTGATAAACCAAATAATGGTCCATCAAACTAAGCCTGTCACATACCAGGCTGGACCTCCTCCATCACCTCTCTAGCCTTCATCCCACTCTCCTCAATTCTCTAAGGTCCCCATCAAACCATGGGGACCTAGGGTGAAGGGAGAGTGGATGAACATAGACAGGAGCAATGGAATCCAGGGCCTCTGTCACTGCCTTATTATAGGCAAATACCAGATCCCCTGGATCCATGCATTCCCTCAGCATGCCCGATAGGTCCAGTACTGCTATCAGACCATCTGGTGATACACCCCTCAAAGAGCGGCACTGGACCATCTCCATAGGGGCAGGCCTCTTAGGGGGGCCCTCAAAACTGAAGTTGATGGTATGATGGTCTGATCATCCGACCGGTTCCACCACCAAGTCAGATATCTCCATCCCCAGGAGAAACACCAAGTCCAATGAATGACCACCAATGTGGATCGAGGAAGAAAAACCTGTGTGAGGCCCAATGAGCTCATTAGTTGGAGGAAGTCCTGTCCAAGCTGCGAGAGTTCATCGACCCACACATTGAAATCCCCAAGGATCAGCCATCTATGAGATCCCAATGTTAGGTCAGTGATGAAGTCCGCAACTTCCCACAGGAAAACATTCCCATCTCCTGGTGGACGGTAGATGGAAAGAATCCTGCACCCCACACCCTCACCCATGATACATCCAAAGGAGTTGGTGGCTCCCACTGGAATTTCCCTCAGGTTCAGTTCTGATTTAAAATATAGGGCCACACCCCCACCCCTACTATCGATCCTCGGGCAATGTATCACCGAGTACCCGGGTGGAATCGCTGAAGCCAGAATTGGGCTTGCATTTCCATCCAACCAGGTCTCAGTGATGCAAGCCAGGTCAGTCAAATTAACAAGATCCCCAATTATGGCAGTCTTATTTTTAATAGACCTGGCATTGCATAACACCACCTGAGTTCGATGAGCAGCCGAAGGAGACCGAGTTTCTTGTCTGCAATAAGCAGAACCCTTGGGTATGGAAACCAGACAGGGAGGACCCCTTTCCTGGACCCATTTCGCCCCAGGGCATCTCCTTGTCCCCACAATCCCAATCCACCCACTCCTCCCTATTCCCCCAACAGGCCAAGTTCCTGCTCTAACCCTCCTAGCTATTCCCAGTCCCCTACACAGACTATACACCTCTGGGGATAGAGGGGAACAGCAAAAAGGGCGAAGGTCCCTCAGCCTGGAGGGGGAATACTGCCTAACCATCAGCCCAGGCCAACACATTTTCCTAAAAAATAAATAATCCAAACCAAAAATAATATATAACCATATAACAAATACTAACCCCAACCCCTAAAATAAAACAAAACTATTTAAAGCAAGATGCAACAGCTTCAAAGCAGCAGCAGAAAAATAGTCCAAGACCTACATTTATCTCTATTTAGGGAGCTCTCACCTCCCAAAAAAATAAGACAATTATATTTCCCAAACACTACCTCTCACATATGTTAGGGAAAAAACGTTAAAATGATATAAGCCTTAGTCATTTTGATGTACAGTAGAAATGCTGTACATAAATGTGACATAGTAACTGTGTACATAAATAAGTGATGACAAAGTAACTCAGATAACTGGATTTATAACAGCCCATTTGTGTCCACACCTATTGCATAGTAAGTAAGAAAAATTTATTTCGTAAGCACCTTTCAGGTACCAAGGCGCTGTACAGTAAAATACACAAACAATATGATCAAATAAACATCCATAAATATTTAAAACCCATCAGAAAAAGCCTGATAGAACAAATATGTTTTGAGCTCTGATTTAAAACTCGAGACGGTCAGGCATTCCCTTAACCGACGAGGTAGAGAATTCCATAGGGTAGGGACAGCATAAGAAAAAGCACGTGCCCCAGATGTTTTTAACCGGACCCTGGGAATCTCTAGCAGTCCCTTGTTGGTGGATCAGAGTGAGCAGAAGGGGCAGTAGGGAGTAAGAGATCTTGCAAATACCAGGGTCCCTGTTCAGGTAGGGCTTTGTAGGTAGGTAAGTAACCCAACCTTGAAGGTGATCCGCCACTGTACAGGCAGCCAGTGCAGTCTGCGCAGCACAGGCATAATATGATGAGTCCTAGATGTACCAGTCAAAAGCCTGGCTGCCACATTCTGCACTAGCTGCAAGCGATGGATATCAACCCCCGGAAGTCCTAGATAGAGGGCATTGCAGTAATCAAGGCAGGAGGTTACAAAGACATGTACCAGTGTAGGAAGGTCAGCCAGAGGAACCAAGTGTTTTACCTGGGTGATATTCCTTAGATGGTAAAAGGAGGATTTGACTACGGCTGACACCTGTAAATTCAGGGTCAAACCGCTGTCAAAAATAATGCCCAGGTTAAGCACCCAGTCTGAGGTCATGAGACGGACACCATCAAGCCATAAGCCTGAAGGGTGCCTAGCCTCAAGACCAAACTCCAGACAACCTGGGTCCACAACCAACACCTTGATCTTATCCAGATTCAACCTCAGCCAATTAGTGCTCATCCAATTCTTGATCTCAGCTAGACAGTTGTTAAGTACGGAGATCGCATCATCCTGTCCGGGAATAAAGGACATATACAGTTGGGTATCATCTGCACAGCAGTGAAAACCCAAACTGTTCACCTAATGATATCTCCCAATGGCAGCATGTACACTGGAAACAATATGGGTGCCAATATGGAGCCCTGTGGCACCCCACAGGACAGGGAGCGCATCAGAGGAATAAATTCCAGTGACAACCCTCTGCAACCTGCCCATGAGGAAAGGTCAAAACCAATTTAGCACTGTAGCAGACAGTCCACAAAGAAGCCACAGGCACTCCAAAAGCTCACCATGGTTCACAGTGTCAAATGCCTCTGAGAGATCAAGAAGGACTAAGATAGTATGAGCCTTTCGATCTCTTGTAATTAGGAGATCATTTAAAATACGAACAAGGGCGGTCTCAGTGCTATGTCTTTTCCTAAACCCAGATTGGAGAACATCATAGACATTGTGGGTTATAAGATGGTCATCCAGCTTCAATGCAACCACCTTCTCAATAACCTTACCCAAAAAAGGTAGGTTAGAGACAGGTCTATAGTTAGCTAGACAGTCTGGATCCAAGAAGGGTTTTTTAAGGAGTGGTCAAATGACCGCCTCCTTGAGAGGATCAGGAAAGACCCCCTTCTCCAAGGAACTCCAGATGATTTTAGCAAGGATTGAGCAGATAACATCTACACAACCTACCAATAGTGGCGTAGGTCCCAGATCCAAACTACAGGTGGCTGGTCGCAAGGTCTGGACAATTCTCACAATGTCCATGAATTCCATCTGGCTAAAGTCAGACCAAGTAGAACAGGTGCTCGCCACTGCCCGCTGATCTCCTCAATCCCTCATAGAGGGAGTTGGGCCAATACCCGACCTGATGCTGGCAACCTTATCTGTGAAGAATAGAGCAAGCTGATCATACTTCATTTGTGAAAAATCATTTCCAGACTGAAGACAGACTGGATTGCACGGTCTGTCCACAGTCCGGAAGAGCTGAGCCGGTCGATTCCATGCAGCAACAATCTCCCCGGACAGGAATTCTGCCTTCTTACGGGTGATTGCTGATTGATAGCCCTTATAATGTTCCATCAATCTAAGCCTGTCAGCATACAGGCCGGATTTCCACCAAGCTCTCTCTAGCCTTCGACCCACTCTTCTCATTTCCTTCAAGGACCCATCAAACCAAGGGGTCCTTGGGCGCAGAGTGAGTAGGCAAACATGAACAGGAGTAATTGAGTCCAGGGTGTCACCCACCGCCTTATTATAGGCCAGTATGAGACCCCCTGGACTCATGCATTCACTCGATAAACCCAATAGGTCCAGCACCACCGATAGGCCCTCTGGGGTAACTCCCCTTAAAGGGCAGTACTGGACCATCTCCGTGGGGGCAGGCCTACTTGGGGGATGCCCCAAAACTGATCCTTATGGTGTGGTGGTCCGACCAACTGACTGGTTCCACCCCCAAGTCCGTGATCTCCATCCCTAGGAGGAACACAAGATCCAAAGAGTGACCCCCTATATGGGTAGTAGAGGTAACCATCTGTGTAAGGCAAAGCATAGTCATAAACTGGAGGAGATTATTTCCAAATTGCGAGAGTTCATCATCGACCCAGGCATTGAAGTCACCCAGAATTAACCATTTAGGCTGACTCCAAAGCCACATCGACAATGAAGTCCGCGAACTCCTTCAGGAATTCTCCTCCATCACCGGGTGGATGGTAGATGAGGAGAATCCTGAACCCTACACCTACTCCCAGGATACACTCAAAGGATCAAGTGCACCCCGCTGGCACATCCACAAGGCCCAGTTCTGTTTTAAACATAATGGCTACACCCCCACCCCTACGATCCAATCTCGGGTGGTGTATCACTGAAAACCCAGCTGGAATTGCAGATGCCAAAATGGGGCCTGCATTTTCATCCAGCCAGGTCTCAGTGATGCAAGCCAGATCGGATGTTCCAACAAGATCAGCTAAAATAGCCGTCTTGCTCCTAATCAATCTGGCATTGCACAACACCTCTCGGGCTGGATGGGTCATCGAGGAAGATCCTGGGACCTGTCCACTATTTGTGGAGCCCTTGGGTATGGGAACCAGGCAGAACACACCCCTTTCCTGAACCCATTTCACCCCAGGGCGTCTCCTGGTCCCCATGACCTCTATCTGTCCACCACTCTCCATTCTCCCACCATGCCTGGATTGTGCCCCTTTCAATTAACTTTTGGCTATCCCCAGGGCTCAACATCTCTTATACACCTCAGCTGGTAATGGGGGACAGTTAAAAGGGAATAAATCTCAGCATGGTGGGAGAATAATGCCTGACCATCTTAAAACCCTCCCAACATATTTCAAATTCAACAATTAACAAATTAAAACCCCAAAATTTCCAGTCAAATAATTTCACTCTACAATACCACCCACATATACACAAACACCTTCGATGGGGTGCCTCTCACACAACCCCACAAAAGATCCAAACAGCCAACACACTCACACAATCACACCGAATTCACACAACTATCAATTCCCCCAACATAAGCAATATAAACCCCACAAAACCAAAAATTAAACATAAATTAAAACAACAGTCTGAGGATTAAGTACTATAAAGCTTGCAGTTCATTGTCAGTTCACCTTTAGAAATAGTCTCACAGCTCCCCAATTGTAGCAACCTTAGCTTCAATTTCAGTGCCAATAATCCAGCACTCATCAACAGTAGATCAGGCATAGGACTAAATGTTTTTGTGACTCAGCCAAGCGAGCTCTCACCTCCCTTAGCCAGCAATGCCAGAACTCTTAATCCCAGACTCCACTCTCACTAAGCATCTGAGATATGATCATACAGTAAAGAAAAAAGAAATTCAACCCAGTAGGGTTTAGGTGGCATCCTTAGAAAAGCTGCAGGTTTGCTCAGTTGTTGATGTCAGGTCAGATCTCACATCTAAGGAACATATCAGCGTGAAAGTCAGCAGCGTGAAGGGGAAAATAACCACCTCTAGTGCACCACCACCGCACCCAGTCAGATTTGCAGCAATGGTCCCCAGTCCAGCATCCGCTCACCAGCAGACCCCTCCTTGGGGGGCCTAGGAGGCACCAGTAGTATGCGACCGCCCTCTAGTGGGCTCAAAACCAGCACCACCCGCTCCAGACCCAACCGAGAACAGCGACCACCTTCAGCAGTATTACTCCAAAATTCACAACTACCTCAGCTTGTCCGCCAACCCGATCACAGTTCAGGCAATCAACAGCAATCAGTTCCAGAGACAGTTCCAATGATGACCAAACTTTGAGGCAATACCAAGCCACAGAGACTCCTCTCCCGACCATCGAACCATCTGACTCCAGAGATCTCTTCACTCCCGAGCCAGTCGGATTCCCGACATCCGCAGCTCTCTAAAGCCCAACCAGGACCCCTCAAAAAAAATTTCGGGCAGCAAATCAGCATGGCCACCCATCAACCCCACACAGTTTAAGCCAAAGGACGCTGCTGACAGGTAATGGATACAAGTCCAAATAAAGAGAATAATGAGCTGTTGAAGTTAAAACAGTCCATCTATAATGGATAATGGCAGTTCCGATTTCATTCCGTTTCACTGCAATCAACAAGTACAGCGAGGTGCAAGCAAACGCACACTTAATCCCACAGTCAGAAAAAAATGCTCACTTTAGTCCATAATTGATAAAACTTAATGACTCACTCAAACTCTGACTGACTATACTACAAACGACTATAAAATAAAATAAAGCTAACGGAGCTCAAACACAAAAATATACTGGTGATGTAGGTGGTGCAGTGTTTGCTCCTAGAGGCGAACCGAGCATGGCCGCCTATTGCACCACAGCATTTCATAAATATATGTAAATATAGCATAAATATATATACTGCACTCTAGGCAAATGTTATAGTTATATTTTGAAATATTGTACTGATGAATACGTTTTTTTCATATTTCCTACAGAATATGTTGATGAACTGATGTATGACATGTGTCAGCATCGTGTGGCATATCCCTCAGACAGACCTGCTAGACTATACTTAGAAGAAGCTCCAGTTGCAACACCACCACCAGTAACTGCATCATTTCAGAAAATTAAGAAGCATGAGTTGCTTGAACAGTTCAGATGTAGATTTAACAAATGACTTTCATGACTCTAATCAGTACGATTTATGAAGTTTTTTATTTATTTATTTATTTATTGAAAGTTTTACCAGGAAGAACATACTAAGCAGCAAATGCTCATTTCCAGATGTGTCCGGGGGGGCATACAAGTAGCACACAAAATTGGAGCATTAATATAGTAGAGATATAGCAAACATACAGCAGAAATATATACATTAAATACTAGTTAAATACAGATACATATTTATACATTATAATACAAAATGAAAACAGTTAATTTCTGGAAATAATTTCAGTCCAATTACAGGGAGAACACACAGGATCAGTGAGACCAAGTGGGATCCAACTGGGGAGGTGGAAGGGATTGTGCCAGGGATGTCAGAAACAGCTGCAGGGGGCGGTGAAATGGTTTTTAATAAGGGAAGCGCAAGCATGGGGCGAGGGAGCAGAGCAGATGCTATATGAGAGGGAGTTCTAAAGAGTTGGGAACCTATAGGAAAAGGCTGCCTGACCCACTGAGGAAGTCGGACGGGGTATAGTCAAGGTGAGAGGGTCTCAGTTTCTGAGATAATAGGAGGGGTATGGGAAGATGGCAAGAGAGGAGGATATGTAGGAAGGTAGGGACTGGGCCCAGTATTTTGCCATGAAGGTGGCACAATGGGAACACTGTCTTCTAAGAAGGGGAGCAATAGAGATTGATATAGGGTACAGTGGTGAGTGAGGGGAGGACAGTCAAGGGCAAAGCGGCAGAAGGAGTGGATGAGCGTGCCCAGTCTGGTTAAGGAGGTGGAGGAAGCAGCGCTGTAAACCACATCCCCATAGTCAGATATGGGGAGGATAATTTTCTGTACAAAAGATCGATGGGCTAGCAGTGGGATGCAGTCACGGTTGCGGAACAGGGCACCCAGTTTAGGGCGCAGTTTCTTGTGGATGGCATCTATGTGTACAGAAAAATTGAGGTGCCAGTTGAGCCAGACCCCAAGGTATCTAAAGGAGGAGCAGTCCTCTAACAGAGTCCCATACAGGGTATGGAAGGAAGGAAGGGAGGGTAGCCAAGAAAGTCTCTGCCAAGTGCCGAAGGTCATGGAGACTGTATTTTTGGCATTTAGGACAAGTTGGTTTGAGTGAAACCACCGCTGAACATTATCAAAGTCACACTGGAGTGTGGTCGCCACGTCAGTTATGGAGGGTCCAGATGCATACAAGATGGTGTCATCCACATACATATGGATAGAGGTGTTTGGGCAGGCAGCGGGCAGGTTTTTTAGGACAACAGAAAACAGCAGGGGGCCAAGGACGGAGCCTTGGGGCACACCAGTGGTTATGGGTGGGGGGGAGAGAGTTGCAGACTCTGATGGATTGAGACCTACCTACTAGGTAGGAGTGGAACCAGCTAGTGGCCAGATTGGATACCCCTGCATTGGTCAGATTTATGAGGAGGAGGGGATGAGACACAGTGTCGAAAGCCTTGGCAAGGTTGAGAAAGATGGCAGAGGTGATATGTCCCTGATCCATACCCGTTTGGATAGAGTCAGTGATCCTCAGCAGGGATGTAATGGTGGAGTGGGATCTTATAAAACCAGTCTGATGTGGGGTGAAAAAGGAAGTGGAGTCAAGGAAGAAGGAAAGCTGAGATAGCACCAGATGTTCCTGCAGTTTGGCGAGAATAGGGAGGAGTGAGATAGGACAGTAGTTACCAGGGGAGGAAAGGTCACCATCCTTTGGGAGGGAAACTACAGTAGCATGTTTCCATTCAGCTGGAACAGAGGTGAGGGAGAAGGAAAGGTTTAGTAGGGAAGCAAGAGGTTCTGCTATTGCAGGGGTGGATAGACAGAGCATTTTGGCGTCCAGCCCGGAGGGGCACTTACTCTTGGAGGGGTTAAGTCAAATCAGAGCATTAAAGACTTCCACAGGGATAAGGGGGCTAAAAGAGAAGGAGTGGGGAGAGGGTACTGATTGGTGGGAGTTGTGGTCAGCAGAGGCCAAAGGGGGGGGGACGATGGCAGGGATGCAGCGCATAAGGTAAAGAAGGAGTTAAACTCTGTAACTATGGATTGCGGGTCAGATAATGTGCTGTTGCCAATATTGAGCACAGATATGGGGGCTGCGATAGGGGGAGAAAAAGGGATTTGACCACCTTCCAGAACGTAGAGGGTGGTTTATGTTGGTTAGGAAGGTGTCCTTGAAGTAATTAGCCTTAGCAATTCTGATTGACTTGGTGTAGACATTCCGAAGCATTCTGGGTGCCTGTAAATCAGTGGGGAGACTGGTGCATTTGTGTGTCTTCCATGCTTGGTCCCTAGCTCATAATTAGGCAGGAGATCAGCAGAGACCCAGGGTAGGTGAGTACCCCTCACACGGATCCATTTCAGTGGTGCATGTTTATCCCAATATGAGAGAAATTTGGATCTGAAATAAGCGAGTGCCGAGTCGATGGAGGGGGCATGGGTGATGTAGGACCAATCGATGCTGGACAGATCGTGAGGAGAGAAGTGATATCCACGGAGTTGTAGGGCTGGATTAGTAGGGTTTTGGGAGGGGATTTGGGGTGGCAGTTATTCGAACTGCGTAGATCATGTGGTGGTCATTCAGTGAGTCTGGGAGCAAACCAGTTACTATTAAGCAGTGAGGGTAGGAGGAAAGTATCCAATCAATTAGAGAGTAGTTGGAGGATTTGGTATTCAGATGGGAGGGCTCACTTAGAAGCTGAGAGAGGTTCAGGACAGCTATGTCTCATCCTATTTTGGAGTGTGAAGGAGTGAGCCAATTCACGTTGAAATCACCCAGGACATGTAGTTCCCCATTTGCTGCTTAGGGAGGCTAGGAGGTTGGTGATTGCAGATTTGGGGGTGGAGGGACAGAAATACGAGCTGGCATTCTGCTTATTACAATATTTTCAGTTGGACATACCTAGGATACCTGAGTTCATACCAAAACCTACACTGAAATGTAGTACATTAAGTGAATGTGCTTTATTTATTTATTTATTTATTAATTTCAGAGTTCAGAAATACACTTTTGAGCAGAAATGCTCATTTACAGAGGTTCCTCATCAGAATAACACTTTATTTACACCATGTCAAAGACAGTATTAAAAACTGATTAACAAAGGCTGGACAATTTTGATTCAGTAACATGACAAAATAGAATGAGTAACATAAGTACCGTTCCGGCAATACAGAGCAAACAAAAGTTAGCATTCAACAGGTCATATAATACAAAGCATAATATAGGCACTAGGAGCTATACAAAGGTAGCAGCCCATCTGGGAATTATCAGAGGTTAAGTCTGTGAACTTTTATGGCACATTGTAATGGAGGACAGGCACATGTATGTGGAGATCATGTGGCGGGTAAGGTGCTGGCATCAGCTGCATGTGTAAGAGGGGACCTTAGGGGGCAAAAGCACCATGATCAGATGGTGCAAGAGTTGGGTTGGGTAGGGGTGCAGTTGACAAGTGACAGTGCATGGGAAGGGGTTTCATTAGGAGAAGCAGCTACATTCGGAGCCAGGTAGGAGTAAATTTAGAAGTTCCCATTTGAAAGGACACAGCTTAGTTGGTGTCTTTTGTATTACCTGAAGTTCATTAAGCCAGCTTGGTGCCCTGGGTACAAAGCAGCACTTAGCTAGAGCTGTTCAGTTGACTGGAACAGCCAGTGTACCGATAGTCATGCCTCTGATTGGGTAAGGATTTTGGGCAGGTTGTAGGAGGCCTTGCAGCCCAGAGTCGGGGGGGTCAGGCCTATGGGGGTTTTCATGTCTAGCAGGCAGGTTTGATATTTTATTCTGTCCTGGAGGGGAAGCCAGTTTGTGAGAGAGTAAAGAGTGCAGGTGTGCGTGGGTTTGTCAGTCCGTTACAAAGTGGCAGGCTTTGTTCAGGACTAACCAGACCCTATTTAACACAGTGGCTGTGGCACTCCCATAGACTGTTAGGCCATAGTCAACTGTAGGAAGGACGGAACTTGTAACTGCCATTTTTTTGGCTTCTGGGCTAAGGTTGTGCCTATGTCTATATAGTGCTCCTAGTCTCCTGTTAATCTTGCAGACGATTTGGCTGACATGTGGTGCAAATGTTAGAGTCTGGTCAATGGTGACCCCAAGGTATTTGAAAGTTTCTACCTGTTTTAGAGGGTTGCCCTTATTGTTGAGGATGTTGAGAGCTTATACTTTAGTTCTCTTCTGTGCACTTGAGAAGAGCATTTGTTTTGGTCTTCTCGTAGTTGAGCACAAGCTTGTTCTGCTGGAACCAATTCTCAAGGGATGCAAAGTTGCATTGGAGGTCTTCAATAAGTAAGTCCTGGCAGGGGTTACTTGCACAGATGACTGTCTCATCTATGTAAATCAAGACAGTGGAACTAGGGCAGGCTTCGGGAAGGTCATTGATGAAGAGGCTGAACAAAAGGGGCCACAGGATGGAGCCTTGCAGCACACCTGATGTGACAGGCCTGGCATCAGAGAGCTCCCCATTTATCTTAACCTGTTGCCATCTGCCTGAGAGGTAGCCTTTAAACCAGAGCACAGTGTCCACAGAGAGATCTAATGTGGGTAGTTTTCTTAGTAGTACTGTGTGGTTTACTAAATTGAAGGCCTTGGTGAGGTCTATGTAGATAGAGCCCACCAGGTGTCCTTTGTCAAGAGCCTTGTGTAGTATGCTTGTGTATTCGATCAGTGCAGTGGAGGTGCTGTGCATTTTATGGAAACTGTGTTGTTGTTCTTACTGGACATTATACTGGCTGAGGTATGAGATGAGTTGGTCAGATATAATTCTCTTGAGTGCTTTGGACAGTGGGGAGAGGAAGGATATAGGCCTGTAGTTTGCAACTAATCTGCGGTCTCCACTTTTATGGATGGGGGTGATCAGTGCACTTTTCCATTCCTTGGGGAACTGTGAGAATCTTTGGATAAGGTTAAAAAGTTTATTCAGGGGGATGGCAATCTCATACAGGACCAGGGCAACTAGTTTCTTGTTAAGTGAGTCACTTCACATCCTTGTTTTCCCCAGTACTTGCTTAACTTGCGAATGGAGGCAGTATAGCGCAGTGGTCTAAGGCTCTGAGCTGCAAATCTGGTGACATCCAGCAGACCAGACCAGGGTTTGAATCCCACAACTTCCACTTGCATACTGTGTGACCCTGAGCAAGTCACTTAACCTCCTTGTGCTCCCAGGTCGCTCCTGTAAAAAAGCTTTCAGCTTAGTGTGCTATACCTGGTTGAACAACTAAATAAAAAAAAAAAAAAACATAGCGGACCGTGTCCTTTACCAAGATGGATTTTGAAGTGGAATTGTGGTCTACATTGGTCTTTTTAGTTGTGTCGTCATGGGGTGCAGTAGTGGCAGTGGGTTTGTCTTCAGGGGGCAAGATGATGCACAGGTCGGTGAAGGCTTTATTGAATGAACTGGCTACCTCAATAGGGTTGAGTGTGATGCTTCCATTTGAGATGAGCATTGTTGGTGACATTTTATCACCCCACCCAGGAGATTTTTTAATGATTCCCAGAATGCCTTCCCCTTTGCCCAGCAGCTAGTTTGCTACCTTTATAAAAGTTAGCCTTAGCCTGTTTTATATTGTCAGTACACCTATTCCTAGCTGCCATTTATTTCTTTCTGTGTGCCTCATGCCTGATTGCTTGGCTTTATGTCATAGGGTGTCCCTGTCCTGCATTTGAGCAAGCAGCGATGGTGTAACCCATGTGGCAGAGTCCCCTCGGACAACCCGCTTCTTGAAAGGGGCAAATATATCTGCAACGGCATTAAACACAGTTATGAAGTGGTCGAGGGCTGCATCAGTGTTGGTGGTGGAATCTAGCTGGCTCCAGTTTAGTTGGGCCAAGTGGGCTTTGAATGCACTCAGTGCCCCTTTGCAGAGTACTCTATTGTAGGTTGTTTTGGGAGCTGGCCAGTTAGTTTGGCAGGCCAACTACACACAATTGGTGAGCGGTTGCTCAGAACATCAGGAATTACAGTAACCTCTTTTAACCTATCTGGGTTGGTAGTGAGGACCCAGTCTATAAGGGTTGAAGTGCCTGTTTTGTAATTTGTTCTGGTGCTTTCTGTAACAGCTTGTGTATGGTAAAGATTGTATATT
The DNA here is from genome assembly GCA_016271365.2 of Neoceratodus forsteri. Classification (NCBI taxonomy): domain Eukaryota; kingdom Metazoa; phylum Chordata; order Ceratodontiformes; family Ceratodontidae; genus Neoceratodus; species Neoceratodus forsteri. The sequence goes on from CM057453.1 coordinate 1,531,141,651, forward strand.
TAGTCTTTGTAACCTGTGCTAGATTTTGCCTTCCAATTGACATTAAAATCACACACTACTACAGTTTCTTGATTCTGACTTACTTGCTTGTAATGCAAGGCAAAAGTGTCTAGTCCAGATTGGGAATGTAAATGTTCATAAGGGTTAAGCTCTTCCTCCCATTCCCTAATATTAGGTGTACTGCTAGGAACTCACAGCTATCATTGGTCCCGTATAGGGTGAGTTTATAACCTTGCAAGGTGTTTGTCGGTAGACTAGGCATCCACCTCCCCATTTATCTATATGGTCTAACCAGAAGTGGTTATACCCTTGTAGGGAGATAGAGGTGTCGGGGGGGGGGTTAAAGGATAGCCATGTCTCAGTGAGTGAGATGATGTCTGACTGGTTTTGTCTCACCCAGGCTTCAAACTGAGCCATCTTTGGCAGGAGGCTGCCAATGTTCAGGAAGGCAATTTTTAAGGTAACCTGGGGGGCCTTGGCTGAGTTCACCCACTGGTGAGGACCGGGGGGGAACTCGGCAACATGACTGTCGGCAACACAACTGTCATGCCAACTATATGAATTGAAAAAGTGAGAATCCAACTGTTAAAGAGGGAGTCAGGCCTAAAGTGCTACATTGCAGAATTACAATGAGCATACCCCCAATAAATCTCATACCACAAATTAGGTTTCTATGTTACTTCATTTTGAAGTCATGTGCTGTTTGTAACCCTGATTTCACTACCTATTCAAAAAAGCCAGTTTCAGTGAAAAGCCACTGATGATGTCATATCATCCCGACCTAACAATCTAGTCCTTCCTGTCAGCAACTTTATAGGATCTGTTTCTCCAAAGTTTAAGAAACTGTAGCTGTAGTAATCATAAAAAAACTGACATAGGGCTTCCAAAATGTTCAGACGCATAGTACTGTGCTTTAGAACACATCAGGAGGTGGTTTTAGAATTCAATGCTGAACCAAGGTGGTGCACAATTTTAAAATGTGTATGCGGGGGACATGCAATCTCAGAATGTGGCAGGGATGTGCCATCTCAAAATGTGGTGGGACATTCAATCTCGGAATGTGGCTGGGACACACATTGAATTTGGTGAGGACTGTCAAATTTCAGACTATAGCTGGGATGCATGCTGTCGGAATGTGACAGGACACACCATATTATTTTCAAATTGTTTGTCCCTGCCACATTCCAGAACTGTACTCACCCCATATTTCAAAATTGTGCAACACATCTCCACCGCATTCCAACACTGTGCATCCCAGCTGCATTCAAAAATTATGCATCCCTGCCACATTCAGAAATTGTGCATTCCTGCCACATTCCCAAATTTTGCATCCCTACCACATTCTGAAGCGGCGCATGACCAAATAATTCCAAAATTGCACATCCCTGCCACATTCCAAAGTTGTATTTCAATGCCACATTACAAAATTGTCAGCGCCACATTGCCAAATAGTGCATCACTACCACATTCCAAAATTGTGCGTCATCACCACATTCCAAAACTGTGCATCACCGCCACATTCCAAAACTGGCATCACCACCACATTCTGAAATTAAGCGTCACCGCAACATTATGAAATTGTGCATCACCACCACATTCTGAAATTGAGTTTTACCACCACATTCCAAAATTGTGCGTCACCGCCATGTTCCGAAATCATGCTTCACCACCACATTCCAAAACTGAGCATCACTACCACATTCTGAAATTGTGCATCAGCACCACATTCCGAAATTTTGTATCACCACATTTCCGAAACTGAGCATCACTGCCACATTCCAAAACTGTGCACCACTGCCACATTCCGAAACTATGCATAGAAACATAGAAACATAGACTTTGACGGCAGATAAGGACCGCTTGGCCCATCTAGTCTGCCCATTTCCCTACCTACAGGATATTCCGCAGATCCTAGTTAACCAACAGCCTATATCTTCCTGCCCCCCACAAGAATTGCTTTATGTCTGTCCCATGCATTCTTGAATTCTCCCACAGTTTTAGACCCCACAACTTCCTCAGGAAGGCTGTTCCATGCATCCACTACCCTCTCTGTGAAATAATACTTCCTCACATTGTCCCTAGACCTCCTCCTTCTATCTTTAAATTGTGTCCCTTGTTCTTGCAAGTCTCTTTTCTGAAAGATGCTACCCTCTTGGACTTTGTTGATTCCTTGAGGTACTTGAAAGTTTCTATTATGTCCCCCTCTCCCTTCTTTCCTCAAGGGATACATATTAAGCTCCTTTAGTCTCTCCTCATATGGCTTCTCTTGCAGACCCTGCACCATTTTAGTTGCCCTCCTCTGGACTGCCTCTATCCTGTCTATGTCCTTGCGGAGATGGGGTCTCCAGAACTGGACACAGTATTCCAGATGGGGTCTCACCAACTGTCTGTACAGAGGGATAACAACTTCCTTTTTTCTGCTGCTGATGCCTCTCCCTATACATCCCAGTATCACCACCACATTTCAAACCTGTGCATCACCGCCATATTCCGAACCTGTGCATCACCGCCACACTTTGAAATTATGTGTCAGTGCAACATTCAGAACCTGTGCATCACTGCCACATTCTGAAATTGTGAATCACTGCTGCATTTCAAAATTGTGCATCACTGCCACATTCCAAAATTATGTGTCCCAGCTACTTTCTGAGATTGTGTCATTGCTGCATTCCACAGTTGCAACCTGGTGACATTTCAAAATCTCATACTTGCAGTATTCTAAAAATTACACTCAACTTTGACATTTCAAAGCCATGTTTGCTGCTACATTCCAACCCCTGTCACATTCTGAAGTACTATACTTTGCATCTACACATTATGGAAGTGCATGTGCAGACACACCCAGTGTCATTTTCCCTTTTTCAGATGTTTTCTACAACTCCAGTTTTAAGTAACATAGGAGAATTAAGTCATATAAGGTAGCTTGCAGGGAGGACTAGGTTGCGAGTTCAGGTTTGACATCATCAGTAGCTCTTCTCTGAAACTGGCTTAACAGACAGTGAATTAAGGATTACAAAATGGCTTATAACTTTTAAACAAAGAAACTTAGAGATCTGATTTTTGGCATGAGGCTGATTGGGGATGTGCTGATCCAAATTCTGAAGTTATTCATGCCAGAAATGTTGGCCTGAGTCTCTTTCTAATACTCATTTTAAAGCAGCAGTGCAACGAAAATGGGCTAAAATTTGACCCCAACTTTTTTCTTCCTAATTGATGCCAGATGTTTTCCAGTTTATTCAGGTGGTCAAATGTCCATTTTCCATAATTATTTAGGAATTTTATGAAAGTTTTAAAACAATTATTTCTCAAGAAAAAAAGATTGCTGGCTAATTTTTGCATAGGAATAATATTGAGGACCTGAGAAGGGTAAGAATCTATACACAAATGCAAATGTACAGTACTCAGCATAGGAAGCAACCAGAAAACCCAATCAACAGTTTTGCTAATATTTTTCATAACTATAGCAGAAAATTAGCTTTTTGGAATAACTTTTTTCGTTGCACTGCTGCTTTAAGTAAGACCACAGCACAGCTACTCAGGATCATTTCTTTTTTTTATGACACATTTTTTCCCCTGCAGCTGGCCCAAGTTCAGAGGCGGCATACCACCAATCCATAGCACTCATCCCCCCCATATGGGGATCACATTGCACAGCCATGGGGTTGGGGTTTTTTCGTGGTTACTTTGAGTGTGTGAATCCCCTAATCTCTACCCCAGAGGATGCCAGGGCAAAGGACCAAAGTCCAGGTGAGAAGCCATGCTGAGACACGGCTTCCTCCAAGCGCCTAACAGCGCCCTCCCCTCCCAACACTGTCTGCTAAATGGAGCAGTGCCTAGCCCTACCCGAGAGTGGAGAAATGCCAACTGGTGGCTCAATCCAGCTCCTTCTCCCCAGGGCTCATTCCCAAACCCAGGTCGCTAGTGTAGCGCGAGGTGTGGCATCCAGCGCCTCAAGCCTCAGCACCACCAGGCCAGCTACTCATGATCATTTCTGTGCAAAATGAGTCAATTATGTGCTGAATATCAATTGATCAACATACCTGAGATAACACACATATCTTCATAAGAGATGATTAATGAAAAGCATCAGACATATAATAAATGTAATTTATTTCAATCAATTAATAACTGAAATGTCACATAATTCAAAAGTGTTATTGAAATATGCAGAGTAAATATTGATTTACTGAATTTTTGTTTGGTGTTATACTTCATAGTAACATAATATTTGATGGCAGATAAGGACCACCTGGCCCACCTAGTCTGCCAATGTCCCTACCTACATAAGCTCCAGCTCCTAAATGATTCTGAAGCTTACCCTCTCTTTCCTACCACTACGGATGCCTTCTCTCATCGCTGAGGGAGGGGTGACTGACACTTGACAACAAAGGTTCTGTGGAAGGTACTAGTAGTCAGAGTATGGGATTATTAATGTACTACAGAAAACCAAAAAAAAAAGTAACGTAAAAGAGAACACAGTTGCATATGTCAAGTGTTGTAACATTTATATTCTAGTGTCTCTTTAGTCACATAGTGGAACAGATTAAAAACAACTGAAAACAATGCATGCAAAATTAAAGTACTATACATGCATTAGATCATCTGAGATTTGTATGTGTTTAAACATTGAAACTGTATGAAATGAGTGAGGAATGCCATACTTACTATTCTTATCTTATTAACTGTTATGAATTAGACATATATGAACCTATAAAACAATTCAACAAAGAAAACAGCAAAACAGTACATATTCAAGTGTTTTGATCACAAAGTATACTGTATGATACCTCAGTTATGTACTTTATTAAGTTTTACTTTGTTCTTAATATGTCAGTTCTGTATGTTATAATACAATAAATAGTACAGTACAAGAGTATACATAATTATTTTTATCGTATTTTCTGAGTCATAACTTGGAACTATCTCCCAATCTGGCTACTTGAATCTACAGTATGTTTCCGATGGAAATGCTTCACGAATAGCTGTCACAACACATGCCAGAATCACACCTCCGATCTTCCTGGCAAGCTGCCTAAACACCCATCTCACAAATTTTCTATATGCAAGATAGGTACATGTACTATGTTTAGTAATATGCATTAAAAAATGGTTAAGTATTCATACATAACAGGCTTTCATTAGGCAAATTTCTTCTTAATATAAGTATGTATATGGGATATATAATGGCTTGATGCAAAATTTGCAATTTATCTTCAGGTATGTGGAGACTGTACCATAAATCATATGAGGAAGAGCACAAATGAGATATGATAGTCCTACCCACCGACAGGTGACAGTAAGCTGCCTAATTTGCAATGGGTTGTTGCATATATGATACATACAACAGCTGCTTAAAGGTATAGCTTTTAAAATCTGCAGTTTGACTGAACATTTTGCTGTTACTCTGATTTTAACAGCTGACTTCAGTGCTGCATTAGGTATTTTTTGATGTAATCATCCTTGTGAAAGCTGTTTACTACTTGGTAGTGTAATCCATTACGACAGCAGTACTCTTAAAAATATATATGGTGTCCACATTAGCAGCAATGCTTAAAGTGGCTATTACAAAAGTCACTATATTGTTTGACCAAAGTAGTAGACCAGGGAGGGGCTGTGGACATGGCCTACCTAGACTTTAGCAAGGCATTTAACACAGTCCCACACAAAAGATTGATAAACAAGTTAGCCAGCCTGGGAGTGGGTCCCAGGGTGGTAGCCTGGGTAAAAAAAATTGGCTGGACAACAGGACACAGAGGGTAACAGCAAACTGAGTCCATTCCAAAAAAAGGGGGGTTACTAGTGGGGTACCGCAGGGTTCAGTACTGGGATCGGTCCTTTTAAATGTATAAGTGATATTGCTGCAGAACTAGAAGGAAAAGTATGCCTGTTTGCAGATAACACAAAGATCTGCAACAGGGCAAGGGGGGGTGGAAAGGATGAGAAGGGACTTGGCAAGGTTGGAGGAATGGTCAAAAATATGGCAGCTTCGATTCAATGCAAAGAAGTGCAAAGTAAAATACCTGGGAAACAAAAACACAGGGGAAGAGTACGCAATCGGGGGGGGGGTACTAACAACAACAACAATGGAAGTCATCACCAGTAGAAAACAGGAAGTTGTTATCCTTCTGTACAGACAGTTGGTGAGACTCCATCTGGAGTACTGCGTGCAGTTCTGGAGACCCCATCTCCGCAAGGACATAGACAGGATGGAAGCAGTCCAGAGGAGGGCAACTAAAATGGTGCAGGGTTTGCACCAGAAGCCATATGAAGAGAGACTAAAGGCAGGGTTTTATTTAACTCTAAAAATGTATTAGCATTTTGCTCATAAAAGTTCTAAAACATTGTGAAAATGCATAGCACTGGGAAGGCCAGTGGACCGAATGGGTTTCCCATAGAATTTTATAAAATATTAAAGGGGCAGGTGGTGGATCCCCTGTGTCAGGTATTCTCTGAGGCCAAGGGAGGTGGGGACCTTCCGATGTCATTTAGAGAAGCAGTCATTTGCTTGGTCCCAAAACCAGGGAAGGATGGGCAGGAGTGCTCTTCATACCGGCCGATCTCCCTATTAAATTGTGACGCCAAAATTTTTATCAAAGGTTTTGGCTAGGAGGCTGAACCGGGTCCTCCCGGGCTTGGTGCATCCGGACCAGACGGGTTTTGTTACTGGGAGAAGCTCATACCATAATATGAGAAAACTTCTTAATGTGGTGTGGAGAGCCTCTTACTGTCAAAAAAATATAGCAGTTCTAACAATGGATGCCGAGAAGGCATTTGACCGTATAGAATGGGAATACTTGTTCGAAGCTTCCGAGGATCTGGACTTGGGAAGGGATTTATAGGGTTTGTAGAGAGTCTGTACAAAGCCCCAGAAGCAAGAGTTTTAGTAAATGGAAGCCTAACTAAGAAAGTCACCCTCCACAGGGGTACTAGACAGGGGTGCCCCTATCGCTGCTTTTATTTGCATTGGCCATAGAACCCTTGGCGATAGCAATTAGAAGCCTGGCTGAAATTAAAGGAGTGGCGAGGGGGGTCGGGGAGAGAACATAAGGTCACATTATATGCAGACATAGAAACATAGACTTTGACGGCAGATAAGGACCACTTGGCCCACCCAGTCTGTCCATTTCCCTACCTACTGGATAAGCTACAGATTCTAGTTAACCAACAGCCTCCTTCCTGCCACCCCCCATTACAATTGCCTTGTGTCTGTCCCATGCATGTTTGAATTCCCCCACTGTTTGAGCCCCAACAACCTCCCCAGGAAGGCAGTTCCACGCATCCACCACTCTCTCCGTGAAAAAAAAAGTCCTCACATTACCCCTGAGCCGTCCTTCCACTATCTTTAAATTGTGTCCCCTTGTTTTTACACATCTCTTTTTCTGAAAGATGCTACCCTCCTGGACTTTGTTGATTCTCTTGAGGTACTTGAACGTTTCTATCATGTCCCCCTGTCCCTCCTTTCATCAAGGGTATACATACTAAGCTCTCTCAGTCTCTCTTCATATGGTTTCTGATGCAGACCCTGCACCATTTTAGCTGTCCTCCTCTGGACTGCTTCCATCCTGTCTATGTCCTTGCGTAGATGAGGTCTCCAAAACTGCACACAGTACTCCAGATGGGGTCTCACCAACTGTCTGTACAGAGGGATAACCACTTCCCTTTTTCTACTTGTGATGCCCCTTCCTATGCATCCCAGTATCCCCTGGCTCTCCTCACTGACTTCTCACATTGCTTACCAACCTTTAGATCATCTGATATGACTACCCCCAAGTCCCGTTCCATTTGTTGTTGTTGTTAGTACCTCCCCTGCTATTGTGTACTCTTCTCCTGGGTTTTTGTTTCCCAGGTGCATTACTTTGCACTTCAAACACTACTACTTTGCACATTCTTTCTGAATTGAGGATTGTGTATGATTGCCCATACACAACAAAGATACCCTTCACTCAAGAGGTCTCCGTGGCAATCGGAGACCTCGAGAGTGCAGCTCGAGAGGTCTCGTTACCATGGAAACCTCGAGAGTCAAAAAATATCTTTGGCGTGCATGAGCGATCATACACAATCTTTTATAGTGTGTGGTCACTCATACAATGAAGGTGTCCTTACTTTTGAGGGTTTTTTTTTCCCACTCCTTTTCACCTCCTGAGACTGTTCTCACCACCGCGACCATTTCCTGAGGCTCGCATGTCACTGGACCGCGCACGTGCGACCACATTCTAAACTGTTATGCTGCACTAGCTATGCAGCTAGTGCAGCATAGCAATGTTTCTGAACGGATGGATTTCCATCCGTAACAACATTCCACCAGACACTATAAAATAATTAATCTGCAAAGAGAAGCAATATGCTCTCTCCCCAGATGCTCTGCCACTTCTAACTGGTGCCAGTGAACTCATTTCTCACACAATTTTATTTTTAAAATTTGCTCAATGTAGTTGATTGAATTTCACTACTACGATTTTTTTAAATGCCTCTGCTTGTAGCAATTCACTTGAATTTGGCACAAATAAGGAATGAAGCTGCAATCTGCATCAGCACTAGCAGGTCCTGCTAAGACAATGAGCGCTGTCTGAGTTGTCTGGCACATAGATGGACAGGTACAACACTTACTGGTTGGTATGTACACTCCGTTAGATGTCCCATGGTGTCAGCGTGGCTCAGTTGGTAGCACATCCACCTCTGGACCAGAAGGTCATGGGTTCTTGTCCCACACCGGGATTGGACTTGCACCTAAAAATCGCTGGCATCCGAGTGCAGTATTGGGGGGTGCTGTACTGCTGGGGTGTGCCATCCTTCAGATGAGACATTAAACTGAGGTCCCTTCTGCCCATCCTGGTGTTGTCCTGGTGGGTGTCCAGGTGGAAGTAAAAGAACCCAGGGCACTCTTCGCAAAGAGTAGAGAACATTCCCGGTGTCCTGGCCAACCTTCCCCTTCCCATAAACCGGTTCATGCAATTATCCAGGCTGTGTGTGGGTGATGATGTGCGATATGGCCGCCACCACACATTCAGTCACTTCACTACCAGTACAGCATTGCTTGTAAAGCGCTTTGGATGTATGAAAAAGCGCTATATAAATACTAATTCTTCTTCTTCTTCTTCTTCCTCTTCCTCTTCCTCTTCTTCCATTGTGAGAGCCATCCCCCAATTTGCCCACCTCTCATGCTGCCATATTAGCTGTTGGCCTTCTGCTGTGCAATCAACGCCAAGTTGAGCTTGTCACCATTACTTGGTTGTCATAACTACAGTCTTGCTGGGCTCCCACTGTATCTGCTGGCATCTATCACTTCTGCGTATGCTTGCCAAGTGTTGGAGGGTCCTGGAAGCTGTGCAAGAGTGCTCAGGCATGTTATGACGTGCAGCAAGGGAGAGCGCTGGGGTGCGCCCCACTGAAGTGAACAGGAGTCTAGTTTAATTACTATTTTACACAGTATGACGGCCAGTTGGAGATTAATGACGGCTGTCACTAATGTGTCTCAGCGCGGTGCCGTGTACATCAATAGGGAAGTGGAAGGGATCGTCTGGCAAAACTTGTTGGGGGCAAACTACAGTCCCTTCCAACTCAATACAGGCTTACAATAACGTTTTTAAAATTGCAGCAGCAGCTTTTCATTGATCTACGCTACAACTGAAGGCAAGCCATACCTTCAAATCAGAAAATCCCTTTACTGTTTCTGTTATATGTGCAGGGTTATAGTCTTCTACATCAGAGTTGTATCTTGCAAAGTTATTAACCCCATTGGAGCTCATTTACTGAGCTGTAAGTGATTTCTATTTGTCTGAACAAACATGAAGTTTTTTAAAGAAGGAAGCAGATAAGAAACAACCAGCTACATCTGCAAATACTACAGCAGATGAACCATTTTATTATTTTTTTTTAAACTAGAAACAATACAAGACATATTAATGTACCTGTAAAGGGCAGGCAACTTGTGTTGATTTCCTCTGTACATAACTAAAATTCATACCACCAAATGAACCATATTTAACTGGACCTGAATAGATATGAAGTAAAAAAAAAAAAAAGTATTCATTTTTTCTTTTATGGACCACACTCTGCACTGTCCTCCTTATTGCACCAGTCATTTTTTTTTTTTTTACTATGCCACATCCTGTGTACAAAATGCTAAGCAGGAGCTACTGACCTATCATAGCCATGCTCAGAATTTTGTACACAAACTGGAAAATAGCTAAAACTCCAGATCGCTGGTCCCATAAAGGAAACTGTGAACACCTAATGCTGCCCAGAAAGACCAAAACAAAACATTTTTTTGCATCACTGTTTTATTAGAAACACAGAACATGTCAGCATAAGGGGACCTGTGGTCCATCGAGTCTGCCCAAGCATGGTATCCCGGGACCTACTGTACACCGGTGCCTTGTCCCCAGAGATGACCAGTCTAGCACTGAGCCCCAGCCTTGTCCCAACTAGATACAGTCTTAGCTGCTACCACCTTGGGTGGCAGTCTGTTTCAAGGTTCCACCACTCTCTCAGAGAAGTAATACTTTCTGATGTCCCTCCTGAACCCTCCCCCTTTCAATTTCCACTCATGGCCCCTTGTTGTAGAACTGGCGTTCCTGTTAAAAAGCACTGACTGCAGTACTTTGTTAATACCGCTAAGGAATTTTAAAGTTTCGATCATATCCCCTCCTTTCCATCCTAGTCTCCAGCGAGTACATGGTCAAAGCCCTACGACTATCCCCATAGGTGATTCCATGAAGGCCATGAATGATTTTTGTTGCCCTCCTCTGGACCACCTCTAATCTGTCAATGTCCTTTTTAAGGTGAGGCCTCCACAACTGGACACAGTACTCCAGGTGTGGCCTCACAAATGACCAGCAGAGTGGCAGTATCACGTCCCTGTTTCTATCATCTATTTCCCTACTAATACATCCCAGTACCCTGCTGGCCCTGCTGTAAAGCCTTGTTGCACCGACTTTGCTGCTCGTGGTCATCACTAATAATGACCCCCAAATCTCGTTCTTCAGCAGAGGAGCTAAGTTCGACCACGCTATTTTTTGAGTACTGTTTCTTTAAAAAAAATGTATTTCATACACTATTTGTTAGTATGTTCTGCTTTATGGGATCCCTCACCGATCTCTCATCTTCTTGATAATACATCTCACCTCTCTTCTTTCTTCACCTCTTTTTTTTTTTTTTTGCTCCACTGGTATTTCTTATTCTTTATTAATCTCCATCTCACTTTTCAATCTTTTCTTTTGTAAATTTCATTTTCCTTATATTGTAATTTATAGTTAAAAGTTTCATCAATGCAGAATATAATAGGTGTTGCCATACTGTTCTTCCAGAGTTATTATCAAATTTAATAGATTACTATAATATGTGTTACTTCATAATATATTACTTTGTTTGTTGAGTCTTTATTTAAGTTAGATGTTATAAGAAGATGGAGGTATTATCCTGCTGGATATAAAGCCTAAATCTCTTGTATTTAAGAATAAATATTTGTCACATGCTCATATACCTACTCGTATAAGAAATTTGTATTAAATGATTATATTTCTTTGTAATGTCTTTAAATTATAAAACTATACAACTTCTATTGACCAAAAAAAAAAGTTTGACCCTGTTTAGCCAGTATTCTGTCTTAGGGGTGGCCCTACCCAGGTGCATCACTTTGCACTTCTTAGTACTGAATTTCAACTGCCATATATGTGTCCATCTTTCCAACTTAAGGTCCACCTGTAGCACTCAGATTCCCTCCACTGTGTCCACTCTTCCACTGAGTTTCACGTCATCGGCAAATAGGGCAATGCTTCCATTTATATTCTCTCTGATGTCACTAATGAATATGTCGAAAAGGACCAGCCAGCAGCGTCGGGCCTCATTATGCCCCTCAGCAGTCCGTTATATGCCAATAACATCCACTCTGTCAGGTATTATTGCTTACTGGTCCCATGTGGATTGGTTGAAACTTTTCACTGTTTTTTATTCATGTTTTAACATTTCGTATACTGTTCTTCCTCTTATGCTGTGTAGCACAGTGTTTTGCTCTACTTGAATTGTCACTGATTTGTACCAGTCCTTGTAACTGCACTGCATGTATGTAATCTCCCGGGTCATGCCTGAAAATAAGCGTTTGTTTGCCTAGTGCACTTACCTGATCAACAAAAACTAAACAGGTAAATAAAACAACAATATAAGTTACTATACAATGCACCCGGTGACCCAGGCACGTATTATTCTGCACAACCCCATGCTCTGCCATGTGGTTATTGCCTATTATGAAATGGATAGAAAGAATGCTGGCTCCTGATTGGCCAAGAAGTACTTTCCTGCTGGGCTGTTATCCTAGCACAACAGCCTGACTGTTAGTAGATAATCAAACATATGTTTAAAAACATGCATCCAATGTACTAAAAAAGGACCCAGTTCGAGACCCGGCCAGATCTGTTCCCCCATTATTGGCAATCATGAAGCAATTTGCGGCATTTTCTGGGTATAGATAAACATTCATAAGTCGGAAATAATGTTGTGGGGGGAATTGAGAAAGAATTTGGAGATACGGCGTGGGGCCTTAAGAAGGCAAAGATGGAATTTACATATCTGGGGATTCGTGTTGGCCATGAGCTAGGTCAATTATATAAGTTAAACTTTACCCCTGTGGTACAAAATATAGAAGAGGAGCTGAGGCGGTGGAGAGATCTACTTATATCATAGCTGGGACGCATAAACCTGATAAAAATGAACACCCTACCTAGGATCTTGTACCTGATGCAAATGCTGCCAATGGGTTTAAATAGGAGAGACTTGAAGAGAGTCGACAAGGCCTTTGCCAGATTTATATGGAGAGGGAAAAGGCCGAGAGCGAGACTCCTCAGGCTGCGGGCAGATGGGGAAGGTGGGGTCTAAACATGCCTGACTAAAGGAACTATGCCTTAGCCATGCATTACAGAATCCTGGGGGACTGGGTGAATAGGTCACCAGAGGCTGGATGGTTAGATCTGGAGGAAGGTGGGAAGGGGGTGAGGATCTTGGCTGTCCTGAGAAGAAGAGGGAAGAAAGTGTATAAGAGGCAGGGGGAAACCAAACCCTCTAGTGATTTCAGTACTGGAGGGTTGGGAGCAGTTGTTGAAATGGGTGGGGGTAAAATCGGGGGAAGAGACATTATTACTCCCACTGAAGGGAAATCCTGGGTTTGTAGTAGGTCTAGAGGATGCAGGCTTTCTGCTATGGGAAGAGCGGGGAGTTAAATGTGTAAAGGACCTATGGAAACAAGGAAAGTTGATGTCTGGGGAAGAGCTTGGTGAATGCATGGGATCAGGTATGTTTAGAATTTTTCAGGCAAGAAATTATGCTAAAACAATAGGTAAAAGCTGAATAGTGGATTCTCCTTTAGAACAAGTTGAACATATGGTCTTCAGTACAAGGGGGAAGGAGAGGGGTATAATAGGAAGGGCGGCAAGAATGGGACGGCAGTATATGCCTGATCTTACATGTAAGACCAGGAGATTGTGGAGCAGGGACTTACAGAGGCAGATACCAGACCAGCAATGGGAGTTATTGTTACAAATGCATAAGGGAATACTGGTCTGTAATAAGTACCAGGAGTTCTACTATAAATTTCTTCATAGACTTTACTGCCCACCAAGCATGGTGCACAAATTCCGCCCCGAGATTTCCTCCCTTTGTAGAAGGTGTAAGAAAGAGGAGGGTACATATATACATTGTTTTAAGGGGTGCCCGTCCCTGAGACAGTTCTGGATAGGGGTGGCTGAGGAAGTAGGTAGAGTGTGGGGTAGGCAGGTGGAGAGAAGCCCAACTGTGATGTTGTTTGGGGTGGATGACTCAGAGGAGGAGGATTGGAGACCTCTCCCTCGGTGGGCACAGATTCTGGTTGTCTTAGCCAGACAGTGTATTTTAAACACTTGGGTCACAAATTAGACCCCAACCATTCAGCAGTGGAAAAACCTGTGTCTGCAAGCCGTAGGGTTGGAAAAGTTATACTATGGAGCAAAAAATAGGGAGGACCAGTTCTGGAAGATCTGGGGAACGTTTCTGTCCTCGTTACCCCAAGGGGAGATGGAGGTGATGGGGAAGGGGTTGCAAGGGTAAAAGGGGGTGGACGAGGAAGGTGGGAGAGGAGGGGACTGGGACGGAATGGCATGAGAGAGCACATTGGAAGGGATAAGGTAGAGGGAGCTTAGATGAGAGACAAGATGATTTTTTTCCTTTTGCTTTCTTTCCTAGGTTTTATTAGTCTGTATAATTAGTTGGGGCCTCTGTTTTTCTTTGTGTGAAGGGGGGTGGTATAATTGGGAGTAGGGTCGGGGGGAAGGCAACTTAATAAATTGGAATGAGAAGGAGATATTAAAAGTGTATTGATATAATGATGTACTAAGATTAAAGTTGCTATTTTTTTATGTATAAATATGTTTTTTATGTATAAGTATGTTTTTACCTTTGTTATGACTGGAAAACTCAATAAACATATGATGCAAAAAAAAGAAAATGCATAGCACTTACCTCACTGTGGTTAACAAACATAGCACTTCTAGAAAACCTATATAAATGCTTTCTGTACAGTTAGTATTGTCTCAAGAAAAAAACTGCTAATCAATTATTTAAAACCCTGCAAAAGAGCTAAATATGTATGTAACCCCGGACCCCTGCCTTTTTGCAAACGACAGGTGGCATGCTGTTGAAGCTGACAGCAGTACCTGGTGGGGACTGGGTTCGGGAGGACTAGGTTACTCGGCACAGGGGCCTAGGTTTGTTACTCTGCACAGGGCACCCAAGTAAATCCGAACACAGGAAGCAATAACTGTAATGTCCAATACCAGGAATGGGATTCTAAAGTGTGGCTTTTATTCAATCCAAGCTGAACAAACAAAGCATAGCGGACCCTAGGGGCTACATTCCTGTAATGCAGATTAGAGACAACAGAACACTTTTCACTATTTCCAGCCCTCAGGCTCTGAACCCTGAGCACACAGCCCAGACTTGCATAGCTTTGGGTACACAGCCCAACTTGTACACTACTTGGGTTTTCCCCACTGGCCCGGCTCCCCCACCGGCCACTTGATCCGCGGTCCATTTTGGGAAATGAACCAATTATCCTGTTGTGGCTCCCCAAACCATACTAGAGCCTTTGACTCCTAGAGGGAATTTTCCTTCCAATCCCACGTCTGGGTACTTCCCTCATCACTGGCCAAATGCATGAGGCAAAGTAGAAATCCACAGAGCAAATCCATAGAGGTGGACCTGGTCATTAAAGATGGGGGGGTCTCCCACCTCCAGCTCCCACAATCCATACCCGGCCATTTCTCTGGAAACTAAACAGTTCCTTTACTGAAAGCTTGCAATGTAGATTCCTGGGTAGACGTATGTCACATCTCCTCTACATATCATTTTGATCCCCCAATAAGCACTGGACTTGAACCTACTTTTACTTCTTGGCTAAGCCTATTACTCTAGGCCTCCCACTATTTCAGTAGTCCAGTCCCCACATGTCACACAAGTCCCAGGGTGAAAAACATAGGCCCTTTCAGGAAGAGCAGACACTCACCCTCCGGTTACAGGTGCCCCACAGGCAATTCACAAGTCTTCTTGTTCTCCCAAAAAACTGTGGAACAAATAGGCAGCTTCTCCATTACTAGCAGAACCAGAGGGTTGCCCCAGGAATATGCAGGGAACCCTTTCCTGCCCCCATCCCGAGGGAGGGGGCGCTGAGACCCGAAACAGCGGTCTCCACCACTTCAATTATCTTCTGTGTCTCTCTTTTGGTGAAGACACACACCCTTTTACTTAAAAGTAGCCCTCTGACAGGGCTGAGGCTCCAAGAGCCTACACTGAGCTGCTGTGCTGCTTTCACAGCAAGCTACCAACTCCAACTGACCTACAGACTACTGTTCAAACCTCCCAACATTCTATTCCAACTCCCTTTCTGCAGATTCCATTGTGGCTCATGCAGCTGTGATAGTTCTATTGGTGATGTCATCCCTCAGTCTCAGCTGAGACTGAGAACAGAGTGAGACAGTGTGAAATCCATTTAACTGGAGTTTCACAAGCTGCCTTCCCTGCCTACCACTAGGTCTTACTGGGATTCTAGTAACCCCAGGTAACAAGGGGTTACATGTATACCCCTCGAGGAAAGGGGCATGATAGAAACTTTCAAGTATCTCAAGAGAATCAACAAAGTCCAAGAGGTAACATCTTTCAGAAAAGAGACGTGCAAGAACAAGGGAGCAAAATTTGAAGATAGAGGGAGGATGGCTCAGGGGCAATGTGAGAAAGTATTTTTTTCACAGAGCGGGTGGTGGACGCATGGAACAGCCTTCCTGAAGAGGTTGTGGGTTCAAAAACAGTGGGGGAATTCAAGAATGCACAGGACAGACATAAGGCAATTCTGGTGGTGGGGGTAGGAAGAAGTAGGCTGTTGGTTAACTAGGATCTGCTGCTTATAAAATAGGTAGGGAAATGAGCAGACTGAGTGGGCTAGGCGGTCCTTATCCACCATCAAAGTCAATGTTTCTATGTTCTATGTTTATATTTATCACCCACACTCATGTTGTGTATATAAGCTTACAATTTGACAGGTAAAAATAGCTGAGATGGTCATCTAATCTTCCATATATCTAATTTCACTGCTTGTAGAATTAAAACAGTTTTTTGTTTGTTTTTTGTTTACCCTGAGACACAACTTGGCTTCCTTATCTATAGGCTCTATGACTGTGTTACTATAGCAATAAGGCATGATCAGGGTAATGTTAGTGGTCTGTTTATTACAGTGCTAAGGTGTAATGTGACAGAGGCCATAGCTAAGTGACACATGTCCATAGAAGGTGATTAACTGACCATTAACATAACCCCTGGAAGAATGATAAATTACCTTGCACAATACAGTATATAAGTCAAACATGCTCATGTATAGACTCCTCTGCACCTCTTAGTTCTTCATCCTGAATATATTCGTAATATGCTGTCTCAAGAGTGAATATATTCTGACAGGTAACATCAAAACGTGGATGCAGAGTTATGCATGACTTTATTGTGCTCATCCATCTTGAGCCTAGCAGCCAAATATAGCCTGCAGCACTTGTTCTCCAGGATTGTTGGCATAACTACAAATGTGCTACACGTACACCTAAAATGACCACAGAACATGCAGATTACTAGTGGAATCATATGATTGTGTATTGTACCAAAATGAGGAATGAAATCTAAACATGAGCAGGAAAGTGACACTCATATGTCCCAATTAACTAAAACGTAAAATAGTTGTGTTCTTCCCAAAACATTGAGAATTATTATAAACTGCATTTTTATGTTGTTGCTGCAGAACAACACGTCATATCAGAAGTCTTATGTGACATAAAAATCTTCAGATACAACTAGTGAACCTACATCTTGTGCATACACCACTAATACATGTACTAAACATCATAGTGAAACAATGTCATTTGAAGGCAATTGGATATTAACAAAAACATGGAAGGAAAAAACTAATAAAGCTGTCTTTTACATTCTTGCACCTTGAGGTTCTACTCAACAGTCAACTAGTATTCAAATTAAGTTGTGAATTATGCCTTTGAGAGGGGATTGAGTGTCACATTAGAGCCAGGTAAAGCAGAGGAACCATGAGAGATGTTAAATGACTATCAGTGATCCCAAATTTGGGGAGGGGGTGTTATGTACTGACTGCAGAATAGAACAGATGTACTGCTAGTCAGGGCTTTAGGAAAACTGGGCACAGGAAATTTGGGCACAATTAAACAGCAGGAAATGTGGTCACACATTTGCATGTTCCGCAATGCTCCTAATTTGACACAGGAAGTAATTTTGCTCCTAAGGAAATTTTATGATCAAGTGAACTTGTGGTCAGACTCAGGAGTGTAGCCAGAAATTTTCATTTTGTACACAATCTCCAACAGTTACACCCCCCCAATTAAAAAATGTATACATCCTTTCCAAAAGCATGATTTGCACACCTGCAACACATTTTAGTTTTCTGTGTGGCTTGTTTGATGTACATAAATCCATCATAGAATAGTTTCTTGCCACCCCAGTAAAAAGCAATAATCTGGAACAGATACTTCTGCACAGTGTTCACAGTAGAAGATGAAGGGAAAGAGAACACAAAAAAGCACAAGGAGGGCCTGGTGGCACTGAGGGTTGAGGCGCTGGACACCACACCTCACACCACACCAGTGATCTGGGTTCAGGAGTGAGCTCGGGTTGCCTGGGAGTCAGACGGGGAGGAAAGGATTGAGCATCTGATGACACCTCTCCTCTCCTCTCCTGGGGGAGGATGGGGTGTGACCCCCCCCTGTGCTAGTGACACACAGTGGAGGCTGGGTGTACTGCAGTGTGGGACCACATAAAAGTTTGGGAGAGGTGTCAGCAGACATCCTGCAGGTGGGTGCTGGAGCGGGCCTGCTTGCATTGAACGTCATTGCATGTCCGCACCTCAGGGAAGTGGGTAACATGCACGAACAAGGAAAAATCCTGCACCACCGAGTAGGCAACAGCCCCTGGCCTCCATGCCCACTGCCGGATCCCATCCACCAGGTCTCCTGAGTCTGTCCACCCCCAAGTCCTGCCTGCAGCTGAATCTAGACTTCAAGGAGCATCAAGAAGGAGTGGTGGCCCTACCTTGGGGGTACAAGCCAGGGATTTCTAGCTGCAAGGTAGGTGAGAGGGTTGAAGTACTGTGGGGAGACTCGGGACCGGGAGGATCGCAGGTGGGCAGGAACAAACCAGGATGCCTGAAAGAGTCTCGACAGAGCAGCAACTGGAGGGAAAAGTAAGTTGGAAAAAAAAAGAAAAAAGAAAAACCACTAGGAGATTTGATGAGAGGGAAATGGACAATGTTCCATTTTCTGAGGAGAACATCTGGAAAGCACTTACTAATCTGAAGATGGACAAAACTATGGGGCAGACAGGGTACATCCAAGGGTGCAGAGAGAGATCTGGGCTGTACTAGTTGCATATCTGACAGAACTATTTAACAGATCACTGGAGACCAGAAAGGTCCCGAAGGACTGGATATGGACATATGTAATCCATCTTCACAAAAGTGGTAGCAAGGAAGAGGTGTGCAATTACAGGCCTCTCAGCCTGAAATTGGTGGTGTGTAAATTGTTGGAAACAGACTAGGAAACGGAATGTGTAACATAGTGCATCTATTGTAGCTATCTATTGTATTGGTAATATAGGTAATAATGAATGCCTAACTATTGGTAACAAGCTGGTTAGTTCGTCGAGACGTTCCCATGGCAACTGCTTGAACCGCGAGAGTGCAGCTCAAAAGGTTCAGTTGCCTTGGGAACCTTGAGATGCACTAATAAAGCTTGTTACTGATTGTTAGGCATTCACTGTTTTTTATAGTGCATGTGTAACCCCTAGATGGCGCTATCCCAGGGGCTACTACCCCTGTCTGATTTGCCACTAACAGGTTGAGGGGCCTGGATCCAATGGCGGGTGCCTCCACCCAGAGGTCAGGGTTTACAATAGTTAAACTAACTTGGTCACAGCCCTCTGGGACACTGCAACCCCCCTTTCTTCCCACTAGTGGCCCACACAATACATCAGAATTACCATTACAGTATACACTTACCCCCAGGACTGGTTTTGGCACTGGGACCTCCTGTGAAATAAGATACAGTGCAACAATCACAGTACAGTACTTTAACGTAGACAAATACCTCAGGCAGTATAACTTTGTTGAAACAAGCAGCTCTGATTTATTTAGGGGGATATAACAAGGACAGGGGGAAATCAGGTTAATGAGCTTATCACTCTACTCATCTACCTATGGCTCTGTGCACAGCCTATCCCTATCAGTTACTGTCCCTGGGTACCCATGCCTAGTGGCTAGTCAAACCGTGGCAGCTGGTAGGGCCCTTTCACCAGAGAAAAGGAGAATTAAACAGTCAGCAGTACAGTAATTCCATTTGGATTTAATGTGGCAATTCAACAGGAGCGACCCTGAATTACTACTCACGACCTCCAAATAAGATAGGGTCCTTCAATGTCAGCAGGGCTACTCTTGAGCTCCAAGAGACTCCTCACACATTTATATGGTAAACAGTCACAGGCAAAAGTCACTTAATGGCAGCAGGATTCACTTGAGGTACACAAACCTCTTCACACATTTATATGGTAAAAGAAAGCACTATACCAGGCAGGCTGCATCTGTATCAAGATACAATTACTGCACAATACCGGGAGAACACACAGCAGATTCAGTTCCTGACAGACCAAGTGCAATTTTCAGCAATTCCTCCAGTCTTCTACAGGGTGAGCCTGGTTTCTACTCTTCAGATATCCTTTGATTCTCTTTACAGGACAGTTCAGTCCTAACAAGCTCTGGACGGAACTCTGGACCTTACACATGTTTTTGACTAAAACTGTGCACTGAAGGACACAGGGTTCCTTTCCCTTCACTGCCAAAGCTCAACTAAACTCCCAACAGACAAAACCAGGCACTTCCTTTGAGTTCCTCCCAGTTCTTGACTGGATTGGCTGTCACTCACAATAGACTGCTGCTGTTGGTCCAAAAAGGCGCGAAGTCTAAACTACATCTCCCAGAGTCCTGCCCATACAATCCTCTTGTGGCTGGCTCAGATTATGAGTCCAAGTTCTGATTCGTCCAAGGCACCATTTTAGAGCTAGCTTACCCCACACTGATTGGTCCAGTTCAGCAGTTCAAAACCAGAATGGGGAACTAGGCAGACACAGTTCTGACTGCAAAGAAAGCAGGTTAGACAAACTGTAATTTCATTATTACTGTAAATGATTTCTGGCAAACAGTTACATCTTTCAGATAGGTTCCATTTGCACTCCTAGTGACTGCAAAAATGGAGTGAATTGGCAGCAGCTCGAGTGGTACTCAAACAGAGAAGCACACAGTCCCCCCATACAAACTAATTATGTCTGCAAGCAGACAGCTCTTAAAGAGACAGTACCAGAGGTTCTAAAACACTTACTGATAAATGGCTTAGCATGCAAACATCACTCAGGCTTGGAGCATTCAAGCAAGCTCCTGGAAGTCTTTTGGGAACCCCCATTTGCAGGGTTACACCCTTCCTGGCCTGGGAAAGCTTGGCGTCCGGCGTCAAGCAAGTACCCATAAGTTTCAACTGCAACCATATACATTTGCATTAGGCTCACACATGTAATCATCAGTCAATATATCATTTTACCAAGAACACATTTCTGAAACATTGCAGTATGTCACTCTTTACACAGTATTACACACATTGTACCATAACTCAAGTTATTACCTCTTGTACATGAAACCTGAGAGAGGGGCCCTTCCTATCAGTTATCTTGGGGCTGGACTGGGAAGGGCACCATACTTAGAGAGCAACACAAGTAACTTGAGTTAGCTTCTGACGCTCAGTTTGGGCAATGAGCTGGGGACACATACACTCCTTTATGGACAACATTGAGAGGCAAATCCACAGGCCTCCCAAGGGAATCATAACTGAGATTACCACAGGCTTTACAGCTCGACCAGTCTTTCTAGGGGAACTGTTACAGTCTCTGCACTCTGAGCCTCATTTTCAGCATTGTCCTCACTTGTCAGGGGAGTCTCCATGGGGCTAGAGAGGCTAGAACTTGGGGCACTTTCAGCTCCAGGAGTTGCAGTTTCTGAGTCCACAACATTTGGCTCGCATGGAGAGCTTTTGGACACTGGCAGTGGACTGTCAGGGCACTCAAAATACTCTTCTTGTTCTGGTGTATCACCAGTCTGCCCCAATCTATCATTTTCCTCCCCTGAAAGCTCAAACAGTTCAACCATGCACAATGATTCCATTTCATCTGATCTGATGCTTTGCACCTCACTTTCTGGGAGCATTGGCTCCAGGGACGAAGCTGGGGCTTAGACAGTCCAGAAGGCCCAGCTCATCTCCAGTATTGACTAGGGATTGCCCCGAAACAATTGACTCAGTTCGTAAGAAGGATAGTATTCAAAGTCACTCTCACTTTCTTCCGATATGGACTGACAGTCATGCTCAACTGGGACTTGTGGAGGGAACACTTTAACTTTGCTTCTGTAGGTGCAGACTTTCTTGATCTTTCTTAGCAGCAGCTCTAGTCACTGGTCCAGAGGGGCATCTTCTAGGGCTCAGACTCAATTAAGATTTGTCCAATGGGCAGTAAATGATTTCTATGCATTGTTTTACATCTTTTGAATTATTCTCAGGCCTTACTTTGTACACTGGCAGATCATCTAGTTTGCCCACTACAATGTGAGGGAGATGGTGCCATCTGTCAGCAATCTTGTGCTTGCCATGCAGTCCCAGATTTCTTAGCAATACCCGATCTCCCTCCTGGAGTTCCTGTGTTTTCACCTTTTTATCATACCTTTCTTTGTTGGGCAGATTTCTTTTGGCAGCCATGGTTTGAGCCAGTTGGTACGCATGAGTTAGCTGGGCCTTTAACTTTTGCACATACTGTAAATAGTTGTCAGCTTGAACCCCATCAGGAGAGACCCCAAAACACACATCTACTGGTAGTCGAGCTTCTCTTCCAAACATCAGGCGGTAGGGGGAGAACCCAGTGGCATCACTTTTGGTGCAGTTATAAGCATGTACCAGGGTGCTAATTTGTTGGCTCCATCTAGGCTTGTCCTTTGGGCAGGGTGCTCAGTATATCTAGCAAAGTGCGGTTGAAACGTTCAGGCTGTGGGTCCCCTGGGGTGGTAAGGAGTGGTTCTGGACTTTCGCACTCCCCACGGAGAAAGCATCTCTTTGATCAGGCGACTCTCAAAGTCTCTCTCTTGATCAGAATGGATTCTTTGTGGAGCCCATAGTGAACAAAAAGTTTTCTACAAGTACTTTGGCTACAGTGGATGCTTTCTGGTCTTTGGTGGGAAAGCTTGGGCATATCTCGTGAAATGGTCAGTGACCACCAGCACATTACTGATATTTCTTTGATCTGACTCCAAACTTAGAAAATCAATACAGACCAGCTCCATGGGTGCACTGGTGGTTATGTTAACAAGGGGCAGCCCTCTGGGCAAAGCTTTCCTCTGTAAGCAGCGACTACAAGTTGAATGTGTTGCTCCACATCAGCCCCATCTTAGGCCAATAGAATCTGGATCTCACCAAGTCAAGTGTTCTGTCTATACCAAGGTGCCCCATGTGGTTGTGCAAGGACCTCAATACTGAGTCTCGAAGGCAGTGGGCAGCACTAGTTGTTGTTTGTCTACTTGTCCCCTCTGTCTACTGTTCTCTGTATAACAGTTTATTGATCAGTTTCAATTTAGGACCTTCTTTGTATAACAGTGCAGTTCTCAAATCAGTGGGCGTAATTTGGACACATCTTTTCCTGCATAGAGGGCTTCTAAAGCTGCTTTGATCATGGGATCGCGGGATTGAGCCCGCCGAATACTGTCATTGTCCAGCTGAGGCAGTGCACCAATGTCTATTGCAGAAAAGTGGCAATAAGCAGCAGGTATGCAATTCTCAGAGGGTCCCAAGCAATCCACCATGCAGTCCACTGCGTCCGTGGACATTTGTTTCTTCCTGTCAAACTTCCGGCAGAGTGCCCGAATGTCAGGTTCTGCCAATCGGACCCAATCATTCTGGGGAACAGGCCTCCTGGAGAGAGCATCAGCATCTATGTGGTTCAGACCTGCTCGGTATTCGAGAGCATAGTCGCATATGATACTCAGAAAGCCATCTATGGCCAGTGGCATCCAACTTAGCTGAGGTCTGCACATAGGTTAAAGGATTATTGTCAGTTTTACTAGTATTTTAGCCCCATACAAGTACTCATGGAATTGGTCAACAATAGCCCACTTCAAAGCTAGAAACTCTAACTTATGTACAGGATAGTTCTTTTCGGATGGGGTCAGACTTCTACTGGCAAAGGCCACTGGTCTCAGGCCATTATCATGCTTTTGGTACAACACAGCCCCCAACCCTTGCAAGCTAGCATCAGTGTGCAGGACATAAGGTTTTCTTGGATCGGCATAGGCCAGCACTGGAGCATGGGAAAGTTGATAAATGATCTCATGAAAAGCAGTCTCACAATCAGGAGTCCAGCGGGCCCCAAATACTTCACTCGAATGAAAATACACTCTTTCAGTCTTGAGGGACGCTGACTTTTGGTATTTTTTGTGGGTTGGGGGATACCCTTGAGTAAGGTTAAGTAAAGGGCGGATCACTCTTGAATAGTCCTTGATGAAACGCCGATAATAACCACAGAATCCCAGGAATCTTTGCAGTTCTTTTAGATTTTTGGGCTGCGGCCAGGTGGTCAAGGCCTCAACTTTACTTGGGTTGGTCTCTATTCCCTCAGTGGATACTATGTGTCCCACATACTTTACTGATGTTTGAAAGAATTGACACTTATCAATGGACAGTTTAAGGCCAAAGTCCTCCAGTCGGTCCAATACCTTAAATAATCTGCTCTCATGTTCCTCCAGTGAGCTGCCAAACACAATAACATCATCTAGGTATACCAGGCACTCTAGTAAGTTCATGTCCCCACTGCACACTCCATCAATCGTTGAAAAGTGGCTGGGGCACCTGAAATCCTTGAGGCATCCTCATGAATTCATAGAAACAAGCGGACAGATAAAGGCTGTCTTTTCACGGTCCTCTGGGGCCATGGGATCTGGTAGTACCCACTGCGGAGATCCAGCACAGAGAACCACTTGCTCCCATTTAGGCAGTCCAAAGCATCCTGAATGCGGGCATTGTGTACTGATCAGGATAGTCCGCCGGTTTAAGGTGCGATAATCCACACACATCCTTACTGTTCCATTCTTTTCCTCACTACCACAATGGGGAAGCATAAGGGCTTCTGGTTCTTGTATTACACCAGCAGCTAACATCTCTTGCAGATGCCGTCTCACATCATCTATGTCAGCAGGTGCCAGGCGTCGAGACCTCTCACGAAATGGTCTTTCGTCATGCAGCTGGATATTGTGCTCAGCTCCTTGCACATCCTACGTCCCATTCCTTTAAAGAAAACACCTGGTCTCTCTGGGCAAGCTTCTCACTGATCCTCACTTTCCATTCAGCTGGCAGCGGGAGTCGCGAAATCAAACAAGTCAGGCGTTACTCTGTCATTCTTCCTTGAACTCTTGCTGCTGGGTAGCACTGCAGTGTCTGCACAATGCACATTAGCCAGGATGCAACCTCTATTTACTCGAATGTCTCTTTCAGACACATTATGAACTTGGACCATTACCCTTCTGGCATAAGCATGGGCTCTAGCGGGCAAAATACTAGGCTTGACCAGCAGTCCCTCTGGCAATTTTCCATCACCTGGTGCATCCAACATTAATATTTTATTCTTAACATCCTTTCTGATGTGGACCTCTCCCTGTAAGGTACACTGGGCATTTGGCGCCAGGATCAGAGACTCAGGATCCTTCTTCCATACAATTCCGACCGTTTCCTCTGGTTTTATTTTTTCAGCATCTCTCTGTGCCTCATAGGCCTTCTTAATTAAAGCCGGAACTCTTAAAGCTCTACTAGTCTTTGACCCCTGTTTTTCATAACAAAACTGTGCCAGCCTCCCGAACATATGAGCATTTGTTCCAATCAACAAAGGGACACCATCATACAGTCCAGTGGGGGACACACTAAGGCTAGAGTCTCTACTTGTTCGCCACTCCAGCCACGGAGGTGGGGAAAGACAGCCAAATCGGATATACCGGAATAGGGGTAGGCCTTCTCACTTAACCCCATACATGCAGTCCTTCTAATGGTTGTAAGGTACGTCTGACAAATGCTTCTGATACCAATCTTGGAACATAATTGTCACTTGGGAGCCACTGTCTAATACAGCTCTTGTAGACACTCCATTCACCTTTACAGTGGTCTCCATGGAGGGACCCATATTCTGGACCAGTCTGGAGAGGTGGTAGTGGGGGCCTGGGCAACTGACCTTGCCACAAAAGGACATGAATTAGCATTTTTTGGTGCCCTCACTGGGATCATGTCGTGCACCTCTTAACCACTGATTTGTTCTCTGAAGCTCTCCTTGCAGCCTATATGCAACTTTGTCAGTGTCTTTTGGGGACTGGCATTCCCTTTTCATGTGCCCATCTTTCCCACAATTATAGCAAAACATACTTTCTGGAGTTTGAGCTGGCCGAGGCGCCACACTAGGAGCCAGGGCGGGGGTATTACTAACTGGAAACCTGGGTGCCATCTCTGTCTGCGGCGTGATAAGCATTTGGAGACATCTCGTCAGTTTCTCCACTTCCATGGTCAAGGAATTGAGTTTGGAGCTGTTATCAGCAGGAGATACATGGGTGGGTACCCCCACCCCCATAGCAGATGCAGTCGGATATAGGTCAGGGCCCGTACTTGCAGGCGTGGCCTTCATAAAGGGACTGTTTTTGAATTCCCGGATCTCTCTCAACAGTTCGCCCCATTGTGGCATATCTTTTTCCTTGCCAGAGCACTCATTTACTGCCAACCTCTGCCCCTGAACTTCACTTGATGGGTCACCCTCAGTCACTCGGGTCGTAGCACGCAGCTATTGGTGCAGGTCCCTCCCGAGGTCGTCTTTTCTCAACTCCTCGAATTTCTCTCATTAACTCATCATAGGAGGGTGGGGATTCCAGTCGATCTGCCAGGCGTAACTGAAGCAACAGCAGTTCTGAGAAGGGGGCAGACTTAAGGATCCTGTCCAGACTGGTTCAGTCCAGTTCAATCACTGGTAAACTACCTTTTCTGAGGCATTCTTGCAACAATTTTTCCAGCCGAGATACATACACAGACAACAACTCCCCTTGGTACTGTTGTGCATCTCTTAATCTCCACCATAGGTCCTCATCAGAATCTGGGCTCCCATACACATTCTCCAGGGCCTCAAGATAGGCCTGTGCAGTCACTTCAGGGTTACTGGCCCGTTTAGCACGAATGGTAGCCAGGGCAGGACCTCGGGGCTCTCACTAACCCTCTTTGCACCGACTTCCGAGCATTGCCATTCTAGCACTTGGGGGTAAATATAGTTCATCCAGGTCTCCCAGTCATCCTCCCCTTGGGGGTGGAGGGTGCCAGAGAAGATCCTCAACCTCGGTAAGAGTCGTGACTAATGGCAGGTGCAGAAATTGGAGTCTGCATTGGTTCAGCCACCATTACGGGCACTGGAGCGGGAGAAGGTGTTGGGGGAGGAACACCCCCAGGTGGCAAGAATAGTTTCTTCAAGTCCTCCACAGTTTTCCCTTCCCCCAGCAACCATTTAGCAAATTTCTCCTCAAAAGTTTCAGATAATGGTGGGGGCTCATTTCGGTCTTTACTGTCCTTAGTTATCACTCTCCAAGCAGTGAGGGCTCCTCTGGGGTAATGGTCTGTGGCACTTTGGCGCTATCTATGGGATCCTTAAACTCTACTAGGGCCAGGAAAGTGTGGGTGAGCAGATTAGCATGCCGACCCACCACCACAGGGTTTGTAAACCTTCCACCTTGGAAAGTACTCCTGCACAGTGTCGTATTGATACCCAGGGGATGTCCAGGATAAGCATAGCATTTTGGGGTCGATCTCCTCCCAGTACACCACTCCACCAGCGGTGCACAGCCACTTCTGTCGGGTACCCATTTTTTCTTAACAGTGGTTCGTAAATATGGCCACTAGAGGACACACAATCCCAGCGGTGAGCCTCCAAGATGTAACCCTAGATGGCGCTATCCCAGGGGCTACTACCCTGCCTGATTTGCCACTAACAGGTTGAGGGGCCTGGATCCAATGGCGGGTGCCTCCACCCAGAGGTCAGGGTTTACAATAGTTAAACTAACTTGGTCACAGCCCTCTGGTACACTGCAACCCCCCTTTCTTCCCACTAGTGGCCCACACAATACATCAGAATTACCTTTACAGTATACACTTACCCCCAGGACTGGTTCCGGCACTGGGACCTCCTGTGAAATAAGATACAGTGCAACAATCACAGTACAGTACTTTAACATAGACAAATACCTCAGGCAGTATAACTTTGTTGAAACAAGCAGCTCTGATTTATTTAGGGGGATATAACAAGGACAGGGGGAAATCAGGTTAATTAGCTTATCACTCTACTCATCTACCTATGGCTCTGTGCACAGGCCTATCCCTATCAGTTACTGTCCCTGGGTACCCATGCCCTAGTGGCTAGTCCAAACCGTGGCAGCTGGTAGGGGCCCTTTCACACAGAGAAAAGGAGAATTAAACAGTCAGCAGTACAGTAATTCCATTTGGATTTAATGTGGCAATTCAACAGGGAGCGACCCTGAATTAGTACTCATGACCTCCAAATAAGATAGGATCCTTCAATGTCAGCAGGGCTACTCTTGAGCTCCAAGAGACTCCTCACATTTATATGGTAAACAGTCACAGGCAAAAGTCACTTAATGGCAGCAGGATTCACTTGAGGTACAAACCTCTTCACACATTTATATGGTAAAGAAAGCACTATACCAGGCAGGCTGCATCTGTATCCCGATCGTAATTACTGCACAATACCGGAGAACACACAGCAGATTCAGTTCCTGACAGACCGGAGTGCAATTTTCAGCAATTCCTCCAGTCTTCTACAGGGTGAGCCTGGTTTCTACTCTTCAGATATCCTTTGATTCTCTTTACAGGACGGATTCAGTCCTAACAAGCTGCAGACCGGAACTCTGGACCTTATACATGTTTTTTGACTAAAACTGTGCACTGAAGGAGCACAGGGTTCCTTTCCCCTTCACTGCCAAAGCTCAACTGAAACTCCCAACAGACAAAACCAGGCACTTCCTTTGAGTTCCTCCCAGTTCTTGACTGGATTGGCTGTCACTCACAATGACTGCTGCTGTTGGTCCAAAAAGGCGCAAGTCTAAACTACATCTCCCAGAGTCACTGCCCATACAATCCTCTTGTGGCTGGCTCAGATTATGAGTCCAAGTTCTGATTCGTCCAAGGCACCATTTTAGAGCTAGCTTACCCCCACACTGATTGGTCCAGTTCAGCAGTTCAAAACCAGAATGGGGAACTAGGCAGACACAGTTCTGACTGCAAAGAAAGCAGGTTAGACAAACTGTAATTTCATTATTACTGTAAATGATTTCTGGCAAACAGTTACATCTTTCCAGATAGGTTCCCTTTGCACTCTAGTGACTGCAAAATGGAGTGAATTGGCAGCAGCTCAAGTGGTACTCAAACAGAGAAGCACACGGTCCCCCATACAAACTAATTATGTCTGCAAGCAGACAGCTCTTAAAGAGACAGTACCAGAGGTTCTAAAAACACTCACTGATAAATGGCTTAAACGCCAAACACCATTCAGGCTTGGAGCATTCAAGCAAGCTCCTGGAAGTCTTTTGGGAACCCCCATTTGCAGGGGGGTTACACATGTACCAAAAAAATATGCAAGCCTGCCAAAATCAAGTAATACAAGAGTTGTCGTAAAATATTTAATCCTTACTTTGACTGTTTTTTCTGTGCAATGCTCTTCTGTGGACTAGCTCTCACTGCTGCTGCCAAGCAGGGGCAAGATCACGCATTGTGCATGTGCGATCATGTTCTAAGTTGTTATTCTGCACTAGCTCATAGCTAGTAAAGCATAATAAACTAGCTGACGTAGCTATTACAGCATAACAACGTTTTAGTAGGGATGGGTTTCCATCTATAACAATGTTCCAACATACACTATAAGGTTGTTATCTGAGATTAAGAAACTAGTTAAGGGATGGGACACGGAGGGTAGTGGTAAACTGAGTTTGCTCCAAAAAAGGGATGGTGACCAGCAGAGTAACTCAGGGATCAGTGCTTGAACTGGTACTCTTCAATTTCTTGGTGTAACCCCCCTATAAATGGGGGTCCCCGAAAAACCTTCCTTGAGCTTGTCTAAATGCTCACTGCCGGGCTGGTGTCCTGCGTTTTTGCAGTTTAAATGGGATTGTCAGAGAGTGCCTATATAGCCTTTGTGTACTTTCTCTTTAAGAGCTGCCTGGATTGCAGTCATAATTAATCTAATATGGATCTCTGTTAGAAGATGTGCTTGTTTGCTGATCATTTGTTAGAGTAGCAATAATATTGCAGTTTGTTCTAACCTGCCTTTTTAGCAGCATGGACAGTTCTGTTTGTTTCTGTCATCTTGGTCCTGGACTGCTGAAATGGGCCAATCAGTACATTTGGGACTCTAAAATGGAGCCTGCCTACAGGGGCTTGGTGGGATCAAAACTTGTAGGAATTGTAGTTTGGGGCTTCGTGCACCTAAAATAATCTGGAGGGGGAGCTCTTGCTGTGACTGACAGACAGATCAGCCAGCCGAACCTTTTGGATTTTGGGGAAAAGTCCCAAACTGCTTGCAGTTTCAGTCAGATCTAAGTTGGAAAGTGAAGAAGTAACAGCTCGAGGTAGTTTGAGCAGCAATCCATAGTGGATTCATGAGGGAGAACTGTGGAAAGGCCTGAATTTTGGCCTACATGCCTGCCTGCTGTCCCTGAGAGGGAACGTGTGCCTTTTTAGGACTAAATCCGAACAGCGAAGTAAGCCACTGAATTGTGACTAGGCTCCTACCTGAAGAGAACGAATATTTGCTGAATGCAATTAGCCTGTCTGGACTTCCAGCCACCTCTGAACTCCTGGATTGTGCAGAGACTCTGTAATTGCGACCGGAGAGCATTTTGCCCAGTACAGTAGAATTTCCTTACATGTGAATGTGTTATGTGCTTATAGTGGGTGTGATTTAGTTCCCCACTATGGTTTGAATTGTATTCTGCTCGCTGGAAGCTGCATTAGCATTTCCTTATGTGTAAACGTGCTGTGTGCTGCTAGTGGGTCATGAGTTGGTTCCCCACTGTGGTTTGAACTCTATTCTGCTTGCTAGAAGCCACAACCAGCCCCACGGACTGAATCCAAAATCATCTGCATTGGGCCTGCACCTTGCCACTCTGGCCCACCCGACTACCCACTGCACAGAGAAAGCCATTGAAGAGAGACCTGCCTGGGGATCAGCCCCTGCTCAACACTTGAACAGGAATGATGCCTCGGTGATTCGCGTGGGCCCCGCTTCTCGGGGCACTCCAGCTCAAAAACCTGCACTCTCGATTTGGTCCTGCCTGTGTCCAATACTGGGTATTGTAAGTAAACATCAGGATAGCTCCCTGCAACAACAGCTAAATCTAAAGTGTTGTCATCTGATTGTCTTATTGCTTTTTCTTTCACGAACTGACCCCCCCCCCCAGCTCCGGATTACAAGTAGTGTGTGTTCTGCATGTTGCTTTCTTCCATCACAGGGCCCCAAACAGCTGCAACATTCCTGGCTAGCCCACCATTTTCCTACCTGGGTACCCAGAGTGTGTGACTGTGTGGGGACTTAAAGCGCATGCATAACTGTTTGATTAATATAGCCTTTAAGCCAATCAACCTGATTATGCCCCTTCCTAGTTCAAGTCCCCTGAATAAATCAGATATGACTTTTCTTGCTGCATTTAACCTGACTGGGGTTCCAGTTTGTGCCGAGAGTACTGTACTGTTGCTATTTACTGTGCATAACCATGTTTTACAGGGGATCCCCAGAATCAAGCCAGAGGAACCAGCCCTGGTGGTAAGTGCAAACAGTGTGGGTACTAGTATGGTGTATAAGGGGTACTGTGAAAGTGATTATCATATATTGCTCAGGCCACTAGAAGGGAAAGAGGGGGGTTACAGTGTCCTGGAGGGCTGTGCCCAGGTTAGTTTGACTACTACCAACCCTGACCTCCGGGTGGAGGCACTCGTTTCAGAACTCAGGCCCCTTAACCTGCTACTAGCCACGCAGGCAGCGGTAGTAGGCCTTGGGATAGCGGCACCTAGGGGTTACATCTTGGAGGCTCACCGCTTGGATTTTGTGCCTTCTAGTGGCCAAAAGTTCTGAATTATTGTTAAAGATTAATGGCTACCCCAGTAGAAATGGCTGTACACCAGTTGGTGGGGTGGTGTACTGGGCAGGAGATTGACCCCCCAAATCCTCTGCTTATACTGGATATTCCCCTGGCTACCAGTAAGGACACTGTAGAGGGAGCACTCGCCAAAGTTGAATGTTTAAAAAACCCTGTAGTGATGGGTCGACAGGCTGATTTGATCACCCAAACTTTCATAGCCT
The DNA here is from genome assembly GCA_016271365.2 of Neoceratodus forsteri. NCBI lineage: Eukaryota > Metazoa > Chordata > Ceratodontiformes > Ceratodontidae > Neoceratodus > Neoceratodus forsteri. The sequence goes on from CM057453.1 coordinate 1,531,173,688, forward strand.
TGGTAGAGTGTAGTGACCTCATGGACAGCTCTAAAGTGCCACAGACTAATGCCTCAGTAGGGGTCCTAGCCACCTGGAGAGTGATAACAAAAGACAGTGAAGACCCTGGGGAGGATGAGCTCCCACCACTATCTGAGACTTTTGAGGAGAAATTTGTTAAGTTGTTGCTGGAGGAAGGGAAAACCATAGAGGACATTAAGAAACTATTCCTGCCACCTGGGGGTGTTCCTTCCCCAACACCCCTCCCACTCCAGCACCTGTTACTGCCCCACCTTCTGTGCCCATGCCACCGCTGGCCCCTATATCTGTATTTGCCATTAGTCATGACTCGTATCGCCTGCTGAGGATGTTTTCAGGCACCCTCCCAAAACCCCAGGGGAGGACAATTGGGAGACTTGGATAAACTATGTTGCCCCTCAAATCCGAGAATGGCAATGCCCTGAACCAGAGAAGAGGAGAAGGGTGGTTGAAAGCCTCAGAGGCCCCACCCAACTTACTATTCACGCTACACAGGCTAGTAATCCAGAAGCAACTGCTCAAGATTTTCTGAATGTATTGGAAAATGTGTATGGGAGTCCAAATTCGGATGAGGACCTGTGAGGTAGGGTCAAAACACTCAGCAATACCCAGGGGAGCCCTTATCCGTGTATATGCCTTGACTCAAAGTGGTGCTACAGGAATGCCTAAAGAAAGGTGGCATGGCCCCAGCTAAGTTAGATCGGAATAGGTTGGACCAACTTCTCAAGTCAGCCCCATTCTCTGAATTATTGCTGCTCCAACTACACCTTGCTGCTCGGTTGGAGGCGCCTCCTACCTATGACAGACTATGGAGGAAATTCGGAGGATTGAGAGGAGGCAGCCACATGTGGGGGGCCACCTCCTGTATCTGCTATTGCTGCTGCCCAGATGACTGAGGATGCACATGTGAGTGTTGCTCAGGGGCGAAATACAGTGCCAGTTGAACACTGGGAGGCTAGCAAGGATGCTCCACCCTGGGGCGAGATACTGAGGAAGGTTCAAGAAATGAGGGCTACGTTTCCCTACAAGCCCATTCCAGAGATATAATGGGCCCAAACCCCTCTCAGAGCGTGTCCACTATGGGAGTGGGGATGCACTCCCAGGCATCCCCTGTTGACAGCAGCTCAAAGATTGATGAATTGACTATGGAAGTGATGGAATTACTGAGGCGTCTCCCGCTGCTCACCACACACCAGACAGAGGTTGAATCACAATTTTCTGTTGGTGGTACCCCTGCCTCAGCCCCAGTGAGATGCCTCGGCCACGCCAGACTCCAGAAAGCATACTCTCATAAGTGTGGGAAGAAGGGGCACATGAATAAAGAAAGCCGGTCCCCAAAAGACTTAGATAAGGTTGTATATAGACTTCAAGGGGAGCTCCGGAAAGCAAAACCATGGCCGAGGGGTGCTGGAAACGACCGCAGTGAAGGCTCAGGAAATCCCAACTCCAATTTCTTTGTGGCTAAGTCGTCTGTACCAGCCCCTGCTACTGTCTCTTGAGACTGGTCCAAGATAGTGGGCCCTTCAATGGAGACTAATGTGGCTGTGAATGGTATTCCTACTCGGGCTATGCTTGACAGTGGGTCGTAACTGACCATTGTGTTTCAGGACTGGTATGACAAACACTTATCTGATGTGCCCTTACAGTCCCTGGAAGGTCTACATGTGTGGGGGCGGCGCGACCAGTCTTATTCATATCCAGGATATGCCCACCTCTGGTTGTCTTTTCCTGCAATGGTCACTGGTGTAGAGAAGCAAGTAGAGACACTGGCCCTAGTGTGTCCCCCCACTGGACTGTATGATGGGGTTCCCCTGTTAATTGGAACAAACGCCCACATGTTTGGGGGAGTAGCACAACTCTGCCATGAGAAACAAGGGCAGCTGACTGGATGGGCCTTAAGAATTCCAGCCTTAGTAAAAAGGGCTTATGACTGGCAACAGAGACCCGATGAGGTGGACCCAGATGAGCCATTGAGGATAGTGTGGAAAAAGGAACCTGACTCCTTGGTATTAGCCCCCAGTGCCCAGTACAAAATCCCTGGAGAAGTCCGCCTAAAGGGAAACATAAAGAATAAAATATTGATGTTGGATGCACCAGGAGATGGAAAGTTGCCACAGGGATTGTTGGTCAAACCCAGAATCTTGCCTGCTCGTGCCCATGCCTATGCACAATGAGTGATGGTTCAAATTCAGAATGTATCAGAGCGGGAGATTCGGGTGAATAGAGGGTGCACAGTACACTGTGCTGACACTGCTGTATTGCCCAGCAACAAGTGCTCTGGTGAGAAGGAGAGAGTGACCCTGGACTTATTTGACTTTGGTGACTCTCCATTGCCAGCTGAATGGAAGGCTAGAATTAGCAAGAAACTCGCTCAGAGGGACCAAGTGTTTTCATTAGAAGAATGGGATGTGGTGTGTGTCTGGGGTGCAGAGCATCACATACGCCTGCATGATGACCGGCCATTTCGAGAGAGATCCCGACGTCTCACCCCAGCAGACATAGATGATGTGAGGAGATACCTGCAGGAATTGCTCACTGTTGGTGTGATACAAGAATCAAGGAGCCCATATGCCTCGCCCATTGTGGTTGTGCGTAAGAAGAATGGGTCGGTAAGGATGTGTGTTGATCATCGAACCCTGAACCGGCAGACCACCCCCGATCAATACACCATGCCCTATATACAAGATGCCCTGGATTGTTTGAATGGGAGCAAATGGTTTTCGGTATTGGATCTTCTCAATGGATACTACCAGATCCCGATGGCCCCAGAGGACCGTGAGAAAACAGCCTTCATCTGTCCATTGGGGTTCTACGAATTCCTGAGAATGCCACAGGGGATTTCAGATGCCCCGGCCACCTTTCAGTGACTGATGGAACATGAAGCGGGAGATATGAACTTGTTGGAATGTCTAGTGTACCTAGAAGATGTCACTGTGTTTGGGCGCACAATAGAGGATCATGAGACCCGACTGTTTAAAGTCCTAGACCGATTGGAAGACTTCGGCTTCAAGCTGTCCATTGACAAGTGCCAGTATTTTCAAGCCTCTGTGAAGTATGTAGGGAACATAGTATCTGCAGAAGGGATAGAGACTGATCCCAGTAAGGTTGAATCACTGACTACTTGGCCCCAGCCCCATAATTTGAAAGAACTACAACGTTTCCTGGGGTTCTGTGGCTACTACCACAGGTTCATAAAAGACTATTCAAAGGTGATTCACCCGCTCTTGAATCTTACCCAGGGTTACCCTCCTACCAACCATAAATATAATAAAGAGGCCGTCAAAGAACCAGAGAAAGTGTACTTCCACACAGGTGAACTTTTTGGGCCCTGCTGGACACCCGAATGTGAAGCAGCCTTTCATGAAGTCATATACCAGCTAACCCACGCTCCCATCCTCGCCTATGCTGACCCCGCCAAGCTCTATGTGCTGCATATGGATGCCAGTCTGCAGGATCTAGGAGCTGTGCTGTATCAAGCCCATGAGGATGGTTTGGGATCAGTGGCCTTCGCCAGTAGGAGCTCGACCCCGTCAGAGTGAAACTACCCTGTGCACAAGCTGGAGTTCCTTGCGCTAAAAAGGCCATTGTCGACCAGTTTCATGAATACCTCCATGGGGCAAAGATATTGGTGAAGACCGACAATAACCCATTAACCTATGTACAGACTTCAGCTCAGTTAGATGCCACTGGGCACCGGTGGCTTTCCGCCTTATCAACCTATGATTATGCTGTTGAATACAGGCCAGGACTGAACCATATTGATGCTGATGCCTTGTCACGAAGGCCAGTTTCCAAGGGTGATTGGATCAGGCTGTCTGAACCTGACATCTGAGCCTTGTGCCAAAAATTTGACTGAGATGAACAGATGTCTGCGGACACAGTGGACTGTTTAGTAGATTGCTTGGGCCCTCCTGATACCTGCATACCGGCTGCCTATTGCCACTTTTCTGCTCTAGATGTTAGTGCACTACCTCAATTTGACAATAACAGCATTCAGTGGGCTCAATATCCTATAATTCATCCTGCACTTCATGCCCTGCGTGCAGGGAAAGATGTGTCCAAGTTGCGTTCCCCTGACTTGCAAACTGCTCTATTGTTTAAAGAAGGCCCCAGGTTGAAGCTACTCAGCCAGTTGTTGTACAAAGAGACAGTGGATCATGGGGGTCAAGTAGACAGGCAGCAATTCGTCCTGCCCACGACCTTTAAAGATTTGGTACTGAGGTTCCTCCAAAATCACATGGGGCACCTTGATATTGACAGAACTCTCGACTTGGTACAATCTTGATTCTACTGGCCCAAGATAGGGGCCGATGTTGAGCACCATGTAAAGACCTGCAGTCATTGCCTGCAAAGGAAAGCCCTGCCTCAGACAGCTGCCCCCCTCATCAATATTACAACCAGCACCCCAATGGAACTGGTCTGCATAGACTTTTTGTGTTTAGAACCTGATCAGCGGAATATTGGCAATGTGTTCATGGTTACAGATCATTTCACACAGTATGCGCAAGCTTTTCCAACTAAAGATCAAAAGGCCTCTACCGTGGCCAAGGTGCTAGTGGAAAATTTCTTCGTCCACTGTGGTGCCCCTCAGCGGATCCACTCTGACCAAGGCAGAGATTTTGAAAGTTGCCTAATCAAAGAAATGCTCTCTCTATGGGGGGGGTGCGGAAGTCCAGAACCACCTCTTATCATCCACAGAGGGATCCTCAACTAGAATGTTTTAACCGCACCCTTCTAGACATGCTGGGCACCCTACATCCCAAAGACAAGCCTAAGTGGAGCCAGCAGATTAGCACCTTGGTCCACACATACAATTGCACAAAACATTACGCTACTGGGTTCTCCCCTACCGCCTCATGTTCGGGAGGGAGGCCCGACTGCCCATTGATGTCTGCTTTGGGGTCTCTCCAGATGGGATCCGAGCCGAAAATTACCTACAGTATGTACAGAAACTGAAAGCTCAATTGAACCATGCCTATCAACTGGCCCAGACAATGGCCGCCAAAAGAAATCTCACCAACAAAGAGAGGCATGATAAAAAAGTAAAGGCTCAAGAGCTTCGGCCTGGAGAATATGTGTTGTTACACAATTTGGGACTGCATGGCAAACACAAAATTGCTGATAGGTGGCACCATCTTCCAGGGGTGTAGCCAGGGATTTAAGATCTGCACACCAAGTGGTCTCACTGCTACTCCACCCCCCTTGTTAGGGTGTACCCCCCCCCCGTTTAGCCAGACAATATACAAATGTACACCAGGACTGTGTTTGTTGCCTCATTTGGCGCAATAAATAAACTTTTGTATCTCATGACAGTGGTTGTTGCCATGCATGGGTAAATACAAATGCCATGCATTGTTCCCTAAGACACCCACATACCAGCCCAGAGCCTGTAAAGTTGTACTGTCCTTGGGATGCAAAGAGAGTATTAGTGACCAGTCCTTCTAGTTTCAACTCCTATGAATAAAATTACAGAACGGTTCAGTATTTTCTTTGTTAGTTTTCCTGGAAAAAGGAAGCAGTTCAGAGCCTATTTGCTACCCCCTTAAATAAAATTGCACGCCATGGAGTGCTTGGAGTATGCCTGCCTACACCCATACCATCTTCCCCAAGTAGCAGTTGGAAAGTTGAATGATTTACCTGTGTACAAGGTGTGCCCAGAGAACAACTCCAAAGCTGTCAAGACCATGCACTGTAACCACTTGCTACATATTGGCCAAGTCATAATTGAGACTGAACCATCAGAGATTGAGTCCCCTGGGCCAGTAACTCATGCTGCTGCAAAAAAGAGACAGAGACAACCTACCCCATTAGTTACAGATTTAAGGTTTCCCCTGCAGCAGGTCCAGAATATAGTGACTTTCAGGCCACCTCTGATGAAAGTGAGTGTGACAATGCCTATTACCCCTCCTATGAATTGAGTCAGCTGTTTCAAGGTAACCCTATGACTAATTGTGGGGATGAAGCTGGACCTTCTCCACTGCCTAACCCCCCCCAGCTTCGTCCTTGGAGCCAATGCTCCCTGAAAGTGAAGTGCAAAGCATTACGTCTGAGTTTGTGGACTCTGTGTTTTGTGGAACTGTGTGAATTGCCCGAAGAAGGGGCTGATGGTCTGAGTCTCTCTGGTGACACACCAGAACTTGAAGAACAATGTGAGAGTGTTGATAGTCCCCCTTCAGTGCTGCAAAGCCTAATTGTGCCAGAGCTTCCTCAAAATGAGCAATCAGGGCCTCCATCAGAAGATAATGAGCAAAGTGTTGTGGAAACAGAGCCTACAGAGCAAGGAGCTGACAGCACTCCAAGTTTGGACATTCCCATCCATGCAGAGGCACCCCTCACAAGTGATGAAAGCTCCAAAGTTAGTGCTGAAAGTACAGAGACTGTGGCCACTCCCCCCAGAAAGACTGGCCAAGCTGTTAAGCCAGTGCTACGCTTTAGTTATGATTCCCCTGGGAGGCCAGTGGATTTCCCTCTCAATGTGGCTCACAAAAGGGTTTATGTTTCGCCAAGCTTACTGCCCAAATTGAGCTTGACGGCCAACTCCAGGTTACTTGTTCTTCCCTCTCACCATGGTGCCCCTGCCCCATCCAGCCCCAAGTTAGCTGATAGGGAAAGGCCCCCTCTTACATTGTTTAATGTACAAGAAGTTATTAAATGAATCACTATTCATGAAACATGCATAAGTATTGTCATACATCGGCAGTATGCAAAGTGCCTACACGTCGGCACTGCATAGAAAACTGTTATAGACAACTTCCCCAACAAGTAGCAGCTGAGAGTCCGCCCAGTGTGCTCACCACATCCCCACACAGTATGGCCAGGGGTGCCCAATGCCCGTCGCTGTGCTCCCCCCAACAGAGTTTTGGGTGCCACGCTGGGAGCCCACCCCAGCGTGGCAAACTCTCTATGCCTGAGGGGTGCCCATCCCCTCAGCTCAAGTGGACCCCCTAAAAACTTATAGCTGCCACGCTGGGAGCCACCTCAGTGTGGCAAACATCCGCATTATCTTCTAAAAGGAAAAAAAACTAGAAACAGAAATGGTCCCTTACTGACTGTCTTGACCCCCTCCCCCACCCATGCCCACTCTCTGTGCACCCTGCCTCCCCAGACCCCCCATACCTCGTATTTATCTCCGGAGTCCGGCACAACAATCTTCAGTGGACCGGGAACACATCTGCACTCTTCAAAGCCGACCGCGAACTGAGGAAATGCCGGTAAGCTGTATAATGGAATAAATAGGATTTTTTCAACTTTGATGCATATCTCAGGCATTTCTGGGAATTTTTTCACCAAATTTTCAACATGGGGTTTTCAAACAGCATGAAGTCTTGCTGTATTCTGACTATTGCAGTTAGCCCCAGCACTCAAACTGCCCCGGAGAGTAGAATGGTTAATTTCAATGCAGAGCATAGAACGTTGAGCTCGAGCTCGGGTCAAACCTCTGTCTACTGCACTTTGAAGCGCAACTGTCAGATTCTTTACTCCGCCTAACTGAATGGCCGCTCCGGAGATTTCTCCTTTGCTCACGGATCGAAGTCGGTTAAAGTCCTCGGTTTTACTGCTTTTTTTCACAAGTGTCGGTTCAGATCTCTGTCTGTGGCACAGTAAGTACGAGGTAGTGAACTAGACATAGTAAACTTGTGGAAACTGTAAAAATTTATTTTTCGACCGGTTCGACTGAACCAGCCGGTTAGTGATTTACTCTGTCTTTGTTTTTAAACTTAGAGTGTGGTTACCAGTCCTTATCGGTTTTAAAAAAACTGCATTTTCTTGTTTTTTTCCCAATACCTGTGACACAGTTAGAAACCGATAAGGGTGTCTTGCCTGGTTGTTTGCCATAAAAAGGGTAAGTTTGTGGTTAGGATGGCTACGTCTGAGAAACACAAAAGAAAAACCGGGCCCACTGGGTTTCAACACTGCAGTGTGTGTGGGGAGGTCTTTGCTAAGGCTGATCCTCACACCACCTGTGTTTATTGTCTGGGGTTTCACCACCTCGATTCAGACTGCCAAATCTGTAAAAATTTCCCTAAGTCTACCCTGGAAAAAAGATTAGGTAGGCTCAGGGATAAGGAGTCCGTGAAGTCCGCTGACCCAGATGGCCAGCCCGGTTTGGTTCCGATCGAACCTGAGGGAGTGCCCTCTGACCAGGCAATACTTCTTTGGGTAAGAGGAGAGCCAATCCTGAGGGATCAGTTCCAAGAAAAAGAAAAAGAAAAGAAAAATCGTCTGGTTTGGATCCAGAGACCCATTTTCCGACCGCCGAAGAGATTGATAATGCGATAAGGATTGTAGAATTGCTTCGCCCGGTTCCATCTGATCCAGCGCCTTCTGGCAGGCGCTCGGTTCGGTTGGTTCCTCTGGTTCATGATTATGCCCCTGAAGATTTCTATGAACTGGATTTGGAGGGGGATGAAGATTATGATGATGCGATGACAATGGTGTGGGAGGTCTGGTTGAGCCCATTGAACCGGACATCTCCACAGACAGGCCTTCTGGTGTTTCCACTCCTAGGCTTTCTGAGTCCCCTTCCCACTACATGTTTTACAGGAAAGTGGCAGAAACCCTCCAGCTCCCTGTGGAAGAAGCTGTAGAAGAACAAGAGGAACCTGATTATGTGGAGATGATGGACATACCAGAGTCCACGAGACTGTCTATTCCCCTTCATAAGTCTTTTGGGAAACAGACACAAAAGATTTTTAAAAACTCCAAATTCTGTACCTCCTGTCAACAGAAGGATGGACAAAAGGTACACCTTATCAGGTTCAGGTACAGAGTACTTGTATCAACAATGCAGCCATGTTGGGGTTGTGCAGGCTGCAGCCTGTGATAAGGCTAATATACCCTTGGCTTCACACACCCCATACAAAGATTCTAGGAAGCTGGATGCCATGGCAAAGAAACAGTACATGACATCTGTCAGGCAGGCTAATTATATGGCCTATGCATCCAGGTACCAGAAGTCCAGGTGGGACACTGTACTGGCACTGACTAAGCATGCCTCCCCCCAGCTAGCCTCAGAGCTGGAGGGGGTGGCTGCTGATGGGATTGAGGCATCTAAGGTACTGTTCCATGCTGCTGTGGACTCCAATGATGTGTTATCTAGAGTCATGGCTACATCTGTGGCTCTTCGGAGAATGGCTTGGCTCAGATGTACTAGTCTCTCACAGGACACCCAGGCTAAGGCCATGGATTTCCCTGTGGTGGGCAATTCTCTGTTTGGGGAGCAGACAGAGAATTACATGAAAAAGATGGATGAGTATAAGACCACCTATAGGAGTGCACGGGCCAAGGAAAGGCAGGCAACTCCTCAAAGGCAGCAGGCTAGGGTCGGGGGCAGACCTTTTCATAGGCCTTTCTACCAAGCACAGGCCTCTTCTCCCTTTGCTCAGAGGGGGTTCTTCAGAGGGAGAGGCAGAAGGGGGATGAGCAGGGCTGCATCCATCCCTCAACCTAAGGCTGCTGCCAAGCAGACACCCTGATGTGTCAGCCTGGGTCGACTCCCCCATTCCTGTAGGAGGCAGACTGGCTTACTTCATCCAGGACTGGATGTCTGTTACCTCAGACAAGTGGGTCCTGGAGGTGGTAAGCCAGGGGCTGGTTCTCAGCTTCAAGAAATTTCAAGAGCTGAGGGCCAGATCTTTTCCACCTACAAGCATCTCCTAAACCATTGCCCTAGAGACAGAGGTTTCATCTCTACTGGCTCTAAAGGCTGTAGAGAGAGAGAGAGAGTTCCTACATTGCACAGGGGCAAAGGTCTGTACTCCAGGTACTTCCTTACCCCAAAAAAGACAGGGGAGTGGCGACCCATCCTAGACTTAAGATACCTGAACAAACATCCTCTAAAACCAAAATTCAAAATGGTGACTCTGGGAATAATCCTTCCCTCTCTAAGGCCAGGGGACTGGCTAGCCTCCTTGAACTTAAAAGATGCCTACTTTCACATTCCCATCAGGTGCTCCCACAGAAAGTACCTCAGATTCAAATTGCCTTCAGGCCATTATCAGTTCAAAGCTATGCCCTTCAGCCTGACATCAGCTCTAAGGGTATTCACAAAATGTCTAGTAGTAGTAGTAGTAGCCTTTTTGAGAAGGAAAAATATTTCCATATTTCCATACCTGGATGACTGGGTCATTGTGGGTCAGTCCCCAGACCAAGTCAAGTCAGACCTTCAAGTGACTCAGCAAGTGCTCACTTCCCTAGGATTCCTTCTCAATCTTCCCAAGTCAGTTCTCGAGCCTGTACAGCTCCTCACCTTCATAGGGGCAGAGTTGGATACAGTCAAAGCAAGAGCTTTTCTTCCCCTGGAAAGGGCAAGGGCTATTGTAGATCTGGCTTCTTCATTCCACCTTCTGGTCTCCCAGCCAGCAAGTCACTTCCTTCAACTTCTGGGCCACATGGTAGCTTCTACAGCAGTGGTTCAAGGGGCCAGATTTCAGATGAGGGACATTCAGTTTCACCTGAGGGCCTTTTGGTCTCAGAAGAAAGATTCTCTAACCAAACTAGTTCCAGTGACCCAGGCTCTACAATGGTGGCATGATCAGGGAAACCTCAGGCAAGGAGTCCCATTCATTATTCAGTCTCACTCTGTGGTTCTAACCACGGATGCTTCTCTATTGGGGTGGGGAGCCCATCTGCGGACTCTCACAGCCCAGGGACTGTGGTCCCATTAGGAATCCCTTCTTCATATCAATCTCTTGGAACTCAGGGTGGTCTTTCTGGCCCTGCAAGCTTTTTCTCAGTCAGTGCAGAACAAGGTGGTTCAGGTCAGGACAGACAACACCACCACCATGTGGTACATCAAGAAGCAGGGAGGCACTCAGTCCACAGCCTTGTGCACAGAAGCCATGAAATTGTGGTCCCTAGCTTATTCTCTGCAGCCCTCTCTGATAGCAGTCCACCTTCCAGGGAAGGACAATGTGCTATCAGATGCACTGAGCAGGATCTCCCAGGGCCATCACGAATGGTCCCTGGACCCTCTAGTGTTGAAAGTGATTTTTCAAGGTGGGGCACTCCAGAGATAGATCCCTTTGCAGCCCCAGATAATCACCAACCTCCTCTGTTTTGTTGCAGACCCCCAGTCTTGGGCTCAGCCCCTCTCGATGCTCTGATATTGAACTAGGAAGGGAAATTTCTCCCTTTCCTCCCTTTCCTCTGCTGTTCAAGGTTCTGGTCAAGATAAGGTCACAACCATGCAAAGTGATTCGGATTGCTCCAGACTGGGCCAGGCAGCCTTGGTACCCACTGTTGCTGTTCCTAGCAGTCCATCTTCCCCTGTCTCTTCCCAAGAATTACAACCTGTTACCCTCCTCTCGGGGAGGATTTGGTACCCCAATCTTCGGTCTCTAAATCTCAAGGCATGGCTCTTGAAGAGTTATAGTATGCAGATTTGCATCTGTCCCAAGGGGTTCTTGATATTCTCAAAGTCTCTCGAAAGTCTGCCACCAGAAAAACTTACAACTCCAAATGGAAAAGATTCAGCATTTGGTGTTCCAAGAAGCATATATTCCCAGACACTGCTGAATTGTCTACAGTTCTGGATTATGTGGTTCATCTTAATGGCCTAGGCCTCAGGCCAGCTACTCTCAAAGTATATTTGTCAGCTGTTTCTGCTTTTCTGTCAGTGGGAAAGCCTTCCTCACTGTCATCTCACCCTGTATTCTGTAAATTTTTCAAGGGATTGCTTCATACCAATCCCCTTTAGGGATCCTACCCCTGCTTGGGATCATAATGTTTGCATTGCTCAGCTTATGCAACCCCTTTTTGAGCCTTTGTCTTCAGCAGAGCTTAAGTACTTGACTTGGAAAACTGTGTTCCTGGTAGCTATTACCTCTGCCAGGCGTATCAGTGAACTGCAAGCTCTGTCAGTGGAGCCTGATTTTATCTCAGTCCATAGAGATAAGGTGGTCCTTAGAACTAATAGGAGGTTTTTACCTAAAGAGGTTTCAGATTTTCATCTGAACCAATCTATGTCTCTCCCTTTGTTCTTCACTGATCATTCTTCTTCAGGAGAAAGAAGTTTACACAGTTTGGATGTTAAAAGAGCCCTTCGTTACTACATTGAGCGTACTAAGGCTCACAGGTTTGACTCCCTTCAGTTGTTTCTCACTTATGGGGAAGTGGGTAAGGGCAAACCTGCCACTAAGAGAACTATTGCCAGGTGGATTGTCTCTTGTATTCAATTCTGCTATGAGAAGCTAAGCAAAATACATCCCTCAGGCCTGTGGGCTCTTTCGACTAGAGGTATAGCTGCTTACCTGGCTGCGGCCAGGGATATTCCTTTGCTAGAGATATGTAAAGCAGCCACCTGGTAAACAGTCTATACATTTACCAAGCATTACTCCCTGGACATCCAGGCTAGGAGTGATGCTCAGTTTGGTACAGCAGTACTGCAGAGCCTATTCTTCAAGGTAGGTTCGGTTCCCTCCTCCATGGAGGAACTGCTTGGTAGTCTGCAATAGTCAGAATACAGCAAGACTTCATGTTGTTTGAAGAAAAAAATACCTTAGTAATTATGTTTCTTCTAATGGAGTCTTGCTGTATTCTGACTTCCTCCTACCTCCCTTCTCAGAACCTGTTTTTGGGAAGTGGGCTGGCAGGTGCAGCGTTGCACCTCAGGGGTGCATTTGGGTACTCCCTCCTTTTAGAGAGGGGGAGTGGGTTATATTATTTATTTAACAGTCTTAAGTTGTTCATCACCTGGTTTTTGATTTTGAATTTCTTGACTGGAGTCTCTTGGGGATCCAAAATATTTGGTTGCCATTTGGCTAGTAAAAATTTGACAATTTCCACATGTTAGTATTAGCTTGTAAGAATCTGACAGTTGCGCTTCAAAGTGCAGCAGACAGAGGTTTGAACCGAGCTCTAGCTCAACGTTCTATGATCTGCATAGAAATTAACCCTCTACTCTCCGGGGCAGTTTGAGCGCTGGGGCTAACTGCAATAGTCAGAATAGAGCAAGACTCAATTAGAAGAAACATAATTACTAAGGTAAGTAATTTTTTCTTTGGGACCCCACTTCATGAATTCTGGCACTGTCATTTTGTTATTCAGTCCCGAAAGGTGATTTTGCGGTCACTGTGCAAAACCACCTTTAGGTTCGACCAATCTAAAATGACAGTGTCTGATTCATGAGTGAGCCCTAAAACCCTATGTTGAAAATGTGGAAAAAATTTCAAAATGACTGTTTTACCAGCATGCATTGCGCAGGTCCTACGCACGCACGTAAGTTCACAAATTTTTATATTTGCATTCCAGATTTTCAAATTTGCCATTTTACCACACCTCCTTATGAGCAGTACAGCTGTCATTTTTCACATCTCCCCCAAAATGTGTTTCCGCATCAATATTTGGGACTGATTAAGAAAATCACAGTGACACTGTTCATAAGCAGAGGTCTTAAAATGGCTATGTTGAAAACTTGGTGAAAAAATTAACAAAAATGACTGTTTTACAAGCGTGCGTTGCGCAGTTCCCACGCACGCTTGTAAGTTTGTGAATTTTATATTTGCACTCCAGATTTTCAACATTGCCACTTTACCACACCTCCTTATGAGCAGTACAGCTGTCATTTTCACATCTCCCAAAATGTGTTTCGCACATGTGGCGCACAATGGCACAGTCGGTGTGCGAAATCAATGTTTGGGACAGATTAAGAAAATCACAGTGACACTGTTCATGAGTAGAGGTCTTAAAATGGCTATGTTAAAAATTTGGTGACAAAAGTCCATAAAATGACTGTGTTACAAGTGAGCATTGCGCTGTTTCCACGCACCCTCGTATGTTCATGAATTTGTAATATTTTCAGTCCAGATTTTCAGCACTGGCAATTTTCCACACTTCCTTATGAACAGTACAGCTGTCATTTTTCACAACATGGCCGAAATGTGTTTTCACACTTTCTGCACAGAAATGCGTGGACGCTGTGGGAAATCACTGCTCGGGACAGATTAAGAAAATGACAGTGACACTGTTCATGAGTGAAGGTCCTAAAATGCCTGTGTTGACAATCTGCTGTAAAAAATCCCCAAACTAATTACATTAAGGGAGAAAAAGATAGCATTCAGGAAGTATAAGGAAACACAGAAGGAGCAGGACAGAGAGCTGTACCAGTTAAGGCAGAAGGAAGCAGGAAGGGAAGTCAGAATAGCAAAGGCCCAAACTGAGGAAAGGATAGCCAACTCAGTTAAGAGGGGATAAAACCTTTTATAGGTACATCAGGCAGCGTAGAAAGACAAAGGAGGGATAGTGCAGCTGAATAGAATGAACGGTGGGTGGGCAGAGGGGGACAGTGAAAAAGCAGGGATACTGAACGAATATTTCTGCACAGTATTCACAAAAAAGGAGGGGGAGGTGCCTAATCCAATTAACAGAAGCACTCTGGATAGGGAGGTCGCTCCAAGTCCTTTCACAGAGGAAAGGATTCTGAAAGAACTCCTAAAACTGAAGGTGGACAAAGCAATGGGGCCTGATGGAATTCACCCCAGAATTCTAAAAGAATTAAGGGGAGAACTAATGAAACCACTGACTACCCTTTTTAACAAATCATGGGAGGATGGTGTGGTACCTGAGGACTGGAGGAAGGCGGATGTGATTCCCTTTCACAAAAGTGGGACCAAGACAGAGACATGAAACTACAGACCTCTGTGGTAGGGAAAGTGATGGAATCACTTCTGAAGGAAAGAATTGTTGAGTACCTAGAGGCCAGTGGGGCACAGGACCCAAGGCAGCATGGGTTCACAGCGGGAAGGTCATGTCAGATGAATCTAATTGATTTCTGTGACTGGGTGACCAAAGTAGTAGACCTGGGAGGGGCTGTGGACATGGCCTACCTAGACTTTAGCAAGGCATTTGACACAGTCCCACACAAAAGATTAATAGTCAAATTAACCAGCCTGGGAGTGGGTCCCATGTGGTAGCCTGGGTAAAACATTGGCTGGACAACAGGACACAGAAGGTAATTGTAAATGGAGTCCACTCTGAAGAAAGAGGGGTTACTAGTGGGGTACCGCAGGGTTCAGTACTGGGTCCGGTCCATTTTAATGTCTTTATAAGTGACATTGCAGAGGGGCTGGAAGAAAAAGTATGCCTCTTTGCAGATGACACAAAGATCTGCAACAGGGTTGATACACAAGGAGGCATGGAAAGGATGAGAAAGGACTTGGCAAGGTTGGAGGAATGGTCGAAAGTATGGCAGCTAGGATTCAGTGCAAAGAAGTGCAAAATAATGCACCTGGGAAACAAAAACCCAGGGGAAGATTACACAATGGGGGGGAGGTAGTAACGAAAACAAAAAAGGAAAGGGACCTGGGGGTAATCATATCAGATGACCTTAAGGTTAGCAAGCAATGTGAGAAGGCAGTAAGGAGAGCTGGGGGGATACTGGGATGCACAGGGAGAGGCATCACCAGCAGAGGAGAGACCAAAAGAGCTTAATATGTATACCCTTGAGGAAAGGAGGAAGGGGGGAACATGATAGAAACGTTTAAGTACCTCAGTGGAATCAATAAAGTCCAAGAGGGTAGCATCTTTCAGAAAAGGAGACATGCAAGAACAAGGGGGCACAATTTAAAGATGGGGAGGGCGGTTCAGGCAGAGGTGGTTTTAGGCACAAGCCAACCAAGCGGTCGCTTGGGGCGCCAGCACAGAAGGGGCACACTGAAGTAGAACATATAAGTAGAAATCATCTTAAAATGCATAAAGCATCAATCTAAAATCCATAATTGTCATTATCACCCTTGTAGTCATAGAATTCTGATCACTTTTTGGATGTGGGATTGGGAAGAAGGGAGGATAGAGAGTGATGGGAAGTAGTGTAGGCAGCACCACAGATATTTCTGCTTGGGGCGCCATTAGGTCTAAAACCAGTCCTGGGTTCAGGGGCAATATGAGGAAGTATTTTTTTCATAGAGAGGGTAGTAGATGCATGGAACAGCCTTCCTGAGGAGGTTGTGGGGTCTAAAACTGTGGGAGAATTCAAGAATACATGGGACAGACATAAGACAATTCTTGTGGGGGGTAGGAAAAAATAGGCTGTTGGTTAACTAGGATCTGCGGCTTATCCTATAGGTAGAGAAATGGGCAGACTAGGTGGGCCAAGTTGTCCTTATCTGCCGTCAAAATCTATGTTTCTATGTTCAAGGGTGTGTGTTGCGTGGTTTCTACGCACGCTCATGACTTCACCAGTTTTTTTACTATTTTCACTGCAGATTTTTAACATTGCCATTTTTACACCTCCCCATGAACAGTACAGCTGTCATTTTTCACATCCTGTTTGAAATGTGTTTTCGTACCTGTGGTGCCAAATGCCGTAGTGACTTTGCAAAATCATCCTGTCTATGTCCTTGCGGAGATGGGGTCTCTAGAACTGGACCCCATCTGAAGTACTGTCTCCAGTTCTGGAGACCTCATCTCCACAAGGACATAGACAGGATAGAGGCAGTCCAGAGGAGGGCAACTAGAATGGTGCAGGGTCTGCAAGAGAAGCCATACTAGGAGAGACTAAAAGAGCTTAATATGTATACCCTTGAGGAAAGGAGGGAGAGGGGGGACATGATAGAACTTAACAAACTGATATTGCCACTGTTCACAAGGTGGGGGTCACAAAAACCCATGTTGAAAATTTGGAGTGAAAATACCAATGAACGCCTGAGGTATTAGGGTTTCTGACTATAACGCCCCACCCTGTAAAGACTGACAGGCATCAGGGGTGTGACTTGGGATTGTCACCTGTAATGCTCATACCATTCCACCCCCACCCACACCCTGTAACCAGTGAGAGGCATCGAGTTGTGCCTTGGACTCTTCGGCCCCAAAGTTCACCCCATTTTCCTATACTGCACCCATCTCGCCGTATTTCCTGATGGAATGGGGCAAGCATAAGGGCCAAAGACCCCAAGGCACACCGTGACACTTGTTGGTATCTGCAGGGTAGGGTGTGGTGAAATGGCTTGGCCGTTATGCCTGATGACCCAAAGGCACACCCCACCAATGCCAATGCCAGCAAGCAAAATTCGGCATTGACAAATACTTGTTGATTTTGGGATGGTACAGACTTGACGCGGACGCCAAGTTTTCTCCAGGTAGGGAAGGGAGTAACCCCCCTACAAATGGGGATTCTTGAAAAGTCTTCCTTGAACTTGCCTAAATGCTCGCTGCCAGGCTGGTGTCCTGCATTTTTGCAGTTTAAATGTATTGCCAGACAGTGCCTATATAGCCTATGTGTACTGTCTCTT
Organism: Neoceratodus forsteri; assembly: GCA_016271365.2. Lineage (NCBI taxonomy): Eukaryota > Metazoa > Chordata > Ceratodontiformes > Ceratodontidae > Neoceratodus > Neoceratodus forsteri. Next base: position 1,531,190,934 of record CM057453.1, read on the forward strand.
TAAGAGCTGCCTGGATTACAGTTATAATTAACCTAAAAGAGAGCTCTGTTAGAAGATGTGCTTGTTTGCTGATCATTTGTTAGAGTAGTAATAATATTGCAGTTTGTTCTAACCTGCCTTTTTTGCTGCATGGACAGTTCTGTTTGTTTCCATCATCTTGGTCCCGGACTGCTGAAATGGGCCAATCAGTATATTTGGGACTCGAAAATGGAGCCTGCTTACAGGGGCTTGGTGGGGTCAAAACTTGTAGGAAGTTGTAGATTGGGGCTTTTTGCACTTAAAATAACCTGGAGGGGGAGCCCTTTTTGTAATTGACAGACAGATTGCCAACCAAACCTGTTGGATTTTGGGGAAAGCCCCAAACTGCTTGCAGTTTCAGTTAGATCTATACTGGAAGTGAAGAAGTAATAGCTCGAAGTAGTTTGAGCAGCAATCCATAGTCGATTCATGTGGGAGAACTGTGGAAAGGCCTGAGTTTTGGCCTGCATGCCTGTCTGCTGTCCCTGACAGGGAACTTGTGCCTTTTCCAGACTGAATCCGAACTTGGAGAGTGAAGTAAGCCACTGAATTGTGACCAGGCTCCTACCTGAAGAAGACTGAAGATTTGCTGAATGCGATCGGCCTGTCTGGACTTCCAGCCACCTCTGAACTCCCAGATTGTGCAGAGACTCTGTAATTGTGACCGGAGAGCCTTTTGCCCAGTACAGTGGAATTTCCTTGCATATGAATGTGTTGTGTGCTTATAGTGGATCGTGATTTGGTTCCCCACTATAGTTTGAATTGTACTCTGCTTGCTGGAAGCTGCATTAGAATTTCCTTATGTGTAAATGTGCTGTGTGCTGCTAGTGGGTTGCAATTTGGTTCCCCACTGTGGTTTGAACTGTATTCTGCTTGCAGGAAGCCGCATCCAGCCCCATGGACTGAATCCAAAATCATCTCCATTGGGCCTGGACCTAGCCACACTGGCCCACCCGACTACCTGCTGCACAGAGAAAGCCATTGATGAGAGACCTGCCTGGGGATCAGCCCCTGCTCAACACTTGAACAGGAATGATGCCTCGGTGATTCATGTGGACCCCGCTTCTCTGGGCACTCCAGCTCAACAAACTGCAGTCTCGATTTCATCCTGCCTGTGTCCAGTATTGGGTATCGTAAGTAAACATCAGGATAGCTCCCTGCAACAACAGCTAAATCTAAAAGTGTTGTCATCTGATTGTCTTGTTGCTTTTTCTTTCATGAACTGAGCCCTCCGGCTCCGGATTACAAGCAGTGTGTGTTGTGCATGTTGCTTTCTTCCATCACAGGGCCCCAACCAGCTGCAACATTTCTGGCTAGCCCACCATTTTCCTACCTGGGTACCCAGAGCGTGTGATTGTGTGGGGACTTAAAGCGCATGCATAACTGTTTGATTAATATAGCCTTTAAGCCAATCAACCTGATTATGCCCCTTCCTTGTTCAAGTCCCCTGAGTAAATCAGATCTGGCTTTTTTGTTGCATTTAACCTGACTGGGGTTCCAGTTTGTGCCAAGAGTACTGTACTGTTGCTGTTTACTGTGCATAACCTTGTTTTATAGGGGGTCCCCAGGGTTGAGCCAGAGGAACCAGTCCTGGTGGTAGTGCAAACAGTGTGGGTACTGGTATGGTGTACAAGGGATACTGTGAAAGTGATTATCATATATTGCTCAGTCCACTAGAAGGGAAAGAGGGGGGTTACAGTGTCCTGGAGGGCTGTGTCCAGCTTAGTTTGACCACTACCAACCCTGATCTCCGGGTGGAGGCACCCGTTTCAGAACTCAGGCCCCTTAACCTGCTACTAGCCGCGCAGGCAGGGGTAGTAGCCCTTGGGATAATGCCACCTAGGGGTTACATTTCTAAGTGCGATAGCAGAGGAACTGGAAAGAGAGGTTTACCTCTTTGTGGATGACACCAAGGTCTGCAACAGAGTGGACACTACGGGGGAGGAGTAGAAACAATTGGCAGCGATCTGAACAAGCTGAAAGAGTGGTCAGGGGTATAGCAGCTGAGTTTTAATGCTAAGAATTAGGGTATGGCAGCTGAGTTTTCATGCTAACAAGTGCAAAATACTATAATTGTGCCATAATAACCCTTGGGGCAGAGTACAAACTGGGGTGGAGTGATACTGAAAACATCCAAGCAGAAAACAAACCTGTGGGTAATCATATTAGAGGACATAAGGTGGTCAGAAGGGCTAGTGGGATGCTGTGGTGCATAGGAAGGGGTATCTCCATCAAGAAGAGGGAGTTGTTGCTGTCCCTATATAGATAGCTGGTAAGACACCACCTAGAGTACCATGTCCAGTCCTGGAGATCACATCTCAGTAAGGACATAGACAGAGTCGAGACACTTCAGAAGAGGGTTACCAAAAAGGTGCAGTGTCTGCATCAAAAGCCGTATGAGTAGAGACCTGAAGAGCTAGATGTGTACACCATGGAGGAGAGGTGGGAGAGGGGTGATATGGTGGAGACCCTTAAGTACGTCATGGGGGTTAATAAGGTACAGAAAGGGGGTTACTTTTAACAGTAGAACAAGAGGGCATGCTATGAAGCTGGAAGGGAGTAAATTCAGAAGGGAGGTTAGAAGGATAGTGGATGCCTCACATAGCCTTCCAGTGGAGGTAGTGACAGTGAAAACAGTGGTGGGGTACAAAAATCCTTAGGAAAGGCACAAAAAAAATCATAAGGGTAAGGAAGTGGGGCAAGAGACTGCACCATAGTTGAAGTAGGGTATGCAGCAACAAAAAAAACAAGCATTTGTCAATGCCGAATGTTGATTGCATTGGTCTGTTGAGCTCGCTCACTGCACCTCTGTCACTCGCTCAGTCTATTTCTTCCAGTGCTGCAGGCTTCTCTTTTGTACTGGGCTTCTGTCTGCGTTGGCAGCTTTTTCTGCCCACTAAGAAATCCCCAGCTGTTCTGATACAGCTCCGTTGAGGTGGCTCACTCCCCCTCTCTCACTCGCTCATTCTGTTTCTCCTGGCGCTGCAGGCTGCCCCTTTGTACTGGACTCCTGCCTCTCTTGGTGGCTTTTTCTGCCTACAAAGAAATCTGCAGCAATCCTGACACAGGTCTGTTGAGCCTTCTCACTCCCCCTCTCTCCGTTTCTGCCTACGCTGCTGGCTGGCCTTTTGTACTGGGCTCCTGCCTCTGTTGGTGCCTTCTTCTGCCCACAAAGAAATCTGCAGCAGTTACAATAGAGCTTCGTTGAGCTCGCTCACTCCCCCTCTCTCACTCACTCATTCTGGTTTTCCCACCACTGCAGGCTGCCCTTTTGTACTGGGCCCCTGCATGCATTGCTTCCCTTTTCTGCCCACAAACAAATCTGCAGCAGTCCCAACAGAGCTCCGTTGAGCTTACTCACTCCCCCTCCCTCACTCGCTCGTTCTGTGTCTCCCGCCGCTGCAGGCTGTCCTTTTGCACTTGGCTCCTATCTGCATTGGCAGCTTTTTCTGGCCACAAAGAAATCTGAAGCAGTCCCAACACAGCTCTATTGAGCTCGCTCACTCCCCCTCTCTCACTCACGCATTCCGTTTCTGCCGGTGCTGCAAGCTGGCCTTTTGTACTGGGCTCCTGCCTGCATTGCCGTCTTTTTCTGCTCACAAAGAAATCCGCAGCAGTCACAATGGAGCTCCATTGAGCTCGCTCACTACCGCTCTGACACTCGCTCATTCTGTTTCTCTTGGTGCTGCAGGCTGCGCTTTTGTACGGGGCTCCTGGCTGCGTTGGCACCTTTGTCTGTCCACAAAGAAATCTGCAGCTGTCCCGCCAGAGCTCCATTGAGGTCGTTCAGTCTCCCTCTCTCATGCGCTCATTCTGTTTGTCCTAGCGCTGTAAGCTGCCCTTTTCTACAGGACTGTTGCCTGCATTGGTGCCTTTTTCTGCCCACAAAGAAATCCTCAGCAGTCCTGATAGAGCTCCATTGAGCTCACTCAGTCCCCCGTCTAACTCGCTCGTACTGTTTCGTACCTCCACCTACTGGCTGAAACATGAAATCAGCACTCTTTTTTGTTATGTTGGCATGTTTGCACAGCCAACATCTTGGGACAGTAGGGATTTGGAGGTGCGGTGCGTGACAGGCGAATGCAGGCACTGCACTGAGTAGGTGCGTCCCGTATCCCAATTAGTCTGCATGCGGAGCCACACTATGCATACAGAATGTGTCAGTACATCTAAGAAAAGGTCCGCTGCAATCCGAGCAAAGCTTGTCAGATGCAGCGGACCTTTTCTTGATGTGCTCGCTGACATTATGCACATGGCAGCACACTGGCCGCTGAACTGCCGACTTCGGGGGTGCCCAATCCCCCTGTCAGCTGACCCTGCCCCCATGAATGTGCCGATGGGGATCCCACTCCCGTTAGCATAAAGCACCCCTCCCATTTGTGATATGCTGGGGGGCGCCAACCCCCTGCTCTTACCCCCCCTTTCCTTGTGTGCCGACAGGGAGCCACTCCCCATTGGCATAAAGAACCCCCAATTGTTTAATGCCGAGGAGTGCACAATACCCCTTGGCTCTGCGCCTCCCACCCTTCTTTGTGTGCCGATGGGGGTGCCCAATCCCCTTCGGCATAAAATCCCCCTCCCGTGTTGTTTGCCAACAAGGGTGCCCAATCCCCCGTTGGCTACAGACATCTTCCCCCCCAAACAGTTAGGTGGCACGCTAGGAGCCCACCCCAGCATGCCAAATCCCCTGCAAAAAAAACTGTCCCGCGATGTTTTTTTTTCTTTTTGAACCTGTAAACGAAAGCAGTCCCCTGTCTCTGTGCCCCTCCCCCAACCCGCACCCCTGCCTCCCACACACCCCCACCCCATACTTACCTCCGAGTCTGGCACAATGATCTTCGATGGACGGAACACATCTGCACTCTTCAAAGCTGACCGCAAACTGAGGAAATGCCGGTAAGCTGTATATTGGAATAAATAGGTTTTTTCCAACTTTGATTCATATCTCAGGCATTTTTGCTAATTTTGGCCCCACATTTTCAATATGGGGTTTTTGGGACCCCTTCTCATGAATTCTTGCACTGTCATGGCGTTATTCAGTCCTGACAGGTGATTTCCCAGTCACTGTGTGGAATCACCTTCCGGGACTGAGTAACAAAATGACAGTGCCACTGTTCATGAGGGGGGGGCTCTCAAAAAGCCTATGTTGCAAATTTGGTGGGAAAAATCCAAAAAATTACTGTTTTATGAGCTGCATAGTGTAATTGCGCCCACGCACGGCCAGAAGAAGCGACCCGCAATATTTTCATGCCAGATTCTCAACGTTGGCATTTTACCACACCTTCTTGTGAACCATATAGCTGTCATTTTATTTATTTTTTATTTATTTATTTATTAAGCATCAGTTTACAACCTTTGAGCCAGAGGCTCGTTTACAAAGGTACCTCGTCACAGACAGGACAATACAGTGATAACAACTTGGTACAGAGAAACAGTGTGCAGTTTTTTTGAGGATACAGGAGGACAAATGAGATCAACAATTTACAACATACAGGATTGGTGAAATTAACATTGTTCAGGGAAATAACATCAGAAACACATCGGATATCAATACAGTGTGTTTTAGCGGAGTCAACAGGGAGGTAACAGGAACCAAGGGTAGAGAAGGTAAGGATTTGAGCAGCCAACAGGGGGCTTTGTCAGAGAGTGAGCAAGATAGCTTAGAAACAGCAACAGCTGCGAGTAGTGAGAAGGTGGTTCCGGAGGGTAGTTTTAAAGCAAGAGATTGTGGGGGTGTCTGAGATACTGGCAGGGAGGGAATTGTACCAAGAAGGGGCACAGTAGAGGAAGGCCCGTTGTCCATGAGAGGTCCTTGCCCTAGGTACCTTCAACTTGGTTTTACAGGAGGACAGTGTTGAAGCTAGTGAGTTTACATGGTGGATAACGGCAGTCAAACCAGGAGGAGAGAGCCCAAGGAGAGTTTTTTTTGTAAGGATGCAGGTTTGATACCTAAGACGTTCGTCAAGATTGAGCAGATTTGCCTGGGAATAAAGATGGCAGGTATGTGTAAGTCTGGGAGCATCTAAGATTAGTCGACAGGCCTTATTTAAGGTGAGGTGGATTTTGTTTAGCGAGATCTGGTCAGCAGCCCCGTAGACTGGTAAGCCATAGTCAACAAGTGACAGAATGGAGGACATAACTGCGAGTCGGAGGGCATCGGGGGGAGACAGTGTTTGTGGCGGTAAAGGATTCCCAACCTAATATTGGTAGTGGAGGCTAAGGCGGAGATATGGGAATGGAACGTGAGGGCAGGGTCAAAGGTTATCCCAAGGTATTTGTATGTGTAAACTTGTTCGAGTGAGAACATAGAGCTGGCGAAGACTTGAAGTTGGAAATTACTAGCTTTGTTTTGGGGTTGGGAGAAGATCATAGATTTGGTCTTTTTAAGATTGATAACCAGTCTATGTTCTATTTTTCACATCCTGGCCGAAATGTGTTTTCGCACTTCCGGGGCAGAATAGAGCGGTCGTGGTGCGAAATCAGTGTTTGGGACACATTACAAAAATGACAGTGACACTGTTCATGAGCAGAGGCCCTAAAATGCCTGTGCTGAAAATTTGGTGACAATATTCCATAAAATGACTGTGTTACAAGCGTGCATTACGCAGTTTGCACATACGCTCGTACGTTCGCAAACTTATAATATTTTCACTCCAGATTTTCAAAAATGCCATTGTTCTGCACCTCCTAATGAGCAGTACAGCTGTCATTTTTCACATCCTGACCAAAATCTGTTTTCGCAGTTCTGGCACAGAATAGCGCGGTCGCTGTGGAAAGTCTGTGTTCGAGACACATGATAAAAATGACAGTGACACTGTTCATTAGCAGATGTCCTAAAATGCCTATGATGAAAATTTGGGGACAAAAGTCAATACAATGAGTGTTTTACGAGCATGCGTCGCACAGTTTGCACGCACGCTTGTGACTATGAATTTGTAATAGTTTCACTCCAGCTGTTCATCATTAGCATTTTTCCATACCTCCTTATGAACAGTACAGCTACCTGAAATGTGTTTTCACACGTCCGGCACAGAATTGCACGGTTGCTGTGCAAAATCAGTTTTCGGGACAGTTTTCGGAAATGACGGTGACATTATTCATAAGCAGAGGTCCTAAAATGCCTATGTTGAAAATTTGGTTCCGAAAGTCCATACAATGACTGTGTTGCAAGTGTGCATTGCACAGTTTCCATGCAGTCTTGTAACCTCGTCAATCTGCAATATTTTTATGCCACATTTTCACCACTGGCAATTGTGCACATCTCCTTATCAACAGTCCAGCTGCCATTTCTCACAGCCTGCCCAAAACGTCTTTCTGCAGCTGTGGCGCAAAATTGCGTGCTTGCTGTGCAAAATCACCTTTTGGGACACATTAACAAAATCACAGTACTATGCGTCTCTAGCTCCGCCACTCCCACTGCCAATGCCAGCGCGACAACATTCGGCATTGACAAATGCTTGTTTGTAAAGTATACCTACGCATTCAAAAAATGAGTAAAAAATCCACTTTAAATGCAGGGTTTTTTTTTTTCCTTTTACAAGCAAGCCACTACATAATAGCGATAATGCACTCCTGGGTGTGTGTTGTGCTGGGATAACATCACTTTTGGGATGTTGGATGCACTTGGCCTGTGGCCTTGTGCCCAACTACCCCCGTGATGTTATTCCAGCACAACACACAGCCTGTCATGCATTATTGCTTAATTATACCATGGACATAGAAAGAAATGAAAAATCCTGTACTGTAATTTGCTGTCTGGCACCTTTCTGCCGTGGTAAATCCTACGTTATACCCACACCAAAGGTTCCAGTCAGCCGCAGTACCTGAATCCATCCGACCCCCGAAGATCAGTCCTGAAATCCACCATATTGGCTCCCACTAAATCACAATGGTAAAGCAGGAGTTTAAAAAAAAGTTACTGAATTAACAACCCACAACACTCCCCCACTGCCACTGTGCATGCAACCTTTTTTGGCGATCCCGTCACCCAATCTATGCCACCGCCTCACAGTTCAACTGTGCTAGTGACCCTCGTTTAAACAAAAACAAAAACAGCTTCCACCTCAATATTAGCCGACACCTCGCTCAGTCGCTCTTGCACATATTCTCCCTCTTGCCACTCACAGCCTTAACAACTCGTTACCATTTCCATCCCGATAATACTGAACAGTAAAACTTGTTCTCACAGCGGAAAACTGAAGCTGTGAAACACCTCTTGCCACTCACAACCTCAACAACTCCAGTTACCATTTCCATCCCAATAATACTGAACTGAACAGTAAAACTTGTTCTCACAGCCGAAAACTGAAGCCGTGAAACACCTCTTGCCACTCACAGCCTCAACAACTCCAGTTAGCATTCCATCCCGATAATACTGAACAGTAAAACTTGTTCTCACAGCCAAAAACTGAAGCCGTGAAACACCTCTTGCCACTCACAGCCTTAACAACTCCAGTTACCATTCCATCCCAATAATACTGAACAGTAAAACTTGTTCTCACGGCCGAAAACTGAAGCCGTGAAACGGTGCATGCGCCTGTGCATATTCATAAGCGCATGCCCAGCATCATGGAACAGCTTTTCGTCATGATACAAGTTTTACTCATCGTTTTTCATCAAGTACCAGTTTCTCCCATAAGCATTCCTAACAGCCTTCTTACTCATATATAAATTATATTCAGGACCAAGCAGCATGAAGAAAGACTCTTCAGACACACAGCTCCTCCTTTCTTGGGTTCACTAACAGCTATCCTGCTATTTTTTTTTTTTTTTTTGACTGCCAACGTTGATCTTCCCCTTCGCTGTGCAGCACAGCTCACTCACTCTGTTTCTCACTCCTGATTCCTACAAACCCCCTTGCAGGGCTTACCCATACATTCCCCAGTACCCCCTTTCTCAAAAAATGCTGTTATTTCCCCTCAACATGTTTGACTGGCTCTGACGGTTTCTACTGCTCGTTTTCTCTTGGCAGCACTGTCATATTTCTCTCACTGAGCAGTAACACGCTGCATTTCTATTGAACTGACAGCCAAACTGATCGCCCCCCCCCGCTCTTCCACTACTTCTCCCTGCCACATACTTAAATACAGTATCACATAAAACCTAATAAAGTAACCCCAGGAAAGTAACAGTCATGCCAGCAAACAGTATGTCTCATCTTGGGGTTTTCCTAAATATTCTGCCTTAGCAGCAAGGAACTATATTTTCTGGTGGAAGAATCAACTCAAACAAAATGATTTAAACTGTAAAAAAACCTACGTTTTGCCTTACATTTTGTTACAAAAAAATACAAGGTACCATGGTATAATCACAATAAGCCACTCGGAGGATGTGAGTTATCGAGGGATTTACCACCGCTGATGAGGATTTACCCACTCGGCTATGCCTCATAGGCAAACCACTCCAGCCATGGTAAATCCCCCGATAATCCACATCCCCTCGTGGCTTATTGCTTAAGTAGCACTAAAATGGGAGGAGAGTGGAAGAGTAACAGTGTATACAAACTGGGATTGAAGATTTGGCTAAGGGAGGATATGAAGTGGGCAGAAGAACTACCAGAATAGTTATTTTATGAATAATGAACAACAGGGTGTGTGTCATGCTGGGATAACATCACAGCTCGGGTGATTGGGCATGAGGCCAACAGCCAAGAAGTGATGTCACCCCAGTACAACACACACACACTGGAGTGCATTACTCCTGTTATACAATGGCTCGAATTGAAGAAAAACAAATGTCACATTTTGAAAGTGCTTTTGAGTTTTTTTATGATTTTTTTTAAGTGTATGTACACATATATAAAAAGAAATGCTTACTTGTTGGTTTTTACCAGTAGGTGGCTGTGTGTGTGCACCTGCTGTGTGTGCCGCCACATTGCTTCCCCCCACATCATCTGTCTTACTCTGTTTGTGCCTCTTTGATGAGCGTTCCTGATTTTTATGACAGCAGAGTGAAGTTTAAGGGAGACCCTCTCCCACTTTTTGTTTCAGACTGCAAAGTTTATAGGTTACTGTGTGTTCTGGCCCGACCATGAAACAGTCATCCGATTGGTAATTACAGCGCAGTATGTGGAACACGTGCTATCTAAACTTTGTGGATGCTTTTGAGGGTTTTATTTGCTTTTGAAAGGTCTCCCACTACAGTTGCTTGTATTCACTGTTCATTCCGGGAGACCACAAACTGAAATTTGAAGCTGCTTGTCTGGTGACGGCCCACTGTATGTTTAAGTACTTACTATGCGCTTGGCTACCAGCAAGCTGCTGTAGTTATGACTTTGTTTTCCTTGCAACAGAGAAAAGAACTGTGTAACTGGAAACTGGGCTGTGTGGAATGGGAATAGAAGGGAATGCTGGCTGTTAGCAAGTCGGTGATTCCACTAGTGTTTTTGTCACTGACACCAATTTTGAAAGTGAATTCTGTCTTTAAGACCAGTCGTCCTACAAGTGGTACTGCGTATCTTTCATTTTGGATCTGGCTCTGAGAACCACAGCTGTGGTTGCAGCCATACCTCTCCACTGCTATGAATTTTGCATAGCGATATGATATTTGCACTCAAATTTTCCCTTGCTCCTCGAAGGTTTGCTGATGTTCCTCATAATGTTAAAGCTTTTTCTGGACACATAAGCTATTTAAAATTGAACTAACTTGATAGAAACAATACTTAACACTAAACTTATGAGGCCCACTATTGTCTGACATACTTTTCTTTAAAATAAGTAAGTGCCACACATTCTAACCATTTGCTCTGAATTTTGAAGGACAGTGCTATGCATTTTAAGGCTGAGAGGTTGAAAAGTATGGATGTGGCCATGTAGCCCAGTAATTGTAGGTTCAATGTTTGGTGAATAGGCTATAGTGCTTGTGCACACTTTAACTTTGGCCTTTCTCTTTTCCCACCCTCAGTAGAAGAGCCGAGCAGCATTTAGGGAACAGAAGGCCCAGAACCAACGGCGAGTAGAGTGCCAAAGGAGGAGGATGCTGGGGAGGATGGTGGGGAATAAAAAACATTGTGCGTGGGGTGCTGAGAGGGCTGGCTTATATCTGAGATATGGGAGGAGCTATCCCCTCACATTGAACCAGGGGCTTCAGTCCTCCCTTTCAATGTTTGGAGAATAGGCTGCCATGCTTGTTCATACTTTAACTTTGGCCTTTCTCTTTTTCCCACCCTCAGTAGCAGAGCAGGGTGGTGTTTAGGGAATAGGTATGTCTCTTTGCGGATGACACAAAGATCTGCAACAGGGTTGATTCACAAGGTGGGGTGGAAAGAATGAAAAGGGACTTGGCAAGGTTGGAGGAATGGTCAAATACGTGGCAGCTCAGATTCAATGCAAAGAAGTGCAAGGTAATGCATCTGGGAAACAAAAACCCAGGGGAAGAGTACACAATGGGGGTGAGTTAATAACAACAACAAAAATTGAAAAAGACCTAGGAGTAATTATATCAGATGACCTAAAGGTGATCAAGCAATGTGAGAAGGCAGTAAGGAGGGCTGGGGAGATACTGGGATGCATAGGGAGAGGCATCAACTGTTGAAAACAGGAAGTTATTATCCCTCTGTATGGATAGTTAGTGAGACCCCATCTGGAGTACTGCATGCAATTCTGGAGACCCCATCTCCACAAAGATATAGACAGAGTGGAGGCTGTTCAGAGGAAGGCAACCAAAATGGTGCAGGGTATGCACCAGAAGACAAAAGAGGAGAGACTAAAGCAGCTGAATATGTATACCCTTGAGGAAAGGAGGGAGAGGGGGGACATGATAGAAACTTTCAAGTATCTCAAGGGAATTAACAAAGTACAAGAGGGTAGTATCTTTCAGAAGAAGAGATGTGCAAGAACAAGAGGGCACAATTTGAAGATAGAGGGGGACAGTTCAGAGGTAATGTTAGAAAGTATTTTTTCACAGAGAGGGTTGTGGATGCATGGAACAGCCTTCATGAGGAGGTTGTGGAGTCAGGAACAGTGGGAGAATTCAAGAATGCATGGGACAGGCATAAGGCAATTCTAGTAGGGGTAGAAGGAAGTAAGCTGTTGATTAGCTAGAATCTGCAGCTTATCCATCAGGTAGGAAAATGGGCAGACTAGGTGAGCCAAGCGGTCCTTATCTGCCATCAAATTCTATGTTTCTATGTAAGAGAAGGCCCAAAAAGAGATAACCTCCTCCAACTCATGGAGAGTGTGGGCAGTAGTGCGCAGGGGAGGATAAATCTCCTGCGGATGAAGCCTCTGAGGATCCTTGGCTACCAACCTGCCTGTCCTCCAAGCATACTAAGAGGAGATGACCTTAATGAGTGACTATTTTCCTTGCTCCAGATATAGAGACGATGTTCCATGCTGGATCTTCCATCTTCATAAAGGAGCAGGATGTCATTTTGATGCTGTTGATACTGCTTTGTTTGGAAAACAAAGACCTTGGAAAGTGGTTATAGAAAGGTTCTCAGGTGCTTAGGATGATGTGATTACTGGAGGATAGTCAGAAGGCATTGAGAACATTTGAGCATCTTGATGAGTAGGATGTTGAAGGAGCTGAAGACTGATAGTTCATCATGATCAAAATAGGTATGACGATGGTTGATGTAAAGATGTACAGATGCTAGTGATTGAAAGGTTTAAAGCAAAATGCTAACATAATACTATCCAGTAATATGAAGGAAGAGGACGAAATAGCTCATGGGCTCATTTGTGAGATGATGGGCAGCACACACATCTTTAAATTCGATGTCTACTTTGCTGACAGAGAGTCGATAACGGGTTTTAAACACATTTTGTTTAATTCCAAGGAGGAGAAAATGATGAAGTCTCGTGAAAGAAAGTGTTTCCAATAAAGATGGGATGACTTAGAGACTGAATAATTAGTACTGAACCTCAGAATTGCGACGTATGGTAATCGCAGGTTGTCATTGTATGTACAGTATGAAGATGAACTGTAGAGGATCTTCTCTGATTAGCAAAATGGTGCAACTGACAGGAAAAGAAAGCCCAAAAAGCAAAGAAGCAAGAACGGAGAAAAGAACTGACAACAAGATGTGTGGGGGGGGGGTGAGGGGGGCTTCTGATTGGAAATGGCTACTGTAAGTTGGTGATTATAAGGCATCAGCTATGATCCTTATGAAGCTTGTTTCGAGATGATCTTATGAACTGAACTGAACTGATGAGGTTGGGGACTCAAACAGGAGAAGTCATGATAGAAGTTGATGAGAATAAGTGAATGATATCCCAGGTTAACATCAAGGTATGAAAACAGCTGTATCTTGAGTTTGAGTGGAAGAAGCCAGTGGACGGCTTAAGTTAGATTATGAAATAGCCCTTAATGAAGCTATAATGGAATGCAGAGAATCCTTTTTTGATAGATGTTGTCAAAGTCACAGACTGCAGAAGTTTGCTTGAGTTGAAATGGTGAGATATATAACCTCCTAGCTGGGGGAGAATACTGGCAGTCCTGAAAATGGAAACTGCTCACACTCAGGATAATTTATAGTATTAAGTTCTTCCATTTTGAGCAGATAGTCATAGTTGATGGATTAGCTTGAGGAGAATGACATGGTGAATAGCTGAAGTCTGATGCTTTCATGTTTCTAACATTGAAGAAGTGCTATGTATGGCAGGCAGGTGAAAAAATGAAGCAGACATGCAGAAGGCAGCAGAATTATGCTTCCAAAGTTAAGGTATAGTGTGAGGCAACTGCAATAGTATATCCTTATCATGTCACTGGTATGAGTGACACTGGGAAATTCTGAGCCTAATGATTTACAGAGATTAAGGCAGGAATTAAGCAAAAGCAAGCCAGTTAGGTGGAGGATCTTTGTTATGCAGAGAGATGCCAGTCACCAAGTTATGCAGACTTCTACACTGGAGATGGAGCAGGATACTGAGGAGAGCGAGTCCAACAGAAAACCTGAGACGGAGAGGACTGGTATGGTGAGAAGAACAAGGATGATGCATCTAAAGACCTCTGGGAGACCCCCAAAAGGTGTCACAATCTGTGGAGTAGACCAGAAGGTATCAGAGGCCCAATGGAGCAAGGTTATAGATGTCCTTGCAGGTCCGGAACATAACAGATGAAGTCCAAATGAGCTTTCCGGGCTGCTACAATCCAAACTGAGAAACCAAGTAGAGATAGAAACTGTCATGACCTGGGCTGGAAAACATCATCAGATAACACAGAAACATACTGTAGAAACATAAAAAGTGATGGCAGATGGGACCAAAGATCTATCTAGTCTACCCTGAGCCTTACCCCCCTTTTTAGAATTTCTTTGAGACAATCCCCTTGTGTCTGTCTCAAGCTGATTTGAATTTTCCTACTGTTTTGGAGTCAATGACTCCAGCAAGTAGGCCATTCCTCATGTCAACTACCCTCTCCGTGAAGAAAAACCTACGCATTTTGCCCCTGAATCTTCCTCCTCTTAATTTCATCTCATGTCCTCTTGTCCTCATGGAGCTATTGACCAGAAAGAGCTCCTGGGTGGAGACTCTGTTTATACCCTTCAGAAACTTGAATGTCTCATTCATGTCCCCTCTATCTCTGTGCTGCTTCAGGGAGTACATGTTGAATTCCTCTAACCTGCTTTCATATGGCAATTCATTGAGACTATGTACCATTTTTGTTGCCCTTCTATGTACTGTCTCAAATCTATCTCCTTCCTGAGATAAGGCCTCCAGAAATGGATGCAGCAGTCAAAGTGGGCCCTCACCATGGACTTGTACAGTGGCGAGATCACCTCCCTCCTTCTGCTTGTAATGCCCCTTTCTATGCATCCTATCATTCTGCTGGCCTTCTGTGCTGCCTTTTCACATTGTCCTCCTACCTTCAAATGGAGCTTGAAGGAAGATGTCTGGGAAGACTCCTGCAGACAGTCAAGGCGGAACGTGTAGGAAACTGTCCAAGGGGAATCCCTGAAGACTAGCTTCGAGCTGCAGCAATATGGGAAGACATCCAAGTAAATTCTTTGAAGACCACCTTTGAATTTGAGCAAGTGAGAAGCAGTCTGGGGAACCCTCTGAAGACCTTCTTCGATATGGAAAGTGGAAAGTGGAACTGGAGACGCCCATCCTGGTGGACAGAGGACACCTATCCGCACTTGTAGACCTCCTGAGGGAACAAGTCAGATAGACAGTGCTCGAACTAGTGAGAAGAAGTCTGGTGAACCCCCTGAAGACCTTCTTCAATATAAAAGTGTGGAGTGGATTGGAGACTCCCATCCTAGTGGATGGAGGATGCCTACCCACACTCATAGTCCTCCTGAAGGAATGCATCAGATAGATGGTACCCCAAGTGCTGCTCACTCTACCCAGGGCAATATTAATTTGGCTTTCTCTCCCCTCTGTCCCTTAGGCTCTTGCACCTGAGAGGTGCTCCCTGACCTGTGTGGAAAAAAAAAAAGTCTCCCGGGACTGCCTGACTCCTTGGATGATCTCCTGCCATCACTGGAACCCTCCTTGGTGGATTAAACCTGCAGGTACGACCACCACTACTCGCCCTTGAGTGCCTGAACCACGATTGGTGATTTCAGCGCACAGGAGCTCCCTGATTGGACTGTCTGCTACTTGGCTGCTCTCCGATTGGGGCACCTTTTGCCATTGCATTATACAGGGAGAAAACTCTGTGCTGGTTCCCTAGCTGTCCTTTCCTGCTAACTGCTGCTTCAATTTTCTCCCACCCCCACCACCCCCTCCTAGGCCTCCTTTAAATACACTTCTGCTCCCGCGACGTAGGACCCATTGTCGCCTATTGGATATCCCAGTTTAAGCCGTATTTGACTAAACTGAACTAAAAGGGATAGTGTGTTTACACCTAACCTGCCTTAGTTTCTACCCCTATTACTAATCTCCACGAGGCAGAGGACCCTTGTCTGGGTACAACTACCCATTTAACTCTATCGCCTGCTGGCTTCTTTCTGCTAGACCCAATGGTTTATTACGCTATCCTACTGTTACTGCTTGGCAGTGGTGTACCCTATACTGTATGGCAGCACAATGTGACAGGTGCTACCCCTGACACTGCTTCCTTTCCAGTGTCCTACGCTGCCCCTCTTCACAGCACCTCCACTCTCCTGTTATTTCATTTGTCCGATATTTATATTGTATACACCTCGGCCATACCCCACCTGAGCCCCACACCCATGACTATTCGTGTCCTCACCATTATTTCACTAAACTACCAGCCCTGGTCCACGTATACTCACCTCACAAGAGCACCCTTGGCTAACCGAAAAACTTGCACACAAAGTAAAAAATACTTCTCATTTTTAATTAACGTCCTAAAGAAAATGCTGTTGCTGCTCCTTCTTTGTTCAGGCAATGTGGAACTAAACCCAGGTCCACCAGCTCAACTTTCCTCTCCCGTGGATTCTGCGGATGCTCCCGGTCTCAAAATTATGTTAGTTAACATCCGAAGCCTGATCAAGAAATTCGACCAGCTTCAAGCATTGGCTGCTCACACTCACCCTGACCTTATCATCATTACTGAATCATGGCTTAAAAAGACTAATCTTGACCACCAAATTGACCTACCTGATTATAAACTCTTTAGGGCAGATAGGGAGTCGGGGGGGGGGTTATCTACGCCAGAACAAAGTTTGCAGTTAGTGACATAATCTGTAATTCCAAGTCCAAAGAATTTGAGATCGTCTCCCTGAAGCTTCACCTCCCTTCATCAGAATCCATTACCATTATAGGTGGATACAGGCCCCCATCTGGCGGCACCAAATTCCTTGACACCCTGAAATCCCTAACCATAGCAGCCAAAGCTGAAACAATAATTATGGGCAACTTCAATATGGACTGGCTCTCTGCAAAATCCTGCAGCCTTAAAACCCTCTGCGACGAGCTTGGACTTGTGAAGCTAGTAACCAAACCTACAAGGATCAATATTTCTAATCCTCACAATAGCTCCATCCTAGATGTCATACTAACTACACACCCTCATATAATCTTCCACACAGCTGTGTTTCATAACGACATGAGTGATGACAGTATGGTGGTATGCACAAGACTGCAAGCCAAAACCAGCCAACAACCTAAGCTTAGAACTAAACGGTCCCTGCGCAAGTTTAATAGTGCAAGTTTGCTGCTTGACTTAAGCAGGGTCAGATGGCAAGATCTATTCCTTGCTAAAACCGTTGATGAAGCCGTCTCCATTCTTAATGTTAACCTTAACTCCTTGGTAGACAAACACGCCCCATTCATCAAAGTAAGGATGCATAATCTTTCCCAGCCCTAGTTTACACCAGATCTTAAAGCTGCACTTACTAGCAGAGACAAACTTTGGGCTAAGGCAAGGCATTCTAAGAGCCCTGCCAACTGGCAGTCATTCAGAGTTGCCAGGAATACATGTGTAAAAAGCATTTGTACTGCAAAAGCTCAATTCTACATCTCCACCCTGGAGCATGCTAAAGGAAACTCACAAAAAATTTGGAGGACTATTAAATCTATTGAAGGCCGGCCTTCAGCCCCATCCATTCCATCTAAGATAATCACCAATGGGAGGCTGGTCGAAAATAAGCCCCAAATTCTTGAGGAACTTAACTCCACTTTGTCACTGCTGGACTTGCTTTCGTCTCCTCTCCCTACGCTAATCATGTTAAAAATCATGCTAGCTCTACCACTGCTACCGGCACTCCAGCCCATACCTTTCAACTAAGCACTTTCACATTTAAAGAAGTTGAAGATGCTCTCCTTAACCTAGATACTAGAAAGAGTGCTGGCGATGATGGTCTTGAACCATATTTCCTTACACTAGGTGCTGCTTACCTTGCCGCCCCTATCCTGCATATTTTTAATTTATCCATTACTTCTGCCACTGTCCCATCTTGTTGGAAAACAGCCCACATTCTCACCCTTTTCAAATCGGGAGATCCTTGTGATCTAAACAATTATAGGCCTATCTCTATCCTGCCTATCCTGTCTAAAATTCTTGAGAAGCTAGTACATAATCAATTAAAACAACACATCGAATCACACTCTCTGCTAAACCTTGCCCAATCTGGGTTCAGGTCTAATCATAGCACTGTCACTGCATTGGCTAAGGTTACTAATGACTGGATTTCTGCAGTGGATTCCAAGAAGACCACCGATGCGGTGTTCCTTGACCTGAGTAAAGCATTTGACACTGTTGACCATCTCCTCCTAGTCCAGGGCCTCACAAAGCTAGGTGCTAATCCATCTACAGTGAAATGGTTCACCAGTTACCTTTCTGATAGGATACAGAAAGTCAAAGCAGATGATCTCCTCTCGGCCCCCCCTTCCAATTGCTAGGGGAGTCCCCCAAGGCTCTATCTTAGGACCGATACTATTCTATATATATATATATATATTATGGTAGCATGGTAGTGCTACCATAGTTAGGGTTGAGGAGCCATTTCTATGTTAAACCCCAAAACTTTGCACCTTAATAACTTTGCAACCGTTTGATGGATTTGCCTGAAATTTGGAATTTATGATCAAGAACCATAGGCCTTGGGATCTGCCAAGTTTTGTACTGGTCGGATATACAGCTGCGGAGTTATTAAGTGTGATCTGTGCTTACGCTTATTCGCTTTTCTGGAATTCTGTGGTCGCACCTACAGGTCGATCGGTTCATGTATTGTCAAAATCTTCAGGGAACATGCAGCCAGGGACCCCAATGTGCCTTTTGAAGATTTCATGAAAAATATTAAACGGTTCAAAAGTTATTCAAAAACAGTTTCCATTATAAGTCAATGGGAAAAGTTAACAAAAGTTCAACACTTTCAAATGCATTTTTGCTTTTCGCAAATGGGCCTGTTACTTTCAAAATCGGCCATTTTGTTTTCAGTTGGTGATCAGAAAAATGGTTGGCATTTAAATTTGGGACCCTCTAGCAACTTAATTTTTTGTATTCACCTAGTCGGGCCCTGAGGATGCTTGCCATGTCTTTATTTTGGTAAACACCCAGAAATATGTTTTCAAATTTCTGGAAAAAGTACTTCATAATTACTTTCGTGCTCACGAAAGTGTCATGAAACACCTGAAAGCTTCCTAGTCTGTGGAAAATGACAGCAATTCTTTGGCACTGCACTGCAAAATAACCGTTGGGAGTTTTGGGCTGAAATTTGAGGAACGCAGCTACATCTCAGATGTGCCTTTCAGTGTTGTATTGAAAAAATAACACGGCGGCAAAGTTATGGCACTCCAAAGTTGACAGTTTTCCATAGGATAACATTACGGCGTCCGAGCATTACAAGAATCCTTTGGCACCCTGCTGCAAAATAACGGTTTGGTCTTTTTTCCTGAAATTTGAAGGGAAGACAGCCAACAGTACACAGATGTGTCTTTCAGTAGTTTGGTGAAAAAATATCACATGGCGGCAAAGTTACGGCACTCCAAAATTGACGGTTTTTCCCATAGGATAACATTACGGCGCCCGACACTTAACAGAAATCATTTGGAGCCCTGCTGCAAAATAACGGTTTGGTCTTTTTTCCTGAAATTTGGAGGGAAGACAGCCAACAGCCCACAGATGTGCCTTTCAGTAGTTTGGTGAAAAAACATTACAGGGAGGCAAAGTTATGGTGCTCCGAACTTTTCTTTTTTTCCCATAGGATAACATTACGGCATTCGCCGCGCCTTTCAGGGCCCGTATCTCGGAAACGGTGCGAGATACGGACTTTTGTTGAAAATTTCTTAGCCCTTATTGGGGCTAAGATCCAAATTAGCCAGGACAGTTGTAAATAATATGACTTTTAAATTTTTTTTTCATTATACGGTTCCTGAGATATAATGTATTTAGTATTCCAAGATCTCATTTTCATACCGATACTCATTATTTTGCATACATTATTTGTACTCACTGTCTTTCTCAATGCAGGTTTTGGGAAACCAGCCTGTGCGCTTACATTACTGTTACTGTTGCCCTTCCGCTTGTAGATCCGCATCTTTGCTTACTTTACCATTGACGCCTGCGCCACCATGTGCGCTATCCTTTATGCTTTCATTTGCGCTTGCTTTTCTGTTATTTTTGCCATTTCTGTCTACAGTACTGTTTATCTTACTGTTTCACTTTACATCACCATGCCCATTGACATTTCTGTTTGCAGGCACCATGTTACTATGTGACAACACATCACGTGGCAGACCATTCCTGCTCACGCCACCATGTGCATTACCCTTCTGTTCTCATTCGTGCTTGTGTTACCATGTGCGCCACTGTTAGCATTTCTGTTTGCGTTGCTGTCCCTGTTAGTATGCCACAACACATCATGTAGCGGGAGCTGGGGCCCTTTGGGTCCCGCGGCTCCCGCCAACACGGGCCCCACTCTCCCGCGCTGCATTACATTCACTATTCTCGTTATCATTCTCAAAGAGAGGGATTAGAGGTAAAATTTATTTAATGCATTAGTTAGGGTAGCCATGCAAAAGTGAGGCCTGCCAGTTGTTGAAAACCTTTGACCGCCCCCGCTTCAACCGGCATTGGGGTACGCATTGGGACAGTGGGTCCCAACTCTCACCCCATTCTCCATACTTCTGCTGCTTTACACATGTCATGGGGGAGAGTTAGGGCTGACGATCCCAATGCGCACCCCAATGCCGGGTTGGGGGTGGGCGGGGGTCCGAGTGGTTTTCAACCCTAACAGCGAATTTCCTCACTTTTGTCGCTGGGAACAACCCTAACTAATGCATTAAACGGAGTTTTTTGCCTCTAATATATATATATATATATATATATATATATATATATATATCAGTGACCTTGGCTCACTTATAACAAAATCAGCTCTTCACTTCTTCGCTGACAACACTGTGTTATACACCTCTGGTACTACTCTATCGGAAGTTAGGGATGTTCTGCAAGCTGACTTTGCTCAACTTGAAATTAATCTTATCGAAGCAAAGCTCCTTCTAAACACCAAGAAAACCAAGGCGATGGTCTTCTCTAGTAGCCCTACAATCAGCACCCACCCCTCAAACCCAAAGAATTTTATAGTCACCTCACTAAGCGAACCACTAGAAGTGGTTACTAAATTCAAATACCTCGGCTTCTGGATCGATAATAAGCTCTCCTTCTATGACCACATCAAGGACCTATCCAGGAGGCTAAAAATACAGTTAGGGTTCTTCTTCTTTAGAAACAGATCCCTCTTCCCTTTTGATACTCGAACCAGGCTCGTATTGGCCACATTCCTTCCCCTACTTGATTATGGTGATTTCCTTTACTCCTCCACAGTGATTTCTAGCCTAAAGAAACTGGAGGTGCTTTATCATCTCGCTCTACGATTCATCACCAGCTCCCCCTTCAGAACCCACCATTGCAACCTGTATTCAACTGTCACAAATGTCACTTGCCTCTAGACGTTTGCTTCATGCCGGGTCCTGGACCCTTAAGATACTTCTTCACAAACTGCCTAGCTACATAACATATCTCATCCACATTTCCTGCAGTGCCTATTCTCTCAGGAAATCAAATTTTATCCTACTTGACGTCCCACGAACTCGTACTACATTTGGTCACTGAGCCATCTCATACTCCCTCCCTACCATATGGAACCAACTGCAATCTACACTTAAGCTAACCAGCACCGTATCACTTAAGCACTTCAAAACGTTATCCTTATCCAAATTAAAAGATTCCTGTAGCTGCTACTTATGCCTCACTCACTCACCTATAGGTTAGTGCCAGATATTACGTACAGTTTATATTTGTATTTTGTAAGTAATTGACTTATATTCTTATTGAAATGATACCTGTATGTATTGTCCTTATGTCTATGTATGTGTACCAGGACCTCCTTGTGAATGAACTTGCTCAATGGAGTATTTTCCTACAATAAACTTGAACTTGATAGTATGGGCTGTGGAAAAAATGAGGTAAAAAGGAAAGAAAGCTGCTACAGTGCAACTGAAAAATTCTGGTTAGAGTTCAGGCTTCCTGATAATGTGGTGAACCCTAGGAGTAGTGGGTTTACTACTAGGTTTCTGAATAAGGACCATCTGAATATCGTCTATGACGGAGGGATGAGCAAGCTAGAATTCACTTCCATGATGTTGAAGAAATATTGCTGTCATGAGAGAAACATGTTAAACTTATCAGTATCATGGCGATGATGATTCGGTATCCTGATGAGGTAGATAACAGCCAGTGCAGACAAGATGTTCAGTGGATCAGGAAATTATATGCATGCCACCTGCAGTAGCTGACCATAAAGTGCCTAAGGCTGCAGTCGAAAGAAAGGGCATTGCAGAAGCCCAGAAAAGAGACATGGAAGACTTCCAAATGCCTTTGGAACAAGGCTGGAAATAAAGTGACAGTGCAAATGGCATGGTTCATTCAAAGGTCAGTGTTAACAGTCACTGTAACATGATTAAGCAGGAACTTAGCCACCAGGATATCAATTGAATGAAAACAGAGAATTCGTAATGCACGAGTAGTTACCTCAAGGAAACATTTAGAATAATAATGTAACAGGCTTTGTAAAAGAGGATATATAATTGATCTGGTGGTAGTAGACCTCAGTTGTTCCCGATATTAAGAGATGTTCCCGAGGTTACCCCAAAGTTTCCTGCACTCCTTTGAGGGGTTGTGGATTTGCCTCTTCGCAGAAGGGAGAACAGGATGTAGTGTAACAGAACTGTTCATTGTTAGAAATACACTTTACGTGAAGTTCCTGAATCTGAAGCTTTCTGAGTGACTACAACTAAGAACTGAGATACTGAATGTCCTAGATTTTAGGTCCTTGATCTTAATTTAGGAAGCAAAAGGGTATGAAGACTGGTATTCTGAGATGACTGTTGAACAAGAAGGAGAAACGTAGCAGCTTGGTCGATTCCTATGATTCCTGGAAATCCTAGCACTTGCTAAGCTATTTTGCGCTCAGCTGAGAAAAACAAACTGACAGTTCCCGTACTGAAAGAAAGACAGGTGTGACATCTGAATGTCTCCTCCTTGCTAGTCCTATTGTTTTAAAGTGTTTATGAGCCAGAGTGAGACCTCTCCTGGCTGATCCCTTTAGCCCACAAACACAGCACTGATGGCTGCTACAAAAGCCCTGAAGGCAGAATAGGGCGAACTTATGGGGCCTCGAATTGTTGTGGTAATATTGAAGGGCCGTTTGATCTCCTACAGGAGGATGAGGAAATCACAGAATAGCAGCAGCTCAGTTCAAGCCTACTGAACAGTGTCCCAATGTTTAAAGATCCCACTGGAGTTCCAAAGACTTTATTCAGCAGTGCTTGGCTGTGAAAGCAAGCTGTCACTGCAGCGCAGTAGCCAATAAAAGAACAATTTAATGACCTCAGACAATAATAATCATGAACTCTGGAATAATCACAACTGTACACAGACTACAGGTCACAGCGGAGCAAGTCCTTGATGAATGTATGTTTCTCATTGGTCATGCAGTTGCAGGTAAATATAACTCCTACCGAGCTCAATGATGCTGTGGGAGAAACAGCATTGTTCCTTCCAGCAGAAGAGTGTGAACAAGCCATTAGGTCAGCAGATGATACAAGTCTGCATTCCAGCAGCTGTAGTGGTAACTGGGTGAATCAGGTGGCATCTCAAACCCAGAAGGAGATAGGGGAATGGAGGGCTGTTCCAAAAGAGGAGAAAAGAAAGCCCAACAAGCAAAGAAGCAGGAATGGAGCAAAGAACTGACAACAAGAGGTAGGGGGTGGGGGTCAGTGGAAAACTGCTGAGATATGCAGAAAGAGGACAAATGCCATACAGACAACGGAGATGGGGTGAGGGGAGAGAGCACACAGCAAAAAACCAGGAAGCAGCAGAAAACAAGAAGGAAAAGGACATGAACGAACGAAAGAAACAGCGGGGGGGGGGGAGAGCAAGGAGTGAGGATCAAGGCAGGGACAGAGAGAACATCCCACAAGTTACACAGCCGACAGGCGCACAAAACTAAAAACATTGTATGTGGAGTGCTGAGAGGGTCGGCTTATATTTGGGATGTGGGAGGATCTAGTCCTCCACATTGAACTATGGGCTTCAGCCCTTCCAAAGTCTCTTGCAGGTCCTAGCTATGAAAGACTCTGCTATTGCTATAAAAGCTATAACTCTGGCCTGCAGGAGGAAAGCTTTTCCCTGTAGGGTATTTAGCTCTACTCCTGTGAAGTCCAGTACTTGAACAAGCTCTAGCTGGGACTTCTGCAGTTTTATCAAGTCGTCAACTTTATTTCTTCAGCACCCAATCCCAAAGGCTCTGGGTGTTTTATACAGAGGTGATAACAGGGAACGTACAGTTAAAACTTTAAAATCAGAAATATTGATCAAAGCATACATAATTCAATATTCAAATCCCTTAAAACCTTATACCGCATTAGTTAATATTAGTGGATGTCAAATGCAAGATTAAAAAGATGAGCTTTCAGGCCCCACTTGAACGCTTCCATAGAGGGAGCCTCCCTTGTAACTCTTGGTAGGGAGTTCCACATAGCTGGTCCTGCCACTTCAAAGGCATGGTCCCCAGACATTTTTAACCACGCCCTTGGGACCACCAGGAGGCCCTCTGTGGATGACCGGAGTAAATCCCAGGTTCTCCAATGTGTTTTTTTACCATCTGAACTGAGCACCTTGACTCTTGCTCTGTTTTCCCTGAGACTAGCCAGTCATACAGGTAGGGGAAAACCAGCACACATTCTTTTCTTAAATATGCTGACACCACAGCCATGCAGTTTGTGAAAGACCTTGAACCTGAGATGAAACAAAATGGGAGAGCTGTGAACTGGTATTGGCAGTTCCCCAGACTGGATCCGAGGTATTTTCTTTGAGACTGAACTGCAATATGAAAATAGGAGTCTTTCATATCCAGAGATCTCAGCTATGACCTTTCTGCAAGGATACACAGAAACATAGAATTTGACGGCAGATAAGGACCGCTTCGCCCACCCAGTCTGCCCATTTCCCTACCTGATGGATAAACTGCAGATTCTAATTAATCAACAGTTTACTTCCTCCTGCCCCCCAGTAGAATTGCCTTATGCCTGTCCCATCCATTCTTGAATTCTCCCACTGTTCCTGACTCCACAATCTCCTCAGGAAGGCTGTTCCATGCATCCACAACTCTCTCTGTGAAAAAAATACTTTCTAACATTACCTCTGAGCCTTCCCCCCTCTATCTTCAAATTGTGCCCTCTTGTTCTTGCACATCTCTTCTTCTGAAAGATACTGCCCTCTTGTACCTTGTTAATTCCCTTGAGATACTTGAAAGTTTCTATCATGTCCCCCCTCTCCCTCCTTTCCTCAAGGGTATACATATTAAGCTGCTTTAGTCTCTCCTCTTATGCCTTCTGGTGCAGACCTTGCACCATTTTGGTTGCCCTCCTCTGAACAGCCTCCACTCTGTCTATGTCTTTGCGGAGATGGGGTCTCCAGAACTGCATGCAGTACTCCAGATGGGGTCTCACTAACTGTCTGTAGAGAGGGATAACAACTTCCTGTTTTCTACTGTTGATGCCTCTCCCTATGCATCCCAGTATCCCCCCAGCCCTCCCTACTGCCTTCTCACATTGCTTGCCCTCCTTTAGGTCATCTGACATAATTACTCCTAGGTCTCATTTAATTTTTTTTGTTGTTATTAACTCACCCCCCATTGTGTACTCTTTCCCCGGGTTTTTGTTTCCCAGATGCATTACCTTGCACTTCTTTGTATTGAATCTGAGCTGCCACGTATTTGACCATTCCTCCAACCTTGCCAAGTCCCTTTTCATTCTTTCTACCCCACCTTGTGTATCAACCTTGTTGCAGATCTTTGTGTCATCTGCAGAGAGGCATACTTTTCCTTCCAGGTGCTCTCCAATGTCACTTGTAAAGATATTAAAGAGGACCAGTCCCAGTACCAACCCTGCAGTACCCCGCTAGTTACCCTCCTTTCTTCACTGTGGACTCCGTTTACTATTACCCTTTGCATCCTGTTGTCCAGCCAGTTTTTTATCCAGGCTACCATCTTGGAACCCACTCCAAGGCTGGCTAACTTGTATATTAATATTTTGTGTGAGACTGTGTTAAATGCCTTGCTAAAATCTAGGTAGACCATATCCACAGCCCCTCCCTGGTCTACTACTTTGGTCATCCAGTCAAAGAAATCTATTAGGTTCATCTGACATGACCTTCCTGCTGTGAAACCATGCTGCCTTGGGTCCTGTGCCCCACTGGGATGTGAACTGGGAGATCCCGGCTGCAGTATCAACTGGGAGCAGGGAGATCCTAGAGGCACTACAGGGTGTAGTCATACAACAGCTGGTTAGGGACCCACTAAGGGAGATAACCTGCTGAACATGGCCCTCACAAATGGGGAAGTGTGGAAGAGGAGGTGGTGGTAGGTGACGGACTAGGTACAAGTGATCACAGGACTGTAAGGTTCGGGGTAAGGGCAGGGAGGGAGTCAAATTGGACCAGCACAAGGATTATGAAATTCAGGAGGATGGACTTTAACAGAATGAGGAGGATAGTTAGGGAAGAAATGGCAGAAAAGGAGAATATAGGGGATGTGGAGGAGTTATGGGAAACTATCAAAGGGGGGGCACTGACAGCCACCGAAATTTGCATTAAGAAGGTTAGGAAGAACAAAAAAAGGAGGTGACCACTATGGTTTAAAAGGGAGGTGGCAGGGGCAGTCAGGAAAAGGAAGAGGGGATTCAGAAAATATAAGATGACACAAAGGAAGGAGGACAGGGAGGCTTACAGGGAGAAGCGGAAGATAACAGGGCAGAAGATAAGGAGGGCTAAAGCTGACACTGAGGAGAAAATAGCTAGGCAGGCCAAAAGGGGAGATAAAACTTTTTTTAGGTATTTGGGGGAAAGAAGGAAGGCAAGGCAGGGGATAGTACAGTTGAGGGGGGGAGGGAGGAAGGGAGGAATACAGCTGGAGGGGGACTTTGAGAGAGCAGAGGTGCTGAATAGCTACTTCTGCTCGATCTTCACGGAAGATGGGGTAGGGGACCCGAGCTGAGGGGGAGGGGTAGGCAAGACAAAAAGGTGGATCCTAGTCTGTTCACCATAGACAGGGTTAGGGAGGAACTAAGCAGGTTAAAGGTGGACAAAGCAATAGGGCTGGATGGCTTGCACCCAAGGGTACTCCAGGAACTGAGGGAAGAGCTGGCTGCTCAACTGACAAGACTGTTTAACTTGTCCCTGGATACAGGGTGGGTGGCCAGGGGCTGGAGGAGGGCGGATGTGGTGCCACCACACAAGGGGGGACAGTAAGGAGGTGGTGGAGAATTATCATGCAATCAGCTTCACATTGGTGGTGGGTAAGGTAATGGAGGCACTAATAAAGGAAAGGATGGTGGACCACCTGGTGGATAGCGGCCAGCAGGACGATAAGCAGCATAGCTTCACAAATGGGAGGACATGCCAGACGAACCTGATAGAGTTCTTCAATTGGGTGACGCAGGTGGTTGACCAGGGAGGGGCAGTGGACATAGCCTATCTGAATTTCAGTAAGGCCTTCGACACCATCCCTCACAGAAGGCTGGTAAATAAGCTGGAAAGCTTAGGGGTGGGATGGAAAATAACTAGTTGGCTGGAAAACTGGTTGGTAGGCAGAAGCCAGAGAGTGGTGGTACATAGGGTGCACTCCAGGGTGAAGGGGTTACGAGTGGAGTGCCCTAGAGGTCAGTACTGGGACCCCTGCTTTTTAATATTTACATGAGTGATAAAGCAGATGGGCTGGAGAGAAGGGTGTGCCTATTTGCAGATGATACAAAAATCTGCAATACGGTTGACAACCTGGGGGGGGTGGGTGAGGCCATGAGGTAAGACCTGAAGATTCTGGAGGGGTGGATGGAAACTTGGCAACTGAAATTCAATGCCAAAAAGTGTGCTGTGATGCACTTGGGGTGTAAAAACCTATGAGCAGCTACACTCTGGGGAGAGGAAATGAAAAAACAGCACAGGAGAGGGATCTGGGGATTATATAGAGCAGCCTTAGGGTAGGTAACCAATGCAGTAAATTGATGGGGAAGGCAAATGGAATGTTGGCTTGCATTGGGAGGGGTATTACGAGCAGAAGGAGGAAGGTACTGATGCCTCTTTCCAAAGCCATTATGAGGCCACACCTGGAGTACTGGGTCCAGTTCTAGAGACTGCACCTACACAAGGTCATAGATGGGATAGAGAGGGTACAGAGAAGAGCAACCAAGATGGTGCATGGTATGCAGGAGAAGCCATACAAGCTGAGGTGTAGGGAATTGGATCTGTACACACTGGAGACTAGAAGGGAGAGGGGGGACATGATTGAAACTTTTAAGTAAGTGAAGGGGATAAATAAGGTGAAGGAGGGGAGCTTATTTAAAAGGAAGGAGGGGGATAAAACTAGAGGGCACAGCCTAAGATTGGAGGGGAAGATATAGAGGCAATGTGAGGGGTGATTGTTCATAGAGAGGGTGGTAGAGGCCTGGAACAAACTATCAGAGGAGGTGGTGGGGGTTGAAACGGTAGAGGGATTCAAGACAGCATGGGACAGACATATGGGGTTGGGAAGTGGGGGGAAGGGGAGGGTCATGGAAAAAGGGATGAGTGGGGGTGGGAAGGGGCAAACTCAATGGGCCATTGAGGTCCTTTTCTACAGTCAGATTTCAATGATTCTATGATTCTATGGTATCACTGTCCTTAGTGTGACCATCATGAGTTTTTATTTTTCAAATGCTTGTTCAGAAACCGGAGGTCTAAAATGGGTCACCACTCCCTATTTTTCTTGTGAGTAAGGAAGTATCTTGAGAATAGACTACTGCCCCACTGGGAGGCAATAACTTTTTCTGTAGCTTTTGATATTAATAGTTTTTTTTACTTTCAGTTCCAGCAGACTTTTATCTGTGGGATAGTTAGCTGGAAGACCTCTCTGCAGGTCTGGAAAGTGTTTGAACTGCAGACACAACCCCCAGCCCACTACTTCTAGTACTCACTTGCCTGTGGTACTCTTTACCCATTTTTGTAAATAGTGTGCCAGTCTTCCTCCCATTGGCAATGGTTGGGTGACCCGGGCAAAATTGTCAGAGGTTTTGTTTTGGCTGGTGCTTAGGCACTGGAGCTGCAGGATTATGCATGCCTGGAAGCCCTTTTCCCTCCTTCCCCTATAATAACATCTGTGATTGGTACTCATACTAAGAGAAATAAGCTCTTGGGAAGTACCCCCTGCTACTGCCTCCCCTTCTCTGTGACCTGTTGGAGGTAGAGGCCTTTTGCTTCTCATTGTTACATTTAAAAGTAGTATTGTAGTCATCCACTTTTTTTCATGTACGCCTCTGTTTTGTCACCAAATAGTGAATCTGCCTCAAAGGAGAAATTGATGGCCTTGTTTTGAGTATCCTGGCAAAGGATGATAGTCCTTAACCAAGAAAACCTTCTTAATGACAGACAACAGAGCATCAAGCGATCACATGATAGCTTCAAAAATATTTAACTTTTATTCGGACAAACGAGTTCCCCAGCACTTCGAGGGATAACCTTCTTCATCGGGGGGGGGGTGGAGCCACATAATTACACATCTTGTTAAATACATACAAACATTGTGACGTATTACAGAAATCTTCCATGTTACCAATCCAGTGCAAAGTTTGATAAAACCTTAATTAATCTCAATACAAACAGCGAAAAACATGGGTGTAAAGATATAAACGGTTACCCCCCCCAACAGTGACATTTTGCCAGCGAGGTCCCCCACAGTGACTACAGTGCCATGCCACTGTGGGAAACCTGCTGGAACCTGGTGCTGTCTGTCAGGGGTCCTGCACCCCCCAATGAGCTCCGACTCGGAGTTGATAATCCTAAATTGGGGGGGGTTTCAGGGCAAAGCCCCCCGAAGAAGACAGAGATGGACAGTGAGAACTGGCAGCCGACTGCAGAATGCGGTCAACCTGCCAGTGTCGCTGACGTGGCGCTCAACAAATATTTTGTTGAGCACCTGTTGTGGATCCAGATGTAAAAAAAAAAGCAGTTTTTATTCAAGTTTTTATTCAAGTGTCAGCCAAGTGAATTTTGTTGGCTGGTTGCTATTATGTATGATGTTTAAAAATTAAATCACTATTTTAAATGATTTTAAGATGTTCCTTAACTCATAATCAGTCCCAGTTGCTTATGGGTGTGTAAAATGCAAAGACTGGCAGATCTGCCATTTCGGCGATCACACCCTTAATTACTTTTTAACATTTGCAAATTATTTTTTATAATATCTATCTATGCATGACACCTCATAGAAATTTGAGACTGCACATTAAAAGTATACATATAGCAGCCTGATATTAATTATTATTTAATTTTATTACACTTTGGATCATTTCCATTAGGCAAAGACACATAGGAAAAGACAGGCAAGTGTAGATTCATAAACTGGGTTAAATTCCCAAGGACTGCAGCTCATCAGGTTTTTTTGTCAATAGCTGCAGCTGAAGAGGGTGCAACTATGATTTTTGCTGTGGCCTTTGTAAGTGGTTTATTGTATAGGAAGTAACATCCTTCTCAGTGTAGTTATCCCCTGCATGTCTATAAAATCAGAATCCCCTGTTTCTAGTGGGAGGATGTTGCAGGTATCAACCATTTGGCAAATGAGGAAAAAGATGAGTAGTCCTCAATTTGCCTTTGAGGATTTTCAAAATCTTGCTCAGGTGTGCCCTTTCACTCCTTGGGATCACCTTCCTCCATGTGCACAAAATATTATTCTTCCTCCTCTTCTGCAGGCAGATAGGTTGGAGCCTGAGCTGGAGTATTTTATTCAAATTTCCCGTGGCCTGGATGTAGTTCAAAAGCCCAATAGTAAAAAAGCATTTGTCAATGCCTAATGTTCATTGCTGGTATTACTGTTGTACCAGATCTTGCTTGTACACATTTTTACTATATATTTATCCAGGATAGAGCAGATGAGACGCAGTATCTCATTTCCAGTGGTGTCCTGCTTTGACACATTGTTAGATTGTAATTACCCAGGATAGGACAGCTGTGAGGCAATATTCTACTGTTAAGTGGGTGCCCAAATTTCGATTCCAAATGTCCAACAGTCTTTTTGTGACCTGATGTTATGCTCAAGACAGGTGAAATTTTTAAAATTCCATCTGAAAGGTGATTTCGCTGTGAGACTGTGGAAACAAGTTTCGGAGGGGATTTGAAAAATTACACCTGCCATATTAAGGAGATGGGGTAACACAAGGGATATGTTGAACATCAGGGGCCAAAATCTGCAAAAAGTAAAGTTACAAGTAAATGTTGGAACAATACATTTCCTCATAACTTGGTTGTCTTTTCATATTTTTACCCAAAATTTTCAACACATCTTTTTAGGACCACTCCTTCTGAACATGATAGATGTCATTTATAAAACAATGGCTGAAACATCATTTTGCCCCATAAGTGTTAAAACACATTTTGGGTAGGATCTGAGAAATGACAGCTGTCACGTTCATGAGGTGGTGTAATAAAATAGCTACAGTATGTTGAATAGTTGGGGTCAAAATATTGAAAATTACCACAGTTGTGACTGTGCATTGAAAATTTGCAATGTAGTAGTATTTGTATGCCAAATTTTCAACATAGCCTCCTTATGACTCCATATAGCTTTCTTATTTTTTTATTTTATTTATTTAAAAGTTGATAACTGGGCTGCTGCAAACTAGGGGTGTTGGCTGCACACTCGAGCAGACTTAGATAGACCGGGAGGTCTGTTTCTGCTGGCTCATTCGTATGTTCATATAGAGGCACACGGAGCCAGGGCTCACTTCCAGGTGTGACCTGGGGAAATGGGATACAGGAGAATAAATAACAATCATTTCATATAAGCAGCTGAAGACAGTAGAGACATCACTACAGCAGACAGCAGTAGCGAGGACTAATGCAATACTAATATACTAGGTTTGACCTATATACACAGAGAATCTAAGAATGGGTGAATCAATACAGCTATACAGTTATGTACAAAGCAGCTGGACTGGACAGAAACAGCTTCAGAATTATGCTCGGGGGGAGGCTGGAGGCAGATGCAGGGTGGGGGAGGATGGGTTTCGTTTGCTGCTTGAGGGATGGGAATGAGGGGGAGTCTCAAAGGCTAGGGGATGGTTGGTTCCAGAGGTGGGGAAGATGGGATGAGAAAGCAGAGGTGCCTGAAGAGGACCGACTATGAGGGATGGAGAAGGTGTGGGGTGAAAGGAGTGCAGGGAGTAGGAAGGTAATGGGGCAGGAGTTAGGGTGGAGGTGAGGTAAGGGGGAAGGAGGTTGAACCAGTACTTGGTAATGAAGATTATGGCATGGATATGTCTTCTGTGTGAGAGGGAGGGAAGATTTAAGGAGAAGACAGCAATGATGAGTCTGAAGTGGGGAGTTGGTAGCAAAGCAGCAGAAGGGGTGGAGGAGGGTAACTAGGTGGGAGAGAGTGGTGGTGGGGGCCAAAGCATAGATAACATCACCATAATCGAACAGAGGGAGGATGGCCTTGAAGAGCAGGAAGCAGCGTAGGTGAAGGGGGATGCAATCCTTATTCCAGCAGAGTACTCGAGTTTGGGGTGAAGTTTTGCACACATGGAGTCAATATGGATGGAGTAGTCAAGGTGCTGATCAAGCCAGACACCCAGGTATTTATAGGAGGTTACAGAGTCAAGTGTGGATCCATCCAAGGTGGTGAATGAGGGGTGGAGGTGCAGCTCAGCCAGCTTGTGGGGGGTCCCGAAAGCCATGGAGATGGTTTTCTTGGTGTTGACTTTTAGAGAATTGTCTTGAAACCAGCAGAGGACACTGTTGAAATCGGATTAGAGGTTAGGGTGGATGGAGTCGCGGGTAGGACCGGAGGTGTAAAGGATTGTGTTGTCTGTGTAGAGGTGGGTACTAGAGTGTTGGTAGACAGTTGGAAGGTCATTTATAAATAATGAAAAAAGAATTGGATGAAGAATAGATCCTTGGGATACTCCAGAGAGGATGGGGAGGTGAAGTGATACAGAGTTGCCTACCTAGACTGACTGCATCCTACCACAGAGGTAGGAGCTGAACCACTTTACAGCGGAGGTGGACAGACCAGCTCTGTAGAGTTTTTTCAGGAGAAGTGGGTGGGAGATGGAGTCGAAGGCTTTGGCGACATCTATAAAAACTGTGGCGGTGATCTGCCCATGGTCCATGGCAACAAGGATAGAGTTAGAGACTCGGAGGACAGAGAAGATAGTGGAGTGTCTTTTGCAGAAGCCGGATTGGTAGTCAGAGAAGAAATTTGAGGAGGAGAGGAAGTTGGACAACCTCGAGAGGATCAGTTTCTCTTGGAGCTTGACTAGTGCATGGAGGAGGGGGGTGGGGTGGGGTGGTAGTTGCTTGGAAGAGATGGATTCCCACCCTTGTGGAGCGGGATTACTCTGGCAAGTTTCCATGGAGTGGGGACAGAGTTGGTGGTTAAGGAGAGATTGAGGATGTAGGTGAGGAGGTTGGTGATAGCTGGGGCAGAGAGGCGCAGACACAAGGGGTGGAGGCCATATGGGCTTGATTTTGTGGTATTTAAAGAGATTAGGGTGTGATAGACCTCTGTGGAGGAGATGGAGGAAGTTGAAGCCTGCGGAGTGGAGTGGAGAGTGGGGGGAGGCAAGTCAGGGAGTATGCAGGATGTGAAGTGTTTGTTGAAGATAGATGCCACTGTTGAAGGCTCTGAGATTAGTGCCTCATTTTCAGCGAGGGTAGGGGAAGTTGGCATGGTGACTGGGGGGGTGGGGTTGAGGAGGGACTTGATTATTAGCCAGAAGGAGGATGGACTGGGGTTGCGGGAGAAGTGAGATTTGAAGTGGTTAGACTTGGCTTGGTGAATTTCTTTGGTGCACCTCTTCCTGAGGCAGCGGTATTCCTAGAGGCTTGAGGAAGAGCCACTGGCTTTGAAAAGGGACCAGGTATGGTCTCTAGCTTTACAAAGAGAGAGGATTTCAGGCATAATCCAAGGTAGATGGAGACGTCTTAACCGGGATGTATGGAGGGGTGCGTGATGGTCCCAGATCGAGGTTAGGGTGGAGTTCGAGTGTTGGAGGGCCATGTTGACATCAATGGATGAAAGGACAGGGGTCCAGTCCACCGAGTGGAGGTTAGAGAGAAGGAGGTAGGGGGATGGATTTGTGGGGCAGACAGGGGAGATGAGCCCACCTAATGCAGTAGATAATGCAATGGTCGCTTATTGCATCAGGTAGCAGTCTGGCTGATGAGATGCAATGGGGGTGGGAAGAGAGGATCCAATCAAGAAGGGTACTGTTGGAGGAGCGGGGGTTGAGACGGGTGTGGTCAGAGATAAGTTTAAGGTTGAGAGCTTCAATGGAGTACCTTGTGGTATAGGAGGAGGGAGAGAGCCAGTTACGGTTGAAGTTTCCCAGCATCAGTAATTCCCCTGTTGAGGAAAGGGAGGTGATGGTGTTAATGAAGGAGATGAGGGACTCGGAGGTGAGTTTGGAGGAGGCATAAAGGGTACAAATAAAGATGGGAGCGGTGGATAGGAGAACTAGGTGGGCAAGGAGAACTTCATAGTATGCTGGCACAGCTTTGTGGTAGATGATGGAACAGGGGATAGAGCTCTGAATGTACATGGCCATTCCTCCACCACTCCTACCTCGGTCCTGACGGTAGCTATCAAAACCAGGTAGGGCAAGACTGGAGTCAGGGATCTGGCAGGAGAGCCATGACTCAAAGATAGAGAGTACATAAAGTGGGTGCTGAGATGTCCAAACTTTTAGCAAGTCTAGTTTAGGGAGAATACTCTGGGTGTTTACATGGTAAACATGAAGTCCTTTGTGGGGGATGTGGTTGTGATTGGGGGGGCAGGGTTGGGCTCTACATTGTCTGAGAGGAGGAGGAGAAGTAGGAGAAGGGAAGGCAGGAGATGTTTAGTGACAAGGAAGCACAGAGCTAGGGGCTGCCGCTGCATGATGAGTGGGAGAGACTAGAAAAGAGGGGGTGAATGGAATGAAGAGTTGTGAAGTTGTGAGAGAATTGCTGTCCCAGAAAGCAGTGAGGAAGGTAGGAGGTACAGTGGCCACTAGTGGTTGTTTATTATAGGAAGCAAATGGGGAAAGTGGGGTGTGGTTTAAGCTACAAAGGCACTAAAGTTACAAAATTAATGCTACAAGTCACAAAACATGGACTCACTAATGAAACCAACTATGTAGCATGTAAGGAATTATATGTTCAGTAATTTAAAAGGCTAAGCAGCATTTAAGAATTATATGCAGTATTTCATTAATTCTACAGGGAGGAGAGAGAGTCTGTTTGAAAAAAGGCACCAAAGCAGCAAGTGACTAGCCTCTCTTGTGCCGAGCAGATCTCCAGATAGGCCTCCATACCTGATTCAAACTGCAGAATTAAGCCGGAGGGGAGGAGAGGTCACGGCTTACTGGGCTTGAGACCTGAGGGAGTGGGCTGAACGAACTGCAAGATTGAGCCGGGGGGTCACAGCTTGCTGGGCTCGAGTCCTGAGGAGAGTGGTCTGATTCAAACTGCAGTATTGAGCCCGGGGGGGGAGGGGGATATTGCTTACTGGGCTTGAGTCCTCATGAACAAGGGCCGAAAACATTTTCAAATCTTGCCCAAAAGGTCATTTTGTGCACAAGTGTGAAAACACATTTTGTCTAGGATTAAAAAAAATTGCAGGTGTCACATTCATGAGGTGCTGTGAAGAAATTGCTAAGTTGAAAATCTGTGGTCAAAATATTGAAAATTACCAAAGTTGCAAGCATGTGTTTGCAAATTTCAATGCAGGCTCATAACTTTGTTGTTTTTGAATATTTGTACCCCAAATTTTCAACATAGTCTTCTTATGACCCCACCTCATGAACAAGTACAGAGAAAATTTTCAATTCCTGCCTGAAAGTTGATTACGCACAGCAACCATAAAATCACCTTTCAAGACAATTTACCTAATTTCACTGTCATTGTTCATGAGGTGGGGTCCCACAAAAGGCATGTTGAAAATATGGGCCAAAAATATGCAAAAATGGCCAAGTTATGCCACTAAGTTCAAAAACCCATTGAAATACATTGAACCCTATACCTGATTTCCTCAGTTCGTGGTCCGGCGTTGAAGAGTGGAGATGTGTCTGCAGTTCAGAGAGAATTGCGGGATTGAAGCCCAGGTGGGTAAGGAAGGGCTTGGGGGGTGGAGTGGTGGGTGCTGTGGGAGGGTTGGATGGGGGCAGTAATAGCTGTAGCAGACATCAATGGACTTTTTTTTTACAGGGTTTATTATAAAAAATTAAAAAAAACTACAAGGGATGGTTTCCTTTATTTCAGGTCACAACCCTGAGGGACTGGGCACCCCCAATGTCAGTATTTGGTAACACTAGAGGTGGGCTCCTTGGTGTTATGGAATGAAAATGGGCAGTGCGGAGGTGGAAGCCGGCACAGGGGACTGGGATCTCCCGTGCTGGAAGATTAACATGAGTTGGGCTGGCAGGGGACAGTTACGGCAGGGCAGCAACAGATATCGATGGACATTTTTCTTTTTTACAGGATGTATTAAAAAAAATTTAAAACTATGAGGAACAGTTTCTTTATTTCAGGTGGTGACACTGGGGGATTGGGCATCCCCAGTGTCAGAACTATGTTTGGCCGCACCATGGTGGCCTCCTTGGTGCTGCATAACTAAAATGAGCAGGGTTGGGGGTAGTAGCCAGCATGAGGGATTGGGCACCCCATGCCCATATACTAACATGGGTTGGACTTGGGGGGGGTGGCAGTTATGGCAGCTGCAACAGACATCGATGGACGTTTTTCTCTTTTGCAGGGTGCATTAAAAAAACTACGAGGGACGATTTTCTTTATTTCAGGTGGTGACACCGGGGAATGGGTGCTGAGTGAGAGGTTCAGTTGGGGGGATAGTAAGGGCAGGGCAGTAACAGACATCGATGGACAGTTTTCTTTGTTACAGGGTGTAATTCCTCAGCAGGCTGATCATGACAGAGCAGCTGTGCATGCTGGGCAGCATAGTTCAAAGGAAAGAGATGACCTATGATTGGGTTGGCTCTTTCCGTTGAAATACACAAAGTTTCCGCCCAGCAAGCCAGAATACTTTGGAAAAATCAGGGCGAAGGGCAAGTGCCATAAGTGGCTCGACAGCAATTTGAAGAATCTCATGATCCTTAGGGACAGGGCCTGGGGGCTTTTTAAGAAAACCAAAACTGCTAACTGACTGGGAAAAATATAGGGAGCTAAGAAACCAATGCAAAAAAGGCACCAAGGCGGCAAAAAGTCATTATCTGTGGAGTCTCCAAAACAAGCATTTATGTGATCCAAAAAAGTTCTGGAGATGCCTGAACTCTCTGTTAAAAGGCAACTCTAATTCTTCGGAGGGAACACTTTGAACAATGGTCAACCCATCGTTTACCCCACAGCTTCTTCACAAATCTGGACAAATACAAACCTGACCCACCAAACTCACCTCCCTGCAGACATGACAAAGAATTCCACCTTTGCTTGGTCAGAAAATCTGAGGTGTTAACTCAACTGAAGCATCTAAAACCTGACTCTTCCACTGGGTATAATCAACTTGAACCAAGACTACTAAAAGCAGCTGCACCTGCAGTTGGTCTCCCAGTTACCATGTTAATCACAGGTCTCTTAGAGAAGGGTCTGTCCCTTCTAAATGGAAGGTGGCAGTCGTGGTCCCTATACACAAGGGAGGAACATCCACCAGGAACCTACGCTCCTCTATGGTGCCTCCCTTTCAGGTACCCAAAACCCTCACCAGTATGGGCGGGAGAGCTGTATCTAGTGTGGCCCCTCCCTGTGGAATGGACTGCCTACCCCTCTCAGAGTATCAGACTCTCACCAAATCTTCAAACACAACCCCAAATGCTGGCTCCTGAATAAATACATCTGACACTGCCCCTCTCGCTAGCACACATCCTGCCTGCAATGCACCTCTGGCATTTCTCACTCTTCTTACCTCCCCTTGTCCCTCCCTATAACAGAGCATCTCTCTTTTTTTATCTTTTTTTTAATTTTTTTATTTCAGCATACATTGTATTGTGATTATTACCTGTAATGCCTATGTATTTTTATCTGCCACTAGCTGGCCCAGGTCATGCCTGAAAATGGTCCCCAGGATCAGTGCACTTAGCCGGTTACCAAAGAATAAATAAATAAATAAATAAATAGGTGCACAAGCCAACACTGAAAATTATAGGCCCATCTCAGTCCTCTGTCCCTTGGCTGAAATTTAGGAGTGGTTGGTCTTCAACCAGCTGCAGGACTATCTTGAACACCACCTTCTTTCTGATCAACAACATGGCTTTAGGAAGTGACACGGCACTTGTTAAACTTACAAGCGATGCCTTAGGTGCAATGGACAAAGAGCTACTGACTTGGGCCATTTTCATAGACTTAGCAAAGGCATTCAATCTGGTCAACCACAGATTACTTCTCGGTAAGCTGGAGATGTTAGGTCTGGATAAGCACTCACTGTCTTGGTTACCTAGCTAACAGATCGCAAAAGGTCAAGTGAAAAGGGGCACACTCCAGCTGCCTTGCAATCACTGATGGAGTCCCCCAGGACTCATATTAGGTCCCCTACTATTCTCGATGTTTGTTAATGATATTGGCCAACACTGTGGAGATGGGAAAACACTTTCATATGTCGATGACACTGTGGTCTACTGGAGTGACACTGACACCAGCACAATTACCACCAAACTCTCTAAAGGCTTGAATGCACTTGAAAACTGGTTTGCCTCCAATATATTGGTCATGAATAACAGAAAAACAAAAGCGGTCTTATTTGGTCCAAGGCATCTTGGAGCAGACAGACAAACTCTCGTCCCATTATTCACTGTGGGGGGGGGGCTCTGATTGACATGGTGA
This sequence comes from Neoceratodus forsteri, assembly GCA_016271365.2. NCBI lineage: Eukaryota > Metazoa > Chordata > Ceratodontiformes > Ceratodontidae > Neoceratodus > Neoceratodus forsteri. The sequence goes on from CM057453.1 coordinate 1,531,229,703, forward strand.
ACAAGGTAAAGTACTTTGGCATCTACCTTGATCGAGATATGATGTTCAAATCATATATTGATCACATCACCAAGGCAGTATGCCAGAAACTGGGCCTCCTCTACAGATTAGGTAACTCGCTGACTGCTGACTCAAAGGTAGTCATTGCAAAGAGTACTTTGCTCCCCACCCTAGTCTATGGTGCCCCAGTATTCCAATTCCTCAGGGAAACAGAAGCCCACAAACTGAACGTTCTATATAGAAAGATCTGTCACTTTGTATCGGGTTCGCCGCCAAGGAGGCATCACTGTGAGGTACTGTCTGATCTGAATTGGCCTGCGCTGTAACACAGGCTCAATCATCCCCTCCTCTACCTCACCTTCAAACTCACCAAAGTCTATACCCTCCCCACACCTATTGGGTCTACTGACCCCAAAACTCCTGAGGCATACCCTCCACTCATCTAACTCCAGCTTACTTGAGATTCCCAGGGTACAGATTAACCTGGGAAAAAGGTCATTCACTTACTCTGCCCCTTACCATTGGAACTTCCTTCCCAAAAACGCAACTAATATCACTTCTATTGAAGGGTTCAAGGCCGGGCTAAAGGTTTATGCCCTGGAAACGTTGCCATTGCAGCTGCTATCACTGAACCCTTATCTATCCCATGTACCTGACGTAAGGTTCACTATTTTAAGCTAAAATGTGTACTTATAACTATCTGTAAGCCTATAACTCTTTCTAGCCATTGTCTACATCTCACTGCGTTGCTCTAGCTAAGATACTGCTAAAGCGTAACTAATACGTGTAATTAATTTTTTTTTTTTACTGTGTACTGGGTTGTAATCCTATGCCTTCCTCGGTGTCTTCACTTCTGTATTATATACAGTTTAATTTACTATGACATGAACTACCTGTTAGCTCTGTACGTAACTAATTCCGGATCGCCCCTGAAAAAGGGAACTTTGGTCTCAGTGGGCTCACCCGGTTCTCAAAATGCCATAAATAAATGATCAGCCTGGTTGGTGATTGGTGTGACACTGACAAGCTCATTGCAGACCACTCTGCTTTGGACTGACAGTGTCACACCCTCAAAAGCCACTCTCCTAACAAAGTGTTCACTGTGTGTGTGCGCATAGCGAACATAACAAGCATTTGTCAATGCCGAATGTTTGCTTGCTGGCATTGGCAGTGGTAGTGTAGAAGTTACAGAGCTGCGTAATAGTAATGGTAGTGAAGTATTGAACTGAAGCCAACCCCACCACCACCCTGCAGGGAGTGACAGGCATTGGGGTGTGCCTTTGGGTCGTCAGGCATAACGGCCATGCCATTTCAGTACACCCCACCCTGCAGACACTGGCAAGTGTCACGGTGTTCTTTGGGGTCTTTGGTCCTATCGCACTTCATTCCATTAGGAAATACAGTGAGATGGGTGCGATATAGGAGAATGGGGTGAACTTTGGGGCCGAAGAGTCCAAGGCATACCTCGATGCTTCTCACTGGCTGCAGGGTGTGGAATAGTATGAGCATTACAGGCAAGAATCCCAAGTCACACCCCTGATGCCTGTCATTCTCTACAGGGTTGGGCGTTATGGTTGGAAACCCTAATACCTCAGGCATTCATTGGTATTTTCACTCCAAATGTTCAACATGGTTTTTTTGTGACCCCACCTCATGAACAGGGGGAATATCAGTTTCTTAGCCGAAAGCTGCTTATGCACAGCGACTACGGCATTTAGCACCACAGGTGCAAAAACATTCCGAACAGGATGTAAAAAATGACAGCTGTACTGTTCATGGGGAGGTGTAAAAAATGGCAATGTTGCAAATCTGCAGTAAAAATATTTTACAAAATGGCGAAGTCATGAGCGTACCTAGAAACTGTGCAACACACACCCGTAATATAATTAGGTTGGGAATTTTTTTACAGCAGATTGTCAACTCAGGCATTTTGGTGACTCTGATCATGAACAGTGTCACTGTGATTTTCTTTATCTGTCCCGAACAATAATTTCCCACAGCGACCACGCATCTCTGCGCTGAAAGTGTGAAAACACACTTCGGCCATGTTGTGAAAAATGGCAGCCGTACTGTAAATAAGGCAGTGTGGAAAAATGCCACTGGTGAAAATCTGGACTTAAAATATTACAAAGTCATGAACTTACGAGGGTGTGTGGAAACTGCGCAATGCTCACTCGTAACACAGTCATTTTATGGACTTTTGTCACCAAATTTTCGACATAGCCATTTTAAGACCTCTGCTCATGAACAATGTAACTGTGATTTTCTTAATCTGTCCCAAACATTGCTTTCGCACACCAACAGCACCATTGTGCGCTACATGTGCGAAAACACATTTTGGGGGCATATGAAAAATGGCAGCTGTACTGTTCAAAAGGAAGTGTAATAAAATGGCAATGCTGAAAATCTGGAGTGAAAATATTAAATTTGCAAACTTATGAGCATGCATAGGAACTGCGCAATGCACGCTCGTAAAACAGTCATTTTTAGGAATGTTTTCACCAAATTTTCAACATAGCTATTTTAAGACCTCTGCTCATGAACAGTGTCATTGTGATTTTCTTAATGTGTACCATACATTGATTTCACACATCGACTGCGCCATTGTGCGCTACATGGGCGGAAACACATTTTGGGCAAGATGTGAAAAATGACAGCTGTACTGCTCATAAGGAGGTGTGGTAAAATGGCAATGTTGAAAATTGGGAGTGAAAATATTAAAAATTTGCAAACTTACGAGCGTGCGTCGTTTTATGAAATTTTTCCACCAAATTTTCAAAATAGGCTTCTTGAGAGCCCACCTTATGAACACTGGCAGTGTCATTTCATTAATCGGCCCCGAAAGGTGATTTCGCACAGTGACTGCGAAATCACCCTTCGGGCCTGAATATCGCCATGACAGTGACATCATTCATGAGAAGGGGTCCCAAAAACCCCATGTTGAAAATTTGGTGCAAAAATTCCAAAAAATGCCTGAGATATGCAACAAAGTTGAAAACCCCTATCTAGCCCATTATACAGCTTACCGGCATTTCCTCAGTTCGCGGTCGGCTTTGAAGAGTGCAGACGTGTTCCCGGTCCACGAAGATCGCTCGTGCGAGGTCCGGAGGTAAGTATGGGGTGAGGGGGGTGGGGAGGCAGGTGCGCAGTGGTGGGTGCAGGTTGTGGGAGGGGCCAGGAGACTACGTGGGACCGTTTTCTTTACAGGTGTTCTTTTGTTTCCAATGATGGCCAGGGCGTTTGCCACACTGGGTGGGCTCCCAGCGTGGCACAAGGACGGTTGGGGGATTCAGCCGACGGGGGATTGGGAACCCCCGTTGCCCAAAGCATCGATTGCCACACTGGGGTGGGCTCCCAGCGTGGCACCCAGTACTCAGGGGGGGTGAGGACAGTGGAGCCGATGGGGAATTGGGCACCCCCGTCTGCTATATCATGAGTTGCCATGCTGGGGTGGGCACCCAGCGTGGCATTTGGAAGGCTTTGGTGGGGCAGGGGGAGCGCAGCACAGCCGACGGGTGATTGGGCACCCCCGTCGGCTATACAGTGTGTGCATGCGTGCGTGCATGCGGGGGGGGGCACGCATGCCTGCAAGTGTGTGTGTGGGGAGTGGTGCATGAGCAAGCGATGTCTTATCGCTGCTTACTGAAGCGTAGCTCCCCCTTTGAACTGTATGCCACTGCATTTTGGAGCTTGTCATAGACAGCTCCAGCATGCATTGGCTTACAGGGGCCACGCCTGCCAACACACTGACTGAACTGGAAGAGGGGGTGACACACCTCTGAAATCTCAGATGATGGCACTATGTTTCTTGCACATCCGTGCAAGCAAACATAACAAACATAATAAATGTATCCTAATTTTTGAAGACCGGGTTGTTTTTTTTTTTGTGCGTGCATATGTGACGTATGAATGAGGGTTCCACTCACTGTAGATCAAGGGAGGATGTGAAATGGTGCAGGTACGTGGGGGGTGAACAAAGTGGTAGACAGTAAGCCCTACCAGAGCTTCAGGCTGATGTAGCACAGCTGGACTAAGGCAAGGGAGGATGTGAAATGGTACAGGTACATGGGGGGGTGAACAAAGTGGTAGACAGTAAGCCCTACCTGAGCTTCAGGCTGATGTTGCACAGCTGGACTAAGGCACAAGCACCCACGGCATGTTCTTATAGTCCCCATTTATATGTCCATTTATGTTCTTACAGCGCTGATTGCCTAACTGAGCCAAGATGTAAAACAGATACTAAAATGTCAGGTTTATTTCAGGTGACCAGGATCGTAGTGGGCAGAGGGGGCAAGTGAAACAATGTCCTGAGAATGTGCTTAAACTTATTAACCGTTGCTGTGCCACGGAGTGATACACCGGTCCAGAATCCCTATACGTTCAAATTCTGTTTGCAGCCTAAAGGTACTTAGGTGGATTGGCATTTACATTACTCAGCGGCAAATCTTTTTCATACTTTTTGTGATCATCGGTTAAGATTTAACCACTAACTGATGACAGACACTTAGAGGCATGAAACTGTGCTACAAGCAAAAGTTGCATTTGCCAAGCCCTGAATATTTATCTGTTGTTAATGAAATGAAAACTATCAGCTTATAACATTCAGCCACTGTCCATTGCACAGAATAGACATCTCACTGATAGATCTGGAGCAAAGGGACATGCACTTGCCAATAACAGCACTACAGCTCCAGACACTGAAGAAAGAAGTTCATGCATTTTCATGACTGTTAACTTTTTCAGCATTTTAAAACAGTTACTTAGCATCTGCACTAAGATGCTACACATCGCTGAACTGAATTGTGACACCAGAATCCCTACGATCAACATTTGTCAGCAAAAGTGAATTGAAAAAATCAATAGATGTATAAAATGGTAAGTGACATGAGTCAATAACAACATATCTGCACGTAATACTTGGCTTTAAATTTGAGCACCACCATATTCCGCACCACAGCGTCAAACAGGGATGCCATTTATAATTCAGCTAATGTCAAGCAGTTTTCGAGCCATAAAAATAATTACTGTATCAATATGGGTAGCAACGGGGATCAGGAAATTATGAAATAAAATGCAACAGTACCTTGCCGCCATATGTTGTGCGGGTGGAGGGAGTGCATGAGCACCCAGGGGTGGGCTGTTATGCGGCTTCAGATTCGCCGGAGAAAAGGGTGGATTCAATTGTGAGCTACGGTTGAATTTGTATTTTCTTTTTCTATACCTAGTTCTCGCTATTTTGTTAGGGCACATGTCCAACCCTAAGATGTTTAGGGTCACAAGGTGATGTGACTTCATTGAGCATTTGATTTGAGAAAGAGCTGTGTGATTCTATCTAAATGCCAGCTCACGGCAATTCAGAGAAAAAAAAAATATTTTGAAGCTGCATTACCAGACTAAGTGTGCAGTTTAGTGAATTACCACACAGGGGTGTGTATATGACAGCACTAAAAGGAGCATTAAAGTGCTTCAGTCATGAAAACCTCCCCCACTGGCTGCTGCTGAAATGCATAGCAGTATGTTCTCCTTTCTGCATTCTGGCTGTTCTTTGCTTCAGCTGCAGGTAGTACAGTACACTCAAGTTCGTTTGCATAGGTTTTAGCAGTGGGGAGTTCACATTGACAGAGTCTAGTAAGAGAAAACACTTGGAATTACACATACAACGAAGTCTGAGTTTTCACATCAAATGCTGAGGTATTTTTTTTCTGGAGAATTAGAACCCATGGAGTCCATGAATGTGTGCTTTGGAGAGCTGGCGTGTGTAAGGACTGTTAGGCACCCACACATTTTGGTGGTCCTGCTGTGGCAGGGAACAGTTTATTAAAGTAATGATGTGTGGCTTGTCTCTCTAAGCTAGACAAGACTACACCATCCTATCAGGTAACCACACAGTTGATCTGTGTGTGTGTGGGGGGGGGCTGCTCACTGAAGCGTAGCTCCCTCTTTCAGCTGTATGCCACTGCATTTTCAACTGCTGTCATAGACAGCTCCAGCAGTGATTGGAGAACTGTGACCATGCCTGCAAACACACTGACTGAATTGGAAGATGCTGACACACCTCTGAAAAACTCAGATGATGGCACTATGTTTCTTGCACATGCGTGCAAGCAAACATAAAAATGGCTCTTGTACTGAAGAAACTGTGCCAAAGGTCAAAATTGCAACTCCTATAACAGGAACCAATTGTTTCGTCTATTTAAAATCTGGTAAGACATTGGGCCAAGGGCCCATTTACAAGTGTGACCAGAAAATACAGAGTACAAAACATACATGTGACAAGTAATACAAATAATACAGCCTTAAATATATGACTACACAGTCAAATATGTCTATCAAGAGAAGCATGTACATTGACAATTAACACTGAGATAGTGTTTCAGAGCATGCTTAAAACTTGTACCTGTATTGTGTTTACCAAATAAGGACAAAGGTAGAGAACTGTAAATAAATGGCAGTTTGTAAAACAGTGTTTCTTAACCAATTGAGGTTCTCATCCTGGTGACAGTAAACTGATAATGAAAAGCTGATCGAGTAAGAACACTACTAAGAAGTTTTTTTAGAAACTGAATGGAATGTTGCAGGAAGTGTAGCCAGGGATTTCAGATTTGCACACCAAGTGGACTCACTGCTATCCCCCTCCCCTTGTTACGGTGAGCTACCCCCCCCCCGGAGGGTAGCCAGACAATATACAAATGTACACTAGGACCATGTTTGTTGCCTCATTTGGCACAATAAATCCAACTTTTGTATCTCATGACAGTGGTTGTTGCCATGCATGGGCGAATGCACATGCTATGCATTTTTCCTAAGACACCCACATACCAGCCCAAAGCCTGTAGAGTTGTATTGTCCTTGGGATGCAAAGAGAGTATTAGTGACCAGTCCTTCTAGTGTTGTCTCCTATGAATAAAATTACAGAAAGGTTCAGTATTTCTTTGTTAGCTTTCATGGAAAAAGGAAGCAATTCAGAGCCTATTTGCTACCCCCTTAAATAAAATTGCACACCATGGAGTGCTTGGCGTATGCCTGCCTACACCCATGGAATGATGAAGGAATACGATCAAGAGTAACCTTTTTTGCAAAAGTACCTAAATGCAATAAGTACCTTTGTTCTAATGGAAGCCACCCCACATGTTTATACAAGTCACAGTGGTGAGTGCAGTGTAGCAATTAAGTAACAAACCTTTCCACCTGATTATAGAGGGTCCTCACCTTGGCCAGCAATCCCTCTCCAGTTGAGTAATACAATAGTATACCATAATCAATTACCAGAAAAAGGAAGCTCTGTGCCAGGAGTATCCTTGTAGTAGGGATACGTAGTGAGTTTAACCTATATAGAGAACCTAGTCTTTAGTGGATGACTTTTACCATGAAATGTATGTGTTGTTCAAAGGAGAGAGTGCTGTTCAGGGTGAGGCCAAGGTATTTAAATTCCTCTGCCTGTTTAATTCCTACCCCTTTAAGCTGCACAGAGAAAAAAATAGTTCAGCAGGCAACATTTTTCTTGGGCTGTGTAATACCATTGATTTTCTTTCTTTCGCATTCAAAACCAATTTGTTTGCAAGGAACCATTTTTGTAGATCAGTGAAATCTGATGCCAGTAAATTCCGAATGGTGGGGAGATTGGGGCCACTCATGAGGATCTTTGTGTCATCGGCATAAAGGAACATCTTAGAACTTTTACAAATGGATGATAATGTCTTTGGAAATAAATTAAATATCAGGGGACCCAAAATAGAACCCTGGGGAAAACACAGGGAAACGGAAGACTGAGGGGATGGGTAACCTTTTATTTTTGTAGTTTGAGTTCAACCAAAGAGGTATTTCCAGCACCAGCCAACGGAGAACATGGACATGCTCAGTTTGCGCAGGGTAGCCAACAGCAGATTATGGTTCACAAGGACGAAGACCTTGGTGAGGGACACAAAGATGGCTGAGGCAAAGTGGCCCTTATTAAGGGGTTCATGTACCGTATGTGTGAACCCCATCAAGGTCAACGCCATGCTGTGTCCAGGTTGGAATCCATGTTGTGCTGGCATCAGAAACTCAAACTTTTGCAGGTGCTCCATCATCTGGTCAAAGACTGTATGTTCTAGAACATTGGATAATGGAGCCAGTAAAGAAATGGGGTGATAGTTTTGAACATTAGATGCATTACCTGCTTTATGAATGGGAACAACAACAGCACCTTTCCACATATCTGGAAACTGACCAGTGCAAAGTGACAAATTAAAACTTTTTGTGAGGAGGTAACAAAGAATATCCACAGTGATCCTCACAAGCCTAAAATCCACCCCATCTGTGCCTACTGTTGGTCTGGGGTGAAGTTTCAAAAGGTAATTCGAAACCTCCCCTAAGGAGAGTGCATTAAAACCCATGTAATCAAGGGGGGGGTGGTTGTATCACTATCTTGATTCTTTGGGAGATCTGATTCATCACTGAGGGTATAACTAGATAAATCAGAAAAGAAAGTGTTAAATTCAGTAGCTACATATAGTTAGAGACTCAATAAGAACTCCAGTTAGAGTAGTTAACATTTGAGGGGCATAATTAAATTTTTTGCAGAGTAGTTCATTAATGAAGTTCCAGACGGCTGCTACATTTCTTCCAGCAAGCTGTTTTGTTTGTCAAAAAATTGCTGTTTCAATTTTATAATAATAAATTTACATTTATTGTGTGCTTGTTTGTAAGCCAAAAAGATTGCCGTTTACATACCAAAAAGGTTGCTGTTTGCAGGTTTAATTACACATTAATTACAATGAAAGGGCATAGACAGAAACTGAAAGTGAAAATGCTCCATTTGTGAATTGAATAGCTAAATACAGTAAACCAGTAAAATTAGCAAAAAGGAACATAATTTACTTGCCAAACTAGTCATAAATATACATGGTAGCCAAGTAGGATATTCTCTGGTTCCTGTGAAACAATCTGGAACAAGAGAAACCTAAATCTACAGAAACCCCTAACTAGAAACATAGAAACATAGATAAAACAATGTCAGAAGAAGACCCAGGGTCCATTGAGTCTGCCTATGAGATGCCTAGGACCTAGCAATTGTCCTGGGGGGTGGCTACTCCCACCCTAAATTACTATATACTTGATGCCACCCCCCCAAGTCCAAGCATCAGGAACAGCCTGGGTAATGGCCCTGACTATCCAAGGCTGCATGGGTCTCTGCTGAATTATTCGGCCTGCCCACCTTCCTCTGCCCCGGCACTCTTTAAGTTCACTCAAGCCCTTCACTTTCATACATAATCCTGTCCCCACTGGTTTCTGCCAAAGAGCTCTAGATCTTAAAGTTATAGTCCCTCCTTTGAACCAGTCCACTGGGTAGCAAGCTTTCTCCCCCCATTTTCACTCTCTACTGCCACTATGAACTTGCTCCAGCTCACACTGCTTGCAGTCTCACTGACATGCCTTCTGGTGCTGAAGGACTCTTGTGCCACAGTACTGGCTCAGGACCAAGAATACCTTGCCTACCTCTTGGTCACCCATGTCCCCCCCGGCACACCCCACCCTCTCTCCTCATGGGAACTCACCTCCCTAGGTCCTATCACCCTTTTCTTTCTCTCCAACTCAGAACGTCGACTACTTGGCACTACCTGGTCTCCCTATCCTGCTCCTCCCAAGACATTACCTCCTGCCCCTATATCCCCCTACTATCCCTCCTTCTCCTAGCTGGAGATGTTGAGTGTAACCCTGGTCCACCTTACTCCCACATCACCCTCTCTGACAGCATCTGGGCAAATGCCCCTCGGTTAAAAATTGCCCTCATCAATATATGCAGTCTTCCCTCTAAGTTCCCAGATATGGAGTCTTGGATTGAGCTCTACAAGCCCCACATCCTGGGACTCTAAAACCTGGCTAAAACCGCATCATGATGATATCACCTATCAACTACTTGGGTACTCCTCCCTCCATCTCGATAGGCTAGGTAAAAAAAAGGGTGGCGGTGTTGCACTGTTCGTCAGGGAACCCCTCTCAGCACATATTGTACTCTACTACGATCCAACCTTGCCTAGCGAATGGCTCCTCTCAGAAATTACTCTGGGAACCTGTAAGAAACTCTACATAGGGTGCTGTTACAACCCTCCCACTGTTGGAACCGAGGGTCTAAATAGCTTCCTCTCTGGCCTGAGCTCCTTATCCCCACATAGAGACTCTATTCTTCTTGGGGACTTCAATTTAAACTGGCTAAGTACCCACCAGCTTGACTGTCTCCCACATAAAACAATACAACCTGGTCCAAACCATTATTCTTCCTACCAGACAAAACCCTTGCACGGCCACTAGGACACTTCTGGATTGGATCATCACAAACAGGGACAATTGTGCACTGCATGCTGGCACCATGGCCAACTCCATCATGACCACTCTCCCATGTATCTTCTCTGGTCATCCAAGCTTAAACGACCCCCTCCAAAATGCCTGTCATTCCAAAATTTCAAAAACCCAAAGACCTCTAACCTCCTTGCTGAGACACGGGTGTTGGACTGGTCTGCTCTCTTGTCACTTTCAAATGTGACCCAGGCAGTAACCTTTTGCACATGAACCCTCTTGACCTTACAGGACCATCACTTTCCAGTCACCACTAGAAGGGTAGGGGTGGCTATTCGTGCTAGGTCACAAAAGACCTCCTTATCCTAATGAAGGATAGGGATCATCATGCCTGGTCCACCTACAAAGCATCCCCATCCCTCTGGAACGACTACAGGCATCCGAGAAACATATGTAAACACCTAGCAAAATCACTTAAACAAACTCATTTCCGTAATCTCCAATAAGCAAACCTTGAAGACCCTAGAAAATTCTGGGCATCCACTGGATCCCTCCTAACCCCCACCCCCTCCAGTAACTCATCCCTGCAGCTAAACTCTGCTGATGGCCTTATTACGGACCCTCTGGAAGTGGCCAGAGCCTTTAATGATAAATTATCTGACCTTACCATGTACCTGAGCAAACTCCTGAATGGCCTGCAAAACAATCCGGTACCCTACACCACCTCTCTGCTGACACCCACTGGGCATATTACCCAGCCCCAAACTCCCCCTTTCTTCTTCAAAACACTCTCAAGCACTGATACAGCCAAACTCCTAAACAGCGTCCCAAACCATGGCTCCTCTGGAGCTGATGGACTATCCCTGTCTTCCTTAAGCTTATCTCCCCTGCCATCACTGCTCCACTCATGTTCATCTTCAGCCTTGCCCTGTCCTCCTCCTCCATGCCCGATCCCTGGAAAACTGCAAAGGTAATTCCCATCTTCAAAGCTGGAGATCCTCAATCCACGAAAAACTATCATCCGATCTCCATCCTTCCCCACCTAGCAAACTGCTCGAGAAAAACTGTCCACCATCAGCATGCAGACTATATAAGCAAACACAACCTCCTGTGTAGTCAACTGCATGGCTTTCACAAGAATCATTCCACAACCACCACCCTTGTACTTCTAACTGATCACATCCTTACAAACATGGACCATGGAAACACAACCAGCGCAGTTTTCATCGACCTCTCCAAAGCTTTTGATATGGTAAATCATGCCCTCCTCCTCTCCAAACCTAGTTGCCTTGGCTGTTCCCAGGAGGTCACAGCCTGGTACAGAAGCTATCTCACCAATCACTCACAATTCATGTGTATTGGCCCTGTTTGCTCCCCTACCCTGCAGGTCTCTCCAGGTGTTCCCCAGGGCTCCATCCTGGACCCCCTCCTATTCTCTTTATTTATAAATTCCCTTCCTTCAGACAGTCGTAGTTGTCACTCACTCTTCTTTGCAGATGACCTCGTGCTCTTCTGTAGTGATAAATCCCCCCCACACATTTTCTTCCGCTCTCTCACTAAACTGTACTGCGGCCCATAACTGGTTTGCTGATAACCTCCTCCTGGTCAACGCCAAAAAAACAATATCAGTGTTGTTTGAATCCTAGCCCTTCTCAGCTAAATGCAAGTCAGATTCCCATCTAAACATCGTATCCTCTGATGGCCATGCCCTCGATGAAGTCATGCATTTTAAATACCTTGGAGTCTTGCTCAACCCTTCCCTCTCTTTCTCTGATCACATAAACTGTCTAGTCTTTAGGTTCCACCAAAAACTTGGTGCTGCCTTCAGATTCTGACAATACCTCAGCCCGGAGGCTCAACTTGCCATCGTCCAGGGTAATCTTCTCCCTATCCTAGACTACTGCTCCCCTTTATACTTCAGGACATCTGCAACTATCATGGCCAAACTCTCCAAAGCCTACAACAGTGCCTGTCAGTTCTTCTTGTCGGCTCCCTACGCTACACACCACTGTGCCCTTTACAACTCGCTAAGGTGGCTCCCGCTGCAAGCCCGCTTTGATCTCACCCTGTACTGTATGGTCGATTCCGCCATCCGTATTGCCCAGGAATCTCCTTTTGCACCCCTCCTCACTGTCCGTACCTCACATCGTAGCCTCTGCTCCAACAGTGTCCCCTGTGTGAACATCCCCAAGGTATCCACAAATATGGGCAGCACAGCCCTATCAGTGGCAGCCCCTACCCTATGGAATAAACTGCCTGCTGAACTGCACTATATTGACACCCACCGTCAGTTCAATTCCTGCCTCAAGGACAGGCTCCTGTTGGCATCCACCTGCCACTGCTTTCCTGGGTAGTCCCCCATCACCTGCCCACCCATTCCACATGACTAGTGCCTCTTCACTTCTCCCTTATTCAATTCCCCTTTCCCCTATCCCCCCCCCCACCTGCCTCACCTACCCCTTGTGTCCTAGTTACTCACTGTGAACCTTTGCGTTTCCAAAGTAATCAGATGGATCTTTGGCAGCTTTCTATTCTCCCTAGTACTGTTTTAGCCTAGTAGGACTACGAATTTCTAATCCCTGTATAATTTGTGATTTTATCATATTGTTTTACCGTAATTTGTGATTTTATGTTTGCCATTTGTGATTTGCAATGTATTTTTGTAACCTTCTATTTACATGTAACACTGCTGTTCTGCCACATGCCTTCTGTTAGGTTATACACTGTGCCAGAGTACGTGACCCGGGTCATACCTCAAAATGGTCCCTGAGATCAGTGCACCGACCCAGTTACCAAAGTCATAAATAAATAAAATAACAATAAATAATGTCTCGAAGTTGTACTCTAGCTTTGTGCCACCTATGCATGAATCTTGTCCCAGTCTCTGCCCCGGCAGACTATTCCATGGCTCCACTACTCTTTCTGTGAAGCAGTATTTCCTTAGATCCCTCCTGAAGCTCCCCCCAGCTTCCATTCATGCCTTCTAGTTGTTGCTGTGTTGGTGACCCTAGGGATCAGCTCCTCAGTGTCTGGCACTTTGTTTATACCTTTAAGGAACTTGAATGTTTCTATCATGTCGTCCCTCTCCCCTCAGGTTTCCAGCAAATACATATTCAGTGCTGCTAGCCGTTCATCATAGGGGAATCCCTGCAAACCCTGTATCATCTTTGTCCCCCTCCTCTACACCAGTTTCAACCTGTCCATATCCTTTTTCAAGTGTGATCTCCAAAACTGAACAGAGTACTCTAGGTGTGGTCTAACTAGGGATCTGTAGAGGGGATGATCACATCCCTATTTCTGCTATCAATCCCCCTGCCTATACATCCCAACATTTTGTTCACCCTGCTTTATGCTTTATTACATTGGCTCGTCTGCTTCATGGTGTCTGTAATAATGACCCCCATGTCCCCCTCTTCCTGCGAGGAGCTCAATTTAACCTCATTGAGTCAATATTCAGTCCTTGGCTTCCCTTTACTGAGATGCATCACTTTGCACTTTTTTTGCGTTGAATCTCAGCTGCCACAGATTTATTTATTTTATTTATTTGGATTTTGGTAACCGAGTAAGCCCACTGAGACCAGAGGTCCCTTTTTCAGGGGCGACCCAGAATTAGTTACATAAAGAGACATTTAAATGCATTATTTACAGTACTTACTTAAGATACACAAGTATACATTGCAACAGCATACAGGGATAGAACAATCAGGCTCACAATTAGACTTCAGTCATGATTTACAGCTATTACATTAGTTTCATAGATAAACATTAGTAACAGCATCCAGTAGTAGACATCGGGTGCACATTCAGACACCTGGCTACCCACCAGTTAGAAGGGTAGTTAGACAACAAAGAGGATTAACGTCATAGGCTAGGCAGAATAAAGACAGGATGGAGGGAGGTTCAGAGCAGTTCAGCTGGCATGAGAACAAGACTTGGGAGCTAACGGTTGCAGCCACAGAGACTGAGATTGAGAAGATAAAGTTTGAGTCCAGACTTGAACTGATTAAGGGTGGGAGAGTCAGTCAAACTAGCTGGAAGGGAGTTCCATAGGTGGGAGGCAGCAAATTTGAAAGAGCGTTTGCCTTGGTTGGAGCGTATCCGAGGGATGTCCAGTAGGTGTTTCGCGGATGATCGCAAGGTTTGGGTTTGTTCTTTAGGGGAGAGTAGTCCTCTAAGATGAGGAGGGGGACCTAGGGTAGAGAACTTGAAGGCAAGACAAGCGATGGGGTACGCGAGTTTGTGTCACAGAGTGGGTGATTTAAGTTCCCTAAGTGCCTCACAGTGATGCCTCCTAGGAGAGGAGCTTGTGGCGAACCGTGCCACTCGATTATAGAGTACAGAAAGTTTGTTGAATTCCGACTCTCGGAGGAACTAAAGTAGTGGAGCACCATATAGAATGGTGGGGAGAAGACTGCAGCAGGCAATTGCCCGATTTGATTACCTTTCCAATTTTTGGAGATCGTCTTGTAGGTCTCCAACACCTTCAAGAGTGTCCATCCACCCTCCAAGCTTGGTGTCATCTGTGAACAGAGCTAGCTTACCCTGGATACCACTGCCAAGGTCACTGACTAATATGTTAAAGAGAACAGAACCCAACACAGATCCCTGTAGAGCCTCAATAGTAATCGTGCCCATGGTTGACATAGAAACATAGACTTTGATGGCAGATAAGGACCGCTTGACCCACCTAGTCTGCCCATTTCCCTACCTACAGGATAAGCTGCAGATTCTGTTTAACCAACAGCCTATTTTTTCCTACCCCCCCCCCACAAAAATTGCTTTATCTGTGTCCCATGTGTTCTTGAAATCTCCCAGAGTTTTAGACCCCACAACCTCCTTAGGAAAGCTGTTCCATGTGTTCACCACTCTCTCTGTGAAAAAAATGCTTCCTCACATTGCCCCTGAGCCATATACCTCTATCTTCAAATTGTGTTCCCTTGTTCTTGCACATCTCTTTTTCTGAAAGATGCTACCCTCTTGGACTTTGTTGATTCCACTGAGGTACTTAAAAGTTTCTATCATGTCCCCCCTCTCCCTCCTTTCCTCAAGGGTATACATATTAAGCTCCTTTAGTCTCTCCTCATATGGCTTCTCTTGCAGACCCTGAACCATTTTAGTTGCCCTCCCCTGGACTGCCTCCATCCTGTCTATGTCCTTGTGGAGATGGGGTCTCCAGAACTGGACACAGTGCTCCAGATGGGGTCTCACCAACTGTCTTTACAGAGGGATAACAACTTGTTTTCTACTGGCGATGCCTCTCCCTATACATCCCAGTATACCACCTTGCCCTCCCTACTGCCTTCTCACATTGCTTGCTTACCTTAAAGTCATCTGATATGATTACCCTCAGGTCCCTTTCCATTTTTGTTGTTGTTACTATATCCCCACATTGTGTAGTCTTCCCTGGGTTTTGTTTCCCAGGTCCTCACCTCATTTATCACCACCTTTTGACTCCTGACTGTGAGCAGTTGTCCACCCATCTGACTATACTTTTTGCAGCCCCTATGTCCTCCAGCTTCCTCAGCAGGCGCTTGTGTGGTACAGAATCAAATGCCTTGCTAAAATCAAAATAGAAAAGGTCCACTGCATGTCCCCTAACCAATTCCTTTGTCACCCTGTCGAAAAATGTGATTAGATTTGTCTGGCACAACTTTCCTGCCATGAATCCATGTTGTTTGGTGTCCAGGAGCTTGTTCTCCTCTAGGTATTGCACAATGTCTTGCTTAATCAAGGTTTCCATTAGTTTTCCCACTATAGAAGTGAGGCTAACCGGTCTGTAATTCCCCACCTCTTCCCTGCTCCCCCTCTCCCTGTGAAGTGGCACCACATCCGCCACCCTCCAGTTCCTCAGAACCACTCCCATACCTAGTGATCTGTTAAATAAGTGTGCCAGGGGACCGGCTAGCTCTTCTGTGAATTCTTTTAGTACTCTTGGATGCACTCCATCTAGTTCCTGTGTTTTGCCTGGCTTGAAGGCTGCCAGTCCATCTCTGACCCTATCTGGGGTAAATGATGGACTTCCCATTACCTGCATCCCTCTATTGACAGCTCTTATAATGCTCTCTGGCATGGGATCAGGGCCGGCCTTACCCATTCTGGGGTCCTGTGCAAACCCCCTCTGTGGGTCCCCTCCGCTCCATTCCCTGTAGCCACCCCTGCCATATCCAACATTTACACCTCTCCTACACCACAGTTCTGTAACATATCATATTAAGATATGTATTTTTAAGTATTATAATTTATTCTTATACATAATTAGCATCACAGCAGTGAGGTGCAGACTGCAGTACATTTGCAAAGCATTCTGTTCAGTTAAGTTAAGGTCAGAGATGGGAACTATAGCATGGCAGAGTGAACCAATCCACCTGGAGGGCAAATTAAATTTTCATTTGCCACCCAGGTGGATTGGTCCGCTCTGCCATGCTACGGTACAGCTGCAGCTCAACTTCAAAAATGTGGAAGACTGGTTCTGTAACGCTAGGTTACTATTAAACTACAAAAAACAAAGATCATGCTCTTTGCCTCAACCCACAGTCGATATAAGTTGGCCACGATTACAATAAAAAAACTAATCTATTGAGATGGTCAACAACTTTAAATATCTTGGCGATACCCTAGATAGTTCCCTGTCCTACTCCACTCATGTTGACCTAGTCGCCAGGTCTGCAAATCGTAAGCTCGGTCAACTATATCGACACCGACACTGTCTAACTGGAGCTGCCCTTCAACTAGCCGTTACTAGCTCGGTCTTCTCTGTTTTAGACTATGACCTTGTCATCTACAGTGCAGCCCCTGACATTAGCCTCAAACGTAATGCCACCATCCTGAGTAAAGCCTACAGATTAGTCCTGGGTGCTCCACGCCCAACTCAAACCTGTCACCTATATTCTCAATTAGGCTGGCTAGACCTGAAAAATAGAATTCATTACCAGGTTTGTCTCCAAGCCAAAAGAAAAGCTGTCATAGGCCTGTTGCCACCAGGAGTATGTTCTATACTCTGCCCAGCAGAAACAGTAAGGCTGACCAGAGCATCAAAGAACAATCCACTAATGGTCCCTTTCTGTCATACCTCGCAAGGCCAGCGATCCTTTGGCTACTGTGCTCTGCTCTAGTTTAACTTTCTTCCTACTGATCTTCTTGCTGAATCAAAAATTGGTCTTTTTAAATCCAACCTCCACAATCACCTCATAACGCAAATGAAGTGTACCTACTCCCCATGACCAATTCTTTACACCATCGGCTCTTCTGTCCCCTTGAATATAGCACTACTATCAACCCCCTGACCCTCTTCTACCTGCTGTTCACTCCTTGCCCCTGGATTGCCCTCACCCTCCTCTTAGACTACCACCTAAATTTCCCTCCGCACAATCCCCCCCTTCCGCCTAACCCATATTTTACTACCATCCCTCCTCCATTCTCCCCACATCCCCCACCTATAACTCAACAATGTAAACCAGTTACTCTGGTTTCCTGCACCACCCTCACTCGTTCCTATTCTTTACAGTTTGTAATGTCTTGCCTTAATTTTCCCCATGTATTTACCATCTTTGATTATTGTAATGTGTTATGTTACCATTGTTTCAATTGTGCTTACGCAATTGGATGAGATGTATGCTTGTGTGACTTCGATACATTGTGGCTGTTCGCCTCTCTATCCATGGGATATACCACCCTGTATGGGTACAATGCAAGGAACCCTAGAGGAGGGTTCCCCCCATAGGTGCCATGGCAATAATTCCCTTGGCTAAAGGTAGCTTAGGAAGAAGCCCAAAAAGAATACCCAAAAGGGTATCTAGCACTGAAGAGGCGAGAAATCAGAATATATCAAGACCGGAAAGTAAGGAGAGAGAGAGAGAGACTTAGATGGGAAGGACAGGAGAAGAACATGATGTGGTGAGGACAATAAACAAAATAAAAGCTGACAAGATGCAGAAGGGTGGACTTCCTAAGGAGAGAGGGAACAACAGAGGCCACCATCTGACTCCATCCAACAGCAGAACCTAACTACAGAACCTACTAAAGCACTAACCCTGCCTAATATAATGACCATCGGCATGGGCAGAACTAAACCACAGAACCAAAGTAAACTCCAGCCCCATCTAATATTATGACCATTGGCATGGAGGAGAGGAAAAATTCTCTTTGAGGAGGAAACCTCTGGGGATCCAAGGCCTAGGTCACCTTCTTTTCAGGCTGAAGGACATTTTCATTAGTGATGGCTCAGCTACTGCAATTTAGAGTCGAGATCGAGGGAGGAGGAAAATATTCCAGTTTAGAGAAAATTCTCACTCAGTCCTTCTAAATGGACAGCTGTTGAGGGTTGCGAGTGATGTCTCTGCAACTAGACGCTCAAAAGCAAGAGAGGAGAGAGATGACTGCTGAGGCACTCAGCTGGCCTATGCAAGCCTACGAAACAGACCAGGTGAACCAGAGGCGGTCTTTTTTTTTACAGCTTTCTTTCTGACCCTCCAGCTTGGAACTCTCTCAGGCCACTGCTCTCGCCAACTCACTCTACCGCCCGCTGTGTTCTCCCACCATCTTCAAGTTTGTCACAGTTTCCCGGGTCGAGTTATGGCAACCCGGGGAGACCACAGGGGGCAGTGACGGTGAACCAGCATTGGGCATGTGATGGTGGCACTGGCAGGGCCCTCGCCTATCCAAGCTGGAGGGGTATTTCTCTCCTTCTCCTCCTGTAGGTGCCTGGACCCCCCCTTCCATGCCTGGTGCATGTCTGACACTGGCACACGGCAACCCTGTCAGTGACAGCTATGCTCCCTTATGTGCAGCTCTGGCACTCTGTGGCACCCCTGGTCTCCACCAGGGGCTGCCAGAGCGCCAAGTGATCCCATACCTTCCCCCTGGAAGAGGAGAGCAGCCCTGCAGGTTCTCGATCCATCTCCCTCCCTGCCGACCCCCAACATCAGAGCTCACTTCCGAACTCGGGTTGTCGGCGTGGCATGAGGTGTGGCATCCAGTGCCTCAAACCTCAGCACCACCAGGCCGGCTCAGAGGCAGTCTTGATGGAGAATAGCATACAGGGTGCCTCAAAACCCACTCAAGCAGCCAAAGGGGCTCTGATGATGAGAGCCCCACCCCTCGCAGCTGGAAGTCATAAATTCTACATCCAGAGGTGTCGCCGAGATGAGGGACGACTGAAGGTCCACCCGGAGCAAAGACATTCTTGCTATTGGCCAGGGAGAAGGACCCAGCTCCAAGCCTCCCATGCTCTAGATGCAGATTTCATGGGTGCAGAGCGAAACTGTTGGCTACAAACTAGCCCCGAGTCAAGGAGCAATGGACATGGAAGGCATGTCTCCTAGTGGAGCGCAGATGGATGAGGTAGCATAAGACCCAATGAGAGGTATATTCGAGTAATCGATGTGAATTAGACCCTGAGGTTGGACTCAGTGAAGGAGAACCAGACTCATGTCATGAGGAAGTTACATTATTGGTAACTATGGGAGTGCATGCCAACTGGGTCCATTGAGAGGCAAATTAGGAATGGATAGAATTGCTTGAAGGTAGGAGCAAGGGCAGCCAGGCGAAACTGGCAGCTGATGATGAGGTAGGCAGTACCAGGAGGACTTCTGAATAGGTTTGACTAGAATGAGGGAATAGGGTCGGAGGAGGAGGAGAAGATGCGTAGGAAGGGGATATGCAGGAGGGAATATTAGGCAATGTGAATGAGTAGGGTATGGTGGTATAGGAGGGAATAGCAGGATGGCAGGATAGGGAAGCCCCCAAAAGAAAGGAGAAGTCAGAGAAGGAGAGGAATGGAGGGCAGAGGGAATGGGAGGAGGAGGAGGGTGAGCACCCACCAAGGGGAAGCACGTTCAAAGAGGAGACAATATCCCCGAGGAGGACGGGTGGTTCAAACCATTGGAAGAATAGTAGACTACAGGATGTAACTAAGAGCAAAATGGTACGGTACAGAGGAACTGTATGGAAGCAGGATGAACTACGAGATCAACACAGGAACGAAGAGGGCAGCGGGGAAGCAGACAAAGCGAATGACAGGCAATGGAGCTATGGTGCCAGCTGGGCCGACCCAGTCTCCCATCATGGAAAAGACAGAGAATCCATGACCAGGCACCAGGGCAGTGAATGGCCAGGAAACAGAAGAGAGAAAGATAGTGAGGCAGAGAGATAAAACAGCGAGGCAAATAAATGAGTAATGCCAGCACCTGCAGCAGGGCAAGCAAGCGGAGAAGAGAAAAAGCAAAAATGGAGGATTGGAGCTGGAGATAGCCAAGAGGATGGACAACCAGAGAACTGCAGTGAAAGGGAAACAAACCTTCCCAGTGTAGAGTAAGATACTGTCGGAGTTCGTCGAGAAGGGTATGGGACCGGCAATGGAGTGAGCGGTACAGGGAGGGCAGTCAGAGATGGAGCATGAGATGGCACTCTGGAAAGGCAGTACAGAAGGGAGTCAGACATTGGGACAGGAAAAACAATAATACATGCACAAGGAAGGAGCTGAAAGCACTTGGGCAGAGTAAGCCCAGTAGGGTCCAAATACGGAGGTAAACAGGAAACGTGGAGCAATCACGGCTCCAAGAAAGCAGGGGAGAAAAAAACGTAGCAAGAGTTGGGACAAGTCTTCACTGCAGAGTGAGGAGGGCTGAATTGAGGATGAAACCGGAACCCAGACAGGACAGGAACCAGAGCGTCTTCCGTTAATGACAGGCCAGAAACTGAACTGAGCAAACAGGGAGCACAGTGCAGAGAGTAAGAATGTTTGCTTGCTGGTATTAGCATTAGAAGTGCAGGAGTTAGACAGGTGTAGAATAGGAATTGCAGTGAAGTATTGAACTCAAGCCAACCCCACCTCCACTCTGAAGAGATGGACAGGCATTAGGGTGTGTCTTTGGGTCATCACCCTTAACACTCATGCCATTTCACCTCACTCTATCCTGCAGACACTGACAAGTGTTGACGTGTGCTTTCGGGTGTTCAGCTTTACAGTCACCCCATTCCATAAGGACATACACTGAAATGGGTGCAGTATAGGAGAATGGGGTGAACAATAATGCAAGGTGGCAGTGGGGGTGTAATGACATAAGCATTACAGCTGGCAATCCAAAGGCACACCCCTGACGCCTGTCAGTCTGTACAGGGTGGGATGGTTATGGTTAGAAACCCTAAAAGCTCCGGGCATTTGCTGGTATTTGCACTACAAATTTTCAACATGGCCTTTTTGTAACCCCCACCTCATGAAAGCATTTGGGACCTCTGCTCATGAACAGTGGCACTGTGATTTTGTTAATCTGTCCCGAACATTGAATTTCCACAGTGACCGTGCCATTTTTTTTTCTTTTTTCCAGTTGTTTATCAGAAGTGGCACACTACGCTGAAAGCTTGTTTACAGGTGCGACCTGGGAGCACAGGGAAGTTAAGTGACTTGCTCAGGGTCACACAGTATGCAAGTGGGGGCTGTGGGATTCAAACCCAGATCTCCAGATTTGCAGCTCAGAGCCTTAAACCACTGCGTTATACTGCCTCCCATTCAGCGACAGATGTGTGAAAACACAGTTCGGGCAGGATGTGAAAAATGACAGCTGTACCATTCATAGGGAGGTGTGAATAGATGACAATGTTGAAAATCTGGAGTGAAAATATAAAAAAATTATCGAACTTACAAGCGTATGTGGAAACTGCTCAATGGATGCTCGTAACACAGTCATTTTGTGGAATTATTTCACCAAATTTTCAACACAGGCATTTTGTGACCTCTGCTCATGAACAGTGTCACAATGATTTTCTTAATCTCTGCCAAACATTGATTTCCCACATCGACCATGCCATTGTGTGCCAGATGTGTGAAAACACATTTCAGGCAGGATGTGAAAAATGATAGCTGTACTGTTCATAAGGAGGTGTGCAAACATGACAATGTTGAAAATCTTGAGTGCAAATATTACAAATTCTTGAAGTTACGAGTGTGCATGAAAACTGTGCAATGCACGCTCATAACATAGTCATTTTGTGGACTTTTGTCACCAGATTGTCAATATAGGCATTTTGGAACCTCCACTCATGAACAGTGTCCCTGCAATTTTCTTAATCTGTCTCAAACAATGATTTCCTGCAGCGACCGCGCTATTATGTGCCAGATGTGCGAAAACACATTTTGGCCAGGATGTGAAAAATGACAGCTGTACTCTTCATAAGGAGGTGTGAAAAAATGCCAGTATTGAAGATATGGAGTAAAAAATATTACAAATTCTCAAAGTTACAAGTATGCATGGAAACGCAATGCACGCTCATAACACAGTCGTTTTATGGAATTTTTTTCACCAAATTTGCAACATAGGCTTTTTGGGTGCCCAGCTCATGAACCATGACACTGTCGTTTAGTTAATCAGTCCTGAAAGGCAAATCCATGCAGTGACGGTGAAATCACCTTTCAGGACCAAATAACCAGATGACAGTGTCTGAATTCATGAGGTAGGGTCCCAAGAACCCCATGTTGAAAATTTGGTGCCAGAATTCACAAAAATTGGCTGAGATATCCACCTAAGTTGAAAAAAAACATTTATGCCATTATACAGCTTACTGGCATTTCTTCAGTTTGCGGTCAGCTTTGAAGAGTGCAGATGTGTTCCTGCTCCACCGAAGATCATCGTGCTGGGTTCTGGAGGTAAGTATGAGGTGTGGGGAGGTGGGGTATGCAGAAGGTGCATGCAGCTTTGGGGAGGGAGCAACAGACACAACGAGGATGGTTTTCTGTTTTTACAAGTTTAAAAAAACATTGTGACATGGTTTTTCTACTTACAGGGACAATGGGCATGCTGGGGTGGACTCCCAGTGTGCCTCCTGGGTGTTTATTGGGGGGGAGGCTGGAGCTGATGGGGATTGGACATCCCGTCAGCACATACAATGTGTTTGGGGGGGCACATGAGCCAAGGGGGATTGGGCATCCCCTTCGGCACACAACAAATGGGCCGACATTATGCTGATGGGGATTGGGCTCCCCCATCGGCAAACGAACTGGGGAGGGGGCATGCTGACAGGGGGATTGGGCATCCCAGTCAGCTTTCATGGGGACTGTGAAAGGCGGACAGCAACAGCTGCCACCATGTTTATTGAAATGTGACACCAGACAAGGCATGCTGCTATTTGCTGCTGCAATCAGGTACCGCCCCAGCATCAGACTGTTCAGGAAAAACAGCTGAATCTCCAATGACGAGGCACTCCTTGACTGCAGTGACAAATTTCTTTTAGGTTGGTGGCACATTTCAAAATTGCTGTCATCAACAGCGTGCTCCTCCATTGGCGCCACAGAGACCAGCCCCTAAAAGCACTGCAGGTATTGGCCACAACATTGTCGCACCTCCATGACCCGCTACTCCAGCAAGCTGCCACAAAATGTTTCTTGCACATCTGCGCAAGCAAACATAAAAATGAGGACCTATTTTGGGGGGCCCCAAATGCCAGCCATTTCTATTTTTTCCCCTAAAGTGTTACCACAGAGGCACGGCTATTCCTTCCGCCACTATGTTATGATGCCCGTCAGGGATGGCAGAAGCTAAAGGGCTACAAGTATTTATTTATTTATTTATTTATTTTATGTATTTATGTTGACCAGGAAGGAGGGCTAGGAAATATACTCTTTTTTTGCAGCCTCATTCCTGTTGCGGATACAGGGAGTGAAAGAGGCATGTAAAGTATGCATTACATTATGCAAATTGAAGAAAGTGAAACCAGACAATGATGCACTCACAAATGCAGATAAACACACACACCTCTATTACCCTCTGTTGAAGTGGAAGTATGTATGTGAAACATTGAGGCTTGGATGGTACTCCTAGTGCCTTGTGCCCCTCATTTATGTTTATTTAATAAACACTACTTTTATCTGTATTTTTGACTGTACTGTTGTTTCTTTTCACTGACAGTTACTTCGGCCCTAGCTTGGATTCAATAGCACTGAGTCTGCTTGTCCCCCTAACACCGCTGCCTGCTTTTTGTGTTTAGTCTGAAGTACAGGAAGGTGTAGCAGGGTGAGAAAAATATAAGCATTCCGACTGGCTGACAGACCAGTAAAGGAGTGTGACTATGAGACCGCAATTACACTCCTGCACTTCTTTCAGACCAAGAGCCTGTGTACTACATCAAATCATTATGTTCTACAGTGTCTAAAATGTCAGTCAACCTGACAGTCACGATTAACAGTTCTGGGATTCCTTCACTATTGAAAGGGATTACTTTATCAATCTTGCAACAATTTACTATTTTACTTGCATTAACACAGTGCATCATATTTTTTGCATACAAATGAAATGGACATTTTTCCCACTCTGTTATAAGTGCAATAAGACACTTCAGGGATATGTCATTATGGGGGAATAATTGCACTTTGCTCTTGTGTGTTTAAAGTCACTTGACACAAGCCCATAGTGCCTAACAACACCCTCAAGCTGTGCAGTTATTTCCCCATAATTACACACCCTGGCACGTCTGATTGGATACTTACAAAGTGTGTGATCTTACAGAAAGGATACGATCATCAAGTTAACACAAAGCAACAATGTAGCTAGGTAAGTAGACCTTGTGCAGGCTATGGGAAGCTTCCCGTTTTAGCACAAGGGGTAGAAAACCAGGTAAACTGGCATTGTCCTCTGCTGGGAGACAACCAGTGGGTGCAGTTAATGATAACCAGGGCTGCACCTTTGTCATATTGGTCGTCGAAATCATGGATTCCAGGATTTTTCACTTTTTAAGAAAACTCCATGATTTTCAGCATTTCCCATAGCAACCCCATGATTTTTGACATTTTCCTTCACAGCACCATAGTTTTAGCACTTTCCATGAAAACTCCATAGCTTTTGGTGTTTGCAAATGACAGACCCATTATTTTGTGCCTCGCCACCGCAGTGAGCTTGGTCACCAACTGGGCACCAGTGTGGTATTAGCCCCCTCTGGGAGCTTACTAGTTAATTAATCTGGGAGCTCTAGTTAGTGTACAGGATGTTCTGGGGCCTATAGGTATGGAGTTGGCAGCCTGCCTGCAAGGGGAGGGTGGGGCCCAGCCCAGAGGGTATAAAGACGGGAGGCTTTTGGGAGAAGGGAGATTTTTGGCAGATAGAGTCCTTGGGGAAGACAGGAGGTGGCCAGAGTGTGTTTGGCCATGAGGCCAAAGGTTCAGGGCCGGGGTGGGGTGTTTGCCACCCTTGAAGATCGGTGGATAATGTGAGCAGTCGGAAGTCCGTGAGCTTTTTGGAACCCCCCCCGTGCCTTGTGGGAAACCAGAGCTCAGGGAGTTGTGACTCTCTGGCACCTTGGTGGGGTTGGCACAGGTGGGCCCCATGCCCATATTTCTCGTCCTCAGGCAAGAGTACAGTAAGGTTCCTTGCTAGGTTGCTGTGGCAGCATGGAGGTGGCAGTCCGTGTTGCAGGGAGTGCAGTGGTGGCAGCCTGTTTCCCTTTCTGGTGGCACTTCGGCCTGATGAGGAGGAGCTGGGAAGTCTTTTTAGCCTAAGATCTGCCCTGGTTGCACTGCACAGGTCTCCAGGGTTTCCAGGGATAAGCAGAGACTCCCTGGGTTGCTTGGAGTTGCATGAGGCTTAGGATAGAGGGGACTTGGCAGTCCCTGTGGGACTTTGCTGTTCAGAGACCAACCATTTTGGGAGTTCTGGATTTGAACCACCAGCACATGCATGACTCTGCTGTGGTTGTTTTGTGCCCCTCGTAAGATGGCACAGGGAAATTGTGCATGCACAAGTATAAACTCCTTTGCGCATGCACTAGGGGGTTGCATGCACAGGCACGCACGTCACCACGTGAACGGCGACTCGACCAAGGGAAGAAGGAAGAGAAGGGCAGAACAACAGGGAGGTTCCATCTTTAATTGCCCTTCCCCGACCATGCGGCTATCTTAGACAAGCCGCAGACATTCCACGAACAACTGCCAGGTTGGGACCCTTAAAAAATCTTAGTGATGCATTGAATAGGAGCGCATTATCCAGAGTTGATGGACCTGGGAGAATTTCTCTGATTTTTTTTTTTTTTTTAAACTGCAGTAAGGATAGATGGTGACAAGGATGGGCACAGTGCACCTTCGCCCCACTACATAAGGTAGGTGATGTGCTGATCAGCCAAATTCTGCCACTCTGCTGCTTAAGGGAAGTAACAGTTTTCGACAGGCTTCAATCCAAGTTGCTAGCTGCTGTGCCTTACACAGTGCAGATGCTGATTCAGGGTCTGCACATGAGAGACTGAGCCGGATATCCTCACTCGTAAGGAAGGAGTCAGGCTGGCAGTCCTTTTAAATAAGCTACTGGCTTATTCTTGCTCCTCAAAACATACTTAACGTATTATCTAAGGATTGCTAGATCAAACTGACGCTATATGACACAGTCTATCTTGTTTTCAGACAACATTTCACAAATCTTTTTCTGATTAGTCCTAATTGCAGTTTTAAAGTACAAGAATACTGTCTGTGCAGATAAAGTAATCACATATTGTAAATACCTTAATTCTTCATTGCACTGGAGCTCGGGGAACTATTGCAGCCTGTTATAGATGCAGATAAGAAATGGACTACTATAGGAATACAGAGGGGCTTGGTGGAGGAGACATAATTCGACCCTAGGTCACATGTGCATCAGCAGCCTATCAGGCATCCATAACCCTATGGTAAGGAATGGGAGTGCCATGGATATACTGGCAACACCATTGTTAATTGATAGGCAACAGAGAGTGGTGTTTAATGACACTCACTGTAATGTGGGGGAGAGTGACCAGCAGGCTGCTGCAGAGCTCAGTAGTGGGACTGGTCCTCTTCAGTGTCTTCCTAAGTGACACTGCAGAAGCACTGGAAGGAAAGATATGCCTTTTTGCAGATGACACCAAAATCTGTAATTGAGTGGACACTCAGAAGAGGGTGGAAAGAATGTGTAGGGAAACTTGAGGAGTGGTCAGGAGTATGACAGTTGGGGTTCAATGCCAGAAATTGCAAAAATTATGCACCGAGGACATAGGAACCCAGGAGCTGAGTATAGGATGGAGGTTAGGTACTGACAGTCCCAAAGCAGGGAAGGGTTGGCAGGGCAGTGTGATAAAGTGGGATACTGGGATGCATAGCTAGAGGTATCTCCAGCAGGTGTAGGAAGGTGGTGTTGTATCACTCACTTCTGAGACCCCTCCTTGTGTAGTATTTCCAGTTCTGGAGGCAGCACCTCAGAGAGGACATAGACAGTTGTTCAGAGGAGGGCAACTAATATGGTGCTGGTGTTGCACCAAAAGCCCTACCAGGAGAGGCAGAAGAATCTCAACATGTCCACCCTGTGTGTGAGGAAAGCTAGTGGGGACATAATAGAGACCTACAAGTATCTCACGGAGGTGAACAGGGTGCAGGAGACAGTCTCTTTCAAATGAGGAACAGCACCCAAACCAGAAACACGCAATGAAGCTGGGGCGGGGAGTTTAGGAGAGATGTGAGAAAGTACTACAGTACTTCACTGAAAGAGTGGTGAAAACCTGGAATAGACTGCCAGTGGAAGTTGTGGAGGTGAAAACAGAAGAGGGCTTCAAGCCTTTGTGGGATAGACATAGAGGAATATTAGTAAATAAGCAGAGAGGAGGGAGAGTTTCCAGTTACCAGCTAGGGTCTGCAGAGACACAGTAGGCGGACACCATCTGGGCAGACTGGATGGGCCAAAAGCTCCTTTTCTGCCAGTAAATTCTAAGTTTCTATGCTACAGGAAGTGGTGGACAGAGGTTCTGCATGTGTAATTAATGGTTTCTTACTATTGTTAGACCTGGAGAAAACATACAGCAGGGTGGTGCGTAAGTATTTATCAGCTGTTCTAAGACATTATGGTATGCCAAAAATGTTTATGGGTTGGACTGCTAATCTGTCTAGGCACATGAAGCTTTTGCCCTTTGTGAATGGCTGAGCAGGAGAAAGTATTGCTACTTATACAGGGGTAAAACACGGCTGTCCACTAGGGATATGGCAAAGCTGTCCACTCAGCCCTTTGTTATATATTTTTGGCACTGCACCTGCCCTCTGTACAATCCAGTCTTGTCCAAATATTCAAGGTATTGATTCTTTATGTCCTGGTCCCCCAATCAAAGTGCTGACATATGCTGACAACATTTGTGTCTTTCTAAAAATGCCACATCGGCTACAGCTCTTAGACAAATGTTCGATAACTATGCCACAGTGGTTGAGGTCAAACTGAATTATTAAAGCTGTGGTATATGCCTTTGCAAAGCTGTTCGGTCCTTAATAGTGCATGACATAGCCAGCATTCCTGTTATTTTAATGGGCTTCTGAAAACACTGGCCATACTTTTTGGTAGTACTGAATCAGAACAATAAAACTGGGACCATGGTCTAAATTTAACTGCTTTCAAATTAGCCATTTAGAAAGACATAGTTTTGTCTAAAAGGAAAAAAAAGTGTTTTTAATAAACAGTCTTTTAATACTCTACTGTACTGTTATTTGTGTTAGGTGTTGCTAGTGCAGTCGTCGTTAGGCTAATTGTCACAGATCCCATTCTGTAGACACTGCTGATGTAGCTGGTAGTTTGATTTGCATTCTGTTTTTCATTTTAAAAGTGACCACAATGTTGTCACACAAAAATGTATTTGTTTACAGTCCTTGAGCAGCTCCCCCTGCATCTTTCCTGCACGTGGAACACCCCAGCACAGTATAAACACACATGACACAATGGTGGGAGAGGAAACTATTGCATCAAGAGTTGCTGCGCTGTTTGGATGTGTCTGTAATGTTCAGCAAGTATGCAATATGAGTAGATAAAGGATTTGAAACAAAACAAAGTTGAGTTAAATTACACCATTAGTATGCATTTAATTTCTATTGAGAAAAGAGGCAGATAAAACAACCAGCAATATCAATGAATTTTAGAGAAGGTAAGCAATCATAAAATATGAGTTTTCAACTAGAAAGTATTTGCCACATTTGAGTTTTTTGTGTTAAGCTGAATCATAATTTCAACAGCATGCAGTGCTAGGTAGGAGTCTAAATTATTCTAAGGTACAAATCCTTCCAGGAGCATATTCTCCAAACACCCCATCAGATGAAGAAGCTTGAGAACATATTCATAACCATAACACACATGGTACTGTGGTAGAGAACTTGGATGGTATTCTGGTAGCCTGGGTTCATAGAAACAGAGAATTTGATGGCAGATAAGGACCACTTGGCCCATCTAGTCTGCCCATTTTCCTACCTAACGGGTAAGCTGCAGATCCTAGTTAACCAAGAGCCTACTTCCTCCTACCTCCAATTAGGACTGCCTTATGTCTGTCCCATGCATTCTTGAATTTCCCCACTGTTCTTGACTCCACGACCTCCTCAGGAAGGCCGTTCCATGCATCCACATCCCTCTCTGTGAAAAAATACTTCCTTACATTACCTCTGAGCCGTCCCCCCTCTATTTTCAAATTGTGCCCCCTTGTTCTTGCACATCTCTTTTTCTGAAAGATACTACCCTCTTGGACTTTGTTGATTCCCTTGAGGTACTTGAAAGTTTCTATCATGTCCCCTCTCCTTCTTTCCTCAAGGGTATACATATTAAGCTCCTTTAGTCTCTCTTTGTATGTCTTCTGGTGCAGACCCTGCACCATTTTAGTGCTCTCCTCTGGACAGCCTCCACTCTGTCTATGTCTTTAGGAGATGGGGTCTCCAGAACTCACACAGTACTCCAGATGGGGTCTCACCAACTGTCTGTACAGAGGGATAACAACTTCATGTGTTCTACTGTTGATGCCTCTCCCTATGCATCCCAGTATCCCCCCAGCCTTCCTTACTGCCTTTTCACACTGCTTGCCCACCTTTAGGTCATCTGATATAATTACCCCCAGGTCCCTTTCCATTTTTATTGTTGTCAGTATCTCACCCCCATTGTGTACTCTTTCCCTGGGTTTTTGTTTCCCAGGTGCATTACCTTGCACTTTTTTGCATTGAATCTAAGCTGCCATACATATGACCATTCCTCCAACCTTGCCAAGTCCCTTCTCATCCTTTCCACTCCACCTTGTATATCAACCCTGTCGCAGATCTTTGTGTCATCTGAAAGGAGACATACTTTTCATTCTAGTTCCTCTGCAATGTCACTTATAAAGACATTAAAAAGGACCAGTCCCAGTACTGAACCCTGCGGTACCCTGCTAGTAACCCTCCTTTCTTCACTGTGGACTCCATTTACTACTACCCTTTGCGTCCTCTTGTCCAGCCAATTTTTTATCCAGGCTACCACCTTGGGACCCACTTCAAGGTTGGCTAACTTGGTTATTAATGTTTTGTGTGGAACTGTATCAAATGCCTTGCTAAAATCTAGGTAGGCCATGTCCACAGCCCCTCCCTGGTCTACTACTTTGGTCACCCAGTCAAAGAAATCTATTAGATTCATCTGACATGACCTTCCCACTGTGAATCCATGCTGCCTTGGGTCCTGTGCCCCACTGGCCTCTAGGTACTCAACAAGTCTCTCCTTCAGAAGAGATTCCATCATTTTCCCTACCACTGAGGTCAAACTAACTGGTCTGTAGTTTCCTGCCTCTGCCCTGCTCCCACTTTGGTGAAGAGGAATCACATCCACCCTCCTCCAGTCCTCAGGTACCACCCCATCCTCCATGATTTGTTAAAGAGAGTAGTCAACAGTGTCACCAGTTCTACCCTTAGTTCTTTTAGAATTCTTGGGTGAATCCCATCAGGCCCCATTGCTTTGTCCACCTTCAATTTTACTAGTTCTTTCAGAACCCTTTCTTCTGTAAATGGACTGGTATCGACCCCCGTCTCCAGAGTGTTTCTCTTGTTTGGTTTAGGTACCTCCCCCTCCTCTTCCTTTGTGAATACTGAGCAGAAATTTTTGTTCAATATCCCTGCTTTTTCACTGTCACCCTCTGCCCACATTCCCTCCCCTTTATTAAGCCTTAGTATCCCTCCCTTGGTCTTTCTTTGCTCCCTAATGTACCTATAAAAGGTCTTATCCCCCTTCTTAACAGAGCTGGCTATCCTTTCCTCGGTTTGGGCCTTTGCTATTCTGACTGCCTTCCCTGCCTCTTTCTGCTTTAACTGATAAAGTTCTCTGTCCTGCTCCTTCTGTGTTTCCTTATATTTCCTGAATGCTATCCTTTTCTTCTTAACCTTCCCTACCACCTCTTTTGAGACCATAGCATTTTTTTACTTCATTGTGTTTTGTTGATTTGCTTCACACAAAGGCTTGTTGCCTCTGTGATGGCTATTTTGATTACTCTCCATTGTTCCTCCACCCCTCCTTCTTGCCTGTTTGCTAGTGCTTTTCTGAGGCACTATCTCATTTTCCCAAAGTCAGCCCTCCTAAAGTCCAATACTCTTGCTTTTGTATGGCTTGACTCTATGGCTGTGTTTATCGTGAACCACACTGTTTGGTGGTCGCTTGTTCCCAGATGGCTACCCATTTCTAAATCCAAGATTCTTTCTTCCTCCCCATTTTGAGAGTACCAGGTCTAAGACTGCTCCTTCCTGAGTGGGTTCCAATACTAGCTGTCTGAGGCATGCCCCTTGTAGGGCATCAAGAATGACCCTGCTCTTGGATGTGCCTGCAGCAAAGGTGCTCCAGTTAACATCTGGCATATTCAGGTCCCCCATCAACAATATCTCCCCTTTTTCTGCCATTCTAAGGATGCCTTCTATCATTTCCTTGTCCATTCCCTCCCCCTGAGATGGGGGTCTGCATACAACTGCCATGCGGATTGTGGTGCCATTTCCTGTCTCCAGGGTGACCCAGAGTGCCTCATCTGCTCCCTGTCTACTCTTTAGTTCTGTTGCTTTGATCCCTTCCCTTACATAGAGAGCTACTCCTCCTCCTCTTTTACCCTCCCTGTCCTTCCTGTAGATTGCGTATCCTGGTATGTTGACATCCCAGTCATGGTTCTCTGTGTACCATGTTTCTGTGACTGCCACAATATCTAGGCATCCCTCTTCCATCAAGGCCACTAGTTCAGGGAGCTTGCTACACAGACTATGGGCATTGGTACTCATCACACTCCAATTTTTGATGGCCTTACCCCTTTTAGCCCCATCCCTGTCCTTACTGCCTTTGTCTTTTTTTGCATTTACCTCTGTCCTGCTCCCTAATGACTTCTCTACCTTGGTGTTTACCTCACTAATTACCGTGTTTTTTGGTGGAGGCTGGGATTTCCCTGCTCCTTTTCAGTGCCTCACCTCTTGGCTAGTTTAAATGCTTGCCAATGAAGCATTTAAACTTATCACCTAGGATCCTGGTTCCCCCCCCCCGGACAGATGCAGACCATCATGCCAGTATAGGCCTGCATCCCTCCAGGTGGCTCCCCAGTCTTCAATGAAGCCAAAACCCTGAGCTTCACACCAGTTTTTCAACCATTCATTGAATTCCATGGTATGGAGTACCCTAGCATCACCCTTGCCATCACCAGGCAGCACGTCCGAGAAGGTTACAGTATGCGCTACTTGTCTAAGGCCCCTCCCCAACTCTACAAACTCCTCTTGCACTGCTCTGATCCCATTCCTAGCCAGGTCATTTGTTCCTAGGTGACAATGACATCCAGCTCCCTCCCTCATGCAGCTGCTCCCATGATCCTGAGGATTCACTTCCTATCCCTCCAAGCCATGGTGCCAGGCAGGCACCTTACCTCCCTCTCCACTTCCTCCCCGACTTCTACCCCCTAATGAACAAGTCCCCCACCAGGAGTTGTTTCCTTCCCCTGTGAGGTCCCGTGCCACCCTCCTGTGGGTCTCCTTTGTGGAGGTTCCCAGCATCCTCCTTGGTCTCCACTGCAGGTACCTCCATAGAGGAACCACTATCCACCAGAACAGCGTATGAATTGTGGAGAGGTACAGCTGGAGGGATGCACCTCTGTTCCACCACCCTCTCCCTCCCTGAGCCCACTTTGGTCCAACCGCTCCTCTTTCTTGGCAACCTCTGAGGTAGCAGCAGTGGCCCTGCTGGTCCCTGGGTGGGGAGGAGGTTTCACAAATCCTAGCCAGGTCAGTCTGGAGTCGGGCAACCTCCTCCCTCAGACCAGAGAGGTGCCTGCAAATAGGGCAGCATCACAGCCTCCAGAATGTCTCCCAGAACACTGCAGCGCCACAGCCATTGCACTGCACCACTCCTATCATGTCTTATTTTGTGTCCCCTCTCCTGTTTCTCTGTATGCTTACTCTCGCCCCTCCTTACAACTCTCACCCTTCCTGTTCTGGGACAGCAACTTCCTGTATTCTTCAGTAGTCTCCTTCTTCTTAGCTCAGAGTCAGACCACCAGGAGCTGGGGGGGGAGAGTTACTTTTTTCCTTCAGAGCTAACAAAACTAATGTTTCTCTATGATCCTTCCCTTTCTACTGCCAAACAGAAAGTTCCTGTTGTCAGCCAAATCCAGTGGCTATAAAAGTAGAATTGGCTTAGGGTGGGATGGAGGGCAATTAGTAAGAAAAACGGTAGCTTTTTTAGTTAGCTGCTTTCTGCTCTACAAGCAAGATTTCTGTCTTCCAAAAGCTAGCAGCAGAAAGTTGTAATTGGAGTCACCTGCTTTTCTTCTGCCTAAGTCACACCCCAAATTAACCTCTCTCCCCTCCTACTGATTTAGTGAAGTAAGTTGATACAGTACCCTTCCCAACACAGAAACACACACTGACTTTCTTTTTTTATTTAACCCTAAATGAGACCCCACTCCACTTCTAATAAAGTATCTGTTTGTCTAATCCCAACAGACACTGACTCCTGCTGAGATAGAAGTGTTAAATTAGTAAGAAAAA
Organism: Neoceratodus forsteri; assembly: GCA_016271365.2. Lineage (NCBI taxonomy): Eukaryota > Metazoa > Chordata > Ceratodontiformes > Ceratodontidae > Neoceratodus > Neoceratodus forsteri. Next base: position 1,531,263,724 of record CM057453.1, read on the forward strand.
TGGTGGCTTTTTCAGTTAGCTGCTTTCTGCTCTACAAGCAATATTTCTGTCTTCCAAAAGCTAGCAGCAGGAAGTTCAGTTCCCAGTGGGTTGCATTATTTCTTTCTCCCTAAAATTTGTGATTTATTTGCCAAGCAGTGGCTAATACTGCACCAACAACATATAACTGGTAACTGAATGTACAAACATGTAAATACAGTAACCCTCAGTTGTAAGGGCTTCATACTGAGATGACGCTTGCACCAGAGGAGCAGTCTTTGGCTTGCACAGAATAGTAAGGGCATTACGACAAAGGTGTGCTACATAAGTAGCTTATGACTTATATAAATCCAACTTGAAATTGACTTTTTTAAAGAATTGGGATTAATCAAGCATTTGTCAATGCCGATTGTTTGCTTGCTGACATTGGCATTGGTAGTGTATGAGTTACAGAGCTGCATAATAAGAATGGCAGTGAAGTACTGAACTGAAGCCAACCCCATCACCACCCTGCAGATAGTGACAGGCATTGGGGTGTGCCTTTGGGTTGTCAGGCATAACGGCCATTCCATTTCACCACACCCTACCCTGCAGACACCGACAAGTGTCATGGTGTGCCTTGGGGTCTTTGGCCCTTATGCGCACCCCATTCCATCAGGAAATATGGTGAGATAGGTGTGGTATAGGGAATGGGGTGAACTTTGGGGCCGAAGAGTCCAAGACACACCTTGATGCCTCTCAGTGGCTGCAAGGTGTGGTTGGGGGTGGAATGGTATGATCATTGCAGGCGACAATCCCAAGTCACAGCCCTGATGCCTGTCATTCTCTACAGGGTGGGGCATTATGGTAGGAAACCCTAACACCTCAGGCATTCATTGGTATTTTCACTCCAAATTTTCAACATGGTTTTTTTGTGACCCCCACCTCATGAACATTGGCAATATCAGTTTGTTAGCGGAAAGCTGCTTTTGCACAGCGACTATGGCATTTGTCACCACAGGTGCAAAAACACATTCCGAACAGGATGTGAAAAATGACAGCTGTACTGTTCATGGGGAGGTGTAAAAAATGGCAATGTTGAAAATCTGCAGTGAAAATATTAAAAAAAACTGGTGAAGTCATGAGCTTACGTAGAAACTGTGCAATGCACAACCGTAATGTAATTAGTTTGGGAATTTTTTACAGCAGATTGTCAACACAGGCATTTTGGACCTCCGATCGTGAACAGTGTCACTGTGATTTTCTTTACCTGTCTCGAACAATGATTTCCCACAGTGACCACACATTTCTGTGCTGAAAGTGTAAAAACACAGTTCGGCCATGTTGTGAAAATGACAGCTGTACTGTTCATAAGGAAGTGTGGAAAAATGCCACTGGTGAAAATCTGTACTGAAAATATTACAAATTCATGAACTTACGAGGGTGCGTGGAAACTGTGCAATGCTCACCCGTAACACAGTCATTTTTAGGAATTTTGTCACCAAATTTTCAACATAGCCATTTTAAGACCTTTGTTCATGAACAGTGCCACTGTGATTTTCTTAATGTGTCCCATACATTGATTTCACACACAGACTGCGCCATTGTGCGCTACATGCGCGGAAATATATTTTGGGCAAGACGTGAAAAATGACAGCTGTACTGCTTATAAGGAGGTGTGGTAAAATGGCAATTTTGAAAATACAGAGTGCAAATATTAAAAATTCACGAGCTTCTGATGCGTAGGAACTGCACAACGCATGCTCATAAAACAGTCATTTTTAGGAATTTTTTCACCAAATTTGCAACATAGGCTTTTTGAGAGCCCACCTTATGAACACTGGCACTGTCGTTTCCCTAATCAGTCCCAAAAGATGATTTCACACAGTGACCGCGAAATCACCCTTCGGGCCCGATTAACGCCATGACAGTTCAAGAATTCATGAGGAGGGGTCCCAAAAACCCCATGTTGAAAATTTGGCATCAAAATTCCAAAAAATGCGTGAGATATGCATCAAAGTTGAAAAAAGCCTATTTATTACATTATACAGCTTACGGCATTTCCTCAGTTAGTGGTCGGCTTTGAAGGTGCAGGCGTGTTCGGCCCACGAATGAAATCGCATCGGATGCCGTGGTAGGCATGGGTGAGGTGGGTGTGGGAGGCAGAGGTGCAGAGGGTGGACGCGGTGGGCAGGGAGACCGCCGAGGAACGTTTTTTGTTTACAGGTTTGTTTGTTTTTAGGAAGATGACACAGGATGTTTGCTTGGGTGGGCTCCCAGCGTGGCAGCAGGAAAAGCTGTTTGGGGGGCTGGAGCTGGCGGGGGATTGGGCACCTCGTCGGCCGCAACAATTTTTGCCACGCTGGGCACCTGGAAGCTTATTTTGGGGGAGGCGTGGAAGCCGTTATGGGGATTGGGCACTCCGGTCGGCCATACAGTGTGTGCATGGGGGGAGCGCATGAGCATGCAATATGCTAGCTTGCGTGCGTGTGTGGGGGGGCACTGCTCACTGAAGCAGAGCTCTTCCTTTAAACTGTACGGCACTGCATTTTGGATGATCGCACTATGTTTCTTGCACATGCGTGCAAGAAAACACAACAGGAGAAAAAAAATGCAAGTAGCAAAGAGAAGGGCTAAACTAGCAGAGGGAGTGCAGTACCAGGAAGCGCCTTTAGGGAAGAGAATGGAACGGGGCCCGGAAAGGATGCAGCGCCCCAAGGAGGGAAACTGCCTCGGAATGAGCATCAGAATTAGGAGGGAGATAGTGGTCCCACTCCCCCACTGTGGTAGATACGAGCAGGCCACCGAGGAGAGTAAAGTGAAGCAGACCAAGGTTCGGTCAGAAAGAGGGGGGGGGTGAAAACAGATAAGGCAGTTGGAGGGGAAAGGGAAAGATGCGCGGCAACGAGGAGACACAGCCAACGGAGCCTCTGGCTGCAACGAAGAAATGAATCCTGGAACAACCCAGGAGGCGTGGCCTTTTAAGGCTTGATGGGGGAGTGACGTTGTCGCTCCACCCATTGAACCTCAGGCTTAAAGCCTTCCCATTGTTTATTTTTTTCTTGATGTGGAACCTCTGTAAATGAGCTTTGAGCTCAAAGGTTGTAATCCGAGACTTCAATAAATAAATAAATGGTTCCTATCTCTGACTTTAACTTAACTGAACAAAATGCATTGCAAATGTACTGCAGTCTGCACCTCACTGCTGTGATGCTAATTCTGTCAAAAAGAGGAAGCAAGTTTAAAAAAAGAACCTGCAACTACAAGTGTTTGCCCACGTCTTGTGAACCATTTATACACACTCTCTCAGAACCCTAGGCTCTAGAGTCTTCATCAGTATTTAGCCACCTTTTCCGAGCAGTGAGTAAACCTCTATCATTAAATCAGCAGCCCCCCCCCCCAGTAAGCTGATTAGCCTCATACTTCATGGAATTAGGTCAGTCAGCAACCTTGTAGGTAACAGCACATTCTAAGAACCAAGTTACTGTTTGAGGGCTTGACAAGTGTGGAATAGGAAGGAAACAACTTTTTAATCCACTTTGACTACTTAAGTTGTGAACAGTGTGTTCAGTAAGTTGGAAGCAGTATGGTGCAGAGGTTTAAGGCTCTGAGCTACAAATCTGAAGACTTGGGGTTGAATCCCACTTGCACAGTGTGTGACCCTGAGCAAGTCTCTTAACTTCCACGTGCTCCCAGGTTGCACCTGCAAACAAGCTTTCAGCTTAGTGTGTCTCACCTGGTAAAATAATTGGTTAAATAAATAAAAAAACCAGAACAGTTCTCAGAGAAGTTGAACTGGTGCCTGTACTTACAAACATGGGTCACAAAACAACAAAAAAACAGCTGTCAAAATGTTTGATGTGGGGTCTGTGGAGCAAGCCTTGCTGAAAGCAGCAATTTCTGGGTAAAACTAGACCTAATGCTTTATTATACAGGAGGGAGTAGTAAGTGCCCCTGTTTTAAATACAATAGGGATTTACTTTCAAAAAGGTTTAGTGGCAGGACATCTACTATATCACAGCCCGTGACTCCCAACACCTAAGTTATCACCGGACCGGAGAGGGCGCGGGGCTGGCTGCTGGTTCTTTGCTTCACTCATTGAGCCCCGAGTCGAGATGCAGATTCAGAACAAGAGAAGTAAGTACGACATTACCACAATTTCAGTAACAAAGGGGAAAGGGACAGGACATCTCTGATTATTTGGAAAGTCTTTTTACTGACTGCCTGCACTTAACTTAAACACTAATTTGTCCGAGCAGGAGTGTGGCGGCAATCTGACTCTGCTTTTTAGAACTTTTGCAACAACAACTTGAACTGTTAAGGGTTTGAGATGGGGCACTTAATCAGACAGTAATTCGTGCAAATTTAGATCTGGACGGTGGAAAGTAGCCAAACAAAGGGCAGGATGCCACCTGATTGAGTGTCCGATTAATGGATTAAGTGCCTCATCTAGCCAGCATTCATTCTCACATATAATTTTATTTTATTTATTGAAAATTTGATAACCGGGAAAGGTATCATGAGCAAAGCTTGTTTCCAGATATGTTCCAGGGAAGGGGGGTGCAGAGACACATACAACAGAGGGTAAACATAGTTTGCCAACAGGTCACACAGATTTACATAGATTCGCATGTAACATTCAGTAATTTAAAGTATGATACAATTGTATTTACAACAATATTAAAATATGATACTGGAACTCGAATAGAGTATATACGCTCAAAGGAGTAATTGTCACAGGTGGAGAAGGGAGATGTGAGACGGGAGAGAAGAGAGAGAGAGAGGGTGTTAGGGATGAGAATAGATGTAGGATGAGGTGGGGTTGGTCTGAGTAGGTGTTTAAGGGCAGGAAAGGAGGGGTGAGGTGGGTTGGGGGTGTTGTTCCAGAGGGAAGGAGGCCAGTAAGAGAAGGTCAGTTTGCCAGTCGAGGTGCAGACTCGGGAGTGCAAAAGATTGGGCACTGATTGTCCATGAGTTGTACGGGGATGGGTGGCAGGTTTGAGGAGAGAAACAAGATAAGGTGGGAGAACCCAGAACCAGAATTTGGATATGAGGGTGGAGTAGTGTGAAAGGCATCTCTGGGAGAGAGATTGGAGGGATAGAGAAGAATAGAAGTCGCAGTGGTGAGTTAGACTGAGGGGAGTTGGTGGCGAACTGACAGAAGGCATGGTAAAGGATGTCAAGTTTGGAGAGGGAGGTCACAGAAGCAGCACTGTAGACCACATGGCATAGTCAAATATGGGGAGGATCCATTTAATCACTAAGTCGCATCTGACGAGGAGGGAAAGACTAGCCTTGTGGCTGTGGAGCAGTCCTAGCTTACGGCGCAGTTTGGAATGAAGAGCATTAAAGTGTGCAGAGAAGTCTAGGGAGGGATCAAGCCAGACCCCAAGGTACTTGCATGCATGGATGTTTTCAAGGGGAGGGTGTTCACTCCGGAGAGGAAGGAGGGTAGAACTTGAATCCTGGTGAGTTTTTGCTTGGTTCAGAAAGTCTTGCCAAGTTTTTTTGATGCTTAGTTTTAGACAGCATTGAGCAATGCTAATAATAGATATTATTGTCACAGTACTGTTCTATGACTGTGATGGGGGCAGAGGAATTATTCAGGGAAGGCTGGGGAATGCAGGCTCTGCACCAGAGAGGGGAAGGGGGCCTTACTAGTTTACCTAGGCTAGACTTCTTATAAAAAAAACAAGTTAACACAGCAGTTGCCGTTAAGGGGCTCAGTAACGTTAGGGGTCCCATGCAGTCACACGGTTCACACAATGGTAAAGCCAGCCCTGCATGGGATCAGTATTCACCCTTGTAAATACCGAGCAAAAGAAGTTATTTAGAACATTTGCCTTTTGACCATCTTTCTCCACCAGTCTATTCCCAGCCAGCAGTTTCACAATCCCACACCCTTTCCTTCTTTTTTCTTGAGTGTAACGAAATAAATGTTTTTCTCCTGTCTTTATCTCCTCTGCGATCCTAAGCTCTGTCTCTGCCTTTGCCTCCCTCACCATCCTCTTTGCTACCTTATTCTTTTTGATGTAACCCTTCCATTCGTCTACCCTTCTGTATTTTATAAACCTATGGAAGGCCTTCCTTTTGCTCCCGATTGCTGTTCAGACCTGATCAGTGAACCATATGGTTTTCCTATGTCTATTTCTTTTCTTTACTGTTCTGGTGTAGAGCTTTGTTGCCTCTAGGACTTAGTCCTTTTTTGCCCACCTGATGTCTTTGACTTCAGGATTTTTCCAGGATATTTGCCAGTTTATTCCTAACTATATCTCTTAATCTTTAAAAATGTGCTCCTCTGAAGCTCAAGACCTCCATCCAGGATTTGGATTTTTCAGCCCCAACGGAGATCTCAGACCACACTGTGTTATGGTCAGTATTGGCTAGAGGAACCCCAAATCGAACTGCTCCTACTGCTTCAGTGTTGGTGAGAACCACATTGAGGATTGTGTCCTGCCTAGCTGGAATCATAACCAGCTGATTGAGCATACAGTCCTATAGGGCATCCAGGATTGTCCGACGTCTACAGGACTTTGCCACTGGAACATCCCAGACCACATCTGGCCAGGTCAAGTCATTGACAACCACTGTGGCTCCCCTTCCCAAGACCCCATTAATTTCTTGCATGAGTTCACAGTCTTTCTCTTCTCCCTGACCTTGGGGTTTATATACAGTATAACCCCAAGTGGAACTTCTTCCTTGATGGCAAATTTAGCACAAGGATTCAACATCCAAGTGGCTCTCATTTTCACTGATTGTGGCCCCATGCCTTCTCAAACATAGAGTGCTACCCCACCCCCTTTGGCTCCCTTCCTATCCTTTCTGCAGAGCACATATCCTGGGACCACAAGGTCCCATTCATCATGCTCTGATGCCCAAGTCTCAGTGACTGCTACTAGGTCAACTTTGGTGTCTGCTATTAATGCCTGTCCATCACTTATCTTATTTCCCAAACTCCTGGCGTTGAGACAGAATGCCTTCCATGAACTTAAAGAAAGGAGAATCAAGGAGCACCAGGATTTGTATGGTGCTATAGTAATAAATGAATGAGAGTGGTGAATATGTAAGCACCCATACAGCAATAAGACGGACAACAGACAGAATATAACTCCAAAAATTTATAGATATGCAGAGAAGCACAAGTACAAAAGTGGCTTAAAAAAGTACTATTTTAAGCTACTCTTGTACTTGTGCTCATCTGCATATCTATAAATTTTTGGATTATATTCCATCTGTTGTCTGTCTTATTGCTGTATGGGTGCTTACATATTCACCGCTCTCTTCCATGAACTTGCATGAATTCTATTTTTCTTGTCTGCAGGATGTTCAGTAGCCGACTTCCCCACCCTCATTACCCCTGGCTTTTCTCTGTTGGCCAGTGTGATTAGATTGGTATTCTTTGAAGATGAGCCCATTTTGTTGGGGAGGGACAGCTAGAGAAACCATCAATTTCACAGATAGACTCTCTATCCTCCTGCTCCCTCCTGCTTAGTTTAACCAACCTATGTGGATGTCAAATTTTTGTCCAAGTGCCCTCACCCCTTCTTTAATCAGATGCAACCCATCGTATTTGAAAAGCCTTCTGTCCCAGAAGTCCCCCCCATTCCCCATAATAAACAAATCCTTTCCCATTTCACCATTGCTTTAATCAGCAATTAAACTCATTTATGTCCTCCTGTCTTGTCTGTTTTGCTTCCCCTGTACCCCAGACTTGGAGAACCTTGGAGAAGGCCTGGGAAGTTGACCTAGCAGCCAGTCTTTCACCTAATTTTTCAAAGTTCTGTTTCACTTCCTCCACTGACTGTCTTGCCAGGTTGTTTGTATCCAGGTATACTAGGATTCCCAGGCCTTCTGCTGCCTGATCCACAATCTTTCTGCCATGCTCTCTGTCCCTCTTAGCTGAGGCTCCTGGCAGGGACTGGACTACTGCATCTGTCTGCCTGTCCTTGCATAGCGGAGTCTCAACACACCATACCATTCAATCTCCAATGATAAGGATTCATTTGTCTTTTGTTTTGCTGGGATTCATATTATCACTACTTAGTGTCCTCACCTTGTCTTGACTCAGCGGCCCCCCGACCGACTTAATGTCTCTCTTCACAGAATCAGGTTTCTGCAATTCCATTAAGGTTGCAAAACGGTTTGCGGTCAGAGTGGTGCTAACCTGAACAATGCCTTTCTGGGAACACTTCATAGTTCTTACCTCCCTCTCCTTCCCCTCCACCTGCCACCCCCCCCCCCGGGCCTGTGGGCCTTTGGTGGAGTGAGGGGGTAGGGGTGGTAGCTCCAGACCAGCTGATGATGCAGCCAGGTGATTTCTGTCCAAACCGCTTTCACTGCTAAATGCAATGTAATCAAGAAAACTGACCAAAATACTTTTTTTGCTATAACTACAAAATGAAAACCTGACTGGGGAACCAGCTGTTCCTAGGGTTCACTATGGGTCGGCTGCTCTTATCTGGTGGAGAAAGAAATCTGAGCAACAGCCAGAGTGGAGCACAGATGCAGAGTTTTAGTCAACATTCCAAATACTAAAATGTGCATAGATTCTATATCTGGGGCACCACTCTCAGCCAATATGGATGCATAAAATGTAAACATTAAGTGAGTGATTTCTGGGGCTAGACCATCTCATTTTAGTGGGATCCTGTTTTCACCCATGTTTACAATGTATTTACCTAGGATAGCTCCTCAAAACTGCAATATCTCATTTTCAGTGGGATCCTACTTTTACACATTTTCACAGGGTATTTACACAGGATAGCCTAGCCGAAATGTAATGTCTTGTTTTCAGTGGAGTCTTCCTTTTACACATTTTTACAATATATTTACCCAGGATATGCCCACTGAGAAGCAATATCTTTTAGCTACATATTTTTAGCCAGGATAGCACAGCTAACACACTATATATTGTTTTCAGTGGAGTCTTTCTTTTACACATTTTTACACAGTATTTATGCAGGATAGCACAACAGAGATGTTATATCTCCTTTCCAGTGGGGTCCTGCTTTTACCCATTTTTACAGCACATTTACTCAGGACAGCCCAGCTATAATGCAATATCTCGTTTTCAGTGGGGTCCTGCTTTTACCTATTTTTATTTATTCAATTTTAGATTACAGGTACTTTGAGTGCCAAGCTGCTCATTTACAAAGGTTCCATGTTGGAGGGGGGATTACAAACAGACATAGGAGAACTAACAAATGTCTTACAAATAACCAGTGCAATTAATAATACATCATAAATAGACATCAGTATTAAGGTGATTATGGGCACCAAGCAGCTCATTTAAAAAGGATTCCACATTTGTGGGGAGCATAACAAACGGACTTATGAGAGCTAACAAACTGAGCTACTAATGAAACCGTGCAATTTATGACACATCATAATTAGACATCAGTATTAAATGAGCATAGAATTATCATGAAGAAAGGAAGATAGAGAGATTAAGACCTGGGAGAAAGCTGAAAAAGAAAGTTTTACACTATATTTGCACAGGATAGGCCATAGGAGATGAAATACCTCTTTTTCAGTAGGATACAGCGGAGATACTATATCGCATTTTCAGCGAGGTCTGCTTTTACCCAGTTTTACAATATATGTACCCAAGATAGCTCAGCTGAAATGCAAAATCTCAGGGAGGCAGTATAGCATAGTGATTTAAGGTTCTGAGCTGCAAACCTGGAGACCTGGGTTTGAATAATGCAGCCCCCACTTGTGTACTGTGTGACCCTGAAAAAAGTCATTTAACTTCTTTGTGCTCCCAGGTCGCACCTGTAAACAAGCTTTCAGCTTAGTGTGTCTCTCCTGGTAAAAAAAAAAATCTTGTTTTCATTGGGATCGTGCTGTTACACTTCTTTACACTGTTTTTATCCAGGATAGCACAGTGGAGATGTTATGTCTCACTTATTTATTTATTTTTTTTACAATGTATTTCCACAAGGTAGCCCAGCTGAGATGTAATACAGTGTTTTCAGTAGGGTCCTCCTTTTAGCTATTTTTACACAGTATTTATGTAGGATAGACCAGATGAGATGGAATACCTCGTTTTCAGTAGGGTCCTCCTTTTAGCTATTTTTACACAGTATTTACGTAGGATAGACCACATGAGATGGAATACTTCGTTTTCAGTAGGGTAAAGCAGAGATGCCATATCTCATTTTCAGTACTGGCTCTTGCCACTGTTTACCTGTGCACAGCTGGGGCACAACAGGCAGCAGCAAGGGCACTGATATATATTGTTGCTATGGGGAAGCTCTGCACAATATGGGGCACCAACCAGGGCACAGCATTTGTTTGCCAGGGCACGTGCTCTGGTGTGCCCTGGTGTGCCCTGGTGTAGAGCTGCCACTGCTCATTTTCAGTAGGGTCTTGCTTTTACCCATTTTTACACTGTTTTAGCCAGAAAAGCCCAGTTGAGATGTAATATCTTGTTCTCAGTAGAGTCTTGCTTTCAATTCCTATACTGCATTTTCCAAGGACAGCCCAGATGAGATGCAATACCTTGTTTTAATTAGGGTCTGCTTTTACACATTGTTACAATGTATTTACCCAGGACAGCCCAGCTGAGATGCAATATCTCATTTTTAACGGGATCCTGCTTTTACCCATTTTTACAATGTAGTTACCCAGGATAGCCCTGCTGAGGAGCAATATCTCATTTTCAGGAGGGTCCTGCTTTTACCCATTATTATAAAGTACTCACCCAGGATAGGCCAGCTGATATGCATTATCTCACTGGGGTCTTGCTTTTACACATTTTGACACTGTATTTATCCAGGACAGCGCAGCGGAGATGCTACATCTCATTTTCAGTGAGGTTCTGCTTTTACACATCTTTACAGTGTATTTACCCAAGGCAGGTCAGCTGAAATGCAATATCTCCATTTTCAATGGGGTCCAGAGTTTACCCATTTTTACCAAGTATTTACCCAGGATACTCAGATGAGACGTTCTTGTTTTCAGAGGGGTCCCTCTGTTACACATTTTTACAATGTATTTACTCAGGATAGCACAGCAAAGATGCTATATCTCGTTTCTAGTGGGGTCCTGATTATACCCATTTTACAATGTATTTACCCAGGATAGCCCAGCTGAGATGTAATATCTTGTATTCAGTAAGGTCTTTCTTTTACTCATTCTTACAGTGGTATTTACCCAGGATAGGCCAGCTGAGATGCTATATCTTATTTTCAGTAGGGTCCTGATTTTAGCCATTTGTGTATGGTATTTACACAGGCTAGGCCAGAGGAAATGAAATAGCTCATTTTCACTAGGGTACAGAGGAAATGCTAAATCTCATTTTCAGTAAGAACTGCTTTTACCCATTTTTACAATGTATGTACCCAGGATAGCCCAGCTAAGATGCAGTATCTCATTTTCAGTGGGAGCCTACTTTCACCCATTTTTACGATGGGTGTGCCCAGAATAGCTCAAAAGAGATGCAATGTCTCATTTTCACTGAGGTCTTGCTTTTACACATTCTTACACTGTTCTTACCCATGTAGCACAGTAGAAAGGCAATGTCTCATTTTCAGTGGGTGTCCTGCATTTACCCATTTTTATAATGCATTTACCCAGGATAGTTGGGAGATGCTAATGGAGGGTGGGGGTGGAAGAGTATGCAGTGAAGGTATTTTTTTATTTTTGTTTAAATGTGCAAAAGAAAGAAAGCATTGAGTATACATTGGAAAAATTCAATGTTTCTTCATACTGTAGCTTCATTGTCTTTTGACATTCTGACCCCAAATATTCAACATGAACCCCCGTAGTCAAAGGTTAGTGCTACATGTTCAGTCTGAGGCAGTGACAGTTCAGCATATAGTCACTATGTACTACTACAGTATCATATTCAGAACAAGCATTTGTCAACGCCGAATGTTGTCTCGCTGGCATTGGTAGTGCAGGAGTTAGAGATGCATAATAGGAATGGCAGTGCAGTATTGAACTGATGCCAACCCCACCCCCACTCTGCAGATACTGACAGGCATTGGGGTGTGACTTTGGGTCATCAGCTATAACGCTCATGCCATTTAACCTCACCCTACCCTTTAGACACTGACAAGTGTCGTAGTGTGCTTTGGGGTCTTTGGGCCTTATACTTACCCCATTCCACAAGGAAATACACTGAGATGGGTGCAGCATAGGAAAATGGGATGTACTTTAGGGCCGAAGATTCCAAGGCACACCTCGATGCCTGTGACTGGCTGCAGGATGGGGGTGAGAGTGGGGGTGGACAGTGTGAGCATTACAGCCAATGATCCCAAGTCATACTCCTGATGCATGCCAGTCTCTACAGGGTGGGGTGTTACAGTTGGAAACCCTAACGATGTAGGCGTTTGTTGGTATTTTCACTCCAAATTTTCCACATGGGCTTTTTGTGACCCCACCTCCTGAAGAGCGGCACTATCAGTTTGTTAGCTGAAAGGTGGTTTTGCACAGCGATTATGCCATTTGGCAACACAGGCACATAAACACATTTTAAGCAGGATGTGAAAAATGACAACTGTATTGTTCATGAGGAGGAGTAAAAAAATGGCAACGTTGAAAATCTGTAATGAAAATATGCAAAATTGGTGAAGTCATGAGCAGGCATAGAAACTGCGCAACACATTTCCATAACCCAATTATTTTGGGGATTTATTTAACCACATTATGAACATAAGTATTTTGGGACCTCCTGTCATGAACGGTGGCACTGTGATTTTGTTAATGTGTCCCAAAAGTTGATTTCCCACAGTGGCCATGCCATTGTGCGCCACAGGTGAGAAAACACATTTTGGGCAAGATGTGAAAAATGACAGCTGTACTGTTCACAAGGAGGTGTGAAAAAATGCCAGTGTTGAAAAACTGGCATGAAAATATTGCAAATTTGCAAAGTTACAAGGGTGCATGGAAACTGCGTCACACATGCTTGTAACACAGTCATTTTATGGACTTCCATCACCAAATTTTCAACATAGGCATTTTAGGACCTCTGCTCATGAACAGTGCCCCTATCTTTTTCTTAATCTGTCCCTAAAAGTGATCTCCCTCAGCGACCGTACTATTCTGCGCCAGAAGTGCGAAAACACATTTTGGCTAGGATATGTAAAATGACAGCTATACTGTTCATAAGGAGGTGTGGAAAAATAGCAATGTTGAAAATCTGGAGTGAAAATATTACAAATTCACGAAGCTACGAGCATGCGTGGAAACTGTGCAGCGCCGTCCGTAAAACAGTCATTTTTTAGATTTTTTCCACCAAATTTCCAACATAGGGTTTTTGGGAGCCTACTTCATGAACAGTGGCACTGTCATTTCATTAATCAGTCCCGAAAGGTGATTCCATGCAGTGACTGCGAAATCACCTTTCAGGACCGAATAACGCCATGACAGTGACTGAATTCATGAGGTGGGGTCCCAATAACCCCATGTTGAAAATTCGGTGCAGAAATTCCCCCAAATGCCCGTGATATGCACCAAAATTGAAAAAACTCTATTTATGCCATTATGCAGCTTACCAGCGTTTCTTCAGTTCGCGGTCGGCTTTGAAGAGTGCAGACGTGTTCCCAGTCCACCGAAGATCATCGTGCCAGATTCCAGAGGTAAGTATGGGGTGAGGGAGGGTGTGGGGAGGCAGGGTACGCAGAGGGTTGGGGGAGGGGGCAGGAGTGACCATGAGGGACCATTTTCTTCTTTTACAGGTAAAAAAAAAAAGATGAGGGTCAGTTTTCTTTTTTTGCAGGTGTTTGTTTTTTGGTACACTGGGGTGGGCTCACAGTATACCACCTGCATAACGGGGAGAGGGACTGCAGCCTACAGGGATTGGGGCCCCCCATCGGCACAGAAATGAGTGGGGGGCGCGAATGATTCCAAGAAGGATTGGGCACCCCCTCGGCACACAGCAAACATCAGGGGCTGGGGACATTATGCCGATGGGGAGTGGGCTTCCCCATCAGCACACTAAACTAGGCAGGGAGACTGAAGCCAATGGGGATTGGGCCCCCCGTCGGCAAGAAAAGACTGTTGGGGGGTGCATGATGCCAAGGGGGATTGGGCAGCCCCTCTGCACACACTTGGAATGGGAGGGGGGGCATCATGCCGATGGGGAGTGGGCTCCCCCATCTGCAAATGAAGTGATGGCGGCAGTCAGTGCCACCATGTTTACTGAAGTGCTTCACCTGAAAAGTCACATCAGGAGGTGTGTTATTGTGCCGCTACGTGACGAGCTTGGCTCTCATTGCAGCAGCACTTTTCTTAGATCTGGTGGCCACTTTATGTATTGCAGGTGTCAGTGCCTGCAACTGGCTTATTGAGGAGTGAGGAACGCACCTACTGATGCATGCCCTGCATTTGCTGACAGTGACCACACCTCCAAATCTGCTACTACTGCAATATGTTGGCTGGCGCACAAGCGCGATCCAACATAAAAATGACACTCTTTGGTCAGAGTGTGCTGTCGTAATATTGGTGACAGCCAGTCAGTCACACTCATCGCAGAGGCCCTAAACGGTTACTTCACGAACCTGGATGCGTACAAGGTGGGACCCATTGATAACAGGAATGAGCCTAACGAGCACCTGCCCCGAGAACTAGACCGCCCATTGTTTCATTTGCGGCTGGTTAGGGTAAAGGAGGTTCCATTCATCCTTAAATCCCTGCAGTCGAGAGGCACTGGGGGCCCCGACGGGATCCAGACAAGAATCCTTAAGGAGGGTGCCCCAGCACTAGCGAAGCCACTAGCTTGGCTGATAAACCGGTCCATAATGGAGGGGTTGGTCCCTGAGCCTTGGAAGCAGGCCCTAGTGATTCCCATTCACAGGGGCGGGCCTACCGAGCCTATAGGGAACTACAGGCCTATCTCCTTGTTGTGTGCTATAGCGAAAATACGAGAGAAGCTAGTCTACTCCCAACTACGAGAATACCTGGAAACTCACCAGGTAATCTCTTCGTCTCAGCACGGCTTCAGAGCTAAGCATGGGACAGATACTGCACTAACCAAATTCTTGGCAGAAATCCTGTGTAATAATGACTCAGGGGTCAGCACAGGTGTGGTCTTCATTGACCTCTCTAAAGCATTTGACTTGGTAAACCACAGCCTCCTCTTACATAAAATGTGCTCTCTTGGCCTGGACACCCATGCACTAGGATAGTTTGCGAGTTACCTCACTGGCTGTACCCAGAGGGTCAAGTCAATGTCAATGTCAATGTCAATGTCAATTTTATTTAAAAAGACGCCCAATCCCAAAGGCTCTGGGCGCCACACAAAACTATACAGTGTGTAATACCGTATACATTCCTTAAAATAACATACATAAAATTCAATTTCCAAAAGCCTGAATAAATAAAAAGGTCTTCAGACGGCTCTTAAAAGCCTCTATAGTAGGGGCCTCTCTCACTTCCAATGGCAGCGAGTTCCAGAGAACTGGAGCAGCAACTCCAAACGATCGATCCCCAGCTGATTTCAATCTCGCTCTCGGGACTTTGAGGAGGCCACTATTAGAGGAGCGGAGATCACGGATACAGGTGGACGGTACCAGGAGATCAGAAAGGTAACCAGGGCCCTGTCCATGTAGGGTCTTATAGGTGAGAAAACCCACCTTGAACAATACTCTCCACCTGACAGGCAGCCAGTGCAATTCGCGCAATACTGGAGTAATATGACTGAACTTACTTTGTCCAGTCAAAAACCGGGCAGCAGCGTTTTGCACTAGCTGCAGTCTGCGAAGAGAAGTTCCAGAGACCCCGAGATAGAGGGCATTACAGTAGTCAAGCCTAGAAGTGACTAAGGCATGTACCAAAGTAGGGAGGTCCAGAGCCGGAACAAGGGGCTTAATCCTGGCGATATTTCTCAGATGAAAAAAACAGGAACGAACCACAGAGGATATTTGAGCCTCCATGAACAAATTCCTGTCAAAGATCACACCAAGATTACGCACCCATGGGGAGGCCATCAATGACACAGCTCCTAGCACAATGCCAGTCACAGAGTCAGAGGCCATCCCATCACGAACTCTGTTCGACTCCACTACTAATACCTCAGTCTTGTTAGGGTTCAGTCGCAGCCAGCTGGAAGACATCCAGTCATTTATCTCAGCCAGACAGATATTTAACACATCCACTGCATTTGATGTTCCTGGGGCAAAGGAAAGGTATAGTTGAGTATCATCAGTATGGCAATGAAAACTCAAACCATACCTCCTAATGATCTCCCACAGGGGCAGCATGTATACTGCGAACAACATAGGAGCCAATACCGAACCCTGAGGGACTCCACACGGAAGGAGGTAGGGTGCAGATGAGAAATTACCCATCACAATCCGCTGCCTCCTGTTAGTAAGAAATGACTCAAACCATTTGATGACAACACCGGTGAGTCTGCATAACTCCCTCAGGCAGACAAGCATTACACTATGGTCCACAGTGGAAGGACAATGTCTCCCAGATTGCACCGCTCAAAGAAGGGGTACCACAGGGGTCTATACTTGGCCCCCTTCTCTTCACTCTGCTCATAAACGATCTGCACTTACACTGTGGGAGCAGCAGCGTCATCCAATACGCGGACGATGCTGTCATTTACCGAGCCTCCCCCAACGTAAAAGAACTGGAGAATGCCCTTCAAGAGGACATCCTTCAGATGGAGGACTGGCTCACTCTGAACAAAATGGTATTAAACACCAGCAAAACTAAGGTGATGCTGTTCGGGCCCAGATCCCTGGGAACTGAGCGGTCGCTGCTCCTTCAGCTGCATTCCAGAGGCGGAGATAAACTCGAGGTGGTTACCTCCACTAAATACCTTGGTCTAACCCTGGACCAAGGCTTCACTCTAAAAAATTATGTTGACCAACTCACCAAAGCCATCCATGTGAAACTCGGTATCCTCTACAGAATAAAGGACCAGATTATCCCCGAAGCCAGGGTAGCCATCGCAACTAGCGTCCTTCTCCCTAAGCTCACCTACGCAGGCCCCTGTTCTCCAAGGCGTGGCCTCTACGGAACTAGGCAGGCTCCAGACCTTATACAACAAGATAGTCTGATTTGCCACATTATTCCACCCTAGGACCCACCACGGCGAGGCCCAATCTAGGCTCAGGTGGCCGTCACTGGAAGCTAGCCTCATCTACCCGACTCTCTGCCTTACATTTAAGCTACTGGGTACCTCACCTCCCCCTAGTCTCAAAGGGCTAGTCAGGGTTAAATCCAATCAGAAGAGTCTCCATACCTCAGGCCACACTCTCCTCGTGGTCCCCAAAATAAGGACTAAAGCTGGGTCCAGGTCCTTCGTGTTCACAGCCCCTTCCAACTGGAACAACCTCCCACCGGAGGTACGGGAGGCAGGGTCTGGCCCCTGCTTCCGGTCTAAGCTCAAAGGACACCTGCTCGACAGGAGTATTTGCCAATGCCTTAGGACCTGACCTTATGTCACTGCCCCTCCCTCATAGGAAGGTGAGCATTATTGTAACCACATACCTCCCTCCCTCTAAGCCCTAAGGAAGGTATCTTGTTTCTTTGGCAACTACTAGCCTTTATCTCGTGCACTCCCTAGTTCTACATGATATGTGTATGAAAAATGTTTTATATATGTCTAACTCTTTATGTCCCACTGCCTGTATGTTCCCCCACCACCTATCTGATTGTAACCCTATGAAGTCTTTCACTGTCAAACATTATGGAATTTACCAATTTTGTACTGTTCTGCTTACCTGTATGTTATTTTTACCCCCGGGTTGCCCCTGAAAAAGGGACCACTGGGGCCCAGTGGGCCTACCCGGTCAACAAAATTCAATAAATAAATAAATAAATAATGTTCAGCCAGCTCTAAATATACATAGAATGTGCTGGAAGATGGGGACCATGACAGCCATCTAGTCTGCCCATGGTTTTTCCTACCCCCCCCCCCACTTGGAATCGCTTGTTAACTTACTGACATGTCTGTCCCATGGTGATTTAAACTGCTTGACTGTCTTTGCCTCCACCACCCTCCCCGAGGTCAGTCTGTTCCATGGGTCCACCACTCTTTCGGTAAAAGAACTTTCTGCTATTACTCCAAACCTACCCCCACCCCCAGTCGTATGTCATGCCCTCTTGTCCTTCTGCAGCTGCTAACCTGGAAGAGGTACTGTGATTGTACCTTGTTGATACCTTTTAAATACTTGAAGGCCTCAATCACATCCCCCCTCTCCCTCCTTTGTTCCAAGGAGAAGAGGTTTAGTTCCCTCAGTATTTCACCATACGTCTTATGGTGTAGGCCATGAATCATCTTAGTTGCCCTTCTCTGCACTATTTCCAACCTATTGATGTCCTTTTTGAGGTGGGGCCTCCAGAACTGGCCTCACCCGGGACGTATACAGTGACATTGTCACCTCATACCTCCTGCTAGTGATACCTCTCCCTATACAAGCAGGGAGGCCACTCGCCTTCTGTACCACCTTCTCACATTGCTTCTCCATCTTTAAGTCATCAGATATGATAACTCCCAGGTCACGCTTCTGCTTTGTAGCTGTTAGCTACTTCCCTCCCAGATGGTATTCCACCCCGGGTTCCTCTTTCCCATATGCATCACCTTGCACTTTCTTGCGTTAAACTTCAGCTGCCAGTCTCATGACCATCTTTCCAATTGTAACAGGTCCTTTTTCATTTTTTGCAACCCCTCTGGTGAATCGACTCTACCACAAAGCTTTGTGTCATCTGCGAACAGACACACCTTTCCTTCCAGACCATCAGCAATGTCACTGATTTACACATTGAACAAGACTGGTCCCAGCACGGACCCCTGTGGAACCCCATTTGTCACCATCTCCTCCCCTGGCAATGCTCCACTGACCAACACGCTCTGCGTTCTGCCGATTAGCCAGCTTCTCACCCAGGCTATTATTCTGTGGCCCACTCCCATGTGCTCAAGTTTGCTAATCAATCTTCTGTGGGAGACCAAGTCAAAGGCCTTGCTGAAGTCGAGATAGACCACATCAACTGCGCTCCCCTGGTCCACCATTTTAGTGACCCAGTCAGAGAATTCCACTAGGTTGGTTTGGTAGGACCTTCCTGCAGTAAAGCCATGCTGCTTTGGGTCCACCTGCACACTCACTTCTAGAAAAGACAGAATTCGCTCTTTTAGAAGGGATTCCATCATCTTACTCACTACCAAGGTAAGGTTGACTGGATGGTAGTTTCTGGCCTTATCCCTGCTTGTGCAGTGGCACCACTGTAGCACTTTTCCAGTGCTCTGGGACTACCCCGCTTTCCAGAGATTTGTTGAAGAGTGCAGCTAGCGGAGTCACTAATTTCTTTCCTAGTTCCTTGAGTATCCTTGGATGACTGCCATCGGGTCCCATTGCTTTGTCCACTCGCAGCTTGTTGAGCTCATCCAGAACTCTGTTCTGTGAATGGACTCGTGTCCACTCCCTCAGCGGTGACTTCCTTTCTGGTTAGTGCTGGTCCGTTGTTGTCTTCCTCCTGTGTAAAGACCGAGTAGAAGTACTTGTTTAGGATTTCTGCTTTCTCCTTGTCATCATCTGCTTGTGTGCCAGCCTCCTTCTTCAGTCTTACGATTCCCCCTTTGCGTTTTCTCCTCTCCTCGATGTGCCTGTAGAAAGTTTTGTCCCCTTTGGTTGCCCCCTGTGCTACCCTTACTTCTGTTTAGGCATTAGCAGCCCTTATAGCTTCCTGCCTCCCTCAGCTTCCCCCTGTATGCCTTTCTATTGAGGTCACTACCCAGGTTCTTGTATCTTCTGAAGGCCTTCCTCTTTTCCTTAAATTTGACTGCTGCTTCTCTTGAGAACTAAAGTTGGACGTCTTTTTTCTTCTTCTTGCTGATCTGCCTGATACAATGTGCTGTGGTAGTGGCTATTGCCTGTTTTAATCTGGTTCAACACTCTTCCACCTCCCCCCAATCTGTTCCACATTTCAGACTGTCCTTCAGGTATGATCTCATGAAATTAAAATCTGCCTTCCTGACGTCTAGGACTTTCTGCTTTGTATGGCTAGCCTCCTCAACTTTAATGACTGTGTACACTATCATGTGATGGTCACTAGAGCCCAGGTGGTTACCCACCTCTATACCTGAGGCCTGGTTGCTGTTAGTAAGTACTAGATCAAGGATTGCCCTCTCCTGTGTCGGCGTCTTTACTATCTGCTCAAGGTCTACCTCACGCAGTGCCAATAAGAAGTTGCGGCTCCTTGTTGATGCTGCTGTATAGGAGCTTCGGTCTACATCCGGAAGATTAAAGTCTCCCACCAGAATGATCTCCCTTTTTCTGACATCTTTAGGATGGTTTTCAGGATATCTTTGTCTCTCTCTTCCTCCTGTGATGGCAGCCTACAGATCACTCCCACCCTTATGGGAGCCTTGCTATCGGATCCAGTAGTGATCCACAAGACATCTGCTTTGTTCTGTGCTTCATGGAGCTCTGTCACCTTTATTCCCTCCTTCACATAGATTGCTGCCCCTCCCCCTTCCCCCCCGGTCTCTTCTGAATAGGTTGTAGCTCGGGATTATTATATCCCAGTTGTGACTGTCGATGAAGCAAGTCTCAGTCACAGCAACCCAGTCAAAGTCAGCCTCCAAAATTGTGGCCATGGGTTCTGGGATCTTATTTGCTAGACCATGTGCATTGATGGACATTGCTTTCCATGTCTGGTTAACACATTTGTTTGCATACCCACCCTCCTTAGTTTTAGCTTTCATCACTATTTTACTCCTTCTTGTTGTGCTGGTATTTCCTACCACTGTTTCATATCCTTTGTCCTTAATTTTCTTCTCCGAGTTTAGTCCCAAAGTAACACTCCTTGGTTGTGGGGGACAGGTAACCAGATTCCTGCAATAGGGTGCAGGTGTGGTTTTCTTTTCCTCGACTATTAGTTTAAACTACTGGCATTAACGCTGAATTTCTGACCGAGTGCTCGGGCCCCTTGTTTTGTTAGGTGTAGACCATCGAAGTGGAAGTATTCCCTTTCCCAGAAGCCTTTCCAGTCACCAGTGAAGCTGAATCCCTTTATGAGGCATAATTACTTTAGCCACACATTAAATTATATAGAATTATGATTATAAACTATAGAGGCCATAGTCTTATTATGACCCCGCCTTATAATCAAGATAGGCGGAATCTTTCAAATCCTATCCAAAATGTGATTTTGCACAGTGACTTTGAAAAAGTTTTGGAGGATGATTTGAAAAATAACACCTCATGTTTATCAGGTGGGGATAAGAAATGGGTTATGTTGCACATTTGAGCCCAAAATTTGCAAAAATCACACAGCTATGAGTAAACATAGAAAAATTCAATGTTTTCTCATAACTTCGTTGTTTTTTGATATTTTGAACCCAAATTTTCAACATAGTCTTTCTGTGCACCACTGTATGATCAGGACAGGTGGAATTTTTCAAATCTGATCCAAAAGGTAATTTCATGGAGCAACTATAAAAATGTTTTGGAGAGGATTTGAAAAATAACACTTGCCTTTTCCATGAGGTGGGGTAATAAGAGGGTTATGTTGAAAATGTGGGCCCAAAATTTGAAAAAATCTCAAGCCTATGAGTAAACATTAAAATAATTCAACATTTCCTCGTAACTTTCTTGTTTTTTGATGTTTTGACCCCGAATTTTCAACATGGCCTTTTTATAACCCGACCTTATGAACCAGGTAAGTGAACTTTGTGAAATCTCATCCAAAACATGATTTCACACAGCAACTGTGAAAACATGGGTTTTTTTGGGGGGGGGAGGGTGGTGTTTGAAAAATTTCACCAACCTAGTTCATGAGGTAGATTAAAAAAATGCCATGTTGAAAATTTGGGTCAAAAATATTAAAAAATGACAAAGGCATGAGTAAAAGTTGAAAATGCATTGAAAAGCCATTAACTGAACTTATCTTGTTTTCAGTCAATTAGCGGTCGACATTGAAAGCAGCATGATATTCCAGCCATCAGTGGAGTTTGTCAGATAGGTAAATGAGGTGTGCAGGAGGTGTGGGTGGTGGGTGTTGAGGTGGGGTCAGTGCTGCAGGTGCTGGGTTTGGTTTGCCTATAGTACTGCGACATCTACCAGACCAACATCCCTGACAGCGACAGACACAATGCCGAGTGTCAGCATAGTACTGTTGGGGATATCGGTGTGTTTTCTTCGGGGGGTAGTGCCCCCCCAAACCCCACCGGTCTCTAATTATACAATTCCGAGCTGGAGTTGTCTCAGGAAGGGGGTGAAACACCAGGAGATGCACCACCGGTGTCTGCAGGGACAATCACAGTGACCCGCGCTTGTCGTCAAATTCTGTCACTGTGATGGTCTTTGTAGTGGTGGTGGCATGCGGTCAGCATATAGCAACACTGAGGGACATTTTTTTTTAAACAGATGTGGGGTACAGGGTTAGAGGGTGGGGGTGGAGGGAGGGAGCAAGATGGATTTGGTCTTTTTGGTGGGGATGGGGTTAGAGGATGGGCACAGGAGACCACACAGAGGGAGGGAGGGATCAGGAAAGATGTGGTCTGTTTCAGGGAATGGGGTAAGAGGGTGGGGCAGGAGAGAGGCAGGCAGTTTGGGCAGCCATCACTCAACTCTCAGCATGATGCAAAGAAGAGTCCACATTCACTGGTCAGGCATTTTGCATGTGTGTTGCCTGGAGTGGGAACACAGAACTGAACTGTCCACAGAGCCACCAGGGTGGTCAATGGCACCGGTTAAAAAAATGTGTCTCTTGTTGGTGGTGGCATTGTGCGGCAACAGACCAAGGACATAGGCAAACACCATCGGGGGACAGCAATCTGGTGCCCAGCACATACATTGAGAAATTAAGAAAAAAAGCCAGCCAGCAGTAGCCTGAGTGAAGTAAGAGGTATAGAAGAGAAGGAGGGGGAAGAGGATCACAGTGGTTCCTTGGGTTGGGTGGTGGCCTGGGTGTTGGGACCACCAGATTGCTTGTAGTCACTGAGAGAGCCAGAGACAACATGGCTCAGGTCGAACTCAGCAAGTCGAGCAACAGCAGTACAGTCGCAAATCACCATCAAGTGACTAGGTAGTCACCCCTGCAGGTCTACCTGCCTGGCCTGATCAGGACTTTACTTTAAAAAAAAACAGATACTGGTCTACCCTGAGGCATAGCAGCTAGACAGCCACTACCCAGGCAGGCCCAGAAATAGTGGCATAGTTGGTGGCAAGGCTAGGGAGAGAAGGAAGGCATCATCTGACTTGGAAAAAGGGTATCTGAGAAATAGAGAGAGAGAGAGAGAGAGAGACTGAGCAGTGAAAATCTGCAACATTGTTGTAAAAGGTATGTTTTTGGGTTGGACTGTAATTTATTTTTCTAAGGTACTCTTTGATTTTTTTTTTTTGTATAATCATTTTATTAATTTTGTTTTTTTCCCCAATAAGGAGAAAAACAATAACAAAGAAGAAAAAGGTTTACAGAGTCAGGAATATGTACATATGCAGTCCCAATTACAATGATGATACAGCATTAGATAGTATACTTTATCCTATTGCTCCTATACACAGTAGGCTGCTATCATACCCATAGTAAGCCCCTTTATCCCCTATTCCAATATTATCTTACCTAGAGGCATTGCAACAATTATTCAAATTGTATTTAAAAGACAAAAGACAGCCTACCCACAGTGGACAAAGTTGGTAATCATTCCTGATGCCCTGCAATCCGTAGTAAAGGCATACTACCATCAGGAAACATGATATAGGGAAACAGACAAGATTGAGGCATAGGAACTTAAGAAAGAAAAAAAGAAAAGGAAATTTATATAGAGATAGAATTCAGAAAAGTAGAACAGGAATAAGCAAAAATTAAAAAAAATTCTGTCATTATATGTAATAGCGGATGTAGCCTTTTACATTAATGTACCATGCATGTCCATCTCATTGTTAATCCTTGTATGTCCATTGTCACCTCCTCCCCCCTTCCTTTTCCTTCCCCCATGACATAATCTCCCTTCTTTCCAGGCTGAGTTGCAACGCTATTAAGTGCAGCTAGATCTCTCTTTTTTTTTTGTCCTAGTGATCTCAGCTCATATATGTCCCCTCCCCTCCACCCTCCTTCCTAGAGTCCATACATAGTCTGCACTTCTACTGGACTCAGGGAGGCCAGGAGCTTGGCCCACTCCTCCAAGAATCATTCTTCCCTACCTTTCAGGGCATATGTAAGCCTGTCCGTGGCCAGTGTGGAGGGCCTCTATATAGTACATTCAAGGAACTTGTCTCAACCCAAATCAGAATTTTCTTAGAAAATTATCATACTTCATTATCAATTTTTATAAATGCTTTATTGTTTTCATCTTATGATTTATAAAAGACACATGAGCTCCCTAATAATTTTAGTAACGTTTCAGAATACATATTCCTTCATCAGACTGTGGAGCTAATTCTGAAATAAATAGAAAAAGTGTATGTATAAGTTCAAATACATCTTCATTCTGATTAAATGCTTAATAATATATGAAAAACATTGCAGGTGGGACTAACCTGCCAAATGGCTTTAATCGCATATTACATGGTAGCCAATGGGGGAGGATAAGAAAAAATTCCTCTAGTGAAGAGTTTCGCGTTTTATCTTTTCTAAAAGGGAGAGAGAAACAAAACATTCATTAGCCTGATTAATAGCTAAAAAAGTATTATGTGTGTTTTTAAAGTAACGAATTGTTATGTACCTTTCATTCAAATTTATTGTTTAGAAGTAGGAACGTCTTAGTTGATCCAATATGTAACTTTATCCTAAAAGGAAACATATTTTTAAAATAAAGGACCAACATGAATAATAGATTTTTCATCTGATACTTTTTAATTCATGGTTTGAATCTTACCTCTATAGTAAGAGTTGAAATAAATCCAGTTGTTTTTCTTATATTCAAAATCCGTATCTATAAAAATAAGTACCAGTTAAAAAACAACTCTCCCCTTACAAAATAGAATATAAGTTTACAAGCAGCTTAAGTTCCAAATGAAACCCTTTACCTTCTGTTTTATATTCGTTTGTACGCTTTTTTAAATCCTTCCAAGGTTTTTAAAACGACCGAATTGAATACTAGATACTGAAACGCCCCACCATTAGCAGACCACGCCAGCTAGCTACTACATACACCTTTCTTCTTGAATAAGTTTAAGTGAAAAAGAAGGGGCCGATCCGTGCAGGTGTGCACGTAAATCATGCTACGTCACAAAAATGACGTCACCCTGATCGGCCCGGTCAAATGAATGAAACTCTCCCGTAAAACCAGTGAAAGGAGAGTCCCCCTTATTTTCCAAAGTTTAAATCAGTTCTAGGGCGATAAAGGAACATAAATATCAATAGAATTTGACACATATTTTAAGGTCATATTCTTAAGATCACATTTTAAGATATCATTTTTAAACACATTTTTTAAGATATAAGTTAGATGAAAAGATTACATGTATGGGGAATTTTTTTCAAATTTCAGTCTGTTGATACCCCCCAGGATGCTTATACTCAACTTAAGGACTTGTGTATTAAGTGGCTACAGTCCTCCACCAAAACAGTGGATCAGATTTTGGAAGCAGTTATTTTAGAACAATTTATCCAGATACTGCCCCCCCCCCCCATGTTCAACTATGGGTAAAAGAACATCGCCCCAAGACATCTGATGTAGCCATTCGACTAGCAGAGGACTATCTTGCTGCAAGACCCCCATAGGCAAAAAGGGATGGTAACCTCTACAACCCATCAAACGCTGGTAAGACCTATTGCTACAGGGGGGGGGTAATCATAATGTTGGGGTCAGACCATCTCCAAAGACAGGAAGGGGGGTACAATCCAGACATAATTTGCCATGACTGCAAGGGAAAAGGGCATATAGCCAGGTTTTGCCCTAAAAAGAAGAGTGAAGTAACACACTTGGCATTGGCCAATTGGGGGCAATATATAGTTCCAGTAATTTTGGAAGGAAAAACTGTTCAAGGATTGTTGCATTCTGGGAGTAGGCAGACATTGGTACAAAGCAATATTCTGAACAGCTTACCCAGAATAGGAGGACCAACAACAGGGGTTACCTGCATACATGGGGACATACATCATTACCCATTGCAGGAAGTGATGATGACTGTGAAAGGCCAAACTCAACAGGTGCCAGTAGGGGTAGTACCCCACTTACCAGTTCCTATTGTACTAGGACATGACTATCCTGACTTTGAAACATTATTGTCCTCTAATGTATGTGCAATGGTAACCAGGTCTCAAAAAGAAACTTTAGAGCAAGTGTTTCCCTTTGCAGATGAACTACTAGAGACCCCTGGCAAAGATAGAAAAACCAAACAGCAAAGAAGAAGTGAAAAATTATTATGGACTAAAAACAATTGTAAAAATGATGTGCCTGATGTAACAGACCTTGTTTGTAAAAAGGAATTTAAAGATGAACAACAGAATGATGAGACCTTACAACCTGTTTTTCCACAGGCTAGGGATACTGAGGGTATGGTTTCAGGACATAAATATACACTTGATCAAGGGTTGTTTTATAGGTGTTGTATGAATCCTAGAACTGAAGAAGAAGTAAGGCAACTGATGATCCCGCAAGTATATAGGGAGCAGTTATTGGAGGTAGCACATGATATTCCCTTGGCTGGGCATCTAGGCAGAGATAAAACCCTAAACCGTCTTTTATACCATTTCTTTTGGCCTGGCATTCACGAGCAAGTAGCCACATACTGTAACAGCTGCAGTGAATGTCAAAAGGTCACCAAAATAGGTAAGCGAGATAAGGTGCCTCTCCAGCCCCTACCACTGATAACCATACCTTTTGATAGGATCACAATGGACATTGTCGGGCCATTGCCAAAAAGTAAAAAGTGTAACCAATATATACTGGTAGTTAGTGATTATACTACCAGGTATCCCAAAGCTATTCCCTTAAGGTGCATTACGGCTCCAAAGATAGCTGAAGAGCTGGGTAAACTTTTTAGTTGGGTGGGTATACCACAGGAAATCTTGACTGACCAAGGTAGCAACTTTTGTTCACAAATGTTGAAACATCTCTATCAGACCCTGGGGATAACTGCTATACGTACAACACCTTCTCATCCCCAGACTGATGGTCTGGTTGAGCGTTTCAACCAGACATTTAAAAAAATGCTTCAAAAATATGTACAGGAGGAAGGGAAGGAATGGGATGTTTACCTGCCTTACCTGATGTTTGCTTACCAAGAGGTTCCTCAGTCCTCCACAGGGTTTTCCCCTTTCGAGTTACTCTGTGGCCAAAATCCAAGGGGGCCATTAGAAGTTATCAAGGAACAATGGGTAGAAGGGGAACAACCAAAACGAATGGCACCTTCTGAGTACATGTGTCAGCTAAGACAACGGATAATACATTATGTTCAGAAAGCCCACTCACAGAACCAAAAACAACAGGTAAAACAAAAACAGCACTATGACCAGGGGACTAAGTTTAAAGAATTCAAGGAGGGTGATAAAGTCCTATTATTACTGCCTTCTTCAGACAATAAATTTTGATGAAGTGTCAGGGACCCTATATAGTGTTAAGACAAATGGGTCCTGTCACTTATGAAATTGCCATGCATGATAAAGAGATAAAAAAGAAAATTTGTCATGTCAATTTGCTTAAGCCCTGGTGTGAGAGACCTCCGTCTGTGTGTGCTTTTATCCATCCAGAAGACCCAGACAGTGCTCTAACTATGGCATATCAGAGACTGGAAAGCCCAGGGGGAGTTAAATGAAATAATTATAAACCCAGATTTAGAACCACACCAGTTAGCTGAAGTACAGACCCTGCTTCATATGCATGAAGCTACATTTCCTGGGATCCCAGGGAGGGCTAAAGATGTTACCCATCATATTAATGTAATGTCTACAACTCCTATCAGACAAAAAGCCTATCGACTACCAGAAAAAATGAGACCTGAAGTTATAAAAGAATTAAAAAAAATGCAAGATCTAGGTATCATTTAGCCATCAAAAAGCGAATGGAATTTTCCCTTGGTGGTAGTAAGAAAAACAAGCATTTGTCAATGCCGAATGTTTGCTTGCTGGCATTGGCATTGGTAGTGTAGAAGTTACAGAGCTGCATAATAGGAATGGCAGTGAAGTATTGAACTGAAGCCAACCCTACAACCACCCTGCAGAGAGTGACAGGCATTGGGGTGTGCCTTTGGGTCATCAGGCATAATGGCCATGCCATTTCACCACACCCTACCCTGCAGACACTGACAAGTGTCACGGTGTGCCTTGGGCCCTTATGCGCACCCCATTCCATCAGGAAATATGGTGAGATGGGTGCGGTATAGGAGAATGGGGTGAACTTTGGGGCCGAAGAGTCCAAGGCATACCTCGATGCCTCTCACTGGCTGCAGGGTGTGGAATGGTATGAGCATTACAGGCAAGAATCCCAAGTCACACCCCTGATGCCTGTCATTCTCTACAGGGTGGGGCGTTATGGTTGGAAACCCTAACACCTCAGGCATTCATTGGTATTTTCACTCCAAATTTTCAACATGGTTTTTTTTGTGACCCCCATCTCATGAACAGTGGCAATATCAGTTTGTTAGCTGAAAGCTGCTTATGCACAGCGACTACGGCATTTAGCACCACAGGTGCAAAAACACATTCCGAACAGGATGTGAAAAATGACAGCTATACTGTTCATGAGGAGGTGTAAAAAATGGCAATGTTGCAAATCTGCAGTAAAAATATTAAAAACTGGTGAAGTCACGAGCGTGCATAGAAACTGTGCAACGCACACCCATAATGTAATTAGTTTGGGGATTTTTTACAGCAGATTGTCAACACAGGCATTTTGGGACCTCCGATCATGAACAGTGTCACTGTAATTTTCTTTATCTGTCCCGAACAATGATTTCCCACAGCGACCCCAAGATCTGTGCTGAAAGTGTGAAAACACATTTGCGCCATGTTGTGAAAATGACAGCTATACGGTTCATAAGGAAGTGTGGAAAATGCCACTGGTGAAAATCTGACTGAAAATATTACACAGTCATGAACTTCACGAGGTGCGTGGAAACTGTGCAATGCTCACTCATAACACAGTCATTTTATGGACTTTTGTCACCAAATTTTCAACATAGCCATTTTAAGACCTCTGCTCATGAACAGTGTAACTGTGATTTTCTTAATCTGTCCCAAACATTGCTTTCGCACACCGACTGCACCATTGTGCGCTACATGTGCAGAAACACATTTTGAGTGACATGTGAAAAATGGCAGCTGTACTGTTCATAAGGAAGTGTAATAAAATTGCAATGTTGAAAATCTGGGGTGAAAATATTGAAAATTTGCAAACTTACGGGTGTGCGTAGGAACTGTGCAGCGCACACTCGTAAAACAGTCATTTTAAGGAACTTTTTCACCAAATTTTCAACATGGCCATTTTAAGACATCTGCTCATGAACAGCATCACTGTGATTTTCTTAATGTGTCCCATACATTGATTTCGCGCACCGACTGCGCCATTGTGCGCTACATGGGCAGAAACATGTTTTGGGCAAGATGTGAAAAATGACAGCTGTACTGCTCATAAGGAAGTGTAATAAAATGGCAATGTTGAAAATCTGGAGTGAAAATATTGAAAATTCGCAAACTTACGAGCGTGCGTAGGAACTGCTCAACGCACGCTCGTAAAACAGTCATTTTAAGGAATTTTTTCACCAAATTTTCAACATAGCCATTTTAAGACCTCTGCTCATGAACAGTGTCACTGTGATTTTCTTAATGTGTCCCATACATTGATTTCGCACACCGACTGCGCCATTGTGCGCTACATGGGCGGAAACACGTTTTGGGCAAGATGTGAAAAATGACAGCTGTACTGCTCATAAGGAGGTGTGGTAAAATGGCAATGTTGAAAATCTGGAGTGAAAATATTGAAAATTCATGAACTTACGAACGTGCATAGGAACTGCGCAATGCACGAAACAGTCATTTTTAGGAATTTTTCCACCAAATTTTCAGCATAGGCTTTTTGAGAGCCCACCTTATGAACAGTGGCAGTGTCATTTCATTACTTGGTCCCAAAGGTGATTTCGCACAATGACTGCGAAATCACCCTTCGGGCCTGATTAACACCATGACAGTGAGAGCATTCATGAGAAGGGTTCCCAAACACCCCATGTTGAAAATTTGGTGCAAAAATTCCAAAAAATGCCTGAGATATGCAGCAAAGTTGAAAAAACCCTATCTATCCCATTATACAGCTTACCGGCATTTCCTCAGTTCGCGGTCGACTTTGAAGAGTGCAGACGTGTTCCCGGTCCACCGAAGATCATCGCCGGAGTCAGAGGTGAAGTATGGGGTGGGGTTGGGGAGGCAGGGTGCACAGTGGGTGCGCGGGCGGGCTGGGTGAATGCCGAGGAATGTTTTCTTGTTTACAGGGTTTTTAACAGGAAGGCGGCGAAGGGCGTTTTGCACGCTGGGGTGAGCACCAGCGTGGCATCTGGAGACTCTGTTTGGGGGAAGTGCAGCACAGCCGATGGGGGATTGGCACCCCGTCGCTATACAGTGTGTGCATGGGGGCGAGCACACAGTATGCGTGCATGCAGCAGGTGTGGTGGGGGAGCACTATGAGCAGGCGATATCTTATCGCTGCTCACTGAAGCGTAGCTCCCTCTTTCAACTGTATGCCACTGCATTTACAACTACTGTCATGGACAGCTGCAGCAGTGATTGGAGAACTGCGACCGTGCCTGCAAACACACTGACTGAATTCGAAGACTCTGACACACCTCCAAAAAACTCAGATGATGGCACTACGTTTCTTGCACATGCATGCAAGCAAACATAAAAAGGAGGAGTCAGGCTGTGTTTAGACTTTAGACGTCTAAATAGTGTTTCCCAGTTTGACAGCTATCCCATGCCTAGGATTGATGATATCTTAGATCATCTAGGAAGCACCCTGTATATTAGTACCCTTGATTTGTCAAAGGGATACTGGCAAATTCCCTTAGATGAGAAAGCAAAGGAAAAAACAGCCTTTAGCACCCCATTAGGGCTGTTTCACTTTACAGTGATGCCTTTTGGCATTCACAGTGCCCCCGCCACCTTCCAAAGAGTAATGGATAAAACTGTAGCCTCTCATGGTTCCTACAGTGCTGCCTACCTAGATGACGTTATAGTGTTTAGCACCTCCTGGAGTGATCACATACACCATCTAGTGGAGGTGTTATCAGCCATTTCTGCAGCAGGACTCACTATAAATCCAGCCAAATGTTCTTTGGCCATGCAAAACACTAGATATTTGGATTTTCAGATTGGGCAAGGGCAAATAAAACCTGAAAAAAGTAAAGTTAAAGCAGTAGCCAAGAGTCCTCGACCTTATACAAAGAAAGATGTAAGATCCTTTTTGGGATTAGCAGGCTACTATCACCGCTTTATTCTCACTTTTTCTACATTAGCCACACCTCTTACTGAACTAACCTGAAAACATAAGCCAGAAAAAGTACACTGGACCCCTGCCTGTGAAGATGCATTTCAATCTATCAAGGTAAAATTATGCTCCTCCCCAGTTTTAAAAATGCCAGATTTTACTCAACCTTTTATTTTACAGACGGATGCATCTAACAGTGGAATAGGGGCAGTTCTTAGACAAATAACACAGGATGAAGAACATCCTATCATTTACATCAGCCGGAAGTTACATGATAGAGAAACCAAATACTCCACTATAGAAAAAGAGTGCCTGGCAATTCGATGGGCAGTGGAAGCACTTTGGTTTTATTTATGGGGCACTAAATTTGAAATCTGGACAGATCATAATCCCTTATGCTGGCTTCAGGTTATGAAAGACAAAAACCCCAGAATCATGTGCTGGTACCTTATATTACAGCCATATCAGTTCACGATTAAGCACAGAACAGGTAATGCCCATGGGACTGCAGATTATCTATCTCGCTTTGCTGTATAAAGAAAGATTATTATTCTTATGAAACTGGACATCAGACCTCAGGGTAAGAAAGTATGATTGGCTTTTTACTGAGTCAGAAATATCGTTATGAACCTTGTATTGTGATAGAGGGACCCCGAGGTGGAGCCTTAGGTGATAGGTGGGCTATGGCTTCATCTGTCTATTGAGAGATCTGATGTTCCAGGTTGTATGATGGGAGAAAGCAAACTTCAGATGAGGTAAGATAAAACAAAAAAATAGGTTTTATCTTAGGTGGGGAGGAATGTGGAAGGACCCCCCCCCCAAGCTTTTGTAGCTCTACCTAGTTGGGGTTTCCTTTATGTATCTCTCCTAAATGTATGTCTTTTATTGTTAAAATGTTCATTATACATGGATTGGCCACCCATGTTTTATGTCAGTCTGTCTTGTTTATTTGTCTTGTATCCCCCCCCTTCAGGCAGAGCTGTGTTAACATAAAAGACAATATAAAAATAACCCTGAGCTTATAGGGTATATATGGGGCTTAAAACAAGCATAAGATTCCCCTTCAATAGTAAGACAAGAGACTATGGTAAAATTATGTTTGAAATGGTAGATTATCTGTATTCATTTTAGCAACCCTTCTTTTAAACATGTAATTTCTTGCAGTATGAATGCAGACAAAATTAGGAGCCCTATCTCTCTACATTTTGTTGTAAACAAAGTTGGGCAATGACATAAAGGAGCACTCTTAAGTCTTCTTGACTGACTGGAAGTCCTAAAAAGGACTAGGAGTTAACACTAGGTTTATTTTAGCTAAAGTACAAAACGTACCTGAACAAATAACAGCTCTGGGAGTTTCTGTGTTGTTCTGCTGCAGCTATCGCTCTAAGAGCTGTCCGGCCCTGACTTTCCCATATTTATGCCGAACCTAACTGTGGGAGGGACAAACAGACAGCTTTCTTAGTGATCTTTGTTATCCTAGAAATAAAACGGGTTCTGTTAACATATTGTACTTAGTATCATTAAATGTGTTGTGATTCAATTTATATTATAAAATTATCTTCTAGATAAACAAGGTAAACAGTGTGTGTTATGTAACACCCCCTGATTGACAGGTATTATGAGCCAATCTTAGCCTCTGACAGGCTATATATGTAAAGGTCCAAGCCTAGTCAGATCAGGTTCGGTTGGAATGTTGAGAGAGAGAACACTCAGTGGGACTAGTGCTTTCTAGTCAAAGTGATTTTTTTTGTTATTCCTTCTGGAAAATTATTATGATGCTGCAGTTAAGCTTTCTTTAGTTGCTATTTATTTTCTTTTTTTTTTTTTTTATTGTTTTGTCGAAACCAGTCTGCTTAATTTTGTTCTGTAAAAATAAAAAGAAGATTAATTTGTTGGAAGCTGACATTGGCTGATGTGTCCATCTGTACCCACACTGAATCTTTCACACCTCCCACACTGCAAATCCCGGGTCCTCTAGGCCTGGCAGAAACTCGTGGTTTTTTGCTACTGGTGGCAAGATAGTTTGATCTTCCGTAGCCCCTCTTCTGCACTTAATAGCTTCCCAGGCCTCAAGAACTGAGAGCACCATGGGGTTTGGGTTTGGTAGTTGCCTATATGCCCTAAGCCCCCTGTTAGTTAGATATGCCGTCAGCCTACCTGGGCATTCGCCTTCCTCCAGATCGAGCCAGGAAGCGGCCGCTCCCCTATTTATCCAGTTACGCAAATATCTGTGTTGAATTGCTAGGAAGTATCCTTTAATAGCAGGAAACTCCAGGCCCCCCCCCCCTTCTTTCGTGGCCTTCAATCTGCTCAACTTCATTCTGAATCTCCCACCTCTCCAAATAAAATTAGCAAACCATCTCTCTAATCTTTTAATATCCTTTGCCATAGGACCCACCTGGATCATCTGCATAGGGTAAAGTATGCAGGGAAGGATATTCATTTTAATTAAGTTAATTTGGCCCAGCTATGAAATCGGAAGTGCTCTCCATCTGGACAAATCCGCTAGAATGGTACTGAATAGGGGCTTGTAGTTTAAATTATACAGTTTATTCAGGGACCTCCCCACACACACACTTTTATCCACAGATAAGTAAAATAGTCTTTCACTCTTTTTAATCCCCATGTGTGGTATGGTATTCCTCCCTCTCCCTTTCCGAGAAACATATTCTCTGATTTTGAGACACTAAGTTTGTATTCTGAGAATTTTGCAAATTCTGTTATCACCTGCAAGAGGATAGGAATCGATTCCCCGGGGCATGTTATGAATAGCAGGAGGTCATCAGCATATAGTGCCAATTTATGCTGCCCTCCCCTTTTCCCTGGGATCCCCCATATTTCCTGTGCTGTGCTGATCTTTATCGCCAGTGGCTCAAAAGCCAGGGCAAACAAAAGAGGGGAAAGGGGGCACCCCTATCTAGTTCCTCTAAATAGCTCAAACTCCTCCGATGCCAGGCCATTCACTATCACCCTTGCTTTAGGTGTATCATAGAGCATCTGTACCATTTGTATAAACCCCTCCCCAAGCCCAAACCTACACATTGCTGCGAACAAGTAGCTCCATTCTATGCAATCAAATGCTTTTTCTACGTCCATGGTTAAAACACAAGTCTGGTCCGGATTTCTAGAGCCCCGCCATATGACATTTAGGAGCCATCTCATATTATGATATGACAGCCTCCCTTTTACAAATCCTGTCTGGTCTGGATGCACTAAATCTGGGAGTACCTGCTCTAACCTTAATGTGAGGATCTTAGCTATAATCTTGCAATCACAGTTGAGGAGGGAGATGGGTCTATAGGAGGCACATTCCATGCTATCCTTCCCCGGCTTTGGAATTACAGGGATGCTAGCCTCCAGACAAGATTTGGGAAGCCCCCCCTCCTCCCTAGCTTCCTGCACTAGGTCATGCATTATTTACGCAAGGTTTCCCTTTAGAACTTTATAGTATTCAACGCCGAAGCCATCCGGGCCCACCACCTATCCGGACTGTAGGCTCCCAATGGCTTTAAGTACTTCCATTGTGGTGACCCCCTGCCCCCATTTGTTCTCTTTGGGACTCAATTAGTGTAGGGGATTGGCTACCATTTAGAAACATTTGTGCTAGCTCCTGGGTGTCATCACATTCCGCTTGGTATAATCTTCTACAGAACTGCTGAAAGCACTCCGTCATACCTTGGTCCACCCTGGTGAGCCATCCCTGATGATCTTTGATAGCCGTGATCCGCAGTCTCACCCTGCTACCCTTCATTAGCTTAACTAATAGAGGGCCTGGTTTATTTCCCCATTCATATATTCTTTGTCTGGCAAAGTAAAGCTTAGTTCGGGCTTCCCCTGTTACATGGGCATTTAATGCTTCCCTAGCCAGTCTCAACCGCGTTTTATCCTCCACCTTCCCCACCACTTTTCTTTCTAGATCTTTAATTGTCTTCTCTCTAGAGCTTCTATTTTTTGGTGACGGTCTTTCTTAACCCTAGCCATATAGCTTATAATTACCCCCCTCATAATGGCCTTACCGGCTTCCCATAAGGTGGCTGTATGCTCCACTTTCCCTTTATTCATTGTTAAATACAGCTCCCATTGTTCTTCCAGGTATTCCTTAAAATCCTCCCTAGCTAGCAGGTATGTGAGAAAATGCCAGGTGCCTCTACCATGCTGTATGCCCCACTCCATTTTAAACTCCACCATGGAGTGATCTGACAATCCTATTGGGCCATAGGACACATCCCTTACCCTACTGTACAACGTACTGGATATATATACGTAGTCCAATCTGGACCTTGTGCCATGTGGCAATGAATGAAATGTATACTCTCTAGCGCCTGAATATACCTCCCTCCAGCTGTCTATGATATCCAGGTCTAACATGCCCCTGACCTATGCTTTAGTAGCCTTGTTGACCCTCCGTCCTGTTCCTGAATAATCTAAAGCTGAATCCATGAGATGGTTAAAATCCCCTCCCATTACCAGGTTGAGGAATTGCTCCTTTTGCAGTAGGTCCATGAGTGTGTTGTAGAAGCTAGATTCAAAAATGGAGGGGACGTATATACTCCTAAACGTTATTATCTGTGCACCTACCTGAGCCTGCACAAAAATATACCATCCCCCCTCCCTGTCCCTAACTACTCGATCAATTTGTATATGGAAATTCTTGTGGAAGAGAATAGCCATCCCCCTCTTGTGGGAGGAATAGGAAGCTGCATAGCACAGCCTCACCTATCCTCCAACCAACTTTTTGTGTTCCCTAGGAGTAAGGTGGGTTTCCTGCAGAAGAGCGACTGCTGCCTTTTTCTTTTTCAGAGCTGCTAATACCTTTGCTGTCTTAACTGGGGAGGAAAACCCCTTAGTATTCCATGAAATAACACAATCCCCTTTTATCCTTGCCATTTCTGCTCTAGCTTTGGCCTAGGCGGACCAGGCCCCCCACGTGGCCCATTTCCTCATTATTGACTATGGCATGTGTACATTTTATAAATAACAGATATTTGACAGAATGATAAGAACTGAACAATAACCCACTAAACACAGCATAACCAGTGCCTGTAATAATGTAACCATGAACATTTAGAAGTATTACCCCCCCATTTCCAACAATTTATTTTCTCTCCTATCTTTAACTATTAGCCTCAGATAGAACACACTCAAACTTCCTAACATCTCTAACGTCAGTTTCAAGTGAAGAAAAATGAAAAATGTTCCTACGATCGCCCCCCCCCCCCGTACTACCTGCCAAAAAAAGGAAACCCTATTTTTCCAACATTTCCCATTTAAACCCCTCCATTTGGGCTAGGGATGTGGCTCCCCACACCCCTCCTGCCTCCCTGCAGCAAATATACAATATCCCACGAGGCCCTATCTGGACTAATTCGTGTTGACCCAAGTGTCTGGAGTGCCCCACCCTACACACAACCCTCAACCACCCTTCTCAGTCTTTTTCGTATTTTTCCCTTTGAAATGCATCCCCCTCACCCAGTAGTCCATTTTCAAAGGAGCTCCCCTTAGGCCTAGGGCCGTGGGAAGGGGCAGGCCCACACCATCCAGCACACGTGTCGGCTTTCCCCCCACTGACCTGTTCTGGTACTTCCATGGCGAGTCGCAAACTTCCTCTTGATTCTGTCCTCCTGATGTAAGTTTAATATGTGCCCCCTAAGTCACTTACCGCTTACACACACACCTCAAGAATGTTTAAAAGTCCCCTTTAATCAGGATGAGAAACAAGGTGTGTATAGCACTCTGGACAGTCTCCCAGCAAGGCCCTTCACATCAAGGAGTCCAGCTCTGTGTGAGGGGATCATGGCATCTAGGACCCTGGGTGGATTTGTCCCGTGAGAAAGCAGATGTCACTCCTTTGGGTATCAGTCCAGATTTATGCAGTGCTCGTGGTGGAAGGCTGCTCAGTAGGCATCTATTCGCTTTCTTAGCCCTTCATTTTTGGGAGTGCTTCTTGTCCCACTCCTCGATAAATCTTTTTAACTTGTCAGGCTCCCAAAAAGAATATGTAGCACCCTCTGATTTCACTTTCACCACAGTAGGAAAAGTCATAAAAAACTTAATTCCTCTCTCCCTCGGCAGATCCATACACGAGTTGAACTGCTGTCTTTTTTTTTTTGCACTCTTGCAGAGAGATCCTGGTGGAGTGTTAGTTTAGCCCCTTTGAAGAGCACCTCCTTTTTCACCCGGTATGCTGTCATTATGGCTTGACGGTCACCAAAGATATGTAGTCGGAAGATGAGTTGGCAGGGTGGCTGATCCACCGGAGGCTTGGGAGCTAAGGCTCGATAAGCACGTTCGATTTTCAGTTTGCCTCCTTTAGTCTCCACTCCCAGGATTTGTGGGAGCTCTTCCATGCAAAAAGCCAGAGCACTCCTCCCTTCTATACCCTCAGGGAGTCCCCAGAGTCTCAAGAGTCTCAGATTGTTGCGGCAATTATAGTTCTTTTGGTAGTCGAGTGAATCCCTCATGGCCTCCAGCTCTCGCTCCAATTGTGCCATCCGACCAGCCTTCGGTGCCGCTGTATCTTCTATATTAGACACCCTCTGCTGCAGCTCATTTATTTCCTTCCCCTGCTGGGAAAGCTCCATGGTCAGGGTGCCAATCTTATCCTCAAACAAGTTGAGCCGCAGACTCAGGCCTTTCAACACTTGCTCCGTAACCGTCCTCCCTAGCAGCATGAGCTCTGCTGCCAATAAGGAGATAGGGCCTAGTCCGCTCATTGCCCCACTATCCTGCTGTTGACTTCTCTTGGCCGTTTTGGCACTCTGCCATGGCGTTTTGGCTGGAGTTAAGTATTCATCCATCTCAGCACACCCTTGTAAGTAAGTTCGGCCAGATATAACAAAAATATAATGCTGGAAATTGCTTTTAATTCTCGAGTAGTACGGAGCTCTGGAGGACTGCGTCTTATGTCTTCAGTGGCTCATTAGCGCCCCTTGATTTTATTTTAATAGTCTGACAGCCTCAGGCATTCCTCCTCTCCTCCTACCCCTCCAGTACTTCCACTTGATTTTCTCTGTCTAGACCAGAGGGATGCTTAGATGGATGATTTAAAATGTTTTTGGAGAGAGCCATTTGCAAGTTCTCCTATGGGAACCACATACCCTAAGGCTGGCCCTGGGAGTGGGAGGAATTTTGTCTGTTTCATGGGACAGGGTTAGAGTGTGGGGGTATAAGACCATGTAGAGAGAGGGAGCAAGAGGGATTTGTAGTTACATAGCTCCCAGACCCCAGGGCAGGCAGTGGGATTGGGAGCAGAAAAGACCCAGTGCCGCCATTATTTGCTCTCCAACCTCAGGACAGGCGGTGGTGATGGAGCAAGAGGCAGCGCCAGGGGAACTTCTGAAGATGGAAGAAAAAATTGTGTGTTGGGGGGAGGAATAGAAAAAGAGAGAGAGAGAAAGGCAGTGGCAGTAGAAATTCTGAAGATGAAAGAAAAAGTGCGGGAGGGAGAGAGAATGAGGAGGCACGCTGATTGATGCATACTTATGTGCTTCAACTCCACTGTGTGGAGCAAACATTATATGATGTGTTCAGTATCCGGTCATGCCCTTCCTGGTCCCCTATATTCTCTCCTCCTCCACTGGCAATACATCAGCATAGTTCTGTTATGCAGCCATAAAAATGGGAAGAAAAGCACCTGGTACGACAGCTAAGAGCTGGAAGACAGTCTGGGAGGGGGTATGCTCAACCACAGCATCAAGATTGGAAGGAATTTGTAGGGACTAAGTACAGTGTCAGTCGTTCATACATACAAATGGTGTTTTGTGACCTCACGTTTACACAAACATGTATTAAACACTAATGGGAGGTTATCAGAGAGTGAGTTATAACTCTACATGCATAAATATTATAGTGATTTCCTGTAGTTAGTGTTCACTTTCAGGAAGCGGCAGAGTGCTACTGGAGTTCATATAATGGGAAAGTACATTAGAGAGGGATGAAGCAGGTTTGGTAGAAATCATTAAAACAGGAGGCATAATTGATGCTACATGCACATTCTGTTCCAAGTCTGGTGGTTGCCAATCCAGCCAACGAAAGATGTTTTCTTGCAGTCACATTAAATTCTAGTCGTATTTTGCATAACAGGACTTTTTTTCTGCAAAGTGTGCAGTTTACTCAAAAGCTCTAATTTTTGGCATTAACCCCAAATTACAGTAAGTTGCTTAGTCAGTCAGTCAGTCAGTTAAAAATTTGGTAACTGGGAAAGACACTCTAAGCCAAGGCTTGTTTCCAGGTGTGACCCAGGGAGAGGGACATGGGAAGCACAGAGCACAAACATACATTGAGCAATAACAAAAGCAAATTGCTGGGATAAGTTACAAAGTGCAAATACCAGCAAAATGAGTGAACAGGAATACAGTGCAGTGACAAAAGGACACTACAAATTCGCTTGCAGAGTGGCGACCACTGAAGACTATAAAACTAGGTTAAGTGCAGGGTGCCTGTAACAGTGGCAGTGCAACGGTAGCCAGTGAACAAAACAGGTAGTATCAGTTTGTAGGTGGGAGCCAAAATTGTGTGGGGGGGGGGGTGTTAGGGGACTAGCAGGAGTGGAGGTCAGAAGTAGAGGGATAGGCCAGGTGGGAGTTGGCAGGAACAGGAGGAGCAGGGAAAAGTGTGTCTAAGGGTGGAGAGGTGGATGGACGAGGGGAGCTGGTTCCAAAGGAAAGGAAGACGATAGAAGACAGACAGCCTAGTAGAGGAGTGGAGGTGGAGAAGGCAAACGGTGCAATGGTCCCTGGAGTGGAGGGAGTAGTAAGAGGAGATGGGAGAGAGGAGAAAGGTTAGGTAAAAGTGGAGGGAACCAAGCCAATATTTAGAGATCAGAGACACAGTGAGCCTGGCAACATGAGGGGAGAGGGAGGATGGAAAGGGTGGAGTAGAGGGCACAGTGATGAGTACGGCAGGGTGAGTTTGTAGCAAAGCAAAAGAGAACATTGCAGTGGTGTCCAGTTTGGCAAGGGAGGAAGACAGGGTGGTGCTATAGTAGACCATATCTACATTGTTGAAGACCAGGAGAACCATCTTGCTGACCAGCTCATGGCAGACCTGAGGAGAATGGCATTCCATGTTGCGGTATAAGACACCAAGTTTGGGGCAGAGCTTGGTGTGGATGGTGTTGATGTGGGCAGAAAAGTCCAGTCTGCTATCTAGCCACACCCTGATCTACTTGAAGGTGAAAACAACTTCAAGAGGGTGTCATCCACTGTGAAGAAGCTGGGTAGGAGAAAGAGCCTAGCCAGTCATGGACAGTTTTCACTGGGGATGACGTGGAGTTGACTGGTGTGAAACCAGCACAGTACATTGTGGAAGTCTTGCTAGAGCAGGACTTCCACAGTCACAGCCAAGGTGCAGGAGGTGATGACTGTATCATCTGTGCGGCATAAAATAAGCAGGTTTGCATCACAGTTTGTGACCCCAAAAATGGCAGTAGCAAATCAATTGAAGGTTTGAGTAGCAACAATTACTAAATTACACTAATTAACCACTGGGTCATTTCTGTTTTAAAAGGGGCAGTCTTTTTCACCCTGCTGAGTGATCTCTGGCCAATCCATACTGTTCTCCCCCCCTTTCCACCTATCCACTTGCCCGCATGCCCACCCACTCACTCCCTGCCTGATCATGGAGTCTGTCCCTGCGGTATGTGCAAACTGAGCAGCAGTCATAGCAGGAGCAGAAGCAAGTGGAGCAATGCAAATGGCAATAAAGTGCAGTCAGTTGGTGAGCTCAGTAGAGAGAAGATGACCAATCACCACAGGTGTTTAGAGAACGGTTAGAGACTACAACCAGGAGTAGGTACATCCTCGACTCCATGCAAGGGGAGTTCCTCAGGCAATTGACATTGGTACCCACTCACGAGGGGGTACTTCTGGAATCAGTACTGCCAAATCAGGGACAGTGTGACTAATGTCAGAGTGGGTGACCACCTGGGAAACAGTGACCACCATTCAGTGTGGTTTGAGGTAAGGACCAGGTCAGAATCTTTTTTTTTTATTATATTTTTATTAGTTTTCTTTTCCGATACAGCATATACAGATCTTACAAGCACCACGATACATCAATTGCTCCTATGAATAGTACATATATCGATGATATCTCTGATCAGCACAGTCCATAGTACCTTATGCTGGGACCCAAGGTCCTATTGCATTGGAAGATTTTTTTTTTTGTATAAACAACTCATGACATCTAAGAAAGGAGGCATACATCTTTCCCCTATGGGTCCTTTCTTGCGACCCCCTTTGTTTAAATTAATATGCAAAATTAACAATCTATGTAAACATAAACAAAAGAAAAGAAATAATCTCTATTACATTCAACCTAAGCCTTGTTCCTATGGTCTTAATATAGTAGTTAGTTTATCCTATATGTATTGACTGTTAAGGGAAATATATTTCTAAAAGTATTTTCAACATGAGTCCCACAAGGTCTAAGTAAGGTGGGTACAAAAGTCCTCTGTGGCTATGATAGCCAACCTTCCCTCAGGATTGCTGCCTCTCCCACCGTTAATGTCCTCAAGAGGACATCCCACACCGCCAAGAATCGCTCCTCTTCCCCTTTAAGGGCATAAGTTAGCCTGTCCATTGTTAGTACTCTCATTACCAAAGTTTTCCACTGTTCCACTGTGGGTACATTCTGGGAAGTTCACAAATTGTGTATGCACTGGCGGACAACTACTAAAAGGACCCTGACTCTCCTGTGATGTAGATCCCAATCCTCCCCCTCCTGGGACCCAACCCCGAGTAGCAGGGAGCATGGGGAAAACTCCACCACTTGACCTTCTATCTTAGTTATCTCATTAGAGACCCCTTCCCAATATTTCTTTATCCCTGTACACTGCCAGTAGTAGTGCATCCATGTGCCCCTAGCTTTATCGCATTTAACACAAGTGGGGGAGACACTGGGGCAGAACCTACTCACTGTGCTTGGTGGGTAATAGAGTCTATGGAGAAATTTAAATTGCATTTCCTTAAATTTGTTGCAGGACAGTAATCTCATGTGGGATCTCAGCAGTAGTTCCCAATTGGCCTCCATAATTTCCATTCCTAGATCCCGTTCCCACCAAGTTTTCACCTTTTGGGTGTCTCCTTGGAAATGTGCCCTGTCTAATTTTGCTGCCCTCCCTATTAACCCTTTTTCTTGTACTCTCGCCCCTAGAAGCTCTCTTTCAACTGCATAGATGCTTGATGGTTTATCCTGGGACCCAACCCCGAGTAGCAGGGAGCACGGGGAAAACTCCACCACTTGACCTTCTATCTTAGTTATCTCATTAGAGACCCCTTCCCAGTATTTCTTTATCCCTGTACACTGCCAGTAGTAGTGCATCCATGTGCCCCTAGCTTTATCGCATTTAACACAAGTGGGGGAGACACTGGGGCAGAACCTACTCACTGTGCTTGGTGGGTAATAGAGTCTATGGAGAAATTTAAATTGCATTTCCTTAAATTTTTTGCAGGACAGTAATCCCATGTGGGATCTCAGCAGTAGTTCCCAATTGGCCTCCATAATTTCCATTCCTAGATCCCGTTCCCACCAAGTTTTCACCTTTTGGGTGTCTCCCTGGAAATGTGCCCTGTCTAATTTTGCTGCCCTCCCTATTAACCCTTTTTCTTGTACTCTCGCCCCTAGAAGCTCTCTTTCAACTGCATAGATGCTTGATGGTTTATCTTCCCCTCTATTGAGGCTTTTCCAGTAATTACATACTTGAAGGTACTTATAGTGATGTGATGCTGGAAGGCCTAGCCCTCCCTGTAAATCTTGGAATGAGTGCATACTCCCTTTGTTTGCAAGGTCTCCAGTACACCTTACACCCTTCTCATGCCATATCCCAAAGCCTACATCCTCTAAGCCTGGAAGAAATTCTGGGTTTCCAACCACCGGAACCAGAATAGTGTTGTCTTTCCCTCACCTTTTATTGATGGCACTCCATGCTTCCAGACTACTCATAACCATAGGGTTAGGTTGTCTCAAATGTTTGTAAGCTTGTAGTCTGGCCAGGCCCAGATAAGCTGCAAGGTGACCTCCATTTCTCTCCTCCTCTAAGTCCAGCCACTGTGCGGCCGTCCCTTGGTTCATCCAGTTCTGGACATACCTGTACTGGGTGGCCAGATAATATCCTTTAACATCAGGAAAATTCAGACCTCCCAACTCATTCGTAGCCTTACATTTTTTGAGGCTCATTCTCTGCCTTTTACTTTGCCAGATGAACTGACCAAACCCCCTTTCCAGGTTTTTAATATCACTATTCTTTAATCCCATTGGCATCATCTGTGAGGCGTACAGGATCCTGGGGAGTACATTCATCTTTAGGATATTTATCCTACTCAGCCACGAAAGTGGAAGTGCTCTCCACCTTTGTAAATCTTTCATGATCGTGTCTAACAAGGGGGTATAATTCAGCTCATACATTTCCCTAATATTCTGACCCACTCGTATTCCCAAATATGTTATGGTTTTCTGGACTTTCCATAGCCCCCATGATCTCTGCTCATTATCGGGCTCCCCTTTTCCAAAGTACTTAATCTCAGATTTATTAATATTTAGTTTGTAACCTGAGAAAGCAGCAAAAGAATCTACTATAGTCAGTAGTGCAGGTATTGATTGATTCGGCCTTGTTAAGAAAAGGAGGATGTCATCCGCATACAGTGTAATGGTATGCCTCAGACCTTTTCGACCTTATATACCTAGGATTTGTTGGTCAGCCCTGATTTTAATTACAAGGGGTTCAATTGCTATGGCAAATAGGATCACACGAGAGGGATGCTATGGCAAATAGCATCCCTCTCGCGTGCCCCACTCCAGACAGAATACTTCAGAAGGTGCTCCATTAATCAATATTCTCGAAAGAGGGGTCCTATAGAAGGCTTTTACAAGTTGGATATATTTGTCCCCAAGCCAAATTTCCCCATAATTTCAAACATATAATCCCATTCAATTCTGTAAAATGCTTTTTCTGCGTCAATAAAGAAGACGCATGCCCTCCCTGGGTTCCTAGCACCCCACCAGACTACATTTAAAAGCCTTCTCATATTGTGGTAGGACATTCTGCCTTGTACGAACCCCGTCTGGTCTGGATTAATGATTGTGGGTAACAGTCCATCTAGGCTCTGGGCTAACACTTTGTCATTATTTTACAATCCATGTTTAACAACGAGATGGGCCTGTATGAGGAGCACTCTTGCACATCCTTATC
Source organism: Neoceratodus forsteri (assembly GCA_016271365.2). Classification (NCBI taxonomy): domain Eukaryota; kingdom Metazoa; phylum Chordata; order Ceratodontiformes; family Ceratodontidae; genus Neoceratodus; species Neoceratodus forsteri. The sequence continues at coordinate 1,531,308,195 of CM057453.1, forward strand.
CGGTTTGGGTAGCACACAAATTGTGGCTTCACAACAGGTCTTAGGAAGCCCCCTTCTCCCCCCTAGCCCTCTCCAGCACCTGGTGTATGGGTTCTGCCACCTCTCCCCTTAATTCCTTGTAGCATTCCACCCCAAATCCATCAGAGCCTGCTGCTTTTCATTTCTTCATAGACCCAATTGCTCTGAGGATCCCCCTTACTGATTGCAGCCCCCAAAGCAGTTCTCTGATCATCCATCAGGCTTGGGTTCGGGAGGCCCTCTATAAATTTCTCCATTAAATTGTTTGTCCCTTTACATTCCGAGGAGTATAGTGTTTTGTAAAATTCTTGGAATCTGTTCCTAATTAATGCTTCTGCCTGAAGGACCCTCTCTCCTTTGTCTTTTATACTGAGAATTTTTGTAGTAGTCCTGCCCCCTTTCATTAGATTTAGCAGTAGTGGACCGGGCTTGTTACCCCACTTGTAGATCCTTTGCCTCGCATACATGTACCTTGATCTGGTTTCTGCTGTAATACATTCATTCATCTCCTCCCTTGCCATTTGCAATTCTTTTAAGGCCGCCCCCCCCCATCAGTCCTCTGCTCTAGCAATTTAATTTGTGTTTCTAATGCGTCTCTCCTTTTCTGTTTCTCCTTTTTTAATTTAACTGTATAGCCAATTATTACCCCCTCATATATGCCTTGCTCGCCTCCCAGTATATTCCTTCATCCTCGACTGTACCCTGATTTGCTTCTTGATATACCCTCCACTGGTCTTTCAAAAATTCCTTGAATTCCTTTCTAGCTAAAAGGTAAATTGGGAATCTTCACCCTCTCCTCCGACCCTCCTGCTGTCATAGTTCTATCACAAGCTGCACCATCGCATGGTCCAATAAGAAGATAAGGCTATGTTCCACTTTAACCACCTGGGTATAGCTACTTCTCGGGGTATATATGTAATCCAGCCGGGACCATGTGTTGTGCGGGTTAGAGTAAAAAGTATACTCCCGCGCACCTGGGTTGGCTGAGCACCATACATCTATTAATGTTAAGTCTGCTAATCCCAGGGTCCATTGCTTGACCGCTGACACCTCTCTATTTCTGGATCCAGAGTAATCTACTTTAGGATCCACAATACAATTAAAATCTCCCCCTGATAAAAGGTGAGGGAACTGTTCTCATATCAGGATATCTAAAATCTGCTGATAGAAGTGTGAAACCAGTGTCGACAGTGCATATATATTCCTGAGAGTTATAATTTGACCCCGGATCTCCCCCACCACGAAAATGTAGTGCCCATCTACAGGGTCTTTAACTGTGCGGTGCATCACAAAGTGGACTCCTTTTTTAACCAGTATCGTCACTCCTCTTTTATGAGCACTATAGGAGGAGGCAAAACATGCTCCTACCCACCCTGCCACCAATTTAGAGTGTTCTCTGGTAGTCAAGTGGGTCTCCTGTATTAGAGCAACATCTGCACCTTTATTTTTAAGTGCTGTGAGGATCTTTGCCCTCTTGGCTGCAGAAGAGAATCCCCTTTACATTCCAGGAAACAATCACATTCTGTGTTTTCTTATCCATGCTGCTTTCTTGTAGGTTCCCTTAGTTTTCCCTTTTCTTGTTTCCATGGCATTTGAGCATATAGGTAGCACTGTTTCATAAAGTCTTCGACAAGGCTTAACAAACAGTAAACTAAAACTGCACATTTCATCTTGTGCTCTAAAATCAAACATTGACTATGAACCTGTAAAACTTCCCCTGTCCCAACCCTCCCCAACTTCTCCCCTCCCTGCTTATTTAACTGATGTTGAGTGTTACATCGAGTTAGTACTCCATCCATCTTCATATCAGTTTTTCCACTTTCTTTATACTCCCTAAGCGGAAAAAAAGGAAAAAAACTAAAGAAGAAATGTATGATCTCTACGCCCCCCTCTCTCTGCATCCGATTTGACATATCCATTATTTCCATATTTCAAAAAAAAACTATCCTCCGCATTTAACCATTTTTTAAATCTTAAACCCCGTAGGGTTTATATCCCCAGACAGCTCTGAGCAAGTGCTCCACCATGTTCGATTTACAAGTGGCGGCAAGTGTACACTTCTCAGGCATGCAATCTTTCCCGTGAACCCCCATGGCCACACCATGCTGCCTCCTATCCCATTAATCCCTTTCCTGTCCCCCTTATGATTAAAATACTCCCTCGAATCCTGCTCCCCAACCCCTTGGATGCCTCCCCTGCACAAGGCGCTTACATCTCCCCTCTTCCAGTGTCATACCTCTGAATTTATGGCAGCATAGGGGTATTTCTCTCCCAAAACAGAACAAGGAGAGACATCTGAAGAACAGAAGCCAACAAGACGAAGGGACATATTTAGTATCCCCTACCTCTCAGTATGGCACTTTTAAACCTTTTTTTTTTTAAACCTCTTGTCACCGTCCCCCTCCTCCCCCTTCCCATTCCAGCTTCCCTCCCCTCCCTTTTCCCCGTTTAAGGGAATTTCAAACATATGCAGAGTGCTTAAACATCCATTAAGTGAAAGTCCTGGTGTTTTAAGGTATTCCAAGAGTACTCACATTACCCTTTCATCCAACTTTCTTGTTCTTTTTGTCCCACTCAGCCAGAAAATTCTGCAGCTTGTTCGGTTCCCAAAAGGAGAACGTGGCACCCTCCCATTTGACCTTAGCCACCGCGGGGTACGTCATGAAGAAGTCCAGGAATCGCTCTCTCAGTTGGTTCATCACGGGATTAAACTGCTGCCTTTTCCACTGCACACCGAGGGAGAGGTCCTGGTGTAGGGTGATTTTATGACCTTCAGAGGTGATCTTCCCCATATTCCTATACACTGACAACAGGGCCTGGCGATCTGGATAATTATGTAGACGAAAATTACTTGCCGAGGTGGCTGGTCAGCGGGGGGCCTCGGAGCAAGCGCCCTGTGTGCCCGTTCAATTTTCAGCTTGCCAGCTTTTGGGGTCATATTTAGCATCTTAGGAAGAATCACAGCACAAAAATCCATCAGGTTTCCTTTCTCTGCCCCCTCCGGTAGCCCCCGGATTCTCAAATTATTTCATCTGCTGTAGTTTTCCTGGTAATCCAGGGCATCCTTTAACTCTTCAGTTTCTTTCTCTAGCCGAGCCATTTTTTCTGGGACCTCCTTGTGATTGTCTTCCAAGTCTGATATATGCTGCTCAGCCTCTTGAATACGGTTAGCGTGTTGTTTAACGTCGTTTGTGATGCCAGCAATGGATTCCTCCACCTTTTCCTAGTGAGGAGTGAGGTCCGCCAGTACCTGCTCTGAGACTGCTTTACCTATAAGAGATAGCTCAGATGCTGAGAATGAGATAGGGCCTATTCCTCTACCAGCCACATTGTCATGTCCGGCTGTTTTCCGTGAGTTCTTGCCTCCCTGCCTCGACGTTTTCCTTTGTGAAAGGTATCCGTCCATAGCAGAGCTACTCAGGCAACCTCTGGAGTGTACTTTTAAACTTAAAAGTTAAATAAAAAGGGTTTTTATCTACGTAGTGATATGGAGCTCTGGAGAGTTGCGACCGTCGTCTTAGCTGCTCATTAGCGCCCCCCTCCAGGACTGGGTCAGAATCTAATCACACAAGGGCGAGGGTCCTGAACTTCAGGAGAGCAAATTTTAAGAAAATGGGAGCATGCCTGAGGGAAGCCTGGCAGAGATAGGAAAACTGGGGGGAGTCAAAGAAAAGTGGGCAAAAATAAAAGAGGGAATTAGGCAAGCTACAAACCTCTGTGTAAGGCAGGTGAGCAATGGCAAGAGAAAAAGGAGACCCCTCTGGTTCTCTAAGAAAGTAGCAGAAAAGGTAAGAGCAAAAAAAGGGCATTTAGAATGTACAAAAAAAACACAGATGGGGGATAGGGAGGCTTACCAAGAGAAACAAAGGGAGGCAGGGAAGGCAGTTCGAAGCGCAAAGGCACAGACAGAGGAAAAGACTGCCAAGTCAGTGACAAAGAGAGATAAAACATTTTTACAGTAGATACATAAGTGAAAAAAGAGGACGGGGGGATAGTAAGACTGAAAGGGAAAGGAGGATACATAGATACATAGACAGTGTCGGCAGATAAGGGCCTATGGCCCACCCAGTCTGCCCATTTGAACTTGTAAGTTCAGTTCATGTTTTCCTAGAACTCTGTTGCCCCTTACCCCTGACCTCCAGAATTCCTTTATGTCTATCCCATGCATTCTTAAATCCGGTGATTGCTTCAGCCCCCACCACTTCTTCTGGCAGGGTGTTCCACTTGTCCACCACCCGTTCTGTGAAGAAATTCTGCCTCACATTTCCTCTGAATCATCTTCCCTCCAACTTCATGCCCTCTAGTCCTAGAACATCTTTTTCACTTAAAAATAGTGTATTCCTGCACCCTGTTCCTCCCTGTAAGATACTTGTATGTCTCTATCATGTCCCCTCTCTCCCTCCTCTCCTCCAGGGAGTACATATTCAGTTCCTTCAACCTGTCCTCATAGGACTTGTGATGCAATCCATGTACCATCTTTGTTGCCCTCCTCTGAACCTTCTCTACCCTGTCTATGTCCCAACATAGGTAAGGTCTCCAGAACTGTACACTGTACTCTGTACTCCAGGTGGGACCTCACTAGTGTCTTGTATAGTGGAATTATGACCTCCCTTTTCCTGCTGGTGATGTCCCTGCCTATGCATCCCAGCATCCTATTTGCTTTACCTGCTGCCTTGTCACACTGTTTCCCTACCTTGAGGTCATCAGAGATGATAACCCCAAGATCCCTTTCCTGCTTGGTGCATGCTGTATCTTCACCCCCCAACTGATATATCGTGCCAGGATTTTTGTGTACCATGTGCATTATCTTGCACTTCATTGCATTGAATTTCAACTGCCAAACCCCTGACCATTCTTCAAGTTTCTACAGGTCCCTTCTCATTCTATCTATACCCTCTGGTGTGTCTACTCTGTTACAGAGCTTTGTGTCATCAGCGAACAGTGAAATTCTGCCTTCTAGGTCCTGCGCAATGTCACTGATGAAGATGTTGAATAGGACTGGTCCCAGCACTGATCTCTGTGGTACCCCACTGGTCACTCTTCCCTCTGTGGAGTGACAGCCATTTACCACCACCCTCTGTATCCTGCCGCCCAGTCAGTTACCTACCCACCACACTACTGTCCTGCCCACACCCATATTCCCTAGTTTGTGTAATAGCAGGGGTCGATCTTAACATTGTTTTACTAGCCCAAACACTAGTGCAAATTGGCCAGGGCTAGTGCAGCTAACTCTCTTCTAGCCCACCTTGACTTGTACAGATTTTCATGGCTGTTAGTGAAGTTAAAAATGTCTCTACTGTAGAATTCTGTAGTCTTCATGCTAATCTCTCTCAGTGTTCCAGATGGCCAGGTGTGATTAACAGCTCATTAAGAGCTGCAGTTATCTGGCAGTTCAAGAGAGGGATCCCACAAAAGACTCAATGTGAGTCGCTATCACTCCACTGTTAAGACTTTCAGCTAGTGTTCAGGGTGTGATCAAGGGTAGAGTGCTGTTAAGTCACTAGGTTCCAGTTTTCTGAATGTGTCTGTGTCTAACAATTTGTCCAATATTATTAAGACCATTGCCCCTCATTTCTCTACATTTTGAGTGTTTGTATCCAACATTTCAGTGACAAAATGCAAAGAGGTATACAGGATCGGCCCTGTAGGTGGTGGGTTTTATCCCAGCCTCACCATAACTTCCCTCTCCCCTCCAAATCTCTTAACCCTTTCTTTCCCTGGACACCACTGCAGACTAGACTCTGAAGTGGCCATCCATAGATCCATAGCTGCCATTACTGGCAAGTGTGGGGGGGGGTCCAGCCATCACCATCCATACAGTTCCACCCATATCCCACTCAGCATGTCCTTTCAGCCTTAAAACAAAGCTTTGGATCATGTATGGTACAAAAATAAACCTTGATAAAATACATCATTTGAAACCTTGAAATAGGCATTCCTGGGGTGCATAGATCATCCTATACAGAAATAGAAATAGTATAGTGTTATGCCTGTGTACTGTTTCCCCTGGGCTGATGAAAGGACAATGTTTAAGAAAAACCTGTTATTGTTTGGGCAGAGCATATTAAAATCAATGCTTTTACAAATAAAAATCTCACAGTTTTCTATTTCCCAAGCCCCTTAGGTTTGTCTAGCCCCCACCCCAAATAAATCTTAGATGTGCTCCAGGCTCACTTGAGACTGTAGGAAAAACTTTCAAAAGTGCAGGTCTCCAGCTGACTATAGGGTGGGGACCGAGAGTGTCTTTCTCTGCCTGACTCTGTTTATTGCCTTGTGGGTGGTGGTGACAGTGTGGTGAGGTGCATGATGATGTCAGCTATCACGTGCGCAGAGCTAGGACTGCTTAATTGAACATTTGCTGTTGTGATATCCTCTCTGTTTAGTGTGGGGGGGCAGAAAGAGGAAGAGAGGAGGCTATGGTACAAAACAATGGGGGGTGCTCACCGTGATGTCACTACAGTCTCTTTTTTCTGCTGGGGAGCTGGAAGCAATGTGGGAGCAGGATAAATGTGCAATAATCAGAGTATTTCTTGGCTTTGCTTGCATTGTTTCCTGCATAAGTGATCAAAATTTACCATAATAATTAAGGGCTAGTGCAATCATCTGCGGGCTAGTGCAATTTTAAATCAACTTGCCCTGCTGGCTAGTGACCCCTGTGTAATAGTCTTCTGTGTTGCACAGTGTCAAAGGCCTTGCTGAAGTCCAGATAGGCCATGTTCACTGCCCTCCCCGATCCACCTCCCTAGTCACCCAGTCAAAAAATTCAACGAGGTTGGTCTGACATGACCTCCCCCTGGTGAAACCGTGCTGCCTTGGGTCCTGCAGTCCATTAACAACCAGATGTTCCACCAATCTCTCCTTCAGTAGTGCTTCCATGATCTTCCCCACTACCGAGGTGAGGCTGACTGGTCTGTAATTCCCCACTTCCTCTTTGTTCCCACTTTTGTATACGGGGACTACATCTGCTGTCCTCCAGTCTTTGGGTACCTCCCCTGTTTCCAGTCATCAGCTAAACAGGACAGCCAGAGGTTCAGTCACCACCTCTCTTAATTCTTTAAGGACCCTGGGTTGCACCCCATCTGGCCCCATTGCTTTGTCAACTCTTATTACTTCCAGTTCCTTCAGGGCCCTTTCTCGTGTAAAGGGACTTGTGTCCATTCTGCACCATTCTCACCCTTGTACTCCTTCAGACCCATTGCCCCTCTTCCTCAGTAAAGACTGAGCAGAAATACCTGTTCAATATGTCAGCTTTACTGTTGTCATCCTTCACGTGGCCCCCATCCTCCCCCTTCAGTCTCACTATCCCTCCCTTTGCCTTTGTATTTTCACTTATGTACCTGTAAATGGTTTTGTCCCCTCTACCCACTGATGCAGTGTGGAAGAGGACCACCAGAAACCGGATTTATTAAATAACTATTTCTGTTTAGTATTCACAGGGGAGGAGGAAGAAAACAGGCCAAGGGTAAAGGACAAGGATATAAAAGGATGGGAAGTGGACACAAAACCATTCACAAAAGAAAGAGTCTATCAAAGATAAAAGTAGATATGGCAATGGGCCCAGACGGGGTACATCCCAGGATAGTGAGGAAACTGAAAGAGGAGCTAGTTGTACCTCTGACAGCACTTTTCAACATGTCATTAAAAACAGAGGAGGTACTGGAGGACTGCAGCAGGGCAGATGTAGTCCCAATCCACAAAAGTGGAAATAGGGAGGAGGCAGGAAATTACAGACCAGACAGCCTGACATCAGTGGTAGGCAAGGTAATGGAAACACTATTATAGGAAAGAATTGGAGAATACCTAGTTACCAATAACCTAGGATCAGAGGCAGCATGGGTTCACAGTGGGGAGGTCCTGCCAGACAAACCAGATAGAACCAGCTATATGTTAACGCCATCAGCCAAGCTAGCCATTGCCAGGGGGATCCTTTTACCAACCCTAACCTACTGTGCTCCCATCCTGACTACTGCCCATAAATCAGCCTTGCAAAAATGGGACGTCACCTATAACAACGTATGTCGGTATGTTTCCAAGGCTCCTCAGCTCAAACATCATTGTCAACTGTATAGTGACCTTGGCTGGCTCTCCCCCACTGCTACCAGGCTATACTATCTTGGTTGTCTATGTGACTCTATTATCAGACTGGACATGCCCACATCACTAGCTGAGCTACTTCGTCCCGTTACTTCAATCCGTGAATTGAGATCGTCTGACAGATCACTATTGAGAGGTCCCCGTTGTCACACCTCCAAAGGAACTGGGGCTTTCGGGCATGCTGCCCCCCAGATGTGGAACATGCTACCACAGGACCTTAGGCATACCTCATCACACTACCTCTTCAAATGAGGACTACGACACTACCTAGCTACCTCTGACCAATGTACCTGTTTTGACCCTACCTGACAGTATCTTTGAAAGCCAGCCCTACAACCTACCCATTCCCTACCTTTACGGCTGTCCCCCTTCCCTCTTGCTCACCCACTTTCCTTTTGCCTTCTCTCCCCCCTGCCTGTTTGTACACCTTATCTACCTGTAGATCTTGAAATTACCCTGTTTTCCCCTAACTATAACTGCTCGGTTTGTTACATACTGTACTAAACAAAGCCGTATTAATGATCTGTCCAGTGCCATCTTATGCAGAATAAGCCCTCACTGTTATCTGTAAATGCTATTCTATGTACTGTTTACTGACTGAACTATGCTGTTTTTTGCTTTACCTATTGTTGTCTTAACTTGAATATGCCCTCACTGTTTTTCACAGCCAGTCAGATGTGATAGCTGAGTATTGGTACAACCAGGGGCTTCGCCTCTTTTCCTGCCCCCCTCGCGTATTACTCCCTCTGGGATACCCGTGGACCGGGACTGCACGCCGCACCCATGCCCAGCAACAGAACCATGAGCCCGCTGCTTGTTGCTACTTTCAGCCGCTAATGCCGTTAATTTGCAGAAAATCCCTCAAAGCCCTATCGGGACGTAGAGTGCTCCTCCCGGCACCCAGCACCGATGTGGACCCACCTAGATAGTCTCAGGGGCCCGCCTCAATGCACTGCTTGCCAAGTAGTAACCAGAGTTGCCCCTCCTTTTCATCCTGACTGCAGGGGTCACCCACCGTGCATACGCCCATAAACAGAACCAGGTACCCGGTCACTCGAGGGTACCCTGTGCCGCCAAAGCCGTAGTCACCATAAAGTCCCTCTAAGCCCATTTTTGGGCTTTGGATCACTCCTCCTTTTTCCTCAGTGCTGCCGGGGTTCCACCTCAGTAGCCTAGGGACCCGCATTTGAATTGATTGCCTGAACGACTAACAGCGTTGGACTTCGCCTTGCTCCTCCTGGGAAGTCTGCTATCAGGGGCTGCCCGCCGTGATCACGCCCAGGAAGCAGAACCATGAGCCCAGCCGCTTGATAGTACCTTGAACCGCTAAAGCTGTAATCACGGTGAGGTCCTTACAAGCTCATCGTAACATCAGACCGCCCCTCCACTCCTTCTACCCTCCCTCTCCCGCTTGTTTGCACTACGTCTGCCTGGGGAACTCCGAATAACTCTATCTTTGTACCAATACCCGCTCTGCCTGTTATATTCTATACAGAACAATGTTGTATTCATTTTACTTAGACTAGTGTCCTCACTGTTATCTTAGCCTCATAGCTTTGGCTCCTCTGTCTATACATTGTACTGCCACACTAATTGTACTGTATTTGTTAAAACACCCTCAGTATGTATTGTCTTGTACTCTCCCGGGTCGTGCCTGAAAATAGTCACCTGCTGGCTAGTGCACTTGCCCGGTTAACAAAAACTAAATAAATAAATAAAATTAAATAATAGAGTCCTTTGGTTGGGTGACCAGGGAAGTGGATCAAAGGAAAACAATGGACGTGGCCTACATGGATTTCAGCAAGGCCTTTAACACCATTCCACATAGAAGGCTGTTAAACAATCTGGGAAACCTAGGAGTAAGCCCTAAGGTACAGTAATAAAATGGGTGGGAAATTGGCTGGGCAATAGGAGTCAGAGTCAGAGGAGTCAGAGGGTGGAGGTAAATGGCAGTCACTCCGGAGTAGGCAAAGTGACTAGTGGAGTACCACAAGGATCAGTACTAGGGCCAGTCCTCTTCAATATCTTCATCATAGAAACATATAAACATAGAAGTTAATGGCAAAAAGGAGACCGCTAGGTCCATCTAGCCTGCCCATTTGTTTTAGACCTATTTTGTCACTCTAGTTACCCTTTGCAGTCAGGGCTCCCTTGTGTCTATCCCATGCATTCTTGAATCCCCCCACAGTGTTGACCCCCACAACCTCTTGGGGCAGGCTGTTTTAGGCATACACCACTCTTTTTGCTGGTCACCCTGCCTTCCATTGATTGTGTTCCATTAACCTGTACCCTCTGTGTTCTGCCTTGTAACCAGTTTTGTACCCATCTGACTATTCCTGGACCAATCCACCCCTGTGTGGTCAAGCTTCTTTGCCAGCCTTCTGTGTGAAACCGAGTTGAAGGCCTTACTAAAGTCTAGGCAGACCATATCTACTGCCCCACCGTCATCCACTATTTTTGTAGCGTAGTCAAAAAACTGAAGCAGATTTGTCAGGTATGACCTACCTGCTGTGAAACCATGCTGTTTAGGGTCTTGTTGGCTGCTAGTTTCGAGGAATGCTATGAGCCCCCAATATGAGTAGTGTCTCCATTAGTTTTCCTACTATAGACATGAGGCTCACCGGTCTGTAATTACTAGCCTATTCGCAGCTGCCTGATTTGTGAAGTGGAACCTCTATTGCCTTTTTGCAGATTTTCAGGTACCACACTGCTCTTCAAGGATTTTGTGACTAGATGTGCCAGAGGGGCTGCTAATTCTTCCCCAGTTCCTCAAGGACTCTGGGGTGCATCTCGTCTGGTCCCATGGCTTTGTCTGCTTTTAGTTTATTTGGCGCCTCCCGTACTTCAGCTTCTGTAAAGAGACTAGTGTCTACCCTTGGTCCTGGAGTGTTGTGTTTTTTCAGGGCTGGGCCATCCACTAGGTCCTCATTGGTAAACACTGAGCATAAGTATTTGTTGAGGATTTTGGCTTTCTCTGGGTCATGTTTGGTGCATTTCCCTTCTTCAGTAACAGTCTTTACTATCCCCCCTTTTGCCTTCCTATGTTCCCTAATGTATCTAAAAAAAAAATATTTGACTCCTCTCTTTGCCCCATCTGCTATCTTTTCCTCTGTCTGGGCTTTTGCCTTTCTAATTTGTTTGTTAGACTCTCTCAGTCTTTCACAGTTTTGGTTTCCTGGTATATGCTGTACACCTTCTTTTTTTCTTTGACTATGGTAGCCATTTCCTTGGAAAACTATAGAAGATTTATTTTTCTTTTTGCTTTGCTGACCCATCTGGCACATTGATCTGTGGCAGTCTGTATTGCTCTCTTGAGTCTCCCCCACATGACCTCCACCTCCTCAGCCTCTATTTACATTAACTGGCTACTTATGTTGTTCCTCATGTTTTGGAAGTCAGCCTTTCTGAAGTCTAGCACATTTATCTTTGAGTGACTGGTGTCCTGTGTTATGTTTACCTTAAAGCTTACCATGCGATGGTCGCTGTTGCCCATATGGCATCCCACTTCAATGTCCTTGATCCTTTCCAAGTTTGTTAGGACAAGCTTGAGAATGGCAACTCCCCTTGTTGGGGTTTTAACAAGTTGGCACAGTTCCGTGCCTTGTAAATGACATTAAGAAGTTTCTTCTTCTTCTTGTTGCTGCCATTAGTGTGCTCCAGTTTACATCTGGTAGGTTAAAGTCCCCCACCAGTATTAGTTCACCTTTATCAGACATTGTGTGGATTTCCTCTATTAGGTCTTTGTCTCCTTTATCACCTTGATTTGGGGGCCTGTACACAACGCCAATTCTGAAGGGTTTTTCCTTGCCCATGTCTACTGTTAGCCACAGTGACTCGAAGTTCCCAGGTTGCCCTTTTATTTCTGTGGCTTTTATTTCCTCCTGAATGTAGATGGCTACACCCCCCACACACACACACACGCACGCTATTTTTGTCCTGCCTATCTTTCCTGAACAGATTGTAACTGGGAATGGCCATATTCTATCCGTGGTTTTCCGTGAACCATATTGCTGTTACAGCCACCCAATCCAACCTTTCTGTTCCAAGATGGCTGTGAATTTAGTAAGTTTGTTGGTTAGGCTCCTAGTATTTGCAACCATTGCCTTCCAGGAATGTACATCCTCTTTGGCGCAAGGTTGTACCCTCTTCCCGGACTGTTCCAGTTTGCTCTTTTCAGCCAGAGATTATGGAGGTTGCTGGTGTGGGTGGATGTTGGCTCTGATTTGTTTTCTGGGGATGTATGCGCGCTTTTGGCATTTTGGGGAGAGATGACTAGCCCACCAATGGCAGGGGTGTGAGCTGCATCATGCTCTTTTATTTAGTTTAAACTACCTGTATAGATATTGAATTTTTGTCTGAGTGCTCACACACCTTCACTGTTTGAGTGCAATCCATCGTATTTAAAAAAAAAAGCTCTTTCCCAAAAGTTGTGCTAGTTCCCCATGTAGTGGTGTCCCTTGTCTTGGCACCAATCACACAGCCATGAGTTGGATTCACCTACTTCAATCTCTCTCTGACTCAGTTGGTGCTTTTCCCTTTTTTCCACACTGGCAGCACTTCTGAGAAGGCTAATTTGGACGGAAGGGAAGAAAGTTTGTTGGCCAGGTCCTCAAACTGTTTCTTGGCCTCCTGAACTGTGTGATTTGCCAAGTCATTGGTACCAAGGTGTAATGTTATACATGTAACATCCCCTGAGTCCTGCTCAATTGTCTTTATGCGGTTAGTGTCCCTACTTGCAGAGGCTCCTGGTAGACATTTTACCACAATGTCGATTTTAACATTTTGTGTTAAACGGTGTTCCACTCCTCTGATCATGGAATCCCCAGTATGAGAATTTTGCTTTTGTTTATATTTGTGTCTTTTTTTTTTGAGTTTTAGTATTTTTGTTGTTATTGCATTTGGTTTTGGTATTGTTGTTGGTTATATTTTGAGTATTAATATTTTTTTTATCGTAGTTTGTATTAGTTTAAATTGGTGTGTTAGCCTTTTTTGGTGGTTTGATTTCTTTACCTTGTATTACTTTGTCTGTGGATGGTAGCAATGGAGTGAACCTGTTTAGGTTTGGATGGCCAGGAAGTGCTCCTAGTTTGTGTCTTCGTTCCTTCCTTGGCCTCCTATGATGCCTCTTTTTCCTTACCATCTGCCAGTCTTCGGGCCCTACCTCGAGTCCTGACCCTTGGCTGACATGCTAGTACTGGTGGTGGGGGGTGGGGTTGAGGAGGTGTGCTACAGAGTTCCCTGTATTGGAGGTAGTATATAGTCCAAGCATCCTGTAGTAGGACTGCAAGATCTGTTATGGTTCAGCATGCACGGCAGGGTCCTGGTTGCCATTTGTAAATCCTATTGTGCAGTGCACCATAGTTTTCGCAACTGACAAGGTCCATTTTTTGTTTGTTTTTATTAGTTGAGCATTAGTGCTAATTGCTGTTTCTTGGCAGAAAGTGTGAATGAAAAAGAAAGCAGAACAGTGAGTTTTTGTTTTGTACTTTACTATCTCCTATAAGGTGTTGTTGGTGGTGCTACACACCTATAAAGCAAGAGCACTGGGGAGGGTGGGATTAGGGGTGGGTGGGTGTATCCTGCTGTTCCCTGTATGCTGCAGAAAACTATCAGGTAGCTGTTGAACAGACGAGGTCTAGCTTGTACTTCTGCAAGGTAAGAAGCAATCTAGTTAGCAGCTCAGTTGTTTTGCCCTTTGGCTCACAACAGCTACGTGGAGTCCCCACTGCTTGCAGTAAAACCCCCTGCCTGTGGTCCATGCATCCCAGCTCCCTGCTGCTGTGAGGGAGAGGGGAGTGATCCACTGACTGCAGGACAATACCCGCCCTTCTCAAACACTGGATTGTCTAGAGAACTGCTGCAGCAGAAGCCGCCAATGAGATGGAGCCTAGATGCAGCTATGCTGCTGCAAGTTCCACTTGTTGCGCTTCAGTCGGCAGACCTGCGGGCAAGAGCATGGGAGAATTTAAGTCTCCTACTTGCGCTTCCTTCAGGTGGAGTCTGCTGTTGCTGCCAGCTGAGAGCTTTCTATTAGTCAACCACTATTTCAGTAGTGGTACAGAAGTACAAATGCTGATTTACATACAGCAGCCAGGAATTCTGGGTAAGTGTTCCAACTGCTCCTTATGCTGAGACAGCAGCCACTGGCTGGGTCTGAGCAGAGCAATCGAGGAGAGAAGTCACCTCACTAGAGATAGGAGCCCAGACTATGCATGCAAAGGGGGATTCTCTCAGGTAGAACTATTGTCAAGGAATCCCTGTTTCTGCACCTGTTGGAGTCTGCCTTCCCTCCATGATTGGTCTCTCTCCCAATCGGTGAAGATCAGAGAAGCTCAGAAGACAGTAAGGCTAGGGACTGGACCACACTTGGCATATGCCTCCTAGGGTTGCCCTTTGTGTCTGAGCTGTTGCTTCTGGTTGTTTCTGGCTGATAGCTTTCTATTAGCTGACCACTATTTCAGTAGTGGGTACAGCAAACAGTAAGGCTAGGGGCTGGACCACTCTTGGTGTATGCCTCCTAGAGGTGCCTTTGTGTCTGAGCTGTTGCTTCTAGCTGACAGATTTCGATTAGTCGACCACTATTTCAGTAGTAGTACAGCAGTACAAATGTTGATTTACATACAGCAGCCAAGAATTCTGGGTAAGTGTTCCAACTACTCCTTATGCTGAGAGAGCAGCTGCTGGTTGGGTCTGATCAGAGCGATCAAAGAGAGGAGTTGCCCAGCAGAGATAGGAGCCTGGACTGTGCACTCCAAAGGGAAGCCACCCAGGTAGAACTGCTGTCAAAGAATCCCTGCTTCTGCACCTGTCGGAGTCTGCCTTCCCTCCATGACTGGTCTCTCTCCCAGTCAGTGAAGATCAGTGAAGCTCAGAAGACAGTAAGGCTAGGGGCTGGACCACATTTGGCTTATGCCTCCTAGGTTGTCCTTTGTGTCTGACATTGCAGAAGGGCTGGAAGGGAAAGTATTCCTGTTTGCAGATGACACAACACTCTGCAACAGGGTAGACATACCAGAAGGAGTGGGAAAAATGAGAAATGATCTAGAAAAGTTGGAAGAATGCTCAAGGGCATGGCAGCTGGGTTTTAACACAAAGAAGTGCAAAATAATGCACTTGGGGCATAAGAACCCGAGGCAACATACCAACTGGGAGGAGAGGTATTAACAGTTACAAAGCAGGAAAGGGACCCGGGGGTGATCATGTCTGATGACCCAAAGGTAGCAAACCAGTGTGACAAAGCAGTGGAGAAGGCTGGAAGGATACTGGGCAGTATAAGAAGGAATCACAAGCAGAAGGAGGGAGGTAAAAATACCCCTATACAGATCACTGGTTAGGTCACACCTCAAGTGCTGTGTACAGTTCTTGAGGCCCCACCTCTGTAAAGACATAGAGTGGACACAGCACAAAGGAGGGCAACCAAAATGGTGCATGGCTTGCATCAAAAGCTCTATGGGGCAAGGCTCAAGGAACTTAACTGTACTCCCTGGAGGAAAGGAGGGAAAGGGGGATATGATAGAGACATTCAAATCTCTCACAGGCAAAAACAAGGTATAGGAGGGAAGCATTTTCCACAGAAAAAGATGTTAAAGGACAAGGGGTCATGCTATGAAGTTATAAGGGAGAAGGCTCAGAGAAAATATGAGGAAGTACTTCTTCACAGAGAGAGAGAGTGATGTACACATGGGACAGCTTACCAGCGGAGGTGAGGGGGCAGAAACAGTGACAAGCTTTAAGAACACATGGGATAGACACAGAGGGATCTTAGCGGTTGGGGGGGGTGGAGACCAGAGACTGAGTAGGATCTGCAGTGACACTATAGGTAGGGAAAATAGTGCAGATTAGGTGGGCCATCAGGTCCTTATCTGCCAACAGAGTCTATGTTTCTATGACCTGACTGCCAATGCTCAGGTAAGGAAAAGGGACTTCCTGAAGAGGTGACAGTAGCATAAAACCAGTTGGGGTCTCTTACAGATTTGTCCAGGGTTTCTGGTCTCTCCCAACCGAAATTACTGCATTGCACATCATTACGCATTTGCACTTTTCTGCACCATTTCTATTATTATGGAGCATGTGAGTAAATAAACTTCTTTTCTATTTTGACTGACCTTAGCGCTGCTCATATTTCTTTGTTGCTCTAGTACCTGATTTCATTCATCTCCTCCCTCAGGCTCCACCTTTCTGCATCAGCCGCTGATCAGGGCTCCTTTCCTCAACTCTACCACCCCAGCAGCCACCAGCACCTTTGCCGTATTGGAGCTGCACTCAGAAGCAGATTCCACCTTTCTGCACCAGCCCCTGATCAGGGCTCCTCTCCCCGACTCTACAACTCCAGCAGCCACTGGGACCCTTGGCATATTGGAGCTGCACTCAGAAACAGGCTTCACCTTGCTGCATCAGACCCTGATCAGGGCTCCTCTCCCCAACTCTACCACCACAGCAGCCGCTGGGACCCTTGCCGTGTTGGTGCTGCACTCAGAAGCAGGCTCCACCTTTCTGCAGCAGCCCCTGATAAGAACATAAGAATGTGATGGCAGATGGGGATCACTTGATACATCTAGTCTGCCCGTGTGTTTGTTTGTTTAACTATCCCCCTAGGATATACTTCTTTGTTTCAGTATCCCACAATGCCTATCCCAAGATAGCTTGAATTCCCTAACCATCTTTGCCTCCACCACCTCCTGTGGCAGTCTGTTCCAAGTTTCCACAACCCTTTCTGTGAAGAAGAACTTTCTGACATTGCTCTGGAATTTTACCCTCACCAAACGTCTGTTGTGCCCTCTGGTACGTGCCTCTTCATTCTTCAAAGAGGCTCTGCTCCTGTGCTGAGCTGATTCCTTTGAGATATTTAAAAGTGTATAAGAACATAAGACCATATCGGCAGAAGGGGACCGTGTGATCCATCTAGTCTTCCCAGATTGATCAGGGCTCCTCTCCCTGACTCTACTGCCCCAGAAGCTGTGGGGACCCTTGCCGTATTGGAGCTGCACACAGAAGCAGGCTCCACCTTTCTGCATCAGCCTCTGATCAGGTCTTCTTTCCCTGACTCTGCCACCCTAGCAGCCGCTGAGACCCTTGCCATATTGGAGCTGCACTCAGAAGCAGGCTCCACCTTTCTGCATCAGCCCCTGACAAGGGCTCCTTCCCCTGACTCTACCGCCAGGACCCTTGTTGTATTGGAGCTACACTCAGAAGCAGGTATGCGGATCAGAGCTCCCAGTACTTTTGAATCTTGGTGCCACTTCTCAATAGCATAAGTGCTTACACTCAGTTCTTGGGAGCAACCTGCTGCAGCATAATTTGGGAGTGGAATTGTTGATTTAATTCTGTAGATCTTGTATAAATTTTTTACAGCTAGTTTGCCAATTATTTAATGATTTAGAGCCAGTTTGCCAGTTTTTTTAGAGCCAGTTTGCCAATTATTTAATTGTTTTGTGCCTGTTTTAAACTTAAACTGTCTGTAGTAAATTTAAGGTGCCTGTTAACTCTTGTAGAGCTCAAAGTGTACTTCAGCAATTTGATAAGAGAACCCTTCCCCCCTCCCGTCCACATTTAATTGTGATTGTTTTTCTCCCTTTAGTTTAAGCCCTCCCTCCCCCAACTCTCAGACTTCCCCCAATTAAAAAAAAACCTTATTTAATTATTTTATTCCTCTCCTCCCTCAGGATCCACCTTTTTGAATCAGCTCCTGATCAGGGCTCGTCTCCCCAACTCTACCACCCCAGCAGCCACCGGGACTCTTGTCTTATTGGAGCTGCACTCAGAAGCAGGCACAAGGACCAGAGCTACCAGGGCTTTTGAATCCTGGTGCCACGTCTCAACAGCACAAGTGCTTTCACTCATTCCTCGGCAGCAACCTGCTGCAGCATAATTAGGATGTGTGACTGTTGATTCAAGCCCCATTGCTGCTCTGCAGTGGCTCCATGCCTGCCCCCACCCGCCCACCACCACCACCACCACCCTTTGCTGGTCTCTCCTACTTTGTTGTACAGGATCATGTGACTAAGTCCCCAATTTTCCATCTGCAGCCTATGGGAAACCATCATTAGAGGATGCTTGATTACAGGAACAGTATTTGGACATTGTGGCTCTCATGCTGGGGGAAGCACACTCAGTTTCTAACTGTTTAATGTACTCTCAGGATACGGTATCAACATTCTGGGCTGGAAACAACTAATCTCCTTAGCTTGGAGTCTACTTCACCATTTATAGGGTGCAAAGTAGCCAGGTAACTGGTTAGTAGCTGCAGCAAGCTGCTTAGCAAGAAGCAGGGTTCCAGGACACTAGAAGGCAAAATGGACCTCCCCCATTTATGGTTCTCCTCCTGCTTATTTTAGGAATTACCCCGTTGGCTAATTTGCCACTAGTATGCACACAGGGGATGCTAAATACAATTATAACTCTTGATGACGCACTAAGGATCTCACAAGGGACGTTATTGGGAAAGCCTTGTTTTGATGCCTCCCTCAATCTAATACCAACAAAGGTAAAGCAGCAAATGCATGAGGGCCTTATCATAACTGTCATATCACTGCATTCACAAACAAATTCACTGCAACCAAAATCTATCAAACACACCCTGCAGAGGGCTAAGGCTCGGATACATATTAGCATCACTAGAAAAAAGGCAGTACTAATTCTGCTGTTGCTATCTGGGAACATGCATCCTAATCCTGGGCCATCACACACCCCAGCTGAGGCTGGAAAAAACAGCCTGGACTGAAGATAGCATCTATGAATGTTGGAAGCCTACTGGCAAAATGGTCTCAGTTTCAAGCCTGGACCCACATGCACTCCCCAGACCTCATTTGTCTTACTGAAACTTGGCTAACACCTAAAATCAAGGATAATGCAGTCTCATTACAAGGATATGCAATGTACAGGCAAGATAGGACTGGTAAAAAGGGCGAGGGGTGCCTGATCTATGTCAGGGACACTATCCAAGGGTGCTTGCTCCACCTATCCGGGAGGTCTGGCGACCACGAATTACTGGCTGTAAAACTAGTACTTGGCTCACAACACAAGTCCCTCACCATAGCAGCAGTATGCTTACCTCCCAGAAGAGCAAAAGAGGGATTAGAAAAAGTGATTGAGGTCATCTACCAGCTTAAACTGTACAATGAAATCATCATAACAGGTGACTTAAACCTCAATTGGCTAAGCAGAGACCGATCCCCAGATGGATCTAGTTACTAGTCTATATCTCTCCCAACTGATTTCTGAACCCACTAGGCATAACTACAAAAGTGGCAATAGCACACTCATAGACTGGGTTCTTGCCAGCTGCCCATCAAGGATAGAAAGAGTCACAGTTCACCCAGACTCCCTAAGTGACCACTCGCCTATCACCTGTTACTGGACAAATAAAATCAAGAAGGCTACACCTACCTTGATTGAAAGTAGGGTACTTAAGAGTGGCCTACTGAGCTCCTTTAAGACAGCACTTGCCCAAATCAACTGGTCACCACTGGACAAAATACAGGATCTAGACCTAGCTCTCCAGTACTTTAAAAGTTCAACGCAACCTGTGACTTATTTGCCCCAGTAAGAAGAAGGAAAACACGGGGATTCTGTAATGGATGGATTACCAGGGATTTCCTTGGCCAAATGAGGGACAGGGACAATCTGTGGTGTAGGGCTAAGGAGGACACAAGGCAAGGGAAATAACTATCAGACATATAGAGAGGCCAGAAATAAGTGCACAAACCTGATAAGACTTACCAAAGCAAAATTCTATAAGGATCAACTTGAGAAGTCATAGTGCGATGGGAGGAGATTTGGGGGGAACATAAAGGAAATTCTAGGGAAGGAAGATATAAAGCATCCTACAATGCTCAAAATAAATGGAATTACTACCTAAGACTTGCTCACCATCGCTAACACCTTCAATAAAGCTTTTACTGACCTTAGTTTGGTACTCCCCTCAGATTACCCGAATCTCCCTGAACCTCCTCAATCAACCACTAGCATGGAAAACAAGAACCCTAACTTCTGTTTTAAATGTATCTGCATCAAGGAGGCTAGGAAATATTTGAAAAAGGTGCTCGGCAAAACCAGACAAGGTAGCGATAAACTGGAAATGGTTGCTCTCACCCTGGAAGAAGTGCTTGCCCCATCACTAAAATATTTAATAAATCCCTCACACTTGCTAAATTCCCAGCCATCTGGAAACTTGCTTTAGTGACTCCTGTTTACAAAAGAGGGAATTGCACAAGCACCTCAAACTATAGACCCATCTTGATCCTCTCCCCCCTCTCAAAAGCACTGGAAAGAATAGTGGCCAATCAAATCACCAATTATTTGCTAAAATACAATCTCCAATGCCCACAACAGTATGGCTTCAGGAAGAGCCACAGTACATCAACTGCCTTGGTTGAATTCTCTGATTTAGTGCATAGGACCCTTGATAGTGGCATACTAGTGGGGTCAATTTTTATTGACCTCACCAAAGCATTTGACACAGTCAACCACTATCTTCTTACTCAGCAGCTACAGGCGCTAGGACTATCAACTTCCTCCATAAGTTGGTTCCAAGATTACCTCTCCTGCAGATCACAGAGCATTAAAATAGGGGCTGCTGTCTCTACCACTAGAGAGGTCTCCCTAGGAGTTCCCCAAGGGTCAGTACTTGGCCTGCTGCTCTTTAGTCTGTTTCTAAATACTCTTCCCGATGCCTGCCCTAGCAAAATCATTATGTATGCAGACGATGCCGTCATTCTGAATTTACACCCACAGCTAGCTCAACTCAAAAAAAAATCTTCTGTCTACCTTTCAGAAACTTGAAGACTGGTTTCACCAACAAAAGTTACTACTCAACTACACAAAAATGAATGAAAACTATGCTCATCTCAAGCCACCAACACAAAGCAAGGAACCCTCTACTCACCATTAATAACAACAATGCTGTCCCCCTGGAACAAGTCGACTGCTTTAAATACCTTGGTGTCACTACAGATGATACCCCATCCTTCACAAAGCACATTGAACAGGTAGTAAAAGCAGTCAATATCAGACTTGGAGTTTTATATGGGCACCAGCATTACCTCACACCCACAGCCCTACACCTCACTGTAGCCAGCTCAAGCCTATCTGTAATAGACTATGGCCTAGAAGTGTACAGAACGGCCTCTGAATCAGCCCTAAGAATGGTGGCTATGACACTCAATAAAGCACGTAGGGTAGTCCTAGGTGCAGATAAACTTACCCACGCATGTGCCCTGTATGAACAAATTAACTTGCTCACCCTCAGAGACAGGGTCAAATTTCATACCTGCTTACTAGGTAAAAAAGCCCAACTAGGCCTGGCACTTCCTTGTATCCAACAAATCATCCCATCGGCTCACTGCCATGTAACATTAGGAGTACGGTTAGAGGCACTCTATGTGTCCCCTTCAGAAGAACTTCTCTCGGCTAGCGCTCATTTGCTTACAGGGCTCCCCTCTAGCTAAATGAGCCCCCAGTCAAAGTAAACAACTCAGAGAACTTCCCTACCTTTAAGCATGACCTGAAGCAATCCCTAATCAATACTAGAACTTGTGAATGCTAACATGCACACGGCACTTACACCATTCATAAAAGTGCTCGCTGTCCACATAAGGAATAATCGGTAGGTTATTAGACTTTCTAGCTCTAAGAAATAGCTTTCTAGTGCTAAGATGTAAATTCCCCATAGTCTAGCTCATACTCTTACATATGTTCCTTCCTGCCCCTCTCTTTGCTTGCACTAGCTCCAGTAATCTTTGATCCCACCTCTGTGACTCTTATCCTGTTCCTACCCCCAACACCTCCTCCCCCTCCTAAAACTGTCATGCCCCCCTAACCTGCCCTTACCTCATACTCACCTTTCTCCTTCTTTCTTTTTCTCACCAGTTGCTCCCCAAGCACCAAATTATTTTGTATCCCACCTCTGCAACTGAGACTGTTTCATCTCCCGCTCCCTTACCCATCTCCATCCATCCTATACCTTTGTAGTAGAATAAGGTCCTGTAACAAGTGACAATGCCTGGTTCCTAGGCAACTATTTTTACCGCTCAAACTTTTGCAACTGACTGTAATCCACTGCCTGAAAATGTATTGCCCTGCTAGCAATCCTAGGTTAGATACCTGTATCTCTGTCTATGTGAACTGTTCTATTGTAACTGTCTTATTTGTCTCATGACGTGGAACCTTTGTAAATGAGCTCCCAGCTCAAAGGTTATTTCCAATGAATTAAATAAATAAATATTACTTAGCACGCTTTTAGGATTGAGCTGCTTTTGCTCTTTTGGTTGAGGAAAAGGTCATGCCTGCTGCCCTAATAAGTCATCATGACACAAAGCAAATGGTTAACCTATGCTGAATCAACAACACTGTTGTTGAAGTTCAGCATAGCAAGATCCCCAGTGTCGACAGGCGAAATTTCACCTGTCTGACATTGGAGTGTCCCCATTCCCCTTTCTAGAGACTGTCACCTCCAAGTCAGAGTGCAAAGTCCACTGTGTCTAGGGTTGCCACCTGTCAGGTTTTTACCTGGTGATCAGTAGACACCCGTGCAAATCGCAAATACGAAATAGCATGAAATAAAATGAAATTAACAGCACAAAACAAAATATAATTGACAGTACCACATAAAATAAAATTAGCATTTTTTTAACAAAAAGCCGTTTTTTAAATTTTGATTTTATAATGCATTTCTGCACTGACCACGTAGTAATCAGTAAATATTGAGTAGCACACATCTTAGCAAGCCTCTCAGCACCTTGTTTGTCCTGCAATTGCTCTGCAATTATCGCATTTACAGCTGCTAGAGTGTGTGGTAGTGCCCCTAGTAGCCACATCATAGTCTGTATATCTATATGTCTGTCTAGAATGAAAGAGAATGAATGCCTGTCTTTGTTTGTATGTCCCTTGGATAAATAGTGAGTAATATACTGGCCATCTACTGCACACTATGAAAACACTTTGAAGTGTGTTACTTTAGTCGAGTACTCCACCCCCTCCCCCGTATGTTGTCTTTAGAGTCATGGGGCACAACTATTTAAAAAAGAGCAATCCTCTGGGTATCTGATCTCGAATTATTCTTTGAAATAGTATCAGGTTATATTTGGTTAGTTCTAAAAACTCCCCGATTTCCTTAAATAAGCACTGTGGTGCTCATTTGTGTCATTAAAATAAGGTCTGTAAAAAGAGCTCCCGATTTGCCGTTTTGGCAGTGGCAGAGTTAAAAGATTTCTGACCCTTTTAAAGGCGTAGCGTATAATGCTTTAATTTTCCCTTCCCATTGTAAGTTTAGTAGATATACAGTAGTCCTGCTTTAGTGTGAAAGAAATACTATTCAAGACCTACCCAGCTTCTGCTTGAAATAATTTTCGATGTGACGCTACAGCTGTCTCTCTCTCCTGTCTGCCTGCTCGAAGATGCGCATATTCATCCCACTTCTGCTCTTCTGTGAAACAGAATGGAGCCACGGAGCTGGGAGAGAACTTAGGTCTGCCTTAGGTCTCCGTAGACTAGAAAACTTTATTTATTTGATATTTTATTTGATTTTAGGGTTATAAGCCCTGCTGAAAATTATCTAAACCACCGAAGAAAATGCCTCAGAACCGCTCCAGTAATCCTGCTTCTTTAGAGCTGGCCGGCCACTTTCTTCCTTCTTTCATACAGGAAAGCTGGGGGCGGTGCTAGTTGGTGTTCAGAAATTTTAGGCATTGAATTATTCCACTTTAGGAAAGTTATTTGATACCAGGACTGTTTGAAATGAAATATAAAAATGTAATCTTATTAGTATTGTATATATCATCTATATTATTATGTGGAATGTCATAAGGAAAACTTGATTGATAGATGGGCGGACCAATCCTTTTGTCCAGCCTCCTTTATATGTGGGTCTTTGAATGATACTAGTCAGATAGGAGTTAGGTGTTGAACTGAGAACACCTTAGAAGTTTAGTTTATTTCTACTCCTATGTTTTGCTTGAGTTTAAGATTTTTGAATGCTGACTCAAAGCCTGTTTAATTTCCGGTATCCTCTTTTGTTTATTTTTATGTCATACATTATGCTTTAATTTTGTTCTGTAAGAAATAAAATATATCTGCAGGAGTCTGCAGCTCTACAGTTCCTGAGTCAGTGTCCATCTGTTAACCCACAGCCTTCTACACTGGTGTCAGAAGCGGGATCGGTTGGTTGGGTTGACTAACTGGAGGAATCTGCACCAAGGCCTGGTGGACATTAGATGCAACAGAACAAAGCGGACATTACGCAGTCAAAACTAGCTGGTGTGCATACTAGATCTGTGACTGCAAAATTCCAATTGCCCTTATTAAATGGGCTGGATCCAGTAACCAGAAAGAGGACCAAGAGAACAACAGGTAAGCCAGAACCTAAGATGGAGGAGGAGAAACTGGAAGGGTTGGCTCAGGCTAGTGGGGGTGTAGAGGAAGAAAGCCCCCCCTGAGGAGACCCAGGACTTGTTGAAGTGGTTATGTGTATATCAGCTTGAACTGGAAAATCAAAGAGAAAGAGACCAAAAGGAAAATGAAGCCAGATGGAATGACACCTTACGGGCAATCCAGGCTATGGGTGTTGGTAGACCACCTGGTGCTCCAGTGGTAAGTCAAAAAGACATTAAATTAGCTAAATTATCAGACTCTGATGACATTGAGGCCTATTTTTTTGAACTTTGAAAGAGTGGCTACAGCTTGTAATTGGCCAAGGGACCAGTGGGTTATTAGACTGGCACCATATGTAACCAGAAAAGCCCAACTGGCCTACAGTAGAGTAGAGGTGGCTTACATAAATAATTTTGACCGGGTTAAATAAGCCATTTTGAAGCGGTATGACATAAATACCAAGACATATCAGCAGAGATTCAGATCGTATGGATATAGTACTGCTGATAACCCACAGGATGCTTTCACCCAGCTCAAAGACTTATGTGTGAAGTGGCTACAGCCTACCACTCAGATCACAGACCAAATCCTTGAAACTATTGTGCTGGAACAGTTTATCTGGATCTTACCATCAGATGTGCAATTATGGGTGAAGGAGCACCGCCCAGAGGTATCCAACACGCAATCCGATTGGCTGAGGACTATATAGCAGCAAGACCCCATAAGCAGAAGGGTACAACCCAGTCATCGAATCAAGGTTACCCGGTAAGATCTCCTTCTGCTTCTATGGGACCAGGTAGTAGTATCATTGGGAACACAGGAATAAAGAGCACTGATAGAACTGGAAGGGGGTATAACCCAGATATTGTATGTCATGAATGTAAGACCAAAGGACATATTGCCCGGTTCTGTCCCAAGAAGAAGCCAGAACAAACACATCTCGCCTTGGCTAATTGGGGTCAATTCATTATACCAGTCCAAATAGGACAACACATAGTTACTGGCCTTCTTGATTCAGGGAGTAAACAAACATTGATACAACCTCAAATGTTAACTAAGCAGCCAACCCAAGGGGGACCCACCATTGGGGTGACTTGTATACATCGTGATATACACTACTATCCATTGGAGAAGACAGAGATAACAATACAAGGACATGTACAAACTATCATGGTAGGAGTTGTACCCTACCTCCCTATACTGGTTGTAATTGGACATGACTACCCCTCTTTTCCGGACCTTTTGTCTTCCAAATTTTACGCCATTGTGACCAGGGCTCAGGCCGCGCAAGCCCCAAAAACAAAAACTTTGGAACAATTATTTCCCTTTGATCAGGAAGTATATGGAGCTGTAGAAAAGGACCGGAAATCATTGAGACAGAAGAGAAAGGAGAAGACTAACTGGACTTTGACTATGAAAGGCACTGTGAAGGATAACAATGATATTGTCACTATTCATAATGTAAAGAAATATGCTAAAAATACTTTTGCAGATTTACAAAAGGGTGATGAGTCTTTACAATGTTTTTAACCACAGGATAAGAGTCAGGGATCTGCAGATAAGTGTCAATTGATGGACGGGTTACTGTATAGAATATATACTAACCCCAAAACTGGTGAAACTATTGAACAGTTAGTGGTACCTAAAGAGAACAGATAATCATTATTGAGCCTTGCCCGTGATATTCCAATGGCCTGACATCTAGGAAGGGATTGTACCCTGAGTACACTACTCCATAGATTCTTTTGGCCTGGGATATATAAGCAAGTAGTTGAATATTGCAGAAGTTGCCCAGAATGTCAGAAAGTGGCAAAAGTTGGTAAGAAAGATTAGGTGCCTTTACAAACTATGCCCTTGTTTACTACCCCCTTTCAAAGAATTGCTATGGATATTGTGGGACCTGTACAAAAGAGTTCAAAAGGGAACCAGTATATACTGGTAGTATGTGATTATACAACTAAATATCCAGAAGCTGTACCCCTTTGAACTGTCACCGCCCCTAGAATTGCTGAAGAACTGGGTAAAATCTTTAGTAGAGTAGGTATCCCAAGGGAAATACTTATGGATAGGGGTTCTAATTTTTGTTCACTGGTTTTGAAGCAGCTCTACCAGACCCTAGGGATAGAAGCTATACATACCATACCTTACCATCCCCAAACTGATGGTCTGGTAGAACGCTTCAACCAGACTACGAAAAAGATTATTCAGAAATTTGTTCAAGACAAAGGGAGGCAGTGGGACGTATACCTACCTTATCTAATGTTTACCTATAGGGAGGTACCACAGGCCTCAACGGGATTCTCCCCATTTGAGCTACTGTATGGCAAAAACCCTAGAGGGCCTTTAGATGTTGTTAAGGAATGGTGGAAGGAGAATAGAACTTCTCAGAACAAATGTCTCCTTGAGTACTTGCAAGGTTTAAGGGGAACGAACAGCAAAGTACATTCAACAGGCTCATACTGTTAATCAAAAGCAACAGTTAACTCAGAAGATACAGTATGACAAAGGAATGTGCAATAAGGAATTTGTGGAAGGGGATCAAGTATTGTTACTGTTACCTTCATCAGATAAACTACTGATGAAGTGGCAGGGACCCTATAAAGTCATAAGGAGAATGGGTCCCATTACTTATGAGATAGATGTACATGACAAAGTTTTTAAAAAATGTATCTATCATGCAAATCTTCTGAAGCCATGGGTAGAGAGGGTGCCAGCCTTATGTGGGTATGTTTACCCGGAGGATGGCAATAGTGAAATGGATATAGCCTATCAGAGATTAGAAATGGAAGGGGGACATTAAGGAGGTTAATGTTAATCCTGACTTAACCCCCCTGTAGACTGCTGAATTATTAACTATATTGAAATGTCATGAAAAAACATTTAAAGGAACTCATGGGAAGGCAAAGGATATGATACATAGTATTTCAGTATCCCAAAATAGTCCCATCTGACAAAAACCTTACCGTCTACCTGAAAAGGTTAGAGAAGACATTATCAAAGAAATAAGGAAGATGCAAGATATGGGAATCATCGAACCTTCCCATAGTGAATGGAGTTTTCCTTTAGTTGTGGTAAGCAAAAAGAAGGGTGGGGTACGATTATGTCTAGATTTCCGACATCTTAACTCCATTTCTAAATTTGACAGTTACCGCATGCCCCACATAGATGACATCTTGGACCATTTGGGAAATGCCCAGTACATTACCACATTAGACTTAACGAAAGGATATTGGCAGATTCCTTTGGATATGGACGCACGGGACAAAACAGCCTTTAGCACCCCCCTTGGCCTATTCCATTTTACAGTAATGCCCTTTGGGCTACATGGTGCCCCTGCCACATTTCAAAGGGTAATGGGCAAAATTCTAGCACCTCATGCTGCATACAGTGCAGCATATTTAGATGACGTAGTAATTTTTAGTTCCACTTGGGAGGAACACATACGTCACCTATCGCAAGTATTATCTGCTATTTCTATGGCTGGACTTACCATTAACCCTGAAAAATGTACCATGGGAATGCAGGAAACAAAATACTTGGGATTTTTAATTGGAAAAGGGTGTATTAAACCAGAGGTAACTAAGGTCGATGCTGTTGCCAACAGCCCCAGGCCCAAAACAAAAAAAGATGTTAGGGCATTTCTGGGGCTAGCAGGGTACTATCAACGCTTCATACCCACATTCTCAACAATAGCTGGTCCTTTATCCAACTTAACAAAAAAAACACAAGCCTGACAAAATAGTGTGGACACCTGAATGTGAGGAAGCCTTTTGTTCCATTAAGGCTCAACTGTCTTCTTCACCAGTGCTACATACACCCGATTTGACATGCCCCTTTATACTGCAGACAGATGCTTCCAACATTGGGGCTGTGTTAATACAGTGTATTAATGGGGAGGAACACCCCGTCATCTATATCAGTCGAAAGCTACACGAACATGAAACTAAATATTCCACGATCGAAAAGGAATGCCTGGCAATCAAGTGGGCTATTGAAGCCCTCCGATTTTATTTATGGGGGACAGAATTTGAAATTTGGATGGATCATAATTCGTTATGTTGGTTACACAATATGAAAGACAGAAATCCACGAATCATGCAATGGTATCTCTCTTTACAACCTTATCGTTTCATAATAAAACATTGAAAAGAAATTACACATGGTAATGCTGATTACTTGTCGAGATATGGAATGGGAATAAATGAATATCTGTCATCAGACCTCGGGGTAATGAAGAAAGATAATATGGAATCTTTGTCTTCCATTTACTTGTTGAAGTTTTTTTTTTTTTTTTTTAAGGGACCCCAAGGTGGAGTCTTGGAGAGGGTGGGCTGTGGCTCCATCTCTCCAAGGGGAGATCTGGTAGACAGGTTAAAGCAGCAGTGCAACAATCTGGTGAAAATTTTGACCTATGCTTTTGTATACTATTTTAGATTGTCACTTACCTCCTGACTTGTGTGATACCCTTCTTTCCACAATTTGAGTCTGCTTTAGTACTTTTTTTCCATGTCTGAAATAATAAAAGGAGCACTCCTTTTAATACAGTGTGAACCAGGTCTTCATCAGTATTTTCAGCTGTTTTTGACCATCTGTTGTTTATATATCACTTCTGCTGCGACTAAAATTAACTATTATGCAGCAGGCAGTGCTCACTGACCATACAGAACAATAGTTGTTCAAAAACAACTGCAAATGCTGATGAAAACTTGGTCCGAGCCATATTAAAAAGAGTGCTCCTTTTATTATTTCAGACATGAGAAAAAGTACTAAAGCAGACTCAAACTGTGGAAAGAAGGGTATCATACAAGTGAGAGTGTAATGGTAAATCTAAAATAGTATAAAAAGTATAGGCTAAAATTGTCACCAGATTGTTGCACTGCTGCTTTAAATAGGTGAAAATCCTAAAAAAGGGGGTTCGTCAAAAGGGGGGAGGAGTATGTGGTAGTGCCCCTAGTAGCCACATCATAGTCTGTATATCTACTGTATATGTCTGTCTAGTATGAAAAAGAATGAATGCCTGTCTTTGTATGTCCCTTGGATAAATAGTGAGTAATAGACTGGCCATCTATTGCACACTATTAAAACACTTTGAAGTGTGTTTCTTTAGTCGAGTACTCCCCCTCCCCCCCCCGTATGTTGTCTTTAGAGTCATGGGGCACAACTACTTAAAAAAGAGCAATCCTCTGGGTATCTGATCTCGAATTGTTCTTTTGAAATAGTACCAGGTTATATTTGGTTAGTTCTAAAAACTCCCCAATTTCCTTAAATAAGCACTGTGGTGCTTGTTTGTGTCACTAAAATAAGGTACGTAAAAAGAGCTCCCGATTTGCCGTTTTGGCAGTGGCAGAGTTAAAAGATTTCTGACCCTTTTAAAGGCGTAGCGTATAATGCTTTAATTTTCCCTTCCCATTGTAAGTTTAGTAGATATATTCCTGCTTTAGTGTGAAAGAAATACTATTCAAGACCTACCCAGCTTCTGCTTGAAATAATTTTCGATGAGACACTACGGCGGTCTCTCTCCTGTCTGCCTGCTCGAAGATGCGCATATTCGTCCTGCTTCTGCTCTTCTGTGAAACAGAACAGAGCCACGGAGCTGGGAGAGAACTTAGGTCTGCCTTAGGTCTCCGTAGACTAGGAGACTTTATTTATTTGATATTTTATTTGATTTTAGGGTTATAAGCCCTGCTGAAAATTATCTAAACCACCGAGAGAAACGCCTCAGAACTGCCCCAGTAATCCTGCTTCTTTAGAGCCGGCCGGCCACTTAATTCCTTCTTTTATACAGGAAAGCTGAGGGTGGTGCTTGTTGGCATTCAGAAATATTATACATTGAATTATTCTACTTTAGGAAAGTTATTTGATGCCAAGACTGTTTGAAATGAAGTATAAAAATGTAATCTTATTAGTATTGTATATATCATCTATATTATTATGTGGAATGTCATAAAGAAAACTTGATTGATGGATGGGTGGACCAATCCTTTTGTCCAGCCTCCTTTATATGTGGGTCTTTGAATGATATTAGTCAGATAGGAGTTAGGTGTTGAACTGAGAACACCTTAGAAGTTTAGTTTATTTCTACTCCTACGTTTTGTTTGAGTTTAAGATTTTTGAATGCTGACTTGAAGCCTGTTTAATTTCTGGTATCCTCTTTTGTTTATTTTTATGTCGTACAGTACGCTTTAATTTTGTTCTGTAAGAAATAAAATATATCTGCAGGAGTCTGCAGCTCTACAGTTCCTGAGTCAGTGTCCATCTGTTAACCCACAGACTTCCACACAGTGTTCATTGTTGTTTTCTCGTGTGTTCTCACCACTGCTATGCTTGCATCCTAGTCAGTCTGCTCTTTTTACTTTCAGGCTGAAATCTGGGTCACGCCACTCAATACTATCTCAATTAAGAACTGGCTGTTCCTGCCCTTGTTATGCGCTTCCCCTGTTCAGTATTCTGTGCCCAGTTTCCTCATTGTGGTAATTGTCCCGGCAAAGGTTTAGATGCACATCTTCTGATCGCTTCCGTCTTGGGCATCCTGACATCAGCACAGAGAATTTCAACGGAATAAAGGTACATGTGTAAAACTTAATCTGCTTGCTGTCAGTGTGGGGGGGGGGTGGTGGTTACAGAGCAAACGCCCATGCACAAAACTAGTTGAACAACAGAAAATTAAGTAGGAATAATTTGCTAAATTACTAATTTACTAATTTCAGCAGAAATCTGCCAGCATGAAAGCCCTGATTAGTTTACTGAAGTTTTTCTCGGGGGTAAAATTTCAGTGCAGTTTCATCAAGGCACACTGTGCAACAGTTGTTGATTTAGCAACACAATTGGTTGTGATAACTATTGCTGAAAATGAAAACATTGTTACAGATATGGAGACATGTCAAAGAAAGAGCGATTCTGCAGCTTAATCTGGCCCTTCAGAAGACAGTAGAGAAGCTGGAAAAACACATGCCAGCAAATTCACCTACTATGCACTTTCTCACATCTGTTAACTCTCTTTTTAACCCTGTAGAGACTGGCACATGTCCATTGGTGAACAAAAAAATGATAAGAAAATGGATTTCAAACGTGCCTCTGCTAAGAGATATTGAGATCAATAATTTTATGCTGTGGTACCTCAGATATTCTGACAGTGTAAAAGCTGCTGTGATGCACAATTCTGATGACTCAGTTGATATTATTTAAATTCTGTTTGGTATGAGATGCCAAAATGGATAGCCTATGATGATGGCGACCACGATTGAGCACTTTCAAAGAGGGCGACTCAATCACAGAACCTGTGCATAGGGTTACCAGGCAGGAAGGGTGACCGGATAGGGGTTCGGTGAATATAGTGACAGGATATCGCTATATATACACGCGTGTGTGGGGGGGAACCACGCTGTGAGATGGGCAGAAGGGGAGAGAAGGTTTGTGGGGTGCAGTGCGGTGGTGGGCTGCCAAGCTGGCCATGTGGCATGGTGGGTTGGTTGTATGCTAGGGTTGGGAGGGTGACGAGTTTGGTTCTGGACGCGCCAGTCTGGGATTTTTTTTTCTTTTGCACCCCCCCGACATGCACCCCCTGGAGTTGAGAATCCTTTAGTAGGGGGCGGGGACACAGCCCTGCATAAAAAATCTAAGTCTCAGGTGCCCTTTTGCTGTGCACCACAAGTGTACATTGCTGAAATTGATTTTCGGCAATGTACACTCGCCCAAATGGTGATCGCCTTTCCGCGATCACCGTTATCACATGGAACTGCCAAAATGCACACCTATCCAATACTGCTATCTGCTGCCTAATGTATCCAGTTGCAAGTGTGGATTGTGAACGTTTTTTCAGCAGGTACACATTGCTTGTCAGTGACAGAAGGCAAAAAAGGAAAAAGGAAAGTATTGAATACTACTGTATACTGGCTTTTAATTGTTAAACAGCCAAATACTGCTGTAATTAAAAATTTACTGCTGGAAAATATCATATTATTGTGTTTTTACCTGTTTTGTATCTGTTTTGTACTTGAAAAATAATTAAATTTAATAACAAGAAATAAAGTGAAATTTTGAAAAAAAGATAAGAAATAACAAGAACGTCTTAAAAAATAACAAGAAATTCACAGGTCAGGTTTTCAGGGTCCCTATCAGGTAATCTGGTTTTGCTCAGTGATAGTTCTTTTTTAAGCCATTTTGAGTGCTCATGTACTTTTGAAACAGATATCATTCACGGTTTCAGCTGCATTTCCAGGTTACAAACAGCTTTGTTGTCAATATAGCCCTTTCTTTGTAAAAGCAGTCAACCTGGGAGGTGTAAAGCATGGCCATTAAGACCATTAGCAGATATGTAATCTAATCTTTTCCACTCTGCATCTCAAAAGCAGAACAGCAGCAAAGCTGGGCAAAAAGTCTGACCCTACTTTTTATGGCTGTGGGTGAAGCCTACGGCCATCCTGCTTTAGCTTGAAAAAAGGGCTTTCCGTGGAACACATTTTTACTACTTTTCAGTGTATTCTTCCATAACTGCAAATCTCTATGGCAGTTAAAAAATAATCCCTTCTTTCTTAGCTGCTTTTCTCTGAGAGGAAATGTGCACACCTTCCAAATAAATCTAAATATCTTTAAAACTATTCAAGGTGCACAAAAACAACCTACGTGAAAGTTGTTCAGGACAAAAACACCTTTCACATGAGTGAAGACACTAATCTGAGTGCTTTATATTTTGTAAAATATGGTCTTCCAAACAACCTCATTTTTTTCTCTGAGTGAACACAGTAAGACTAATGCCAAACAATTGTAAATATCTTAGAAAGTCTAGAAGTTACCAATATACAACCAACATAAAAATTGTTCAGGACAAAATTACCTTTTAAATTAGGGTAATCTGAATTCATTAGATTTTTTTAATATAGCCATCTGAAAGGTGAAAATTGTGAAGGAAAATGAAAATTCAGATAATCAGATGGCCATAGTTTAAAAAGTAGAATTAGTGCAGCTTGATGAATAGGCTCAATTGGAAAGGTAATTTTGTCCTGAACAACTTTCATACTAATGGATTATGTGTAATGTGTATACTTTTAGAGATAATTACATTTGTTTGGCATAACTCCTATGAAAAATGAAAATTGAGGTAGTCAGATGACTATACAATAGTTTAAAAAATATGCTCAGAGCAGCTTAATGAATAGACTCATATGAAAGGTCTTTTTGTTCTGAACAACTTTCATAAGGTTTATTATCTATAACATATATACTTTAGAGATATTTACATTTGTTTGGCATAACTCAAACTGCCCTTCTACACAGCCTCAGCTTTGCAAATTACTACACCAGTTAAGTGAAATTCTAAACAAGACAGCATAAGTTCCATCAAAAGAAAGCTATCTCAAGGTCAAATTTCACTGACATGAAAGTTCACTCCATGTGAAAAGCTATAAACCACCTGAAGCTTCATTTTAAAACCACCTGTGTGTGTCTGTGCTGGAATTAGTAAACGACAATGATTAAAAACACAAGCAAAAAAAGCTTAAAGAGCAACTGACACCTTCAGGAGAACTTTAACAAAACATAATATTTAGATAAAGTTCAGCTTGTATTTCACATTAGTTCTTTATTCATCCTCCCCATTATTTATTGCTGAGGTCATTTGCATGAAAACAGGATTTTTGCTCATGAAGAGTTCATTTATTTCTGTTGCTATCTCCCTACCCGAGGTCATAATGCACTGCTTGTGACATCACAGTTACTCTCATGGCAACAGATTATGATGGCACAACAGAGCATTATGACTTGAAGTAGGGAGTAAGTATTGTTTTCCACAAAACATCTTTTATTTTTTTATTTATTTATTGAAATATTTAACCAGGAAAAGTACACTGAACAACAAGTTGCTTGTCTCATGGAATGTGCTGGGGGAGGGAGTACAGATAGGGAATATAGAAATGTAAGCATACAATCAGTGACAGTTACAGCAATGAATCTTACACAATTACAGGTATTCAAAGGCTGTTACAGGGGATCATAGTACAGTACAGCATAGCAAACATTGGCAATTACAGCAATGAAACTAGGACAGCCATAGGTTATTTACAGCAAGTGCAATTTAACAGTACAAGTGCAGGCTGAATGCAAGTAGTCTACACTACATGTATTACAGTAACATAAGAGCCTAAGTATTAGATGATAAAACCACAACTGAGTCAAGAAAAGAAGACAGGGCAGAAGGAGGGGTGAGGCAGCTAGAGAGCCAGTAATCAGGGTGGCACTAGCAAGAGCAGTTGATAGATAGGTAGTTCTGTAGGGCGGCAGCTAGGGATGATGTGGAGGATGAGTGATGAATCTGGGGAAGTAAGTTCCACAGCTTAGGGAGGTAATGGGAGAAGCCATTTTGTCCCGCTTTAGTATTACAGCGAGAGATTGCAAGGGGACCTTGTGGCACCTGATCTGAGAGAGTGGGGGGGAAGGGGAGGAATAAATAGAGTGGTAGCTAGATAGGGAGGGAGAGAACCAAGCCCGAATTCAGAGGTGAATTTTGCACAGTGGAAGGTACACCTGTTAGTAAGTGAGGGAAAGGACAAGGCGCAATAGAGGTCACAGTGGTGAGTGAAAGGTTGAGAGTCAAGAGCGAAGCGACAGAAAAAGTTAAAGAGGGTGTCCAGTCTGGTTAGGGCAGACAATGGAGCAGCACTGTAGACTATGTTGCAGTAGTCAAAAATAGGGAGGATCATCTTCTGTATAATATCACGTCTTGCTGTAAGTGGGATGCACTTACGGTTTCTGTACAATGCACCTAGCTTGGGGTGCAGTTTTTTCAGAATGGCATTGATATGAACAGAGAAGTTGAGGTGTTGGTCTAGCCATACCCCAAGGTATCAAAATAAAGAGGTGTTCTCAAGAGGGTTCTATGTGATAACAGCGATCGCAAAATAGAGATCGCCATTTTGGAAAATGTACATACACTCGCGGTGAACTGCAAGAGGGCACCCGAGATCTATGGGTTTCTTTTTAATGCAGGGAGCTGTGCCCCTGCACCCCCTACTGGAGGATTCTCAACTCCAGGGGGTACATGTCAGGGGGGTGCAAAACTTAAAAAAAAGAAAAAAACGACCAGGTGCAAAAACAGGATCGCACCCAGAAATGAACCCGGCACACTACCAACCCCAGCCTACCAGCAACCCACAATGCCACACGGCCAGCTTGCTAGCCCACTGCTACACTAGACCCCACAAACCCTCCCTCCCCTTCCACCCATCGCATGGTGTGGTCCACCCCCCGCACATGTATACATAGCGACATCCCATCACTATATTTGCCTACCCACCCACCCCCATATCCAGTTGCTAACCTGCCAGGTAGCCCTGTGCACAGACGCTGTAATTGTGTCATCCTTTTTGAAAGTGCTCAATCCTGGTCACCCTGTACACGGGATACCCCTCAAGAGTAGTCCCATCAAGGGTGTGGAAGGTGGGCATGACAGTTAGCTTTGAGAGTCTCTGCCTAGTGACAAAAGTCATGGAGGCAGTCTTCTTGGCATTCAGAAAAAGCTGGTGTGATCTAAACCAGAGCTGGATCTTATTGAAGTCTAATAGATTTGCCAGATGTGTATATAAGAGTATCATCCACATACATATGTATGCATGCAGACAAGCAAGTCTTTGGGAGGTTGTTCAGAAAAATAGAGAAAAAGAAGGGGGCCAAGCACTGATCCCTGTGGGACTCCAGTGCTGATGAGGAGAGGAGGGGAGATGAAGTCAGCTATGCAAACTGATTGCGACCTGCTAGTCAGATATGCCCTGAACCAATTAGTGGCAGTGGGAGTGAGGCCAACTGAGGAGAAACTAATCAGCAGGTGGGGTGTGGGAGATTGTGTCAAAAGCTTTTTCTAAGTTGGCAAATATGGCAGCTGTGACCTGGCCACTATCCATTTCAGAGGTAATGGAGTCAGTGAGCCTCAGTAGGGAGGTGGCAGTAGAGTGTTTTTTCCTAAAACCAGACTGGAAAGCAGTGAAAAAGGAGGAGTCATCAAGAAAGGAGGAGAGTTGAGATAGGACAAGGTGTTCCTACAATTTAGCCAGGGTTGCAAACAAGAAAATAGGATGATAGTTGCCTGTGGAGGTAGATTTGCCACCCTTGGGTAGGGGAAGGATAGTGGCATGCTTCCAGGTTGAAGGGACAGTAGCAGTCATGAAAGACAGATTTAAGAGGACAGACAGGGGGTATGAAAGACAGGAGCCAAGAGGTAGAGCAGCTTAGGATCAAGGCCATTGGGAGAGCCTTTCATCTCTAAAGAATCTGCATCTCATTTCATCTCTAAAGAAATTTAAGTATTTTGAAATGCTATAAATAATTTTTTTTTTTATAAAATACTTGTTTCATCCTGTAAAAAGTATGTTCACTTCTTTTGGCTTCAAAATACTGTAGCATTGTGGACATGAAAAGGAACTGGATCCAGGAAAAATATAAAAGTACACATTAGTAGAAACAAGAAATTTGTTTATCATATATAATTGTATACTATTTACAGTCCCCCCCCCAATGATATCTGTAAATTAGATTTCCTTTATCCCTGTATGTTTACCTGGAGAGCTGCCCTTGGAGGGGTTGATAGCAAGGAAAGCATATAAGGTATCAGCAGGAGTAATTGGAGAGAAGAAAAATGAGGAGGAGGGGAAGGAGGAGGAGGAGGAAGGGGAAGGGGGAGGAGGATGGGGTGGAGAAGGGGCCGACATTGGAGGAGGAAGGGGAGCAGGGTGTAGTTGGAGGGATGGAAGCTAAAAGGCCAGAGGCACAAGTAGTAAATTGGGCGTTAAAGCATTCAGCTACTGACATATGGCCAGAGATGAGTATGTTATTTTGCTTGATCATAGAGATAGATGGGTGAGCTGAGGGAGAGAAGAGTGCATGTACCACCTTCCAGAATTTCAAAGGGTTATTTATACTGGCTTGGAAGTTGGTCCGGAAGTGCTCAGATTTGGCAAGGTGGATAGCCTTTGTGCATGCGTAGCAAAACATGCGGTAGTGTTGGTAGTCATGCGGGAGCTCAGTGAATTTGTGTTTACACCAGGCATGGTCACGTGCTCTTTAGCAAGCCAAGAGTTCCGGGGTAACCCACGGCAGGTGATTTCCTCTTACTCTGGTCTTACGTAGCAGGGCATGGCAATTCCAAGTGTTGAGAAAGCGGATATTGAAGGAATTCAGGACTTCATCTATATTGGTGGCTGAGGTAGTTGGTGTCCAATCTGTGTGCAAGAGATCATGGAGCAGGGGGGTTAGGTCAAGTGAATTATAGGAACAAGTGAGCAGAATTTTATGGGGTGCTTTTGGTCCATGGATCTTATGTACAAGATAAATCAAATGGTGGTCACTTAGGGCGTCTGGTAGTAATCCAGATTTAACAATTCTATGTGTGTGCGTAGTGAGGGCCAGGTCTAGAAGGGAGTAGTTGTTAGTTTTGGTGTTCTAGTGTGTTGGCTCCTGTATCAGCTGAATGAGGTTAAGGGCTGTTATATCAGAATGGGCTTTGCTATGGGTTCCAGATAGCCAATTTAGATTAAAATCACCCATGATGTACAATTCATCAGAGTGGGCATGGGAGACTAGTATGGAAATTAGGTTGCTAGCAGTTTTGGGTCTATCTCTCTTCCAAAGTGTATATCTGTGGCATGTGCCACACACTTTAAACATCTTCCACACATTTTCATTTCCAAAGCTTATATCTGTGGGGTGTGCCACACACTTTAAAATCCTCCTGGTGCATGATCTTTGCCTAGGGAACAGTGGTGTCCATCCATGAACCACTTAGCCCTGCCTGAAACTCCAGATGGCATTCCTCCCACCCTTTGCCCCAAACAGCCTCTTCCATTCCTTCAGGGTTACACCAAATGAGTCTCCAATCCCCAATGAATTGCTAAAGACTCCCAACTTTAACTTTAAATTCAGCACAGTCATTGTGAAAGGGGTCCTGACCAGTGTGCTCTAGCCTTATCTAGGGCACACACACCTCAGGCAATTCTCTCAGAGAACAGTCTCAAATTCTGTACTCACAGATTAGTTGTTCCTTTCTACCAGTCATGGAAAGAACAAAAGGCACCTTTCTTCCTCTGGCAGCTGTCAGATTCTACTCATTGTTCTTCCTTAAGGCAGCTGTGGACTTCAGGAACTTCAGGGGATTGCCCTTTGGATCCACAAGAACTGCATTCCCTCTCACTCCCCTGGATTGAAACTAAAGTGCCCTGCAGGCAAACTGAAGATTTTACCAAACTAGGGTGAGAAATAACATGGCTCCCTTTGACAGAGCCCCAATGGCAGACATTCTGCTACTCTGACTGCCACACTTGAACTTACTGATGAACATTCTAAGCTCCCCGAGAGCAACTGACTCTAAAATGGTTGTGCTGCTGCAAGAGTTCTAAATGACATAATCATCCTTCTCTCAGGCTAGCCGAGTAAACAATGATGTCATTATGTAGAAAGCCCCTAGTGACCTCCCCACCAGCTGCCTTTTCCTACCTGCCTAAGACTAGTACTAATGGGATTCTAGTAACCCAAGGGGACGGGCTGTTACACATAGTTATGTCAGCACCGCCATGTTACGCAAGGCTGACTCCGTGGCAAACTGCACACGTGCAAGTATCACGCATGTGCAGTACTGTAATCACTGCAGTATTACGACTGACCCCTGTGCAGTGAGAGCACTGCATATTCTGTTCACTGCTCTTGCTGCTCCTAAAAGTTCTCCACAGCCATTTTGGCTCTGACCAGATATTGTTTGTAACAGTAAATGATTCAGTTATCTTCTGCTTTAATTTGCTGGTAAACTTTTTCATCTCTACAGAAATTTAAGTATTTTGAAACACAGAAACATAGAATTTGATGGCAGATGAGAACCGCTTGGCCCACCTAGTCTGCCCATTTCCCTACCTAATGGATAAGCTACAGATCCTAGTTAACCAACAGCCTACTTTCTCCTACCACCCACTAGAATTGCCTTATGTCTGTCCCATACATTCTTGAATTCCCCCACTGTTTTTGACTCCACGACCTCATCAGGAAGGCTGTTCCATGCATCCACAGCCCTCTCCGTGAAAAAATACTTTCTCACATTACCTCTGAGCCGTCCCCTCTATCTTCAAATTGTGCCCCCTTGTTTATTGCACATCTCTTTTTCTGAAAGATGCTACCCTCTTGGACTTTGTTGATTCCCTTGAGGTACTTGAAAGTTTCTATCATGTCCCCCCCCTTTCCTCGAGAGTATACACATTAAGCTCCTTTAGTCTCTCTTCATATGTCTTCTGGTGCAGACCCTGCACCATTTTGGTTGCCCTCCTCTGGACAGCCTCCACCCTGTCTATGTCTTTGCAGAGATGGGGTCTCCAGAACTGCACACAGTACTCCTGATGGGGTCTCACCAACTGTCAGTACAGAGGGATACCAACTTCCTGTTTTCTACTGGTGATGCTTCTCCCTATGCATCCCAGTATCCCCCAGCCCTCCTTACTGCCTTTACACATTGCTTGCCCACCTTTAGATCATCTGATATAACTACCCCCCAGGCCCCTTTCCATTTTTGTTATCAGTATCTCACCCCCCATTGTGTACCCTTCCCCTGAGTTTTTGTTTCCCAGGTGCATTACTCTGCACTTCTTTGCATTGAGTCTAAGTTGCCATACATTTGACCATTCCTCCAACCTTGCCAAGTCCCTTTTCATCCTTTCTACTCCACCTTGTGTATCAACCCTGTTGTATATCTTTGTGTCATCTGCAAAGAGACATACTTTTCCTTCCAGTCTCTCTGCAATGTCACTTATAAAGACATTAAAAAGGACGGTCCCAGTACTGAACCCTGCGGTACTCCACTAGTAACCCCCCACTTCTTCACTGTGGACTCCGTTTACTATTACCCTCTGTGTCCTGTTGTCAAGCCAAAGTGTTACCCAGGCTACCACCCTGAGACCCACTCCCAAGCTAGCTAATTTGTTTATTAATCTTTTGTGTGGGGCTGTGTCAAATGCCTTGCTAAAGTCTAGGTAGGCCATGTCCACAGCCCCTCCCTGGTCTACTACTTTGGTCACCCAGTCAAAGAAATCAATTAGATTCATCTGACATGACCTTCCCACTGTGAATCCATGCTGCCTTGGGTCCTGTGCCCCACTGGCCTCTAGGTACTCAACAATTCTTTCCTTCAGAAGTGATTCCATCATTTTCCCTACCACTGAGGTCAAACTGACAGGTCTGTAGTTTCCTGCATCTGTCTTGCTCCCACTTTTGTGAAGGGAAATCACATCCACCCTCCTCCAGTCCTCAGGTACCACACCATCCTCCCATGATTTGTTAAAAGGGGTAGTCAGTGGTGTTACTAGTTCTCCCCTTAGTTTTAAATAATTTTTTTTATAAAATATTTCTTTCCTCCTGTAAAAAGTATGTTCACTTCTTTTGGCTTCAAATACTATAGTATTGTGGACATGAACAGGAACTGGATCCAGGAAAAATATAAAGTACACATTAGAGGAAACAAGCAATTTGTTTATCATATATATAACTGTATACTATTTACAGTATCTCACACCCACACGATGACATCTGTAATAAGATTTCCTTTATCCCTGCATGTTTACCTGGTAAAATAATTTCAGTGAATAAATAAATAACTAGGAAGAACCAAGAAAAGCAAATTTAACAGGTACAGCATTTTAACATTTTTGTTGAACTGCTGCTTTAAATGTTGTCTTTTACTGTTCCATTGAAATCTTCACTGATCTAACAAATGGCTTTTGAGAGTGAGCAATGCACGATCAGCCATGAAAAGGGGGTGGGGCTAGGGGCAGAGTTTAGGGTGTGGTTTAGTGTCCAGTTTTTGCCTCTTCCAAAGGTAGCAACCCTATCTGTGTCGCTGTCCTCAGCTGGAGTGACGTCTTCTGCTGCATTTGCTGGAATCTTGGAATGCAGAAGGTGATCCGCGTGTATGTGAACAAGTCACTGTCCCACGCAAACTGCATAAGTCAAAAGTGCATGTGTTTCAATCACCACCCCAGGAATCCAAGAAATCTTGGGATGTCTACAGTCTCAAACCATCACCCTCTTCCTAGGATGAAAAATCCATACTGGCTTGGCTGACTTGTTGTGCCCCCTTTTGCTGTTGTAGTTGATGCTTTGTGACAGTGCTGGCCAAGTCTTGCTTGAGCAATGACAAATGGGTACAAGTTTGATGTTTTAGGAACAGTTTGGCACGTGTTCACTCTGTGACTGCATGAGGAGTGTTTCTGTAAGCAAACAGGAAACGAGGCAACCTTTGAGACGTAGGTACTTGCTGTGAATGTAGTTTATTCCAAGCTTTTTTTAATATCTGTACAACTCATTCAGCTGTACCATTGGATGTTGGATGGTAAGGTGGAGTCAAAATATGTCAGATGCCATTCTGCTTTAAGAGCAGTTTGAAGTCAT
This sequence comes from Neoceratodus forsteri, assembly GCA_016271365.2. Classification (NCBI taxonomy): domain Eukaryota; kingdom Metazoa; phylum Chordata; order Ceratodontiformes; family Ceratodontidae; genus Neoceratodus; species Neoceratodus forsteri. Next base: position 1,531,350,078 of record CM057453.1, read on the forward strand.
GGGAATAAAACTGGGGACCATTGTCCAACACTAGCTCCCATGGTAGGCCTTAAGAGGCAAAAAGTTGTCTCAGAAGGTCTATAGTATTTTCAGTAGTTGTGACTTGTGTGGGCATCACTTCCAGCCATTTGGACTGGAAGTCAATTATTATCAAGAAGTGTTGTTTGTCCACCTCAGTATAGTCGACATAGATGCAGTCCAATGGTGTGGTAGCCCAGGACCAAGGATTCAGGGGTGTGGAAGCAGGTTGGTTGCAGACAGCCATACATGGTGCACATTGGTTAACACAATATTGGATAACTTGATCAAGTCCTGGCCACCAGAGGTATCTTCTGGCCAATGCCTTCATTTGAGAGATTCCGAGATGACTGTCATATAAGTCAGAAAGTGAACTCTTGTGGAACTTTGGAGGCATCACAACTCAAGCTCCCCACAGAACACAGGTCTTGCTGTGTGGGCAAGTGGTCCTCCTTGTCTAAGAAACATCAGAGGGTCAATCGCTTGTAAAGTTAGACCAACCATTTAGGGTAAAATCTAGGACTTTAGAGAGGACAGGATCTCACCGTGTCTCTGCTGTGACACCCTGTGAAGTAATGGGTAAGTCCTCGAGATGTGAAAGATGGAATACTCTCGTTTCATCTTCCTTCATGGTAGCATCCTTGCATGGCAGTCTCAATAATGTATCTGCATTTGCGCGATCTTGAGAATGTCTGTATTCAATGTCATAGTCGAATGACAACAAAATCAGGACCCATCACTGCATCCAGAATGATGCAAGAGTTGGTATTGTGGCCTTTGGCCCCAGAATTGCCAGTAAAGGCTTGTGATCTGTTGGCAGAGTGCATTTCCATCTGTACGATTACATTACTTATGTAACTTCTTGACACTGAAAATTATGCCCAAGGCTTCTTCCTCGATCTGAGCATAGTTTATTTTGCTTGGGGACAAGGCCTGGGAAGCAAAGACAATCAGGTGTTCCTCTCCAGAAGGCAACACATGAGAGAGAACAGTCCCCAATCTATATGGTGATGCATCACATTCCAGCCTCAGAGGTTTGGCTGGGTCATAGTGCAGTAACCATTTGCTGCCTAGAAGACGTTTCTTGTAAGCCTTGAATGCTTCCTCAAACTGTGGTGACCAATTCCATTGAGCTTCTTTCTACAGCAAGTCATGAAGTGTCTGCAACAATGTGGACAGATGAGCTAGGAACCATCCATAGTAGTTTAAGAGGCCTAAGAATGATCTTAACTCTGTTACATTTGTTGGTGGAGGTGCCTGGACTATAGCATCCACCTTGCTGTCTATTGGGCATAGGCCTTGGGTGTCGATCCGGTGACCTAGGTACTCAACAGGAATTTGCAGAAATTGGCATTTTGGTAGCTTTACTCACAGTCCATACCATTGCAGTCTGGTCAGAACTTGGTCCAGGATTGTCAGATGCTCTTCCACTGTGGGTCCTGCTATCAAGATATCATCCATATAGCATACTACATGGTCCAGTCCATGCAGTATCTGGTCCATTGTGTTCTGGAAAATTGCTGGTGCTGTAGAAACTCTATATGCCAAGTGATGATACTGGTAAATTCCCTTCTGGGTGTTGATGCTTAGATACGGTTCCAACTCTGGTTCCAGTTCCAACTGCTGTTAGGCAAAAGATAGATCCAACTTGCCAAAGAATCTGCCCTCTAAGAGTGTGGCAAACAAGTCCTCTGCATTGGGTAATGGGTATGAATCTTACCGTATACAACAGTTCACTGTAACCTTGTAGTCACCACAAAACCTCACTGCTTTATCTCATTTCTGTACCACAATAGGGACAGCCCAGTCACTCCTCTCTACTAGTGAAATTATACCATGGCTTTCAAGACGGTCCAGTTTCTTCTCTACTGATTCCCTTAAAGCATAAGGTACTGATCGAGGCTTGTGGAAAACTGGAACAGCTCCCGGTTGCACTCAGATCTTTGCCTTAAAATCCCGGATCATGCCATAACCATCCTGGAAAATAGGACCATGTTTGTTCAGTGCTGTTTTTTAGTGCATCTTGCGGTTCTCTGGTCACCATATTTAAGCTGAAGATCTTTTTCCAGTTCAATTTGATCTGTGTGAGCCAGTCTCTGCCTAGTAATGCAGGTCTTTCTCCTTGCACTACCACCAGAGGCAAGGTCCATGTTCCTCCCACGTAGGTGACTAGCACTTGGATTTCCCCCAGCACAGGGATTTGCTCCCCCATGTAAGTCTAGACCTGAATATATGATGGTTGCAATGGGCACTGCTGAAGTTTCTCTCTGTAGATGTTCTCTGGCACAAGAGATACTGATGCTCCGGTGTCTAGCTGCATGCTCACTGGGTTTTCTGCTAGCTCAAGCTGGAGGTAAATTTCTGCTGCTTGTGCCTGTGTTGCATAAACCTTGAACATGGGCAATGCCTCATCTTCTGTTTCAGTGGTTACAGTGCCATCTGTGACATACCATGCAGTAGCAGTCTGTGATTTACTTTTGCACACCCTTTGTATGTGACCCACTTTTCTGAAGCTGCAGCATTTCTCATGTTAAAATCATCATGTGCTTTGATGGTGGTTACCTTCACATTGGTAACATGGTTTGACTTTGCGGAAGTGCCCTGTGGTGCTGGCTTCCTAAAAGTTTGGGGTTGCTGACAAACAGGTGATGGACCGCTGCATGGTGTGGAATATCCCTTTTGTTCTAGTGTATGGATAACCTTGTGAACTCCACTTCTTTTGGGTTCAGAATATCCTGCCAGTGCTTGGGAGCCTTTCTGAGCAAGCTAGGTAGCGATAGCAATGTCATAAGCTGTCTTAAAGTCTAGTGTTTTTTTTCTTACAAAAGCCATTTTCAGTAAGATTCCCCTCTCAGACTGCAGACAAAAGATTCCTGAGGGCGTCATCCAGGGACTGGTCAAACTCACAAGTGTGTGCTAGATGCTTCAATGCAATAATGTATTCAGCAATGGGTTCCTCTTCCCCTTGGTTGCGATGACAGAAGGTGTACTGTTCAGCAATGAGAAGGGGCTGGGCTTTGAAATGCTGTGCAAGTGCCTCAGTGACTTGCATATTTGTCAGGGTCAGGGTGTCAGCTGGGCCTGTTAAATTCCATAAAAGGGCATAAATCTGTGGTGGCAAAACTGCTAAGAAGACATCTACTTGTTCATCTTCTGTTATTTTGTTTGCCTTAAGCCAACATTGGAAACACTCTAGATATAAATCAAATATCTCCTTCGATTCATCAATTCAGGTACTCAGCCAATTGCAGCCATTTTCCTGGTCGATTGTGCTGCAACTAGAATGTTCATGAAATCAAAACAGCTGTTTGCTGGCTCTTTTTTTTTTTTCTTAGTTTGTGATGCAATTACTTTAGTGTGCCACAAAAGGCTGCTGCTGCTGCTGTGCTGCCTGTACGTGCTGTGGTCAGTGTTACTAGGCAGAGTAGTCAAAAGGGAGAAATGAAATGATAAGTTTCACTTTCCAGATATAATTTATGGAGCCTCTCGGAGCAGGCTGGAAGTTGTTTTATGTCTTTTTTCAGGACATCAAGTTAGCCAAACAGTGCGCAGTTGCCCTTTATTTTTTTGTTTGACCTTTGTTTACATAAATCTGTTGCCAGAGTGTGCAGCTGAGCAATTTATGGTGTTTTCAGTAACCAGCCAGAGAGGGACAGATAAGGAAGCCCATCGAGCAGAATGTTTTATTTATTTATTTAGTTATTGTTGACCGGGTAAGTGCACTAGACAAATCCTGCCTATTTTCAGGCACGACCAGGGGAAGGGGGATACAGATGAATGCCAACTGACACTGAACCAGATTAAGCTGTTGGTGGTATTTTTAATGAATGAGGGAAATTTGGCCAGGACACTGGGGAAATTCCCTACTCTTTTCGATAAGTGCCATGGGATCTTTAACATCCACCTGAACTACCACCAATCCAGGCAGATGGGACCTCGGTTTAACATCTCATCGAAAAGACGGCACCTCAGAAGTGCAGCACCCGTCTCATGCTGCACTACAGTGTCAGTACTGGGATATTAACCCAAGTGCCAGATGTGGGAACTGAACCCACAGCCCTCTGATCTCCCGGCCTCAGAGGCGAGTGTGCTACCTACTGAGCCACTGACACTGATGAACAGACGCAAGGTAGCTGGAAAGATTCACATAGCAGTTGAAAAAAAACATGCGTTAGTTTACATGACCTTTCTTTTGCACTCGTAGTGTTTCAGGGGATCCTCGTTGCCAAATGTAATATATTGAGCCAATGCAGGAAGAGACTCATACACGATGTGTCAGTTCAGTGGCCACCTTTATTTTACTCAGAGATACTGTAGTGGTCTTGCATCACTGAACATACACAAATAAAAACTTACTGTGCATGGCAAGAATTTACATATATAATAGACTACAATAATCCATATGCATACACTACAACTCTAATCCACTTCCTACCATATATATCTATGTATATACTACCATACATATCCATGTATATATTACAGTAGAAAAAAAAACTACTCCTGTCTGGATTTCTAACTAAACAAAGCAATTCCCTCACTACCTCTTGTCACCAGTTACTTTGGTTCCCAGCCTCCACAGTATAACAAAGTCCACTTAAAAACTTCAGAGCCCTTTCCAAAAGTCTCCATAACTTGAACTTGTCACTTGCAGCACAGCTTCCAGCTTTTCCCCAGGTCCTCTCTCTCTCTCTCTCTCTCTCGCTCCCTCTCTCTCCTCTCTCTTTCTCTCTCTCTCCCTCTCTCTCTCTCTCTCTCTCTCTCTCGTGTCACCTAGGTGGGTTTTATACACTGCTCAATGAACATTGACATCAGCTGTGGTGATTAGCTTCCTGCCTGGATGTTTTTGGGGTCTTCCCTATCGAATGCTTCCAGAGTTTTCTATGTTTGATTAGCCCCCTACTAAGTTGCCTCTAGAACCCATGCAACCCCCTTAGCCTTTACCGGACAATAGGTCTATCAAGTCTGCCCAAGTGTGTAGCTCAACTTTTCCTGTAGCCCCGTCCCTTACCATCATCCCCACCCTCCTACCCTGGCTTATCCCTCCATTGTTCTTATGTATGCACCCCTCTCTTGACTGTATCCCATCCTCTTTTAAAACTCTCCACTGTCTTCAGTGTGATCAGCTCCTCCAGCAGTGCATTCCACCCATCCACCACCCTCTCTGTGAAGTAGTGCTTCCTCATCTCCTTCTTGAATCTACCCCCTCCAACTTCAGACTGCACCTCCCTCATGACCCTCCCTCCTTTTAAGTGGAACAATCCTTTCTTTTCGACCTGTTTATACCTTTTAAGTATTTGAATATCTTTATCATGTTCCCCATCTCCCTCCTATCCTCCAGGGAATACATGTTAAGCGCCTTCAATCTTTCCTCATAGGTTCTATCCTCCAGACCTAGGATCATCTTTGTTGCCCTACACTGCACCCCTTCCAGTAATCTTATGTCCTTTTTTAGGTAAAGGCACCGGTATTACACACAGTACTCCATGTGTGGCCTCACCAGTGATCTGTACAAGGGCAGGATAACCTTCTCTCTTCTTGAGGTGATACCCCTGGCAATGCACCCCAGCATTTAATTGGCACTTGCTGCCGCAATCCGGCACTGTGCTGATGCCTTCATGTCCCCTGTGACTAGTACCCCTAGGTCCTTTCTAAAAAGAAACACTCTGTCCATTCTACTGCTGATACAAAATCCCTCTACACTCTGCCACCGCGCCCTTCTGCTCATCTCCTGCAGAGTACCCCCACTTTGGTTTTCAACACTTCAACCCCTGGCACTAGCATTGTCTTCTTTCCCCTCACCACCTTCTTCAGGTAAATGGGGGGATGCAGTAGCCAAGGCCTGCTATTGTTGTATAACCTGAAACATTTGCAGCATTTTAGTACATTTTCCAAGGACGTTCATTTTATTTTATTCTTTGGTAACCAGGTAAGTCTCACTAGGCAGAAGTGCCTGTTTTCAGGGGCTATCTGAAAGCACTGGGGTGGTTAAGTGACTTACTCAGAGTCACACAGTATGCAAGTGAAGGTTGTGAGAATCAAACCCAGGTCTGCTGGATGCATCAAGCTCATTCACAGCTTGTTACTCTAGGCTATACTGCCAGCTATAGCCAACTGAGACAACATAGCCCAACTGGGGTGTGAGTAATGACTTTACTCATTCAGTATCTCACTAGTTTGCTATCACTGCATAGCTGACTATCACATTTACCACTAAGGGATTCAGTACTTGGATCTTTCACCAGTTTCCTCTCCTCAGTGGACACCCCACCACCACCACCACCACCAGTGGCACAAGTGGACTTAGTATCATCATTGACAGATTTCTTGTGGCTCTCATTACTCACTATTCAAAGTGAAGTCAGCCAAATTCAACTTTTGCGGCTGGGCTATAAAATGGCAGAGCCCAGCCACACCTCCTCTCTCTCTCTCTCTTCAAAAGGAAGTCAGGCCACATCCGTGGCTGAGGAGGAGTCGGGCCTCAACAGCAGCAGGAGGGAATTTGGCAGCTGTAGCTGCAAGGAGTATGAGGGCCACACCCACAGCAGGGAAGGAGAGCCACATCTGTGGCTGAAGAGAAGGGCTCCCAACCGGAGACAGTCAGAGACACGCTCCATAAAGGGTGCCAAATTAAATTTTCCCACCCAGCTGCCCCACACCACTTCCATATTAAATGGGCTCCGGTACCATGCTCAGCATGGGGTCTGGCCAATGAGGAGCAGGAGAGGGTGGAGTATTAAGGAGGGGAATTAAAGAGAGCTCCAGCGTTGGCTGGTGTGGAATTCTTCAAAAGTAAGGTAGTGTGTCTATGTTTTGAAAATTGCATTTCTGGTAATTAAAGAGTGCATTTCTATTAGGTAACCGTATGGTGCAATTGTGGGTAGGCTTTAATTCGTTTTGGGGGCAAACTATGGTAGGGCCTAGATAGGTTTAATTTAGTGTTTAACAAGCTCTAATTGTGAAAGGGGGTGATAAGACTTGTAAAAGGAGGCTTCGCAGTAGGCATAACAACTCTCATTGTGATACAGAGAGTAAGGAGTTAAAGTATAATTGTGGTAAGGACAGATAGGACTGTTAAAAGGAGGCTGCTCTATCAGTTTTGACAGCTCTAAGTTGGAATAGGAGGGGTAGAAGTTTAAAGAAAGCTGCTCAACCATCTTAAATTTAGTGCATGAGGGAAGGGAATTGGGGACCGGAAGGAACATGTTTAGGAATGGTAGAGAAGGGGAGGCTTGAGGAAGGGACAGGGATCCTCCATCAGGTATGATGGGGGGTCACTGGTATGCAAATAAAGAAATGGGAAGGGTGGTGGGCTGCAACAACTGTGTAGCGCCAACCTCTCTTAAAATTGTGTGGAGAGTGGGGGGATGTTTAGTGTGCAACCAAATAGTGAAACTTAAGAGATCATGGGTCTGCAGGAGGAGCTGAGGCAGGCACGTCAGGCCGTGGTGGGTTATGGTCCAGCAGTGTGAGGAGATAGGAGGGGAGCTAAGGAGGGAGGGCAACTTTAGCAGACAGGCAGGAGAAGAGGGAAAAGGTTAGAGGAGGGGACTCTAAGCCAGGGAGACCCCGTCCTATGGTCAGTGAGTCGGGGTAACCAAGGTCGTATGGCAGAAAAAAGCAGAAAGGAGGAGAAATGGTTTGGGAGGAGGAGGGAAAGGGGTGACAGACAAGGAGTCAGAAGAGGGGGATGGGCTAGCAAGAGGGAGGTAGAAGTAGGCATAGGAGAAGGGTCTTCAGAAAAATACTTCACAGTTCTGGAGGGAAAGGAAGAAGAGAAAGGGGATGAGTTTGGAGGTGTAACTGATGGTAGTCAGGATGAAAGTGGTATGGGGGAGCTCAGATGGGGGAATCGTAACAGGGGTGGAAGGGTGAACTAATGTGCAGGAGGAAGAAGACATGTCGGGTAGAGGAGGGGAGGGAGGGGAGCAAGCGGTTGGAAAAAAGGGTGGGATCTTAGTGCTGGGGGAATCATAACTAAGGGGAGTCAGGTGGGGTAGCAAGGGGGAGAAGCATCGCCACATGTGGGTGGAGGCCATTGTCGTAGGGTGTGGGATTTCACAAAAACATCTAAATGATGTCAGACTCAGGCAGACAATAAGGTGCATAAAAAATGCTCAGGAAGCATTTATCATTTAATTTACTAAGCAAAATTCAAACAGAAATCAAAGAAAAGTAGTGTTAGCCATTTCCATGCTATTATGAGAGTACCCTCTCACGAGGTCTTACTCCTCTCCTAGTCAGTTCTGCGCTGACACTCTATCTAAATACTGCCCCTAGTGGTGGACTTTTATACAACTATACCGGTGACATCACATCCTTGGGATCCATCTACATTATGTCATTTAACTGAAAACATATCCCTGTGAGGCTCATATCCCGGCCTATACAAAATGAAAGGGATATTTCTAAGCCTTGGTTAGCGAGGGTCCTAACTACATTCAAATAATATTCATTTTTGCCTGGCTACACAATTTTATAGAGCTGAGGAGCTTAATTACGTTTAGCTCCTCCTCAAAATAGTGACCTCCCATTTCATTTTAGTATAAAACAGGCCACAAGGGGCCGCTGTCTCCCGATAGGGAATAGTCATAGGAATCTTGGCTGCAAGTAAGCTCAGTTCATTAGCTTGCCTGTTTCAGTATACTACCATGACAAAAATAAACATTATACAATGGCTTGTAAATTAAAGCAATCTGATTGGCTAGCTGGCACCTCCTAGCCATGGTAAATCCTAGCATTACCACTGGAAAGAGGTGCCAGTTAGCCGCATCTCAATAAGACAGCAAACAAAAATTAAGAAATCATTCCGAGCCGCCATCTTGATTTCCTCGCTAAACGATGATATACCAACTGCCCCCGCAGCTGTGCAAACACAACAATAAATAAAAGAATAACTCAGTCATAAATTTAACAAAAAATTCACCTCAACAGCATTGTGGTGGCATACCCGGAAGCCGTACACAATACCACGATCTTGGACGCCCCGCTCTGGGCCAGTCGCAGAGCTGACGATATCCTGCTCTCTACCTGTATCTGCCTGACAGCTACTCGCGCAAAGCTGGGGTAGATAAATAAAAAAAAAAAAACCTGAAGCCTTGCACTTTCTCTGTGTGTCTGAGCACCAACGGACAACAGTTAATTTTCACACATCACTGTCTCCCTCGGGATACAAAACCTTTTTGAAAAAATGAAGCGTCGCAGTCTCTCTCGTAGGGCAGTATTCTAGTCAGCAAAGGGGAACTATTTTTTGTGGTGCAACAATAAAATCAATAAGAACAGTAGTCAAAATAATTAAAAAAATATTTTTATTTTATTGTAACTTACAGTAAGTAAAGGGGCACATTGTATAATCACAATAATCCACTCTAGGGTGTGGGAGATGCAGGGGTTTACCAATGCCAGGCATAGTTGGGTCACTCGACCATTGGCCTCGTGACCAAACCACACCGGGTGTGGCTAAATCCAGCATCACCCACACCCTGGAATGGTTTATTGCTTAAATATGTCTTTATAGTTATATGGATATCAAAATACCCAAACCTCAGTATTTTTTATTAAGCCCTTCCTCTGGGCCTTGTAATCCGTACTCAGAAAACAGTAAACATTTTTCTTCCCTCAGAGGGCTGAAATTGACAGCAGTCGGGTAACATTTCATTTTGGCCCAGTATTTCTTTTATTTATTCCCGGCCATTGGTCAAACATTTCATTTAGCTCCCTTACCCCTGTTTTATTAGCCACTAACTAAACTACCATATAAGCAGCCATATAAAAGCAAGCCACTACAGGGTTTTGTTTTATTAGCCCTCATATTCTATTCCTATCTGAGGGCAGCAGTTGCATATCTTTATGCAAAAGGAGCATCTTTGTCCATTTGTTACTAGTACGGGCATTCATATTTATACTGATTTGAAAAGCGATGTGGCTTTCTAGCAAATGAGAAAGTTTTGCTGCCCCGCTTTGAACTACACCACAGCGCGAGGGAGAGAGAGGAAGAGGGAGTGAGGAGTGATCGTGCTCCCCATTTTATTTCAGTTGAAAGAGAAACACTCTCTCTCTCTCCTCTACCTTCTTTGGACCCTGCAGGGTCTCTTCCCAAAATGGGCACCAGGGGAGAAAGCAGAGACATGGAGTGGAGGCAAAGAATACAAAAACAGCTTATCGCCACTCCTTTCTTACAAGTGTTTGTGGCAGGATGCAAGGGTGTCCTACAATGAAGGATTACTATTCAATGCATTATTCTAACAGGGCAACAATACAAAAGGGGTTCTTCAGAGCTGTTAACAGGAAAGTAACATCAAATATCCAGAGCAACTCTGTGTTTTTTAAATGAACAAATGTGTCTGTCCCACTGGTCACTTAAGGTACTTTCTATCACTTTAATACAATACTCCTTTTATATAATTATTCCTCAGGCAGCTATGTCACTAGCATCCTGCCAGCTGCCCGCTCTACTCATAGTGCTGCATCAGAGCAGCTAGAAAAAGTGAGCTCAAGGAGCGAACATGCTCCTAGTGTAACAATATTCTCTCTCCCATTTAGTTTCTTTTGTTTTGGGGCACCAGTATGTTATAAAGAAGTGCAATCTGCGCTTTTCTTACAAGCTCCCTCTCAGGAGTTTTGCACACACAGCATGTCATGCACTTTTATACAGAATCAGGGCATCCTTCATTTTTAGCAGAGCGACAGGAGCCGCTAAAAGCTTCTTAGAGGCTTTCCTTATGGCTACTGGACAAGAAACAGCAGGGAAAGGGGTACAGAAACAAATCAGGGGTTGCTGCTCCTGTCCTGCTTTGCCTTTATTTTTAACATATAGCACTTTTAAGCGTCTCATTTTATTCTTGGGGGTGTAAAAACATCGGGGCACCCTTCCATGACAGGCCACTCTGTCATAGTCATGCAGGAATGACAGCGGAAAGGGTGTGGCTATCTGGTCTGAAGTATGCTAAAAGGGGTAGGGAGAAACCGCACTCAATTTTGCATTTGGGGACAAATGACCAGGCTGATAAGATGGTAGATGTACTGTAGTTCAAAGAAGGTTTGAGGAATTCGGACCAATATGTGAGGGGGTAGGAAGATCAGTCACTTTCCCAGACACACTTCCTGTTCCCAGGGCGAGCACTGCAAGAAAATGGAGAATAGAGAAATTTAATAAATTTCTAGGAACTTGGTGTTAGGCCAAAGGGTATGGGCTGGTGGGGGGGGCTGGAGGGACCTTGGCAGACAGTCTTTAGTCGAAGGATAGACTGCACTTTAGCGAGGAGGGCAAGAGAGTGTTATATGTGGTTCAGAGCTCAGTGCTTGTGTTACATACTGCATCTTATAATGTAGATTTCAGTTTGGATACAGAGGCCAGACTAGTAGGTAGAACGATGCTTCCAAGTATAGTTATATAAATGGATAGTGCTTAAGTACTTGGGACATAGACATGAATAAGTCAGTGATTATAGCTGATGATGAATTTGACAGTATGATAGTGCTGATACTGGAACAATTGAGTTGATCGATATAAGTTGATGATGTGGCTTTACTCTGTATCCCACCATGGGAAGAAAGGTTAGTGTTTCGGATGTGACACCCCCAAAGAAAATATGATATCCACGATTATCTCCTCCAACTCCAGAGAGTATGGCCGGCAGCATGCAGGAGAGGAAAAACCCCCTTAGTGGGAAACCTCTGAGGACCCATGGCTACCAACCTGCCTGTCCTTCTGGGCATACTAAAGGAGCATAATCCTACATTAATTAATTATGGGCTAGTCCAAGTTTGCAGATTACATATTCAGTGGAACAGTTCATAGCCAAGATGAAAGGTCAAGAACAGGCTTCCAAGTCTTGCATGACCGAAGCAGGCAGTATGAAAGTGTGCAGCATCCAGGTAGATGAGCACTGAGGTGAGCATTGTAGAACATGTCCAGTAAGTTCAGGATAGAACTGGAAGTGAGGAGCTCCTGAGGCTAGCAAATGATGGATAGGTGGATGGAGTAATTATATCCAGGCTTTGATACAGGAGAGGCAGGATGAAAATAGAAGTAGTTCGACTTTCAGGTTTCTGCTAATAGAGGGCTTATAATAATATGAGGAATGGTCGAAGGCTTGCAACGAGACTACTGACTGATGAACCTAATTCCAGTAAAGTACGATAGGAGTAGAATATACTGTATACATAGGTGATGATATAGAAGGCAACGGCTGTAGAGCTGAGCTGGAATCTTGGCAGGCTTTAAGGGTAGTAAATTTGAAGCATTGGTGCAAGGTTAGGAAGCATTCATGAAGTATAACAGTGCGAGCCCAATAAGTAAGTATGTGCGGGTGGACCACGTAACTGAGGAGATGAGGTAGTAAGTAGCAAGTAAATGCACCGAGTTGGTCAGTTGATAAGTAATAGAACGTGCAGCTAGTCCCTCGGTGAGATGCGCAGCTTAACCGTCAGCTGGTGAGGTAAGTAGAAAGGCGGCTAGCCCCAGATAACATGAAAGTGTGGCCAGACCTACGGAGGTCTGCTGGTAGCAATAGAATGTGGCAGCTAGTCCCTCGGAGAGATGCGCAGCTTATCCATCAGCTGGTGAGGTAGGTAGAAAGGAGGCTAGCTCCAGGTAACATGAAAGCGCAGCCAGACCTTCATAGGTCTGCTGGTAAGTAAATAGAGTAGCAAATGAATAAGTAGTAGAATTGGCAGCTAGTCTCATGGTTAGGATGCGCAGCTAGACCTTCATAGGTCAGCTGGTATAGTAAATAGAGTGGCGACTAGCTCCATATAATCATGTACGCGCAGCCAGACCCTTATAGTCTGCTAGTAAGTCAGTAGAGTGGCAGCTAGCCCTCGTAGGCTAGTGTGCGCAGTTGGTCCCCACCTAGGTTAGCTGATTAGCATGAATGAATCTGAGAGTACAGAGCATATCCGGGTGACTACTATGAGAATTAACGAGATCCACAGGAGAGCATATGTGATCCGCTTAGGTGGAGTTATACTGTCGAGTAATTCTAGCAGGTGTGGAATTCTTCAGAGAAGGAGAGGAGCTTGAATGAATGACTGAATTCCAGTGGGAGAATATTATCTTGGAATCGATGCCAAGTAAGGTAGAAAGCCAGGTAGGAGTTAGGAGTATATGAACCTGCATGGCAGGCTGAGAGATGTATGAACCTCCAGGCCGGATGCGGTGTAGGCAGGCATAGTGTATGAATAATTGAACCTCTGGCCCTGAGGATGAAGCAGGTACGAGGTACAGTAGGCAATGAGATAGAAGTATACGAACCATCAGGCCCAGACTGGGTGTGGCAGGCTAATAAGATTTGTGAACCTCCGGGCCCAACGCTGGGCAAGGCAGGTAGAGTAAGGCAAGCTGAGAGCTGTATGAGCATCGATGAGCTGATCTGAGGGAGCGGATTGAATAATAAACAATTAAGGAGTAGGTGCTTGCCTTGGATGCTTTGGTTTTGAGCTTGAAAAATCAGTCAGGAAAGAATGGGGACGATGCGGCAGCCAGCAGTAACAGTGTTGAGGCTCAGACAGGAGCAGTCCTATGAATGCTACCATGCACTTATAAGTTTTGCAGATGCAATGTGGATGCAGTTAGAAATGACATAGCAGATTCCCCAAAAATACAGGGATGGAAACAGCTATGGCTGAAGTGCATATGCAATGTCGGGGAATAACAGCAGATTGCTTGATGTATAGCAAAACGTAAGGTCTTACGAGTTAGGTAAAGTGAATGGGCTGCATTACAATGTAGCGAATTACTAATCACAGAAAGCCTTGATCGCTAGCATTCAGATGTCAGCACAAACTGCATATATAACAAATGGTTCTTAATAGATACAGCGTCTTGAAGCTTGGGTGAGGGACAGCAATGTTGATATATACATAGGAAAAATACAGCTTCAAACTTGCACCTATACGGTGTCCATTAAACTGAATAGCAAGCGAGCTTCACCAAATTACCGTCTTGAGGCTAAGGTATACAAAGAAAGCACGTAAAACGCATGATGCACTATAGTAGCGTACCCAAGGTTGGGCGTGGTAAGGTAATAGTAACTGCTTCAAAGTATGGAAGGGAACTATATGCAAACCGTCCCTTGAAGCTCGGGAAAGCCAGACTCCCCTTGTTTTATGAAATCAACGGATGGATAGTGCAGGGAAGTGGTGTCTGCTTCAAGGTCGCTTTAGGGACTGTACCCAAATGTAGACAAGCCAGGAACGAGGAGCGGAGCAGGAGGACTCCATAATGCAGCCAGGGAAGCGGTATTGAGAAAGGAGCATATGGGCTGCGTAGTATAGTGGCAAGCAGCAGGTGCGAGAGTCAAATATGGCAGAGCATAGCAGGAGAGCAGGAGCAGAACAAAGGCAGTTCACGAGGCCCCAGAAGTGCAGGATGGGGCGGCAGAGAAGATCCAATGGAGGAGCAGAGGCGGCAAATGAAACAACGAAACTATGGTGCTACAGCTGGAGGCAAGGTAGACCCCCCCAAAAAAAGAAAAACAGAGAACGGAACAAGACCACACGGGAGGCGGGCAGGGGAGAGAGAAAAAGCGACAAAAGGAGCAAGGCAGGGAGGACAGGGTGGGCGGGGGGAAACAAGCCTCAGCCCCAGAACGCAGCATGGAGCGAGCGCAGTGAGTGCGTCTCACTAAGTAGAGCAGCAGGTTTCTGCTGCTTAAGTAGGATATGGGGGAGGAGCTCTTCCCCCATATTACTACAGACAGAGCCTTTCAACTGAAAAAGGGGATAAGTGATTACATAGAAGAGGCTGGGTATTTAAACCAGGAGCGGGGGTGGCAAGTGGGCAGGAAGCAAGCAGAGGCCAAAGGATGGGCAGACAAATGAGCTTACCCCCCAAAACAGAGACAAGGGATTAAGGGCAAGTACTAGGGAGGATGTTAGAATAGGATGGAAGGAGGGAAGGGGGAGATAAAGGGTGGTCACCTTGAATGCTAGAAGCCTAAGGAATAAAATTGCAGAGTTTGAGGCCCTCATGGCGGAGGGAGAAGTGGATATGGTAGCCATTACCGAAACCTGGGCCACCCATAGCCATGACTGGACCTGATGATACCAGGGTACAGGATATTTCACATGGATAGAGTTAAGGGGAAAGGGGGGGTGGCGCTGTATGTGAGGGAAGGACTGAAGTGTGTATGGGAGGAGAGGGAAGAGGGTAGTACAGAGGCACTTTGGATGCAAATCCAGGACTCAAGAAATAGGACTCTCAAGATGGGAGTGCTATACAGGCTGCCCTCCCAGACGGAAGAATTAGACAGGGAACTAGCAGGACAGATCAGGAGGGCCTGCAGAAAGGGGAGTGTAGTGATCATGGGGATTTCAACCTCCCGGGAATGGATTGGAGTACCCCTGCCAAAAAGAATAGAAGGGAGCAGTATTACTGGACGCCTTCCAGGACAACTTCCTGATGCAGATGGTCAATGAATCAAGCAGGTTAAGGAACACCCTGGACCTAGTGCTGGCAAATGGGGAGTTTGTGAGGGAACTGAGGGTGGAAGAAACACTGACAGGGAGCGACCACCACTCGGTATGGTTCATGTTAAATATGGGTAGGGAAGGAGTAGTATCCAACACAAGAGTGTTGGACTTCAGGAGGGCCAACTTCAAGAGAATGGGGAAAATAGTAAATGAGTATGTGGCCAAAATACAACTTAGTATGGACACTAACCAGAGGTGGGAGCTCATAAAGCTGGGGATAGTGGAATCAACTAAAACCTGTGGCAAGGCCAAGAGTTAGAAGGCTGGGGCCAAGAAACCTAGCTGGGTGAGCAAAGGAGTCATGGAAAAGATAAGGAAGAAAAGAACTGCCTTTAGGAGGTACAAAAACAGGGAGGGGGAGGACAGAGAGGAGTACCTGAAGGAAGCAAAGGAGGTGACAAGGGCAGTAAGGGCAGACAAGGCATCAAAGGAGCTCAGGCTGGCGCAGGGCATTAAGGAGGGGGAGAAGGAATTCTTCAGGTACATCAGGAAGAAAGGGAGCTGTAAGGAAAATATTTGGAAGGCTTGACCTGTAGTCCAATGGACAAGCAGCCAGCCACTCCCACTTCCTGAGCTATATAAGCAGTTCCTCTCAGCCTCCTTCTGAAGCCCTTTTTTCCTTTGGTAGTTGGAGGCTTTGTGTGTCTGTCCTCTGCCGCTGACTGGGGCATGCTGGGTTGGCTTGCCCCCCCACCCTGCTGCTTCTGTTTGTCTCTGCTGGTCTTCTGTGTTTGTCTTCCTGCTTCTGGTTTGTATTTTGCCTCTGACTGTGTGCTTCTTTCTCTCATTATTCCTTGTTTTCTGCGTTTATGTGTGTCTTTGTTTTTGTTTTGGGCCTTTGTTCCCTGTTTTCCATGTTTGTGTGTTTTGGTTTTGTCTTTTGGGGCTCTCCTCTGTGTTTTGTGTCTTTGGTTTTGGTTTTGTTTTGGGGGGGGTTTGTTTCTCGCTTGCCTACCGCCATCCCCTCGGCTTCAGCCTCTGGGATGTCTGCTCCTAGCATATTGCTACTCCAGCGCTCATATTACTTGCTCTTGGTTACTCGCACCTCTCAAATTACTGTGTGTTTTAGGTCAGCCATAGCTGCTCTCCATGCTGTACTTAATTGTTTTCACCTGATTCAGGCTCACACTGAACCATAGCTATGCAGCTCAATCATGCTCTCTCAGCTCATTCTACTTACCTCATTGCTGCAGTTTCATTGCACTGCCAGGTGATAGCTGCTTTCAGAGCATGGTGTCTCCTTTCTTTCTATATTATTGAAGTTTACAACCCAGTGTACTCAATACAGATGCTGCTCTCTGTTTGTACACTCTGTTATGCTCTGAGGTCAGCTAAGCTACTGTTGATTGCTGTAAACTAGTTTCAGTAACTGCATGTGGGTCTCGGTCCTTTCCATCACTTTCTTCTTTTTCCTACAGAAGGGACTTGGAAGTGTTTGGGCAGTCGTGGCCCCGTGTGGCTACTTACTTAAGTTCTAAATCCTGCCTCCGCCACCGAAAATCCTCAGAGTATTTGTCACCTTCATTGGCTTTTTGAAATGCCTGGCTGGCTTGCCCAACTATTCACAGTGCTGCTACATTGCTACTATGTTTTGCAGAACTATGTGCAGGTCCAACTATTGCAACACTGTTTACTGACCTACATGCAGGTCCACTCTTGCTTACACAATCTTTGCTTCATGCCTACCACCATCCCCTCGGCTTCAGCCTCTGGGATGTCTGCTGTGCTCACTACTGCATCCAACCTTTGTAAGGTCTCAGCACTTAATGCTCATTCAGCTCTTTATCAGTTCTGGGGCATGCCAGCCATACCATTCTGGTGCAGGGTTCCTTGCAGCCGACAGTCTCACGCTGCACTTTAAGTCCGCATCTTGAGCTTGCTTGACTTGGGGTGGGGTGCTTCTCACCTGGCCCATAGCTGGGAATGTCCTCGCTCCGGGCTTGGCTTTAGCTGTTCACTGACATGACAGCAGTTCCTGGTGTAGAAATTAAAACTAGCTGTGAAGGGTGGTTACTGCGATCTCCTTTGGCTTTAGTGGTTCCACTACAATGGTTATCCATTGGCTTTAGTGGTTCCACTACAACGGTTATCCATTGGCTTTAGTGGTTTCCCTAGCAAGGCACCTTCACCACATACTCCCTACGACCGCCTCTGGTTCACCTGGTTTGTGTTTAGGGTGAGTAGGCCAGGTGAGTGCCTCAGCAGTCGTTGCTCTCCTCCTCCTGCCTTGGTTGCCCCGATGTTACAGAGCACTCTCGCAACCTTCCACGGCATTCCCGCTAGAGGGACTGAGTGAGAGCCTTCTACCAAATTGAAATATTTTCCACCTCCCTTTAACTGGGTTTCCAAATTGCAGCAGCAGAGCTGTCACTAAACAAAACATCCCAAGCCTGGAGGGAAGATGACCTAGGCCTTGGATCCCCAGAGATTTCCTCCTCAAAGGGTTTTTTTTCCCTCTTCTCCATGCCCCAGGTCATAACTGTTAGTTAGCATAGTAGTGTTCCCTAGTTTCTTAGGTAGGTTCCACTGTTGGATGGAAGTGGATGGTGTCCCTGCCATTCCCTCTCTCCTTAGAGGATCCCCTCATTCTCAGTGCAAACAATCAAAATCATGCCACGCAAACCTGAGCATCTCATTACGTTACCAACCTGAGCATCTCATTACGTTATCAACCTGAGCATCTCATTACGTCATCAAGCTGTCTGATGCTTTATCTACTACTACGTCACAGCTACTGCTTGCTTATATGCTTCATACCACTTCATTCTTTTTGGGGATCCTTTCTAAGGTACCTTTAGCCACGGGAATTGTCCCATGGCACCTTTAGGGATAGAACCCTCTTCGAGGGTTCCTTGCCTTTGGTACCCCTGCAGGGTGGTAATTCCTCTGGAATAGAGAGTGCGAACAGCCAAAACCAAACTAACACAGTTGCACAAGCATAACACTCTACTGGCTGCGTAGGCCATTGAATTGGAAGGCTTGGCCTGTAGTTCAATGGACAAGCAGCCAGCCACTACCATTTCCTGAGCCATATAAGCAATTCCTCTCAGCCTCCTTCTGAAGCACTTTTTTCTTTGCCCCACCATCCTCCCCTCCTCCTCCAGCGGCAGCACTTCTCTACATGGGATCCTTCCTAAGGTACCTTTAGCCACCGTAATCTTCCCATGGCACCTCAAGGGTGGAACCCTCTTCGAGGGTTCCTTGCCTTTGGTACCCCTACAGGGTGGTAATTCTTCTGGAATAGAGAGTGCAAACGGCCAAAACCAAGCTAACAGAGTTGCACAAGCACAACACTATACTGGCTGCGTAGGCTGTTGAAAGTAAGGATTAATAGGGAAGGGGGATGGGTAGAAATGGGGGTGAAAAGGCAGAAGCGCTGAAGGACTACTTCTGCTTGGTATTTACTAAAGAAAAGGGGGGGAAGACACCCAAGGGGGGTTTCAGGTCAGGAATGGAGGGAGAGGGGGTGACAGACAGGGAAATCACAAAGGACAAGGTGCTGGAGGGCTTGAGGGCACTGAGGGTGGACAAGGTGACAGAGCCAGATGGCATTCATCCCAGGGTACTGAAGGAACTGGCAGAGGTCCTAGTGGGACCTTTGGCAGACCTATTCAATGCCTCACTGGATTCAGGGTGTGTACCTCAGGATTGGAGGATGGCTCACGTGGTACCTCTCCATAAGAGTGGCCCCAAGGATAAACCAGGGAATTATAGACCGGTGAGCCTCACATCCATTGTGGTAAACTGATGGAGACAATCCTGAAGGACAGGCTGGTGTCCCTTCTGGAAGCCAGTGGGCTGCAGGATAGTAGACAGCATGGCTTTGTCATTGGCAGATCCTGCCAGACCAAACTGGTGGATTACTATGATTGGGTAACTAGACAACTGGACAAGGGCCATGCAGTGGATGTCCTGTACCTGGACTTCAGTAAGGCATTTGACTCGGTGCCGCATGGGAGACTAGGAAGTAAGCTACAAGGTACAGGGGCAGATGCAAAGATGGTGGGCTGGGTAGTGAACTGGTTACAAGGAAGGCAGCAGAGAGTGGTGGTGGGTGGAGAGCTATCATTTCCAAGGGTGGTGACGAGTGGAGTTCCGCAGGGCCCGGTGTTAGGATCAGTGTTGTTTGGGATATTCATTGCAGATGTTTTGGTGGTCATCAAGAGCAAAATCAGTCTGTTTGCTGATGACACCAAGATGGGAGTGGTGGTGGATGACCTAGGGGGTTGGCAAGGGGTACAAGAGGATCTATCAACACTGGAGACCTGGTTGGACACCTGGCAGCTGGGCTTCAATGCCAGAAAAAATGCCAGGTGCTGCATTTTGGGGCTAAAAACCCTAAGAGGAGCTACGAACTGGGGAGGGAGTGCAGCTAGCTGTGACTGAGGAGGAGAAAGATCTGGGCGTGCTCATTATGGGAGCAATGAACAGCTCAGCACAATGTTGAAAGATGGCTGCAAAGGCCAACAGGATGCTGGGTTGCATTGCTAGGGGTATATCCTCAAGGAGGGGGGAAGTGATTCTGCCATTGTATAGATTGCTAGTTAGACCACACCTGGAGTACTGAGTGCAGTTCTGGCACCCATACCTGAAGAGGGACATTAGGTTACTGGAGGGGGTGCAGTGCAGGGCGACAAAGATGATCAATGGTATGGGGGACTTACCTTATGAGAGTAGGCTGAGGGAATTGAACATGTGCTCACTGAAAGAGAGGAAGAAGAGGGGAGATACGATTGAAACCTTCAAGTACAGGAAAGGAATAAACAAGTCTAGTATGAAAGAGCTTTTCAAACTAAGGAAGGGGTTGGAAATCCAAAGTCATGATATGAGACTGGAGGGGGAAGGTTCAGGAGGGAGATGAGAAGACACTTTTTTATGGAGGGGGTGGTGGCCAGATGGAACACATTTAACTCATTCCTTTCAACAGCTTCACATGAAGTTCAAACTATCCACTATTTTTTTTTACCATTATTTTTCCCTCCCATCTTCACAGCCTGGGGCCCCATCAGTCGACCTGCCTGTTCCCCTCCTACTTGGGATTCTCCCAGCTGTCTCCTTGGTCTCCCTTCACCCACAACACACATCTGGAGTAACACCCGGCACTTGCCCCGCGGAGTGGGGCCACCTTCTGCTCCTCAGCATTCTCTTCTGGTGCTCCTCGGGCGGAGGTGATTGGTGAGACGAGGTCCCAGTGGGCAGGGTCCGGTGTCAGAGGTGGGGGCACTCAACGTCTTCCTCTTAGCCAATGGGAGTTTCCTGAGTTCATGAGCATGAATTCACCCCCAGGAGCCCGGATGCGCAATGACATACAGTGCGACTGGGAGTGCTCCCACACCCTTCCCACTAACATCTGCCGAGGCTCCTCCCAGTGCCAACATAATCCCCTGGCTGTTGCTCTCCCAGCCTTCACTGGGAGTCATTCATGCTGGGGAGTCATCCATTCACCCTCCCCAGGAGAGGAGAGGAGAGCAGTTCTCTGGATGCTCTATCCTCTCCTCCCCTGCTGACCCCCGATGGTCCGAGCTCATTCCCAAACCCGGGTCACCGGCGTGGCACAAGGTATGATGTACGGCACATCAACCCTCTGTGCCACCCGGCCAGCTAACTATCCACTGTTTACCTGACACAAAATGGCTACCCAGGTAGTAATGAGTGCCACTGGAGGAAGGTCTATCCAGACTGTGCAGCGAACTAAGTGTAACCCCCGGACCCCTGCCTTTTTGCAAATGACAGGTGGCATGCTGTTGAAGCTGACAGCAGTACCTGGTGGGGACTGGGTTCGGGGAGGACTAGGTTACTCAGCACAGGGGGCCTAGGTTTGGCTAATCTGCACAGTGGCACCCAAGTACATCCGAACAAAGGAAGCAATAACTGTAATGTCCAAAACCAGGAATGGGATTCTAAAGTGTGGCTTTTATTCACATCCAAACTGAACAAACAAAGCATAGACAGACCTCCACAGGGCTACATTCCTGGTAATGCAGATTAGAGACACAGAACACTTCTTCACTATTCCAGCCCTCAGGCTCTGAACCCACCAGGCACACAGCCTGGACTTGCTCGCAGCTTTGGGTACACAGCCCGACTTGTACACTACTTGGGTTTTTCCCATGGCCCGGCTCCCCCGCCGGCCATTTGATCGCGGTCTATATGGGAATGAACCAGTTTTCCTGTTGGTGGCTCCCCAAACCACCTTAGAGCCTTCAACTCCTTAAGGGAAATTTTCCTTCCAATCCCACGTCTGAGTACTTCCCTCATCACTGGCCAAGTGCATGAGGCAAAGTAGAAATCCACAGAGCAAATCCGTAGAGGTGGACCTGGTTACTAAAGATGGGGGGTCTCCCACCTCCAGCTCCCACAATCCATACCTGGCCATTTCTCTGGACACTAAACAACTCTTTTTTGAAAGCTTGGCAACGTAGATTACAGGGTAGATGTATGTCACATCTCCTCTACATGTCTTGACTTTCCCCTTGTGCTGGACTTGAACATACTTTTACTTTTGGCTAAGCCTATTACTCTAGGCCTCCCACTACTTCAGCAGTCCAATCCCACTTTAACACAGTTCAGGATGAAACATGGGCCCTTTAGAAAGAGCAGAACTCACCCTTCGGTTGCAGGTGCCCCACAGGCGAATCTCGAAATCTTCTTGTACCCCACACACTTGGTAAAAATAAGGCAGCTTCTTCTCTAGCAGTTGCCAGGGGGTTACCGCTGGAATAGAAGACAAACCTTCCCCCCCATCCCCTGAGGGATGGGGCACAGAGACCCGTATCAGTGGTCTCCACCACTTTAAAGAACAGCTTACTGTGTCCCTCTTTAGGCAGAAACACACACCTTTCCCTACATGTAGCTCTTTTTCAGAGCTGAGGCTCCAACAGCCTGTGCACAGAACTGCTGTGCTCCTCACACAACAATCTCCAACTCCAACTACTGACTGAACACTGACTGTTCAAAACTCCCAACATTCTATTCTAGCTCCCTTCTGCAGATTCCAATGTGGCTCATGCAGCTGTGATAGTTCTATGGTGATGTCATCCCTCAGTCTCAGCTCAGACTGAGAACAGAGTGAGAGTGTGAAATCCATTTAACTGGAGTTTCACATGCTGCCTTCCCTGCCTACCACTAGGTCTTACTGGGATTCTAGTAAACCCAGGTAACGGGAGGGTTACACTCGCCCTTGACCAGGAAAATGACTGTCCGCAGTCATTGTTTACCAACTTGAGCCATCCCACCCTATGTGCTACCTGCGGAGGGGGGTGATCAGGCCCCCTCCTACCATGTGCGAGCACAGGCAGGCAACACTAAGGGCCTAGAGGCCTTTAGCCAACATATCAGCCTCTACTCTACCCACTTACTATGGACGCCTAATGGCTCTGGTAGAACTGTCCAGAGCATAGCCCTAATAGCTCAGCACTGCAGTCCCTAGGGCCCTTCAGGACCACAGCCTGTCTATCCTCCTAGCCCTCTAGGGAAAATTTGTCTGCCTCTAACTTAACACCCAAAAACAAAAACAACCCAGGGACCTCCCCAACCTTGGGCACCCTGTAACCACACGCCAAGAAACTAATACCATACCATTACATTACATTACTGCCTCCCTACCCCCACAACCACACCTGTGGAAGGAAATGGTTAATACAGTAACAACAACAATAACAACCACAGTACTTTAAATTACTACACACTAAAGTACTAGTGAGGAACTCCGATGAGCCCCTCCTCCTCTTCTTGTCTTCTCTTCTATCTTCTTCAGGAACACCTGCAAGAAAAAGAAAGACAACACACACTCCTAATCTGCATACACAGTCTACCTAAACCCCTACCATCAAAACACTGGAGAATCCCAAAAATATTTTTTTTTTTTAAGAAAAGCAGCATATATACTAGTAAACAGCAGAAAAACAATGACATTATTTACAATACACATTTGGGGGATGGAGTGCCCTAAAAGTCCCAACTAGTGACCAGAGTGCCCGAAGACTAGTCCATTAAAGAGTATCTCCTGGGCCGGACCCCAGTGAAGCACAGTTCTAGCAGGCCAAAGTCTCGAAGGGGAGAGTCTTTGAGGACAGTTCACACATTCTGGAGTCTGCTAGAGTAGGGTGTGTACTGCAATGTCATAAGGATAGAAAAGTTCGGACTTACCAGCCCCTTGTAGAAGGATTAAGATGCACCAACCTGCTCCTCAGCCGAAGACTCTCCCTGGCGGCATTCTTCCGATACAGCTGGGCATACATCTTCCGGGAACTACAGGAGGGCACATCTGGGCACTGCTGGGTTGATGTCATCTCTGGAGATGGAACCTTAGAACAGGAACAAAAAGGAAAGCAGCTGGTCTGGCGTCATCCGATTACCAGGTGATGAAGCTGGATACAGCTGGGCTGGTGTCCTCTCTGGATCTGAAGTCATCTGGTGGGCCAGTCGATGGATTCTGGAGAGGCCAGTACACTGTAGAACTGATGAATGTGGGGCACCTGAGTCCTGGATGTCCATACTGGCGGATCAATAAAGGCACTACAAAGGCTGGTGTGGCAGTATTGACTACCACTGCTCGGCTTTCCATCTGGCAGGCACGGGCACATTTGCCGGGAGGTCCTTGCATTGAGGCCAATAGTACCGGGGTCAGGAGCTTGAATTATTACCCCATCTGGGCGCACATAATTCACACTGTGAAAGGTTTCACGTCCCTCTCCATCCACTATTCGCACTCTGTCCATAAACAGTGTCCTGCCTCTCTTCCACTGGGTATATTTTCATGAAACAGTCTGTTCCTGACGTGCTTGTTTGCACCAGGATGCACACATTTCATTGCTTCGGCCCAGATCCAGGATTTCCTGCTGTTCTCAATCTCCTCCCAGACTTTCCAAGGAAAAGTAGGAAAGGACATTCCATAGACTTCATTCGCCTTCCTACAAATCAGACTCTCCTCTTTACTAGCTTTGGTCAACCTGAGACCGCTGGCCTGGCTTGGAGGCGGCCAGTCCTGGTTCTGCCAGCTACGCATCCTCAACGAGATGAAAAAAGGATCCCTGACTACTTCTTCTTGCACAGCCAGGGCAGTGGCATCACCACTCTCTTCCATGCATTCTTCCGAGGCAAGAACTTGAGGCTGTGTACCCGTTCCTTTTACACAAGGCCACATAGGTTCCCCCTCTTCTTCTTCCTCACTGAGGATCTGAGCCCAGGAGTGAGCAGTCGTCCTCACTCCTGAGACTATCCACTCATCACTAGGCGCAGAGGTTGACACCTCCCATTCAAAGGCCTCCCTCATCTCATCTTCTCCTATGAGACTTGGGCTAGGCCCCCACCCCCGGGGTCTACTGATGCTTTGTCTGAATTTTCCTTATGAGATCCAACATCCGAAACTTCAACATCTGGTTCTGTCTCTAAATCTGCACCCTCTAGCTTTGTGTCACACTCCCCCAAGGGGCCTTATTCAACAGGATCCGCCATGCTGTGTGCTGCCAACTACAGATTCCTGAACCTTTGTCCATGTGGGAGGCAAACGAATCTGGGGCACTTTATACAAGCCATATTTCTCTAGGCACCCAGAACAGTGAGGTATCATGAAGACGTCCCTTCCAGTATTTAAGCATATTTGACACACTTGCACTGGATATCCAGGAATCGCCACATGAGAAGGCAGTTGTCCTCCATAATAACACCTTTCAATGTCCCTTAACCTATTTACTTCTGCTGTTACTGCAGCCCGGGCATGATCCGGATAGCGAGCTGGTTCTGAGGCCATAACTGCAGGGAAAACAAACAAATGCTCACTGTTAATGAAAGTCCCACTTTACTGAACACTTTCTTTACTTTTAAAATGGCTCCTCTGCTGCTGTGTTTACTTTACTACCCCACCCTGTAATGGCGGCGGCAGCACTCCTGCGCATCAACATTCAGAAATTGGGTCAAGCCACTGCATATCCGATTCACATACACTACTGATAACTTTTGCTCAAACTGCACAAACTTGCACTGTTCTTTTTCTAACACATTTACATGATTTGCCACGGACTCTTCACTTGCTGAAAACATTTCTTTAGTTCACAGTCCCTTAAAGCCTCAGGATTTCAATCACAGGATTGCCTGTAAACTAGTGCTGCACATTTGGCTACAACTCACAGTCTCTCTCTGGCTTTAAAACTTTAAACTGATGCTGAATCCATAACTATGCTCACAGCCAATGGCTTAACAGACTTGCACTAGCTGGTAAAACTTGACACAGTCGTTATTTGCAAAGCGACTACACTGCTGCACACATATTCAGCTGGCTTTTGGCAGAAAATCACTGTTTGAGCAACTTTTACTGTTGGTACTCACTGTTATCAGTAGCTGTTTGCTGCGATGGAAAAACGGCCTGCAGCCATTCTTGGAGGCCTCAGAAAGAAAACGGGTGGGCAGTCCTGCCTATCGTCTCCCCGATCACCACACTTGCAATTCAGTCGATTGAGATGCGGGTTGAGCCCGA
Source organism: Neoceratodus forsteri (assembly GCA_016271365.2). Classification (NCBI taxonomy): domain Eukaryota; kingdom Metazoa; phylum Chordata; order Ceratodontiformes; family Ceratodontidae; genus Neoceratodus; species Neoceratodus forsteri. The sequence continues at coordinate 1,531,376,044 of CM057453.1, forward strand.
TTTTGAACAGAAAAGTCTATTTTTACAAGTTTTACAGTGCTTTTTAATCACTGCGATGCTCCTCCACCAAGCCAGTACACGCACTCCACTCACATTCCCTCTCGAATGCTGGGCAGTCACTGTAGAGCTGGCTGAGGGGCAGGACTGATTGCAGCCTCACCAATCACATGACGCCATGCAAATGAGCCTCTTTCCCTCGCGAGTGCTCTTCTCTTCATGGCAGTCATCAAGCAGGCAAATTTAAACTGCAGAAACCACTTTATTTTTCAACTGACTCCACGGCGGGAGGCCATTTCAGCCATTTAGCATGGCCATTCACACGGCAAGGCTCTCAGTTTACTCAAAAGCATTTCCAACGTCCAGGGCACAATTTTCCTGTTGCTACCCCTAGTCTTCCACACTTTTCTTTATCACCACAGTTCTTTTAAAAAGCATTTCCAACGTCCAGGGCACAATTTTCCTGTTGCTACCCCTAGTCTTCCACACTTTTCTTTATCACCACAGTTCTTTAAAAAGCAGGCAAAAATGCTGTAATCATTTGATGCAGGACAAGGGCACACTCTTTCAGCTTTACTGCTCCTTGGTAAACAGTTGGCATTTTAACAGCAGCATAAGATCCACAGCACACAGCGACACACTAGTTAACTTGCTTCAGCTTTTTTGGACTACCCACTGCCAGATACCCAAAACGCTAGCCCCTTGCCCGAGCACCCTTCCTCCCAAAATAAAAATCCAAAGCGGTGCCTCCATTTTGTAACCCCGGACCCCTGCCTTTTTGCAAATGACAGGTGGCATGCTGTTGAAGCTGACAGCAGTACCTGGTGGGGACTGGGTTCGGGGAGGACTAGGTTACTCAGCACAGGGGGCCTAGGTTTGGTTACTCTGCACAGGGGCACCCAAGTACATCCGAACACAGGAAGCAATAACTGTAATGTCCAAAACCAGGAATGGGATTCTAAAGTGTGGCTTTTATTCACATCCAAACTGAACAAACAAAGCATAGATGGACCTCCACAGGGCTACATTCCTGGTAATGCAGATTAGAGACACAAAACACTTCTTCACTATTCCAGCCCTCAGGCTCTGAACCCACCAGGCACACAGCCCGGACTTGCACGCAGCTTTGGATACACAGCCCGACTTGTACACTACTTGGGTTTTTCCCATGGCCCGGCTCCCCCGCAGGCCACTTGATCCGTGGTCCATATGGGAATGAACCAGTTTTCCTGTTGGTGGCTCCCAAACCACCTTAGAGCCTTCGACTCCTTAAGGAAATTTTCCTTCAATCACGTCTGGGTGACTTCCTCATCACTGGCCAAATGCATGAGGCAAAGTAGAAATCCACAGAGCAAATCCGTAGAGGTGGACCTGGTTACTAAAGATGGGGGGTCTCCCACCTCCAGCTCCCACAATCTATACCCAGCCATTTCTCTGGACACTAAACAACTCTTTTTTGAAAGCTTGGCAATGTAGATTACAGGGTAGACGTATGTCACTTCTCCTCTACATGTCTTGACTTTCCCCTTGTGCTGGACTTGAACATACTTTTACTTTTGGCTAAGCCTATTACTCTAGGCCTCCCACTACTTCAGCAGTCCGATCCCCACTTTAACACAGTTCAGGATGAAACATGGGCCCTTCAGAAAGAGCAGAACTCACCCTTTGGTTGCAGGTGCCCCACAGGCGAATCTCAAAATCTTCTTGTACCCCACACACTTGGGAAAAATAAGGCAGCTTCTTCTCTAGCAGTTGCCAGGGGGTTGCCCCTGGAATAGCAGGCAAACCTTCCCCCCATCCCCTGAGGGATGGGGCACAGAAACCCATATCAGCGGTCTCCGCCACTTTAAAGTACAGCTTACTGTGTCCCTCTTTAGGCGGAAACACACACCTTTCCCTACATGTAGCTCTATTTCAGAGCTGAGGCTCCAAGAGCATGTGCACAGAACTGCAGTGCTCCTCTCACAACAATCTCCAACTACAGACTGAACACTGACTGTTCAAAACTCCCAACATTCTAATCTAACTCCCTCCTGCAGATTCCAATGTGGCTCATGCAGCTGCGATAGTTCTATGGTGATGTCATCCCTCAGTCTCAGCTGAGACTGAGAACAGAATGAGACAGTGTGAAATCCATTTAACTGGAGTTTCACAAGCTGCCTTCCCTGCCTACCACTAGGTCTTACTGGGATTCTAGTAACCCCAGGTAACAGGGGGGTTACATAAGGAAAAAATAGATGGCCACGTTATCCCAATTTCTTTCACAGCTGAACACACTCTTATAACCAGTGCTGAAAGTAATAGCCTTTTATGATCTGAATTAAGAGATTTAGAACATAAACTTTAATCACAATAAAAAAAAAACAATGTTCTGGACCTAAGAATTCAAAACATAGGCCATGGGAGATAGATTAACATATTTTAAAATCTGGTGCCCTTGTGCATTTTTGGAATTTTTGAGACATAAGGTAAACTACTGTAGATGCAGACGGTCACACAGGTTAATTATATGTAACTCGGGCATCGTGTACCCATGGGCTACTACTCCTGCCTGGTGACCACAAAAGAGGTTGAGGGACCTGGACTCTGTTCTGATGATGATTGGGGGTTCTTTCCTGAGATATAATTAATAGCACGGTGCCTTCACCCAGTAGTTATATAGTGAAGTGTAGCAGGCCAGTTTTCTGTCAGGTACAACCCCTTGGGATGCTGTACCTACCCACCTCCCCTTCCAGTCATTCCTCACATAGAATACCATAAACTAACTTAATACTCTAAGTTGCATGCAATTAGTAGCTATCACTATGAATGGGCCCTATGCCTACAGCCACATATTTGAGCACGTGAAGCATAGATATCTGAATGCATGTTAATTATAAAACTAGGAAAAACAATAAAACAACAAATGTATGACCATGGCAGCTCTTCTTTCCAAGTTTGAAAGTAAAACTGATTGCAATCACCATAGGTGGAATTGGGGGGGGGGGGTTACAGGGATCCTGACCCTCCAATGAAATGACCATAAAAAAAGAAGCAGATGCTACAGAAATGCAGTTAGAAATTAGGCTTTTTAGAGCATAAAAAGTCCTTACTTTAGAAGGCTATATAGTCCTGCTAATCTCCCTAGTGTTTCAGATAGCCTGGAGTGATTAACAGCTAATCAAGAGCTGCAATTACCTGACAGCAAAAGATGGAAATCCCACAAAAAGCACAATGTGAGTTGTTATCACCTAACTATTTGGGCTTCCAGCTAGACTGTCTGCAGTGATGGGGAGGCTGTTATATTTCTCACAGTCAACAGTAGTAACAGATCCTACAGGAATACTTGATGTCCTCAGGCATTAGGATCAAATATATATAGGAATAAGATGGGACAGCACGTGACTTTGGTGATCCTGTCTTTCACTCTCCTAATGTTAGTGGTGTGGAATAACTTGCATATGGTGATTGAGAGCCCCAGAAATACAATGTGATGCCCCCTCTAGAATTTTATATCTGTATATATATATATGTATATGTAAGTAAGCTATCGATTCAGCTCTTATCTGTATGCAGTTAGGCCTCTCCACATTCTCCCCTCCCCACCCCAAACAGACAAGGCATTTTGTGCTACTACCACCACCCCCCATTGCACCCCATCCTACTGCCCTCCTCCCACCCTCCGGGGGTGATTTCAAACCCACCCTCTGCTTTATTTACAACTAGCCCACTACCTTCGGAGTAATCTCGTAGCACTTCTCAGTAGAATCAACTTCAGTCTAACAGCCCATCCTGGAGGTCACTGCGGGTAGGGGGCAGGGGGGTTTAAAACTGGTTTAAAATTGGTGCATTTAATCCTGTTACTAAAACCCTTCAAGTTCTGTTATAATTCTTGTACATAATTTGTCCAACTCTGATGTAATTGCTCCTGAATACCAATTGAGCAGGCCTTCTGTAACCACTGTATACGTGTATTGTCCTATTTGTCCACCATGACGTGGAACCTTTGTAAAAGAGCTCACGCTCAAAAGGTCTTTCCGAAAGTATAAATAAAAGTATAAATAAATAAAAGTATATATATATATATATATATATATTTTCAATCTTTATATCCTCAGAATGTTCAGGATGCATATCTCTATGTTGCAAAGGCGAAGAGTCCACATTGGTGACAGAACACTCCTGACTAGAAAGAAACAGAGCTGCTGTCAAAATGCAGTAATAAAGTAAATATCATCAGCTGCAACTAGAAATGAAAGGTGACTGCTCAAAATGACAGGGAAATGGTAGCTGTATTACCATTCAGGATGGGGTAAAAAAGAGCGACGGTGATAATTTATTTATTTATTTATTAGAATTTGTGCACGCCAGATTTACCTTATTTAGATTACGGGGGCAAGCAGCAGCGGAGTAGTTACAAAATAGAGCTATTAATGCAGTCATTACATTTCTTTAAACTGTCATCAAGAGGGCGGGCCCAGTGGCACTGAGGGGTGTGCCTTATCTCGTGCCACACCAGCCTGGGTTTGGGCTGCTGGGGGCCGGCCAAGGGGGTGGTGGGCCAAGAGAGGGATTGAGCGGCCATCTGGTAGCTCACCTCTCTCGGGTTGGGAAGGTGTGCTGTACCAGCTTTTGGCTGCCCCTAGGTGGAGGCCTGTGGCAGCACTAATGCACAGAAGGCAGACAGTAGTCAGGAAGGGTAGCAGAGGCCGTAGTCCCAGAGTGCAGCATGCCTCCTGAGGATGCTGTGGCTTCGGGAGAACTGAATAATGGGAAGAAAACAGCAGGAAGAAAATATACTAGGTTCGAGGACCAGGTTCCATCAAGCCTCACCTGGATACCTTGTCCCGCCCCTTCTACTCTAACTGGTAGGCCTGTTTGGATTGTAAGCTCCAAGGAGGGGAGGATGGTCCTCCTCACCCTGGTCCCTCAGTGGGGGAAAATCCATGCGGGAACTTGGCCAACAGAGTGGAGGGAGAAGGACGGGGATGGTCAGAAGTGTCCAGTGACAAAGCTGAGTGAGCCACCTGGCCTGGCTGGAAGGATAAAAACCTTTATAAAAAAAAAAAAATCATCAAAAACACATATTAGAAATGGGGACTGTTGTTTTGGAATCAGTAGATGCTTGGAGACCCTGTTGCTTTGAAAACAGTAACAGGATAGAAGAGCGCTTCCTGAATAGCGTGGTCTAAACTACGCTACAGGAACTGCATAAAACCTGAATAGTGACAGGGGTAGAAAAATGTATGTCAGTTACCGCTACCCCTGTAGCTATTCAGGCAATGGAGGAGCAGGGGAGGAAGTTGAGAAATAGACAAAAAGTATGGAGGCTGGTTGAGCTGCTGCCGTAGTGGAGAGAACCAAGACAGAAGCAGCTCGGGTGGTACTGTTCAGGAGATCCGGGTTGTGTTCCCAGTCTCCTGAATCTTGTCGCCACGCATTTTCACCCACCCCAAGTGTGTGCATGTTTTTTTTTTTGTTATATGGCTGAATCTGGTCCTCCCCTCCCAACTTTCTCCCCGTCCCTGTGTTCCATGCCCCCGCGCAGTTATTTAAAATTGGGGAGGGAGCAATGCCCCCCACTTGGGAGGGTGTGGGGGTCTGAGCTCCTCACGAAAACACAATTTGTGGTATGTTTTACTCACATGGCAGTGATCCTCCCTGTGTTTTGCATCTGCTACTATTGCCGATGTCGTTGTAGTCCATGAATTGGACGGGCACTTTCCTTGCCGACAGCATTTTGACCTTGCATTTCTTGACTGCGCTGTTTTTGGTGTTGCGATTCAAACTTAGTGTCTTTGAAAACAAGTTGTCCTCAGTTTTTCCAGTTTTTTAGCATTGACTGTGGTAGGAGTGGAAACAGTTCCCAGGGAAACAGCCTCAGTGCATGCTTGGTATTTGCTGGTGGTTTAGTTGGGGAGTTTGCATAGTTGCACTAGTCAGCACTTAGGCATTTTTTTCTCATGCGGGGATAGATCTGAGAACAGGAAGGGAAGGGGGAGAGGGAGGGAGGTTAGGTGCCTACCCAGCACCACAACTCAGAAGGATGGGAAGTGGATCCTGAGGATCACTAGGGCAACAGGACAGGAGGGGGAGCTGGATGTCATTGGCCACCTAGGGACTAATGACCTGACTAGGGACGAGATAGGGATAGTGCAGGAGGAATTCAGGGAGCTGGGGAGGGGTCTTAGGCAGGTAACACACTCAGTGGCCTTTTCTGAGGTGCTGCCTGTCTATGACAGGGAGGAGGATAGGGTACTCTGTACCAGGAGCTTCAACTCATGATTGAAGGAGTGGTGCAGAGAGGAGGGTTTGGCTACGTTGGGGACTGAGGTCCTACCTGGAGGGATAACCATAGAAACATAACATAGAAGTGGTGAGCAGATAAGGACCTCCTGAACCACCTACTCTGCCCTACATTCCCCTACCTAGTGAGCCACCGCAGATCCTACTCAATCTCTGGTGTTCTCCCCCCCCCCTTGCCTTACCTCTGTGGTCCCCTTGTGTCTATCCCATGCATGCTTGAATTCTGTTACCATTTTAGCACACACCGCTTCTGCTGGGAGGCTGTTCCAGGCATCCACCACCCTCTCCATGAAGAAGTATTTTCTCACATCTCCTCTGAGCCCCCCCCCCCAGCTTCATAGTGTGACATCTTGTCCTGGATCATCTTTTTCTATGGAAAATGCTACCTTCCTGTACCTTATCAATACCTGTGAGGTGTTTGAACGTTTCTATCATATCCCTTCATTTCCTCCAGTCTTCTAGAGACTACTGTACATATTAAGTTTCTTGAGTCTTTCCTCCAAGGGCTTTTGGTGCAGGACCTGAAGCATTTTAGTTGCCCTTCTTTATAGTGCTTCCACCCTATCTATGCGTGTCAGTGTGGCTCAGTTGGTAGCACATCTGCCTCTGGACCAGAAGGTCTTGGGTTCTCGTCCCACACCAGGATTGGGCTTGCACCTAAAAAATTGCTGGCATCCAACTGCAGTATTAGGGGGGTGCTGTACTGCTGGGGTGTGCCATACTTCAGATGAGACATTAAGCCGAGGTCCTTTCTACCCATCCTGGTGGGTGTCCAGGTGGAAGTAAAAGAACCCAGGGCACTCTTCGCAAAGAGTAGGGGACATTCCCGGTGTCCTGGCCAGGCCAACATTTCCCTTCCCATAAACTGGTTTATGCAATTATCCAGGCTGTGTGTGGGTGATGATATGCGATATGGCCACCACTACACATTCAGGCACTTCACTACCAGTCTAGCATTGCTTGTAAAGCACTTTGGGATACACTGTGTATGAAAAGTTCTATATAAATGCTGATTCTTCTTCTTCTATGTCCTTCTGGAGGTGGGGCCTCCAGAACTGGACACAGTACTCGAGGTTGGGTCTTACCAGTGATTTATACAAGGGTAATACTACAGTACCTCCCTCTTTCTGCTGGTGACGCCCCTCCCTGTGCACCCGAGCATCCTGCCAGCCTTCCCCACTGCCTTATCACACTGCTTGGCTACCTTCAGGTAATCAGAAATGATTACCCCAGGTCCCTTTGCTGTTTTGTGGTTTCTAATACCATTCTGCTCAAGTGGTATGTTGCCCCTGGGTTTCTGTGCCCCAAGTGCATGATTTTGCACTTTTTTGCATTGAAACCCAACTGCCATTCCCTTGACCATTCTTACAGCTTTTTGAGATAGTTCCTCATTTTGCTTCAATTTTTAGAAGCATCAGCTAGCAGTTGAAAGGGAGCTAGCATTTGCTTTTAAAGCACCTCATTTTACAGAAAAAATGATAGTACCTCATTTTGGCGAGGAAGAGGGGAATCAGTTAAACCCCCCCCCCTCCGTCACTTAACTGCTGACAGCTACTGCTAAGGGGTGGTAATAGTACTACCATCCCTCCTGCCCCCATCCCAACCACCCTCCCCATCCCAACCACCCAGATTCCTTCTACATTTACAGATGCCCAAGGGAACTTCCTGCAGGGCTCCCAAAAGACGACACCAGTGAGACCAGGAAGTGAGGACAAAGAAGACATAGTGAAGTGAGAAAGAAACAGTGACACCTACAGGTCAGGAGGAAAACAGACATGGACATCCAGATCTGTCAGAGCTGCAGAGGGCTTGTAGTGAGGCAGACACTCTGGAGACTGGGGTGCCCCTTCTGCAGAACAGTTGTGGAACTATGGAGGGATGGCAGGAAAGAGAAGAGATCACTAGGCTGTAGAGGAGACTGGATTGGGGATGCCCACCACACCCCCTTACTCACCCACTTCCCTAAAGGCCCATGGGTCTTGGGGGATCGAGGGTGGTGGGAGGGGGCAGCGGGGCACCTAGAGCTAAGATGGGGCACCGCCATCCACATGCAGAATCATTTCTCCCTCCTAGCCGGGGGACAAAAACCAGGTGAGGAAGAAGGAAGAATCGAGCAGGACAAACCTGATACAAGAAAGCAGAAAGGAGGTACAAAGAAGGAGAAGAAGAATACACAGAGCAACAGAAGAATTCTGGTCATGGGAGACTCTATGTTGCGAGAAGTGGAGGCACAGTCCATCAGTGCGGAGGGAGCTGAAACCATGGTGAAATGCATGCCAGCAGCATCTGCAAGGAGAGCTAAATACAGAATAGGACAGCTTGTGAGAAGAGATCAGGACTTTGCGGGGATCATTGTCCACCTTCGGACAAATGACATAGCAAATAGAACTGTGGAAGAAGCCAAGTCAGACATGAAGACCCTGGGGGAGAGCCTAAAGGAGTACACCACATCTGGCCTTTTTAGAAGTGTTGCCAGTTTGGAAGAAGGGCGGAAGTGAGGACAAGATCAGGAACGAAGAGATCAGGGAATTCAACCGGTGGCACCAGGGTTGTTGCACAGACAATGGGATACACTACACTGGAGACTGGGGGACCTTCTGGGACAGGAAGCTCTTCAAGCATGATGGTCTGCATCTCACCTGAGAAGGAGCGAGAGTGCTAAGGCAGAAGTTGGAAGTCATCTTGGAGGGTTTAAATTGGGAGGTCTCCAACACAGAGAAGAATACCTGAATGAGGACGCAGCAGAAAGATACAAAGGTAAGGGGATTGGCAAATGGAAGGGAACCCCCTAACATCTAACTAAAGGAAACAAGCACAGCCATGAGCAAGGAGTGGCCAAAAAAGGAGGGACCTCAGGTAAAGTACAGGAGGGGCAGACACAGAAAAGGTGGGATGATACTGTGGTTATAGCAGAGGGGAGGGGCCGTGATTGGAAGGTTATGTGCACCAATGCCCGCAGCCTGGGTAACAAAATACCAGAACTTGTGGCATTAATGGCCTCTGTGGACCTGGATATCATGGCAGTCACAGAGGCATGGTGCAATAGCAACCATGCCTGGGATCTAGCCATTTCAGGGTGCACACTGCAAAGGCAGGACAGAGAAGGCAATAAGGGGAAGAGGTGGCATTGTATATCAGAGAAGGGATAAAAGCAACAATGCCACAAGACAAGGCGGGAAAAGCAGAGGCACTGTGGGTAACCCTGGAACTGAGGAGGGGAACAGTACTTAGAACAGGAGCGGTATACAGTATACAGACCCCCAGGGCAGGCGGAGGATGTAGACAGAAAACTGCTGGAGACTATGGAGAACATGGCAACAAAGGGTGAATTGCAGCTGATGGGAGACTTCAACTTGCCAGATGTGGACTGTAGCATCCTGGTGGCAGCCTCAGCCAGGAGTAAGGGATTCCTGCAATCCTCTGCAAGGGCCGGGTTTCACACAGCTAGTGAGGGAGCCTATGAGGGAGAATGCAGTTCTGGATCTTGTCCTAAGTAATGTGGACAGGATAAAGGAAGTCACAGTGGGGGAGAATCTAGGGACTAGTGACCATCAAGCTGTGGGGTTCACCATAAGGACGTCGCAGGAGGCTAGCCACACAAGGACTAGAATCCTGAATTATTTTTTTTTTATTTAGTTGTTTAACCAAGTATAGCACACTAAGCTGAAAGCTTTTTTACAGGATCGACCTGGGAGCACAAGGAGGTTAAGTGACTTGCTCAGGGTCACACAGTATGCAAGTGGAAGCTGTGGGATTCAAACCCAGGTCTGGTCTGCTGGATGTCACCAAATTTGCAGCTCAGAGCCTTAGACCACTGCGCTATACTGCCTCCAGGAGGAATTTCAGGAGGACAGACTTCAGTAAGATGAAGGACGAATTCAGGAAGGCTATGCAGGCATACGATGACATAAGGGGAGTGGTAGAACAGTGGGATAAAATAAGGGAAGCCCTGCACCTATTAGCAGACCATTGTGCCAGGCCCTGTAGCAAGAGCAAAACAAAGAGGAAACCACTGTGGTTCTTGAGGGGAGTAGCAGAGCTAGTAAGAGGAAAAAATAAGGCATTTCTGAGGTAACATGCAACACAAAGCAAGGAGGACAGGCAAGAATACTTGGAAAACTGAAGGGAAATGAACACGGTAGTAAGGCAGCAAAGGCCAAAACCAAGGAAAAGCTAGCTAAATCAGTGAAGGAAGGAGGGAAGGCATTCTTTAGGTATATTAGTGAGAGGAGGAAGATGGGGGAGATTGCGAGACTTAGGGGAAAAGGGAGGCAGAGTAGTGGAAAAAGATATTGACAAGGCAACCATCCTCAACAAATATTTCTGCTCTATATTCACAGAAGAAGGCAATGGGGGCAGTCCCCCATTAATGGAGAAGGGCAAACAGGGAGAAGGGGCGGACATAAGACCTTTTCAGAGAACAGCATAAAAAGAACACTAGAATGGCTTAGGGTGGATAAAGCTATGGGGGTGGATGAGATACACCCGAGGATCCTCAAGGAGCTCTGGGAGAAACTGGCTAAATCTCTGGCTAAGTTGTTCAGTGGATCGCTGGAAACAGGTGTGGTTCCGGAGCAGTGCACAAGTGTTACCCTTGCACAAAAGTGGTAGCAAGGGTGAGGCAGGAAACTACCGCCCTGTCAGTTTGACCTCGATAGTAGGTAAAATGATGGAAACCCTGCTTAAGGAAAGTCTGGTGGACTACCTAGAGACAAGGGGGCTGCTGGACCCAAGGCAACATGGATTCATGGCAGGGAGGTCATGCCAGACCAACTTGATTGATTTCTTCTAGTGGGTGATGAAGGAAATAGACCAGGGCAGAGCGGTAGATGCGGCCTATCTGGAATTCAGGAAGCCCTTCGACACAATCCCGCACAGGAGACTAATCCACAAACTGACAAATCTGGGAGCGGGGACAGAGGTAATCACATGGGTTGGAAACTGGTTGAGTAACAGAACACAGAGCGGTGGTAAATGTGGTTAGCTCACAGGAGGGACGGGTAGTAAGTGGCGAACCCCAGGGATCAGTGCTGGGACCAGTGCTTTTCAATGTCTTCATAAGTGATATTGCAGAGGGTCTAGAAGGGAGGGTTAGCCTGTTTGCAGATGATACAAAGCTATGTAACAGGTCAGATATACAGGAAGATAAAGAAAAAATGAGGAGAGATCTGAAGAGGCTAGAAAACTGGTCCAAGGAATGGCAATTGGGTTTCAGTGCAAAAAAGAGCATGATTATGCACCTGGGGAGAGGGAATCCTAGAGCTGAGTATGAACTAGATGGGGTAACACTGGAGGCCACCAAAGAGGAAAGGGATCTATGGGTAGTCATAGAAGAAAATCTCAAAGTAGCTAAACAGTGCAACAAAGCAGACAGAAAGGCTAACAGACTACTAGGGTATATAGGGAGGGGTATAACAAGTAGAAGGAGGAAAGTGGTGGCATCATTGCGCAACTCCCTAGCAAGGCCTCATCTGGAGTACTGTGTTCAGTACTGCGTTCAGTTCTGGATGCCCCATCTCCAGAAAGACATAAACAGGATGGAGACAGTACAGAGGAGGGCAACAAAAATGGTGTCAGGGATGCAGCATAAGTCGTATGATGAGGAGACTCAGAGCTCTCAATATGTATTCCCTGAAGGAAAGGAAGGGGGGGGGACATGATAGAGACCTTCAAGTATCTGAAGGGGATCAACAGGGTACCAGAGGGAAGCATCTTTCATATGAAGGAAAAAAAGCAGAACAAGGGGGCACAGCATGAGACTAAAGGGGGAAAACTTAGGGGAACTTGAAGAAGTTCTACTTCACTGAAAGGGTGGTGGAGGGATGGAGCAATGTTCCCCAGGAAGTGGTGGGGGTAACCACGGTTCAGGGATTCAAGAACGTGTGAGATAGGCACATGGGAATTATCAAACTAGGGCGAAGGGGGGGGGGGACTTGTAGCATCTAGGGTACCATAAGCATTAGAAAGAGGGATAGGACAGACTGGATGGGCCACAAGGCCCTTTTCTGCCAACAACATCTATGTATCTGTTCTTTCCACCACCACCTGGTATGTCCACTCTGTTGCAGATATTTGTGTCATCCGTGAACAGTCATACTTCCCCCTCCAGCCCTTCTGCAATGTCGCTATGAAAGACATTGACATGGACTGGGTCTAGTACTGACCCTTGTGGCACCCTGCAGGTCACCTTGCCTTCTGTAGAGTGGACCCCATTTGCCACCACCCTCTGACTCCTATTGCTTAGCCAACTTCTTACCTATTTTACCACTTTTGGACTCACTCCTAGGTTGCCCAGTTTGCTCACCAGTCTTCTGTGTGGAACGACGTTGAAGGCCTTACTGAAATCCAGGTAGGCCACATCTACCGCTCCCCCTGGTCCAGTTCTCTGGTTACCCAGTCAAAGAACATGCTATATGGGGGAGATAGCCTGTGTCCATCCAGGAGGGGAACTGCAGTCCTTGGTGACCAGTTTAAATGTTACACTGGTGAGCATTTAAACTAGTTGGGGGAGGCGGAAGGAAACAGGAAGACATAAACTGCCCCACCCCCACCCACAAGCTGAAGTAGTCACTAGGAAGAACTCCAAGGAGGGAAATTCCCAAGGGTACCTAATTACAAGAAAAACAAAATGGCAGAAATGAAGAGAGATGGGGATGAGAGCAGAAGGTGTAAGGAGAGAAGACAAAAGGGAAAATGGGGGGTTGACAAGCAGGGTGGTAGCAGAATATGGAAGGCCATGTGTGCAAATGCTCAAAGTCTGGGAAATAAAGTCCTGGACCTAGAGGCCAGCATGGCAGAGGCTGACCTGGACATTGTCGCCATTACCAAGTCATAGTGCAATGAGAACCATGACTGAGATATAGCCATTCCAGGCTACCCTCTGTTCAGGAAGAACAGGGTGGGAAAGAAAGGGGGAGGAGTGGCTCTTTATGTGAGGAACAGCATTAAAGCAAGAGAGATACAGGGAGGGGCAGAGGTACTGTGAGAAACAGGGAATGGTGCCACAATTCACACTAGCATCATCTACAGACTTTCAGCACGGGGGGGGGGGTGGAATTAATTTCTGGTGGAAGTCATCCAAAAGATGGCAAATAAGGGGAGGTGCTGCTGGTAGGTGACTTCAATCTGCCAGATGTGGATTGAGCATCCAAGCTGCAGCTTCTGCTAGGCATGGTTGTCAGCAGGTATATGCTCAGTACCACTGAGTGCACAGTAAAAAATCAAGGGGCAACAAAACAAACAGCTGTTTGTGCTCTGGGCTTTTTGACATGAAAAGCAAACAAGGATTTTGTCTGGAGACTGTAAGTCACAAGGGCGTAGCCACTGATACGAAGTATGCCACAGCATACTAAACTCAGTAGCATGGGGCAGCAACCAAACAAAGCCCTGTGTCCCGCCATATCATATTCATGTTCTTTTGTTGCTCTATGGGCTTTCAGCTTTGTTTCAGCGGCGAGGGGAGCTGCCCAGATTGAAGGGTGAATGTTGTAAATGAAGTGCTCAATTAGGTACGCCACGCTATTACTGGTCATGATTTGCTGCAGGTGTCAGGTGGGGGTGCAGCTAGTCAGGGGAGGCATGTTTAAATGACGAACAGATGAGGAGCCAGGAACTTCAAAAGACAGACTGCAACAGAGGACAGAGATACTTCTTCAATCGAGATTAGGTCAAGTCAACATTTAACAAGGGAGCGGAGCCTGCCTGTGGAGATCAGGAGAAGAAATTGAGGTTGGATGGCAACGGGACTCAGAAGCAGCTGTGCTAGGACACTGGAAAGAGAGAAAAGAGTTGGAGCAGAAGCGGTCACGGAGACTTAACAGTTCAGAGTCAGGCAGCTGCAGGCCGGTGCACTGATTCAGATTGGAGATTGGACTACTTAAAAATCGTTGGACATTTAGAATTTGTAACTCCCCTGGGGGGCTTACCTTATGCTTCCCATTTTCCGTGGCCCCTACACTGCAATTCAGTCCAAACCGGGCTGTGGGGTCTAATTGTGGGGCCGGTGACCTTGTTTTCTATTTCAGAATAGTCTGCCAGCCCACTCATGTGCAGTAGTGCTCTAGAAACGATGCCATTTCAGCGGCTGTTTAAAAACCTCTCCAGTGTTCTCAACCCCCTTACTCAGCAAAACAGGGGTCGGACACTGGAGGGAGGCATATGAGGAGTGGCTCCCTAATGTTAAAACAGCACCTTTGAGCACTGTGGAATCGGGGGATTATAAATAGTAATGGCACCCTCATGAATATTAATGAGCTAGATCGCTGCCTGGTGGGACTGAAGATAACATGGACAGCAACCGGCGAGCAAGGGGAATAAATGCTTGATTTGGCAGTCGCTTGATAGGGGGCAGGGACTGCTATCAGTTACTGGAGCAACTATATTTAAAACTAAATATTTGGGCTGCCAGGGCAATTCTTTGAAAGGGACGGCTATACAGTGAGTGGGACCATGTGTGAGCAGCCATGTTGGGAACCTTTCACCCCTAAGGGACAGCCAATTAGTGATCTGGGTGCCTAAAACTGTTTGAAAGGGCTCATGGGAGGAAGTATGAATGATTTTCAGGCACCAAGAGACTTTTCCAATCAATAATCGAAGAGGGCTAAGGATTGTGACTGATGACTGAAACTAGCCAATCAGAGGGCAGGATTTCCGGGAGAGATCCCAGGATTTGGGCGGCAGTTGAGTCAGTCTGTTTTGGCTCTTATTGAGTCAGGAGGCTCAGTGCTGTGTGAGAACACTTCTAAGGCCTTTCACAGGATGTAAAGCAGAGTTTGTCTGAGAAATAAAGGTGGAGGACTTATGCTGATTAGAGGAGCTGTGCATATGTACTAAACGTTCTAGGCATTTTGTGGAAATTGCTGTTTTGAGGAGGCTTCTGCTGCAACCATCCTGCACCAGTGGGACTGAGAGAAAATCCTGAGCTGATACCAGGAGGTGTGGAACTGTGTGTGAGTCAGAGTAAAGGTGATTGCTGCTCTGAATCGGAGAAACTGGGCAAGAAAAAGGTGAGCAGGTGCCGTATGCTTCAGGGACCTGTTAATGCTGTTGAAATCCAGCTGAGGAAAGAAACTGTAGTTGAGGAGTTGGAGTTTGGAAACTGTTGCCCAAAGGCGCTGGTGAGCAGGAAAGTTGGAGAGATTATTCTGGCTGCACAACGGAGCTGTTTTCTGTTGAGAGGAAAGAGAACCAGGAAATTCCCAGTTTAATTCAGAGCCAGGTAGGGAACTTGCTAACCCTCACTGAGTGGAGTCTGCTGGCTACAGGGGGCCACCGGCACATGCTAGGGGAGCTAGGGCACCCGTGACCTGTGAGGGAGCCAGGCTGTAGAGCCACTCCTAGGCAGGGGTCGATCTTAACATTGTTTTACTAGCCCAAACACTAGTGCAAATTGACCAGGCCTAGTGCAGCTAACTCTCTACTTGCCCGGCTTGATTAGTGCAGATTTTCATGGCTGTTAATGAAGTTAAAAAAGTCTCCACTTTAGCATTCTCTAGTCTTCATGCTAATCTCTCTCAATGTTCTAGATGGCCAGGTGTGATTAGCAGCTCATTAAGATGTAACTCCTAGGTGGCGCTATCCCAAGGGCTACTACCCCTGCCTGATTGACTACGGACAGGTTGAGGGGCCTAGGTCCTATGGTGGGTGCCTCCACCCTGAGGTCAGGGTTTGTAGTGGTTAGACTAGCTTGGTCACAGCCCTCTGGGACACTGAGACCCCCTTTTATTCCCTCTAGTGGCTCACACAGTACACCGGAGTTACAGCCCCAATACCCCACGTATACACACTGTTCATTCATATAGATACCACTTACCCTCGAGACTGATTCTGCAGCACATCTCTGAGGACCCCCTGTAAAGTAAGGTTAAACAACATACACAGCAAAACACAATACTGTTTCCATAACTACCAACACCACATACAGTATATAGTATAACAACAATAAATCTGATTTATTTAGGGGACAGTAACACGGAAGGGGGAAATCAGGTTAATTAGTGGCATTAAATCACTGTACTGTGCACACATACAGGGTCTGAAAAGTCACACTCTGGGTACCCGGGTTGGGGGGAGCTAGCCAGGTCTGTTGCCCGGGGTTGGCCGGCAAGTGCAGATGGATAGGACCCTGGAGAAAAAAGATATGCACAACACCCAATTGTAATCTGGAGCCGGAGGGCTCACCCATAAAGCAGAGAAACAACAAGAATTAGATGACACACTTGTGATTGGAAAACAAGCTAGAGGGGAATACCCTGATTTGTACTCACATTACCCAAGCTGAGGATCAGATGGAGAACGTCCTTCTGGATTGCCAGAAGAACAGGGCATGGGGACAAGGTCCTAGTGACTGGACACCACTGAAGTTGATAGCAAACGGATGTAGTCCAAATTAAGCTGGGGTTTACTTCCAGCTTCAGCACACAATTCACTGTACAGGGGATTTGAAATAGTGATTCCCCACAAGCACTATGCACATTTATATATAAAAGGAAAGTACTATACCAGGCAGGCTGCTCCTCGATCCCAACTGCAATTACTGCAAGATACCCGGGAGAACACACAGCAGCTTCAGTTCCTGACAGACCGAGAGCGATTCAGCAATTTCTCCAGTCTTCTACAGGGTGAGCCTGGTTTCTACTCTTCAGATCTCCCTTCTTTCTCCTCACAAGTCAGATTCAGTCCGATCTGGCACTTGCAATGGCTGCAGGCCGAACCTCAGGGTCTCACACACGCTTCCCGCGCTAAACTATACACCGCAGAAGCACAGAGCTCCTTCTCTCTTCACTATCACAACTGATCTCATCTTTCCAGTCACAGAGCAGGGTATTTCCTTTAGCTCCACACTATTCTGTTGGCTGGTTCGACTATCACTCACAAGAAGACTCCCTCTGTTGGTGGAAAAAAGGCGCTAAGGTCAAAACTACATTTCCCAGAGTCACTGCCCATACAATCCCCTTGTGGCTGGCTCAAATTAAGAGTCCAAGTTCTGATTTGTCCAAAGGCTCCATTTTAGGGCTCCCCTAACCCAATTGGCCCAGCACAGCAGTTTAGGTCCAAAATGGAGGGGTAACACAAACAGAGTCCCAGCTGCAATAAAGGCAGTTTAGACAAACTACAATTTTGCTAATGCTTTAAATGATTACAGGCAAACAGTTACAGCTTTCAGATGGGCTCCCTTTGCACCTTCAGCGACTGCAAAATGGAGCAATTACTCTGCAGCTCGGGCGGGATTCGAGCATTAAATACACAGTCCCCCCATACAAACTAATTAAGTCTACAAGCAGACAGCTCTTAAAGAGACAGTACGTGCAGGCTCAAATAGCACTCACTTGCAACCACATTTAAGCAGCTTAGACGCTGAACACCGCCCAGGCTTGGAGCATTCAGGCAAGCTCCTGGAAGACTTTTGGGAACCCCCATTTTCAGGGGGGGGTTACACCCTTCATGGCCTGGAAAAACTTGGCGTCCACGTCAAGTAAGTACCCCCATAAGTTTCAATACAACCATATACGTTTACATCAGTATCACATTAGGCTTATACATGTAATCATCAGTCAACATATCACCTTACCTGAAACACATTTCTGAAACTTTTCAGTACATCACTTTTTGCACAGTATTATACACACATTGTACCATAACTCAGGTTATTATCTCCTGTACATGAAACCTGAAGCGAGGGGGCCCCTTCCTATCAACTATCTTGGGGCTGGATGGGGCAGGGGCACCATACCTAGACAGTGAAACAAGTAACCTGGAGTTAGCACTTATGCTCAGTTTGGGCAATGAGCTTGGGGACACATATACTCCTTTGTGGACCACACATTGAGAGGTAAATCTACAGGCTTCCCAGGGGAATCATAACTGAGGTGCACCACAGGCTTTACAGCTCGACCAGTCTTTCTAGGGGGAACTGTTACAATCTCTGTTCTCTGAGCCTCATTTTCAGCATTGTCCTCACTTATCAGGGGAGTCTCCACTGGGGTAGAGAGGCTAGAACTTGGAGCACTTTCAGCTCCAGGAGTTACAATCTCTGAGTCCACAACACTTGGCTCACCTGGAGAGCTTTTGGACACTGGCAGTGGACCATCAGGGCACTCAAAATACTCTTCTTTTTCTGGTATATCACCAGTCTGTCCCAGTCCATCATTTTCCTCCTCTGAAAGCTCAAACAGTTCAACCATACACAATGATTCCATATCATCTGACTTGATGCTTTGCACTTCACTTTCTGGGAGCATTGGCTCCAGGGACAAAGCTGGGGGCTTAGACAGTCCAGAAGGCCCAGCTTCATCTCCAGGATTGACTAGGGGATTGCCCCGAAACAACTGACTCTGTTCGTAAGAAGGGTAGTATTCAAAGCCACACTCACTTTCCTCTGACATGGACTGACAGTCACGTTCAACTGGGACTTGTGGAGGAGAAC
Organism: Neoceratodus forsteri; assembly: GCA_016271365.2. NCBI lineage: Eukaryota > Metazoa > Chordata > Ceratodontiformes > Ceratodontidae > Neoceratodus > Neoceratodus forsteri. Next base: position 1,531,394,750 of record CM057453.1, read on the forward strand.
ACTTTAACTCAGCTTTTGTAGGTGCAGACTTTCTCAATTTTTTCTTAGCAGCAGCTCTAGTCACCGGTCCAGAGGGGGCATTTTTTGGGGGCTCAGACTCAATCAAGATTAGTCCAATGGGCAGTAAATGATTTCTATGCACTGTTTTAACATCTTTTGAATTATTCTCAGGCCTTACTTTGTACACAGGCAGATCATCCAGTTTGCCCACTACAATGTGAGGGAGATGGTGCCATCTGTCAGCAATCTTATGCTTGCCATGCAGTCCCAGATTTCTTAGCAATACCCGATCTCCCTTCTGGAGTTCCTGTGCTTTTGCCTTTTTATCATACCTTTCTTTGTTGGCCAGATTTATTTTGTCAGCCATGGTTTGAGCCAGTTGGTATGCATGATTTAGCTGGGCCTTTAACTTTTGCACATACTGTAAATAGTTGTCAGCACGAACCCCATCAGGAGAAACTCCAAAACATACATCTACCGGCAGTCGAGCTTCTCTTCCAAACATTAGGTGGTAGGGGGAGAACCCAGCGGCATCACTTTTAGTGCAGCTGTAGGCATTTACCAGGGTGCTAATTTGTTGGCTTCATCTAGGCTTGTCCTTTGGGTGGAAGGTGCCTAACATATCTAGCAAAGTGCGGTTGAAATGTTCAGGCTGTGGATCCCCCTGGCGGTGGTAAGGTGTGGTTCTGGACTTTCGCACTGCCCACAGAGAAAGCATCTCTTTGATCAAATGACTCTCAAAGTCTCTCCCTTGATCAGAATGGATTCTTTGTGGAGCCCAATAATGAACAAAAAAGTTTTCTACAAAGTACTTTTGCCACAGTGGATGCCTTCTGGTCCTTGGTGGGGAAAGCTTGGGCATATCTCGTAAAATGGTCAGTGACCACCAGCACATTACTAATATTTCTTTGATCTGACTCCAAACTCAGAAAATCAATACAGCCCAGCTAGATGGGTGCACTGGTGGTGATGTTAACAAGGGGGGCAGCCCTCTGGGGGCAAAGCTTTCCTGTGTAAGCAGTGACTACAAGTTCGAATGTGTTACTCAACATCAGCCCCCATCTTAGACCAATAGAATCTGGATCTCACCAAGTCAAGTGTTCTGTCCATACCAAGGTGCCCCATGTAGTTGTGTAAGGACCTCAGTACTGAGTCTCGAAAGGCAGTGAGCAGCACTAGTTGTTGTTTGTCTATTTGTCCCCCTCTGTCTACTGTTTCTCTGTATAACAGTCTATTAATCAGTTTCAATCCTTGTATAACAATGCAATTCTCAAATCAGTGGAGTGTAATTTGGACACATCTTTCCCTGCATAGAGGACTTCTAAAGCTGATTTGATCATGGGATCTCAGGATTGAGCCAGCTGAATACTGTCATTGTCCAGCTGAGGCAGCGCACCAATGTCTATTGCAGAAAAGTGACAATAAGCAGCAGGTATGCAATTCTCAGAGGGTCCCAAACAATCCACCATACAGTCCACCGCATCAGCGGACACCTGTTTCTCCCTGTCAAACTTCTGGCAGAGTGCTCGAATATCAGGTTATGACAGTCTGACCCAGTCATTCCGGGGAACAGGCCTCCGGGAGAGAGCATCAGCATCTATGTGGTTCAGGCCTGCTCTGTATTCAACAGCATAGTCGTATGTAGATAATGCAGAAAGCCACCTATGGCCAGTGGCATCCAACTTAGCTGAAGTCTGCACATAGGTCAAAGTATTATTGTCAGTTTTTACTAGTATCTTAGCCCCATACAAGTACTTGTGGAACTGGTCAACAATAGCCCACTTCAAAGCTAGGAACTCTAGCTTATGTACAGGATAGTTCTTTCCGGATGGGGTCAGGCTTCTACTGGCAAAGGCCACTGGTCTCAGGCCACTCCTGTGCTCTTGGTACAATACTGTCCCCAAGCCTTGCAGGCTAGCATCAGTGTGCAAGACATAGGGCTTCGCTGGATCTGCATAGGCAAGGACAGAAGTGTGGGTAAGTTGATATATAATCTCATGAAAAAGCAGCTTCACACTCAGGTGTCCATCTGGCTCCAAATACTTCATTGGGATGGAAATACACTCTCTCAGGCTCAGAAGAAACCGACCTCTTATATTTTTTGTTAGTAGGAGGGTAACCTTGAGTAAGATTAAGTAAAGGACGGATCACCTTGAATAGTCCTTGATGAAACGGCGATAGTAGCCACGGAATCCCAGGAATCTTTGCAGTTCTTTTAGATTGTGGGGCTGTGGCCAGTTGGTCAAGGCCTCAACTTTACTTAGGTCGGTTTCTATTTCCTCGGTGGAGACTATGTGTCCCACATACTTTACAGATGTTTGGAAGAATTGACATTTATCGATGGACAGTTTTAGGCTGAAGTCTTCCAGTTGGTCCAGCACCTTAAACAATCGGCTCTCATGTTCCTCCAGTGAGCTGCCAAACACAATAACATCATCCAAGTACACCAGGCACTCTAATAAGTTCATGTCCCCCACTGCACGCTCCATCAATCGTTGAAAAGTGACTGGGGCACCTGAAATCCCTTGAGGCATCCTCATGAATTCATAGAAGCCAAGTGGACAGATAAAGGCTGTCTTCTCACTGTCTTCTGGGGCCATCGGGATCTGGCAGTACCTACTGTGAAGATCCAGCATGGAGAACCACTTGCTACCATTCAGGCAGTCTAAAGCATCCTGGATGCGGGGCATTGTATTCTGATCAGGGATAGTCCGCCGGTTCAAGGTGCAGTAATCCACGCACATCCTTACTGCCCCATTCTTTTTTCTCACCACCGCAATAGGTGAAGCATATGGACTTCTGGATTCTTGTATTACACCAGCAGCAAGCATCTTTTGCGGATGCCGTCTCACATCATCTATGTCAGCAGGGCCCAGGCGTCGAGACCTCTCACGAAATGGCCTTTCATCATGCAGCCGGATGTGGTACTCAGCTCCTTGCACACATCCCACGTCCCATTCCTTTAAAGAAAATAGCTGGTCTCTCTGGGCAAGTTTTCTACTAATTCTCATCTTCCATTCGGCTGGTAACGAGAAGTCCCCAAAATCAAACAAGTCAGGCATCACTCTGTCATTCTCCCCCAAACACTTGTTACTGGGTAGCACTGCAGTATCTGCACAATGTACATTAGCCAGGGTGCAAAATCTATTTACTCGAATCTCTCTATCAGACACATTATGAACATGAACCATTACCCTTCTGGCATAAGCATGGACTCTGGCAGGCAAAATACTTGGCTTGACCAGCAGTCCTTCTGGCAATTTCCCATCGCCTGGTGCATCCAGCATGAGGATTTTATTCTTGACATCCTTTCTGATACAGACTTCCCCCTGTAAGGTACACTGGGCATTTGATGCCAGAATCAGAGACTCAGGATCTTTCTTCCAGACAATTCCAACCGGTACCTCTGGGTCCACTTTTTCAGCATCTCTCTGTGCCTCATAGGCCTTCTTGATCAAGGCCGGGATTCTCAAAGCTCTACCAGTCCTTGACCCTTGTTTCTCATAACACAACTGCGCCAACCGTCCAAACATATGTGCATTCATCCCAATTAGTAGAGGAATCCCATCATACAGTCCAGTAGGGGGACACACTAATGCCAGGGTCTTTACTTGCTCTGCCACTCCAGCCACAGAGGTAAGGAAAGATAGCCAAACTCAGATATACCCGGAGTAGGGGTAGGCCTTCTCACTTAACCCCCATACATGCAATCCTTCCAATGGTTGTAAGGGTATGTCTGACAAATGCTTCTGATACCAATCCTGGAACACAATTGTCACTTGGGAGCCACTGTCCAACACAGCTCTGGTGGGCACACCATTCACTTTTACTTTAGCTTCCATTGAAGGGCCCACTATTCTGGACCAGTCTGGAGAGGCGGTAGCAAGGGTCTGGGTAAATGATCTAGCCACAGAAGGATGTGAGTTAGCATTTTTGGGACCTTCACTGTGGTCATTTCATGCACCTCTTAACCACTGTTTTGTGCTCCAAAGCTCTCCTTGTAGCCGGCTCACCACTCTCTCTAAGTCTTTCCGAGACCAGCATTCCCTCTTCATGTGCCCATCATTCCCACAATTATGGTAAAATATGTCAGCTGAAGTTTGGGGTGATCGAAGCATCACATTGGGGGCTGCGGCATTGGTACTATCAATAGAAAACCTTGGTGCCACCTCAGCCGGCGGTGGGTTGGACATTTGGAGACATCTCTTCAGTTCCCTCACCTCCATAGCCAAGACATCAAGTTTTGAACTGTCGTCAACATGAAGTGCCTGGGTAGGCACCCCAACCCCCATAGCAGAAGCAATCGGGCAAGTGTCAGTGCCCATACTCGTAGGAGCGGCCTTCGTGATGAGACTGTCTGTTGCTTTCCTAATCTCCCTCAGTAGTTCACCCCATGGTGGCACACCCTTTTCCTTCTCAGAGCACTCATTAACTGCCAACCTCTGCCCCTGAACTTCACTTGACTGGTCACCCTCAGTCACTCAGGTCGTAGCAGCAGCTATTGGTGCCAGTCCCTCCCGGGGCCACCTTTTCTCAACTCCTCGAATTTCTCTCATTAGTTCATCATAGGAGGATGGGGATTCCAGTCGATTGGCCAGGCGTAACTGAAGCAACAGCAGTTCTGAGAAGGTGGCAGACTTAAGGATCCTATCCAGCCTGGTCGGTCCAATTCAATCGCAGGCAAACTACCCTTTCTGAGGCATTCTTGCAACAATTTTTCCAGCTGAGATATATACACAGACAACTCCCCTTGGCACTGTTGTGCATTTCTTACTCTCCACCGCAGGTCCTCATCGGAATCTGGGCTCCCATACACACTCTCCAAGGCCTCAAGATAGTCCTGTGCAGTTGCTTCAGGGTTACTGGCCCATTTGGCATGGATGGTAGCCAGGGCAGGACCTCGGAGACTCTCACTTACTCTCTTTCGCTTTTCCGCTTCGAGCATTGTCATTCTAGCACTTGAGGGACAACATAGTCTATCCAGGTCTCCCAGTCATCCTCCCCTTGTGGGGTGGGGAGGGTGCCGGAGAAAATTTTCACCCTGCTGTAAGAGTCATGACTATTGGCAGGTACAGACATAGGTGCTAGCACTGGCACAGAAGGAGGGGCAATAACGGGTGCTGGAGGGGGAGATGGTGTTGGGGGAGGAACGTTCTCAGGTGGAAATAATAATTTCTTTAAATCCTCCACAGTTTTCCCTTCCTCCAGCAACAACTTAGCAAATTTCTCCTCAAAAGTTTCAGATAGTGGGGGAGGCTCATTCTCCCTGGGGTCTTTACTGTCTTTGGTTATCACTCTCCAGACAGTGAGGGTTTCCTCTGGGGTAATAGTCTGTGACACTTTAGAACTGTCTACAGGGTCCTTACACTCTATTAGGGCCATGAAAGTTTGGGCGAGCAGATCAGCCTGTCGCCCCACCACCACAGGGTCTCGTAAACATTTGACCTTGGAAATTACTCCCTCTACTGTGTCCGTACTGGTACCCAGCGGGATATCTAAGATAAGTATAGCATTTTGAGGGTCGATCTCCTGCTCAGTAGACTACCTCACCAACTGGTGTACAGTCACTTCTGTTGGGGTATCCATTTATTTTTAACAATAATTCATAAATGTGACTACTAGAGGAAGCTAATCCCAGCGGTGCCTTCAAGATGTAACCCCTAGGTGGCGCTATCTCAAGGGCTACTACCCCTGCCTGATTGACTACGGACAGGTTGAGGGGCCTAGGTCCTATGGCGGGTGCCTCCATCCAGAGGTCAGGGTTGGTAGTGGTTAGACTAGCTTGGTCACATCCCTCTGGGACACTGAGAGCCCCTTTAATTCCCTCTAGTGGCTCACACAGTACACCGGAGTTACAGCCCCAATACCCCACGTGTACACACTGTTCACTCATATAGATACCACTTACCCTCGAGACTGATTCTGCAGCACATCTCTGAGGATCCCCTGTAAAGTAAGGTTAAACAACATACACAGCAAAACACAATACTGTTTCCATAAGTACCAACTCCACAGACAGTATATAGTATAACAACAACAAATCTGATTTATTTAGGGGACAGTAACACGGAGGGGGAAATCAGGTTAATTAGTGGCATTAAATCACCGTACTGTGCACACATACAGGGTCTGAAAAGTCACACTCTGGGTACCCGGGTTGGGGGGGGCTAGCCAGGTCCGTTGCCCGGGCTTGGCCAGCAGGTGCAGATGGATAGGGCCCCTGTAGAGAAAAGATATGCACAATACCCAATTGTAATCCGGAGCTGGAGGGCTCAGTCCATGAAGCAGTGAAACAATAAGAATTAGATGACACACTTGTGATTGGAAAACAAGCTGCAGAGGAATACCCTGATTTGTACTCACAATACCCAAGCTGAGGATCGGATGGAGAACGTCCTTCTGGATTGCCAGAAGAACAGGGCATGGGCACAAGGTCCTTGTGACTGGACCCCACTGCAGTTGATAGCAAATGGATGTAGTCCGAATTAAGCTGGGGTTTACTTCCAGCTTCAGCACACAATTCACTGTACAGGGGATTTGAAATAGCGATTCCCCACAAGCACTATGCACATTTATATGTAAAAGGAAAGTACTATACCAGGCAGGCTGCTCCTCAATCCTGACCGCAATTACTGCAAGATACCCGGGGAGAACACACAGCAGCTTCAGTTCCTGACAGACCGAGCGCGATTCAGCAATTTCTCCAGTCTTCTACAGGGTGAGCCTGGTTTCTACTCTTCAGATCTCCTTCTTTCTCCTCACAAGTCGGATTCAGTCCGATCTGGTGCTTGCAACAACTGCAGGCCAAACCTCAGGGCCTCACATGCGCTTTCCGCGTGAAACTATACACCGCAGAAGCACAGAGTTCCTTCTCTCTTTACTGTCACAACTGATCTGATCTTTCCAGTCACAGAGCAGGGCATTTCCTTTAGCTCCACAGTATTCTGTTGGCTGGTTTGACTGTCACTCACAATAAGACTCCCTCTGTTGGTGGAAAAAAGGTGCCAAGGTCAACACTACATTTCCCAGAGTCACTGCCCATACAATCCCCTTGTGGCTGGCTCAAATTAAGAGTCCAAGTTCTGATTCGTCCAAAGGCTCCATTTTAGGGCTCCCTTAACCCAATTGACCTAGCACAGCAGTTTAGGTCCAAAATGGAGGGGTAGCGCACACACAGAGTCCCAGCTGCAATAAAGGCAGGTTAGACAAACTACAATTTTGCTAATGCTTTAAATGATTACAGGCAAACAGTTACAGCTTTCAGATGGTCTCCCTTTGCTCCTTCGGTGACCGCAAAATGGAGCAATTACTCCGCAGCTCGGGCGGGATTCGAGCATTAAATACACAGTCCCCCCATACAAACTAATTAAGTCTGCAAGCAGACTGCTCTTAAAGAGACAGTACATGGAGGCTCAAATAGCACTCTCTTGCAACTACATTTAAGCAGCTTAGACGCCGAACACCACCCAGGCTTGGAGCATTCAGACAAGCTCCTGGAAGACTTTTGGGAACCCCCATTTGCAGGGGGGGTTACAAAGAGCTGCAATTATCTGGCAGTTCAAGAGAGGGATCCCACAAATGACTCAATGTGAGTCATTATCACTCCACTGTTAAGACTTTCAGCTAGTGTCCAGGGTGTGATCAAGGGTAGAGTGCTGTTAAGTCACTAGGTTCCAGTTTTCTGAATGTGTCTATAGGTGCCTTTACACACAGGTTTATGTAATGGAATAACTGTTACGGAAACAGTATTCCGTTACATCCCTTGTGTGTAAAGTGCATCTGTTTCGTTCCATAGGTGAACGTTCATCCAAACCGCAATCTCTGCTTTTCACGGTTTGCACCGTTGTGTTCCATTTTGTCGGGCTGTGTAAAACAGCAATTCTAAAGTGGTGCACAAACAGCAATAGAGCAGCAAGCTCTGTGGGGGTGCCAAAACACAAATGGAGGTGGGAGCTGCCAGAAAACTCGCAGAGTGTAGAAGGGATCCTAAAAACACAGAGTACAACAGTGCCACAGGTAGCGCTCATTACGTTTTAAAAACATGTGTGTAAAAGCGCCTTTAGTCTAACAATTTGTACAATATTATTAATACTAGTGCCCCTCATTTCTCTACATTTTGAGTGTTTATATCCAACATTTCAGTGACAAAATGCAAAGAGATATACAGGATCGGCCCTGCAGGTGGTGGGATTTGTCCCAGCCTCACCATAACTTCCCTCTCCCCTCCAAATCTCTTAACTCTGTTCTTTCCCTGGACACCACTGCAGACCAGACTCCGAAGTGACCATCCATAGATCCATAGCTGCCATTACTGGCAAGTGTAGGGGATCCTCAGCTGTTCTAAATGGACCATGCCAGCCATCACCAGCCATACAGTTCCACCCTTATCCCACTCAGCATGTCCTTTCAGCCTAAAAACAAAGGTATTGATCATGTATGGTACAAAAATAAATCTTGATAAAATACATAATTAGAAACCTTGAAATAGGCATTCCTGGGGTGCATAGATCATCCTATACAAAAATAGAAATAGTATAGTGTTATGCCGGTGTACTGTTTCCCCTGGGCTGATGAAAGGACAATGTTTAAGAAAAATCTGTTATTGTTGGGGCAGTGCATATTAAAATCAATGCTTTTACAAATAAAAATGTCATAGTTTTCTATTTCCCAAGCCCCTTAGGTTTGTCTAGCCCCCACCCCAAAAAATCTTAGATGTGCTCCTGGCTCACTTGAGACTGTACAAAAACTTTCAAATGTGCAGGTCTCCAGTTGACTATAGGGTGGGGACCGTGAGTGTCTTTCTCTGCCTGTCTCCATTCATTGCCCTGTGGGTGGTGGTGACAGTGTGTTGAGGTGCATGATGATGCCAGCTATTGTGTGCGAAGAGCTAGGACTGCTTGATTGAACATTTGCTGTTGTGATATCCTCTCTCTGTTTGTGTGTGTGTGTGTGTGTGTGTGTGTGTGGCAGAAAGAGGAAGAGAGGAGGCCATAGTATAAAACAATGGGGGGGGGGGCTCACTGACTGTGATGGATTGCATTGCAGTCTTTTTTTTCTGCTGGGGAGCTGGAAGCAATGTGGGGACAGGATGGAGTATTTCTTGGCTTTGCTTGCATTGTTTCCTGTATAAGTGATCAAAATTTACCATTATAACTAAGGACTAGTGCAACCATCTGCAGGCTAGTGCAATTTTGAATCAACTTGCCCTGCTGGCTAGTGCAAAAAAAGGTTAAGGTTGACCCCTGCTCCTAGGTCTTGGTCCTCTGTGGTTGGTGGGCCTTGCGTGGGAGCTCTACAACAGGCCTGAAAAGGCTGAAGGTGACAAGCTGCAAGATCTTCAATCAAGGGGACAAGCGGCCAAACCTTCAATCAAACTCAAGTCTTCAGAATACTTACTGCTGCCCATTTGTTCTGCCCGTCCTGAGCTGAACTCCCCAGAGATTGAACTGGTGAAGGCCTTCTGCTCTAGGGACATCTCTGATCTTCAGGACCATCAGCACCCAGAGCTTGCCCTGGCAATTAAGGGACGAAAAGGTTTAACTGTTAACTTTCAATTTGCATTGTTCCTAGGGCCCCAACGCCAGCCAACCCGTGAGACCAAGCAGGCCTGCAGAAACCTGGGTACACAGTTAGGACAGAGGGAACCCCCGAATACCACCGTAGCCAGACCCATGCCCCTTAACCTGTGTGAAAGTCAATAGTCAGGGGTAGTAGCCCACTGGCACATGGCATCTGGGCTACATGGGGTGAAGTACTGGCATCCTTACCTTAAGGACATCAGAATGCTGGAGGGGGCCTAGAGGAGAGCAACCAAGATGATCGAGGGGCTACAGGATAGGTCCTATGAAGAAAGGCTGGGAGCCCTGGGGATGTACTCCCTGGAAGAGAGGAGGCAGAGGGGGGATATGATAAAGACCTTTAAGTACATGAAGAGAATTAAGAGAGTGAAAAGGAAGGGTCTCTTTAAATTGAGTGACAACAGCACCACTAGAAGCATAGTCTAAAATTGATGGGGGAAGTTCAGTATGGATATAAGGAAGCATTTATATATGGAGGGGGTGGAATTCACTTGGAAAAAGCTGCCAGAGGAGGTGGTATCAGCAAGGATGGTGGGGGCATTCAAGTGAGCCTGGGACAGGCACAAAGGGAACCCTTGGGACCAAGGAAGGGGGAGGGACGGTTGGGGTGTGGGTCATTACGTAAATTGTGGCCTGACCCTGCATCACTTACTGAGCAGACGGATGGACTGGGTGGTCTTCTTCTCCTGGCTTTTTTCATGTGCTTGTATGTTTTATTTGTCTACTCTAACCTGCCGAAATTCTAATATAGAGTTTACCACATTCTGCATCAGTTTTCAAGCCAATTCTAACAGAGGTACTCTAGGTGCAAAAAATAAATTACATTCAGTTTTCATTAATGTGGGTGTCGTCGGGTGATAATTAACAAGAAAAGATGTGTAGTGGGCGTGGGGTAACAGAAATCATGGAATCATAGAAACTTGACAGCAGAAAAGGACCTCTTAGCTTATCTAGTCTGCCCCTTTTCCATCCCACTATTCTGCCCTCCCCCCTCTGCAAGCCCCTCCCCCACCCTGTAACCCCATGTGCCTGTCCCATGCTGGTTTGGGCAGGGGGTGTGGGTCAGAATTGAGTGGGGCCACTTCCAGGCATCGCATAGTAGCACTAGTACCAGCTGAGCAGCATTCGGAATGTTTTTCAGCCCGAGAGTGGCAGCAGCTCCGATATTCCTATTCCCCCCTTACCACACTTGCTTATGTAACCCCTCTGCAAATGGGGGTTCCCAAACGTCTTCCAGGAGCTTGTCTGAGTGCTCCAAGTCTAGGTGGCTTTCGGCTAAATGCCGTTTAAATGTGGGCACTGTGAGTGCTTTCAGAGCCTCCACATACTGTCTCTTTAAGAGCTGTCTGCTTGCAGATTTAATTAGTTTGTATGGGGGGACTGTGTGTTTTAATGCCCGAATCCCGCCCGAGCTACTGACTAATCGCTCCGCTTCTGCAGTCGCTAAGAGTGCAGAGGGAGCTTTACTGAAAGGTGTAACTGTCTACCAGGAATTGTTCCGAGTGATAATGAAAATACAGTTTGTCTAACCTGCTTTCCTTTCAGCAAGGACTGTGTAGCGTAGCTCTTTCCCTTTGGTCCCGGACTGTCGAATTGGACCAATCAGTGGGGAGGGAGTCCTTAAAATGGAGCCTGCTGACAAATCAGAACTTGGACTCTCATCTGGAGCCTACCTGAACTGGGGCTATATGAAGAGAGACTCTGGGAAATGTAGTTCTTAGAGTTCTGGCGCCTTTTTAAACCAATTGAGGGAGCCTGTTGTGACTGACAAGGAGAATCAGCCAACCGGGACATTGTGGATCTAAAAAAGCCCCAGGCTGTCTGCCGGGAAGCCAGATCGGTAGTGACAGTGAAGAGAGAAGGAGCCCTGCTTTTGCTGCGGCGTGTAGTTCACGCGGGAAGCATGTGGGAGGCCCTGAAGTCGGCCTGCAGCCGTTGTGAGTGCCAGTTCGGACTGAATCCGAGACTGTGAGGAGAAAGGAGAACCAGAAGTGTGGAAGCCAGGCTTAACCTGAAGAAGACCGAAGATTTTGCTGAAGAGCGATCGGCCTGTCAGACTGTTGGTGCTGCGTGTGCTCCCGGGTCTTTGCAGTGTTATGCGATCAGGATCGAGAAGCAGCCTCCTGATATAGTAATTTCCTGTACATATAAATGTATCTAGTGCTTGTGGGGAATCGCGATTCCATTTCCTCTCTGCGGGAGTTGTGTGCTGAATGCTGGCAACCCAGAAACAACACCATCCAGCTTGAGATCTGTGTGTGGTATCGTGAGTACAATTCAGGGCAACCCCCTGCAACAGTTTGTAAATCAAAAGTGTGCCATCTGATTAGTTGTGTTTCTTTCTATGAACTGAGCCATCCGGCTCTGGATTACAAGTTTGTGTTTGCATATATTTTCTTCCTACAGGGCCCCATCCAGGTGCACCAGCCGGCCAACCCCGGGCAACGGACCTCGCTAGCCCCCCCCCCCCATCCTAGGCACCCAGAAAAGTGACATTTTGGACCCTATATGTATGCACAGTACTGTGATTTGAACATTGCTAAACCAAATCAACCTGATTGCCCCCTCTCGTGTTACTGTCCCGTAAATAAATCAGATTTGTTGTTATTGAACTTTATACTGTCTGTGGTGTCAGTACATATAGAACCAGCATTGCATTGTGTTGTGTATGTTGTTTAACCTTGTTTTACAGGGAGTCCTCAGAGACGTGCTGCACAACCAGTCTCGAGGGTAAGTGGTATCTATATGTGTAAGAAGTGTTCATATGTGGGGTATTGGGAAGGTAACTCCCGTGTACTGTTTAGGCCACTAGTGGGAACAAAAGGGGGTCACAGTGTCCCAGAGGGCTGTGCCCAAGTTAGTTTAACCACTACCAACCCTGACCTCTGTGTGGAGGCACCCGTCATAGAACCTAGGCACCTCAACCTGTCAGTAGCCAAGCAGGCAGGGGTAGTAGCCCTTGGGATAGCGCCACCTAGGGGTTACATCTAATTCATTAACAAAGGTATCTCCTTCCTCCCTCCCGGTAATGGTTCCTGACAACTGTTTGCACACACACACCCCTGTTACGGTTCATGCCGATTCTTCCTCATCCTCATTCCTCCCGTTGTGACTCCTGCTGACTCTTCCTCGTTCCCGTACTTTGCAGATTAATGCCAATCTTGCTCCTCTGCCCCCGGCCAGTTTTAGCACTGGCACAGCCAAGCCCCGCACCTTGGGGCCCAGACAGCCGACCGCCGCAGTAAACAAGCTGCTGCCTGCAACAGCAGTTTGAACTGCAGCATTTAGTTTTAATTTTTTTTTTAAACAGCCTGCGTGATTCTGAATAAGTTCCCCAAGGACTCCAACCCCCTTGGCCGACCACGTCACGTCACACTCACGTACCATGATGACTTGAACTTCCTTTAATTTTTTTAACATTGCTGTTTTTTAATAGCAGGCAGCAGTGCAGCATGCATCCGTCTCTCCACATATTAAGACCAAGTCAGACTTATAAAAATGTAAGACCTCATCCACTCCCCTGGGTCTTAAAATATTACAATCACAGCTGTCATTGCAACCGAACCCTTCATTAGTGTAGATTTAAAAGAGGGACGCACAAATGAGAGACAGTTACATTGAAAGGGGTCTCACCATTTAGAGCGAGCATGAAAGGAAAACACAGTAGAAGGAAGAGCCAGATGTAGAGGTGGAAGGGATGGAAGGCATTGACAAGGACAAGGTGTGTTCTGGTGGGATAGAATCATTCCTCTTCCTTAGTTGTTCATTTCCCAAGGACTCCGCCCCCGGCACTTGATCATTCATCTTTTATTTTATTTAATTCAGTTTTGAATCACTGTTAATGTTTGCTGACCTGGCTGGCTCTCGCTAGATGAGGCACTTAGTCTTAATCGGACACTCATCCTGTCCGATTAAGTTAAGTGCTCCATCTGGTGGCACCTCCAACTTGTTTTGTTTTATGCAGGATAATGCAGCCCACAACAAAAGAGCTGAAAGAGACCGCTCACCGCCACAAATGACAGTAATTATCAAGTCTGTTTAGACTGTCTTGTTTTCGTCAAGATAAGAATAATCAGTGCTCCTGGTGCCCCACGATTATCATCTCTCTATTGTAACTCACTCACACCTCCTGAAAAAGTTATTTAACTTGTTTCCAATTTAAATCGCATTATCGGAGGTGTGAATGTGATGCCATTGTCCTGTGATGATGTTCCTGCCTGACATGTCCTCACACAGAAATGTAAAATCAGTAAGATAATGGTAGTACGGTAGTAGTGTACTTACTTATGTTCTGGCTCACTCCCTCTAGGCTCACTCAGATTCCAAGGTGGTCATCATCACTCAGTGTACAGCTGATGTGACTGAAAGAAAGTAACCTAACCTCATGGAAGCCAGCCCTGCCAGTCCCCCCCCCCCCATGTTGGTGTAATGGTGTTTGCACTATTGCAGCTTGCTTGAAAATCGTAGGCTCAAGCTGCAGCAAATAAGATCATGATAATAATGTGATCAGCTAAAATATATACAGAACTGCAGGCATGCTGCCTGCAGAGAGAGTGCACCATGATTTATCTTCTCCATAAACTAAGGAACATTAAGTAATATAGGGCCCCTCTCCTGACCTGACCTCTCTGGTGGTGATCACTGATCAGGCCAGGAGTCATCAGCAGCAGGGACTGTGGTTTGTCTGGACTGTCTGAGAAATAATATAGGTCAGACTTGATATGCAGCAGCAAATTAGCAAAGAGGAAAACATTCCCTTCGGCAGCTGCTCTCAGTAAATGCCAGGGATAATTAACGTGTCTATTCATAGTCAGTCATCATAGTTCAAAAGAACATAGCAGTCTTTTACATTATTTACCAACATTATAAGGACATAAATTAAGACAAGGTTAAAACATTTATTATATCCTCAGTTCCATGCTGAACAAGTAATTACAGAAATGTACAGTATATATTACTTAATGCTCCTTAGTTTATTAAGACAAGTCATGTGCACACTCTCTGCCTGCAATTCTGTATCTATTTTAGCTGATCACGTTATTAACATAAGCTTATTAGCAACCTACAGTCTTCAAGCAATAGTGCAAAACCAGCATAAAGCCCACAAAGTTAAATCGCCAGTGTGTGTGTGTGTGTGCGCGTGTGTGTGTTTTGAGTACTGTACCATATGTCCATATGTGTGAATCAATTTCATTTACATACAGGTTCTAAAAATATGGCTGCCAGCACTACTTCATATATCAGACTGCTTTCTGTGTATTGACATTACACATTCATAAGTATACCAGCTTCACAAAGTCTGCTCAGATGGTTTTCATAAACATAGTACACCACAGATATACAGAGACTGGGGAGCAGGTGATTGCTGGCCCATAGTTTAATGCATTGCAAAATCAGTGAATAGTTAAATAAACTCATAAAATATCATTTTCACCACTATGCTCAATACAGTAGATGCATAAGAAAGTCAAATATTTTATTTCAGCATTCATGGTACAGAACTGTGGTGCAGGAGAGGTGTCAACGTTGGATGTAGGGAGGCCCAACAGGGAATGGAGTGGTGGGGCCCGGCAGGGGGCTGCACAGGGTCCCAGAATGGTTAAGGCCATCCCTTCCCCCCGTCCCTTCTACTGCTGCGTCTTCCATGCCACCCAATAGTTGCTGCTCCACTCTTTCTTCCACATAGTCGCAGCTCCTGCCGGGGACGCGGCACAAAGCAAGGGGCGTAGCTACAAGGGTGCAGGGGGGCATTCGCACCTGGGCCCACGAGGTTTGAGGGGCCCAAATCATAATTTTGATGTTTATTCAAAACTGGGGGAACCCTATAACATACCCTTGCACCCAGGCCCTTTGGGAATTTGCTGCGCTACTGACAAAGCTGCAGTCTGCAAAGTTTCATAAGTTATATGGAGTGACCCGTTAGAACACAGTTTGTGGGACCATGCTCTAAATGATTGCCTTGCCTGGTGTAACGCAGTAGCCGCTTGAGCATCACTTGAGCTCCCCACATGCAGCTGATTGCCTTGATTATATGTTTCATTGTACAGTATACATATTTTGAGAAATAAAAATAAACTGCCACACATACACCAGCACAACAGGTCTTGTCTTAATTGATTTTCTCTACGTAAAACATTTTGCAATACACTATGTAAAGACACAGTATGTCAGATGTGAATTGTGTTTAATAGATAATGCACTGTATGTCATTCACTATGATTATAGTATTCTGGTACTGTATATATTTATTGATATAAAACTAGCATACTTTAGTCCCCACCAACATTAAATTACGAACAAATGAATATACCAACTTGCCAGCAGAAACAGGCCATAATGGTCTATTTAGTCTGCTTGAGTGTGCAGCTCTAATTAGATTTCTGGTGCTGCCTCCCACTCTCCCTGGAGTCAACCATTCCTCCACTAGTACCCTCCCCCTTCCTCATCCCAGGAACACCTACCCTAATTTTCTTCTTTACCCTATCCTACCGCAAACCCCCCATCCCCCTTGAAACTAGCCACTATATTTACTGCAACCACCTCCTCTGGTAACTCATTCCATCCCCACACCACCCTTTCAGTGAAAAAGTGCCTCCTCATTTACTTCTTAAATCTACCCCCCACACTAGCTTCAGGCTGTGCCTCCTTGTTGTACCCTTCTTTCTTAAGTTAAAGATGCCCCCTGATCTTACCCTGTTTATTCCCCTAAGATACAGTACTTGAAGGTCTGTATCATGTCTCCCCTCTCTCTCCTATCTTCCAAGGAGTACATGTTTAGCTTACTCAGCCTCTGCTCCTATGTTTTGTCCCCCATACCCTGGATCATCCTGGTCGTCCTCCTCTGGACCCCCTCCAGTAGCTTGATATTCTTCTTCAGATATGGACACCAGAACTGCACACAGTATTCCAGGTGCGGCCTCACCAGTGACCAGTACAGTGGCAAGATGACTTCCTCCCTCCTAGAGGTTATTCCCCTGGCAATGCAGCCTAGCACTGTATTTTCTTTGGCTGCTGCCTTGCGGCACTGTGTTGAGTGTTTCATGTCTCCTCTGACCATCACTCCTAGCTCCTTTCCTCCTCTGAGATTACCACCTGTACTCCCCCCAGTCAGTAGCTGGCCCCTGGGTTCCTGGAACCCAAGTGCATGACTTTGCATTTCTTGGCATTGAAACCCAACTGCCACATGTCCAACCATTTCTCCAGCTTAGCCAGATCCTCCCTTAATTCCTGTCTCCACTCCACTGTGTTTACCCTCCCACAGAGTTTGGTATCATCCGCAAAGAGGCAAAATCTTACTTTTGACCCCCTCTGCTATGTCACCAATAAAGATGTTGAACAGCACAGGTCCTAGTATTGAGTCCTGTGGGACCCCACTGGTTACAGGCCAAGGTTTAAATAGTTCCCCCCTACCATGACCACGACGCTCTGATTCCTATCCTGCAGCCAGTTCTTGACTCACCTCAGCAGCTTGTCCCCATTCCCAGGTCCCTCAGCTTGCTGATCAGCCTGCCATGTGGCACTGAATCGAACGCCTTGCTGAAGTCCAGGTACGGGATGTCCACTGCTTGCCCCCTAGTGTCCAACGATCTCGTAACCCAGTCAAAGAAGTCAATCATATTAGTTTGACAAGATCTCCCCCTGACAAACCCATGTTGCCTGTCATCCTGGAGAATGGTCTCTGTTATCTTCCCCACTGTGGAGGTCAGGCTAACCAGCCTGCAGTTACCCGGCTCATCCTTGGGACCGCTCTTGTGGAGTGGGAGCCACATGAGCTATTCTCCAGTCCTGTGGAACACACCTCTCCTCCAGCGATGTATTAAACAGGTCTTTCAGCAGGGCTGCTAGTACCCCTGCCAACTCCCTCAGGACACTCGAGCGTAAATCATCTAGTCCCGGTGCTTTGTCCACCCGCAGTTCACTGAGCCCCCTTAAGACCCTGTCCACCCCAATCTCCCCTTTATATTCCATTCCCCACCCCAACCCCTGGGCTCCCCCCATTCTTCCCCTGTGGTATGGGCCCTTCCACTTCCTTAGTGAAGATAGAGCAAAAGTACTGTATTCATTTAAAGCCTCCGCTTTATCTTACCCCTTTTCTGCCCATCCTCCTTCCCTCTTTATCTTTAAAATCCCATCCTTTCTGCTCCTTTTCTCCCTAATGTATTGGAAGAAATCCGTCTCCCTTTCCTTAATCTCCTGTGCTAGTCTTAGTTCTTTATCCGACTTGGCTGCCTGGATCTCTCTCCCCCTGCCCCCTGAGATTTCTCTGAGTAAGGCTCTCTGTCCACCTCCTTCATGGTACACTTGTGTAACCCTCCCTACAAATGGGGGTTCCCTGAGCTTGCCTAAATGCTAACTGCCAGGCTGGTGTCCTGCGTTTTAGCAGTTTAAATGTGATTGCCAGAGAGTGCCTGTATAGCCTCTGTGTACTGTCTCTTTAAGAGCTGCCTGGATTGCAGTCATAAGTAATCTAAGAGAGAGCTCTTTTGAAAGATGTAACTATTTGCTGAAAATCATTTAGAGTGATAATGAAAATGTAGCTTGTCTAACCTGTCTTCTTCGCAGCGAGGACTGTTTTATCTCCACTATCTTGGTCCTGGACTGCGAATTGGACCAATCACTTCTGGTGGGACTTAAAATGGGGCCAGACTACAGGAGCTGTCTGGAATAAAAATCTGTATGAATTGTAGTTTTGGGCTTTTGGCGCCTTTTTGCACCAGAAGGGGGAGCCTTTGTTGTGACTGACAGATCAGCCAACCAAACATTTTGGATTCTGGGGAAATTCCCAAGCTTGCTGCAGTTTGAGTCAGATCTGAGTTGGGAGCTGAAGAGGCAACATGCTTGAGATAGTCAAGCAGCCGTCTGAGTAGTTTCATGCTGGAGAACTTTGGAAAGGCCTGAGTTGTGGCCTGCATGTCTACTTGCTGCCCCTGAGAGGGAGAAAAAAGAATTATTTTGGACTAAATCCGAGTTTGTGAGAACAAAGTAAGCCACTGATTTTTTACCAGGCTCATACCTGAAGAAGACCGAAGATTTTGCTGAATGCGATCGGCCTGTCAGGATTTCCAGCTGCTCTTGAATCCCCGGTTTGTGCAGAGACTCTGCGATCATGACCGGAGAGCGGTTTGCCTGGTACAGTAGACTTCCCTTACATGTAAATGTGCTGTGAGTTGTTAGTGGGTCGTGATTTGGTTCCCCACTGTGTGAACTGTGTTCTGCTTGCTGGAAGCTGTATCCAGCCCAAAATGGACTGTATCTGAATTTGTCTCCATTTGGCTGGGGCCTTGCCACACTGGCCCAGTCAAACTAACCGCTGCACAGAGAAAGCCATCGACTAGAGACCTGCCTGGGGATCATCCCCCTGCTCCACGCTTGAACAGGAATGATACCTCGGTGATTCGTGTGGGCCCTGCTTCTCCTGGCACTCCAGATTAACCACCTGCTGTCTCAATTTTCGGCCAACCTGTGTCCTGTTTTGGGTGTCGTAAGTAATCATCAGGGTAGCTCCCTGCAACAACAGCCTCATCTAAAAGTGTGTCATCTGATTGTCTTATTATTTTCTTTTCACGAACTGAGTCCTCTCCAAAGTTGAATGTTTAAAAAACCATGTGGTGGTGGGTCGACAGGCTGATTTGATCGCCCAAACTTTCATAGCTTTGGTAGAGTGTAGTAACCTCGTGGACAGCTCTAAAGTACCACAGACTATTGCCCCAGAAGGGGTTCCAGCTGCCTGGAGAGTGATAACAAAAGACAGTAAAGACCCCGGGGAGGATGAGCTCCCACCAGTATCTGAGACTTTTGAGGAAAACTTTGCTAAGTTGTTGCTGGAGGAAGGGAAAACCGTAGAGGACTTTAAGAAACTATTCCTGCCACCTGGGGGTGTTCCTTTCCCAACACCCCCTCCCACTCCAGCACCGGTTACTGCCCCGCCTTCTGTGCCTATGCCAATGCTGGCCCCTATATCTGTACCTGCCATTAGTCACGACTCCTATCAAAGGCTGAGAATCTTCTCAGGCACCCTCCCCACCCCCCAGGGTGAGGATGACTGGGAGACCTGGATAGACTATGTTACCTCTCTAGTACTTGAATGGCAATGCTCAGAAGCAGAGAAATGCTACCATCTGTGCCAAGCGGGCCAATAACCCCGAAGCAACTGCACAGGACTATCTTGATGCATTGGAGAATGTGTATGGGAGCCCGGATTCAGATGAGGATCTGTCGTGGAGATTAAGAAACGCTCAGCAGTACCCAGGGTAGCCATTGTCTGTGTATGTACCTCTGCTTGAAAAGCTGCTACAAGAGTGCCTCAGAAAGGGTAGTTTGCCATCAAATGAATTAGATCGAACAAGGCTGGACCGGATCCTTAAGTCTGCTCCGTTTTCAAATTGTTACTGCATCATTAAGCCTTGCCACCCGACTGAGATCCTTCCCATGACGACTAAAAAAGAAATTCTGGGGGGGGAGGGTTGAGCAAAGGTGACCCTGTGGGGGAATTGCACCCATATCTGTTGCTGCTGCGCAAGTGACTGAGAGTGATCAGCCAAGTGAGGCTCAGGGGCAAAGGCTGGCACTTAACGAGCACTCTGAGAATGCACAGTGGGCTCAGGGAAGGTGAGGGTGATGGAACAGAGGTGCATCCCTCCAGTTGTACCTCTCCACAATTCCTATGCCATTCTGGCAAAGTGTGGTTCCTCTATGGAGGCACCTGCAGTGGAGACCAAGGAGGATGCTGGGAACCTCCACAAAGGAGACCCACAGGAGGGTGGCAGGGGACCTCGTAGGGGAACGAAACAACTCCTGGTGGGGGACTCCATTCTTAGGAAGGTAGAGCTGGGGGAGGAAGGGGAGAGGGAGGTAAGGTGTCTGCCTGGTGCCATGACTTGGAGGGACAGGGAGCGAATCCTCAGGATGGCCGGAGCAGCTGCAGGGGAGGGAGCTGGATGTCATTGTCCACCTAGGGACAAATGACCTGGCTAAGAAAGGGATTAGAGAAGTGCAGGAAGAGTCTGAGGAATTGGGGAGGGGCCTTAGACAAGTAGCACACACGGTAACCTTCTCGGAGGTGCTGCCCATCTATGGCGTAGGAGAGCCTAGGGTGTTCCGCACCATGGGATTCAATTAGTGGTTGAAAAACTGGTGTGGAGCTCAGGGATTTGGCTTCATTGGGGACTTGGGGTCCACCTGGAGTGATGCAAACCTGTACTGGCATGATGGGCTGCATCTGTCCAGGAGGGGAACCAGGATCCTAGGTGATAGGTTTAAATGCTTCATTGGCAAGCATTTAAACTAGCCAAGGGGGAGGCACTGGAAAGGAACAGGGAAATCCTAGCCCCCAAAAAATCACGGTAGTAAGTGAGGCAAACACCAACATAGAGGTGTCGAGGGAGAAGAGCAGGGGTAAATGGAGAAAGTGACAAAGGCAAGAAGGACAGGGATGGGGCAAAAGGAGTAAGGCCATCAGGAAATGGAGGGTAATGAGTACCAGTGCCCGTAGTCTGGGCAACAAGCTCCCTGAGCTGTGGCCTTGATGGAAGAGGGATGCCTGGATATCGTAGCAGTCACAGAAACATGGTACACAGAGAACCATGACTGGGATGTTAACATACCAGGGTACATAACCTACAGGAGAGACAGGCAGGGGAGAAGAGGGGGAGGAGTAGCTCTCATGTAAAGGAAGGATAAAAGCAACTGAACAAAAGAGTAAACAGGGAGGAGAGGAGGCACTGTGGGTCACCTTGGAGACTGGAAAGGGTACCATAATCCGTGACGGGTTGTGTACAGACCCCATGTCAGGGAGAGGAATGGACAAGAATATGATAGAAGGCATTCTTAGAATGGCAGAGAAAGGGAGATACTGTTGATGGGAGACCTGAATATGCCAGATGTTAACTGGAGCACATTTGCTGCAGCCACATCCAAGAGCAGGGCCATTCTTGATACCCTACAGGTGGCAGGCCTCAGACAGCTAGTTCCGGAACCCACTCATGAGGGAGCAATCTTAGACCTCGTACTCTCAAACGGGGGCAGTGAGAGGATCTCAGATCTAGAAGTGGGTTATCATCTGGGAACAAGTGACCATCAAACAGTGTGGTTCACGTTAAACTCAGCTAGAGAGTCAAGCCATACAAAAGTGAGGGTACTGGACTTCAGGAGGGCTGACTTTGGCAAGATGGGAGAGTGCCTCAGAAAAGCACTAGCAAACAGGCTAGAAGGAGGTGTGGAGCAACAATGGGGAATCATCAAAACTGCCATCACAGAGGCAACAAGCCTTTGTGTGAAGCAAATAAACAAATCAAAATGAAAGAAAAAGCCACTATGGTTCTCAAAAGAGGTGGCTGTGAAAGTCAGGAAGAAAAGATAGCATTCGGAAGTATAAGGAAACGCAGAAGGAGCAGGACAGAGAGCTGTACCAGTTAAGGCAGAAGGAAGCAGGGAGGGAAGTCAGAATAGCAAAGGCCCAAACTGAGGAAAAGATAGCCAACTCGGTTAAGAAGGGGGATAAAACCTTTTATAGGTACATCAGCGAGCGTAGAAAGACAAAGGAAGGGATAGTGAGGCTGAATAGAATGAACGGTGGTGGGCAGAGGGGACAGTGAAAAGCAGGGATACTGAACGAATATTTCTGCTCAGTATTCACAAAAGAGGAGGGGGAAGTGCCTAATCCAATTAACAGAAGCACTCTTTGATAGGGGGTCGATCCCAGTCCTCTCACAGAAGAAAGGGTTCTGCAAGAACTCCTAAAACTGAAGGTGGACAAAGCAATGGGGCCTGATGGAATTCACCCAGAATTCTAAAAAGAATTAAGGGGGGAACTAGTGAAACCACTGGCTACTCTTTTTAATAAATCATGGGAGGATGGTGTGGTACCCAAGGACTGGAGGAAGGCAGATGTGATTCCCCTTCACAAAAGGTGGGACCAAGACAGAGGCAGGAAACTACAGACCTGTCAGTTTGACCTCTGTGGTAGGGAAAGTGATGGAGTCACTTCTGAAGGAAAGAAAAGTTGAGTACCTAGAGGCCAGTGGGGCACAGGACCCAAGGCAGCATGGGTTCACAGCAGGAAGGTCATGTCAGATGAATCTAATAGATTTCTTTGATTGGGTGACCAAAGTAGTAGACCAGGGAGGGCTGTGGACATGGCCTGCCTAGACTTTAGCAAGACATTTGACACAGTCCCACACAAAGATTAATAGTCAAATTAACCAGCCTGGGAGTGGGTCTCAGGGTGGTAGCCTGGGTAAACATTGGCTAGACAACAGGACACAGAAGGTAATTGTAAATGGAGTCCACTCTGAAGAAAGAGGGGTTACTAGTGGGGTACCACAGGGTTCAGTATTGGGTCCAGTCCTTTTTAATGTCTTCATAAGTGACATTGCAGAGGGACTGGAAGGAAAAGTATGCCTCTTTGCAGATGACACAAAGATCTGCAACAGGGTTGATACACAAGGAGGCGTGGAAAGGATGAGAAGGGACTTGGCAAGGTTGGAGGAATGGTCAGAAGTATGGCAGCTAGGATTCAATGCAAAGAAGTAATAATGTACCTGGGAAACAAGAACCCAGGGAAGAATACACAATGGGGGAGGTAGTAACAACAACAAAAAGGAAGTGGACCTGGGGTAATCATATGAGATGACCTTAAGGTTAGCAAGCAATGTGGAGAAGGCAGTAGGGAGGGCTGGGGGTATACTGGGATGCATAGGGAGAGACATAGGCAGCAGAAAACAGGAAGTTGTTATCCCTCTGTGCAGACAGTTGGTGAGACCCCATCTGGAGTACTGCGTCCAGTTCTGGAGACCCCATCTTCGCAAGGACATAGACAGGACAGAGGCAGTCCAGAGGAGGGCAACTAAAATGGTGCAGGGTCTGCAAGAGAAGCCGTATGAGAAGAGACTAAAGGAGCTTAATATGTATACCCTTGAGGAAAGAAGGAGAGGGGGACATGATAGAAACTTTAAGTACCCAGTGGAATCAACAAAGTCCAAGAGGTAGCATCTTTCAGAAAAAGAGACGTGCAGAACAAGAGACACAATTTAAAGATAGAGGGGGTGTTTAGGGGCAATGTGAGGAACTGTTATTTCACAGAGGGTAGTAGATGCATGGAACAGCCTTCTTGAGGAGGTTGTGGGGTCTAAAACTGTGAGAGAATTCAAGAATGCATGGGACAGACATAAGGCAATTCTTGTGGGGGTAGGAAGAAATAGGCTGTTGGTTAACTAGAATCTGTGGCCTATCCTGTAGGTAGGGAAATGGGCAGACTAGATGGGCCAAGCAGTCCTTATCTGCCGTCAAAGTCTATGTTTCTATGTTTCTAATGCAAAGGACTTCCCACCCTGGGCCCAGCATTAGAAAGACAAGCTACTAAAGGAAGTCCGAAAGTTGAAGACGGGTGCCTCTGCAAGAGCTTCCCCCATGGAACAAGATTCTGGTCCCTTTCAGGATGTGACTGCCATGGGGCTGGGGGGGTGCACCCTTAGGCATCTGCTACTGAGGGTGGCTCCAAGGCTGAGATCACCGGAATGACTGCCACTCTAAAGGAACTGTTAAGACATGTTGCACCACTTCCACCGCTGCAAGCAGATACTAGATCCCAATCTCTTACTACTGTTTCAGTTCCTCATACAATGTTCTCTCCCAGGATGACCCAGAAGTCTATCATTTGTCACAACTCTGTAAAGGATGACCATATGAAAAGAGAATGCCAGTCTCAGAAGGACTTAGAAAGATTAGTAAACAGACTCCAAGGGGAGCTCCGAAAAGTAAATCAATGGCCAAGGGGTGACCGAAATGACCGCATTGAGGGTTCGAGAAACCCTAGCTCAAATTCTTTGTGGCTAAATCGTCTGTCCAGGCCTCTGCTACTGCCTCTCCAGACTGGTCCAAAATAGTGGGCCCTTCAATGGAGACTATGGTGACTGTGAATGGTATTCATACTGGCTGTGCTTGACAGTAGGCTCTAAGTGACCACTGTATTCCAGGACTGGTATGACAAACACTTATCTGATGTGCCTTTGCAATCCCTGGAAGGCCTACATGTGTGGGGCCTGAGCGACAAGTCTTATCCCTACCTAGGGTATGTCCACCTCTGGTTGTCTTTTCCTGCAACTGTAACTGGTGTAGAGGAGCGAGTAGAGACATTGGCCCTAGTGTGTCCCCCCATCGGACTGTATGATGGGGTCCCCCTGTTAATTGGGACAAATGCCCATATGTTTGGGAGACTGGCGTAACTCTGTCATGAGAAACAAGGGTGAAAGACTGGGAGGGCCCCGAGAATTCCAGCTCTGATCAAGAGGGCCTATGATTTGCAAAAGAAACCTGAGGAAGTAGACCAGGATGAACCGGTGGGGATCGTATGGAAGAAGGATCCCGATTCAATGGTACTGGCCCCTAACGCCCAGTGTACCATTCAAGGGGAGTTCCGCCTCTGGAAAGATGTCAAGAAGAAAATACTGATGTTGGATGCGCCAGGCGATGGAAAATTGCCAGAAGGATTATTGGTCAAGCCCAGCATCTTGCCTGCTCATGCCCATGCTTATGCACGACGAGTGATGGTCCAGATTCACAATGTGTTAGATCAGGAATTCCGGGTGAACAGAGGGTGCACCCTAGCTATGGTACACTGCACAGACACTGCAGTATTGCCCAGCAACAAGCACCCTGGTGAGAAGGAGAGAGTGACCCCAGACTTGTTTGACTTTCATGACTCCCCGTTGCCAGCTGAATGGAAGGCTAGAATTAGCAAGAGGCTTGCCCAGAGAGACCAAGTGTTTTCGTTGAAGGAATGGGATGTGGGATGTGTCCAGGGTGCACAGCATCACATACGCCTGCATGATGAATGGCCATTTCTAGAGAGGTCCCAACGCCTAGCCCCAGCAGACATGGATGATGTGAGAAGACACCTGCAGGAAATGCTCGCTGCTGGCATGATACAGGAATCCGGGAGCCCATACGCCTCTCCCATTGTGGTTGTTCATAAGAAGAATGGGTCTGTGAGGATGTGTGTTGATTATCGAACCCTGAACTGGTGGACCATCCCAGACCAATACACTATGCCTCATATACAAGATGCTCTGGATTGCTTGAATGGGAGCAAATAGTTCTCGGTGTTGGATTTTCTCAGCGGATACTACCAGATCCCGATGGCCCCAGGAGACCGTGAGAAAACAGCCTTCATCTGTCCATTGGGGTTCTATGAGTTTCTGAGGATGCCACAGGGGATATAGGGCGCCCCGGCCACCTTTCAGCGACTGATGGAACGTGCAGTGAGAGATATGAATTTGCTGGAATGCCTGGTGTACTTGGACGATGTCATTGTGTTTGGGAGCCCCTTAGAGATGCATGAGAACCGACTGTTTAAAGTCCTAGACTGACTGGAAGACTTCAGCCTCAAGCTGTCCATTGACAAGTGCCAGTTTTTCCAAACCTACATGAAGTATGTGGGGCACATAGTATCTACAAAAGGGATAGAGACTGATCCCAGTAAGGTTGAAGCACTGACTACTTGGCCCCAGCCCCATAATCTGAAAGAACTACAATGTTTCCTGGGGTTCTGTGGCTACTACTGCAGGTTCATAAAAGACTATTCCAAGGTGATTCGCCCACTCTTGAACCTTACCCAGGGTTACCCTCCTACCAATCGTAAATACAAAAAAGGGGCCGTTAAAGAACCAGAAAAAGTATACTTCCGCCCAGGTGAACTCTTCGGGCCCCACTGGACACCCGACTGTGAAGCAGCCTTCCATGAGATCATATTCCAGCTCACCCACGCCCCCATTCTCACCTATGCTGACCCCAACAAACTCTATGTGCTGCATATGGACGCTAGTCTGCAGGGTCTAGGAGCGGTGCCAGCAGGAGCTTGACCCCGTCCGAACGAAACTGCCTTGTGCATAAGTTGGAGTTCCTTGCGCTAAAATGGGCCATTGTTGACCAGTTTCATGAATACCTCTATGGGGCAAAGATATTGGTGAAGACTGACAATAACCCGTTAACCTATGTACAGACTTCGGCTAAGTTTGATGCCACTGGGCACCAGTGGCTTTCTGCATTATCAACTTATGTTTATGCTGTGGTATACATACCGGGCCTGAACCATATTGATGTTGATACCCTATCACGAAGGCCCACTTCCAAGAGTGATTGGGTCAGGCTGTCTGAACCTGACATTCAAGCATTGTGCCAAAGGTTTGATAGAGATGAGCAGATGTCTGCGGACACAGTGGACTGTTTAGTAGATTGCTTGGGCCCTTCTGACACCTGCATACCAGCTGCTTATTGCCACGTCTCTGCTCTAGATATTAGTGCACTACCTCAATTTGACAATGAGGGCATTCAGTGGGCTCAATCCCAAGATCCTATGATTCAGCAAGCACTTGATGCCCTGAGTGCGGAGAAAGATGCGTCTAAGTTACGTTCCACTGACTTGCGAACTGCTTTATTGTTTAAAGAAGGCCCCAGATTGAAGTTGCTCAATCAGTTGTTGTATAGAGAGACAGTAGATCATAGTGGCAAAGTAGACAAGTAACAATTGGTCCTGCCCACGGTCTTTAAAGATTTGCTACTGAAGTCCCTCCGCAATCACATGGGGCACCTTGGTATTGACAGAACCCTTGACCTGGTACAATCTCGCTTCTACTGGCCCAAAATGGGGGCTGATGTTGAGCACCATGTAAAGACTTGTAGTTGCTGCCTGCAAAGAAAAGTCCTGCCTCAGAGGGCTTCCCCCCTTGTTAATATTACTACCAGTACCCCCATGGAACTAGTCTGCATAGACTTCTCATGTTTAGAACCTGATCAGCAGAACATTGGCAATGCGTCAGTGGTTATGAATAATTTCACACGATATGCACAAGCTTTTCCCACCAAAGATCAAAAAGCATCTACCGTGGCCAAGGTGCTAGTGGAAAATTTCTTCGTCCACTATGGTGCCCCCAGCGGATCCACTCTGACCAGGGCAGAGACTTTGAGAGTCAACTAATCAAAGAAATGCTCTCTCTGTAGGGGGTGTGAAAATCAAGAACCACCCACTATCACCCACAGGGAGACCCTCAACCAGAACGTTTTAACCGCACCCTTCTAGACATGCTGGGCACCCTCCACCCAAAAGACAAGTGTAACCCCCCTAGAAATGGGGGTTCCCAAAAAGTCTTCCTTGAGCTTGCCTAAATGCTCACCGCCAGGCTGGTGTCCTGCATTTAGCAGTTTAAATGTGATTGCCAGAGAGTGCCTGTTAGCCCCTCTGTGTACTGTCTCTTTAAGAGCTGCCTGGATTGCAGTCATAAGTAATCTGAGAGGGAGCTCTGCTGAAAGATGTAACTATTTGCCGAAAATCATTTAGAGTGATAATGATAATGTAGTTTGTCTAACCTGCCTTCTTTGCAGCAAGAACTGTTTTGTTTATCTCCACTATCTTGGCCCGGGACTGCGAATTGGACCAATCAGTACTGGTGGGACCTAAAATGGAGCCGGACTACAGGAGTTGTCTGGAGTCAACATCTGTAGGAATTGTAGTTTTGGACTTTTGGTGCCTTTTTTCACCTGAAGGGGGAGCCTTTGTTCTGACTGACAGACAGATTAGCCAATCAAACCTTTTGGATTCTGGAGAAAGTCCCAAGCTTGCTGGCAGTTGAGTCAGATCTAAGTTGGGAGCTGAAGAAACAACAGCTTGAGACAGTCAAGCAGCCGTCTGAGTAGTTTCGCACTGGAGAACTGTGGAAAGGCCTGAGTTGTGGCCTGCATGTCTGCCTGCTGCCCCTGAGAGGGAGAGAAGAGAATTATTTCGAACTAAATCCAAGTTCGTAGGAACAAAGTAAGCCACTGATTTTTTACCAAGCTCATACCTGAAGATGACCAAAGATTTTGCTGAATGCGATCGGCCTGTCAGGATTTCCAGCTGCTTTTGAATCCCTGCTTTGTGCAGAGACTCTGTGATTGTGACCAGAGAGTGGTTTGCCTGGTACAGTAGAATTTCCTTACATTTAAATGTGCTGTGAGTTGTTAGTGGGTCGTGATTTGGTTCCCCACTGTGTGAACTATGTTCTGCTTGCTGGAAGCTGTATCCAGCCCAAAGACGGACTGTATCCAAATTTGTCTCCATTTGGCCGGGGCCTTGTCACACTGGCCCAGCCAGACTACCCACTGCACAGAGAAAGCTATCGACGAGAGACCTGCCTGGGGATCAGCCCCCTGCTCCACGCTTGAAAAGGAACGACGCCTCGGTGATTGGTATGGGCCCCGCTTCTCCTGGCACTCCAGATTAACCACCTGCTGTCTCGATTTTCGTCCAACCTGTGTCCAGTCTTGGGTATCATGAGTAATCATCAGAGTAGCTCCCTGCAACAACAGCCTAATCTAAAAGTGCGTTATCTGATTGTCTTGTTTTCTTTTCACGAACTGAGCCCTCTGGCTCTGGATTACAAATAGTGTGTGTTGTGCATGTTGTTTTCTTCCATCATAGGACCCCAACCAGCTGCAACATTCCTGGCTAGCCCACCATTCTCCATCTGGGTACCCAGAGTGTGTGACTGTTTATGGACCCTGAAGTGCATGCATAATTGTTTGATTGATACAGCCTTTAAGCAAATTAACCTGATTACACCTCTCCCTTGTTCAAGTCCCTTAAATAAATCAGATCTAACTCTTTTTTGCATTTACCCTGACTGTGGTTCCAGTTTGTGCAAGAGTACTGTGTATTGTTCCAGCCATTGGTAAGGAAAGAGGGGGGGGTTACAGTGTCCCGGAGGGCTGTGCCCAGGTTAGCTTGACCAGTACCAACCCTGACCTCCGGGTGGAGGCACCCGTTTCAGAACTCAGGCCCCTTAACCTACTACTAGCCAAGCAGGCAGGGGTAGTAGCCCTTGGGATAGCGCCACCTTGGGGTTACATTTGTACTTCAGCAAGGCCTCCCACTTTGCTTTCATCTTCTCGGCCACTGTCCTGCTATACCAGCTGAGTCTCAGAGACCTGGAGTTCTTTTTATGAATCTTCATGCAAGTGTCAGTAGCCTCTATTAACTCCTTCTTGATGACTGCCCATTTGTGTTCCGCATCCATCTGCAGCTTGAGCTTTGCTAGGTGCTCCTTCAGCAAACTACCCATTTTAGTGAAGTCTGCCGTCCTGAAATTCACCACTCTCGTTTTTGTCTTGGCTGCATCCTTCCCCATATTAATGTACAACCACACTGTACAATGGTCACTGCCTGCAAGGGGGATCCCTCACTTCAACTCCCTGGTGGTGCTCCCCATCCGACAGCACCAGGTCTAGT
Source organism: Neoceratodus forsteri (assembly GCA_016271365.2). Taxonomy (NCBI): domain Eukaryota; kingdom Metazoa; phylum Chordata; order Ceratodontiformes; family Ceratodontidae; genus Neoceratodus; species Neoceratodus forsteri. The sequence goes on from CM057453.1 coordinate 1,531,424,585, forward strand.
ATGACCCCCTCTCTTGTTGGCTCTGTGACTCCCTGTGTCAGGACACACTCCTGGATAGCATCCAGGAGGACCTGCTCCCTGCCACAGGAAGTGGCTGAGGTGCCCCAGTCAACACCTGGCAGACTGAAGTCGCCTAGGATTATAGTGTTCCTTCTCCCTCCTAATCTGTTCCCCCAGCTCCCTATCCCACTCAGTGCCCCGTGATGGTGGTCTGTACACCACCCCACCTGAATCTGTTTCCCAGTTGTGTTCTGTAGCAATACTCATGGGGCTTTGGTTGCTCCCTCCTACCCCTCCTCCCTGGTGCACATTATCCCATCCCTTATGTATAGTGCTAGTCCTCACCCTCTCACCCTCTCTCTATCCTTTCTATGCAATTGGTACCCTGAGATCTTGAGGTCCCAGTCATGGTACTGAGTTGCCCATGTCTCTGTGATGGCAGCTACATCTACCTCCACTTCTGCCATCAACGCCTGCAGGTCTGCGGTCTTGTTTGCCAGACTCCTGGCATTCAGGGAGACCACTTTCCATCACAACCCCTGCCCCACCTTTCACCTAGTCCCTTTTTGCTTCCCTTCCCTCCTTATCTCTGCTATCCCTCCCCTTGCCTTCTCCCCTCCTTTAGGTGTCCTCCTGGGGAGGCCCAGCAGACCCCGTTGCCTGGTGCCGATTGCTGTGCCCTCTACTGCCCCCCTTGTCAGTTTAAATATAGCTTATCTGTCAAGTACTGTACATTTCCATGTTGTCTTTCAGGACCATTGAGCCCTCCTTGCTCAGATACAACCTGTCCTGTGCACATAGGTTGTTGTGTTCCCATGTTCTTCCCCAGTCTCCCACAAGCCCACACCAACCTCCCAGCCATGTATTGAATTCTGCAATCCTCAGCTTTCTTGCAATACTGGCTCTTGGGACAGGTTGCATCTCTCAGAACGCTACTGTTCCCCCCAATGCAAATTCTCCCCAGTTCCCTGAACCTTTCCTGCACCACATTCATCTCGCACCCTGCCAGGTCATTCACAAATGAACCACTATGTGTGGCTTCCCTTGTTCCTGTCCCACATATTTGGATATGATTGTTCTTACCCACCCTGTGGTCATGCCAGGCATACACTCCACCTTCCTGTTGTTCCTCCTAGTATGTTTGTTACACCATCGTACTCACTTAAGTTTTGAGTCTCCTAGAATTACCACCTTCCCCCCCACTTTCCTGACCCCGTCTGCCATGGTTCCCCGGTTCTCTTCTTCTATATATTCTCCACCACTGTGGGTACCACCCAGAGCAACTCCTCTTTTCTGTAACCCAGTTTCCCTTTTCCCCAGCTTTTCCTCCCCTGTGGTCTGGCCTTTTCTCCCCCTTTGTACTCCCCACCTGGAGATTCCCTCACATTGTCCAAGCCTCCCTCCTCCCTATCCCTATCCCCCCTTCCCATGCTTATCTTGCCAACCGTTCCTCTCGTCTCTCCTGCTTCCCTGCCCCCATTCTCTTTCCCTATCTCTGTCCCACCTCCACTTCCCTGTCCCCTCTTACTGGGTTCTGCCTCCGTCCTCCCCTTGCTTCCTGCTCCCCCTTCCCCCTGCTCATCCAAACCCTGCAATACTGTATACCTGTTAGATGTTTTATTTCCCTTCAAAAATGACTTGTCCAGTACAGCCATACCTCAAAAAATAAAGATTAGCATTATTTGTATTTATTGGGGAGAGGACAACCAACCAATAAGCTGACACTAATATGTAACAGATGGTATTGGTTTTAAAATGTCCCACTCACCCTTCAATAATGATTCACAAATCACTTTGATTGGTTAATGTCTTATTTAATTTCATTCTCCATCTCCTAACCCCTATTTCGAGAATTACAGTTTATTTCGAGTCCATAGATGTGCTCTCTATCCTGGCTCACGGATGGAAGTCAATCCATCTGGGCCAGGATAGAAGAACATCAGACTTCGAAATAATGTAATTTCTCGAAATAGGGAGATGGAGAATGAAATTAAATAAGACATTAACTAATCAAAGTGATTTGTGAATCTATTATTGAAGGGTGAGTGGTACAACCAATACTATCTGTTACGTTTATTTCCTGCCCTCAATGCATTGTGCTACCCTTCCCATATCCTTCCTTGTCTATGCTTGCCCTGACCTCTCACCTTCTCTGCATCCCTCCTCACCACCTTCCACTTCTGTCCTCCGCCCCGGTCCCTCAGCGATGGTGTCCCCGATTCCATTGAGTTTTCCTAGCTTCCTGCTCTGGTCCATCACTGCACTGGCCAGCTGTGATTTGACTATATCCCCCCCTCCCCTGCTCTTCTACCCAACTACCTCCTCTCTCCTGCTCTCCTACCCAACTACCTCCCCTCCTCGTTCCCAGTTCCCATCTCAGCCTCCCTGTTTCTTCCCTAAGCCGCCCAAGCTGCCTACAGACTAGACAGCCCACCGCCCTCCACGCTGCTCCTTGGAAGATGGCTGCTGCACACCCGTTACATCTGATTAGCCTCCCGTGACTCCCCCCATATGCTCCATCTATTATTCCTGCCCCACCAACCTTTCTCCATGATGTTTCACCACTCCTCCCTGCTGCTAGGTTGCCACATCTTCCCTGGTATATATGCTATGAATGCCTCTAAACTTCCCCTTATCAGTTTACTCTGTTTACTCTGAAAATGTCTTTCTTGAAAATGTCTCCATGGTTAATCAGTACTGGTTTTGTACTTGATCATAACACCTACAATAACTTGATTTGCAGGTGTAGTGCTGTGTTCAGGGTAAATGTACAAATGTGAGCAAGGAAATGCCACTGTTTATATTCTTATGCAGTACTTCCCTGTAGTCACGTTCATTGTATCCTCTGTGTGAGGAGAAAGCAGTATTAAATAGTTCACAGTACAAGTGAAGCAGTTGTAACCAAGCTTGGTCCTGCATCTCTACAATTCATCTAAAACTCAGAGTGCCGGATGTACAATCTATCCTTTACATGGGTGTGGGGCTTTAGAGGCCAGAGTGACCCGACTTAGTATGCAAGTGAATAAACCTGTCAGGCCAGCTACCTTGATGTGGTACAGAGGCTTATCACAATGTTTCCTAAACATTGTAACTAAAAGCCAGTCAACTTCTGTGTGTGTTAGGATAAAATAAAATGTTGTCAGTCTATAAAATATTAATCTATTGGTATTATTGGCTTAATGCATATTTGAATGAAATGGGGGTGGGCCTATTGTTTTTGTGGTGTGGTGCCACATATTTTGGTTTATGTTTATATACGGGGAGGGGCAAAAGTGCCGTCAGTTTTTTGAGCACAAGTTTAAAATTCTTGGCTACATCCCTGCAGCTAGGGGCGGGGACATCCTGGTCTCCCTGCATGGTGCTTTCCTCAGGCAACTAGTAAAAGAGCCCACTCATGAGGGGGCAATACTGGACCCTGTAATTACCAATGGGGACAGTGTTGCAGATGTCACAGTGGATGGCCTCCTGGGGACCAGTGATTACCATATGGTGTGCTTCAATATAAGTGCTGTGGCAGAATCAAACCACACAAAGGTGAGGGTCCTGGGCTCACGAGGTCCGATTTGAAAAAGATGGGGGAATGGCTTAGGGGTGCCTTGGCGGGGCAGGGGGCACTTGGGTGGAGTGGAGGTACAGTGGGCGAAACTAAAAGAGGGGATAGTGAAGGCAACAAACCTCTGTGTCAGGCAAGTAAGCAAAAGCAAGAGGAGAAAGAGACCACTACAGTTCTCAAAAGAGGTGGCTGGGAAGGTAAGGGCAAAAGTAGTTAGCATTCAGGAGGTATAAGGAGACACAGAGGGAGGAGGATATGGAGGTGTATCAGGAAAAACAGAGGGAAGCAGGGAAAGCAATTAAGAGCACAAAGGTGCAAATAGAGGAGAAAATAGCTCAGGCAGTTAAGAAAGGGAACAAGACATTTTTCAGGTATGTAAGCGAAAAGAGAAAGAAGAACAGGGGACTGGGGAGGGATAGTAAAGCTTAGGAGGGAAGGGGAGGAGTATGTGGAGGGGGAACAGAAAAAAGCTGACATCATGAACAAATGCTTTTGTTCAGTGTTCACAGAGGAAGGGGAAGGCAAGGGACCTCAGATAAGTGCCAGAAGCATCAAAGGAAGGGAGGGAGGTGGACACTAGTCCATTGACATTGAAGGAACTCATAAATCTGAAAGTGTACAAGGCAATGGGGCCAGATGGGGTGCATCCAAGGATACTGAGGGAGCTCAGAGAGGTGCTGGCTGCACCTCTGACAGATCTGTTCCACCACTCCGTGGAAACGGGAGTGGTTTTGGAAAACTGGAGAAGGGCAGATATAGTCCCACTTCACAAACGTGGTAGCAGGAAGGAGGCTGGCAGTTACAGGCCAATCAGCCTGACTTCAGTGGTGGGGAAACTAATGGAATCACAACTGAAGGAAAGGACTGTGGAAGATCTTGAATACAGTGGCTTACAAGATCCAAGGCAGCGTGGATTCACTGGGGAGAGGTCATGTCAAACAAATCTGATACATTTCTTAGAGAGGGTAATCAGGGAATTAGATCCTGGTGGAGCGGTAGATGTGACCTACCTAGATTTCAGTAACATCTTTGACACCATTCCACATAAGAGACTCATTAACAAGCTTGTCAGCCTTGGAGTGGGTCCAAAGATGGTAAACTGGGCAAGGAATTGGTTAAGGGACAGGAGACAGAGAGTGGTGGTAAACAAAGTTCACTCAGAGGAAGGGAGGGTGACCAGCTGGGTGCCACAGGGATCAGTGCTGGGACCAGTCCTCTTTAATCTCTCTATCATCGATATTGCAGAGGGTCTAGAAGGGAAGGTATGCCTTTTTGTAGATGACACTAAAATTTGCAACACGATAGACACTCGGGGAGGAGGGGGATGAGTAGAGATCTACGAAAGTTAGAGGAGTAGTCAAGGGTGCAGCAGCTGTTTCGATGTGAAGAAGTGCAAAATCATGGCCAACCAATCACTTGGGGCACAGAAACGCAGGGGTGGAGTGCAAAATGGGGGTAGTAGTATTATGGGACACCAAACAGGAAAGAGACCTGAGGATAATCATATCTGGTGACCTAAAGGTGGCCATACAGCGTGACTAGGCAATGGGGAGAGTTAGTGGTGGGAAGGGGTATCATCAGCAGAAGAGATAGTCTTACCATTGTACAGATCATTTGTTAGACCTCACATAGAGTACTGTGTCCAGTCTGGAGACCACCTCTTCAGAGGGACATAGAGTAGAAGCGGTCCAGAGGAGGGCAACTAAAATGGTGCAGGGTCTGCATCAAAAAGCCCGATGAGGACAAACTAAAGGATCTCAATATGTACACCCTGAATGAAAGGAGAAAGAGGGGGGATATGATAGAGACCTTTAAATGCCTCACAGGTATAAATAAGGTTCAAGAGGTTAGCATTTTTCAGGAAAAGATGCTCAAGAACAAGGGGACATGCTATGAAACTGGAGAGGGTAGATTCAGGGGAGATGTGAGGAAGTACTTCTTTACAGAAAGAGTGGTGGACGTCTAGAACAGCCTCCCAGCAGAGCTGGTATGGGCAAAAATGTTAATGGAATTCAAGAATGCATGGGACAGGCATAAGGGAACCTTAGTGATAGGGAAAGGGGGGTCATGCTGGAGAGCAAGTAGGGTGTGCGGTGTTACAGTAGGTTGGGAAGATAGGCAGATTAGGTGGGACAAGTGGTCCTTATCTGCCCGTCAGAGTCTCTGTTTCTATGTGTTCATTTTGTGATGCATTGTTTATTCACTTTCTTGGCCAGCCCAACCCATGAGTCTCAGCGTGCCCCTGGAAATCAGTGTGGCACCCGGTCTCTATCTCTCAACTGCCTCAAATTACAAGGTACATCCTTCAACAACTCATTATTTCCCTGCCTCTCATAAAAACACAGGCGCATAGAACATGACGGCAGAAAAAGGCCTGGTAGCCTGGCACATCCAGTCTGCCCAGCCCTACCTGTTACTCCCTAACGACCATCTACCCCCTTTTTCCCTTCCCTCTTTCTTCATCTGTCCTTATCAGGCCTTTTGATAGCCTTTTATTATCTGAGTTAAGAGATTTAGAACATAAGCCGTAATCACAATAAAAAAAAAAAAAACAATGTTCTGAACCAAAGAACTTAAAACATATGCTATGGCAGACAGATTAACATATTTTAAAACCTGGTGCCCCTGTGCATTTTTTGAATTTTTGGGACATAAGGTAAACTACTGTAGATGCACACGCTCACACAGGTTAATTATATGTAACTCGGGCATCGTGTACCCATGGGCTGCTACCCCTGTCTGGTGACCACAAAAGAGATTGAGGGACCTGGGCTCTGTTCTGACAGTGACTGGGGGTTCTTTCCCAAGATATAATTAATAGCACAGTGCCTTCACCCAGAGTGGGTATAGTGGGCCAGTTGCCTGTAGGATAAAACCCTCTGGGATGCTGTACCTACCCACCTCCCCTTCCAGTCACTCCTCACATAGAATACCATAAGCCAACTTAATACTCCAAGTTGCATGCAGTTAGTAGCTATCACTAATAATGGGCCCTATGCACTATTCCTACGCTCCATGTAAACTGAGCACGGAAGCATAGATACGCGTGAATGCCATCCAGCGGGGTCCCATGGACCCCACAGTATTCACTCATCGGCGACTTGGCAGTAACATGCCAGATAATTCCCAGCTATGCAAACAGCAACGTACCAGGGTGGGCGGGGCATGCCGGGGGCAGGCCTGCACTACACGCCATGCACTAAGGTGCATAGTGCTGTGCACAGGGAGCCTAGGAAGGCACCAGTTACGCTGGGGGGACCCTGCCATAACCGCTGTATGTGTCCAGCTCTGCACACACAGTACACCCTCGTGGCCCCAGTGGCAGTATGGCAGCTCCCTGCACACATTCGACCCATCCCTGTGTGTACCACACATGCCCCCCCAACACATGGCCGCCCTATATTGCCAAAGCATACCCCTTCCCCACAGAAGTATGCCGTATCTTGCCATAGCAGCCCCTTCCCCACACATGTATGCCTCGTCTTGCCATAGCAGCCCCCTTCCCACAGAAGTATGCCCCGTCTTGCCATAGCAGCCCCCTCCCCACACAAGTATGCCTCGTTTTGCCAAGGCAGACCACCCCACCCCACATGTCTGCCCTGTTCCCGACGGCTGCTATGCATACCCCCCCACACACACACACATTGCTGCCCAGTCCCAACAGTAGCCAAGAACCACCCTCCCCAACACATGTGTGCCCCTCCAGATAGGCGGAGCAATCCCCAACACATGACAGCCCCCGTGTGCATGGCACACACCCCCTCAGCACATGACAGCCCGGCCTGATGTAGTACAAGTCAATTCCTCCCCTGCACACATAGTGGTGCCCTGGTCCACATGCCTGACCCCCGATCCCAGAACCTGGTCGCTCATGGTGGCCAGTGGCCCCCCGGCACTGGCAACCCTCCCCAACCCCAAACCAGTCAGTGGTTGCCCGTCTCTGTACAGCCAGCGGCACAGACCTCCGCACACCTCCACAGCCACCCGGCCATCTGGATTATGCAGAGAGGCATGCATCTATAGGGAGCGCTTCCTGCATATGTCAGATGGCGGTAGCTGTGAGGTGTCTGAAAACATGCGCTGGCCTCCAGAGGCGGACACTGACTGACTGGAAGGAGTTGAGGAGAAGGTTATCAGTTGCCGCTGGTGGTGGGAGTGGCCACTGGCCACCAATGCTGCAACCGGGATTTGGGATTGGGGGTCAGGGTACTGTGGACCGGGCACCACTGAGTGTATGTGTGTGTGTGTGTGGGGGGTTGACTTGTGCTACACCAGGGCCGGGCCTCTCATCTGTTGGGGGGTGATCTGTGCATACCATGGGGACTCTAATGTGTTGGGGTTTGTTCTACTCATGCTGGGTGGGCGCTCACATGTGTTTGAGGGGGGATTGTTCCACTCATACCGGGTGGGCGGTCACATGTGTTGGGGGGGTGCATAGCTACTATGGGTATGGGGCCTCAATGTGTTGGAGGGGCATTCGGGCATGGGGTGGTGGTGCTGCCGGTGGGGGAAATCCATGCACCTGGGTTGGCATGCCCACTGGGGCAGGTCTCAGGCAGGGAAGATTGCTGAATGGCGGGGCATGGCAGTGTGGGTCCGGTGCCCGAACGGGCTATTCACGTGCCTGGACCCCTGCTTTCCCCATGCAAGTAATCCACTCTGGGACCCAGGACAGGCATCTGATTGGATGCCCACCTGGGTCTGCTACTCCGCCCGCGGCCACCCTGCACAGTCCTGTGTGCTGTGGGGGCAGGGCCATGGACAGGTGGCGACCATTTGTGAATACTAGCCTGTACACAGCTGTCCAAAGGTGCAGAGCTACGCCTGTGGGGTATGCACCTCTAGCATGCACTTTCTGCCTGTTCATGCATAGCAGCTAATATGCTCACAAACAGAGTTAAACAATAACATTAATAGATTTATTATTGGAGAAAGGGGAATGCAAAAGTAGAACAGTTGCAAATCATTTTAGTAAAATGGCAGTAAACACAGCAGTACAGTGCCCACCCCCAAACACCACACTGTTAAACAATCCTCCTCCCCACTGGTACCAGTGTCCCTAAGGAGTCTACCTTGGTACACAGACAAGGAAAGGCGCAGGCCTGTAATCGTTGCCACGGGTTGGCCAGTGTTGGTGCACTTGAATTTAGGAACAAACTTATAGTAACTAGATTTGATTCCCCCAGCTCAGTGCAGGCCCCGCCCTTAAATATAGTTTTCAAGTCCCTTGCGCAGGGTCCGAGCTGAATCAGTAAGTGGCGGTTGTCTTTGGTGATGCTTGGGCCTTAGATGGAAATGCTGGTGGTTATCAAGGTTGGTGCTGATGTCTGTCAGTTTGTCCCCTTTGGATGGTAGCAAGCTCCTGCAGCTTGTCACCTTCAGGATGTCCTTCCATGGATGCTGGTTTTATGCCAGACTCGGGGACCAGTGCCACACATTTGCCCCACTCTTCAAGGCTTCTAGTTCTCAAGGGCAAATGTTCAGTACTGCCTAACATTGACAATACTGGTCTGACTCCCTGGACCACCTGAGTGCATGCAGTCCTTTCTCAAACTGAGGTTCATTCTCTCATTCTCTGCAGGTAACAAACCCAGTTTGGTGGCAGCTCTGATCCCTTACTGGCAATCAGGCAGGACTCCACCCTCTGTGGCAGTAACCAGTATTGCTCTCTGGATCTCCAGGCTGTAAAAACCCAATGGTCTTCTCCCAATATGAAACGCTGTCACTGGGCACTGGAAACACACTCCAAGCTCTGGAAACACTGTCTCAGCCCCCAGAATGGCAAGGGCCCTTCAGGTTGCCAAATTGTTTTCTTCACTAGAACTGGGATTCTGGGCTCTCCCAGAATGAGGAAACTTCCCCAAGACTCTTTGCAGCCACAAAGCTTCTTTGAAACTTTTCCATCCCCCCTGCTCCCTCACCCCCACCTATTCCCTCTCATCTTCAAGGTACACCCTGTACATTTCCAATCCTACTAGATATAACCTCAGGGTATTCCTTACTTTCACCACTGTTTTCCTTTATAATCTTTTCCTTTTGGTGTTCAGGGACGCCCTGTTTACGTGTACTGTGATACAATTGTATACTCACATACTGTTTACATGCACTGGCCCCCTCGCATGGTGCATGAGCTATCTATCCTCTCGCTCTCAGTGTGTAAAAATCAATGGGACACTCTCTGAAACCCGTCCCATCCGCTGAGGGGTACCCCAGGGCTCCATCCTGGGTCCCCTTCTCTTCTCACTCTATCTAAACACCCTGCCCAGTGCATGCTCTGGCAAAATTCTTATGTATGCAGATGATGCTGTCATTTTTTGCCACCCACCTCAATCCCATCTCCCTCCAGGACTCCCTACAACAATCCTATAATGATACTGAAGCCTGGTTTAAGGAGCACAGACTCATCATTAATCTTAAAAAAAAACAAAAAAAACAATGCTCTTTGCCCACCCCCAAAACAAAGCCTGCAACCACCCACTCCCTATCCTCCCTAGTACCAAATAACAGCTTGAACAAGTCTGCTCCTACATCAGCCCTCACCTTCCACACCCACATTGATGCCCTTGCATCTGCCACTAATACACGGCTTGGCATCCTCTACCGTTATAAAAACTGCCTCCCCACTGATGCTCTCTGACTTGCTGTTACGTCTTCAGAACTGTCCCTTGTAGACTATGGCCTGCCAGTCTATGGTGCTGCTGACACGACTGCCCTCAATAAAATTCGCCTCACCCTAAATAAGGCCTGCAGGCTGATTACTGGGGCCCCCAGGCTCACACACACCTGTCAACTCTATGATGAGGCTAAACTCCTTAACCTAGATGAATGGCTACACTATCAAACCTGCCTCCTCACACAAAAACCCTACTCGGGCTCTCCCCTCCTGGGGTGAGAGCCTCCATCCACCGTACCCCATCCACTATTGCAACCCGAACCTCCAACAAGACCACTCTACTGGTCCCAAGATCCAGGACCACCCATGGTCAACGGTCTTTCTGCTACAGAGCCCCATCCTGGTTTAACTCACTCCCTGCTTCCATCTCCAATGCTCCAACAATCTCCAACTTCAAAACCACCCTTCGGAGCCAACTGTTTAACACCCGCAGCTGCTCCTGTCTCTAAATGTGGCCTCGATCTCTCCACACTTGACAATGCCCGCTGGGCGGCACTCCACCTCACCCCCCCCACTTTCTCCCCCTGTGCATCATACCTCTGTTATAACCAGCTTGTGCTAGCTGTGTCAGTGTAATTTGCTACTAAACTGTATAATGTATGAAATCAATATGTGTAACTCTACTTCAGCGACTTGTATTCTGTAGCCTAAATTTGTTATGTTTGTCCTCAATGTGATGAGGTACCTTTGGAAATGAGCCTCTAGCTCAAAGGTTGTAAACTGATTTTACAAATAAATGAATAAAATAAATAAATACTCCTATGTTGATGTCTATTTGTATTTGTACTAGTTTTTATGCCTCTTTGTCTGTTTCAGGTGTAATAGATGTCTTCTTGTATATAATAATGTTCTTTTTGTACATGAACAGTATCTATTATTTTCTCTGTAACTGTTTTGAGAACTGCACATTTGTGAAAACAGGTATTTTTACCCACACACCTTTTTTCCAGTATAAAATAAACTCGATTGAAAAAGACGCAATGCACGTCTGACTTCGCAAAAGTCTTTCTCACTCTTTCTCAACTCACACCTCCCCTCTTTCCTACAGCCATGACTGCCCCACAAGCAGCTTTCTCCACAACAGCTTCAAGAGAAAAACACCAGTCACACTTTGTCAATACAGCTGTCCATCACAGAAATTTATATGTTTTAGGCTTCCTTGTTAACTGATTGGATGGTGCTAACGGCGCCAAGAACAACGTTCACACACTCTACCCAGAAACCATAGCTACAGGTCTTTGCGCTCCTATATCACTGATTGAATAGCACAGGGTCAGGGGTCACAAACATAGAAACATAGACTTTGACGGCAGATAAGGAGTGCTTGGTCCACCAAGTCTGCCCATTTCCTACCTATTGAATAAGCTGCAAATTCCAGTTACCCAACACCCTACTTCCTCCTACCCCTCACTAAGATTGCCTTATGTCAGTCCCATGCATTCTTGAATTCCCTCACTATTTTTGACCCCACAACCTCCTCAGGAAGGCAGTTCCATGTATCCACCACCCTCTCTGTGAAAAAGTACTTCCTCACGTTGCCCCTGAGCCATCCCCCCTCTATCTTGAAACTGTACCCTTGTTCTTGTACATCTCTTTTTCCTAAAGATGCTCCAGTCATGGACTTTGTGGATTCCCTTGAGCTACTTGAAAGTTTCTATCATGTTCCCCCTCCTTCCTCAAGGGTAAACATATTAAGCACTTTTAATCTCTCTTCATATGGCTTCTGTTGTAGACCCTGCACCATTTTAGTTGCTCTCCTCTGGACTGCCTCCATCCTGTCTATGTCCCTGCAGAGATGGGGTCTCCAGAACTGCACACAGTACTCCAGACGGGGTCTCACCAACTGTCTCTACAGAGGGATAACAACTTCTTGTTTTCTACTGGTGATGCCTCTCCCTATACATCCTAGTATCCCCCCAGCCCTCCTTACTGCCTTCTCACATTGCTTACCTACCTTAAGGTCATCTGCTATGACTACCTCAGGTCCCTTTCCATTTGTGTTGTTGTTAGTATCTCCCCATTGTGTAATCTTCCCTGGGTTTTGTTTCCCAGGTGCATTACTTTACTTTTTGCATTGAATCTAAGCTGCTATACATTTGACCATTCCTCCAGCCTTACCAAGTTCCCTTCTCATCCTTTGCACCCCTTCTTGTGTATCAACCCTGTTGCAGATCTTTGTGTCATCTGCAAAGAAGCATACTTTTCCTTCCAGTCCCTCTGCAATGTCACCTATAAAGACATTAAAGAGGACCGGTCCCAATACTAAACCTTGCAGTACCCCACTAGTACCCACCCTTTCTTCAGAGTGGACTCCGTTTACTATTATTCTCTGGGTCGTGTTGTCCAGCCAGCTTGTTACCCAGGCTGCCACCCTGGGACCCACTCCCAGGCTGGCTAACTTGTTTATTAATCTTTTGTGTGGGACTGTGTCAAATGCCTTGCTAAAGTAGAGGTAGGCCATATCCACAGCCCCTCCCTGGTCTATTACTTTGGTTACCCAGTCAAAGAAATCTATTAGATTCATCTGACATGACCTTCCTGCTGTAAATCCACGCTGCCTTGGGTCCTGTGCCCTGCTGGCCTCTAGGTAATGAACAATGCTTTCTTTTAGAAGTGATTCCATCATTTTCTGCACCACTGAGGTCAAGCTAACAGGTCTGTAGTATCTTGCCTCTGCTGTGCTCCCACATTTGTGAAGACGAATCACATCCGCCCTCCTCCAATCCTCCAGTACCACACCATCCTCCCATGATTTGTTAAAAATGGTAGTCAGTGGTGTCACTAGTTCTCCCCTTAGTTCTTTCAGAATTCTGGGGTGAATCCCATCAGACCTCATTGCTTTGTCCACTTTGAGTTTTAGGAGTTCCTTCATGACCCTTTCTTCTGTGAATGGACTGATATCGAAACCCCTATCCAGAGTGCTTTTATTATTTGGTTTAGGTTCCTCCCCATCTTCTTATTTTGTGAATACTGAGCACAAATATTTGTTCAGTATCTCTGCCTTTTCACGGTCACCCTCTGCCCACTCCCCTCCCCTTTTTTAAGCCTCATTATCCCTCCCTTGGTCTTCCTTTGCTCCCTGATAAAAGGTTTTATCCCCTTCTTAACTGAGTTGGCTATCTTTTCCTCAGTTTGGGCCTTCACTATTCTGACTGGCTTCCCTGCTTCCTTCTGCTTTAACTGATACAGTTCTCTGTCCTGCTCCTTCTGTGATTCCTTGTACTTCCCAAATGCTGTATTTTTCTCCCTAACCTTCCCTGCCACCTCCTTTGAGAACCGTAGTTTTTTTTTTACTTTGTTTTGTTTATTTGCTTCATACCAAGGCTTGTTGCCTCTGCGATGGCAGTTTTGATTATTCTCCATTGTTCTGCCACCCCCCCCTTCCTGCCCATTTGCTAGTGCATTCCTTAGGCACTCACCCATTTTGGCAAAGACAGCCCTCCTAAAGTCCAGGACCTTTGCCTTTGTATGGCTTGACTCTACTGCTGTGTTATCGTGAACCATATTGTTCGGTGGTCGCTAGTTCCCAGATGACTACCCACTTCTAAATCTGAGATCCTCTCTCTGTCTCCATTTGAGAGTACCAGGTCTAAGATTGCTCCCTCCCCAGTGGGTTCCAATACTAGCTGTCTTAAGGCATGACCCCTGCAGGACATCAAGAATGACCCTGCTCTTGGATGTGGCTGCAGCAAATGCGCTCCAGTTAACATCTGGCATATTCAAGTCCCCCATCAACAATAGCTCCCATTTTTCTGCCATTCTAAGGATACCATCTATCATTTCCATGTCCATTTCCTCCCCTGAGATGGGGGTCTGTATACAACATGGCATCCATATGAACAGTTTGTAATGGATTCAAACTATGCAATCCTGCTGCGATCAAAATAAATCGTCTTAACACACAAATATATTTGGGATTGATAGCTGCAGCTGTGTACTGTTATCCAGTTGTGGAATGGGCACTGATAGAGTCCTGTCTGCCTTTCACTATCACTGCAGCACTACGTCCCACTGTGGCAGGCAGACATATATTCACTGAACAGTTAATTTAAAGCAACAGTACACATATTAATGGTTTACCCACTCATTTGCTTAACACACTTCTGTTGGTTCTCATTATGTGTGTCCGAGCCCCTACAAATGTTTTAGGGATCCCAATAGTCAGAACACACTAGATACAAACCCAGAATGGTGGGAACTAGGCAGCATCCCTAGTGAAACTATGATTTGCCAACAGAGGCAGAACAGTAACTATGTACATAGCTCCTCCATGCTCTGAGCAGGCAAGTTCAACAGGCTGGCAGGGATGTCTCTGGGCACTAGAGGTCAAGGGCAGGCAGGACCAGACACCATGATGCAGAACTAGTAAGCCGTACCCGTGGGGGGGGTGCATATATAACTACAAAAAACAGTAAAATAAATTTATAACAATGGCAGCGCTTGTTTCCAGGTTTGAAAGTAAAGCTTAGAACAACTGATTGCAATAATCATAGGTGGATATAGGGGTTCACACAGATCCTGACCCTCCAATGAAATGACTATGGAAACTAGAAGCAGATGCTACAGAAATGCAGTTAGACATGAAGCTGTTTAGAAAATAAAAAGTCCTTACTTTAAAAGGCTGTAGTCCTATTAATGTCCCACCATGTCCCAGATAGACTGGTGTGATTAACAGATAATCAAGAGCTGCAATTATTGTACCTGGCATTATAGACAGAGATTCCACAAAAGGCACAATTTGAGTCATTATCACCTTTATTGTTAGGGCTTCCAGCTAGACTGTCTGCAGTGATTGGGGGCTGTTATAGTTCTCATTGTCAACATCAGTGGAGGTAGTAACAGATCCTACAGGAATACTTGATGTCCTCAGGCATTAGGATCAAATATATATAGAAACAAGATGGGACATCAGGTGACTTTGGTGTTCCTGTCTTTCACTCTTGCTCATAGTGACTGAAAGCCCCAGAAATCACATGTGATGCCTCTCTTTAGAGTATATATATGTATGTATGTATGTGTGTGTGTATATATATATATATATATATATATTCGATCTTTATCTCCTCAAAATGTTCAGGATGCATATCTCTATGTTGCGATGGCGGACAGTCCACATTGGTGACAGAACACTTCTGACTAGAAAGAAACAGAGCTGCTGTCAAAATGCAGTAATAAAATAAATATCATCAGCTGCAACTAGAAGTGAAAGGTGACTGCTCAAAATGACAGGGAAATGGTAGCTGTATTATCATTTAGGATGGGGTAAAAAAGAGCGATGGTGATCATTTATTTATTTATTAGAATTTTTGCACGCCGGATTTACCTTATTTAGATTATGAAGGAGGGAACCAAGAAGCATTACAGTAGTTACAAAATAGAGCTATGCACCAAACGATTTTGTACTCTCCCTATGCTGTGAGACACTATTCAGTGTGAGACAGTACAGGAGTGCTGCAGCATTTGTTGTGAGCGCTAACTCGTAATATCCTTGTGTATTGCAACTTTATTGTAGTGCCTATACTTTAGCTATATCAGGAAGTCCAGCCCAGTGTGTAGTTTTTAAGGGGAACATTTTGGACTACAACTAAGGTCCAGAAGTGATTTTTTATTTTATTGTTAACTGGGAAGGCTGTCTGCTTTATAAGCAGTGTGTACCATACACTTTTGGCTAAAATCTACTGCAGGATTTGAAATTAGATTATGAAGGGAGTCGTGACCTGGTGAATTATTTCCAGGTCTCGCTATATCTGCTCGCATCTCTTCGAGAGGGCGAGATGATGAGCGAGCGATGTGGCTCTCTAGGCCGGAGACACCCGCATTAGCGCGTGTCTAGAGTGTCAAGAGGGTGTAGAGGGATAGAAAGGTTTTAAACTTTGTTTGACTGAATAAAATATAGCCTGTCGGTAAGTTTGATGCTTTTCTGATAATGTAATAGTGTACTGTGTCTTGGTTTGAAATAAAGTGAAAAGCAGTATGGCTTCACCAGTACTGACTGATTTAAATAACTCTATACCAACAGCTAATTCTGGTTATTTAGGAGCCCAATGTATACTGTGTAGCATGTTCTCCTGTATTACTGAGGTTATTTCTAATGAGCCTTTTCAATGTAGTAAATGTTTGAAGAATACAGAATTGAAACAGGAAACAAATGTATTTTCCTCACAACTAAAACAGTTAGAAATTAGTCAATTGAATATGTCTGAGTGATTTAATAGTTTGAACACCTTAAATTTGGTTAGTGAATCACACATTACTAATGATGATCAGTGTCCTATCAACCCCATACCATTATTTGATGAAGTTAATGACCAACAATTGGTTGGTAATTTATTACCTACCTTATTACCCCATACATCATTTTCCACTACAAGTGAAGTCTCAAATAAAAAAAGGGCTAGGGAGAAAGATGTAAATGAGGATGGTAACGACACTGCGTGGTATAAAGTTCAAAATTCTAGGAGAACTCAAAAAGGAAGAAAGGCTGAACATTATGCTATTCCCTTATCAAACAGATTTGATTGTCTCCAACCCTTGCTATGTCAGCCACCTGATGTAAATAACACACCTCACAGTGTAATTGGTGACAGCGACCCATATGATTCATTTTCAACAAGTAATGTCAGTACCTCACAATCGATTTCATGTGTTCATGATCAACCCTTGATTGATTTTTCAGTGGATACCACTCCTTGTCATCCTGATACTCATAATCATAATTGTAGCATTTCCCTTTCTAACCCTCCCTCAAGACAGATTCTGGTTATTGGTGACTCTATGATCAAACATCTGGATAGATCCATTTGTAATCCAGATAAAATTAATAGAACATGTACAAGTTTCAGTGGTGCTAAGATTACTGATGTTTCTAGTATATTAGATAATATTGTGAACAACTGTGGCAGTAATCCTATAGTCGTTATGCATGTGGGTGTAAAAAATATTATACATGACTCCATTCAGGATATTAAGTCTGCCTTTGTAAGGTTAACTAATAAATTGGTGGACATTGGTTGTCAAATCAGCATATCTGAAATACTCTCTGTTCCTCGTTATTCCCCTCATCTTAACCATAAAATTAAGATCATTAATAATTGTCTTTGCCAATGGTGTCTTCAACAAGAAAATAATTGTATCACCCATTGGGAAAATTTTGATGGCAGAATTGAATTGTTCAGTAGGGACGGACTGCATTTAAGTTGAAGGGGAAATGCTGTTTTGAGTAATTAGTTTCTGTTACTGATCAATAACCATTTAACTAGACTGTGTGGGGGGGGGTCAAGCAGCTATCATCCCATGATAATAAATGTGGCACTTCCTTACTGAATAAAAAATACAAGTTTTAAGTTTCAATGCCAGAGGTTTAACAAAAAAAATGGATGAGCTTCAGTTAAAAACTTTACATTATAATGTTGACATTATTTCCATTTGTGAAACATGGGGAGATGATAATGCCTTATGGGAAGGTTGTTTGGTTGACTATAAGTCATATAGATTTAATAGACCAAATAGAAGGGGGGTGGAGTAGCTTTATTTTTTAAAAATAATTTGAATACAGTTGACATTACTAATCGTATAAAAACCTCATAACACACTTAGTGAGACTATTTGGGTTAAACTGTATTTAACTCAGGAAGATTTTCTCATTATTGGTAGTTGTTATCATCCTCCCAATTCACCAGTCAATGTGTTAGAAGCAATTCTAATAGAATTTGAACAGGCAAGTGAGATTGGACAGGTAATAATTATTGGTGACTTTAATCTTGGAAACATTGATTGGTTTAATTCCACCGCTACAAGTGGTAAAGGAATTAAATTTATTTCCACTTGTCTTGAGCTGAATCTAATACAGCACGTTACTAAACCTACCAGGGCAGATAATATTCTGGATCTTGTAATCAGTAGTGACTCTACCAATTATCGACTTAAGCATCCTGGACCCAATCGCTGGAAGTGGCCATAATACTATTTTGTTTGCTATTGAGAAGGCGTATTCTTCTGTGAATAATAAAACTAATAGTTACCTTTATAATAAAGCAGATTTAAAGTCTATTGGTAGTGTTATGAATGAGATCGCTTGGAAGTTCATTTTATCTAATTTAAGTTCTGAAAATTGTTGGTCTGCTTTTAAATCAACTATCTCTAATATAAGAGATGCATATATTCCTTTCAAATTTAAAGCCCAAAATAATAAACGGTCACCAAAATGGTTTAATTTGTCTATGAAAAAGTTAAAAAAATCAAAAAAGAAAAAATACAATAGTTATTTAAAGCATAAATCTAGCACTACTTGGGAGGCTCATAGACAGATACAGATCAAATGCAAACTTGCTATTAAGAGGGCAAAATCAACATGGGAATATAAGCTTGCTAATTCCGCTAATAAAAATAATACTAAAGATTTTTACTCATATATTAATTCTTTAAAAAAACTGTTTGCCAAGTTGGCCCCATTATACAACATAATAATATTGTGTATGATCCTAAAATGATGGCCAATATATTCAATACAGAATTTTGTAAAACATTTACAGTTTCTGACAATCTTCCTGTTAGCACTCATAATAGTAATAAGTCTGTTATAACTTTTGATAAAAAACAGATATATGACAAATTGATTTCTTTAAAAGGTAAATACTGCTCTAGTCCTGATAAATTGGCTGAGCACTTATTGTTCTTGTTAGCCAAATATATTGCTTCACCATTAAAAATTATACTTGACAAGTTTTTATTAGAAAACTATGTTCCAGATGACTGGAAAAAAGCCAATGTTATACCAATTCATAAGAAGGGATTAAAAAATAATTGGGAAAGTTATCGTCCTATTAGTTTGACCTCCACAGTATGTAAAGTTTTGGAGAGTCTTATTTAAGATATCACTACACCAACTTTGGACGTTCATGACACTGAACAGCATGGATTTAAGAAGGGCAGATGTTGCCTTACCAATTTATTATCCTTTCATGAAAACATTAGCGAATTTCTGGACCATAATATTCCATGTGATGTTATTTATATAGAATTCCTCAGAGCATTTGACATCATGCCACATATGGCTCTTATTTCCAAATTATGTAATATTAAAATCAAGTGTTATATTACTAATTGGATTAGTAACTGATTGCAGGACAGGACACAGTGTGTCGTCATTGATGGATTTAGTTCTGGAATGGGCTATGTGTCTAGTGGGGTCCCACAGGGCTCTGTGTTGGTCCCTTGTCTTTTTCAGGCTTTTATTTCTGACGTGACTGATGAATGTCAGTCTATTTCTAATAAATATGCAGACGATGTTAAAATTGGTGGTCCTTGTTAAGATGCCATGCAATCTATCATTATTCAAAACTACCTGGATATTATTACATCTTGGGTAGATAAGTGGGGTATGAAGTTGAATTTGGATAAGTGTAAAGTCATACATTTGGGCTCTAATAACCTAACTTATATGTACCAGCTATATAGAACTAACCTTGTTAGTTCCCTTGATGAAAAAGATTTGGGTATTAGTATCTCTAATGACATGTCCTATAATAAGCACATTCATGACACCATTAATAAGTCCAATAGGGTAATATGGTGTATTTTACGTAATACTAGATCACGAAAATCTGAGGTTCTTGTCCTTCTGTTTATATCCTATGTCAGGCCTCATTTGGAGTATGCTGCTCAGCTGTGGTCTCAATATAAAAATGTATTAGTAATTCACTGGAGAATGTTCAAAGATGATTTACAAAGAAAATATCTGGTCTAAAAAACGATTCGTATAATGATCGGTTACAGACACTAAATTTAATGTCTTTATCCACTCGTCATCTCAGAGGCGATTTGCTTCTTCTTTTTGACATAATTAAGGATCCTGCTCTTATGACTGAATTAAGTTTACAGTTCAAAGACCATTCACATAATGTCAGAGGTCATCCCTTACAATTAAAAAGGATTCCATTTAGACATAAAAGCCGACAGTATTTTTTTACATTAAGAGTTGTGGGTCCCTGGAATAATTTGCCTATTAATGTTATTATCGGTGAGAACAAGAAATCTTTTAAATACAGGCTTGATCAATTAATTAGCACTGGATTTGTTTTTTCATATTATCCTTTGGCTTAGTATAAGAGTACTATGGGCTAACGCCCTCTTGCTCTTTCCATAACCTTAGTATGAACCTTAGTAAGCTATTAATGCAGTCATTTCATTTCATTAAAACGTTATCAAGAGACCGGGCCCAGTGACACTGAGGGCTGAGGCACTGTTTGTGCCTTACCTCATGCCACACCAGCTTGGGTTTGTGCTGCCGGGGGCCGGCCAAGGGGCTGATGGGCCAAGAGAGGATTGAGCGGCCACCTGACAGCTCACCTCTCGGGTTGGGGAAGTGTGCTGTACCAGCTTTTGGCTGCACCCAGGTGGAGGCCCGAGGCAGTGCCGATGCACAGAAGGCAGACAGCAGTCAGGGAGGGTAGCAGAGGCCACGGTCCCAGAATGCATGTGCACCTCCATGTGTATGCATTGCCTGAGCATGCTGCAGTTTCAGGAGAACCGAAGAATGGGAAGAAAACAGCAGGAAGAAAATGGGGCAGACCAGGTTCCATGAAACTTTACCCGGATGCGTTGACCCGCCCCTTCCTCTCTAACTGGCAGTATAGCCTAGAGGTTAGAGGAACAAGGTGTGAACGAGCTTGCTACATCCAGCAGACCAGACCTGAGTTTGATTCTCACAACCGCCACCTGCATACTGTGTGACTCTGAACAAGTCACTTAACAGCCCAGTGCTCCCAGGTCACCCCTGAAAACAGGCACTTGTGCCTAGTGGGCATTACCCGGTTACCAAAGACTAAAATTAAAAAAAAAATAAATAAATAAATAAATAAAATAAACTGGTAGGCCTGTCTGGGCTGTATGCTCCAAGGAGGGAGGATGGTCCTCCCTCCTAGCCCCGCCCCGCAATGAAAATCTATGGGGAAACTTGGCCAACAGAGTGGAGGGAGGAGAATGGGGACAGTCAGAGGTGTCCAGGAACAAGGCTGAGTAAGCCACCTGGCCTGGCTGGAAGGATAAAACCTTTATAAAAAAATCATCAAAAACACATATTAGAAATGGGGACTGTTGCTTTGGAATTGGTAGATGCTTGGAGACCCTGTTGCTTTGAAAACAAGTTGTCCTTTTCTGAGGTGCTGCCTATCTATGACGGGGGGGGGAGGGAGGATAGGGTACTCCGTACCAGGAGCTTCAACTTATGATTGAAGGATTGATGCAGAGAGGCTGGGTTTGGCTTCATTGGGGACTGAGGTCCTACCTGGAGGGTTAAACACAGAAACATAAGAACATAGAAGTTGTCAGCAGATAAGGACCTCCTTGCCCACCTAGTCTGCCCTATACTCCCTACCTACTGTTCCAAAGCAGATCCTACTCGATCTCTGGTCTCCCCCCCCCTTGCCTTACCTCTAAGGTCCCCTTGTGACTATCCTATGCATGCTTGAACCCTGTTACCATTTTAGCACACACCACCTCTGCTGGGAGCCTGTTCCAGGCATCCACCACCCTCTCCATGAAGAAGTATTTCCTCACATCTCCTCTGAGCCCCCAGCTTCAGAGTGTAACCTTTTTCTATGGAAAATGTTACTTTCCTGTACCTTATTGATACACTTGAGGTATTTGAACATATCTATCATATCCCCCCTTTCCCTCCTTTCCTCTAGAGAGTACATGTTTACTTCCTTGAATCTTTCCTCATAAGGCTTGTGATGCAGACCCTGTACCACTTTGGTAGCCTTTCTTTGTACCATCTCCACCCTATTTATGTCCTTCCGGAGGTGGAACCTCCAAAACTGGACACAGTACTTGAGGTGGACTCTTACTGGTGATCTATCGCCTCTGAGGCCAGGAGATCAGCGGGTTGTGGGTTCAGTTCCCACATCTGGCACGTGGGTTAATATCCCAGTACTGACACTGTAGTGCAGCATGAGAGGGGTGCTGCACTTCTGAGGTGCCGTCTCTCGGATGAGACATTAAACCGAGGTCTCATCTGCCTGGATTGGTGGTAGTTCAGGTGGATGTCAAAGTTCCCATGGCACTTATCGAAAAGAGTAAGGGAATTTCCCCAGTGTCCTGGCCAAATTTCCCTCATTCAGTAAAAATACCACCAACAGCTTAATCTGGTTCAAGGTCAGTTGCCATTCATCTGTATCCCCCTTCCCCGGGTCATGCCTGAAAAAAGGCAGGATTTGTCGAGTGCACTTACCCGGTCAACAAAAACTAAATAAATAAATCAATCTATACAGAGGCAATACTACCTCCCTCTTTCTGCTGGTGATGCCCCTCCCTATGCACCCGAGCATCCTACAGTCCTCCCTACTGCGTTATCACATTGCTTGGTTACCTTCAGGTCATCAGAAATGATTACCCCTAAGTCTCTTTGTTGTTCTGTTGTTGCTGATATCTCCCCACTCAAGTGGTATGTTGCCACTGGGTTTCTGTGCCCCAACTGTGTGATTTTGCACTTGTTTTGCATTGAAACTCAACTGCCATTCCCTTGACCATTTTTCTAGCTTTTTTGGATAGTCCTTCCTTCATTCTTTCCACCCCCCCCCCCCCGGTGTGTCCACTCTGTTGCAGATTTTTGTGTCATCCGCAAACAGGCATATTTTCCCCTCCAGCCCTTCTGCAATGTTGCTAATAAACACATTGAAGTGGCCTGGGCCTGGTACTGACCCCTGTGGCACCCCGCTGGTCACCTTGCCTTCTCCAGAGTGGACCCATTTACCACCACCCTCTGACTCCTATTGTTTAGCCAACTGCTAACCCATTTTACTACTTTTGGACCCACTCCTAGGTTGTCCAGCTTGTTCATCAGTCTTCTATGTGGAACGGTGTTGAAGGCCTTACTGAAATCCAGGTAGGCCACATTTACTACTCCTCCCTGATCCCGTTCCATGGTCACCCAGTCAAAGAACTTGCTACACAGGTGAGATGGCCTGCATCCATCCAGGAGGGGAACCACAGTCCTTAGTGACCAGTTTAAATCTTACATTGGTGAGCATTTAAACTAGCCGGGGGGGGGCAGAAGCAAGCAGGGAGCCATGAACTGCCCCCCCCCACAAGCTGAAGTAGTTACTAGGAAGAACCCCCCCCCCAACACACACACAAGCTGAAATAGTCACTAGGAAGAACCCCAAGGGAGGAAATCCCCAAGGTAGCGAACAACAAGAAAAACAAAATGGTAGAAATGAAGAGAGATGGGAATGAGAGCAGAAGAGATAAGGAGAGAAGGCAAAAGGGAAAATGGGGGGTTGACAAGCAGGGTGGTAGCAGAATATGGAAGGCCATGTGTGCAAATGCTCAAAGTCTGGGAAATAAAATCCTGGACCTAGAGGCCAGCATGGCAGAGGCTGACCTGGCCATTGTTGCCATTACCAAGTCATAGTGCAATGAGAACCATGACTGAGATATAGCCATTCCAGGTTACCCTCTGTTCAGGAAGAACAGGGTGGGAAAGAAAGAGGGAGGAGTGGCTCTTTGTGTGAGTGATAGCTATACATAAAGCATATGTAACCCCTAGGTGGCACTATCCCAAGGGCTACTTCTCCTGCCTGCGTGGCTAGTAGCAGGTTAAGGGGCCTGAGTTCTGAAATGGGGGCCTCCACCCAGAGGTTAAGGTTGGTAGTTGTCAAACTAATCTGGGCACAGCCCTCCAGGACACTGTAACCCCCCCCCCTTCCCTTCTAGTGGCCTGAGCAATATATGATAATCACTTTCGCAGTACCCCTTGTACACCATAACAGTACCCACACTGTTTGCACTTACCACCAGGGCTGGTTCCTCTGGCTCAACCCTGGGGACCCCCTGTAAAACAAGGTTATGCACAGTAAACAGCAACAGCACAGTACTCTTGGCACACACTGGAGCCACAGTCAGGTTAAATGCAGCAAAAAAGTCAGATCTGATTTATTCAGGGGACTTGAACAAGGAAGGGGCGTAATCAGGTTGATTGGCTTAAAGGCTATATTAATCAAACAGTTATGCATGCGCTTTAAGTCCCCACACAGTCACATACTCTGGGTACCCAAGTAGGAAAATGGTGGGCTAGCCAGAAACGTTGTAGCTGGTTGGGGCCTTGAGATGGAAGAAAAGCAACATGCATAACACACACTACTTGTAATCCAGAGCCGGAGGGCTCAGTTCGTGAAAGAAAAAGCAACCAGGCAATCAGATGACAACACTTTAGATTTATCTGTTGTTGCAGGGAGCTACCCTGATGTTTGCTCGTGATACCCAGTACTGGGCATAGGCAGGTCGAAATCGAGACTGCAGGTTGTTGAGCTAGAGTGCCCGGAGAAGCGGGGCCCACACGAATCACCGAGGCGTCGTTCCTGTTCAAGTGTTGAGCAGGGGGCTGATCCCCAGGCAGGTCTCTCGTCGATGACTTTCTCTGTGCAGTGGGTAGTCTAGCTGGGCCAGTGTGGCAAGGCCTAAGCCCAATGGAGATGATTTTGGATTCAGTCCGTGGGGCTGGATGTGGCTTCCTGCAAGCAGAATACAGTGCAAACCACAGTGGGGAACCAAATCGCGACCCACTAGCAGCACACAGCACATTTACATGTAAGGAAATTCTAATGCAGCTTCCAGCAAGCAGAACACAATTCAAACCACAGTGGGGAACCAAATCATGACCTAAAATAAGCACACAACACATTCACATGTAAAATTCCACTGTACCAAGCAAAAGGCTCTCCGGTCGCAATTAAAGAGTCTCTGCACAATCCAAGAGTTCAGAGGTGGCTGGAAGTCCAGACAGGCCGATCGCATTCAGCAAATCTTTGGTCTTCTTCAGGTAGGAGCCTGGTCACAATTCAGTGGGACAGCAGGCAGGCATGCAGGCCAAAACTCAGGCCTTTCCACAGTTCTCCCATGCAAATCTAGGCCGGGGCTGTTGCTTGAATCATTCAAGCTGTTATCTCTTCACTTCCCAACTCAGAACTGAAACTAGCTGCAAACAGTTTGGGAATTTCCCCAAGTTCCAAAAGGTTCGGTTGGCTGATCTGTCTGTCTGTCAGTCACAACAAGGGCTTCCCCTCCAGGTTATTTTAGGCGCCAAAATGCAAAAACTACAATTCCTACAAGTTTTGACCCCACCAAGCCCTGTAGGCAGAGTCCATTTTAGAGTCCCAACAGTACTGATTGGCCCATTCTGACACTCCCGGGCCAAGTTGGTGTAGATAAACAGAACAGTCCTTGCTGCAAAGAAGGCAGGCTAGAAAAAACTGCAATAATATTACTACTCTAACAAATGATCAGCAAATAAGCACATCTTCTAACAGAGCTCCCTTTTAGATTAATTAAGACTGCAATCCAGGCAGGTCTTAAAGAGACAGTACACAGAGGCTATACAGGCACTCTCTGGCATTACATTTGATCTGCTAAAAAGCAGAACACTAGCCAGGCAGTGAGCATTTAGGCAAGCTCAAGGAAGACTTTTCGGGAACCCCCATTTGTAGGGGGACATCACAATATCAAAAATGCAATATAAACTAAACATATATATCATTAGCTTGTTACATTACTATACATCTCAATATACTTCACATTACTACATCCATATTGACAATACTTATGCAGGTTTAATACAAGTAATACTGATTCATTTAATAACTTCTTTTCCATTAAACAATGTAAGAGGGGTCCTTTCCCTATCAGCTAGCTTGGGGTAGGGGCACCATGGTGAGAGGGAAGAACAAGTAACCTGGAGTTGGCCGTCAAGCTCAATTTGGGCAGTGAGCTTGGTGAAACATAAACCCCTTTGTGAACCACATTGAGAGGCAAATCCACTGGCCTCCCAGGGGAATCATAACTAAAGCATAGCACTGGCTTGACAGCTTGGCCAGTCTTTCTGGGGGGGGAGCGGCCACAGTCTCTGTACTTTCAGCACTAACTTTGGAGCTTTCATAACTTGAGAGGGGTGCCTCTGCATGGATGGAAATGTCCAAACTTGGAGCACTGTCAATGCCTTGCTCTGTAGGCTTTGTTTCCATAACACTTTGGTCATTATCTTCTGACGGAGGCCCTGATTGCTAATTTTGAGGAGGCTCTGGCACAATTAGGCGTTGCGGTACTGAAGGGAGGCTGTCAACACTCTCACATTGTTCTTCAAGTTCTAGTGTGACACAAGAGAGACTCAGACCATCAGCCCCTTCTTTGGGCAATTCACACAGTTCCACAAAATGCAGAGTCCAAAAGCTCAGACGTAATACTTTGTACTTCACTTTCAGGGAGCATTGGCTCCAAAGACGAAGCTGGGAGGTTAGGCAGTCCAGAAGGCCCAGCTTCATCCCCACAATTAGTCATAGGGTTACCTTGAAACAGCTGACTCAATTCATAGGAGGGGTAATAGGCATTGTCACACTCACTTTCGTCAGAGCTGGACAGACAGTCACTATCATTCTGGGCCTGCTGTGGGGGAAACCTTACATCTGTAACTACTGGGGTAGGTTGACCCTGTCTCTTTTTTGCAGCAGCATGAGTCACCAGCCCAAGGGAATCAATCTCTGATGGTTCAGCCTCAATTATGACTTGGCCGATAGGTAGCAAGTGGTTACAGTGCATGGTCTTGACAGCTTTGGAGTTATTCTCTGGATGCACCTTGTACACTGGTAAATCATTCAACTTTCCAACTACTACATGGGGAAGATGGTGCCACCTATCAGCAATTCTGCATTTGCCATGCAGTCCCAAATTGGGTAACAACACATGGTCTCCAGACGGAAGCTCTTGAGCCTTTACTTTTTTATCATGCCTCTCTTTGTTGGCGAGATTTCTTTTGGCGGCAATTGTCTGGGCCAGTTCATAGGTATGGTTCAATTGACTTTTCAGTTTCTGTACATACTGTAGATAATTTTCAGCTCAGACCCCATCTGGAGACACCCCAAAGCAGACATCAACGGGCAGTCAGGCCTCCCTACCGAACATGAGGCAGTAGGGGGAGAACCCAGTAGCATAATTTTTTGTGTAATTGTATGTGTGGACCAAGGTGCTAATCTGCTGGCTCCACTTAAGCTTGTCTTTGGGATGGAGGGTGCCCAGCATGTCTAGAAGGGTGCAGTTAAAACGTTCTGGTTGAGGGTCCCCTGTGGGTGATAAGGGGTGGTCCTTGACTTCCACACCTCCATAGAGAGAGCACTTCTTTGATTAGCTGACTTTCAAAATCTCTGCCTTGGTCAGAGTGGATCCGCTGAGGGGCACCATAGTGGACGAAAAAATTTTCCACTAGGACCATGGCCACAGTAGATGCCTTTTGATCTTTAGTTGGAAAAGCTTGTGCATACTGTGTGAAATGATCTGTAACCACTAACACATTGCCAATATTCCACTGATCAGGTTCTAAACACAAAATGTCTATGCAGACCAGTTCCATCAGGGTGCTGGTAGTAATACTGACAAGGGGGGCATCTCTCTGAGGCAGGCCTTTCCTTTGGAGCCAATGACTGCAGGTCTTTACATGGTGCTCAACATTGGCCCCCATCTTGGGCCAGTAGAATCGAGATCTTACCAAGTCGAGAGTTCTGTCAATACCAAGGTGCCCCATGTGATTGTGGAGGGACCTCAGTACCAAATCTTTAAAGGCCGTAGGCAGGACCAATTGCTGTCTGTCTACTTGACCACCACAATCCACTGTCTCTCTGTACAACAACTGATTGAGTATCTTCAACCTGGAGCCTTCTTTAAACAATAGAGCAGTTCGCAAGTCAGAGGAATGCAACTTGGACACATCTTTCCCTGCACGCAGGGCATGAAGTGCGGGCTGAATCATAGGCTCTTGGGATTGAGCCCACTGAATGCTGTCATTCTCAAACTGAGGTAGTGCACTAACATCTAGAGCAGAAAAGTGGTAATAGGCAGCCGGTATGCAGGTATCAGGAGGGCCCAAGCAATCTACTAAACAGTCCACTGTGTCTGCAGACATCTGTTCATCTCAGTCAAATTTTTGGCACAAGGCTCGGATGTCAGGTTCAGACAGCCTGTCCCAATCACTCTTGGAAACTGGCCTTTGTGACAAGGCGTCAGCATCAATATGGTTCAGTCCTGGCCTATATTCAACAGCATAATCATAGGTTGATAAGGCGGAAAGCCACCGGTGCCGAGTGGCATCTAACTTAGCTGAAGTCTGTACATAGGTTAATGGGTTATTGCGGTCTTCACCAATATCTTTGCCCCACAGAGGTAATCATAAAACTGGTCAATGATGGCCCATTTTAGTGCAAGGAACTCCAGCTTGTGCACAGGGTAGTTTCGCTCCGATGGGGTCAAGCTCCTACTGGCGAAGGCCACTGGTCTCAAACCATCCTCATGGGCTTGATACAGCACAGCTCCTAGACCCTGCAGACTGGCGTCCATATGCAGCACATAGGGCTTGGTGGGGTCAGCATAGGTGAGGATGGGTGCGTGGGTGAGCTGGTATATGACTTCGTGAAAGGCTGCTTCATATTCGTGTCCAGCGGGGCCCAAAATGTTCACCTGTGCAGAAGTACACTTTCTCTGATTCTTCAACAGCCCTTTTTTTATATTTATGGTTGGTAGGAGGGTAACCCTGGGTAAGATTCAAGAGCGGGCGAATCACTTTTGAATAGTCTTTTATGAACCTGTGGTAGTAGCCACAGAACCCCAGGAAATGTTGTAGTTCTTTCACATTATGGGGCTGGGGCCAAGTAGTCAATAATTCAGCCTTACTGGGATCAGTCTCTATCCCTTCTGCAGATACTATGTGCCCTACATACTTCACGGAGGTTTGAAAAAAATGGCACTTGTCAATGGACAGCTTGAGGCCGAAATCTTCCAATCGGTCCAGCACTTTAAACAGTTGGGTCTCATGCTCCTCTAATGTGTGTCTGAACACAATGACATCATCTAGGTACACTAGACATTCCAGCAAGTTCATATCTCCCATCGCACATTCCATCAGTCGATGAAAGGTGGCAGAGCGCCCGAAATCCCCTGTGGCATTCTCAGGAATTCGTAGAACCCCAAAGGACAGGTGAAGGATGTTTTCTCATGGTCCTCCGGGGCCATCGAAATCTGGTAATATCCACTGAGAAGATCCAATACCGAGAACCATTTGCTCCCATTCAAACAATCCAGGGCATCTTGTATACGGGGCATGGTGTACCGATCTGGGATTTTTCACTGGTTCAGGGTTCGATAATCAACACACATCCTTGCGGACCCATTCTTCTTATGCACAACCACAATGGGAGAGGCATATGGGCTCCTTGATTTTTGTATAACGCCAGCAGCGAGCATTTCCTGCAGGTGCCTCCTAACATCGAAGTCTTCCAGTCGGTCTAGGACTTTAAACAGTCATGTCTCATGCTCCTCTAATGTGCGCCCAAATACAATGACATCGTCTAGGTACACTAGACATTCCAGGAAGTTCATATCTCCCACCGCACGTTCCATCAGTCGCTGAAAGGTGGCAGGGGTGCCTGAAATCCCCTGTGGCATTCTTAGGAATTCATAGAACCCCAAAGGACAGATGAAGACTGTTTTCTCATGGTCCTCCGGGGCCATCAGGACCTGGTAGTATCCACTGCGAAGATCCAATACCGAAAACTATTTGCTCCCATTGAAACAATCCAGGGCATCTTGTATACGGGGCATGGTGTATTGATCAGGGATGATCTGCCGGTTCAGGGTTCAATAATCAGCACACATCCTTACCGACCCATTCTTCTTACGCACAACCACAATGGGAGAGGCATATGGGCTCCTTGATTCTTGTATCACACCAACAGCAAACATTTCCTGCAGGTGTCTCCTCACATCATCTATGTCTGCTGGGGCAAGACGTCGGGATCTCTCTCAAAATGGCCAGTCATCATGCAGGCGTATGGGATGCTCTGCACCCTGGACACACCCCACGTCCCATTCTTTTAATGAAAACACTTGGTCCCTCAGAGTCAGTTTCTTGCTAATTCTAGCCTTCCATTCAGCTGGCAACAGGGAGTTACCAAAGTCAAATAAGTCCGGGGTCACTCTCTCCTCGCCACAGCACTTGTTGCTGGGCAATATGGCAGTGTTTGGCAGTATACTGTAGCTAGGGTGCATCCTCTGTTCATCTGAATCTCCTGATCTGACACATTCTGAATCTGAACCATCACTCGTCATGCATAGGCATGGGCACGAGCAGGCAAGATGCTGGGTTTGACCAATAATCCCTCTGGCAACTTTCCATCTCCTGGTGCATCCAACATCAATATTTTGTTCTTTACATTTCTCTTTAGATGGACTTCTCCATAGATTGTGCACTGGGTGTTGGGGGGCCAATACCAAGGAGTCAGGTTCCTTTTTCCACACTATCCCCACTGGCTCATCTGGGTCCACTTCATTGGGTCTCTGTTGCCAGTCATAAGCCCTTTTTACTAAGGCTGGAATTCTTAGGGCCCATCCAGTTAGCTGCCCTTGTTTCTCATGGCAGAGTTGTGCTACTCTCCCAAACATGTGGGCGTTTGTTCCAATTAACAGGGGAATCCCATCATACAGTCCAGTGGGGGGACACACTAGGGCTAGTGTCTCTACTTGCTCCTCTACGCCAGTGACAGTTGCAGGAAAAGACAACCAGAGGCGGGCATTTCCTAGATATGGATAAGACTTGTTGCTCAGCCCCCACACATGTAGGACTTCCAGGGATTGTAAGGGCACATCAGATAAGTGTTTGTCATACCAGTCCTGAAACACTGTGGTCACTTTGCGACATAGAATTTGATGACAGATAAGGACCGCTTGGCCCACCTAGTCTGCCCATTTTCCTACCTAACAGATAAGCTGCAGATCCTAGTTAACCAACAGCTTACTTCTTCCTAACCCCCCCACTAGGACTGTCTTATGTCTGTCCCATGCATTCTTGAATTCCCCCACTGTTCTTGACTCCACGACCTCCTCAGGGAGGCTGTTCCATGCATCCACAACTCGCTCCGTGAAAAAATACTTCCTCACATTACCTCTGAGCCGTCCCCCCTCTATCTTCAAATTGTGCCCCCTTGTTCTTGCACATCTCTTTTTCTGAAAGATGCTACCCTCTTGGACTTTGTTGATTCCCTTGAGGTACTTGAAAGTTTCTATCATGTCCCCTCTCTCCCTTCTTTCCTCAAGGGTATACATATTAAACTCCTTTACCCTTTTTTGGTATGTCTTCTGGTGCAGACCCTGCACCATTTTGGTTGCCCTCCTCTGGACAGCCTCCACTCTGTCATTGTCTTTGCGGAGATGGGGTCTCCAGAACTGCACACAGTACTACAGATGGGGTCTCACCAACTGTCTTTACAGAGGGATAACAACTTCCTGTTTTCTACTACTGATGCCTCTTCCTATGCATCCCAGTATCCCCCCAGCCTTCCTTACTGCCTTCTCACGTTGCTTGCCCACCTTTAGGTCATTTGATATAATTACCCCCAGGTCCCTTTCGATTTTTACTGTTGTCAGTATCTCACCCCCCCACCATTGTGTACTCTTCCCCTGGGTTTTTGTTTCCCATGTGCATTACCTTGCACTTCTTTGCATTGAATCTGAGCTGCCATACATTTGACCATTCCTCCAACCTTGCCAAGTCCCTTCTCATCCTTTCCACTCCATCTTGTGTATCAACCCTGTTGCAGATCTTTGTGTCGTCTGCAAAGAGACATACTTTTCCTTCCAGTTCCTCTGCAATGTCACTTATAAAGACATTAAAAAGGACCGTTCCCAGTACTGAACCCTGCGGTACCCCGCTAGTAACCCTCCTTTCTTCACTGTGTAGTCCCTTACTACTACCCTTTGCGTCCTGTTGTCTAGCCAATTTTTTATCCAGGCTACCACCTTGGGACCCACTCCAAGGCTAGCTAACTTGTGTATTAATCTTTTGTGTGGGACTGTGTCAAATGCCTTGCTAAAATCTAGGTAGGTCATGTCCACAGCCCCTCCCTGGTCTACTACTTTGGTCACCCAATCAAAGAAATCTATTAGATTCGTCTGACACGACCTTCCCATCATAAATCCATGCTGCCTTGGGTCCTGTGCCCCACTGGCCTCTAGGTACTCAACAATTCTTTCCTTCAGAAGTGATTCCATCATTTTCCCTACACGCTGAGGTCAAACTAACTGGTCTGTAGTTTCCTGCCTCTGTCCTGCTCCCACTTTTGTGAAGAGGAATCACATCCACCCTCCTCCAGTCCTCAGGTACCACCCCATCCTCCCATGATTTGTTAAAGAGTAGTCAGCAGTGTCACTAGTTCTACCCTTAGTTCTTTTAGAATTCTTGGGTGAATCCCATCAGGCCCCATTGCTTTGTCCACCTTCAATTTTATTAGTTCTTTCAGAACCCTTTCTTCTGTAAATTAGCTGGTATTGACCCCCGTCTTCAGAGTGTTTCTCTTGTTTAGTTTAGGTACCTCCCCCTCCTCTTCCTTAGTGAATACTGAGCAGAAATATTCGTTCAGTATCCCCGCTTTTTCACTGTGTCCCTCTACCCACATTCCTTCCCCGTTATTAAGCCTCAGTATCCCTCCTTTGGTCTTTCTTCACTCCCTAATGTACCTATAAAAGGTCTTATCCCCTTCTTAACAGAATTGGCTATCCTTTCCTCGGTTTGGGCCTTTGCTATTCTGACTGCCTTCCCAGCCTCTTTCTGCTTTAACTGATAAAGTTCTCTGTCCTGCTCCTTCTGTGTTTCCTTATATTTCCTGAATGCTATCCTTTTCTCCTTAACCTTCCCTGCCACCTCTTTTGAGAACCATAGTGTTTTTTTCTTTCGTTGTGTTTTATTGATTTGCTTTACACAAAGGCTTGTTGCCTCTGTGATGGCTGTTTTGATTACTCCTCATTGTTCCTCCACCCTTCCTTCTTGCCTGTTTGCTAGTGCTTTTCTAAGGCACTTTCTCATTTTCCCAAAGTCAGCTCTCCTAAAGTCCAATACTCTTGCTTTTGTATGGCTTGATTGTATGGCTGTGTTTATCGTGAACCACACTGTTTAGTGGTCGCTTGTTTCCAGGTGGCTACCCACCTCTAAATCTGAGATTCTTTCTCCGTCCCCATTTGAGAGTACCAGGTCTAAGATTGCTCCCTCCCGAGTGGGTTCCAATACTAGCTGTCTGAGGCATGCCCCTGTAGGGCATCAAGAATGACCCTGCTCTTGGATGTGCCTGCAGCAAAGGTGCTCCAGTTAACATCTGGCATATTCAGGTCCCCCATCAACAATATCACCCTTTTTCTGCCATTCTAAGGAAGCCTTCTATCATTTCCTTGTCCATTCCTTCCCCCTGAGATGGGGGTCTGTATACAACCCCTGTGCAGATTGTGGTGCCATTTCCTGTCTCTAGGGTGACCCAGAGTGCCTCATCTGCTCTCTGTTTACTCCTTAGTTCTGTTGCTTTGATCCCTTCCTTTACATACAGAGCTACTCCTCCTCCTCTTTTACCCTCCCTGTCCCTCCTGCAGATTGTGTATCCTGGTATGTTGACATCCCAGTCATGGTTCTCTGTGTACCATGTTTCTGTGACTGCCACAATATCCAGGCAACCCTCTTCCATCAAGGCCACTAGCTCAGGGAGCTTGTTACACAGACTACGGGCGTTGGTACTCATCACCCTCCACTTTTTGATAGCCTTACCCCTTTTAGCCCAATTCCTGTCCTTACTGCCTTTGCCTTTTTTTACATTTACGTCTGTCCTGCTCCCTAATAACTTCTCTACCTTGGTGTTTACCTCACTAATTACCATGTTTTGTGGGGGGAGGCTGGGATGCAACCCATTGTTAAGCACAGCCCGAGTAGGTAATACCATTCACAGCCACATTAGTCCCCATTCAAGGGTCCACTATCTTGGACCAGTCTGGAGGGACAGCAGTAGGGGCCGGTACAGACGACTTAGCCACAAAGAACTTGGAATTGGGATTTCGTGAGCCATCACCACAGTCGTTTCCAGCACCCCTCGACCATGGTTTCGCTTTCCAGAGCTCCCCTTGAAGTCTGTATACAACCTTATCTAAGTCTTTTGGGGACCGGCATTCTTTCTTCATATGCCCCTCCTTCCCACAATTATGACATAGTATGCTTTCTAGAATCTGGCGTGGCTGAGGCATCACATTGGGGGCTGAGGCAGGGTTACCACCAACAGAAAATTGTGATTCAACCTCTGTCTGGTGTGTGGTGAGCTTGAGGAGATGCCTCAGTAATTCCCTCCACTTCCATAGTCAAGTCATCAATCTTTGAGCTGCTGTCAACAGGGGATGCCTGGGAGTGCACCCCCACCCCCATAGCAGACACGCTCTGAGAGAAGTTTGGGCCCATTGTATCTCTGGAATTGGCTTTTAGGGAAATGGTAGCACTCATTTCTTGGACCTCTCGCAGTATCTTGCCCCAGGGCAGAGCATCCTTGCTAGTCTCCCTATGTTCAACTGGCACTGTATTTCACTCCTGAGCATCACTCACATGTGCATCCTCAGTCATCTGGGCAGCAGCAACAGCAGATACAGGAGGGGGCTCCCCACTTGGCTGCCTCCTCTCAATCCTCAGAATTTCCTTTATCAGTCCGTCATAGGAAGGAGGCACATCCAACCAAGCAGCAGCAAGGCGTAGTTTGAGCAGCAATAATTCAAAGAATGGGGCTGACTTGAGAAGTTGGTCCAACCTATTCCAATCTGACTTAGCTGGGGCCATGCCTTTCTTTAGGCATTCCTGCAGCACCACTTTGAGTCGAGGCACATACACGGATAAGGGCTCCCCTGGGTATTGCTGAGTGTTTTTGACCCTACCCCACAGGTCCTCATCCGAATCGGGACTCTCATACACGTTTTCCAAAGCATTCAAAAAATCTTGAGCAGTTTCTTCTGGATTACTAGCCTGTGTAGCGTGGATAGTAAGTTGGGAGGGGCCTCCAAAGCTTTCAACCACCCTTCTCCTCTCTCCTCTTCTCTGGTTCGGGGCATTGCCATTCTCGGATTTAAGGGGCAACATAGTATATCCAAGTCTCCCAATTGTTCTCCCCTTGGGGTGTGGGGAGGGTGCCTGAAAACATCCTCAGCCAGCGATACGAGTCGTGGCTAATGGCGGGTACAGATATAGGGGTCAGCAGTGGCATGGGCACAGAAGGCGGGCCGGTAACAGGTGCTGGAGTGGGAGGGACTGTTGGTGGCAGGAATAATTTCTTAAAGTCCTCTACGATTTTCCCTTCCTCCAGCAACAACGTAGCAAATTTTTCATAAAAAGTGTCAGATAATGGTGAGAGCTCATCCTCCCCAGGGTCTTTACTGTCTTTTGTTATCACTCTCCAGGAGGCTAGGACCCCTTCTGAGGCGATAGTCTGTGGCACTTTAGAGCTGTTCATGAGGTCACTACACTCTACCAAGGCTATGAAAGTTTGGATGATCAAATCAGCCTGTCGACCCACCACCTCAGGGTTTTTTAAACATTCAACTTTGGAGAGTGCTCCCTCTACAGTGTCCTTACTGGTACCCAGGGGAATGTCCAGTATAAGCAGAGCATTTTGGGGGTCGATCTCCTGCCCAGTACACCACCCCACCAACTGGTGTACAGCCATTTCTACTAGGGTAGCCATTAATTTTTAACAATAATTCATACTTTTTGGCAACTAGAAGGCACAAAATCCCAGCGGTGAGCCTCCAAGATATAACCCCTAGGTGGCGCTATCCCAAGGGCTACTACCCCGCCTGCACAACTAGTAGCAGGTTAAGGGGCCTGAGTTCCGAAAGGGGTGCCTCTACCAGGAGATCAGAGTTGGTAATGGTCAAACTAACCTGGGCACAGCCCTCCAGGACACTGTAACCCCTCTCTTTCCCTTCTAGTGGCATGAGCAATATACGATAATCACTTTCACAGTACCCCCTTGTACACCATAACAGTACCCACACTGTTTGCACTTACCACCAGGGCTGGTTCCTCTGGCTCAACCCTGGGGACCCTCAGTAAAACAAGGTTATGCACAGTAAATAGCAACAGTACAGTACTCTTGGCACAAACTGGAACCACAGTCAGGTTAAGTGCAGCAAAAAAGTCAGATCTGATTTATTCAGGGGACTTGAACAAGGAAGGCGCGTAGTCAGGTTGATTGGCTTAAAGGCTATATTAATCAAACAGTTATGCATGCGCTTTAAGTCCCCACACAGTCACATGCTCTGGGTACCCAGGTAGAAAAATGGTGGGCTAGCCAGGAACATTGCAGCTGGTTGGGGCACTGTGTTGGAAGAAAAGCAACATGCACAACACACACTACTTGTAATCCAGAGCCGGAGGGCTCAGTTCGTGAAAGAAAAAGCAACAAGACAATCAGATGACAACACTTTAGATTTAGCTGTTGTTGCAGGGAGCTACCCTGATGTTTATGCAAGATACCCAATACTTTACACAGGCAGGACGAAATCGAGACTGCAGGTTGTTGAGCTGGAGTGCCCAGAGAAGGGGGTGCCTACACGAATCACCGAGGCGTCATTCCTGTTCAAGTGTTGAGCAGGAGGCTGATCCCCAGGCAGGTATCTCATCAATGGCTTTCTCTGTGCAGTGGGTAGTCCAGCTGGGCCAGTGTGGCAAGACCCAGGCCCAATAGAGATGATTTTGGATTCGGTCCGTAGGGCTGGATGCGGCTTCCAGCAAGCAGAATACAGTTCAAACCACAGTGGGGAACTAAATCGTAACCCACTAGCAGCACACAGCACATTTACACGTAAGGAAATTCTAATGCAGCTTCCAGCAAGCAGAACACAATTCAAACCACAGTGCGGAACCAAATCACCACCCACTATAAACACACAATACATTCACATGTAAGAAAATTCCACAGTACCAGCAAAAGGCTCTCTGGTCGCAATTACAGAGTCTCTGCACAATCTGGGAGTTCAGAGGTGGCTGGAAGTCCGGGCAGGCTGATCGCATTCAGCAAATCTTCGGTCTTCTTCAGGTAGGAGCCTAGTCACAATTAAGTGGCTCACTTCGCTCTCCAAGTTTGGATTCAGTCCAAAAAAGGCCCAAGTTCCCTCTCAAGGACAGCAGGCAGGCCAAAACTCAGGCCTTTCCACAGTTCTCCTGCACGAATCTACACCGGGGCTGCTGCTTGAATCATTCAAGCTGTTATCTCTTCACTTCCCAACTCAGAACTGAAACTAGCTGCAAGCAGCATGGGAAGTTTCACAAGATCCAAAAGGTTCGGTTGGCTGATCCGTCTGTCAGTCATAACAAGGGCTCCTCCTCCAGATTATTTTGGGTGCAAAAATGCAAAAACTGCAAATCCGTCAAGTTTTGACCCCACCAAGCCGCTGTTGGCAGGCTCCATTTTAGAGTCCCAATACTGCTTGGCCCATTCTGACAGTCTCGGGCCAAGTTGGTGGAGATAAACAGAACAGTCCTTGCTGCAAAGAAGGCAGGTTAGAACACACTGCAATATTATTACTACTCTAACGAATGATCAGCAAACAAGCACATCTTTTAACAGAGCTCCCTTTTAGATTAATTAGGACTGCAATCCAGGCAGCTCTTAAAGAGACAGTACACAGAGGCTATACAGGCACTCTCTGGCAATACATTTAATCTGTGTAAACGCAGAACACCAGCATGGCAGTGAGCATTTAGGCAAGCTCAAGGAAGACTTTTCAGGAACCCCCATTTGTAGGGGGGTTACACATAAAAGAATTACTGTGATTGTCTTACAGTGATTGTTCTAAAACTATTTATGTCATCAGTATGTATCATTGATGTATCCTGTATCCTACATCTTTCTGTGTAACAACATCCAGGTCACCCCTGAAAAGGCATTGCTAGGTAGGGCTCCCCCCCCCCCACATCTCTGAATTCCTCTCCCCCGCAAGTTCTAAGTATGAAGCCAGATGCAGCACACTAGCAGCCCTCTCTCGCCCCCATTCCAGAGAACGGCACTCGGACAAAGATCCTTCTCCTGTAGAGCCCCTCTCTAACTCAACAAGGTCATGGGGGTCTCACTGAACACTACAAATTTGCCTGCTTTTGAATCTCAACTCAAATAGCACCTGCAAACCAGAAGCTCCTGTGAGTGCAGAGTGAGCACTTGAAGGCCCCCCAGGCATCCCTCCCCCCTTTTTCTTTTTGTAACCCCCTTGCAAATGGGGGTTCCTAGAAGCTTCCCCAGGAGCTCGTTTAGATGCTCCCTGCCTGGTTGGTGTTCGGCGTTTAAGCCGTTTATATGTTATTGTCAGTGAGCGCTGTAAGAGCCTCCGTGTACTGTCTCTTTATGGGCTGCCTGCTTGCAGCCATAACCAGTGGAAATGAGGGGGCTGTGTGGTTCTGTGCTCTACTCCCACCTGGGCGACTGGTTAATTGCTCCGTTTCCGCAGTTGCTAGAAGAGCAGAGGGAGCCTAGTTGGATGATATGGCTATTTGCTAGAAATAACTTAGGGTAATGATGATAATGTAAGTTGTTCTAACCTGTTTCTGTTGCAGCAAAAGACTGTCCGATTATCCCCTCCATTTTGGTCCCGAACTGCCGTATTGGACCAATCAGTAACTCGGGACTCCTTTGAGCCGGTTGACCAATTGGGGAACTGTTTTTGCATGTGAGAAAGGCATTATGGGCTATGGCACTTTTTCACACCACTGACTGGGAGAAGCTGACTGCAGTGTCACCAGCCAATGGGGCGGGCGCCCGAACTGGAGGAAGAGCCCTTTGCTGCTGAGGGCAGATGCATTGTGGCTGGTGAGGAGTGAGGAGCTTCTGTGCTTCTGCGCTGGGAAGTGTCTAAGGGAACAGAAGGCCTGGAGGTGGCGGTTTTCTCTGGCGAAGCGAAGTTCACCCTGAAACTGGCCGCGGGCGGCCAGGAGGAGGCTGTGCCCTGTACAGCTACCCACCAGGCTCGACCTGTAGGAGGACTGGAGAAAATTGCTGAATTGCGCCGGTCCGGAAAAGTGAAGCTGCCGCTGCAGTATCTCAGTGGCTGTGAGTTGTAGGAGCATTGGAAGCAGCTGCCTGGTGTGGTACCCTCTGTTGCTGTTTACCATATAAATGTGTGAGAAGGCGGGTGAAAGTCAGGCTCCATCCTGGTAGCGGTGAAGGAATCGTTATTTGCTGGGGTTGTGAGTACTAATTCAGGGTAGCTCCCTGCAGCGTGTCTACGCAGTGGTTTCAGTGCATTATTGTATTGCTGACTGCCTAATTAAACTTTCCTCCTACTTTGACCTGCTCAGGACTGTTATGTTTGTCTGTGCTAA
The DNA here is from genome assembly GCA_016271365.2 of Neoceratodus forsteri. NCBI lineage: Eukaryota > Metazoa > Chordata > Ceratodontiformes > Ceratodontidae > Neoceratodus > Neoceratodus forsteri. The sequence goes on from CM057453.1 coordinate 1,531,464,005, forward strand.
GGGCCCCAACCAGCTGCCACGTGTGGACTAGCCGTTAGGGCTTGGGTACCCGGACAATAAACTGTAGGGTTAGGCCTGTGCACAGAGCCCTAGGTAGATAAGTATAGTGATAAGCTAATCAACTTGATTCCCCCTTGTTATTTTCCCCTGAATAAATCAGATTGCTTTTGTACAGCTACATCCTGGTTATTGTGTACATTAATGGTGAACTGCTGCCTGGTGATTGCAATATAACTGTGCCTTACTTTACAGGGGGTCCCAGAGAGCTGGAATATATTATCCGGGGGATAAGTGTACTGGTGAACAGAATTTTTGGTACCCAGTGTGAGTCACTAGTGGGACAGAAGGGGGGTTGCAGTAGCCCAGAGGGCTGTGACCGAGGTAGTCTTAACTGTGCTAACCCCGACCTCTGGGTGGAGGCACCCGTCAACGAATCTGGGCCCCTCACCCTGCCTCCATGGGGGCAGACAGGGGTAGTAGCCCTAAGGGTAGCGCCCCTTGGGGGTTACATTTTATTGCCTCTAAATCCTACCTTTCGTTTTGTTCCTCTGCTATACTAACTCTCCTCAGCCCGCACATACTCCCCCACGCCCCTGTCCACTAGCCTCACCCCTTACAGCCCAACCAATTCTCTAGCTACTAATCTTCTATTTTCCCCTCCCTCATGTACGTTCCCTGCCCCCTCTCCTTCCCTCATCCTCTTCCTTGTCCACTCCCCCCCACTTTGCCTCCCCTCCCTCTATTTCCCAATCACCTCTCTGATTCTGTTCTCCTTTTTCTCTGACACCCTTTCTTAATCAAGGACAAGGCCTCGCTTTGAGGCTGCTTCCCCCCCTCCCCCAAACTAAATGCAACTTGGAACTACTCTTTTGTGCAATCTCTCAAGTTATCATATTTGGCTAAGTAAATTTTGGCTAATCTTCTCTCTTGTTAATGACTAGAACTGTGCTGTTCATGTTTTTTTTTTTTTTGGTGGTAAACAAATCATCCTGTATTGTTTCTTGTTGTATGTACTAGTTGCTTTTTGTATTATGTTACCTGATGTGGAATCTTTGTAAAAGAGCTCCAGCTCAAAGGTTGTATCTGAATCAGTGGGTCTACCTGGTCAACAAAATGAAATAAATAAATAAATAAATAAAAGCAACAGAGATACAGGGAATACAGGAAGGGTCGGAGGTACAGTGGGTCACCCTGGAAATGAGGAATGGTGCCACAGTTCAAACTGGCATGATCTACTGACATCCAGCATGGGGAGGGGGGGATAAGGTTCTGGTGGAAGCTGTCAAAAAGATGGCAAATAAGGGAAAGGTGCTGCTGACAGACGACTTCAGTTTGCCAGATGTAGATTGGAGCATCCCAGCTACAGCTTCAGCTAGGGGCAGGGACATCCTGGTCTCCCTTCAGGGGGCTTTCCTCAGGCAACTAGTAAAAGAGTCCACTCATGAGGGGGCGCTACTGGACATTGTACTCACCAATGAGGACAGTGTTGCAGACGTCACAGTGAGTGGCCATTAGGGGGCGCCGTGATCACCATATGCTGGGGTTCAATATAAGCACTGTGGCAGAAACAAACCACACAAAGGTGGGGGTCCTGGAACTAAGGAGATCTGATTTTAAAAAGATGGGTGAATTCCTCAGGGATGCCTTGGCGGGGGGGGGCACTTGGGTGGAGTGGAAGTACAGTGGGCAAAACTAAAAGAGGGGATAGTGAAGGCAACAAACCTCTGTGTCAGGCAAGTAAGCAAAAGCAAGAGGAGAAAGAGACCGCTATGGTTCTTAAAAGAGGTGGCTGGGAAGGTAAGGCCAAAAAAAGTTAGTTTTCAGCTCATAAAAGGAGACACAGAGGGAGGAGGATAGGGAGGTGTATCAGGAGAAACAGAAGGAAGCAGGGAAAGCAGTTAAGAGCACAAAGGTGCAAATGGAGGAGAAAATAGCTCACGCAGTAAAGAAAGGGGACAAGACATTTTTCAGGTATGTAAGTGAGAAGAGAAAGACCAGGGGAGGGATAGTAAGGCTTAGGAGGGAAAGGGGGAGGGGAATGTGGTGGGGGACCAGGAAAAAGTAGACATCCTGAACAAATCACTTTTGTTCAATGTCCACAGAGGCAGTGGAAGGCGAGGGTCAATAGGTGAGTGCCAGGAGCACAAATCTGAAAGTGTACAAGGCAATGGGGCCAGACGCGGTGCATCCAAGGATATTGAGGGAGCTCAAAGAGGTGCTGGCTGCACGTCTGACAGCCCTGTTCAACCACTCTCTGGAAACAGGAGTGGTTTTGCAGAACTGGAGGAGGGTAGATGTAATCCCACTTCAGAAAAGTGGTAGCAGGGAGGAGGCTGGCAATTACAGACCAGTCAGCCTAATTTCACTGGTGGAGAAAGTAATGGAATCACCACTGAAGGAAAGGACTGTGGAATATCTTGAATCCAGTGGCTTACAATATCCGAGGCAGCATGTATTCACTTGTGGGGGGGTGTGATGTCAAACAAATCTGATACATTTATTTGAATGGGTAACCAGCGAATTAGGTAAGGGTGGAGCGATGGGTGTGGCCCACCTAGATTTCAATAGGGCCTTTGACAACGTTCCACATAGGAAACTCATAAACAAGCTGGGTAGCCTTGGAGTGGGTCCAAAGATGTAAACTGGGTAAGGAATTGGTTAGGGGACAGGAGACAGAGGATGGTGGTAAAACAGAGTTCACTTGGAGAAAGGGAGGGTGAGCAACGGGGTGCCACAAGGATCAGTACTGGACCAGTCTTCTTTAATGTTTTTATTAACGACATTGCAGAGGGGCTGGAAGGGAAAGTATGCCTTTTTGCAGGTGACACTACAATTTGTAATAGGAGAGACACTCCGGGGTGTGTGTGTGGAAAAAATGAATAGAGATCTAAGAAAACTAGAGGTGTGATCAAGGGTGTAGCAGCTAAGTTTCAATGTGAAGAAGTGCAAAATAATGCACCTCGGGCTCAGGAACCCAGGAGTGCAAAACAAAATGGGGGAGTGGTATTAACGACCACCAAACAGGAAAACGACCTGGGGGGTAATCAAATCTGATGACCTAAAGGTAGCTTGACAGTGCGACAGGTAGTGGGGAGAGCTAGTGGGATGATGGGTATCATCAGCAGAAAAGGAGATGTAATGTTACCATTGTATAGATCACTAGTGAGACCTCACATAGAGTACTATGTCCAGTCTGGAGACCACCTCTCTGGAGGGACCTAGACAGAGTAGAGGCGGTCCAGAGGAGGGCAACTAAAATGGGCAGGGTCTGCATCAAAATCCCCATGAGGACAGACTAAAGGATCTCAATATGTACACCCTGAAGGAGGGAGAGGGAGGAATATGATAGACTTTTAAATACCTCACGGATATAAATAAAGTTCAAGAGGGAAGGATTTTTCAGAAAAAAAGATGCTCAAGAACAAGGAGACATGCTATTGTAACCCCTAGGTGGCGCTATCTCAAGGGCTACTACCCCTGTCTGCTTGGCTAGTAGCAGGTTAAGGGGTCTGAGTTCTGAAATGGGTGCCTCCACATCGGAGGTTGGGGTTGGTAGTGGTCAAGCTAACCTGGACACAGCCCTCCGGGATACTGTAACCCTCCTCTTTCCTTACTAGTGGCTGGAACAATACACAATAATCACTTTCACAATACCCCTTACACACCACACAAGTACCCACACTGTCTGCGCCTACCACCAGGGCTTTCCTCTGGCAGGCCCTAGGAACCCCCTGTAAAACAAAGTTACACACAGCAAATAACAGCAGTACAGTAATCTTACACAAACTGGAACCATAGTCAGGGTAAATGCAAAAAAGAGTTAGATCTGATTTATTTAAGGGACTTGAACAAGGGAGAGGCGTAATCAGGTTAATTTGCTTGACATAGAAACATAGAAACATAGAACATAGAATTTGATGGCAGATAAGGACCGATTGGCCCACCTAGTCTGTCCATTTTCCTACCTAACAGATAAGCTGCAGATCCTAGTTAACCAACAGCTTACTTCCTCCTACCCCCTACTAGGACTGCCTTATGTCTGTCCCATGCATTCTTGAATTCCCCCACTGTTCTTGACTCCACGACCTCCTCAGGAAGGCTGTTCCATGCATCCACAACACTCTTAGTGAAAAAATACTTCCTCACATTACCTCTGAGCCGTCCCTCCTCTATCTTCAAATTGTGCCCCCTTGTTCTTGCACGTCTCTTTTTCTGAAATATGCTACCCTCTTGGACTTTGTTGATTTCCTTGAGGTACTTGAACATTTCTATCATGTCCCCTCTCTCCCTTCTTTCCTCAATGGTATACATATTAAGCTCCTTTACCCTTTCTTTGTAGGTCTTCTGGTGCAGACCCTGCACCATTTTGGTTGCCCTCCTCTGGACAGCCTCCACTCTATCATTGTCTTTGCGGAGATGGGGTCTCCAGAACTGAACACAGTACTCCAGTTGGGGTCTCACCAACTGTCTGAACAGAGGGATAACAACTTCCTGTTTTCTACTATTGATGATTCTCCCTACGCATCCCAGTATCCCCCCTGCCTTCCTTACTGCCTTCTCAAATTGCTTGCCCACCTTTAGGTCATCTGATATAATTACTCCCAGGTCCCTTTCCATTTTTACTGTTGTCAGTATCTCACCCCCCATTGTGTACTCTTCTCCTGGGTTTTTGTTTCCCAGGTGCATTACCTTGCACTTCTTTGCATTGAATCTGAGCTGCCATCCTTTTGGCCATTCCTCCAACCTTGCCAAGTCCCTTCTCATCCTTTCCACTCCTTCTTGTGTATCAACCCTGTTGCAGATCTTTGTGTCGTCTGCAAAGAGACATAGTTTTCCATCCAGTTCCTCTGCAATGTCACTTATAAAGACTTTAAAAAGGACCAGTCCCAGTACTGAACCCTGCGGTACCCTGCTAGGAACCCTCCTTTCTTCACTGTGGACTCCATTTACTACTACCCTTTGTGTCCTGTTGTCTAGCTAATTTTTTATCCAGGCTACCACCTTGGGACCCACTCCAAGGCTAGCATACTTGTGTATTAATCTTTTGTGTGGGACTATATCAGATGCCTTGCTAAAATCTAGGTAGGCCATGTCCACAGCCCCCTCACTGGTTTACTACTTTGGTCACACAGTCAAAGAAATCTATTAGATTCGTCTGACATGACCTTCCCATCGTGAATCCATGCTGTCTTGGGTCCAGTGCCCCACTGGCCTCTAGGTACTCAACAATTCTTTCCTTCAGAAGTGATTCCATCATTTTTCCTACCACTGAGGTTAAACTAACTGGTCTGTAGTTTCCTGCCTCTGTCCTGCTCCCACGTTTGTGAAGAGGAATCACATCCACCCTCCTCCAGTCCTCAGATACCAACTCATCCTCCCATGATTTGTTAAAGAGAGTAGTCAGCGGTGTCACTAGCTCTACCCTTAGTTCTTTTAGAATTCTTGGGAGAATCCTATCAGGCCCCATTGCTTTGTCCACCTTCAGTTTTATTAGTTCTTTCAGAACCCTTTCTTCTGTAAATGGACTGGTATCAACCCCCGTCTTCAGAGTGTTTCTCTTGTTTGGTTTAGGTACTTCCCCCTCCTCTTCCTTTGTGAATAATGAGCAGAAATATTCGTTCAGTATCCTTGCTTTTTCACTGTCACCCTCTACCCACATTCCCTCCCCTTTATTAAGCCTCAGTATCCCTCCTTTGGTCTTTCTTCCCTCCCTAATGTACCTATGAAAGGTCTTATCCCCCTTCTTAACAGAGTTGGCTATCCTTTCCTCAGTTTGGGCCTTTGCTATTCTGACTGCCTTCCCAGCCTCTTTCTGCTTGAACTGATAAAGTTATCTGTCCTGCCTCTTCTGTGTTTCCTTATATTTCCTGAATGCTATCCTTTTCTCCTTAATCTTCCCTGCTACCTCTTTTGAGAACCATAGCGGTTTTTTCCTTCATTGTGTTTTGTTGATTTGCTTTACACAAAGGCTTGTTGCCTCTGTGATGGCTGTTTTAATTACTCCCCATTGTTCCTCCACCCCTCCTTCTTGCCTGTTTGCTAGTGCTTTTCTGAGGCAATCTCTCATTTTCCCAAAGTCAGCCCTCCTAAAGTCCAATACTCTTGCTTTTGTATGGCTTGATTGTATGGCTGTGTTTATCGTGAACCACACTGTTTAATGGTCGCTTGCTCCCAGATGGCTACCCACCTCTAAATCTGAGATTCTTTCTCCGTCCCCATTTGAGAGTACCAGATCTAAGATTGCTCCCTCCCAAGTGGGTTCCAATACTAGCTGTCTGAGGCATGCCCCTTGTAGGGTATCAAGAATGACCCTGCTCTTGGATGTGCCTGCAGCAAAGGTGCTCCGGTTAACATCTGGCATATTCAGGTCCCCCATCAACAATATCTCCCCTTTTTCTGCCATTCTAAGGATGCCTTCTATCATTTCCTTGTCCATTCCCTCCCCCTGAGATGGGGGTCTGTATACAACCCCCATGCGGATTCTGGTGCCATTTTCTGTCTCCAGGGTGACCCAGAGTGCCTCATCTGCTCTCTGTTTACTCTTTAGTTCTGTTGCTTTGATCCCTTCCTTTACACAGAGAGCTACTCCGCCTCTTCTTTTACCTTCCCTGTCCCTCCTGTAGATTGTGTATCCTGGTATGTTGACATCCCAGTCATGGTTCTCTGTGTACCATGTTTCTGTGACTGCCACAATATCCAAGCAACCATCTTCCATCAAGGCAACTAGTTCAGGGAGCTTATTACACAGACTACGGGCATTGGTACTCATCACCCTCCACTTTTTGATGGCCTTACCCCTTTTAGCCCTATTCCTGTCCTTACTTCCTTTTGTCTTTTTTTGCATTTACCTCTGTCCTGCTCCCTAATGACTTCTCTACCTTGGTGTTTGCCTCACTAATTACCGTGTTTTGTGGGGGAGGATGGGATTTCCCTGCACTTTTTCAGTGCCTCCCCCCTTGGCTAGTTTAAATGCTTGCCAATGAAGCATTTAAACCTCTCACCTAAGGTCCTGGTCCCCCAAGGACAGATGCAGGCCATCGCGTCAGACCAAAGGCTGTATCAATCAAACAGTTATATATGCACTTCAGGGTCCATAAATAGTCACACACTCTGGGTACCCAGATGGAGAACGGTGGGCTAACCAGGAACGTTGCATCCGGTTGGGGCCCAGTGGTGGAAGAAAACAACATGCACAACACACACTATTTGTAATCCGGAGCTGGAGGGCTCAGTTCGTGAAGAGAAAACAACAAGACAATAAGATGATACACTTTTAGATTAGACTGTTGTTGCAGGGAGCTACCCTGATGATTACTCACGATACCCAAGACTGGACACAGGCTGGACGAAAATCGAGACAACAGGTGGTTAATCTGGAGTGCCAGGAGAAGCAGGGCCCACACAAATTGCAGAGGCATTGTTTCTGTTCAAGCGTGGAGCAGGGGGCTGATCCCCAAGCAGGTCTCTCGTCAATGGCTTTCTCTGTGCAGTGGGTAGTTTGGCTGGGCCAGTGTGGCAAGGCCCCGGCCAAATGGAGACAAAATCAGATACAGTCCATTTTGGGCTTGATACAGCTTCCATCAAGCAGAACACAGTTCACAGTGGGGAACCAAATCACGACCCACTAACAACTCACAGCACATTTACATGTAAGGAAATTCTACTGTACCAGGCAAACTGCTCCCCAGTCATGATCGCAAAGTCTCTGTACAAACTGAGGATTCAAAAGCAGCTGGAAATCCTGACAGGCCGATCGTATTCAGCAAAATCTTCGATCTTCTTCAGGTATGAGCCTGGTAAAAAATCAGTGGCTTACTTCGCTCTCACAAACTTGGATTTAGTCCAAAATAATTCTCTTCTCTCCCTCTCAGGGGCAGCAGGCAGACATGCAGGCCACAACTCAGGCCTTTCCACAGTTCTTCCACACAAAACTACTCAGACAGCTGCTTGACTGTCTCAAGCTGTTGCTTCTTCGGCTCCCAACTTAGATCTGATTCAACTGCCAGCAAGCCTGGGACTTTCTTTGGAATCCAAAAGGTTCGGTTGCTGATCTGTCTGTCATTCACAACAAAGGCTCCCCCTTCCAATGCAAAAAGACACCAAAAGCCCAAAACTACAATTGCTACAGATTTTGACTCCAGGCAGCTCCTGTAGTCCGGCTCCATTTTAGGTTCCACCAGTACTGATTGGTCCAATTCGGCAGTCCGGGACCAAGATAGTGGAGATAAACAAAACAGTCCTTGCTGCAAAGGAGGCAGGTTAGACAAACTACATTATTATTATCACTCTAACTGATTTTCAGCAAATAGTTGCATCTTTCAACAGAGCTCCCTCTCAGATTACTTATGGCTGCAATCCAGGCAGCTCTTAAAGAGAGAGAGTACACAGAGGCTATACAAACACTCTCTGGCAATACATTTAAACTGCTAAAACACAGGACACCAGCCTGGCAGAGAGCATTTAGGCAAGCTCGAGGAAGACTTTTTGGGAACCCCCATTTGTAGGGGGGTTATACTATGAAGCTGGAGGGGGTAGACTCAGGGAAGATGTGAGGAAGTACTGCACTTCTTCACAGAAAGAGTGGTGGATGCCTGGAACAGCCTCCCAGCGGAGGTGGTGGGGGAAAAAATGGTAACGGGATTCAAGAATTTGTGGGATAGGAATAAAGGAACCTTAGTGGTAGGGAAAGGGACGATAAAGCCGGAGATCAAGCAGGGTCTGCGGTGTTACAGCAGGTAGTGAACATAGGCCGATTGGTGGGACAAGTGGTCTTTATCTGCCATCAGATTCTCTGTTTCTATGTGATCGTTTTGTGATGCACCGTTTATTCATTTTCTTGGCCAGCCCAACCCACGAGTCTCAGCGTGCCCCTGGAAATCAGTGTTGCACCTGGTCTCTATCTATCAATTGCCTCAGATAACAACATACATCCTTCAACAACTTGTAACCCCTTGGTGGCGCTATCCAAAGGGCTACTACCCCTGCCTGCTCGGCTAGTAGCAGGTTAAGGGGCCTGAGTTCTGAAATGGGTGCCTCCACCAGGAGGTCAGGGTTGGTAGTGGTCAAACTAACCTGGGCACAGCCCTCCAGGACACTGTAACCCCCTCTTTCCCTTCTAGTGGCCTGAGCAATATACGATAATCACTTTTGCAGTACCCCTTGTGCACCATACCAGTACCCACACTGTTTGCACTTACCACCAGGGCTGGTTCCTCTGGCTCAATGCTGGGGACCCCGTGTAAAACAAGGTTATGCACAGTAAATAGCAACAGTACAGTACTCTTGGCACAAACTGGAACCACAGTCAGGTTAAATGCAGCAAAAAAGTCAGATCTGATTTATTCAGGGGACTTGAACAAGGAAGGGGCGTAATCAGGTTGATTGGCTTAAAGGCTATATTAATCAAACAGTCTTGCATGCGCTTTAATTCTCCACACAGTCACACCTCTGTGTACCCAGGTAGGGAGACGATGGGCTAGCCAGGAATGTTGCAGCTGGTTGAGGCCCTGTGATGGAAGAAAGCAACATGCACAACACACACTATTTGTAATCTGGAGCCGGAGGGCTCAGTTCGTGAAAGAAAAAGCAACCAGACAATCAGATGACAACACTTTAGATTTAGCTGTTGTTGCAGGGAGCTACCCTGATGTTTACTTATGATAACCAATACTGGACACAGGCAAGACGAAATCGAGACTGCAGGTTGTTGAGCTGGAGTGCCTGGAGAAGCGGGGCCCACACAAATCACCGAGGCGTTGTTCCTGTTCAACTGTTGAGCAGGAGGCTGATCCCCAAGCAGGTCTCTCGTCGATGGCTTTCTCTTTGCTCTTTGCAGCGGATAGTCGGGCTGGGCCACTGCGGCAAGGCCCAGGCCCAGCCCGACTACCCGCTGATAAGAGATGATTTTGGATCAGTCTGTGGGGGCTGGATGCAGCTTCCAGCAAGCAGAATACAGTTCAAACCACAATAGGGAACCAAATCATGACCCACTAGCAGCACACAGCACATTTACACACAAGGACATTCTAATGCAGCTTCCAGCAAGCAGAATACAATTCAAGCCACAGTGGATAACCAAATCACGACCCATTATAAGCATGCAACACATTCACATGTGAGGAAATTCCACTGTACCAGGCAAAAGGCTCTCCAGTCGCAATTACAGAGTCTCTGCACAATCTGGGAGTTCAGAGGTGGCTGAAAGTCCAGACAGGCTGATCGCTTTCAGCAAATCTTCGGTCTTCTTCAGGTAGGAGCCTGGTCACAATTCAGTGGCTTACTTCGCTCTCCAAGTTCGGATTCAGTCTGAAAAAGGCACAAGTTCCCTCTCAGGGACAGCAGGCAGGCATGCAGGCCAAAACTCAGGCCTTTCCACAGTTCTCCCGTGCAAATCTACACCAGGGCTGTTGCTTGAATCATTCAAGCTGTTATCTCTTCACTTCCGAACTCAGAACTGAAGAGCTTGGGAACTTCCCCAAGATCCAAAAGGTTCGGTTGGCTGATCTGTCTGTCAGTCACAACAAGGGCTCCCCCTCCAGGTTATTTTAGGCACCAAAATGCAAAAACTACAATTCCTACAAGTTTTGACCCCACCAAGCCCCTGTAGGCAGGCTCCATTTTAGAGTCCCAAATGTTCTGGTTGGCCCATTCTGACAGTCCCGGGCGAAGTTGGTGGAGATAAACAGAACTGTCCATGTTGCAAAGAAGGCAGGTTAGAACAAACTGCAATAATATTGCTATTCTAACAAATGATCAGCAAACAAGCACATCTTCTAATAGAGCTCCCTTTCAGATTAATTAAGACTGCAATCCAGCAGGTCTTAAAGAGACAGTACACAGAGGTTATACAGGCACTCTCTGGCAATACATTTAATCTGCTAAAACGCAGAACACCAACCTGGCAGTGAGCATTTACACAAGCTCAAGGAAGACTTTTCGGGAACCCCCATTTGTGGGGGGGTTACAAACTCATTATTTCCCTGCCTCTCATAAAAACACAGGCGCATAGAACATGACGGCAGAAAAAGGCCTGGTAGCCCTGGTCTATCCAGTCTGCCCAGCCCTACCTGTTACTCCCTAACGACCATCTACCCCCTTTTCCCTTCCCTCCTTCTTCATCTGTCCTTATCAGGCCTTTCAATGGCTTTTTTGATCTGAGTTAAGAGATTTGGAACTTAAACTTTAATCACAATTTAAAAAAAAACAGTGTTCTGGACCTAAGAATTTAAAACATATGCTATGGCAGACAGATTAACATATTTTACAACCTGGTGCCCATGTGCTTTTTTTGAACTTTTGGGTCATAAGGTAAACTACTGTAGATGCACACGCTCACACAGGTTAATTATATGTAACTCGGGCATCGTGTACCCATGGGCTACTACCCCTGCCTGGTGACCACAAAAGAGGTTGAGGGACCTGGACTCTGTTCTGATGGTGATTGGGGGTTCTTTCCTAAGATATAATTAATAGCATGGTGCCTTTACCCAGTAGTTACATAGTGAAGTATAGTGGGCCAGTTTTCTGTAGGGTACAACCCCCTGGGATGCTGTACCTACCCACCTCCCCTTCCAGTCACTCCCCACATAGAATACCATAAGCCAACTTAATACTCTAAGTTGCAGTTAATTAGTAGCTATCACGAATAATATGCTCACAGCGTTAAACAAGAACATTAATAGATTTATTATTGGGGAAAGGGGACAGGGAAATGCAAAAGTAGAACAGTTGCAAATGATTTTAGTAAAACAGCAGTAAACACAGCAGTACAGAGTCCACTCCTCAACACCACACTGTTAACCAAGCCTCCTTCCCACTAGTACCAGTGTCCCTAAGGAGTCTAACACCTGGGTACCTAGACAAGGAAAGTCACAGGCCTGTAATCATTGCCACGGGTTGATCATTGTCGATGCACTTGAACTTTAGGAACAAACTTGTAGTAATTAGATTTGATTCCCCCCACTCAATGCAGTCCCTGCACTTACCCACGGTTTTGAAGTCCCTTGCGCAGGGTCTGAGCTGAATCAGTACGTGGCAATTGTCTTTGGTGATGCTTGGACCTTAGGTGGAAATGCTAGCAGTTGTCAAGGTTGGCGCTGATGTCCGGCAGCTTCTCCCCTTCGGGTGGTTGCAGGCTCTTGCAGCTTGTCACTTCAGGATGTCCTTCCATGAATGCGGGATTAGGCCAGACTCAGGGACAAGGTCCACACACTCGTCCCACATGTCAAGGTTTCTAACTCTCAAGGGCAAATGTTCAGTACTACCTAATGTAACCCCCCTACAAATGGGGTTCCAGAAAAACCTTCCTTGAGCTTGCCTAAATGCTCACTGCCAGGCTGGTGTCCTACGTTTTAGCAGTTTAAATGTATTGCCAGAGAGTGCCTGTATAGCCTCTGTGTACTGTCTCTTTAAGAGCTGTCTAGATTTCAGTTATAATTAATCTGGGAGGGGACTGAGTGTTTCTATGCTTGAGTCCTGCCTGGGCTGCCAGATAATCACTCCGTTCAGCCATCACTATTAGCGCAGAGGGAGCTCTGTTAGAAGATGTACTTGTTTACTGATCATTTATTAGAATAGTAATAATATTGCAGTTTGTCTAACCTGCCTTCTTTGCAGCATGGACATTTCTGTTTATCTCCGCCATCTTAGTCCTGGACTGCAGAAATGGGCCAATCAGTACCTTTGGGGACTCTAGAATGGAGCCTGTCCCCATGGGCTTTGTGGGAGCAAAATTCTGCAGGAATTGTAGTTTTGGGCTTTTGGCACCCAAATGAACCGGGAGAGGGAGCCCTTGTTGTGACTGACAGAGGAATCAGTCAACCGAACCTTTTGGATCATGGGGAAAATCCCAGACTGCTTGCAGTTTCAGTTCAGATCTGAGCTGGGAAGTGAATAGCTTGAGATAGTCGAGCAGTAATCCTGCATTGATTCACACAGGAGAACTGTGAACGGGCTGAGTTTTGGTCTGCCTGTCTGCCTGCTGTCCCTGAGAGAGAAATTGAAGTTTATCCAGACTGAATCAGAATTGTGAGGAGGATTTAAGCCACAGAACTGTGACCAGGCTTTAACCTCAAGAAGACCGGTTGTGCAAAGACTCTGTAATTGCGACCGGATAGCAATCTGCCTGGTAGAGTAGAATTTCTTACATATAAAAGTGCTGTGTGCTGTTAGTGGGTCGTGATTTGGTTCCCCACTGTGTGCTGAACTGTGTTCTGCTTGCTGGAGGCTGCATCCAGCTCCCACGGACTGAATCCGTATTCATCTCCATTGGGCCGGGGCTTTGCCACACTGGCCCAGCCAGACCACCCGCTGCACAGAGAAAGCCATTGACGAGAGACCTGCCTGGGGATCAGCCCCTTGCTCACGTTTTGAACAGGAACCACGCCTCGGTGACTCATGTGGGCTCTGCTTCTCCTGGCACTACAGTTCAGCAACCTGCTGTCTCGATTTCGTCCTGCCTGTGTCCTGTATTGGGTATCGTGAGTAAACATCAGGGTAGCTCCCTGCAACAACAGCTAAATCTAAAGTGCTGTCATCTGATTGCTTTGTTGTCTTTTCTGTCATGAACTGAGCCCTCCGGCTCCGGATTACAAATAGTATGTGTTGTGCATGTTGCTTTCTTCCATCACAGGGCCCCAAATAGCTGCAAGCTGGCCTACCCTGGGCAACGTTCCTGGCAAGCACACCGTCTTCCTACCTGGGTACCCAGAGTGTGTGACTGTGTAGGGACTCTGAAGTGCATGTGTGACCCCCTTGCAAATGGGGGTTCCCAAAAGTCTTCTAGGAGCTTGTCTGAATGCTCCAAGCCTGGGTGGTGTTCGGCATCTGAGCTGTTTAAATGTGGTTCCAAGTGAGTGCTATTTAAGCCTCCGCGTACTGTCTCTTTAAGAGCTGTCTGCTTGCAGACTTAATTAGTTTGTATGGGGGGACTGTGTATTTAATGCTCAAATCCCACCCGAGCTGCGGAGAAATCGATCCATTTTGCGGTCGCTGAAGGTTCAAAGGGAGCCCATCTGAAAGCTGTAACTGTCTGCCTGTAATCAATTAAAGCATTAGCAAAATTGTAGTTTGTCTAACCTGCCTTTATTGCAGCTGGGACTCTGTATATGTTAACTCTCCATTTTGGACCTAAATTGCTGTGCTGGGCCGATTGGGTTAAGGAAGCCCTAAAATGGAGCCTGTGGATGAATCAGAACTTGGACTCTTAATTTGAGCCAGCCACAAGGGGATTGTATGGGCAGTGACTCTGGGAAATGTAGTTTTGACCATGGCGCCTTTTTCTACCAACAGAGGGAGTCTTATTGTGAGTGACAGCTGAATCAGCCAACAGAATAGTGTGGAGCTAAAGGAAATGCCCTGCTCTGTGACTGGAAAGATCAGATAAGTTGTGGCAGTGAAGAGAGAAGGAGCTGTGTGCTTCTGCGGTGTATAGTTTCGCGCGGGAAGTGCGTGTGAGGCCCTGAGTTTCGGTCTGCAGCCTTTGTGAGTGCCAGTTTGGACTGAATCAGAGTTGTGAGGAGAAAGAAGCACGAGAAGTGTGGAAACCAGGCTCACCCTGTAGAAGAGTGGAGTAGACCCCGGAGCAGTTGTCGGCAGTTGAAATAGTCAGTTGCAATTTAATACAGTTGCAATCAGTTGCAATTGCATTGGATTGCAGTCATAAAATAGTGGAGTTGAAATCCACTGCAGTTGACGGTTCCGTGACCCATCCAGGTTTGTTTTTGTGGTACACTGCAGTGTGTTTTCTCTTTTTTTTTTCCTTTCCTGGGGGGGTGGAGGGGGGGCCAGGGGGGCCGCGAATATATAATGGTCCTCAACCGCTGGCAGCAAGCCTTACAGCCAGTAAAATTCACCCCTGGCTCCTGGAAATGAAACATCCACCAATTAGGAAAGTGAGGAGGAGGAGCCAGGAGCTTGAGAGTGTCTGTGACTGGCTGCACATGGTGGTGGGGAGAGCGTGCCTAGATAGGAGAGGAGACTGTCAGGAGAGGACGCATCTGAGTTGTTGTGTGGGCAATGGAGTGAACAGCATTTTTCTGCAGGGACAAAGTTTGGTGGTTTGGCCTTTAATTTAAAAATGTTAACTGTGTCCACTGTCTTGACGTGTCCAGTGCCTGGAGAGAGACTAGTGTGTGGTTGTGCAGGTCCCAGTCAGTCCTACAGTAAAGCCAGGCAGCAATCGTGTGAAGGCAGCAAGTCAGTGGTCTGGTCGCAGTTGGAATCAGCCTGTGACCCCGTCGGGGGACTCTTACTAAGTCTCAGTCAGGTCTTCAGAGTCAGCGAGAAGAAGGAGTGGTAGGTGCACTAGTTCCACTGCGTGGTGTACCGGAGTGGGGGTGGAGTCTGGGTTGGGGACCAGCTGTGTGGGTTGGGAGGAGGGAGCACACAGCTCCAAAAAAACACTGGCACCACCACCGAGTGGAGCTGCAGTGGCAGCCTGAGCCATGGAGTCACCCTCCGACACCGACTAAATCATCACCCAACACCTGACCGAACTGGGAACAGGCTACTACTGTGAGCAAGGTACTGTATGGGATGTGAATGTAAGGCCAGCCAGGGCTGGGCAGTGGGCAGTAGGAAGGAGGAGGATGGTTTCTCACAGACTACTCAGTCTGTCTGTGTGTCTGCTGCGTGCTGGACTGTCTTGTCTGGCTGGTTGAGAGCTTGGGGGCTGTGGGGCCTGGGGGGCCGAACTTGAAAAGCCAAGGCAATCGATCATCATTGATCTATTGCTGGTGGCCTGGCTGGGCTCTCTTTGACTGTGGTAGCATTGTGAGTAAGTCAGACTCCCCACAAGGTCATGGAGCAGGCCAGGCGCAGGTGGTCGGTTGGTGAGTTCCTGGACCCATAGAAGGCCAGAGCGTGGAGTATGGTCATTCAGGTCCAAAGGACAAAATGTTTGGTGTTTGCCACTGTTGGAATCGGATAGACTAAATATTAATGTCCTCATGGCAAGATGAATACAATTTAAAAAACACATTAGTATAAATGCTAAAAGCCAAAACAAGTTCAGAAACTGTGTCAGAAAATGTTTTTTTATATATGCGTGAGGTTTTTTTTTAGCTTTAAACTATGGATACATCTCAGTTCTGGTATACCATATAGGAGGTATTTCTATGGGTCCTCCCTTAAACTATTTTTAGTCTCACAGATTCTACGACTACTAGTAAACTAACGTATATTGATGGTTAGCTCTGTTTGCAAAGGGTACTTTCTAGCTTCTGTGGGGTGTTTAAGAGGCCCTACCTGTACTGTATTTTAGACTCACAGTTCTTTTCTAAGTAGCTAGTATTACTGCTGCTTATTTTTCTATACTGTATACTGTTTTATTGCCCTGCTTCAACTTGTTGCTTTCAGGGTCTTAGTATAGTTTTTTGTTCTTTTGACTGGTTATTGTGCTTTAGTGGGTCCCTGCTGTGTGTAGATTTGTTTCACTGCACTTTGTATTTGCATTTTAAAGAGCAGCCAACTTCTTAGCTGCTGCTGACTAGTTGCTGTTCCCTCCAACATATGTAATACCTCACCTGCCTCAGAGTTGAGGGGCATAAATAATTCCTTTAGTTTTTGCCCATTTATGAAGTTATAATGCTGCTAAATCCCAAATGCTAAAAATGGAGTTGCTTCTCAACCTTAACCCACCAACATGCCCCCACATAGGCACATGCAGCCCTATTTTGTGATATCAGAAGGCGAAGGCTGTGTATGAGTGCACCCCATTGATTTCAAGGGGGGCCTTTCCATACATTTTATTAACTTTCATAGTCAAAATTTTAACTAAAAAAAGATACTAAGTTAAAAAAAGTATGACAAACTACAACATAATAAAATTCAACGACGGTGAAAGTTGAAAACAATTGGTTGTATTTTCTTCAGTTAGTTGTAGTCAGAAATTTCAAACTAGTTGAAAAAAAATCAATCATAATGTGTGGTAAGTCAGTCATAATTGGTTTTTCAACTGACTCCGGGGTCTAGCGTGGAGAAATTGCTGAATCGCTCTCGGTCTGTCAGGAACTGAAGCTTCTGTGTGTGCACCCGGGTATTTTTCAGTAATTGCGATCGGGATCGAGGAGCAGCTTGCCTGGTATAGCACTTTCCTTTTACATATAAATGTGTGTAGTGCTTGTGGGGAATCGCTATTTCAAATCCCCTGTACAGTGAATTGTGTGCTGAAGCTGGAAGTAAACCCCCAGCTTAATTCGGACTACATCCGTTTGCTATCAACTGCAGTGGGGTCCAGTCACAAGGACCTTGTCCTCATGCCCTGCTCTTCTGGCAATCCAGAGGGACATCCTCCATCCGATCCTCAGCTTGGGTGTTGTGAGTACAATTCAGGGTATTCCCCTGCAGCTTGTTTTCCAATCACAAGTGTGTCACCTAATTCTTGTTGTTTCACTGTTTCATGGACTGAGCCTGCTGGCTCCAGATTACAATTGGGTGTTGTGCATATATTTTCTTCTACAGGGCCCTATCCATTTGTACCTGGTGGCCAACCCCGGGCAATGGACCTGGCTAGCCCCCCCAACCTGGGTACCCAGAGTGTGATTTTTCAGACCCTGTATGTGTGCACCATACTGTGATTTAATGCCACTAATTAACCTGATTTCCCCCTCCTGTGTTACTGTTCCCTAAATAAATCAGATTTGTTGTTGTTGTTAAACTTTAAACTGTCTGAAGTGTCAGTACCTTCATGCCAAGCACTGTATTGGTTTGTGTATGCTGCTTAACCTTTTTTTCAGGGGGTCCTCAGAGATGAACCTGCGAACCAGTCTCGAGGGTAAGTGGTACCTTATGAATGAACAGTGTGTACATGTGGGGTATTGGTACTGTAACTCCTGTGCATCGTGTGGGCCATTAGAGGGATTAGAAGGGGGTCTCAGTGTCCCAGAGGGCTGTGACCAAACTAGACCAACCGCTACAAACCCTGACCTCTGGGTGGAGGCACCCGCCATAGAACCTGGGCTCCTCAACCTGTCAGTAGTCAAGCAGGCAGGGATAGTAGCCCTTGGGATAGCGCCACCTGGGGGTTACACATGTATAACTGTTTGATTGATATAGCCTTTAAGCAAATCAACCTGATTATGCCCCTCCCTTGTGCAAGTCCCCTGAATAAATCAGATCTAACTCTTTTTACATTTAATCTGACTGTGGTTCCAGTTTGTGCCAAGAGTACTGTGCTGTTGCTATTTGCTGTGCATATCCTTGTTTTACAGAGGGTCCCCAGGGTCAAGCTAGATGAACCAGCCCTGGTGGTAAGTGCAAACAGTGTGGGTAATTTCATGGTGAATAAGGGTCATTGTGAAAGTGATTACTGTATATTGTTCAGGCCACTAGATGGGGAAAAAAGGGGGTTACAGTGTCCCGGAGGGCTGTGCCCAGGTTAGCTTGACAACTAACAACCCTGACCTCCGGGTGGAGGCACCCATTTCAGTACCCAGGCCCCTTAACCTGCTACTAGCAACGCAAGCAGGGGTAGTAGCCCTTGGGATAGCGTCACCTAGGGGTTGCATCTTGGAGGCTCACCGCTGGGATTTTATGTCTTCTAGTGGCCGAAATTACGAATTACTGTCAAACATAAATGGTTACCCCAACAAAAGTGGCTGTGCACCAGTTGGTGGGGTGGTGTACCAGGTAAGAGATTGACCCCCATAATGCTTTGCTAATACTGGATATACCTATGGGCATTAGTAAGGACACTGTTGAAGGGGCACATTCTAAAGCTGAATGTTTGAAAAAAGCTGTAGCGGTGGGTCAACAGGCTGATTTAACTGCCCAAACTCTCATGGCCTTGGTGGAGTGTTGTGACCCCCTGGACAGTTCAAAGGTGCCCCAGACTATCACTCCAGAAGGTTTTCCAGCTGCCTGGAGGGTGATAACCAAAGATAGTAAGGATCCCTTAGAGGATGAGCCCCCACCGTTATCTGAGTCTTTTGAGGAGAAGTTTGCCAAGTTGTTACTGGAGGAGGGCAAAACTGTGGAGGAGTTAAAAAAAATATTCCTGCCACCTGGGAGTGTCACCTCCCCACTGTCCACACCCACCCCAGCACCTGTTCTTTCACCAGCTTCTGTACCTGCCTCTGAGCCAGCAAGTAGTCATGGCCCTTACCACAAGCTCAAGGTATTCTCTGGCATCCGCCCTACTCCTAATGGGAATTCGACCTGGAGACCTGGATAGACTCTACTACCCTTGCAGTACAAGACTGCAATGCTCAGAGGCCGAAAAAAGGGCCCACCTGGGGGGAAACCTCCAGGGACCTGCATTACATACTTTTCACTCCCTGAGGTCCTCTGACCCTGACACCAAAGCCCAAGAGAACATAGTCGCCCTTGAAAATGTGTTTGGGGGCACCACTAGTGTTGGGGCCTTGAAATGGAAATTTAAAGATGTTAGACAACAGCCAGGGGAATTGTCATCTGTCTACATGGATCAATGAGAGGGAATCCTACAAACCATTTTTCAGAAAGGAGGCTGGGCCTCTAGTGAAGTGGACCGGGTAAAACTGGATCATATATTCTGCTCTGCTCTGCCCGGCACTCCAGCTGGGTGTTGCTCAAATTGCAACTGCATCAAAGGAAATCTTGTCCCTTGCTCTTCCATGTGTTGATGAAGGAGGTACAGGAAGTTGTGGAGGAGGAAGGCTTTTCGGAGCCCTGCGCAGTCGTAGCTGCTGCAACCCCTGCTCCAGGCATGGGGTTGGTTGCTGATGGCCTGGAATCACCGCAATCACGTGACGGAATCCAAGAACTAAATGTCAGCCCAAGGGGGCCCAGCCAGAGAGGGACTGCTACGGATGCTCTGCCATGGGATGAACTGCTGAGGGAGTTCAGAGAAACAAAAAACAGTCTCTTTATGAAGGCCATTCCTGCGAGTACAGGCCCCGATCCTTAACCGACTGCATCTGCTGTGGGGGTGCACACCCAGGCATCTTCTGCTGACAGAAGCTCAAAAATTGATGTTTTGACTATGGAAGTGAGAGAATTGACGAGATGTCTCCAAATGCTCGCCACACCGCAGACAGAGGTGGAACCAAGGTTTTCTGTTGGTAGTACCCCCGCCTCAGCTCCCAATGTAATATCTCGGTCACACCAGACCCCAGAAAGCATATTTTGCCATAATTGTGGGAAAGATGGACACATAAAGCGAGAATGCCGGTCTCTAAAAGACCTAGATAAAGTTGTATACAGACTTCAAGGGGAGCTTTGGAAAGTGAGACTATGGCCGAGGAGCGCCGGAAATGACTGCAGTGCAGGACTGAGAAATCCTAACTCTAATTTCTTTGTGGCTAAATCATCTGTCCAGGCCTCTGCTATTTCTTCTCCAGACTGGTCCAGAATAGTGGGCCCCACAATGGAGACTTCTGTGACTGTCAATGGTATCCATGCTTGGGCTGTGCTCGATAACGGGCCGCAAGTGACCATTGTATTCCAGGACTGATATGACAAACACTTATCTGATGTGCCACTACAATCTCTGGAAGGTTTGCATGTGTGGGAACTGAGCGACAAGTCTTATCCCTACCTAGGATATGTCCGGCTCTGGTTGTCTTTCCCTGCGACTGTAACTGGTGTAGATGAACAAGTAGAGACACTAGCCCTGGTGTGCCCTCCTACGGGATTGTATGATGGGATTCCCTTGCTCACTGGAACCAACGCCCACATGTTTGGAAGACTAGCACAGTTGTGTCACGAAAAACAAGGGAAATGGACTGGATGGGCACTGAGAATCCCAGCCCTGATAAAGAGAGCCTATGATCTGCAAAAACGGACTATTGAAGCCGATGGAGATGAGCCGATGGGGAGGGGATAGTGTGAAGAAAGATCCTGATTCTCTGGTACTCCCTCCCAATGCTCAGTACGCTATTCAGGGAGAGGTTCACATTAGAAAGGAAGTGAAAAATAAAATATTAATGTTGGATGCACCGGGTGATGGAAAGCTGCCAGAGGGATTATTGGTTAAACCCAGCATTTTGTCTGCCCGTGCTCACGCCTATGCACAATGAGTAATGGTCCAGATTCAGAATGTGTCAGATCGGGAGTTCTGGTTGAACAGAGGGTGCACCCTAGCTACAGTACACTGCGCAGACTCTGCTGTATTACCCAGCAACAAGTACTCTGGTGAAAAGGAAAGAGTGGCACTGGACTTATTCAACTTTGGTGATTCCCCATTGCCAGCTGAATGGAAGGCTAGAATTGGCAAGAAACTCACCCAGAGAGACCAAGTGTTTTCATTAAAAGAATGGGACATGGGGCATGTCCAGGGTGCAGAGCATCACATATGCAAGCAATAATACCCAACAGGGTGGGCGGTATTGGGCAGTGGAGGGCCTTATAGCCCCTGGAAGGTCTGGTATTGCCCATACTGCCCACCCTGGAGGGTATTATTGCACTTAGAAAATGGGCTAACTGTGTCATTTTTACAGGATTGCAAAAAGTAATTCACTAAACTTGACTACAATTCAAGTTTTTTCTCCTTCATTGGCAAAGTAGTCCCTCTACTACTGGCATTGGTAGTAAAGGGCAGTGTAATGTCTGGTACTGTGCTGTCTCACTTCACCCCCCCCTTCCCAAACAGTCTGTCCCCTTCTGTCTTTTTCATTTTTTTTCTGTAACCCCATTGATGCAGTTTATTTTTTTTATATTCAAAGTGCCAATGGAAGCGAGACCGGAATGCAGGACCGCAGAAAAGTGAAAGTTTTTCAGGTTGTGTAGTGACGTGTGGTCTCTCTGTATTCACCTCCCCGCCATTTATCTGTCCCCTTCTGTCTTTCTTTTACCCCATCGATGCAACTCATTTATTTATTTTCAAAATACCAATGAAAACGAGTGGGAAATGCAGGACCGCGCAAAAGTTAACGGATTTCTAGTTGTGTAGTGACGGACAGTCCCTGTCTCACGCGTCATTGCCATTCTTATCTTTAAAGTTGCTCTCTGTCCCTCCTGCTGGAGTGTGCTCCGTTTTATGAAAACGTATTTTTTTATGTTATCGGGCAGCTGAATGGTGTAGCGTGTATGGCAGAGTGAGTACTGCCTGGGAAGATGCGCTGCACTGGATAGAGGAAGAACAGAAAGAGCAGGCGGGAATCCAGCAGTGTAGAGAACAGCGCGGGAGAAGGCTGATTGGGCAGTTGGGTGGTGAGTGAGGTATTTTGTGGGTTATTCTTTTACTGAAGTGGTTAGCAGTTCGGGGGGGTGTCAAACAGCAGTTGGTACACCACGCGACGGGTTGTTCTAAGGACATGTAAGACTAGCTGCGAGTAGCACTGAGCATGCGACGTGCTAGTACTAGTGATTTAAAAGGAATGTTTTTTTCTTTCCTTATTACAGTAGACAATGAGAGTAGTGTATTTGGGGAATCCTGCTGGGAGTGGGGCACTTCTCTGATTTGGGATGTGCTGGCAGTGGCACTGAATTAGGGACCCATAGGGATGCCAGTTTCATTCGCTAAGCAAAATTAAAAAAATGGCGCTGATTTCAACTTGAATAGGGTGGTTTTGCCCAATGAGCACAGGGTGGGCACAAGGATAGCTTAGGTGGTGATGTGGTCAGGTGACTTGCACTTTTTATTTACTGGGCGTCTATTGAAAGTTAATGTACCCCCCTGGCTAGGGTACTAGCCAATCAGAACCCAGTAAATAAAAAGCCCATTTTCTAAGCCTGCATGATGACCGGCCATTTCGAGAGAGATCCCGACTCCTCGCCCCAGCGGACATAGATGATGTTAGGAGGCACCTGCAGGAAATACTCGCTGCTGGCGTTATACAAAAATCAAGGAGCCTATATGCCTCTCCCATTGTGGCTGTGCATAAGAAGAATGGGTCCGCAAGGATGTGTGTTGATTATCGAACCCTGAACCAGTGAAAAATCCCAGATCGGTACACCATGCCCTGTATACAAGATGCCCTGGATTGTTTGAATGGGAGCAAATGGTTCTCGGTATTGGATCTTCGCAGCGGATATTACCAGATTTCGATGGCCCCGGAGGACCATGAGGAAACATCCTTCACCTGTCCTTTGGGGTTCTATGAATTCCTGAGAATGCCACAGGGGATTTCGGGCGCTCTGCCACCTTTCATCGACTGATGGAATGTGCGGTGGGAGATATGAACTTGCTGGAATGTCTAGTGTACCTGGATGATGTCATTGTGTTCAGACACACATTAGAGGAGCATGAGACCCAACTGTTTAAAGTGCTGGACTGATTGGAAGATTTCGGCCTCAAGCTGTCCATCAACAATTGCCATTTTTTTCAAACCTCCGTGAAGTATGTGGTGCACATAGTATCTGCAGAAGGGATAGAGACAGATCCCAGTAAGGCTGAGTCACTGACTACTTGGCCCCAGCCCCATAACTTGAAAGAACTACAACATTTCCTGGGGTTCTGTGGCTACTACCGCAGGTTCATAAAAGACTATTCAAAGGTGATTCCCCCACTCCTGAATTTTACCCAGGGTAACCCCCCCACCAACCATAAATACAAAAAAGGGTCTGTCAAAGAACCAGAGAAAGTGTATTTTTGCACAGGTGAACGTTTTGGGCCCCACTGGACACCCAAATGTGAAGCAGCCTTCCACGAAGTCATATACCAGCTCACCCAAGCCCCCATCCTCACCTACGCTGACCCTACCAAGCTCTATGTGCTGCATACGGACGCTAGTCTGCAGGGCCTATGAGCTGTGCTGTATCAAGACCATGAGGATGGTTTGAGACTGGTCTCTTTCACCAGCAAGAGTCTGATCCCATCGGAGTGAAACTATCCTGTGCACAAGCTGAAGTTCCTTGCCCTAAAATGGGCCATCATTGGTCAGTTTCATGAGTACCTCTATGGGGCAAAGATATTGGTGAAGACCGACAATGACCCATTAACCTATGTACAGACTTCGGCTAAGTTAGACGCCATTGGGCACCGGTGGCTCTCTGCCTTATCAACCTATGATTATGCTGTCAAATACAGACCGGGACTGAACCATATTTATGCTGAGACCCTGTCACGAAGGCCCGCTTCCAAGAATGAATGGGTCAGGCTGTCTGAACCTGACATCCGAGCATTCTGCCAAAAGTTTGACAGAGATGAATAGATGTCTGCAGACACAGTGGACTGTCTAGTAGATTGCTTGGGCCCTCCTGATACCTGCATACCGGCTGCCTATTGCCATTTCTGTGCTCTAGATATTAGTGCACTACCTCAACTTGACAATGACAGTATTCAGTGGGCTCAATCCCAAGATCCTATGATTCAACCCGCACTTGATGCCCTGCGTGCGGGGAAAGATGTGTCTAAGTTGTGTTCCCCTGACCTGCGAACTGCCCTATAGTTTAAAGAAGGCCCCAGGCTGAAGTTACTCAATCAGTTGTTATACAAAGAGACAGTGGATCGTAGTGGTCAAGTAGACAAGCAACAATTGGTCCTGCCCACAGCCTTTAAACACTTGGTACTGAGGACCCTCCACAATCACATGGGGCAATTCGGTATTGACAGGACTCTCGACCTGATATGATCTCGATTCTACTGGCCCAAGGTGGGGGCCGATGTTGAGCACCATGTAAAGATCTGTAGTCATTGCCTCCAAAGAAAAGCCCTGCCTCAGAGTGCTGGCCCCCCCCCCTTGTCAATATCACTACCAGCATCCCCATGCAACTGGTCTGCATAGATTTTTTGTGTTTATAACCTGATCAACGGAATATTGGCAATGTGTTAGTGGTTATAGGTCATTTCACACAGTATGCACAAGCTTTTCCAACTAAAGATCAAAAAGCCTCTACCGTGGCCAAAATGCTAGTGGAAAAATTCTTCATCCACTATGGTGCCCATCAGTGGGTCCACTCTGACCAAGGCAGAGACTTTGAAATTAGGCTAGTCAAAGAAATGCTCTGTCTGTGGGGGGTGCGGAAGTCAAGAACCACCCCTTATCACCCGAAGGGGGATCCTTAACCAGAACGTTTTTAACCACACCCTTCTAGACATGCTGGGCACTCTTCATCCAAAAGACAAGCCTAAGTGGAGCCAGCAGATTAGCACCTTGGTACATGCATACAGTTGCACCAAAAATGATGCTACTGGGTTCTTCCCCTACAGTCTCATGTTCGGGAGGGAGGCCCAGTTGCCAGTTGATGTCTGTTTTGGGGTCTCTCCAGATGGGATCCGAGCTGAAAACTACCTGCAGTATGTACAGAAACTAAAAGCTCAATTGAACCATGCATATCAACTGGCCTAGACAATGACTGCCAAGAGAAATCTTGCGAACAAAGAGAGACACAATAAGAAAGTAAAGTCTCAAGAGCTACGGCCCAGAGACCATTTGTTGTTATGCAATTTGGGACTACATGGCAAGCACAAAATTGCTGATAGGTGGCACCACCTTCCTCATGTACATACATGTAGTAGTTGGAAAGTTGGATGATCTACCAGTGTACAAGGTACGCCCAGAGAATAATTCCAAAGCTGTCAAGACCATGCACAGTAACCACTTGCTGCCTATCGACCAAGTTATTACTGAAGCTGAGCCAGCAGACATTGCCTCCCCTGGGCCGGTGACTCATGCTGCTGCAAAAAAGAGACAGAGTCAACCTACCCCAGTGGTTACGATTAAAGGTTTCCCCCACAGCAGGCCCAGAATGATAGTGACTGTCCACCTCTGATGATAGTGAGTGTGACAATGCCTATTACCCCTCCTATGAATTGAGTCAGCTGTTTCGGGGTAACCCTATGACTAATTTTGGGGACGAAGCTGGGCTTTCTGGACTGCCTAACCCCCCAGCTTCATCCTTGGAGCCAATGCTCCCTGAAAGTGAAGTGCAAAGTATTACGTCTGAGGCTGCGGACTCCCTGTGTTTCATGGAACTGTGTGACTTGCCCGAAGAAGGAGCTGATGGTCTGAGTCTCTCTGGTGACACACCAGAACTTGAAGAACAATATGAGAGTGCCGACAGCCCTCCTTCAGTGCCACAAAGCCTAATTGTGCCAGAACCTTCTCAAAATGAGCCAGTTGGGCCCTTGTCAGAAGATAATAATGAGCAAAGCGTTGTGGAACCAGAGCCTACAGAGCAGGGAGCTGACAGTGCTCCCAGTTTGGACATTCCCATCCATGCAGAGGCACCCCTCATGAGTGACAAAAGCTCCAAGACTAGTGCTGAAAGTACAGAGACTATGGTTGTTCCCCCCAGAAAGATTGGCCGAGCTGTCAAGCCAGTAATGCGCTTCAGTTATGAATGATTCTCCCAGGAGGCAAGTGGATTTGCCTCTCGATGTGGTTCACAAAGGTGGTTATATTTCTCAGAGCTCACTACCCAAACTGAACTTAAGGGCCAATTCCAGGTTGATTGTTCTTCCTTCCCAGTATGGTGCCCCAGCCCCATCCAGCCCCAAGTTATCTGATAGGGAAGGGCCCCCTCTTACATTGTTTAATGTACAAGAAGTTATTATATGAATCAGTATAGGGATATTCAAAGTATGTTAATCACAGTGAAATCAGTATTACCTGTATGAAACATGCATAAGTATTGTCATTATGGATATAGTATTGTGAAGTGTAGTGAATATGTATAGTAAAGTAATAAGTTTACGTTACCTGATGCTTCAGATGATATTTGCATAGCATGCTAATGTTATACCTGTCTCGTTTATATTGTATTTTCAATAGTGTGATGGGAAAGACTTGATGCGGACGCCAAGTTTTCTCCAGGCAGGGAAAGGTGTAACCCCCTACAAATGGGGGTTGCTGAAAAGTCTTCCTTGAGCTTGCCTAAATGCTCACTACCAGGCTGGTGTCCTGCGTTTTAGCAGTTTAAATGTATTGCCAGAGAGCGACTGTATAGCCTCTGTGTACTGTCTCTTTAAGAGCTGTCTAGATTGCAGTTATAATTAATCTGGGAGGGGGCTGAGTGTTTCTATGCTTGAGTCCCACCTGGGCTGCCAGATAGTCGCTACGTTCTGCCATTGCTATTAACGCAGAGGGAGCTCTGTTAAAAGATGTACTTGTTTACTGATCATTTATTAGAATAGTAATAATATTGCAGTTTGACTAACCTGCCTTCTTTGCAGCATGGACATTTCTGTTTATCTCCACCATCTTGGTCCTGGACTGCTGAAATGAGCCAATCAGTACCTTTGGGGACTCTAAAATGGAGTCTGTCTCCATGAGCTTTGTGGGAGCAAAATTCTTCAGGAATTGTAGTTTTGGGCTTTAGGCACCTAAATGAACCGGGAGGGGGAGCCCTTGTTGTGACTGACAGAGGAATCAGCCAACCGAACCTTTTGGATCCTGGGGAAAGTCCCAGATTGCTTGCAGTTTCAGTTCAGATCTGAGTTGGGAAGTGAAGGAGTAACAGCTCAAGATAGTCGAGCAGTAATCCTGCATAGATTCGCACGGGAGAACTGTGAAAGGGATGAGTTTTGGCCTGCCTGCTGTCCCTGAGAGGGAAACTGAATCCAAATTGTGAGGACGATTTAAGCCACAGAACTGTGACCAGGCTTTAACCTGAAGACCGAAGATTTGCTGAATGCGATCGGCCTGTCAGAATTTCCATCCACCTTTGAACTCTCAGTTTGTGCAGAGACTCTGTAATTGCGACTGGATAGCAATCTGCCTGGTACAGTAGAATTTCTTACATGTAAATGTGCTGTGTGTTGTTAGTGGGTCGTGATTTGGTTCCCCACTGTGTGCTGAACTGTGTTCTGCTTGCTGGAGGCTGCATCCAGCTCCCACGGACTGAATCCGTATTCATCTCCATTGGGCCTGGGCTTTGTCACACTGGCCCAGCCAGACTACCCACTGCACAGAGAAAGCCATCTTCGAGAGACCTTCCTGAGGATCAGCCCCCTGCTCATGCCTTGAACAGGAATGACGCCTCGGTGATTTGTTTGGGCCCTGCTTCTCCTGGCACTCCAGTTCAACAACCTGCTGTCTCGATTTCATCCTGCCTGTGTCCTGTATTGGGTATCGTGAGTAAACATCAGGGTAGCTCCCTGCAACAACAGCTAAATCTAAAGTGTTGTCATCTGATTACTTTGTTGTCTTTTCTGTCACGAACTGATTACAAATAGTGTGTGTTGTATATGTTGCTTTCTTTCATCACAGGGCCCCAACCAGCTGCAAGCCGGCCTATCCCGGGCAATGTTCCTGGCTAGCCCACCATCTTCCTACCTGGGTACCCAGAGTGTGTGACTGTGTAGGGACTCTGAAGTGCATGCATAACTGTCTGACTGATATAGCCTTTAAGCAAATCAACCTGATTACGCCCCTCCCTTGTTCAAGTCCCCTGAATAAATCAGATCTAACTCTTTTTGCATTTAACCTGACTGTGGTTCCAGTTTGTGCCAAGAGTACTGTACTGTTGCTATTTGCTGTGCATAAGCTTGTTTTACAGGGGGTCCCCAGGGTTGAGCTAGAGGAGCCAGCCCTGGTGGTAAGTGCAAACAGTGTGGGTAATTGCATGGTGAATAAGGGTCATTGTGAAAGTGATTATTGTATATTGTTCAGGCAACTAGAAGGGAAAGAGGGGGGTTACAGTGTCCCGGACGGCTGTGCCCAGGTTAGCTTGACCACTAACAACCCTGACCTCCAGGTGGAGGCACCCGTTTCAGTACTCAGGCCCCTCAACCTACTGCCAGCCAAGCAGGCAGGGGTAATAGCCCTTGGGATAGCACCACCTAGGGGTTATACTGATATTGACAGTACTGGGCTGACTCCCCGGACCAACCTGAGTGCATGCAGTCCTTTCTCAAACTGAGGTTCATTCTCTCATTCTCTACAGGTAACAAACTCAGTTTGGTGGCAGCTGTGATCCCTTGCTGGCAATCAGTCATACGGCCTCTTGGCAGGACTCCACACTCTGCGGCAGTAACCATTATTGCTCTCTGAATCTCCAGGCTATAAAAGAAACAGTGTGCTTCTCCCAATATGAAACACTGTCACTGAGCACTGGAAACACACTCCAAGCTCTGGAAACACCTTCTCAGCCCCCAGAATGGCATGGGGCTATCCTGCAATGTGCCAAATAGCTTTCTTCACTAGAACTAGGATTCTGGGCTCTCCCAGAATGAGGAAACTTCCCCAAGCCTTTTTGCATCCATAAAAAGAAGCAGTGAGCCGACTTTACAAAAGTCTGTCTCTCTCTCTCTCTCTTTCTCTGTCAACTCACAGCTCCCCCTTTCCTCAGAGCTACAGCCATCGACTGCCCTACGAGCAGCTTTCTCCCCAACAGCTTCAGGGGAAAAATGCCAGTCACACTTTGTCAATACAGCTGTCCATCACAGAAATTGATATGTATTAGGCATTCCTGTTAACTGATTGGATGATGCTAAAGGCACCAAGAACAACGTTCACACCCTCTACCCAGGTGCCATAGCTACAGGTCTTTGAGCTCCTCGATTATTTATTTATTTATTTCTATAATCAGAATTACAACCGTTTGAGTTAAAGATTCATTTCCAAAGGCTCATCGTCAAAGTAAGACAGCATCAGCATCAACTAGGAGCAGATTTATCCTGGACTCCCTTCAGGGTGCCTTCCTCAAGCAACTGGTCATGGAACCAACTCGGCAGAAGGCAATACTGGACCTTGTGCTCACAAACAGGGACAGTGTGATGGGGGTAAGAGTGGGGGAGCACCTGGGAAACAGTGACCACCAGTCATTGTGGTTTGAAATCACAGAAAGAGCAGAACCAAACCACACAAAACACGATCCTGGATTTTAGGGGCAGACTTTGGGAAAATGGGGAGATACTTGAAAGAGGCATTAAGGGAATGGGACAGGAATCAGGGGTTGAGGAACAGTGGGCAGTATTTAAAATGGGGATTACAAGAACAACAGAATTATGCATTAAGCAGGTTAGCAAGAGGAACAGGAAGAGGAGACCATTATGGTTTTCCAAAGAGGTAGCAAAGAAAGTGAAAGCCAAAAAGATTGCATTCAGGCAATACAAAGACACAGGCAGAAGGGGATAGGGAGAAGTACCAGGATAAGAAAGGGAGGCAGGGAGGTCAGTAAGGAAGCCAAAGCTCAGACAGAAGAACACATTGCAAAATCAGTGGGTAGAGGGCAAAACCTTTACAGGTACATAAGTGAAAAAGAAAGACAAAGGAGGGATAGTGAGACT
This sequence comes from Neoceratodus forsteri, assembly GCA_016271365.2. NCBI lineage: Eukaryota > Metazoa > Chordata > Ceratodontiformes > Ceratodontidae > Neoceratodus > Neoceratodus forsteri. Next base: position 1,531,494,096 of record CM057453.1, read on the forward strand.
GAAGGGGAGGATGGTGGTCATGGAGGATGACAACAGTAAAGCTGACATATTGAACAGGTATTTCTGCTCAGTCTTTACTGAGGAAGAGGAGGGTAATGGGTCTGAAGGGAGAACAAGGGGTGAGAATGGTGCAGAAATGGACACAAGTCCCTTTACGAGAAAGGGTCCTGAAGGAACTGGAAGTAATAAGAGCTGATAAAGCAATGGGCCAGATGGGTGCACCCTAGGGTCCTTAAAGAACTAAGAGAGGTGGTGGCTGAACCTCTGGCTTCCTGTTTAGCCGATCACTGGAAACAGGGGAGGTACCCAAAGACTGGAGGACAGCAGATGTAGTCCCCTTATACAAAAGTGGGAACAAAGAGGAAGCAGGGAACTACAGACCAGTCAGCCTCACCTCGGTAGTGGGGAAGATCATGGAAGCACTACTGAAGGAGAGATTGGTGGAACATCTGGTTGTCAATGGACTACAGGACCCAAGGCAGCATGGTTTCACCAGGGGGAGGTCATGTCAGACAAACCTCGTTGAATTTTTTGACTGGGTGACTAGGGAGGTGGATCAGGGAAGGCAGTGGACATGGCCTATCTGGACTTCAGCAAGGCCTTTGACACTGTGCCACATAGAAGACTATTACACAAACTGGGGAATATGGGTGTGGGCAGGACAGTAGTGTGGTGGGTAGGTAACTGGCTGGGTGGCAGGACACAGAGGGTGGTGGTAAATGGCTGTCACTCCACAGAGGGAAGAGTGACCAGTGGGGTACCACAGGGATCAGTGCTGGGACCGGTCCTATTCAACATCTTCATCAGTGACATTGCGCAGGACCTAGAAGGCAGAATTTCACTGTTCGCTGATGACACAAAGCTCTGTAACAGAGTAGACACACCAGAGGGTGTAGACAGAATGAGAAGCGACCTGCAGAAACTTGAAGAATGGTCAGGGGTTTGGCAGTTGAAATTCAATACAAAGAAGTGCAAGATAATGCATATGGGGCACAAAAACCCTGGCACAATATATCAGTTGGGGGGTGAGGATATAGCATGCACCAAGCAGGAAAGGGATCTTGGGGTTATCATCTCTGATGACCTCAAGGTAGGGAAACAGTGTGGACAAGGCAGCAGGAAGCAAATAGGATGCTGGGATGTATAGGCAGGGGCATCACCAGCAGGAAAAGGGAGGTCATAATCTCGCTATACAAGACACTAGTGAGGCCCCACCTGGAGTACAGTGTACAGTTCTGGAGACCATACCTACGTAAGGACATAGACAGGGTAAAGAAGGTTCAGAGGAGGGCAACAAAATGGTGCATGGATTGCATCACAAGTCCTATGAAGTCAGGTTGAAGGAACTGAACATGTACTCCCTGGAGGAGAGGAGGGAGAGAGGGATATGATAGAGACATACAAGTATCTTACAGGGAGGAACAGGTGCAGGAAAACACTATTTTTAAGCGAAAAAGATGTTCCAGGACTAGAGGGCATGGGATGAAGTTGGAGGAGGGACGATTCAGAGGAAACATGAGAAAGAATTTCTTCACAGAGCGGTGGTGGACAAGTGGAACACCCTGCCAGAGGAAGTGGTGGGGGCTGAAACAATCACGGGATTTTAGAATGCATGGGATAGACATAAAGGAATTCTGGAGGTCAGGGGTAAGGGACAACAGACTTCTAGGAAAACAAACTGAACTTACATGCTCAAATGGGCAGACTGGGTGGGCCATAGGCCCTTATCTGCCGACACTGTCTATGTATCTATGTATCTATGTATCTATGACACAGATGCGACCAGGTATACAGGTTAACAAGTGGTCACAAAGTTATAGAGTTACGAGAGTCTCAAGTTTTACAGACAGGTAGATATTCACAGGATGTACAAGGTTCTCAGATTAGACAGTTAAGCCTATAGTTCAAGATAGGCACATATTTACAGAGTTACATGAGTTTCAAATTTCACAGATTGGCAGGTATTTACAGGAGAAATTGCAGCAGAAATATTTAATACATAGTTCGGGGCCAGGCCAGAATAGAGCATTATGCCTACACCCAGTATTCTACGGCATTTATTTATTTTACAGGTGGGTAATAACATTGGCCTATACAGTGATGTAGCTAGACAGTAGTTAGTGCAACCAGAGAGTAGGTAGCTAAGAGGAGGTGGGTTTTCTGCGGCCCGAGGGGCGTTGTCAATAAGACTGTGATATAGCGGCAGGCCACCAATACGGGTTTGTATGGGAAGAGACGTGCAGGCCTGGTTATGCACAGCTGCAGTGCTGCACGGTGAGCAGGTGGTTCCGGAGGGCAAATTTGAACGCACCTATTTTGGGGATGTTAGTGATGGTGTCTGGGAAGGAGCTGAACCAGGATGGGGCCCTGTAGTAAAAGGATCTTTGAGCAAGTGACACCCTGACTCTAGGTATCAGAAAGGTGGTCTTACAGGTTCTACATGTGGGAATGGTAGTGGATGCACGTTGGAGGGAGGAGGTCAACCCGGGGGGGGGGTGAGGCCTAGAAGAATTTTCTTGGACAGGAGAACAGTCTAATAGCGGATCCTCTCATTGAGGTTGAGCATGTTGGTGGAGGAGTAGAGTATGCAGGTGTGGGTATACCTGTCTGCACCGGTCAGGAGCCTGCAGGCCTTGTTAACAGATAGGTGGATTTTGTTCAGAGCAGTTTTGTCGGCTGCGGCATATATTGGGAGTCCATAGTCTACTAGGGACAGGACTGAGGAGATGATAGCTAGCTGGAGAGCATCAGGGGGAGGCAATCCTTGTGCCGGTAGAGTAAACCTATTCGTGAGTTTATGGCAGAGCAGAGGGTGTTGATGTGGCAGTGGAAGGTGAGAGCAGAGTCGAAAGTGATGCCCAGATATTTATATGAGGCTACTTGCTCCAGGGGGTGTTTTGTACTGGGCAGTATCTAGAGATTGGAGTTACTGGCTTTGCTCTGTGGTCAGAGAACCATTGCTGTATTTGGGTGAAGGAGTTCTGGAGTGTGGCTGGCAGGGCCACTGGGTTTTGATGTGATGCCGGGATGACCGCATCATCTGGATAGAGCAGCACCCCTTCCAGCACAAGCACTGGAAAGTGCATTGAGGTAGATGCTGAAAATGAGAGGGCCCAGGATGGAGCCCTGGGGGACTCCAGAGTGGACAGGCAGTGTGCTGGACAGTGTGCTATGGATTTTAACACACTGGGACCTAGAGGACAGGTAGCGGTGAAACCAGGCTAGCAGCCCGGGGAGAGGCCAAGTTGATTGAGGGAGTCAAGCAAGAGGGGGATGGGAGACCATGTCAAAGGGCTTGGAGAGGTTGATGTACACAGCTCCAGCAAGGTTGCTGGAGTCCAAGGCAGAGTGGATGAAATTGGAGAATTAGGGCAGCTGTAGTGCTGTGCCTAGCTCAGAACCCATGCTGCTCTTTGCACATAATTTCATGCTTGTCTAGGTATTCTGTGAGCTGCACTGCCACTATTTTTTCCAATGCTTTTGATGGGGGGAGGGGAGTATGGAGATTGGCCTGCAATTACTTGGGGAGGTGCAGTCACCACCTTTGAGCATGGGCGTGATGACTGTTGTTTTCCAGGCAAGGGGAAACTGGCCCAGACATATCGAGCGATTAAGAAGATCAGTGAGTGGGAGAAGGACCATGCCCATTACCAGCCGAAGGAGCCGGGTGTCCAGCTGGTCGTTGCACGGGCTGGTGCCATTGAGGGCCTTGGTTAAGTATGGTCTAGCTTCGTGTGGGGTTATTGTGCGCAGGTAGAAAGGGGGTCGATGGAGGTTGGGCGGTTGGGAGGGCGGGGTCAAAGAAGCCATTGAGGAGGACTGCACTGAGGTTGGAGAACGTTTGTGTTTAGGTAGGCCGCGATACTATGGGGGTCAGTGGAGATGGTGTAATTGACAGTGAGTGGGAGTGGGAGAGCGGGACTTGCCATTAAGTTCTTTGATGTTATCCCAGAATTTCCAGGCAGTCCCCCAGGAGGAGGCAAGTGAGGTTCGGTAATGCTCAGCTTTGGTCATGCAGATGGCCCATGTGCATTTACTGCGCTCAGCGTTGTACGCTTGTCTGTCAGCCTTCTTTCCAGACTCCATAGCTCTGTGCCATAGGTTGTCCCTCTGCTTCAGTTGTTGGATAATGGATGGGGTAACCCAAGGTGCATTTTGCTTCCTGGTATGGGTTTTGGTGAGGGGGGGACAAAGCGATCACAGGCCTTGTTAAAGGAGCTGGTGAAGAAATCTAGCACAGCATTGATGCTGGTGACATGGGAGATAGGTGACCAGTCTATCTGGGCCAGGAACTGCTTGAGTTTCTCGAGGTTGCCGGGCGGAGGCGTCGACGAAAGGTGGTCCTGGACCTGGGTTTTCAGGTCCAGATAGACCATGTGAACAGAACCAGGGAGTGGTCACTGAGAGAGTCTGGGAGGATTTTTATATCCAAGACTTTGTGGGGGCAGTTGGTGATGATGACTAACTGATTGGATAGCACAGGGTCAGGAGTCGCAAACATGGCATCCATATGAACAGTTTGTAGTGGATTCTAACTATGCAATCCTGCTGCAAGCAAAATAAACTGTTTTAATGCACAAAGGTATTTGGGTTCGCTAGCTGCAGCTGTGTACTGTTATCCAGTTGTGGAATGGGCGTTGATAGAGTCCTGGTCTGCCTTTTGCTCAAGCAGCAGCACTAAGTCCCACTGTGGCAGGCAGAAACACATTCACTGAACAGTTTAACATTTAAAGCAACAGCACACATATTAACGGTTTACCCATTCATTTGTTTAACACACTTTTATGGGTTCCCATTATGCATGTCCGAGCCCCTACAAATGTTTTAGGGATCCCAGAAGTCAGAACACACTAGAGACAAATCCAGAATGGCAGGAGCTTGGCAGCCTCCCTGGCGCAACTGTGTTGTGCCAACAGAGGCAGAACAGTAACTATGTACATAGCTCCTCCATGCTCAGAAGCAGGCAAGCTCAACAGGCTGGCAAGGACATCTCTGGACACTAGAGGTCCAGGGCAGGCAGGACCAGACACCATGAGGCAGAATTAGTAAGCCGTACCTGCGGGGCGGGCGGGGTGGGGGCATATACTATATGACTAGAAAAAACTAACATAACAAATTTATGACCGTGGCAGCACTTTTTTCCAAGTTTGAAAGTAAAGCTTAGAACAACTGATTGCGATAATCATAGGCGGGTTTAGTGGGTCACACGGTTCCTGACCCTCCAATGAAATGACCATGGAAATTAGAAGCAGATGCTGCAGAAATGCAGTTAGACATGAAGCTGTTTAGAAAATAAAAAAGTCCTTACTTTAAAAGGCTGTAGTCCTATTAATGTCCCACCATGTCCCAGATAGACTGGTGTGATTAACAGATAATCAAGAGCTGCAATTACTGTACCTGGCAGTGAAAGACAGAGATTCCACAAAAGGCACAATTTGAGTCATTATCACCTTTATTGTTAGGGCTTCCAGCTAGACTGTCTGCAGTGATTGGGGGGGGGTGACTGTTATAGTTCTCATTGTCAACATCAGTGGAGGTAGTAACAGATCATACAGAGAATATATATATATATATATATATATATGTGTGTGTGTATATATATGTATATATATATATATATATAAAAAGATGGGATATATATATAGATGTGTGTGTGTGTGTATGTGTAATAGATATACCACTCTGAGGTGTTGTCGCTCTGATATCGCCGCGCCTTGGTGTGCGTTGTACTGCAGCAGCGGGCCGTCGTCAACCGCATAAGGTGCAGGATATCAGAGTGCGACCGATCACTCAATCAGTGTGGTATATCTATCTTATAAAATGGCTATAGATTTTTTGGGGGGTAGTCCTTCTGTGTAGTTGGTAATTAAATGATATGTTGGCAGAGGTGACACTTTTGGTGTGAAAACTGTATTTGTAAATGAATTTAACTTTTAGTAGTCCTTTTGGTGAAAAAGTATGTCTAGAAGGACTGTCACTTTAATTGCCTTAATGTGGCGTGATCGAGCGGTGCTCATTTTAGAAAGTGAGAAGCTGTTAGCGGAAAGTAACGTAGCAGTGAAATCAGGGTGATCGTTTTTATTAGTTTTCTCTCGGTTTTCTTAATAGTAGTTCCGATATTGTATGCGAAGCAGCGAGGATAATCGAAGGGAATTCGGTATTGAGAAACGCAGACGAATGAGAGCGAGTGTTGCTGCGGCAACACCCCGCCTGGCTTCCGCTTCACGCTTCTAAATTACCGACCGCCGCCTATCGTCACCCGCTCCGCATCGCATATGGAGCTACTATTATGGAAAATCTAAGAGAAACATAATAAAAGGTGTCACTTTTCGATTTTTAAACAGAGCACGCCTTAGTTTGACCTCAGAACAGCTTTCACTTTCTAAAATGAGCACCGCCGGTCACGCCACATTTCGCCATGTGAAAGTGAAAGTACTGTCTGCAGGATCGCGGTATTGTCAGTGGAAAGGCATCTTTTTAAAGAAATGAAGAGAAGACTACAAAAGAATGTATGTTATAGTTTTATATATACAGTTAGGTTTCTGTTAATCAGACTGGTCACAGTGGTTACAGTAATAAAAGTGGTTGTACACTGTGACACTGTGAACATGGCAGGATTTGATTTTTAAATTAAATTTTCAGTAAACATTAATGGTAGGATGAAGAGATCTGTTTCTACAGTGTGGGGCTACTACTGGTATATTTACTTATGGGTGTAGGTGTCAGTTGCACATGTGTGTTAGTGTGGGTGTCTTGCTGCTGGTGAAAAGGTTTTGAGGACTGGAAAGTAGTTCAGGCGTGCGGTCGTAGTGGAAGGTGTGCGGTCATTGGGAAATAATGCACGGTCATGTGATGTGTTTTGGCCAATTGTATCACTGGGATTTTTATGATTTTACCACACCATTTATAAATATACATATATATACAGAATATATATATAGAGATGTGTGTGTGTATGTATGTATGTATATATATATATATATATATATATATAAAATACAAAATCACACATGCCCCCACACTCAAAGCATCATGGGCTGCATATGCAAATCACCACAAAATGTTATGCTGGTCCAGCTTTAAGCAGAATTGCATGGTGCCAGAAGGCCTCTCACACAGTTTGCAAAGGTCGCTAACAGAAGACATAGACACATGTTTCGTCCTACCAGGACTCATCAGTATGCCTCGTCTGTTTGACACCCCAGTGGAATGGAGCAGCTACCCTTAAGGCAGTGTGCCTTGGATATATTGTGGTGAACCCATTAAAATAAAAAAATATTTAAAAGACAAAGGACCTCTGTGCTCAAACAGTGAGGCAAGGGTTACCCCAAAGGGCATTTGGCTGGGAAGCCAAGTTTCAAGAAAATACAAAATCACACATGCCCCACAATGCAAAGCATCATGGGCTGCATATGCAAATCACCACAGAATGTTATGCTGGTCCAACTTTAAGCAGAATTGCATGGTGCCGAAAGGCCTCTCACACAGTTTGCAAAGGGTGCTAACAGAAGACATAGACACGTGTTTCATCCTACCAGGACTCATCAGTATGCCTCGTCTGTTTGACACCCCAGTGGAATGGACCAGCTACCCTTAAGGCAGTGTGCCTTGGATATATTGTGGTGAACCCATTAAAATAAAAAATATTTAAAAGACAAAGAACCTCTGCGTCAACACTGAGGCAAGGGTTACCCCAAAGGGCAGTTGGCTGGGAAGCCAAGTTTCAAGAAAATACAAAAACACACATGCCCCCACAATGCAAAGCATCATGGGCTACATATGCAAATCACCACAAAATGTTATGCTGGTCCAGCTTTAAGCAGAATTGCGTGGTGCCAAAAGGCCTCTCACACAGTTTCCAAAGGGTGCTAACAGAAAACATAGACACGTGTTTTATCCTACCAGGACTCATCAGTATGCCTCATCTGTTTGACACCCCAGTGGAATGGACCAGCTACCCTTAAGGCAGTGTGCCTTGGATATATTGTGGTGAACCCATTAAAATAAAAAAATATTTAAAAGACAAAGAACCTCTGTGCTCAAACACTGAGGTGATTTGCATATGCAGCCCATGATGCTTTGCATTGTGGGGCATGTGTGATTTTGTATTTTCTTGAAACTTGGCTTCCCAGCCAAATGCCCTTTGGGTAACCCTTGCCTCTGTGTTTGAGCACAGAGGTTCTTTGTCTTTAAATATTTTTTATTTTAATGGGTTCACCACACATATCCAAGGCACACTGCCCAAGGGTAGCTGGTCCATTCCACTGGGGTGTCAAACAGACGCAGGCATACTGATGAGTCCTGGTAGGATAAAACACGTGTCATGTCTTCTGTTAGCACTCTTTGCAAACTGTGTGAGAGGCCTTTTGGCACCATGCAATTCTGCTTAAAGCTGGACCAGCATAACATTCTCTGGTGATTTGCATGTGCAGCCCATGATGCTTTGCATTGTGGGGGCATGTGTGATTTTGTATTTTCTTGAAACTTGGCTTCCTAGCCAAATGCTCTTTGGGGTAACCCTTACCTCAGTGTTTGAGCACAGAGGTTCTTTGTCTTTTAAATATTTTTTTATTTTAATGGGTTCACCACAATATATCCAAAGCACACTGCCTTAAGGGTAGCTGGTCCATTCCACTGGTGTGTCAAACAAACGAGGCATACTGATGAGTCCTGGTAGGATGAAACACGTGTCTATGTTTTCTGTTAGCACCCTTTGCAAACTGTGTGAGAGGCCTTTTGGCACCATGCAATTCTGCTTAAAGCTGGACCAGCATAATATTCTCTGGTGATTTGCATATGTAGCCCATGATGCTTTGCATTGTGGGGGCATGTGTGATTTTGTATTTTCTTGAAACTTGGCTTCCCAGCTAAATGCCCTTTGGGGTAACCCTTGCCTCAGTGTTTGAGCACAGAGGTTCTTTGTCTTTTATATATATATATATATATAAAGATGGGACATCACATGACTGGTGTTCCTGTCTTTCACTCTCCTATTGTTAATGGTGTGGAATGACTTGCAAATGATGACTGAGATACCCAAAAATACTATGTTATGTCCCCTCTAGTATTATATGCATTTGATCTTTATATCCACAGAGTGTTAAGGACACACATCTGGGTGCTGCAACAGGGGCAGTCCATAACGGTGACAGAATACTCCTGACAAGAAAGAAACAGAGCTGCTGTCAAAATGCAGTAATAAAATAAATACCACCAGCTGCAACTAGAAATGAAAGGTGACTGCTCAAAATGACAGGGAAATGGTAGCTGTATTACCATTCAGGATGGGGTAAAAAAGAGTGATGGGGATCATTTATTAGAATTTTTGCACCCATGTACCTCTACCCTTTTCCTACTCAACATGTCCTCCCATTCTAAAAGCAACGCTTTGATGAATGGGGGATATAAAAATAATTTTATATATTCACAATTTTTGACTTGGAAAGGCACACTAAGCTATGATGGATTGTTTCCAAGTGTGTCCTAGGGGCTGGGTTACATGGATCTGTTTTTATAAAAGGGGGAATGTTCACCATGACACCGGGGAAACAGCCCTACTCTTCTCAATAGGGTTGAACCTTTGGCCATCTGCCAAGATGGTTGCTTCTATCTCTGAGGAAGAGATGGTGGATGTCGCAGAAGCAGTGGTGTTAGTCTCCTCCCCCGTTTCTAGTGTGCTAGAGGCTACCTTAATTCCTGTGGCTTCATCAGACTTGGAAATGGAAATAGTTGCTGACCAAGTTGAAATGGTATTTTTTTGGATGGCTTCTACAGTGGCCACAGTGGAATTGGAGCAGTCTGTCCAGGACGAAGATGATGAGCGCCTGACTCTCGCTTTAGCAGTACTCCCAGATAAGGCAAAGCATTTTCCTGTAGTGCACCCTAATTTTCCATGTATTTTCCCTGTAAAACGGGGATGAAATTCCTGTAGATTTTCCTGTCTGCACAAATCAATGTAAGTACGCAATTGGCATCATTATGCCAGTCAATAAAATCACTAGGACAAATGTTCAGGCTGTTTTATGTGTTCTTATTTATTTTAAATTTTAAAAAATCACCTACAACGTATCACATAAAAACTCTACAACTGTAAGAACTTTATATATAACAATATAGTACCATCTTGAGGTTCTGGGGACATGTTGGAACCTATAAAGCTCAGTTCTCAAGGTTCACATGTCTCCAGAACCTCCTGAAGGTATTATAACCTTGTAATAATACAGTCCCTTATACAGTATTCTATTTATAGTATGAAATGCCTTAACTTCAAATTTACCCCTTAATCACAGACTGATACATTTTGAGTTCTGCTCACAATGCATGAAAGGGGCATAGGGATGCACAAAATGCGCATACCCCACCCTCGCTCCTGCACCCCACGGACAGGTGCACCCATACCGGCATTAACCAATGCTGACCAGCTATCCACGGCTCCTCCCCAATGCACAGAACTCTGCAGGGTAGCCAGGGGAGGAGTCATTGTCCCAGGCAGACATCCAATGGGATGCCCCCCTGGGACCCATAGTGGATCCCACACAAAGGGTGGCATGGGTCTGGGGCTGTGCATGCCTATAGCATGCACCCAGACCAGCTCGGCACCCTCCAGTCCCAGTGCTGCCTCACATAAACTTTCTGGGCGCTCACTCATCCAGCTGCCCCTGCCGCCTCCTGCTGTCCAGCAGTGGGGAGCAGCACAGTGTGCCCTGTCCTGGTCCCCGGTGACTGAATGCCTGTGTTCATGAGGGGCATGCTGTGGGTTATGGCAGGGTCTCCCTGGAGTACCCTGCACCACCCTCTGCACCCATGCGGCCAGCACTACGCGGGTTAGTGAATACACGTAGTGCTGGCATGCCCCTGGAACATCCCCATCGTGTAGCTGTCTGCAGACACCGGGGGATCGGGTGTGATGGGTCTGCATGTGCCCCCTTCGTGCATGCCATGCGGGGGGCACAGAGGGTGTGGAGTAGCTACTTGCCCCAGATACGCATGCATAGCCACTCCACATCAATCATGCATTGGGCCTACAGCTCTGTGTACCTGTAGCGCTCCATTAATAAACATTGTTTCAGTGTATTGTTGTGTTTTCCATTGGCATGCTTAAGCACCCGCCACCCTCCTACACACACACACACACACACTCTCACACACAGAGCTTTGTGCACCAAACTCTAAGAAGTAAAAACAAATATTCCCTTTTTTTTTTCATTTATTTTACTAACCTTAGGCCAGACCAGGGTCTATGGGTCCCTTCCGATCTCACACATATAATTCATAACTCCTGCTTATTTTGATGAAGACACCCCCATACCTTTCCCAGGCTCACAATTAAATAGAAACATTGTGTAATTCTTTTTTCAATAACCTCAACCTCTAGGCTGGTCAGAAAAAGTGCTGTCTTAGTGATCTTTTTAAAAACACAACTCTGCTCTGTGCATCAAACAAGCCAAGTAGCACTTAAGCACTCTGTGTTCCCATCACCCTTCAAAGCCCACCATCGAGTCTCTTTTGTCTGGCTCGCTTTTGGCACTTCATGTGTTTAAAATAGACAAATTTGCAAAACAGAAGGTTTGTTTGCCTTGGTGGTTCAGGGCGCTGCTTCCCTCAAGCAACACTTAAGCACTCTTTCTTGCCCCCCCCGAAAGCATACCACCATCAAGTGGTCAGTCTTTTGTCTGACTCATTTTGCACTTGAAATAAGATTAAAATAGACTAACCTGAGGCTGCCCACAAGAAGGCTTGTTTACCTTCAGTGGCTTAGGCTCTCTGCCAGTCCAGAACAGTGGCATTTGAGATGCAGCTCGGCTGACTCAACGGTGTTGCTGTTTTGAGTGGGGCCACATGGCAGGTGTTTGGATCATGCAGCAGCTCACTGGTTCTTGATCAGAAGCTCTGAATTCATCCTCAAAAAGATGCACTGCCAACACATTACCTTACTACCCCAGAGAAACACAGGCTGCAAATGGACCAACATAATTGCTTAGTGTAGCAAAGTCAGCAAACTGAGCACCAATTGGAGGGCTCTGTCTGGATCTTGGCAGCCATGAGATTCATAGTGGGCATTTTCCCATAGTGTTTGTCCATTTCCCCTGATATTTTAAAAATAAAAGATTTCTTTCCCGTATCCCTTTTTTGTAGTAAACATCCCTTAAAATACAGGAATCCCTGTAGATCTGGGAGCATTGCTTTAGTGAAACAAAAACAGCAGCTCCTCCAACTGATAAATGAGGAAGAATGTCTCTACCACAAAAAGCCAGTTATGGTATGCACTGGCAGAGGACACTGCTGCTGCAGTCAGTAAAACTGACATGCCGGCTGAGCTGGATTTGACACATGCTGATGACGTAGCAGTGTCAAAGGCTGCTGACTCAGCTGATTGACTGCCTGTTAATGATAAGACACCCTGGTAAGACACCTTTTGCTTGTCTTGCAACCCCAGTCCTGCATGGAAATAAAGGTATTGGTTCTGATACTGAAAAACGGACTCTGCACCAAATGCTGACAACTCAGGTTCGCATGGGTAAAATAGTTATGTTAACCAGGAGAAGGGCTGGAAAGATGCTCTACAACCACCCGCTGTAACTCCTGCATCCCAACCTGCACAAAATTCCATTCCAACTGCTATGACAAACAGTGTTGACCATTATTCGGAACAAACTGCCACAGAGCAACAACTCACTGCTTCAACAGTGTTATTCAGTGCAACACCCCCTACTGACACTGTTACAGCACAAAATGCAGCTCTTTATCAACAATTAAATGTGGGTGCTAGCACATGGGGAATGGCATGCATGGGTCAGAGACTCGGCCTAAGATGTGCCCCACAGCCACTAGAAAAACTCTGGAAAAATGGTGTGTAGAAGCTTCCCTACTGGCAGAAGGCTGACAATGGTGCTTCTTGGAAACCCATAGACAAAAACTGTTATGGAAGTTTTAAGTCTCCACAGCAGCCATCGACTTCTGTTCCAGGGGGGAGCATCTCAGTCAAAGGACAGTGCCCGTCAACACACAGCTGACACACCTGGCACATGATTATAGATGGAACTCCTCCTCCTCCTCACGAAGGTCAGTGCAGGACACTTTATCAGAGTCAGAAGATGAGTATGTGGAATTCATTATGACTGAGACAAACTCAGCTGCAGGCTCCAGTTTCTGAGCCTTCCAGACGTCAGATCTTTTTCCTACTTCTGGGGAACCAGCTCCTAGATATAACACAGTGCGCCTGAAATACTCGGGAGGCCTTGAGAAAACACCAGATAGAATTTTTATCATTAGAAAATGATAGGAGAAAGAAACAGATAGGGAGTTGATGCTAGCCATCCAAAGGGAGAAGTACCAGGTGAAGCAAAGGGAGGCAGGGAGGTCAGTAAGGGAAGCCAAAGCTCAGACAGAAGAGCCCATTACAAAATCAGTGGGTAGAGGAGACAAAACCTTTTACAGGTACATAAGTGAAAAAAGAAGGGCAAAGGGAGGGATAGTGAGGCTGAAGGGGAAGGACGGGGGCCACATGGAGGATGACAACAGTAAAGCTGACATACTGAACAGATATTACTGCTCAGTCTTTACTGAGGAAGAGGAGGGTAATGGCCTGAAGGGAATACAAGGGATGGGAACAGTGCAGAAATGGATACAAGTCTCTTTACACAGGAAAAGGTCCTAACGGAACTGGAAGAAATAAGAGTCGATAAAGCAACAGGGCCAGATGGGGTGCACCCCAGGATCCTAAAGGAACTAAGAGAGGTGATGGCTGAACCTCTGGCAATCCTGTTTAGCTTATCACTGGAAACAGGGGAGGTACCCAAAGACTGGAGGACAGCAGATGTAGTCCTCTTATACAAAAGCGGGAACAAAGAGGAAGCAGGGAACTACAGACCAGTCAGCCTGACCTCAGTAGTGGAAAAGATCATGGAAGCACTACTGAAGGAGAGATTGGTGGAACATCTGGTTGCCAATGAACTACAGGACCCAAGGCAGCATTGTTTCACTGGGGGGAGGTCATTCCAGGCCATCCTCATTGAATTTTTTGACTGGGTGACAAGAGAGGTGGATCAGGGAAGGGCAGTATACGTGGCCTATCTGGACTTCAGCAAGGCCTTTGTCACTTTGCCACATAGAAGGCTATTAAACAAACTGGGGAATATGGGAGTGGGCAGGACAGTAGTGCAATGGGTGGGTAATTGGCTGGGCGGCAGGACACAGAGGGTGGTGGTAAATAGCTGTCACTCCACAGAGGGAAGAGTGACCAGTGGGGTACAATGGGGATCAGTGCTGGGACCGGTCCCATTCAACGTCTTCATCAGTGACATTGTGCAGGACCTAGAAGACAGAATTTCCCTGTTTGCTGTTGACACGAAGCTCTGTAACAGAGTGGACATGCCAGAGGGTGTAGACAGAATGAGGAGGGACCTGCAGAAGCTTGAAGAATGGTCAGGGGTTTGGCAGTTGAAATTTAATGCAAAGAAGTGCAAGATAATGCATATGGGACACAAAAACCCTGGAACAACATATCAGTTGGGGGGTGAGGATATAGCATGCACCAAGCAGGAAAGGGACCTTGGGGTGACTATCGCTGATGACCTCAAGTTAGGGAAACAGTGCAACAAGGCAGTAAGTAAAGCAAATAGGATTCTGGGATGCATAAGCAGGGACATCACCAGCAGGAAAAGGGAGGTCATAATTCCACTATACAAGACACTAGTGAGGCCCACCTGGAGTACAGTGTACAGTTCTGGAGATCTTACTTATGTAAGGACATAGACAGGACAGAGAAAGTTCAGAGGAGGGTAACAAAGATGATACAGGGATTGCATCACAAGTCCTATGAGGACAGGCTGAAGGACTTCAATAGGTAGTCCCTGGAGGAGAGGAGGGAGAGAGGGGCATATGACAGAGACATACGAGTATCTTGCAGGGAGGAACAGGGTGTAGGAATACACTATTTTCCAGTGAAAAAGATCTTCCAGGACTAGAGGGCATGGGATGAAGTTGGAGGAAGGGTGATTCAGAGGAAATGTGAGGAAGAATTTCTTCACAGAAAGAGCGGTGGACAAGTGGAACACCCTGCCAGAGGAAGTGGTGGGGGCTGAAACAATCACAGGATTTAAGAATGTATGGGATAGACATAAGGGAATTCTGGAGGTAAAGGGTAAGGGGCAACAGACTTCTAGAAAAACATTGAGGGAATTTAAAAGCTCAAATGGGCAGACTGGGTGGGCCATAGGCCCTTATCTGCCAACAGTGTCTATGTATCTACTGTATGTAAAACTGGTCCAAGTATCGTAAATGATCAGGACCCCCCCATCCCACCATGAAGAGCAACGATCCCCGCAGCATGGTGAAAGCTCTCATGCGGAGGCCCCTAGTACAGCCGCACAACCTGCACCAACAGGGTCTGGTCCCTCGAATATGCCCCCCCCCCACAGGAACAACCATTGACACTGGTTAAAACTCATAAGAGGAGATGTCACGGTGCCACTAAGACTGAAGTAACCCCTCAGGAAAAGATAGTAACTGAAAACAGGTATGCTGCATTATTTAATATGCAGTACTGGGGAGATACTGAAGAAGAGGCCGAGGACTCCAAAGTCTCTTCTGTTATTTTCACTGCCAGAGACCAAGGGTCTGATCAGTAGGATAATTTCTCCAGAGCCATACCCAAACATTATAGGATTGGGTCTCTAGTCAGGAAATTGTCGGTTCCTCCCTCATAAAGCAACACCATGTGTTCTGAACCCAATCTCTTTTGTGTGGCTCTGAATGAATAACAGTATGAAAAAATTATAAGAAAAGATTGACTACTCTGTCCCTGTTATCCACCCTTCCTGGTAATATTGTCTTTTTACAAGACACATGGTTGAAAACCTTATATGAGTTGTCAGCAACAAGAAAATTGTGATCTTCTGGTCCTTCATTTTGGTCACAAGGACCTGACAGATGTGATGGCGTTGGTATTCTATTTAAATCCTTTTCTTTTCAGGTACAATGGTTATTGGAAACAATACCCGGTTGGGCTCTGTTGTTTTGTATGAAAACCTCTCCATATGTTTAATAAATGTTCAGTATACGCACCCCAGACTTAAGCGGGCAGGACTGACCTGTTTAAAGAAGTTAGGCCCTATATACATACTCACAGGGCAGTAATCCTTGGAGGAGACCTTAATTGCAGCCTGCCAAATGCTACTCCAGGGGGAAGAACTTCTAAAACTTACTGCGACTCTGCATTTTTACAAGAACTGATATCAGTTACAGACTTGGTAGACAGTGCTCATGTGAATCAACATAGTGCAGTTACTTTTCATAGGGGCTTTCTAACCACTTGCACAGATTGTTTATTTCTCTCAGAGAAAATTCCAGTCACAGGACTTAGAACATTCCCTGTTGAAACATCTGACCATTTAGCAATCGTCTGTCATCATACATTAGGATAAGACTTTTCCCCTGCTCACATAGCACGGAAACTGAACACAACCCTTCTGGAAGCTCCACAAGTGTCCTTGAAATGTGAGCAACTATTCCAGGATAGATGGTCCATATTTGGGGCTTATGACAGTATTCCACAATGGTGGGAAGAAACAAAATGAGACTGTAATCCTCTTTTGAAACAGTGGGAAAATAGGGGGAAGACACAAAACTATTTAAAATAAGTTTATGATCCCAACTGCACAAATTGATTTCTCTAATGTCCTCAACAGGGGAAAACATACTAGATCAAATCAATAATATTTAAACAAAAATGAAGACCATGCAGTTTGAAAGGGCTGATTTATTAGTGCAAGAAATGAAATTTGGCATGCAGGGAATAAAGCAGTCATAAGATTGTTTTAAAGCGGCAGTACTATGTAAAAAAAAATCTGCGCTTTTTTGACAGTTTATTCCATGTGCTCTGCTGAGCATGTACCTGGTAATCTTTCCCGCTAGCTTTGTACTGTCACCCCGTAATTTGCTCAGTTATCCTTTATTTTTGTTTACATTTCTGCTGCCCGCCACATTGAAAGCAGCAGTACTACATGCAGCCGCCATATTTACTGTAGCGCTACAACTGGAAATGGATCACTTCCTGATTAGGTAGTACTGCTGCTGCTTTAAAGTCAGCCTACAAAGACAAAAATCCCAATTTATGAACAGTCTTAAGACACCCAAGGGAGACTTTCAAGCCTCAGATAAAGATAGACTCTAACGTACAGTACTGTACATGATTTTGTTGCCGAAAGTTTTGGTACCACCAGCTGTCAATGTGACCCATGGGACACTTTGGATATGTTACATATTCCCCCCATCCCAGATACTGTAATGATATAACTTGTGAAACCCATACAATTATCAGATGCAGATGCGGCCGCTGACGGCCTACGGATTAAGATAGCACCAGGATCTGATGGTCTCCACTCTGAATTTTATAAAAAAGTATCAAAACTTATTTGAGCCCTACCCTTCAGTTTTTGTACAATTATTTTCTGAAGACTGATGAACTAGCCCCTTCTATGTTACAGGCAGTCCTGATATTTATATATAAAAAAGGAGAGAAGGAATTATTACAGAATTGGAGACCTTTGTGTTTAACGAACACAAGTTAAAAAATTCTGTCCAAAATTTTGGCTCACCGTTTAGCAATGATAATACCTTTGGTCATCTCACTAGCCCAGACATGTTATTCCACAGTACCATACAGAAGACAATTTTGTACTTTTTAAGGGAAGTAAGGCAGGCAAAGGTCCAAACCAAGGAAACACTAGCACGAACAGTAAAAGATGGGGACAAGACTTTCTATAGATACATTAGTGAAAGGAGAAAGTCCAGAGGGGGTATTGCTAAGATCAAAGGAGATAAGGGGGAGTGTATGGAGGAGGACCAAGGAAAAGCATCTATCCTAAATAGATACCTCTGCTCAGTATTTATTGAGGAGAAGGTAGGGCAGGGCCCACAGCTCAGCACCATGGACACAGGGGGAGGGAGGCATGCACAAGTGCCTTCACAAAAGAAAGGGTCCTACAAGAGCTCACTAAGCTCAGGGTGGACAAGGTAATAGGCCCTGATGGCATACATCCCAGGCTACTAAAAGAGCTAAGGGTGGAACTAGCAGAGCCATTATCAGAACTGTTTAGTGAGTCTCTGAGCACAGGAGAGGTCCCAGAAGACTGGAGAAGGGCTCATGTTATCCCACTCCACAAGAGTGGTAGCAGGGAGGAGGCAGGGAACTACAGACCAGCCAGTCTTACCTTAGTAGTGGGCAAGATTATGGAGGCACTCCTTAAGGAAAGGATAGTGCAACACCTGGAATCCATAGGAGCACAGGATCCAAGACAGCATGAGTTTACAACAGGAAGGTCCTGTCAAACTAATTTCATAGATTTCTTTCACTGGGTAACCAGAGTGGTGGACCAAGGGGGTGCAGTTGATGTCACCTACCTAGGCTTCAGCAAAGCTTTCGATACTGTTCCACATGGAAGATTGATTAATAAACTAGGCAGACTCAGGGTGGGTCAGAAGTTGGTGAACTGAATGGCAAATTGGTTTGCGGACAGAAAACAGAGAGTGGTGGTAAATGGTATATAGTCAGAAGAGATGTAAGTCACAAGTGGAGTACATAAGGGATCACTCCTGGGGCCAGTCCACTTCAATATCTTCATCAGTGACATTACAGATGGACTGGAGGGTGAGGTTTGTCTGTCTGCAGATGACACCAAGATCTGCAACAGAGTAGATGATCCAGATGAGGTGGGCAGAAGGAGAAGAGATCTGGATAAACTGGCAAAATGGTTGGAAGAGTGGCAACTGGGGTTTAATGCAAAGAAGTGCAAGATCATGCAATAGGGAAGAGAAACCCTGAAGCCACCTATAAGTTGGGAGGGAAGTTGCTGGCAATCACAAGGAAAGAAAAAGGCTTAGGCGTCATCATCACAGATGACCTGAAATCAATCAAGCAGACCACTAAAGCAATAGGTAAGGCTAGAGGGATATTGGGGTGTATTAGTAGGTTTATCACAAGTCGTAAGAGGGAGGTAATAATCCCTCTTTACAAGACACTGGTTAGGCCCCATCTGGAGAACTGCATGCAGTACTGGAGGCCGCATCTGCACAAGGACATTAACAAAATGGAGGCAGTCCAGAGAAGGGCAACCAAAATGGTGCAGGGACTATATCAGAAAACATATGAGGACAGATTAACAGAGCTCAATATGAATACCCTAGAGCAAAGGAGGGAGAGATGTGATATGATCAAAACATTCAAACATCTAAAGGTCATTAACAAGGTGAAAGAGTCTAACATGTTTCAATATAAGAAAAATAGCAGGACGAGAGGACATGGCATGAGATTAGAGTGAGGCCGATTAAGGGGTAATGTGCGGAAGTTCTTTTTCACAGAAAGGGTGGTGGATGCATGGAACGGCCTACCTCAGGAAGTGGTGGATATGAATGCAGTGCAGGGCTTCAAACAGGTATGGGACAGGCATAAGGGAGCAATACAGATGAGTATGAATAGATAGGCCGTTGACAGAGTAAAGGCCTATGGCACATTTATAAGATTGAAAAAAATGGGTAGACTGGATGGGCCTTGCGGTCCTTATCTGCCGTCAACTTCTATGTTTCTATGTTTCTATTCGAACAGGGGAAAAGAAATTCTGTGTCAGGCTATGTATTGTCACTGGACCAGTCTAAAGCCTTTGTGTAAATCATGGTTTCCTATTTGCTACTCAAGAAAAGTAAGGGATTCTGAAGACTTTTCTGCGTTGGCTTTTTACTTTGTACAATCAGACTTCCATGATTCTTTATGTGAATGGGTAGTATAGTACCCCAATAATGGTAAAAAGAGGGGTGAAACAAGAGTGTCCTTTAAGTCCTTATCTGTACATATTTTCAATAGATCCGCTATTGTTTTTTTTTTTTTTTACACAAACAAATCCAATCAGTAGAGGGATCACAGTGACTCCAGAAATTCAGGAACCAAAAGTTTTTGCATACTCAGATGACCTCTGTGTGGTCCTACAGGATCAAGTTTCAGGTGCCAGTGTTACAACACTAAATGCTTACGCTGTGGTTTCTGGTTCAAGTATTAATTCTGAAAAAAAAGTGTAGCTGTCCCCCTTAACAGGACTATGGCAGACACTTCAGGTTTACGTTTAGCTGATCTACCGTTACAGATTAATCCTGTAAAAGTTTAAGGTGTATGTTTCTCCTCTGAAGACTCAGAGTTCCAAAACTGGCAAGTTGCATACAAAAGGCAGAGCAATAACTAGCCATATGGAGAAGCAATTCACTTTCTAAACATAAAAAGAGTTTATTTAATTAAAACCTTAATAATACCATGTTTTCTCTTCCTTAGTTACATCACCCCCCCCACCCGCTCAATTGGAGACTAAATTATGCAGTATATTTTTTCAAGGTTTATGGGGGTCAAGGTTAAACCCATTAAATGGGAAGTTACCTATAACACATTAGATAAAGGAGGGATCAAATACGATTAATCTGATTGTTTTCCTGTGTAACCCCTAGATGGCGCTATCCCAGGGGCTACTACCCCTGCCTGATTTGCCACTAACAGGTTAGGGGCCTGGATCCAATGGCGGGTGCCTCCACCCAGAGGTCAGGGTTTGCAATAGTTAAACTAACTTGGTCACAGCCCTCTGAGACACTGCAACCCCCTTTCTTCCCAACTCAGTGGCCCGCACAATGGTATCAGAATTACCTTCACAGTATACACTTACCCCCAGGTCTGGTTCCGCACTGGGACCTCCTGTGAAATGAGATACAGTGCAACAATCACAGTACAGTACTTTAACATAGACAAATACCTCAGGCAGTATAACTTTGCTGAAACAAGCAGCTCTGATTTATTTAGGGGATATAACAAGGACAGGGGAAATCAGGTTAATTAGCTTATCACTCTAATAATCTACCTATGGCTCTGTGCACAGGCCTATCCCTATCAGTTACTGTCCCTGGGTACCCAAGCCCTAGTGGCTAGTCCAAACCGTGGCAGCTGGTAGGGCCCTTTCACACAGAGAAAAGGAGAATTAAACAGTCAGCAGTACAGTAATTCCATTTGGATTTAATGTGCATTCAACAGGGAGCGACTTCTGAATTAGTACTCACGACCTCCAAATAAGATAGGGTCCTTCAATGTCAGCAGGGCTCACTTGAGGTACACAAACCTCTTCACACATCCATATAAAAGAAAGCACTATACCAGGCAGGCTGCATCTGTATCCCGATCGCAATTACTGCACAATACCCGGGAGAACACACAGCAGATTCAGTTCCTGACAGACCGAATGCAATTTTCAGCAATTCCTCCAGTCTTCTACAGGGTGAGCCTGGTTTCTACTCTTCAGAGATCCTTTGATTCTTTTCACAGGACGGATTCAGTCCTACCAAGCTGTTACACAAGCTGCAGACCGGAACTCTGGGCCTTACACACGTTTTTTGACTAAAACTGCACACTGAAAAAGCACAGGGCTCCTTCCTTCTTCACTGCCAAAGCTCAACTGAAACTCCAACCGACAAAACGGGCACTTCCTTTGAGTTCCTCCCAGTTCTTGACTGGATTGGCTGTCACTCACAATAGACTGCTGCTGTTGGTCCAAAAAGGTGCTGAAGTCTAAAACTACATCTCCCAGAGTCACTGCTCATACAATCCTCTTGTGGCTGGCTCAGATTATGAGTCCAAGTTCTGATTCGTCCAAGGCACCATTTTAGAGCTAGCTACCCCACACTGATTGGTCCAGTTCAGCAGTTCAAAACTAGAATGGGAACTAGCAGACACAGTTCTGACTGCAAAGAAAGCAGGTTAGACAAACTGTAATTTCATTATTACTCTAAATAATTTCTGGCAAACAGTTACATCTTTCAGATAGGTTCCTTTGCACTCCTAGTGACTGCAAAATGAAGTGAATTGGCAGCAGCTTGAGTGGTACTCAATCAAAGAAACACACAGTCCCCCCATACAAACTAATTATGTCTGCAAGCAGACAGCTCTTAAAGAGACAGTACCAGAGGCTCTAAAAACACTCACTGATAAATGGCTTAAATGCCAAACACCATTCAGGCTTGGAGCATTCAAGCAAGCTCCTGGAAGTCTTTTGGGAACCCCCATTTGCAGGGGGGTTACACCTGTATAGTGCATTTTTTAGTTGGAATTTTGGAAAAGTATTAGGTAACTCCCCAGTAGAGTGAGCCCCAGCACTGGCAAAATGGTTGATTCTGGTATTGTACTCTTGGGAATAAAACATTTTTTCCCAGTATTAGAAAATACTTTGCTCATGTTGTTCCTAATTACATTTTATTTGGCTCTTCAGAAAATTAAAATGTGGAAACTAAACTTGTTGATGACCTAACAAACCTTGGCTCACTACCCGTAGGATGAGTATAGTTCCTAGTCTTCCTTCCACTGGCACTGGTTGGGCAATCTGGACAGACTTGTCAGGGGTTCTACTTTGCCTGTGGTTTGGGTGCTGGTGTTGCTGCAGTACACCTATTTCCCCTTGTACCTCTGCCCCTATAACAGGCACTTTGTGGAGGGTAGTATCCCCTACCCTCCTGTAGGTGGTTTTATGCTCATCCACCTTTTCCACTTAAGCCTCTGTCTCGTCTTCAAACAGGGAATTTCCCTCAGAAGGAAAATCCAGAGCACGTGTTTGAAAGTTCTGAGACAGATTTGTAGTTCTAAGCCAGACATATTTTCTTAGTGACACTGCATGGGCCATAAAACCCCGGATGCAGTGCCATTAGAATCCACTGCCCTATGAAACTGGTATTTTGTGGCATCTATAGCTGACCTTACTGTACCAGCCATATCCTGTGCCGAGTCTCCAGTAGCCTTTCCTCTCAGTGCCAGAATAGAGTTCTATAAGGCTCTCTTGTACTGTGCTATGTAGGCCAGACAAGCTGACTGCATTAGGAGCAGGAAAACTGAAGTATACGCTTTTTTTCTTCTTCTTCTTGTTCTCCCTGGAATCCAGTTTCCTTGAATCTTTTTCAGGATACTGGGAGGCAAAGTGTACCCCTTCCCTCATGATTAGAGTGGGAATACAGGTACCCAGAACCCCGTTTGCCATCAGAGATTTACTTATTCATTCATTCATTCATTTTTTTCTATTTTTTAACTATGCCAGCAGCTGAGGTGGGTGCTGACATGATTTTAAAGTGGCTTTTCTGAGGAATTTGGGGATGGGAAGCATCATGTTCAAGTTTATTTGCAGGAAAACTTCTTCATGGGGGATAAGGCCATCATATCCACAAATTCAACCTCCTCCTCATCCTTTTTTTTTTCCTCACCTGCAGCCACAGTCCTGCTATTAATCCAGCCACCGCTACTCCACCACCGACCCTGAAGCTGACTTGCCCAGCTGGTATATGCAGCTAAAACCATCGAAAGGGGCCCCCTATGCCCCCTGCGCCCAGTGAGGATCCAATACTGGCACACGCCTTATTCAGGCATCGTCAGCCGCTGAAGCTGCGGCCATCAAGCTGCCGCGGACTATGTTGCCATTTTCCTACCTTTTTTTCCCCGATGGGAGCACGGACATGCACAGCATGCTGTTGTCTGCCATGCCATAGCCGTTGCCAGGGGGGGTTCGTCTGGTTCGAAAGAACCCCCCTTTTGAAACTCCCCCTTTATTTTTCATTATTTGTAAAAAACGTTTCATCATTTCTGTTTATTTTTTTACTGTTACAGAGTGCTAGTGCACACATGATGAACCCCAGCACTTTCTTTCTGCATGCGCCCTTCCCTCCTTCTGCTGCCAATCAGCTCCCTCAGTAATAGTAAGATGACTGGAGCTGCTTTGTGAGTCTTTCTCTGCACCCTCCCCTTATGACTGGATGGCCAATTGGAGCTCACATCAGCATCGTGAATGTGACCTCAATACAGCACGGCCACTGCCTACACTTCACACTGTCAGCTAACACAGGAGGAAGATAGAGCATGGTAGCAGGCTCAGAGATGACGTCACCAGGAGAGCAAATAAGAAGTAGAGGACCTCTACTTATAATATTATCAGTCACAGGCAAGTAAATTTTGCTGGCCACTATTGCCAAAGATGTATACCTTAATAACTGTGTATTAAGGGATAGGCTGTGCAGTTGGGCAAGAGAGCTTTTCAGGGGGCGGGCTGAAAATGTAGAAATAAATTATTTAAATCCCCCTCTATACAAAAAGCAAAGTTGTCATGTTTCATATGCCTGTTTTAATTTTTCATAAGTAAAGCAAAAGAGGTACCACAGTGGAAAGGCAATGCAAGTGTCTGGAAGGGTCTGGCTGGGATCTGCACTGCCACCTCATTAATTGTGCTGTTCAGAGAGGTCTTCACTGTGGTCCCGTTTTCATGGACATTCAGTACCACTTTGGTCTGTGTCATCTGTGCCAGATGCCGTTAAATCAAATAAATTGTGATGTGTTTTCTCCAGATGACCACGTGCCAGTAGAATAACATTTGTTGCTACAGTTCACTGTTTTGAACATACCCACTGTACTTTTGGAAGCATGGTGGGGTGGGGTTGTGTGTGTGTGTGGGGGGTAGGCATTTAGGAGATGGTAACTTTGCATTGAAAATCCCTGCCACTGTCAAATTACCTTTCCCCTCACTCCCTTTGTCATACCTACCACACTGGAGAATGGAGTGGGGGCAACAACTGTAGTACTCAATATTGAACTAAGACTTATGTTACAGATTTTTTTCCAAGCAGGGTGCCTGGAACAGAAACATAGAAATATAGACAATGATGGCAGAAAAAGACCAGAGGTCCATCCAGTCTGCCCAAGTTCCCTATAATCCCTGGAACCTACAATTCTCCAGGGTACTCTCCTCTTTCTAGTCACCTCCTTGGTCCTGTTGCCTCTGGTAACCACTATTCCCTTCATTATGTCCCAGCTCTGCTTGAATCCTCTGATTGTTTTTACTCCCACCATTTCTGCTGACAGACTGTTCCAAAGTTCCACCACCTTTTCCATAAAGTAGTACTTCCTCACATCTCTCCTGAACCTACCTCCTGTTAATTTCCATTAGTGTCCAAGTGAATGTGAATTGGTACTCAGGCTAAATAGTACCCCGTAGTTCACTTTAATTCATTTCAGGAACTTGAAGATCTCTATCATATCTCCTCTCTCCCTTCTGTCTCCAATGGGTATATATTTAGTGCCTTGAGGCACTCCTCATAGGATTTGCCCTGCTGTCCCTGAATCGTTTTAGTTACTCTGCGCTGCACTGTCTCCAACCTATCCTTATCCTTTCTGAGGTGAGGACTCCAGAACTGGGCACAGTACTGTAGGTGAGGCCTCACCAGGGATCTGTCGATGGGAAGTATTACCTCCTTTCGTCTGCTATCAATACCCCTACCAATACATCCCAGCATCCTGCTAGCCTTGCTATAGGCTATGTTGCACTGACTCAATTACTTAAATGGTATATTGAGTTGTGGATGATGGGGTAACAACAAGGGTAGAGAGAGTTCAGATATGAGTCATTTAGACTTAAAATAAGCCACAAAAGTGCACCACTGAGCATACCATAGCCCATGGTTTCTGGGGCCTATCAGACCCAGACCCCTGCCCTAGTAGCAAGCCAGCACTGCAGTAAGTTAGTAGTGTACAATACCCAGCCAAAACCAGCTGCAGACTCTGTATTGAGGTTCAGTACATTAGCATTTGCTCTCTCTCTATATATATCTATCTATATATCTACATATCTACATATGTAATAGATAACCTACTCTAAGGTGTGCAGTCATGCTCTGATATATGCATACCTTGGTGTGTGTTGTTAAGCGTGAGTCCGCAGGCTGAGTGCATCAACCACCCAGGGCGTGTGTATATCAGAGCGAGACCGCACATCCTAGAGTGGGTTATCTATCTTATAAAATGGCAACATTGTTTTGGAGGGGGATAAAAGTGCAGGTGTGCGGTAGCTCTCTGATAATGCATGGTCATGTGATGTGTTTTATACAATCAGAATGCTGGATTTGTTATTTACTTTGCTTCCCATTTTATAAGTACAAACACACACACACATTCACACACAATCTGAGCCACCCAGATAGTAGTAATTGTCCTTAGAGCAGGAGGTGGAGGGAAGCTCACAGATGAGTTATTCTGGTTTAAAATAATCTACAAAATTAGCCACAGAGCATCTAGTACCCCAAAGCTTCTGGGGCCAAGCAGCCCCCAGACCCCTTTCCTACACATCAGTAGATACAGCTGCAGATATTAAAACTCATAACATAATACATCTGAGACAATGTCTTAGGTATATTACATTGACAGCATCTTGCTGCCCTCCGGTACTGAATACACATATATTCACCCTGCAGCCAGCCAGATAATAATTTTGTTTACAGCAAAGAGTGTAGGAGATCACAGATATGACTTCTTTAGCTTCAAAACAAGCCACAAAATGCACCACAGAGCAATTCTAGGATTCCATGGCTTCTGGGGTACTAGCGGCCCTAAGACCCACAGCTTTTTTTTTAAAGTTGCAGTCTGCATAAAAAGAACCCCCCTTGTGAAAATCCTGGCAACGGCCCTGCATGCCCCCCCCATTGGCACCCATGCGCCTGTAGTACCTCCAGGCATCTCCAGGGACCACCACAGTACGATGTGTAACCACCCCTTTCCCCAGGACTAGGAGAGCTGTCGTCGGACGCTCAATCCTAGTCCTCCCCTACCAACCCCCGACGACTGGGTTTCCTTACTGAAACCAGGTTGCCGGTGTGGCGTGAGTTGTGAGTCCAGTGCCGCAACCCTCAGCGCCACTGGGCTGGTCATCCTCCTCCTCATCCTCATCAGTTTCTTGAGGAAATGCTTAGGAATTGTCTATGTGTCTCATGAAGGTATAGTGAGAAGCAAGTGTACTGAAGATGAGACAAATTCCAGCTCAGGAAAACCATCTGGTTTTTGGTTTCTCCCTCCTCCTCTTCATCATAAAACACTTCTACTTCCCCCTTCACAGGTAGGTACTAAGAATGGAACTGGGACCTGGGGGGGGGGCAGGCATACTCATGAAATTTGCAATAGCCTGGAATGCCTGGAAGAACTGCCATGCCTTAGACATGTTCTCCATTGAGGGCTCTTTATTTTTATTCACTGGCGACTCCTTTCCTTCTTCAGGAGGAAAAACAACTACTTTTTTTTTGGCATGCTCTGTCTCTGGTGCCTGCTCTTATTCTTTTATTTTAAACTGGTTTTAGGGTTCCCCGTTCAGACACCCCAATTTCTGATCCATCTTTGCAGCTTTATCTTTTTTAATTTTTGTCAAATGGCATCTCCTTTGCTTCTTCAGCAGGAGGGGCAGTGACATGTTTCTCTTTTTGCTTTTTCTTAGCAGGCTCCAGGTCCAATGCATGCTCAGTGGCTCTTTTACTTAGAAACATTCTGTAACTAATTCCGGGTCGCCCCTGAAAAAGGGACCTTCGGGGCTCAGTGGGCCTACCTGGTTACCAAAATTGAATAAATAAATAAAATAAAATACATAGAAACAAATCAATTTGCTGGCAGAAAAGGACCTCTTGGTCCATTCAGTCCGCTGATTTCTCATTCTCTTACTCCCTTTATGCCATGCCTTTGTTAATTTTATTGAGCCCCATGTAGTTGTCCCATGCCCTCTTGAATTTGTTCACCGAATCCACCCCCACCACTCATTCGGGCAGCCTATTCCAAGGACTCACCACCCTCTCAGTGAAGAACTGTCCTCTCACATTTCCTCTAAATCTGCCCTCCTCCAACCCGAATGTATGCCCTGTAGTTGTTTTGTTTTCACTCAGCCTGAATATACTTCCTTCCCTCACCTTATTTATTCCCCTCAGATATTTGAAGGTCTCAACCATATTCCCCTCTCTCCCTCCTTGTCTCCAGTGTGTACAAGTTTAGCTCCTCCAGTCGTTCTTCATATGACCTCCTATGAAGCCCTTGAACCATATTGGTTGCCCTTCTCTAGACCCTCTCCACCCTGTCTCTGTCATCCTGTAAGTGTGGCCTCCAGAACTGCACCCCATATTCCAGATGTGGTCTGACCATAGTTTTGTATAGTAGCATGATCACTTCTCTCTTCCTACTTATAATGCCCCTCCCTATGCATACTAACATTTTGTTTGCCCTCCCCACCGCCTTGTTGCATTAGTTCCCTACCTTCAGGCTATCCAAAATGATGATCCCCAGGACTCTTTCCTGCTCTTCTCCCTCCAATTCCTCCCCTTTCTGCCAGTATTTTGTCCTTGGGTTCCTACGCCTTATGTGCATAATTTTGCATTTTTTTGTGTTAAATTTCAGTTGCCACTTCTCTGACCACTCCTCCAGCCTCTACAGATCCTCCCTCATTCTTTCCATCCCTCCCGCTGTTTCCACTCTGTTACAGATCTTCATATTGTCTGCAAATAGACACACCTTCCCACTGAGGCCCTCTGTAATGTCTCCACTGTAAATGTCAAACAGAATGGGACCCAACACAGACCCCTGGGGAACCCCACTCGTCAACCGCATCCTTCGAGTGCACTCCATTTACTACCACCCTCTGAGTTCTATCTTCCAACCAGTTTTCCACCCAGTTTGTTAGTTTGCTTGCCACTCCTAAGCTGCCTACCTTTCTTATTAGTATCCCGTGAGGGACGGCGTCAAAGGCCTTCCTGAAGTCCAGATAGGCCACGTCCACCACCCTTCCCTGGTCACATATTTCTGTTACTCCATCAAATAATTCAATTAGGTTGGTCTGATGTGACCTTTCACCTGTGAACCCATGCTGGTTGTTATCTATGAGCCCCCCCAGATATTGTATCAGCCTTTCCTTTATGATTGCCTCCATCAGCTTGCTCACCACAGAGGTGAGGCTGACCAGATGATAGTTACCCAGCTCTTCCTTTCCTCCCCCTTTGTTCAATGTCACCACATCAGCCCTTTTCCAATCCCCTGAGACCTTCCCCTTGTCTAGGGACAGATTAAATAACTTTGTGAGTAGTGCCACAAGTTCCTCTCCCAACTCCTTGCGTACCTTGGGGTGAATGGCATCAGCGCTCATTGCCTTATCCTTTCACAGCTTACCTAATTCCTCTGATATCCTACCTTCTGAAAAGGGAATTGTGTCCATCCCCTTGCCAACTCTTCCCCTGCTTCTTAGCTTTGGCCCTTTCCCTTCTTCCTCATCCATGCAGACTGAGATAAAGTATTCCTACAGCAAATTTGCCTTCTCCTCATCCCCTTCCATCAGAGCTCCCCCTCCTCCTCTGAGTCTCATAATCCCCTGTCTGCTTTTCCTTCTTTCACTTATACACCAGAAAAATTTCTTGTCCCCCCTCTTGGCCTCCCTCGCTATTTTCTCCTTCATGCACACCTTGGCCCTTCTGACTATTTTCCCTGCTTCATTTAGTTTCTCCCTGTAAGCTTCCCTTCCCACCATTTCCGATGAAGATTTGTAGATCCTGACTGATTTATTTTTTCCTCTGACTGCTCTTCCCACCTCCTTTTGTAAACCAGAGTGGTTTCCTCCCTCATTTGTGTTTGCTCACCCTCCCAATGCACTGTTCTGTTGCTGGAAGAATTCCCGTCTTTATTGCCCCCCATAACTTCTCAAAGCCCTCTAGGTTCTCTTTCCCCTCTAGTTCTTCTTTGAAAGCTTCTCCAGCATATTTCTAATCTCTTAGTTTGCTCCAAAGGATCCTATTCCCTCTTAGACAATAATCTTGCCTCTCATTCGATGTCCCCAGAGTCAGAACTCGGCATGGTATCTCTTCTTTAAGTTATTGGCTTTCTTCCATCTGGAATAGTATCCAAAAATCCCTAAAACACCCACAAATTGTTAGTATGCCTACCTTCAAAACGTTGCTTTGCCATCTGTTGAAAGAAACTTGAAACTGTTTCCACAAACCATAGAACTCTAGCTTGCTCATTGGTTAAACCCATCCACCTCCCTATCCTTCTGGGTTAGACTGGAGCCCTTCATGCGCTTTATCTCCTCTTACACTCTTCTCTTACTTTTATAGGTAGGACTTGAGTCCCTAGTGACCCTCACGTAGTCTTACACCCTCCTCGCCCCTTCCCCCTATCTCACCCCTCCCCTTCTGACTTCCCCTCTCCCAAGCACCACTTAATCGCTTGGTGCTTTCATCTGCCTCCTCTCCTCTCCTCCTTTCTCCTCCCCTATTAAATTGTTGCCCCATACTTTCTTTTCTTCCCCCTGTTTTTCCACCACTCTAGGCTGTATATATTGTACATATTGTTTATTGAATATCTCATGTTACATATTGTTTATTGTATATTTTATATTTTGCATTCTGGCTTCCTTGTATCTATTTATTGTATATCATTTTCCTAAGTTTGTTCTTTTCCAGTGTCAATTTTATGTGCTTTGTCCACCCATTTTATAAGTTAGTTTATCTCAATGGTGCTACTCCTGGTTAAATAAAGATTGATTTCCTTCATTTTCCAAAAATCCACTTTCCGAAAGTCCATTACCTTAGTCGTGGTCCTGTACTTTTCCACTCCTGTCCAAAGACTGAACCTATCATCCTCAACACTGTCCCCATTTGTCATCACCATGTCCAGTATGGTCTCTCCCCTAGTTGGTTCTCTGACCAACTATTGAAGGAGTGCCTCCTGCATAGACTCCAACAGCTCCCTACTCCTTTCTGATTTTGCTGTTGAAATCCCCAGTTTACATCGGGGAGATTGAGATCCCCTACCACCAGAATTTCTCCTTTGGTGGCCATCCTTTGTATTTCACTAGACATCTCCCTATCCACCTCTTCCTCCTCCCCCTGACTTGGTGGCCTGTGTACTACCCCTACCCATACTGACTCCCCTGACCTCTTATCATGACCCATAGGATCTCTGCAGAGCCCTGTCCTTCCCTACTCTCGGTTGCCCTTATTCCATACCTTATGTATAGGGCTACCCCACACCCCTTTTTTTTTCTCTCCTGTCTCTCCTATAGAGGCTATACCCCAGTATTTCCACTTCCCAGCTGTGATTTTCAGTCCACCACATCTCTGTTACCGCTATCTGGTCTAGGTCCTCCGTCCCCACCACTGCCTCCAGGTCCCTCATCTTATTCCCTAGGCTCCTAGCGTTTGCCAGTAGACCCTTCCATCCAGTGTACCCTACCCCCTTTTGCAGGGGAGTGTGAGTTAGGCAAGTCCCACTAGCTACCTCTTCTAGTCCTCCCCTAGCTTCGTACTCCCCGCTCTTTAGTTTAAATCATTTCCCAGGATTTCATTTATATACCCCTGCAGCTTGTACTGGTTTAAGGTTCTCCCTTTCAGACACCCTGACATCCATACCATCTCTAGCAGACTTGGCCTTCTGCTTACCCTGAGGGGCTGGACCCTCACCTGAGCCTTGTTATGACGTCGAGGAAAACATAGAAGCCCTAATGACTTCTAATTTTTTTTTTTGCCCATTGTTTTGTGTTTTAGGGCAAAACTCTAAATAAAGCTCACAATTGCTAAAATCGTGGTCTGGACCCAGGCACTTTAAACACAACTTGTGACAGCCTGCCTTTTTCAGGAATTGGAAACAAACACAGTTTTTTAAAGCCTGCAGTTCTGTCTTCTTCCTGAGTCAGTCAGTCAAGCCAAAACTGACAAACTCGGGAAGGCAAAGCATTAATGAAAACTAAAGAAGTGCAGTTCAGTTCCCTTAAAAATGAAATTGCAAACAGAAATAGCATAACAGATGATTTTGTTAGGCTAAATTGAAAAATAACAGCTTGGTTCCCAAATAAGAGGAACCAAGAAAATAAACAGCAAAAACTGCAAAGCAGTTTATTTTTGTAGTAATGTAGAGAAAATAAAGTGGGTTTAAAAGGGGTTCCCTAACAGTGGGAACTGTGCTTAGAAACAGCCTTCTCCAGATCCCGGACACCGATGGAGAACCGGAGAAAAGTCAAAACCTGTATAATAAACAACAGAGCAAAGTTATTGCTAAAATAACTAAACAGTATACTATGGAAAAGTTTTTCAAAGTAATAAACTGAAAACTGGTCTGAAGCTTCTTCGGAATAAATCTGACATCAGAATGTGAGGGTGAGCATGATCATACAACACAGAGTTTGAATTTCATTCCAAATTTCTTAATTAGCATAATTATCCAGGGGAATGATGCAGTTGTTAAGCATAAGTGAGGGATTCCTGGGGTTTCAAAATGCAGTAATGAATGACAGAACAGTGCACTAGAAATACGAAAGATACAGAGCATGAAAGGGAAATGTAAAAAAAAAACACTGTCACGTTTTGGGCAGATTATCCTAAAAATCAATATTATTATGTGTGGGAAATCAATATTTCATGAAATGCCCTATATCTCAAGCCCGCTATGATTGTCTGACCCACCTCAAAAAAATTCTACATCTGCCCTTGGTCACGACTGATACAAAAAAAAAAACCTCGTCCACACAAATGCATAAAAAAGATTAGTAATAGGATCACTATACTTTCTGTCCCAAAAGGGATGCTTTTAAAAAGTTATTCACAACACTGAAGGATTATTGGAGAGTGCGGTCCAGGCATCAAGTCTTTACTGTGGCTAGAAATGGTCTGGTGGTTGAGGCCTTGGATGTACCAGGTGAAAAATGAGGAACCATAACCACGCTGTCAAAACAGTGAAATCTAAAACAGCTACAGGGATAGCATAGCAAAAGTCAGTTACCACTACTCTTATAGTTGTCATCAGAGGGGAGGAAGTAGACAAGTAACTAACAGCGTGGTGCCTCTCTGAGCTGCTCCCATGGTGGAGAGGGCTAAGGTACAAGCAGCTAGGGCAATGGAGAGCCATTATTTTTTGTATGTTGTCCCCTCATTGATGTAACCTACCCCCCCCCGAGTTTCTCCCCAACCCTGAGTTCCACCCCCTCTGGAGTTGATTATATTAATTTTGGGGAATGAAGGGGGCAAAGCACCCCAAAAAAACTCAATGTAGTTATTTGTTAGCCATGCTAGCGGTCAATGGTGTGTTTTTGGACTGTTACAATTGGAGTTGTTGTTGCCAACAGTATTTACGTTGGGCACAGTTTTTGACCGTGCCATTTTGCTTTCACAATTTTTGACCATGCTGTTGTTGTCTTTGCAGTCTTGAACTAGTGCTGGCATTAGGGTCACATGATCAGTGCTGGGATTGGCTTAAAACAACTTACACATCCCAGAACAAACGGCATGTGCAGGCTATCTGCTTTAAGTAATAAGTAGACAAAAACTGTAATATTATTAGAGCAGGATATATTTATATACCCCCTCAGGCTGCCAACCTGCATTACTGTTCTGGATGTGGGCGGGCATGGTCCTGTATACTCCAGTGTCTGGGGTAAAGATGGTCTGCTCACCAGGAGCCTCTTGCACTCAACAGTTATGGGTTGCTTTACTGCCTGTAGGAGATTTATCAGTTTTTTGTGCCATGCACTTTGGGTGAGATGGAAGAAGCAGCCGTGAATTTTGACATGTTCACTTGTCACAGTAAATTAATAAAAAGAGAACTAGGAGAGCTTCAGCAGCAGACAAGTAGTGGAATTGCAGTATAATGTGGGGAGTGGTGCAATGCAGTGGCTGTGGGGCAGCCATATTCAGGCAGACCTTCTGGACACTGAGGTGCTGCCCTATCTGCATGCATCTCTCTGGACTGCGGGATGAGGTAGCCAGACTCAGAGCAGAAGTAAACTGGGTCAGGAGTACCATCATCCCTATCCAGGGACCATCCAGTCCAATGCAGCTGCCTCAAAGGATGCCGAGAACGAGGAGCACTTGGATGACAGTGGGCTCAGGGAGAGTTAGAGCAGTCAGGCAGAGGCACATCCCAGATCCTATTCCACTCAAGAACTCCCTATGCCACACTGGCAAGGGACAACCAAATAGAGGTACCCAGAGAAGTGGAAGGAAAGGATGTGGAGGTTAGCCAAGGAGGTGACCTCAGCGGGAAAGCAGTGGACCCCAGAGGAGGAGGAAGCGAATCCTGGTGGGGGACTCCATCATAGAGGGATCCAGCTAGGAACACAGGAGGGGAGGACAGGAGGTGAGGTGCCTACCAGGTGCCATGGCATGGAGGATGGAAGGAAGATCCTGGGGATCACTGGGAAGGCAAGACGGGAGGGTGAGCTGGATGTCATTATCCACCTAGGTACTAATGACTTGGCAAATGGGGAGCCAAAGGAAGTTCAGGAAGAGTTTAGGAAACTGGGAGGGTCTCAAGCAAGTAGCTACTTCTGTCACTTTCTCAAGTACTACCTGTGAGAGGCAAGGAGAGCATGGAGTGCATGCCCAGGAACTTTAACTCATGGTTGAAGAACTGGTGCTGTGAGGAAGGGTTTGGATTCATTGGTGACTGGGGACCCACCTGGAGGGATGGAGGTTTGTTCAAGCCTGAAGGCCTGCATCCATCCTGGAGGAATCAAGCACTCAATGATAAGTTTAAATGCTACATTGACAAGCATTTAAACTAGCAAAGGGTGGCAGGCCAGCAAGGAGGGTACCTACTTGCTCACCCCACAGCTAGATGGAACCAGTGAACCAGAGGAGTGGCTATCTCTGCAAAGCAGTGTGCAAAAGATGGAGATTAGTGCCCAAGAGGTGGATAAGCAGAAAAGGGCAAAATTCAGCAGAAGGCAGACAGCAAGGAGAACCAGGGATAAATGACAACCAAGGAAGGGGCTGGAGTAGAACAGTGAAGCAGTCTAGGAGGTCAAATCATGGAAAGCCATGTGCAAATGCCAGAGCCTTAGCAACAAGATGGAAGATCTGGAGGCTGTCATGGTACAGTCAGACCTGGACATTGTGGCCATCACTGAAACCTGGTGTAATGATAACCATGACTGGGAGATGGCCATACCTGGCTACAACATATTCAGAAGAGACAGAGCAGGCAGGAAGGGAGGAGGAGTGGCACTGTATGTGAAAATGACATAAGGGCCACAGAGATCCAGGAGGAACAAAATGGGGAGAGATACTGTGGGTTAAGCTGGAAAGGAAAATGGGGACAGCCATCCACACAGGTGTGGTCTATAGACCACCAGTCCCAGGAGGAAGAAACAGATAGGGAGCTGATGCTAGCCATCCAAAGGATGGCAGACAAAGGTGAGTGGTACTGGTTGGAGACTTCAATATTCAGGCGTGGACTGGAGCATCCCAGCAGCAGCATCAACTAGAAGCAGATTTATCCTGGACTCCTTCAGGGTGCCTTCCTCAAGCAACTGGTCATGGAACCAACTCGGCAGAAGGCAATACTGGACCTTGTGCTCACAAACAGGGACAGTGTGATGGGGGTAACAGTGGGGAGCACCTGGGTAACAGTGACCACCAGTCATTGTGGTTTGAAATCACAGAAGAGAGAGACCAAACCACACAAAAACACGTATCCTGGATTTTAGGGGGCAGACTTTGGGAAAATGGGAGATACTTGAAAGAGGCATTAAGGGAATGGGACAGGAATCAGGGGTTGAGGAACAGTGGGCAGTATTTAAAATGGGGATTATAAGAACAACAGAATTATGCATTAAGCAGGTTAGCAAGAGGAAAGGAAGAGGAGACCATTATGGTTTTCCAAAGAGGTAGCAAAGAAAGTGAAAGCCAAAAGATTGCATTCAGGCAATACAAAAGACACAGGCAGAAGGGATAGGAGAAGTACCAGGAGAAGAAGCAAAGGGAGGCAGGGAAGTCAGTAAGGGAAGCCAAAGCTCAGACAGAAGAACACATTGCAAAATCAGTGGGTAGGGGACAAAACCTTTACAGGTACATAAGTGAAAAAGAAAGACAAAGGAGGGATAGTGAGACTGAAGGGGAGGATGGGAGCCGTGGAGGATGACAACAGTAAAGCTGACATATTGAACAGGTATTTCTGCTCAGTCTTTACTGAGGAAGAGGGGGTAATGGGTCTGAAGGGTACAAGGGTGAGAATGGTGCAGAAATGGACACAAGTCCCTTTACACGAGAAAGGGTCCTGAAGGAACTGGAAGTAATAAGAGTTGATAAAGCAATGGGGCCAGACGGGTGCACCCCAGGGTCCTTAAAGAACTAAGAGAGGTGGTGGCTGAACCTCTGGCTATCCTGTTTAGCGATCACTGGAAACAGGAGGTACCCAAAGACTGGAGGACAGCAGATGTAGTCCCCTTATACAAAAGTGGGAACAAAGAGGAAGCAGGGAACTACAGACCAGTCAGCCTCACCTCGGTAGTGGGAAGATCAGGAAGCACTACTGAAGGAGAGATTGGTGGAACATCTGGTTGTCAATGAACTACAGGACCCAAGGCAGCATGGTTTCACCAGGGGAGGTCATGTCAGACCAACCTCGTTGAATTTTTTGACTGGGTGACTGGGAGGTGGATCAGGAGGGCAGTGGACATGGCCTATCTGGACTTCAGCAAGGCCTTTGACACTGTGCCACATAGAAGACTATTACACAAACTGGGGAATATGGGTGTGGGCAGGACAGTAGTGTGGTGGGTAGGTAACTGGCTGGGTGGCAGGACACAGAGGGTGGTGGTAAATGGCTGTCGCCCACAGAGGGAAGCGTGACCAGTGGGTACCACAGGATCAGTGCTGGGACCGTCCTATTCAACATCTTCATCAGTGACATTGCGAGGATCTAGAAGGCAAAATTTCACTGTTCGCTGATGACACAAAGCTCTGTAACAGAGTAGACACACCAGAGGGTGTAGATAGAATGAGAAGGACCTGCAGAAACTTGAAGAATGGTCAGGGTTTGGCAGTTGAAATTCAATGCAAAGAAGTGCAAGATAATGCATATGGGCACAAAACCCTGGCACAATATATCAGTTGGGGGTGAGGATATAGCATGCACCAAGCAGGAAAGGGATCTTGGGGTTGTCATCTCTGATGACCTCAAGGTAGGAAACAGTGTGACAAGGCAGCAGGTAAAGCAAATAGGATGCTGGGATGTATAGGCAGGGGCATCACCAGCAGGAAAAGGGAGGCCATAATCCGCTATACAAGACACTAGTGAGGCCCCACCTGAGTACAGTGTACAGTTCTGGAGACCATACCCACGTAAGGACATAGACAGGGTAGAGAAGGTTCAGAGGAGGGCAACAAAGATGGTGCATGGATTGCATCACAAGTGCTATGAAGACAGGTTGAAGGAACTGAACATGTACTCCCTGGAGGAGAGGAGGAGAGGGATATGATAGAGACATACAAGTATCTTACAGGGAGGAACAGGGTGCAGGAAAACACTATTTTTAAGCGAAAAAGATGTTCCAGGACTAGAGGGCATGGGATGAAGTTGGAGGGAGGACGATTCAGAGGAAACATGAAAAAGAATTTCTTCACAGAACGGGTGGTGGACAAGTGGAACACCCTGCCAGAGGAAGTGGTGGGGGCTGAAACAATCACGGGATTTAAGAATGCATGGGATAGACATAAAGGAATTCTAGAGGTCAGGGGTAAGGGGAAACAGACTTCTATGTATCTATGTATCTATGTACATTATGCACCGCTTGCATGACTGCAATCTCAAAATCAGTCACTACAGTAGTGGGATCTGTATCATGCCCTAATTCATGACACTTCTCCATCACTTTCTGAAGCATCATTTCATACGTCTCTTGGGATGTCCTCTAAATAAACATATAGGCACATGGCACTGCAAAGTTGCCAAGTGGACATCTGATGACACAGAATTGGGAAAATCCTCTGGGTGACATAGCATAGTTCCTGCCCATGAACCATGTGTTTGATAAGGTGAGCTGATGAAGTGCCTCGTGGGTTCCAAATACGATGATCCTTGGATCAAATCACAATACCACTGTCATGTATGAGGAATTCTTCTGATTAGGTCCTGAGGTCTGCATCCCTTGGTCAGCAAGAATGAGATTGTCAAGGCTCCTTTGGCACCTGTCCAAGTCATTGGTTCCATAAGGAACTCTTGATGGAATCTTCCTTTCTTAACAAGGCCCTAGTGTTAACATCTGCAGCTGCTGCAACATGTGCCAGAATCTGCGAGGGCTTATCAGAACTGTTTTTTTCCTGTTTTTTTTCATCAATGCTCTGCATTTAGCTGCCTTCACTGCATCTTCAGAAGGGTCATGGGTGTGCTGAGACTCAAGCGTTGGGTTCTTCATGGTGTGGTGAGTGAAGTAGACAGCCCTTACAGTTGGTGCTGTGATTTACACACCTCCAACAAATTTTGGTTTTTCGTGTGCCTTGTTTGGTGTACATAAATACATCATAGCATAGTTTCTGGCCACCCCTGGTAGTGGTTGTGAACTCCTTGATGTAAATGAAACTAGCCTGTTTGTTGGTGCATTGCAGTTTTATATATACAGTAGCTGGGTTAAGTAGCCTGTTAAAGTAGCTGGTAATACGCTGGTAATATATTTGCATTTCATATAATAGGTGCACATATTCTGTGAAATTACACAATGTCCTGCAGCTGTGTTAAGTAGCGTATTAAAGCAGCTGATAATGCATTTGCATGTCGTATAATAGGTGCACAATGTCCTGCAGCTGGGTTAAATTAATTAGCTTTTCTCAGCTGCTGTGAGCAAATCTCCAGTTGTTTAACTGTGCCCAATTTTCCTGTGACCAACTTTCCAGTGACCATTTTTTTTTTGTACACCCCATTAGTGAGTGAGCAAGACACAAAAACAACTGGACTTCAAGCATTTGTCTTTTCTGGAATGCATTTCCATGACAGTGTTTATATGTACAGGTTGATCATTACTGGCTCATGAACACCAATAGCTAAGCTACTAAACAGTTCATTATGGTACAGTACCTCTGAAACCTTTCTTCCCCAGTCTTATTGGTTTCCAGTTAGCACACAGTCTCATTCCCTTAGTCTTTTCACTTTGTTGACACAAACGATCAGGGATGGCCCATCCAACCTCATGGCAACTGCCATGCCTGGGGATTCCCTACCTATTTCTGCACTATTACCCTGCCAGTATTACGCTGGTAATACATTTGCATTTCATATAATAGGTGCACATATTCTGTGAAATGACACAATGTCCTGAAAGATCGCCTATGGGCACTTCAGCAGTGCGGCTCTGCCCTGCTACTGCTTCTGGAAAGAAAACTCAGAGGGAAGCCTTGAATCAGCTCCCCTCTCAGGACACCACCGGTCTCGGTGCTCCAGCGTGGCAGAATCTGCTCCTGCCACCACCAACCTCAAGCACACGAGGAAGATAATTGAACTATCCACAGAACGTTGGAATATGGTTCTCTGCCTAATACCCTCTCCGATCTCTTGGCTATAAGATCCCTGTGATCACCACAATGTCCCACAAGTCCGAGGGGATCATTGTGGGCATTATCTTGTTCACTATAATATCACTTACAGGTCCACCATTCAGCCTGCACCCTCAACCCACACAACGTATCTTCCAACAAACAGTGCTAAATGCTTATGGCACCATCACATCCCATAGCCTTGGAGTCTTCAAGTACACCTTGCATGAACACTTTATACCCTGGACTTCGGAATACCAACTTAACGATCCCTCCATGATGTCACTCTTCCCTGGGATGGGGACCTGCTTCAACACTGTGAAAGAACGATCACCTAGGAGAAGGAAATGAGGAAGGAACCTTAAACTCCTTCTGCGCCATCTTGCTCGCCTACTCATGCTACTACTCCTATCAGGCAATGTGCACCCCAAACCTAGGCCCACCATCACAGCAGGTGAATTGAATGCCCAAGTCAGCTGGACTTACTCTTGCCTAAATAAACATATGCAGCCTGCTCCCTAAATTGGATAACCTGAAAGTATGGGTTACTCGGCACAGTCCAACATTCTCCCAGTAGTGGAGTCATGGCTCTCTCCCAAAGTACCAGACTCCGCTATCCTGATACCAGGATACACCTTGTTCAGGCAGGACTGTCTCTCAAAAAGAGGTGGGGGCTGTGTCTTGTACATTAGGGATTCCCTTCAGGGGCACAACCTCCCTATCCCAGTAGTAATGACAACCTGCAGGTCTTGACCGTAAAACTCCTCTTGGGATCACATAACAGGGCTCTCATCGTACTCTCTGTAAACATCCCGCCTAAACTCACTGTGGCTGGTACTGGGGACCCGATGGACTATGTGAGCACCCTGAGCCTAAATACAGAAATCGTGATGCTGGGAGACTTCAGCATCAACTGGCTCTCCCCTGCTGCCACCTCAATCAAAGATGCCTTATAGGCCGTACATTTCACACAAATGGTTGAAACGCCAACCCGAGTCAACTACAAAACTGGGACCAGCACACTCCTTGACTGGATTCTATCCAATCAACCTGCTCGCATCCTCATCACTACTGTTCTCCCTGATTGCTTAAGTGACCACTCTCCGGTCACATGTACCTGGTCCTTCAACTATGGTAAGCCCCTGCAAGTCCTGTTGGTGTCCCTAGGCCCCCCCCCCAGCACCCGCATTGTTTTTTTTTTTTTTAAGTGGGGCCAGAGGAACTGTAGCACAGAGCTGCCACCCCAGTTGTTGCACTCCGGTGCCAGTAATGCTCCGTGCATGTGCAGAAGGTGCATATTCATTCGGCTGTTTGGCAGATGATTGATCTGTCTCTCCAGTGGTCCCGGTCCCTCTGGCAAGTAAAATGGGGACCAGAGACCTTGGGCAGACCAGAGAGATGGCAGGAGAAGTAGGAGAGCCAAACTGGTGAGCACCAATCACGCTCCAGGAATCGGGAGCAGCTTCATGAATAATAATGATGTGGCTCATGAATATTAATGACTATAAGCTTGTCTAGCACTGGGGCAAAGTGAGTAGTGCTAGTGACAGGCAGGAAAGGAACAAGCATTTGTCAATGCTGAATGTTGTCTTGCTGGCATAGGCATTGGTAGTGCAGAAGTTAGAGAGATGCATAATAGGAATGGTAGTGAAGTACTGAACTGACGCCAACCCCAACCCCACCCTGTAGAAACTGACAATCACTGGGGTGTGCCTTTGGGCCATCGGCCATAATGTTCATGCCATTTCACGTCACCCTACCCTGCAGACACTGACAAGTGTTGCGGTGTGCCTTGGGGTCTTCGGGCCTTACGCTTACCCCATTCCATAAGGAAATACGCTGAGATGAGCGCACTATAGGAGAATGGGGTGAACTTTTGGGTCAAAGAGTACAAGGCACACTTCGATGCCTGTCAGTGGCTGCATGTTAGGGGTGGAATGACATAAGCATTACAGCCGAAAATCCCAAGTCACACCCCTGAACGCCTGTCAGTCTCTACAGGGTGGGACGTTACAGTTGGAAACCCTAATGCCCCAGGCGTTTGTTGGTTATTTTCATTCCAGATTTTCAACGTGGGCTTTTTGTGACCCCACCTCAAGAACAGTGGCACTATCAGTTTTTTTAGCTGAAAGGTGATTTTGTACAGTGACTGTGCCATTTGGCGCCACAAGTGCGAAAACACATTTTGGGCAGGATGTGAAAAATTACAGCTGTACTGTTCATGAGGAGGTGTAAAAAATTGGCAATGTTGAAAATCTGGAGTGAAAATATGGAAAATTGGTGAAGTCACGAGTGTGCGTAGAAATTGGGCGACAGATCCCATAACGCAATTATTTTGGGGATTTTTGTAACCAGATTTTCACCATAGGCATTTTTGGACCTCTGCTGATGAACAGTGGCACTGTGATTTTGTTAA
This sequence comes from Neoceratodus forsteri, assembly GCA_016271365.2. Classification (NCBI taxonomy): domain Eukaryota; kingdom Metazoa; phylum Chordata; order Ceratodontiformes; family Ceratodontidae; genus Neoceratodus; species Neoceratodus forsteri. Next base: position 1,531,535,653 of record CM057453.1, read on the forward strand.
TGTGTCCCAAACGTTGATTTCCCACAGCAACTGCGCCATTCTGCGCCAGATGTGCAAAAACACATTTTGGACAGGATGTGAAAAATGACAGTTATACCATTCATAAGGAGGTGTGAAGAAGTGGAAATGTTGAAAATCTGGAGTGAAAATATTAAAAATCGCAAAGTTATGACCTTGCGTGAAAACTGCGCAATGCACACTAGTAACAGTCATTTTTTGGAATTTTTTCACCAAATTTTCAACATAGGCATTTTGAGACCTCCGCTAATGAACAGTGTCACTGTGATTTTCTTAATCTGTTCCAAATATTGATTTCCCACAGTGACCGCACGATTGTACGCCAGATGTGTGAAAACACATTTCAGCCAGGATATGAAAAATGACAGCTCTACTGTTTATAAGGAGGTGTGAAAAAATGGCAATGATGAAAATCTAGAGTAAAAATATAAAAAATTCTCGAAGTTACGAGCGTGCATGGAAACTGCGCAATGCACGCTCGTAACACAGTAATATTTTGAAATTTTTTCACCAAATTTGCAACATAAGCTTTTAGGAGCCCATCTCAGAATTGATGGCACTGTCATTTTGTTAATCAGTCCCAAAAGGTGATTCCAGGCAGTGACCGCTAAATCACCTTCGGGCGATAACAAAATGACAGTGACTGATTTCATGAGATGGGGTCACAAGAACCCAAGGTTGCAAATTTGGAGTCAAAACTCAAAAAATGGCCATGATATCCACCTAAGTTGAAACCTTCCCATTGATGCCATTATACAGCTTACCAGCATTTCTTCAGTTCACGGTCGACTTTGAAGAGTGCAGATGTGTTCCCGCTCCACCAAAGATCGTGGTGCCGGACCTCCGGAGGTAAGTATGAGGTGAGGGAGTGTGTGGGGAGGTAGTATGCGCAGAAGGTGGGTGCGGGTTGGGGAAGGGGGGCCCACCGACAGCGAGGGACCGTTTTCTTTGTTTCAGTTTAAAAAAACAATCAAACGAACAGAACGGACCATTTTCTTTCTTTACAAGTGTATGAAGCAATGTTGGGGACACTGGGGTGGGCTCCCAATGTGGCCCATGACTTTGGTAGCATGACGTTTGCCACACTGGGCTGAGCTCCCAGTGTGACTCACAATGGGGGTGGGCGGGGGCAGGAAAATGCCGATGCGGTCAGCTTCCGAACACAGGGACACACACCAGGGTGGGCTCCCAGTGTGCCACACAGTCTTGGGGGGGTTACACATGCCAACAGGGGTATTGGGCACCCCCAAAGTCAGCTTTCTAGGGATTGCAAGAGGTGGACAGCAGAGCCGCCGCCATGTTTTTTGAAATGTTACACCAGGCAAGGCACATAGCGGAGGCAGGTCATTGGTGCCGCTGCATGATGAGCTTGGCTCTGATTGTAGCGATGAAATCATTTCAAGTTGGTGGCACTGCAAAACACTTGTGTCACCGCTAGCATGCTCGCTAATTGGTGAATGAGGGACGCACCTTCTAAAACGCGACCTGCATTAGCCAAAACTGACACACTTCTGCATTTCTCCTACTAATCGCCTACTGCCACAAAATGTTGCTTGCATGGGCGCAAAACAACGTGATAAAGTAAATTAAATGTGAAATGGTGCAAAAGGGGAGAAGGGATACCACCAGTCTGTGGGGTTTTAATAAATCAAAAGGTTTCTCTTGGCTGCCAAAAAGAGATAAAGTGGGATAGTGCCTAAACTGCACTGGGATATGTGTGAGCTGCCTAGGGACAATGTAAAGCAGCAGCAGCGACTGGAAAAGGGCAATTTAAATATGTTAAACAGTGTAGTTGCTGAAAATGGCACAGGAGTGGCTACCAAATGGTGGGGTTACTATAAAATAAAAGCTTACTGTTTGACTGCACAAGGACACTGAAGTTGGAACTGCTAGGGGAATAAAGAGATTGTTTTCCCAGCACCCATGATAGCAACCATGTGATGGCAGCTCAGCCAACCAGAGGGCCAGGATGTGCCAGGAGGACTGTGGGGCTTGTGAAAGAACTTTTGGGGGAAATATTCTGGTGTCGTTTTGAGCAGCCAATGAGGCGTTGAGGGAGACTCACACATATTAATTTTTCTTAAAGACAGTGGCTCCAGCCAATAGGGAGCTGCCAAATAGCTCCCAAAAGGAGAGAACTTTTGGACTCTAGTTCAGTTCGGTGGAGTACCTCCACAGGAAGGGGGGCTCCAGCCCCTGGAGAGAGAGAGTGGGGTTGCAAGCCTGGGAAAGGGCCTGCCTGAGAGCTGCCAGCAGTCTGTTCCCCAGGGCTGGTGGTGCCTTCCCCCATCTGAAGAGAGTTGAAGGACAATGTGCAGACAGCTCTGCAGAGAAAGAGAGATGCCAGTTTCTGATCTGAGGCTGTGGTAGAAAGTGGCACCACAGCGGTGAAGGTATTGAGAAAAGGCTTTTTGAAAAGGGAAAATGAACTGATCCCGAGGAGGAGAGAGCCTCCAGGTCTTTGTCTGCACCTGCACGGTGAGACATGGGTGTACTGAGAAGTGAATGAAAAGTTGTGTGAACGTATGTAAAAAGAACCAGGAACTGTCTGACCCTGGCATAGGCAAAGCGTCTAGGGAGATGAGAGGAAGGCACAGGTCTGAGGACTGGTTGTAGCATGGAAGAATGGCTACTGGAAATTGAATGGGAATCTGGATTCTGAACAGCTGAAGAGAGTGCCTCTTCTCGGATTGTTATGCACCTGCATGGTGAGAAAAGAGACGTTCTTGAAGTTTTGCTGAGAAAGAGTTCTGGACTTGTGTGTGAGCGAGAGTGATCACTGTGTTGAAGCTGAGAGACCATGAAAGAAGAAGGATAATCAGGTGTTATGTGGGCGGGTACCTACTGTCTGCTCCTGAAATACAGCTGAGAAAAGAGACTGTTGTGATGAACCTGTAGTTTAGACTTTGCACCCCCGCCACCCACCCCCAGAAGCCTGGGAGACAGGGAAGAAACAGTAACTGCTTTGGCTACACACCGTAGCTGGCAACTGAGAGAAAAGAAAAAGATGATTTCCCTCCTAAACCCAGGGCCAGGTGGGGAACTTGCTAACCCCCATCAAGTAGGGTCTGCTGGCTGCAGGGGATCACAGGTTTATTCCCACATGCTAGGGCACTCTGACATGTGAGGGAGCTGGGCCATGGGGCCACTCCTAGGTCTGGGTCCCTTGTGGCTGGCAGGCCTTGCCTTGTGCTCTGCTACAGGCCTTAATGGGCCAAAGGGGACAAGCTGCGAGACCTTCAATCCAGCTGAAGATCCAAGCTGCAGTTTCCTTGCCCCTTCAAGTTCAAGCATCGAGCCCAGTTCTGCGTCTGCTGTTTCCACCAACCCCAGGACTTCACTCATCTGTGCCACCAAAGGACTGATTCTCCAGAATCATGAGTAACAGCAGGAATTGTTCTGTACCTGGGGAAATGTATATACAGTAGTTCAAATATGCCCTCTGGCATAGGAAACCAGCACAGCAATCACAGAAAGACGTAAAAAGTTAATTTAATTCACGTAAGTGTGCCAACGCCAGCTGACCAGCTGCACTTCAGGCCTGCAACCTAACATCTGGGTACCCAGTGGCAGAACTTGAGCCATCATTCTAACTGATACCAGTGAGTCTGGGTTTGGTAATACCTGCAGCAGTTAGTTAGCTAGAGAGTTATAGCTGCAGTGATCAAAAGGTTCTTTGAGGCAAAATCAAAAGGGAAAATAACTGTTCGAAAATGCTAATACTTTAAATGCAAGTCTGACTAAAATGTTTGCTTATCCTCTATTCCAATCTCCCCATGCCTAACCCTCCGCTTATAAATAAATTATGATGTTACTGTTTCAGAAAGAGCTGACTCAAGAGCCTGGTTTTGGTGAGCATATTATTACCTGAAGTTAATGATGCAAACTGTTTAAATGTGGGGAGGTTTGACTTTGGTAAGTCCATGGCTGGGGTAACTGTTTGGGGAGGTGGATTAGTACGACATCCCAGGGGGGTTGTACTGAAAGAGATCAGATCCACTAATTGTACTCTAGGTGGAGGCAACGCCATTTTATTTGTATTTTGGGAAAGGACCCCATGTACAGCTGCATGGGAACCCAGGCCTCTAAACCATGGTCAGGCCTGCACAGCAGGGGTAGCGACCCTCTCTAGGATGGCAACAGAGAGGGGCTACATACTGATACAGGATTACAAGCAGAATCTCATTCAATTAATTTTTAAAGTACACTATTGTTTTTTAGAAAACTTATGATCCCAATTATCACTGAATGTAACAGTCTATACGAACTGGGATGGATGATTTGGCTGTATGAAATGGGCAGAACTACCTGAATAGTTATTTATTTATTTTGTAATCCCTAGGTGGCGCTATCCCAAGGGCTACTACCCCCTGCCTGCTTGGCTAGCAGCAGGTTAAGGGGCCAGGGTAATGAAACAGGTGCCTCTATCCGGAGGTCAGGGTTGTTAGTGGTCAAACTAACCTTGGCACAGCCCTCCAGGACACTGTAACCCTCCTTTCCCTTCTAGTGGCCTGAACAATATACAATAATTACTTTCACAATGACCCTTATTCACCAGGCAATTACCCACACTGTTTGCATTTACCACCAGTGCTGGTTCCTCTAGCTTGACCCTGGGGACCCCTGTAAAACAAGGTTAAGCAGAGCAAATAACAACAGTACAATACTCTTGGCACAAACTGGAACCACAGTCAGGTTAAATGCAAACAAAGTTAAATCTGATTTATTCAGGGGACATGAACAAGGGAGGGGTGTAATCAGGTTGATTTGCTTAAAAGTTATATTAATCAGACAGTTATGCATGCAGTTCAGAGTCCCTACACAGTCACACACACACTGGGTACCCAGGTAGGAAAATGGTGGGCTATCCAGGAACGTTGCAACTAGTTGAGGCCCTGTGATAGAAGAAAGCAACATGTACAATGCACACCATCTGTAATCCGGAGCCGGAGGGCTCAGTTCGTGAAAGAAAAGGCAACAAGACAGTCAGATAACAACACTTTTAGATTTAGCTGTTGTTGCAGGGAGCTACCCTGATGTTTACTCACGATACCCAATACTGGACATGGGAAAGATGAAATCGAGACTGCAGGCTGTTGAGCTGGAGTGTCCAGAGAAGCAGGGCCCACACAAATCACCGAGGCGTCATTCCTGTTCAAGGCATTGAGCAGGGGGCTGATCCCCAGGCCGGTCTCTCATCGATGACTTTCTCTGCGTAGCAGGTATTCTGGCTGGGCCAGTGTAGCCGGGCCCAGGCAAATGGAAATGGACATGGATTCAGTCCAGCAAGCAAAACACAGTTCAGACACAGTGGGGAACCAAATCACGACCCGCTAAAAGCACACAGCACATTCACTTGTAAGGAAATTCCACTATACCAGGCAAATTTATTTTGTATTTATTTTTTATTTATTAAATTTTAGGATTTCAACTGCCTTTGAGCAAAATTACTGCTCTTTTACAAAGGTTCCACATCAAAGGATGCAGGGGAAACATACATATAGAGGTAGTTCATGCTTACAGGATTATCACAGCGAAGGCAAAGCTATAAACAAACAGTATGTAATGGAGAGACATAGTGAGCCTGTTAATGAAAAACAGATGTTTCACAGCAGAACAGTACATTATATAGATCAGATAGTGTATATAGGATGTCAGGGTTAAAGAGAGCGTAGGCAGGCTGAGGGGCCATTGTCGGGAGGTGATGGGCAGGTAACGAGAGTGCAGAGTAGGTAGGGGTTGGGGGACCCAAGATCTGTAAGTGCCTACAAGAAGGGAGGTGAATGGTAGGGCTGGGCATAGGTGTGGAAGGGTTGGGGTAGGAGGAGGAAGCAGGCGACAGGGAAGAAGGTGGGGGGGGTAAACATTCTACCTAAGACTAAGGTGAGGTAGGAGGCTGCCCCTAGGGGAAGCAGTCACATTGCGTGGTAGATGCTAAGTATAGACGGAGCTGCCTTTTAAAAGGTCCAAGTGTTGCAGGAGTAAATGGCTCTCCGGTCACAATTACAGAGTCTCTGCACAATCCGGGACTTCAGAGGTAGCTGGAAGTCCTGACAGGCCGATCACATTCAGCAAATCTTCAGTCTTCTTCAGGTTAAAGCCTGGTCACAATTCAGTGGCTTAATTCGCTCTCCAAATTCGGATTCAGTCCAAAAAAAAGGCACAAGTTCCCTCTCAGGAACAGCAGGCAGGCATGCAGGCCAAACTCAAGCCTTTCCAGAGTTCTGCCACGCGAATCCACTATGGATTGCTGCTCGAACTATCTCGAGCAGTTACTTCTTCACTCCCCAACTCAGATCTAACTGAAACTGCAAGCAGTGTGGGACTTTCCCCAATATCCAAAAGGTTTGGTTGGCTGATTTGTCTGTCAGTCACAACAAGGGCTCCCCCTCCAGGTTATTTTAGGCGCCAAAAGCCCAAAACTACAATTCCTACAAGTTTTGGCCCCACCAAGCCCTTGTAGGCAGGCTCCATTTTAGAGTCCCAAATGTACTGATTGGCCCATTCTGCAGTCCAGGACCAAGATGATGGAAACAAACAGAACTGTCCATGCTGCAAAAAAGGCAAGTTAGAACAAACTGCAATATTATTACTACTCTAACAAACGATCAGCAAACAAGTACATCTTCTAACAGAGCTCCCTCTCAGATTAATTATGATTGCAATCCAGGCAGCTCTTAAAGAGACAGTACACAGAGGCTATACAGGCACTCTCTGGCAATATATTTAAACTGCTAAAACTCAGGACACCAGTCTGGCAGTGAGCATTTAGGCAAGCTCAAGGAAGACTTTTTGGGAACCCCCATTTGTAGGGGAGTTACAATTTTTTATTTATTTATTTGAAAACGGATAACCTGAGCGCTTTATCTCTGGAATGCTTCTCTACTGCTGTTTTGGATTTATTCTAGCCCCTTTCCCATTTCCCTGACTCGTATCTGGAAACAAGCCCTAGCTCACCATACCTTTCCCAGTTACCAGTTTTCAAAGGGAGAAATACTTCTGGATGGAGTTAACTGAGGAGAATAGAAGTAAAACATTACTGAGAGTATGCTATAGCCTCCTGACCCTGACTTGCCAGCATGTCTCATACTGCTGCTCTTATGTCTGACGTGGAACCTTTGTAAAAGAGGTGTTATGTACTCAAAGGTATTGTAATCCGAGAATGAATAAATAAATAAATTCTGTTTTGGCTCTGATCTCTGCTACCTCTCCACCATCATTTCCCCTTCCCTTCCTTCCTTCTATTCTCTCATTCTCTCCACTCAGCTGACCCCTACTCCTGCTGTATCCTTCCCTATCAGAGTATTGCTGGTGAGACTGCTTTCTCCTGCCACCAACCCTCAATTGTAAACTATATCCTTCCTCTTTCTATGCTCCTCGTTGTCTCCCCTAACCTTTAAACACCTTTTTGTGATTACTCTAGTAACTCCTGCTCATAGCCCCCTATTTCAGGTCACAACCCCTTAGAGTCAATGTAGCATTGCCAGATCATACTATCCTACCAATACTTGTTTGCTTTATTGCACTGTTTAATACTAGGAGTGCTCTGTATCTTGTATTTTTATTTAATGTTTGCCTGAGCAAAATGTCACACCATTATTGATTTACTTCACTGTATTGGCTTTCCCGTGAGTGCCTTATATTTTGTTTTTGTTTTTATGTTCGCTTGCGCGCATGCACAAGGAACGTTTTGGGAGAGTAGCACACTTTGGAGGTGTGCCTCTCCCTTGCAATCCACTGCTCAGTTGAGCAGGCGTGGCGGTCCTGCACCAGTGGGTGTGGGAGCTGTGTATGACAGCGGTGGTCTTCCGCTTCGAAAGAAAACCACCGCTGTCATACAGAGCATCGTCCGCCACCCGCATCCACGCCACCCCAAAGCTTTGGTGCCCGCGGGGAGCCCACCCAGCGTGGCAAACATCCGCTGCCATTTGCCGATGGGGTGCCCAACTCGCTTCGGCTCCACCGGCCCCTCCCAAGTCATCCTTCTGCCACGCTGGGGAGCCACCCCAGCGTGGCAAGCGTCCAGCGTTGTTTGCCGGAGGGGTGCCCAATCCCCATTGGCTCCTCGGGTCCCCCAGCCATCCTTCTGCCACGCTGGGAGCCCACCCCAGCATGGCAAGCGTCCCAATGTGTCTTTTTCACCTTTATTAAAGCGGTCCCACGGCGCTTCTCCCAGTCCCCTCCCACAACCCGCACCCACCCACTGCACACCCAGCCTCCCCAAACCCCCTCACCCCATACTTACCTCTGGAGCTCGGGCGATGATCTTCAGTGGACTGGGAACACGTCTGCACTCTTCAAAACCCGAACCGCGAACTACAGGAAATCCGGTAAGCTGTATAATGGGCTAGATAGGGGTTTTCAACTTTGTGCATATCTCAGGCATTTTTGGAATTTTCACCAAATTTTCAACATGGGTTTTGGGACCCTTCATGAATGATGTCACTGTCATGGCGTTATTAGGGCCTGAAGGATTTCGCAGTCACTGCGTGAAATCACCCTTTGGCAATAATCCATGACTGTGACATCGTGTGAAGAGGTCCCAAACATTATAGTGACTGAAATCAAAAAATGTTGGTTCATGACGTCGTTGCGCGTTCTCACATGGGCTCGTAAGTTGTCAATTTTCAATATTTTCACTCCAGATTTTCAACATTGCTATTTTACCACACCTCCTTATGAGCAGTACAGCTGTCATTTTTCACATCCTGCCCAAAACGTGTTTCCGCCCATGTAGTGCACAATGGCTCAATCAGTGTGCGAAATCAATGTATGGGATGCATTAAGAAAATCACGGTGACACTGTTCATTAGCAGAGGTCTTAAAATGGCTATGTTGAAAATTTGGTGAAAAAATTCCTAAAAATGACTGTTTTACGAGCGTGCGTTGCGCCGGTTTCCTACACAGGCTCGTACGTTTTGCGAATTTTTCAATATTTGCACTCCAGATTTCAACATTGCCATTTTACCACACCTCCTCATGAGCAGTACAACCTGTCATTTTTCACATCCTGCCCAAAGCGTGTTTCTGCCCATGTAGCGCATAATGGTGCAGTCGTGTAAAGCAACTCAGTGTATGGGACACATTAAGAAAATCACAGTGTCACTGTTCATGAGCAGAGATATTAAAATGGCTATGTTGAAAATGTAGTGAAAAAATTCCTACAAATAACTCACAGGCGTGCGTTGTGGATTCTCATACGCTCGTGAGTTGCGAATTTTCAATATTTTCACTCCAGATTTTCAACATTGCCATTTTACCACACCTCCTTATGAGAAGTACAGCTGTCATTTTTCACATCCTGCCCAAAACGTGTTTCCGCCCATGTAGTGCACAATGGCGCAGTCGGTGTGCAAAATCAATGTATGGGACACAGTAAGAAAATCACAGTGACACTGTTCATTAACAGAGGTTTTAAAATGGCAATGTTGAAAATTTGGTGCCAAAATTCCTAAAAATGACTGTTTTACGAGTGTCCATTGCGCAGTTCCTATGCACGCTCGTACGTTTGCGAATTTTCAATATTTTCACTCCAGATTTTCAACATTGCCATTTTACCATGCCTCCTTATGAGCAGTCCAGCTGTCATTTTTCACATCTTGCCCAAAACGTGTTTCTGCCCATGTAGCGCACAATGGCACAGTGCTGTGCGAACTCAGTGTATGGGACACATTAAGAAAATCACAGTGTCACTGTTCATGAGCAGAGATCTTAAAATGGCTATGTTAAAAATTTGGAGAACAAATTCCTAAAAATAACTGTTTTATGAGCGTGCGTTGTGCAGTTCCTACGCACGCTCGTAAGTTTGTGAATTTTCAATATTTTCACTCCAGATTTTCAACATTGCCATTTTACCACACCTCCTTATGAGCAGTACAGCTGTCATTTTCACATCCTGCCCAAAACGTGTTTCCGCCTCATGTAGTGCACAATGGCTAGGCTCAGTGTGCGTAAATCAATGTATGGGACGATTAAGAAAATTCACGGTGACACTGTTCATTAGCAGAGGTCTTAAAATGGCTATGTTGAAAATTTGGTGAAAAATTCCTAACAATGACTGTTTTACGTAGGCATGGCCAGGACAGTTCCCATCAGACGCCTGTGAGGGTTTATGAATTTTCAATATTTACTCCAGATTTTCAACATTGCCATTTTACCACACTTCCTTATGAGCAGTACAGCTTTCATTTTCCATATCCTGCCCAAAATGTGTTTCCGCCTATGTAGCGCACAATGGGGGTGACAAAAAGGTCATGCTGAAAATTTATTGTGCAAATACCAGCAATCGCACAGGGCATTAGGGTAAAGCACCATACGTGTCAAACACCACTGCAAATACCTGCAAGCGAACGTTCGGCATTGACAAATGCTTGTTTATATTTATTGTACTGATTTTTCTTATACCCCATTTCTCCTTCTGTTTCTACAGTATCTACTGTATTTCTGACTTCTGTGCCTTTTTCCTTCTCGGGGTTACTGCTGGAAATTATCTTTGGCTAAGTGGAGTTGATACACAGTATAATTGGCTATTTGATTCTAATGTTGCTGCTGCATCATTCTAGTGCTAGGAATAAAATTATCACCTGAATCTGCCTATAATGTCAGCCTGGACCTGATCATACCTCCCAATTGTCCCATATTATGTGCAACAGTTCCTCATTTCAAATTACTTCACAGTGATTCCCTGTTCCACATTCAGAGGATTTTTCCCACATTTAATGCAATTTCATGTGAAAAACAAGAAGCCTGAAAAATAAATAGATGGAATTCACTTCAGGGAAAGGCTAAGGGCGTAGACAATTCTAAATAAATAAGTAAATGAGAGAGGGAAAAAAACAGCAGTATGGAAGGGCAGCAGCAACAGCACCCTATCAGAACCCCTGGGAGAAACCATGAATCCAACCTTTATGATTCACAGTGAGAACTGATGGGGAGGCCACATGTCAGCTTCTTCTTTCTTATTCCTTTCTAAAAGGGACATCTGGCTAAATAAAGGGATGGCAAATGACTCTAGATAGGCTTGTGGGAGGCAACAGTGGGGAAGGTAAACTGCAGATGAAATAACCAAGTACAAATTCCCTAGCAAGTCAGGACCACCCTAGATGAGAACGGAATATTCACTAAGATGGACAAGAAGGACTTTTAGTGCATAAAGGCAAATCGGTTGGTCAATGGGGGAGTCAGGGGAAGTCTGGGAGGACATCCTGCCCTGGCCTAGGTATCAATGGAGTCCCTCGTATATGCCCACAGATTGTAAGCTCTGTACTAATGAACAGTGGTGAGGTATCAGAACCCTGAGAACAGGATGACGGTATCTAACAAATAAGACTAAATTTAAGCATTTAAGGCAGCCTCTGCAGACAGCGGAGGGAGGCCCAGTCTGGCCCCAATATTGGGTCTCAGGCAGGCAATGTGGCAGAAACCTAGAAACAGAATTATTCAGCAGATAAGGACTATCTGACCCATACAGTCTGCCAGTTTTCTTCCTGCCTATATTGTCACCACAGACCTTACCTGATCTCTGGCTCCCCCCCCCCCCGTTCCTACAAAAAATCATTTATGCCTATCCTGTGTATGCTTAAAGCCCAACATTCTTTTTGCTCCCACCACTTTTGCTGGAAGACTGTTCCAGATGTCCGCCACTCTTTCAGTGAAGAAGTACTTCCTCACATCCATCCTAAATTCACCCCCCACACACACCACCACCACTTCCAGCTTCATAGCATGCCCCTTGTTCTTGTGCCCCTTCCTTTTATTTTTATTTTATTTATTTATTGAAATTTCGGATAACAACTTTGAGAACAAACTCATTTTATAGGTTCCATGTCAGACGAACAATACATATTCGAAAAATATGAGACGGAGAAACAAACAAAACAAGGAATTATACAAAACATTACAACTGTATATAACTAGAGATGTTCCAGTACATGTGGTATTGTACAATGTATGCCAAGGTGTGTATTTGATTTAAACCTGGAATTCAAAGGGTCATATTAGAGGGGTGGGGTCTTATGAAACGACCCTTTACAGGAAAATGAGAACAGACTCAGCCTAATATCTAATAATCAACAAAGTAAGGGATGGCATCAGCCCAGGGACCTCGTTAGAGGTGAGGAGGTATGGGACAAAGCATTTTAAAGTGAGCAAGGGAGCTCAGGAGATATATTATAACGGGGGGGATGGGAGAAAGTCATAGAGGGGTGAAGGGAAAGAGTTGAAGGGATCAAGAGGAAATTTTAAGGAGAATGATTAGCAACTTAGAACAGTTATTTACATGCTGAGAACAGTTATGCATAAGGTCAGGATTGCATAAGGTTAGAATAAGTGCTGGTCACAAGAAGGAAGGTTATTGGAAGCAGTCACAATTGGCATCAGCAATTAACTATTGCTTAAAGTTTAACCCTGAAGGAGCCCAAGGTGGATGCTGAAGTGATGTCATGGTGCAGCGAGTTTATCCATAATGGGGCACAGTAGGCAAAGGACCTTTGTCCCAGAGAAGTGCGACAGTGGGGTATATTAAAAATCTGGCTAGTAGAGCTTCTGGTGCAACAATGGTTGATAGTGGGGGTAATAAGTGTTTACACTCCTGGGGGCATTTTGCCTAAGCTTACTTTTTTGGACAGTAAACATGTTTGGTACATGAGTCTACCTTTGACTTGGAGCCAGTTAGCCTGAGCGTACATGTCGCAGGTATGGGACAGACGGGCTGAGCTGGTAAGGAGCCGGCATGCTTTGTTGAGTGCAATTATGATGTGGCAAAGAGTTGTTTCAGTAGCTGATCCATAGATTGGTAAGCCATAATCAATAAGCAAGACAAGAGAGCTTTGAATGGCCAGGTTAAGAGCCTCTGGGGTCAAACATTGCTTATGCCTATAAAGTAGCCCAATGCGGATGTTAACTGCCTTAGCAATGTTGTCAATGTGATAGGCATAGGTCATCGTACTGTCAGTAGTAATCCCCAGATATTTAAAGAGCTGAACTAGCTCCAGGGGAGATCCCTCTTCGTTGGTGACAGGAAGAGGATAAGTTCTGTGCCTATTTTGGGAACTGGAGAACAGCATAGTTTTAGTCTTGTTGTAATTCATAACTAACTTGTGCTTATGGAACCATCTTTCTACGACTACGAAATTACTCTGTAGCCTGGATTCAAGAACCTTAGAGTCTGGATCACTGGTAAACAGGACAGTATCATCAGCATATAAAAGGATGTGACCCTGACAGGAGTAAGGAAGGCTGTTGAGGAAAATGCTAAACAAAAGAGGGCCCAAGATGGACCCTTGAGGAACTCCAGATAGGACAGGTCTCCTATCCAAGAGGGTGTTATCAGTCTTCACCTGCTGTGTACGGTTGTGAAGGTAACTTTCAAACCAGGCTACAATGTCACAAGCTAGGCCAATGGTGGTAAGCTGTTCGACCAGGAGGGCATGATTCACTTTGTCGAAAGCTTTGGTTAAATCAATGAAAGCAGCACCGACCAGGTGTCCTTGATCTAAGGAGTGGTGAATAAAGCCTGTGAACTCCAGAAGGGTGGTAGTGGTACTATGACCATTTCTGAACCCGTGTTGTTGCTATATTTTTCTAAGTATTCAACCAGTTGGTCAGCCACTATACACTCAAGAGCTTTTGAGAGTGGGGGCATGATAGAGATAGGCCTGTAGTTCCCAGTAATTGTGTGATCCCAAACTTATGAACTGGTGTCACAGTGGCAGATTTCCATTTCTGAGGGAATTGAGAGTAACTAAGTGACATGTTAATAATATGTGTTAGAGGTGACAGAATTTCATCCAGCGTAAGGGCTACAAACTTAAGCTCCAGGGTGTCACCACTAAATATTGATTTCCCTAATACCTTGAGTAGGTAATCCCTGGCTTCATGGGCTGAGAGGGTTTTGAAGTAGAAAGGAGGATGAGAAGGGTGCTGAGTCTCTTTCCCAGAGTAGTCACTTGTGAGGGAGTGAGAGAAGTAGTCAGGTGGCAGGACACCACTCAGGTCCGTGAAGGCATTATTAAAAGTGTTAGCAATAAGTTTGGGATCGAGTAAGGGTACACCATCAATGTTAAGCATGGTAGTGACATATCTGAGGTCTCTCCCAGTGACCTCTTTAAGGTTAGTCCAAAATTTTCTGCCATCATTCCAGGTCTGAGAGAGTACTTCCATATAATATTGATTTTTAGCTGCATGAATAGCCCTCATGCAGTTGTTTCTAGCTGCTTTGTACCTCTGGATGTCGGCCTGGTTACACAGGGACCTAGACTTATGCCATAGATGGTCTCTGGCATTCAGAAGCTCAAGGAGGTCTGGAGAAAATCAGGGATTACAGCAACCTTTGATTTTACGCTTTTTGTGGGGGGCATGCCTATCACATATAGCGCTGAACTGAAAAATGAATTGGTCGAGGGCAATGTCAACATTGTTAGTTGTGTAAACCATTGACCAGTCCCGATTACGCAGGTCAGCTTTTAGTGACTCAAGATGCCCACTGATGAGTTCCCTGGTGGTAACTGTTCTAGCGGGTGGTTTAGAGAATTTGTTCACCCAATGAAACAAGACTGGGGAGTGGTCTTTGAAGGAATCTGGGAGTACGGTTGTGTCCGAAATATGATCAGCGTGGTTAGAGAGCATCCAGTCCAGTAAGGTACCTGTCCCAGTTTTATAGTTGATTCTAGTGGGGGACTCAACTAGCTGGGTGAGGTGAACTGCTGAAACTGCATCTTTGAAAGGGCTTGTGCCAGGAGAGAACCAATTAATATTGAAATCTCCTAACATGATAATTTCCGAATTAAGACTCAGAGAGCCAAAACACTCAAGGAGTGAATCAAAGCAGGAGGCTGTCTGGGAGGAATATAGACTGAAAACACAGTAAGGGTTTTATTGTGTGCACCTAGAAGCACTTTTATGGCATGGGCTTGCATATGGTCATCAGTTTTGGGCCGAGTTAGGACAACACCTTGAAGGTTGTTTCGGAGGTAGATCGCACAACTGCCCCCATGCTTGGAGGGACGATCCTGTCTAAAAAGAGTGTAGCCTGGGATGGAAATTGAAGTATCTGCTATTTTTGGAGAAAGCCATGTTTCTATGACTGAGAGGATGTCTGGGTTATGTTGTAAGATCCATGCATTCAGTATGTCTATTTTGGGGAGGAGGCTGCATATATTAAGTGAAGCAATTGTAAGTAACCCAGTAGATGACTGTGGGTATGCTGTAAGTTGTGGAGGGCCGGGGTTGGGGTGAATTTTGCCAGAGAGCAGCAGCAACAGTAAGGCTAGTCCACACAGATATTCCTATAACTGCTTGTTGCTGAGTTTTTGAAGCTTCCGCTGAGTTTAGCGCACTTTGCAGTTGGCTTGTAAGTTGAAGATCCCAGGGAGGAGAGCCAAAGGGGGTAGCCAGCTAGGGTGATGAAATGGCAACCCCCAATCACCAGGGGAATGCAGGTTCCATGGCACAGTAAGAGAGTCACAGCATCTGGATAAGTTGATAGCACTTATCTGTCACAAACCCACTCAGCAGGTCAGCCCTCTGCTCCCAAAGTGCCAACCTCTGAGCGCAGTCTTGTGAACAGTTAACAGAAACTGGGTAACCCTCCTGTCTGTTTTGTGGGTTTGAATCAACCTTTGGTCTCAGTACCAGAGGGATTCAAAATGTGACCCTCTTGCTAGCGTACCAAATATACAGGCTCAGATAATTGTCTTTGGGGGGCCAGATATCTTTGCCTACAGGCACTTAATCAGGTGTACAGAAATGAACCCTTAAAAACTCTAATAAAGACCTCAGATTACTCTTACCTTTTTCCAGTTTGGTATCATCATTCAAGCTTATGCACAGTGTCTGCTTTAACCAGAATACTTCACTTGTTAAAGAAAAGAAATTCAAAGACAGACCAAGTAGGCTCTAAAAATAGTGTTTTACTAATTAGATAAAAGTATGTAAAACTTAAACTACAGAACTATATATCACAAGAACCATACAATCTTTTAAAAGAACAAGGTTTTAACAGCACAATTCCTACTACAGTACTTAGATTTTGTCTCTCTCTACCTGTATACTTCCTTAAAGTACTCAAAGATGTTTCTTTGTCAGAGTATAGATAAAAGTGTCTCTGAAGGAAAACAGAATCTGTTTAAAAAAACTGTCTTCGCCAACCCCTTTGTGTAAGGTCACCTAGCTCCTCCTTTGTTTATGAAAAATCATACACCCAGGATATTTTATCATTTTAGAAGGAAAGTTAATTAAGGTTATATCATCAGAAATGCCTTTCCCCATGTGACTTCCCCAATCAAATCTGTAAATTTCCTTTCATCTATGAGCAGTATCCCCTCTCGCACAGACATCAAAGCATTTATGATTTCGCATCAATGTGCCGTAACCTGGTTTCCTCCTCTAACGTCATAAAATGGATATTAATTTCCCTCTTACCAGTTTAAGTTATATTTAACTGAGATAAACAGGAGATCCCTTGATTAAAGCCTGTTCTAGCCTGTAATTAGCTCTTGGCCTTCCAGGTAACACCTTGTAGCTAAAACCTGGGAGTGTGTGTGTTATCTCACATGCTGTCTCAGCATCTCTCATAAGAAACAGTCTATAACACATTTTTATATTACAAAAAATCATAGTGTACTCAGAACTGGCTGTCCACATGTCACAATCCTCCCCACCTAGACTGAATTTGGGGGGTCTATCCCTGGCATGGGAGGAGCTTCCCAAATCAGTTCACTCCTCATACACGTGAGACAGACCATCTGAGTTCTGGTTTCTGGCTCCAGCTCTATGTACGATTGTCATATCACACCCTTGCAAAGCAAGACTCCATGTTAGCAATCTACCATTGTTCTTTCCCATCTGCGTCAGCCAAACCAGGGGGTTGTGGTCAGTCTGCACCACAAAATGTTGCTCATATAAGTATGGCTCCAACTTCTTTAGGGCCCACATTATGGCAAGACATTCTTTTTCCACAGTGGAGTATGCCTGCTCCCTGGGAGGTAACTTTCTACTCAGGTATGCTATTGGGTGATCCCTCCTTTGGCTGGATGACTGACTCAGCACTGCCCCAATACCCACATCTGAGGCGTCAGTCTGAACTATAAAGGGTTTGCTATAGTCAGGACTTGTCAAAACAGGAGCACTCCACAGTGCCTCCTTCAGTCTGGTAAAGGCTTCTTCACAGACTGGGCCCCAGGTAATTCTCTTGGGCATCCTTTTCTTTGTCAGGTCAGATAGGGGAGCTGCCAGGGCACTGTAATTGGGTACAAATGTTCAGTAGTATCCTGCTGTCCCTAGAAAACTCCTGACCTGCTTCTGTGTTTCTGGTCTGGGTCACACCTGGATTACCTCTATCTTTATTTGGTTAGGATGGAACTGTCCTCAGCGTACCACATGCCTGAGGTATGCCACCTCTCCTATGGCCACCTGGCACTTCTCGGCTTTGATAGTGAGCCTGGCCCTCTGTATCCTACCCAGCACTTCCCTAAGCAGGGATAGGTGTTCCTCCCAGCTGGTACTAAAGATGGCAATGTCATCCAGGTATGCCATAGCATACTCCTCAGCACCATTTAACACCTGGTTCACCAACCTTTGGAAAATGGCTGGGGCATTCTTCATTCCGAAAGGCATTACTTTAAATTCAAATAAGCCTATCGGAGTGATGAACGCCAATCTCTCCCTAGCTCTGTCCGTCAACTCTACCTGCCAATACCCCTTGGTCAGGTCAATCGTCGTAAGGTAGGTCGCCTCTCCTAACTTGTCCAGGAGTTGGTCCGTCTGGGGAATCGGGTGGGCATCTGACTTCGTGACTGCATTCAGTCCACGATAGTCCACACAGAAATGAGTACAGCCATCTGACTTAGGCACAAGGACTAAGGGTGAGGCCCAGGGGCTATGGGGTCTCTGGATTACCCCTAAATCCAGCATCTCCTCCACTTCCCTCCTAATGTCCTTTTGGACAGCCTCTGACACCCAATATACTGTTCACCATATGGGCATCTGTGTCCCCGTCTCCACATCGTGAGTCACTAAGGGGGTTAGTCCAGGCTTGGCGCTAAACAGTGGGGCAAAGTCTGCTAAAACCTACCTTACTTTCTCGATCTGGTCTGAGGTCAGCTGGGGAGACAATTTTTACTGCCTCCACAGAGGACTTCCACTTACTTTCTTCCAGCAAGTCCAGAAGGGGGTCTCCTTCGTCCGTCCCCTCCCCATGACTACACACTGCAAACACCATGTCAGGTCTATTTGCATACGGCTTCATCATGTTGACGTGGTACATCCTTTCTGTCTGTCTTCGGTCAGGTAACTCCACAATATAGTTCACGTCATTTACCTTCCTAACCACTTTGTATGGTCCTGCCCACTCAGCCTGCAGGTTGTCTTTCTGGATCAGAATAAGGACCATGACTTCCTGACCCACCATGTACGAGCGAACTCTGGCTCTGCGGTCGTACCACACTTTTTGTTTCTGTTGGGCAGCTGCCAGGTTGCTCTGGGCTGTCCCCATAAGCTCCTTCAGCCTTTCCCTAAACCTAAGGACATAATCCACAATGGGAGAACCCTGGGTGGTGTGCTTGCCTTCCCAGTCCTCCCTGATCATGTCTAGGGGTCCACATACCCGGCATCCATATAAGAGTTCGAAGGGGGAAAATCCTGCCGACTCTTGGGGCACCTCTCTGTATGCAAGCAACAGGTAGGGAAGGTATTTCTCCCAGTCCCTCCCATGCTGTTAAGCAAATGCCTGGAGCATTGACTTCAGGGTACCATTGAATCGTTCCACAAGTCCATTGGCTTGTTGGTGATATGGTGTCGTGCATCTCTACACCACCCCACACTTCTCCCATAAACATTTCACCAGGTCTGACATGAAGGAACCCCCTCGATCGGTGATAACCTCCTGCGGAAACCCTACACAGGAGAAAATCCCAAGTAAGGCATCTGCCACATTGTCTGTCCTCAGTGAGGATAGGGTGACTGCCTCTGGGTACTGGGTGGCATAATCCACCACAGTCAGGATAAATCTCTTCCCTGAGGAGCTGGGGGTATTTAAAGGCCCCACAATATCCATTCCTACCCTCTGGAATGGCTCCTCTACTATGGGCAGTGGAATCAGGATGGCTTGGGTTTTCTTGCCCGCCTTCCCTATTTCTTGGCACCGGTGACAAGACTTGCAATACTCCTTCACCTGCTGGGTGAAGTTAGGCCAATAGAAATTCTGGGCCAACCACTGCATAGTGCGCGCAATTCCCAGATGACCAGACAAGGAAATATCATGTGCTCACGATACCCCTGGGGAACGACAAGCTGCCTGCCTAGCACCCCTCCCTCTGTCTGTACTGCCTGAGTATACATAAGTCCATTTTCCCAATAAACCTTATGTCTGCCATCACCTCCCTGTGTGCTGTCCAAGTTTGCCCAAGTCCTCAGATTCTCTAAACTAGGGTCACTTCTTTGAGCAGCTGTGAACCCCTCACACATTCCCAAGGCATGGGACAGGTCCCCTTCAGTCACTAAACTAGGGTCCCTAGCACTACCATCAGGGCACTCAGGATCACTGTCAATCCCAACCCTCTGACAATGGGTCACCCCTCCCTCTTTGGAGTAACCCTCTGTAGCTGTGTGGTTGCTTGCTACTGGGGAAATTTCTACCCCCTTTTCGTTAGTCTCCCCATCTAGAGACACAGGCTGGGGAACCAGCCTCTCAATGGTTTCCACAATGGTTTCTGTGGGGTTCAGAGAACTACAATTTTCCCATGCCACTTGGCTACTGGTAACTGTACACACCGTCCCCTGTTTTAGATTGTTGCCCAGGATCACATCCACTGCCAAGGTTTTGGCTACAGCCACCTGTTGCACAGTCCCCCCATTTCAGCTCAGGCCAGGAGAACACTAGCGAGGGGCAATGTTTTCGCCTCACCAGTAAAGTCCTGTACAGTGACATATTTATTGGGTATAAGCTGACCAGACTGTACCAGATCCCCTTTTACCAAGGTCAAGGATGCCCATGTGTCCCTTAACCCTTACGTCTGTACACCATTCACCATGACTGGGTGCATGTGTTCCCTCATGTTCACAGGCATGCTTCCGGGGACACACAAACAACCCATTCTTTTCTAGTACCATTCTGCATATTATTGCTCATTCTTTTGGGACACTGTCTGGCAATATGCCCAGTTTCTTTACCTAACCAATATTCACTTCTCTTTTCAGAGAAATCTTTTCTCTGAAACCTGGGGCTAACTGGTTTTGGTGGAGGCAGTGAGGGTTTTAGCTGCCCTGAAAGTGTGCTTTTCCCTTTCTGTGCTGCCACGCCCATCCCATTTGCTCTCAGAGCAGGTCTGCTCTTGGCATAGCGATCCGAGAGTTCAGCAGCATCTTGCACTGTTTTGGGATCTCAGCCCCCCAGCCAGGTTTTCAATTCTGCTGGGCATGCCCAATAAAACTGTTCTAACAAAATCACATTTTCAATTTTATCAACAGAGTTTGCCTCAATTCCTTCCCACCAACGTTTTAAAAACTGACATTGTTTCATGGCCAGATCTTCGTAGCTCATGTCAGGGCTTCTCCTGAGCTTACGGAATTTAGCTCTGTATGATTCAGCAGTTAATTCAAATTTTTTAACAGTGCAGCTTTAAGTTTGCTGTAGTCATTACTGTCCTCATTGTCCATTTGACTCAATGCATCCCGAGCTTTACCGGTAAGTAGCGGGGATAACTGGAAACTCCATGACTCTCTAGGAATTTTAGCCTGAATACAAACTTTTTCAAAAGAATTTAAAAAGGCATCCATATCCTGCCCCTCTTTAAATTCAGCTATCAATTTGGAATTCAATTTGTAACCCAGTCCTGTAGTCTCAGTTAAACCCAAGCCACTTACCTGCTCTGGTGCCGATGGTTGGAGTCGTAGTTTCTCCAGTTTGTGTTGCCTCTGGTGCTCCTGCTCCTCACGGTCAGTGTCTCTCTGTTCTCACTCTGCCTCTCAGCGTTCTCGCTCTTCCTCACAGCGTTCTTGCTCTCTCTTCTCCTCTGCAGCTTGCTGGCGCTCACGCTCCTCGCGGTCTGCCTCCTGCTGTTCCTGCTTTGCTTCTCATCTCACTCGTTCTCTCTTCTCCTGGAACTCCAGCTCCATCCTGCGCAACTCAGTTTGCAGCCTGAGTACTTCTGGATCAACGATACTGGTGACCTTCCCCTGCTGCTGTGGCACTTCACTGACAGTGGCCCTGTTGCCCACCTCGTCAGATCTGGATACTGCACTGGCCACTTGCCCTGCCACACTCGAGGTTTGGTCCTTTCCAGTCAGTGTCTGTGACTCGGGCTACCATGAGGGCATTCACTAGGTTCTGTTGCTGGATTTGCTTTCGAGCAGGAATCCTCTTCTTCCCTTAACTGCTTTAAGTAGTCTACAGTGTGCTTGCTGTAGTTGGAAGCCATCTTCCCTAACTACTGCTACTCTGACTTGCACTTTAGGAAAAAATTAAAATAAAACGGGTAGGAACTTGACTGTACACCAAGTGATATAGTTCTGTCTCCTTTTAAAAAATAAATCACTGCCTTTTTCTTTCTTTGCAGGTGAGCTGACGGTCTCAAGCTGACACACTGAACAATAAAAGCTTGTAATAGCAACATTTTCTAGCACCGCTGCCAACCAATCTGGAAATTATCAGCACCACTGCCACCAATCTGTCACAAACCACCTCAGCAGTTCAACCCTCTACTCCCAAAGTGCCAACCTCCAAGCACAGACTTGTGAACAGTTAACAGAAACAGGGTAACCCTCCTGTCTGTTTTGTGGGTTCAAATTAACCTTTGGTGTCAGTTCTGGAGGGATTCAAACTGTGAACCTCTTGCTAGCGTACTCAATGCACAGGCTCAGATAATTCTGTCTTCGGGAGGCCAGATATCTTTGCCTTCGGGCACCTAACCAGGTGTACAGAAATGAACCCTTAAAAACTCAAATAAAGACCTCAGATCACTCTTACATTTTTCCAGTTTGGTGTCACCATTCAAGCTTATGCATAGTGTCAGTTTTAACCATATATACTTCACTTGTTAAAGAAAGAAATTCAAAGACAGACCAAGTAGTCTCTAAAAATAGAGTTTTACTAAAATAGATAAAAGTATGTAAAACATAAAATACAGAACTATATATATCACAAGAACCGTACAATATTTTAAAAGAACACGGTTTTAACAGTGCAATTCTTACAACAGTACTTAGATTTTGTCTCTCTCTAACTGTATACTTGCTTAAAGTGCTGAAAGATGGTTCTTTGTCAGAGTGTAGATAAAAGTGTCTCTGAAGGAAAACAGAATCTGTTTAAAAAACTGTTTTCACCAACTCCTTTGTGTGAGGTCACCTAGCTCCTCCTCTGTTTATGAAAAATCATACACCCAGGATATTTTATCATTTTAGAAGGAAAGTTAATTAAGGTTATTCAGCAGAAACTCCTTTCCCCATTTGACTTCCCTAATCAAGTCTGTAAATTTCCTTTTATCTATGAGCAGTATCCTCTCTCACACAGACATCAAAGCATTTATGATTTTGCACCAGTGTGCTATAACCTGGTTTTCTCCTCTAACATCATAAAATGGATACTGATTTCCCTCTTAGCAGTTAAAGCTATATTTAACTTAGATAAACAAGAGATCCTTGATTAAGGTCTGTTCTAGTCTGTAATTAGCTCTTGGCCTTCCAGGTAACACCTTGTAGAAGAAGAAGAAGAATCATCAGCATTTATATAGCGCTTTTCATACATCCAAAGCACTTTACAAGCAATGCTAGACTGGTAGTGAAGTGACTGAATGTGTGGTGGCGGCCATATCACACATCATCACCCACACACAGCCTGGATAATTGCATGAACCAGTTTTATGGGAAGGGGAATGTTGGCCAGGACACCAGGAATGTTCCCTACTCTTTGTGAAGAGTGCCCTGGGTTCTTTTACTTCCACCTGGACACCCACCAGGACAACACCAGGGTGGGCAGAAGGGACCTCGGTTTAACATCTCATCCAAAGGACGGCACACCCCAGCAGTACAGCACCCCTCAATACTGCACTCGGATGCCAGCGATTTTTAGGTGCAAGTTCAATCCCAATGTGGGACGAGAACCCACAACCTTCTGGTCCAGAGGCGGATGTGCTACCAACTGAGCCACGCTGACACCTAAAACCTGGGAGCGTGTGTGTTATCTCACATGCTGTCTCAGCATCCCTCATGAGAGACAGTCCATAACACATTTTTATATTACAAAAAATCATAGTGTACTCAGAACTGGCTGTCCATGTGTCACACTATAAACATATGAATGATTACTATTCAATGTTGGCGAGGTAGATGTTAGAAACTTATCATAGGCAAGGTCAGATAGGGTCAATAGAGAGAGCAATATAATGCCTCTAGGAAACAGAGCCATTATAAGAGACATTATGATACCAAGGAGTGCAGCAGTAAGGGCGCACGCAAGGTCCCAAGCACAGTGCACGGTTAATTATACCGGTGTTTTGTTTTTTGTTTGTTTGTTTTTTCTTCAAAGTACAATATGCTAAAAGTGAGAAACAAGGGAGGGGATAACGGTGATCAGAACAGGAAAAAGGCAGAGGCAAGTTGGACAAGTGGGTTGGAGGATTAATAGGAAAAATAAGATGCCTCTAGTGGCAGATCAGTATAAACTGCAAATGGAGGGGAACAAACTCTCAAAACCCAGATCAACTCTAAGAAATCTCTACATCAGACTAAACATTACTTAAAGTGAGAAATCAAAACATTTCAAGTAGAGATCAGTCCTAGCATTAATTTCTTGGCAGCAGTTCCTGGAGGACTTCTGGATTGCTGCACATAGTGAGGGGAACACTGGCAAACAGGAGCAAGTGATAGTCCTCCGGGGTAGATGTCAAAATTCAGAGTTCCAATCCGTACCTTGCTTGGAGGGTGAGCTTTGGGCAGCTTCACCTTGGGCAGGTTATCAAACTGCAGAATGTAGTTTGCTTGAGAGAAAACAGCCCGAAAGGGCACAGTAAGCAGTCCCCTTGCTTGGAGGGTGAGCTTTGGGCAGCTTCGCCTTAGGCAGGTTATCAAACTGCAGAATGCAGTTTGCTTGAGAGGAAACAGCCTGATAGGGCACAGTAGTCCCTTTTAAGGAAAATACTCCTCTCCTGTTCCTTATTCACCCTGTGAGGTTTTTATAGGTCTCTATCATATCCATCCCCCCCTCCCGTCTTCCAAGGTGTATATATTAAGATCTCTCAGTCCTTCCTCCTAGAGCTTATGATGAAGACCTTGCACCATTTTAGTAGCTCTCATCTAGGCAACCTCCATCCTGTCAATGTCCCTTCTGAGACAACATCTCCAGAACTGGACACAGCACTCCAGGAGGGTCTTACAAATGATTGATACAGTGGTAACACCACCCCTCTCCTTCTACTGGTGATTCCCCTCCTTATGCACCCCAGCATCCCGCTAGCCCTGGCCACTGCTTTTTCGCACTGCCTTGCCACCTTGAGGTCACCAGATATTAAAATCCCAAGGTCTCATTCATGTTTAGTGAAATGAGGTCCTGCTTTTACATATTCTTGCAATGTATTTACGCATGACAGCAAAGCTAAGATGCAGTACCTCGTTTTTAATGGGGTCCTGCTTTTAGCTATTTTTTCAATATATTTACATAGGATGGGCAAGATGTCAGGCACTATCTCATTGGTGTCCTGATTGTATACATTTTACACTGTATTCATTCAGGACAGCACAGTAGAGAGATGCTATATCTTGATTTCAGTAAGGTCCTGATTTTATCCATTTTACACTACAATTACCAAGGATAGCCTAGCTGACATTTAATATACTGTTCCCATGGGTCCTGTTTTTTCACATTTTTAACAATGTAATACCCAAGATAGGCCAGCTGAGATGCAGTGTCGTGTTTTCAGGTGGGTCCTTCTTTTAGCTATTTTTACACTCCATTTACACTGGATAGGCCAGATTAAATTAAATATCTCATTTTCAGTAAGGTACAGCGGAAATTCTATGTCTCATTTTCAGTAGGGTCCTACTGTTACCCATTTTACACTGTTTTAGCCAGAACAGCCTAGTTAAGATGTAATATCTTGTTCTCAATAAGGACCCGCTTCTAGCCATTTTTACAACTGTATTTACCCAGGATAGCCCAGATGTGATGTAATACTTTGTTTTCATTAGTTTTCTTTCAACCATTTTACAGTGTATTAACCCAGGACTGCCCAGATGAGATGCAGTATTTCGTTTTTAGTGGGATCCTGGTTTCACCCATTTTCACAGTGTTACCCAGGCTAGCCCATTTTTACAAGTTATTTACCCAGGCTAGCCCAGCAGAGATGCAATATTTTGTTTTCAGTAGGGTCCTACTTTTACCCGTTTTTACACTGTAGTGACCCAGGATAGACTTGCTGAGATGCAGTATCTCATTTTCAATAAGGTCCTGCTTTTACACATTTTTGTTAAAATAGCCCAGCTGAGAGGCAATATCTCATTTTCAGTGGGGTCCTACGTTTACACATTTCTGCAATGTATTGACTCAATCATTTACTGTAGAAACAGCTCCTCCGTGAGACCAAGGTGCTCGAGTCCACACCAAAATCTCTAAAAAACAAGACTCAGCACTCAATAGTTGGCGTATAAAACGAGCATAATTTAATGAAACAGAACGCCATTCAGAGCCAAACAGCTACAAGATGCACAGCAAGGCAAACTCCCAACCAGTTTCATGCTAACTGCACGTCATCAGGGGGTGGTGTCTTGTGAAGCAACAACATATATATAGGGAGTATACTTAAAGGAACATTTACATAAAAATTCCTCTCGAAAAGACAAACAAAAAATGTATATTCATTATACTTCAGGTATTTAAAATGCTGATATGCAATCCCCATATTGGTTCATACCATAAACATACACTGACTTTTTTATGGAAGAAAAGGGAACAATACCTCATAAGTATAATAAAGGATCAGCTAAAAAAGCTGGAAACTCCCTAATTAAATACACAATAACTATAATAATAATAAAAACAGCAAGGCTAGTATAAACTAAAGATGTTATAATCTCTATTCAGAACTCAGAACTGATGTGGACTACATAAAGAAAAAGGGTTATACAGTACGAGACAGGAAATCAGCTCCCAACCATCAGGACACACCGATATGTTCCATGTCCAGGCTTTTATAACCATCGACAATTTAGCTGAAAAAAATCAATAAACATAATAATGTTAGAAATGAACCTCAAAATACCAATATGTCTATGACACTAGAAAAAAGAAAATAAAAGATGAATTATAAATAAAAAAAGAAAAGAAAAAGGAAGAAAAGGAAAAAAAGAAAGGAAGAGGAAACAAAAGAAAGGAAACATAATTATCTGGACTTAAGGCAACTTAACAATTCAATCTTATCACTCAGTCCGGGCCACAAAGGCCCTAATGTATAAATCAAAAGGATTCTCTATATTTCAGTTTGCATCCAAATCTCCTCCCCGAGGACCAAGTTTCACAATTTCTATGCCACAAAATCTAAAATTATGTTGCAGCTGTGTCTTTCTACTTTTTTCACAATGGACAGCAAGTGCACTTCTAGCATCATTATTAATAATAGATCTTAGATGTTCACCAACCCGCACCTTCAATGGTCATGTAGTTTTACCTACATAAAAAGCACCACATTGGCATGTAGCTAAATGAACTACATTCGCTGTACTGCAGGTGATAAAATCCCTAATTTCATAAATTTTAACACAATTACAACTAGTAAAAGTGTTACATTTGAGTATTGATCTACAAAATTTACAATTACCACAACTGTACATCCCAAAAGGCAAAGAAGAACAACTTCTGTCACCACCTACACCAGAAAGACCAGTATAACTATGCACTAATCTGTCACGTAAATTGTGACTCTCTTATAGACCATTCTAGGTCTATAACGGTGATTTCCAACAACCGTGGATCCCTAACAACACATTCAATTGTTCTGAATAATGTTTTCAATAGCTTTAGAGTGTCTAGTATAGGTGGTAACAAAACTAGCCCTCTGCTCCTTTAGTATTTTTGTTTTGGTTTCAGCAGGTCTATTCTCTCCACACAAGCCGCTTCCTTAAAGGCATTTTGTACTGTATGATATACATACCCTCTTTCTAAAACCTGTCACACAAGTCTGAACCATAAGTAATAAAATCCACATCTTTACTACAGTACGTCTGACCCTTAACATTTGGGCCTTAGGTATATTGGACACCAAATGGTGTGGGTGTAACTGGACGCATGTAACAGGAATTCCTGTCAGTCTCTTTACGAAATAATCTAGTGCTAAGGCTGCCATCTTCTTCCTTAAAACACTCACATCCAAAAAGAGACTGACAAGAGATCCTGTTGTAATGTGAATCTCAAATTCACATTACTTGTCTCTAAATAGGTAACAAACTGCCAAAGCTCCTCCAGGGTGCCACGCCACACCACAAAGATGTCATCAATATAACGGCGCATATTTCGATCCTGTCATAAAAAGGATTAACATTTCTGTCATAAATGATGTTCTTTTCCCACAGACCCAAGTACAGATTAGCATAATTGGGTGCAAAAGTTGCACCCATTGCTGTACCCTTAGTTTGTAAATAAAAATTACCCTGAAAAAGAAAATAATTCTTAGTCAGAACATGTTCAGCACATTCCAAGAGGAAATTCTTAGTACCATGAGAAACTTGAGAATCCTGAGACAAAAAATAATCTAATGTACTAAGACCTATCTCATGCGGTATATTGGTATACAGGGAAGTAATGTCCATGGATACCAAGAACCATTCCGGTTCTATCTGCATATCATTTAAAATGTCCAAAAATTGGCCTGTATCCCTACTAAAGGATGGCAAAGAAGTAACATAGTTTTTTTATATGAAAATCCACATACTGAGATAAAGGCTCTAAAAGAGAGCTGATACCGGCCGCTATGATACGACCTGGTGGGTCCCACAGGTTTTTATGGATTTTAGGTAACATGTAGAAACTCGCTACCACAGGATTTTTCACTTCTAGGAACAACAATTCACTGTGCCCAATCAATCTTTCACATTCAGCTGAAAAAAGAAAACTGTCAATTTGTGTTTTAAATACCAAAGTGGGATCTGTGTTCAGTGGTTGATAAAAAATCACATCCTCCAGTTGTCTCTTTGCTTCTAAAATGTACTTGGATGTGTTCATCACCACCACTGACCCACCTTTATCTGCAGGTTTAATAGTCAGATTTATATTTTTCTCCAGACTCTTAAGTGCCTCAGACTCCACTTTTGAAATGTTAATAAAGGTGAATGGAACGTCTTGATCAAGAAGGGCTCTAAACTGTCTTTCACAAATGTTTTCAAATATTTGTGCTGCATCACTATACAGTAGCATAAAGGTTGATGTGGGTTTAAATTGGCTTTCCTCCACTGTAGTCGATGGTATGTCCTGAACATTCCCAACTGTCTCATTTAATCCAAAACCCATAGTGCTATTGTTGTAAAAAGCTCGTAAATTCAAATTCCTAGTAAACCGATGTAAGTCCAAATATAATTCCAAATGTTTGGAATCTTGGGTAGGCACAAACGAAAGTCCCTTCTGTAAAACTGCAGTCTGATCTGTGTTCAAGATAACATCAGAGATATTAATAACATTATTCGATGGAATTATCTGCCCTTTCTGCCCCTCGTGACAATTCCTATGTTTCCTCCCTCCTCTTCGGGTAGATTTCCTTCGGCCACACTGGTCACTTGTGCTGATATTTTTGTTCTCAAACTCCTTGGTACCAAAACCGGCTCCCGAAATTGAACCGACCGTCATTTGTCCAGAGGGACAAAGTCCTCCTCGAAAAAATCCTCCTGTTCTGATTCACTCGCTGAGGTATAATGAGGTGAATTTCTTCTATTGCGCAGTATGGACTTGGGCTGATTAGGGGTGACACCTCTATCCTTTCTACGGCCAGCAAATGCTACCTTATTCCTCTGGGGTGGTGACTTGTGTTGGTTCCAATCCCAGACTCTATTATGTAAATAATCAAGTCTGTCTCTTTCAAACTTGTGTAACTTAATTCATTTAATCTTATTTTCTTCCTTCTGGATATTATCTTTAAGTTTCTTATCAAGTATACTATAATCAGAATGATCCTTAAAGTGAGTAACAATTTCCTCCTTACCCTTAATATCAGAAGTTACTTCTTCTCTTTGTGCATCATAATCTCTAATTATGGAGTTAATTAGTGCATTAGTCCTGAGTTGTAATGAATTTTGCCAATCAGAAACAAAGTCAGCTCTATCCCATCCATACCCTGGCTTATTAAGGACACGTAACCCTCTAGGGGCGTCCCACTTTAAGGTAAGCCTCCAATGTTGTTTACCCCAATAATGTCGACGTCCTCTCACAATTACTGCGTTCTAAATCAATAAAAGCCTTTTTAATGTCAGTTGTTGGCAATGTATCAGCACCAGTAGTAGAGTCCGTTATATTCGTAGCACCAGCTGAGTCCTGAAAAAGATCCGCTTCGCCTGCTGCTAAAAACACAAAACTAGCATGTGCACCTGTAGAACTGCCCAATAAATTGTCCTCAAAAGCTCTTGGAAGTCATTCCCAATGTATATATACAGCACTGTCTGATAGAAGTGTTTACTAACTGAAAAAACACTTCGAAAATGCCAAGATACAAAGGCGTGTTGGAAATTAATCTCAAAATATTCACAGTACGAAAGTCTGTTATTACGTACTGAATTTCACAGACGAGTTTCCCAATTAAGCACCTGATGTAATTCACAGCATGTATACGGCATTATTCAATCAGAATGTTTGCTGTCTAAACAAAAGAATGTCTCAGATAAGCAAAGGCTAGTTGTAAGATAGAGTACTCACGAATTGCTCACAGTCCAAACATCTGTTACACAATGCAAAATTTCGCAAGCATTGTTTTCAGCCAGAGCAGTACAAAATTGGCATGTTTCTGTAAAAAACGTTGAAAAAGCAATCCACGGAGAGCACGTTAAAAAAAAAACACAAAATCAATTGCAGCCAAGACAGCTCCTCTGGGTATTTCACAGACAAGTTTCCCAATCATGCACCCGATGTAATTTCCAGCATGTATACAACATTATTCAATATAGGTGTTTGCTGTGTAAACAAAAGAACGCTTCAAATGAGCAAGGGCCAGTTGGAATGTAGAACACTCACGAATTGCACACAGCCAAAAAATACTGTTATCCGATGCAAAATTCCACGAGCGTTATTTCCAACCAGGGCAGTACAAAATTGGCATGTTCTGTAGAGAAACGCTGAAACGACAACCCATGGAGAGCACGTTCAAAAAGATGAAATCATTTACAGCAGAAACAGCTCCTCCGTGAGACCAAGGTGCTCGAGTCCACACCGAAATCTCTAAAAAACAAGACTCAGCACTCAATAGTTGGCGTATAAAACTAGCATAATTTAATGAAACAGAACGCCATTCAGAGCCAAACAGCTACAAGATGCACAGCAAGGCAAACTCCCAACCAGTTTCATGCTAACTGCACATCATCAGGGGGTGGTGTCTTGTGAAGCAACAACATAAAAATTCCTCTCGAAAAGACAAACAAAAAATGTATATTCATTATACTTCAGGTATTTAAAATGCTGATATGCAATCCCCATATTGGTTCATACCATAAACATACACTGACTTTTTTATGGAAGAAAAGGGAACAATACCTCATAAGTATAATAAAGGATCAGCTAAAAAAGCTGGAAACTCCCTAACTAAATACACAATAACTATAATAATAATAAAAACAGCAAGGCTAGTGTAAACACTTCTATTGGACAATGCTGTATATATACATTGGGAATGACTTCAAGAGCTTTTGAGGACAATTTATTGGGCAGTTCTACAGGTGCACATGCTAGTTTTGTGTTTTTAGCAGCAGGCGAAGTGGATCTTTTTCAGGACTCAGCTGGTGCTATGAATATAACGGACTCTACTACTGGTGCTGTTACATTGCCAACAACTGACATTAAAAAGGCTTTTATTGATTTAGAACGAGCGATTGTGAGAGGACGTCGACATTATTGGGGTAAAACAACATTGGAGGCTTACCTAAAAGTGGGACGCTCCCCTAGAGGGTTACGTGTCCTTAATAAGCCAGGGTATGGATGGGATAGAGCTGACTTTGTTTCTGATTGGCAAAATTCATTACAACTCAGGACTAATGCACTAATTAACTCCATAATTAGAGATTATGATGCACAAAGAGAAGAAGTAACTTCTGATATTAAGGGTAAGGAGGAAATTGTTACTCGCTTTAAGGATCATTCTGATTATAGTATACTTGATAAGAAACTTAAAGATAATATCCAGAAGGAAGAAAATAAGATTAAACGAATTAAGTTACACAAGTTTGAAAGAGACAGACTTGATTATTTACATAATAGAGTCTGGGATTGGAACCAACACAAGTCACCACACCAGAGGAATAAGGTAGCATCTGCTGGCCGTAGAAAGGATAGAGGTGTCACCCCTAATCAGCCCAAGTCCATACTGCACAATAGAGGAAATTCACCTCATTATACCTCAGCGAGTGAATCAGAACAGGAGGATTTTTTCGAGGAGGACTTTGTCCCTCTGGACAAATGACGGTCGGTTCAATTTCGGGAGCCGGTTTTGGTACCAAGGAGTTCGAGAACACAAATCTCAGCACAAGTGACCAGTGTGGCCGAAGGAAATCTACCCGAAGAGGAGGGAGGAAACATAGGAATTGTCACGAGGGGCAGAAAGGGCAGATAATTCCATCGAATAATGTTATTAATATCTCTGATGTTATCTTGAACACAGATCAGACTGCAGTTTTACAGAAGGGACTTTCGTTTGTGCCTACCCAAGATTCCAAACATTTGGAATTATATTTGGACTTACATCGGTTTACTAGGAATTTGAATTTTCGAGCTTTTTACAACAATAGCACTATGGGTTTTGGATTAAATGAGACAGTTGGGAATGTTCAGGACATACCATCAACTGCAGTGGAGATAAGCCTATTTAAACCCACATCAACCTTTATGCTACCGTATAGTGATGCAGTACAAATATTTGAAAACATTTGTGAAAGACAATTTAGAGCCCTTCTTGATCAAGATGTTCCATCCACCTTTATTAACATTTCAAAAGTGGAGTCTGAGGCACATAAGAGTCTGGAGAAAAATATAAATCTGACTATTAAACCTGCAGATAAAGGTGGGTCAGTGGTGGTGATGAACACATCCAAGTACATTTTAGAAGCAAAGAGACAACCTGAGGATGTGATTTTTTATCAACCACTGAACACAGATCCCACTTTGGTATTTAAAACACAAATTGACAGTTTCCTTTTTTCAGCTGAATGTGAAGGATTGATTGGGCACAGTGAATTGTTGTTCCTAGAAGTGAAAAATCCTGTGGTAGCAAGTTTTCTACATGTTACCTAAAATCCATAAAAACCTATGGGACCCACCAGGCGTCCCATAGTGGCAGTGATCGGCTCTCTTTAGAGCCTTTATCTCAATATGTGGATTTTCATATAAAAACTATGTTACTTCTTTGCCATCCTTTATTAGGGATACAGGCCAATTTTTGGACATTTTAAATGATATGCAGATAGAACCGGAATGGTTCTTGGTGTCCATGGACATTACTTCCCTGTGTACCAATATACCGCATGAGGGGGGGTCTTAGTGCATTAGATTATTTTTTGTATCAGGATTCTCAAGTTTCTCATGGTACTAAGAATTTCCTCTTGGAATGTGCTGAACATGTTCTGACTAAGAATTATTTTCTTTTTCAGGATAATTTTTTATTTACAAACTAAGGGTACAGCAATGGGTGCAACTTTTGCACCCAATTATGCTAATCTGTACTTGGGCCTGTGGGAAAAGAACATCATTTATGACAGAAATATTAATCCTTTTTATGACAGGATCGACATATGGCGCCGTTATATTGATGACATCTTTGTGGTGTGGTGTGGCACCCTGGAGGAGCTTTGGCAGTTTGTTACCTATTTAGAGACAAGTAATGTGAATTTGAGATTCACATTACAACAGGATCTCTTGTCAGTCTCTTTTTTGGATGTAAGTGTTTTTAAGGAAGAAGATGGCAGCCTTAGCACTAGATTATTTCGTAAAGAGACTGACAGGAATTCCCTGTTACATGCGTCCAGTTGCCACCCACACCATTTGGTGTCCAATATACCTAAGGCCCAAATGTTAAGGGTCAGACGTAACTGTAGTAAAGATGTGGATTTTATTACTTATGGTTCAGACTTGTGTGACAGGTTTTTAGAAAGAGGGTATGCATATCATACAGTACAAAATGCCTTTAAGGAAGCGGCTTGTGTGGAGAGAATAGACCTGCTGAAACCAAAAACAAAAATACCAAAGGAGCAGAGGGCTAGTTTTGTTACCACCTATACTAGACACTCTAAAGCTATTGAAAATATTATTCAGAACAATTGGAATGTGTTGTTAGGGGATCCACGGTTGTTGGAAATCACCCGTTATAGACCTAGAATGGTCTATAAGATCGGTCACAATTTACATGACAGATTAGTGCATAGTTATACTGGTCTTTCTGGTATAGGTGGTGACAGAAGTTGTTCTTCTTTGCCTTTTGGGATGTACAGTTGTGGTAATTGTAAATTTTGTAGATCAATACTCAAATGTAACACTTTTACTAGTTGTAATTGTGTTAAAATTTATGAAATTAGGGATTTTATCACCTGCAGTACAGCGAATGTAGTTTATTTAGCTACATGCCAATGTGGTGCTTTTTATGTAGG
The DNA here is from genome assembly GCA_016271365.2 of Neoceratodus forsteri. NCBI lineage: Eukaryota > Metazoa > Chordata > Ceratodontiformes > Ceratodontidae > Neoceratodus > Neoceratodus forsteri. The sequence goes on from CM057453.1 coordinate 1,531,569,478, forward strand.
TAAAACTATACGACCATTGAAGGTGCGGGTTGGTGAACATCTAAGATCTATTATTAATAATGATGCATGAAGTGCACTTGCTGTCCATTGTGAAAAAAGTAGAACGACACAGCTGCAACATAATTTTAGATTTTGTGGCATAGAAATTGTGAAACTTGGTCCTCGGGGAAGAGATTTGGATGCAAAACTGAAATATAGAGAATCCTTTTGGATTTATACATTAGGGGCCCTTATGGCCCTGGGACTGAATGATAAGATTGAATTGTTAAGTTGTCTTAAGTCCAGATAATTATGTTTCCTTTTCTTTTTGTTTCCCCCCTTCCTTTACTTTCTTTTTTCCCCCTTTTCTTCCTTTTTCTTTTCTTTTTTTATCTATAATTCATCTTTTATTTTCTTTTTTCTAGTGTCATAGACATATTGGTATTTTGAGGTTCATTTCTAACATTATTATGTTTATTGATTTTTTTCAGCTAAATTGTCGATGGTTATAAAAGCCTGGACATGGAACATATCGGTGTGTCCTGATGGTTGGGAGCTGATTTCCTGTCTCGATTGTATAACCTTTTTCTTTATGTAGTCCACATCAGTTCTGAGTTCTGAATAGAGATTATAACATCTTTAGTTTATACTAGCCTTGCTGTTTTTATTATTATTATAGTTATTGTGTATTTAGTTAGGGAGTTTCCAGCTTTTTTAGCTGATCCTTTATTATACTTATGAGGTATTGTTCCCTTTTCTTCCATAAAAAAGTCAGTGTATGTTTATGGTATGAACCAATATGGGGATTGCATATCAGCATTTTAAATACCTGAAGTATAATGAATATACATTTTTTGTTTGTCTTTTCAAGAGGAATTTTTATGTAAATGTTCCTTTAAGTATACTCCCTATATATATGTTGTTGCTTCACGAGACACCACCCCCTGATGACGTGCAGTTAGCACGAAACCGGTTGGGAGTTTGCCTTGCTGTGCATCTTGTAGCTGTTTGGCTCTGAATGGCATTCTGTTTAATTAAATTATGCTCGTTTTATACGCCAACTATTGAGTGCTGAGTCTTGTTTTTTAGAAATGTATTGACTCACAATATCCAAGCTGGGATGTAATATCTTGTTTTCATGTGGGTCCTGCTGTTACCCATTTTTACAATGTATTTATTTATTTATTGGCTTTTGATAACCGGGTAAGTGTGCTAGGCAAAAATCCTGCCTATTTTGAGGCACGACCTGGGAGAGTACAAAGTTGAGACTACAGACAGTGAACAATGGTACAACTCAACAATAGCATAGGTACAACCAATTACAGTACAGGTTGTGATACATTAGAGGATTGGGCATGCAGACATTTATACATGCACAGAAGGATGGTAGACGATAAAATAAGAAGTGAGATTGGCTGGGGAGGAGCACGCTTTTGTCGGTGCATAGCCAATCTTAGTGGAAAACGGAAGCACATAAATAAGATGCAAAAAAGTAAGTTGTTCAATGGCGGTTACATAGCATGAAAGTAAGTTATACAATGGTGGTTACATGGCATGGAGACTTAAGTGGCAACTCCCATTTACGTGCAAATACAGATACCTAGGGCTTTGAGGTGAGAGAACAGAGAATGCTTAAAATAAAGGTGGGAGGTGCAGTTTTTTACATGAGGGGAGCAGAGTTCCAGAACTTAGGATCAAAATAGGAGAACGCCTGTTCTCCCCTTTTGGTAGCATAGGGCCATACAGAGAGCATTGGTATGGAAGAGGACCTAAGGGAGCGGGAGTGAGAGACCAGGGTAAGTTAGTCAGCCAGAGAGGCTGGACAAGGAGGTCTAGTAAGGGAGTCAACAAAACACACTAGGGTGTATGTCCGGAGGTCTTTGGGAGACAACCAGTTTAAGCCAGAGTAGAGTAAGCAGTGACGAGTTAGTCGAGGAGCTGATAAGGCGAACCTGCAGATATTATAGGAAATGTCCTAGTGGATAGGCCAGCAGAAGGCAATGAGACTTATTCACAAAGGGATACAGGGTATGCGCGCATTGCGCATATCAGGCCCACATAGTTCTACATCCCGATACAGGCGCAGGGTGCATGATATTCACTACCATGAGCACCTGCAAGGCACTTGTCCCTTGCCCCACCCTCGGTGCACAGCTTCACAGGGGTGGATCCCAGCTGAGAGGGGTGGATCACAGGGCACAGGCAGGCATCCAATGGGATGCCCATCCTGGGACCTGCAGTGGATCCCCCTGCTGTGCATGTGCAGGGGATCCTGAGATGGTGCAGGACTCAACTTTTCAGGCACATCAGCTCAGTGGGCTGGGGCAGCAACATTGAGGGGGTTCCTGGTCTGCTGCTGCTGATAGATTTCCATTGGGGGTGCAAGTAACAGTTACGGCACAGTCCACCCGCACATAACTCGCACACCCTTGCCCGGCACTCCATATCAACTCCACACCTTAGTGAATGATACAGGGTGCAGGCACGCCATCTGTCACGTTTCCAGACCGCCTGTGGCACATAGCTGTGTGGGAAGCAAGGGGATCAAGTGTGCACTGGGCTCGTGAGCTAACTGTGAATGTCACTAGAGGTCCACTGGAGCCCCACCATGCAGCATTCCAACTAAGGATTGTCTATGCACCTCACATACACAGTGTATAAGCAATCCAAAACTTTGTGACCAGGCCCCAATATCTCATTGGATCTGCTTTTACACATTTTTTACACAATTTATCCAGGATAGCAAAGCAGAGATGCTACATCTCATTTTCAGTGAGGTCCTGCTTTTACACATTTTCACAGTTTAGTTACCCATAATAGTACAGTGGAGATGCTATATCTCGTCTCTACTGGGGTCCTGATTTTATCCATTTGTACAATGTATTTACCCAGGATAGGCCAGCTGAGATGCAATATCTCATTTTCAGTGGGGCCCAGATTTTACCAATTTTTACACTGTATTTACCCAGGATTGCCCAGATGAGATATAATATCTTGTTTTCAGTGGGATCCAGCTTTTACACATTTTTACAGTGTATTTTCTCAGGATAGGCCGGCTGAGAAGCAATATCTTTTTGATATATACAGTATATCTAGCCAGGATAGCACAGCTCACAGACAATATTTCATTTTCAGTGGGTCTTGCTCTTATACATTTTTGCACTGTGTTTACCTGGGACAGCACCACAGACATGCTATATCTTGTTTTCAGTGGGGTCCTGATTTTACCCAGCTGAGATGCAGTATCTTATTTTCAGTGGGGTCTTGCTTTTGCCTAATTTTCAATTTGACATTCTGACCCCATATTTTCAACATGAACCCCCGTAGTCAAACACTTAGTGCAGCACTAATCAGGTTAGCGCTGCATGTTCAGTCTGAGGCAGTGACAGTTCAGCATATAGTCATGATGCGCCGCTACAGCCTCATATGCAGACAGGTGACGCTCTCTGGTCAGAGTGCGCTGTCATAATATTGGTGACAGCCAGTCGCATGTTTGGCTAGCTCTGAATATGGAGGCCATAGTCTTTTAATTACCACGCCTTATAAGGAAGACAGGTGGAATCTTTCAAATCCTATCCAAAAGGTGATTTTGCACAGTGACTGTGAAAATGTTTTTGAGGGTGATTTGAAAAATGACACCTCTCATGTTTATCAGGTGGGGTAAGAAATGCGTTATGTTGCACTTTTGAGCCCAAAATCTGCAAAAATCACACAGCTATGAGTAAACATTGAAAAAATTAAATGTTTTCTCATAACTTTGTTGTTTTTTGTCATTTTGACTCCAAATTTTCAACATAGTCTTTCTGTAACCCCACTGTATGATCAAGACAGGGAGAATTTTTCAAATCTGGTCCAAAAGGTAATTTTGCAGAGCAACTGGGGAAACATGTTTTAGAATGGATTTTAAAAGTTACACCTGTCATGTCCATAAGGTGGGATAACAAGAGGACTATGCTGAGAATTTAGGCCCAAAATCTGCAAAAATCACAAACTTATGAGTAAACGTTGAATAACTTTGTTGTTTTATAACATTTTGATCCAAGATTTTCAACATGGCCTTTTTGTGACACCACCTCATGAACCAGGTAGGTGATTTTTTTTACTCTATTTCTCCCGCAGGTCCCAGGTTGGCAACCATTCTAGCCACCGATCCAGCCCTGTACCCCGACATCAGGCTGCAACCCCTCTTCCCCCAGGGCTTAGGTAGGTGACATTTTTGAATTCTTCTCCAAACATGATTTCACAGAGCAGCTGCAAAAACATGTTTCGAGGGGAGCTGGAAAATTTCACCTACCGTATATACTCACGTACAAGCCGAGAATTTTATACCAAATTCCGACTGTCGAGTCATGGATCTCGGCTTATACGCAGGTCAGTCTGTGCTCGCTAATAAATCAATCCAGTGTTTTGTCAAGTGCCTTGTCCATGGCTGTTCCCAGTCACATTCTCTATTACTGGTAACCTATGCTGAATAAAATATCACCCAATACAGTATCCATATACCGGTAAATGCCAAAATGATAGAAAAACAAAGCTCTTATGGTGCAGCAAAGCATTTACATTATTTCCTGCTTACCCATCCATATGCAGGCATTGAGGATCACACAGGAACCCAAGTACTACTCCACAGGTGCAGCGTCTTTTTTTGCATTGGCAGGGTGGTGCTCAAGGTTGGGTCAGATGCGGGAAATGACTGAGACAGTCATCACTGCAGGTCGGATTTGCTGAATGGGGGGGTTCCACTAGACTACCAGGGCTGTTTGGGGAACATTATTTTATTTACTAATGCCAGGATCAGGGTTTGGGGATGGGAGGGGGTCTACCAGGGCTCTTCAGGGAACATTACCGGTATGTTATTTATTAACTCTGCAATCGAGGTTCAGGGATGGGAGGGGGGGTCCACTAGACTACCAAGGCTCTTCAGGGACCGTTACCAGTATTGCACTGAGTTGTTATGGACTTGATCTAAGTGTATAGTAACTACTAATGCATTTTTCGCTGTCCGTTGTGGCAAACTTTTTAATAAATTGATTGTCGGCTTATATGCAGGTCAGTGTGCTTTATACTGGCAATGTAAAGCATTTTGGGGGGGTCAGCTTATACACGGATTGGCTTATCCCTGAGTATATACGGTACCTGGTTGATGAAGTGGGTAAAAAAAAAAAAAAGGTCATATTGAAAATTTGGGGAAAAAATATTAATCATTTGTCAATGCCAAATGTTTCTTTGCATGTTGTATGCAGCAGGGGTGTATTAAAGTTACGAGCCTGCATTCACAAACTTCAATGCAGCCTCATAATTTTGTTGTTTTTTAGTATTTTTACACCAAATTTTCAACAGGACCGATGATGATGATGATGATGATGACTGGCTGGCTGCAGTAGACCCTGACTGTTCTCAATCCCGACAGATGCACTCAGCGAAGTGAACCACCCACAGTCACAGAACTAACCTGGTCCTCGCTGTTGCACAGTGACAGACATGCACCACACCACCTGGGTCACATGTTTTCCTGGTGGGAGCATGCAAAAAGCTGCAGCCACAGTGATTGGTTGTCACAGACTCTGTGGAGCATCCCTCTTCTGTTTAACCCTTAGTTGCAGTTTGGGGCTAACATACAGCCTGCAGTCATAGAATCTGTTGGCAGAAAAGAACCGATTGGTCCATCCAGTGTGCCCAAATAGTTCCTATCTATTGTACCTCTGCGGTCCCTAACTGGGCCCCGGGGTCCTCCCTGTAATTCTGTTATTATGCCCAAATATCTGGAAGTCCATACATGCTTGAAGCCCACCACCATTCTAACCTTCACCACTTTTGTTTTCTGGGCCCATCCCCACACCCCAATGGCATGCAACATGACGATGGCCCTGACACTGAGCTGGCCGAGGAGTGGTTACCCATGCTGGCAAGTGGTCACCCACACTGGCAAGGCTTCACAAACCACTAGGTGTCACTCTCTGCATGGTGCTCCACAGCATCCTCCCCCTCCCTGCCAGCCTCTGCTCTTGATGTCCCAGGCTCAGGCTCGAGGCCATGTCACCAGTGTGCCAAGTGGGTGACCAACCGCTGGCTGACTCAAAGTGTTTGACATTTGGAGTAGTATCAAGGGAAGTGCCATCCAAGGTGGAAAAGACTACAAAGGAGATACTTGAAGGTCACCATCATGTCGCTCATCGCTCTACTGTATACCAGAGTGTACATGCTAAGGTCCTACAGCATCTCCTCACAGCAGGGCTGCAGCTATGAATTTTGGGGCCCAGGAAAGTCACTTGAAATGGGCCCCTGTTTCCCAAACCAGCTAATACCAGGGGTAGTGCCAGCTTCTCAGGTGGGCACCTCCTGAGTTCAGGGCCCCGGACAACATCCCCACTCCCCCCCCCCATTACTGCGGCTCTGCCTCACAGGGCTATCCATTCAACCCCTGCATCATCTTGGTTGCCCTTCTCTGGACCGCTTCCATCCCGTCAATGTCGTTCTGGAGGTGCAGCCTCCAGAACTGTGCACAGTACTCCAGGGTATAGGGAGGACTGATCCAGTGGCAGCACAACATCCCTCCTTCTGCTGGTGATGCTCCTTCCTATATAACAAAGCATCCTACAAGCAATGCCCATGGCCTTGCCACATTGTGCTCTCACCTTGAGGTCCTCCAGTATAACAAGTTCAAGGTCCCTTTTTCTTGTCTTGTGACTGCCAACATCTTCCTTGCCCCAACCCCCAATCTTATTCTCTGATCTGGGGTTCATGTGCCCCAGGTGCATGATTCTGCACAGCTGCCATGACCTTAACCACTCTTCGAGTCTCCCCAGATCCCTCCAAACTGTCTCTACTCTGGGTTATCTATCCTATTACAGATTTTAGTGTCATCTGCAATTAGGCAGACCTTCCCTTCCAGTTCTTTTGCAATGTCCCCTATGAAGGCATTAAAGAGCACTGGTTCCAGCACTGAACCTTCTACTGGTCATCCCCCCAATCCCCGTTGCTGGAGTGTGCCATTTACTACTTTCCTCTACCTCCTATCCTTTACCCAGTTGTGCACCCAATTTACCATTCTGTCCTCCACATCCAAATTGGTCCGCTTCTCAAGTAAGCTTCTGTGTGGCACTGTGTCAAAGACCTTGCTGAAATCCAGATAGGCCACACCAATCCCCCCCCCGCCGGTCTATCTCCTTGGTTACACAGTCCAAAAGATCCATCAGATTTGTTTGGCATGAGCTTCCCACCCCATGAACCCATGCTGGTTGTACTCCTGCAGCACACTGAATTACAGGTACCAGACGAGTTTCTGGACTCCTTTAGTAGGGTTTCCATTAGTTTCCCCACCACCAAAGTTTAGGCTGACTGGCCTGTAGTTGCTAGATTTCTCCCTGCTGCAGCTCTTGTGCAGAGAGACCGCGTCAGCCCTTCAAGTCTTCTGGAACCACACCCGATTCCAGGGAGCTGTTGAACATGGCAGCCAGCAGGGTAGCTGGCACTTCCCTGAACTCCCTTAATACCCTGCAGTGTACCTCATCTGGTCCCACAGTCTTATCTACTTTCAAGGCAGCAACTTCTTTCAGTAACACCTACCTAGACAAGCATTTGTCAATGCCGAATGTTTGATGCTTGTTAAATATTTTTTGTTTTGTTTTTTAATGTTTTGACTCCAACTTTTGAAGAGACTTCTTTTAGGATTCGCCATATAGGCATGACATGTACCATTTATAGTGTATTGGTCGAAATGCCATTTCTCACCAGAGGTGCGAAAACACACCTTGTGTTGGACTGTAAAAATGACACATCATGATTATGAAGTTATGTACAAAATTGCTATGTTGAAAGTTTGGGGTCAAAATATTAAAAATTACCAAAGTTACAAGCCCGTGTTCATAAATTCCAACACAGGCACATAACATTATTGTTTTTTAACATTTTTGCCCCAAATTTTCAACATAGCCCTCTTATGAGCCCACCTCATGAACAAGTGCATAGAAAATGTTCAACTCCTGCCTGAAAGGTGATTTCACTGCAACATCACCTTTCAGGATAGGAAAACACGTTTTGGCTAGGACTGAAAATGACAGCTGTCATATTAATTAGGTGCTGTGAAGAAATGGCTATTTTGAAAATTTGGGGGCAAAATATTGAAAATTACCAAAGTTATGAGCCTGCGGTCGTAAATTCCAACATAGGCTCATAACTGTATTATTTTGTAATATTTTTACACCAAATTTTCAACATAGCCTTCTTATGACCCCTCCTCATGAACAATTGTGGAGAAAATTGTCAACACCTGCCCGAAAGTTGATTTCACGTAGCAATCATGAAATAACCTTTCGGGATGTGAAAACACATTTTGGCCAGGGTTTGAAAAATGACATCTGTCACATTCATGAGGTGCTGTGACGTCATGGCTATGTAGAAAGTTTGGGGTCAAAATAATAAAAATCACCAAAGTTACAAGCCTGCGTTTATAAATTCCAACATAGGCTCATAAGTGTATTTTTTTTTACATTTTTGCCCCAAATGTGCAATAACCTTCTTGTAACCCCACCTCATGAACAATAGTGGAGAAAATGTTCAACTCCTGCCCAAAAGGTGATTTCAAGCAGCAAATATGAAATCACCTTAAGGGATGCGAAAACACATTTTGGCCTGGATTTTAAAAATCACAGCTGCGTTTGCAAACTTCAACATAGGCTCATAACTTTGTTGTTTTTCAATATTTTTATGCTAAATTTTCAACATAGCCTTCTTATGACCCCACCTCAAGAACAATAGTGAAGAAAATGTTCAACTCTTGCCTGAAAGGTGATTTCACACAGCAACTGCGAGATCACCTTTTGAAACAGATTTACCTAATGTCACTTGCATTGTTCATGAGGTGGTGTCCCAAAGAAAGCATGTTGAAAATTTGGGGCAAAAATATTGAAAATGCCCAAGTTATGCTGCTAAGTTCAAAACCCCATTGTAATAGATTGAACCACATACCTGATTTCCTCAGTTTGCATTCCGGCATTGAAGAGTGAAGACGTGTCTGTCGTCTTGAGAAGATGAAGGTGTTGGACCCCCAGTGGGTAAGTAAGGGCTTGGGTGGGGTGTGGAGTGGTCGGCCCAGGTGGGAGGGTGGGGTGGGGGCACTTTATGGCGCAACAGACATCGATGGATGGTTTTCTTTTTTACGCCTTGAAAAAGCACTTGTGATTACCGTGAAACATTGGCTTTTTAGAATAGGGTGAGTACTGTGGTATCCTAACTGTGCGCATATTAATAAAATATTTTAACTGTACCAAACAAGTGGTTGTTTTTACGGTTGGTAAGTTGTTAGTCCCATGGTTGCCATTTTGCATGTCTTTTGCATGCTGGCTCCAACTGTGGTTCTGATGGCCACCTTTTCTGTTTTTGTTATAGTCATGGGCTGGGATATTCAGAGCAGTTGCGCACTGCGTAACAGGGATGCACCGGCGCAACTGCACCAATGCACCAGAAAGTGATATTCAGCTGCAGCAGATGTGCAGCACAAGTTCCAATGCACCAATGCACAATGACAATGAATGCGTGCGCAAGTGCAGGGGGCGTAGCCATGCACAAATGGCACAGTGCGCTATTCAACGGGTGAATGGTGCAAGCGTGGAGCAAGCAGGACTTACGTGGAGTAGATTTGTGCACATAAAAAAGAGGGAGCAAGCAGGAAAGAGGTTTGTGCAGAGGGAAGCCACAAGAGGGAGAGTGAGGGGGCAGGCTGAACAGCTGAAGGGGAGCCACAGGGAGTGAGGCAGGCTGAGAGAGGTACACAGTGTGGACCAGGGAGTCTGACACTGCAAGAGACTGGGAGTGCGAGCGTGTGTGTGTGTGTGTGTGTGTGTGTGTGTGTGTGTGTGGCGGCTGTGTGCGTGCAAGACAGGGTCTGAGGCAACACGCAGTGAGTGCCAGTGACACCCAGCACAGGAGGTGCTGCACAGGGGCCCAGAGAGGTGAGAGGCAGAGGCCACAGACCACAGGCCAGGCAGCCATGACACAGGGGTGTGCCCAGTGCAGGGGCACAGATGCCAGCACACAGTCAGGGGGGCCTGGGGAGAGAGCTACCCGAGGGGGTGGACGTACAACCCAGGACATGCCCAGTGCCATATTTCAGATGGAGGCAGTAATGAAGGGTGTGAGGAGGCAGCTCGCAGACCAGCGCGGCCATGGAAGGGCCTGTCAGCGGTACACCCGGAACAGGTGGTACCATGCCCGCATCACCTTCGAACAGTACAGTGATACAGAGATCGTAGGCCGGTACCACCTAAACCAGGCTATTCTGAGGTGGCTCTGTGAGCTGTGCAGTGAGGAGATGCAGGCACTCACAAGACGGAGCCACGCCCTGTCGGTGGAGACAAAGGTCATGGCCATCATGTGCCTGCTCACCACTGGAACCTTCCAGAGACCAACAGGGGACACCACAGGCATAACCCAGTTGGCCACGTCATGACTCCTCACACAGTTCCTCAGTGCACTGCTGACGCATGCTGCGGAGTACATCCATTTCCCCAACACACAGGCAGAGCGCACAGCAAACATGCAGGAGTTCTACAGGGTGGTACGTTTGCCTGGCGTGCTAGGGACCATCAACTGCACCCATGTCAGCATCCGCGCACCACCAGGCCCAGAGGGGGTAGCATACATAAACAGGAAGGGCTACCCCCATGTCAACTGCCAGGTGGTGTGTGATGCCAGGGGGCGCATAATCGATGTCTGTGCCACATACCCAGGAGGAGCACATGATGCCTTCATCTGGCACCGGTCAGCACTGTGCCACAGGTTCGAGAGTGGAGACATCCCCACTGGCCACCTAGTCGGTGAGTATGCTGTGGATGCGGTATGCTGGGAACAGCAGGGCAGGGTGTGGGGGTTGCTAGGGCATGGGTGCCAGGGGATGTTGCCGGGACAGCCGGGGGGGGGTGCAATGACACAGTCCACCATGCTAACCAGACATCTCTACACACAGGTGACAGTGGCTACCCACTCTGGCCATGGTTGCTCACCCCATACCGGCGCCCGTCAACCCCAGTGCAGGAGTAATACAATAAGGCAGACGCCAGCACATGGAACATCATCAAGCGGGTGTTTGGGCTGCTGAAGGCTCGGTTCCATTGCCTAGACAGGTCTGGTAGTGCCCTACAGTACAGCCCCTCGAAGGCCTGCGGTCGATTCCTGTCCTGCTGCATACTACACAACATGGCTACCGACTGTGGGATAGCTGTCGAGGTGGAAGAGGGGGATAGAACTGGGGATGACGTGGATGCCGGGCCTGGAGGTGGTGAGCAGCCCCCCCAGGCGAAGGGATCTCTGGCTGACCAGGATGGCTCATTAGCACAGAGACACACTCGCAGAGGAGCACTATGGAGCACACAGGTAGGTGACCATGGCCACATGCAAGGACCAGGGCCTATGGCACAGTGGACAGGCACGCATGTGTGTGCCCCATGCCAGGGACAGCCGGAGGGGGGTGTGGACAAGCGTGGGACAGGACACCATGGCAGCATGCAGAACAGCCCCGCACACCCTGCCCACACACCCACACACACACCCCACACACACATGCAGACAGGACCCACCATGCCCCCACCCAGAGGCAGGCACCAGGCGTGTGTCAGGCGCTGAGCACCGGTGCACAGTGGCAGTCAGCGCTATGCTGGCATCATCATGCACACACCACAGTGGCCAACAGCCGGGCGGGTGAGCACATGGCCCATGTGCAGCATCGACCACGTATGCCACTGCCATGGGACACACAAGCACATGCCACACCAATGTGCACACAGGGCAGCAGCATATGGCGGACACAGAGGTGGGCAGTTCAGGAACACTGCATGGTGGCACGGCCCCACCAAGAACACACGGTGGACACAGGCTGATTGTCGGCCTCGGGGGTGTCACAGACAGTCCCCCAGGGGTGACACTGTGGGAACACAACCGGGTCCTTGCAGGTGTCTGTAGGCCCCCAAATATGCCCGCTCCAGGCGTGCTCAGAATGCCCACAGCGGACCCCGGTATCGACACAGTGGGGGTCGCACGACACCGAGCCCAAGGGGTGGAGAATGAACTCCACAGAATCTGCAGCAGACGGCCACGCACCAGGGAGACCAGTGGTGCCAGCTCGGCTGTAACCGCAGCGGTGAGCCAATCCATGGCTGCAGTCGTATCCACCCACATTCGCGTATTCTCGGCCAGGAGCAGGGCAAAGTCCCTGTCCTGCCGCTCTGCTGCCTGGCGCAGCTCTGCGCATAGTACATGCACCCCTGACACGACCAGCACCTGCTGCTCAATGGAGGCCCAGAGCAGACGGGTGTGCTCATCAAAGGGGTTGTTGCTTGTGGCGCATGAGCACTCTGCCGACCCACGGGTGTAGTCTGACCCTGCTGCCCAGCCCCACCGCGAAGGTGGGTGCTGCACATCGGGTCCCTCCTGGGGCTGGATGTCATGCGGCGCACCGTCGGTGGGCGCTGCCCCAGGCCCCCCTCAATTTAGTCTGGATGCTGACGCTGCCCCTCTGGCCGCTGTGCACAGGGTATGACCACCACCACCACCACCACTGCTACCACCACCAGCCATTGCCACACCAGTGGCGCCTCGGCAACACCAGCCACAGTGGTGGGTGGGCAGGCAGCCACCACCGGGACACCGTCTGTGCCGCCGTGGTGGGTGTGTGGTATGGGCGCCTCCCCTGCAGCCACAACATTGCTGTCTGAGATGAAGGTCTCATCATCATCAGATCCAGACCCCGCTTCGATCTGTGTCTCAGCACACAGGACACCATGCCTGGCGTCATGCTGGAACACAGCCAGGGCCTCGTCTGCACCCGTGCCACAGGCATCTAGATGGACAGCGGTGCTGGCCTGCAGTCGATCTGGCCCCCGGTGTCCAGTGGAGGTGGATGGACAGTCCTCCAGGTCCAGGACCACCACCATGGTGAACACCCCCACCCCTGCCACTGCATGCAGGCGCTCAGGAGCTGAAAGGGAACACAGCCGCATTAGTGTTGCTGTCACCCACCCCTGCCCCCGTGCCCTCTCACAGTCATACCAACTGTGCAGTGATGGGCTGCCACCTATCTGGAAGCCTCCACTGGGCACACCTTCAAGGGCGCTGTGCCTCATGGTGGCCGCCATCATCTCCTCCTCCTGCGGCGTCAGTTGGGGCACGGCAGGCTGACCCCCGCCAGTGGTGGCAGGCGCTGCCCAGATGGCTGCCACCTTATCCTTGATCTGCCTCCAGTCTGTGCCGACCTTCTTTTTGCATTCTGCACAGACCGTTGGTGGCTGCTCTGCTGGTTCACGGCATGGGCCACACCCTCCCATGCTGTTGCCCGGGCCTGTGGGGTGCCTGTAGGGCTGCTCAGGAGTGGTTCCTGGTCCAGCTGTGCCTGGAATAGGGCGTCCAACTCTGCCCTGGTGAAGTAGGGCCTGGCGCTTGCATGCAGGCCCACGGTCCTCATTCTCCTCTCTATCGGTCATGCTTTCTCCTGTGGGGAATGACATGTGTTAGTACAGTCTGGTAAATCCCCCTCCACCCTCCCATTCCACCGTCCCGACAGCCTCGCAGCATTCCTCATACCTCTAAGGGATGCAATACTGGTCCATACCCTGTGCATTCCTGTGGCGCCTTTATAGCGCAATGCATGCAAATGAGGGGTTGCGCAACTATAATGAGATGCAAATACAGCAGATGCACCGCGGATAGGCTAATAAGCTGATTTGTATATTGCGGCTGAAGACCGTAAAGTTGAGCATTGCGCAATGAGATTGCGCATGCACAAGTCAATGCGCAACATTGTGAAGTGCGCAGTAGGCCATGCCACACACATGTGCGTGCCACCGTCATGCATGCCAGTGGCGTGGCTGATGCACACTGCACAATAGGCAGTACAGGGCCCGTCTGCTATTGCACAAGTGGCGCTCATGCACTGTATGGCCTATGGCGCCCGGGCACCACAGTGCCAATAGTGCTGTGGTGCCAGGATGCCAATGGCACCCCTGTGCTATGGGTTCCATGGCATCCCTGCGCTATGTGTGCCATGGTGCCCCTGCACTACGGGGCCATGAATCATGGATCCCACATGCCCCTACCACGCACCATGCATGCCATGCCCAATGGCGCTATAGCGCAGGGTGCGCGGGCTGACCCTTGACCCCAAGGTTGTCCCTTGCCCTTCTGGGCACCCTGTGGCCTGTGGCAGTGCTGTGTTGCTGAGTCGCACATCTCCATGCCTGCGCGATAGGCGGTGCTAGCACAGCGCAGTGTGAGGCACGCATCCCCAGCACGTGGGACTCATGTGCTGCTGAGCACCATTTTGTATTGCCAAGTGAGCTTCAGACATGCTGTGTCATACAGGTCCCAGGGCTCCTAACTGGACCAAAGTGGAGCTAGAAAACCTCGTTGCACTCGTTGAGCCACATGCTGGCACCTTGTTCGGCCAGGTGCCCCTCAACAGGCCTCGGACTGAGGTGTGGCAGGAGGTGGTCAACGGTCTGGAGGAGGCCACAGGTGCTTGGCACACTTGGTAGAAGTGCAGGCACCACTATGGGGACCTGCAGCAGAGGGACCCTGAGCGGCTACGGACACTGCAGGCACGTGTCCGGAGGGGTGCGATGCCACGGCCTGGTAAGTGAATATCACCTGGGCCCATTCCCATCCGGTGGTCCATGGGGAGGTGCCGTTGGCACGCCATGCTGTGGGGGGGCTGGGACTGAGTGTCCTGTTGGCTGTGGCGGTACACTGTGGATGCCCTTTACCACTGACACGCTGGGCAGGGTGTCGCACTGTGCCGGGGGGGGCCGGTGGTGTTGCCTGGTACTGATGTGTCTTTCTCCATATTTCCCTCCTAGGCCCTGAAGATCAGAGGCATGATCATCTCACAGGCAGTGCGGTCGGGCCAGGTTGGGCCACCGCAGGGAGCAGTGCACCAGTTGCAGGCCGCATGGGCGGTGATGCTGGACAGCCACAAGGTGCACCACAGCATGCAGGTAGGCACTATTCCATGCTTCTTTTATTGTGCAGGGTGGGCAGTGGGAGTGGGGGTGGGTCATGGCCCTCTGTGTGCATGGCCCCTCCAGCTGTGCACTGCCTGTGGTGTCCATTGCACTGTGCTGTGGCTATTGCACATGTGGGAGGCTGCTGCAGGTGGGCTGTGGGTGCACCTGGGTCCTGGCTGTGCCACTGCCATCCTCCTGCATAGCCATGTCATCTTCCTGCCATGGCGGTGGTGTGCTGAGCATAGGCAGAGTTGGTGTGCAATGTTCTGTATGGCTGTGTGTCCCCGGGGATGTGGCTCGTGTGGGCGCACTCACTGTGGGTGGCTGCTTGCCGGCTCAGGGGCGCATATCACCGATGCCCGCTGCGCACGGTGGGTGGGCTGCTGCATTCTGGATATGCACTCATACCATATTCACTCCTTTGTCCTAGGTGTCAGTCCCACTGATGTCCATGCAAGGCCACTGAGGCAGATCCTGCGTGTGTCAACTGCCACGCTCCAGGTGGTACGGCTGCTGGGGATGTCGCAGTGCAGACGGTGGCACCAACAACAGCGTTGGCCTACTGTGGGGCACTGATGGCCATAGAGCCCATTGGCCCACTTTATTTCCCCTTCTCTGAGCTCCCTCCCTTGTCTCCTTCTGCTGCCTTTACCCCTGACCCCCTGCCTCCCTTCCCTGACCTCCCTGTTTGTGGGTGGTCCCACCTTTCCCTGTTCCCATTACCTTGTTCCTTGTATATATGTGTATCATTTTCATATGCCTGTTGCAATACATTATTTTATGGTTAACCATCTGTGTCTGTGTCTGCTTTGCAGCTGGCGTGTGGAGCCATGCTGCAGTGGTGTGCATGGCTGCTGTGTGGTAGAACTGGGGTGGACCGAGGGTTGTACCTGGTAGTGCTCCACCATGGGATGGGTGGGGTGGCCGTGGCCTATCTTTTCAGGTCATGTGGTGTGTGCCTTGTGTGCTGTTTGCCTATGTGTTGCTGGCTGTGGTCCAGGTGGCGTGTCCCGTGCCTCCCTGTAGGGTTTGCCAGTGTCTGTGTGGCAGGGGCCATTGTTGCCACCCTGCCACCGTGCCCCACTGTGGTGCACGTGGTCAGGGGCCTACTGCCGCCTCATGCTCCCTGGTCAGCGTGGCCTCATGTGCCTACCTTGCCTCTCACCTGGCGCACTCTGTGCCCTGGTGATGGCCCTCCATCCCCTGTGGCGTGCCTATTGCCTTTCCATGTGTGTCCTGGCGCATGCTCCTCTGCACCTTGCACATCACTGGCTGCTGCTATTGTGCTTTTTGGCTTGTTCCCTTGCGCATCCCACTATTGTGCTTCATGACGTGCTCCTTGGCGCATCTCTGGTTGCGCTATGGCTCATCCCGGTTGCGCTATGGCACATCCCTGTGATATTCAGCCGCACTGTGCAGGCGCATCCTGTCATGCGCAACTTTTGAATATCGCGCCCGGTGACGCTGTGGTGCAGTGAAATTGCGCTCCGGCCCTCTTGCAACTATCTCTGGCACATTTGTGAATATCCAGGCCATTATGTACTTCAGCTCCACTGCACAGAACAAACATACCCAGAAACACAGAAAAAGAATTTGACAGCAGATAAGGACTGCTTGGCCAACCCAGTCTGCCTATTTTTCCCTACCTACAGTATCACCGTAAACCCTAAGTGATCTCCAGCTCTTTCTCCTTCCCCCCTTCCTTTCCACTAAGATACCCTTATGCCTATCCAATGCATTCCTGACCCCTCCCCCCCACATGTCTTAGACCCCACCACCTCCCTTGGAAGGCTATTCCAGAAATCCACCACTCTTTCTGTAAAGAAGTATTTCCTCACATCTCTCCTGAATCTGCCTCCTCCAACTTCACAGCATGCCCCCTTGTTCTTGAGCTCCTTCTTTTCTGAAAAATACTTCCCTCCTGTACCTTATTTACACCTATGAGGTATTTAAAGATCTCTATCATATCCCCCTCTCTCCTCTCTTCCAGGGTGTACATATTGAGGTCCTTTAGTCTCTCCTTGTAGGACTTTTGATGCAGACCTGTACCATTTCAGTTGCCCTCCTCTGGACTGCCTCCACTCTTTCCAGAGATGTAGTCTCCAAAACTGGACACAGTACTCCAGGTGGGGTCTTCCCAGTGATCTATACAGAGGCAACACCACTTCCCTCTTTCTACTGATGATGCTCCTTCCTATGTACCCCAGCATCAGCAAACCCTCCCAGCTGCCCTGACAAACTGCCCGGCCACCTTTAGGTCACCTGATATGACTCCTAGGTCTCTTTCCTGCTTGGTTGTCATCAATACCACTCACCCATTTTGTACTTCATCCCCCAGGTTTCTGTACGCTAAGTGGGTTATTTTGCACTTTTTCCCATTGAAACCCAGCTGCCATATCCTTGACCAGTCCTCAAGTTTTCTCAGCTCACTGCTCATCCTTTACACACACCCCCAGAGTGTCTACCCTGTTGCAGATCTTAGTGTCATCTGCAAAGAGGCAGAATGTCCCTTCTAGCTCCTCTGTGATGTCACTTATAAAGACATTAAAAAGGACCAGTCCCAGCATCAATCCCTGAGGAACCTCGCTAGTCACCCTCCCGTCTTCAGAGTGAATTCTGTTTACTACCACCCTCTGACACCTATCCCCTCATCAATTTCTTACCCAGTTTATCATTTTTGGACCCACTCCTAAGCACCCAGCTTGCTTACTCGTCTCCTATGTGGAACGGTGTTGAACACCTTACTAAAATCTATGTAGGTCACATTAACCACTCCACCCTGATATAATTTCTTGGTCATCCAGTTAAAGAAATCTGTCAGATTCGTTTGACATGACCTCTCCCCACTGAATCTATTTGTGTAGTACAGTTTGATTCCACAGCCATCCTTACACTGAGCCACACAGTACGGCGATCCCTGATCCCCGGTGGCCTCCCACCCTGTTATCTGCCACACTGTCCTTCTTTGGGAGTACCAGGTCCAGTACTGCACTATCACGAGTAGGTTCACTAAGCAGCTGACTGAGGAACGCCACCTGCAGGGAGTCTAGGATGTCCCTGCTTCTGCCTGAAGTTGCAGCTGGGTGTCTCCAATCTACATCTGGCAGACTGAAGTCCCCTAAACATTATGTGATGTGTTCGGTATCTGGTCACGCCCTTCCAGACCCCCTATATTCTCTCCTCCTCTGTTGGCAATACATCAGCATAGCTCTATTATGCACCATAAAAATGGGAAGAAAAAGCACCTAATGCAACAGCTAAGAGCTGGAAGGCAGTGTGGGAGGGTGTATGCTCAACCATAGCTTCACAAGATTGGAGGGAATTTGTAGGAACTAAGTACAGTGTCAGTCATTCATAGCCACATATTGTGTTTTTAAAGAGCAGCTGACACCTTCAGGACAACTTTAACAAAACATAACATTTAGTCACAGTTCAGCTTGTGTGCCGCGTTAGTTCTATATTCCGCCTTGACATTATTTACCACTGAGGTAATTTGCATTAAAACAAAATTTTTGTTCCTGAAGAGCTATTCCTGTTGCTTTCTCCCTGCCTGAGTTCATAATGCCCTGCTTGTGACATCACAGTTACTCTCATGGTAACAAACTGTGATGTCACAACAGAGGATTATGACTTGAAGTAGGGAGTAAGCCATAGAGGCAGATGAACTGTAGGGGAACTCAAAAGAATAAAGATCATGTATTTATGCAAATTTTCTCAGTAATATATAATGCGGAAGAGAAATATCTAGAAAATATATGAAATGCAACCTGAATTGTATTTAATTATTATGTTTTTCAACCTTTTCTTTCAGGCGTCAGTAGCTCTGTAAGTGTTTTGTGACCTTTCACTTACACACCAATGTATTAGACTCTAATGTCAGTATACTCTCTACACTACACTAATGGGAGGTTATCAGAGAGTGAGTTATAACTCTACGTGCATAAATATTATAGTGATTTCCTGTAGTTAGTGTTCACTTTCAGGAAGCGGCAGAGTGCTACTAGACTTTATATAATGGGAAAGTACATTAGAGAGGGATGAAGCAGGTTTGGTAGAAATCATTAAAACAGCAGACATAATTGATGCTACATGTACATGCTGTCCCATGTATGGTCATTGCCAACCTAGTCAATTAAAGATATTTTCCTGCAGTCACAACATTAAATTCTAGTTGTATTTTGCATAACAGAGCTGTTTTTCTGCAAAGTGCACAGTTTGCTCAAAAGCTCTTACATGTTGCATTAGCCTCAGATTACAGTAGTTTAGTTAGCGAGTTAGTTAGTTTAGCTGAATAGTTAGCCATCTATCTAGTTAGTTAGTTTGTTTGTTTTGTTTTTGTTGACGAGGAAAGGAGGGCTAGAAAATTCTGCCTATTTTCAGCTTTGTCCCGGGATGTGGGGGGGGGGGTACAACTGCAAACTGACATTTTGAATCAAGTTAAGCTATTGGAGGCATTTTCAATGAATGGGGGAAATATGACCAGTACACTAGTGAAATCCCCCTGCTTTTCCTGCAAGAGGCACTGCCTATTTCCTGTGGGAGGGCTGGAGGTCCCAGGAGAGAAGGGTGTGATGGTGTCGCAGGTAGAGGAGCCTGCTTCCCTCCCCCACCTGTATTACAGAGGATGCCACAGGCATGGACATTGATTTTGCTGAAAACCAGTAATGCTGTTTTATTTATTTTATTTATTTAGTTTTTGATAACCGGGTGGGTGTGCTAAACACAAGCAGTGGCTATTTTCAGACACAACCCGGGAGGTTACAAAGTTACAAACAGTGTTACATCAAAGTAATACAGTTTCAGATTAGAGCATCAACACAGTACAGTACATACAATGGTATAGCAAGGTAAGGTATACAAATTAAAAATTACATTTGGTCATAGACAAAAATTGACATCACAGAAATTGTGCGGCAGGATTTAAGAAACAAATGTTACCGAAGGGACTACAGATAAAATGTCTGTCGTGGACATAATACTGCTTGCTGAGACCCAGACAGAAACAGAGGTTGAAAAAATAGCTGAAGAGACTGACCTAGATGCTCCAGCCAAGATCACCCCTCACTCCAGCGGTGTGTTACAAAAGAACAGTCACATACGTATCATAACCACTATGGTTCTCAAAGGAAGTGGCAGTGAAGGTTCAAGAGAAAAAGAAAGCATTCAGGAAGTACAAGGAATCACAGAAGGAGCAGGACAGAGAACTGTATCAGTTAAAGCAAAAGGAAGCTGGGAAGGCAGTCAGAACAGCAAATGCCCAAACCGAGGAAAAGATAGCCAACTCGGTTAAGAAGGGGGATAAAACCTTTTATAGATGTACATCAGGAGCGAAGAATGACCAAGGAGGTTAGTGAGGCTTAATAAAGAGGAGGAGGGTGGGCAGAGGGTGACTGGGAAAAGGCAGAGATACTAAACAAATAATTTTGCTCAGTATTTACAAAGGAAGAGGAGGAGGTACCTAAAACAAACAGTAGAAACACTCTGGATACAGAAGTTGATACCAGCCCATTACACAGAAGAAAGGGTTCTGAAAGAACTCTTAAAACTGAAGCTGGACAAAGCAATGGGGCCTGATGAGTCATCCCAGAATTCTAAAAGAACTAAGGGTAGAACTAGTGACACCACTGACTACCCTCTTTAACAAATCATGGGAGGATGGGGTGGTACCCGAGGACTGGAGGAGGCAGATGTGATTCCCTTCACAAAGTGGGAGCAAGGCAGAACACGAAACTACAGACCTGTTAGTTTAACTTCAGTGGTAGGAAAATGATGGAATCACTTCTGAAGGAAAAATTGTCGATTATCTAGAGGCCAGAGGCGCACAGGACCCAAGGGCATGGATTCACAGTGGGAAGGTCATGCCAGATGAATCTGATAGATTTCTTTGACTGGGTGACCAAAGTAGTAGATCAGGGAGGGGCTGTGGACATGGCCTACCTAGACTTAGCAAGGCATTTGACACAGTCCCACACAAAGATTAATATACAAGTTAGCCAGCCTGGGAGTGGGTCCCAAGATGACAGCCTGGATAAAGAATTGGCTGGAGAATAGGACACAGAGAGTAACAGTAAATGGAGTCCACTCTGAAGAAAGGGGGGTTACTAGTGGGGTACCGCAAGGTTCAGTATTAGGACCAGTCCTCTTCAATGTCTTTATAAGCGACATTGCAGAGGGACTGGAAGGAAAAATATGTCTTTTTGCAGACGACACAAAGATCTGCAACAGAGTTAATGCACAAGGTGAGGTGGAAAGGATGAGAAGGGACTTGGCAAGGTTAGAAGAATGGTCAAATGTATGGCAGCTTAGATTCAATGCTAAGAAGTGCAAGGTAATGCACCTGGGAAACAAAAATCCAGGGCAAGAGTACACAATGGGGGGTGAGATACTAACAACAACAAAAATGGAAAGGGACCTGGGAGTAGTCATATCAGATGACCTAAAGGTGGGCAAGCAATGTGAGAGGGCAGCAAGGAGGGCTGGGGGATACTGGGATGCCTGGGAGAGGCATCACCAGTAGAAACAGGAAGTTATCCTCTGTACAGACAGCTGGTCAGACCCCATCTGAGTATTGCATGCAGTTCTGGAGACCCAATCTCCAAAGACATAGACAGGATGGAAGCTGTCCAGAGGAGGGCAACTAAAATGGTGCAGGGTCTGCACCGGAAGACATGAAGAGAGACTTAAGAAGCTTAATATGTATAGCCTCGAGGAAAGGAGGAGAGGGGACATGATAGAAACTTTCAAGTACCTCAAGGGAATCAACAAAGTCCAAGAGGTAGCATCTTTCAAAACAAAAGACAAAAGTGTGTGCAAGAACAAGGGGCACAATTGAAGATAGAGGTCAGCTCAGAGAAATTTAGAAGTATTTTTTCACAGAGAGGGTTGTGGATGCATGGAATGGCCTTCGGAGGAGGTTGTGGAGTCAAACACAGTGGTGGAATTCAAGTATGCATGGGACAATCATAAGGCAATTCTAGGGGGTGGGGGCAGAAAGAAGTAGGCTGCTGGTTAACTAGGATCTGCAGCTTATCCATTAGGTAGGGAAATGGGCAGACTGGGTGGGCCAAGTGGTCCTTATCTGCCGTCAAATTCTATGTTTCTATAACAGTAGATCTTTGAGATAATCTCTTCCCTTTGGCCACACCTTTGGAACATCAGCCGTCAGGCGCTAGGACCATACAGAAATTTGTGCTAGCTGAGGCTGCCCACGTTGACGTCATCATGTGTCAGCATGTATATAACTTTGGGTGGCCCCATCTCTTCTTAGCTCCCTGCCAGAGATTAGACTCAGAGGACTGTCACATCTGGGGAACCAGGAGAATATACCAGCACCAACATACAAGGTGAGGGAAGGTGCTGGATGAACTACTATGTCAAAGACCAAGTGAGAAATCTGTTATGCACACTAGGGTGATGGAGGAAGGGCTGGCATGGCCTAATAAGGGAAGAAATTATTTCGAAGATCTACTGTTATGATAAGTACATAACTGTTCTTCTTAGAGGATATCTCTTCCCTTAGGTCACACCTTTGGAAAGAGTCCCAAGCAGTGTCAAAAAGAAACTGGGAGGATGGCAGAGTCTGGATCAAGAGAGGAGGCCTTGCAATACAACAAGGCCCAAACCAGCACGTCTGTGAGATGCTATGTCCAGACTGTAATGCTTAGTGAAGGTGTGGACGTGCTACAAGTGGTTGCAGCACAAATGTTAGCAGAGACATTTTTGAAAAAGGCAACAGAAATGGCAATACATCTTGCGGAGTGCCCGCGAACAACACTAGGACTTTTTTTACTGTAAATCCTATAAAAGAACATGATACAATGTGCCAAACATTTGGACAGGCACTGTTTAGATATGGGGCACCCTCTTTCCCAGGGGTAAGTGAAGCAACAAGCTGAGGAGACTTTCTGCAGCCATTAGTATGAGGAACATAATATTTTAGAATTGTATGTACATCTAAAGTATGTAGCACTGTTCCACTGTAATTGGCATGCTATGGGAAGTAAACTGGAAGGTGTATGGATTGGTTTAACATAAATTCGGGCACCACCTTTGGTAGGAACATAGGATTAATATACAAAGAAACTCTGAAAAACTAAATAAGGTTGCTAACACATAAGAGCCTGTAGCTCGTAAATCCTTCAAGCAGAAGTGATTGCAACCACAAATAACATTTTCCATGGCAGAAAGCGTACTGTAAGTCACAACTTGCAGCTAGTTCAAAAGGAGCCAAAGTAAGTTTCTCCAGAACAAAATTCAAGTTCCAAGGTGGGACTAAATGGAAAATTGGAGGTTTGAGATGTAGAATACCACTGAGGAACATATGGGAGAACTCTAATTCAGGATCGTAGCTACAAGGGTGCAAAGGGTGCAGTCACACTCGGGCCCACAAAATTAGGGGACCCAACTAGAGTAATTCAGATTTTTTGAATATATTCCCCAGGAAACTGTCGAGCATGCACTTGTGCTTTGTCTCAGCCGTTTTCTTTCCAGATGTGGTGTGCGCACTGCAGCAGCATGAGTGACTAGGGAGTCGCTTGGACTGGGAGGAGCCAAGAAGGAGACAGTAAGAGTGAGTGACAGCGCACAACAGTGCGGCAGTATGGGGATGGATGGGGTGGTCTGCTTGGACTGGGAGGAGACAGTGAGAGTGCAGCAGTGCGGGAACGGAGGAGTGTCACAAGGTGTACCATTAACTTACCACATGACTCAGTAGTGGACCACTATAAGAGTCATGTGATAAGTTACTATAGCTAAGTGCGCATGTCGGCACTGGCAAACTGTGCCATGTGGTGAGAGGAGAGGACAGTCATTCACAATCGGAGTGAACAACATGTGTGTTGTGTCTACTCACCATGCCTGCTGTTTTATTATTTCCCTGATCTAAATATCACCAATTCTTCACCATAATCAAGCAGAGAGCAAGTGAATTGGACAAATTTGAAATCACAGAAAGAGCAGAACCAAACCACACAAAAACACGTATCCTGGATTTTAGGGGGGCAGACTTTGGGAAAATGGGGAGATGCTTGAAAGAGGCATTAAGGGGAATGGGACAGGAATCAGGGATTGAGGAACAGTGGGCAGTATTTAAAATGGGGATTATAAGAACAACAGAATTATGCATTAAGCAGGTTAGCAAGAGGAAAAGAAAGAGGAGACCATTATGGTTTTCAAAGAGGTAGCAAAGAAAGTGAAAGCCAAAGACTGCACATTCAGGCAATACAAAAGACACAGGCAGAAGGGATAGGGAGAAGTACCAGGAGAAACAAGGGAGGCAGGGAGTCAGTAAAGGGAAGCCAAAGCTCAGACAGAAGAACACATTGCAAAATCAGTGGTTAAAGGGACAAAACCTTTTACAGGTACATAGAAGTGAAAAAAGAAGGTCAAAGGAGGGATAGTTAGACTGAAGGGGAGGATGGGAGCAGCGTGGAGGATGACAACAGTAAAGCTGACATATTGAACAGGTATTTCTGCTCAGTCTTTACTAAGGAGAAGAGGGTAATGGGTCTGAAGGGAGTACAAGGGGTGAGAATGGTGCAGAAATGGACTAGAATCCCTTTACGAGAAAGGGTCTGAAGGAACTGGAAGTAATAAGAGTTGACAAAGCAATGGGGCCAGATGGGGTGCACCCCAGGGTCATAAAGAACTAAGAGAGGTGGTGGCTGAACCTCTGGCTATCCTGTTCAGCCAATCACTGGAAACAGAGAGGTACCCAAAGACTGGAGGACAGCAGATGTAGTCCCCTTATACAAAAGTGGGAACAAAGAGGAAGCAGGGAACTACAGACCAGTCAGCCTCACCCTCGGTAGTGGGAAAGATCATGAAGCACTACTGAAGGAGAGATTGGTGGAACATCTGGTTGTCAGTGGACTACAGGACCCAAGGCAGCATGGTTTCACCAGGGGAGTCATGTCAGACCAACCTCATTGAATTTTTGACTGGGTGACTAGGGAGGTGGATCAGGGAGGGCAGTGGACATGGCTATCTGGACCTCAACAAGGCCCTTTGACACTGTGCCACATAGAAGACTATTACACAAACTGGGAATATGGGTGTGGGCAGGACAGTAGTGTGGTGGGTAGGTAACTGGCTGGGTGGCAGGACACAGAGGGTGGTGGTAAATGGCTGTCACTCCACAGAGGGAAGAGTGACCAGTGGGGTACCACAGGGATCAGTGCTGGGACGGTCCTATTCAACATCTTCATCAGTGACATTGCACAGGATATAAGGCAGAATTTCACTGTTAGCTGATGACACAAAGCTCTGTAACAGAGTTGACACACCAGAGGGTGTAGACAGAATGAGAAGGGACCTGCAGAAACTTGAAGAATGGTCAAAGGGTTTGGCAGTTGAAATTCAATACTGAAAATGCAAGATAATGCATATGGGGCACAAAAACCCTGGCACAACATATCAGTTGGGGTGAGGATATAGCATGCACCAAACAGGAAAGGGATCTTGGGGTTGTCATCTCTGATGACCTCAAGGTGAAACAGTGTGACAAGGCATCAGGTAAAGCAAATAGGATGCTGGGATGTATAGGCAGGGCATCACCAGCAGGAAAAGGGAGGTCATAATTCCGCTATACAAGACACTAGTGAGGCCCCACCTGGAGTACAGTGTACAGTTCTGGAGACCATACCTACGTAAGGACATAGACAGGAGTAGAGAAGGTTCAGAGGAGGGCAACAAATATGGTGCATGGGTTGCATCACAAATCCTATGAAGACAGGTTGAAGGAACTGAACATGTACTCCCTGGAGGAGAGGAGAGAGAGGGATATGATGAGACATACAAGTATCTTACAGGGAGGAACAGGGTGCAGGAAAACACTATTTTTAAGCGAAAAAGATGTTTCAGGACTAGAGGGCATGGGATGAAGTTGGAGGAGGACGATTCAGAGGAAACATGAGAAGAATTTCTTCACAGAGCAGGTGGTGGACAAGTGGAACACCCTGCCAGAGGAAGTGGTGGGGGCTGAAACAATCACGGGATTTAAGAATGCATGGGATAGACATAAAGGAATTCTAGAGGTCAGGGGTAAGGGGAAATAGACTTCTAGGAAAACAAACTGAACTTACAAGCTCAAATGGGCAGACTAGGTGGGCCATAGGCCCTTATCTGCCAACACTGTCTATGTATCTATGTATCTATGTACAAACATACAAGAAAAAAAAACTTTAGGTCATGACACGGGTGTGCTTAGACCTGACGAGCACAAGCTAGCTGCTGGAAATGCATCAGGGCAGGCGTGAAGGTGCCTGTGGCGCTCTCTGTCATCAAACAAGAGGTGAATGTTCCGTGCAGCATGCTAATAGAAAACTAAGAGTAGAGTACTCTTACAAAATGTGCCATGTGATCCCTTGCCACTGAAAAATCACCAGGGATGGCCAAAAGGGACCTCTGATCAACATCACCTCTGAAGCTTGTGGCACCTCTTGTAGTAACCCCCTATTGTTGCAAGTTCAGTTCCAGGGCCAAGCATATGCCCCAAGTCCCTACTCACTAATCTCCTGGCTCCCAGCTGCTTTCCTTTATTTAATAATGCTGGTTGTGTTGCACAGTACCTTAGAGATGCTCAAATGCAACTTCTGATTATGCTCTGCTCTTTTAGTTTTGGTGCCCCCAGTGCACCTTCACACAATAAGGAAATGGACTTTTTGACAGACATTTGGATGAGATATTAAACAGGTCCCTTCTGCTCATGTTTAGTAGCTGCCCAGATAACACAGGAACAACACACTGTAGTATCTGATGTAGGAAGGGACTGTAGGTCCATCATGTCCAACAACTCCTCCTCTTCATAAGCAGGGATGAAATAATGTGTAGTTGCAGAGCAAACATGTAGTAAGTTACAGGGATTCCTTGCACACTCTACTACCCAGGGGTACCCATGATTATGTTTGTAAACAGACTTTTTCCCCGGCTTATTATAAAGCCCTGTAGTGTTTTCATGTCAACTTCATCAACTGGTTGGCTGTTCTACAGCTTCACCACTCTCTGGGGAACAAACTGACTCCTAAAGTTATCTCCGAATTCTGGTACCTCTGAGCCTCAAGGTATGTACCTGCATCCTTGTGACAAGATGAGGGGTAGTACAACAGGTGGAGTAGGTTGGGTAAGCAAATAATTATACTCCAATACCGGGGTGGGGGGCCTATAACATACTCTTGCGCCTGGGCCCTCTGGGATTTTTCTATGCCTCTGCTCCAATTGCACAACTGTATGCCCATCAATGGGAGCATGGAAAGCTGACATAGCTGCTACATGCACCTTGAGGGAAGATATTGTAGACCAGAGTCTGACAATGACAGCAAATATTCTAATACCTCCTGTGCTGGACAGGTGAAGGGATGCAGATGTTTGGAAGCGGCTAATAAAGAAAACTGCTTCCATTTTAGTGAATATGTATGCCTAATAGAAAGCTTTCTGACTGTTATTAGCACATCAGCAGCTTTAGGTGATACACCAAAATGTGCAATGGCTATGCCTTCAGCAGTCATGTATGAAAATGTAGGGACTTCAGGTCCAGATGAAGTTAGGAGCCCTTGTTCTGTGATAGAAGGTTTCGACACTGCAGCAAGAGTATTGGGGGTTCCACTGCAAGTTGTTGCAGACGTGGAAACCAGATCTGACATGGCCACAGAGGAGCAATGAGTCAATACAATGAGTTGTATGAAAGAGGATTACTGTCCCTTAGACTTTATCTGCTCTTTCTGCTTACCTACACCTGACATCATAATCCCCGGTTTATGGCATTATAATTATATCCACAGCATCAGACTGTGATGTCATAAACAGAACTGTTATGTCAGGTGTAGGCAAGTAACCAGAACAGATAGGGCAGCAATTCTGTTTACATGCAAACGTCCTTTCTAATAAAGAAGTAAGGGTGAGAATTATAGAAAAAAAATGATGAAATACCATATAAACTAAATTCTGTCTAAATATTAAATTTCAAAGTTGTCACAATGTCATCAGGGGTTCTTTAAGTAACCCTGTTAAAACTGCAAGATTCTGCAGGAACTGCACTGTAGGATATTCACCTAAAAGCAGCAGGACACCTGAGACTGCGCAGAAGCTGGATGGGGGAGGTGTTTTCCTCTGAATACGAGGCGCATCCACATAGGAGAGAGGTGGTAATCTTGGTCAGAAAAAAATACTCCACTACATATCAAGTCAGTAGACCAGGATCCTGATGGAAGATTTATTAGAGCACAGGGGACATATAGAGGCCAAAAATGTATTTTTTACTAAGCTTGTATGTTCCTAATGAGAAACAAGAATGGGCTGTCCTTCATCAAAAGGGTGTTCGGGAACACAGTGGTGGACCCACAGACTCTTATAATCATGGAAGGAATTTTAATGCCATGTCTAACCCTTCCCTAGACAAACTGGGGCAGGATGGATGGTTACAGACCTGAATGGGCAAGCTTCTCGCTCATGTGGGCACAGAGAATGGACTTCTCGCCATCTGGCACTTTGTCCACCCAAAGGGGAGGGACTATAATTATTCCCCCAGGCACAACTCTTATCAATCAATCAATCAATCAATCAAAATCTTTATTTAATCAGTCGAACATCATTGAGCATAGCTCATTTACAAGATGGACCTGAGTGGTCAAAAAATGCAAGTGTTAATACATTGACAAGGGTAGCATAAACAGTTATACAATGACAGGGGTAACATAAACAGTAATACAATGACATAAGTGCTAATATATAACAATATACATATGTACACGGCACATTAAAACTTTTAATCTATGAGACAGAAGGCAATGGGCACATCAGGAGGTAATATGTAGATTATAGGACCTAGCAGGCATTTGAGAAGGTGAATCTTGGGACTGGGAACAGGAGTTTATCAGCATATAGGAACACGAAAAAGAAAGGGGTGGGTAGGTAGGGCGGGGTTTAGGCCTTGTGGAAGCAGTTGCAGGAGTTCTGGGAATAGGGTGGTGAATAATCTTTTGAAGGATATTAAGGTAGGAGGTTATTTAGCTTCATGGTTTTGGGCGAATTCAAACAATTGCTAGTGAGTAGCTGATAGCAGCCCTCCAAACTAGGTGCAGACATTGGGACCTTAAGAATGATAATTTTGCTGATCCTTAGGTTGTATGGCCTGGAAGTAATTTGAGTAAAACAGTCTGAGATATAGGTAGGTAGCTTGCCTGATAAGGCTTTGAATATCAAATTGCAGCATTCCTATTTCTTGGTGTTGTAGTGATGTCCAGTTAACTGCCTTATAAAGGAGCAATGATGGGTGCTGAAGGAAGGTCAGTAATGAATCTGATGGACCTGTGGTATAGGGTGTCAGTTTATTTAAGAGGGAGTGAACAATGTCCATACAGAAAGTCAGCATAGTCAATGAGGGATAGGAATGAAGCCTGGATTAATCTTTTGGAGTCTCTGTTGAGGTAGTGCTTTATTCTAAAAATAAACCAAGCCTTTGTCTCAGTTTCTTTAGTAGCTCCTCAATATGGACAGAATAGTCAAGCTTATTACCAATCCAGACTCCAAAGGTATTTGAAGTTATCACGAATTCCAGCTTCTCTCAAGTAAGGTGGTTAGTTGTAGGGTAGTGGATGGTGGGGTAGTGACAGAGCAACTCTTTGAGGTAAAGAACATAGCTTTTGTTTTTGCATTTAGAGTAGTTTTTATCCAGTAGGTTGTGTTGTAGGATGGAAAATTCAGATTGTAGCAGTTCACAGGCTTTAGATAATGAAGGATTGCTAACATATAATACAGTATCATCAGCAAACAGATGGATGTTGGATTGAGTGAGGTTAGCATCAATATTATTAATATAGATGGCAAAGAGGATGGGGCCAAGAATAGAGCCTTCGGTACACCTCTTAACAGTGGTTTTAAGGTGAATAGGTAGTTTCCATTTTTACCAGTTGTGACCTATCTGATAGATAGCACTTGAACCAATTGAGTGAAGGGAATCCAACCCTAGTGAGCCAAGGGAGGAGATTAATGATTCATGATCCACTGTGTCAAATGCTTTGCTCAAATCCAGGAACACAGCACAGGTACTGTTCTTCTTATCCATAGCAATCTGCCAGTCGTTGGTTACTTTGGCTAGGGCCGAAAATGGTGCTATGCCTTGATCTAAATCCTGATTGTGCTGTATTTAGGAGGTTATTGTTATCCAGGTAGTCCCTTAATTGAGTTTACTAACTTTTAGAGCATCTTGGATAGAACTGATAGGATGGAAATGGGCCTGTAATTATTGAGGTCCATGGGATCACCAGATTTGAGTAAAGGAACTACTTGAGCTGTTTTCCAAGTGGAGGAATGGATCCAGTGGTGAGGAAGATTGAAGAGATGAGTGAGGGGGCAGATAAGACTTGAGATGCAATCTTGAGGAAGTAGGGTCCAGGAGTCTGTACCTGCACTTTTGAAGTATCTAAATTGGAGAGGAGTCTTCCACTTCTTTCAAGGATATTGGGTTGAAGGAGAAGGTTGATGTAGCCTTTGACCCACGGTGGATTGAAGGTTCAAGGAAGATCTCAGGAGATTTTGCAGGTGAAGAGTCAAATGCTAGTCCAGCTGTGGTGAAGTGGTCATTGAAGGTATTTAGGATTTCTTGTTTGTCCGTAATTTCTGTGTTATTTAGTAGCAGTTTGCAGGTTAAGGCAGGAGTTGAATTTTGGCCCAAGATACCCTTTATAGTTCCCCAGAGCCTGGTTGGGTTATTATAGGAGGCATCCAATTCAGCTCTATAATAGGCAGCTTTGGAGATCTTGTTGTGTTGTACATGAATTTCTTGCTTTTCTGAAATTTAGCCAGTCTCTGGAATCCTTAGTTTTTCTTGCCTTTTTCACAGTTTGTCTCTGGCTAGCTAGGCTGTTTTAAGATCAGTGGTGAACCAGGGGCAGGACCTTGCTTTAGTTCTGATATTGGTGAGTGGTGCATGAATATTGAGAGCATTAGTGATAATGTCCTTTAAGATCTGGAGAGCTGTTTCCACTGAGGTTGTAAGGTAGAAATCTTGCCAATATATTGTGTTACTCAGGTCATGGAGGTATCCTGGTATGTTGAACTCCTTTTTTGACCTTTTGAGGACAAATTCAGCAGGGTTAGGGTGGTTTGAGTGAAGATCTTATGCCAGCTATGGGACAATGGTCACTTACATCATTGTTAGTACTCCTGCATGCGTATATAAGTGAGGCTTGTTTACCAACATAATATCCAGGAGTGAGCTGTTGCTAGAATTTTTAGGTTAACCCTGTTTGGGTCTTTAATTAGCTGTGTAAAAGCCATAGGTGTCACAAAAGGTTACCAATGGTGCAGATGCATTAGATAGCCAGTTTAAATTCAAATCACCAAGGATGATGGTATCTTCAGGGCCTAGATGGCTAATACCCCAGGTGAGATAGTAATTTGAGGCCTGCTGAGGGGGGCTATAGTAAATCAGATTTAAGTAAAGAGACAAGTTGGAAGGATATTTTGATTGACAAACATTCCAAATTCCTTTGGATTTAGGATGTGTTGATGAGGCAGGTAGCAGAGATGGTGTCCTTAATGTATATGGCCACCCACCACCCCTGGAAGGCGATCTGCTCTGAAGAGCTGATAGTTGGTAAAGGTTTACAACACTGTCTTTGGTGAAGGTCTGAGCCAAGATTCAGAGATGACCAGAAAGTCAGGCAGGGTAGTGTGCACCCGGCCTGTATTGGGAGAATTTTTAGAGGCTGCAGGCATTGAAGTGTAGGAAGCTAGGCCATTTATAGAGGATAGATCAGCAGGGGAAAATAAACTTTCAATGGGGCCAGGATTTATTTCAATGGTACCAAAACAGATCAGAAGGTAGAAGATTAATTTGAGGAGGGCACCAAGGGACAGGGATAGTGAGTGGTCAGAGCGTTTCCTCCTAATCCTGGGTGCCTGCTGTGAGATGAGAGATGGTCCTGGTATATAGGAGCAAATTTTATCATAGCATAATAATTTAATGGGCAGGCATAGTGGGTTAATAAAAAGCCATGATACAAGTAAGGTGACAGGGCTGTGCTGAATTGTTAGGGTGGCCTTATGTGGGATATCCAGAGGTTGCATTATGGCGTGGTTGGGGTGAATAAGGAATCCGTGGTTGGCCAATGTGGATGGCAGAAGTGGGCAGGTCAGTATTAACTGAGTTATTTATCTTGACACTGGGTATAACATTAATATCATAAGGGATTGGGTGGGATACGAGGCTCAGGAGCAAAAGGAAACAAAGTAGCATTGTGGAGGTTAGGTATGGGTTAAGGGAGGAAGGAGAAGAGGATGTGGGCGTGGATTTAAATGGCGGGAGAAAGTGTATAAAGGAATCAACCAGGAGGGAGGCGTGCAATTTTGCGGCTTTGCCCGTACCTTTCTGCCTGCTTCTCTCGGCCTCCTGGAACCGCTGGCGGCTCGGAGCCCCTCCGCTCCCTGGACCTCGAGAGCTGCGCCTTCTACAAGGTGGGGGACAGAGGAGAAGGCAGTCAGCAGGGTACCTTTATTGCAGTAAACTGCAATAAGGTGCTAAAACTTAAGATTTGCACAACAATAGACTGGGAGGGTATGGGGGGGTTAGGCACCATAGCGTCTAGCCCACACAGCATTTCAAAAGACTGTAACACTTATTTTAAAATACAGAAAAACAGCCCATAAATCAGGCACAAAGTAAGAGAAAACAGCACTTTTTATGAGAAATTCAAAATAATTTAAAGAAAAGCAGAAATCCCGGCCAGAATAGTGCAGCAAACCCCAGTTTAAGTCTATGGGGAAGGCGCACCAATCGGAAGCAAAGGCACAGACTGCGTTAAGCTTTCCGATTGGTTTCGCGGCTTGCCGTACCTTCTGCCTGCTTCTCCCGGCCCTCCTGGAACCTTGAGTCGGCAGCACAGGTGCCGCCCGACCCGCTGGCGGCTCGGGCCCCTCCACTCCCTGGACCTCGAGGGCTGCGCCTTCTACAAGGTGGGGACAGAGGAGAAGGTCAGCAGGGTACCTTTATTGCAGTAAACTGCACAAGGTGCTAAACTAAGATTTGCACAACAATGGACTGGGAGGGTATGGGGGTTAGGCGCTCAAGCGCCTAGCCTACACACATTTCAAAGACTGTAACACTTATTTTAAAATACAGAAAAACAGCCCATAAATCAGGCACAAAGTAAGAGAAAACAGCACTTTTATGAGAAATTCAAAATAATTTAAAGAAAAGCAGAAATCCGGCCAGAATAGTGCAGCAAACCCCAGTTTAAGTCTATGGGGCGCACAATCGGAAGCAAGGCACAGACTCATCGCTTTCCGATTGGTTTCGCGGCTTTGCCCGTCAGCTTCTGCCTGCTTCTCCCGGCCTCCTGGAACCCTTAGTGCGGCTGCAAGGTGCCGCCGACCCACTGGCGGCTCGGAGCCCCTCTGCTCCCTGGACCTCGAGGGCTGCGCCTTCTTTCTGCCTGCTTCTCCCGGCCTCCTGGAACCCTTGGTCGGCTGCACAGGTGCCGCCAACCCGCTGGCGACTAGGAGCCCTCCGCTCCCTGGACCTCGAGGGCTGCGCCTTCTACAAGGTGGGGGACAGAGGAGAAGGCAGTCAGCAGGGTACCTTTATTGCAGTAAACTGCAATAAGGTGCTAAAACTTAAGATTTGCACAACAATAGACTGGGAGGGTATGGGGGTTAGGCGCCTAAGCGTCTAGCCCACACAGCATTTCAAAAGACTGTAACACTTATTTTAAAATACAGAAAAACAGCCCATAAATCAGGCACAAGTAAGAGAAAACAGCACTTTTATGAGAATTCAAAATAATTTAAAAAAGCAGAAACCGGCCAGAATAGTGCAGCAAACCCCAGTTTAAGTCTATGGGAAGGCGCGCAATCGGCAAAGGCAGAGACTGCGGTTGCTTTCCGATTGGTTTGCGGCTTTTGCATTACTACTTCTGCCTGCTTCTCCCAGCCTCCTGGAACCCTTGGTCGGCTGCACAGGTGCCGCCGACCCGCTGGCGGCTCGGAGCCCTTCCGCTCCCTGGACCTCAAGGGCTGCGCCTTCTACAAGGTGGGGGACCACAAACAAAACAAATCTTATTTTAAGTTAGAAAATGGCAAGAATATATTCTGTCTCCTGATTGGCTAAAACCAACTCCAACCTGGGCATCTATTTTTCAATAGATGCCCAGCTAAAAATAAGTGCCAGTCCAAGTGCCACTTTACCCTGTACCAGTCTACAGTGGTGCCCAGCCTGCTTTGTAATTGGCTGAAAGCACCCAAGAAAATTTGAAATGCCCGCCATGTTTTTCTCTCGCTTAGCGAGAGCTTGTGATCTCCCAAACCAAACACTCTTTTCCCATTACCAACTGCCGCTCTGCTGCCTCTTAAAAAACAAAATTAGAAAAAGCACTACAGTTATCTTGGGACAGAACTTAGGAGTAACACACACAAGAAATAAAATCTTTTTTTTTTTTTTTTATGTTAAACATACGAAGTGAATGACTGGGCATCCAGCTCCTGCAATAGACCTTTACCACTCTTCTGTACTGGTATTGTCCTCAACTATTAAAAAAATAAAGATAAAAAACCATAGCTACAGCATAACGAGCCCCTAATATACACTCAGCACATTTCCTGATGTACAGTATCCCTAATCAACAGTATCTAAGGGTTCTGGTCCATTGACTACCGTTAGATTTACTCCTCCGGTGTGGTATCTCGGTGCAGGTTCAGTCGCAGAAAACAGGTGTTCCTTTACACACTCCCGCTCTTCATGCAATGCAACCAGTACCGGGAACTCATAAAAAAGATAACACGAAAACAAAACAGAAATAACTCGGTCACCACAGGCAGGTAGAACCTAAGGGTTCTGGTCCACTGACTAGCTTTAGATTTACTCCTTCGGTGTGGTATCTCAGCGCAGGTTCAGTCGCAGAAAACGGGTGCTCCTCTACACACTCCCGCTCTTCATGCAATGCAACCAGTACCGGGAACTCATAAAAAAGATAACGTAAAAACAAAACAGAAATAATTCGCTCACCACAGGCAGGTAGGACCGGGAGACTTTTTAAAAAATGCAGGGCTGAACACTGGCTCCCGAGTCCGACAAAGCTCACACTCCCAAATGCGTTTCCTTCTCCCAATCAGCAATATCTCCTGGCCCCAGTGTTAAAAAAATGCAGCAAAGCAGAAACACACACATAGCATCTCAAATGAAATAAATAATGCCTCAAATGAATAAAACTCTTGCATGATGACGATGGGGGGACACAGAAAAGCTTGCTGTATGGGTGGTGGTAACTGCATACAACTGACTTTGTAACTATGGGCTCTACATTAGGACAAAAGAAGGTGGAGGAACTATTTATCTGCAAAACTTATTTAAAATTAGTTATTTATGAACAATTTTATCAAGCTATTTTTTTTTTTTACAGTGCCCATTTTCTAAGCGTAATAATACCCTCCAGGGTGGGCGGTATTTGGAAATACCAGACCTTTCAAGGGCCTGCAGCGTCGGGCCTCATTACGCCCCTGGGCGGTCCGGTATTTCCCACTACCGCCCACCCTGTCGGGTATTATTGCTTACATTGATTACTTTTTGATTTTCGTTCCATGGGTGCACCAAGTGACTTCCTGTAGGACAGGCTCTATAACGACCTCAGATCATAGCCCAGTGGAGATGCAGCTGTCCACGGGCCCAATTCCTAAAAAAAAACAAAAAACAGTATGGACGATGAATATGAGCCTTCTAAACAAGGACTAGTTTAAACATTTTGTCAATAGGAAAGTAAAAGAGTACCTAGGACACAACTCCCCTTTGGACATAGATCCCTGTGTCTGGTAGGATGTATTAAAAAGTAACTTTAGTACGATATTATTTAGTATTTTTCTAAGGTAAAAAAGACAAGGTTCAGCAAAGTGTGAACTTGGAAACAAAGACAGCTGATTTAGAGTTCTGGCATACGATTGCACTGCATGAGACTGTTAAAGCAGAGCTAGAAGCCAAAAGGAGATAACTCTCTTTATTACTTGACCAACAGATGGAAGAGCAGCTGAGGTATTCATTATGTTGCTTGTACGCATGTGCAAGAAACGTAGTGCCATCATCCGAGTTTTCGGAGGTGTGGCAGCCCTCTTCCAATTCAGTCAGTGTGTTTGCAGGCCCGGCCCCAGTTCTCCAATGCCTGCTGGAGCTGTCTATGACAGCTCCAAAATGCAGTGGAGTACAGTTGAAAGGGGGAGCTACGCTAGTGAGCAGCGATGAATGTCGCCTCGCCATGCGGCCTCCCCTACACATACACACTGCTGTGCTCGCCTCAACACTGATAGCCGACGGGGTGCCTAATCCTTCGGCTGTGCTGCACTCCAAACAGAGTTGCATGCCACGCTAGGTGCCCACCCCAGCGTGGCAACTCATCGTGATAGCTGACGGGAGTGCCCAATCCCTCGCCGGCTCCACTGTCCCCCTAGTACACACGGTGCCACACTAGGAACTCACCCCAGCGTGGCAAAGCTTGTTATGGCTGATGGGGGTACCAATCCTCAGTTGGTCTAGCCCCCAAACAGTTTTTTTCAGCTGCCACGCTGGGAGCCCACCCAGCGTGGCAAACGCCCGCGCCATCTTTTAAAAACAAAAACTGTAAAGAATAAAATGGTCCCTCGCAGTCTCTCTGACCCCCACAACCCGCAGCACTCCACCCACTGCACACCCTGCCTCCCACACCCTCACCCCATACTTATTCTCTGGAGTCCCGCACTTACTCCATCTTCGGTGGACCTGGAACATGTCTGCACTCTTCAAAGCCGCACTACGAACTGAAGAAATGCCGGTAAGCTGTATAATGGGATAGATAGGGTTTTCAACTTTGTTGCATATCTTCAGGTATTTTTGAGTTTTGCATCAAATTAACATGGGCTTTTGGGACTCTCCTCATGAATTCTTGCACTGTCATGGCATTACCGGGCCCGGCAGATTTTGCAGTCACCGCTGAAATCACCTTTCCACACCGACAACAAAATGACACTGCCAGTATTCATAAAGTGGGCTCTCAAAAAGCCTATGTTGAAAATTTGGTGGAAAAATTCTTAAAAATGACTGTTTTACAAGCCTGCGTTGCGCAGTTCCTACGCATGCTCGTAAGTTCGCGAATTTTCAATACTTTCACTCCAGATTTTTTAACATTGTCATTTTACCACCCTCCTTATGAGCAGTATAGCTGTCATTTGTCACATTCTACCAAAACGGTTTCTGCCCATGTAGCACGCACGATGAGCAGTCGGTGTGCAAATCACTGTATGGGACACATTAAGAAAATCACAGTGACACTGTTCATGAGCAGAGGTCTTAAAATGACTATGCTGAAAATTTGGTGGAAAAATCCTAAAATGACTGTTTTACGAGCTCTGCTTGCGCACTTCCTACGCACGCTCATAAGTTTGCGAATTTTCAATATTTTCACTCCAGATTTTAACAATGTCTTTTACTCTACACCTCCTTATGAGCAGCATAGCTGTCATTTTTCACATCTCGCCCAAAATATGTTTCCGCCCATGTAGCGCACAATGGCGCAGTCGTTGTGAAATCACTGTATGAGACAGATTAAGAAAATCAGAGTGACACTGTTCATGAGCAGAGGTCTTAAAATGACTATGTTGAAAATTTGGTGGAAAAATTCCTAAAAATGACTGTTTTACGAGCCTGCGTTGCGCACTTCCTACACACACTCATAAGTTTGCGAATTTTCAATATTTTCACTCCAGATTTTCAACATTGTCTTTTTACCACACCTCCTTATGAGCAGCATAGCTGTCATTTTTCACGTCTCACCCAAAACATGTTTCCACCCATGTAGCGCGCAATGGCGCAGTCGGTGTGCGAAATCACTGTATGGGACACATTAAGAAAATCACAGTGACACTGTTCATGAGCAGAGGTCTTAAAATGACTATGTTGAAAATTTGGTGGAAAAATTCCTAAAACTGTTTTACGAGCCTGTGTTGCGCACTTCCTACGCACATTCGTAAGTTTGCAGAGTTTCAATATTTTCACTCCAGATTTTCAACATTGTCATTTTACCACACCTCCTTATGAGCAGTACAGATGTCATTTTTCACATCTCGCCAAAATGTGTTTCAGCCCATGTAGTGCACAATGGCGCAGTCGGTGTGTGAAATCACTGTATGGGACATATTAAGAAAATCACAGTGACACTGTTCATGAGCAGAGGTCTTAAATGGCTATGTTGAAAATTTGGTGACAAAATTCCTAAAATGACTGTTTTATTTGTGCCTATGCTATGCGCGCTTTCCTACGCACGCTCGTAAGTTTAGTGGATTTTCAATATTTTTACTCCAGATTTTCAACATTGTCATTTTACCACACCTCCTTATGAGCAGTATAGCTGTCATTTTTCACATCTCACCCAAAACATGTTTCTCGCTTCATGTAGCACAATGGATTAGTCGGGTGTGTGAAATTAATGTATGGGACACATTAAGAAAATCACACATTGTTCATGAGCAGAGGTCTTAAAATGGCTATGTTGAAAATATGGTGGAAAAATTCCTAAAAATGACTGTTTTACGAGCCTGTGTTGAGCACTTCCTACGCACGCTTATAAGTTTGCGGATTTTCAATATTTTCACTCCAGATTTTCAACATTGTCATTTTACCACACCTCCTTATGAGCAGTACAGCTGTCATTTTTCACATCTCACCCAAAATGTGTTTCCGCCCATGTAGCGCACAATGGCGCAGTCGGTGTGTGAAATCACTGTATGGGGACACATTAAGAAAATCACAGTGACACTGTTCATGAGCAGCGGTCTTAAAATGGCTATGTTGAAAATTTGGTGACAAAATTCCTAAAAATGACTGTTTTACAGTGATGCGTGCGCTATCTTCCTACACACGCTCAGTAGGTTCGCGACTTTTAATATTTTCATCTCAGATTTCCAACATTGCCATTTTACACACCTCCTTATGAGCAGTACAGCTGTCATTTTTCATCTCGCCTAAAACGGTTTCCGCCTCATCTAGCGCAGACAATGGCACAGTTGGTGTGCGTAAATCAATGTATGGGAACATTAAGAAAATCACAGTGACACTGTTCATGAGCAGAGGTCTTAAAATGGCTATGTTGAAAATATGGTGGAAAAATTCCTAAAATGACTGTTTACGAGTTTGTGCGTTGAGCAATTTCCTACGCACGCTTGTAAGTTTGGCGGATTTTCAATATTTTCACCCAGATTTCCAACATTGCCATTTTACCACACCTCCTTATGAGCAGTACAGCTGTCATTTTCACATCTCGCCTAAAACGTGTTTCCGCTCATCTAGCATTAATGGCACAGTTGGTGTGTGAAATCAATGTACAGGCACATTAAGAAAATCACAGTGACACTGTTCATGAGCAGAGGTCTTAAAATGGCTATGTTGAAAATATGGTGGAAAAATTCCTAAAATGACTGTTTTACGTGTGTCTGTGTTGAGCACTTTCCTACGCACGTCAGAAGTTTGCGGATTTTCAATATTTTCACTCCAGATTTTCAACATTGTCATTTTACCACACCTCCTTATCAGCAGTATAGCTGTCATTTTTCACATCTCACCCAAAACGTGTTTCCGCCCATGTAGCGCACAATGGCACAGTCGGTGTGCGAAATCAATGTATGGGACACATTAAGAAAATCACAGTGACACTGTTCATGAGCAGAGGCCTTAAAATGGCTATGTTGAAAATTTGGTGACAAAATTCCTAAAAGTGAGTGTTTTACGAGCCTGCATTGCGCACTTCCTACGCACGCTGGTAAGTTCGTGAATTTTCAACATTTTCACTCCAGATTTCCAACATTGCCATTTTACCACACCTCCTTATGAGCAGTACAGCTGTCATTTTTCACATCTCACCCACAACATGTTTCCGCCCATCTAGCGCACAATGGCACAGTCGGTATGCGAAATCAATGTATGGGACACATTAAGAAAATCACAGTGACACTGTTCATGAGCAGAGGTCTTAAAATGACTATGTTGAAAATTTGGTCACAAACTTCCTAAAAATGACTGTTTCACGAGCGTGCGTTGCGCAGTTCCTACGCACGTTCGTAAGTTTGCAAATTTTCAATATTTGCACTCCACTGACTTCCAAATACCTACACAGCACATACAAGCAAGCAACATTCGGCATTGACAAATGCTTGTTTTTATTTATTTATTGTTTCGGATACAACCTTTGAGCAGAAGCTCTTTTACAAAGGTTCCATGCTGGGTAACATAATACAAGAAACAACTTAGTACACACTATACAGGCTGATTTGTATACCACAAAAATATATGAAGAGGACAATTCTAGATGTCTACAAAAAAAGGAGATTAGACAATTAATTAGAAAAAATATGTGAACTTGAGAGATGGAGCATCAAGAGTATTCTCAGCAAAGATTTTTTGAATGTGGCAACCAGGCTGGGAAAACTTTTAGACTGGCAGCTCTGAAACGTGGAATCTAGTAAAGTGGCCCCCAGAGTTAAAGTCCCTGAGTCTAGATGTTCCATGACCCACCCACAAGAGATCCAGCAAACGTTTACCAACCTTTACATGGCTCTTTATGTGGCAGAAAGAGGGCCTGCCAGCAAAGAAGTGGTAAATAGGGACTTGGAGGGCTTGCCCATTCCAGTCCTGTCTGAAGTTGATAGGGAATTCCTTGATTCACCCATAACTCAGCAAGAGGTGGAGGCAAAAATAAAACTTTTAAAGAATGGGAACTCTCCAAGCACAGATGGATACCTGTCGGAATTTTTCAAATCCTTTGGCCCACTGATGATACCCCTGCTGACAGATGCTTTTAATTATGTGCTGGGGGAGGGGGGACAGATTCCAGCCGCATGGCATCAACAAATATCAGTAATACTAAAGTCTGACAAAGATCCAGTCCTGCGGGTCATACAGACCTATCGTCATCCTCCCTGTTGATGTAAAAAAAATTTACTGGTATCTTGGCAGATACAGTAGATTGCAGAGGTGCATTTCCACAGTAATACACCACAACCAGACAGGATTTATCATTGGTTGGTTGCTTCAAGATAATATCAGGACATTTTTGAACATCATCACAGCACAGAAAGGGAAGCGGGCCTTCCAGCTGACCATCAGTATGGATGTGGAAAAGACCTTCAACAGGGTGGACTGGACTTTCATGGCAGTCACCTTGCGAAGGTTCTCCCTAGTGCCAAATTTTATAACCACAATCTCCTCTCTGTACTCCAATGCTGACGCAAAGGTAAGAGTAAATGGGCACCTTTCCGATAGATTTCCTCTGCAGAGAGGAAAGAGACAAGGGTGCCCATTGTTTCTGCTCCTCTTTGCCCACAGCTTGGCACTCCTAGCCATAGCAGCCAGATCCAGTTTACAGATCACCAGAGTGATGGTGGGGGGATGGAGCAGAAGCTGGCACTTTATGCCAATGATTCAGTTTTTTCTAAGGATCCAATTCACTCTCTCCCACACCTTCTAGACACCTTAAACGAATTAGGTTACCTTGCAGGATGCAAAATCAATTTGACCAAATCTGAGGCAATAATCCTCAGTGGGGCCCCTACTCCACACTTCATAGAAACATAGAAACATAGAAGTTGATGGCAGATAAGGACCGCAAGGCCCATCCAGTCTGCCCATTTGTTTTTCTACCTTATAAATGTGCCATCGGCCTTTGCTCTGTCAGTGACCTATCTATTCATACTCATTTGTATTGCTCCCTTATGCCTATCCCATGCCTGTTTGAAGCCCTGCTCTGTATTCATAGCCACCACTTCTTGAGGTAGGCCATTCCATGCATCCACCACCCTTTCTGTGAAAAAGAATTTCCTCACATTCCCCTTAATTCGCCCCTCTAATCTCATGCTGTGTCCTCTTTTCCTGCTATTTTTCTTATATCTAAACATGTTAGACTCTTTCACCTTGTTAATGCCCTTAAGGTGTTTGAATGCCTCGATCATATCACCTCTCTCCTCCTTTGCTCAAGGGACATAGTTAAGAGTCTGTTAATCTGTCCTCATATGTCTTCTGATGCAGTCCCTGCACCATTTTTGTTGCCCTTCTCTGGACTGCCTCAATTTGGTTAATGTCCTTGTGAAGGTGTGGCGCTTGCAATACTGCACTAGTACTCCAGATGGGGCCTAACTAGTGTCTTATAAAGAGGGATTATTACCTCCTCTTACTTACTTGTGATACCCCTACTAATACACCCTAACACCCCCTAGCCTTACCTACTGCTTTAGAGGTCTGCTTGGATGATTTCAGGTCATCAGTGATGATGATGCCCAAGTCTCTTTCTTCCTTTGTGACTGCTAGCAACTCCCCTCCCAGACTATAGGTGGCTTCAGGGTTTCTCTTCCCTATGTGCATGATCTTGCACTTCTTTGCATTAAATCCCAGTTGCCACTCTTCTGACCATTTTGCTAGTTTATCCAGATCTCTTCTCATTCTGCCCACCCCATCTGGATCATCTACTCTCTTGCAGATCTTGGTGTCATCTGCAAACAAACAAACTTACCCTCTAGTCCATCTGCAAGGTCACTAATGAGATGTTGAAGAGGACTGGCCCCAGGACTGATCCCTGAGGTACCCACTTGTGACTAGCATCTCTTCTGACTGTATACCATTTACCACCACTCTCTGTTTTCTGCCCGTCAACCAGTTTGCCACCAGTTGACCAACTTCTGACCCACCCAAACCTACCCAGCTTATTTATCAATCTTCTATGGAACAGTGTCAAAAGCTTTGCTGAAGTCAAGGTAGACGACATCAACTGCTCCCTTGGTCCACCACTTGGTTACCCAGTCAAAGAAATCTATGAGATTAGTTTGACAGGACCTTCCTTTGTAAACCCATGCTGTCTTGGATCCTGTGTCCCTATGGATTCCAGGTGTTGCACTATCCTTTCCTTAAGGGTGCCTCCATAATCTTGCCCACTACTGAGGTGAAGACTGACTGGTCTGTAGTTCCCTGCCTCCTCCCTGCTACCACTCTTGTGGAGCGGGATCACATGAGCCTTCTCCAGTCTTCTGGGACCTCTCCTATGCTCAGAGACTCACTAAACAGTTCTGCTAATGGCTCTGCTAGTTCCACCTTTAGCTCCTTAAGTACCCTGGGATGTATGCCATCAGGTCCCATTGCCTTGTCCACCCTGAGCTCTTGTAGGACCCTTTCTTTTGTGAATGGAGTAGTGCTCACCTCCCTCCCCCCTGTGTCCATGGTGCTGAGCTGTGGGTCCTGCCCTACCTTCTCTTCAGTAAATACTGAGCAAAAGTATCTATTTAGGATAAATGCTTTTACATGGTCCTCCTCCTCACATGCTCCCTTTTCTCCATTAAAGCTTAGTAATACCCCTCTGGACTTTCTCCTTTCACTAATGTATCTATAGAAAGTCTTGTCACCTTCTTTTACTGTTCGTGCTAGTGTTTCCTCAGTTTGGGACTTTGCCTGCTTACTGCCTTCCCTGCTTCCTTAGGGCAGTTTGGTATGCCTCCCTATCTTCATCCGCTGTGTTCCTTATATTTCCTGAAGGCCAGCCTTTTGGCTCTGACCTTTTCTGCTACTGTATTTGAGAACCAGAGTGGTTTCCTTCTTCTTTTGCACTCTTTTCTGTCTAGCACAATGGGATGTTCCTCAAGTACTGCATCACTTAATGTGCTTGCCTACTTTGCCTGTGTACCCTCACCTGTGTTTTTTTTGCCAGGGTTAGCTTAACTCTGTTGGCCATCTTATCAAAGTCAGCTCCTCTGAAGTCCCATATTTTGCCTTGGAATGGAATGATTTAGATGTAGTAGCCAAATTGAACCATACCATGTGACGGTCACTGGCCCCAGGTGACCTTCTACCTGAAGATCTGTGATCCCTTCCCTGTTAGTCAGTACTAGATCTAGGATAGCCCTGTCTCTTGTGGGTTGTTGTACCAGTTGTTTGAGGCCCTCCTGCAGGGAATCCACTATGTGTCTAGTTCTGCAGATGTTCCTGCTGGTATTGACCAATCTGTATCCGGCATGTTGAAGTCTCCCATTATCAGAACCTCCCCTTTAGCTGTCATGTTTTGTATATCTTCTAACAGTAATGTGTCTATGTCCTCCCCCTGGTCTGGGGGCCTGTAGACAACCCCAGTTCTTATGGCTGTCAGGTTACCTTGCAGGATGCAAAATCGATTTGACCAAATCTGAGGCAATAATCCTCAGTGGGGCCCCTACTCCACACTTCAAAGAGATGTTCCCATTCTCCTGGACTAAACTAACACGTTTCTCTACCTGGGCGTGTGAGTGTTGGCAGACATCACAATTGTTCCCAGCTGTATAACACCTCACAAATAGGCCTAGCCTGGTGGACCTTACGTCCCCTGATGTTGTAAGGGTGGATGAAATTCATTAAAATGAACATCCTCCCATGCTTGCTGTTCTGCTTCCAAACTCTCCCTGCCCCTGTCCCAGTTAGCCACTGGAATAACTTTCATAAAGATATTTGTGTCACAGAAAGAATATTGCAGGCACCAGTGAAGAGGGGCAGGCTGAGCCTTCCCAATTGATAAATATTATTTAGCAGTGCAAGGGGCCTTCTTTATGCTCATGGGCTAAGCAGAGAACATCCACCAGTTGGTACCCTATAGAAGAGAACATGTTCCCAGATAGAGCCCTGTGGGCCATGCCAACAGCTGCGATTCTGCCGGATATATAACCCCATGTTCACAACCCATGGTCCAGGCACACACTGCACATCCTCTTGAAAATTAGGAAACTCACAAATACACACAATGAGGTTGGCACACTTTCTCTGATTAGGCGTGAGAATCGCACTGCCCTCTGCCTAGATTGCAGCTACTT
The DNA here is from genome assembly GCA_016271365.2 of Neoceratodus forsteri. NCBI lineage: Eukaryota > Metazoa > Chordata > Ceratodontiformes > Ceratodontidae > Neoceratodus > Neoceratodus forsteri. The sequence continues at coordinate 1,531,614,267 of CM057453.1, forward strand.
ATTCTGGGAAAGAAGGTTGCCAAGCTTCTCCCAGTTGGTGGGACCCCAAGGCTGTCTTTCCTTAGAACAACTAAAAAGTACATTTGATCTGAGGAATAGGACTGCTTTAGATATTTACAGGTTCATTACTTCATACAAACCACAGAAGCTTTACCAAAATTCAGTGGGTCAACTCATGACTAGTCTAGAACATCTCTTGTATTATGTGTTAGTCCTTAAGATGAAAATAAGATCCATTTCAGACCTGTATAAATTGCTCACTTTAGGTAGTTCCCCTCCACTGGAGAACATCAGAATCAGCTGGGGAAGAGACGGTGGCACTGTAATTCAGCCCAAACACAGGGAAAAGAGGCTGCAGAGAGGTTGGTGGGTGACAGTTTTGCCTACTTGACGAGAATTCAACTAGAAAGTCATTATCAGATTTTTTTTTTTTGGCACACCTATAACCAAACATTTGGAATGAACAGTGATATTTGTTGGAGACAATGTGGGTGAGGTCCGGAACTCATTATAACATCTTCTGGGCTTGCTCCAAGCTAACCTTCTTCTGAGGGGCAATCCATCACCAGATCCAACAGATCTTGGAGTGCACTATTCCCAATTCTTTCACAGATTTGTTGTTGGGTTTTCCCTTACTACTGAGGGGTTCTCAAAACGTACAAAAACAGGGACAGATTTTAAGAGTGGCAGCTCTAAAATATTTCACTGTTGAGTGGCTCCCGCCCTCTCTACCAACAGTGGAACACTGGAAACTCAGTTAACAAACTTGAATGTATGGAGAGAATCACAGGAGATTTAAGGCTTCAGAGGGACTAGTTCCTTGACACCTAGGGGCCATGGCACACAGAGCCCTACTTCAAGGGGAAAGATGGTGAAAAACATGACACCAGATGCCTGAACTCCATACTGGTGGATAAACTAATGGAACTGTTTGATCTGTCACTGAATGAAATACTTTAGTATTACAAACTTAGGGATGCAAGGGGGAGGTACTGTAGACATGCGGTTTTGAAATGTTTCTGTGTTTAATGGTTTCAAGTTTGTAACATGGTTGCATGACATTGTTTGACCATGGAGCCCTTAGGGCATAAAATGTTGTAATATACTGTACACTTTCTGCATCAATTTTCTCAGTAAAGTAGCCTCAAGTCAAAAACAAGCATTTGTCAATGCCGGACGTTCACTTGCAGGTATTTGCAGTGGTGTTTGGCACGTATGGTGCTTTACCCTAATGCCCTGTGCGATTGCTGGTATTTGCACTACAAATTTTCAGCATGACCTTTTTGTTACTCCCACCTCATAAAAGCATTTGAGACCTCTGCTTATGAACAGTATACCACTGTTATTTTGTTAATCTGTCTTGAACATTGATTTCCCACAGCGACCACACCATTCTGCTCCACATGTGCAAAAACACAGTTCGGGCAGGATGTGAAAATGACAGCTGTAGCATTCATAGGGGAGGTGTGAAGGGATGGCAATATTGAACATCTGGAGCGAAAAATACAATAATTTCTCGAACTTCTGGCGTACATGGAAACTGCTTTGTAATGCGCTCATGACACAGTCATTTTGTGGACTTTTGTCGCCAAATTTTCAACATAGGCATTTTGGGACCTCTGCTCATGAACAGTGTCACTGTGATTTTCATAATCTGTCCTGAGCATTGATTTCTCACTGTGACCACACCATTGTGCGCTGGATGTGCAAAAACACATTTCAGCCAGGATGTGAAAAATGTCAGCTGTACTGTTCATAAGGAGGTGTGAAAAAATGCCAGTGTTGAAAATCTGGAGTGAAAATATTTCAGATTCCTCGGTTACGAGTGTGCGTGGAACCGCGCACGCATCGCCAGAATACAGTCATTTTTTGATATTTTCACCAAATTTGCAACATAGGTTTTGAAGCCCACCTCATTAATCTGTGACACTGTTGTTTGTTAATCAATCCCAAAAGGTGATTTTGTGCAGTGACCATGAAATCACCTTTGGGGACCGAATAACTCACATGACAGTAACTAAATTCATGAGGTGGGGTCCCAAGAACCTCCTGTTGAAAATGTGGTGCCAAAATTTGCAAAAATGCCTGAGATAGCCACCTAAGTTGAAAAAAAAAACATTTATGCCATTATACAGCTTACCGTCATTTCTTCAGTTTGCATTCGGCTTTCAAGAGTGCAGACGTGTTCCCACTCCACTGAAGATCATTGCGCCAGGCTCCGGAGGTAAGTATGGGTGAGGGGAGGTGGGTATGCAGAAGGTGGTGTGGGTTCGGGAGGGGCATAAGACACAGCGAGGGACGGTTTTCTGTTTTCACAGGTTTTAAAAAAACAAAAGATGTTGCGGACAGTTTTCCCATTTACAGGGACAATGGGCATGCTGGGGTGGGCTCCCAGCATGCCACCTGGGTGTTTGTTGGGGGGGCCTGGAGACAATGGGGACTGGGCACTCTGTCTGCACATGCAATGTGTTTGGTGGGGGCAATAGCAAGGGAGCAGGGTAGACGCCAGCAGAGGGGTGAAGTGGGAGGGATTTTATTAGCAGCCAGAGGGAAAAGGGTGACGTCAATATGCTAAATACACACACGTTACCACCGCTGATTGCAGTGGTGCTTTTCTTTTAACTGAAGACCACTGCAGCCAAACTGCTGTCATAGACAGCTCATGCATCCATTGGTGCAGTAGGTTTGCACGCGTTACACTGAGCACTGCATTGGACAGGAGGGTCACACACCTTCAAAAAGTCGTGCTGTCCCAAAACGTTCCTTGCACATGCATGCAAGAGAATGCAAAAATAAACAAGCATTTGTCAGTGCCGAATGTTGCTTGCTTCTATGTGCTGTTTAGGTATTTGGAAGTCATTGAGTGCAAATATTGAAAATTCACGAACTTTCTGGGACGTGCGTAGGAACTGCGCATACGCACGCTAAAAAAACAGTCATTTTAGAATTTTTTCACCAAATTTTCAACATAGCCATTTTAAGACCTCTGCTCATGAACAGTGTCACTGTGATTTTCTTAATGTGTCCCATACATTGAGTTCAGCACACCGACAGTGCCACTGTGCCATGCGCTTCATAGGGCGGAAACATGTTTTGGGCAAGATATGAAAAATGACAGCTGCAGTGCTCATAAGGAGGTGTGGTAAAATGGCAACGCTGAAAATCTGGAGTGAAAATATTGAAAATTGCAAACTTCACGAAGCGCAGTATAGGAGCTGCGCAACGACACTGTGAAACAGTCATTTTTAGAATTTTTCACCAAATTTTCAACACAGCCATTTTAAGACCTCTGCTCATGAACAGTGTCACTGTGATTTTCTTAATGTGTCCCATACATTGAGTTTGCACACGACTGCGTCATTGTGCACTACATGGGCGGACACATTTTGGGCAGGATGTGAAAAATGACAGCTGTACTGCTCATGAGAAGGTGTGGTAAAATGGCAATGTTGAAAATCTGGAGTGAAAATATTGAAAATTCGCGAACTTACGAGCGTGCGTAGGAACTGCTCAACGCACGCTCGTAAAACAGTCATTTTTAGGAATTTTTTCACCAAATTTTCAACATAGCCATTTTAAGACCTCTGCTAATGAACAGTGTCACTGTGATTTTCTTAATGTGTCCCATACATTGATTTCACACACCGACTGTGCCATTGTGCACTATATGGGCGGAAACACGTTTTGGGCAGGATGTGAAAAATGACAGCTGTACTGCTCATAAGGAGGTATGGTAAAATGGCAATGTTGAAAATCTGGAGTGAAAATATTGAAAATTCGTGAACTTATGAATGTGCGTAGGAACTGCGCAACGCACGCTCGTAAAATGGTAATTTTTAGGAATTTTTCCACCAAATTTTCAAAATAGGCTTTTGAGAGCCCACCTTATGAACACTGGCAGTGTTGTTTCATTAATCATTCCGAAAGGTGATTTCGCATAGTGACTGCGAAATCATCCTTCGGGCCCGAATAACGCCATGACAGTGACAGCATTCATGAGAAGGGGTCCCAAAAACCCCATGTTGAAAATTTGGTGCAAAAATTCCAAAAAATGCCTGCAATATGCAATAAAGTTGAAAAACCCTGTCTATCCCATTATACAGCTTACCGGCATTTCCTCAGTTCGCGGTCGGCTTTGAAGAGTGCAGACGTGTTCCCAGTCCACTGATGATCGTCGCGCCGAGCTCCGGAGGTAAGTATGGGGTAGGGTGTGGGGGAGGCAGGGTGCGCGGTGGGTGGGTGCGGGTTGTGGAGGGGTGGGGAGACAGCAATGGAACGTTTTCTTATTTACAGTTTTTGTTTTTTTTCCAGACGACGGCGGGACGTTTGCCACACTGGGGTAGGCTCCCAGCGTGGCAGCAGGGAAAGCTGCTTGGGGGCGATGGAGCCGACGGGGATTGGGCAACTTCGTCTGCCAAAATAAGATTTGCCATGCTGGGGTGGGCTCCCAGCGTGGCACCAAAGCTTTGGGGTGCAGCCTTTGGACTTATTTTTGTTTCGCAGCTCATACAGAGGCGCTGCCAGCACTGATCGCAGCGGTGGTTTTCTTTGAAGTGAAGACCACTGCTGTCATACACAGCACCCGCATCCATTGGTGCAGGACCGCCACGCCTGCTCAACAGAGCAGTGGATTGCACAGGACAGTCACACCTCTAAAGTGTCCTATTCTCCCAAGACATTCCTTGCGCATGCGCGCAAGCGAACGTAAAAAGCTGCAGCTTCTTCAACTACTTGCACAGATCCTGACTCGGATGGCCTCCCAGAACACTATAAATTCATTATAGCAGACATTATGCCAGAATTTGCGAAGGTGTTAAATAACATAATGGAGGACCAGGTTTTAGATTCTGACATGCAACAGGGCATACTCATCTATTTATTATCATTATTTCAAAAGAAGGATAAAACTGAAATCAAAAACTGGAGACCAATTAGTTTGTTGAATATGGATCTAAAGATTCTGACAAAATTGTTTTGTAAATGCCTGGCAGTGGCCACATTAAATTTATTTTTATTTATCCATTTTCTTTATGCTCATGATTCCCCTCGGCTCTTTCACTCCCTCTCAAGCCCTCACCTCACCCAGTATCATGTCACAACAGTGACAGGAATACAGTGGACACCATCACAGTAACATTTTCAGCAGTTCGCTGTGATGGTCCACTAAGCTCCCGACGCTGCTGCCTCTGGGGTGTTCGCCCCCTCCTCAAACCAACTCCGACTCAGAGTTGGTAATCCTAAGTGTGGGGGGCAGTGCCCCCCGCATGAGGGATGTAGGGGAGCAGCCCCCCACAGAAAACACATTTTTCTCCAGCGACAGCACAACACCAGTTAGTGGTGTTGTGCTGTCGCTATACTGACAGTCGCTGTTCTCTGTGTCACCACAGCATGGTGGAACCACCGCACCCCTGCCCCATCACCTCACCTTCTCCCAGAACATAGATCTCCCCACATAACCCCATGGTTTGCCTCCCACACTGGAGCCCTCTGGCTGGGCCAGTTCCCTCAGGTACCTATATCCAGTTGTTTAGGCAGATGCCCAGGTCGGCAAGTACAGGGCCTGCTGGTGCAGCAGGGATGTCATGCTGCATGCTGGGGGGCATTTTTCTGTTCCTTCTCTGCCCTGAGATGAAGGCAGCTTGGGTGCACATGTGCCCACATGCAAGCACGCACAGAACAGCACAGCACCAGCTTGTATCTCCTCCCCCACAGCTGCTCCATTGCACTGCCACCTGTGGTCACCCAGATGGCAGTATAGCCATGGAGCAGGCTGCCCTCCCTCCCTCCCTGGAGCCAGAGGAGGCGTCCTAATCCCCCACCATCGGCCTCAAGAAGCCGTGCTCATTCCCGAATGGGGATCGCCAGCATTGTGAGTGCCACGCATCAGATTTATTAGATACCTTGCAGCCCTTTTCCATTTTGGTAAAGGAATTCAAGATAATCTAGGTTTACTGAGAGAAATGTTTGAATTAGGGAAGCAGAATTAGATAAAAGGCCTTGTCCTGGCAAGGAATCAAGGGAAGGCTTTCAACCAGGTGTCCCTTGAGTTCCTATGAGAGGTCCTGGGAAGTTATGGGATTTCACAGACGGAGTAAAGTAAAGTTGCTTCCTAAGCCCAATCTTGTATGGGTTTTTTCTTGATCCACTCCTAAGGCATGTTGAAGGTTCCCCACATATACTATCTGTTTGGTCTTCAGATTTTTGTCTTCCTAAGAAAACGATTGCTTATGCCAATGATATTAGTTTCATGTTATCCAATGAGCAGTCAATCCATCAGTCTCTAGACTTCTGCTCCCAATTCGCTGAAGTTTCTGGTGCTAAAATTAATATATACAAAAGTAGATTGTTTCCCTTGGATTCTGTGGAAGAATTTCCAAAGGGGGGTGGGAGGGTAGGCATTGGGGGGAGGTGACAGATGGGGAAATCCCAGTGGGCAGAGTACTGGAGGGCTTGAGGGCACTGAGGGTGGACAAGGCAACTGGGCCAGATGGCAAACACCCCAGGGTGCTGAAGGAGCTGGCAGAAGTCCTGGCAGAACCCTTGGCAGACCTGTTCAGTACCTCTATGGACTCGGGGAGTGTACCTCAGGACTGGCGGATGGTGCACGTGGTACCCCTCCACAAGAGTGGCCCCAAGGAGAAGCCAGGGAACTACAGATCGGTAAGCCTTACATCCATCATGGGAAAGCAGATGGAGACAATCCTGAAGGAGAGGCTGGTTTCCCTCCTAGAGGCAAATGAGCTGCAGGACAGTAGACAGCATGGACTTGTCTCAGGCAGATCCTGTCAGACCAACCAGGTGGAGTACTATGACTGGGTAACCAGGCAGTTAGACAGGGGCCATGCAGAGGATGTCCTGTACCTGAACTTTAGTAAGGCATTCGATTCAGTGCCGCATGGGAGGCTAGGAAGTAAGCTAGAAGGCACAGGGGCAGGGGTGAAGTTGGTGGGATGGGTAGTGAACTGGCTGAAGGGGAGACAGCAGAGGGTGGTGGTAGGAGGAGAGCTCTCAGCTGCCAGGTCAGTGACAAGTGAGGTGCCACAGAGCTCTGTACTGGGGCCGGTGTTGTTTGGATCTTCATAACAGACATCTCAATAGGCATCAAAAGCAAGATCAGTCTGTTTGCAGATGACACCAAGATGGGAGCAGTAGTGGATGACTTCAAAGGGTGGCAGAGGTTGCAAGATGATCTGGTGAAATTGGAGGCCTGGTCAAACACTTGGCAGCTGGGTTTCAATGCCAAGAAGTGCAAGGTGCTACATTTCACTGCAAAAAAAACAAGGAGGAACTACCAGCAAGCCAAGACGGAGTAGGAGAAGGATCTGTGGGTGATCATAACGGGTGCAATGAACAACTTAGCACAGTGTAGAAAGGCAGCTGCAAAGGCCAACAGGATGCTGGGTTGTATTTCCAGGGGCATATCGTTCAGGATGGGGTAGGTGATACTGCCACTATATAGGTCACTGGTTAGACCACATCTGGAGTACTGCATGCCGTTCTGGTGACAGTACCTGAAGAAGGACATTAGGTTACTGGAGGGGGTGCAAGACAGGGCAACAAAGATGATCCAGGGGCTAGGGGACTTACCCTATGACAGTAAGCTGAGGGAGCTGAACATGTACTCCCTGGAGGAGAGGAGGGATGGGGGACATAATTGAAACCTTCAAGTACATGAAAGGAATAAATAAGATGGGCATGGAAGGACTCATCAAATTACGGGGGGGGGTGCACTCTAGGGCATGAGCTGAGATTGGAAAGGGAAAGGTTCAGGAGGGAAATGAGGAGACACTTCTTTATGGAGAGGGTGGTGTCTTGGTGGAACGCATTGCCAGAGGGAGTGGTATCCTGCAGAACAGTGGGCTGTTTCAGATGGGGATAGGACAGGGTAAGGGTGAGGGGTCAAGGAAGGGGGGAGGGAGGGAGGGACAACCAGCTGCAGTATAAGGGCTGCTAGCTGCACAATTGAACAGACTTGATAGACCATAAGGCCTTTCTCTGCTGGCAATTTTGTACATTCGTATGTTGGTAACAGGTTAATTTCAAATTGCTAGAACTGAGATATCTGAAGACCCAGTACATATCCTGAGAGTCCTGTTTGGGATGGGTGATTTTGCAGCTCTAAACTGGTCAGGAAAAACTAGCCCAAGATGAAGGTAAAATTACAAAATTGGAAAAAAATGGCCAATGATGAAAGCTAAATGCATTTTTATGATGATACCTGGAACAGCCTTCCAGCAGAAGTAGTGGGACGAAAACAGTGCAAGGGTTCAAAAATGCCTGGGACAGGTACAAAGGAATCATAGTGGTAAGGAAACGGGGGGGGGGGGGAGAGATTGTGTGATCAAGTAGGGTCTGCTGCAAAAAATGAAGGCAAAAAAAAGATGGGCAGACTGGGTGGGCCCAGCAGGCCCTTATCTGCCATCACATTCTGTTTGCAAGGCTATGGCTGTAGTTCAATGGGCAGAGCAACAAACCAGTCCTCCATTCAGGCCTTAAAAGGCCGCTCCTCCTGGCTAGTCCAGGATCGTTTTTTCGTTGTGGCCGGAGGCCACTTCTCTCTCTGATTTTCTCCATCGCTGCTTCTTCCCTGTGTTCCGGTAGCTGCCTCCAGCCACTGGTTTGCTTCTCCATGTCCTCACTCACTCTTCCGTTGTGCCACTGATTACAACTTTCAGCCCCCATTTCGTTGCTAGGCTTCGAGTGTTTTGAAATTGTACTGGCTGGGGGCCTTCTCATCTGCTATGGCTTTCCACTCTCCTCATCCCTCAACCCGTGGCTCACTTGGTTGGACTTTCTGCATCCTCCTTTTGCCTCTCCTTGTTCGATTTTCCCTTCCTTGGTTCTCACTTTTGTGTTTCTTCTGGCTTCTGCTCCTTTTGCCCTGTTTACCTCTGTCATTTGTCCCCCCCCCCCATCTCTTTTCCCCCTTCTTTGCCTCCTCCTGTTTGTTCCCCTCCCGCTCCTTCCTTGCCAGCTACTCCCCATACCTCCTTCGGTTCTCCCTCATCTTCTTGCTTTCTCTGGGTTCCTATCCTGCCCAGCCAGCCCTGACTCCATTTACACTCCAGTACATCCGTCTCTTCGCCCTCAGCCCGCCAAGTGCCAGCATTCTCCTGTCTGCAGGACCGGCTGCTTTTCCAGCCTTCCAACGTTCATCTCAGAGGACCCATTCCAATTTCTTTCTTTTACTCACCAAGGTTTGCCGCCTTGCTTTACGGACTCCTTCCTGACCGCTGCCCTGCTGGATCCTTCTGCTCATGTCGCCTGTCACTGGAGCGCTGTTCTACTTCAGGTTTCATTTCTGACATTCAGCAATTCTGCCCTTATGACCTCCTCTCTTTCTTGTTTTTTCCCCTTCTACCGTGGGTGCATTTGATCACCCTTCTTCCTACGAACTCCATCCAGCATGCAGGTACGGCCTTACTGACTACCAATTGTTTGGGCCCGACAGTGAGAACTCATTCAGTCCCACTCATGCTTGTAATTCACCTGGCTCTGCTTTGCAGTAGTAGCCCTTTCCTCAGCTCTTTTGGGCACTCTCACACTTCAGTAGGGGCATCATATCTCTTTCACTTCCGCATCACCATACCTCTCAACCTTTTGTCACTGAAATGAGGGACGTGGACAGTTTTGGACACTAAAAATTGGGGACAATGAGGGACACAGACCCTCAGAATGAGGGACACATCCTCAAACATACTGATACAAGCTCAGAACACTGTGAAAACCATAGTGTTTACTTGTACAAAGTTTATTTTGGATTTAGTATTTTAGAATGTTAAATGTTTCTGCTTTAAAGTCTGAATTTACAGCACATTTGCTGTGTGGGCAGCACCTTTTCCATGAGGGACAGAGCAATTTTAAGGGGCAAAATGAGGGATGTCCCTCATAATGAGGGACATTTGAGAGGTATGCGCATCATAGTTACCTAGACCCCACTGAATACTGACCTCTCTTACCGTTACTTGTTGCTTCAAGTGCATTATTCTGTTCCATATGTAACACTCTGATGTATTCAGTTTCTATTGGGCTGCCCTTTGACTTCAATTATGCCTCTTCCCTCTGCCTACCGCACCTCCACTATGTTCTCTCTTTTTTGGGGCTCTCTATGCTTCGCCCACCGCCCTTTCCCTGCTGCGCTCTAGTTTTCTAACCCTTCGATCCTTCGCATCACTTAGTTAGAAACATAGAAAACATCGAAACATAGACTTTGAAGGCAGATAACGACCGCTTGGCCCATCTAGTCTGCCCATTTCCCTACCTACAGGATAGGCCGCTGATCCTAGTTAACCAACAGCCTATTTCTTCCTACCCCCCACAAGAATTGCCTTATGTCTGTCCCATGCATTCTTGAATTCTCCCACAGTTTTAGACCCCACAACCTCCTCAGGAAGGCTGTTCCATGCATCCACTACTCTCTCTGTGAAATAATACTTCCTCACATTGCCCCTGAACCGCCCCCCTCCAATCTTTAAATTGTGTCCCCTTGTTCTTGCACGTCTCTTTTTCTGAAAGATGCTACCCTCTTGGACTTTGTTGATTCCACTGAGGTACTTAAAAGTTTCTATCATGTCCCCCTCTCCTTCTTTCCTCAAGGGTATACATATTAAGCTCCTTTGATCTCTCCTCATACGGCTTCTCTTGCAGACCCTGCACCATTTTAGTTGCCCTCCTCTGGACTGCCTCTATCCTGTCTATGTTCTTGCGGAGATGGGGTCTCCAGAACTGGACACAGTATTCCAGATGGGATCTCACCAACTGTCTGTACAGAGGGATAACAACTTCCTGTTTTCTGCTGATGATGCCTCTCCATACATCCCAGTATACCCCCACTGCCTTCTCACATTGCTTGCTAACCTTAAGGTCGTCTGATATGATTACCCCCAGGTCCCTTTCCTTTTTGTTGTTGTTACTACCTCCCCCAATTATGCATTCTTCCCCTGGGTTCTTGTTTCCCAGGTGCATTATTTTGCACTTCCTTGCATTGAATCCTAGCTGCCATACTTCTGACCATTCCTCCATCCTTGCTAAGTCCCTTCTCATCCTTTCCACGCCTCCTTGTGTATGAACCCTGTTGCAGATCTTTGTGTCATCTGCAAAGAGGCATACTTTTCCTTCCAGTCCCTCTGCAATGTCACTTATGAAGACATTAAAAAGGACTGGACCCAATACTGAACCCTGCGGTACCCCACTAGTAACCCCTCTTTCTTCAAAGTGGACTCCATTTACAATTACTCTTTGCGTCCTGTTGTCCAGACAGTTTTTTATCCAGGATACCACCTTGGGACCCACTCCAAGGCTGGCTAACTTGTATATTAATCTTTTGTGTGAGACTGTGTCGAATGCCTTGCTAAAATCTAGGTAGGCCATATCCACAGCCCCTCCCTGGTCTACTACTTTGGTCACCCAGTCAAAGAAATCTATTAGGTTTGTCTGACATGACCTTCCTGCTGTGAAACCATGCTGCCTTGGGTCTTGTGCCCCACTGGCCTCTAGGTACTCAACAATTCTTTACTTCAGAAGTGATTCCTTCATTTTCCCTACCACTGAAGTCAAACTAACTGGACTGTAGTTTCCTGCCTCTGCCCTACTCCCACTTTTGTGAAGTGGAATCACATTTGCCCTCCTCCAGTCCTCAGATACCACTCCATCCTCCCATGATTTGTTAAAGAGAGTACTCAGTGGTGTTACTAGTTCTACCCTTAGTTCTTTTAGTATTCTTGGGTGAATCCCATCAGGCCCCATTGCTTTGTCCACCCTCAGTTTCAAGAGTTCTTTCAAAACCCTTTCTTCTGTGAATGGACTGGTATCAACCACCCTATTCAGAGTTTCTCTCTTGTTTGGTTTAGGCACCTCCCCCTCCTCATCTGTTGTGAATACTGAGCAGAAATACTGCTCAGCATCCTGCTTTTTCACTGTCACCCTCTGCCCACATTCCCCTCCCCTTTATTAAGTCTCTGCATCCCTCCCTTGGTCTTTCTTCACTCCCTAATGTACCTATAAAAGGTTTTATCCCCCTTCTTAACAGAGTTGGCTATCTTTTCTTCAGTTTGTACCTTTGCTATTCTGACTGTCTTCCCTGCCTCCTTCTGCTTTAACTGATAAAGTTCTCTGTCCTGCTCCTTCTGTGTTTCCTTATATTTCCTGAATGCTATCCTTTTCTCCTTAACCGTTCCTGCCACCACTTTTGAGAACCATAGTGTTTTTTTCCTTCATTTTGTTATATTGATTTGCTTCACACAAAGGCTTATTGCCTCTGCGATCGCTGTTTTGATTATTCCCCATTGTTCCTCCACAGAACCAGAGTTTTTTTCCTCTCCTCCGTGCTGATGGTCATAATATTTAGATAAGGTTAAAGTTTTCCTAGGTTCCGTAGTTAGGCTTCACTGTTGGATGGAGTTGGATGGTGGACAGGCTGTTCCCTTTCTCCTTAGGGAGTCCCACCCTTCTACCTCATGTCAGCTTCCATTCCACTCACTATTCCTCATTGTCTCCCATTCTTCTCCTGTCCTTCCCAGCAAGGAGGATGCTGGGAACCTCCACAAACGAGACCCACAGGAGGGTGGCACGAGACCCCACAGGAGAAGGAAACAACTCCTGGTGGGGGACTCAGTCATTAGGGGGGTAGACGTGGGAGAGGAAGGGGATAGGGAGGTAAGGTGCCTGCCTGGCACCATGGCTTGGAGGGACAGGAAGCGAATCCTCAGGATCGTGGGAGCAGCTGCACAAGGGAGGGAGCTGGATGTCACTGTCCAGCTAGGGAAAAATGATCTGGCTGTAAATGGGATCAGAGCGGTGCAAGAGGAGTTTGTGGAGTTGGGGAGGGGCCTTAGACCTATAGTATGTACGGTAACCTTCTCAGAGGTGCTGCCTGTCTATGGCAAGGATGATGCTAGGGTATTCCGCACCATGGGATTCAATGAATGGTTGAAAAACTGGTGTGGAGCTCAGGGTTTTGGCTTCATTGGGGACTGGGGAGCCACCTGGAGGGATGCAGGCTTATACTGGTGCGATGGTCTGCATCTGTCCGGGGGGGGGGGACCCAGGATCCTAGGTGACAGGTTTAAATGCTTGATTGGCAAGCATTTAAACTAGCCAAGGGGGGAGGCACTGAAAAGGAGCAGAGAAATCCCAGCCTCCCCCCACAAAGCGCAGTAGTTAGAGAGGTAAACACCAAGGCAGAGAAGTCAGTAGGGAGCAGGACAGGGATAAATGCAGAAAAAGGTGTTAAGGACAGGGATGGGGCTAAAAGGGGTAAGGCCATCAAAAATAAATGGAAGGTGATGAGAACCAATGCCTGCAGTCTGTGCAACAAGCTCCCTGAACTAGTGGCCTTGATGGAAGAGGGATGCCTGGATATTGTGGCAGTCACTGAAACATGGTACACAGAGAACCATGAGTGGGAAGTCAACATATCAGGATACACAGTCTACAGAAGGGACAGGGTGAGTAAAAGAGGAGGAGGAGTAGCTCTCTATATAAAGGAAGGGATTAAAGCAACAGAACTAAAGAGTAAACAGGAAGTTGATGAGTCACTATGGGTCACCCTGGAGACAGGAAATGGCACCACAATCCGCATGGGGGTTGTGTACAGACTCCCATCTCAGGGGGAGGAAATGGACAAGGAAACGATAGAAGTCATCCTTAAAATGTCAGAAAAAGGGGAGATATTGTTGATGGTGGACCTGAATATGCCAGATGTTAACTGGAGTACCTTTGCTGCAGACACATCCAAGAGCAGGGTCATTCTTGATGCCCTACAGGGGGCATGCCTCAAACAGCTAGTGTTGGAACCCACTCGGGAGGGAGCAATCTTAGACCTGTACTCTCAAATGGGGAAGGAGAAAGGATCTCAGATTAAGAAGTGGGTAGCCATCTGAGAACAAGTGACCACCAAACAGTGTGGTTCACAATAAACACAGCCATAGAGTCAAGCCATACAAAAACAAGGGTATTGGACTTTAGGAAGGCTGACTTTGGGAAAATGAGAGAATGCCTTATAAAAGCACTAGAAAATGGGAAAGAAGGAGGGGTGGAGGAACAATGGGGAATAATCAAAACAGCTATCGCAGAGGCAACAAGCCTTTGTGTGAAGCAAATCAATATAACAAAATGAAGGAAAAAAACACTATGGTTCTCAAAAGAGGTGGCAGGAACGGTTAAATTAGAAAAGGATAGCATTCAGGAAATATAAGGAAACACAGAAGGAGCAGGACAGAGAACTTTATCAGTTAAAGCAGAAGGAGGCAGGGAAGACAATCAGAATAGCAAAGGTACAAACTGAAGAAAAGATAGCCAACTCTGTTAAGAAGGGGGATACAACCTTTATAGGTACATTAGGGAGCGAAGAAAGACCAAGGAAGGGATATAGAGACTTAATAAAAGGGAGGGAATGTGGGCAGAGGGTGACAGTGAAAAGCAGGGATACTGAATGAATATTTCTGCTCAGTATTCACAACAGATGAGGAGGGAGGTGCCTAAACCAAACAAGGAGAAATTCTGAATAGGGGTTCGATACCAGTCCATTCACAGAAGAAAGGGTTTTGAAAGAACTCTTGAAACTGAGGGTGGACAAAGCAATGGGGCCTGATGGGATTCACCCAAGAATACTAAAAGAACTAAGGGTAGAACTAGTAACACCACTGAGTACTCTCTTTAACAAATCATGGGAGGATGGAGTGGTATCTGAAGACTGGAGGAGGGCAAATGTGATTCCACTTCACAAAAGTGGGAGTAGGGCAGAGGCAGGAAACTACAGTCCAGTTAGTTTGACTTCAGTGGTAGGGAAAATGAAGGAATCACTTCTGAAGGAAAGAACTGTTGAGTACCTAGAGGCCAGTGGGGCACAAGACCCAAGGCAGCATGGTTTCACAGCAGGAAGGTCATGTCAGACGAACCTAATAGATTTCTTTGACTGGGTGACCAAAGTAGTAGACCAGAGAGGGGCTGTGGATATGGCCTACCTAGATTTTAGCAAGGCATTCGACACAGTCTCACACAAAAGATTAATATACAAGTTAGCCAGCCTTGGAGTGGGTCCCAAGGTGGTATCCTGGATAAAAAACTGTCTGGACAACAGGATGCAAAGGGTAATAGTAAACGGAGTCCACAGTGAAGAAAGGAGGACAACTAGCGGGGTACCGCAGGGTGCGGTACTGGGACCAGTCTTCTTTAATATCTTTATAAGTGACATTGGAGAGCACCTGGAAGGAAAGGTATGCCTCTTTGCAGATGATACAAAGATCTGCAACAGGGTTGATACACAAGTTGGGGTGGAAAGAATGAAAAGGGACTTGGCAAGGTTGGAGGAATGGTCAAATACGTGGCAGCTCAGATTCAATGCAAAGAAGTGCAAGGTAATGCATCTGGGAAACAAAAACCCAGGGGAAGAGTACACAATGGGGGGTGAGTTAATAACAACAAAAATCGAAAGAGACCTGGGAGTAATTATATCAGATGACCTAAAGGTGGGCAAGTAATGTGAGAAGGCAGTAAGGAGGGCTGGGGGGATACTGGGATGCATAGGGAGAGGCATCAACAGTGGAAAACAGGAAGTTGTTATCACTCTCTACAGACAGTTAGTGAGACCCCATCTGGAGTACCGCGTGCAATTCTGGAGACCCCATCTCCACAAAGACATAGACAGAGTGGAGGCTGTTCAGAGGAGGGCAACCAAAATGGTGCAAGGTCTGCACCAGAAGACATACGAGGAGAGACTAAAGCAGCTTAATATGTATACCCTTGAGGAAAGGAGGGAGAGGGGGGACATGATAGAAACTTTCAAGTATCTCAAGGGAATTAACAAGGTACTAGAGCGTAGTATCTTTCAGAAGAAGAGATGTGCAAGAAGAAGGGGGCACAATTTGAAGATAGAGGGGGGACAGCTCAGAGGTAATGTTAGAAAGTATTTTTTCACTGAGAGAGTTGTGGATGCATGGAACAGCCTTCCTGAGGAGGTTGTGGAGTCAGGAACAGTGGGAGAATTCAAGAATGCATGGGACAGGCATAAGGCAATTCTAGTGGCGGGCAGGAGGCAGTAAGCTGTTGATTAACTAGAATCTGCAGCTTATCCATCAGGTAGGAAAATGGGCAGACTGGGTGGGCCAAGCAGTCCTTATCTGCTGTCAAATTCTATGTTTCTGTCTACATCTATTGACCTCCATTCCCATCCTAAATATCTTCTGACTACTTGCCTCCTTTGAGGCTCGACACACTTTTGGGTATTCTTTTTGGGCTTCTTCCTAAAGCTACCTTTAGCCAAAGAAATCATTCCCGCAGCACCTATGGGGTGGAACTCTCCTCTAGGGTTCCTCTTCATTGTACTCCTACAGGGTGGTATATCCCATGGATAGAGAGGTGAACAGGCCACAATGTATCTAAGTTGCATAAGCATACATCATACCAAGTTGTGTAAGCACATTGAATTGCAAGGCTATGGCCATAGTTCAATGGGAGGAGTAACAAACCACTCTCCCATTCAGACCTTAAAAGGCCGCTCCTCTTGGCTAGTCCAGGATCATTTTTTGTTGCCCCACCATCCTCCCCTCCTCCTCCTCCAGTGGCTTGTCTCTCTTTCCCATGGGCTTCTTCCTAAGCTACCTTTTGCCAAGGAAATCATTCCTGCGGCAGCTATAGGTGGAATTCTTCTCTAGGGTTCCTCGTCATCGTACCCCTACAGGGTGGTATTTCCCATAGACAGAGAGGCGAACAGCCACAATGTATCTAAGTTGCACAAGCATACATCATACCAAGTTACGTAAGCACATTGAAAATTCTATGTTTGAAATGAACCTGTTACGAACATATGAAATTGCCAGCAGATAATGGCCTTATAGTCTATCATGTCTGCTCGATTGTGCAGCTAGCAGCCCTTCTACTGCACCAACTGCTCACATTACTAAGCAGCTGTGACTGCCCCCCCCCGAGTTAGACACAGCTCCTTCCTCCCATTGTACTCCCTACTTGTTCCCTGCTTTTCTCTCCTGACTGGCTATCTACCCTCCTCTTCTCACCACCGACCCTGCACCCTCACCTCTTTCTGTCCCTCTTCTATTCCCCTTTCTTTACTCCCAACCTCCTGTCCCTGTTGACTTGGTCCCCGGTTGACTGCCTCCCCCCCTCTCTTTCTCTTCTCTCTATTTCTCTTACTCACTCTTTTTTCTCTACCCCATACCCCCCTTCCTTTACCTTCCACTCCTTCTGTGCCCCTAATGACAAGGTCATATTGTCTGACTGCAACTGCACCCCCACTTCTTTTCTCTTTCCCATCTCACTTGGTATTGTATTTCTGTACTGTACTCATACTGTTCTTGTAATGAATCGCTACTATTAATGAATATGTACACGACACACCTCACTGTGCTCTTTTACATTGCAACTTATGGCTTTGCTTATATTGTTCAGTGGTTTTACTGATGCTCCTCTTATCTTTAATTGTAAAACAATTGGAAGGCTATGCCTGTGGTTCACGGACAAGCAGTCAGCCACTCCCACTTCATGTGCTACATAAGCACTTCCTCTGAGCCTCTCACTCAAGCACTTTTTCTTTGCAGCCGGAGGCTCTGCCGGTCTGTCCTTTGCAGCCTGCTGGGGCCTGCCCCTCCCCGCCTTGCATTGTTTTGGCTCTGCTTGTTTCTGCTGGCCTTCTCTGTTGTCTGTTCTCTTGCATTTGGTTTGTATTGTCCGGCTATGTGCTTCATTGTGTTGCTTGTTCCCTGTTCTTCTGTGTTTGTGTGTCTTTTGTTTTGCTTCTTTTGGGGGGCTTCTTTTTTAAACTCCTTGGGCTGGATATTCATACTGCACCGGGCAGGGGTGCAAGCCCAGGCGCAGCACAACTGGGCTGCACCATGGCATGGACCAGGTGATATTCAATGGTGCTGCACCATGGCACAACACTGTTGAATATGGCACTGATGGCGCATGCACTGTGCCAGCGCAAGTGGCAGATTGGGAGCAGGGGGATGCGCCAGCACAAGTGCAGTTGTGCTGGGTGCATCAACCGCGATATTCAGCACTGGGCATGCAAATAAGGCCATTATGCATGCAAGGTACAAATAGGGCCATTTGTATGTTATTATGGCCCCATTTGCATGCGGTGCGCTGATCCCCGGTGACTTGCACCTGGTGCCCTGCCAGGCTGCAGCCATCGGGGACTGATGCCCTGCTGTTCCATGGTGGTCCCCCATTCCCGTATGCCCAATCGTGGACATATGAAATATTAATATCCCTGGTGGTCCAGTGGATAACCCCCCCAATGCCCGATCGTAGGCATGAGTGCTCGTGATATCCCCATCGCCCGATCGCGGGCATTAGTGTTGACAATATCCCCATCGCCCGATCTTGGGCATTAGTGTCATTACTTTCCCTGGTGGTCCGGTGGTAACCCCCTCCTCACCCGCCCACTTAGGACCCCCGCCACCCAGCACCCCCCATCATCGATGGGCAGCATCACCCCACCCGCATGCTGCCTGGCCGCCTGTCGAATGACAGCATACAGTATGGTCTGTATGCCTATTGGTCCACTGTGTGGACCAATGGATGTACAGAACATACTATACTACACAGGCCCGAAATGTGAATGGGTTCATTCACATATCAGGCTTGTGCAGTACAGTATGGTCTGCATGTCCATTGGTCCATGCAGTGGACCAATAGGCGTACAGACCGTACTGTAAGCTGTCATTTGGCAGGTGGCCGGGCGGCATGCAGGCGGGGTGCTGCCACCTGCCGATGATGGGGGGGTGCTGGGTGGCGGGGGTCCCCAGTGGGCAGGTGGGGAGGGGGGTACCACTGGGCCACCAGGGTATCTAATGCTAGTTCCGCTCGCAAGCGGGCTCTGGGGGGGGTTACCACTGGACCACCAGGGCCAGGGAAAGAATTAATACTAATGCCCGCGATCGGGCGATGGGGATATTGTTAACATAATGCCCGTGATGGGGCGGGGTTTCCACTGGACCACCAGGGAGTGTATTATTACTGTTGCCCACGATTGGACAACAAGGAGGGGGGCACAATGCTCCCAGGGCAGGGGGCTTGTGGTCAGTGTTCTGAGTGGGCAGGTGGCTACCCACGACTGGCGGCCTACCTTGTTGCACCCTGCAATATGGCAGCTCGCCTGTGGGTGGCCTGGATTTGTTCCTGGTTTTCCCAGGCACATCTTTGCGCCCACTGAGCAGCACAAGGTGGGGTTGTGCCAGCATATGTGCCGCACATCCCAGGCTGAATATCGGGATGTGCCGCATATGCATGGGCACGCCCCCCACACTTGCACAGCATATATTACCGATGCTCCCCAGTGCATCGGGAGTTGCGCATTGCAGCTTGCCCCATTGAATATCGTGCAGGGGCACATTGGTGGGTTGCGCATGTGCAACCCTTTTGAATATCCAGGCCCTTGTATTTTGCTAATCCAGAGCTCATACTACTTGCTCCCATTTACTCACACTGTAACTGCAATCATTATCTGTATGTTTCAGCTCAAGCTGCCTCCCTGTTGCTGCTCTCCATGCTATGCATCTTAATTGTTTTCACCTGGTTCAGGATCATTCTGAATCCCAGCCCATGCAGCTCAATCCTGCTTCCTGAACTTATACCATGTACCTCATTGCTGCTGTTTTCACTGCACTGCCTAGCCAATTTGCTGCTTTCAGAGCATTGCCTCCCTACAGTATATGTTAATTCGAATTGTTAGCCTTATAACTCATAATTACTCAATACTGAGGCTGCTCTATTGCGTTTTCAGATTGTTGTTATACTCTGGAGGTCAGCTAAGCTACCACTGATGCTGTAAACTAGTTTTAATATCTGCATGTGGGTCACGTGGTGCCTTCCCATCTCTTCTTGTTTCTCCTATGGTGGGGGGCTGGACGTGTTGTTCGTGGCCCCATGTGGCATACTAACTCATGTTTGAATCCTGCTTCGCTACTAAAATCCACAGAGCATTTTGTCTCCTTCATTGACTAACTTAAAGGCCTGGCTGGCTTGTCCTACTATTCATATTTGCTGCTCCTTCAGCCTCCATGCAGGTCCAACCATTTGCTTACTCTGCTTACTGACCTACATGCAGGTCCACTCATTGCCTATGCAATTCATTTGCTCAATGCTCGCAACTACCATGTCTGATCTATGTGAAGGTCCCAGCACTCAACGCTTCATTCAGCTCCTCCTCAGTCATTTCTGGGGCATGCCAGCCATAACCATTCCATGGCTCAGGGCCCCTGCAGCCGATGGTCTCTCTCTGCACCTATGAAGTCTGCATCTTGAGCATGTCTGACTTGGGGTGGGGTCCTTCTCACTTGGCCCATAGCTGGAAATGTCCTTACTCCAGGCCTGGCATTAGCCATTCGAGACTCGACGGCAGCTCCTGGTGTAGAATTTAAGACTATCTGTGAAAGGTTGTAACAGTGATCTCCTTTTGCTCTAGTATTCTACTCGCAAGGCACCTTCACCGCATTCTTCCTACGACTGCCACTGGTTCATCTAGTTTGTTTTTAGGGTGGGTAGGCCAGGCGAATGCCTCAGCAGTCGCTCTCCTTCTCTTGTCTTGTTTGCCCTGATGTTACAGAGCACTCTCACAACCTTCCACTGCATTCCTGTTACAGGAATTGAGTGAAAGCTTTCCTCCAAATTGGAATATTTTCCACCCCCCTTTAATTGGGTTTCTCAACTGCAGCATCAGAGCCGTCACTAAACAAAACATCCCAAGCCCAGAGGGAAGCGACCTAGGTCTTGGATCCCCAGACATTTCCTCCTCAAAGGGTTTTTTTCTCTCCTCCATGCCTCAGGTCATAAACGTTAGTTAGCCGTAGCTAGTGTTCCCTAATTCCTTTGGGTAGGTTCTGCTATTGGATGGAGGTGAATTGTGTTCCTGCTTGCCGTTTCCTCTCTCTTTCAGGAGATTCCCTCAATCTCCAGCACGCATCATACTCATGCCATTGCTACCCTGCACATCTCATTACGTTATCAAACTGTCTGGTGCCTAATCTACTACTATGCCTCACAGCTACTGATTGCTAACGTGCTTTCATACTACTACTTTTCTTTTTGGGGATGCTTCCTAAGGTACCTTTAGCAAAGAGAATTGTCCCACGGCACCTCTAGGGGTGGAACACTCTTCGAGGGTTCCTTGCCTTTGATACTCCTACAGGGTGGTTATTCCTCTGGAATAAAGAGTGCGAATGGCCAAAACCAAGTAACACAGTTGCACAAGCATTACATCATACTGACTGCGTAGGCCATTGAATTGGAAGGCTATGCCTGTGGTTCAGTGGACTAGCAGCCAGCCACTCCCCTTGCTGTGCTACATAAGCAGTTCCACTGAGCCTCTCTCTCAAGCACATTTTCTTTGCTCCACCATCCTCCCCTCCTCCTCCAGCGGCATCGCCTCTCTCCTTGGGATGTTTCCTAAGGTACCTTTAGCCAAGGGAATCGTCTCGTGGCACCTCTAGGGGTGGAACACTCTTCAAGGGTTCCTTGCCTTTGGTTCCCCTACAGGATGGTAATTCCTCTGGAATAGAGAGTGCATATAGCCAAAACCAAGTAACAGAGTTGCACAAGCACTACATCATACTGGTTGCATAGGCCATTGAATTATCTTTTATGTTCTTTTCCTGTATAATGTCAATATATTACCTGTGTGCTCAACCCATGTAGTATGTTATTTGATGCGGAACCTTTGTAAACGAACCTCTGGTTCAAAGGTTTTATAATCCAAACTACAAATAAATAGATAAATGTTTCTCTGAAAACTTTTCTACTTCCAGTGTTCCTATATTTAAGCTATAGATATTCTCCCCCACTAGAAATGGAAGCAAGATTATTTAATGTTTTTCAGTTCCTCTGGGGTTCAAGATTGAATCCCATTAAACAAAACCATGTCTACAGAGATATAAAGGAGGGGGGACCACGGATGGTGAAACCCTTAGCTTTTTTCCTACAGTATATTGTTCCTTTTAGTTTTTACGTCTATATTTGCACAATCACAAGTACTCTGGATAACATTAAGTTAGATGGATCATTAACATATTATTGATTCAGGATTAGTATGTGAGCATTTATGGGCCTTCGGGCTGTCTTGCTCTCTATAGAACTTAGCATGAACCTTAGTTAGTAGAAGACATGAGGGGCAATTTTAAAAGCTCCCCTTAGATCAGCACACCATGCACCGAACCTCCGACTGCAGCAAACTTGAGTGCACCAGGGACCCTGCAGTACATTTTGAATGCACTGGGATCCAGGCATCAAAGTCTCTGAGTTTGCTGCAAGCCGTCTTGTGTGCCAAACAAATGGTGCATGGGAGGGGGATGCGGCAAACTGCGGGATACTGTTGCAGCAGAAGCCAGTAATGAAGACCTGACAGCCGGTCTCCAAGGTGGCTGGTGGGGCCACGGTGGACAGGACAAGGCTGATGGAGGGTAGGATAGGTCAGGATGGTGCAAGGGTGTGGCAACAGTACCTGACGGGGATGGTGCAAGGCCGCCACTACACAGTGCAGGTCCCTGTTGGGGGGGGCACTTGCATGGCTGGTACTGGGGGAGGACCCTGAGGCACTACCTGATGCAGACTGCTGGCCACTCCATCAGTGGTTTGTCTGGTGTCAGATGCTGTGTGGGTGTCTTCAGCAGGGGGGCACAGGTTCACCCTCCCACCCAGCAATGGCTCCAGGGGTGGCACACGGGCTATTAGACCAGCTCCTGGTCTAACAGCAAAGAACTGTGCACCGTTTGGGGGGGCTTGCAAAATCCCACTGTCGGGGATGTTGCAAAACTACTCTGGCAGAAGCCCTCTACCACCAGGGAGCACCGATGCATCTGTCACAAGGACAGCGCAAGCTCAACAGGCACAGGTGGTCCCCCAAGTGGTGCAGGCTGTGTTCTAAAACTGGGAATGGCACAAGGTGTGGTGCAGGAAGACCCTTGCACCATTTCTCCTTGACACAAGCACCTTGCGTCATTCCCAATGTTTTGAAAACCGGGCCATGGTGTTTTCACTATTTCGATCAGTGGGACGGAGGGTGGGATTCTATCACATGGGCATTACTGGTCTTGTTTCTATCATACCTGCAGTGTGGTTTTAACAAAATAAAACAGTGGAAGTTATCTACAAATTTGTTCTTACATTATTAAGGAAGCAGTTGTATGATTTCATCATAAAGCCAGCATATACCACAGAACCAATTTTCGAGAAATGTCCAGGTAACCACACACATTTTACCAGAAAACAGAAGGTAGACAATAGAATATCACAAAAAAAGTGGGACATGCTGTTGCTCTGCACTCATGACAGACTTCAAGTAAAAAATAATCATAAACACAGTAGTATTGTAGTGTATGGTGGAACGCTACTAAGCATGGAAATCCATGCGTAGCACAGCATTGTTGTGCTGCACTTGGGTCATTACTACTGCAGCATAACAAGATGAAATGCTTTCTTGTGCTCCCCCCAGCGCAACTCTGGCAGTCGATTCTAACTCCCACCCACCTTCACGTCCTATCTGTAACCCATAACAGAGGTAGACAGTGTGATTCAAAATGGTGAGTTTATGTTTGTTTTCAATCTCAGTGCAGAGCTTCTTGTAATAGTGAGACACAATGGAATCACACTGAACGTATGAGCAAAACAGCCATGCAAGTAAGAAAAACCTTTTTCTGATTTATTCTGCAACTGACTATTGTGAAAATTTATCATTGCTGCCACCCATTGTAGCCCTCATTCACTTGGTGATGCATAGTTAAAATAAAAATACACATTTCTTAAATATAACTGAGTCATACTTTTTCTGTTAGATCAACAATACACTATAAAAGACAATGTATGGTTGTCTAAACACAACAAGCCTGAACAGGCATCTCAACCTCACCCTGGAAACCAAGAACCTATCAAGCTTTGTTCTCAAAGTTCACTGGTTGCCAGGGCAACCTCTTGATGCCTACAACAGTCTTGTTGTGTACAGATGAACATACATTCTCCTCTATATAGATAGACTCTGCACCAGGCTGGATTTCTCTCAAAAAGAGGAGACAATGGAGCATCTGTTTTTTACATGCTTTCATATTAAGGACTTTTGGATGTTACTAAGTAAAACATGAAATGGGACTTTTTGCTTTTTGTTTTTGCTTTTTGCTGAAACTTTGCATAATTGTTTGTATATTCAGAAGGGGGATGGGAGCTTTGGGAAGACAGCACACTGTTTCTCATTATGGCTTCTGTTAAATGGTGTTTTTGGCATAATAGATGTCTTTTTAGTTTTCAATAAAAAGAAGAATCAGTCCTGTCAATACTGCATAAAATCCGGAAGAAAAAATTACTCACTGTAGTAATGTTGTTTCTTCTTAAGGGATCCATCAGTAGTATTCACAAGCTGCATCTCAGTCCACTGGACTGTGTTGCCCCAGAAACAGAACTTATGCTAATTATAGAATTTGGAATGAGAAAGAAGTTCAGACTCTGCACTAAGGTCACCCTCCTCCATCTGACTTTATTCTGATTTGTTTCTAAAGCTGGGAAGGGAACTATGACCACTAAAACTAGCCAAATGGCTACCAGATTTTTTCAAACAGTTCCTCCAGTTGATGACATCACTGGGCTTCACACAGATTGTTTCCTCAGCTACCCATAATCACAGTCATTCTCTGGATTTGGTTTTCCTCCTGGGGATTGAGGCCTCTGACTTGAGGGTGGAACCTGTCGGTTGGTCCGATCATTACACCGTGAGGTTCAACTTTTGCGCCCCCCTTGGTAGGTCTGCCCTGTGGAAATGATCAGTTACCGTCCTTTACGGGGTGTGCGCCTGAAGACCTGGCGGTGGTAATTGACCTCTCGGAGTTTCCTGATGCCAGCTCAGGTCCTGAGCCATTGGTTCTGGCCTATAATAAGGTTATTTCCATGGCACTTGATCTGATTGCTCCCATACGTGTTCATCACCTTCCAATTCGCTTTCGGGACCCCTGGTTCAATGGGTTCCTGAGGGAGTTGCGGCGGTTGGGACGAAGGTTAGAACGTCGTTGGCAGAAATCCACCCTGGTGGCCAACCATCTTAGTTTGGGGGAGCATTATCAGTCCTACCAATCAGCGATCTCCCGTAAGAAGGCAGAGGTCCTGTCCAGGGAGATTGCTGTTTCTCAGAACCAACCAGCTCAACTCTTCCGAACTGTGGACAGGTTGTGCAACCCAGCCTGTCTGCAGCTCCGTCAAGCCTATTCACAAAAGGAGTGTGATGAGCTTGCTCGATTCTTTGCGAATAAGGTGGCCAACATCAGGTCAGAGAGCCTCTTGACTTGCTGTATGGGGGACACTGTTGGTCGGTGCTCGGTCACTATGCCTTGTACTTCCTGGAGTACCTTTGACCTACCAGAGTTCGTGGATATTATGCGGATTGTCCAGGGGATGCGCCCTACGTACTGTGGTTTAGATCCTGTCCCAGCTTCACTGATTTTGGGTTGTTATGAGATCATTGGCCCGGTTCTGGCTCAGATTGGCTGGTGCTCCTTGGAATCGGGTGAGTTTCCAAGCTCCCTGAAGAAGGCGGTGGTGACACCCCTTCTGAAGAAAGCTTTATTGGACCCGGACACTCTAGCTAACTACAGACCCATCTCGAACCTTCCCTTTATAGGAAAGATTATTGAGAAAGTAGTGGCAACTCAACTGGAGAACAATTTGACCATCCATAATGTCTACAAACCTCTCCAGTCTGGTTTCCGTAAGAAGCATAGTACTGAGACTGCTCTGCTTCGGGTGCTCAATGATCTCCTGATGGCGAGAGATTGGAGAAACCATTCCATTCTGGTACTCCTAGATCTCTCTTCAGCCTTTGACACTGTAGACCGTGGGGTGCTACTCGAGCACCTGAGGTCCATCTGTGGACTGACAAGTACAGTACTCAGGTGGTTTACATCTTTTCTATCTGGTAGAACACAGAGAGTCGTGTCGGGGATCTTTTCTTCTGACTCGTTCTGTCTGTCATGTGGGGTCCCTCAGGGCTTGGTGTTGTCCCCCATGTTGTTTGCAGTGTATATGCTACCTCTCAGAGACATTGTAAGACCATATGGGCTGAGGTTTCACTACTATGCTGATGATACCCAGCTCTACCTGTCTTTTGCTCCCAACCAGGTTAGTGTTCTCTCAGTATTTAATAACTGCCTCGCTGAAATCCAAGACTGGATGAATTCGAGTTGGTTAAAGTTGAATGCAGGAAAGACCGAGGCTATGGTTGTGGACCCAGGTCACAGGATAGAGGGGTTGAGGACTGATCAGATCTGGATTATTTCTGGGGGGGGGGGCACAGATCCTCACCTCAGAATGGATGCGCGACCTGGGAGTGGTGCTTGATGATGAGCTGACCCTTCGTTATCAGGTGTCAGTCGTCGTTAAGTCTGCCTTTTATCATCTTAGGAACATTGCCAGGGTCAAACACCTTGTTCCGTCTAGCGATCTGCCTGTGTTGGTTCACGCCTTTGTGACCTCGTGCCTTGACTATTGCAACTCTCTTTACTTGGGGCTTCCTGGGGCTGATATCCGCCACTTGCAGCTAGTGCAGAATGCTGCTGCCCAATTGTTTTCAGGGGTGTCTCGGAGATCGCATATCACCCCTGTGCTGTGCGATCTGCACTGGCTGCCGATTCAGTGGCGGATCACCTTTAAGGTAGGTTTATTGACCTACAAAGCCCTCCATGGACTTGGTCCTGACTACTTGAAAGAGCTTCTGATTCCCAACACCCCTGTGCGACAGCTCCGCTCAGCTGACAAGGGGTTGCTGGAGATTCCGAGGGTTACTTTGAAATCTTCTGGGGCCCGTGCTTTTATGTTTGCGGCCCCTACCCTCTGGAATTCTCTGCCCCGCCAGCTTCGGGAGTGCTTGACCGTGGGGGATTTTAAACAGGCACTTAAAACTTTTTTGTGGAGTCAGGCTTTCCAGTGAACTGTTATTATTTGTTCCTGTTGTTTTATTCATTAACTGTAATAGTTTTTTTGGACTATGTTTTAACATTGTAAAGCGCCTTGGTATTTGAAAGGCACTTAAAAAATAAAGTTATTATTATTATTAATAAAAGTTTGAAAACAGTAAACAATAAAAGCAGACTTTTGATTAGACACACGTAATAAGTAAAGCTCAAGCCAATAAAACACAACTGAGTCTTGTCTCAACCTATTTCCAGGTTCTGAAACAGGAAGCTGGGTAAGGGATTGTGAATATTACTGATGCATTCCTTAAGAAGAAACACTATTACAGTGAGTACTTTTTTTCTTCTAATCCCAGGAATCTATCAGTATAAGTTCACTAGCTGCAGATTCCATAGCAGTACCTTGGGAGCCTAGGTCCAGAACGTTTTTAGGGAAAAGATTCTGCAAGACACCAGTGCCAAAGACGGCATCTTTTCTGGACTGTATGTTCAGACAGTACTATTTTGTGAAGGTTTGTATTATTCTCCAGGTAGCTTCTTTACAAATCTCTTGAAAGGGGATGCCCTTTGCAGTTGCCACAGAGGCAAAGGAGTCCCTTGTGGAATACACCCTCAATCCACTTGGGGCAATTTGCCAGCATTCTCATAACAGAATTGAATACAGGACTATCTAGTGTGAACTAGTTCTCCTAGTTGCTGGTTTGCCTTTCTCCACTTCATCCTAGGTGATAAAAGGCTGAGTGCTGTTGGACTTGACATCTTTTGTGTGGTCCAGATAAGGGTTCAGTGCCTTTTTTATGTCCAGACAGTGGATGTTTTGTTCGCCTGTACTGGACTGCTCAGTGAAAAGCACAGGAAGGGAAACTGACTAGTCCAGGTGTAATTCTGACATAGCCGGAGCAAGGAATTTCCTATTGCTCCTGAGAACTACTGTGCCTTACCCATGAAAGATGATGTAGTTTGGATTTCTGCAGAGGACTTGGAGCTCGCTCACTCTCCAAGCAGGTGTCATAGCCACTAGGAATATTGTTTTTCAAGTGACCTATTTAAGGTCAGCAGCAGCCATTGCTTAAAGGGAGCTTCCACCAGCTGGGCAATGCACACATTTAGGTCCCAGGGAGGGAGGGACAGGATCCCTCACCTGAGGGTACAAATGGCTAAGGCCTTTCAAGAACCTTTTAGAAATACAGTGGATTCCTGATGTATGCACATGCCTGGGACAAGCTGAATTTGTGCATACAACCAGAATGTCATAGAAATGAATGGGAGCATATAGAAATCAATGGGACACTATTTACAAACATAACTCACATGCTCACAAATACATCTAAGCCATCTTAAATTCTGTTTAATGTTACTTTAAGCAACATAAAAAGTGACAGCCTTTACCATAGCGTATAATTTTTTTGTGCTAAACTGAACACTCACTCACTGATGCTGACCCACTTCCACTTCCGCTGCAGCAAGCAAGAGTGAAGGCAGCTTTCAGTGAGCAGCATGCATTTTGAAATCAGATCCTTTGCCATCAGTCCATCACCCTCTGTGAGTAATCAGAACTGAAAACTAAGAGCAGTCACTATCGCTATGGTATAGTGTGGTGGGGGGGTCATGTTTAACTGGGCTCTGGCATTTGTCAGGTGATTAGTAGTTTAGCTATAGGGGACAGTCTAGTGGCTGTAAGGAAATGACAACTGAATGCAACTGTCAAAGAGGTGACAAAGACCTTCTGGGGACCTGCTGGGGAAGATGTGAAGATGACATAAATGTGTATATAACCAAAAAACTGTGTGTGTGCATATAAACGAAATAATTAACATTGCTGGAATAGGGCTAGAATCATAGAAACATAGAAACATAGACTTTGACGGCAGATAAGGACCGCTAGGCCCATCTAGTCTGCCCATTTCCCTACCTACAGGATAGGCCGCAGATCCTAGTTAACCAACAGCCTATTTCTTCCTACCCCCCACAAGAATTGCCTTATGTCTGTCCCATGCATTCTTGAATTCTCCCACAGTTTTAGACCCCACAACCTCCTCAGGAAGGCTGTTCCACGCATCCACTACCCTCTCTGTGAAATAATACTTCCTCACATTGCCCCTGAACTGCCCTCCTTCTATCTCTAAATTGTGTCCCCTTGTTCTTGCAAGTCTCTTTTTCTGAAAGATGCTACCCTCTTGGACTTTGTTGATTCCACTGAGGTACTTAAAAGTTTCTATCATGTCCCCCCTCCTTCTTTCCTCAAGGGTATACATATTAAGCTCCTTTGATCTCTCCTCTCATCGGCTTCTCTTGCAGACCCTGCACCATTTTAGTTGCCCTCCTCTGGACTGCCTCTATCCTGTCTATGTTCTTATGGAGATGGGGTCTCCAGAACTGGACACAGTATTCCAGATGGGATCTCACCAACTGTCTGTACAGAGGGATAACAACTTCCTGTTTTCTGCTGATGATGCCTCTCCTATACATCCCAGTATACCCCCAGCCCTCCTACTGCCTTCTCACATTGCTTGTGTAACCTTAAGGTCATCTGATATGATTACCCCAGGTCCCTTTCTTTTTGTTGTTGTTACTACCTCCCCACCCATTGTGTATTCTTCCCTGTTCTTGTTTCCCAGGTGCATTATTTTGCACTTCTTTGCATTGAATCCTAGCTGCCATACTTCGACCATTCCTCCAACCTTGCCAAGTCCCTTTTCGTCCTTTCCACACCTCCTTGTGTATCAACCCTGTTGCAGATCTTTGTGTCATCTGCAAAAAGGCATACTTTTCCTTCCAGTCCCTCTGCAATGTCACTGATGAAGACATTAAAAAGGACTGGACCCAATACTGAACCCTGCAGTACCCCACTAGTAACCCCCTTTCTTCAGAGTGGACTCCATTTACAATTACCTTCTGTGTCCTGTTGTCCAGCCAATGTTTTACCCAGGCTACCACCCTGGGTCCCACTCCCAGGCTGGTTAATTTGACTATTAATCTTTTGTGTGGGACTGTGTCAAATGCCTTGCTAAAGTCTAGGTAGGCCATGTCCACAGCCCCTCCCTGGTCTACTACTTTGGTCACCCAGTCAAAGAAATCTATTAGATTCATCTGACATGACCTTCCCGCTGTGAACCCATGCTGCCTTGGGTCCTGTGCTCCACTGGCCTCTAGGTACTCAACTATTCTTTCCTTCAGAAGTGACTCCATCACTTTCCCTACCACAGAGGTCAGACTGACAGGTCTGTAGTTTCTGCCTCTGTCTTGGTCCCACTTTTGTGAAGGGGAATCACATCCGCCTTCCTCCAGTCCTCGGGTACCACACCATCCTCCCATGATTTATTAAAAAGAGTAGCCAGTGGTTTCACTAGTTCCTCCCTTAATTCTTTTAGAATTCTGGGGTGAATTCCATCAGGACCCATTGCTTTGTCCACCTTCAGTTTTAGGAGTTCTTGCAGAACCCTTTCTTCTGTGGAAGGACTGGGATCGACCCCCATCAAGAGTGCTTCTGTTAATTGGATTAGGCACTTCCCCCTCCTCTTTTGTGAATACTGAGCAGAAATATTCATTCAGTATTCCTGCTTTTTCACTGTCCCCCTCTGCCCACCCACCGTTCATTCTATTCAGCCTCACTATCCTCCTTTGTCTTTCTACGCTCACTGATGTACCTATAAAAGGTTTTATCCCCCTTCTTAACTGAGTTGGCTATCTTTTCCTCAGTTTGGGCCTTTGCTATTCTGACTTCTCTCCCTGCTTCCTTCTGCCTTAACTGGTACAGCTCTCTGTCCTGCTCCTTCTGTGTTTCCTTATACTTCCGGAATGCTATCTTTTTCTTCCTGACTTTCACAGCCACCTCTTTTGAGAATCATAGTGGCTTTTCTTTCAGTTTTGATTTGTTTATTTGCTTCACAAAAGGCTTGTTGCCTCTGTCATGGCAGTTTGATAATTCCCCATTGTTGCTCCACACCTCCTTCTAGCCTGTTTGCTAGTGCTTTTCTGAGGCACTCTCCCATCTTGCCAAGTCAGCCCTCCTAAAGTCCAGTACCCTCACTTTTGTATGGCTGGACTCTGTAGCTGAGTTTAATGTGAACCACACTGTTTGATGGTCACTTGTCCCCAGATGGCAACCCGCTTCTAGATCTGAGATCCTTTCACTGCCCCGTTTGAAATCTGAGGTCTAGAGATTGCTCCTCATGAGTGGGTTCGAAACTAGCTGTCTAATGCCTGCCACCTGTAGGGCATCAAGAATGCCCTGCTCTTGGATGTGGCTGCAGCAAATGTGCTCCAGTTAACATCTGGCATATTTAGGTCTCCCATCAACAGTATCTCCCCTTTCTCTGCCATTCTAAGAATGCCTTCTATCATATCCTTGTCCATTCCTTCCCCCTGACATGGGGGTCCGTATACAACCCCTGTGCGGATTGTGGTGCCCTTTCCAGTCTCCAAGGTGACCCACAGTGCCTCCTCTCCTCCCTGTTTACTCTTTTGTTCAGTTGCTTTTATCCCTTCCTTTACATAGAGAGCTACTCCTCCCTCTTCTCCCCTGCCTGTCTCTCCTGTAGGTTATGTACCCTGGTATGTTAACATCCCAGTCATGGTTCTCTGTGTACCATGTTTCTGTGACTGCTACAATATCCAGGCATCCCTCTTCCATTAAGGCCATCAGCTCAGGGAGCTTGTTGCCCAGACTACGGTATTGGTACTCATTACCCTCCATTTCCTGATGGCCTTACTCCCTTTTGCCCCATCCCTGTCCTTCTTGCCTTTGTCACTTTCTCCATTTACCCTGCCCTTCTCCTATCGACACCTCTATGTTGGTGTTTGCCGCACTACTACGTGATTATTTGAGGGGCTAGGATTTTCCTGCTCCTTTCCAGTGCCTCCCCTTGGCTAGTTTAAACCTTGCCAATGAAGCATTTAAACCTATCACCTAGGATCCTGGTTCCCCTCCCGGACAGATGCAGCCCATCATGCCAGTATAGGCTTGCATCACTCCAGGTGGACCCCCAGTCCCCAGTGAAGCCAAATCCCTGAGCTCCACACCAGTTTATCAACCATTGATTGAATCCCATGGTGCAGAACACCCTAGCCTCTCCTATGCCATAGATGGATAGCACCTCCGAGAAGGTTACCGTGCGTGCTACTTGACTAAGACCCCTCCCCAATTCCACAAACTCTTCCTGCACTTCTCTAATCCCTTTCTTAGTCAGGTCATTTGTCCCTAGGTGGACAATGACATCCAGCTCCCTTCCCTGTGCAGCTGCTCCGGCAATCCTGAGGATTTGCTCCCTGTCCTTCCAAGCCATGGTGCCAGGCAGGCACCTTACCTCCCTCTCCCTTCCTCCCCCAGTTCTACCTTCCTAACAAAGGAGTCCCCCATCAGGAGTTGTTTCCTTCCCTGCAGGGTCCCCTGCCATCCTCCTGTGGGTCTCCTTTGTGGAGGTTCCCAGCATCCTCCTTGGTCTCCACTGTGGGTGCCTCCATAGAGGAACCACACTTTGCCAGAATGGCATAGGAATTGTGGAGAGGTACAACTGGAGGGATGCGCCTCTGTTCCACCACTCTCACCCTCCCTGAACCCACTGTGGTCCAACCGCTCCTCTTTCTTGGCAACCTCTGAGGCAACGGCAGTGGCACTGGTGGTCCCTGGATGGAAGAGGAGGTCCCACAAATCCTGGCCAACTCAGCCTGGAGATGAGAAACCTCCTCCCTCAGCCCAGAGAGGTGCCTGCAGATGGGACAACACCGCATCCTCCAGAACATCTCCCAGAGACTGCTGCTCCACAGCCACTGCACCACTCCAATCATGTCTTATTTCTGGCCCCTTAACTGTTTGCAATCCTTACTCTTTCCTCTGTTTTTTCTCTCTCTCCTTACTTTCTGCCTGTGTGCCCTTTAAGCTCCTGATTGTCCTGTTCTGAGACAAGAATATCCTTATTTCTCCAGTAGACCACTTGCTCAGAGGCAGACCTCCAGCAACTAGAGGGGCCGAGAGCTACTCTTGCCCTTCTAGGATGGTGGGTCCTTGGTGGTTCTGTGATCACTCACTTCCTGCCCCTAAACAGGAAGTTCCTGTTGTCAGTCAAATCCTGTGCCTATAAAAATAGAACTAGCTTTGGGTAGGGGGGTGGAGGGGAGGGAAGGAGGGCAAGATAGTCCCAGCAGAGAAGTTCAGTCACACAGCAGTCCTTTCTCCTGGTGTCTTCTGCCAAGCTATTAGCTTCATTTTTTTTTTTTGCATACATCCGAATGGCATATAAGTGGAATCCTCTGTAGGTTGTGAGGCCACAGACTTTTCCTTGACAGCAGATGTGTAAACTGACACTGCTTCCCAATGCACTTTCAGGGTGGAGGGCCTCAGGCCTAGGAACAGCAGGTGCACATGGTAATCCAAAGGCGCTTTTACACATAGGTTTATGTAACAGAATAACTGTTATGGAAACAGTATTCCGTTACATCCCTTGTGTGTAAAGTGCATCTGTTTCGTTCCCTAGGGGAACGTTCGTCCAAACCGCAATTTATGCTTTTCGCGGTTTGCACCGTTGTGTTCTGTTTCATTGGGCTGTGTAAAACAGCCATTCCAGCAGAAAGGCAGAAAACAACATATATAGCAGCAAACTCTGGGGGAGCCAAAACAAATGGAGGTGGGGTCTGCCAGAATACTCGCAGCGTGTAGAAAGGAACCAGAACGCAACAGAGTACAACGGCACCACACAGGTAACGCTGATTCCGTTTTAAAAACCTGTGTGTAAAAGCGCCTCAAGACTGTAGGCAGGCTTGACTGCATAGGGATTATCTTTCTAGGAGCACATCAGAATGAAAATCTCATCCATTTTGAAGCACATGTTTTTCTTACTGTTGGTTTTCTAGAAACCGTCAACACTCTCATTACTTCCTCTGAGAAATTTAGACTAGAGAACTCTAGCTCTTCAAGAACCATGGCCATAGTTATAGAGTTCAGGGATCTGGGAACGTTATCCTGGTCTGAGGCAGAGTCAGCAAGTTGTGCCTCAGTGGCAGGTTGATTACAGACTTGTTGGACAGGGCCAGAAGCATAGAGTACCAGGTCTGCCTGGCCCAGTCTGGCGCTATCAGAATCGTTGTTGGCTCCCTCGTTAGCTTTATGAGCATCTTCTACAGGGGTAAAAACAGAGGGATGGCATTTAGGAACTTCCCTGCTCAGTCCAGGACCAGGGCATCCTCAGGGACTGATCCCAATGCTGGGGGCCTGCAGCAAAAATGTGGGAACTGGTTGTTCTCCCAGGAAGCAAACAGGTCTATTTCTGCTGCACCCCATCATCTGAACACTGGTGCCCACACCTGCTGGTTCAGGGTCTATTCATGGCTTCCTCGGCTGATTCTGCTTACAGAGTCTGCCAGGGCATTGTCTTTCCCTGGCAGGTTCTAAACCTTGGGAATAGGCTAGGAGCCATATCTTCATGGCTTCTATGCATAGCCTGGAGGATCTTGTTCCTCTCTGCTTGTTTATGTAGTACATTGCTGTGGTGGTGTCTGTTTGAATCTGGACAGACTGACCCTGAATCTGGGAGGAAAAGGCTTGCATTGCTAGGAACACTGTGCTGAGCTCCAGGAGACTGATATGTTCCTGAGTCTGCTGTGTGCTTCAGATGCCACTAATGGTGAGATCCACTAGGTGGGCATCCCACCACAGGAGTGAGGTATCTGTTGTGAGGATACTTCTAGGGGATTGTTGGAGGAAGGGAATACCCTCTCTAAGGTTGTCCTCTTCCTTTCACCACTCTAGTGCCCTCAGTAAAGTTTTTGTATCTGTGCAGCAATGCAGACATCACTGTACAATCATGCGAGCCACTGTATGACGGTGCCACACGCTTCGGCATTGTGCTTAGTTATCACTTTTCCCACCTTTATTGTGTTACACTAGGGCTGCAATTGTCAGTTCTGGATGGGCAGTAGGCACTGTACATTAGAGTAATGTACGTGGACCGAGTGGCATTTACAAGAAGTATTACAGTGTAGATGCACCCTGCTGGGTGCCAATTCACTTATCGTCAGCCAAAGCTTTCCCCCACAACTCTTCCTCTGCCACCTCCTCATCTGATATGCCCCTGGCAGACCCATTCCCACCCTGTCCCAGTGGCACAAGCCACTTAGACCACCTCCTGGCTGGTCTAAGTGGTGTCCTGACCTGTGGCCTGAAATCCTAAAAAAGGGCATGTGGCTGCCCTGTCCTGGCGCATACCCCCTTATGACCTAGTGCAGCCCAATGTAGGTCACAAGGGTGGCACAGAGCCCCTTCAGTGCAGTGTCTCCCCATTCTGGCGCAGACCACGTTTCAGAATAGGGGATGACACAATTTATGATGCAAGGTGCCACTTGCATCATTCTTGTTTGATGCAGGCACCTTGTGTCACTCTTAGGGCTTTGAGAATCAGGCCCACTGTTTCCAATGCCTGCCCTGAGGCTTTTTTACTTTTATTCTTGCCATCACTGGGCTTGGGGTTCCCTCTTTTGGACACCCTGAGTTCTGTACCATCTTTACTGTGCTTTCTGATGACTAAGCACTTTTTTCCTTTTCTGTCCCTTTTAACAGGAACTGCTGCTTGTCTTCACCTGAGCCTTTGGGAGGTGGCATGGAAGCATACATAAAAACATACGAACGTGCCAGCAAATAATGGCCTTACAGTCTGTCTAGTCTGCTTGATTGTGCAGCTCCCTATGTATTTATATAAAGACTGGGCCCCATTTCTCTTTTGATCTCCCTCTACTAGTGTTGTTAGGATAGTATACTATGAATTAGGATACCACCAGATACCTGATGTTTGGCCAGATAGTGGATCCGGTCAGATAGTAGCACTATCCAACTGTGGATCCAACCGTCCCAGATCCAGGTCAGATCCCCTGGATCTGCAGTCAGATCCCTGGATCCAACACATGATCCAACCGCAGATCCCTGGATCCGACCTCAGATAATTTGGGATCCAACCTCTGAATTAGGTCAGATCCCAGGTCAGATCCCAGGTTGGACACTGCCACTATCCGATGGATCACGATTGGATCCACAAAGGCACCATCTGAGTATCACTACCCTCTACTTCCCCCTCTAACTCCCACTCGCCCCCTCTTCTACCTGCAATTTTCCCCCTCACCCTGTCCAAACCCCTCTTGAAACTGTCCACTTTTTTAAGGATACAACCTCCTATGGCAGCTCATTTCACTTGGCAACCACCATCTTGGTGAAAAAGTGCATTCCCTGCTCTCTCCTAAACCTTCCCCATACCAACTTTATGCTGTTCCCCCTAGCAGCCCTGTTCCCCCAAAAGCTGAAGAGGGCTCAGTACTCACCATGTTAATACCATTAAGGTACTTAAAGGTCTCAGTCATACGTTTCCACTCTCCTGTCTCTCCTCAAGAGAGTACATTTTGAGCTCCCTGAGCCTCTTCTGATTTGCCCTTCTGGCCCCGGATCATCTTGGTTGCCCTTCTCTGGACTGTCTCCAGCAAGTTGATATCTTAAGGGTACTAAAACTGCACACTGTACTCCAGGTGTAGTCTTACCGATGACTTGTACAGATGCAGAATGACCTCTGCCATCCTGGTGGTAATTCCCCTGGCTATACAACTCAGCATCCAATTTGCTTTGGCTGCTGCTCTCTTGACATGTACAGAATGTTTTAGGTGGCCTGTGATTATTACTCCCAGGTCCTTTTCTTCCTGTGTGTAAATAAGAAAATGTTGGGAGCTGTCTTTCTTTTCAAAAAATACATCCTTCACACTGGATTCTCATGAAATCTTTACTTTATTCCCCCTATATTCTGTTCCTTTTGGAGCTTGTTCACAGGATTATGGTTTTCTGGTAATACAAATTCTTTTGTTAATATTTTTCATTGTTAAACTCATTTCAAAAGTTTTAAACTTAATTTAGGTTACAATCCATATATTTACACTTTGCTGTTACATTTGTTCTTTACTGTTAGTTGCTTTTAAATTGTTTCTTAAAATACAATCCTCCTACTAATACAGCCTAAGAAGTAACCAGAAAAAGAATACAATAGTTATCCATGGCTTGTGCAGGAACATTTCTTATGTTGTTTTTTTTTTCTATTAACCCTTAGGCTGCAGACAGAATTATAATGTATAAGAATTCTGGACTGATATATCAGTCCACGGCCCTACAAGGGTTAAAAAGTGCCCCCAGTCACCAAACAGTAGTGTGCAATTTAACTCCTGCTAATGCCTGTCACCCTGTGTTTATGAAGATAGGTACTGTACCTGCAGTTCCCAAGCTGTTCAAATATTCATTTAATCTTTTGTTTATTTTCCATTTGACTTCCTTGTTTGTATTCGTTTAATAGATCTGTAACCCCTCACCCCTGCCTTTTTAGCAAAATGACAGGCGGCATGCTGTTGAAGCTGATAGCAGTACCTAGTGGAGACTGGGTTCGGGGAGGATGAGGTTACTCGGCACAGGGGACCTAGGTTTGGCTACTCTGGACAGGGGCACCCAAGTAAATCCGAACACAGGAAGCAATAACTGTAATGTCCAGAACCAGGAATGAGATTCTTCAGTGTGGCTTTTATTCACATCCAAGATGAACAAACAAAGCATAGATGGACCCCCACGGGGCTACATTCCTGGTAATGCAGATTAGAGACAACAGAACACTTTATCACTATTTCCAGCCCTCAGACTCTAAACCCACCAGGCACACAGCCCGGACTTACACGCAGCTTTGGGTACACAGCCCGACTTGTACACTACTTGGGTTTTCCCCACTGGCCCGGCTCCCCCGGGCCACTTGATCCACGGTCCATTTGAGGAATGGACCAATTATCCTGCTGTGGCTCCCCAAACCAAACTAGAGTCTTCGACTCCTAGAGAGCATTTTACTTCCAATCCCACGTCTGGGAACTTCCCTCATCACTGGCCGAGTGCCTGAGGTAAAGTAGTAATCCACAGAAGAAATCCGTAGAGGTGGACCTGGTCACTAAAGATGGGGGGCCACCCACCTCTGGCTCCCACAGCCCATACCCAGCCATTTCTCTGGAAACTGAACAATTCCTTTACTGAACTTTCAAATGTAGATTCTGGGTAGACATCTGTCACATCTCCTCTACATATAATTTGCATCCCAACAAGCTCTGGACTTGAACCTACTTTTAATTTGCTTAGCCCATTACTCTAGGCTTCCCAATATTTAGTAGTTCAATCCCCACAGTGTCACACAAGTTCCAGGGTGAAAAACATAGGCCCTTTTAGCAAGAGCAGACACTCACCCTCACGTTGCAGGTGCCCCACAGGTGACTCACAAATCTTCTTGTTCTCCCAAATAAACTCTGGAACAAACAGGCAGCATTTCCTTCACAAGCAGAACTAAGGGGTTGCCCCAGGAATCTGCAGGGAACCCTCTCCTGTCCCCCGAAGGGAGGGTCACTGAGACCCGAAAACAGCGGTCTCCACCACTTCAATTATCTTCTGTGTCTCTCTTTAAGGTGGAGACACACACCCTTTTAAACTAAAAGTAGCCCTCTGACAGGGCTGAGGCTCCTAGAGCCTTCACTGAGCTGCTTTCTCAGCAAGCTCCCAACTTCACTTCACTCACTGAAGACTGACTTCAAAACCTCCCAACATTCTAACTAACTCCCTTGCTGCAGATTCCAATGTGGCTCATGCAGCTGCGATAGTTTTATTGGTGATGTCATCCCTCAGTCTCAGCTGAGACTGAGAACAGAGTGAGACAGTGTGAAACCCATTTAACTGGAGTTTCACAAGCTGCCTTCCCTGCCTACCACTAGGTCTTACTGGGATTCTAGTAACCCCGGGTAACAAGGGGGTTACACTCGCCCTTGACCAGGAAAATTACTGTCCGCAGTCATTGTTTACCTGGCCTTAGGCCATCCCACCCTATGTGCTACCTGCGGAGGGGGTGATTAGGCCTCCTCCTACCATGTGCAAGCACAGGCAGGCAACACTAAGGGCCTAGAGGCCTTTAGCTGACATATCAGCCTCTACACTATTCACTTACTATGGACACCTAGTGGCTCTGGTAGAACCATCCAGAGCATAGCCCTGATAGATCAACACTGCGGTCCCTACTGCAGGTCAGGGCCACAGCCTGTCTATCCCCCCAACCCTCGAGGGAAAACCTATCTGCCTTTAACTTAATACCCCAAAAACAAAACAACCCAGGGACCTCCCTGACCTTGGGCAACCTGCAACCACACACCATTAAAATACCATATTTTATACCATTTTACTGTCTCCTCCCTACCCCAACAACCACACCTGTGGAAGGAAAGGGTTAATACAGTAATAACAACAATAACACCACAGTACTTTAAATTTCTACACACTAAAGTACTAATGAGGAACTCCGATGAGCCCCTCCTCCTCTTCTTGTCTTCTCTTCTGTCTTCCCAGGAACACCTGTAAGAAAAAGAAAGACAACACACACTCTCCTAAACTGCATACACAGTCTACCTAGACCCCTACCATCAAAACACTGAAGAATCCCAAGAAGATTTTTTAGAAAAAAAGGTAGAAAACAGTATATACATTAGAAAACAACGACATTATTTACAATACACATTTTGGGTGATGGAGTGCCCTAAAAGTCCCAACTAGTGACTACAATGCCTGAAGGCTAGTCCAATAAAGAGTCTCTCCTGGGCCGGAGCCTGGTGAAGCACAGTTCTAACAGGCCAAAGTCCTGAAGAGGAGAGTCTTTGAGAACAGTTCGCACATTTTGAAGTCTGCTAGTGTAGGGTGTGTGCTGCAATGTCATAAAGATAGAAAAGTTCCGAATTACCAGCCACTTGTAGAAAGGAAATTTTTAGAACCGACCTGCACCTCTGACGAAGACGCTCCCTGGCAGCATTTCTTCCGATACAGCTGGGAGGACATCTTCCAGGAACCACAGGAAGGCACATCTGGGAACTGCGGGGTTGATGTCATCTCTGGAGATGGAACCTTGGAACAGGAACAAAAAGAAAACAGCAGGTCCCACGTCATCCGATTACCAGGAGATGAACAGGATACAGCTGGGCTGGTGTCCTCTCTGGATCTGAAGTCATCTGGTGGGCCAGTTGATGGATTTTGGAAAGGCCAGCACACTGTAGACTGATGAATGTGGGGCACCTGAGTCCTGGATGTCCATATTAGTGGATCAATAAAGGCACTTCACAGTCTGGTGTGGCAGTATTGACTACCACTGCTCGGCTTTCCATTTTGTAGGCACGGGCACATTTGCTGGGAGGTCCTTGCACTGAGGCCAATAGTACCGGGGGTCAGGAGCTTGAATTATTACCCCATCTGGGTACACATAATTTACACAGTGGGAGATTTCACGTCCCTCTCCGTCCACTACTCTCACTCTGTCTATAAACAGTGTCCTGCCTCTCTTCCACTGGGTATACTTCTCATGAAACAGTCTGTCCTTTACATGCTTGTTGGCCCCAGGATGCACACTTTTCATGGCTTCGTCCAAGATCCAGGATTTCCTGCTGTTCTCAATCTCCTCCCAGACTTTCCGAGGAAAGGTAGAAAAGGTCATACCATAGATCTCCTTTGCCTTCCTACAAAACAGTCTCTCCTCTTTACTTGCTTTGGTCAATCTGAGACCGCTGGCCTGGCTTGGGGGTGGCCAGTCCTGGTTCTGCCAGCTACGCATCCTTAAAGAAATTAGAAACGGATCCCTGGCTTCTTCCTCTTGAGAAGCCAGGGCAGTGGCATCACCACTTTCTTCCATACATTCCTCCGAAGCAAGATCTTGAGGCTGTGTACCCGTTCCTTTTTCACAAGCCACATAGGTTCCCCCTCATCTTCCTCTTCACTGAGGATCTGAGCCCAGGAGTGAGCAGTCGTTCTCACTCCTGAGACTATCTACTCATCACTAGGCGCGGAGGTCAACACCTCCCACTCAAAGGCCTCCTGCATCTCATCTTCTCCCAAGAGACTTGGGCTAGGCCCCCCCTCCAGGGGTCTATTGATGCTTTATCCGAACTTTCCTTCTGGGATTCAGCATTCAAAACTTCAGCTTCTGGTTCTGTCTCTAACTCTGCACCCTCTAGCTTTGTGCCACACTCCCCTGAGGGGCCTTCCTCCACAGGCTGCGCCTGGTGCTGTGTGCTGCCAACTGCAGATTCCTGAACCTTTGTCCATGTGGGAGCCAACCGGATTGGAGGCGCTTTACACAAGCCATATTTTTCTAGGCATCCAGCACAGTGAGGAATCATGAAGACGTCCCTTCCAGCTCTCAAGCATATTTGACATACATGTACTGGAAAACCAGGAATTGCCACATGAGGAGGCAGTTACCCTCCATAGCACCACTTTTCAATGTCTCTAAGTCTATTTACTGCTGCTGTTACTGCAACCCAGGCATGATCCGGGTAACGAGCTGGTCCTGAGGCCATAACTGCAGAAAAACAAACAAAAGTTCACTGTAACTGAAAGTCCCACTTTATTGAACACACTCTTTAGTTGTAAAATGGCTCCTCTGCTGCTGTGTTTACTTTACTACCCAACCCTGTAATGGCGGCGGCAGCACTCCTGTGCATCAACATTTAGAATCTGGGTCAAGCTACTGCGCACCCGATTTACACAAACTACTGATAACTTTTGCTCAAACTGCACAACTTGCTCTGTTCTTGCTTTAAACACATTTACAGGATTTTCCACTGACTTTTTACATGCTGGTAACATTTATTTGATTCACAGTCCCTAAAAGCTTCAGGTTTTTAGCACAGGATTGCCTGTATTACTAGTGCTGCATGTTGGCTACAACCCACAGTCTCTCTCTGGCTTCAAACTTTAAACTGAGGCTGAATTGATTTCTATGCACACAGTCAATGGCGTAACAGACTTGCACTTGCTGGCAGGACTTTACACAGTCGTTACTTGCAAAGCGACTAGACTGCTGCATACACATTTATGTGGCATAGGGCAGAAAACCACTGTTTGAACAGTTTTTAGGTTGTTACTTATTGTTATCAGTAGCAGTTTGCTGCAATGGGGAAAAATGGCCTGCAGCCAGTTCTTGGATGCCTCAGAACAGAAACAGGCGGGCAGTCCTACCGATCGTCTTCTCGACCACCACTTTTGCAATTCCAATGATCGATTAGCGGGTTGAGCCCGATTTTAAACTAGATAGCCTATTTTTACAAAGTTTACAGTGATTTTAACACTTCGCGACACTCCTCCACTAGCCAGTACATGCACTCCACTCACACTCCCTCTCGAATGCTGGGGCAGTCACTGTAGAGCTGGCTGTGGGGCGGGACTGATCTCAGCCTGACCAATCACATGACGCCATGCAAATGAGCCTCTTCTTCCTCGTGAGGGCTCTTCTCCTCACGGCGATCGTACAGCAGGCAAATTTAAACTGCAGAATGCAACTTTTTTTTCTTTACCGACTGACTGCATGGCGGGAGCCCATTTCAGCCATTTAACAGGGCCATTTACACCTGCAAGTCTCTTTTTTCATTCCAAAAGCATTTCCAATGTCCAGGGCACAATTTTCCTGTTGCTGCCCCTAGTCTTCCACACTTTTCTTTACCACAGTTCATTTTAAAAGCATTTCAAATGTCCAGGGCACAATTTTCCTGTTGCTACCCCTAGTCTTCCACACTTTTCTTTACCACAGTTCTTTTTTAAAAGCAGGCAAAAACACTGTAAACAATTTGATGCAGGACAAGGGCACACTCTTTGGCCTCACTGCTCCTTGGTAAACAGTTAGCAATTTAAACAGCAGCACAAGATCCACAGCACACAGCAACACACTTAGGAAATTGCTTCAGCTTTTTGGGCTACCTACTGCCAGATAGGCAAAATGCTAGCCCCCTTGCCCAAGCACCTTCCTTCCCAGAACAAAATGCAAAGCGGTGCCTCCATTTTTGTAACCCCTCACCGCTGCCTTTTTAGCAGAATGACAGGTGGCATGCTGTTGAAGCTGACAGCAGTACCTGGTGGGGACTGGGTTCGGGGAGGATGAGGTTACTCGGCACAGGGGCACCTAGGTTTGGCTACTCTGGACAGGGGCACTCAAGTAAATCCGAACACAGGAAGCAATAACTGTAATGTCCAGAACCAGGAATAGGATTCCTCAGTGTGGCTTTTATTCACATCCAAGATGAACAAACAAAGCATAGACGGACCCCCACAGGGCTACATTCCGGTAATGCAGATTAGAGACAACAGAACACTTTATCACTATTTCCAGCCCTCAGGCTCTAAACCCACCAGGCACACAGCCCGGACTTGCATGCAGCTTTGGGTACACAGCCCAACTTGTACATTACTTGGGTTTTCCCCACTGGCCCGGCTCCCCCGCTGGCCACTTGATCTGCAGTCCATTTGAAGATTGAACCAATTATCTTGTTGTGGTTCCCCAAACCACACTAGAGTCATCGACTCCTAGAGAGAATTTTACTTCCAGTCCCACATCTGGGTACTTCCCTCATCACTGGCCAAGTGCCTGAGGTAAAGTAGAAATCCACAGAAGAAATCCATAGAGGTGGACCTGGTCACTAAAGATGGGGGGTCACCCACCTCCGGCTCCCACAGCCCATACCCGGCCATTTCTCTGGAAACTGAATAATTCCTTTACTGAACTTTCAAATGTAGATTCTGGGTAGACATCTGTCACATCTCCTTTACATATAATTTGCATCCCAACAAGCTCTGGGCTTGAATCTACTTTTAATTTGCTTAGCCCATTACTCTAGGCTTCCCAATATTTAGTAGTTCTATCCCCACATTGTCACACAAGTCCCAGGGTGAAAAACATATGCCCTTTTAGCAAGAGCAGACACTCACCCTCACGTTGCAGGTGCCCCACAGGTGACTCACAAATCTTCTTGTTCTCCCAAATAAACTGTAGAACAAACAGGCAGCTTTTCCTTCACATGCAGAACTAGGGGGTTGCCCCAGGAGTCTGCAGGGAACCCTATCCTGCCCCTTTGCCCAAGGGAGGGGCACTGAGACCAGAAAACAGCGGTCTCCACCACTTCAGTTATCTTCTGTGTCTCTCTTTAAGGTGGAGACACACACCCTTTTAAACTAAAAGTAGCCCTCTGACAGGGCTGAGGCTCTTAGAGCCTTCACTGAGCTGCTTTCTCAGCAAGCTCCCAACTTCACCTCACTCAATGAAGACTGACTTCAAAACCTCCCAACGTTCTAACTAACTCCCTTGCTGCAGATTCCAATGTGGCTCATGCAGCTGCGATAGTTCTATTGGTGATGTCATCCCTCAGTCTCAGCTGAGACTGAGAATAGAGTGAGACAGTGTGAAACCCATTTAACTGGAGTTTCACAAGCTGCCTTCCTTGCCTACCACTAGGTCTTACTGGTATTCTAGTAACCCCGGGTAACAAGGGGGTTACACATCTACAGTATAAATAATGTTTTATATATTTGTATCCAATGGTCTTCATTGTGTTTAGTTACCTCTGCATTGCTATAGTCAATCAGTTATTTACCTTGAAAGTTCAAATTTGACTGTGTGCTATTCTGCTCACTAATGACACCCATCCTACTGGAACACTTTGTCCTGTCTCCATTTCCTCTTGAGCCCGTTTGTGAATACCCCAGTATGTGGTTAACCACATTCCTGTACTCTCTCTCGTGGCGAGATTCGTTGCTAAGCAACTGTACATGGCCAGTGTTTCACAAATGGGCTCATTAGTGACTACTTCTGGTTTCTGCCCGATCCTTTTGATATATTACAACCTGTCGCATTTGCTCAAAAATAAGCTTTGTTCTCATCTGACCGGCATTCAAAGATACTTCACTAGCTGT
The DNA here is from genome assembly GCA_016271365.2 of Neoceratodus forsteri. NCBI lineage: Eukaryota > Metazoa > Chordata > Ceratodontiformes > Ceratodontidae > Neoceratodus > Neoceratodus forsteri. Next base: position 1,531,658,919 of record CM057453.1, read on the forward strand.
GTTCTCTAAACCTGTTAGAGGTGAAATGTTGTCTCTTCATTGTATTTGCTTCTTTTAAATACTGTTCTTCAAGGGGGGGTACAATTTGGGAGGAAAGGGTGAGAATGTGATTAGATGGTAAAAAGAAAAAAATAAGTTACGCTTTTTATTGCTCATCCTCCTATGTCACAGCCCAAACTAATGCCTCCCTTTTTAGTTATAATTTTATTTTCAAATTCTTTTACCCATTTACTATGCCATCTGAAATATATAAAATTAAAATTCTATGGTCATAGTCCATTAGTTCATTTCAACAGGTGAAAATGTGAGCCGTGATTCGGAGCTGAACATTACATAGTATAGTTACAATTCTATTACATTTGCTACAACCTTACCCTGTTCACCCCAATCAACCATAAGACTGCCGGTTGCTGTCTATGTTCATCCCTGGTTTCACCAGGGGGAGGTCATGTCAGACCAACCTCATTGAATTTTTTGACTGGGTGACTAGGGAGGTGGATCAGGGGAGGGCAGTGGACATGGCCTATCTGGACTTCAGCAAGGCTTTTGACACTGTGCCACATAGAAGACTATTACACAAACTGGGGAATATGGGTGTGGGCAGGACAGTAGTGTGGTGGGTAGGTAACTGGCTGGGTGGCAGGACACAGAGGGTGGTGGTAAATGGCTGTCACTCCACAGAGGAAAGAGTGACCAGTGGGGTACCACAGGGATCAGTGCTGGGACCGGTCCTATTCAACATCTTCATCAGTGACATTGCACAGGATATAGAAGGCAGAATTTCACTGTTAGCTGATGACACAAAGCTCTGTAACAGAGTAGACACACCAGAGGGTGTAGACAGAATGAGAAGGACCTCAGAAACTTGAAGAATGGTCAAGGGTTTGGCAGTTGAAATTCAATGCAAAGAAGTGCAAGATAATGCATATGGGGCACAAAACCCTGGCACAATATATCAGTTGGGGGTGAGGATATAGCATGCACCAAGCAGGAAAGGGATCTTGGGGTTGTCATCTCTGATGACCTCAAGGTAGGGAAACAGTGTGACAAGGCATCAGGTAAAGCAAATAGGATGCTGGGATGTATAGGCAGGGGCATCACCAGCAGGAAAAGGGAGGTCATAATTCCACTATACAAGACACTAGTGAGGCCCCACCTGGAGTACAGTGTACAGTTCTGGAGACCATACCTACGTAAGGACATAGACAGGGTAGAGAAGGTTCAGAGGAGGGCAGCAAAGATGGTGCATGGGTTGCATCACAAATCCTATGAAGACAGGTTGAAGGAACTGAACATGTACTCCCTGGAGGAGAGGAAGGAGAGAGGGGATATGATAGAGACATACAAGTATCTTACAGGGAGGAACAGGGTGCAGGAAAACACTATTTTTAAGCGAAAAAGATGTTTCAGGACTAGGGGCATGGGATGAAGTTGGAGGAGGGGCGATTCCAGAGGAAACATGAGAAAAGAATTTCTTCACAGAACGGTGGTGGACAAGTGGAACACCCTGCCAGAGGAAGTGGTGGGGGCTGAAACAATCACGGGATTTAAGAATGCATGGGATAGACATAAAGGAATTCTAGAGGTCAGGGGTAAGGGGAAATAGACTTCTAGGAAAACAAACTGAACTTACAAGCTCAAATGGGCAGACTAGGTGGGCCATAGGCCCTTATCTGCCGACACTGTCTATGTATCTATGTATCCCTATGTTAGGATTTTATGTTTTTAAATAAAAAAATCCATCTCATTTCTGCTCTTTCTAGATTTTTCTTATAGTCACCTCCCCTTTCTTCCTGTGACCTGGTTACCTGCACTCTCCCCAGCCGGTATTTGGTCCTTAGACTCTTCATCCACAAATGTATAACTTTGCACTTTTTAGCATTGAATCCCAGCTGCCAAATGTCGGACCACTTTTCTAGTCTAGCCAGCTCCTCCTTGAGTTCCTGTCTTCCCTGAGAAGCCACAAAGTCTTCTCTTCTCTTTTCTAAACCTTTCTCTTTTATGTTTTAGGGCAAATCTTTTTACAGAGTTCGCAATTTAAAAAAATTGTGGTCAGGATCAAGGCACCTTAGACAAAGTTTGTGGCAAGCAAAAACAAAATAATGCAGCTCTAGGGCAAATGAATGGAGGAGCCGAAATACAAAAAGCGGAAACATTTCACAGCGAAAAGAAACTTTCGGCTACTACTCCAAAGCACACAAACTCCAAAAGATAGCGTAAAAATATATTTTATTGAATATAAAGCTGAAAGTAGCTGGCAGTCAGCCTTTGTTAGGAGCTGAAAACACTTTGTACTATTTTTAAAGCCTGTAGATCCTGTTATTTTCATTTTAGGTTCTGTCAATCAAACACTGAGAGACAGAAAGAAAAGACATCTGGTTCCCATAATTTATCAGAATGATATTAAATAAGCCCAGAGTATCTAAACTGGATTATAGAATGTTAGAGTCTGGTTTGGTTCCCTTTAAAAAGGGAACAGTTAGTGGGTTTTTTTTTTACCTCAGAGCCCAACTGAATTTAAAAACAGTCTGAAGTAAAGTGTCAAATTAAGATTTTAAACTACGATCAGCTTGATTCTTTCTGTTATGGAACTGTGCATTGATAAAAATCAAAACTGACAAAAAAGAAAATAAGCAGTAAATTAAAGCAATATTTAAAAGTTTTAATAAGATAGTAAGTGATTACACAAAGGCGGGAACCGCACTGACTCTTAGCCTTATCTGGTTCCTGGGAACCAACCGGGAACCAAAGAAAATACCAGAGATTATACAATAAATAAAAAATAACACCATGATTAATGTAGTATCATGGGAAAATGAAAATAAATAAACCTAAAAGAAATAAAATTGTATAACCGTTCTGGAGGCCAGAAGAGTGGAGTTGTACTTCGAGGCCACTGCCCTCTTCAGAGGAGAAACTAATCTGAAGAAAGGCAATTAGAGGGAGGGTGACCACAGTGCAGAGTTTGAACTTCATTCCATTTCTGCCATAATCAGTGTAAATTCTATCTCCAGAGCAACTCAATCCAGGGGACCGAGATGCAGCTTGTGACTATAAACTGATGGATTCCTGGGGTTATGATGAGCTTCGTATGGTTTATGAAAAAGAATATGTTTCCCTATCAGAAACTACATTTCAAAGATTATGGAGGAGTGTTACTTGTTATAATTACTGAGGTACTTATTTTTGACCTAGAATTAGAATAGGTGAGAAGGGGTGGAAGAATCCCTCGCTGTGCTTAGAATGCGCATAACGGTTTAGAATGTGCTTAACAAGGATTTTGAGCAGGCTGATTGTTATACATAACAGAGGGTAACCATATAATATATAGAGAATAATGTATGGGCAACCATACTCAACAAGGCTGTGTTTCCATCAAGGGGCTGAGATGACAGCATATGAACCTCGAGAGTGAAGCTCGAGAGGTCCATGCTATCATCTCAACCCTGAGATGGAAACACATGCCGAGTTGTGTGTGGTTGACCATGTTTTAGTTTTTATAGTATATGGTTTCTTACACTAGAGTGAAAGATCCCCACTGAAGTGAAAATAAAAAATCTTGCCATTTCTTTGTTCTACTCACATATCAAAATCACATTTCCAGACTTTTGAAAAGTAAAAGGTATGATTTTGGACACCGGGTGGTTAGTAAGTAGCTAAGTGTAGAATAAATGAGAAATTTGAAATTGTATGACCTTTGAACTGTGCATAACAACTGTTTGGAATGCACATAAGGATTTTGAGTAGGCTGATTTTTATACATAACAAAGGGTAACCATATAATATAACTGCATTATTCCCTTGGAATAAGCCACCCCAGAGCTTTAGAATTGTATATTAATTAGGGAATTTAGAAGGAAATTCAGCTCTGCTGTGTGGTCACACTCACCCCTGCATTCTAGTGTCAGATTTGTTTCTGAAGCTAGGGTGAGCAATGACCACTAAAACTAGTTAAATGGCTACCAAAAAATATCAAAAAGTCAAGTAAAACGTTTTCAACATGGCAAAACAATTTTATAATGTTATGAAGCATTAAAATAACTAAGATTACTGAATATCAATTGTAAGGACACTGAGCATATGGAAAGAATCGATTCTTGGCCGAACCTTTTACCAGGTTCTGGAAGGAGAGGTACGGATTAGGGACTATTAAGCATTCTGAGGGGTCCCTTTTGAAGAAACATAACTACAGTGAATAATTTTTTCTTCAAACCCCAGGAATCCCTCATTTATGCCTAACACCTGCTGACTCTATAGAAGTACCTTGGGAGGCTGAGTACAGAAACTGTTTAAGGAAAAAGTTCTGCAAGACAGCAGTGCCATAACTAGTATCCGTTCTGGACTGTGTGTCCAGACAGTACTAGTTTGTGAAAGTGTGTGCCATTTTCCAGGTAGCTGCTTTACATATTTTCTGCAGGGAAAACCCTCTTGATGCTGCCACAGAGGCAGAGGTGCACCTTGGGGATTGAGCCCTAAGGCCTTCAGGTGGCAAGTGGCAGTTGGCCAGTTTGCCGTAACAGAAATGTATGCAGGAAACTATCCAGCAAGACATAGTTATTTATTTATTTTTTTTACCAGGTAAGTACACTAGACAAATTCTGTGAATTTCAGGTATGACCCGGGGGAGGAGGATACAGATGAATGCCAACTGACCTTGAACCAGATTAAGCTGTTGGTGGTATTTTTAGTGAATGGGGGAAATTTGGCAAGGGCACTGGGGAAATTCCCCTACTTTTCGGTAGTGGGCATTGTTGGATGTGAGAATGGAGGAGGAGGTCGGCAGTCCGGTGTTGGAGATGGATGTGGAAGGAGCTGAGGGGTTAGCTCCCCGCTTGGTCTCTCTTGCCTCAGGAGCTACACAGTTGGATCAGTGTGATGGAATACTTTGACCTCAGGTTTCACTAAAGGCTTCAAAGACACCGCAGGATGCTGCGGATGATTTATATTTGGACCTGGAATTTAAGAAGCGTCAGCTTCTCAATATCATCGCAGAACAATAATCTCTATTGGCCTTACATGGTACTGCTGTTCTTGACAGCTTGGCTTTAGCAACTTATCTTCCCTCTGACGATCTGGAGGCGAATGATTCGATAATTTCTCCCCAGGCCATGGAGTTGATGTCCGAGGTGGAGATGGAGTGTGGCCTACCTGGTCCTGATCTTCAAACACTCGGAGAGGGTACGGACCCAGTTTCTCAGTTATTGGATGTTATTCTTTATGATGACCCAAGGACTCCTGAGATGAGGTTGCATGGACCTCAGAGTGAAGAAGACAAAAAACGGGAGTGAGGGGTGAATACCTCGCCTGAGGGTACCTCTGTCTCTTCTAAATTGAAAACACTAGACACTTCTGTTGATATTTCTCTCCCTACATCCCTTTGAGGGCTGAATGTTGTTGCTGTAGATGATGACTTAGTGCATGGGGTTAATTGGTCCCCTGAACGAGCCTTGGCCAGAGCTGGCTGGCATCAGGAAGCAGATGGGTCCTAGATCTTGGACCCAGCTGTCCCTGTTACTGGCATTGCACGCAGCCTGGTCCCACAACCTACGGATCTGAATTTGGAGGAACCAGGAGGTATGTCTTCACCTATTGTCCAGAATTGGGGTAATGTTGTTTCCCTTACTACTTCTATTGACACTGAAACACCCGTAGAGGCTTCTCTGGACTCCTCAGTTCCCTTAGAAGCCTTGCCTGTCATGGGAGTTCCTACAGCCAAGACAGACGATATTCCGTCTACTTCCTTACCATCTGCCGCCCCTACCTTTGCCAGTTTATTTCATACCTCTATTGAGTGGCAAAGCGAAGAAATGCTGTGCGTCTCCAGTTTTTGGGGTGCTCTGAAGACCTCCCTGACTGGTTTTATGTTGGGAAAGTTCTATTAAAGCAATCTATGGGCTTTTTTCCTGCCCAGGATTGTGCCCTCATTCATACCCCAGAGGAGAATTCATATGATGTTAGCTTTCACTCCCAAGACTTTTTGGATAAATTCTGGATTTGTTATGCTCAACTTAAAACTAACCCCCTGTGGCAGGACTTTCAAGAGATCCCTTTGACAAAACAGACTTTTAAGGTGATAATGGTTTTGTTCCAAAATGAGGGGATGAACATGACTGATATCATTTATTGGCTGGAGAAACACTGCAAGATCCAAGGTAATCCTGAGCCCATTATGGACGATGAAGGATTTTGGAATGGGGGATGGAGGTTCAAGGTTAACCTTTCCCAATCAGATTCTGGAGCATAGCATCTCCCGAATTGTTTTTTCTTAGGGCAGGACAAGGGTTTTATCTTTTACCTTGGCCAACCACGTCATTGTTACAAATGTGGCCCGGCATTTCATCTGAGCAGAACTTGTGATGTTTCTAAATGTTCTCAATGTGGTGAAACTGGGCATTCTGCTTTTCATTGTTAGAATCCACCCAAGTGTTCCCTGTGTGATGAGGGTCATTGTTTCTCGGTGTGTCCCTGGGCTGCCCATAACACTTCCAATTCAGATTTTACTGTTCAAGATTACTTTATTAATGTTGCTGGTAGACCTTTCCATTCAAGGGCCCCCTCATATTCCTGAACCCCAGGGTCAGCTGGTTTCCCTTTTGCTGCAGGAATCTGTCCTGACCCCTTCTGTACCCCTCTCTGCACCTCAGTTGGTAGATTCCCCCATTACTGTGCATGAGGAACAGCCAGCTCCTGTAGACCGGGCACTGGTTTCTCCATCCGCAGAAAGTGTTGTGATGCCCCCCCCCCTTGCTCCGGTACTGACTTTAGAATGGCCAAAAAAAATAGGGCCAGTTCGAGACATAAACGTTCTTCATTGCGTCCCCCTCCCCCCCGCTGTGGTTGAAAACATTGTACCCCTGAGGAATAAGTTTTCTGTGCTCCCTGCTGAACAGGTGGACATGAAGTCTGGTTCAGATTCAGCCTCTCTACCTTCTTCCCAGGTTGATGTGACTTCAGAAGGAAAACTTATACAGGATGTTCCTATTGCTAAAATGCATGGGTATGAGGGCCTGGCTCAAATCACACCCTGATGCTAATCCCCCCGATTGATTCTTCTGCTGGATAACCCATTGTATGATTTTTCCTTTGCATCACTGAATGTAAACAGTATTCGGTCCGAGTGGAAAAATACTTTGACCTTCTCCTACTTTTCCACTCATCTCTTTGATATTATCTTCTTTCAGGATACTCATTTGTATACGTTGCAGAGATGGATGCAGCTAGCGCTGCTTGGTTATGGGGCAAAATGTATTGGTCTCCAGGGGTGGATGTTTGTTCATGGGTTGGTATAGCAATAGCTAACAGAGCAGCCGAACTAATTCACTTGGTTGATGTGGACCCAGGGAGGGCTCTGTTGATAGATATGGATTTTGGTACAGTACCCCTTCGCTTGATTAATATTTATGCTCCTCAATCCAAGGCTGCTCGCGTTGCCCTTTTTCAGCTGATTCGGCCCTATCTTTTTCCCAACAGGAAAATTGTTTTTGTGGGTGACTTTAATTGTAGCAGGTATCTTACAGACAAAGGGCCAAAAACCATAAACATTTTTTGTGATACCTCTTGTTTAAATTCCTTACTGACACAGACGTCTCTCATAGATGCATTCACTATTGGGGGGGAAAACTCCACAAAAAACATATTTTAAGGGGTCTTTGGCCACTAGGATTGATTATTTGTTTCTATCTGTCGATCTAGGAGTTCAACAGGCTTCAACAACCCAGGTTATTTCGTCTGACCACGTTTTGCTCACTTTGATGATTTAGAATTTTGCATGGCTTGGTCGTGGCCTGGGTTATTGGAGACTGATTTTGGCATTACTATAGCATACACTTATTCAACAGGGTTTTCAGGTGGTTCTGGAAGCCAGGAAATCAATCTTTTTTTTGTATGATTCCCCTTTAGATTGGTGGATCACCACTAAAACTGATATTCAGGATTTTTTTTTTAAATGGGTAGATTACATGGGAAATAAAAATTGACCAATATGCATAGCATAGGTCTTGCCTATTGGAACTTTCTTCCCTGCATGATGTAGCCTGTGGGGAGTATTCAGAAGATAACCAGATTCTGAAAGCTCAACTTGCATCATTACAATATAATAGGTTAAAATCTTTAGAAATCGAGCAACGATTTGGCACTCAGGGTAAGTTTGCATTTGTAAATCCCTTTGATTTTTGTCAAAGTCAGACACACGTAAAGCAGATTAGTAGCCTTCGGTTACCTGATGGCTCCTATGTTTCTGGCAAAGAGGATATCATGGCAGCAGTGGATGCATATGTGGTCTCTTCTTTACGGGTCCCTGATCATTCACCCCTACCCTCAGCTATCCAACTCTGGTTATCACAGAGTTGTTTACCACTACTGTCGGAAGCTGATAAACTGTCTCTTTGTTCTCCCATTTCTTAGAATGAATTTTTGACAATAGTTGCTCACCTAAAAACTGGATCCTCTCCATGGGTGGACGGTTACCGTATGAACTGTACATGTTCCTTACACCTGTGCTTCTGACAGAATTATTGGCAGTTTTTAATTGTCTTTTATCATCTCATAATAGTCCTCCCTCCATGTCAGCAGGTTTGTTAATTTTCTTAAATAAATCTGGCGATAGGGACTCCCTTTCTAATTGGCGCCCCATTACTCTCTTAAATTCCGATTTAAACATTTTTACAAAACTTTTGAGTGTGAGACTCATCTCTGTGCTTATGAATATTATCCATCCCTCACAAGCATGCACAGTTTCAGGGAAGATCCATTATGGACAATTTAATTATGCTACGGGAGGTCTTGGAACGTGGTCAGGAGGGGAACTATCAGGTTTTCTGTTTTCTCTGGACCAAGCTAAAGCCTTCGATCGGGTTCCACATTATTTCCTATGGTTTTGTTTGGCTGCTTTTGGGTTCCCAGATACATTTATTCATATTTTACAGGCTTGTTATAATAATGCTAGGACTATTCCTCTAATTAATGGATGGTTGGGTCAGGAACATTTGGTAGTTAGGGGGTTCCGACAAGGGTGTCCCCTCAGCCCTGCACTGTACTTATATTTTATCTATTGACCCCTTACTCCATAGACTCAGTAATTCCCAATCCATTTCTGGACTTTCCTTTTCCAGTACAGTCCCGGAATTGTGCACCTTGGCCTATGCAGATGATTTGATTTGATTTTGTTCTGACCAAATCCGTGTATATTGGTTAGTCAAGAACGTTTATCTTATGCTTCGGTGTCTCAGTCTAGTATTAATTTTCAAAAAAGCAAATGTCTTTTACTTGGTGATGCTTCTGCTCCCCGAGGAGAGGTTATAGGTATTCCAGTTGTTTTCCAGCCTTGTAAAATCTTGGGTTTATTTTTTGGACCACAGGATCTAGCTCTCTTTAATTGTGAGACTTTATTGTCAAAGGCTAACCAAAAGGTTACATCTTGGAATCGAAGGAGGATGTCCAAGCAAAAATGTATCTTCATGGTTAAGACCTTTTTATTATCCTTATTCCTACATTTAAGTGTGGTTTTTGCCCTTCCATCATCTCTGCATACTAGAGTTTATAGTTGTTTCTTTTCTTGCATCTGGGGAGTAGATTGAACCCTGTAAAAAGAGGCATTTTATAACGAACAGTGGTCCTGGGGGGCCTGAACATGGTTAACCCCATTTCTTTTTTTTTTTCTCTCTTTTCATTACACATAGTTTACATCCAAGTCTCCTGAACACTGTCAAAGTCTGGGTGCCCTAGGTTTTAGTTAGATTTGGTAGTTTTCTTCGAGACTGGCAGGCTGCTGCTGTCATTCCAAGACAAAAGAAGATAGTGGATCTGCCTTTTTCTTATAGATCCTGTTTTAGTAAAATTAAGTTGCGGGCACTGACCAGACACCAGGTCTCCTCTGTGCCACGGACACTTTTGTATTCCTTGATTCAGGATAACTTTTTCATCGCCCAACCCCATTTTTCAAACATGTTACCTGAAGAGATTAAGTAGATTTCAGCCATGATAACATCCTCCCGTACACCTATACATATGTGGGATGTGAACTGGTTAGCCCTTCACTTTAAACTTAATGTGAAAGGAAATTTAATACACAAACCTACTGATGAAAGGTTTTGCCCAAGATCCACTTGTGTTGCACAGATAGAGACTATTGCTCACTTATTTTTTGAATGTCCATATAGTCAAAGATTTTGGAAGCTGTTGCAGACTCATTGGCCCGGTTCACCTTTTTTTTTCCATGACCCCAGAGATTTTGCTCTTAAGTATTCTCTCATTTTAATGGACTAAACATGATGAAACAACGCTTTGGCTGTTATTGACCTTTTTTAAAAACTACATTTGGAATATCCAGTGTCGTTGATCATTGCAACAACAATTTGTCTCCGAACATTAGTCGTTTGAACACATTTCATTGAATCTGTGCAAGTTAAGAGCTCAAGAATGTTGTTCTGTGCCTTTTCAGGCTTTCCAGTCATGGTGGCAGTCCATTTCTTGGGTATAGGGTGACTTCTCCTGTTGCTTTGTGAGAATTTCTGGTAGGATGCATTACCAATGGATTGGCATGTTACCTTCTTCCTTTCTTTTAATTTTTTTTACCTCGAGAATGTTGTAAGATGTGCTATTTACTTGTATGTTTCTTTTAGTTTTAAGACACAACGATCCCCTTACTCTGTTTAGTACAGGAGGAGATGGTGCATGTTTCCAGGAATTTAATTGTTTTTTTGGTTTTACAGCATGACATTATACTCTTTTATGTGTAACCCCTCACCCCTGCCTTTTTGCCAAAACGACAGGTGGCATGCTGTTGAAGCTGACAGCAGTACCTGGTGGGGACTGGGTTCGGGGAGGATGAGATTACTCGGCACAGGGGCACCTAGGTTTGACTACTCTGCACAGGGGCACCCAAGTAAATCCGAACACAGGAAGCAATAACTGTAATGTCCAGAACCAGGAATGGGATTCCTCAGTGTGGCTTTTATTCACATACTAGCTGAACAAAAACAAAGCATATACGGACCCCCATGGGGCTACATTTCCTGGTAATGCAGATTAGAGACTACAGAACACTTTATCACCATTTTCAGCCCTCAGGCTCTGAACCCACCAGGCACACAGCCCGGACTTGTACGCAGCTTTGGGTACACAGCCCGACTTGTACACACTTGGGTTTTCCCCATGGGCCAGGCTCCCCCGCCGGCCACTTGATCCCCGGTCCATTGGAAGAATGAACCAATTATCCTGTCGTGGCTCCTCACACCACTTAGAGTCGGCGACTCCTAGAGAGAATTTTTCCTTACTTGTTGTGGCTCCCCACACCACTTAGAATCTGCAACTCCTAGAGAGGATTGTCCCTTGCAACCCCACGTCTGGGTACTTCCTCCATCACTGGCCAAGTGCATGAGGCAAAGTAGCAACCACAGCAGAAATCCGTAGAGGAGGACCTGGTTAGTAAAGATGGGGGGTTCACCAACCTCCAGCTCCCACAGCCCATACCCGGCCATTTCCCTGGGAAAACTGAACCATTCCTTTGCTGAACTTCTAAATGTAGATTAAAGGGTAGATGATCTGGTGCATCTCCTCTACATATTACTTGAATCACACAACACTCTAGCATTTGACACTACTTTACTTGTTTGGCCCATTTCTCTAGGCTTCCCAAAATGTAGCGCAATCCCTAGATTTTCACACATGTCCCAGGGTGAAGAAAACATTTTGCCCTCTTAGTCAGAGCAGACACTCACCCTTTAGTTGCAGGTGCCCCACAGGCGACTCATAAATCTTCCATCTTTCAAAATAAATGTTGAGCTAAACAGGCAGCTTTTCTTCCACTTGGCAGAATTAAGGGGATTGCCCCAGGAATCTGCTAGGGAGCTTTACATCCCCCGGAGGGAGGGGGCACTGAGACCTGAACAGCGGTCTCCACCACTTGAGCACACCTTCACTCCTTCACTTACTGAAGACAAACTGGACACTGACTACTACCCTTTGAAAACTCCCAACGTTCTATCTAATTCTCTTTGCTGCAGATTCCAATGTGGCTTATGCAGCTGCGAAAGTTCTATCGGTGATGTCGTCCCTCAGTCTCAGCTGAGACTGAGAACAGAGTGAGACAGTGTGAAACCCATTTAACTGGAGTTTCACAAGCTGCCTTCCCTGCCTACCACTAGGTCTTACTGGGATTCTAGTAACCCCGGATAACAAGGGGGTTACATATGTTTATGTTTTTTTCTATTTCTCATTTTGTATGCAGTAATACTGTTTTTTTCCTTTTGACCTTTTCAGTTTTGAAAAATATTTCCCTACTCTTTTAGTGGGGGAAGGGGGGGTTCATTTCAGTTTTAGTGATTTTTCTTCTGATTTTTTACCTCTTTGTTGACAGTGATTTTGTACTGTATGTACAGTATCTGATTATTTTTTCTGATTTCTTTATTATTGTGTGCAGCTCCCATGGATTGCTTATTATCTGTTGTGTAAGTTATGTATGCATCTCCCATAATTCCTTTTCACGTGGGATGGGAGTGAGTATGTTTTCAAGGTTTCTATTAATGGTTGGGGTACCTTGTCTGTTGTACTTCTTATGTTGTTTTTTGTTTTTCCTTTATGCTTGGTATGCTGTACTACTATTTTCTTCGACTGTTCTTTTCAGTTTTGCTTAAACATTCCCCCACTCTTTTAGTGGGAAGGGGGGTCTGTTTGCTATCGTTTTTTTTATTTATGTATATGGTAGCATGTATGATGCAATACTGCTTTCTGATTTAGCTTTTTCATATTTTCTTTCTTATGATTTTGTATGATATAAATACGGTTACCCCCCGACAGCGACATTTCACCAGTGAGGTCCCCCACAGTGATTACAGAGCCATGCTGCTGTGGGAAACCCGCTGTAACCTGGCACTGTCTGTCGGGGGTCCTGCACCCCCCCAATCAGCTCCGACTTGGAGTTGATAATCTTTAAGGGGGTGGTGCGGGGGCACAGCCCCCCATGTGGGGGGTTTGGGGGCAAAGCCCCCCAAAGAAAACAAGGATGGACAGTGTGAACCGGCAGCCGACTGCAGAATGCAGTCGACCTGCCAGTGTCGCTGACTGGCCGTTCAACAAAAATTTTGTCGAGCTCCTGTCATGGATCCATGTAAATACAGTTTTCTTTATATGTTCTTTTACATTATGAATAAAAATGTGCCCTACTTCTTCAGTAGGGATGGGGTATGCTTACGGTATCTTATTTATGTTTTGGGTTTACAGTATGAAGTAATACATTTTTGTTTTCTTTTTTTCCCATAATTTTATATGAAGAAATATTGTTTTTTTTACATGTACTTTTGAGTTATGAATAACAAATTCCCCTACTCTTTTCGAGAAGTACCATGGGATCTTTAACATCCACCTTGGACCTTAGTTTAACGTCTCATCTGAAAGACAGTACCTCAGGAGTGCAGCATCCCCCTCATGCTGCACCACAGTGTCAGTATTGGGATTTAACCCAAGTGCCTGGTGTGGGGATAGAACCCACAGCATTCTAATCTCCTGGCCTCAGAGGTGAGTGTGCTACCTGCTGAGCCGCTGACACTGTTACCAACATGGTTCAACCAACATGGTTCTCTTGGTTGTTGGTTTGTGTTTCCCTATCACCATAGGGGATGAATAATTGGATATTAGTGGGCCTTACATCCTTTGAGTGGTTCAGATAGTAGCTCAGAGCTCTTTTAACATAGAGATTGTGGAGCTTTTGTTCTCCTGAGCTGGACTTTACTGTAAAGAAAACTGGAAGTGTAACTGAGTGATTCAGATAAAATTCAGACACCACTTTAGGGAGAAATTTTCTGTTCGTTCTTAGGACTACCTTGTTCCTGTGAAATATGATATAGTCAGGATCTGTGCAGAGGGCTTGAAGCTTGCTCACATTCCTGGCAATGTCAGCGCCACCAGGAAAACTGCTTTCCTAGTGACATACATCAAAGCAGCAATTGCCATAGGCTCAAAAGGCATCAGCTGGGCAATGCACAGATTTAGGTACCACGGGGGGAACAAGATCCCTTACTGGAGGGTACAGGTGATTAAGGCCTATAAAGAACCTTTTGAAAATGGGCTGTGAGGTGACTGATCTGTCCTTGCCACCTGAAGGGTAAGCCAACACTGCTGCCAAATGAATCTTCAGGGCAGAGGGCCTGATGCTCAATGACTGAAGATGGACTAGGTAGTCCAGGACTGTAACTAGACTTGCTCGTAACAGGTTGAGCTGTCTAACGGAACACCAAAAGGGAAATCTTTTCCATTTTGAGACATACATAGAAACATAGAAGCTGTCAGCAGAAAAGGACCATCTGTCCCACCCAATCTGCCCTAAGGTCCCTACCTACTGTGGTACCGTAGACCCTAACTGATCTCCACCCCCACCGCACTGTAACCAAGGGCCTAATGTGTCTATCCCATGCATGTTTGAAACCTGTTATCATTTCAGTACCCACCACCTCTTTTGAGAGGCTGTTCCAGGCGTCCACCACCCTTTCCGTAAATAAATATTTCCTCACATCCCCCCGAAGTCTCCCCCCTTCCAGCTTCATGTCATGCCCCCTTGTCCTTGAGCATCTCTTCCTGTGCAAAAAGCCACCTTTCTATACCTTATTGATGCCTTTGAGGTACTGTATTTAAATGTTTCTATCGTGTCTCACCTTTCCCTCCTTTCCACTAGAGAGTACATATTTAACTCATTTAATCTTTCCTCATAGGGCTTTTGGTGCAGGCCATGTACCATTTTGGTTGCCCCTCTCTGTTCTGCCTCCACCTGGCCTATGCCTTTCCTGAGATGGGGCCTCCAGAACTGGACACAGTATTCCAGGTGAGGCCTTACCATTGATCTATACAGATGTATCACTACCTCCCTTTATCTGCTGGTGATACTCCTCCCTATGCAGCCCAGCATTCTACTAGCCTTTCCTACTGCTTTATCACACTGATGTCCTACCTTCAGGTCATCAGATATGATGACTCCCCTCTCCCCCGATCCCTTTCCTGTTCTATGGCTGCTAACTCCTCTCCCCAAATAATATATTGCCGTTGGGTTTCTGTACCCTATGTGCATGATTTTGTACTTTTTGGCATTGAAGCCCAGTTACTAGACTCTCAACCAGTCTTCTAGCTTCTTTAGATCTTCCCTCATTTCTTCCACACCACCTGGTGTGTCTACTCTGTTGCAGATTTTTGTGTCCTCCATGAACAGACACACTGTACCTTCCCTTCCAGCCCCTCTGTGATGTCGCCAGTAAGACGTTGAAGAGAATCGATCCCAGTACTGACCCTTGAGGCACCCCGCTGGTCACTGTACCTTCTTCCGAGTGAACTCCATTTACCACCACCCTCTGAGTTCTGTTACTTAGCCAATTTTGTACCCATTGTACTATTTCTGGGCCCACTCCCAGAGCGCATAGCTTACTTGCTAGTCTTCTGTGTGGAACGGTGTTGAAGGCCTTATTGAACTCCAGGTAGGTCACATCCACCGCTCCTTCCTGACCCACCTCCCTGGTAACCCAGTCAAAAGACTGTTATCAGGTTTGTTTGACAGGATCTCCCCCCCTCCCCGTCATGAAACCATGCTGCCTCGGATCCTGCAATCCACTTTTTTAAGGTATTCCACAATCCTTTAAGTACTGTTTCCATAGCCTCACCCACCACCAAAGTCAGGCTTACAGGTCTGTAGTTTCCTGCCTCTTCCCTGTTCCCACATTTATGTAGTGAAACCACATCTACACTCCTCCAGTCCTCCGGAACTTCCCCCATATCCAGTGATAGATTGAACAGGGCCATCAGAGGCTCAGCCAATACTTCCCTTAGTTCCTTCAGTACCTTGGGGTGAACCCCATCTGGCCCCATTGCCTTGTCTACTTTTAGTTTTGCTAGTTTCCTGAGGAGGCACTCCTCAGTAAAAGGGCCAGTGCCCACTTCCCTACCATTAATGCTCTTTCCCCCTATCTGTGGCCCATCTCCTACCCGTTCTTTTGTGAAAACTGAACAGAAGTACAGTACTTGTTCAATATGTCTGCTTTCCTGGTCCTCTTCCACATCCCAACCCCCTTCCCCTTTTAGTCTTACTATTCCTGCCTTGCTTTTGTTCTTTTCACCAATGTACCTAAAAAATGTTTCATCCCCCTTTTTTGCTGACTTGGCAATGTTTTCCTCAGTTTGTGCTTTTGCTCTCCTGACTGCCTTCCCTGCCTCCCTTTGTTTCTCCTGATAACTCTTCCTATCCTCTTCCTTCTGTGTCAATGTGTACCTTTTGAATGCCTGCTTCTTTTCCTTTCCTTTGTCTGCTAATTCCTTGGAGAACCATTGTGGTCTCTTTTTTTCTCTTGCTCTTTTTAACCTGCCTAACATAGAGGTTAATTGCCTTCTCAACTGCCCTCCTTATTTTCTACCATTTCTCCTCTACCCCACCCATTTTCCCTATTCCTGCTAGGGCTTCCTTGAGGCACTCTCCCATTTTCTTGGAATCAGCCTTCCCGAAGTCCAGGACCCTTGTTTTAGTATGGCTATATTCTGGCCTGTTCCTAATGTTGAACCACATTGTCCGGTGATCACTGGTCCCCAGGTGGCTTCCCACTGTGACGTCAGTGACACTGTCCCTGTTTGACAGTATCAGGTCCAGTAACCCCCTCACGAGTGGGTTCCTTAACTAGCTGCCTGAGGAATGCCCCTTGCAGGGAGTCTAGGATTTTCCCACTCCTACCTGTTGCTGCAAAAGGGAGGATCCAATCCACATCTGGCATATGAAAGTCCTCCAGTAGCAATACCTCACCCTTGTTAGCCATCCCTTGGATTTCTTATATCATATCCTTATCTCCCTCCTCCCCCTGTGCTGGAAGTCTGTAGATCACCCCTATTTGAAAAGCAGCCACCTCTCAGTCTTCAGGGTGACCCACAGGACCTCCGCTTTTCTATGTCCCCCCCCATTTCTGTGGCCTTTATGTTCTCCCTCACATAAAGAGCCACCCGTCCTCCCTTCCTTCCTACCCAGTCCTTCCTGAATACAGCATACCCTGGAATGGCTACTTCCTAGTCCTGGTTTTCATTGCACCAGGTCTCTGTAGTTGCTACTATGTCCAGGTCTCCTGCTGCCATGGTGGTCTCTAGTTCTGCCATCTTATTGCCCAGACTTCGAGCATTTGCACACATGGCTCTCCAATTTGAACTTCTGCCTTCCCTCAGCTTGCTGCTTTGTCCTCTCCCGTTTCCTCCACTATTTTCTTTCCTCTTGTCACCTCCCTCTTCCTCTTGCTTACCTATTGTGTTTGTTCCTTTTGGTACTCCTCGCCCTTGGGATACCCACTGCTGACCCTGTAAGCAAGTGGAGGGGGCAGACTATGTCCTCCTGCCTTGTTCCGCCTCCCTCCTCTGCTATTTTAAATGCTTACTAATGTAGCATTTAAACTGTTCACTGAGGATCTCAGCTCTCCTCCTGAAGGGATGCAGGCCGTCGCCCCTGTACAGGCCTCCATCTTGCCAGGTGGAGCCACAGTCCTCAATGAATCCAAAACCCTCTGCTCTGCACCATTTCCTCAACCATAAGTTGAAGTCCCTGGTGTGGAGCCTTCTATCCTCACCCTTGTCTTGGACAGGTAGCACCTCAGAGAAAGTAACCGACTGTGCCACTTGCCTAAGACACTGCCCCAGTTTCCTAAACTCCTCCTGGACTGTTTCTGGCCTCTATCCAGCCAGGTCATTTGTCCCCAAGTGGACAATGACATCCATCTCTCCTTCCCTATCTCCCCAGAGATCCTTAGGATCCTCCTTCCATCCCTATGAGCCGTAGCACCGGGAAGGCACCTTACCACCCTCTCATCATCCCCAACTGTCCCCAACTGAACACCCCTTACTATCGAGGCACCCCAAAAGGATTCGCTTCCCTCCTCCTCCTCTGGGATCCTCTGCTACCCCCCTTGGGGTCTCCACCATGGCGGACCCCCACATCTGCCCCAGCAACTACTTCAGGTGCCCCGTGGGACAATCCCGCCTGCCAATGTGGTGAAGGAGTGCCATAGTGGTATGGGATTTGGTATGTGCCTGCACTCTACCACCCTAACCCTCCCCAAGCCCACTGTTGTCCAGCCGCTTCTTCTTCCCAGCACCCTTTGAGGCAGCGGAGGTGGACTTGGTGGTCCCTGAGTGGGGGAGGAGACCCTCCTGACCCAAGCCATCTCAACCCTGAGTCTAGCAACCTCCTCCCTCAGCCTAGAGAGGTGCCTGCAGATGAGGCAGCACCGCAATCCCCAGAAGGTCTCCATGAAGACTGCCATCCCACAGCCACTGCACTGCACCACTCCCATCAAAGCTACTCCTTATTACTAGACCTTACCTGCTACCTCTAAAATATTTTTTCCTCTTTTTTTTCCTTTCTTCTTCTCTCACTCTCCTCTCCTCTTTTTCCCCACTGCCTGAGGATACTTATAACTTAATTTCCCAACTCAGTTATTGGAACGCTCTGCAGAAGTCTCTAAAGCTTATCACCATCCTGGGTCTATCTACCCTTAAGTCTCTGCTATCAGCTTCTCTGAAGGAAAATTGCACCTGTTATCGCTAAATGCTCAAATCCTACAGTTGGCAACTCCCTGCACTTGGACAGTTATCCTGTCTCTCGCACTTCTCCTACATCCCTACTACTACTACCACCACCCCACCCCCCCACGGTCCCCACCTTTCAATGTATTGTATTGCATATGTATTTTCTGGTTACTATGTCTATATAGCTGTATTACGAGTAACTTTGTATCCATCCTGTGATGCAATATATGTACTCTGCAAAATGCATGCGTATGTTGTCAGGTGCTGCCATGTAGTGCCACAACCTATAAAAGTTGTCTTGACGTTTTTACTTGTTTAGATGCAATACTGTATATATGCCTTGTCTGTCTAGTTCTCATTACCATTGTAGTGTATATGTTCACAATGTCATCCAGAGCCATCTTGTAAACGAGCTTGCTCAAAGATGTATAGCCTGGTTAAATAATAATAATAAAATTTATTTAAGTGTCTTTCAATATTTCAAAGCGCTGTACAATATTAATATGAACAAAACACATATACAAATACATACAGTACAAAATCACGATAAAACAGGAAATGCCTTTCCCCATAAAAAAGTCTTTAGTGCCTGCTTAAAACTCCCCACCTGTACTCCCGGAGCTGATGAGGCAGTGAATTCCAGAGAGTAGGTGCTGCAAATCCAAAGGCACGCGTGCCAGATGACTTTAAGTTAACCCTCGGAATCTCCAGCAACCCCTCGTCAGCCGAGCGGAGCTGTCACAATGGGGTGTAAGGTATGAGGAGCACTTTCAAGTAATTGGGACCCAATCTGTGTAGGGCTTTGTAAGTCAATAAACCTACTTTAAAGGTGATCCGCCACTGTATTGGCAGCCAGTGCAGAGTGTGCAGCACAGGGGTGATATGAGATCTTCTAGATGCCCCAGTCAACAAACGTGCTGCCGCGCTCTGCACTAGCTGCAACCGGCGGATATCAACCCCAGGAAACCCTAGATAAAGGGAGTTGCAGTAATCAAGGCGTGATGTCACAAAGGCATGGACCAAGACAGGCAGGTCACTGGATGGAACAAGGTGCCTAATCCTAGCAATGTTCCTAAGATGGAAAAAGGCCAGCTTGACGACTGCCTGATGTCGAAGAGTCAGACCATCGTCAAGCTCCATTCCCAGGTTATGCACCCGTTCAGAGGTGAGAATCTGGGCTTCCTCCAGGACTAAACTGGAAGGGAGCCCAGTCCTCAATCCCTCTACCCTATGACCCGGGTCCACAATCAAAACCTCAGTCTTTCCTGGGTTCAACTTTAGACCGCTGGAATTCATCCAGTCTTGGATTTCTGCGAGGCAGTTGTCCAGTACCGAGATAGCACCAACCTGGTCAGGTGCAAAAGACAGATAGAGCTGGGTATCATCAGTATAGCAGTGAAACCTCAGCTCATACCATCTTACAATGTCTCTGACGGGTAGCATATATACTGCGAATAACATGGGGACAGCACCGAACCCTGAGGTACCCCGCAAGGCAGAGAGAAAGCCCCAGATGAAAACAAACCCGAGACCACTCTCTGCGTTCTCCCAGTGAGGAAAGATGAAAACCTTCTGAGGACTGTACTCGACAGCCCACAGATGAACCTCAGGCGTTCGAGCAGAACCCATGATCCACAGTATCAAAAGCTGATGATAGATCGAGGAGAACCAAGATTGGAGAGGTTCATATATATTATGGATGGTTAGATGGTTATCCATTTGAGCAGCCACAACTTTTTCAATAACCTTCCCCACAAAAGGGAGGTTAGAGACAGGCCTGTAGTTTGCTAGGTTCTCCGGGTCTAAAGAAGCCTTTTTCAGGAAGGGGTATCACCACCCCCTCCTTCAGGGAGCTACTTGTAGGGAACTCATCCATATCTAAAGAGCACTTGGCAATCCGAGCTAAGACCGGGCCAATGATCTCACTAAAACCCAAAATCAGGGAAGTATGGCCTGGGTCTACACTACAGCATGAGGGACACATCTCCTGGACAATCCTCATAATGTCTACGAAATTCGGCAGGTCAAAGGTACTCCAGGAAACTCCAGGCTCTGTGACAGAGCACCAATCAACAGCAACCCCCTTAGAGTGAAGTTGGTGGCACTCCCTCCTGATGTCATTGACCTTATTCACAAAGAAGCGAGTGATCTCGTCACAATCAGTTTGTGTAAAAACTCGACGGAGCTGCCGACAGGCTGGGTTGCACAGCCTGTCAACAGTTCTGAAGAGTTGAGCCGGTCGGTTCCAAGCGACAGAAATTTCCCTGGACAGGAATTCTGCCTTCTTATGGGAAATCTCTGTTTGGTAGAGTTTATAATTCTCTAGCAAAATATGGTGGTCGGCATCAGTGGTAGTCTTCCTCCAACAACACTCTAACCTACGCCCCAATTTCCGCAGCTCTCTCAGAGCCCCATCAAACCACAGGGCTCCAGGGCGACGCGGAAGGGGGCGAACTTGTACAGGAGCAATCTGATCGAGGGCTGAAGATATGGCCCCATTATAGGTCACTACCAACTGCTCAGGATCAGTGCAAGGCTCGTCCAACAACGAGAGGTCAATAACTGCCATCAGGTCTTCAGGGACCACATCCCACAAAGGGCGATACCTGACCAACTCCACAGGGGCCAACCTACCCAGGGGGCCTCAAAATTGAACCCAGCTGAGTAATGATCAGACCAACCGACTGGTTCCACCACTAAATCAGAGGCCTCAATCTCCAGGAGGAAGACCAGGTCAAGACAGTGACCTGCCTTATGTGTAGCTGAGGAAACAATCTGTGTAAAGCCCAGAGATGTCATCACCTGGAGGAAATGTTGACCAAAAAGCGAAGATTCGTCATCGACCCAGGCACTGAAGTCGCCCAGAACCATCAGTATGGGCAACTCCAAAGCCATGTTGGCGGCGAAGTCTGCTATTTCCTTCAGGAATAGCTTCTCATCACCTGGTGGACAGTAGATGAGGGTGATCCTGCACCCAACACCAGCTACCACAGTACACTCAGATGACCTGGCCTCCTCAACTGGTACACCAGTTAGGCCAGATTCGGTCTTGAAACAGACCGCAACCCCCCCCCCGCGGTCCAGTCTCGGGTGATGTACAACCGAGTACCCGATGGTAACAGCGGCCTCTAAAAAAGGGGCCACATTCCCATCCAACCAGGTCTCGGTAATGCAAACCAGATCTGCCCTAGCAACAAAGTCTGAAATAAGACCAGTCAAAATAAAGTTTGATTGATTGATTATTGAACTCCCGATGCAATGTTTAAATCTCCCAAATCCCAGGTGCGCTATTCACACACTCACCCTTGGAGCTACTTCTTAACCTCCCCTGTGATGTCAGTCAATTGGTGGTTTAGTAGTCTATATCGCTACTGGGCGGGTGGGTGGAGGGGTGAGGGACGGAGGGGCAGAAAAAATCCTATGTTTGTAAGTACCCTGGTTTCTGCTCCCCAAAAATCCTGTACCTGGGTTTGTGTTTGTAGTGGCTCGGTCCCCATTCCCCAAAAATCCTGTACCTGTGTTTGTGTTTGTTAGTGCCCCAGTCTCCACTCCCCGTGCACTTCCCCGCTGTCCCCGAAACTAACCCTGTAACAAAATCAAACTGCAAATAGAAAATCAAGCTGCAAAACGAGTAAATCTGAGCTGCTTATCGCATAACAGCTGAGCAAACAAGAAAGTAAACCTGGAATAAAAGCACATAACAAGTCAGTCCATGCTGCTACTGCTATGGGATAATCAAGCAGTCTCTTCCCTCCAATGTCACGGTCTCAGGGAGATCTGAGCTGATTCGAGACTGCAGACTCTATAAATACTTTTGTCTTGGTGCCAAAATCAAACTGCCTGTTTGTTAGTGCCCCGGTATCTGCTCCCCGTGCTCTTCGCCGCTGTCCCTGAAACTAATCCTGTAACAAAATCAAACTGCAAATAGAAAGTCAAGCTGCAAAATGAGTAACTCTGAGCTGCTTGTTGGGTAACAGCTCAGCAAACAAGAAAGTAACCCTGGAATAAAAGCAGATAAGTCCGTCCGAGCTGCTGCTGCTGCTCCTACGGGAAAATCAATCAGTCCCTTCCCTCCAGAGTTTTCCTTGTTGTTGGTTTCCTGGAAAACTTAAACACTTCCATAACTTTCTCAGAGAGATTTATTCCAGAAAACTCTAGCCTTGAGTCTAGCAGTACCTCCTAGCCGAGGTGGGTGCTGACAAGATTTTACAGGTGGCCTTCTTGCAGGATTTGCAGATGGGTGATAGCAACCTCTTTGTGAGAGTTAAGCCCATCATATCCATAAATTAGAAATTCTTCCAAGAAACACACCTGTCTGACCCAGAACACCAGAAGCTTAAATGGGGAAACCGTTATGAGGTTTATGCCTCGTCCCACTCGAGTGGCCGGAGATGGGGAGTGGCAACCTTAATCCCTGTCTCTACCCTCTTTGAGGTCCAGGATAAAATCATTGACTCTCAGGGTAGATACGTTATCCTTACGGGGACCCTTTTCTCTCAAAAGGTTACGTTGGCAAATGTATACTTACCTCCCCAGACCTTTCTCCCTGTAATTCAGTCTTTCATAACTAGGGTTCTAGATGCTCTCCAAGGTATATTAATTATGGGAGGAGATTTCAACATGGCATTATCCCCGCAGGTTGATTCCTCTTCCCCAAGAGCTTATAGATCTTCCAGTGCGCTTAAGTATCTTAGGGGGACTTTCTCCCACTTGGGGGTGGAGGATGTCTGGAGGAAACTTTTCCCTAGTAGCCCGGGCTTTACTTTTTTCTCTCCCCGATTTCATACATACTCCCGTTTGGACTACTTCTTTATTACCTGCAAACATTTTTCTCTCATTCAGGAATTAACACTAGGGCCCCGTATTCTCTCGGATCACCACCCTTTGACTCTTAAAATTCTACTGGGAAAGGCCCCACACTTAAAAACGTGGCGCTTGAATGTGCCCCTACTAAGGGACCCAGAATATGTAGAATATTTAAACAACAGAATACCTCAGATATTAAGGGAAAATGATACAGGAGACACCTTGGACCCGATTTTGTGGGATACTCTCAAAGCAGTAATTAGAGGGGAGACTATAGAATATTCTTCCAGAAGGAGGCAGGAACTGGAGGCATCCTACAATTATTTGGTAGAACAACTACAGTCCTACCAGCTCTTATATTGAGAAGGGGACAGGGTCCTTCAGAGAAAGGTTAGACAAACTAAACAGGAGATTCAAAAAATAATGGATGCATGAGTGATGCAAGCCCTAACCTACTTAAAACAATCCAATTACGAGGGAGGAACCCCAGGTTCCCGCATGTTGGCATGCAAACTCTGTGCTCAGAGACGAGCGGCAACTATCCTAACAGTTAAACACCCGGTAACTAAGAAAGTATCATATTCGAACGATCATATTTGTTCTTCTTCCTTTTCCTACTACCAATCCCTCTATGATCCTCCCCCGGACCCTCCATCTCTAGAAGACAGGAAAGCTTTTCTCTCTGGCCTTTCTGTCCCTACCCTTTCGGAATCCCAAAGGTCCTCTTTGGAAGCCTCAATAGGCTCTGACGAGGTTCTCGCCCATATAAAAGCTCTTCGGACTAATAAGTGTTCAGAGGTGGATGGATTTTCCACAGAATGGTATCAGAAACTCTCAGGGCTTCTTTAACCCCCTCTACTCCTGCCCTATAGGGCCGTTCAGAAAGGGGAGCTCCCCCACTTGGGGATATGCTACTATAACCCCTATCCTTAAACCAGATAAGGAGCCTACTAATATTTCTTCTTATCACCCGGTCTCCCTCCTGAACATAGACTATAAAATTTTTATGGCCATATGGGCCACAAGACTAGAGACCATTCTCCCAGACCATATCCATCCTGACCAGTCCAGTTTCATTAAAGCTAGAAGCACATCAGACAGTGTTAGGCGTACTATGCTATTACTTGAACATACCCACAATAGACAAATACCTATGGCTTTACTAAGTCTAGATGCTGAAAAAGCTTTTGACAGGGTCTCGTGGAGTTTATTTTGGGACATTCTCGAGGCCCTGTCATTTCTCCTTTCCTTTCTTCTTTTACTCCAGCGTCTCTACAACCATTCAAAGGCTTACATTAGGATTAACAGGGCCCTTTCTCCCCCCATTCTTCTGCGCCAGGGCACCAGACAGGGATGTCTCCTCTCTCAGGCCCTAT
The DNA here is from genome assembly GCA_016271365.2 of Neoceratodus forsteri. Classification (NCBI taxonomy): domain Eukaryota; kingdom Metazoa; phylum Chordata; order Ceratodontiformes; family Ceratodontidae; genus Neoceratodus; species Neoceratodus forsteri. Next base: position 1,531,683,629 of record CM057453.1, read on the forward strand.
TTGCCCTTTATATTGAGCCCTTAGCAATAGCCTTATAGTCTGACCCTCGTATTGAGGGAATTCCCCTCAGTTAAAAAAGCTATAAGGTAGCGCTGTTTGCTGATGACATTCTTCTCACTCTTCTCTCCCCAGAAACCACTATACCAGCAGTATAGGACCTTCTTCAGGAATATGAAAGATTAGCCAATTTTAAATTAAATATCTCCAGAACTGAAGCCTTAAAGTTTTGTTTCCAACCCTCTAATATTTTGAAAAATGCTCTCCTCTTGAAATGGAGAGGCACTAAAATCAAATATCTTAGAATACACATCCCAATTAACTCGCTCCATTTGGAATTGGTGAACTATGAGCCGATTTCAGTTCAGATTCAGGAGGACCTAAAAAAATGGGGAAGACTTAGACTAACTTTCTTCCAGCGTATAGAGACGATACGCCTAAATATCCTCCCCAGATTATACCTTTTTCAGAATGTCCCAATCTTCCCAGCTAATTACTACTTTAAATCTTGGGACAAAATTATCTCTGACTTTGTCTGGGAGGGTCGGAGACCGAGGGTGCGATTCTCACTGCTTTGCTCTTCAGTGGACCAGGGAGGAGTTAACCTCCCAAACTTAAATCTATATGCAACAGCAGCCTTCCTTAAAATTATACTAATATGGCTTTCACCTACGACATCTTGTATCTGGAAGGACATTGAATTTGTGATTAATGACCTATATGATATCGAGAAAGTAGTTTTTGCCTCGAGGGGGCACTCTCCTTTGAGAGATTACACAGCATTCACTGCACAGATCTTGAAGATATGGTACAGAGTCAAACAACATAAAGCACTAAAACAAATATCCTTTTTTTACACCTTGATATCAGCTGATGAAAACTTCCTCCCTGCTAGTTTGGACACTACATTTCACTATTGGAGGAGATCTAGCCTTAATTATTTTTACCAGTTTCTTGATATCACTGGTGTTCACTCCTTTTCAGATCTTCAAAATGCCTTTTTTCTGCCTGATAGAGACCTACTTAAATACACACAGGTGAGAAACTATATTTTATGGCAGTGGGACATTTCGATATGCCCTCCTCCACCTTCTCCATCTCTTTGGACTTTATTAAAAGATACCCTGGAGAGCAACTTATGAGGGAAATTAATTGGCCATCTATACAAAATGCTAAGGGCTTCAGGAAGGGATTCTTCATTATCGATCCTGAAGGCCTGGAATAGAGACCTCGATTTACAGGTTCCCTTCTTAGTGTGGCAGCAAGTGACTTTGAAAGCTATTAAGATAACTTCTTCCAACATCTGGAGGGAGTTCGCATAGAAATCCAGGTCGAGATACTTCCGATCCCCAGCAATATTAACAAAATATCTCCCGGAGTCTTATGGCGCCTGCTGGAGGGGTTGTAATTGTGCGTTAGCTGATCCAGGCCATATTTTTTGGTTTTGTCCCAGACTGACCCCATTTTGGTGTTCATTACAGCTAGAATGGGGAGACTGTTTGGGAGACAACATTGAACTGACACCAGAAATAGTGGTCCTCTCAATTTAACCCCCCCCCCACAGACCATGATGGGACCGTACTTTACTCCCAGTCTATGTGCTTGCAGCCAGAAAAGTGATAACTCGCAGATGGATGACACCTTTGACTCCTTCACTAGGGGATTGGCGATGTATTTTAGAGATTTATATATCAGAATATTTCATTGCAAAATTCCAAAATAAGCTTCCCCCCTTTGAATTAAAATGGTGCAGATGGGTACTGCATATGTCCTCTCGAGATCCAGAGTTTGTTCCATGAGGGGGGAGGGGGATTGATGAAAATAACTGAGGAGTTGCCCAGCCACCTGCCTAGAGCTGACAAAGACTAGATCGAATTAAATGGAAAACTGTTAATTCTTTAATGCTGTGCAATAAATATTTTACAATAATGTAATCATATGGAGCAGTATTTACCTGTACAAAACACTTGGCTTCTGTAATAACCTGATGGAATGTATTTACTGTCCTCTATACTTTGCCTATTAAAATAAAAAGAAATTAAAAAAATTATAAATTCCACCTCCTCCTCAGTTTCTTGTGAGGTGATGTTGAGGATGCTTACCACATGCCTCACAAAAGTGGAGTATAGTTATCTGAGGGTCTAGGAAGGGAGCCAAACTCTTGATCCAGAGAACTATCCAGTTCTAAGGGTTCTACTTCATCCTCCTTCTCCTCAAAATAAAATTCAACCTCCTCTTCCACAGGCATTGCCCAGGTCGCATGTTACTGTATGCAGATGATGCAGTCATTTTCAGTAGCCACCCTGAGCCTAATCCACTCCAACAGGACCTTCAATGTCTTTTCTCATTATCAGAGGAGTGGTTTGTCGAGCACAAGCTTATTTTAAACTACAAGAAAACTAAAGTTATGGTTTTCTCTCACCCACAAAATAAATTGAGGGACACCTCCTTCTTCATCCCCAACAACCATCTCTCTGCCCTTGACCAAGTCCCCAGCTTCAAATATCTAGGTATCACCCTAGACCCCCCCCCCTCCTTTCAGCCTCATATCAACCTAGTCTGCATGGCTTTACAATGAGGGTAGTCACCAAGCTGAACTCTGTATAGTTTTTAAAATATAGCCATCTCTACTGTTGTGAACTACTTGTAAAGCAGTGCTTGCTTCTGAATCTACTATCTCGGCTACATCACTGTCACATGAGACAAGATGCATTGTAGGAACAAGGAAAGCAATAAACTCAGCTGAGATGGAGATCCCCAGGGGTCGTAAAACTACCATAAAGCTAGCAGGCAAATTTAGGAAAAACTCCTAATAGCAGGCAGAGGGAAGGACACACTAGGACTTCACACACACATCAAAACACTCTGCATAACATATGTTTTTGAAAATTCTGGGTGTACTACTCCTTTAAACGGAGTTTGCTAGAGGAATAAAAGAGAAAGATTTTTGCTGATCAGAGGAGCTGTGCATCTGTACTAATCATTCCAGGCATCTTGTTGGAGTTTGCTGGGTTTTTTTTATTTATTTATTTTATGTGGAGACTTCTGCTGCAGACATCCTGTACCAGTTTGGGACTGAGAGAACACCTGTGAGCTGGAAAAGAGGTTTTCTGGAAACTGTGAGTAACCCAGAAAAAAGGTGGATGTTGATTTAATGCAGAGCGACTGTAAGAGAGAAAAGGTGAGCAGGCGTCCTATGCTTCAGGGTCCTGTTGCTGTTGTTGAAATCCAGTTCTGGAAAGGAACTGTTGATCTGGAATTGGAGTTTGGAATCTGTTGCCCAAAGGCGCTGGAAAGCAGAAAAGCTGGAGAAACTGTTCTGGCTGCACAAAGGAGATTCCCAAATTAATTTGGAGCCAGGTGGGGAACTTGCTAACCCCTACCAAGTAGGGCCTGCTGGCTACAGGAGGGCCACCGGCGCATGCTGGGGGAGCTAGGGCATCCGTGACCTGCGAGAGAGCCAGGCTGTGGAGCCACTGCTAGGTCTGGGTCCTCTGTGGTTTGGTGGACCTTGCATGGGAGCTCTGCAACATGCCTGAATAGGATGAAGATGACGAGCTGCAAGATCTTCAATCAAGGGGACAAGCAGCCAGACTTCAATCAAGCTCAAGTCTTCAGAATAATTACTGCTGCCCATTTGTTCTGCCCTTCCTGAAATGAAATCCCCTGAGGTCAAGCTGGTGGAAGCCCTCTGCACCAGGTACATTCTAGATCTCCAGGACTGTGAGTACCCAAAGGGAGTAACTGCTTAATTGCTAACATTCATTTAATTGTTCTTAGGGCCCCAACGCCGGTCAACCCGCGGCACCGAGTATGCCTGCGAACTCCTGGGTATCCAGAAAGGACAGAGGGAAGTCACTTGTACCCATGGGGGTGGGCATCTGGGGTGGTCTGGCCTATGAACCCTTCTGTTATAAATCATTTTTAACCATTTCTAACAATTTTTACTTTCACAGCTATTCCCTCTCCAGGTACCCCTATTCTGGCCCTTCCCCATAATGAAGCTATGTTTTGTTGTTTGAAATTGCTGTGTGAAGGGTGCTTTCTGGAAACTAACTGTAAAGTCTATGTGGTATATGGTATAGGGAAACTGTTTGGCATCCAGGGTATGGAGTGGTTGGAAGGGGAGGTGGATAGGTACAGCATCCCAGGGGGCTGTACCAATCACACACACCTGACCCACTGCAATTCACTTTGGGTGGAGGCACCACACTATTTTATTCTTTTATTTGGGACAGAAACCCCAAACACCACTGCAGCAGGACCCAGGACCCTTAACCTGTGTGAAGGTCAACAAGCAGGGGTAGTAGCCCACAGGCATATGGTGCCTGGGTACATATGCTCACCAAATAAAGTATGCTCTCGAGTCAGAATTTTCCAAAACAGTTAAACCGCATCTTTTATTTACATGGGGGGGGGCGGGTTAGGAATGGGAAAGATGGATTAGAGGTTAAGCGTTTATCACATTTTCGATTGGCATTTAGTAATTGGCATTTTGGAATAGTCATTTCTCTTTAAATTAAAAACACATATTTTAATTCTTGCAGCACCAGCCCTCTAGCTATCTAACTGCTGCAGATTGTTACCATTAACAACCCCCCCCACCCCCAACTGGTACCAGTTCCCCAGATTCAGATCCAGCCTCAAAATCTGTCCCCAGGTACCAAATACTAGTTGCAGGGCTATGGTGCAGCTGGTCGGCCGGCTTTGGTGCACTTTAAACATAAAAACAACTTTTCCCCTTCTCCTTGATTCATTTAATATCACTTTCTATGCCAGTGGGCATAACTTGGGAACAACTATTTACATCCCCCAGGTGCAGGACTATTCCTGCCTTTACTCACAGATCTGCAGATAGTCTCTGGTGGCACTGGTGACTGCGCCTCTGGGGAAGATGGAGTAGCAGAAATCGGATACTTGTATTTGAAGAGACTGGAATGTGAAGCAGGCACTCTGCAGTTGGAATCTTCCGACTTGATGGAAGGTCTTGCAGCTTGTCCCTTTCAGCCTGTTTCCAGTCCTGATGCAGAGCACAATACAAGGCTTTCCAAACCACAAGAAGTCCAGACCCAGGAGTGACCCCATGGTCTGGCTCCCCTAAGGATCAGAGTGCCCCAGCACTCGGGCATGCACCCATGGCTCTCTGTGGCCCAGATGGCCCCACTGGGCAGGGGTTGGCTGGTTCCCTACCTGGCTCCAGGTTGACAAATGAGCAGAATTCTCAGTCTTTTATGCTCAGTTTGGCAAATGTTCAGTTTTGGAAGTTTAAGAAAACATCCTTCAGCCACACTACCATCATGGCAGCCATGGCCCTTTGCAATCAGAACTCAGGCTCTAGCTTCCCACTGAGCACAAGGTCTCAGTGAGACACTGGGCAAAATTAATTCAAACACATCTTTTCTCAGCCAGTCCCTTGACTCTGAAAAGACTTTCTCCACCATGCAGGTGCTCATGAACTTGGACTAAGCAGAAGAGGCCCTCTCTTTTCCTTTCAGAACCTTTTTCCTTTTGCAGACTACTTGGTTTTACTGGCCAAACCTCCTTGTGCAGGGAGACTCCCATACCAAGTGTTCCACAACCAGATCTGTTTTTTCAAAAACCAGAACCAGACATTTTCATTACCTCAGACCAGTGTCCTTCCCTTGTTCCTTGTGATGTTGAGTCCACCCAGGGTACAGACAGAACCTTTTTTCCTCACTTGAACCTTGATCCTTTTCCTTCCATCCTGGCTTCTCACCATTTAGGTGCAGAAATAGAGTGCCATTTTTCTCCAGAGCCTCTGATCAGAACCTGTCACTACTGTGGAGTAGCTCCTTTCCCACAGCAGCCTTTTGCAGAAACCTGCAGCTCTCTCTCTCTCACTCAGCAGAGCTGCAAAACCACACTCCTTTAACACATTCCTCCTCCATGGGGAAAGGCATATCCAGGCCTTGGGGAACAAGTGGTTGGCAACCCCCAGGCAAGCCCTTTCCCAGTCTTGCAGCCCCATCTTCTGCATAGGGTCTGGAGCTCCTTCCCTCTGGAGGGGCTCCAGCCAAACTGACCCAGAACCAGACAGTCTCTGGGTTTTGGAAGCTCTCTGGCAGCTCCCCATTGGCTGAAATCACTGTCCTGGCCAAACATTAATATGTATGAGGCTCCCTCGATGCCTGATTGGCTGGCTGAAAGGGCACCAAGAATTTCCCCAGCTTTTTCCCCCATAAGTCTCTTTTACTGTCCCACAGTCCTCTGAAAGAATCTTGGCCTCCCGATTGGCTGTACAGTGGTCACATGCCTGCAAATATGGCTGCTGGCAAAATAGTTTTCAGGAAGTCCCACCACATTCTCAACTTTACAGTCCTCCTGCAACCTGAATAAATATCTTTATTTAACATTTGCCCCACCGTTTCATGGCAATCTCTGTGCCCTGTAAAGTGACTGCACAATTTAATGCTTTTGTTTAGTCCTTTTCCTGTTGCTACAGCCATTTTAGACAGCCCCCAAGCAGCCCATACATAGTTCCAGTGCAGTCCATTCGTGTCCCGACTTCTGCTCCCTGATGCAGCCAAAATACACATTATTTAACAGGTTCCCCCTAGTCAGGTAACCATCCCCTTACCTTTTCACACCATTGCTCATTTTAATAATTTTCATCAGCCCCCCTGCCTGTCGTTAGCGCTGATAACACTGCCCCCAGGTGTTAGATAGGTTTGGATCATTAATATTCATGAGGCTCCTATTGAATATTTAAATCCCGATCAAGAGTGTTCACTGGCACTTCTTATATATAATAAAAAACTCTTCTGCTGCTTCTCCTTTTGCCTCCTGCGGGTCTCTGGTCCCCATTTAGTATAATACTGGGACCAGGACCACCGGGGAGGCAACTGAACAGCTGCAGGAATGACTGAAAACCCAAGTGTGCACTGCGCATGTGCAGACCGCCCACCCGGTGTCACATACCACTCCTGGAGTCAGGCCCTCTGCTACCACAGTACCTAACCTTTAAGTGTAATTCGTGAACAGGGGACAAAGAGAGACACCCTCCTGTTTGTTTTGGGTCCGAGCAAACTACCAGTCTTGAGACCTGGGGTTAATTATGAACCCTTTTTAGCCAGCACACCCAGGTAACGGGCCCAAATATCACACTCTCTTCGGGGAAAGCAGCGCAATATACTTGACCCAGTGGGCATGCAACCTGGTTCACAACCCCATTCTGATTCAATGAGATTTGGGTATTTTTCTTACCTTGCTGGATCTTTACACAGATCCTCCTTTGTGTGGCTGCATAAGGTGACACAATAAGCATTTAACAGCTGTGTTAGAATATTAAGACTCTTCCACCATGCACACATAAAATGAGCATGTCTCAGGCAGTGTTTTAAGGAAAAACTAAATTTACTAAAATTAAAAATAGTAAATAAAATACAAAACACAGAACATATATACATTTAAGGGTACAGTCAGAAAATAAATGGACAATTATAAAACAAACCACTGCACTGAATAACTAATCCTACCCCAGTTTCAGTTGGTAAATAGTGGTGTTGAAATTATCTATTTTGGCAGAAGTGACTCTCTTTGAGTCCAGGAACAAAAGTGTCCCTTAGAAGTCCAGAACACAAGTGTCAGTCCTTTCAGCAGGCTTGATAATGTCAGAGAGCAGAATGTCCCACCCTCCTTGTGATGTCACAGCTCTGAGCTGCTAGTGTGAGGTCACACACAGTCCTGCATACTTAATTTGCAACATGCAGTTACATAGGCAAACAGGTCAGATTACCACTGGATTGGAATATGCAAATACAGCAATATTTTTTTAATTATTACAAGACAGTCTGTCTGCCTTGGAGGATGGTTTTCGACACCCTTTAATGTTTCAGAAGTATCCTGTAAGGTTAATTCACATATGCTTTCCAAAAACCGTCTTCCTCCTGTCATCCTATAAAATGTAACCTTTTATGGCAGTCTTGCTAAGTTCAAAGCAGTTGTCTTTTTACAACCTGGTTGTATAGCAGCTACACAGGCTTTGACAGGTGGGTGTCAAAAAAGGAAGCTCTAACCAGCTTATCCTCTAGGTCACTGAGAAGACGGGCCATTTTTTTCTTCTCTTTTAAAATCCATTGTCCCATGAGGCTCTGCTGCTTGGCCTGTTCCTTAAGCAGGACTGCTAAACTAAACATAGATTTATAATAAAATTATATACACATAACTGGCAGACGGTGATTCCCATTACACCCAGCACCGAATTGCAAGAACAGGATGGCGGCTCCGCAAGTCAGCTCCTCTGGCCCCCGATTCGTGCCAAAAGACAACGCGGGGCTGGAGGGAAGATCCAGAGCAAACGGGACCTCGAGCCATGAGTGAGGGACACCACGGGGAAAGCCGGGAGAAACAGGTAGCCTACGAGGCAAACAGATAAGCCCCCAACAGGGAAGTTACAAGTCCAAACAAATGAAGCTCTCAGATGCCCAGTTGAAGAACAGGACTGGAAGACTGGAGAAGCAGTGAAGATGAAGAAGAACAGGCTGGAAGACAGTGTCTGGATAGGATATCGGTTATGTTCTGCAGGAAATTTCAAGGCCTAGAAATGCAATAGTTAGTATGGGAATTAGAAATGCCAATAGTTAGTATACGAAGGCAAATATTCAGGAAGGATTGTGATGGGCAGGATGATGAAAATGTGTCCTGCTAGAGTGTAAGTAGCTTGGTGGTAGGAACTGGAGAAGCCTACATGGCGAAGGCTTGCTAGTGAATAGAATCCAACACATAAGGGGATGTGAATAAAAGACATCTTGAATGAGTCTTGACTGGGTCAGCATGACCAAGATGGTACTGCTAGGTCTGCGACCAGGGGCAGGATAACGCATCGAGAGAGTCAAAAGCATATTCTTGGATAGTCCTACTGAGGAACAGTGCAATTGTAACCCCCTTGTAAATGGGGGTTCCGGAAAGTTTCCCGGAGTTTGTCACCAGGCTCCATGTCTAGCTGGCGATCAGCATAAAGCCGTTTCAAAGGGTAGCCAGTGAGCGCTTTAGGAAGCCTCAGTAAGCTGTCTCTTTAAGGGCTGCATGTTGCAGTCGTGAGTACCTGAGATTGGGGGGGGGCTGTGTGGTTGTATGTCCGAGTCCCGCCCAGGACACTGAAAAATAGCTCCACTCTACCATCGTTAGTGGTGCAGAGGGAGCTCTATTAGGAGATGTAATTGTTTCTGGAAATAACGTAAAGTTATAATGATAATGCAGCTGTGCTAACCTGCTTTCCTTTGCAGCAAGGACTGTTTCGACTGTTTCCTCCATCTTGCTCCAGCACTGCTGAATTGGGCCAATCAGTACCCCGGGACACTACAGAGTTGGCTGACCAATAGAGGAACTGTTTGTATTTGAGAAAGGTATTATGGGCTATGGCGCTTCCGCATCACTGAGAGCAGGAGGAAATGACTGGCATGTTCAGCCAGCCAATGAAAACGGGTAGCGCCCGATCTGAAAGGAGTGCTCAGTGCTGCCAAAGGGAGATGTGTTGTGGCTGAAGAGAGGAGAGGAGCTCTGTGTTTCTGCGCTGTGTGAGTGTTCGCGCGGGAAGGCCTGAGGCGGCCGTTTTTCCCTTTAGAGCGAGTTGGACTAAATCCGCCGGCGTGCGGTCAGAGGAGGCTGGTACCAGCCCAGCTACCTACCAGGCTCAACCTGAGAGGACTGGAGAGAATTGTTGAGTCGCGCTCAGTCTGCCTGTAATGTTGAAGCTGCCGTTTGCTGTCCAAGTTCTTCTGCAAGTTTGTGAAGGTTTGAGAGCAGCTACCTGGTATGGTACCCCTCTGTTGTAGCCATATAAATGTGTGAGAAGGCTGGTGAAGTTCAGGCAGCGTTGAAGGAATCGTTGTGTGCTGGAGTTGTGAGTAGCTCCCTGCTAATGTTGCAAACAGTGGTTCCCAGTTGAATGATCATACCTCTGACTGCCCAATCCAACTTTCTGCTTATTCTGATTTCTCAGGATCGTAGATGTTATCTGTGTTAAGGGCCCCAACTAGCTGCCACATGTGAACTAGCTGTTAGGGTTTGGGTACCCAGGGACGATAAAGACTAGGTTCAGGCCTGTGCACAGAGCCCTAGGTAGAAAATTATAGTGATAAGCTAATCAACTTGATTCCCCCTGACCTTGTTATTTCTCCCTTGAATAAATCAGATTGTTCTTTGTGCAATTACACCCTGGCTATTGTGTACATTACTGGTGAACTGCTGCCTGGTGACTGCAATATAACTGTGCCTTATTTTACAGGGGGTCTCCGGAGGGAGTGGAGAGATATTAGCCGGGGGGTGAGTGTATCGGTAAAAAGTGTTATTGGGACCCGGTGTGAGCCACTAGTGGGATGAACAGGGGGTTGCAGTAACCCAGAGGGCTGTGACCGAGGCAATCTCGACACTATTGACCCCGACCTCTGCTTGGAGGCACCCGTCAACGGATCTGGGCCCCTTACCCTGTCTCTGTGGAGGCAGGCAGGGGTAGTAGCCTAAAGGGTAGCGCCCCTTGGGGGTTACACAATGTTGATTGTGATAAAGAGATAAACAAGCCAGTTATGCGTGGTGGCATGCCGTAAGGGAACAAAACTGCCGATAGTGATGGTATATGCTGGAATGAATAAGAGGAAGGACTGATACTGTTTGATGGGATTGGAAGATCCCTAGGAAGCTGTCTGGCTTGACCAGTAAGTCTTGGAGAGGAGATGTAGAAGACTTAGTGGAGTATTAAGATTTCTTGAGGCTAAGGAAAGGGGGCACCGACCCGAGGCGAGGTCACCAGGAGTAAAAAGGGTTACAGCTCACTGCATCCAAATATGTGCATGCTGCAATTGGGTGACAGTCAGGCTATCCTTTTTTGATTCCACCAGTCTACCCATAAAATTGAGTCAAGGCCTGTGACAGTGGCACAGAATGGATTCCAATACAAAGGCTCCCAGATAGAAACATAGAATTTGATGGCAGATAAGGACCGCTTGGCCCACCCAGTCTGCCTATTTCCCTACCTAATGGATAAGCTGCAGATCCTGGTTAACCAACAGCCTACTTCTTCCTACCCCAACCCCCTAGAATTGCCTTATGACTGTCCCATGCATGCTTGAATTCCACCACTGTTTTTGACTCCACAGCCTCCTGCTGAAGGCTGTTCCATGCATCCACAACCCTCTCTGTGAAAAAATAATTCCTTACATTACCTCTGAAATACTGTAGGTGCCAGTAGCACTCTCTTTTAATCTCCCTGTGTTGTTTTTATTTCCTGGCCACTAGGAGTCATTGTTTCCCCTCCTCAGCCTCCACTTCCTACCACTGAAAGCAGTGAAATTCCAGGGCTTAAAACTGTTCCCCCCCATCCCTTCTCTACCCTAAGGACTAGAGCATATCCTGGGGTTTGAACCCAAACTCTCTGCACTCGAGGTGAAGTCGCTAACCACTATGCTATCCTATCAATAAGGGATTCCCATATTTTACGGGAATTTGGAGTAATCTACAGGGAAATTCGTCCCTTATAGCTGCATTGGCTATAGTGGAAAATAGAGGAGTCTTCTTCCATAGGCAATAATGTAATCTACAGGAAACACAGGAAAATTCCTCTGGAGTTACAGGAAACATACCAAAGCAGATCAGGAGCACTGCAATACTGGAAGGCTAGAACCGGGCACACTCCAAGTCCGCCCACTGACTTCCCAACTGCTGGTCTACGAGGCCTCCTCAGAGACAAAGCCAATGTAAATAATGAGCGTTCTGAGGCAAAGTTCATGAAGATTAATCCTGGCGTTAATATGGAGGCAACAAGACTGCCCAGAAAACAAAGTAATTCCACAAAAGCAGGGTGAAATAAGCAATTTCTTCAATTGGGTTTGACCCCCCATACAGGTGAGAGGTGTGCAAAGCAACAAGGAAACAGGAAAAGAAAAACTGCCAACGGTTATTATTATCAGGGGTAAGGAAGGAAGGTGCGGTTCAGAATTCAGGCTGATGGTTGCAAGAGGTCTGTAGCAGGGATATGCGCTGCAGCACAGATTACCGCCCATGGCAGAAAATGATGAAGGCAAATGCAGAGTCAGACAAATTTTAAAATCGGAGCTGGATCTGGAAGCTGAATGACAGGGGCAGGAGCAGAGTGAGGCTGTAGCTTACAGTATGATAAGACTGTACGGCATGCATGCAGCAGGTAATGAGGTCAGACAGAAAGGCTCCGAGCCATGAGGTGACATACCTGCACTGACTGATGGATGGAATGGAGCCAGGAGCAATCCAGAGGTTGAGACACAAAGCAGTCTCCAGTTGAAACATCAGTATGGTCTGGTCACTGGGTTGATGATACAGTGAAAACGCCAGGGATGATGTCAGACCCTGGAAGCAGAGGCGAAGAAATGGAGTCGGAACACCAAAACAAGAGCAGGAAAAACACCAAGAAATAAACAAGGGACAGACGAAGGATGAGACAAAAGCAAGTAGGAAGGAAACAGAGCAACCCGAAACAAAGGCAGGGCGGGAAGGAGATGTGGGTGGTTGGGGGGAATGAATGGATCATGGAAAGCAAAGGCAAAAACGAGTCAAATGGGGGGGGGTGACCATAAATATGGAACGAGGGAGACAAACAGCAGAGGAAGCAGGCAGAAAATGAGAGAGGCTGAGCCACATGAGCCACGCAGTGAGCCAGAGTGCTGTTTCACAATGCGCTAAGCGCAGGGAAAGTGCCCAGCCACACAGTCGCAGTAACTAGCAGCATGGAAAACTACAGACCAGCCAAGTTGATTTTGAAATGCTCCAAACGGAGCTTAATGGGAGTTGGCTAGCTTAAGTAGCAGATGTGAGAGGAGCTATTTCCTCCACACCAAACCACGGGCTTTTAGCCCTCCCATAATGGTGTTAGCATGGCTCAGTTGGCAGCACATCTGCTTCTGGACCAGAAGGTTGTGGGTTCTATTCCCACACTGCGATTGGACTCAAAGTTAAACACTGTCACCCAGGTGTTGTACTGTCAGGGTGTGCCATCCTTCAGATGAGATGTTAAACTGAGGTCCCTTCTATCCTTCTTTGGTGCTGGTGGGTGTCCAAGTAGAAGTAAAAGAACCCATGCCAGTTTTTGCAAGAGTAGGGGACTTTGCTTGGTGTCCTGGCCAACATTCCCTTTCCCATAAAACTGGTTCATGCAATTGTCCGTGGGTGCTGATGTGCAAAATGACTGCCACTACACATTCAGTCACTTCACTTCCAGTGTAGCATTGCTTGTAAAGTGCTTTGGGATACAATGTGTATGAAAAGCACTATCTAAATGCAGATTCTTATTTTTTCTGTTTCTTCTTCTTCTTAATCTGAAAAAAACACAATAAAAGGATCTTTAAACTGGTTGTAACATGTACTTTGTTTAACTGAGGTATTTAATGTGAGGGTGTGAGTTCTTGCAACCAGTTTTGTATTTCAGAGCCCATTACTGTGTGGCAGCGATAGTCCCTCCAACTCAGAATTATAACTTGTACTGCCATCCTGTAAGAGAGGGAAGGGATCCTAACTCTGGCCAAACTGCCGGCCAACTGATCCCTTCCACTTCCCAGTCTACTTACCACACCCCCGTGCTCAGATGTTTTGTGAAGTCCTACCAGGAAGAGTGCGGGGACGCACCCCATTGAAGCCTATGGGGGGAGATTTCCAAACAATTACGCAGCTTTAACCAACATTTCCAGAAATGAAAGCCACTGCTCAACTAATAGGGCCACTGCAATGCTAGAAGCCCCTCATTCTAGCCACCTCTACCATCACATTCATGCTCCCCTCCCCACCTGCTTCTCTACCCCCCCCCCCATAGGTAATGGTCTGCCTTTCTTCCTGGTGAAGATGGAATAAATGTATTTGTTCAGTACCTCTGCCTTCACCCATTCTACTGCAGCCACTCGTCCCCTTTCCAAAGCCTAACAATCCCATCCTTCTTGTCCCTTTTTTCACTTATATAGCCAAAAAAAAGGCCTTCTCTCCCTTCTTAATTCCCTCAGCTACAGTATCTGCAGCTCCTTCTGTGCGTTAGCCCACTGGACTACCTTACTTGCCACACTAGCCAATCTTAGGTAAATTCTCCCTATCCACTTCATGCAAGGTCTTTCTGAATTTCCTATAGACTAACCTCTTGTCCCCTACTATCTGGCTGACCTCAACAGAACCAGCTGTGTGCTTTGGCCTTTAAAGTACTTCCCTCTGAGCCTAATGCACGTCTCTGTAGCAACTGTTGCTCCATCCTTAATGATGAGCCACTTTCGGTCTACCCCCATATCTGCTCTAATGCATGCCAGTTATCTCCTTAGCATCTCACCCATCTTCTTGATGTCCACCCTCCTAAAATCCATGATTTTGGTCTTAGTGAGGATGTTTCCCTGCCCATATTCAACCAGAACCATATTGTGCAATGGTCACTTCCACCCAGCGGCTCTTTGGCTTTTATTTCTTGTCTGTGATCCCCATTCGTGAGCACTGCATCAAGCATGGCCCCTTCCCTGGTGGGTTCTGTGACACCCTGGGTCAAAAGCCTACTCTGTAACCCTTCAGGATCACCTGACTCCTGGCACATGTTGTGGATGGTACGCTTCTGCCTACCTTGGGCAGGCTGAAGTCCCCCACTATTACCACATTTGTTTTCCCTGCAGCTTCCAATATTTGCAAGCTCAGTTACATAGAAACATAGAAACATAGAATTTGACAGCAGATAAGGACCGCTTGGCCCACCCAGTCTGCCCATTTCCCTAAATACTGGATAAGCTGCAGATCCTAGTTAACCAGCAGCCTACTTCTTCCTACCCTCACCACCTAGAATGGCCTTATGACTGTCCCATGCATGCTTGAATTCCACCACTGATTTTGACTCCACAACCTCCTCCAGAAGGCTGTTCCATGCATCCACAACCCTCTCTGTGAAAAAATACTTCCTTAAATTACCTCTGAGCCGCCCCCCTCTATCTTCAAATTGTGCCCTCTTGTTCTTGCACACCTCTTTTCTTGAAAGATGCTACCCTCTTGGACTTTGTTGATTCCCTTGAGGTACTCGAACGTTTCTATCATGTCCCCCCTCTCCCTCCTTTCCTCGAGGCTATACATATTAAGCTCCTTTCGTCTCTCTTCATATGTCTTCCGGTGCAGACCCTGCACCATTTTAGTTGCCCTCCTCTGGACAGCTTCCATCCTGTCTATGTCTTTGTGGAGATTGGGTCTCCAGAACTGCACACAGTACTCCAGATGGGGTCTCACCAGCTGTCTGTACAGAGGGATAGTAACTTCCTGTTTTCTACTGGTGATGCCTCTCCCTATGCATCCCAGTATCCCCCCAGCCCTCCTTGCTGCCCTCTCACATTGCTTGCCCACCTTTAGGTCATCTGATATGATTACCCCCAGGTCCCTTTCCATTTTTTGTTGTTAGTATCTCACCCCCCATTGTGTACTCTTCCCCATGGTTTTTGTTTCCGAGGTGCATTACCTTGCACTTCTTAGCACTGAATCTAAGCTGCCATACATTTGACCATTCCTCTAACCTTGCCAAGTCCCTTCTCATCCTTTCCACCCTACCCTGTGCATCAACTCTGTTGCAGATCTTTGTGTCATCTGCAAAGAGACATACTTTTCCTTCCAGTCCCTCTGCAATATCACTTATAAAGACATTAAAGAGGACCGGTCCTAATCTGAACCCTCGGTGCCCACTGGTAACCCTCCCTTTCTTCTGAGTGGACTCTATTTACTATTACCTCTGTGTCCTATTCTCCAGCCAATTCTTTACCCAGGCTGTCATCTTGGGACCCACTCCCAGGCTGGCTAACTTGTATATTAATCTTTGTGTGGGACTGTGTCAAATGCCTTGCTAAAGTCTAGGCATGTCCACAGCCCTCCCTGATCTACTACTTTGGTCACCCAGTCAAAGAAATCTATCAGATTCATCTGGCATGACCTTCCCGCCTGTGAATCCATGCTGCCTAGGGTCCTGTGCCCCTCTGGCTTCTAGATACTCGACAATTCTTTTCCTTCAGAAGTGATTCCATCATTTTCCTATCACTGAGGTTAAACTAACAGGTCTGTAGTTTCCTGCTTCTGCCTTGCTCCCACTTTTGTGAAGGGGAATCACATCTGCCCTCCTCCAGTCCTCGGGTACAACCCCATCCTCCCATGATTTGTTAAAAAGGGTAGTCAGTGGTGTCACTAGTTCTACCCTTAGTTCTTTTAGAATTCTGGGATGAATCCCATCAGGCTCCATTGCTTTGTCCACCTTCAGTTTTAAGAGTTCTTTCAGAACCCTTTCTTCTGTAAATGGGCTGGTATCAACTTCTGCATCCAGAGTGTTTCTACTGTTTGTTTTAGGTACCTACCCTCTTCATTTGTAAATACTGAGCAAAATATTTGTTTAGTATCTCTGCCTTTCACAGTCTCCCTCTGCCCACCCCCTCTCCCTTTATTAAGCCTCACTATCCTCCCTTGGTCTTCCTTCCGCTCCCTGATGTACCTATAAAAGGTTTTATCCCCTTCTTAACTGAGTTGGCTATCTTTCCTCGGTTTAGGCCTTTGCTGTTCTGACTGCCTTCCCAGCCTCCTTTGCTTTAACTGATACAGTTCTCTGTCCTGCTCCTTCTCGATTCCTTGTACTTCCTGAATGCTTTCTTTTCTCTTGAACCTTCACTGCCACTTCCTTTGAGAACCATAGTGGTTTCTTGCATCGCTTTGTTTTGTTTATTTGCTTCACACAAGGCTTGTTACCTCTGTGATGGCAATTTTATTATTCCCCATTGTTCTTCCACCTCCTTCCTGCCCATTTGCTAGTGCATTCCTTAGGCACTCACCCATTTTGGCAAAGTCAGCCCTCCTAAAGTCCAGTACTTTTGCCTTTGTATGGCTTGACTCTATTGCTGTGTTTATTGTGAACCATACTGTTCAATGGTCGCTAGTTCCCAGATGGCTACCCACTTCTACATCTGTGATCCTCTCTCCATCTCCATTTGAGAGAACCAGGTCTAAGATTGCTCCCTCTCGAGTGGGCTCCAATACTAGTTGTCTAAGGCATGCCCCCTGTAGGGCATCTAGAATAACCCCACTCTTCGAAGTGGCTGCTGCAACTGCACTCCAGTTAACATCTGGCATATTCAGATCACCCATCAGCAATATATCCCCTTTTTCTGCCATTCTAAGTATACTTTCTATCATTTCCTTGTCCATTTCCTCCCCCTGAGAAGGTCTGTATATCAACCTCTGTGCGGATTGGGTGCCATTGCCTGTCTCCAAATTTACCCACAGTGCTTCTTCTCCTCCCTGTTTACCCTTTTGTTCTGTTGCTTGATTCCTTCCCTTATGTAAAGAGCTACTCCTCCTCCTCCTCTTTTACCCTCCCTGTCCCTCCTGTAGATAGTGTATCCTGGTATGTTTACGTCCCAATCATGCTTTTGTGTGTACCATGTTTCTGTGACTACCACGATATCCAGATGTTCCTCCTCCATCAAGGCCACTAATTCAGGAAGCTTTTTACCCAGACTACGGGCATTGGTACTCATTGCTCTCCATTTTTTGATGGCTTTACCTTCTGTTGCAGCATCCCCCACTGACCTTTCTACCTAGGTCTTTTTCTCATTTAGTACCCTGTTTTGTAGGGAGAGGCTTGATTTTCCTGCTGCTTATCAGTGCCCCCTTTGACTAGTTTAAAAGCTCTGCCAATGAAGCCTTTAAACCGATTGCTCAAAAGACTTGTTCCTTCCTGGACAGATGCAGACCATCCTGCCAGTATAGGCTGGTGTCCCTCCAGGTGGAACCCCAGTCCCCAATGAAGCCAAACCCCTGTGCTCCACACCATTTTTTCAACCATTCATTAAACTGCATGGTGCTAATTACCCTCGCCTCCCCATGCCATTGACAGGCAGCACCTCTGAGAAGGATACTATGTGTGCTACTTGTCTTAGGCCCCTCCCCAACTCTACAATGTCCTCCTGCACTGCTCTAATCTCATGATGAGCCAAGTCATTTGTCCCTAGGTGGACAATTACGTCCAGCTCAGACTCCTGTGCAGCTGTTCTGGTGATCCTGAGGATGCGCTTCCTGTCCCTCCAAGCCATGGCACCAGGCAGGCACCTTACTTCAGTTTTCCCTGCTCCCCCCAGTTCTATCCCCCTAATAATTGAGTCCCCCACCAGGAGCTGCTTCCTTTCCTGTGGTGTCCTCTGCCTCCTTCCTGTGGGCCTCCCTTGTGACAGTTGTCATTAGTTCCTCTCATGGATGCATCCATAGGGAGCTATGCTCCTCCAGAATGGTGTATGGATTGTGGAGGAACAATTGACTGGTGTGCCTCTGTTCCACCATCCTCACCCTCTGGAGCCCACTGTGGTCCAACTGCTGTGCTTTCTTCGCAACCTCTGAGGTAGTGGTGGTGGCGCTGGTGCTCCCTGGATGGGGGAGGTTCCCTTCCTACTGTCCAGTGTGGCCTGGGGGAAGGTTTCCTTACTACTGTCCAGTGCGGCCTGAAGATGGGCAACTTCCTCCCTCAGGGCAGAGAGTTGTCTGCAAATAGGGCAGCATCTCAGCCTCCAGAAAGACTCCCGGAAGACTGCTGCCCCACAGCCATTACATTGCACTACTCCCCACATGTTTATCTACTTTTTTGTTTGTTTTTGTGTGTGTGTGTGT
Organism: Neoceratodus forsteri; assembly: GCA_016271365.2. Classification (NCBI taxonomy): domain Eukaryota; kingdom Metazoa; phylum Chordata; order Ceratodontiformes; family Ceratodontidae; genus Neoceratodus; species Neoceratodus forsteri. Next base: position 1,531,702,250 of record CM057453.1, read on the forward strand.
GTGTGTGTGTGTGTGTGTGTGTGTGCTGCGTGTGTGATTGGTTTGTTATATAGAAATATATATATTATACAATGTGTATGCTTATATTGTCAGTGCAGTGTGCTAGAGAGGATATGACAGTGATATGCACCTTGCACTCTTAAGGAAATGATGTCAGAACCTCAGGTATAAAGGAACTATTTCAGGGGTGGTGGGGTGAGGGTGGAAAGGTTGGGCCTAAACTGTGCCCTCACAAAACAATCAGCTAAAAGTCTCACCACCGCTGCAATGAGTGCCTTCCTGTCGCAGCAAGATGCCCTACACAACAATTTGACAGAGAAAATACCCTGCTAATCAAACAGAGAAAAATCCAGACATCCAAGTCAGACATAGGTAAACCTCTCCAGCCCCAAAACAGCCTGGTGGTTTGTTAGCCACAAAGGAAAATCAAATATGCAGTTATTTCAGCCCTTCTGAAGATGCTGACAAGATAGGTAGTTTTGAAAACCCCCTTTCTGAATTAAAAACTAAAATAATTAAACACAAAGCAATACCAATGTAAAAGTAAGGAAAACTTCTCTCAAATGTAAGCAAGAGAGAGAGATTAGTTACAGATATCTAGTCCAATATAGTATATCCCATGCAGCTTCTCAGTTGTTTCAAAGCACACCCAGTACACAAAGTTCCCTGTCCCTTTCCTCTTCCTGGCTGGGTGGTCTGTAAACCACCCCCAACCTCACCTTTCTCCCTTTATTGGAGCGTAACTGAACCCACAATGCTTCCACCCTTCCATCTTCTGACTCCTTCTTCATGAACTTTACATCCTCCCTGATTTAAACGTCCACTTCCACTTTCCCTACCTCCCTTCCCTCCTGTATAGTTTATATCCATGGATCGAGAGGTCCCAGTCATGGTGTGGTGCAGAACAAGTCTTGGTTACTGCTACTATGTCCACTCTACCTTCTGCTAATAGCGCCTATATGCCATCCATCTTGTTTCCAAGGCTTTGCACGTTCAGAGACTCATCCTTCCACCTACAGTCTAAGTCTCCTTCGCTTCCTTCTTTTTTTCTCATTTCTCTCCTCTGTGTGCTCCCCCACCCCCCATTGCTCATTATTTCAATCCTCCTACTAGTATGGGGAGGTCCATTGACCTCTCCTCCCGGAATCTTATAGGCCTGCTGATACGCTGACCTCCCCCAGTAGTTTAAATTCAGTTCATTGGTTATGTACCCCCCCAATTTATCCCTGTGTTCCCCAAGCCCTCTCTACTGAGATGTAGCCTGTCCAGTGAAAGTGTTTTATAGATCAGGTCTCCCTCCATCCCCAATACAGGTGAATCCTTCCTCCCTGCAACTAAGATGATCCATGGATGGGACCGACACCTGGGTCTGGGAAGGGGGGAACTTGGCGAGAAGGAGGAGAAAGTAGAAGAGAGTGAGGAAGTGGAGGGAACTGAGGGTGAGGGACTGAGTATTCGGACATGGTCTTGCAAATAATACACTGGCTACTGGACAAAGGTAGGGACGGTGCAGACTTCAAAGACCAACGGTCTTCATCTGCCTATAGTTTCTATGTTTCTTCATTACAGTAAGTCTAACATTAAATGGCAGACACTAGAGTATCCATAGGAACATCAGAAATGCTAGACGAAAAGACCAAAGGTCCACTGTGCTCATATTTGCCATCCAGGCAGCTGTAGCACTTCGTGTTATGAAAAAAGTAAGTGTATTTACATCAAAATAAAATGCCTTGTTTAATCATACTGATTGCAATCCCAGCATGTAAACAACAATATATGTGCCCTGTAATGTTAAAAGAACAGTTATGTAGATGTTTTAACCAAAAGTTCTTTATCAGGATGTCTGATTAGATACAGTATTTATGTGCACTGGTTTTAATTCAGTTTGTATTTCTTACCTGTCCATCGAACGAGAATTACAAATCCTCCATTACATCTAGCATAGGGTGAGAACTGCCATTCAGTCAGCATGAAAGGCAGTCTTAATCAAAGAAGAGCCTCTCTCATGCTTAGTGTACAGTTGTCATGACTACCACTTGAGTGCCCAGCAACAGTACTAAATGACGGGCAGTCTCTTGAATTCTCACTGAAGCAGTGTGCCTTGCAGTTTCCCATTTATAGGGCACTTGAGTCATAGCTGACTGCCATTATCAAGCACTCTGTAGCAATGTGCACTGTGTAAGAAGGGAGAGGGACAAGAAAACCCTCCCATGCCATATGTGATCTCACAGAGCAGCAGCAGCAGCTTATAGGCATATGTCCTCCCACTAAACAGGTTATGAAAAACAGGGATACTCCGTGGATCTCGCACACCCTACTAAAACTAATGCGTCACAGAGATGACCTCTGGCACAGGGCACTGAACTCCCGACTTCCCATTAACTGGCAACTTTATAGAGAGGCAAGAAACAAGTGCACCTGGGCAACTCGACTAGCTAAGTCTACCTACTTTAAGCAAGCAGTCACCTCCTCATGGGGCGCCGGAAATAAATTCTGGAACAATGTAAAGGAACTCTGCGGGAAAGCCACTTCCCAACCCCCTCACAGATTCTCAATCATGATACCCTTTCCCAGGACCCTGACACCATAGCTAATGTCCTGAACAATTCCTTCTCCGATCTTAGCCACATCCTACCACAAAACTTCTTCGACCCTATCCCAAATGGCCCCTCTGGCACCTCCCCAATTAATACACTTCCTCCTTTCTGGCTACAAATCATCTCCTGCAATGAGGCTAAACAATATCTAACCAAAGTCCTGCACAATTAGCGTTTCAGTAGCGACTCCCTAGACCTTAAAATTCTCAGACTAACACTCAATGAGACCCTGCCTCACCTCACCAAAATATTAAACTGCTCACTGAGCCTTGGTCAATTTTCCATGCTCTGGAAAAGGGAACTCATCACCCCTATCCTAAAAAAGGGTGATCCAACTGACCCTGGTAACTATAGACCCATCACAATCCTTCCCCCCTCTCTAAAGCGCTCAAAAAAATTGTGTCTGACCAGCTCACCGAATACCTGAACAAATACAATCTGCTGTGCCATGAACAGCACGGGCACAGCACTACCACGGCCCTACTCGAATTCACCTCTTACATACATGAAGCATTGGAACAGGGATCACTAGCTGGAGCAATCTTTGTTGATCTGACCAAAGCGTTTGACACCGTCAGTCACACTCTTCTTATCCACTCCCTCCCCTCACTCCATCTCGCCCCGAAAGCAATCCCCTGGTTCAAAAACTATCTCACTGATCGGACTCAACAAGTCAAAATCAACACCACCCTCTCTGCTAAACTACCTGTTCAATCAGGTGTCCCCCAAGGGTCAATCTTTATTTATTTAGTTAAACATCAGTTTAGAAACCTTTGCGCCAGAGGCTCATTTACAAAGGTACCTCGTCACAAAGAGGACATCAGAACAGTAGTACAAGGGACACAGTACTTACAAACAAAAGTTACAGTTCAATTACAATTTTGTTTCAATAGAATACAATCTCCAACAAGCAAAAGATAACAAAAGGTAAAACTTATGGTCAGGGAGATGGTGGGGAGTAGAAGGGAGGGAGATAGGAGAGGAATTAGTAGGAAAGGAAGGGGGAGCCACCAGTGAGCATTGTCAAACAGAGTATATATATATATATATATATTTTTTTTTACACTAGGCTAGCGGCAGTTGCATTTGCGAGACTAAGCAGGAAGTTTCTGGGCCTGGGCTTAAAGCAAGCTAAGGTTAGTGAGTTTGAGACACTGGCAGGGAGGTTATACCAGTGGGGCACTTGGGTGAGAGATGCCCTCTGACCTTGAGAGGTCCTGGCTCGGAATAACTGGGTAGCTCTTAGACGAGCTGCGCGTGATCAGGAGTCGGTGCAGTACAGCTAATGGAGTTGGATAGACCTATGGGGATAGGCCACGCAGGGCTTTAAAGGAGAGCTGGCATGTCTGATACATGAGTCTTCCAGGTTGAGTAGGGTAGCCAGGGTGTACAGCTCACATGTGTGAGTGAGTCTGGGAGCACCAGTGATAAGTCTGCAGGCCTTATTAACTGTGAGGTGAACCTTGTTGAGGGCAGTCTGATCTGCTGAGCCATAGACTGGAAGGCCATAGTCAATGAGAGACATGACAGAGGGTGACAGCCAAGCGGAGGGCATCAGGAGGAGGCATTTCTTGTGCCGTAAAGAATGCCTAGCCGTGGGTTGGCGACAGAATTTAGGGCAGATATATGTCCATGGAATGAAAGTGCAGGGTCAAAGGTTATACCAAGATATTTATAGGACTGCACCTGGTCAATGATTGAGATTGGGTGTGGAGTGGACAGCTAAGGGAAACTTGCTGTACTTATTTTGGGGTGGGAGAAGAGCATCATTTTTGTTTTCTTAAGGTTGATAACAAGTCGGTGCTCAGTGAACCAGGTAGCTGCAGAGTCAAAGACTAGTTGGAGGGAGTTCTGTAGCAGCATGGGGTCATTGTGGGAGGCAACGAGAACAGCATCATCAGCATAGAGAAGCATCTTACCCGTACAACTGCTGGGTAGGGAGTTAAGAAAGAGTGAGAATAGTAGGGGTCCAAGAATTGAGCCCTGCGGCACCCCAGAGCGAATGGGGCATGTTTCAGAGAGAGTACCGTTGACTTTCACACATTGGGAGCGAAGGAGAGATAGCTGGTGCACCAGGAAACAGGTCCTGAGGCAAAGCCTATTAGGTCGAGGTGGAGAGCAAAGAGGATGCTGAACGTATCGAATGCTTTAGACAGGTCAATGAATATAGCACCAGCCAGGGCACCAGAGTCCAAGGGGCATGGAGAGTTGGAAAATTCCAGGAGTGCTGTATTGGTACTATGACCTGCTCTGAACCACGTGTTGTTCAGGGCAGAGAACATTGTACTTACAGGTAGTCAGAGACTTGGGACATACAATTTTCTCTAACGCCTTAGAGAGGAGAGGATTGAGATGGGTCAGTGAATTACCTGGAAGAGTCCTGTCACCACCTTTATGGACAGGGTAACTGTGGCAATCTTCCAGGCAGAGGGAATTGTCCGAGACAGAGTGATTTGTTGAAAATGCACGTAATAGGTAAGAGGACCTGATCCAGGACCTGACGTAAAAGGCAGGGATCAAGTGAGTCATTACCGATGGTGTTACCTTTTAGGGCTTTTAGCAAGTAAGGCCTAGCTTCTTGCATGGTGACACGACGCAGGTGGAAAGAGGGGCAGGCAATGGGTGGTGGTACAGATGGAGGAGGTGGACTGAAAAAGTTACCAGGAAGTACTGAGCTAAGGTCGGTAAAGGAGTTATTGAGGTGGGTGGCAATGAGGCAATCTTAGGCCCCTTACTATTCACTCTCTTTCTAAACTCCCTCCCTCAGGCCTGCAGTGGTAAATTACTACTCTGTGCAGATGATGCTGTAGTATACTGGAATCACTCCAACCCAATCTCTCTTCAAAATACCCTGAAAAGCTGCTTTAGAGAACTAGAACCTGGTTCACTGATCATAGGTTATTACTTAATTACAACAAGGCCAAATCTATGCTCTTTGCTCACCGCCAAAACCCCAACAGTAATGCCCTGCTATCTGTCTCTAATCCACAGGGCATCCAAATTGAACAGGTCACTAACTTTAAATATCTGGGCATTACTCTGGATACATCCCTCACCTTCCACCAACATATTAAACACCTCTCCACCTCTGCCAACACTTGGCTGGGGATCCTATATAGGCACAAACACTGCCTTCCCCCCCAGGCACTAAGCCTGGCAGTAACCTGCTCAGTCCTATCTGTGGTCAACTATGGGATTACAATTTATGGCACCGCTGATAACACAGCCCTAAACAGCATTAAACTAGTCCTCAACAAAGCCTGCCGATTGGTCACTAACAGTGATAGATTAACCCATACATGTGAGCTCTACAATCAAGCTGACTGGTTGACCTTTGAAGGGAGACTAGTGTACCACTCCTGCCTCCTAGCAAAAAAGATCCTGATGAAACTTGCACCTTTGGGCCTTCACCCCCTCATCCAACCAACCCCTCATAGAAGCACCCCTAGGCACCCGGCTAACACCACACTCCTGATCCCCCACTGTAGGACTTCACTAGGGCAAAGGTCTTTCAGGTATTGAGCTCCATTTTGGCTAAATCAACTTCCTTCCTTCATCTCCCAGGCCTCTAGCCTTAGCCTATTTAAAAAAAGCATCAAGCAATTTCTCTTAGACTTAGAGACTTGTAGTTGCCACAACCTGTCCTCCCACACTAGGTTGGAGACAGATAACCTGCATCGCCGTCCACTCCAAACAAAGCCAATATAGTGCTTGGTACCTAAGGCACTATCTCTCGGCTAGTGGCTACCTTCTGAATTTGGCAACCAACCCCATTTCAACGCAACGACACAGGGTCCCCATATAACCCTCAAGAAACCTTGAGAAACGAACCTAGCAAGTTAAATATTCTGTACGGGTAACCTTGCAATATCTGTCTTAATGTAATGTTTGTCTAGAAAGCTACGTACAATTTGTTTCTAAGTGTTGTTCTGTGTGTATTGATGTGGAGCCTTTGCAAAGGAGTCTTTGACTCAAAGGTTTGTAATTCCAAAATTTCAATAAAATAAATATCAGGGCAGACATGATGCACTCTTTCTTTTTCTGTTTAACTATCTACTGTATGTACAGTTGGCACCACTTATAATGTCTGCCCTTTTATCGAACAGATGCTTAAAGCAGCCATTTTTGATTTGCCCAAACCCGTCTCCACTGACACACTGTACAAACCCGATCATTATAGCATACTAGTAACGCAGTCTATAGCATATGCCAGAGCTGACTTCAGGTGTTACGTTTCCCCATTAGCGGGTGATCATCCTCAGCTTCCCACCAACTCCATGATCTAGTGCCATCTACGAAATGGACTGCCATCTCCCTAACTCAGGATATCAAGTCTATGCAGCTTAGTTCCCCAGGTTGGCATCCCAAAATCTACAATGAGTAATTTAATTTGCTCAAAAGACAGGCTGATTCCAGAGCGACATTCAAATCAAAAGCCATAGAAATGCACTGAAGACTGGGTGCACCAAAGAGACCTAAAGACTGACTGCACACAAGAGCTACAGATCCGCTACGGCCAAGTCAAAGCGCTACCAGTATAACTTTTCTAAGCATCTCATTTTAATTTCTGTGCATTTCTGGTGATTAAATGGATCACAGTGTGATCAAAGGGTGCAGGGATCAATACTGTACTAAATTCATTAGCTGCTGTCAGTCAGTGTTTAGATGGACAGTGCTTATTTACAATGGACAAAACTGCATTTGACGGATAGGTCCATTATAAGCGGTGCCGACTGTATCTATTTGCTCTACTCTGACTTCAGCAAAGCCTTTGATTCCTTTGACACACAGGAGGCTGCTAAAAAAGCTGGAGGACTTTGAAGTAGAGAAAGGATTAGTCAAGTGGGTGGAAAAATTATTAAGGAAATGGAAACAGGGTGGTGGTTAATGGGGTCAAAGATGGGGGCAGGAGCGTCACAATTGGGGTGCCGCAGGGATCTTGGGACCTGTCCTGTTAGTGACAGTGGGGAAGGTATCCAAGTTAAGATGTGTCTCTTTTCTGATGAAGCAATGCTCTGCAGCAGGGTAGACAATGAGGAAAGGGTGAGGGAGCAATAAAGGGATCCAAAAAGGCTTATGAGATGTAGGGTCACCACCTTTGGATGAGGTAAAAACCGGGTGCTAAACCACACCCCAAACTCTGCCTCTGGTTCCCCCCCCTTTTTTTTATGACTGGCAAGTACATCACTCCTCCTCCAAAGCCATCTGTAATGTTGGAATAGACATTACTAGTAATAGGAAATCATTTTTATATTGTTATTTATTTGATTTATTTATTCAGTTATTTATTTTTATTCTTTGGCAACCAGGTTAACTCCCATAGGCCACATAGCCCATGTTACAGGAGTGACCCAGGAGCACAGGAAGGTTAAGTGGCTTGCTCAGGGTCACACAGTATGCAAGTGGTGGTTGTGGGAATCAAACTCAGGTCTGCTGGATGTGCCAAGCTCATCCACAGCTTATTGCTCAGCCCTCTGTTAAACACTATCCCAATTTCCTTTCCATGTCAGTCATGTATTCTGATGCTTTGACCAATTTTTGATAACTTAATTATCAGTGCTTGTGGTACCCTTAATACTGAACTGTGTTCCCATTTACCTCAGCAGCTACTGCTGTTTCTTTTCACATTTCTAAGACATTCCACACTTTCAGACACACCATTCCATGCTGTTTATCTGAATGATCTGTAAAAGTGTAGCTAATATTATAGAATGTTCAGGTAATACAAAAATGAGAGCAAATGTGACAAAGGCAATAAAGGTTAGATTATTAATTTAACAAAAATAGGTCTAAAACATACAAGAATATAGAATAAACAAAAAGAAATGCATGACAGCACATAAAGGTATAAAAACGGTTTCCTGTCATAGCAGTAAAAGACCACACTTAAAATTCAGAGTGGAAAAGAATAGGTTAATTTACTGCTAATTATCTTAATGGCCATACTTTACACCTCCCAGACAGACTGGTTTTACAAGCAAAGGCAGGTCTGAATGACTGTGACATCAGAATTTCTTTGTAACCTGAACATGCACTGCAGCCAAAACAGTGAATGATTTGATACATCAGTTTTACGAGTATATGAGCACTCAAAATAGCCCAAAAACCAGACTGCATTTAATAAACACCGGATGACTGGATAAGGACCCTAAAAACCAGATTATCCGGTCAAAAACTGGATAGGTGGCAACCCTTGAGGTGATCAAAGGTCTGACAGTTGAGATTCAATGCCAAGAAGTGCAAGGTGACACACTTAGGGAACAAGAAACCCTGCACAGAGTACTGGATGGAAGGGGTTAAGTTGGCCACTTCAGCAACGAGCGATATGGGAGTGCCTGAAAAAGGGACAGTATTGTTTCAGTGGGCCCACGTGGTTACCAAACTGCAAATAAGGGAATAAATAATCTTTGATTTATTAAAGAGCTAATGTACTGCCTAAAACTAATATTAGATTTTAAAAGCAGCCAGCCATTACCTTTTATATCTGAGGTACATTTTCTTTTCCCTTTGTTTAATTACAAGGCTAAACCCATCGTAGGCTGCGGGCTTTGCCCGGCCATCTTCGTCTAGCCCCCTCATACCATTCATTCCCATTCTGCAGTCCATGCTAGCCTTCAGGCTTCCCTCCATCAGCTTACCTCATATAATTTATCTTGAACCTCCACTCATCCATTCCAACTTCATAACTCCAACCTCGCTACTCCTTGTCTCTCACCAGTCGGCTGCCAGCTTCGCCAGGTCATTCTTGTTCCTACCTTCATGAAGTTCACTCCACTCCTGATTTGGCTTGTCAATAGACCCAGTTGGCACACACTCCCATGGCTGCTAATGCAACCTGCCTCCTCCAGACCCATGTCGGGGTCTCCTTTGCTCACTCCAATCTCTCTGTAGGTCTACTCATTCACATCAACTACTTGAGCATACCCTTCATATGGGTCCTATGCTACCTCGACTCAACCTGCTCTCCAGTCATAGATACGCCTTCGGTATCCATTGCTCCATGGCTCGGGGCTAGCCTGTAGCCAACGGTCTCGCTCTACACCCACGAAGTCCACACCTAGAGCATGTGAAGCTCAGGGTGAGGTCCTTCTCCCTGGCCCATAGTGAGAATGTCTTTGCTCCAGTTGGACCTTCAGTCGTCCCTCATTTTGGTGACATCACTGGATGCAGAATTTATGACTTCCAGCTTCGAGGAGTGGGGCTGTCATCAGCGAGGCTCCTTCAGCTGCCCGAGCGGGTTCGGAGGCACCCTCTATGCTATTCTCCATCTGACCACCTCTAGTTCACCTTGTCTGTTTCGTAGGCTCATATAGGCTGGCTGAGTGCCTCAGCGGTCATTTCTCTCCTCCTTTGCTTTTGAGCATCTAGTTACAGAGACATCACTCGCAACCCTCAACAGCATTCCTGTTAGAAGGACAGAGTGAGAGCTTCATCTAAATTGGAATCTTTTCCTCTTCCCTCGATCTCGACTCTAAATTGCAGTAGCTGAGCCATCACTAACCAAAATGTCCTTTAGCCTGGTGGGAAGGTGACCTAGGCCTTGGATCCCCAGAGGTTTCCTCCTCAAAGGATTTTTTCCTCTCCTCCATGCCAATGGTCATAATATTTAGATACAGCTAGTGCTTTCATAGGTTCTGTAGCTAGGTTCCGCAATTGTGTGGAGTCGGATGGTGCCCCAGCTGTTCCCTCTCTCCTTAGGAAGTCCCACCCTTCTAGCTCATGTCAGCTTCCATTCCACTCAATATTCCTCATCATCTCCTATTCCTCTCCTGTCCTTCGCATTTACATCTATCGATCTCCATTTCCGTCCTCGGTATCTTCTGACTTCTCATCTCCTTTAATGCTGGACACCCTTTTGGGTATTCATTTTGGGCTTCTTCCTAAGCTACCTTTAGCCAAAGGAATCATTCCCATGGCACCTATAGGAGTGGAACCCTCCTCTAGGGTTCCTCGCCGTTATACCCCTATAGGGTGGTATATCCCACAGACAGAGAGGTGAACAGCCACAATGTATCTAAGTCACACAAGCATATATCATACCAAGCTGCAGAAGCACATTGAATTGCAAGGTTATGCCTGTAGTTCAATGGGTGGAGCAACAAACCACTCCCCCATCAGGCCTTTAAAGGCCGCTCGCTTCTGGCTAGTTCAGGATTCATTTCTTTCATTGCCCCTCCATCCTCCCCATCTCCTACAGCAGCACGTCTCTCTTTCCCGTGGGCTTCTTCCTAAGTTACCTTTAGCCAAGGGAATCATTCCCATGGCACTTACAGGAGTGGAACCCTCCTCTAGGGTTCCTCACCACCGTACCCCTACAGGGCAGTATATCCCACGGATAGAGAGGTAAACAGCCACAATGTATCTAAGTCATACAAACATATATCATACCAAGTTGCGTAAGCACATCGAATTAGAAGATTGTTCACCTGATGTTAATAGGTGTGAGGTGTAGAACAGCCCTTGGCCTGGCAGTTGAAATATCTTGCTGTACTACCCCACACTACATCATCAGCACTGTGATATCATTCACTGCTACTTAGCAAATGAGTGACTACCAGGTCATTCACCTGTGATGTCACTGTCAGGGAGATCATAATGCTGATGATGTAGTGTGGGGTAATAGAGTTAGATATGTCAGCTGCCAGGCTAAGAGCTGTTCCATGCACCCAGCACAATATTATCACATAGAATACTTTCTGATAGCAAAAGGAAAAAGAAAAATACTTCAGAAATAAAAAGTTACAACTGACAACTACTTAAAATTTGTATTATTTTCCTGTCTGCCTGTTTTGGCTCCAATAGCTCTTTAAAGCAAACCAACCAATACAATAAGGCCTACAGCAGGGCATCTAGGATGCTAGGATGTATAGCTAGGGCTTTTGACAGTGGCTGGGGAGGTGGTACTGCCCCTATATAGATCATAGGTGAAGCCTCACCTAGAGTACTGTACCCAGTTTTGGAGTCCTCGTCTGAGGAAGGGCATAGATAGATATACTGGAGTAAGGGCAGCAAAAGGTAATAAAAATGATTCAGGGACAGCAGGGCAGATATTACAAAGAATCTCTGAAGGCCTGAATATGTATTCAGTGGAGGCCAGATGGAAATGGGGAGACAGGATAGAGACTTATAAGTTCCTCAGGAACAAGCACAAGTTGTATAAAGAGGGTGAATTGCGAGGATCTATTTGTTTGAAATAGAGAAACAGTCACGAGGGGGTACAATTGGAGACTGGAGGGGGTAAATTTAAGAAGGATGTGAGGAAGTTTTACTTCACAGAAAGGTGGTGGAGCCTTGGAATGGAATACTGGTGGAGGTTGTGGGTGCAAAACCATAAATGGGTTTAAACATGGGTGGGGAAAGGCCAGGGGACTCATATTCCCACTTGTGGGAACCAGGAACCAGGAAGGGGGAGGAGGAAAAAGGAGGAGTGAATAACCCACTGTGGCACAAGGCCAGGGTAGGTAAGGTAGTAATAATTATGGGTCGACTTGATGGGCCGTAGGTCTCCTTCTGCCATCAGATTCTGTGTTTCTATCTATGTGTCAACATAATGTGGGGATTTATATTTTTTAAATCTCTTTTTACCTTTTTTGAGCTCCATGGTTGTGACCGCCTTCCACTGCAGCCAAGTGCCGCCATCCCATCTACAGAGCAGGTCAACACTCCATGGACCCCAAGGCACCATCTTCTGCCACAGTAAGTATCTCGCTCAGATGACCCCTCCCCCCAAGCTGAGGCTCCTCCTCACTGAGAAAACCAGATGCCTCTGTGGTGGCAGATCATCTATGATGGCCCCCCCTAGAATTGGGGTTCCTCCTTCAACTTTAATCTAGTGCTTGAGGTGGGCTGAAAGACTTCCCAGGAGGTGGCCAGCTGTAGCCTGCATTGGGCTTGCGGTATCATGTGCCCAGTCACACTCAATTTGTCTCCCTTTGAGCCCTCCCCAAGAGTGCACGTTGTGAGGTCATTCGCTGTCAGCAAGCCCGACACATAGATATCCAAGAACTCTGCAGCAGCAGAAAAAGCCCCTCAACTTACCACAACAGTTTTGCACATGTAATTAAGACATGAGGTGTTTTGGCCTTATTCAGTGGGTGTCCTAAAAATTCAGGCTTGAACAGCCATTTCGAAGTGGCTGCCTTGCTGTGATTTTCCCCAGGTAGTTGTCTAAGGGTTTTACAAATCTGACTGCCCCTACCGTCTGTTATAACTTTTTTTTAATACTAAACTATTGAACCTTCTGTGATAAAGTTTTCTAATGCTAAACTACTGAAACCGTGTGAAGCCTCTCATCCTATTCTTAGTCTTTGTTTGTTAGGTTGGTTAATATACTGTACATGTGTAAAATATACGTATACATTTCCAAGTTGTCCAGATTTACTGCGGGGTCTCTTCTGTCAAATAGAAATATTAGTTACTGCCAGTAGAACAAGGCAAGACATACGCTGTTGTATGTGTACCTTTATTAACAGTGCAGTTCTCTAATCTCTACCACAGAGCGAGACAAAGGGAAAAGGGAAAATGTTATACCAGGAAAGGCACACTAAGCTGGAGCTTGTTTCCAGCTGTGAAATGTATATCTATCTATCTGTAACCCCTAGGTGGCGCTATCCCAAAAGCTACTACCCCTGCCTCCTTGACTACTGACAGGTTGAGGGGCCTAGGTTCTACGACGGGTGCCTCCACCCAGAGATCAGGGTTTGTAGTGGTTAGACTAGCTTGGTCACAGCCCTCTGAGACACTGAGACCCCCCTTTTATTCCCTCTAGTGGCTCACACAGTACACAGGAGTTGCAGTCCCAATACCCCACATATACACACTGTTCACTCATAAGGTACCACTTACCCTCGAGACTGATTCTGCTGCATGTCTCCAAGGACCCCCTGTAAAACAAGGTTAATCAACATCCACAACCCAATACAGTGCTTGTTCTATAGGTATCCACGCTTCAGACAGTATAAAGTTCAATAACATCAAATCTGGTTTATTTAGGGGGCAGTAACACGGGAGGGGGAAATCAGGTTAATTTGCAGTATTAAAATCACAGTACTGTGCACACATACAGGGTCTGAAAAGTCATACTCTGGGTTCCCAGGTTGGGGGGGGGCTAGCTAGGTCCGTTGCCTGGGGGTTGGCCAGCAGCAGGTGCAGATGGATGGGGCCCTGTAGAAGAAAATATATGCACAACACCCAACTGTAATACGGAGCCGGATGGCTCAGTCCATGAAGAAGTGAAACAACAAGAATTAGATGACACACTTGTAATTGATAACAGGCTGCAGGGGAATACCCCAATTTGTACTCACAATACCCAAGCTGGGAACCGGATGGTGGATGTTCTTCTGGATTGCCAGAAACAACAGGGCATGGAGACAAGGTCTTTGTGACTGGACCCCAAGGCAGTTGATAGCAAACGGATTTAGTCCGAGACAAGCTGGGGTTTGCTTCCAGCTTCAACACACAGCACACAGTACAGGGGACAGGAAATAGTGATTCCCCACAAGCACCATGAACATTCATATGTAAAAGGAAAGTACTATACCAGGCAGGCTGCTCCTCGATCCCGATCGCAATTACTGCAAAATACGGGAGCACGCACAGCAGCTTCAGTTCCTGACAGACCGAGCGTGATTCAGCAATTTCTCCAGTCTTCTACAGGGTGAGCCTGGTTTCCACTCTTCAGCCTTCCTTCTCCTCAGAAACTCAGATTCAGTCCGACTATCGCCTACAACGGCTGCAGGCCAACTTCAAGGCCTCTCACGCGCTTCCCGCGCAAACTGTACACCGCAGAAAATACAGAGCTTCTACTCCTTTCACTGCCAACAACGATCAGCCTCTCCAGCTTCAGTTCAGGGCATTTCCCTTAGGTTCCAACAGGTCCAGTTGGTGGATTTGGCTGTCAATCACTCCAGAGCTCCCTCTGTTTATGCAAAAAGGTGCCAAGGTCCAAACTACAATTTCCATAATTTCCATAAGCACTAACCATACATTCCCCTTGTAATCCAGCTCCAGTGAGAGTCCCAATTCTGGTTGGACCAAGCAGTCTCCATTTTAGGGTTCCCTTAATCCCAATTGGCCTAGCACAGCAGTTCAAGTCCAAAATGGAGGGGCAACACACACAGAATCCCAGCTGCAATAAAGGCAGGTTAGACAAACTGTAATTGCACTAATGCTTTAAATGATTACAGGCAAACAGTTACATCTTTTGGATGGGCTCCCTTTGCGCTTTCAGCGACTGCAAAATGGAGTGATTACACTTCAGCTCAGGTGGGATTCAAGTAGGAAAACACCAGTCCCCCTCCATAAGCATTAATTATGTCTGCAAGCAGACAACCCTTAAAGAGACAGTATGTGGAGGCTCTACAAGCACTCACAGTGTCATTCAAATGGCTTAAACGCAGAACACCAGCAGGCAGGGGGATCACTTAGGCAAGCTCCTAGGAGCCTTTTAGAAACCTTCATTTGTAGGGGGGTTGCACTCTTCCTGGCCTGAAAAGAACTTGGCATCCACGTCAAGTAGGTACCTTTACAACACTTTAAAGAAGACTATCAAATACATTTACCTCACTAACAGGTTTGCATTCTTTAAATCACAGTCACATGTTAAATCTTTGTCATATGCACTTATTCTGTATTTCACAGCTTACTACATGTTAAACAGCATTATACATACAATGTCATTCTAAAATCAGGTCATTACCTCTTGCACATGAAAGCTGGATAGAGGGGGCCCTTCCCTATAAGCTACCTCGGGGCTGGGAAGGGCAGGGGTACCATACCTACAGGGCAGGACAAGTAATCTGGAGTTAGCACTTATGCTCAGTTTGGGCAATGAGCTTGGGGACACATACACTCCCTTATGGACCACATTAAGAGGCAAGTCCACAGGTCTTCCAGGAGAATCATAGTGTAACCCCTAGGTGGCACTATCCCAAGGGCTACTATCCCTGCCTGTTTGACTACTGACAGGTTGAGGGGCCTAGGTCCTATGGCGGGTGCCTCCACCCAGAGGTCAGGGTTTGGTAATGGTTAGACTAGCTTGGTCACAGCCCTCTGGGACACTGAGACCCCCTTTTATTCCCTCTAGTGGCTCACACAGTACCCTGGAGTTACAGCCCCAATACCCCTCGTATACACACTATTCACTCATATAGATACCACTTACCCTCGAGACTGATTCTGCAGCACGTCTCTGAGGACCCTCTGTAAAATAAAGTTAAACAACATACACAGCAAAACACAATACTGTTTCCATAAGTACCAACACCACAGACAGTATATAGTACAACAACAACAAATCTGATTTATTTAGGGGGTAGTAACACGGAAGGGGGAAATTAGGTTAATTGGTGGCATTAAATCACAGTACTGTGCACACATACAGGGTCTGAAAAGTCACACTCTGGGTACCCAGGTTGGGGGGGCTAGCCAGGTCCATTGCCCAGGGTTGGCCAGCAGGTGCAGATGGATGAGGCCCTGTAGAAGAAAATGTAAGCACAACACCCAATTGTAATCCAGAGCTGGATGGCTCAGTCCATGAAGCAGGGAAACAACAAGAATTAGATGACACACTTGTGACTGAAAACAGACTGC
This sequence comes from Neoceratodus forsteri, assembly GCA_016271365.2. NCBI lineage: Eukaryota > Metazoa > Chordata > Ceratodontiformes > Ceratodontidae > Neoceratodus > Neoceratodus forsteri. The sequence continues at coordinate 1,531,718,440 of CM057453.1, forward strand.
AGGGGAATACCCTGATTTGTACTCACAATACCCAAGCTGAGGACCGAATGGTAGATGTTCTTCTGGAGTGCCAGAACAACAGGGCATGGAGACAAGGTCCTTGTGACTGGACCCCACTGCAGTTGATAGCAAACGGATTTAGTCCAAGCTAAGCTGGCGTTTGCTTCCAGCTTCAGCACAAAGCACGGGGGATTGGAACTAGCGATTCCCCACAAGCACTATGCACATTCATATGTAAAAGGAAAGTACTATACCAGGCAGGCTGCTCCTCGATCCCGATCACAATTACTGCAAAATACCCGGGAGCACACACAGCAGCTTCAGTTCCTGTCAGACCGAGCGCGATTCAGCAATTTCTCCAGTCTTCTACAAGGTGAGCCTGGTTTCCACTCTTCAGACTTCCTTCTTTCTCCTCACAATCAGATTCAGTCTGAACTGGCACTTGTAACGGCTGCAGGTCGAACCTCAGGGCCTCACACGCGCTTCCCGTGAGAAACTATACACCGCAGAAGCACAGAGCTCCTTCTCTCTTCACTGTCACAACTGATCTCAGCGTTCCAGTCACAGAGCAGGGCATTTCCTTTAGCTCCACACCATTCTGTTGGTTGGTCCAGCTGTCACTCACAATAAGACTCCCTCTGTTGGTGGAAAAAGGCGCCGAGGTCAAAACTACATTTCCCTGAGTCACTGCCCATACAATCCCCTTGTGGCTGGCTCAAAATTAAGAGTCCAAGTTCTGATTCGTCCACAGGCTCCATTTTAGGGCTCCCTTAACCCAATTGGCCTAGCATAGCAGTTCAGGACAAAAATGAAAGAGCTACACTGAAACAGTTCGTGCTAAAATAAAGACAGGTTAGACAAACTACATTTTCTCAGTCACCTAAATGATTTCTGGCAAACAATTATATCTTTCCACAAGGCTCCCTCTGCACATGTAGCAAGGGCAGAAACCGAGCGAATTGGCAGCAGCTCGGGCGGGATTTGAGCATTAAATACACAGTCCCCTCATACAAACTAATTAAGTCTGCAAGCAGACAGCTCTTAAAGAGACAGTACATGGAGGCTCAAATAGCACTCACTTGGAACCACATTTAAACAGCTCAGACACCGAACACTGCCCAGACTTGGCGCATTCAGGCAAGCTCCTGGAAGACTTTTGGGAACCCCTATTTGCAGGGGGGTTACAATAGCTTAAGCGTACCACAGGCTTCAGAGCTCGACCAGTCTTTCTAGGGGGAACTGTTACAGTCTCTGCACTGTTAGGCTCACTTTTAGCACTGTCTTTACTGGCCCGGGGAGTTTCCATTGGGGTAGAGAGACTAGAACTGGGGACACTTTCAGCTCCAGGAGTTGCAATCTCTGAGTCCACAACACTTGGCTCACACGGGGAGTTTTCTGGCACTGGCAGTGAACCATCAGGGCACTCAAAATACTCTTCTTGTTCTGGTATATCACCAGACTGTTCCAGTTCATCATTTTCCTCCTCTGAAAGCTCACACAGTTCCACCATGCACAGTGATTCCATATCATCCGACTTGATACTTTGCACTTCACTTTCTTGGAGCATTGGCTCCAAGGACAAAGCTGGGGGCTTAGGCAGTCCAGAAGGCCCAGCTTCATCTCCATGATTGACTAGGGGATTGCCTTGAAACAATTGACTCAGTTCATAAGAAGGGTAGTGTAACCCCCCTATAAATGGGGGTTCCTAGGGACCTTCACGGGGCTTGCCTGAATGCTTCATGCCTAATTGGTGTTTGGCGTAAGGTCACTAAATGCGGGCGTTGTGAGTGCTTTTAAATGCCTCCAGTACTGTCTCGTTAAGAGTTGCCTGCTTGCAGGCTTTAATGGTTTGAATGGGGGGACTGGGGTTTCTCTGCTCAAATCCTGCCCTGGGCTGCTGTCTGATCGCTCTGTCTCTGCAGTCGCCAAGAGTGCAGAGGGAGCCCATCTGAAAGATGTAGTTATGTCCCTGAAAACATGTAGAGCATTGGTAAGATTGCAGTTTGTCTAACTTGTTTTTATTGCAGCTGGAATTTTGTGCTGTGCCCCTCCATCTTGGACCAGGACTGTTCTGAAGGGTCCAATAGAAGTCCGGGGCCTTTAAAATGGTGTATTGGTGACCAACCAGAATCAGGACTCAGATGGGAGCCACCTGACCAATGAGGATACGGCTAGTGATTCTGGGAAGTGGAGTTCTGGACCATGGTGCCTTTTTTGCGCCAATGGGGGCAGTATTGAGTGGCTGGCATCGGCAGCCCTCCAATAGGATCAGGTGGCGCCCGAAATAGGATTCCCTACCTGGACTGCTGAGAGAGAGAGAGGGAGACGTTGTGGCTGTGAGCGAGGAAGGAGCTCGGGGCTCCTGCGCCGTTGAGCGTCCGTGCGGGAAGCGCATGTAAGGCCAGTGTCGGGCACTTGAATCGCCAGTAGACTCGGACTAAATCCTCTGGGTAGCGGTCAGAGGAGGCTGTGCAGGAGCGTGGCTACCTACCAGGCTCACCCTGTAGAAGACTGGAGAATCTTCTTCAATCGCGCTCAGTCTGTCAGGAACAGTGAAGCTGCGTCGGTGTGGCCCGGTGTATGCCGTGCAGGTGATCGAGAAGGACAGCAGCTGCCTGGTATGGTACCCCTCTGTCTTACATATAAATGTGTGGAGAAGTGTTTGAAGTCCAGGCTTGGTCCTGCGAGTGGTGCGAGAGCGCTCTGTCTACTGGAGTTGTGAGTACTAACTCAGGGTAGCTCCCTGTCAAATGGTCCTAGTGAGGGCAGGACTTTCTGGGTTCTGTACTGGTGACACTAACTGAGCCCGCTGGCTCTGCTTAATCTTCGTAGGAATCAAATGCTCGTTTTGTGTCAGGGCCCCAACCAGCTGCATCGAGAGACTAGCCTTTAGGGCTTGGGTACCCAGAGACAGTGACTTATAGGTTAGGCCTGTGCACAATGCCCTAGATAGATACTCATATATTATAGTGGTAAGCTAATTAACCTGATCACCCCCAGTCCTTGTTATTTCCCCCCTAAATAAATCAGATTGATCGTTTTGCAAAGATACACTGGCTAGTTTGTGTGTTAATGGTGAATTACTGTACAGTGATTATTGTGTAACAGCAACTTACTTTTCAGGGGGTCCCCGGAGCAAGCTGATTGGTTCAAGCCAGGGGGTAAGTGTATATGGTAAGGACACTGTGATTGATTTTTGTGGGCCACTAGTGGGAAGAAAGGGGGGTTGCAGCAACTCAAAGGGCTGTGACCAAGTCATACTCGACGGTCTTAACCCTGACCTCTGGGTGGAGGCACCCGCCAACGGATCTAGGCCCCTCACCCTGTTACAGTCAGAGCAGACAGGGGTAGTAGCCCTTGGGATAGCGCCCCTTGGGGGTTACAGTAGTATTCAAAGTCACACTCACTTTCCTCTGACATGGACTGACAGTCATGTTCAACTGGGACTTGTTGTGGGGAACACTTTAACTCAGCAACTGTAGATGCAGACTTTCTTTGCTTTTGCTTAGCAGCAGCTCGGGTCACTGGTCCAGAGAGAGCACTTTCTGGGGGCTCAGACTCAATCAAGATTTGTCCAATGGGCAGTAAATGATTTCTATGCATTGTTTTAACATCTTTTGAATTATTCGCAGGCCTTACTTTGTACACAGGCAGACCATCTAGTTTACCCACTACAATGTGAGGGAGATGGTGCCACCTGTCAGCAATCTTGTGTTTGCCATGCAGTCTCAGATTTCTTAGCAATACCCGATCTCCCTCCTGGAGTTCCTGTGCTTTCACCTTTTTATCATACCTTTCTTTGTCGAACAGATTTCTTTTGGCAGCCATGGTTTGAGCCAGTTGGTACGCATGATTTAGCTGGGCCTTTAACTTTTGCACATACTGTAAATAGTTGTCAGCTTGAACCCCATCAGGAGAGACCCCAAAGCACACATCTACCGGCAGTCAAGCTTCTCTTCCAAACATCAGGTGGTAGGGGGAGAACCCAGTAGCATCACTTTTGGTGCAGTTGTAGGCATGTACCAAGGTGCTAATTTGTTGTCTCCATTTAGGCTTCTCCTTTGGGTGGAGGGTGCTCAGCATATCTAGCAAAGTGCGGTTGAAACGTTCAGGCTGGGGTTCCCCCTGGGGGTGGTAAGGGGTCGTTCTGGACTTTCGCACTCCCCACAGAGAAAGCATCTCTTTGATCAAATGACTCTCAAACTCCCTCCCTTGATCAGAATGGATTCTTTGTGGAGCCCCATAGTGAACAAAACAGTTTTCTACAAGTACTTCTGCCACAGTAGATGCCTTTTGGTCCTTGGTGGGGAAAGCTTGGGCATATCTCGTAAAATGGTCAGTAACCACTAGCACATTACTAATATTTCTTTGATCTGGCTCCAAACTCAGAAAGTCAATACAGACCAGCTCCATGGGGGTGCTGGTGGTGATGTTAACAAGAGGGGCAGCCCTCTGGGGCAAAGCTTTCCTCTGTAAGCAGCGACTACAAGTTTTAATGTGTTGTTCAACATCAGCCCCCATCTTAGGACAATAGAATCTGGATCTCACCAAGTCAAGTGTTCTGTCTATACCAAGGTGCCCCATGTGGTTGTGTAGGGACCTCGGTACCAAGTCTCGGAAGGCAGTGGGCAAAACTAGTTGTTGTTTGCCTATTTGTCCCCCTCCGTCTACTGTTTCTCTGTATAACAGTCTATTAATCAGTTTCAACTTAGAACCTTCCTTGTATAGCAATGCAGTTCTCAAATCAGTGGAGTGTAACTTGGACACATCTTTCCCTCCGTAGAGGGCTTCTAAAGCTGGTTTGAGCATAGGATCTCAGGACTGAGCCCGCTGAAGACTGTCATTGTCTAGCTGAGGCAATGCACCAATGTCTAATGTAGAAAAGTGGCAATAAGCAGCAGGTATGCAATTCTCAGAGGGCCCCAAATAATCCACCAGATAGTCCACTGTGTCTGTGGCCACTTGTTCCTCTCTGTCAAACTTCTGGCAGAGTGCTCGAATATCAGGTTCTGACAGTCTGACCCAGTCATTTCGGGAAACAGGTCTCCGGGAGAGAGCATAAGCATCTATGTGGTTCAGGCCTGCTCTGTATTCAACAGCACAGTCGTATGTACAGTAGATAATGCAGAAAGCCACCTATGGCCAGTAGCATCCAGCTTCGCTGAAGTCTGCACATAGGTCAGAGGATTATTGACAGTTTGTACTAGTATCTTAGCCCCATACAAGTACTCATGGAATTGGTCAACAATGGCCCACTTCAAAGCTAGGAACTCTAACTCATGTACAGGATTGTTCTTTTCGGATGGGGTTAGGCTTCGGCTGGCAAAGGCCACTGGTCTCAGGCCATTCTCATGCACTTTGTACAATACAGTCCCCAAGCCTTGCAGGCTAGCATCAGTGTGCAGGACATAGGGCTTCACTGGATCTGCATAGGCAAGGACAGGAGTGTGGGTAAGTTGACATATAATCTCATGAAAAGCAGCTTCACACTCAGGTGTCCATCTGGTTCCAAATACTTAATTGGGATGGAAATACACTCTCTCAGGCTCAGAAGAAACCGACCTCTTATATTTTTTGTTAGTAGGAGGGTAACCTTGAGTAAGATTAAGTAAAGGATGAATCACTCTTGAATAGTCCTTGATGAAACGTCGATAGTAACCACAGAATCCCAGGAATTTTTGCAGTTCTTTTAGATTGTGGGGCTGTGGCCATGTGGTCAAGGCCTCAACTTTACTCGGGTCTGTTTCTATTCCCTCAGTGGACACTATGTGTCCCACATACTTTACAGAGGTTTGGAAGGACTGACATTTATTGATGGATGGTGTAAGGCCAAAGTCTTCCAGTCGGTCCAACACCTTGAATAATCTGCTCTCATGTTCCTCCAGTGAGCTGCCAAACACAATAACATCATCCAAGTACACCTGGCACTCTAATAGGTTCATGTCCCCCACTGCACGCTCCATCAGTCGTTGAAAAGTGGCTGGGGTGCCTGAAATTCCTTGAGGCATCCTTATGAATTCTTAGAAGCCAAGCGGACAGATAAAGGCTGTCTTCTCACGGTCTTCTGGGGCCATCGGGATCTGGTAGTACCCACTGCGAAGATCCAGCATGGAGAACCACTTGCTACCATTCAGGCAGTCTAAAGCATCCTGGATGTGGGGCATTGTATACTGATAAGGGATAGTCCGCCGGTTCAAGGTGCGATAATCCATGCACATCCTTACTGTCCCATTCTTTTTTCTCACTACCACAATAGGTGAAGCATATGGGCTTCTGGATTCTTGTATTACACCAGCAGCAAGCATCTCTTGCAGATGCCATCTCACATCATCTATGTCAGCAGGCGCCAGGCGTTGAGACCTCTCATGAAATGGACTTTCATCATGCTGCCGGATATGGTACTCAGCTCCTTGCACACTTCCTATGTCCCATTCCTTTAAAGAAAACACCTGGTCTCTCTGGGCTAGCTTCTCACTGATCCTCATTTTCCATTCAGCTGCAATGTAGAGTCACCAAAATTGAACAAGTCGGGCATCATTCTGTCATTCTTCCCCGAACACTTGTTACTGAGTAACCCTGCAGTATCTGCACAATGTACATGAGCCAGGGTGCAACCTCTATTTACTCGAATCTCTCTATCAGACTCATTATGAACTTGAACCATTACCCTTCTGGCATAAGCATGGGCTCTGGCAGGCAAAATACTTGGCTTGACCAGCAGTCCTTCCCGCAATTTCCCATCGCCTGGTGCATCCAGCATGAGTATTTTATTCTTGACATCCTTTCTGATACAGACTTCCCCCTGTAAGGTACACTGGGCATTTGGCGCCAAAATCAGAGACTCAGGATCCTTCTTCCAGACAATTCCAACCGGTTCATCTGGGTCCACTTTTTCAGCATCTCTCTGTGCCACATAGGCCTTCTTGATCAAGGCTGGAATTCTCAAAGCTCTACCAGTCCTTGACCCTTGTTTCTCATAACACAACTGCGTCAACCGTCCAAACATATGCGCATTCATCCCAGTTAGTAGAGGAATCCCATCATACAGTCCGGTAGGGGGACACACTAAGCCAGGGTCTCTACTTGCTCGGCCACTCCAGCCACGGAGGTGGGAAAAGACAGCCAAATTCGGATATACCCGGAGTAGGGGTTGGCCTTCTCACTTAACCCCCAGACATGCAGTCCTTCCAACAGTTGTAAGGGCACATCAGACAGGTGCTTCTGATACCAGTCCTGAAACGTAATTGTCACTTGGGAGCCACTGTCCAATACAGCTCTTGTAGACACTCCATTCACCTTCACAGTGGTCTCCATGGAGGGACCCACTATTCTGGACCAGTCTGGAGAGGTGGTAGCAAGGGCCTGGGTAGATGATCTAGCCACAGAAGGACGTGAGTTAGCATTTTTGGGACCCTCACTGCGATCATTTCGTGCACCTCTTAACCACTGATTTGTTCTCTGAAGCTCTCCTTGTAGCCTGTATGCAACTTTGTCTGTGTCTTTTGGGGACCTGCATTCTCTCTTCATGTGCCCATCTTTCCCACAGTTATAGCAAAACATACCTTCCAGAGATTGAGATGGCTGAGGCATCACACTGGGAGCCGGGGCGGGGGCACTTCCAACAGAAAACCTTGGTCCCACCTCGGTCGGTGGTGTGGTGAGCTTTTGGAGACATCTCATCAATTCCCTCACTTCCATAGTCAAGACATCAAGTTTTGAACAGTTGTCAACATGAGGTGCCTGGGTGGGCACCCCAACCCCCATAGCAGATGCAGTCTGATAAGGATCGGAGCCTGTACTGGCAGGAGGGGCCTTCATAAGAAGACTGTTTTTTGCTTCCCTGAACTCCCTCAGCAGTTCGTCCCAGGGCGGGACATCCGTAACCGTCCCTCTCTGACTGGGCCCCCCTTGGCTAACATGGGGATCTCAGATTGTGTCATGAGATTTCAATGATTCTGGACCATCAGCATCTGACCCTTCATCTGGAGCAGGGGATGTATCAGCTACGACTTCGCAGGGCTCTGACAAACCTTCCTCCTCCTCAACTTCCCATACCTCCCTCATCAACACATGGAAAGGCGAAGGACTGGAGCTCCTTTGATGTAGTTGCAATTTGAGTAACACCCAGCTGGAGTGCTGGGCAGAGCACAGTATATGATCCAGCCTTACCCGGTCCACTTCACTAGAGGTCCAGCTTTCCTTCTGAAAAATGGTCTGTAAGATCCCCTCTAATCGATCCATATAGGCAGATAACAATTCCCCCGGCTGTTGTCTAACTTCTTTAAGTCTCCATTTCAAGGCCTCAACACTAGTGGTACCCCCAAACACATTCTCAAGGGTGATTATGTACTCTTGGGCTTTGGCATCAGGGTTAGAGGACCTCAGGGAACAAAAAGTACATTGGGCGGGTCCCTGGAGGCCTTCCCCCAGGCGGTCCCTTTTTTGGCCTCCGAGCATTGCCAGTCTTGTACTGCAAGAGCAGCAGAATGTATCCAGGTCTGCAGATCAACTTCCCCATTTGGAGTAAGGCGGATACCAGAGAATACCTTGAGCTTGCAGTAAGGTCAATGACTACTTGCTGGCTCGGGGGCAGGTATAGAAGTTGGCAAAAGGGCAGGGGCTGGAGTGGGTGTGGATGTAGGGGGTGGTACGCCCCCAGGTGGCAAGAACAGTTTCTTCAAGTCCTCCACAGTTTTCCCTTCCTCCAGCAATAATTTAGCAAATTTCTCCTCAAAAGTTTCAGATAGTGGGGGGGGGGCTCATTCCCCCCCTGGGTCTTTACTGTCCTTAGTTATCACTCTCCAGGCAGTGAGGGCTCCCTCTGGGGTAATAGTCTGTGGCACTTTGGAACTATCTATGGGGTCCTTATACTCTACTAGGGCCATGAAAGTATGGGCAAGCAGATTAGCATGTCGATCCTCCACCACAGGGTTTTGTAAACCTTCCACCATGGAAAGTATTCCCTCTACAGTGTCCTTATTGGTATCCAGGGGGATGTCCAAGATAAGCATAGCATTATGGCGATCGATCTCCCGCCCAGTACACCACCCCACCAACTGGTGCATAGCCACTTCTGTCGGGGTATCCATTTATTTTTTACAGTGATTCGTAAATGTTGCCACATGGGGACACTAATCCCAGCGGTAGCCTCCAAGATGTAACCTCCAGGTGGCGCTATCCCAAGGGCTTCTACCCCTGCCTGCAAGACTACTGACAGGTTGAGGGGCCTAGGTTCTATGACGAGTGCCTCCACCCAGAGGTCAGGGTTTGTAGTGGTTAGACTAGCTTGGTCACAGCCCTCTGGGACACTGAGACATCCTTTTTATTCCCTCTAGTGGCTCACACAGCACACAGGAGTTGCAGTCCCAATACCCCACATATGCACACTATTCACTCATAAGGTACCACTTACCCTCGAGACTGATTCTGCTGCACGTCTCTGAGGACCCACTGTAAAACAAGGTTAATCAACATCCACAACCCAATACAGTGTTTGTTCTATAGGTACCCACACTTCAGACAGTATAAAGTTCAATAACATCAAATCTGGTTTATTTAGGGGATTGGAACACGGGAGGGGGAAATCAGGTTAATTTGCAGTATTAAAATCACAGTACTGTGCACACATACAGGGTCTGAAAAGTCACACTCTGGGTACCCAGGTTGGGGGGGGGCCAGCCAGGTCTGTTGCCCGGGGTTGGCTGGCAGGTGCAGATGGATGGGGCCCTGTAGAAGAAAATATATGCACAACATCCAATTGTAATCCGGAGCCGGATGGCTCAGTCCATGAAGAAGTGAAACAACAAGAATTAGATGACACACTTGTAATTGATAACAGGCTGCAGGGGAATACCCTGATTTGTACTCACAATACCCAAGCTGGGAACCGGATGGTGGATGTTCTTCTGGATTGCCAGAAACAACAGGGCATGGAGACAAGGTCCTTGTGACTGGACCCCAAGGCAGTTGATAGCAAACGGAATTTAGTCCGAGACAAGCCGGGGTTTGCTTCCAGCTTCAACACACAGCACACAGTACAGGGGACAAGAAATAGCGATTCCCCACACGCACCATGCACATTCATATGTAAAAGGAAAGTACTATACCAGGCAGGCTGCTCCTCGATCCCGATCTCAATTACTGCAAAATACCCGGGAGCACGCACAGCAACTTCAGTTCCTGACAGACCGAGCGCAATTCAGCAATATCTCCAGTCTTCTACAGGGTGAGCCTGGTTTCCACTCTTCAGCCTTCCTTCTCCTCAGAAACTCAGATTCAGTCCGACTATCACTTACAATGGCTGCAGGCCAACTTCAAGGCCTCTCACACGCTTCCCACGTGAACTGTACACTGCAAAAAAATACAGAGCTTCTACTCCTTTCACTGCCAACAACGATCTGCCTCTCCAGCTTCAGTTCAGGGCATTTCCTTTAGGTTCCAACAGGTCCAGTTGGTGGACTTGGCTGTCAATCACTCCAGAGCTCCCTCTGTTGGTGCAAGAATCACCAAGGTCCAAACTACAATTCCCATAAGCACTAACCATACATTCCCCTTGTAATCTGGCTCCAGTGAGAGTCCCAATTCTGGTTGGCCCAAGCAGTCTCCATTTTAGGGCTTCCTTAAACCCAATTGGCCCAGCACAGCAGTTCAAGTCCAAAATGGAGGGGCAACACACAGAGAGTCCCAGCTGCAATAAAGGCAGGTTAGACAAACTGCAATTTCACTAACGCTTTAAATGATTACAGGCAAACAGTTACATCTCTCGGATGGGCTCCCTTTGCGCTTTCAGCGACTGCAAAATGGAACGATTACACTGCAGCTCAGGTGGGATTCGAGCAGGGAAGCATTAGTCCCCCTCCATAAGCATTAATTATGTTTGCAAGCAGACAGCTCTTAAAGAGACAGTATGTGGAGGCTCTATAAGCACTCACAGTGCCATTCAAATGGCTTAAACGCCGGATGCTAGCAGGCAGGGGGAACACTTAGGCAAGCTCCTAGCAGGGGTGTAGCCATAAATTTCCATTTTGTACACAGTCTCCAACAGCTACACCCCCTCATTAAAAAATGTACACATCCTTTCCAAGTGGCACCCCCTTCCAAGCAAGTCAGATTGTTGTCAGATGATTCCTCTACTCTCTAATGAGGTTATACATGTATCGGACACTCCTCAGTGGCCTACACTAACCCAAATACTACAGATTAGAATGATAATATTAACAGAGTGGCTTATGGTTTGTGACAGGCACTCAACAAAACTGTACACAAATGCGTACAGTGAGTAAGCCTGTCTACACCCTTGGCTCCTAGGAGGCTTTTAGGAACCCCCATTTGTAGGGGGGTTACATATCCCTTTGTGCATCCTGTCCTTGTATTCTTGGTTTTACTTGCATTTCTAGAGAGTGCCACCACATGAACACATCGGGGTTCTGGACCAGCCAAAGATCTTTGCTGTGAACTTACAGACTTGGGTTCACCCAAAGTTAGTTAGTTAGTTAGTTCTCCATCTATCTATCTATCTGTCTGTCTGTCTGTCTATTTGAGAATTAGCAACCAGGAAAGGCACACTGAGCAGAGGCTTGTTTCCAGGTGTGACCCAGGGGAAAGGGTTATAGGAGTGGGGGTGTCTACAGTACATTAAATGAAGCAAACAAAGTGCAAACATTTGCCGTAACAGCAAAAATGCAGCTGGTGCATACATGTAACAGGATACAGTGTGAAACAGGTTGTACCAGCACAAGTGCAAGTTGAAAATTGTGATTGGCATTAAGCAATGTACAATCAGTCAAAACAGGTGCAGGAGGTGGATTAAGGAGTTTCAACTGGAGCTTGAGGGGACGTTCAGTGGAGGAATGCCGAATGGAATGAGGTAGCTGGCTCCAAAGTAAAAGCAAACAAAAAGAGAATGCCAGTAATTGGGTTGTTTCATCTTTTAAAGAATAATGGAAACTTTACCTACACAAAGAAAGACATTTTCTCTTTCAGCTATTGTGTATGTTATGTCCGAACATACCTCTCAACCTCCTGCCTCATAAATCAGGGACAAGGCTTAAAAAAAATCAGAGACAAAGGACCAAAATCAGGGACACATTTTCAAAATTGGTGTTATCCACTCAGGATGCTGGTAGAATAAAGGGCTTAGTGTAAAATGTATTTTTTAAGGAAGAACAAGTCGGTAACTTTAATGTTTGACATTATTTTGTGTTTACAACCCCAGCTGTTTGGTCATGGAAACATAATTTTTAGGAGGGACAGAGTAAAATTCTGAGGCAAAATCAGGGACAGTTGAGAAGTACGAACCCATGAGAGATTAAGTCCATACATATATATAGACTCGCTGGGGGAATCCATGTGCTTTTGGTATCTTTTTTAAATTATAGTTAGTACTGTGTTCGTATTAGTAACACTATTTTTTTTTATATTTTAAATATTTTTTACCTGTATTTATATTAAATGCACTTGCTAACTGTGTCACTTTAACTATCGCCATAAGGGTGCCAGCTTTAGTGACATCAACTCTGATGCACTGTTTAGGCACCATTTTTCAAACCAAATGTACCCTTGATGAAGATCCACTCATGGGAATGAAATGCCATCAGAAGTTTGGCAGTAGACTGTGGGGGTAGCGCCTCTAAGATCCAGCATAGAAACATAGAAATTGTCAGCAGATAAGGACCGTTAGGCCCATCCAGTCTGCCCGTAGGCCCTATACATTGTATGCGGCCACTGATCATATGTGATCAATGGCTTGTCATCACTCCCTCCCCTCTCAGGCTTCCCCTGTGCCTGTTCCAAGCATGCTTAAACCCCTCCACTGTGCTTGCCCCCACTACCTCCTGTGGCAGACTATTCCATGTGTTGACTACCCTTTCTGTGTAGAAAAACTTCCTCACATTACCTCTTAATCTACCCCCCTCCAATTTCATATTGTGCACCCTTGTTATAGTATTTTTTCTACATTGGAAAAGCTCCCCTGCCTGTACCTTATTTATGCCCTTAAGGTACTTGAAAGTTTCAGTCATGTCCCCCTGCTGTCTCCTCTCCTCCAGTGAGTACATATTGAGGTCCCTTAGTCCCTCCTCATATATTTTGTTGTGTAAGTCGCGCACCATCTTTGTTGCCCTTCTCTGGATAGTCTCTACCTTATCTATGTCCTTGCACAGGTGTGGTCTCCGGAACTGCACGCAGCACTCTAGGTGAGGCCTTACCAATGTTTTATACAATGGCATCACCACCTCCTGCCTCCTGTTAGTGATACCTCTGCCTATGCACCCCGGCATACCACTGGCCCTCCCTGCTGCCTTTGTACACTGCTTTGATACCTTTAGGTCGTCCGAGATGATAACCCCTAGGTCCCTTTCCTCCTTGGTGACAGTCAGCTCCTTTCCCCCCCAACCGGTAGCTCTCCCCAGGGTTCCCTCTACCCAGGTACATTATTTTGCACTTCTTTACATTAAACCTCAGTTGCCAAATCTCTAACCATCTTTCAAGCTTCTCCAGGTCCCACTTCATTTTCTGCACCACTTCTGGAGTATCCACCCTGTTGCAGATATTGGTGTCATCTGCAAACAGGCAGAGCTTTCCTTCTAGCCCCTCTGCAATGTCACTAACGAAGACATTGAACAGGAAGGGGGTTTGCAAAACTGCTTATCTTGTGAGTAACTTCAGAAGGGTTGAAATAACTGCATATTTGATTTTCCTTTGTGGGTAACTGGACTGTCTACTAGTATTCTGTGACAGTTTACATCCAATTATTTTTAAATAATTGTTTACTGTGTCTTTCCTTGTGCACAACTGACTTGTTTTGGGGCTGATTGCTTTCAGAGCACAAATCAGCAGGCTGGGGAGGTTTACTCGTGTTTGACTCAGTTTGTTTTTCTGTTCATTTAGCAGGGTATTTTCTCTGTTAAATTGTTGTGTAGGTCATCTTGCTGACGGGAAGGTCAACGCTCATCATAGTGGTGGGTCAGAGCTTTTAGCTGATTGTTTTGAGGGGGCACAGTTTGGGCCCAAATCCCCCCTACCCCTCACCCCACCCACCCCTGGTACCATTTCCTTTATACCAGGGGTTCTGACATCATTTCCTCAAGAAGACAAGGGACATACCGTTGTCATATCCTTTCCAGCATACTGCACTGACAATATAAGCATACACATTATATAAAACACACACATACAAAACAACAACTGAGAGACAAATAAAAAAAAAAAACTTACACAGGATAAACAGGAAGGTAGACAGACATGTGGGGAGTAGTGTGATGCACTGGCTGTGGAGCAGCAGTCTTCCGGGAGTCTTTCTGGAGGCTGAGATGCTGCCTTATTTGCAGGCAACTCTCTGCCCTGAGGGAGGAGGTTGCCCATCTTCAAGCCACACTGAACAGTAGTAAGGGAACCTCCCCCACCCAGGGAGCACCACGGCCACCACAACTACCTCAGAGACTGCCAAGAAAGTGCAGCAGTTGGACCACAGTGGGCTCAGGAAGGGTGAGGGTGGTGGAACAGAGGCACACCCAGTCAGTTGTACCACTTCACAATCCATACACCATTCTGATGGAGCATAGTTCCCCTATGGATGCACCCACAGAGGAGACTAAGGAGGTTGCAGACAACTGTCACAAGGGAGCCCCACAGGAAGGAGGCAGAGGACACCACAGGAAAAGGAAGCAGCTCCTGGTGGGGGACTCAATTATTAGGGGGAGTAGAACTGGGGAGATCAGGGAAAACTGGTGTAAGGTGCCTGCCTGGCACCATGGCTTTGAGGGACAGGAAGCGTATCCTCAAGATCACGAAAACAGCTGCATGGGAGACTGAGCCGGATGTCATTGTCCACCTAGGGACGAATGACTTGGCTCAACATGAGATTAGAGCAGTGCAGGAGAAGTTTGTGGAATTGGGGAGGGGCCATGGCAAGTAGCACACACAGTATCCTTCTCAGAGGTGCTGCCTGTCTATGGCAAGGGTGATGCGAGGGTACTTTGCACCATGCAATTCAATGAATGGTTGAAAAAAATGGTGCAGCACACAGGGGTTTGGTTTCATTGGGGACTGGGGTTCCACCTGGAGGGATACCAGCCTATACTGGTGGGATGGTCTGCATCTCTTCAGAAAGGGAACAAGTCTACTGGGCGATTGGTTTAAATGCTTCATTGGCATGCTTTTAAACTAGTCAAGGAGGGAGGGAGGCACTGATAAGCAGCAGGGGATTCCCAGCCTCCCCCTACAAACCCAGGTGCTAAATGGGGTAAAAACCAAGGTAAAAAGGTCTGTAGGGAGTAGGACGGGGTAAATGGAGAAAGCAAAGTCAATGAGGACAGGCATGGTGCTACAAGAGGTAAAGCCATCAAAAAATGGAGAGCAATGAGTACCAATGCCCGTAGTCTGGGTAACAAGCTTCCTGAATTAGTGGCCTTGATGGAGGAGGAACATCTTGATATCATGGCAGTCACAGGAACATGGTACACACAAAACCATGACTGGGACATAAACATACCAGGATACACCATCTACAGGAGGGACAGGGAGGGTAAAGGAGGAGGTGGAGTAGCTCTCTACATAAGGGACGGCATCAAAGCAACAGAACAAAAGGGTAAACAGGGAGGTGAGGAGGCACTGTGGGTCAATTTGGAGACAGGCAATGGCACCACAATCCGCACAGGGGTTGTATACAGACCCCCATCTCAGGGGGAGGAAATGGACAAGGAAATGATAGAAAGAATCCTTAGAATGGCAGAAAAAGGAGATATATTGCTGATGGGGGGATCTGAATATGCCAGATGTTAACTGGAGTGCATTTGCAGCAGCCACTTCTAAGAGTGGGGTCATTTTAGATGCCCTACAG
Organism: Neoceratodus forsteri; assembly: GCA_016271365.2. NCBI lineage: Eukaryota > Metazoa > Chordata > Ceratodontiformes > Ceratodontidae > Neoceratodus > Neoceratodus forsteri. The sequence continues at coordinate 1,531,734,278 of CM057453.1, forward strand.
GGGACATGTCTTAGACAACTAGTGTCGGAACCCACTCGAAAGGGAGCAATCTTAGACCTGGTACTTTCAAATGGAGATGGCAAGAGGATCACAGATTTAGAAGTGGGTAGCCACCTGGGAACTAGTGACCTTCGAACAGTATGGTTCATGATAAACACAGCAGTAGAGTCAAGCCATACAAAGGCAAAGGTACTGGACTTCAGGAGGGCGGACTTTGCCAAAATGGGTGAGTGTCTAAGGAATGCACTAGCAAATGGGTAGAAAGGAGGGGTGGAAGAACAATGGGAAATAATCAAAACTGCCATCACAGAGGCAACAAGCCTTTGTGTGAAGCAAATAAACAAAACAAAATGATGTAAGAAACCACTATGGTTCTCAAAGGAGGTGGCAGGGAAGGTTAGGGAGAAAAAGAGAGCATTCAGGAAGCACAAGGAATCACAGAAGGAGCAGGACAGAGAATCGTATCAGTTAAAGCAAAAAGAAGCAGGAAAGGCAGTCAGAACAGCAAAGGCCCAAACCGAGGAAAAGATAGCCAACTCAGTTAAGAAGGGGGATAAAACCTTTTATAGGTACATCAGGGAGCGAAGGAAGACCAAGGGAGGGATAGTGAGGCTTAATGGGGGAGTGGACCGTGAAAAGGCAGAGATACTAAACAAATACTTTTGCTCAGTATTCACAAATGAAGAGGGGGAGGTACCTAAACCAAACAATAGAAACACGCTGGATATGGGGGTTGATACCAGCCCTTTCACAGAAGAAAGGGTTCTGAAGGAACTCATAAAGCTGAAGGTGGACAAAGCAATGGGGCCTGATGGGATTCATCCCAGAATTCTAAAAGAACTAAGGGTAGAACTAGTGACACCACTGACTATCCTCTTTAATAAATCATGGGAGGATGGGGTGGTACCTGAAGAGTGGAGAAGGGCAGATGTTATTCCACTTCACAAAAGTGGGAGCAGGGCAGAAGCAGGAAACTACAGACCTGTTAGTTTAACCTCAGTGATTGGGAAAATGATGAAATCACTTCTGAAGGAAAGAACTGTTGAGTACCTAGAGGCCAGAGGAACGCAGGACCCAAGGCAGCATGGATTCACAGTGGGAAGGTTATGTCAGACAAATCTTATAGATTTCTTTGACTGGGTGACCAAAGTAGTAGATCAGGGAGGGGCTGTAGACATGGCCTACCTAGACTTTAGCAAGGCATTTGACACAGTCCAACACAAAAGATTAATATACAATTTGGCCAGCCTGGGATTGGGTCCCAAGATGGTAGCCTTGGTAAAAAATTGGCTGAAGAACAGGACAGAGATGGTAATAGTAAACGGAGTCCACTCTGAAGCAAGGGGGGTTACTAGTGAGGTACCGCAGGGTTCAGTACTAGTACCGGTCCACTTTAATGTCTTTATAAGTGACATTGCAGAGGGACTGGAAGGAAAAGCATGTCGCTTTGCAGATGACACAAAGATCTGCAACAGAGTTGATACACAAGATGGGGTGGAAAGATGAGAAGGGACTTGGCAAGGTTGGAAAAATGGTCAAATGTAAGGCAGCTTAGATTCAATGCTAAAAAGTGCAAAGTAATGCACCTGGGAAACAAAAACCCAGAGGAAGAGTACACAATGAGGGGTGAGATACTAACAACAACAAAAATGGAAAGGGACCTGGGGGTAGTCATATCAGATGACCTAAAGATGAGCAAGCAATGTGAGAGGGCAGTAAGTAGGGCTGGTGGGATACTGGGATGCATAGGGAGAGGCATCACCAGTAGAAAACAGGAAGTTGTTATCCCTCTGTACACACAGCTGGTGAGACCCCATCTGGAGTACTGCATGCAGTTCTGGAGACCCAATCTCCACAAAGACATAGACAGGATGGAGGCAGTCCAGAGGAGGGCAACTAAAATGGTGCAGGGTCTGCACCAGAAGACATAGCAAGAGAGACTTAAGGATCTTAATATGTATAACCTCGAGGAGAGGAGGGAGAGGGGGGACATGATTGAAACTTTCAAATACCTCAGTGGAATCAACAAAGTCCAAGAGGCTAGCATCTTTCAGAAAAAGAGACGTGTAAGAACAAGGGGGCACAATTTGAAGCTAGAGAGGGGACGGCTCAGAGGTAATGTGAGGAAGTATTTTTTCATGGAGAGGATTGTGGATGCATGGAAAAGCCTTCCTGAGGAGGTTGGGGAGTCAGAAACAATGATGGAATTCAAGAATGCATGGGACAGACATAAGGCAATTCTAGGGGTTGGAGGTTGGAAGAAGCAGGCTGTTGGTTAGCTATGATCTGCAGCTTATCCATTAGGTAAGGAAATGGGCAGACTGGTTGGGCCAAGCGGTCCTTATCTGCCATCAAATTCTATGTTTCTATGACTGGTCCTAGTACTGATCCCTTAGGTTCCCCACTGGTCACCCCCTCTCCCCAGATTGTACCCCGTTAACCACCACCCTCTGTTTCCTGTCTGTTAACCAGTTCCTAACCCAGTTCACCACCCTGTCTTCCATGCCCAGACTACTCATCTTGTTAATCAGCCTTCTATTTGGGACAGTGTCAAAGGCTTTGCTGAAATCCAGGTAGGCAACGTCTACTGCCCCTCCCTGATTAAGTTCCCTTGTCACCCAATCAAAAAAAAATATTAGATTTGTTTGACATGACCTTCCTGCTGTGAATCTGTGTTGCCTCGGACCCTACGAACCACTGGATTCAAAATGTGTCACTATCCTTTCTTTCAGCAGTGTCTCCATGATATTTCCCACTACTGAGGTGAAGCTGACTGGCCTGTAGTTCTCCGCCTCCTCCCTACTGCCACCTTTGTGCAGTGGGACTACATGTGCCCTCCTCCAGTCCTCAGGAACAATACCTGTGTTGAGTGACTCTGAACAGGGCCGCCAGAGGCGCTACTAGTTCCTTTCACAGCTCCTTTAATATCCTCGGATGGATGCTGTCTAGCCCCATGGCCTTATCCACCTTTAGCTTTGTGAGTTCTTCCATAACTCTCTCCACTGTGAATGGACTGGTGTTCACTTCTCCCCCCCCCCATTGCTTCTGCACCCCAACTGTGGTCCTTGATCTGCCCCCTCCTTAATGAATGCTGAGCAGAAGTATTTGTTCAGTATTTCTGCCTTGTCTAGATCCCCCACACTCTCCCTACTCCCTTTGAGTCTCCAATCCCCCGGGTTTTTCTTCTTTACTAATGTACCTATAAAATGCCTTATCCCCTTTGTTTACAGACTGTGCTAAGCCATCTTCTGTCTGTGCCTTCTCCCTCCTAACAGCCTTCCCTGCTTCCCTTAGAAATTCTAGGTACACCTCCCTGTCTTCCCCTTTTGGCTGCCTTTATATTTCCTGAAACTCAGCTTTTTAGCCCTGACTTTGTCCCTCACCTCTTTGGAGAACCATAGTGGTGTCCTTCTCCTTTTCCCTTTGGTCACTATCCTAACGCACTGGTTTGTTATATCCACTATGGCTCCTTTCAGTTTCTTCCATTGTTTTTCCACCCCTTCTACTATTTCTCCCTTCCCCAGGACTGCTTGTATATGGTTTTACCATGCCACAACAACAGCTATCATGGAGACATCCCCAACAGTGACATTTGCAGTGCCGACTTTCGGCATTGCGGTGTAGGGGATGCCTCCATGTATCCATCGGGGGGCTGTGCCCCCCGAACCCCCTCCCCCCCGGTCTCTAAGATTCCAACTCCGAGTCAGAGTTGGAATTGGGGGGAGCGAAACACCCAGCGAGGCAGTCTCGGTCACTGCAGAGACCATCACAGCGACCTGCGGGTTTTGCCCGATTCTTGTCACTGTGATGGTCTTCACAGTGTCAGATTTGCTGCGGTATCCAAGGCACACTGCCTTAAGGGTAGCTGGTCCATTCCACTGGGGTGTCAAACAGACGAGGCATACTGATGAGTCCTGGTAGGACGAAACACGTGTCTATGTCTTCTGTTAGCACCCTTTGCAAACTGTGTGAGAGGCCTTTTGGCACCATGCAATTCTGCTTAAAGTTGGACCAGCATAACATTCTGTGGTGATTTGCATATGCAGCCCATGATGCTTTGCATTGTGGGGGCATGTGTGATTTTGTATTTTCTTGTATACATCTACCCATTTCAGTGAAGTCTGCCCATCTGAAATCTAATACTCTTGCCCTTGTATGGCTTGATTGAGTCCATGTCTCCATGCTGAACCACACCATGTGGTGGTCACTGGACCCCAGCTGCCCTTCCACCTGTATTTCTTTGACTCTGTACCCATTGGTCCATACCAGGTCCAGAACTGACTTGTCCCTGGTTGGCTCATGCACCAGCTGCCTGAATCCACCCCTCTGCAGGGATTCTAGGATGGCTGTGCTTCTGGCTGAAACAGCCATCTGGGTGACCCAATCCATGTCCGGCATATTGAAATCCCCCAGTAGCAGGATTTCGCCCTTAGTTGCCATGTCGTGTATGTTCTCCACTAGTTCCTTGTCTGCTTCCTCCCTCTGTGCTGCAGGTCTGTAGGTCACCCCAGTGCGTACTGCTGTTCCATTCTCTGGCTCCAGGGTGACCCTCATTACCTTGGCCTCCCCCTGTCTTCCTCAAAATTCTGTAGCCTTTATACCATCTCTGATGTACAGGGCCACTTCCCCACCCTTTTTACCCTCCCTGTCCCTCCTGAACAATGTATTGCCTGGTACATTGACTTCCCAGCCATGATTTGCAGAGTACCATGTCTCTGTTATTGCTGCTATGTCAAGGTCTTCATCTACCAACAAGGCCTCCAGGTCTGGAACCTTATTTGCCAGGCTACGGGCATTCGTTAGCATGACGTTCCATGTTTTACAGTCTGCCCTCCCTCTGCTCTTGTTCTCCCTATCCAGCATCTTCCCCCCACCCCAGTTTATTTTCCTATGTGCTCCTGTCGCAGCATTCTAGTAATTTGTTGCACAGTGTGTATCAAAATGAATGAACTGTTAATCACACTTACTTTACATGCGTGGTGCTTTGTGCTTCTTATTTACATGTACAAAATTGCTGAGGTGAGTTGCAAGGCTTTTTCTTTTGCTGCATTGTCAGTTGTAAGCTCTACGCATCTCTGTACTGTGGACTAGAAGTACAGACTTGCTGACAGAGAGGAGTGAAAGCACCTAGCATTACTCTTCATACCAAAAGTAGCACAGTAAGTGGGGAGGAAAAAAGAGATTTGTAGGCAGTGTTTGAAACATAGAAACATAGAAGTTGACTGCAGATAAGGACCGCAAGGCCCATCTAGTCTGCCCATTATTTCTACCTGTTTGATGCTGCAATATGTCTCTATTTTGAGCATTGGCCTATTTTATTCTTACTCATCTGTATTATTCCCTTGTGCCTGTCCCTTGGTCTTTTGAAACTGTGCACTGTGCTCAATTCCACTGCCTCCTTGGGCAGGCTGTTCCATGCATCACCCACCCTCTCCATGAAAAATAACTTTCTCACATTACCCCTCAGTTGGCCTCCCTCCAATCTCATGTCATGTCCTTTTGTCCTGCTGTTTTTCTTATACGGAAACATGTTGGACTCTTTCACCTTATTTAGCCCTTTAAGGCATTTGAAAGTTTCTATCATATCTCCCCTCTCCCTCCTCTGCTCAAGGGTGTACATACTGAGGTCTTTCAATCTGTCCTCATATGTCTTCTGTTGCAGCCCCTGCACCATTTTGGTCACCCTTCCCTGGACTGTTTCTATCCTGTCAAAGTCCTTTTGCAGGTGTGGCCTCCAGAACTGGATGCTGTACTCCAGCTGGGGTCTAACCAGTGTCTTGTAAAGAAGGATCACTACCTCCCCTCTTTCGGCTTGTGTAACCCCCAGGTGGCACTATCCCAAGGGCTACTAACCCTGCCTGCCTAACTGCTAACAGGTTGAGGGGCCTAGGTTCTATAGCGGATGCCTCCACGCAGAGGTCAGGGTTTACAGTAGTTCGATTAACTTGGTCACAGCTCTCTGGGACACTGAGACCCCCTTTTCTTCCTACTAGTAGCACATGCAATGCACCATAGGTATCTTCACCAGTTACACTTACCCCCAGGACTGGTTCGATCAGCTTGACTCTGGGGACCCCCTGTAAAACAAGATGATGTAATACGATAGCCACAGTGCCATTCTTTAACATAAACACATACCTCAGTCAGTGTAACTTTGCTGAAACAAACAGATCTGATTTATTTAAGGAGCTGTAACAAGGGCAGGGGGGAAATCAGGTTAATTAGATTAGTCACGTTAATAATCATAGTACTGTGCACATATTCAGAGCCCCTAAATGTCACTTTCACTGGGTACCCAGGATGGGGGGCTAGCCAGGACTGGTGCAGCTGGTTGGGGCCCTGTGATGGAAAAACACTTGCACAATACCCAATTGTAATCCGGAGCCAGGTGGCTCAGTTCATGAAGAAAGAAAGAAAATCAGATGAAACACTTGCAATTAAAGACACAGATGGCAGGGAGCTACCCTGATTTGCACTCACTAACTTGATGATGGAAGCTGTCCCCGAGGGTGTCGTGGATTTCTGGATACCTTCCGCATAGCAGGGGGATGAGGTTCTGCAAGCAGACACACAGCTTCAAGAAGCAACGGATTCAGTCCGCCTGCACACGATTGCCTTCCCGCCGACACATACAGGACAAGAGGACTCATTAAGCTGCCCTCCCCAAACACCCACACATTTATATGTAAAGGAAATTACTATACCAGGCAGCTGCTCTCAGGTTCCGATCGCACTTACTGCCAACCCGGGAGTTCACAATGCAGCTTCACTTTCCTGACAGACCGAGCGAGATGAAGCAGTTTCTCCAGTCCTCTACAGGGTGAGCCTGGTTCTCATAGAGTTCAGCCTCTCCTTTCCTCAACAACTGCGGATTCAGTCCGAATCACCACGGCAAACGCACCGCCCGAGTTTAGGCCTCCACATGTGCTTCCTGTACGAAAAACTCGGCAGACAAGAGCTAGGAGCTCCTTTCCCAGTCACGGTCACAACTGATCTGCCTTCCCAGACACAAGGCAGGGAATTACAGTCGGGCGCCACCCGGCCCAATTGGTGGGCTTCAGTTGCCAATCACTCAACACTCCCCCTATTGGTGCAAAAAGGCACCACAGTCCAGAACTTCACTTCCCATAATTACTAGCTATATTCCTTATGGCCAGCCAGCTCCCGATAGAGTCCCGATCCTGGTTGGTCCGCTTTAAGCTCCATTTTAGATGCCCCTCCTGCCTGATTGGATCTATGCAGAAGTTCAGATCCAAAATGGAGGGGCAAGGCACACAGAGTCCCAGCTGCAAGAAAGGCAGGTTAGACAAATTACATTTCCACTAACACTCTAACTGATATGGGGCAAACAGTTACATTTCTCATAGGTGCCCCCTTTTGTCCACTTAGTGACAGCATTAATGGAGCGACTTGTCGGCAGCTCGGCGGGACTCGAGCAGGGAAACACACAGTCCCCCCATGCAACTAATATTGCCTGCAAGCATACAGCTCTTAAAGAGACAGTACCAGAAGCTCTAAAAGCACTCACAAATAAACGGCTTAAATGCCGAACAACATTCAGGCTGGGAGCACTTAGGCAAGCTCCTAGGAGTCTTTTGGGAACCCCCAATTGCAGGGGAGGTTACACCCTTCCTAGCCTGAAAAGATTGATGTCCACATCAAGTAGATACCCCTAAATTACTTTAAGGCAGAACATTTGAACAGGCATTCCTTTTAAACAGCAATAGCATGTTAAACCTTTGTCACATACACGTACACTGTATTATACAATCTACTACTGATCACACGACAGTATACTGTGTGTGTATATATATATATATATATATATATATATATATATATATATATATATACAGTATATATAAAACACATTTTAACTTAGGTCATCACCTCCCGCACATGAAACCTGGATAAAGGGGGCCCTTCCCTATCAGCTGCATTGGGGCTGGAAGTGGCCAGGGCACCATACTCAGAGGGCAAAACAAGTAATCTGGATTTATCTTCCAGGCTTAGTTTGGGCAGCAAGCTCGGGGTCACATACACTCCCTTATGGACCACATTAAGGGGCAGGTCCACAGGTCTGCCTAGGGACTCGTAACTTAGCCGTACTACAGGCCTCACCTCTCGGCCAGTCCTTCTCGGGGGAACGGCCGCAGTTTGTGAAAGGTTAGACTCACTTTCAGCACTGTCTGTACTTGCCAAGGGGGTCTCTAGTGGGGCAGGGAGGCTAGAACTCGGGGCACTTTCAGCTCCAGGGTTTGCCATTTCTGAGTCCAAAATACTTGGCTCAACTGTGGAGGCTTCTGGTACTGACAGGGAACTATCAGGGCACTCAACACACTGCTCTTGTTCTGGTGTATCACCAGTTTGTTCCAGTACATCACTCTCTTCCCCTGAAAAGTCAAGCAGTTCAACCATGCACAATGATTCCACATCCTCTGATTTGAGGCTTTGCACTTCACCTTCTGAGAGCATTGGCTCCAGGGACAAGGCTGGGGGCTTAGGCAGTCCAGAGGGCCCAGCTTCATTCCCTGAGTTAACTAGGGGATTGCCCCGAAACAGTTGACTCAGTTCATAAGAAGGGTAATATTCAAGGCCACACTCACTTTCCTCTGACACAGACTGACAGTTATGTTCAATTGGGACTTGTGGAGAGAAACACTTTAACTTAGCTTCTGTAGATGCAGTCTTTCTTGATTTTTTTCTAACAGCAGCTCTAGTTACTGGTCCAGAGATGGCATTTTCTGGGGGCTCGGACTCTATCAAGATCTGTCCGATGGGCAGTAAATGATTTCTATGCATAGTTTTAACATCTTTTGAATTATTCTCAGGCCTTACTTTGTACACAGGCAGATCATCTAGTTTGCCCACTACAATGTGAGGGAGATGGTGCCATCTGTTAGCAATCTTATGTTTACCGTGCAGTCCCAAATTCCTCAGCAACACTCAGTCTCCTTCCCTGAGTTCCAGTGCTTTCACTTTTTTGTCATACCTTTCTTTATTGGCAAGATTTCTTTTGGCAGCCATGGTTTGAGCCAGTTGGTGCGCATGGTTTAGTTGGGCCTTTAACTTTTGTACATACTGTAAATGAGTAGCTGCTTGAACCCCATCAGGAGAGACTCCAAAGCAAACATCTACTGGCAATCGGGCTTCTCTTCCAAACATTAGTCGATGGGGGGAAAACCCAGTGGCATAGCTTTTGGTGCAGTTGTAGGCATGTACCAGTGTGCTAATCTGTTGGCTCCATCTGGGCTTGTCCTTTGGTTGAAGAGTGCTTAACATGTCGAGCAAAGTGCGGTTGAACCGTTTGGGTTGGGGGTCTCCCTGGGGATGATAAGGGGCGGTTCTTGACTTTCGCACCCCCTACAATGAAAGCATCTCTTTAATCAGGCGACTCTCAAAGTCCCGCCCTTGATCAGAATGGATTCTTTGTGGGTCCCCATAGTGAACAAAAACATTTTCTATCAGCACCTTTGCCACAGTGGATGCCTACTGATTTTTGGTGGGGAACGCTTGAGCATATCGAGTGAAATTGTCAGTGATGACCACCAGTACATTACTGATATTTCTTCGATCAGGCTCTAAACTCAGAAAGTCAATACAGACCAGTTCCATGGGTGCACTAGTGGTGATGTTAACAAGGGGGGCAGCCTTCTGAGGCAAAGCTTTCCATTGTAAGCAGTGACTACTAGTTCTAATGTATTGTTCAATATCAGCCCCCATTTTATGCCAATAAAATCTAGATCTCACTAAATCAAGTGTTCTGTCTATGCCAAGGTGTCCCATGTGGTTGTGAAGGAACCTCAGCACCAGATCTCGAAAGGCAGCAGGCAAAACTAACTGTCGCTTGTCCAGTTGGCCCCCTCTGTCCACTGTCTCTCTATATAACAGTCCATTCATCAGTCTCAACTTAGGGCCTTCTTTATATAGCAATGCAGTTCTCAAATCAGTGGAGCGTAATTTGGACACATCTTTCCCTGCTTGGAGGGCTTCTAGAGCGGTTTTGATCATAGGATCTTGGGATTGAGCCCGTTGAATACTGTCATTATTAAACTGAGGCAAAGCACTAGTGTCCAGAGCAGAAAAATGGCAATAAGCAGCAGGTATGCAGTTCTCAGAGGGTCCCAAACAATCCACCATACAGTCCACTGTGCCCGTGGAAATTTTTTCCCTCCCTGTCAAACTTTTGGCAGAGTGCTCGGATATCAGGTTCTGACAGTCTGACCCAGTTGTTCAGGGGAACCAGTCTCCAGGAGAGAGCATCAGCATGTATGTGGTTCAGGCCTGCTCTATATTCAACTGCATAGTCATATGTAGATAAGGCAGAGAGCCACCTATGGCCCGTGGCATCCAACTTAGCTGAAGTCTGCACATAGGTCAAAGGATTATTGTCAGTTTTTACCAGTATCTTAGCCCCATACAAGTACTCGTGAAATTGATCAACAATGGCCCACTTCAAAGCTAGGAACTCTAATTTGTGTACTGGATAGTTCTTCTCTGGAAGGGGTCAGGCTTCTGCTGGCAAAGGCCACTGGTCTTAGGCCATTCATGCTCCTGATACAACACAGCCCCCAACCCTTGCAAGCTAGCATCAGTATGAAGGACATAAGGTCTTGTGGGATCAGCATAGGCCAACACTGGGGCATGGGTAAGTTGATATATGATTTCATGGAAAGCAGTCTCATAATCAGGAGTCCAGCGGGCCCCAAACACTTCATTGGGACGGAAATAAATTTTTTCAGTCTCAAGGGGCACTGACGTTTTGTATTTTTTGTGGGTTGGGGGATACCCTTGAGTAAGGTTAAATAAAGGGCGGATCACTCTGGAATAGTCCTTGATGAAACGCCGATAATAACCACAGAAACCCAGGAATCTTTGCGGCTCCTTCAGATTTTTTGGCTGTGGAGAGGTGGTCAATGCCTCAACTTTACTTGGGTCAGTCTCTATTCCCTCGGTGAATACTATGTGTCCCACATATTTTACTGATGTTTGAAAAAATTAACACTTATCAATGGACAATTTAAGGCCAAAGTCTTCCAGACGATCCAACACCTTGAATAACCTGCTCTCATGTTCCTCCAGTGAGCTACCAAACACAGTGACATCATCCAGGTATACTAGGCACTCTAACTAGTTTATATCCCCCACCACACGCTCCATCAGGCACTGAAAAGTGACTGGAGCAACTGAAATCCCTTGATGCATCCTCATAAATTCATAGAAAGCAAGTGGGCAGATAAAGGCCGTCTTTTCACGGTCTTCTGGGGCCATCGGGATCTGGTAGTACCCACTGCGAAGATCCAGCACCGAGAACCACTTACTACCATTCAGGCAGTCCAACGCATCCTGAATGCATGGCATGGTGTACTGATCTGGAAAAGTCCGCCGGTTCAAAGTGCGATAATTCACGCACATCCTAACGGTTCCATTCTTTTTCCTCACTACCACAATAGGTGAAGCATATGGGCTTCTGGATTCTTGTATTACACCAGCAGCAAGCATCTCTTGCAGATGCCGTCTCACATCATCTATGTCAGCTGGTGCCAGGCGTCGAGACCTCTCATGAAATGGCCTTTCATCATGCAGCCGGAAGCGGTGTTCAGCTCCTTGCACACATCCTACATCCCATTCCTTCAAAGAAACACCTGGTCTCTATGAGAGAGCTTCTCACTGATCCTTAGTCTCCATTCAGCTGGCAGCGGGGAGTCACCGAAATCGAACAAGTCAGGTGTTACTCTGTCACTCTTCCCCGAACTCTTGTTACTGGGCAGTACAGCAGTATCCGCACAGTGCACAGTGGCCAGGGTGCAGCCTCAATTTACTCAGATTTCCCTGTCAGACACATTGTGTACTTGAACCATTACTCTTCTGGCAAAAGCATGGGCTCTAGCAGGCAGAATACTTGGTTTGACCAGCAGCCCCTTGGGCAGTTTTCCATCTCCGGGTGCGTCCAGCATTAATATTTTGTTCTTGACATCTTTCTTAATGCGGACTTCTCCTTGTAGAACACATTGAGCATTTGATGTTAACAACAAAGATTCCGGGTCCTTCTTCCAGATGACCCCAACTGGTTCCTCTGGTTCCATTCTATCAGCATTTCTCTGTGCTTCATAGGCCCTTTTAATCAAAGCTGGGATTTTTAGAGCTCTGCCAGTCTTAGACCTTTGTTTTTCATAACACAACTGTGCCAGTTGCACAAACATATGTGCATTAGTTCCAATCAACAATGGGACCCCATCATACAGTCCAGTAGGGGGACACACTAAGGCCAGGGTCTCCACTTGCTCTGCCACTCCAGCCACAGAAGTAGGAAAAGACAACCAAATTCGGATATAACCAGAGTAGGGGTAGGCCTTCTCACTCAAGCCCCACACATGTAGCCCCTCTAGGGGTTGCAGGGGCACATCAGACAAATGTTTCTGATACCAGTCCTGAAACATGATTGTCACTTGGGAGCCACTGTCTAGTACAGCTCTGGTGGATACCCCATTCACTTTCACAGTAGTCTCCATAGAAGGACCCACTACTTCAGACCACAGACCATTCAGGGGGCATTACTTGAGATGTCGCAGGCATTGGCCCTGGTGGAAAACTTTTCTGGTTGCCCACCGTGACCAAGCACAGGTTTTAGATGCCAGGCCACTAACCTGCTGGTAACTTTCCTCAAATTCTCTGGTAGCCGACACTCAGTCCGAAAGTGTCCATCTTCTCCACAACAGTAACAGAACTTAGTATCTCGGTTGTCTTTGAGGGGGGGTCTCTTATCTGGCGGGGCACCTCGGGGGCTCTACATTTTTCTTCTTGAATGGGGTGTTTACCCCGTTGGGTCTCTGGTTCTCCAATTCTATTGGGGGTGAGAGCAGCCTGTTGCAGCTCCCTCATCATCTCCCTTCGGTCTCTAATTTCTGCTCTCAGGTTGCTCTCAATCCAGAGGTCAGGGGAAACGACATGCACTCCCACTCCACTTTTGGGCTCAGGAGGAGCTTGATACAGATCCGGCTCCTGGTAGGACTCTGTCAACCCCTTGATCAACCCTCTCAGCTGTTGAGTCTTGTCTGGCTCACTCTGCTCGGGGGTCTGGCACGGGTTCACAGCCCCAGCACAGGGTTCCCACCCCTCTTCATCGGTTTCAATTTCACGAATCTCTCTCATCAATTGACAATATTCAGGAGGGTCAGCCCTCCGGTCTTGCAATTTGAGTTTCAGCATTATTAAGCTTGAAAATCTGGCTGACTTCAATATATGGTCTAATTGGACCTGGTTTAGCGTTTGGGCAGTCACTCCCCCTTTCCGGTGGGCCTTCTGCAAAGCCCTTTCCATTCTATTAACAAATGTAGACAATTTCTCATTTCTCCACTGTTTGGCTGATTTTTCATAACAGATCCTCTCCAGTTTCAGTGCTACCAAACACCCCCTGTAAGGCAGAAAGATATTCTGCTGCAGTGGCCTCTGGACTAGTGGCCTGTAGGAATCGAATGGCTTCCAGTGTGGGACCCCTCAAGCTTTCCATCAACCGTTTCCTCTTTTCCACTTCAGAGCACTGCCACTCTTGCACTAAGGGAGTAGCATAATTCATCCATGTCTCCAAATCATCTTCCCTGAAGGCACGGGAACAGTACCAGAGAAGAGTCTCAATCTCCGATAGGAGTCTAATTGCATGGGAGGAATAACCATAGGGGGTGGGGCTAGTATGGAGCTCTTAGATGACCCAGGAGATGTACCTGGGGATGGCAGGGGAGTGTGGTCGCCCAAGATGTCTAACACCTTTACCAATTCCTGAGCAGTTCTCCCTTCTGCAGCTAACAGTTTAAGCAGTTTGTCCTTGAAACTGTTGGTCTTAGGGGACCCACCCGGGGTGGCCAAACCACTACGTATGTGAATAACCCTCCATCCCTTCTGGGCACCTTCTGGAAAAATCACTGGAGGCACCCTCTCAGGGTCCATCGTAATACTGCACAAAAGCAGCACTTGCAGGGTCTGTTCAAGCAAGTCAGCATATTGTCCTTTTACTTCCACCTTGCCCAGACATTTGACACGCTCGACAGTAGAGACAATGTCAGTGCTTTTAATCCCCAATGGGACATCCAACAATAATACAGCCTTTTGGGAGTCCAACTCCTCAGCTTCACACCAGCCCATCAATTTGTGCACCATCATCTTAAGGGGATCGAGTTTTAACTTGGGCGTGGTATCCCCCTCCATCTTCTACTTTAAATTAGACATAATGGGGTACTTCCTTCACTCGGCCACTAGAGGACGCTAATCCCTGCGGTGCCTCCAAGATGTAACCCCCAGGCGGTGCTATCCCAAGGGCTACTACCCCTGCCTGCCTAACTACTAACAGGTTGAGGGGCCTAGGTTCTATGGCAGGTGCCTCCACCCAGAGGTCAGGGTTTACAGTAGTTCGACTAACTTGGTCACAGCCCTCTGGGACACTGAGACCCCCTTTTCTTCCTACTAGTGGCCCATGCAATGCACCATAAGTATCTTCACAAGTTACACTTACCCCCAGGACTGGTTCAATCAGCTTGACACTGGGGACCCCCTGTAAAACAAGGTGATGTAATACGATAGCCACAGTACCACTCTTTAACATAAACACATACCCCAGTCAGGGTAACTTTGCTGAAACAAACAGATCTGATTTATTTAAGGAGCTGTAACAAGGGCAGGGGGAAATCAGGTTAATTAGATTAGTCACATTAATAATCATAGTACTGTGCGTATATTCAGAGTTCCTAAATGTCACTTTCACTAGGTACCCAGGATGGGGGGGTGCTAGCCAGGATCGGTGCAGCTGGCTGGGGCCCTGTGATGGAAACACACTTGCACAATACCCAATTGTAATCCGGAGCCGGGTGGCTCAGCTCATGAAGAAAGAAAGAAAGAAAATCAGACAAAACACTTGCAATTAAAGACACAGATGGCAGGGAGCTACCCTGATTTGCACTCACTAACTTGACGATGGAGGCTGTCCCCGAGGGTGTCGTGGATTTCCAGATGCCCTTCGCACAGCAGGGGGATGAGGTTCTGCAAGCAGGCACACAGCTTCAAGAAGCAACGGATTCAGTCTCTCCTTTCCTCAACAACTGTGGATTCAGTCCGAATCACCACAGCAAATGCACTGCCCAAGTTTAGGCCTCCACACGCGCTTCCCACGTGAAAAACTCGGCAGACAAGAGCTCGGAGCACCTTTCCTAGTCACGGTCACAATGGATCTGCCTTCCCAGACACAAGGCAGGGAATTACAGTTGGGCGCCACCCGGCCCAATTGGTGGGCTTCAGTTGCCAATCACTCAACACTCCCCCTATTGGTGCGAAAAGGCGCTACAGTCCAGAACTTCACTTCTCATAATTACTAGCTATATTCCTTATGGCCAGCTGGCTCCCGAGAGAGTCCTGATCCTAGTTGGTCTACTTTAAGCTCCATTTTAGATGCCCCTCCTGCCTGATTGGATCTATGCAGAAGTTCAGATCCAAAATGGAGGGGCAAGGCACTCAGAGTCCCAGCTGCAAGAAAGGCAGGTTAGACAAATTACATTTCCACTAACACTCTAACTGATATGGGGCAAACAGTTACATTTCTCATAGGTGCCCCCTTTTGTCCACTTAGCGACAGCATTAATGGAGCGACTTGTCAGCAGCTCGGCTGGACTCGAGCAGGGAAACACACAGCCCCCCCCATGCAATTAATATTGCCTGCAAGCGTACAGCTCTTAAAGAGACAGTACCAGAGGCTCTAAAAGCACTCACAAATAAACGGCTTAAATGCCGAACACCATTCAGGTTGGGAGCACTTAGGCAAGCTCCTAGGAGTCTTTGGGGAACCCCCAATTGTAGGGGGGTTACACTTGTGATACTCCTACTGATACATCCCAACATCCCTCTAGCTCTTCCCACTGCCTTTGTAGTCTGCCTGGAGGCTTTCAGGCTTTGCACTTTGAAACTTTAAAATTGTAACAGGTAGTGTGGGGGGAAACTAGCACAGGAAACTAGCCCACCCATTGGAGGCACTAGTTGACTCGGTAAGTCCCACCTGAGGAAAGTTCCACCAGGTGTAAAAAAAAAAAAAACAGACACTCCTAACATGTCCCGATACACATTTGTATCCCAGCATGTTCATGGAGCAGCACAGGAGCAGAAAAGGAGTAAGATAGGTGTCTTAGGCCTTGGCAGGCATCCGAAGCAAGGAAGTTCTGCCGATCAACTAAAGTAGGGTACTTGTTTGCTCCTGCTGTTGCAGTCACTGTCAGGACAGGTTAAGGTAAAGGGTAGGCCAAAAAATGGAATAGGAGCAACACTCTTTCTAGGGTAGGTGTACAAAGAGGCATAGCAAACAACAAAATGGGAAAAACTAGAAACACCTTATGAAGCGTAAGGGTACCTAAGCATTTCTAATTAACACAGGGAAAGTAGAAATTGGGAATGCTGGGAGTGGTGCAATGCAATGGCTGTGGGGCAGCAGTTTTCAGAGAGACCTTCTGGAGACTGCAGTGCTGCCACATCTGCATGCATCTCTCTGGATTGAGGGAACAGGTCATTATACTCCAGGCTGAGTTGACTAGGATTTGGGGGACCTCCTCCCCCACCCAGGGGCCAACAAGTCTGCCACCGTTACCTCAGATGATGCCAGGGAGGT
Organism: Neoceratodus forsteri; assembly: GCA_016271365.2. Taxonomy (NCBI): domain Eukaryota; kingdom Metazoa; phylum Chordata; order Ceratodontiformes; family Ceratodontidae; genus Neoceratodus; species Neoceratodus forsteri. The sequence goes on from CM057453.1 coordinate 1,531,750,917, forward strand.
GGAATGGCAGGACTATTGTAGGCTCTGGAAGGGTGGGGGTTGTGGGTCACAGGCACATTCCTCAACTGGTACCGCTAAGAAATTCCTACACCACAATAGTGGGGCAGGATTGCCAGGAGGAAACAACCACTGTTATGGCCAGGCAAGATATGTGGGGTCCTCCGTAGTGGAGACTTTAAGGAGGGTGGTAGAGTCCCCCAGAGGAAGAGGAAGCAACTTCTGGTAGGGGACTCAAATGTCAAGGGGATAGATTTGGGAATAGAAAAGGGGGGAGAGTGAGGTCTGTTGTCAATGGGGTGCTACAGCCTGGAGGGATGGGAAGCAGATCCAGGGGACTGCTACGGCAGCAGGACAGTAGGGAGAACTGGATGTCATTGTCCACCTGGGGACCTATGACCTGGCTAGAAATGGAGCTGGGATAGTGCAGGAGAAATTCTCCCAATACCCAAGGGAGGTGACCCTTCTATGCCTGGGAACTATTGGCCAATTTCTCTCTTACCCATTCTGGCTAAGCTTCAGGAGCACCTGATCCTCTTCCAACTCTTCTCTTACCTCTCTGACTCTGCCTTTTTCACTCCCTACGAATCTGGTTTTATGAAAGATCTCTCCACTACCACTTCCTTACTTAGGCTCATCAATTCCATACTCTCAGGTATGGACAGTGGTCTAATTAGATCTGCGATCTTTGTCGACCTTGCAAAGGCTTTTGACACTGTCTCCCACCCTCTTCTCCTAGATAATCTGCGATCTGCTGGCCTGTCTGATTCAGCCACAAACTGGTTTAGCTCCTATCTAACAGGCCAGACACAGTCAGTCAAAATTGCTGATTCCACCTCCCCCCACTCCAGATTAATACTGGCATACCCCAAGGCTCCGTCCTTGGCCCCCTACTATTCTCCATGTAACACCCCCCCATTTGGGGACTTACCTTAAGGTGCCTTCGGGTGTTCTCCCGCTGTCTCCCAATTGTCCTTGATCTCCGTGGCATTTGCCATTCCCCAGGTCCCCCTGTTTGAATGAACCCTGCGGGGCTCATGGAGTATATTTGCGAGCAGCCGGCAGGTCACAGAGCTACCAGTCTCATGTTCAAGGAGGCACATTGCACATCTGACGGCCATTGCGGTCAAAAAAGAAACTGTGTGCCTCCTCCGTGGTTCCCGGTGCCAGGCTGAGTTAAATGGGCACCAGGGACCCTTAAAAGCAGGTGAAGTGTTTTTTAAATTAAATAAAACATCAGCCGCCGTAAGCTCTGCCTCCAGGGCACCAGACAGCTAAGGGACAAAGGTTGGGGGCAAAAGGTCACAGCATGAAGTCCTCATTAACATTCATAAGCCTGTATGTGTTCCTGGGAGCACTGTGTTATGGGAGCAGCGACTCCCTAATTGTACATTTGATTTAATTGAAAGTGGACTTGTTTAATAGAGAACTTCCAGGGCTACAAGTTAGTGGGGAATTTGCTAAATAAATATTGAACTCCTGGCTGTACCAGAACTTAATGTGTAGGGACAGTAAATTGGACTGCTTTGGAAACTGTATGCAGCCATCATTTTAGCAGCCCATAGTCAATTGGAAGCCAGGATTAACAAGAGGGATCATGGGGCAATGCCAGAGACTTGTGGGGGATTAACTGGAACAAGTTCTAGGTGCCAAAACACAAGCCAATTACCATCTGGGGACTGTTTAAGACAGTTCTGGCCGCCAATGAGATTTCTGGAACTCAGCACTATATAAAAGGGGACAACTGCTCTTTTGGGTCAGATTTGGAGAGATTCGTGCAGAGTTCAATGTGAGCCTCTGGGGAGCTTGCCAGCTCTCAGAGGTTAGGCCTGCCAGGCCTAGACTTTTCTGGCCATCAGTCCGTGGGTCTAAGTGTTCAGCTGGCCCACATTTGGGTCACAGCAGCAGGGGATTCAAGCAGCATCCAAGCTGAAAGAAAGAAGAATCAGCCTGCAAATTAGCTGGAAGGACCAGAGAAGAACAGAGCCTTACATATAAATGTAACCCCCCTGCAAATGGGGGTTCCCAAAAGACTTCAAGGAGCTTGCTTGAATGCTCCAAGCCTGAATGGTGTTTGGTGTTTAAGCCATTTATCAGTGAGTGTTTTTAGAGCCTCTGGTACTGTCTCTTTAAGAGCTGTCTGCTTGCAGACATAATTAGTTTGTATGGGGGGACTGTGTGCTTCTCTGTTTGAGTACCACTCGAGCTGCTGCCAATTCACTCCATTTTGCAGTCACTAGAGTGCAAAGGGAACCTATCTGAAAGATGTAACTGTTTGAAATCATTTACAGTAATAATGAAATTACAGTTTGTCTAACCTGCTTTCTTTGCAGTCAGAACTGTGTCTGCCTAGTTCCCATTCTGGTTTTGAACTGCTGAACTGGACCAATCAGTGTGGGTAAGCTAGCTCTAAAATGGTGCCTTGGACGAATCAGAACTTGGACTCATAATCTGAGCCAGCCACAAGAGGATTGTATGGGCAGTGACTCTGGGATGTAGTTTAGACTTGGCTACTTTTGGACCAACAGCAGCAGTCTATTGTGAGTGACAGCCAATCCAGTCAAGAACTGGGAGGAACTCAAAGGAAGTGCCCGGTTTGTCTGTTGAGTTTCAGTTTAGATCTGGCAGTGAAGGGAAAGAAACCTGTGCTCCTTCAGTGCACAGTTTAAGTCAAAAACGTGTGTAAGGCCCAGAGCTCGGTCTGCAGCTTGTGTAACTGCTTGTTAGGACTGAATCCGTCCTGTGAAAAGAATCAAAGGATCTCTGAAGAGTAGAAACCAGGCTCACCCTGTAGAAGACTGAAGAAATTGTTGAATTCTCGGTCTGTCAGGAACTGAATCTGCTGTGTGTTCTCCCGGGTATTGTGCAGTAATTGCGATCGGGATAGAGAAGCAGCCTGCCTGGTATAGTACTTTCTTTTTTTACCATATAAATGTGTGAAGAGTCTCGTGGAGCTCAAAAGTAGCCCTGCTGACGTTGAAGGACCCTATCTTGTTTGGAGGTCGTGAGTACTAATTCAGGGTCGCTCCCTGTTGAATTGCCACATTAAATCCAAATGGAATCACTGTACTGATGACTGTTTAAGCTAATTTTCTTTTCACTGTGTGAAAGGGCCCCTACCAGCTGCCACGGGTTTGACTAGCCACTAGGGCTTGGGTACCCAGGGACAGTAACTGGTAGGGATAGGCCTGTGCACAGAGCCATAGGTAGATAGTAAAGTGATAAGCTAATTAACCTGATTTCCCCTGTCCTTGTTATATCCCCCTAAATAAATCAGAGCTGCTTGTTTCAGCAAAGTTATACTGCCTGAGGTATTTGTCTATGTTAAAGTACTGTACTGTGATTGTTGCACTGTATCTTATTTCACAGGAGGTCCCAGTGCCGGAACCAGACCTGGGGGTAAGTGTATACTGTGAAGGTAATTCTGATATATTGTGTGGGCCACTAGTGGGAAGAAAGGGGGGTTGCAGTGTCCCAGAGGGCTGTGACCAAGTTAGTTTAACTATTGCAAACCCTGACCTCTGGGTGGAGGCACCCGCCATTGGATCCAGGCCCCTCAACCTGTTAGTGGCAAATCAGGCAGAGGTAGTAGCCCCTGGGATAACGCCATCTAGGGGTTACATAAATGTGTTTAGTTTGCCAAAGTGTTTGCGTGGCTGACCAGTTTGTGACATCTGCCGTGCATGTTTTTGGCCAGTGTAAAGTGTTCTTGCATCCTGAAACCAGCATCTCAACCAGGACCATGAGGGAATTTTCCTCTTGTTTCATCAAGCCATCTGTAACAGCTCTCATGTTGTCAGATCATCACTTGGTCTGGGTAGTGTGAGTACAAACAGGGTAGCTCCCTGCAACAACGCTGCAATCATTGTGTCGTCTGATTATTTATTTGGGTTATTAACAACAAACTTTCTGGATTACAAATTTGGGGTTAAAGTGCATGTTGCTTGTTGTATTTCCTAAGGGCCCCAACAACAGCTGCAACACTGGCCTACCCCGGGCAACGCTTCAGGTTAGCCTGAGTAACAACTGGGTACCCAGAGTGTGTGACTGTGACAGAAGGACTCTTAGTGCATGCATGCTATACCTGAATAAATCAGATCTGAAATCAAATGCTAGATTACTGCCCCACCCCTGTTCATATCCCCCTAAATAAATGAGATTGTTGTTTTGCAGTTTAAACCTGGCTAGTGTGTACCTTCTTGGTGGGATACAGTACTGATATTGTATTCTTGCATCATTGGCCTTTTTTTACAGAGGGTCTGCAGGGCCACTACAGCTGATCCAGCCCTGGTGGTAAGTGTACCGAGGTTGGGTCCAATACTGTATTCATATGTCATCTGTGGTTATTTATCTGCTGAACTGATTAAGCCACTAGAGGGGTAAGAGGGGGGTTATAGTGTCCCAGAGGGCTATACTCATAGCAGCTATGCTACCCCTGAACCATTCCTCCGGGTGGATGCAACCGTTCAAAGAACTCAGGCCCCTCAACCTGTACCTAGTCACGCAGGCAGGGGTAGTAGCTCATAGGATAGCACCACCTAGAGGTTACATCCATATTCCTTAATGACCTCCCGTCAGTGTGAACCTCCTCCATCCATATGTATGCTGACGATACTGTCCTTTTCTACTCTGGCCAATCACCAACTGATGTTGCTTCCACACTTTAGCAGGACTTTGAGAAAGTTCAGCAATGGCTAAGCTCCCATCAGCTTTTCCTCAATGCCAAGAAAACAGTCTCCATGACCTTTGGCACTAGGCAGAGACTCTCTAGGCTAACTAAATTGCCCTCCTTCCACAGCCTTGATGACTCTGGAGGACACCTTCTCCTTTAGGTATCTCAGGGTCTGGCTAGACCAGCACCTAAACTTCACTAGACACATAGACTCCATCCTGAAAAAGCTGTGCGCCAAATTAGGTACCCTTTACAGGAACTGAAGCTGCCTATCTCTACAGGCCAGGCGGGAGATTGTCCAGAAAATGATACTACCCATCTTTGACTACTGTGACATAGTCTACAGTGCCGCACCAAAGTCATCCTTAACCAGACTGGATACCCTTTTCAATGTTTTCTGTCATTTCACTCTGAATGCCCCTTCCTTTACCCACCACTGTGATCTATATCGCTCTCTAGCTTTTCCTTCCTTGGAAAACCGCCATCTAGCCCACTGTATAAAATTTGTCTCTAAATTCTGGTTTGATACGCTTCCTCCTTACCTTGCCTCCTCACTGTCCTCCCGCCCCACTGCACCTCTCTCCCTCAGATCCAGCGACTCCTGCACCCTAGCTATACCACAACGTATCACCTCTATAGGCCAATCGTCATTCTCCTATAAGTTCCCTAAGCTCTGGATCTCAATGCCTCATCAAATCAGGCACTCCTCCTCCTCCTCCTCCTCCTCCTCCTCCTCCCCATGGTCCATATCGACCTCCCTCCTCAACTTTCTCTCTCCATCCTGCAGCTGCTCCTAATTTCCCCTCTGGCTCCTCACTCCTCCTAATTTCCCCTGGCTTCCCCATCCCCTTTCCCAGCTGAGCACTAAACCTGAGGAGAAACCAATGTACTTTATGCACTTCCTTGTTCGCATTGTATGTATTAAGCCTGCAGTGCTATTAATTTGCTCCTCTTGCATCAAATACCAGTGTTTATCCAATGGTACTAGCTGATGTATTGTTTTTTCACTCTGTTGATTCTCTGTTTTATATTACTGTACCTTTGGAAATGTGTTGTTGACTATTATATATGTACTTTTCTATAATACTGCATGGAAATGTGCTTTTGATTACTGCACTCCCATGTTCCCCTTCCCCCAGTACACTCCGTGAGACAAGCAATTTTATATTGTTCAGTGTGCCTTTCCTGGTGAAACTTTTAAATAAATAAATAAATAAAATAAATACATTTAGGGTACTGGGGAGGGTCTTAGGTAGCCCACTCAGTGGCTTTTCCTGAGGTGTTGCCTGTCTACGACAGGGGGAAGGAGAAGGATCGCCACATGAGGAGCTTTAACTCATGGTTGAAGGAGTGGTGCAGACAAGAGTTTCAGCTACATTGGGGATGAGGATCCACCTAGAGGGATAAGGGCCTATACAGGAGTGATGGCCTTCATCCATCCAAGAGGGGAACCGCAGTCCTTGATGGACAGTATAAATTTTACTTTGATGAACATTTATACTAGCCTAGGGGGGGGAATTGGGAAGGCAGAAGCTGCCCCCCAACCTGGCTGAAGTAGAGAGTCGGGAGAATCTGAGGGTAGAGGCCTCCCCCCCCCCACGGTGCAAATTAATAAGGGAAGCAGGATGATAGAAATGAAGGGGAATGGCAATGGCAGAATTAAAGAGAGGGTGAAGGAGGGGGACCAAAGAGGAAAAAAAGGGGGTAACAAGCAGAGTGCAAACAAAATCAGGCAGGCCATGTGTGCGAATGCTAGAAGCCTAAGGAATAAGATTCCAGACCTAGAGGCCATCATGGCAGAGGCCGACCTGGATATTGTGGCCATTACTGAGTCATGGTGTACTGAAAACCATAACTGGGACATGGCCATACCAAGCTACACTCTGTTCAGGAAGGACAGGGTTGAAAGGAAAGAAGAGATGTGGTGCTTGATGTGAGGGGCCACATAAAAGCAACACAGATACAGGGAATACAGGGAGAAGAGGTGCTGTGGTCAGTCACCCTGGAGATGAAGAACGGAGCAACTCTTTGCACTGGTGTGATCTACAAACCTGCAGCACAGGAGGACTTAGATAAGGTACTGGTAGAAGCCATTGGCAAGATGGCAATAAAGGGGGAAGTGTTGCTAGTGGGGGCTTTAATCTGCCAGATGTAGACTGGAGATTCCCAGTTGCAGTTTCAGCTAGAAGCAGGAACATCTGGACTCCCTGCAGGGGGCATTCCTCAGGCAACTAGTCAGTGAACCCACTCATGATGGGGCAATACTGGACATGGTACTCACTAACAGGGATAGTGTTGTAGACATCAAGGTGGGAGGCCACCTGGGGACCAGTGATCACCGTACAGTGTGGTTCAATATAACAATGGCTGCAGAATTGAACCACACAAGGGCAAGGGTCCTGGACTTCAGGACAGCAGATTTCATAAAGGTGAGTGAATGCCTCAAGGATGACCTGGCAACATGGGATGACCTGGGTGGAGTGAAAGAACAGTAGGCAAAGCTAAAAGGGGCATATAGTAAAGGTGGCAAACCTCTGCATCAATCAAGTGAGTAAAAGCAAGAGTACTGAAGAATAAGAGACTGTTATGATTCTCGAAAGAGGTGACTTGAAAAAGTAAGGGCTAAAAGAGTAGCATTCAGAAAATATAAGGAGACACGGAGGGAGAAGGATAGGGAGGGGTATCAGGGGAAACAGAGGGAAGTAGAGAAAGCAGCAAGGAGTGTGAAGAAGATGCAAACTGAAGAGAGAATAGCCCAGGTGATAACAAAAGAGAACAAGACATTTTTTAGGTATGTAAGTGAAAATAGGAAGACCAGGAGAAGGTTTGTGAGGTTAAAAAGGGAAGGGGAGACAGGGGACTTACTGTAAAGAGGGGGATCTGGAAAAGGCAGACATCCTGAACAAACACTTTAGTTTTGTGTTCACAGAAGAGGGAGAAAGAGAGGGGCCATAAAAAAGTAACAGGAGCTTTGGGGGAGGAGCTGGATTCTAGTCCTTTTTCAGAAGAGAGAATCCTGAAGGGACTTGCTAATCTGAAAATTGACAAAGCAATGGGACCAGAAGGGGGCATCCAAGGGTTGTGAGGGAGCTCAGGCAGGTACTGGCTGTACCTCTGACAGTCCTATTTAACGGTTCACTGGAAACAGGAGTGGTTTGGAAGGACTGTAGGAGGGCAGATGTAGTCACACTTCACAAAAGTGGTAGCAGGGAGGAGGCTGACAAGTACAGACAAGTCAGTCTGACATCGGTGGTGGGAATCACTGCTGAAGGAAAGGATTGTGGGATATTTTGAATCCAGTAGGTTACAATATCCAAGGCAGAATGGATTTACGGGGGCATGGCAAATGAATCTGATACATGGGTAACCAAGGAATTAGATCAGGCAGGGTGGAACAGTGGATGTGGCCTACCGAGATTTCAGGAAGGTTTTCAACACCTTTCCACATAAGAGACTAGTAAGTATGCTGGGTAGAAACGTAGAAGCATAGAATGTGATGGCAGATAAGGGCCACTGGACTGCCCATTTCTTTTTTTAGATCTCTGTTTTTGCTGCAGACCCAACTTGATCTCTTGTGCCATCTCTTTCCTTCCCTTCCTGACCCCTATGGTTCCTTTGTGCCTGGCTCAGGCATTTTTGAACCCCACCACTGCTGTTGCCTCCACTACCTCAGCTGAAAGGCTGTTCCAGGCATAGGTCCTTAGAAGTGGGTCCAAAGGCAGTAAACTGGGCAAGAATCTGGTTAGGGGATAGGTGACAGAGGGTGGTGGTAAACAGAGTTCACTCCAAGGAAGGGAGGGTGACCAGCGGGGTGCCTCAGGGATCAGTGCTGGGACTGGTCCTCTTTAATATCTTTTCGAGTGACACTGCAGAGGAAGGGAAGGTCTGCCTCTTTGCAGATGACACCAAATTCTACAATAGGGTGGACACTCTGGGGGTGGGGGTTGGAAAGGATGAGCAGAGACCTGAGAAAACTCAAGGACTGGTCAATGGTATGGCAGCTGGGTTTCAATGTTTAAAAGTGCGAAATCATGCACTTAGGGCACACAAACCCGGGGGCAGAGTAAAAAACTGGTGGAGTGGTACTGACGATCACCGAGCAGGAATGAGATCTGATGGTAATCATATTGGATGACCAAAAGGTGGCCTTGCAGTGTGACAAGGCAGTTGTGAGGGCTAGTGGAATGCTGGGGTACTCGGGGCGGGTACCACCAGCAGAAAGGGGGGGGGGTGTTGCCACTGCATAGATCGCTGCTAAGACCCCACCTACAGTATTGTGTCCAGTTCTAGAGACCACATCTCCAGAGGGAACTAGACAGAAAGGAGGCAATCCAGAGGAGGGCAACTAAAATGATGCAGGGTCTGCACTAAAAGCCCTACTAGGAGAGACTAAAGGACCTCAATAAGTACACCCTAGAAGAGAGGAGGAGAGGTGGCATATGATAGAGACCTTTAAATACCTCATGATGGTAAATAAGATACAGGAGGAAGTATTTTTCAGAAATGAAGGAGCTCAAGAACAAGGGGGCTTATTATGAAGCTGGAGGAGGGTAGATTAAGCAGAAATGTGAGGAAGCAGTTCTTCACAGAAGGGGTGTTTGATTCCTGGAACAGCCATCCAGCGGAGGAGGTGGGGGTGAAAACAGTGGTGGGGTTCAAGACTGCATGTGATAGGCATAAAGGATTCTTGGAAAGGAAGGGGGAGGGAGTAAAAGCTAGATATCAAGTAGGTTCTGCGGTGATAATGAGTAGACTGGGTGGGCCAAGTGGCCCTTAAATGCCATCAAATTCTATGTTTCTACGACTTCCTTTTTTGGTGTCTCATCTAAGGACTCTCCCTACTCAGACATGACTTGTTCTCCTAGCTGCTCTGCCACCTGTGGTCACCCAGGGTGCAGAACTGCAATGCAAGGCACAGTCCATATGGCCCCACTTCAGAAGAAAGATGCATTCTGAAGGATGCTGATCCTCCTCCACCGCCAGCTCTCCGATGACTCATGCTTGTTCCTGAACTTAAGTCATCAATGTTTTCTAAGCAGTGCTGCTGCTGCTGCATTGATGGAGTGAAGACTTGTAGATCAAGTATACTACAGTATGTGGGTGTCTCTACATGCTACATACTGTAGTACATAGCTGAGCTGCTCCAAATGTAACTTACCCAGTATACAACCCACACTAACTTAAAAACATGCAGCACATCGACATATTCCACACAAAAACAACCACACACACTATAAAAAGAAATAAAAATCACTCTACCAAGAAATCCACTTATACTGTAGCTCTGCATGGCACAAATTAAGAAAATAGATGTTGCTATCTATTACTGTACTTCAGAATAAATGGAATTTCAGAAGATACCTTATCAACTACTAAACAACAGAGCGGAATATCATTAAAATCCTAGAAATAAAAAAATATACAGTTTAATAAATGCAACCACACAGTAAACATTAAACTCCTGGAGAGGGTCCAGAGGAGGGCAACCAAAATGATTTGGGGCTTGGGGAACAGGACCAATGAGGAGAGGCTCGAAGAGCTAAATATATACACATTGGAAGAGAGAAGGGACCGGGGGGACATGATAGAGGTCTTCAGGTACATGAAGGGGGTAAATAGGGGAGGAACAGTCAGGGTGCTTCGAAGGAAGGAGGAGGGGCCACTAGAGGGCATGGGTGGAAGCTGGAGGGGAAGATTCAGGGAGAAAGGAGGAGGTGCTACTTCACTGAGAGGGTGGTGGAGCCATGGAATCGCTGCCTAGGGGCTGGTGGAGGCAGAGACGGTGGAGGGTTCAAGAGAGGTTGGGACAGGTACAGGGGAAGGGTTCTGGAAGCAAAATCCAGTGCAGCGAGAATATCCAGAACTGGGAAGGGAGAAGCCAGAGAGGGCGAGGGGGGCAGCAAGGTCAGCTCCTAGGGTGGGGGCTGACCAAACGAGCAGACGAGAAAGATCATTAGGCCTATTCTACTAGTATTTTAGTATGTTAGTATGTTAGTAAGACTCAAACTTCAGTTCATTCCTGTTCTCACACCCAGAGATTGAGGCTGACTGTGCAAGACTTTCACTTCCTCAGGAGCTCAGTGCCACCACTCAGGCATGCTTTTGGCAATTGGTAGTCTGTCCATTACTGCTGGACTGCCAGATCTGCCTCTAAATTGTTGTCTCTAAAATGTTTCCTTCCATTTCTTTTGGGGTTGAAGCGTCAGTCCACTACCACCATTATCTACTGAGTCCTTGTTTGATTTTTGGCATGTGACTTGTACTATAGTAAAATATATTTATAGGATCTCTTTTTGTTTGTGTAATAACTCACCAGCTATTTATTGTGTGGTAATTTGGTCTGTTTTCTTTCCCTTTTTTCTGTTTCAGTATAGGTTTTTAATCCCTGTCCAGCTGCCTGTCTTTATGAGAAGTACCCTAACATCAGGGATATACCCTGTTCAGGTCAAGGGAATCTCAGTCATCATTTAAACGACTGCTGGGGGGTTCTCTCAGTTTTTTCTACCTCCCACCACCTCATGACACGGGCCAGCCTAGTGCTGACCTCAGCTGATGCAGCCCGCTCTGAGTGCATGCACGACTCCGTTGTGAGGGAGCTGGTCCCCAAACAGCAGCAAGTCACTGCATCAGTGAGCACTCACTGTCTCCCTCTCATGCTGGCTCATGCTGCCATCAGCAGCACCCCCAGTCCTGGCTACACTGATTCCTGCTCTCAGAGTCCGCTCCCAAAGCCAGGGTGTCAGCTTGGAAGCATGTTGCTCTACCACGGGGACATTGGACACCCCCAGCTGTTTTCTTGATGTCACTGTAATGTACCTGCATTTCTCCCTGTAAACTCCACGCACACACCACACTCCCACCGACATCTCTGGAAACAAGCTGTTTCTCAGCTCAGTAGGCATTCTACTGATATAGCACAGGTAACTTCCCTTGGCATCTTGTTTCTACCATCCACTGCACTCTGTGAAAAAACATTTCATTACATCCTTCCTGAAGCACCCCCCCCACCAGCTTCATTGAGTACCCTCTAGCACCTGTGTTTCTACTCAGTGTGAACAACTCCTTGCAGTCTACATATTTATTCAGTTGAGGTACTTGTGTGTCTCTACTATACCCCCCCTTTTCTTGCTTCCAGGATGTACAGTAAATGTTGAGGTCTTCCAACCTCTCCGTAAAGGATTTTACTTGTCATGCCTGGATCATTTTGGTTACCCTCCTCTGTACTGCATCCACCCTATTCCTATTGTAACCCCCCTGCAAATGGGGGTTCCCAAAAGTCTTCCAGGAGCTTGCTGAATGCTCCAAGCCTGGGTGGTGTTCGGCATCTGAGCTGCTTAACTGTGTTTGTAAGTGGGTGCTATTTGAGCCTCCACGTACTGTCTCTTTAAGAGCTGTCTGCTTGCAGACTTAATTAGTTTGTATGGGGGGACTGTGTATTTAATGCTCAAATCCCGCCCAAGCTGCGGAGTAATCATTCCATTTTGCAGTCGCTGAAGGTGCAAAGGGAGCCCATCTGAAAGCTGTAACTGTTTCCCTGTAATCATTTAAAGCATTAGCAAAATTGTGCTTTGTCTAACCTGCCTTTATTGCAGCTGGGACTCTGTGTGTGTTACCTCCCCAACCTGGACGTAAACTGCTATGCTGGGCCAATTGGGTTAAGGGAGCCCTAAAATGGAGCCTGTGGATGAATCAGAACTTGGACTCTTAATCTGAGCCAGCCACAAGGGGATTGTGTGGGCAGTGACTCTGAGAAATGTAGTTTTGACCTTGGCGCCTTTGTCTACCAACAGAGGGAGTCTTATTGTGAGTGACAGCTGAATCAGCCAACAGAATAGTGTGGAGCTAAAGGAAATACCCTGCTCTGTGACTGGAAAGATCAGATGTGTTGTACCAGAAGCACGAAAATGGCCTGAGACCTGTGGCCTTTGCCAGCAGAAGCCTGACCCCATCTGAAAAGAACTATCCTGTACATAGGTTAGAGTTCCTAGCTTTGAAGTGGGCTATTGTTGACCAGTTCCACGAGTACTTGTATGGAGCTAAGATACTAGTAAAAACTGACAATAGTCCTTTGACCTATGTGTAAACTTCAGCTAAGTTGGATGCCACTGGTCATAGGTGGCTTTCTGCATTATCTACATATGACTGTGCTGTTGAATACAGAGCAGGCCTGAACCACATAGATGCTAATGCTCTCTCCCAGAGGCCTGTTTCCCAGAATGACTGGGTCAGACTGTCAGAACCTGATATCTGAGCACTCTGCCAGAAGTTTGACAGGGAGGAACAAATGTCTACGGACGCAGTGGACTGTATGGTAGATTGTTTGGGACCCTCTGAGAATTGCATGCCTGCTGCTTATTGCCACTTTTCTGCAATAGACATTGGTGCACTGCCTCAGCTGAACAATGACAGTATTCAGCGGGCTCAATCCCGAGATCCCATGATCAAATCAGCTTTAGAAGCCCTCTATGCAGGGAAAGATGTGTCCAAATTACGCTCCACTGATTTGAGAACTGCATTGTTATACAAGGAAGGTCCTAAGTTGAAACTGATCAATAGACTGTTATACAGAGAAACAGTAGACAGAGGGGGACAAATAGATAAACAACAACTAGTGCTGCCCACTGCCTTTCGAGATGCAGTACTGAGGTCCTTACACAACCACATGGGGCACCTTGGTATAGACAGAACACTTGACATGGTAAGATCCAGATTCTATTGGCCTAAGATGGGGGCTTATGTTGAGCTACACATTCAAACTTGTAGTCACTGCTTACAGAGGAAAGCTTTGCACCAGAGGTATGCCCCCCTTGTTAACATCACCACCAGTGCACCCATGGAGCTGGTCTGTATTGATTTTCTGAGTTTGGAGTCAGATCAAAGAAACAGTAATGTGTTGGTGGTCACTGACCATTTTACGAGATATGACCTAGCTTTCCCCACCAAGGACCAGAAGGCATCCACTGTGGCAAAAGTATTTGTAGAAAACTTTTTTGTTCACTATGGGGGCTCCACAAAGAATCCATTCTGTTCAAGGGAAAGACTTTGAGAGTCGTCTGATCAAAGAGATGCTTTCCCCTGTGGGGAGTGCGAAAGTCCAGAACCACCCCTTACCACCCCAAGGGGGACCCACAGCCTGAATGTTTCAACCGCACTTTGCTAGATATGCTAGGCACCCTCCACCCAAAGGACAAGCCTAGATGGAGCCAACAAATTAGCACCCTGGTACATGCCTACATCTGCACCAAAAGTGATGCCACTGGGTTCTCCCCCTACCACCTGATGTTTGGAAGAGAAGCTCGACTGCCGGTAGATGTATGTTTTGGAGTTTCTCCTGATGGGGTTCGAGCTGACAACTATTTACAGTTTGTGCAAAAGTTAAAGGCCCAGCTAAATCATGCGTACCAACTTGCTCAAACCATGGCTGCCAAAAGAAATCTGGCCAACAAAGAAAGGTATAATAAAAAGGTGAAAGCAAAGAAACTCCAGGAGGGAGATCGTGTATTGCTAAGAAATCTGGGACTGCATCGCAAACACAAGATTGCTGCTAGGTGGCACCATCTCCCCCACATTGTGGTGGGCAAACTAGATGATCTGCCTGTGTACAAAGTAAGGCCTGAGAATAATTCAAAAGATGTTAAAACAATGCATAGAAATCATTTACTGCCCATTGGACAAATCTTGATTGAGTCTGAGCCCCCAGAAAATGCCCCCTCTGGACCAGTGACTAGAGCTGCTGCTAAGAAAAAATCAAGAAAGTCTGCACCTACAGAAGCTGAGTTAAAGTGTTCCCCTCCACAAGTCCCAGTTGAACATGACTGTCAGTCCATGTTAGAGGAAAGTGAGTGTGGCTTTGAATACTACCCTTCTTACGAACTGAGTCAATTGTTTCAGGGCAATCCCCAGTCAATTCTGGAGATGAAGCTGGGCCTTCTGGACTGTCTAAGCCCCCAGTTTTGTCCCTGGAACCAATGCTCCCAGAAAGTGAAATGCAAATCATCAAGTCAGATGATATGGAATCATTGTCTATGATTGAACTGTTTGAGCTTTCAGAGGAGGAGGAAAATGATGGACTGGAACAGACTGGTGATATACCAGAACAAGAAGAATATTTTGAGTGTCCTGATGGTCCACCGCCAGTGTCCGAAAGCTCTCCATGTGAGCCAAGTGTTGTGGACTCAGAGGTTGTAACTTCTGGAGGTGAAAGTGCCTCAAGTTCTAGCCTCTCTACCCCAATGGAGACTCCCCTGACAAGTGAGGACAATGCTGAAAATGAGGCTCAGAGTGCAGAGACTGTAACAGTTCCCTCTAGAAAGACTGGTGGAGCTGTAAAGCCTGTGGTGCACCTCAGTTATGATTCCCCTGGGAGGCCTGTGGACTTTCCTCTCAGTGTCGTCCATAAAGGAGTGTATGTATCCCCAAGCTCATTGCCCAAATTGAACATCAGTGCTAACTCCAAGTTACTTGTGTTGCCCTCTAGGTATGGTGCCCCTGCCCCATCCAGCCCCAAGGTAGCTGATAGGGAAGGGCCCCTTCTCTTCAGGTTTCATGTGCAGGAGGTAATAACCTGAGTTATGGTACAATGTGTGTATAATACTGTGAAAAAGTGATGTACTGAAAAGTTTCAGAAATGTGTTTCTGGTAAGGTGATATGTTGACTGATAATTACATGTATCAGCCTAATGTGATACTGATGTAAATGTATATGGTTGTATTGAAACTTATGGGGGTACTTACTTGACACGGATGCCAAGTTTTTCCAAGCCAGGAAGGGTGTAACTCCCCTGCAAATGGGGGTTCCCAAAAGTCTTCCAGGAGCTTGCCTGAATGTTCCAAGCCTGGGTGGTGTTCGGCGTCTGAGCTGCTTAACTGTGATTGCCAGTGAGTGCTATTTAAGCCTCCACGTACTGTCTCTTTAAGAGCTGTCTGCTTGCAGACTTAATTAGCTTGTATGGGGGCACTGTGAATTTAATGCTTGAATCCCACCCAAGCTGCAGAGTAATCGTTCCATTTTGCGGTCGCTGAAGGTGCAAAGGGAGCCCATCTGAAAGCTGTAACTGTTTGCCTGTAATCATTTAAAGCATTAGCAAAATTGTAGTTTGTCTAACCTGCCTTTATTGCAGTTGGTACTCTGTGTGTGTTACCTCTCCATTTTGGTCCTAAACTGCTGTGCTGGGCCAGTTGGGTTAAGGGAGCCCTAAAATGAAGCATGTGGACGAATCAGAACTTGGACTCTTAATTTGAGCCAGCCACAAGGGGATTGTATGGACAGTGACTCTGGGAAATGTAGTTTTGACCTTGGCACCTTTTTATACCAACAGAGGAAGTCTTACTGTGAGTGACAGCTGAATCAGCCAACAGAATAGTGTGGAGCCAAAGGAAATGCCCTGTTCTGTGACTGGAAAGATTAGGTCAGTTGTGGCAGTGAAGAGAGAAGGAGCTGTGTGCTTCTTCGGTGTATAGTTTCACGCGGGAAGCACGTGTAAGGCCCTGAGTTTCGGTCTGCAGCCTTTGTGAGTGCCAGATTGGACTGAATCCGAGTTGTGAGGAGAAAGAAGAACTAGAAGTGTGGAAACCAGGCTCACCCTGTAGAAGACTGGAGAAACCATTACAAACCCTGACATCTGGGTGGAGGCACCCGCCATAGAACCTAGGTCCCTCAACCTGTCAGTAGTCAAGCAGGCAGGGGTAGTAGCCCTTGGGATAGCACCACCTGGGGATTACACTATCCTTCTTCAAGTGAAGGCTCTAGAACTGGACTGCACACAGTACTCCAAGTGAAAATGAACTAGGGGTCTGTACAGCGGCAAGATCACCTCCCTCATCCTACTGCTAATCCCCCCCACACACACACACACACACATACACATTTCAGCATTCTATTTTCCCTTCCCACTGCCCCGTTTCAATGAGTTGATGATTGTAAGTTGTCCAATCACTCCCAGGTCCCTCTCCAAGGACATTTTCTTAAATGCTAAATGTCCCATCCTGTATTCTGTTTTTGGTTTGTTGGCTCCTATATACATTACTTTACATTTCTTTGCATTAAATTTCAACTGACATGCACTAAAACATTTCTCCAGCCTTTCTATATCCTCCTTGGCTCCAACTCACTTTTCATTGTCCATCCTTCTGCAGATTCTGGCATATTCATATTAATAACATGGAATGGTATAACTGACATCATGTAATGTCTTGGAAATGTGAAAAGAAATAACAGTCTTTATCTATTTAAAATGTGGTGACCATGAGAGTTGAACTATGCTGCAGCTCATTACTACATGTAACGAGGGGTGGGGAGGTCTAGTATGTGGGAACTATACAAACAATAAAGTGACAGATGCAATGTTTATAAAAACAAGATACCAGACAGGTGCAGAATACAAAATTTACAAAAATATTACAGAGTTGATCACTGTTGTCATACAAAAAGAAATAACAGGGGCCAGAGCGTCAGCGCAGTGGGAACGCTACTGCTTGCCATGCCGATGACCTGGGTTCAGAAGTGAACCTGAGGAGTCAGGTAACTGGCTGGGGGCAGAGGACCAAGATCTGCTGGATTGCTCTTCTCCTCTTCCAAAGGGGATGGTGGGGAAGAGCCCAGTGCTTGACTGTCCCCGGGCGGAAGCCGGGGTAGAGGCAGTTCGAGTTGGCAAGGTCGGGAAGACATGGCAGATGTCAGCGTGCACACCATGACATCATTGCATGTTACGTCTCCCACAGGGTCTGAACAGGCAAAAAACCTCATTCACACAAGATGACCTCTGGCCTCCACAGGTCCCACAGCCTGTGACTCAGGATCCTCACAGAAGTCTGGATCCGATCAAGTCACAAGATAAGGTGCACACCAACAGAGCTGTCCAAACATTTGCTGAAAAATAGATTTCATGGGAAAATCCACTAATGGAAACAGCATCAGGGATACATAACACTAACAAGGTGCCCTGGCACTTTGACCCAATGGGTCTTCATCAGAGGGCAAATGTCTCTATCATATCACCTCTCTCCCTTCTGGTCTCTGGCGAGTACATGTTTAGTGCCTTGAGGTGCTCCTCATAGAACATGCCCTGCTGGCCTAGAATCATTTTTGTTACCCTGCACTGCACTGTCTCGGCCCTATCACTATCCATCCTGAGGTGAGAACCCCAAAAATGTGGGCAGTACTCCAGGTGTGGTCTCACCAAGGACCTATAAAGGGGAAGTATTAGAAACATAGAAACATGGACTTTGATGGCAGATAAGGACCACTTGGCCCACCTAGTCTGCCCATTTCCCTACCTAGAGGATAAGCTGCAGATCCTACAGTATTTAACCAACAGCCTATTTCTTCCTACCCCCCACAAAAATTGCCTTATGTCTGTCCCATGCATTCTTGAATTCTCCCACAGTTTTAGACCCCACAACCTCCTCAGAAAGGCTGTTCCATGCATCCACCACCCTCTCTGTGAAAAAGTACTTCCTCACATTGCCCCTGAGCCGTCCCCCCTCTATCTTCAGATTGTGTCCCCTTGTTCTTGCACATCTTTTTTTCTGAAAGATGCTACCCTCTTGGACTTTGTTGATTCCACTGAGATACTTATCATGTCCCCCCTCTCCCTCCTTTCCTCAAGGGTATACACATTAAAGTGATTTACCAACTTCCCCGATGTCGTGTTTGCAGATCACTTTCCCTTCATTGAGTGATGCAAAGCTCAGCTGCCTTGAGGTTAAGTATTAAATATATTCAGATGCTTAGTTTTTTAACATTTTTGTGCCATAGTTGTCTCTGCATGTTGTTTTCTTTGTTTGAAGTTCGCACATGAGCAGTGCATCCACATGCATAAGTGACATCAGCACAGGGAAGGTGTTCCCACTGCACCTTTCTCACTGCTCGTTCATTCATCTTTCCTGGACCCAGCCTCAGTGAGTGCAGATCCAAAACTGAACTGGCGAAAATTACAGCACTGATGACTGAAACTGCCTGTTACACTGGCAGCTGTTATACTTGCTTTTGGGATTGCAGAAGTGGTGATTTCTCCTGATTTTCAATTTTACTCATCTGACTAAGCTCTGTGTCCTAGGTCCATCGGTTCTAGGAACATCACAATCTACATTGCTTGAGTACAGTGTTACAGTTTTAATAAGTGCTGCAAGTACATAATTATAACAACAAGTCTGTATAAAACATACATTTTTTTAACTGAGTGGAGCTGTAATCTGTAGCGTATTGGGACACAAAAGGACGACTTTTGAACTGGGCAGATCTATAAACTGAAGTAAGCTTTTCAGTATTAGTACATAGAGGTCTGTGTTAAATGGATGACTTTTTTAACAGTTCAGAATTGTAACATGCAGCAAGAGTATAAGCACTGAGCTGCACAGTCCAATCCCAGGAGAACAGTGTAATAAACTGTGTATTTTTGGCAAGTGCTGCTTCAGTGTGATTGCTTCAGTAAACTGCCTTTGCTATTGCATTTCTGATTGTCACCATCATTATAGACAGTTTATATTTTTTCTTGTGCTCCTGTGTTTTCTTGGGCTCATTTGGTGTTCTCATGCAACCACCATAACACTGATCACCAAAGTATGCTTAGATGTGCATGAATAAAGGGACATGGTACACTGCATTGTTTCTCCAGCTTGCCAGCTCCTCGCTAAGTTTATAAATGAATGCAATAAAATCAGTTATATGCTGTACATAGTTTACAGTGTATCTCAAAATTAAAAACACTTAGTTTTTTAACATTTTAACATACAGTCTTTATTTATAATTAGGATAATAGCATCATTGTACGTGCTCCAGAGCATCAGCAAAAGAAGAGACTGCAGTTGCCATCCTCTCCTGACACTGTGGTACCAATGTACAAGCCGTACATGGTGTTATATTGCAAAGTGTGCTAGTCAGTTCGGCATACTTAGGGAATAATGTCTGAACCAAAATATGAGCTACACAGCAATGAATGCAGGGAGTCTACACAATGCACCATGACATCAGTAAGGCATGGGAGACAGTATAGTGCAGCATCTGTTGTATTTGCTGTACACTTTACACATGTGCATCAGAGATCCACTGTAATGGAAAAAATGGGAAAACACAAACAGCTTGACACAGACCGAAGTGGTAATGAAGTATGGTGACATAAGTGAGGAAGGATGGTTCAAATACAGTCTAACACTTGAGTACCTACCGCAAGGATATGTCCCTTTTTGTAGTGGACCAATCAAACGGTGCTTAGGCTATTTAAACATAAATGTGGTCTCTTTCTCCATGAGAAGGGTACTGGCAGTGTAATTTTTAACCTCGGGAGGTGGGGGACGATCACTGACTGTACTGTGTATTTTTTGCTCAGTTCATAATACACCTGGAGGTACACATGTAGCGGCAATAAGCCAATGCCAGGATGGTATTACAGATGCTTATGTAGACACTAATAACAGCTGCAGTATGTATAGTTCCTGAGTGCTTAGAGGTAACACAAAGCTGGTGCAATAATTTGTAGTTTTAAATTATAACATGCTGTAAACAGGGGAACCGGTGACTTCAACACGTTACTCAATCACTGATACCTCTAAAGGGGAAAGTACTAGCAGGCCCCCAACCCCCAAACACACACATACACAGAGAAGAAAGCTATAGCGTAGACCAGTTGGCACTAGGGCAAAGACAGACCCAAACAGTATAAGTAATTTACAGATAATAAAAGTTCTATGCTGCAGCATTTTTCTAAGTGTATGTGTGCAGTTGGGGGGTTTGGAGTGGTTGGGGTACAAGGTGCCTGCGTGTAATTTCCACCCTGTGCTCCATCAGAGTGAGTGACTGATAAATCAGTTGGCAGGAGGTCACTACTAACTAGTACCAGGTGAGGAATTTGGACAAATTGGATTTGGACAAATTGTGAGCCATTTATCCTGCTCAAGCAATGCCACCAGATCGGGCCGTGCTCTCAGTGCCAAGCTGGAGTGGCCAACAACTCGTTAGCATAGAGAAAGCAATCCTCCCCACCCAAAAAAAAAAGAAATATAAAAACCCAGGGTACTATCACTAGCATTTGTGTGGGCACATCGATGCTGGGAGTAATAGAACACACACCATACCTCGATTTTGCACAGTAAAATGACAGCAATGATGGGAACCAAACCGTAGCACTAAGTAGCAAAATATAATATTAACAGTCCATGTTGCTAAGTCTGCTCTCACTGCTGTACTGGAATGGATCGGGACTACTGCTGTGACTGCCTGAGCTACTGCCCACATCATTCTCGCTGCTGTCATGGGGTCATCCCTATGGGGATCTACTATGCAGTGGCTGTCAAATTGTGGCACTATGTCAGTGTCCAAAAGATCACTGTTAGTGCAGGACAACATAATGCTTTCATCATCAGACCCTGAAAATGAACTGTTTGACATTGCTATTGTTGTGCTGCATGCTGTGACCAAGAGCTCTGTTATCAAGACACAATTGCTGTGACCAAGAACTAATTTTAATTGCAGAGCACCGATCTCCCTGTGGTGACATTGCAAAGGTAATGAGTGTCAAAGGTCACCAAATACAGGCTCCAATACACAAAATGACACTTCCTGGTTTGTGAGGGTGAAAACCTGATTTAATTTGCTAAAATAGGCTATACATCTATCAAAATACATTGCGAATCAGTTCTATATGCAGTCACCTTGCAGTATCTGCATTCATATATCAAAACTTCGTAAATCGCTTTAAGCTCCTTTAGTCTCTCCTCGTATGGCTTCTCTTGCAGACCCTTTTTCTTCTATCAATAGAGGAGAGCTTCTGCCAGAGAACAGACAGAACACCAGGAGGAAGGAGCTACTGGTATAACTAAAACTTCTCTACTGGGACTATATTGCCCTCCTTCCCTCTCCTCCACCCCCCCCCCCAAACCAGTTCTACTGTTATAGCCACAGGATTTAACTGACAACAGGAACTTCCTGTTTGGGAGCAGGAAGTGAGTGATCACAGAGCCACCAAAGACTCACCATCCTAGAAGGGCAAGAGTAGCTCTCCATCCCCCCAGCTGCTGGAGGTCTGACTCTGAGCAAGTAAGGAGACTACTGAGAGATATAGGAACTTCTTGTCTTAGAACAGGAAGATCAGAAGCTAAAAGGGCACAGAGGTAGTAAGTAAGTAGGGGAAGAAAAAAAGAAAATAAGCAAACAGAGGAAAGAGTAAGTATTCCAAACAACAGTTAGAGGGCCAGAAAAAAGACATGATGGGAGTGGTGCAGTGCAGTGGCTGTGGAGCAGCAGTCTTCCGGGAGACGTTCTGGAGGATGCAGTGTTGTCCCATCTGCAGGCACCTCTCTGGGCTGAGGGAGGAGGTTGCTCATCTCCAGGCTGAGTTGGCCAGGATTTGTGGGACCTCCTCTCCCACTCAGGGACCACCAGGGTCACTGCCGTTGCCTCAGAGGTTGCCAAGAAAGAGGAGTGGTTGGACCACAATGGGCTCAGGGAGGGTGAGGGTGGTGGAACAGAGGCGCATCCCTCCAGTTGTACCTCTCCACAATTTCTATGCTGTTCTGGAAAAGTGTGGTTCCTCTATGGAGGCACCCACAGTGGAGACCAAGGAGGATGCTGGGAACCTCCACAAAGGAGACCCACAGGAGGGTGGCATGGGACCCCACAGGGGAAGGAAATAATTCCTGATGGTGGACTCCATTATTAGGAAGGTAGAACTGGGGGAGGAAGGGGAGAGGGAGATAAGGTGCCTGTCTGGCACCATGGCTTGGAGGGACAGGGAGCGAATCCTCAGAATCACAGGAGCAGCTGCACAGGGGAGGGAGCTGGATATCATTGACCACCTAGGGACAAATGACCTGGCTAAGAAAGGGATCAGAGCAGTGCAAGAAGCATTTTTGGAGATGGGGAGAGCTTAGACAAATAGCACACACGGTAACCTTCTCGGAGATGCTGCCTGTCTATGACATGGATGAGGCTAGGGTGCTCCACATCATGGGATTCAATCAGTGGTTGAAAAATTGGTGCAGAGCTCAGGGATTTGGCTTCATTGGGGACTGGGGGTCCACCTGGACAGATGCAGGCCTATACTGGCATGATGGTCTGCATCTGTCCAGGAGGGGAACCAGGATCGTAGGTGATAGGTTTAAATACTTCATTGTGAAGCATCTAAACTAGCCAGGGGAGGCACTGGACAGGAGCAGGGAAATCCTAGCTCCCCCCCCAAAAAAAAATCAGGGTACTAAGTGAGGTAGACACCAACATAGAGATGTCAATTGGGAGAAGTGCAGGGGTAAATGGAGAAAGTGACAAACGCAATAAGGATAGGGATGGGGCAAAAAGGGGTAAGGCCATCAAGAAATGGAGGGTAATGAGTACCAACGCCCACAGTCTGGGCAACAAGCTCCCTGAACTGATGGCCTTGATGGAAGAGGGATGCCTGGATATAGTAGCAATCACAGAAACATGGTACACAGAGAACCATGACTGGGATGTTAACATACCAGGGTACACAACCTACAGGAGAGACAGGGAGGGCAGAAGAGGGGGGGGGGAAGTAGCTCTCTATGTAAGGGAAGGGATAAAAGCAACTGAACAAAAGAGTAAACAGGAAGGAGAGGAGGCACTGTGGGTCACCTTGGAGACTGGAAATGGCACCACAATCCACACAGGGGTTGTAAACAGGAAGACCAAAGGTAAGCCCTCAAAGGGGGGTTACACTGGTAAGACTGACAGGTCCGCAGTTCCCTACTTGTTCCTTGTCCCCCCCTTATGGAGTGAAACTGTGTCCATTACCCTCCAATCCTTTTAAACCACTACTGTCCTTAGAGAGCTGTTGACTAGACCTACCAGGGGATCAGACAGTTCTGCTGCCAATTTCTTGAGCATCCTCAGATGTAACCCATCTGGTCACGAGACCTTATCAATCTTAGGGCTGCCAGCAGTGATGGTGGAAGTGAACCACACAAGAACTGGGATCCTGGACTTCAGGAGGGCAGATCTAAAATAAACAAGTATTTGTCAATGCCGAAAGTTCGCCGTTGGAATTGCCATTGTACCGGGTTGGGCAGGACTACAGTTCCCAGCAGCCTCAGCTGCTGGCTTACTTACATGCACTTTTTAGAGCTTTAAAAAAAAACAACTCTAACCTCTAGGCTATACTCCTAGCCCAGTATTACTGTGTTTATCTTCAGTATTGTCAGGGCTAATGCAATGTTCTCCTCAGTCTCATGTTATTAGTGTTACCCAGGTAGGAAATGCCCACCATTTTCTATTACTTGAGAAAAGTAAAATAATACGGGACCTCTGGTCTCAGTGGGCTTACCCGTTTAACAAAATCTAAATAAAATAAAAAAATAAAGGGTCTGCAAGTCTTAAATACTTTTTTAATAAGCACAGTACAGTCTTGGTAAAGAGACCATAAACCCTGTGGTCTACGTGTTTCAATATAACTACATGAAAGATATTGGTTCATGTGTTTGTCTTTTTTTTAATTTCTTTTTATTAAGTGGAGGTGACAAGTACATGTTTTATAGTCATCTTCAAGTACAATTGGTACAGTGGTTTCTCTCATTGGTTTGAAGCTTATGTAACAATAAAATAATAATTTACTCTTTCCTGTGTCAGTGTATTTCTTTATAAAATGACTGAGTTATTAACCTAGCAAGTAATCAATCCCTCATACATTCAAGATACATTATATTATTCCATGAACTGAAACATTTATCATAGCAGAAGTGAAGGCTGCATTTCAGGGCTGTCTCAAGGTCAAAACTCTCCCAGCATTAGAGGAGTTATTGTGTTATGGAGGGGCTCAGGGGATAAAGTCTGGGTCGTGTCTAGATAGGTATATCACCCAGGGTCTCCATAGTATCGCGAACATCAGGGGCTGGATATTCAAACTGCGCCCCAAATGTGCGCAATAGCAGGAGCAAGCACAAGTCCATTGTGCACATGCGCAATAGATGTGATATTCAAACATGGAGCAAGCCAAATTGCGCAACCAGCCAACGTCTGA
Source organism: Neoceratodus forsteri (assembly GCA_016271365.2). Lineage (NCBI taxonomy): Eukaryota > Metazoa > Chordata > Ceratodontiformes > Ceratodontidae > Neoceratodus > Neoceratodus forsteri. The sequence goes on from CM057453.1 coordinate 1,531,775,550, forward strand.
ATATCGCACAACCTGCGCCACAGCGCAACCAGGAAGGGGAAGCTGAGCAGATACAATGCGCTATAGCGCAACAAGGGCAGCCCAGCTGAGCAGTCCAGAGGCACCATAGCACAAGCAGGGAGCCCCCCAGCAGCAGAGCAATGGAACTGCACAACCAGGGAGGTAGGCAGGGGCCCACCACCCATGCCACAGATAGGCACAGGAACGCACTGCAGAACTGACAATGCACCCCCACACCCCAAGCACAGCATAACTGGGGGAGGGACTGAATATCCACCGGCCCATGGGGACAGGCAAACAAAGCACAGCCAGGCCATGTTGCCCCAGCACACCCACCGGCAAGCTGAGACTGCCACACAAGGGGGGCGGACCACCCCAGTGTACAGCAGCCCTCCCAGTGCACAACACACCCTGCACTGTGACCCCAAGACACCCCCCATGAGCAGTGACCATCACTGCAGGAATCCCATGCAACCACCCCCGTCACACTGCAACCCTGTACCACAGAACCATACAAGCCAGACCCACCATGAGCACCCAGCAGTGGGTGGCAGCACACGGCAATGCAACAACGGCAGACACAGTGCCAACACGCACAACCCCACTGAGGCACAGCTGAGACACTGAACATGTGTCGCCACAAGTGGTACCCCACACGGGAAAGGGCATGCCCCTGACACCACTGCCATTGACACAGCACCCTGCACAGTAGACAGGTGTCACAGCGTGACTCACCATGAGCCACAGCAGCCAGCACAGACACACACAGTGGTGCGTGGAAGCATACATCGCACCGGATGCAACACAGTGCAGGGGCAAACACACACCCATACCCTTGGGGACACCAACACAGGGATGCAGTAGTGTGACAACCCAGCCACCAGTATGGGCACATGAAAACTGTGCACACACAGCCTGCAGTCCACCATGGCACAGGGGTGACACCCACCCTGTGCATGTACTGTGGCCCTGTACGCCACCAGCATATGCCTGGAGCACAAGTCACAGACAGTGCTGCACTGCCCCTGCAACACACACAAGACACAGCATGGAGGTGGGACAGCAACTGTGGAGGCCACAGTGTCACCCGAGGCAAACATGCACCCCACCGGTGATAGGTGGCAACCCAGCATCGTGACGGTCACAGTGGATGACCTGCAGGGACAGCACCCACTGACAAGGCAGGAGACCTGGCAGGCCGCAGACATGCAAGGGTGTCAGCTGCACAGGCCAAGGGCAGCTTGACAGGGGCACAATGGACACAGAGCAGGCACCATGGAACACTGCACACAGCAATGCAATGCACAGGAACAACACACCACAGATACTGACTGAAGCCACTGCCACACCAGAGACACCTCCCACACACACACACACATACCCATGACTATACCACCCCAGATGCCATGCACACTGCAACTGAGCACCTATAGCCAGCTGCAAATCAGAGACCACCACAGTATTCATATCAAAATATCTGTATTACAAAATAACAACAATAAGAAGAAGAACAACAACAAGAACTATTTACAAATTTACAAAACAGGGGTGGGGTACGGGTACAAGGTAGGGGTGGGTAAGGGGCAGGGGTGAACAACTGGGAGAGGGAAGGCAGGGTGTGAGGGATAGGTAAAGGGGGGAGGTGATGGGCAGCTACTGCCTGCCAGCCTGCTCTCCTGCTGCCTGGTGCTGGTCCCGGGGCCTCCTTCTCCGTCGCATACCATGCTGGTGTAGGTCCAGCAGGATGGCGAGCGAGTCCATTGCCACCTGCAACAGCTGCTGCATGGACCTCTCTATTCGGTGCAGTATGTGGACACCTAGGACAAGGGATCAGAGTCAATGGGTGTGACTGTCCATATCCCTGAAGCCCACCCATCATGCATGGCATACAACCAAGTGCCCCGCTCCTGTGATGGACTGCACCCACCCACAGTGACCGTGTGCATAAGACATGCCCAACCAGGCAGCAACAGCCATGTGTACCACTGCACACACACCGCCCATGTCCAGCACAGCACAACCAAGGCCTTACAGTAACGTGGCTACGCGGTGGGCAGGCAGTGCCACAGCCATGTGCCCAGTGCATACATGGACCACCATTGACGCACTCCCAGACATGCAGTGTCACTGGACAGTGCTGACTGTCACATGTCGCGTGCATGGCAGTGGTGTCCATGGATGGTGGCCATGCCCTGCCCCCCACCCTGTCACACAGCATGCTATAGCAATCATGATGTCATGGCACTCACCCTCATCGGGCTGCTGCTGCTGCTGCTATCGTGGTTCACCACCACCACCACCACGCTCAGCCACCGCTGGCACCACTCCCTGCACTTCAACCCTGGCCATCCCCCGCTCCGTCATGCCTGTGGGAAACAAAAGGTGAGAAACACATCAGTGCAATCCCAAAGCATATTCCCCCTGCCCCAATGAGTGTGCCCGCCCACCTAGTCAGACCCATACATCACATATCCTGTTAACACCGCTACAGCCAACCCTAGACCAACCCTCCCCCATGTGCTGGACACAATAGACAGTGTTACCCATATGGACCATACAGGTGCATAGACGGATCACCCACCTGGCCGAGGCACCACGCCCCTCCTGGCACGCGACCGCAGACGTGCCAGTAGTACCGGCTCCCTCCTCCACAGGTCCCCATACCGGTGCCTGCACTGTTCCGTGGACCTCCATCGGCCAGTGGCCTCCTCCAGCTCAGTGGCCACCATTTGCCACACTTGTGTCCTGGCCCTGTCTAGGGGATCCTCCCCAAATAGTGGGCCATAGTGAGGCTCCACTACGGCCACCAAGTTCGCCAGCTCAAGGGCACTCCACTGGGGGGCTGTTCTGTGTGCCATCCCTGGATGTATAGTAGGCAATATGGCGCTCTGCAGCGCAGCAACCCCAGGTGGAATTGTTGCGCAATACAATGCCGCTACTCCCTTATCGCTTTGGTGCAAGCGCCGTCAGTCCCTATCGCGCTGTCACCGAACAGCGCGATAGAGCTGCAGACATGCCATATGTACAGTGCCAAGGGGGCAAAGGTCGGGCACAGGGTCATGGGTCTCTGGTGCATGGCCACGCACAGAGCCATCAGATGTCTATGCATCCAGCGCGATTGGTCACCTGTGTGCCATTGCCACAGCAGACTATTGCACAGTTGTGCCACAGCGCCATGCAGTGACCGTCACTGTAGCACCACTGGCACAATGGTGGCCGTGCCCTGAATTGCCTACTGCGCAGAGCGCGTCATCAGCATGGCAGATGCCTGCGTAAGCTACCTGGGCATGCGCAATGTGGTGTACTACGCAGTCACAGAACTGCGCCATTGGCTCAGCCCGTTCAACCGAATTGCGCAAAGCGCAACAGCGCGATATTCAGCCGTCATATGCAAATCATCCGATCAGCCATTCAATGGCACAGCAGCGTGATTTGCATCTCATTAAAGTTGCTCCACACCTAATTTGCATGGATTGCGCTATAAAAATGCGACGCTGTTCTGCAGTGGCCATATTCGGTTACTGCAGTTGATAGGTGAGTTGCATGCTGTGTGATGTTCTGGACTATGGTCTTAGGGAATTGCTGTGTACTGCACAGTCACAGGTGACCACTCTCACCCATTCAGGCTGTGATATGACCGAGCGAGGAATGGGTGAGGAGGATGATGGTGAGCGGAAGAGGAGGACCAATTTTACAAAAGCTGAGACAGAGGCACTCTTCAAGGCCTACCTAGATGAAGAGCCACTTCTCAGTGGACGGCGGGGCACCCCTCAGGCCCATGCTGCTGCATGGGAGGGGGTGGCACGTGCCGTCAACCTGCACGGCAGCCACCAGCACTCTGTGCAAGAATGTAAAAAGAAGATGGGGACCAACAGGAGGATGGTGAAGGAGAAGGTGGCAGCCATCAGGGCGGCACGTGCTGCAACAGGCGGGGGCCAGCCAGAGGTGGTGCAGCTGACTCCAGCAGAGGACCAGCTCGCTGCAAGCATGCAGCGCAGTGCCATTGAGGGCGTTTCTGGAGGTGGCTTCCAGACTGGTGGTAGCCCATCACTGCATGGTATGTCATGGTCGGGGGGGGGAGGTAGATCACATACACTAACGTGTTCTCACTTTCTGTTACATATCCTGTGCATCTGCAGGGGTCAGTGGTGGAGGGCCTGTCCACTGTGGACAGCCATCTGGAGTGGAGGAGGGACCATCCACCTCCGCAGGTAGCTGGCGTGCATTGCACCAGTGTGCACGCTTGGCTGCCATCACTGATGTCGGTGAGACAGGTGTGGGGGGTGCCCTTCCTGTGTCTCAGCAGTCTGGCATGCAAGCATGCCAGCACGCTGTGGCTGTGGCTGTGGCTGTGGCACAGACCAGCACCAGTGATGATGCAATGACCACTATGGGCATTGACATGTGTGTGTGACAGAATGGACACACAGCAGGACAGCTCACGCCCATGGACCTAGCTGGTTCCGACTTGTGTGCCAGCACATCAGCACAGTCCCAGGCTGTGCCTGTCAGCACCAGTGGGGCAGCACCGGTGGCTGTACAGGTCACTGGCACTGTTGCAGCCACAGCAGCGGAACAACTGATCCCTTGGGCACAGCAGGTGGAGGGGCAGCAGCAGCAGCAGTCACCCACTGGGACTGGGGGTATAGGGTTCAGCGGTGGCATATGTGCACCACCTGTGGACTTGCCCATACCTGGTCCTGGTGAGCAGTGCCCACCCTTGAGGGGTGCTGAATGTCAGGCCCTTCCATACCCTGAGGGACAGGTTGCCGATATGGCAGACGACCCCTTTGACGAGCACACCCGCCTGCTGCAGGCATCAGTATAGCAGCAGATGTGGGTTGCAACGTCCGTGGAGACACTGTGTGTGGCTCTGGAGCAGCACAGCAGGGACAACAAGAGGATCCTGTCATGGATTGACCATTTGCGGATGGATGTGACCGCCGCCATTGACAGGCAGACACAGGCACTGGTCGCTGTTGTGGCCAGATTGGGCACACAGTCAGGTGCCCCTGTGCCGCTCAAACCACGCAGTACGCTATCCACTCCCCATTCCTGGCATCGTGCGACACCCACCCTGTCAACGCCAGGTTCAGCTGTGGGCATCCCGAGCACCCCTGGTGCAGGTATGTTCAGTGTGCTGCAGACCCCTGTGTGGGCAAGGTCACTTCACGCAGTGGAACCCCTGGTGGTCCATCAGTGCCACCCCATGAGGCCCGTGCTCAGCCTGCCAGTGCTGCTGGATCTCGGCGGGGCTGTCCACGCATCCAAGGCGGCCGTGGCACTGTGCCGCAAGACTGAGCTGTCTCCCAGTGCGGGCTCTGTCTGGTGCTGCCCTGTGTGCAATGTGTGTTTCGGTGGGCAGTGCACTGGTGGGTGCCCAGCCCTACACGCAGACACACGGACCACCTGCACACCCTCCCGACTGCCGTCCACAGGTTCATGTGCATAATGTTGCCTGCATTGTGCTGTACACCAAAGTGTGAAGGTGCCCAGCATCTGACACACGTACATGGACAGTCAGTGGACATGGTGGCCTGTGGACATGTGTGTTTTTAGTGTCTGTGTTCCGGCTCTGTTGTGCACCTGACCCCTGTGCACTTTGTGCCTATTGTGTGTGTGTGTGTGTGTGTGTGTGTGTGTGTGTGTCCGTTCATGTGGCGTGTTACTGTTCACCCCTCCCTGGTTGTATGTGTGTGCTTCTGTGCCCTGCCACTTCTCTTGCCGTCATGCACCCCTGGTGTGTTTCCCTGTGTATATGTGGGTTGTGCCCTAGCCACTGTTGGTTGCACATGGCCCCATGACTTACCTGTGTTGGGTGAAGTGCTCCTCTGTGATGGTGTCCCGGTGCAGCTGGGCCAGCCGGATCAGTCGGGGGTCACATCATCAAGGGAGCTGCCCATCCCCATCATCACCGGCGTCACCGTCGTCCCCCATCGCTGTCCCCTCTTGAGCCTGTATGGCTATCCACAGTCTTTGGCCATGTTGTGCAGGATACAACAGGCCAGGAATATCCCACAAGCCTTTGAGGGGCTATACTGTAGGGCACCGCCGGAGGTGTCTAGGCAACGGAAGCGTGCCTTCAGCATCCCAAACACCTGCTCAATGATGTTGCGTGCGGCAGCATGTGCCTCATTGAAGCATTGCTGTGATGGGGTCGTGGGCGGCCGGTAGGGTGTGAGCAGCCAGGGACGGAGTGGGTATCCACTGTCACCTATGTGGAGATAGTGGAGGTTAGTATGTTATTCAGGCTCATATTGCCCCTAACCCTGTGTGCCACACCCATGGCACCTGTGGCTTGCCCACCTTTGGCACCGATTTGTCAGTTCTACATGCATACTCACTCACTAGATGTCCTGTGGGGATGTCCCCACTCTCGAATCGATGGCACAGTGCCGACTGGTACCATATAAATGAATCGTGTGCTCCCCCAGGGTGCGTGGCACAGACATTGATGATGCGCCCACTGGCATCACACCACCTGGCAGTTGACACTGGCATAACCCTTCCAATTCATATAGGCGGCCCCATCGGGGCCAGGTGGTGTGCAAATGGCCACATGTGTGCAGTCTATCGCCCCTAGCACGCCAGGCATACGTGCTACCCTGTGGAACTCCTGTATGTTTGCTGTGTGCTCCGCCATGCTGCTGGGGAAATGGATGTACTCCGCAGCATGTGGCAGCAGTGCACTGAGGAATTGGGTGAGGATGTGTGACGTGGTCGACTGTGTTATGCCTGTGGAGTCCCCTGTTGGTCTCTAGAAGGTACCCGTGGCGAGCAAGCACATGCAGGCTGTTACCTTTATCTCCACTGACAGAGCGTGACTCCGTCGTGAGGTGCCTGCATCACATCACTGCACAGCTCACAGAGCCGCCTCAGTATTGCCTGTTCAGGTGGTACCGGCCCCTGATCTAGAGCATCTGGTAGAGCTCAAAGCTGATGCGGGCTCGGTGCACTGCCTGTTGGGGGGCATACGCGGCCAGGCCTTCACGCATTTCACGATCCCTGCAGCATGCCTTCTCACCCTCATTACAGCTTCCGTGGAAGCTGGCACTATCCATGTCCCTGGCTTGTGTTTCCCCTGGCTGTTGTTGCTCTGTTCCCCACTGTCCTGACTGCTACCTCCACTGCACGGGTACACCTACTGGCCTCTGCACTCTGTGGCCCCACACACCTTCCCTTGCCCCTATTCTGTCCTCTGCTCTCCCTGGCCTACACTCTTTCTCCCTCTGGCCTTGTCTGTCTCCCTGCCTCATGTGGCTTCCCTGTAGCGTTCTTGCGCCTCTTTCTTGAGCCTTTTTATTTTGGCTCATTTCCGCTATGGCGCAACTTCCACCTGATCCACTGTTGCGCATTGCGCAAGCCTTTGAATATCGCATTGCGCACTTTATGCATGGTTTCACCCCCCTTCGGTTGTGCATGCCTTAATTAGCATTGTACTGTTGCTCAGCATGTTTTCAGTGGCACAACTGCCTCCTGCTGAATATCGCAGAATGGCGCATTTTCAGACTTGCGCTGGCACAACCCTATTGCGCATTGCGCAACCCTTTTGAATATCCCACCCCAGGTATTTATTGTGGAGTTTAGCCATAAGGGATTCCATGTAATAAATATCTGAAACCACCCCCCTCCAGTCTCCTAGAGTGGGAATAATAGTAGATCTCCATCGTCTGGTGATAGCCTTCTTTGCAGCTAAAATGTAGACAGGTAATAGGGTTCGATGCCAGGAAGGTCTATGAGAAGGAAATATGGATAAGAGAACCATTTCAGCCATAAATTCAACTGCCACTCCTAAACAGTGCGAGATCTCCTGCTGCAGTACACACCAATATGGTGTAAAACTGGTGACATGTCCAAAAGACATGGCTAAGGTCGGCATATAAACATGAATATTTCCTCCAACACCTGCCATAGTGGGCAGGTAAATATTTAGTAAGAATTGCAGGTGAACAAAAAAACTGACTGCAACATTTTCAAGCGAATTCACGCCATTTAACAGAGTGGGTTACTTTGCACGCAAAGGGAGATTCTCACAACCTTTCCTGTTCTGGAGTATCTGATGGTAAATCTTTGCACCAGCTGTTTAAAATTGAAAGCGAGGAGTCGCCCATCCCTTCTCTAAGAATTTTATATATATGTCCCACTTGGTGAACCCACCATTAATATGATCCTTAAGATAATTCCAAGCCATTGGAATGGGGTCTGGTAACTTAGCGGTCACCTTTCTCTGTCGCAATATATAATTTTTAACCTGGGTATATCTGTAAAAGTCAGTATCCGATAGATCATAGGTTATTTTGAGGGTTTCAAATGGAATGATACCTGTCTGAGAGAGGAATTGCCTGAAAAATGAGAGACCCACTCTCCTCCATTTTGAGAAGGTATGATCTGTGGTAGGTGGAAAAAATCTATCATCCCCTGAAATATGTGTATAAAAAAACAAAAGCACCCTAAAACCTTTATGTGTTTTTAATGTATACCATAATTTCAAAATTTGAGCCGTAAAAGATATGTAATCCCTCATAAGTGGTATCTTGACTGCTGTGGAAAGAGTTACCTTGGTAATGTCATATAGATCATTGATTGCAAATTCCAAGTTTTCCCAGGGTGCCTCATATGTTGGGGACAACCACAGAGACAATATTTTGAAAAAGACTGCCAGAGCATAAAATTTCAAATTAGGTAGGTTGGCTCCGCCAAGAGAAAGTGGAAGCTGTTATAAAGACATCCTAATTCTCGGCTTCTGGCCATTCCAAATAAAATTTGATATAATTTTATCCCATGACTGGAAATAAAATCTAGATGGAAAAGAGAGGATATTCTGAAATAAATACAATAGTCTGGGCAATATTATCATATGGATAGTTTTGATTCTTTTAAAAAGTTTAGTGGTAATTTGGACCAGCAGGCCAAGTCGGACTGGATCTGGGTAGATAAAGGTTCATAATTTAACAACTCTAGGTTATCTAGATTTCTTGGTATATGGATTCCCAAGTATTTAAACTTTGTTTGGTACCACTTTATGGGATACTTTTTCTTAAGAGTTGGAGATGGAGTGAAAAATAATAAAAGAAGATCTGTTTTAACTATATTTAGCTGAAAACCTGAAACAGCTGTAAAGTGTTCCAGGGTTTCCCACAACACAGGGAGAGAGGTTTCTGGCGAAATAGCTGTCACCAGAATGTCATCGGCAAACAGAAGCACCTTATGTTCCCTTTGACCCACTGGGACTCCCTCGATCCAAACATTCCTACGAATAGCTTCAGCCAAAGGCTTGATATAAAGGGTGAATAGTAGTGGGGATAGGGGGCATCCGTGTCTCGTGCCCCTTTGTATTGGTATTGGTTGAGATAAGGAGCCATTAACTCGAATATAGGCCTTGGGGTGGAAATAAATATTTTTCAAGCAAGAAAGGAACAAATCTGGAAAGAAGAATTTGGAGAGGGTGGCCCACAAATATTCCCAGCCCACCTTATCGAACTCTTTATCAGCGTGTAAACTTATTAGAGTGGAGGGGATCTTTCTGGCATGGATATATTCCAACAGAAGCATAACTTGGCATAAATTATCAGATGTACTCCTCGATTTTATGAAACCTGATTGGTCCCTATGTATAAGTAGTAAAAGTATGGGTTCTAGCCGCTTGACCTATACGGCCATAAATATTTTGTAGTCCATATTTAAAATGGAAATGGGACAATATGATGATGGAAGGGTGGGATTTTTTTCGGGCTTTAGTAGGGGAGAAAGAACAGCATAGCTCCAGAAGGTTGGAGGGATTTCACCCTCTGTCACTGCATGACATGCCGGTAGAAAATTGGGAAGCAGCTGTGATGCAAAGGCCTTATACCACTCAGGGCTAAAGCCATCTGGGCCAGGGTATTTCAAGAGTTTTAAAGCTTTGACCTGTTGAAGTATCTCTTCAGGTCTTATTGATCACTCCAGCATGTTGATTTGTAGCTCTGACAGCTTGGGTAAATGAAGCTTGTCTAAAAAAGCAGTTATCCCCACTATTTGGCTCTGGGGTAGATGGGGGACTTCATAGAGGGTTTCATAAAATTGTGTAAAAATGTGTCTAATTTGTTCTTCCTTATAAGTAGTTGTACCAGGAATACTAGATCTCATTATTAATATAGTTGAGGCTCATTTATTAGCTCTAAGCTTCCGAGCAAAAGCCCTTGCCCCCCCTTCATAATTACATTGTCTTAAGTAATTCAGGCTCTGGATAGTTCTATAATCTAAGATTTGTTGTATCTCTTGTTTTAGGCTTCTGATTCAGCGCTGGAGAGCTACATCACCCTCTCTGTATAAGAGTTGGTATGAACCCAGATGATCTGTTAAGAAATTAAGCCTGGCATTCATTTTCTTTTGTTTGCGGGAAGCATATTCCACTCATGTGTTTGTTTTTAAATAGTCTTATTATCTCTGTATTTAAAGTTCCTTGTTAACAGTTCTGTTGTTGCCCAAAATTCATGTTTTAATGGTCATGGCTGAATATAGCCCACAGGGGTTTTGGCGCTGTTCCATTTTGGGCAGCGCTATTCCTTGTAGGCTATATACAGCTCAGGTCCATGTCTGGGCAGTGCAGCTGCACTTAATGCTGTGCTAACATGGCCCGATATTCAGTTGTATAGCGTACTCACTGTCTAATTGAATACAGCAGCAGCTGCTGGACCATGTGCAAGAGCAGCACAAACGTTTACATAGAAACAAGGAAGAGAGGAAGCACAGCCACCAAGGGAGAGCAGGGTCATCCTAGATAACCATGCAGCAAAAATGGGGTGACATCAGCCAGGCTGAACAGGACACCGAACAGTAGTTTGCTGGGCAGTGTCCTGCAGATGAAAAGAAAAAAACGCCATATGATTGGTTTGGCTTTTTCTTTTCGACTAGACGCAGTTTCTGCCCATCAAGGCAGAACAGGCTTCATGATCAGCCTGGCTGATGATTGGTGTGGCACTGTTTTGACCCTTACAGACCATTCTGCATTGGATAGACAGTTTCACACCCTTCAAAAGTCACTCTACAGCAAGACGTTCACTGCGTGTGTGCACGGCAAACTTAAAAATGGGTGAATGCCTCATAGATGACTTAGTGGGGAGATGACATGGGTAGGGTGGAAGAACAGCGGTCTCAGCTACAGGAAGGCACAGTGAAGGCAGAAAAGCTCTGCACGAAGGAACAAAAGGAAAAAGAGACTGCTCTGGTTCTTGAAGGAAGTGGCTGAAAAGGTAAAGGCTAAAAGGGTAGCCTTCAGGAGGTACAGTATATAGAGAAGCAGAGGAAAGAGGACAGGGTGGTGAATCAGGAGAAGCAGTGGGAGTCAAAGAAAGCAGTGAGGAGCACAAAGGCACAAACTGAGGAATGTATAGCCCAAGGAGTAAAGAAAGTGGAAAAGGTATTTTATATAAGTGAAAAGAGGAATACTAGGGAAGGGATTGTGAGGTTAAGAAGGGCAGTTGGGGACTGTGTGAAGGAGAATCAGGAAAAAGCAGATATCCTGAAAAAATACTGTACTTTTGTTTAGTATTCACAGAGAAAGGGGAAGAGGACAGACCACGTAAAAGGAATAGGGACATGGGGGGGGGGGTAGGTGCAAGTCCCTTTACAGAGGAGAGAGTCCTGAAGAGACTCGCAAATCTTAAAGTGAACAAAGCTATGGGACCAGACAGTGTACACCAATTGGTACTGAAGGAGTTCAGGGAGGTACTGGCTGTACCTCTGACAGTCCTTTTTAACAACTCAGTGGAAACAGGAGTGGTTCCAGAGGAGTGGAGGAGGGCAGATGTGGGCCCGCTTCACAAAAGCAGTAGCAGGGAGAAGGCTGGCAACTATAGGCCAGTCAGCCTGGCTTCACTGGTGGGGAAGCTAATGGAGTCACTGGTAAAGGAAAGGATCAAGGTGTATATTGAATCCGCAGTTACACGACCCCAGACAACACAGATTCATGTGGCAGGGGGGGTGGTACGTCATGTCAGACAAATATGATAGATTTCTTTCACTGGGTGACCAAGGAATTAGATCAGGGTGGAGCGGTGGAAGTGACCTACTTAGATTTCAGTAAGGCTTTAAACACAGTTCCACAAGGAAACATAGATAATGATGGCAGTATAAGACCAACGGTCCATTCAGTCTGCCTGAGTTCCCTATTTAGCCCTGGAACATATTGTTCCCTCCAGGGTCATGGCCCTCCCCAACCTGCCCCTATTCTTCTCCCTGATTCTGCCACCCAGAGCAACCACTGTACCCTTCATTCTTTCCCAACCCTGTTTGAAACCACCAATGGTTTTCGCACCCACCACTTTGGCTGGCAAACTTTACACAGTTCCACCACCTTTTCTGTAAAATAGTACTTCCTCACATCCCCCCTGAACCTCCCTCATACCCGCATGACCGCTAAACAGCATTCAAGCTAAATAGTTCCTTGCAGTTCACCTTGTTAATTCCTTTCAGGAACTTGAAGATCTCTATTATATCTCCCTTTTCCTTCCTGGTCTCCAACGAGTACATGTTCAGCGCCTTGAGGTGTTCCTCATAGGACCTGCCCTTTTGGCCCTGAATCAGTTTTGTTACTCTGTGCCGCACTGTCTCCAGTCTATCATTATCTTATTATATTATTTATATATTATAGGTTATTATAGGGTGTCAGCGTGGCTCAGTTGGTAGCACATCCACCTCTGGACCAGAAGGTCGTGGGTTCTCATCCCACACTGGGTTTGGACTTGCACTGGGATTAGACTTGCACCTAAAAATCGCTGGCATCTGAGTGCAGTATTGGGGGGTGCTGTACTACTGGGGTGTGCCGTCCTTCTGAAGAGACGTTAAACCGAGGTCCCTTCTGCCCATCCTGGTGTTGTCCTGGTAAGTGTCCAGGTGGAAGTAAAAGAACCCAGGGCACTGTTCACAAAGAGCAGAGAACATTCCCGGTGTCCTGGCCAACATTCCCCTTCCCATAAACCGGTTCATGCAATTATCCAGGCTGTGTGTGAGTGATGACGTGCAATATGGCCGCCACCACACGTTCAGTCACTTCACTACCAGTCTAGCATTGCTTGTAAAGTGCTTTGGGATACTGTGTATGAAAAGTGCTATATAAATGCTGATTCTTCTTCTTCTTCTTCTTCATCTTTCTTGAGGCGAGGACTCCAGAACTGGGCCTAATACTTCAGGTGCGGCCTCAAGAAGGATCTATAAAGGGGACATATTACCTCTTCCCTTCTGGTATCAGTACCTCTTCCGAGGCATCACAACATCCTACTTACCTTGCTATATGCCTTGCTACTCTGACTCGATTGCTTGAGGGAGTCATTGATGATAACTCCAAGGTTTCATTCCTGAACCATAGTGCTAAGTCTCACTCCAGCAATCCAGTACTCTGTCCTGGGGGTTCTTGTTCCCTGCATTACTAGCGATACTGAAGAATGCCGGACCCACCTGAGCATTTCCCAAAGCTTAACAGAATTACAGTATTACTGACATCCTCATGTCGCAACTAGATACTATCCTACAGCTCCACCAATGTCAGATGGCAGCAAATCGTAATTGTAACAATTACATTATCGTTAGACGGCAGCAAATCACAATTATAATAACATTATCGTCAGACAGCAGCAAATCGCAATTTTAATTATTGAAATATTGTTCAGCTAGTTATACAGTTTTACATTGTGTCCAGAGTGGTGTGGAGAACTGAAAGGGTAAGACTAAGCACAAGCAAAGAAACGGCACTGTATTGCATACATAAACAAACAAAGCAATTGAATTAAAAGAATACATTTTATTGTGAACACGCGACTGCACAACATTTCAAAGATTAAAAAAAAAGAAAAGCATTGTTAATTAGCCATGGATGGCAGTGTGGTGGGCAGAGCCCCCCCCCAATAAACAAAATACACCATGTTCACGTACTGAAATATTGCACAATTAGATCAGTCCTGCACCCCCCGCCCCCTCCACCCGAGACACACACAGAACAATTAATCTCATCTTTAAAATGTTCCGACAGGGGGTGTGGTGGGCAGAGCCCCCCAAATTAAAAACAAGAATAACAAGTCACACTTTCTGGCAGCTCTTCATATGGCATATGCGGTCAGAACATGGTCAGAAATACCTGCAGGTATCATGAACAGAGGGAAAAAGTCAAACTTGTGGAGGAGGCTCATTTTCTTGATTCTGCTCATGTCTCTCTTGTCTGCTCTTGGTGGAGCTTGCTCCACACTTTTCATACCACATAAACACATTAGGGTATGAGCGCACCATCCATGCCTGAGTTCCATTTCGATTCTTGAATTGTTTTTTGGCTCGAGACCAGTAGCTCACAACAGCATTGGTACAGTATGTGTCCCTGTCAATGGGTCCACAAAATGTTGACTGTGATTTACAGTTTTATGGACATAGTTGTGGTCTGGTACTTGAGATATCCCATTGTATGCCGCCCACTGGTCGGAGTGAATTTCTGTTCCAGGTTGCACATGTTTTTGGAAGGCTGGGCCTGTGGTTCAATGGACAAGCAGCCAGCCACTCCCACTTCCTGAGCTATATAAGCAGTTCCTCTCAGCCTCCTTCTTAACCACTTTTTCTTTGTCGGGCAAAGGCTCTGTTGGTCTGTCCTCCGCAGCTGGCTGGGGTCTACCATCCCCCCACCACTTCTCTCTGCGGGACTTTGGTGTTTGTTCTCCTGCATCTGGTTTATATTTGGCCTCTCGCTGTGTGCTTCTTTCTGCCATTTGTTTCCTGTTTTTCTGTGTTTCTGTGTCTTTGGTTTTGCCTTTTGGGGGCTTTGTTTCTAAGTTCCTAGCATATTGCTCATCCAGGAGCTCATGCTACTTGCTCTCAGTTACTCACAATGATTGCTACTGCAATTATTATCTGTGTGTTTCAACTAAAACCACATAGCTGCTCTCCATGCTACACACTTAATTGTTTTCACCTGATTCAGGTTCACTCTGAACCCTAGCTATGCAGCTCAATCATGCTTTCTCAATTCATTCCACCTACCTCATTGATGCAGTTTCATTGCACTGCCTGGTGATAGCTGCTTTCAGAGCATTGTGCCTCCCTCCCTCCATTCTATGTTTATCAAATTTTACAACTCATAGTTACTCAACACAGATTCTGCTCTCTATGTTTGTACACTGCTATTATACTCTGAGGTCAGCTAAGCTACTGCTGATGCTGTAAACTAGTTTCAATATCTCCATGTGGGTCTCAGTGTCTTCCATCACTTTCTTCTTTTTCCTATGATGGGGACTTGGAGGTTTTGCGAGAGTCATGGCCCCGTGTGGCTACTTACTTTATGTTCTAAATCTTCCCTCTGCCACTGAAAATCCTCAGAGTATTTGTCGCCTTCATTGGCTTTCTTGAATGCCTGGCTGGCTTGCCCCATTATTCGTATTGCTGCTCCTCCAACTTACGTGCAGGTCTAACTATTGCTATTCTGTTTTGCAGACCTACATGCAGGTCCAACTAATGCTACTCTGCTTACTGACCTACGTGCAGGTCCAACTATTGTTACTCTGCCTTAATGACCTACGTGCAGGTCCATTCTTTGCTTACGCACTGACTGCTTAATGCTCACTACTACCATCTGACCTACATGAGATCCCAGCACTCTATGTTCATTCAGCTCCTCTTCAGTTTTGGGGCGCGCCAGCCACATCATTCTGCACAGGGCTTCCCTGCAGCCGACAGTCTGGCACTGCATTTCTAAGTCCGCATCTTGAGTGTGCCTGACTTGGGGTGGGGTCCTTCTCACCTGGCCCATAGCTGGGAATGTCCTCGCTCTGGGCCTGGCATTAGCTGTTCGAGACTTGACGGCAGCTCCTGGTGTAAAATTTAAGACTAGCTGTGAAGGGTGGTTATAACGATCTCCTATTAGCAAGGCACCTTTACCGCACTCTCCCTACGACTGCTCTGGTTCACCTGGTTTGTTTTTAGGGCAAGTAGGCCAGGTAAATGCCTCAGCAGTCGTTGCTCTCCTCCTCCTGCATTGGTTGCCCCCGATGTTGCAGAGCAGTCTTGCAACCTTCCACGACATTCCCATTAGAGGGATCAAGCGAGAGCTTTCCTCTAAATTGGGATATTTTCCACCCCCCTTTATTGGGTTTCTAAATTGCAGCAGCAGAGCCATTACAAAATAAACATTCCAAGCCTGGAGGGAAGGCGACCTAGGCCTTGGATCCATAGAGATTTCCTCTTCAAGGTTTTTTTTTCCTTTCTTCCGTTCCTCAGGTTATAACCGTTAGTTAGCCGTAGTTAGTGTTCCCTAGTTCCTTTAGGTAGGTTCCGCTGTTGGATGGAGGTGGATGGTGTCCCTACTTGCCATTCCCTCTCTCTCCTTAGGAGGCCCCCTCAATCTCCAGTGCAACCCATCGTACTCATGCCATTGCTAACCTGCGCATCTCATTACATTATCAAGCTGCCTGCTGCCTTATCCACTACTATGTCTCACAGCTACTGGTTGCTAACATGCTTCACACTACTACATGTCTTTTGGGGGATCCTTCCTAAGTTATCTTTAGCCAAGGGAATCGTCCCATGGTACCTCTAGGGGTGGAACCCTCTTTGAGGGTTCCTTGCCTATGGTACCCCTACAGGGTGTTAAGTCCTCTGGAATAGAGAGTGCAATCGGCCAAACCTAAGTAACACAATTGCACAAGCATAACACTATATTGGCTGCGTAAGCCATTGAATTGGAAGGCTGGGCATGTGATTCAATGGACAAGCAGCCAGCCACTCCCACTTCCTGACCTATATAAGCAGTTCCTCTCAGCCTCTTTCTGAAGCACTTTTTCTTTGCCCCACCATCCTCCCCTTTTCCTCCAGCAGCAGTGCCTCTCTCCTTGGGATCATTCCTAAGGTACCTTTAGCCAAGGAAATTGTCCCGTGGCACCTCTAGGGGTGGAACCTTCTTCGAGGGTTCCTTGCCTTTGGTACCCCTACAGGGTGATCATTCCTCTGGAATAAAGAGTGTGAACGGTCAAACCTAAGTAACACAGTTGCACAAGCATAATACTATATTGGCTCCATAGGCCATTGAAGTCTATTATTGGTAGCAATGTAGCTGTGTCTCTGTGCTCCACAAATGTTAGAAATCCAACACTCTTTTCAACATCATAAATTCCAAAGACCCAACAATTTTTTTTTTACTTTCTTTATGCTCCCTCTTCTTTCTGGCTTACCTGGACTCTCTCCAGTGTAGTTGTATGGCTCGGCCGGATCCTGCCCGCCTGAAGCCCCCCAGCCTTTCCCTTCGGCATGGGCCCATCTCATCTCTGCATCTACTGATTGCCTGACCTTCCCCAGCTCTCAACCCCCCGGGGTGGGACCGCCGACTCTTCTTGGTGCTCTATCTACAATCTAGTGGAGTGACCAGGGCATGGAAGGAGTACCGGAAGCAGGCTGGGAAGACACGGCATTGGAAATGGGAGCCATCCACTGGATCCATCTTTGCGTACCAGGAGCCAGGGCTTTTCCATTTTCATCCCTCCCCCTTGGCGCAGACATGCAATGTACTCCAGCGCGTGCATGCATGCTTCCGCACACACACACAGGGGTGCCACAATAGCCATTCCCCTTGGCTGGATCCTCCAAGGCTGCTGTACCCCCAGTCTCCACTGGGAGTCACCCAAGCTAGGGATCAACATCCCCTTCCCTCCCAGGAGAAGAGAGCAGTCATCCAGACACTCAATCCTCTCCTCCCCGTCCGACTTCCAGCTCTCCAAGCTCACTCCTGAACTTGGGTCGCCAGCATGGTGCGAGGTGCAGTGATGCCACCGGGCCAGACTTAGACCCAACAATCTTGAATGTGTGTTATATTATCTTCAAAACGACTTCAATAGAGTCCAATTCTGGTTCCTAAAAAAACAGCTCACACTAAATGATAAAAAAACTGTTACCATGGTCTTCGGATCTAGACAAAATCTTGCCACCCTACCTGCCCCCCCCCCGCAATCTCCACCCTGAGTGGCTCTCTCCTTGAGCTGGTCCCTACTTTCAAATACCTGGGAGTCTGGCTAGACAACCACCTCAATTTCTCCACCCACATAGAGGCAGTCTTCCCCAAACTCCGGCTCAAACTTGCTATCCTCTATCACCACAAAGTCTGCTTTCCCCTTCCCACCCGCAGTGAACTAGTACATAAAACAATCTTACCTGTTCTAGACTATGCAGATATCATATACAGTATGGCCCATACCTCATCCCTCTCCAACTTGACATCCTACTCAACTCGTTCTGTCATTTTGCCACTGCTTCCCCCCCACTTACTCATCACTGCACCCTCTACACTACTCTCTCCCTGATCCCGCTGTCCCATAGGAGAACCATCCATAGCACCTCTCTCATGGCTAAATACTGGTTGGGCTCCCCACCGCCCTACCTCACCTCCCGTCTCATACCAGCCAACTCCCTAGGCTACTCCCTCTGCCACAGGAACAGCAGCATCTTCAACCTCCCTCACCCCCACACTGCATCTGGTCAAGTCGCTTTTTCATACTGTCTCCCCCACCTATGGAACAACCTCTCACCCATCCTCTGCCAGGCCTCCTCCATCCCAGCGGCTGAACAACTCCTCAAGCTCCTCCCATCCCCTCCTTGCCCAAGATGCGCCTTGGGACCCACCCAGCCACAGGACAAATCCCAATCTAGGAGGCCTCCATTCATCAATATTACTATAAGCTAATCTCTAACTGAAACAAACTCCTGCATCTCTACTGTACAATTCCAGTGCTTGATTATACCATTCCGCAAGATAATAGTTGTATTGAAAGCTCTAGATGTGTACCAACTGTCTGTAACCAAGAAGTGTTGTATTTACTGTCTGTAAAATTGATCTTGTTGTACTTTTCTAAGTGTTGCATATGTAACCCCTAGGTAGCGCTATCCCAAGGGCTACTACCCTTCCCTGCTTGGCTAGTAGCAAGTTAAGGGGCCTGGGTACTGAAACAGGTGCCTCCACCCAGAAGTCAGGGTTAGTAGTGGTCAAGCTAACCTGGGCACAGCCCTCCGGGACACTGCAACCCCCCTCTTTCTTTCTAGTGGCCTGAACACTGTACAATAATTACTTTCACAATTACCCTTATTCAGCAGGCAGTTACCCACACTGTTTGCACTCACCACCAGGGCTGGTTCCTCTAGCTTGACCCTGGGGACCCCATGTAAAACAAGGTTAAGCATAGCACATAGCAGCAGTACAATACTTTTGGCACAAACTGGAACCACAGTCAGGTTAAATGCAAACAAAGTTAAATCTGATTTATTCAGAGGACTTGAACAAGGGAGGGGCATAATCAGGTTGATTTGCTTAAAAGCTGTAATAATCAGACAGTTATGCATGCAGTCCAGAGTCCCTACACAGTCACACACTCTGGGTATCCAGGTAGGAAAACGGTGGGCTAGCCAGGAACGTTGCAGCTTGTTGGGGCCCTGTGATGGAAGAAAGCAACATGCCCAACACACACTATTTGTAATCCAGAGCCGAAGGGCTCAGTTCATGAAAGAAAAGGCAACAAGACAATCAGATGAAAACACTTTCAGATTTAGCTGTTGTTGCAGGGAGCTACCCTGATGTTTACTCACAAAACCCAATACTGGACACAGGCAGGATGAAACTGAGCCTGTAGGCTGTTGAGCTGGAGTGCCCGGAGAAGCAGGGCTCACACGAATCACCGAGGTGTCGTTCCTGTTCAAGGCATTGAGCAGGGGTCTGATCCCCAGGCCGGTTTCTTGTCAATGACTTTCTCTGTGTAGCAGGTATTCTGGCTGGGCCAGTGTAGCAAGGCCCAGACCAAAGGAAATGGATACGGATTCAGTCCCTGAAGCTGGATACAGCCTCCAGCAAGCAAAACACAGTTCAGACACACAGTGGGGAACCAACTCATGACCCACTATACGCACACAGCACATTCACATGTAAGGAAATTCCACTGTACCAGGCAAATGGCTCTCCGGTCGCAATTACAGAGTCTCTGCACAATCCGGGAGTTCAGAGGTAGCTGGAAGTCCTGACAGGCTGATCACATTCAGCAAATCTTCGGTCTTCTTCAGGTTAAAGCCTGGTCACAATTCAGTGGCTTAATTCGTTCTCCAAATTCGGATTTAGTCCGAAAAAAAAAGCACAAGTTCCTTCTCAGGAACAGCAGGCAGGCATGCAGGCCAAACTCAGACCCTGCCACAGTTCTCCCGTGCGAATCCACTATGGATTGCTGCTCGAACTGTCTCGAACTGTTACTTCTTCACTTTCCAACTCAGATCTAACTGAAACTGCAAGCAGTGTGGGACTTTCCCCAAGATCCAAAAGGTTCGGTTGGCTGATCTGTCAGTCACAACAAAGGCTTCCCCTCCAGGTTTTTTTAGGTGCCAAAAGCCCAAAACTACAATTCCTACAAGTTTTGGCCCTTCCAAGCCCCTGTAGGCAGGCTCCATTTTAGAGTCCCAAATGTACTGATTGGCCCATTCTGTAGTCCAGGATCAAGATGATGGAACCAAACAGAACTGTCCATGCTGCAAAGAATGCAGGTTAGAACAAACTGCAATATTATTACTACTCTAACAAATGATCAGCAAACAAGTACATCTTCTAACAGAGCTCCCTCTCAGATTAATTATGACTGCAATCCAGGTAGCTCTTAAAGAGACAGTACACAGAAGCTATACAAGCACTCTCTGGCAATACATTTAAACTGCTAAAACACAGGACACCAGCCTGGCAATGAGCATTTAAGCAAGCTAAAGGAAGACTTTACGGGAACTCCCATTTGTAGGGGGGTTACACCCTTTTCTGCCTGGAGAAAACTTGGCGTCTGTGTCAAGTTTGTACCATCATGCGTCAGTTAACATAAACTTATTACTTTACTATACATATTCACTACACTTCAATATCCACAATAACAATGTTCATGCACGTTTCATACATGTGATACTGATTCCACTGTGATTAACATACTTGTAAAATCACAATACTGATTCATGTTATAACTTCCTGTACATTAAACAATGTAGGAGGGGGCCCTTCCCTATCAGCTAACTTGGTGCTGGAAGGGGCAGGGGCACCATACTGAGAAGGAAGAACAATCAACCTGAAATTGGCCATTAAGCTCAGTTTGGGTAGTGAGCTCTGAGAAATATAAACACCTTTGTGAACCACATTGAGAGGCAAATCCACTGGCCTCCCGGGAGAATCATAACTGAAGCACAATACTGACTTGACAGCTCGGCCAGTCTTTCTGGGGGGAATAACCACAGTCTCTGTACTTTCAGCACTAACTTTGGAGCTTTTGTCAGTCATGAGGGGTGCCTCTGCATGGATGGGAATGTCCAAACTGGGAGCGCTGTCAGCTCCTTGCTCTGTAGGCTCCGTCTCCACAACACTTGGTTCATTTACAGAAGGTTCTGGCACAATTAGGCTTTGTAGTACTGAAGGGGGGTTATCAGCACTCTCATATTGTTGTTCAAGTTCTGATGTGTCACCAGAAAGACTCAGACCATCAGCCCCTTCTTCAGGCAAGTCACACAGTTCCACTAAACACAGAGGCCCAGATATTCAAAAGGGTTGCTCATGGCGCAACAGTGTTGTGCCATGCACAACCCACTGATGCGCTCCGGTGCGATATTTAAAAGGGAAAAGTGTGCTTGCACAAATCCCGATGCACCAGGGTGCATCAGTATTGTATGCAGGCACAGGTGGGGGCATGCCCATGATAAACTGTACAGCCCGATATTCAGCCCGGGCCGTGCATAGTTATGCAGGCACAACCCCTACCTGCGCCTGCACAAAGTTGAGCCAAAAAAAAAAAGAAACAAGTCGAGGGCCACCCACAGGTGAGCTGCTGCATTGCAGGTCACAACACAGCAGCTGCCATCTTTGGGTGGCCCTCCACTTGTTCCCGCCACACCTGGCGGTGCCCCCCATGCCCCGATCGTGGGAAGAAGTGTCACCCCCTCCGAGTAGCCCAATCATGGGCATAACAGTATTCTCCCCGCTAGCCAGATCAGGGCAGAACAGTATTCCCCGAGTAGCCCGACGCGAGGCAGAACAATATTCTCCTCAAGTAGCCCGATCGCGGGCATAACAGTATTCTTCCCCCAGTAGCCCGATCGCGGGCAAAACAGTATTCTTCCCCACCGAGTAGCCCGATCGCGGGCATAACATTCTCCCCAGTAAGCTCAATCATGGCGGAACAGTATTCTCCCCGAGTAGTCTGAATCGTAGGCAGAACAGTATTCCCCCAGAGTAGCCCGATCAGGGCATAACGAGTATTCTTTCCCCAGTAGCCCGATCGCGGGCATAACAGGCATTCTTCCCCGAGTAGCCCGATAGCCGGGCATAACAGTATTCTCCCGAGTAGCCCGATCACGGGCAGAACAGTATTCTCCCCGAGTAGCCCGATCGTAGGCATAATATTCTTCCCCAGTAGCCCAATCGCAGGCAGAACAGTATTCCTCCCCGGTAGCCCGATCGTGGGCAGAACAGTATTCCCCCACCCCTGAGTAGCCCGATCGCGGGCAGAACAGTGTACCCCCACCCCGAGTAGCCCGTCGCGAGCATCAGACCTCCCCAAGTCCAATATCCCTGGTGGTCCAGTGGACCCCCGAGTATGCATCAATGGCGGCATCCTCACCCCGTCCGTCCTGGTGATCTGGTGGCCCCACCACCATGCAGGCCCCACCACCACTCCACCTGTTAGCCGGTGGCAGCACCCCACCTCCGCCTGCCGACTGACGCTTCGGTAAAGCTGCCGACCGATTGGTTCAGAGCATGAGCCAATGGCGTGCAGCCATACCGTACTAGCCAGTCCAGATATGTGAACGAAAATGGGACAGACACAAGGCAATTCTTGTGGGGAGTAGGAAGAAATAGGCTGTTGGTTAACTAGGATCTGCTGCCTATCCTGTAGGTAGGGAAATGGGCAGACTAGATGGGCCTAGCGGTCCTTATCTGCCGTCAAAGTCTATGTTTCTATGTTTCATTCATTCACATATCTGGACTGACTTGTATGGTATGGGCTGCACACCCATTGGCTCATGCTCTGAACCAAAGGAGCTGCAACCCTACTGAGCTGTCAGCCGGGCGGGGGCGGGCGGCAGGCGGGTGGGGTGCCCACCGCCGCTGACGGGGAGGAGCGGGTGGTGGGGCTCCGTGGGCGGTGGGGTGGGGGGCCACTTCAGATCACCAGGATTTCAGATGTGGGGGGTGAGGATGCCACCTTAATTGGCTACCGGTCCACTGGACCACCAGGGATATTGGACTTCGAGGAGGTCTGATGCCCACGATCGGGTTACTCAGGGGTGGAGGGAATATTGTTTGCCCGTGGATCGGGCTACTGGGTGGGAATACGGTTTTGCCTGCAATCGGGCTACCGGGGCGGGAGAATACTGTTATGCCCACAATCGGGTTACTCGGGGAGAATACTGTTATGCCCATGATCAGGCCAGTCGGGGAGAATACTGCTATGTTCCGTGATTGGGCCAATGGGGAAGAATACTGTTATGCCCGCGATCGGGCTGCAGGGGCGCCGGTCCCTGATGGCTGCTGCCTGGCAGGACGCCAGGCACAAGTCGCTGGGGATCGGCACACCTGCATGCTAATGGCATGCAAATGGGGTCCGTAATCAGATGCAAATGGTCCTCGGCGCCTTTGCATAAATTATGGCCCCATTTGCATGTCACCCTTGAATATCACAGGTGCTGTGCATGGCGTAATGGAACTTGTGCCACCGCATCTCAATGCTCCACTCTGACCACTTGCACTGGCAGTTCACTGCGCCATGCACATGGAGTGTGGCGAGGCGATATTCAGTTAGCGCATACAGCGCAACTCCATTGAATATCGCCTGCCACACCCCTGCGCAACTATTTTGAGCGGCGCTGGGGCTTGCGCCACAAAATGGCGCAGTTTGAATATCTGGGCCAGGGAGTCCGCAGCCTCAGACGTGATACTTTGCACTTCACTTTCAGGGAGCATTGGCCCCAAGGACGAAGCTGGGGGGTTAGGCAATCCAGAACGCCCAGCTTCATCCCCACGATTCTGCATAGGATTTCCATGAAACAACTGACTCAGTTCATAAGAGGGATAATAGGCATTACTGTAGTCACTTTCATCAGAGGTGGACTGACAGTCACTATCATTCTGGGCCTGCTGTGGGGGAAACCTTAAATCTGTAACTACTGGGGTAGGTTGACTCTGTCTCTTTTTTGCAGCAGCACGAGTCACCAGCCCAGAGGACGCAATGTCTGCTGGCTCAGCTTCAATAATAACTTGGCCGATAGGCAGCAAGTGGTTATGGTGCATGGTCTTGACAGCTTTGTAGTTATTCTTTGGGCATACCTTGTACACTGGTAGATCATCCAACTTCCAACTACTACATGAGGAAGATGATGCCACCTATCAGCAATTTTGTGCTTGCCATGTAGTCCCAAATTGCGTAACAACACACAGTCCCCAGGCCATAGCTCTTGAGCCTTTACTTTCTTATTGTGCCTCTCTTTGTTGGTGACATTTCTCTTGGCAGCCATTGTCTGGGCCAGTTGATATGCATGGTTCAATTGAGCTTTCAGTTTCTGTACATACTGCAGCTAGTTTTCAGCTCGGACCCCATCTGGAGAGACCCCAAAGCAGATATCAACTGGCAGTCAGGCCTCCCTCCCGAACATGAAGCAGTAGGGGGAGAACCCAGTAGCATCATTTTTGGTGCCATTGTATGCGTGTACCAATGGTGCTAATCTGCTGGCTCCACTTATGCTTGTCTTTTGGATGGAGGGTGCCCAGCATGTCTAGAAGGGTGCAGTTAATCTGGTTGAGGGTCCCCCTGCGGCTGATAAGGGGTGGTTCTTGACTTCTGCACACCCCACAGAGAGAGAGCATTTCTTTGATTAGCCTCTCAAAGTCTCTGCCTTGGTCAGAGTGGATCTGCTGGGGGGTACCATAGTGGATGAAGAATTTTTTTCACTAGCACCTTGGCCACAGTAGAGGCTTGTTGATCTTTAGTTGGAAAAGCTTGTGCATATCATGTGAAATGATCTGTAACCATTAACACATTGCCAATATTCCATTGATCAGGTTCTAAACACAAAGAATCAATGCAGACCAGTTCCATGGGGGCACTGGTAGTGATATTGACAAGGGGGGCAGCCCTCTGAGGCAGGGCTTTTTTTTGGAGGCAATGACTACAGGTCTATACATGGTGCTCAACATCAGCCCCCATCTTGGGCCAGTAGAATCGAGATCGTGCCAGGTCGAGAGTCCTGTCAATACTGAGATGCCCCATGTGATTGTGGAGGGACCTCAGTACCAAGTGTTTAAAGGCAGTGGGCAAGACCAATTGTTGTTTGTCTACTTGACCACTACGATCCACTGTCTCTGCATAACAACTAATTGAGTAACTTCAACCTGGGGCCTTCTTTAAACAATAGGGCAGTTCGCAAGTCAGGGGAACGCAACTTAGACACATCTTTCCCCTCACACAGAGCATGAAGTGCAGGTTGAATCATAGAGTCTTGGGATTGAGCACACTGAATACTGTCATTGTCAAGTTGAGGTAGTGCACTAATATCTAGAGCAGAGAAATGACAATAGGCAGCCAGTATGCAGGTATCAGGAGGGCCCAAGCAATCTACTAGACAGTCCACTGTGTCCGCAGACATCTGTTCATCTCTGCCAAACCTTTGGGACAATGCTCGGATGTCAGGTTCAGATAGCCTGACCCAATCACTCTTGGAAACGGGCCTTCATGACAGGGCATCAGCATCAATATGGTTCAGTCCCGGTCTGTATTCGACAGCATAATCATAGGTTGATAAGGCAGAGAGCCGCCAGTGCCCAGTGGCGTCTAACTTAGCTGAAGTCTGTACATAGGTCAAAGGGTTATTGTCGGTCTTCGCCAATATCTTTGCCCCACAGAGGTACTCATGAAACTGACCAACAATGGCCCATTTTATCCAAGAACTCCAGCTTGTGCACAGGATAGTTTCGCTCCGACGGGGTCAAACTCCTGCTGGCAAAAGTGACCAGTCTCAAACCATCCTCATGGTCTTGATACAGCACAGCTCCTAGGCCATGCAGACTAGCGACTGTATGCAGCACATAGGGCTTGGTAGGGTCAACATAGGTGAGGATGGGGGCATGGGTGAGCTGATATATGACTTTGTGGAAGGCCGCTTCACATTCGGGTATCCAGCGGGGCCCAAAAGGTTCACCTGTGTGGAAGTACATTTTCTCTGGTTCTTTGACAGCCCCTTTCTTGTATTTATGGTTGGTAGGGGAGTAACCCTGGGTAAGATTCAGGAGCGGATGAATCACTTTTGAATAGTCTTTTATGAACCTGTGGTAGTAGCCACAGAACCCCAAAAAATGTAGTTCTTTCAAGTTATGGGGCTGTGGCCAAGTAGTCAGTGAATCAACCTTACTGGGATCGGTCTCTATTCCTTCTGCAGATACTATATGCCCCATATACTTCACGGAGGTTTGAAAAAACTGGCACTTGTCGATGGACAGCTTGAGGTCGAATTCTTCCAATCGGTCCGACACTTTAAACAGTCGGGTCTCATGCTCCTCTAATGTGTGTCCGAACACAATGACATCATCTAGGTACACTAGGCATTCCAGCAACTTCATATCTCCCACCACACATTCCATCAGTCACTGAAAGGTGGCTGGGGCACCCGAAATTCCCTGTGGCATTCTCAGGAATTCGTAGAACCCCAAAGGACAGATGAAGGCAGTTTTCTCACAATCCTCCTTGGCCATCAGGATCTGGTAATATCCACTGCGAAGATCCAATACTGAGAATCATTTGCTCCCATTCAAGCAATCCAGGGCATCTTGTATATGGGGCATGGTGTATTAATCTGGGACGGTCCACCAGTTCAGGGTTCGATAATCAACACACATCCTCACCGACCCATTCTTCTTATGCGCAGCCACAATGGGAGAGGCATATGGGCTCCTTGATTCCTGTATCACGCCAGCAGCGAACATTTCCTGAAGGTGTCTCCTCACATCATCTATGTCCATTGGGGCGAAGCGTCGGAATCTCTCTTGAAATGGCCGGTCATCATGCAGGCGTATATGATGCTCTGCACCCTGGACACACGCCAAGTCTCATTCTTTTAATGAAAACACTTGGTCTCTTTGGGCGAGTTTCTTGCTAATCCTAGCATTTCATTCAGCTGGCAGTGGGGAATCACCAAAGTCAAATAAGTCTGGGGTCACTCTCCCCTTTTGGCCAGAGTACTTGTTATTGGGTAATACTGCAGTGTCTGCACAGTGTACTGTAGCTAGGGTGCACCCTCTGTTCACCGGACCTCCCGATCTGACACATTTTAAATCTAGACCATCACTCTTCGTGCATAGGCATGGGCACGAGCAGGCAAGATGCTGGATTTAATCAATAATTCTTCTGGCAATTTTCCATCACCTGGTGCATCCAACATTAATATTTTGTTCTTTATGTTTCTCTTTAGGCGGACGTCTCCATGGATTGTGCACTGGGCGTTGGGGGCCGATACCAAGGAGTCGGGTTCCTTTTTCCACACTATCCCCACTGGCTCATCTGGGTCCTCTTCATTGGGTTTCTGTTGTAAGTCATATGCCCTTTTTACTAAGGCTGGAATTCTTAGGGTCCATCCAGTCAGTTGTCCTTGTTTTTTTGGCAGAGTTGTGCTAGTCTCCCAGACATTTGGGTATTTGTCCAATTAACAGGGGAAACCTATCATACAGTCCAGTGGGGGGGACACACTAGGGCCAGTGTCTCTACTTGCTGCTCTACACCAGTTACAGTTGCAGGAAAAGATAACCAGAGGTGGACATATCCTAAGTAGGGATAAGACTTACCGCTCAGCCCCCACGCATGTAGGCCTTCCAGGCATTGTAATGGCACATCAGATAAGTGTTTGTCATACCAGTCCTGAAATAGAATGGTCACTTGTGACCCACTGTCAAGCACAGCCTGAGTAGGAATACCATTCACAGCCACAGTAGTCCTCATTGAAGGGCCCACTATTTTGGACCAGTCTGGAAGGACAACAGCAGGGGCCTGAACAGACGATTTAGCCACAGAGGGGTTTGAGTTAAGGTGACCAAAGCCTTCACTGCAGTCATTTCATGCACCCCTTGACCACTGACTCATTTTCGGAAGCTCTCCTTGAAGCCGGTTCACCCCTTTCTCTAAGTCCTTCTGAGACCGACATTCCCTCTTCATATGGCCATCCTTGCCGCAACTGTGACAAATGACAGGCTCTCGGGGCATTCTTGAGGAAAACATAGCAGGGGATGCTGGAGCATCACCGAGAGATTATGATCTGACTTCTGCTGTTAGTGTACCATGTCTCAAAAGTTCCTTTAGGGTGGCTGTAAATTCCTTGAGCTCAGCCGAGAAGCCACCCTCAGTAGAGGATGCCTGAGGGTGCACCCCAACCCCATAAAAGTCACGTCCTGACAGGGGTCAGGGTCTCTGTCAGCAGGGGATACCTCAGCAAATGCACCCAGTTGTACTTTTCTGACTTCCTTCAGCAACTCCTCCCTCCACCGTTTAGCCCACGGCGTGACACTAGTAGTGGTCTCCTTTTCGGAAGGGCCTTCCGGTGCCATGACCACTTGGGCTGCACTCACCCCATAATTACAATCTCCCTCTTCACCTTCTACCTCCTGCAGTTCTTTTATCAAGTCACAGTGGTCAGGTGGGTTACCTCTCCTATTCTGGAGCCTTAACTGGATGATCTGCAGTTTAGAATGCTTGGCATGTTGCAGTATGTGCCCCAGTCTCACACAGTTCAGATCACTGGCTGCCACCCCACCTTTCCAGTAAGCTTTCTGCAGAGCTCTTTCTAGGTGAGTAACATACACAGACAAACTTTCCCCCTTCCATTGTTTGGTACCTTGAAATTTCCACATCAAAGTCTCCCCTGACTCAATGCTCCCAAAATTGCCTTCAAGTACAGATAGGTACTTCTGAGCAGATGCATCAAGGTTCATGGACCTCAAACATTTAATGGCTTCAAGGGTGGGGCACCTCAAACTTTCTATGATTCTTTTCCGCTTCTCAGCCTCCGCACACTCAGGTACCAAGGGAGCAACATAGTCGATCCAGATCTCCCAGTTATCCTCCCCCTAGGGGGTGGGGAGGGTGCCCGAGAAGATTCTCAGCCTTTGGTAGGAGTCGTGACTACTGGCAGGTACAGATATAGGGGCCAGCATTGGCATGGGCACAGAAGGCGGGGCAGTAACAGGTGCTGGAGTGGGAGGGGGTGTTGTGGAAGGAACACCCCCAGGTGGCAGGAATAGTTTCTTAAAGTCCTCTATGGTTTTCCCTTCCTCCAGCAGCAGCTTAGCAAATTTCTCCTCAAAAGTCTCAGATAATGGTGGGAGCTCATCCTCCCCAGGGTCTTTACTGTCTTTTGTTATCACTCTCCAGGTGGCTAGGACCCCTTCTGAGGCAATAGTTTGTGGCACTTCAAAGCTGTCCATGAAGTCACTACACTCTACCAAGGCTATGAAAGTTTGGGAGGTCAAATCAGCCTGTCAACCCACCACCACAGGGGTTTTTTAATCATTCAACTTTGGAGAGTGCTCCCTCTACAGTGTTCTTACAGGTACACAGGGGAATATCCAGTATAAGCAGAGCATTTTGGGGTTCAATCTCCTGCCCAGTACACCACCCCACCAACTGGTGTACAGCCATTTCTACTGGGGTAGCCATTAATCTTTAACAATAATTCATAATTTTTGGCCACTAAAAGGTACAAAATCCCAGCAGTTAGCCTCCAAGATGTAACCCCTAGGTGGCGCTATCCCAAGGGCTACTACCCCTGCCTGCTTGGCTAGTAGCAGGTTAAGGGGCCTGGGTAATGAAACGGGTGCCTCCACCTAGAGGTCAGGGTTGTTAGTGGTCAAGCTAACCTGGGCACAGCCCTCCGGGACACTGTAACCCCCCCCCTTCCCTTCTAGTGGCCTGAACAATATACACTAATTACTTTCAGAATGACCTTTATTCACCAAGTAATTACCCACACTGTTTGCACTTACCACCAGGGCTGGTTCCTCTAGCTTGACCCTGGGGACCCCATGTAAAACAAGGTTAAGCACAGCAAATAGCAACAGTACAATACTTTTGGCACAAACTGGAACCACAGTCGGGTTAAATGCAAACAAAGTTAAATCTGATTTATTTAGGGGACTTGAACAAGGGAGGGGTGTAATCAGGTTGATTTGCTTAAAAGCTATATTAATCAGACAGTTATGCATGCAGTCCAGAGTCCCTACACAGTCACACACTCTGGGTATCCAGGTAGGAAAACGGTGGGCTAGCCAGCAATGCTGCAGCTGGTTGGGGCCCTGTGATGGAAGAAAGCAACATGCACAACACACACTATTTGTAATCCGGAGTCGGAGGGCTCAGTTCGTGAAAGAAAAGGCAACAAGACAATCAGATGACAACATTTTTAGATTTAGCTGTCGTTGCAGGGAGCTACCCTGATGTTTAGTCATGATACCCAATATTAAACACAGGTAGGATGAAATTGAGACTACAGGCTGTTGAGCTGGAGTGCCCAGAGAAACAGGGCCCACACGAATCACCAAGGCGTCGTTCCTGTTCAAGGCATCGAGCAGGGGGCTGATCTCCAGTCCGGTCTCTCATTGATGACTTTCTCTGTGTAGCAGGTATTCTGGCTGGGCCAGTGTAGCAGGGCCCAGGCAAATGGAAATGGATACGGATTCAGTCCGTGGAGCTGAATACAGCCTCCAGCAAGCAAAACACAGTTCAGACACAAAGTGGGGAACCAAATCACGACCCACTATAAGCACACAGCACATTCACATGTAAGGAAATTCCACTGTACCAGGCAAATGGCTCTCCGGTCGCAATTAAAGAGTCTCTGCACAATCCGGGAGTTCAGAGGTAGATGGAAGTCCTGACAGGCTGATCACATTCAGCAAATCTCCGGTCTTCTTCAGGTTAAAGCCTGGTCACAATTCAGTGGCTTAATTCGCTCTCCAAATTCAGATCCGGTCCGAAAAAAAAAGCACAAGTTCCTTCTCAGGAACAGCAGGCAGGCATGCAGGCCAAACTTAGACCTTTACACAGTTCTCCTGTGTGAATCCGCCATGGATTGCTGCTCAAACTATCTCGAGCTGTTACTTCTTCACTTCCCAACTCAGATCTAACTGAAACTGCAAGCAGTGTGGGACTTTCCCCAAGATCCAAAAGGTTTGGTTGGCTGATTTGTCTGTCAGTCACAACAAGGGCTCCCCCTCCAGGTTATTTTAGGCGCCAAAAGCCCAAAACTACAATTCCTACAAGTTTTGGCCCCACCAAGCCCCTGTAGGCAGGCTCCATTTTAGAGTCCCAAATGTACAGATTGGCCCATTCTGCAGTCCAGGACCAAGATGATGGAAACAAACAGAACTGTCCATGCTGCAAAGAATGCAGGTTAGAACAAACTGCAATATTATTACTACTCTAACAAATAATAATCAGCAAACAAGTACATCTTCTAACAGAGCTCCCTCTCAGATTAATTATGACTGCAATCCAGGCAGCCCAGGCAGCCTATACGTCGAATGGGAAGAACACCCCTTCCCCCCTCAGCTAGTGGTCAAACAGGGATTCAGCATGTTTGCAGTTCAGTTGCATCACCAGGTAAGAAAAAAGGTCCATCTCCCCATAGGACGCACAGGGGAAATGCCAAACCTCACCCAACAACTAAATCTGGCCAATGGAAAATCATGTACACAAATGCTCACAGCCTGGGAAATAAGATCCCAGACCTGCAGGCAATAATGTCAGAGGCTAAACTGGACATAGTAGCAATTAGTGAGATGTGGTTTACCAGTAACCACACTTGGGAGACTTCAGTACCTGGATATGTACTGTTCAGAAGAGAACCGAGGTGCAAAAGGGGGTGGAGGGCCCTGTATGTCAATGAAAATATCAAAGCTACAGAAATTCAGAATACACATAAGGAGCCAGAAGAACTGTGGGTCACCCTGGAAACAGGAAATGGGACAGCCATAAGAACTGGGGTTGTCTACAGGCCCCCAGACCAGGGGGAGGACATAGACACATTACTGTTAGAAGGGGGGAGGCACCTCCCCCTACAAAAGAGAGTACTAAATGAGAAAAAGACCAAGGTAGAAAGGACAGTGGGGGATGCTGCTACAAAAGGTAAATCCATCAAAAAATGGAGAGCAGTGAGTACCAATGCCCGTAATCTGGGGAACAAGCTTCCTGAATTAGTGGCCTTGATGAAGGAGGAACATTTGGATATCGTGGCAGTCACAGAAACATGGTACACACAGAACCATGACTGGGACGTAAACATACCAGGATACACTATCTACAGGAGGGACAGGGAGGGTAAAAGAGGAGGAGGAGTGGCTCTCTACATAAGGGAAGGAATCAAAGCAACAGAACAAAAGGGTAAACAGGGAGGAGAAGAAGCACTGTGGGTCAACTTGGAGACAGGCAATGGCACCACAATCCGCACAGGGTTAGATACAGACCCCTCTCAGGGGAGGAAATGGACAGGAAATGATAGAAAATATACTTAGAATGGCAGAAAAGGGGAGATATTGCTGATGGGTGATCTGAATATGCCAGATGTTAACTGGAGTGCAGTTGCAGCAGCCACTTCTAAGAGTGGGTTATTCTAGATGCCCTACAGGGCATGCCTTAGACAACTAGTATTGGAACCCACTCGAGAGGAGCAATCTTAGACCTGGTTCTCTCAAATGGAGATGGAGAGAGGATCACAGATGTAGAAGTGGGTAGCCATCTGGGAACTAGCGACCATCGAACAGTATGTTCACAATAAACACAGCTGTAGAGTCAAGCCATACAAAGGCAAAAGTACTGGACTTTAGGAGGGCTGACTTTGTCAAAATGGGTGCATGCCTAAGGAATGCACTAGCAAATGGACAGGAAGGAGGGGTGGAAGAACAATGGGGAATAATAAAAACTGCCATCACAGAGGTAACAAGCCTTTGTGTGAAGCAAATAAACAAAACAAAACAATGTAAGAAACCACTATGTTTCTCAAAGGAGGTGGCAGTGAAGGTTCAAGAGAGAGAAAGAAAGCATTCAGGAAATACAAGGAATCACAGGAGGAGCAGGACAGAGAATTGTATCAGTTAAAGCAAAAGGAACCTGGGAAGGCAGTCAGAACAGCAAAGGCCCGAACCGAGGAAAAGATAGCCAACTTAGTTAAGAAGGGGATAAAACCTTTTACAGGTACATCAGGGAGCATAGGAAGACCAAGGGAGGGATAGTGAGGCTTAATAAAGGGAGGGAGGGTGGGCAGAGGTGACGGTGAAAAGGCAGAGATACTAAACAAATATTTTTGCTCAGTATTTACAAATGATGAGGGAGAGGTACCTAAACCAAACAATAGAAGCCCTCTGGATACAGAAGTTGATACCAGCCCATTTACAGAAGAAAGGGTTCTGATTCTGAAAGAATTCTTAAAACTGAAGGTGGACAAAGCAATAGGGTCTGATGGGATTCATCCCAGAATTCTAAAAGAACTAAGGGTAGAACTAGTGACACCACTGACTACCCTCTTTAACAAATCATGGGAGGATGGGGTGGTACCTGAGGACTGGAGGAGGGCAGATGTGATTCCACTTCACAAAAGTGGGAGCAGGGCAGAAGCGAGAAACTACAGACCTGTTAGTTTAACCTCAGTGATAGGGAAAATGATGGAATCACTTCTGAAGGAAAGAATTGCCGAGTACCTAGAGGCCAGAGGGGCACAGGACCCAAGGCAGCATGGATTCACAGCGGGAAGGTCATGCCAGACGAATCTAGTAGATTTCTTTGACTGGGTGACCAAATTAGTAGATCAGGGAGGGGCTGTGGACATAGCCTACCTAGACTTTAGCAAGGTATTTGACACAGTCTCACACAAAGGATTAATATACAAGTTAGCCAGTCTGGGAGTGGGTCCCAAGATGATAGCCTGGGCAAAGAATTGGCTGGAGAATAGGACACAGAGGGCAATAGTAAATGAGTCCACTCTGAAGAAAGGTGGGTTACTAGTGGGTACCGTAGGGTTCAGTATTAGGACCGTCCTTCAGTGTCTTTATAAGGACATTGCAGAGGGACTGGAAGGAAAGTATGTCTCTGCAGATGACACAAAGATCTGCAACAGAGTTGATGCACAAGGTGGGGTGGAAAGGATGAGAAGGGACTTGGCAAGGTTAGAGGAATGGTCAAATGTATGGCAGCTTAGATTCAATGCTAAGAAGTGCAAGGTAATGCACCTGGGAGACAAAAACCCAGGGGAAGAGTACACAATGGGGGGTGAAATACTAACAACAACAAAAATGGAAAGGGACCTGGGGGTAGTCATTTCAGATGACCTAAAGATGGACAAGCAATGTGAGAGGGCAGTACGGAGGGCTTGGGGGATACTGGGATACATAGGGAGAGGCATCACCAGTAGAAAACAGGAAGTTGTTATCCCTCTGTACAGACAGCTGGTCAGACCCCATCTGGAGTACTGTGTGCAGTTCTGGAGACCCAATCTCCACAAAGACATAGACAGGATGGAAGCTGTCCAGAGGAGGGCAACTAAAATGGTGCAGGGTCTGCACCGGAAGACATATGAAGAGAGACTTAAGGAGCTTAATATGTATAGCCTCGAGGAAAGGAGGGAGAGGGGGACATGATAGAAACTTTCAAGTACCTCAAGGGAATCAACAAAGTCCAAGAGGGTAGCATCTTTCAGAAAAAGAGGTGTGCAAGAACAAGGGGGCACAATTTGAAGATGGGGGGGGCGGCTCAGAGGTAATGTAAGGAAGTATTTTTTCACAGAGAGGGTTATGAATGCATGGAACGGCCTTCCGGAGGAGGTTGTGGAGTCAAAAGGGTAGGAAAAAGTAGGCTGCTGGTTAACTAGGATCTGCAGCTTATCCATTAGGTAGGGAAATGGGCAGACTGGGTGGGCCAGTGGTCCTTATCTGCCATCAAATTCTATGTTTCTATGATATACAAAACATGACAGCTAAATGGGAGGTTCTGATAATGGGAGACTTCAACATGCCAGATACAGATTGGTCAATACCAGCAGGAACATCTGCCAGAACTAGACACATGGTGGATTCCGATTCCCTGCAGGGGGAGGGCCTCAAACAACTGGTACAACAACCCACAAGAGACAGGGCTATCCTAGATCTAGTACTGACTAACAAGGAAGGGATCACAGATCTCAAGGTAGAAGGTCACCTGGGGGCCAGTGACCATCACATGGTATGGTTCAATTTGGCCACTACATCTAAATCATCCCATTCCAAGGCAAAAATATGGGACTTCAGAGGAGCTGACTTTGATAAGATGGCCAACAGAGTTAAGCTAGCCCTGGCAAAAGAAACACAGGTGAGGGGGTACAGGCAAAGTGGGCAAGCATTAAGGATGCAATACTTGAAGCAACATCCCATTGTGTTAGACAGAAAAGGAAGTGCAAAAGAAAAAGGAAACCACTTTGGTTCTCAAATACAGTAGCAGAAAAGGTCAGAGCCAAAAGGCTGGCCTTCAGGAAATATAAGGGAACACATTGGGATGAAGATAGGGAGGCATACCAAAGTGCCCTAAGGGAAGCAGGTAAGGCAGTAAGGCAGGCAAAGTACCAAACTGAGGAAACACTAGCACGAACAGTAAAAGAAGGTGACAAGACTTTCTATAGATACATTAGTGAAAGGAGAAAGTCCAGAGGGGGTATTGCTAAGCTCAAAGGAGAAAAGGGGGCATGTGAGGAGGAGGACCCTGTAAAAGCATCTATCCTAAATAGATACTTTTGCTCAGTATTTACTGAAGAAAAGGTAGGGCAGGGCCCACAGCTCAGCACCATGGACCCGGGGGAGGGAGGTGAGCACTACTCCCTTCACAAAAGAAAGGGTCCTACAAGAGCTCACTAAGCTCAGGATGGACAAGGCAATGGGACCTGATAGCATACATCCCAGGATACTTAAAGAAGCTAAGGGTGGAATTAGCAGAGCAATTAGCAGAACTGTTTAGTGAGTCTCTGAGCACAGGACAGGTCGCAGAAGACTGGAGAAGGGCTCATGTGATCCCGCTCCACAAGAGTGGTAGCAGAGAACTACAGACCAGTCAGTCTAACCTCAGTAGTGGGCAAGATTATGGAGGCACTCCTTAAGGAAAGGATAGTGCAACACCTGGAATCCATAAAGGCACAGGATCCAAGACAGCATGGGTTTACAAAAGGAAGGTCCTGTCAAACTAATCTCATAGATTTCTTTGACTGGGTAACCAGAGTGGTGGACCAAGGGGGGAGCAGTTGATGTCACCTACCTTGACTTCAGCAAAGCTTTCAACACTGTTCCACATAGAAGATTGATAAATAAGCTGGGTAGGCTCAGGGTGGGTCAGAAGTTGGTCAACTGGGTGGCAAACTGGTTGACGGGCAGAAAACAGAGAGTGGTGGTAAATGGTATACAGTCAGAAGAGATGCAAGTCACAAGTGGGGTACCTCAGGGATCAGTCCCGGGGCCAGTCCTCTTCAATATCTTCATTAGTGACATTGCAGATGGACTAGAGGGTAAGGCTTGTCTGTTTGCAGATGACACCAAGATCTGCAACAGAGAAGATGATCCAGATGGAGAGAGCAGAATGAGAAGAGATCTGGATAAACTAGCAAAATGGTCAGAAGAGTGGCAGCTGGGATTTAATGCAAAGAAGTGCAAGATCATGCACATAGGGACGAGAAACCCTGAAGCCACCTATAGGCTGGGAGGGGAGTTGCTGGCAGTCACAAAGGAAGAAAGAGACTTGGGCATCATCATCACCAATGACCTGAAATCATCCAAGCAGACCTCTAAAGCAGTAGATAAGGCTAGGGGGATGTTAGGGTGTATTAGTAGGGGTAGCACAAGTCGTAAGAGGGAGGTAATAATCCCTCTTTACAAGACACTGGTTAGGCTCCATCTGGAGTACTGCATGCAGTACTGGAGGCCACACCTTCACAAGGACATTAACCAAATTGAGGCAGTCAGAGAAGGCAACCAAAATGGTGCAGGACTGCATCAGAAGATATATGAGGACAGATTAACAGAGCTCAATATGTATAGCCTTGAGCAAAGGAGGAGAGGGTGATATGATCGAAACATTCAAACACCTTAAGGGCATTAACAAGGTGAAAGAGTCTAACATGTTTAAATATAAGAAAAATAGCAGGACAAGAGGACACAGCATGAGATTAGAGGGAGGTCGATTAAGGGGGAATGTGAGGAAATTCTTTTTCACAGAAAGAGTGGTGGATGCATGGGACGGCCTACCTCAGGAAGTGGTGGCTATGAATAAAGTACAGGGCTTCAAACAAGCATGGGATAGGCATAAGGGAACAATACAGATGAGTATGAATAGATAGGCCACTGACAGAGCAAAGGCCGACTGCACATTTATAAGGTAGAAAAAGAAATGGGTAGACTGGAGGGGCCTTGTGGTCCTTATCAGCTGTCAACCTCTATGTTTTTATGTTTAAAGAGACAGTGCACAGAGGCTATGCAGGCGGGAGCAGTATGAATGATCGACTACTACAAGGTCGACAATCAATTGACCGATGCCGAAATACCGACGCTCTCACAAGATCGGCGAAATAAAGTATGAAAAACGAATGACCGACAGGCTTTACTTCCCAGTTTACTTACGAGCGCTTCCAAAGCGTGTTCTTTGCTGTAATCATTGTTATCCCATTTTCATTTATTTTGTTTCCA
The DNA here is from genome assembly GCA_016271365.2 of Neoceratodus forsteri. Lineage (NCBI taxonomy): Eukaryota > Metazoa > Chordata > Ceratodontiformes > Ceratodontidae > Neoceratodus > Neoceratodus forsteri. The sequence goes on from CM057453.1 coordinate 1,531,813,273, forward strand.
TTCTATGGTCTCTCTCATGCTTGTCCAGTAGTGCATTTAAACTGAACTCACACTCTTTGTAAATATCTTTCCCCTTGAAAGCATCTGCTGCTGCTTTAGCTTCTTGCAGCTCTGTATCCAGCGCCTGTAGCCTATCAGTCTCATACTTTAGTATGAGCTTAACAAATGTTTTGGAGCACAGTCAGGCTGCCTCCAACCACAGCTCTTTATAGGGGAAATCGTCACAATATTAATGTGAAGTCCCCTCAGCCTTGTTTTTTATCTAAATATTCCTCGAGTGTGATGATCGTATATGTAAGTTCAATTTCCTTCAGTAATACTTTTTCTAGATGGAAGAAAACAGTTTTACAGTCATTGGGAGGTGTTTCCCCCTCCTCCGTGTCTGTTAATCATTCTCTGGCTCGTTTCCTATGATCAGCATAATTATCTGGCTGCTCCCATCTACAGCGCTCCTCATTTGAATTTCCTGCCCTGTCGTCATTCATAACTTTGAGAGTAAGCAAAACTCTTCTTTCTTTTCTATTTAGAAAGCTAATAAAATGTGATAATACCACGGAGCAGTCAGTAAAGGCAAAGCAACATGCACATTTCCAAAATGGGTGTACCGCAAACTATAAGATGGAGGGGATGTGCGTAAAGAACGTTTGCCAAACCTCTTGGAAGCTCTCGTAAGTACACCGGAAAGTAAAGCCTGTCGGTCATTCGTTTTTCATTATTTATTTTGGCGATCTTGTAAGTGTGTCAGTATTTAGGAGTCGATCTTTTCTGCATCGAGATAATGGGAGTCGATATTTCGTACTAGACCCATACAGGCACTCTCTGGCAATACATTTAAACTGTTAAAACGCAGGACACCAGCCTGGCAGTGAGCATTTATGTAAGCTCAAGGAAGACGTTTCGGGAACCCCCATTTTAAGGGGGGTTACACCTGTAAGTTCACTTCATGTTTTCCTAGAAGTCTGTTGCCCCCTACCCCTGACCTCCAGAATTCCCTTATGTCTATCCCATGCATTCTTAAATCCAGTGATTGTTTCAGCCCCTACCACTTCCTCTGCCAGGGTGTTCCACTTGTCCACCACCCGTTCTGTGAAGAAATTCTTCCTCACGTTTCCTCTGAATCACCCTCCCGCCAACTTCACCCCATGCCCTCTAGTTCTGGAACATCTTTCTTGCTGGAAAATAGTGTATTCCTGCACCCTGTTCCTCCCTTTAAGGTCCTTGTATGTCTCTATCATATCTCCTCTCTCCCTCGTCTCCTCCAAGGAGTACATATTCAAGTCCTTCAACCTGTCCTCATAGGACTTGTGATGCAATCCCTGTACCATCTTTGTTGCCCTCCTCTGAACCTTCTCTACCCTGTTTATATCCTTGCATAGGTAAGATCTCCAGAACTGTACACTGTACTCCTGGTGGGGCCTCACTAGTGTCTTGTATAGTGGAATTATGACCATCCTTTTCCTGCTGGTGATGCCCCTGCCTATGCATCCCAGCATCCTATTTGCTTTACCTGCTGCCTTGTCGCACTGCTTCCCTACCTTGAGGTCATCAGAGATGATAACCCCAAGGGGTCCCTTTCCTGCTTGGTGTATGCTATATCCTCACCCCCCAACTGTTATATTGTGCCAGGGTTTTTGTGCCCCATATGCATTATCTTGCACTTCTTTGCACTGAATTTCAACTACCAAACCCTTGACCATTCTTCAAGCTTCTGCAGGTCCCTCCTCATTCTGTCTACACCATGTGTCGTGTCCACTCTGTTACAGAGCTTCGTGTCATTAGCGAACAGGGAAATTCTGCCTTCCAGGACCTGCACAATGTCACCGATGAAGAAGCTAAATAGGACTGGTCCCAGCACTGATCCCTGTGGTACCCCACTGGTCACTCTTTCCTCTGTGGAGTGACAGCCATTTATCACCAACCTCTGTGTCCTGCCGCCCAGCCAATTACCTACCCACCGCCAATTACCTACCCACTGCACTACTGTCTTGCCCACTCCCATATTCCCTAGTTTGTTTAAAAGCCTTCTATGTGGCACAGTGTCAGAGGCCTTGCTGAAGTCCAGATAGGACACGTCCACTGCCTTCCCCGATCCACCTCCCTTGTCACCCAGTCAAAAAATTCAATGAGGCTGATCTGACATGACCTCCCGGTGAAACTATGCTGCCTTGGGTCCTGTAGTCCATTGGCAACCAGATGTTCCACCAATCCTTCAATAGTTCTTCCATGATCTTCCCCACTACTGAGGTCAGGCTGACTGGTCTGTAGTTCCCTGCTTCCTCTTTGTTCCTGCTTTTGTAAAAGGGGACTAAATCTGCTGTCTTCCAGTCTTTGGATACCTCCCGTTTCCAGTGATCAGCTAAACAGAATTGCCAGAGGTTCAGCCACCACCTCTCTTAGTTCCTTCAGGACCCTGGGGTGTATCCCATCTGGCCCCATTGCTTTATCAACTTTTATTCCTTCCAGTTCCTTTAGGATGCTTTCCCATGTAAAGGATTTGTGTCCATTTCTGCACCGTTCCAACCCCTTGTACTCCCTTGAGGCCCTTTATCTTCCTCTTCCTCAGTGAAGAGTGAGCAGAAATACCTGTTCAGTATGTCAACTTTACTGTTGTCATCCTCCACATCAATCAATCAATCAATCAAAATCTTTATTTATTCAGGCGAACATCATTGAGCATAGCTCATTTACAAGATGGACCTGAGTGGTTATAACAAAAAGGTTACAGAGTGTATACAAAAACATGATAGTGAATAAACACAAATACAATCATTTATGAGTGAGATAGATGTACAAATATTTACATATATACAAGGCAAAGGACAGTAAACCAAAAACCTAATAAAGGAGAGAAACAAACAGTCTAGTAGGGATAAGGCTTGGATAATGGTACATGGGTGGGCATATATGTTTGAGGTTTGATGTGGAAAGGACCAGAGGAATGATAGAAGAATAGGGAGGAGCTTTAAAGGGGGTGGGGAGAGAGGGTGTGGGAGGGTGGGGTGTGGGAGGACTAGGCCTTGTGGAAGCAATTGCATGAATCTGGGATTAGGCTGGTGTACAGCTTTTTGAAGGATGTAAGGGGAATCAGTGTTTCCATTTTCAATGTCTTTTGGATAGAATTCCAGATAAGTGCCAGGGAATAACTGATTGCAGCTCTTCCATACCAGGTGCAGGTGATAGGAATCTTCAGCAGGATCAGTTTGTTGATCCTCAAGGTGTAGGGCCTGGATGTGATCTGGTTGAAGCAGTCTGAGATGTAGGAAGGGAGTTTGTTTGTCAGAGCTTTGTAGATCCAGGTAGCAGCATTTTTTCTTCTTCTATGTTGCAGGGATGTCCAGCTGACTGCATTGTAGAGAGAGCAATGATGGGTGCTAGAGGAAGGTCAGTAATGAATCTAATAGCTCTATGATACAGGGTGTCTAGTTTGTTTAGATGGGAGAGGGAGCAATGACCATAGAGGAAGTCAGCATAATCAATGAGGGACATGAATGATGCAAGGATTAATCTTTGTTTGGAATCTTTGGTCAGGTAGTGTTTGATCCTAAAGAATAGACCAAGTCTTTGTCTTAGCTTTTCAGGAGCTCTTCAACGTGGGTAGTATAGTCTAGTTTATTGTCTATCCATACTCCTAGGTATTTGAATTTGTCAACATATTCCAGATTTTCACCAAGGATGGTAGAGAGTTGTGGGAGGGTGAATGATGGGATAGTGGAAGAACAGTTCTTGGGGCAAAGAACATAGCTTTGGTTTTCTTAGCATTTAGTAATAATTTCTTTTTAATAGGTTATGCTGGAGGAGGAGAATTGAGACTGTAGGAGCTCACAGGCTTTGATGGTGAGGGATCGCTCACATAAAGTACAGTGTCATCTGCAAAAGGTGGATATTAGAAAGAGAGATTGGAGTCAATATTGTTGATGTAAATGGCAAAAGGATGGGACCCAGGATGGAGCCTTGCGGTACACCTCTTAGGAGTGGCTTAGAGGTAGATAGATCACCATCATTCTTTACCAGTTGTAGTCTTCAGAGAGATAGCATCTGAACCATTTAATAGAGTGAGTCAAGGCCTATGGAGTTCAGTGAGGTGATTAGAAGATCATGATCCACAGTGTCAAAGGCTTTGCTTAGATCCAGAAACACAGCACAGGTATTATTCTTTTTGTCTAGGGCAGTCTGCCAGTCATTTGTGACTTTTGCTAGTGCATAGATGGTGCTATGCATAGATCTAAACCCAGATTGAGCTGGATTTAGGAGATTGTTGGTATCAAGGTAGGCAGTGACCACATGACCCCCATCCTCCCCCTTCAGTCTCACTATCCCTCCCTTTGCCTTTCCTTTTTCACTTATGTACCTGTAAAAGGTTTTGTCCCCTCTACCCACTGATTTTGCAATGCGCTCTTCTGTCTGAGCTTTGGTTTCCCTTACTGACCTCCCTGCCTCCCTTTGCTTCTCCTGGTACTTCTCCCTATGCCCTTCTGCCTGCATCTTTGTGTATTGTCTGAATGCAATTTTTCTGACTTTCACTTTCTCCGCTACCTCCTTGGAAAACCATAATGGCCTCCACTTCCTTTTCCCCTTGCTAACCTGCTTAATGCATAATTCTGTTGCTCTTGTAATCTCCATTTTAAATATTGCCAACTGTTCCTCAACCCTTGATTTCTGCCCCATCCCCATTAATGCCTCTTTCAAGCATCTCCCCATTCTCCCAAAGTCTGCCCCCCCCCCAAATCCAGGATACGTGTTTTGTGCGGTTTGGTTCTGCTCCTTCTGTTATTTCAAACCACAGTGACCAGTCCTCTTCAATATCTTCATTAGTGACATTGCAGATGGACTAGGGGGTAAGGCTTGTCTGTTTGCAGATGACACCAAGATCTGCAACAGAGTAGATGATCCAGATGGTGTGGGCAGAATGAGAAAAGATCTGGATAAAGTAGCAAAATGGTCAGAAGAGTGGCAACTGGGATTTAATGCAAAGAAGTGCAAGATCATGCACATAGGGAAGAGAAATCCTGAAGCCACCTATAGGCTTGGAGGAGAGTTGCTGGCAGTCACAAAGGAAGAAAGAGACTTGGGCATCATCGTCACGGATGACCTGAAATCATCCAAGCAGACCTCTAAAGCAGTAGGTAAGGCTAGGGGGATGTTAGGGTGTATTAGTAGGGGTAGCACAAGTTGTAAGAGGGAGGTAATAATCCCTCTTTACAAGACACTGGTTAGGCCCCATCTGGAGTACTGCGTGCAGTACTGGAGCCACACCTTCACAAGGACATTAACCAAATTGAGGCAATCCAGAGAAGGGCAACCAAAATGGTGCAGGGACTGCATCAGAAGACATATGAGGACAGATTAACAGAGCTCAATATGTATACCCTTGAGCAAAGGAGGGAGAGAGGTGATATGATCGAAACATTCAAACACCTTAAGGGTATTAACAAGGTGAAAGAGTCTAACATGTTTAAATATAAAAAAAATAGCAGGACAAGAGGACACAGCATATGATTAGAGGGAGGCCGATTAAGGGGGATTGTGAGGAAATTTTTTTTCACAGAAAGAGTGGTGGATGCATGGAACGGCCTACCTCAGGAAGTGGTGGCTATGAATACAGTGCAGGGCTTCAAACAGGCATGGGATAGGCATAAGGGAGCAATACAGATGAGTATGAATAGATAGGCCACTGACAGAGCAAAGGCCGATGGCACATTTATAAGGTAGAAAAAGAAATGGGCAGACTGGATGGGCCTTGCGGTCCTTATCTGCCGTCAACCTCTATGTTTCTATATTCCCCAGGTGCTCCCCCATTGTTACCCCCATCACACTATCCCCATTTGTGAGCACAAGGTCCAATATTGCCTTCTGCTGAGTTGGTTCCATGACCAGTTGCTTGAGGAAGGCACCCTGAAGGGAATCCAGGATAAATCTGCTCCTGGTTGATGCTGCTGCTGGGAGGCTTCAGTCCACATCTGGAATATTGAAATCTCCAACAAGCACCACATTACCCCTGTCTGCCATAATTTGGATGGCTAGCATCAGCTCCCTTTCCGTTTCTTCCTCCTGGGCTGGTGGTCTATAGACCACCCCTGTGCGGATGGCTGACCCCATTTCCCTTTCCACCTTAACCCACAGTATCTCTCCCCCATTTTGTTCTTCCTGGATCTCTGTGGCCTTTATGCCATCTTTCTCATAAAGTGTCACTCCTCCTCCCTTCCTGCCTGCCCTGTCTCTTCTGAATATGTTGTAGCTGGGTATGGCCATCTCCCAGTCATGATTATCATTACACCAGGTCTCTGAGATGGCCACGATGTCTAGGTCCGACTGCACCATGACAGCCTCCAGATCCTCCATCTTGTTGCTAAGGCTCCTGGCATTGGCACACATGGCTTTCCATGATTTGAACTCCCTGGACTGTTTAGCTGTTCTACTCCAGCCCCCTCCCTGGATGTCCTTTATCCCTGGTTCTCCCTGCTGTCTGCCCTTCTGTTGAATGTTGTCCCTTTTCTGCCTATCTAACTCTTGGATGCTTAACTCCATCTTTTGCACACTGCTTTGTAGAGATATCCACTCCTCCTGTTCACTGGTTCCACTGCTAGCTGTGGGGGGTGGGCAATTAGGTACCCTCCTTGCTGGCTTGCCACACCCCCTTTGCTAGTTTAAATACTTGTCCGTGTAGCATTTAAACTTATCATTGGGTGCTTGGATTCCCCACCAGGATGGATGCAGGCCGTCAGGCTTGATCAAGCCTCCATCCCTTCAGGTGGGTCCCCAGTCACCAATGAATCCAAACCCTTCCTCACAGCACCAGTTCTTCAACCATGAGTTAAAGTTCTTGGTGCGTGCACCCCAACGTTCTCCCATGCCTCTCACAGGTAGTACTTCCAAGAAGGTGACAGAAGTAGCTATTTGGGTGCAACCCTTCCCCAATTTCTTAAACTGTTCCTGAACTTCCTTAGGCTCCCCATTTGCCAGGTCATTAGTACCTAGGTGGATAATGACATCCAGCTCACCCTCCCATATTGCCTTCCCAGCGATTCCCAGGATCTTCTTCCCATCCCTCTGTGCCGTGGCACCTGGTAGACACCGCACCTCACCTCCCTGTCCTCTCCCTCCTGTGTTCCTAGCTGGATCCCTCTTATGATAAGAATCCCCCACCAGGATCCGCTTCCTCCTCCTCTGGGGTTCACTGCTCTCCCCACTAAGGTCTCCTCCTTGGTTGACCTCCACATCCTTCCCTTCCACTTCTCTGGGTACCTCTGTTTGGTTGTCCCCATTTGCCAGTGCAGCATATGAGTTCTGGAGTGGAACAGGATTTGGGATGTGCCTCTGCCTGACTGCCCTAACCCTCCCCAAGCTCACCATCATCCAAGTGCTCCTCGTTCTTGGCATCCTTTGAGGCAGCGGCATTGGACTGGGTAGTCTCTGGATAGGGACGATGGTACTCCTGACCCAGTTTACTTCCGCGCTGAGTCTGGCTACCTCATCCTGCAGTCCAGAGAGATGCAGATAGGGCAACACCTCAGCATCCAGAAAGTCTGCCTGAATACAGCTGCACAACATCCACTGCATTGCACCACTCCCCACATTACACTGCACTTATACTGCTATTCTAGTACTTGTCTGTTACTGAAGCGCTCCTTGTAGTTCCCTCTTTATTAATTTAATGTCCTGAAAATCCTGCCACTGATCCTCAGATACTTTTTTCTAATGAAGGAAAACAAAACCAAAAAATGAGTCAAAACACTTGTGTCAAGGGCAGGCTTCCTCCCCCTTATGTCCCTCCTACTCCACAACCCCTGCTTATTCCCTGTGCTTAGCTCCTGTCAATCAGATTTAACAGGGCATAGAATAAAAAGTGGGGGCAGGAGAGTGAGGGTGGGTGATCATTTGCAGCAAGTAATGACAGCAAAGGAAAACAGCACCACTACAAACACACCAAACTAGGTTTGAAATTTTCAACAGTCCAAAAAAATTTAATGTAAAGACAGCAAAGAAATAACAGTACCGCTAAAGCCCACAAATCTAAGTTTAAAACAAAAACAGCACTGCACTGCACTGAAATGAATCTGGATCCATCCCCTTCTGGCCTCTTCTAAAAAACCAAAAATCAACTTGCTACCTCAAATCTGACCTAGCCCCACCTCCAGTTATCACATAGCTGAGGTTAAAGGTCAGACAATTAGCACCCCTCCCCCAAACTACAGGGCAAGACAGCCAAGACAAGACAAAATCTGCAGCAAGTAAAGACAGCAAAGGAAAACAGCACCACTACAAGCACACCAAACTAGGTTTTAAATTTTCAGTAGCCCAAAAACAATTCAAAGTAAAGACAGCAAAGAAATAACAATACCATTAAACCCCCCAAATCTAAGTTTAAAATAAAACAGGACCCTTCTTTATGCTGAACATCTTGAATACCTGCAATTGTTAACTACTTAAAAACATTACAATCTATAATGTGGCACATTAAAACTAAAGCACTGGAGTCATTGTTTCCATGAACACCTGGGCTAGTTGCAATTGTCAGCAAGTAGCACACATCACCATCTATAATTTGCCAGATTCACACCCATTCAGTGGTGCACCTAAGAAAATGATCAAGGCAAGTGAAGGAACAAGGTTGAGAAATATAAATGTTTTCTTGAGTGGTTGGTGGGAACTGCCCCCCCCCCCCAATTGGTACAAGAGTACTTGCATATTAACCATACTGTTTGTGTCTGTTTGGTGGACTGTTTATTTGATTTCTTTACTGCAATACATTGTTTATAGTGTTTATTTGGGGGCTCCGCCTCCCGTCCACCTTTGTGTATGGGCATTTATATTTGTAGTTTATAGCTCCACCCCACACACACCCTCATTGTTTGTGTATTGTGTGATTTAGTTGCAAGGTTAATGTGTAGCTATTATGACAAGATCATGTTTCTGCAGAGTTTCTGTTTAACACTATTGATTTCTGCTTCTGCAGAGTTTCTGTTTATCACTTTTGCAGAATGTTTCTGCAGCGTGTCTGGTAACGATTGATTTATTTATTTATTGACATGTCTGGTAACTATTTATTTATTTATTTATTTATTTATTGACGTACTGGCAACTGTTGATTTATTTATTTATTGACATGTACTGGCAACTATTGATTTATTTATTTATTGACATGTCTGGTAATGATTGATTTATTTATTTATTGACATGTCTGGTAACAATTTATTTATTGACATGTACTGGCAACTATTGATTTGTGTTTGGGCCAGCACTCTTGGATGTAGCGCATGTGGCGCGTGTGCGACAGAGTACCGTAGTTCTCTGAATAAAACAGGTGGGTCTGGCTCTCTTCAGTATCGCTGCATTACCTTGGCCTTTTTGGTGTTAAATTTCAACTGCCGAACCTTAGACCACCCCTCTAGCTTTTGTAAGTCTCTCTGCATTTCCTTGATTCCTGCTTCAGTATCCACCCTCCCACAGAGCTCAATGTCATATGTGAAGAGACATAGCCTGTCCCGGATTCCCTAAGCAATGTGGCTCTTGAACATACTGAAGAGGATTGGACCTAGGACAAATCCCTGTGTTACCCTGCTCATGACCTCCCTCTCTTCTGATTTAACCCCACTGACTATAATGCTCTGCTGCCTCCCCTTTAGCCAGTTACCTATCTAGTCTACTATGACCTTAGCCACACCCAGATCCTCCCCTTTCATCAGCAAGCATCTGTGAGGCACTGAGTCAAAAGCCTTGCTCAAGTTGAAGTAGAGCAAATCCATTACATGGCTGCTAGCCAATTCTCTACACCCACTCAGAGAAACTATCAGGTTAATCTAACAAGACCTCCCTGCCACAGATCTGTGCTGTTTACTATCCTGGAGACTGTGCTCTTCAAGTAGTCCACAAGCTCCTCTTTGACCACTGACTCCATCAACTTCTCTATGATAGCGGTAAAACTGACAGGCCTGTAGTTCACTGCTTGTTCCTTGTCCCTCCTCCCAAAACATGCAGCAGATCTACATCCACCATCCTTTAATCCTTCAGAACTATCCCCATCCCTAGTTAGCTGCTGAACAGACTTACCAGGGGTTCAGCCAGTTCTGCTGCCAATTCCCTGAGTACCCCTTGGGTGCAACCCATCTGGTCCCAGGACCTTATCTATCTTTAGGGCTACCAGTCCTTTCTGGACCCTTTCGCTTGTAAGTATTGGTTGGGTCATCTCTGGGACCCCTTAGTATTCACTTTGATGCCACTCTCTGGCAAGTGCCCATCGTCCTCCCTAGTGAAAACTGAGCAAAAGTAATTGCTAAGGATGGCAACCTTTTGCCCATTCTGCTCTATTACCTTACCCCTCCCCCAGCTATCCTTACAATTCCCCCTCCTTTTCTTCCTTTTGTCCCCATTGTATCAGAAGAACTGTTTTTCCCTGCTCTTGACACCTTCTGCACTACGCAGCTCTGCATCTGCTTTTGCCTCCTTAGCCACCCTCTTACCCTCCCTATTTTTCAGTAAATACTCTCCCCATTCTTTCTCCCCTTACTTTTCTTTATATTTAAAGAAAGCCTTTTTCTTGTCCCTCACTGCTTCCATGACCCTTGCCGAGAACCATAACAGTCTCTTGAACCTGTTCTTTTTGGTTATTGTTGTCAAGCATACCTTAGATGCCCCAAGAATGACTCCCTTAATTGCCCCCCATCTCTCTTCTACCCCATCTATGACACCCACTTCTACTAACTTATCCCTGACCAGCTCCCTCAGCCTGTTGAAGTTCACCTTTCTAAAATCGAGGACTGCAGTTCTCAGTTGTGGTGTACTGGACCCAAGAGCTAGTTTTAACCAAATAGAGGTAAGGTCACTGTTCATCCAGTGGTTCCCCATCTCCTACAGCTCATACCACCTCCAAGTTGATGAGCACCACTTTGAAAATTGTAGTCTGCCTAGTGGTAACCTTAACCAGTTGTACCAGTAGACAATCTTGGAAGGCGTCCAGCAAGGCCTGACTTCTGATGCTCCTGGCCGCTGGAACATCCCAATCGATGTTTGGCAGGTTCAGATCACCCACCACCACTACTTTCACCTTTACTTCCCCTTTTTCAGGTTCTTCACTGAGCTCTCTGTCTCTCTCCACCCCTTGTCCCGGAGGTCTATAGGTCACCCCAAGTGCAGTTTCTTGCCTGAGGCTGCCATGCGTTGCACCCGCAGTGACTCTGTCTCCCGATTACTACCCCGATGCCCCCATCCTCTGCCACTTCAATGCCATCCTTAACATAAAGGGCTACCTCTCCCCCTCTACTTGTTCCTATATCCTTCCTGAATACTGAGTACCCAGGAACTGTCACTTCCCAGTTGTTATTTTTCAAAGCTCACATTTCCATGATGACCACAGGTCCACTTCAGTGTCTGCCATCAGCACATGGCGCTCATTGATTTTGTTGCCTAGGCTCCTGCCATTAAGGCATACCCCCTTCCATCTGACACCTGATCCTACTTTGCTACTACCATTGTGCTTTTTTTGTCCTCTTCCCCTTGTTTTTCTTGGTGTTTACACATATTGTGTTCCCCTTCTCTAATGTCCCTTCACCTAGTCCTGTTAGAGACACAGCTGTCTTTGTATCCACTGTGCTTCTACAAGCCCCAAGATGTGGGGAAGTACCAGCCAGGATTCCCTTCCTCTCATCTGCCACCATGGTTCCCTTAGACCCAGTCTCCCCTGCAGTCAGTTTAAACATCTAATATAGACGTCAAACATCTGCCTCAGAGCACA